>JAUDYJ010000002.1:222243738-227043738 GCA_030761175.1 Masticophis lateralis
CTGCTGGACTCTTATGTGGCAGGGATCAGATCCTACTGTGAAAAATATAGGAAATCATGCCACGTCCACCTCTTCAATCATAGCATGTCCTCCTCCTGTCTTAGAAGGAACAGCTATGCCTTAAGTGCTTTCCTTGAACGCAGAAAGAAAGGATACCAATTTATATATATAGTAATGTGTTTATACATGAACATGTATGAATGTACATAGGAGCAGCATATGAAAACTCGTATTAGGGAATTTGAAATAACTGGAATTTTCCATTCGTTATCTGCTTTAGTAAAAAAGTATGAAGAAATTACAAAAATGGAAAAATTGATAAGCTCTTAAGAGTAAATGCAACTATTATGTTTTTTATCATGTGTGTCTGTGTGTGTGTAAGGGGAGATAGGTGTGTGTCTCACACACAGAGACACACACCCAAGCAATTCTTAAGTTATGATGACAACTGGGACTGGAGTTACTATCACGAAGCAACAGAGCATGACATGGTCATACTAGGTGACATCAAGTGACCAAGTTGCTTAGCAACAACAATTCTGACATCTGTTGTTAAGCAAGGGCCAAATGAGTTGTTAAAAGAGGACCTCACATAACTCTTAACTTTCTCCTGGCTTTTCCATTGACTTGTTATGTGGGATTCTGGCAGGATTGTCAGAAATCGTAATTATTTGTCTGTGGAGTATTGCAACAGACAGAATTACAAGGTCCCATTGAAAATACCTTTCATTTAGTTCTGTCATAATTTTGAATAGCTGCTGAACAAATGGTGATAACCCAAGGATTATACACACACACACACACACAGTTAAATACATTACATCTTTATGATTAATTTTTTACTTGTTTGGAAGGTATGGTCTGGCGATTGAAAACATTTTCCAGAAGTGGCTTGACTGCTCAGGAATACCCAAGGTAAATGGAAATGTGTTTTTTGAATAGAATCCTGTGTATGAATCTGCTGAACATGTTGTTCAAATTACTCTTCCTTCTATAATAGGGTTATGAATAAAATCCAGTTTATGTTTTCATAAAATACACACATGGGAACCAACTTTTATCAGTTGCAGGTTCCATTTTCTATTTCCCTCAAAGAGATGTTGCCAAGAGGGTAAAATCTCTTAAACCTTACTTTATTACAAAGGATGCTGTTCATTGGAAATTGTATTATTAAGGAATCTTACTGACACTTCACATTTTTAAAATGGAAGCTTGTTTCTTGCATTTTTGTGGATGAAGTAAAACACTGCCTTAAATACATTTTATTTATCAACCTTTTAATGTTGAGTGGGATGGATTTATAAGATTTCACACCTGTTGTAGTTATGCTAGGAACAGAATGTTTTCTGAAAAGAAAGGGGGGGAAATTAAATATTTATTTAATTTCTAAAGGAGTGATATCCTTCACAGAGGAATACAAAATGATATCAACCCAGGATAAACAGTGGCAGTAAAGAAACCATCCTCCTAGTAACCTATATAGCAATTACACATTCTGTCTATGATTCATATATTTAATTGCTGTGTCCAGTTAACTGGAAATGCTAGAGACAACAAGTAAATTTAAAAACACATCATTATCCTTCAGATATCCTTCTGTGAATTGCATACATATTCTCCAGACATCCAAAATTTGATCTCCCTGGAATGTTGACCTTCAATCTCTGTAATGGCCAGTCTATTTGGCTAGCCCAGGCAAAATTGGCAGAAACCAAGAATAGATTAATCCAGCAGTGAGTCATAGAACCAGTTTTCCATTCCCTATCTTATAAATCTTATAAATTTAAAGGAACAAATGTTTTTATCTATCCATTTCAGTTATTTTCCTGTCATGCCCACTCAGAGCAGCTCGGATAAATGGAATACAACGCTGTTACGCTCAAAAGAGCCAGGATAGGCGAGGCCATGACTTTACTAAATATTCTTCAAATTCCTTGTGAAGGATTTTTCAGGAAATTGGGCTTTATAAAAGAATGTGCCCTCCCCATAGCTACAGCCCCATAGCTTTTGACTGGATCGGTAGTTAGATTTTCCATGTATTCTTTCAGAATACATTATATATGTATTCTGAAAGAAGAACATTTGTGTGTAGAGACAAAAGATTGTAGGAGAGCATTTTCTTAAAACTTGTTGAGTCTGGGTTAAATGAGGTCAATTGCCCTGTGCTGTTGATTTTGCTGTTTATCAGTTCAGGATGTACAGCAGCTTAAGAGGTGACTCACCACAGGACTGGAGAGCTTTTCACCTTCTACTAAGTTAATAATGATTTAATGTCAGCAACTCCAGACTGAGTTTAAATGACACGACGACTTTAGAAACAGCTGATTTTAGAGTACGAGAAGAACCTATTAAGAAATTATTAAGTAATGATGTGGCCATGTCTATCATGTAAAAATATGCTTCCAGATTTTTGCTATTGTTCCTGTCTATTTTTAAACATTTCAAGACCGATGAAACTATGTTTGAACTATAATTCTCTTATTGCTGAACAAAGCTTTCCATAGTCAACATACATTTTTCTTTAGCCATCTGTTTAGTATAACCCCACCCAAGGTAATGAATAAGGTAAAACCATGCACAAATTCCAAGGTTACTTAACACATACTTCAGTTATTTAAACAAGTAATAATCAATCTTATTCTATAATAATTTCTACACTTCACTAAAGCACATATTTTGGTTGGTCTATGCTTTCTCCTTCATTGGATGTAGTTTTACAACTTATCAGTACACAATGTTTTTGTTCCTTTACTATATGCATATGTTGGGCTCCACTTTTTCCTACCTTCCCTTGTTATTATACTCATGATCCAAAATTCCAGATTAGGATTTTTTCCCTTCTTCTGCATGCATTCATTTTAAAATTGAGTTCCAGACACGTTGCTCTTTTTCTCTCGTTTTTTATGGAGATCTGTGTGATGGTAACTTTGGCCTCTTCCGATTTTTTTTTTAAAATATATCTATAACCTCCAGGTCTGAGACAATAATGCCCAGAGTTACCCAAGGTAAGATGGGTTGCCATTCTAAGTTTTACAAATAAAGAAATATTTTTGTAATGTAAAATACAGAGAAGCACTAGTAAATATCCTTCTAGTTTAAATACATCACTTCTAAGCAACATAAATTCACATAAATTTATCCACATAAATTTAGTTGCTATTGATTCAGGTTGAAAAATTAAAGACTGATCAGCTTCAGATTTACTTCTTGATTAGCCATCTTAAATTGCTCTAACATCAGCTTTTGTTGTCTGGGGAGAAAAGTTTTAATGATTAATTTCCACTCTCTCTTTTATAGCAGAATAGTTGTAGTGTATTAACAAAACTCTGAAGAAAAATTGCAGCAAACAGGCAAAGGGAGATCTTGGAGAACAGTGGGAAGGGAAACAAAATAGAGAAGTGAAGTGTTGGAGCAGGGGTGGGCTTCAAAAAGTTTAGTAAGGGGTTCTCTTCCTGGTTGCTGGGTGGGTGTGGCCATGATGGGCATGGCCTAGTCAGCCTCCTGCATCGCAGTGGGGGGGAGGCGGTTTTTCCCTCCCTGGGCTCTCCTCGAGCCTCTGGAAGGGTAAAAACAGCCTCCCCAAACTCTGTAGGGCCTCTGGAGACAAGAAACAGGACCGTTTCCGGCCTTCCTGAACTTCCGGTAGACCCGTTTTTCACCCTCCCTGATCTTCTGTGCGTTCCCTGCACTTACCTGCATCCAAAGTGGGCTGTGTGGAGACTCCTGGAAGAGGTGGAGTGGGCAGGGCCATCCAGGAGTGAGATTTGGGAGTTTTCTGAACTGCACAGAATCTTAGCTAGAGGTTCTCCCAAACCCCTGTGAACCCCCAGCAGCCCACCCCTGTGTTGAAGTGTCATGTAATAAAGAAATTGAAATTGCAACTTACTCTGGGGTCCCTTTGTAAGAGCACAACAACAGTAATTAAAAAATGAAAAGGAGGTAATCTGACACATTCTTGTAGCTTCTGTCTTATTTGAGATGTAGGGATCACCTGGAGAATGTTCTGGAATATAACCTTGAATAAATATGGTAAAGAGATATTTGTTCAGTTAATCCAATCCATTTAGGGCCAATGATAGAACATTTTTTTTCCTTCCTGAACTATAGTAATAGAGCCCCCCAAAATAAAGTGTTTTGAGGTATCCAGATATTTGTGAATATCTCTATGGAAAAATGAGGTGGTCAGGAACATGTCCCTTTCCCAGAACAAATTAAATATTGTTTGTGAATTTTCAGTCATTTTGCAGAAACATTTTCAGATGATCCAGATGCTTGCCAAGACAACCTACTAATTTTTGACTTTTTATTGATTCTTATCTTTGATAAATAAAGTCTCCTATTAATATTTTTGTCTGGGATATTGGTCCTCATACCAAAGTGTCATTAGTTAATTTCAAAGTGATTAGCAATATTATTATAAAATATAGCAAAATCAGGTTAAGTAATCCTCACATTTAAACATTTTTTTATCATACCTACAGTGCTAAAATGGAAATGCATTTCCAGATTATTCACTCTCAGTGAACTCTGCTGGTTAGACTGAGATTTCTCAGCTCCATGTTCAATTACATTTGAAATAAATGAAAAGCAAGCAAATGGCATTCATCCAGATATAATAACAAAATGTTTTTCCTAAGAGATATTCACAAAAGGTTTTGTGCTTTCATTATCTATCCAGTAAGCTGTAGTAACTGATTACCAATCTTCTCAGCAAATGTCTAGTTTAGTTTTGGCTGGCTTTGGAACGTATCAGTATGATTGGGAAAATAATTATGGCTGAAGACAATAGGCTACATTTTATTATTTTCTAATTACGCTATTATAAACCAGCCTTACAGATTTTAGGGAATGCATTCATCAAATTTTAAAAAATCTATTTATTTTAAATTTACTGATGAATGCATGACATGTATAGGGGGCCATTTTTAGTATTTGTATTTGTCCCCTGCACTTACTTTCTTTACCCCCATCTCCAGCATAAACAATTTCGGACTTTATTTCTGAAAGCAATTGACAGGTCTAGAGTTAGTAACAATCCTTCTAGATTATTTTTTATATATTTCTTCTGTTTCTTTTGCTCCTATTTTAATGTAATGTATCTTGATGAAGAATATACCTTGATGAGAAAAGTGAAAGTAACGCAAGTTTAAGGAGATGTCTCTATTTCTGCAGGTCAAGTACAGTGTTTAAAAATTGGCGGTACAGCTCTTCCACCTAGTAAGCATATGTTACAACCCCTCATTTGGAGACTATTTCCTATTTTTTTTTTCTGCTCCATTGAAGCTTTACAGTTTGCCTATTCAACTCCTATCAGGTATGGTGTTGATAGCTGCTCTCAAGAGAAAGTTATCATCATTCTGAAGCCTGATATATCACTGACCTGTAACTAATGTTGGCATTTCAAGACATACTGTGGATTAATGAATGAACTTTTACTGTGAATTTATACAGAGAGTTTTAAAAGTAGCACCATGTAGCCAAAAATCTAGTTTAAAAAAGTTTGGGGTTCCTTAGAAACTCAGGAATAGTTACACAATATTGATAGTGGAAGCAGCTTTATACAGTGTTCAAGGACCTGAAATGTGAAAATAGGTTCCCTTTAGAAAAGAATCCCTGAAAATAGCTCATAAGAAATTGTTTACAGAGCTTTAACAAAGCTTAAATATTCTTTGTGGCTTGTCTTTTTCCTGTTAATCACACTGCTGAGCATAAAAGCTAAATTATGCACAGAATGGTTGGATTTGCCCCTAGTAGAAAGGAAGTATGATTGGTATCTCCAGAACAATAAGAGTTTACTGCCTGGCTGGGCAATGCTGGATCAAATTCACATTCCCAAGTTCCTACTCTTCCACCTACATATTCAAAGGTCTGGAAGAGGGAGGAAAGGTCTTTCTTAAATAGGGATGTGAGCTTTTCTAAAAAGATCCTAAGAAAAGCAAAAAATATTAGCTACAAATTAACTCTTGTCTTGCTGAGGGTTTTTTTCCTCCTTTTTGGCCATCCAAAACAACATGAGAAGGAAAGAAATCTGTAGTCCCAAAATACTTTTCCTTTTGAACAGTGTTCCCTGGGTTGGAATATCTTCCCTGTGTATGGAGTAATAAACAAGCAAAATGCTGTGGACGCAACTTCCAACCATTCGGCTGTTTACTTGCTGGCTGATATAGTGTGTAGATCAGTGGTGGATTGCCCCCGGTTCAGACCGGTTCTATAGAACCGGTAGTAAAACCGGTGGGAGGCTTCGCCCACTGACTCTGACATCATCAGAACGCTTCTGCGCATACACAGAAGCTTCTGCGCATGCGCACATGCTGCCCAGTTGCGAACCGGTAGTAAAGGTAGGTAGAACCCACTCCTGGTGTAGATGTAGAAGTAATTCTGAAGACAAATTGTAATCAGCTTTGGCTTCCAGTACCTATTCTCAGTACCCTGAGAAGGAGGAAGAGACTTCCCATAATTCAAACAGCACATCTTTGCAAGGTAATGGATTGCCTGTCTATCTCAGAGAAACTTTTACTGTATCAATTTACTAAAAGTCTTTGTACTCCACGCCTTTTTAGCTCTTTGCCATGGTTTTCGTTTTCCCAAGCCTACTGGAATGCCAATAAAGGAGGGCAGTTGAGTTCACTTCAAGCGGTACAATTTCCCAGAGGCTCAGTGCTGACTGTTTTTCAGCATTGGAAGTCTTCCTTGAGGGACCAAATCAGAGACAGTTTTGGTACAATAGATATATAACAATGCCAACCAATGGTAGGCTTCTATTGATTCTGGAAATACTGTAAGCAAGTACGACTTAACTATTTCAGGGGGGAATAACCCTCACTTTAAAAAGCTTACTGGCCTCTACAATTGTGACTAGGATCAGTTGTAAAACACATTTAGGCTTTTATGCTGGAAATATTTAACTGTTGTAAGAGAAGTTGGTTATATTGCATCTATTTAGATTTTGATTAAAATCTTGTAACATCAATTGTAAGTGATGTTACAATTTCCACTGTTATTGCTAAACACACTTCCAATTTGGGATTCTCTCTCTCCCCCCCCCCCCCTCTCTCTCTCTCTCTCTCTCCCTCCCTCCCTCCCTCCCTCCCTCCCTCCCTCCCTCCCTCTTCTTTCTCTCTCTCTCCTTCTCTCCCTCCCTTCCTCCCATGTGTGTATCTCCAATGTTATTTTATCCTCTCTACCTGGAAATGTGCTGAAGCTCTTGAACTACGAGGGAGTGTTAGAATGGTTTATGACCACATTTAAATCATATTCACATTGCTTTCTAACCAAAAGGCATGCACAAAGAATATAAAACAATAAAAAGACAATCCTAAGCATCTCTGCTCTAAAGTTCAATGGCTCTTCTTACTTATGCAAGATTGCAGCTTAAAAATGCATTAATAAGTGACTTGCACTTTTTAAAATTGCTGGTTCACATAACCCTGTATGAGCTAATGTCTTTTTTCTAAATCTCAGGGAAGCATTCAGTTTATTCCATTATAAATGAAGAACGGGAAGAAAAGGGGCAATACCATACATTGGGAACTGGCAGATCCTAATGCACTTCAATTTCTTCCCTCATTGGAAAGAACTGCAAGTGCACTCAGGGCTATTAGATTGACAGATTGGCCACTAAATTTTGGGGGTAGGGTGAGAGGTCAGTAAACATAGCACAAGCCTTGGCGGTAGTGGGTTCATGATCAGTGCCTGGTGCCATGGGTTACAGACATCACATCTGCATACCATCAATTGGCAGGTGCTATGAAAGACCCCACTTGAGATCATGGAAAGCCATTGCCAGTTAAAATAAGTGCATTCTTGGCTAGATAAATGAGTGGCTTGCTCATTACAAGATAGCTTCATATACTGTACAGATAGTCCTTGACTTACAGCAGTTAGTTTAGTGACTGATCGAACTTACAAGAGCACTGAAAAAAAGTGACTTATGACCGTTTTTCATACTTATGACTGTTGGCAGCATCCCTGTGGTCACGGGATCAAAATTTGGACACTTGGCAACTGACTCATGACGTTTTGCGGTATCCCAGGATCATATGATCCCATTTTGCGACAAGCAAAGTCAATAGGGAAGCAAGATTCACTTACCAACTTACCAACTGCAGTGATTCATTTAACTAATGTGGCAAAAAAGTTGTAAAATGGGTCAAAATTCACTTAGGAAATTTCTCACTTAGCAACATAAATTTTGGGTTCAATTATGGTCGACTACCTGTATTTTTCTTCTACAAAACTAGGCTTCAGCTGGCCTACATATTTCTTCATGAAAAACTAGAGCAGTCCAGTATATTGTTATATTTATGAGTGTATATAAACATAAGTGAGCTCTCTCATCTATCAACTGACCGCGGTGAAGCCTGTTTAGCTTTAACATGATTATTGCATGATGCACTTTCAGACCATGTTCTAAGTTGCAATTATTACGAAAGGAAGATCTATGAGTAAGAACAGCAGGAACTTTTGTTCACTGGGGCTTTCTCAGTAGAATAGTTTTGGATGCAGTTCCTACAATTAGGCTAATGATAAAACATAGATCACAGAAGAAAGTAGTAATTAAAACATGTAAACGTAGCAAATAAATACACAATAGTAACAACATAATAATAGCATGTTCAGAACTTGCTTTCGGAAGCAAGGGGGGCTTATTTGTCAGAATAAAAATGGTTTCAGGGAGAAAAATAATAGAGCTGACCTCTCTTTATAGAAAGTGGAAGAACGTGTGAGCAACCAGTGAGAAGCCTCCTGGATTCCAACCGAAGAGATAAAAGAGCTTCTCTGAGGGATCTTAAATTTGAGTATATGGATGAGAATGGTTTCCAAATATCCTAGTCTCTTATCTAAAAAAGATTTATGTAAGTCGTAAGAAGAACTGTTAATTCTTAGCCAATGGAACTGTTGATAGAAGGGCATCCTATGTCTCTTATAACCAGGCCCTGAATGCAAGTCTTGGTAGTCCTTGATTTACGACCACAATTGAACCAAAAATTTCCATTGCTAAGCAAGACCGTTGCTGAGATTTGCCCCTTTTTATGACCTTTCTTGCCACACTTGTTAAATGACTCACTGCAGTTATTAATGACATGGTTGTTAAGTGAATCTGGCTTCTTCATTGACTTTGCTTGACAGTTGGTTGCAAAAGGTGATGATTATAACCCTGGGCTGGGATACTGTAACCATCATAAATACATGACAGTTGCCAAGCATCCGAATTTTGATCACGTGACCACGGGGATGCTGCAACAGTCATAAGTGTGAAAAATGGCCATGAGTCACTTTTTTCAGTGCTGTTGTAATTTTGAACAGTCACTAAAGGAATGGCTGTAAGTCAAGAACTGCCTGTAATGTAGATGTGTTTGGTCAAGGCAACAAGGTGTATCATCCAGGGGTGGGTTCTAAATTTTTTTACTACTGGATCTGTGGGCATGGCTTATGTTGTGGGTGTGGCTTGATGGTCATGTGACAATTCTTTAGGATTTAGCAGAGGTACTGGTCTACCAGGCTTTTAACTGCTTGCAGAGCTGTACTGGTCTACCCATTTATTTTTGCAGGCACTGGTCTACTCATGTATTTTTGCAGGCACCGGTCTACTCATATATTTTTGCAGGCACTGCTCTACCCATTTATTTTTGCAGGCACCGGTTTACTCATGTATTTTTGCAGGCACTGGTCTACCCATTTATTTTTGCAGGCATTGGTCTACCCATTTATTTTTGCAGGCATTGGTCTACTCATTTATTTTTGCAGGCACTGGTTTACCCATTTATTTTTGCAGTCACCTGTCTACTCGTTTGATTTTGGAGGCACTGGTCTACCACGAAACTGCCTTTTACCACTGATCAGCTGTAGGGCGGCCCTTTGAAGCCCCGCGGCAAGAGTTTAAACATTTTTTTTCCTTATAGCCCATCAGCTGGGACACAGGAGGCAGCAAAAGATTGGGGGTGGGACCAAATAAAAGCTAAGAATAATGCGGGGGTGGGGTGGGGTGGGGTGGGGTGGCAGCAGAACTGGTTCGGTGACACCATATTGTCACCACTACCAGCTCAGTCGTACCGGGAGGAACCCACCACTGGTATTATCATTGGTGGGAAATAGCCTGGGATCTTATTGTAAGTACTTTCAAAGATGGTGGAATTGCTTCTCCCCTTGTCCCTTGCAATTGCTGCCTCTACCTCAGCTCTCTTCTGAAATGATGAACATTAATGGCTTTAAACATGCAGACTGCTGATTTGAATGCCACCTTCCTTTCACATTCCCTGTATTCTGTAGCATTTGCTTGAAATATACTAGAGAAACTAAAAGATTACACACGTACTTGTCTAAGCTTATTTTGACATGATAAAATTATCAGTAGAATCAGTTTGGTGAAATGATTAAGATGTCAGGCTAGAAATCAGAAGACTGCATACTACAGGTGGTCCTTGAGTCACAACAGTTCATTTAATGACCATTCAAAGTTATAACGGCACTGAACAAAGTGACTTATGACCATTTTTCACACTTATGACCTTCGTAGCATCCCCATGACCATGTGATCAAAATTCAGATGCTTGGCAACTGGTTCATACTTATGACCGTTGCAGTTTCCTGGGTGTGTGTGTGTGTGTGTGTGTGTGTCATATGATCATGTTTCATGACCTTCTGACAAGCAATGTCAATGGGGAAGCCAGATTCACTTAACAGCCGTGTTGCTAACTTAACAAATGCAATGATTCACTTAAGAACCTGAGCCAGAGTGGCGTAGGAAGCTAATGCCTCCTACTAAGGTAGTAGTTAACATCTAACATCCTGCCTGCAATTATTGCGAGTTCAATCCTAGCCAGGCTCAAGGTCGACTCAGCCTCCCATCCTTTCTAAGGTGGGTAAATTGAGGACCCAGTTTGTGGGGGCAATAAGCTGACTTTGTATAAATATACAAAAGTATGAAGGCTATTGCTTAATGCATTGTAAGCCGCCCTGAGTCTCCGGAGAAGGGCGGCATATAAATCAAATTTTTTAAAAAAAAGAGAAAAAAGAGAAATCGTAAAATGGGGCAAACTCACTTAACAAATGTTTCACTTAGCAAACATAAATTTTGGGCTCAGTTGTGGTTGTAACTCGAGGTCTACCTGTACTCCCACCTGAGGCAGAAAGCCAGCTGGATGACTTTGGACCAGTCACTCTCTTTTAAACCAAGGATGGAGGAAATGGCAAACTACTTTCAAAAATGTTGCCAAGAAAACCAGAGGAAGTTATCTAGGCCGTCATCAAAAAACAACACTGACCTGAAGGCACCAGGACAAAACAAATAAAAGTGCCCTCAGCTTTTATCATGGATAGATTTTGATAGGAATACTCATATTTAAAGTATTACCAACAATTAATGTCATGCTGAGGTTTTGGGTTTTTTTTGAAAGATACATTTTTGAAAAGGAAAAAGAAAAGTCAGCTATTTCTTTACTAGGCTGCTTATCTGAGTGTGGTTGTCCGATTTTGAGCAGCTAAACAAGCGACAGTGGTCTTGCATTTTATTAGAAAGGCAGAGTATGACACAAATAAAGAAGTGTATACATCTGACATGTAGTTCTGCTTTGAATCAGAGTCTACCCAGCTATTGAATAAAGTTGAGAATTTTTCAGGCATGTAGTATGAGAAGCTCGGATTTCATTTAAATAGCAAGACATTTTGCTTGGCTTGGTGGTGGATAAAACTTTTTAATGTTTTGGTATGCTCCAGCTACTCAGAGGCCCAGCCTTTTGGTTCTTTACTAGTATTGCTCTCTTGGATATGCCTAAAATTGTTTTTGGGTGGTCATTGAGACATCCTAAAAAATTTGTGTGTGAACTATATAAGAATTCCAAAAATAACTGATTATGTTTAAAGATTCATGCATGCCGTGTGAAAGCATTCTACATTATGCTACAGTGTTAGAATTCAGAGCATTAGAAAATAGAAGCAAAATCCCAACATTTTTACATTATACCCCAGTGCATTTCATGTTAAAAGCTAACTAGAACATAAAAAGACTTGTAAATTTTGAATCATATTTTTGTCTTGTATGTACAAATCTATTAACTACATTTCCATTGGATTCTAAACCTTAAGTTTGAATATCTTTCTAGGATGCCAGCATATTTTGGGTGATGACATATTCACTATTAGCACCCTCTTTTGGGGGTTCAATCATGTGTGGTTCTTTGAGGCTGCCTGGACAAGTCCCTGCAGTTTTCTTGGCAAGGTTTTTCAAAAGGGGTTTGCCATGGCCTCCTTCCTAAGGCTATGAGAAACTGATTAGCTCAAAGTTACCCAGCTGACTATGTACCAAAGGCCAGAATTAGAACTCAAGGTCTCGTTTCTGGTCTGAAGTCTTAACCTCTATACCAGTGATGGCTAAACTTTTTGCCATCCCGTGCCAGGAGCGGGGAGGAGGAGTCACACGCGCACATGCCCACACCCATAATTTTATGCGCCCTGCCCCTGCGCATGAACGTGCCCCCCCACTCTTGGCATGTGATGGCACGAAAGGCCCATTTTTTGCTCTCCCCAGCCTCCAGAGCCTTTCTAGGTATCTAGGGAGGGCAAAAACAGCCTTCCCCACCCCCCTGGAGACCCTCTGGAGGTTGAAACCGAAAGTTGGCAAACGGGCTGTTTCTGGCCTCCGGAGGGCCTTTGGGGGTGGGAAGGCTGTTTTCCCCCTCCCCAGATTCCTAGAAAGGCTCTGGAGGCAGGGAGAGAGAAAAACAAGCCTCCCCCCCCCAAGGTCCTCCGGAGGCAGGAAACACCCTGTTTCCTACTTCTAGTGGGCCCAGAAGGCTTGAAAATCAGCTGGTGCATGCCGAAGCTGAGCTTATCTGCCCACCAATATGGCTATGTGTGCCACCTGTGGCACGCCTGCCATAGGTTCGCCATCCTGGCTCTAAACTGGCTTTTTAGTTGTACACCTGATTTGAGCAATCTCTCAGTCTTCCTCTCTCTGCCTTCCTCTCCCTCTTTCTCCCTAAACACATTTAGGTTTTTATGCTAGAAATATTTAACAGTTGTAAAAGAAGTTGGTTATACTGCATGTACAGTATTTAGATTTCGATTAAAATGGCCTCCTTCCTAAGGCTGAGAGAAACTGACTGACTCTCTCCCTCCCCTCTCCCTCCCTCTCTCTGTCTCTTTTAAGAGCAGCTGAATGGGTTGGGAATAACAGTCGTGTTCCATGTAGATTCTCATACTCAGAATGCTCATCAATGATTCCTCATCAAATGTGAGACAGATATACTGGAACTGCCGTATACAATGTAATCAGCCCTGATCTTATATATATGTATGTATGTATGTGTGTGTGTGTATGTGTATTTATGTGTGTATATATATATATATATATATATATATATATATATATATATATATATATATATATACATACACACACAAACACACACACACACACACATACAGTATTGTCATTAATAACTTTGTTGAAGAAGTGGAGGTATACTTTTCTTATTTGCAGATGACACAAAATTGAATGAGATACCAATATCTAGAAGGAAGAAATACAATTCTGAATGTCCTTGATAGATGAAAGAAATGAGTTGAATGTAAAATATGTGAAATCTAACATCGATAAATTCAGAGTTTTTATTTTGGAAACAAAAATCAAAGGCAGAGGGATAAAAGATAGTGGACACCTGGCTTGGGAATGCTATTTTGTAAAAAAAACTATTTTGCAATATTAATTAATGATAAACCGAAAATGCGTGGAAAGTGAGATATCACTGTAAAAAAGACAAATGCAGTTTCCTTCTGCATAAACAAACGTAATTTTCTAATCGCAAGTTCAAAGTATCACATTTTAAGAAAGATTCAGAGAATTGTAACATGTCTAGGGAAGACACTATGATTGATTAGAAGACTAGAATCTAAGAAGATAAAAGGAGGCAGGAATATTTAGTTTTGAGCAAAGCCTTGAGGGAGAAAATGATAGTATTTTTAAAATATAGATGGTTCTTACTTACCAAAGATAATTGGACCAGGAACTCTGTTGCATGGTGTCATGGGACCACTGACCCAGTTCCACTGACTTTCAGTGGAAATTCTGGCAGCCCAGTCAATAACGTCCAACAAGCAAAGTCAGTGGGGAAGTGGCAGAAGGTTGCAATGGTGATCATGTGACTTGGAATGCTGTGGTTATGTGGGATTTACCTACAATGCAGCATTCCCGGTCACGTGATCGCCATTTGCAACCTGTCAACTTCCCCACTGACTTTGCTTGTCAGAGGCTGGCAATGAAGGTTATGAATGGCAATACTGTGAAGATGAGATGTTGCAAGGCTGCAATTTCGAGCCAGAGTGCCCAAATCATGATCATGTGACCATTACAGGGATGCTGTAACATCTGCAGCTATGACGACCTGCCCTAAGTACCTCTCATTCAGCACTGTTGTAACTTTGCATGATTGCTGAGTGACATTAAGCAAGGACTATCTGAATCTGCAATGATGTCACAAAGGAGACTAACATCTTATCTGTTTCATTCCAGAGTGCAGGATACAGAGAAATTATTTAAGATACAGGAAAGCAGATTCTGATTGAATGTAACATAATTTCAACAGTGAAACAAGTTGCCTAGAGACAGTGGCATAGAAAAGCAGCTCTCTCTCTCTTTATGTCTGTCTGTCTGTCTGCCTGTCTGTCTAACTATCTATCATCTATCCATCCATCCATCCATCCATCCATCCATCTCTATCTCTATTTTTATCTCTATCTCATATAAGAAGTTGCTCTTGCTTCATTCTGTGAGGTTAAGTTGATTTGGTGAAGGAATATGAATCCGTATCTTCAGCATTTAACGTTTAGCATATTGTGGTTGAAAACTATTTGCACTTCATTTGTATTCTGAATATTTATATATACTTAATGAGCATTAAGTATTAAGCATTAAGGGTATGTGGTGGCTCAGTGGTTAAGATGCTGAGCTTGTCAATTGAAAGGTCGGCAGTTCAGTAGTTCAAATCCCTAGTGTCGTGTAACGGGGTGAGCTCCCATTACTTGTCCCAGCTTCTGCCAACTTAGCAGGTTGCTTTTCTTATTTGTTAGATTTTTACCCTCCTTCCCTTTAAGAGCTCAAGGTACTGTATTTCATGTCCAACCATAACTTGGCAAAAGTTCTATAAAACAGATTGGACTGAAAGAAAAAAACAGTTCAAAGTTATACAGCAATTATTATTAATGGGCATTTAAACCTAGATCTCCTGTTCCCAAGTTCTAAAGTTTATTGCATCATAGTAATTTATATCAAAATAATCAAGTCTAGGTCATCTGAATGGGTAGCACTATTTTATGAATGCTAATAGACAATATAATACAATATATTATTCATTGTATTTTTATATTTCTGGCCTCAACAATTAACTGTCAGCAGTTTACATTATAAAAGCATAAAACATGACTTTTGAAAAAAACACTAAATTAAGATAGAGACAAATCTACCATAATACAATAGATACAATGTCTGTGGAGATTTTCAGTCTTCCAGGTTCTTCTTCCTCAAGGAAAAAACCTCAAGTCCAGTTGGTTGCCTTTTGAAAAAGCACTTTTGAGACAATGGTGAAGATTCAGTTCCTAAGACTGTCTGGAACAGGTTTGCTTTTAGTCACTTTTGATATGCAAACACTGAAGGTGCTAGTCTAATTTCCATAAAATGGAAACTACAATTGATCAGCACTGCTTGGGACCCCCTGTCCATCATCTCATATATTTGAGGGAAGCATTAAAAGAGGCTAGTGACATATAATAATTTTTATATACATGAATGCATGTATATTACATTATGAAAATGAGAGTACCAATTACAGAAAGATATCCCTTGGAATAAAAGTACATGCATTCTAAACAGATGCCTCCTTTGTGTTAACAAATATTTTCCTAAATAATGTTTGCCAATGGAAGTGCTGAATAAATCAAAGTAGCAGTTTTCATAGATGTTTACAGATGGATTAACCCAAATGTAAAAAAAAGTTTTTTTTTCCCCATCATAATATCTCCTTTAAGATATTTTGCTTTGAATAATATATTTCATGGCAATATTGCTTCTATTTAAAGCAAAGAGTTTGAGCTTGGCTTTGATCTAAAGCTTTTGATCTTGAAAGAAGGTTATTGTGGTAGTAAAAATAGGGGCAGGCCAATGTCTTTTTTAAAAACCAAAAGCAATAAAGCTAAAGTGATGGTCAAGATTTAGTGAGCTCACTCGACACACATTTATGTTTTGACATCTGTTCGTAAACGGCATCTAATTTCATGTAGGAGAAAATCTGCTCTGATCTAAATCTAAAAATTTAGAAGCTTTCTTTCCCAGAATGTATAGATACATCAGTCAAATTTTTGTGAGAGCATGAGTTTATGCATATACTTATGTCAGAACATATTATTATGCTAAATATAATTATTCTGCAGGATTGATTGATTCCTTGCTTCCTTTTTTTTTACATTTACAGAAACAAGCTACATCAATAATCTAGTAGAACTTTTTCTGAATAATGCTGAAAGTTCACAAACATACATCCTTTTATATAATTTAGTAGTCTGAAAAGGTGCTACCATATTTGTCCCAAAGGCGCTTTCCCAAAACGCAACTGGACTTTCTTGGTTTTTTTCTGAAGAAGCTTCAGATATTTCCATCTGTAAATATCTACGAAAACTGCTATTTTCATCCAAGAAGCTTCTTCAGTTTTGTGATTTAGTGTGTGCTACCAGATTTGTGGGTGTGTGGATGTGTGTGTGTGTTTGGCCTCCATAGATTAACATGGCTCCTCTCCCACAAAAGTGTTAATTGTTTTAACGTGTTCTCAAAGTCATTTTAATCTCTAGTGACTGTACATTTTCATACCAGTAGGCAAATTTTAGGAATGATACTTCAATAAATTTGGTGGGATTTACTCTCAAGTAAACAATCGGGAGTGGGGGTGTAGAGTAGTGCCTTTAAAGCAAAGCTTAGGCTTTGCCAAGCTGCAGCTTAATGGAGGAATCAACTGTGGAATGGCCATGACTAATAGAAATGGCAAGAGTCCAGTAGCAAAAAGCAAAACTTAATGCTTGCTTTTAAGATGCACTTCAGAGTCTCCACGGAATTCATCTGATATGGTTTTGGATTCCACAGAGGTCAAGGAACTATTGGGAAAAGAAAGTTTTAAATTCTTCCTTGCATTTTAATATGCTCAGCTAGAATACTTGCTTAAAAGAATGCTTTGGTTTAGAATAAAAAGGAAGGCAGGCAGATGCTGGAGAAAGGACATTTCTGGTGTAAAATGGAATTTTGCCCCTATTCGCGCTTCTACCTCGTTTTACATTTTTGCTCTTTTTCAAATCCGTGCATGATTTGATGCATCTGTAACTTGAAGAGAAAAAAAAAAGTCTACACTCTACTATTTTACTATGCAGCATTATTTTAGTGTGAGTTCAGTTTAGTGTCATTGATAATATTGACTATAGCGTTGTATTAAATTGTAGAGTTTTAGGGCACAAATCCGGGATCCTTTTTGGGTAGGGGGTAGGATTGAATGCAACGACTTTTACCTCCGCCGCCCTCTCTTTAAGCTTCTTCCAGTTCCACCTAACTCTTAAGGGATGCCCGTGTAACCGTGGAAAGGATACCCTCGCTCCTTATTAGTAAGACCATCACCCCCTCCCAATCAAGCACGTAGTGTAAAACCATCCAAATTTTCATTGCCTTAATTCAAGTCCGGAGAAACCTAGTCTCCGAATTAAAAGATAGGCAAAAGTGAAAGGAAATCGCCGCCCTGCATTAAAAGCCGCGGACGAGCCGGGATCAGCGATCTGAGGGATTTCCCCCAAACTCGGCCTAGGCGAAGGTTCATTTCACCCGTTTCCACTCGATCCCCTTCCACCCAGCTGCCTTGCGTGCAAGCGAGAACTGACAGCCCTGGACGCCGCCGTTCCCGCGGAAACGTCAGCCGTGGGGTGGGTGGGTGAGGTTCCCCCCCCCTTTGGAATGGTGGGGGGAGGCTGTGGTTGCCTGTTGCTCGGAGCGCTCGACTTCAAACGGCGCCTTTTACGCAAGGCAAGTTGAACGGGGCGTAAGCAGGAGACAGGCAGACGCTCCACGATTGAAAGGGTGACGTTCGCCGCCTTGAGCCGCCCCCTCCGAGGTTACCTTTCGGGGATGTGGGGGGAGGGGGGGCGAACAAAGCCGACCGGGCTGGAGTATCCCCTTAAGGCAGGCTCCTCCTCCTCCTCCTCCTCCGCCCCCCCCTCTCCCTTTGATTTCGGAGGCTGAACCACGAGAGCGTGGGGGGGGGGGGGAGAGAAAGGGGTGCCCCCAGCTCCCTTAGGTGTTTCTGCTGCCTTAGGAGTTCCCCGCGTCTTCCGCAGCAGGGCGAAGAAAAAAGCCCGAGGAAGCTGCGATCTCCGCTCCTTGCAGCCTGTTGCGCGGGGCGGGGGCGAAGCGCGGGGGGGGGGGGAACCGTCTCTTGCGACCGGACCCTTCGCGGCGACCGCAGCTGGTGCTGCTGCTGCCGGGGCCGCCCTATCCAGGGTAAACACAAACAACCCGATCCTCGTGCGCCGCGGGAGCGATCGCAGCCGGCGGGTATTGTAAAACAGAGGCGCCGGGCAGCCTTTTTTTGTGTGTGTGTGTCTCTCTCTCTGTGTGTGTGTCGAGGCGCTGCCGGAGAAGAGCGACTCCCTCGCCCAGCGTCCGAGCTCGGGCTGAGCGGTGGGGAAAGTTTTGTTCTGATCGCAGCCGATCTTGGAGCTTTCGGAGCCGCTGGATCTTGGGGGATCTCGGAAACCGGGAGTGGGGAGGGCACGTTCTCTCTCTCTCTCTCTCTCTGTCTGTCTATCTGGAGTTGCGGTCCAGATCGCCTCGAATAAACTTGCGCTTTTATTTTGTCTTCCCCATCTAGCCTTTGCTGGAAGAGAGCCGCGTTTGGGAAGAAGGTCGACTAGCGCAGCAAGTGAAAGAAGAGGTAAAAGAGGCGCTTTCCTTTGGGAGCTGGTAGTTTTAGATCGTGGATTATTATTATTATTATTATTATTATTATTATTATTATTATTATTATTATTATTATTATTATTATTATTATTATTATTATTATTATTTTATTATTATTTTATTATTATTCCCTCCCAATTCGGGCTTGCACCTCTGTCCGCCCCCTCCCCTCCGCCTTCCGATCCTGAGATATTTGCTATATCCGCGAGAGATGACACGGAGAAGCTGCCCCTTCGTGTTCCTTCGACCACGACCCGTTGATCCCACCCTATTTAGGGGGACGAGGAAGGAACCGCCGAGATTTATTCTTTTTAAAATGCTCCTCTTCTTGAAGATGTCACTGTTTGAAGAAATCGCATCTTTTTCCCCCTTCACCATCATCGCTTTTCGCCCCGGTGCAGTTCTGTAACAATTCCACAAATGTTTTGGTACAGCGGGGGTTTCTTTATCGTAGAAGAGATGTTCTGCTGGGCTACTCTAGATTATAACAGCAGACAGAAGTTACTGCATTTGGTGAGGGTGGTGGAGGGAATAGAGAGAAAAAGCTTTTCCGACCAGGAAGAAATAGCTAAATGGATTAAACCAAGAACATGATACTGAGGACTGGAACAGTATTTCTCTTCCCCATTTCTCTATCCTGGTTTTTTTTTTTTCCTCCAGGTTTTTTTTCCTTCCAGTGAAGCAATGGAAAATTGTATCTTGAGTCTGTTTATAGTTTCTTACTCATGCTGAGTAGTTGCACTCAAGTTGCGTCTTCTTAAAAAAGCTGTATGGTTTTGATATATAGGTTGTAAAATGGATTCAAATAAATCAGAGGTTCAGAAAAGGCAGTCGGCGGAAAAGGCGACGACCAGAAGAAGTCACTTTCCAAAAGGTACCGGCTCCTAATCTAATAAATCATAATGTATTATCTCAAAAATGTTTTTATTGTGCATTATGCTTTTTAAAAAGTTTTTTAAATGATGTGGAAATGTATTGATTACGTGCCATGGAGTAACTCATGTAGTACTTATTCCTGGAAGCGTTCTTGTGCGAAGGATCATTTGTGAACAGAGCTGCAAAATATAGGTTAGGTGTTCTATTTATAGTGAAGGAGAGTTTAGAAATGAGTTTATGGAAAATAAAATGCGTTTTTGTTTCCTTCTCGTGCAACCTCTAAACCCTTCTGATTCAAATAACTAACCTGCTTAGTATCTTAGAAATAAGCAGTGTAACAAATTTCAGGCTGATGTGTGACTTTCAGGTTAAAAGAATTTTCCAGCTAGGATTAATCAGTATTAATGATGTGTAAGGCTCCTAAGATTTCCTTCTTTTAAAAAAATGGATATTGGGTTTAAATAATGTTTGATGGACTACTTGGTAAAGTTGAATGTACATAAGGGGTTGTTGGTCTGGCAGATTCTTGTAATTTTTTTGTTTGCTTAAATAACATTTCCTGCTCTCAAGAATAATATTGCTGGACATAGGTTGTCTTTTATGCCTGTCTTTCTGTGAAATATAGGAATCCCAATGTATAACTAAATAAATGGAAAGGTTTTGGCAAGGTGGTTTACTAGTGATTTTCTGCATGTTTATTGAGACCTACTCAGCAAGTGTGGCTTATATTCCTTGATAATGATACTGAGGGCCAAATCGATTTAAATCAAGTTCTATTCTTGAACTCTTTTCAACAAAGTTAAATTTTAGTGATGTCTGTAAAACTTCCTTCCAAGTAATTTTACATCTCTGCCTGTGTTGTGAATTGCGCTGTTGTTCAAAGCTGATTGGTAAGTAACTGTGTTGAGCTGTTTGTAGAATTGTTAACACCAGAATTGCTTCTTTATTAAGTTGAACTACTGAAAAGCTATATATCTTTCTTCAGTAAGATTTAAAGGCAGTATGTTATTTTGTAGCTTGACAGTGCAGCGAGAAAGTCTGATGAATCATCACTGTTTCTGTAGCCAAGTTCTTGCTGTTAATATGAGTGCCAACTCCAGGGTTATGTTGCCTTATTATGGACATTGCTCTGTTTGACAGATATCTCTGGATAGTACAGCTGAATGTGGCATGGGGAGAGATGGACAATTGAAGAATAAGCTTATGAAGTCATAATATTCTGAATCTCCATCAGTTGACTACTATTGTAACACAGACTGTCATAATGTAATCTATTCAGCTGAAATTTTTACTGGGTGTGCATAGTAAATTAATTTGTATTGAAGATGCTACTTCACTTTTTGTTCAGATTTGCTTAAGAGTCTTGATCAAAAATTAGTGTTTCAACAAAATCAGATGTAAAATAACCAGTAGTTTCATCAAGTAGATGAACAGTGTTACTTGTTTACTCTTGTATAGAAATAACCATCTCTTGTTTTAAAATGAATATGTTCATAAGAACTATGGATCTCACAGTGCTGATATCTGTAAAAAGAAGGCTATCAGAGTAATATCTCTTGTGATTTATTGACCAGAAAGCAATTAGAATTTGAGTGTTTTAAATAGGTAAGGTTTAAAATCTGGAACAATCTGTTTTGTAGAATGATTAAACACTGATCCTTGAAATTTTTCCAGTATTGATGGCCAGAAGTGTTAATTTTATTTATTTATTTTCTGCTTGTAACCTGAAAATGGGATGACCATATTAGCCTTCGTAATAAATAAATAATTAATTAATTAAATAAATAATAAATAAATAAATAGATATTAAAGAATAACGCAAGAATATTATTATAAATGGGACATTAAGATGGTTTTAAAAGCCTGCATTAAATCAAAGCAAAGCAAAACATTGATTTAAAAAATCTTTAGATAATAACAAAATACTAGTAAATAGGAGATAACTTAATATTCTGGCATAAGAATTTCCAGAGAAGGTTCTCTTCTGATTGATAGGGGTTACTTCATAAATGTTTCAGAAAATTATCATAAAACAATTATTGTAGAAAAAGAGAAACATTTGCCTTTGTTAGTAGGCTAATCAAAGAAAATTTAAAAATACAGTGAGGACATTCAAAAGTTATACCATCACAACACCATTAAAATTACTGAACGTAATTCATCTCTGTTTCTGTCTTATGCTTTATAGCTTTAGTGTTGTTTTTTGTGTCTTTTAAAAGGAAGATCTTCAACATGAAGTGTTACCTCTGTTTTGAAAAATTATTTCCATGGAGCAAAATCTTAGAAAATTTTTTGTAAGAACTGAGAACTATGAGGCTATGTTTCAGCAGGTGATAATTTTATATCTATCCCACATTAGAAGTTGTAGGACAGAAGCCTCGAAGATATCAAATAATTAGGACAAATCCTGGAAAAGTATAAGATATCTTCTGTGAATACCAGTGAGTGCAATTCTAACTTGCTGAAGCTAAGGGGCTTTGCTTGTACAGCTATTTAAATGGTCATTTCCATCTTAACCTGTCTCTTTATTATTTTTCAGTTTACTTTGTTATCTCTTCTGTTTGGTGTCACGTTGCGTGCTGTGCTCAATTATCTAGTTTAGGACTTACTGTACTTCCTATTTTCATGTATATGATAGTCTTTTTTTCACTTTATTTCGTTCCCTGATTTGACTTTTCTTTTCCAATTATTTTTCAAACTCTTAATACTTGACTGCTTTCCCCCCCCCTTCCCTCCCCTTTCTTGACTTCTATCACTTCCATATTTTTTTTCCTTTTTTATTCCTACTTATTCCTTTTCGTACAGATTGGTTGAGTACACAGTCTAATGTTTGGACCTTTTAATTAGCTTTGCTTTTCTATTATAAGGAGGAGCATTCTAAAATAAACCATGAGCAAAATTGTTGTAAAGTCAGACCGAGGAGCAAAACCTGAAATCTTTGAAGAAAGAGATAATAAATCTAATTTAAATCTACACTTTTTTTAATGATAACCCGAATTATAAAACATGTTATGATAAAACAGAAAGAGAACTTAGGTAGGGTTAAGAACTACTTAACATATTTATTCTTTGTATATTATTCTTTGCTTTATGATGAGATCAGCCATAATGCTAATGAGTTCCTAAAATAAATTTGAAGATTATTGAAGGATAGCCTGTAACTGCAAAACACTAAATTGATATATTGGGGATATAGCAGTAGGAAATTTAATTGCAAACATCTGTTGGGCATCTGATTTGGAAAGCTGGCATATTCAAATGCTATATTAATTTAGGACCAAGACAAAACAATTGTAATTAAAATATTTGGCTTTCAAATATGTACAGCGATTTCTGTATTATTTGAAAGTAGTAGTAGGTAATAATTGACTAAACATGTTGGCATTTAATGTAAAAACATATTATTAAAAAATGTCAGAAAATAATTGCTCAGTTTTAATAAGGGAACACCATAACAGATAGCTGGAGTATATGTAGGTACAGATATATCATTTAATGTTATCCTGTTAGACTTTGTATTTTCAGAATGTGTTTCACAACCTAAAGAAATACTCAGTTCTAAACTTTTTTGTTTTTAAATGCTTCTTTTATAGCAGGGGGAAGGAAGGAAGAATTAAGACATAGGCTTTTGGTTATTGCATTTTCAATGACAGTATAATTATTATTTTCACATTTGCATCTATAAATTAGTATGTACATTTCCTAGTTGTATTAACATCCATTGTAACAGTTTAGCTTGGTACCGTGCATATTTATTTTACATTGTTTTAATGTTTTTTATGTTTTATGATATACACCACCCAGAATAACTTGAGATGAGCAGCTATAGAAATCAAATGAAATAAATAAAAGTTCAAATATGAGCTCATTTTTATTTTTGCGTATTTGTTTCTCTTTTTTGTGATCTTTAAGTGGCCACTTTATGTCTTAAGGGGAATTGCTTATAGTTGGCATCAAATACATATATTTTCCACATATGTTGTTTCTTTGAGCATTGTAAATCTTTTGTTTGGTTTTTGTTATTTTGCGGCCTTTTTTTAGGCAAGCCAATAGTTGCTTTGCATTTGTTGTATTTTAGGGTTATATAGTAATTTCCAGATATTATTTGATTTTGTATAACACTGATATATTCAAGAAAGAGAAAATATTCACTTACCTTCATATTTTTGAAGCCAGAAATTTAAAACATGGTTATTTGTTGTTTCATATTATAGTTTAATTGATAAAAGGTTGTCTTTAGTCACTTTGCTTTTGTTGAAATTAATTGCATGTCAATAATTTGAAAATTATTCTATTCAGGGATGTGAATGAAGAAAAAGTTGACCATAATATTTGGAAATGAGACCTGCTTTTTTTCTTGATTTGAATTTGCTGTCATCTTTTATCTTTTCAGAATAGTTCTGCTTACAACCACTCAATTTGTGTCATTTTTTTAAAAAGAAGGCCTCCTCATTTATATGTTGCACAGAGAGGTGTCATCAGTAAAATAATTTTGGGGGAGTCTAAAGACCTTCAGGAATATTACTGAAACACAATCTAGGACCTTTTTCTCCATTTCTTCTCCAATCTGATATGACCCTTTTAAAATAAAAAGCACACAACTAGCACGGCCATGTCTTGGGATTAACTTCAAGTATACGTAGAATTACATCACTTAATTAGTGTGGTTCATTGCCAGCAGCCATTTCGTTGCTGCTTAGTGAAAGATTAAGACCACCTTAATGTGAAACACAAGTTTTACTGAAGAAAGACAGACAACAGAAGTGTCGGGTCTTTTATTTGAAGGGAAAATTAGCCACACTGCTGCAGCAGAGCTTTTTAGTTGCTTGTGCTTCTCCTTCAAAGCATTTTAATGAATTACAGTTAACACAAAACCATGTCAAACTAGGAGCCACCCAGAGTCCCTTGGTTGAGTTGGGCGTCTACAGAAATTGAATAAATAAATAAAATTTCTGCAGATGGTGATGCCCTGGTAGGAGGGTATTTGGTGGTGCTTTCATTCGTGCAAATAACTGTTCCAATACATCTATTCTTGGTATGCTGCCTTTACGTCTAGAGTCTAGAAGTACATTTTGTTTTCTTTCCTTCTTTAATGGAACATTGGAGATGTCTATTGAAGCTGGGTGGAGAGTTTCAAAGAGGTAGAGAGAAAAAAACAAGTTGTCCAAAAGAGGAAAGAGACACATATTGTTTCAGAGGAAGCTTTCGGCTGCTCCTAGGAGCTGCAGAGGATGGAACTGGTTTGCTTGTAGTAGGGAAAGTGTAAATATACATCACCGCCAACCATGGGTAGATCGTTGCAAGCCCATGCTAATTGTCATGGAACTACTGTTAAAGTATTTACAAAGTTGTAAGTCTGACTGCCTCTTCCTATTTGGTTTAGCTATGCTGCGTTGTGAAGTCCTTGGTGTTCTCTGAGTTTGGTTGCTTTTTTGCAGATGTTCATTACCAAACTTGATAAAATCACCAATGGCACCAAGGACCCCACAGCTTAAACCTGAACTACAAATACTATTTTCTATTAATGCTGTATTGCTTTAGAGAGTGAACTTGGGAAACAGACTGGTGGCTGCAATTCCTTTCTAATAAAACTGCTGTGGTAATTTGCAGTGTATATGGTAGGTATTTGTGTTTATTGCTGCTTTAGTGTTAAGGGAACAGATTGTTCCTCTTTTCCCAATCAATTTGCATTAGGGCCGGCCTTCCAGCATTTGAAAAGCAATGTAAAGGAGGTTTGCTCTATTCAGACTTCCTAAGTTCTAAACAAATAAATGAAGCCTTTTAAAATCTTTTGTAAGTTGTGTTACTTAATCCAAATGATGAGCCACAGTGGCGCAGTGTTAGAGTGCAGTACTGCAGACTACTTCTACTGACTGCTGGCTGCCTGTAATTTCGCAGATCAAATCTCACTAGGCTCAAGGTTGACTCAGCCTTCCAGCTTTCTGAGGTGGATAAAATGAGGGCCCATATTATTGGGAGCAATATGCTGACTCTGTAAACTGCTTAGAGAGGGTTGTAAAGCACCGTAAAGCGGTATATAAGTCAATGTGCTATTGCTATATTCCAAAAAGTGTAACTCAGAACTGAGTTACATGTTTAGAGTTCATGTGACTTCAGACACATGGACCAAATGTAGTCCTCAGTTCTTCAGTTTGACTCTGGGCCAGAAGAAGTTTGCACCAGTTGACCTAAAGAATGATAGTGATGCTATCGCTATCAGTTGATCTCAAAGGATTGGTAAAGTCTATGAGTTAAAGAAAAGTTGAGCAGCCAATGCGGACAAGTTCTGGGAGAAGGAAATTGTTTGAAAATATAACTTGTCTTGGCAATTAGATTCTAGAAATACCGTACATTTTGTTCCCTTTCATTTTTAGATCACCATGTTGCTTCTGTTGTTCTTATTTTCCAGTATGAATACTGTGTTGTATATGTGATGATTGTTATCAATTTGGGAAGGTGCTCATCTCAGATTTCTGTGACATTTAGTCTGGAGTTGGTTTCCTTTCTCCTTTTTCACATTGTCCTGCTTTCTCCCCACCTTGGGCCCTACTTAATTACACAAACAGAGGTCTACCTACCGGTAGCATTATTTTGCCTTTTCCATTGTCTCCTGTTTTGGATTTTATTGAACATTATTTATATCTGTTTGCTTATGCCAATTTCATACATTGGAACAATTTCTGGTTATAAACCCAGTGGGAGGACTTGCTGTGTCTTGACTTTTCTGACTTGTGAAGCTTGACCAGTTGGTGTATAAGATCTTTTAATTTTAAATAAAACATAATATTCCATAATGTTTTAAAATATTGCACATTTTTTTAATGACCTTATGCCAGTTTTCTGAGGCAGAAGGAAAAGGGAAACAATAAACACTTTTCTGGAATCCCAAACCTTTATTTTCCAACATGTTATCGCCTTCAAACATCCTGGATAGGAATCTGTTTGAAGTGCTCCTTTAAAATGAAAGGGTTTGCAATTCCAATGACCTAAATGCAGTGTAGACAAATTTTTCATGCATTTTCTCTTTCCTGCTGCATTGTTATAGGAATCATTGTTATATAGAATGTGTATGTGTATATCAGTTTTGATTTCCTCCTGGAACAATACACTGGAAAAAAATTTAGTTGGGTCTCTTTTTTATGGCCAGTGGAAATAGTATATATAAAATGTTATTTAAGGTAATAGGATGCTTTATTACAAGCCTTCCGTGCTAGAATCAGGAAAGGAGGAAATGGTTCTTTCCTTATTTTTTTAATATCCGATTACTCCTTTCCTGGATTTGTGCCCACACATGAATACCAGCTTAATCTGATGTAATAGATTATGTTTTAGATTTTTTTGAATGAGCACCCTTTGTCTTCACTAAGGACATTATTGTGGAGTAAATGCCTTGAAATTAAAGCAAAGAGCAAGGAGTCACAACTCCATTGTAGATTTAAGTCTTCTGTAAGCTTTTAATGGGTTTATGCTAAAGTAGTTAAAAGTCTTGCTCTCAGTTTATGGAGCTGCGAATAAAATGCTCTTGAGGTAGAAATGCACAGATGCACCCCCTCTGCAGCAGACAGAAATAATTCATTCAATAATTTAATATTTAATGGAGGCTCACATCTGCTGCATGAGGCAGCTAGAATTGTTAGCTCTTTAGGAATGGTTACGGTGTCCCTGGCTGATGCTAACTCGTCTCAATAAAGCTAGCAACGCTGGGATGGAAGCTCCCATAGTAATATTGGGGGCAGTGAGGTAGAGTAGAAGGTGGTTTAAAAAAAAATCCAAAAAACCCAATAGTGAAACACTTTTATAAATATTGTTACCTCATCATGTCCAAGAATTCAGTTTGAGGGCTACTTTTAGGCCAGGGGTCAGCAACCTGTGGCTCTGGAGCCACATGTGGCTCTTTTACTCCTCTGCTGCAGCTCCCTTTCACTTAAAATATGCGTCACAACTGCCAATGTGCGCCACCCGTCGGCACACGATTTATTGAGCTTTTCAACCCCCAGTAGGCCAACCATGGATAAATCAAAGAAAAGTAAGGTTTCAAAAGAAAACAGAACATTTAATTCAACTACATATGCTAGTTTTGTGGCTGCTCAAGAAATAGTCAGGGCACGGGAAGGGTTTTGTGGCTCCTGGTATTTTCTTTTCTGTGGGAAATATGTCCAAATGGCTCTTCAAGTGTTTAAGGTCGAGTGTTTAAGGTTGTTCTGGTTTAGGCAATTGCATTTGCAGCTGAGCTTCCATCTTTTTCTTATGTGTTGTTTCTAAGCAGGCTGGATGACTTTGAATTTTCGTAGTCTGTGGAATCAGTGGTGGGTTGCTCTCGGTTCTGTCCGGTTCTTTAGAACCAGTAGTAAAAGCGGTCGGGGACTCTACCTACCTGCGCGGCCATCAGAATTGACAATCTGTGCATTATTAAAAAAATAATAATGGTGGGTTCCAATGAGCAGGTTTATGTTTCAAGGTCAGATGTCAGCCTTGTCTACAACAATGTCCCTTTTAACCTTATTCATGTTCCTTCTGGTGAATGAGTTCTTTAGGACTGGCCTTGTGCATCATTGCAGCCATTTATAAAAATAGCCACAGCGTTCTCACTGATTCTAAATGTATTTTTTGCTCTAAAAGTTAGGAAACTCAAAGAACCCTTCTATTTGCTGCCAGTGTTCTCCATTTCCCACTTTTTTTTATCTCTGGAATTTTTTTCTTCTTATAAATGTTGATTATATTTTTCATATGTTTATTTGTTCATCTTCTGACGGTGAACACAGAAAGATTTTAAAAACATGATGGGCACGGAAGACTGTTTTTGAACATTCATGTGATATTGCTATCATTCTGAAAAACAAGATCTTTCAAATAATCTACTTTGTACATTCACTCATAAATCGAATCATTCAGTACTGAACATTTTGGTATAGATTTCCAACCCCAGTTGATTAATATTTGCAGATTGGATAGCTATTCTTTATGATCTCTAAGTAGAGGGATGGAAGAGATCCTTTGCCTGATTTATTAAATATACAGCTTTAGATGTGAGCATATCATTTGATATCAAATAGCTTTTATGTTTGGAGAAAAGACGAGAGAGCCAGAATTAATCAGTGAATGGTGTGTGGTTATAGTTAGTCCTTGATTTACAACAGTTTATTTAGTGACTGCTCATAATTACAATGGCACTGAAAAAAGTGACTGATGACCATTTCTCACACTTACGACCGTTGCAGCATCCACATGGTCACATGATCAACATTTAAATGCTTGGCAAGCGATTCATATTGATGGCGATTGTAGTGTCCTGGGGTCAGGTGATCCCTTTTGAGATCTTTTAACAAGCAAAGTCAATGGGGAAGCCAGATTCACTTAACAACTGTGTGACTAACTTAGCAACTGGAGTGACTCACTTAACAACTGTGGCAAAAAAAGTCATAAAATGGGTCAAAACTCAATTAACAAATATCTAACAGCAAGAGAAATTTTGGGTTCCAAAATTGTGGTCATAAGGACTATCTGTATTTTTCTTACGATTATTGCTGCTAGAAGCATAAGAAAGTGGCAATGTGGAGATAGAAAAAAAAAACTGAATCAAATGTGAAGACATAGAATTTGGGAAAGAAAAGCAAAATAGGTTTTCCTTTACAAATTACTATATACCGTATTTTTCTGACTATAAGATGCACCAGAGTATAAGACGCATCTTAGTTTTTGGGGAGGAAAATAAGAAAAAAGCTGATTGGCGGGTGGATTGTCCTCCCGGAATATCCCCAATCAGCTGTTCCCAGTGAATTTTAAGAAGTGAATTTTAACAATAGGTTGATTGGTTGTGAGCTCTGCGTCTTGCCATTTCTGCCTCTGAAACCTCTGTTTCAGAAGCTTTTTTTCTGAAGCTCTGTTTCAGAGGCTTTTTTCTGAAGCTTTGTTTCAGAGGATTTTTTCTGAAGCTTCATTTCAGAGGATTTTTTCAGCCTCTGAAACTTCCATTTGAGAGGCTGGGTGAGGCTACATTCGGAGTATAAGACCCACCCAGATTTTCACCCTCTTTTTTGGGGGGGAGGGAAGGTATGTCTTACACTCCGAAAAATATGGTACATATATCAGTCAGAATACCTGTTCTAGTCTTGGATTCTTAAAGAAAATGAAAGCATTTAACTATAAAAGTACTTAAAGTACTCAAGAGTACTTGATAAAAGCAGTTCGTCAATTTGATCTTCTTGTTAATTCTGGGAGATTTGAGGGAGAAAAAAAGGCAACCGAACAAGAGCAAATGCCTGTGTATTGTTTGTGTGTGTGAAATGCTAAATATGTCCTTACAAGGTTATCTCTGATAGTGTGGATAGAAATGAGTAGCAAATGTGGCCTTCTTCCAGTTTGTTGAATTTTACAGTTATAATTTTGGCTTAGTTAGAATAATGGAAATGGACTGTGGCGGATTTTTTTTTTCACCCAGCTTTCTCCCTTTAGGAACACATTGGCAAAGATGCTACAGGAATCCAGCAGGGTTTTGAGCAGAATTTCTGACTTTCATATTTAATTAAGAATTGATATGAGGCAAGAATTATTTGAAGCTTTTGTTTGTTCAGAGCGTGACTGATGGAACAAGGAACTGGATGCCAAATGTTCTGATGTCTTCTTTTGTTGGTTGATGGAGTTCAGATTTTAAAAAAACCTTTTCCTTCTGGAAAATGTCAGAGGAATTTTATCTAAAGGTAAGAGATTCTAATACCAATTTCACACAGGTCTCTTTCAGATGATGGTTGTTTCACTTACTTGTCAGTATCTCTTGATAAAACCCTCTACACCAGGGGTGTCCAATCCTCGTGACTTTTAAGACCTAAGGACTTCAACTCCCAGAATTCCCCAGCCAGCGTCACAATGAATTTAATATGCACTTTTGCCTCTTTGCTACTTTTGGATCCTTTATTGGAAGAATAGGCTTCTTGGAATGCATTCAACAGAAATACTTGGTCCATAATACTCTTCCACTGGACTTTGTCATGGTTTTTGTTATCATCATCAAAATAAATGATAGATAGCCTGAGTAGTAATGTTACAAATTACTATTTTTCATAGAAATAATTGTATTTCTGTGCTTTGTTATCCTTTCCTTCTGCCTTCATTTATAATTGCTGAGATTTCCTAATCCTTCTCAATTCTTTATGCCAAAACTGATCCTAACTCTGATTTCTTGGAAGTACATCCAATTAAGAAAACTTGAAGTAATCCAAAAATATAATTTTTGAGAAGGTACATTTCTGAGAATAAATCATTACCTTTGTTTTTTTCTTATAAAGAAGTGGTCTGCTGTCAACTTGTATATTGTTCTTGAGGAATTAATGGTCTAATGTGACCAAGATTTTATAACATGGAATCTGTTCACATGGCAATGGTTTGAGTCCATTTCATTTAGGCTATCAAATGGACAGAGTGGCTATCATGTGAATAACATAACACTTAGCGTGTCTTTAAGGTTCAAAATAGATTGATTGTGTTCTAAATAATTCAGTTGCTCATGATTAATGCTCATGGGGAATTTCTGAAATAAGAAGTCTTTGTGTTGTTAGCTGTAGAATCTTAATGCTATTTTAAAGAATTTATCATGGGATAGTAGAATCCTTTGAAGTAACCAGAGTTAACTACATTAAAGAGCCTAATCTCTGATCATCCATCTAATGGATGACACTTAAACTAAACTAAATTAAGATTATTATCAAATTAAGTTTGCATCAGTATTTCATAATAAAAAACTCAAGTTTAGGTTAGTTCTATTTTCATGTAACAAATACAAATGTTTAAGAATATATTTCTAGTTTCCAGCAAAACAGAAATGCTTGCAATCCTAAGGCTTTGTGACATTTCAGTGTACAGAACCATCTGTGTTCACAATCTCTGCCTATTATGATTGCAGCTGAGACAGACTGACTGACTCCAGGAAGCTTGGCGGTACTAAAGCATGTCCTACATCATTCAGTGCCATGTGCAATTCACTTCTTGGGAAAATTGTGCTTGGGAAATTTGGCTTATTACTAGTAAATAATTCTCCCTGAAACCAGTGCTGTTTTTTTGTCCACTTCCATCTTTAAAGGATGAGCACTGTGTCCTTCAGTTTTGTCAAACAATTTAAAGCAAAAAATGGTCCTATATTATTCAGGCGAATTTATCTATAGCGGACCATTTCATTTACAACTATATGTGTTTTATACATTATTTCTCCAGCATGTGTACTTTGCACATGTAAAAAAGAAGCAGTTTCAAACATGCAAATACATCAATGAAAAAAACAAGCAATGTAATTCCTTTGAATTATGTGAACGGTTGCAGGATTTGGGTTCGGCTAGTCTAGAGAAAAGAAGGACTAGGGGTGACATGATAGCAGTATTCCAGTATTCAACAGTTGCCACAAAGAGGAGAGATCAATTTATTTTCCAAAGCACCAAGGGCAGGACAAGAAAGGGCAGGAGGGAAACTAATCAAGGAGAGAAGCAACCTGGAACTAAGGAAAAACTTGCTAACAGTGAAGATAATAACCAGCGGAACAGCTTGCCGTCAGAAGTTGTAGGTGCTTCATCACTGGAAGTTTTTACGAAGAGACTAGACAGTCACTTGTCTGAAATGGTACAGGGTCTCCTGCTTGAGCAGGGGGTTGGACTAGAAGACCTCCAACCTCCCTTCCAGGTTTATTTTGATTGATTAATTCAGAGTTTGTTTCTTCATTTAATAGAGCTCATAGAGCTGCCTTCCTCCGGGTACCATCGGCCAGACAATGTTGGCTGGCGGCCCCCAGGATGAGGGCGTTCTCTGTGGCTGCACCGACCCTCTGGAATCGGTTACCCACTGAGCTCCGAACGGCTCTAGATCTCCGCACTTTCCGTTCTGGCTTGAAGACATGGCTGTTCCATCAAATTCCCTGACCAGTTATGGGGTTTTAAAATTGGGGATTTTAAATTTGGATTGTTTTAGCTTTTATCATTTTCTGTTTTTACTATATGAGCCCCCCCGAGTCCCACGGGAGAAGAGCGGCATACACATTTTAATAAAATAAAAGAAAGAAAGAAAGAAATAATACTGACTTGCCATTTTGTCACCAGACAATTTTTTTTAGTTGTATCTTGTGCAATGCAGAGTCTAGTGCTGGAGCTCCCAACGAAGGAACAAAGCTTATCCTTGAAATGTTTGCATTTTTGCCTATTTTAGAATAGCCTCTAAACTTGTTTCGTCTAAACCTGTGAATATGAAAAACAAATTGGACACTGAAGTGAGTTCACTGATTAGATTCCAAAAAACTGGTCTGCCTCATAAACCATGGACAACATGAATGTATAAAGAAGAATAGCGGTTACAGGCTGTAAAAGTGCAAGAATGTCAGACTTGGCTTAGAATTAGATGAAGAATTGATTGTTTCATGACTTGCTTAAAATTTCTGGGCTAAACTGGATTGAAGGAAAAGTCAAACTGCCAAGTATTGAACTGAAGTATCAATCCTTTTTGTCTGCTTTGACATTCTAACATGGTGCAACAAATAACTGAGGATGAGATAGCCGATGCTGAAAAAAGAAATGGGTATAACAATATTGTACACAAAAGGCTATAATGTGACTAACTACTGAAAAGCACTGGCACTGACATGTCTATTACATGGTTTGGCATGCGGAGGAGAAAGCACACTTCAGAAGTAATTGGCAGAGATTTATTGAGATACTGTAAATAGAAGAGCGAATTGTCACTGAATTAGACATTCTGAAAGAAGAGAATTGCAGGCCCAGGAAAGAGGATCCTAATTTCATTGTAGTGGTGCTGGCCACCCAATTAGCAAAAAGCTGCTTGTTTCAGAGAAATTAAGCCATTTAACTTTATTCAGAAATAATGTACATTGTTATTATCAATTCTTGCCTTTACTTGTTGGAAATTAAAATAAATTAAGATTGTAATTGTAAACCACCACAAGTGAAACACTTTTTCCAGGTAAACATAGGTGAGATTGCAGTTTTCACCCAGCAGTTTGAAAATCAATATTTTATCAATTAGAGCTAGCACTTTTGTCTCATGAGCAATGTAATTGAATTTCATTGACAAACTTGATCCTTCCTTCCTTCCTTTCTCCCTCCCTCATTATAAATTTGATCACAATGGTTTTAAAATGTCTTGCCCATTTTAATCCAATACAATTACACTTTATCTGTTTGTTATATTTTGATATATTTAATGTCCACAGTCAAGTTAAATGTTAGTCAAAGCAGACGAAATACAATAGCACTCTGGATTTTAATCCAGCGATGCAAGTTCAAATTTCAATAGCATCTAAACTTCCAAGTTGGATGCAAGTTGATATTTTAAGAAAGTCGAAAGCCAGTTTGGTCTAGTGGTTAAGTCATTAGACTAAGAACCAGGAGATTGTGAGTTCTAATCCCATATTAGCTATGGAAGCCTGCTGGGTGACTTTGAGCCAGTCCAACTCACTTCACAGGGTGATGGTTTTGGGGGAAATAAAAGAGGAAGGAGTATTAGGTATGTTCCCACCTTGCGTTATTTATAAAAATAATTAAAGTAATTAAAAAACACAAACTTTCTGCTGGAAAGACTGGGTATATGCTTGCTTAGAGACAGGTGGGCTGTTCCTAGCACTGAATAAAGTAAGAAATAGATGAAATTTTGTGACCAAAGTTTTCAGGCTATACCCTGTTTGGGGACCTGTGTTCAGAGTTTCCATTGATTCTGCTTTTGCTAGGACTCCAATGTTCCCTCTAATTTGATTATTTGTGTTTTCATTAATTTAATGTATGCTTGATATTTCTTTGTTTTTCCTTTAAATTTTAAGTCACTTGGAGTGTTCTTTTCAGGAAGAAAGGCAAATCAATAAACAAAATCTTAAAGCAAGACAATGGGGTTTTTATAACTGATAAAAATATGTTGGGTCTTTGGTTTAGCTTAGCATGACATGTGAATTGAGAACCTGGCATTTATAAATCATAGTTTATAGTTTTTATTTATCCAGCCATTGAAACTAATTCAACAGACCAAGATAAAAACATACCGCTCTTAATGCAGGGCTGAAACCCTCCCACCAATGGGTAGATTTAGCTGCCTAACACTCCTTTTGATTCCCCCAAGTATTTAATGTTTCATCAGTTTGTTAGGGTTTTTTTTGGTGTTTTGGGATGATCTTAATGGGTAAAACTCTACCGTGACTGTGTCTTTTAGGTCCTGTAGTCCTTAAAAATGTTGGGAAAACCAAGCATATTTTGCAATTGATAGAAACTGTATAGTTTTAGCTTACTGAACCTGCATGTGATTCTGTGTAAGTGTTTTTTGATATGCTTCCTTAATATTAACCAGTTTACTTCAGTAGATTTTAAATAACGTATCTAATAGATTGTGTCTGTATGTTTCTAAGAGAAAAAATGTGTAAATAATGGATTTCGCTAAAGATTTTGCCTGGGTCTTTGAACTTGGACAAACTTTGTCAAATTCTGGAATGTGATATTTGTTTTGTCTGAGATCTGGCCAAAAGATTTTATTTAATGCACAATTCCACCCACTTTTTGTAAGAAGAAGCATTCCAAGCTGCAGAGTTAGCTTTCAGTAATGATATCTTGGAAAAGATGCAAGAAGATAGTCTTAAGACATAATATTTAAAAATCCCTTTTCCTTGAATAATACAAGTAAAAGACTTTTATTTAGGCTGTACATATAGTTAATCTTGCTTTTAGCATAATCATTTCAAAAGTAACACAGTGAGGTACTTTCCAACTTTCATGGAAGGGGATATAAGATACACACTTTCAAAAGACGAAAACATAATGCTTATTGTCTCAATTATTGAACCAAAAATAAGTTAACAATTCAGCTGCACTTATTCAGAGTGCTTGCAGTTATGTGATTTTTTAATCTATAAATAGAACTCAAACTACATTATCAGCATAGCTGAGTCTTTGGAGAAGAACAAAAATATTTTAAAAAAATCAAACCAAGCACATTCTGAAACGTAGCAAACTGCAAATGTCATGCAGTAGCTTTTCTGTTCCCATGAATATAGTTACTTTCTGTGTAGTCATCCTTACCTTAAGTAAACTGAAAGTGAAAATTACAGGTCTGCAGGGAACGGGAGAAGCCTTGTATCCTTTATCTCCTGCCATAGTACACCTATGGCCCAAACAACAGTATCAGTTTTGGTGTTGCTAGAACAGCTGCTAACACCATATTATTCTACTCATTCCGTGGCATAGCCTATATCAGGGGTTGGCAACCTTAAACACTCAAAGAGCCACAAAGGTCCTAACTGGAAGCCACCATTCAGTTCTGGAGCTGACCAAAAGTCTGGTTTTACCCACCATAGAGTCTCCTCCTAGCACGGCATCCTTTTTCTTCTACTAGTCCTTACTGAAAGCCCTATCAATTGTGGAGCTGACCATCAACAGGGAGCTGCAGCAGAGAGATGAAAGAGCCACATGCGGCTTCAGAGCCACGGATTGCTGACCCCTGGCCTATACCATAGAGATATTTTAATAATTGGATTAAGATATCCAAATCTCAGGCAGATTCAGTGGATCAAATCAGACATCAATATTATGGCTATGTGTTCTCCTTATTCCCTTGATTCTGGGCTAAATTGAAAACAATTGTTCAAGTGCAGCTTACAAGCAAGTTAGTTGAGCAGGTGGCGGCACCAGGTTGACATTGGAGCTGATCTCAAAGTAAAGCAAGGCTGTCCTGCCTTGTGCTAAAGGGAGGGACCATTTGTGAATTCCAGAGCTGTTGGTTAGTTGGCGAAAGAGCTGAGAAGAAGATAGTGCAAGCTGTTTCTTTAATGCTGCAAAGGAAACTACATGGTTGTATTCAGTAGGAGTTATGAGTCACTCAGGAGTTCTGATTAACTAGAGGGAAATTCTTTTCAATCCAGGTTAAATAATTTACACTGGATCTGATGAATCTGTCTATAAACTGTGCATAAAAACAGTTTATCAGGTCAAGACTCTGAAGTCTGAAATCATCAACTTGCACATATTAAACAAGAATGGGACTAAATCTGATCTTATGCTGTCTGGCACAGGAAGTGAGTAATTTGGGTATGCTAGGCTAGCCATAAATCTAGGAACCAGACACAAATCTAGGAACACAGCCCACCCATTAAATGTATATTGTCCACGTCATATGAATTCTGTGTAAACAGACTTCGATTTACATTCCACAATGCAATGCTTTAAATGTTGGCAAATCACAGCTTGAATTTTTGCAGTCATATGTATTTGTAAGAAACAGTGTTAAAACTATGGCCATGCCTTTTGACTTTAAACAATCAAGGATATCAGAATGCACCGTGATCTTGCCTTGACTTTTGACAGTCAAGTCTATTGATCCATACGATGTGAAATACATTAAAGCATTTTGGTTGGTGTGAATAGTGGCTGTACACAATAGATTGTAGGGCTCTTTTGATGGCTACTAAAAATGGAAGCTTATGCCTGTTTTGAGAATTTCATTAATGTGATATTGGTGGCCATTTAAGGAACAGAGTGCAACTGATCCATAAAAGATAACAAGGTCTGGAAAATCAAAGATGGCATGGGCCAAGCAAAACGCAACACTTGCTTCAGAGTGTTGGACATTTTGATGAACACATGCTCACTTTTAAGCAATGTGAAAGAAAAAGCAAGATTTTCTGCCTCCCTTGTGTCTCTGGTTGGTAGAGCACAGTCTAAAGCTTGAAAGCTGTGACAAATTCATGATCAGGACATCTGTGTGCCAGATACATGTGCACCATTGCTTGATTATTTAAAATGTTACATACTTCCTTTCATGCAGATCCAAAAGGTAATCACCTGGAGAAAATAATGTAGCAATTCAGGAAAAGTATTTTCTTAAAGCAGTATTCTTTCCTTAAGTTACTTCCAGGCTAGTTATGCTTAGAGTGCAGTTACTGTATTGAAATCAATAGGTCTTAAATTAATCTTGATTAATTTGCCTGCTTGGTTTAAAAGGTCCTATTTTAAGCTTGACTAATTCTGGATTATTTCTCTAGATGAATTTAATGGAGGTGGTAATTTACCACACGAGTGGGATGAATGTCATTCTTAGTACAATGTGAAATAATCTAAGTTACCTCTTTAGAAGTCAAAGAATTTCAAAGCTGGAATCATTTTGGTGACTGAAATTGTTTGGCAAGTTTTGCTTGAATGCAAGCAATTTATATGGCTTTTGGGATATTGGAAACAGCTACTCATCAAGTGCAGGGTTGTGGACTTCAACTCCTGAAGTTGAACTTCCAGAATTCCCCAGGTAGCATGAGTCTTAAAGTTGCCAAGGTTGGATCTAGTGGTACCTGTAGTTCAGATGTCATTTACAGAATGCATGTTTTTGCGGGATTGAAATTCTGGATTTTATGATCCCAGCACATCTATGAGACACCAGATTGGGGAAATCTGGTGTCTCATAGATGTTAATGCTAATACCTTATTTCCCACATTGATGGAAAGGGTTGAAGGTGGAAGGAAGAAATTTCCACCAGTGGAACAACTTGCCTCCAGAAGTTGTGAATAGCAATAGCACTTAGACTTATATACCACTCCACAGTGCTTTGCAGCCCTCTCAAATCGGTTTACAGAGTATCAGCATATCGCCTCCAATAATCTGGATCCTCATTTTACCGACCTCAGAAGGATGGAAGCCTTGAGCCTGATGAGATTTGAACTGTCAAATTGCAGGCAGCCAGCAATCAGCAGAAGTAATCTGCAGTACTGCACTCTAACCACTACGCCATGGCGCCACCGAATGCTCCAACACTGGAAGTTTTTAAGAAGAGATTGGACAATCATTTGTCTGAAATGGTGTAGGATTTCCTGTCTAAGCAGGGGATTGGATTTAAAGTCCTCCAAGGTCCCTTCCAACTCTGTTATTCTATTCCAGGGATGTCAAACTCGCAGCCCACGGGCTAGATGCATCACATGCTGGCCCCGCTCCCACCCAGTTTAGCAAAGGTGAAAAAAGTCCCGAAATGTCACATGACGCCAACATGACAATGCAAGTTTGACACTCCTGTTCTATTCTATTCACACCCAGTGGGTCTTCCTACCATCTACTACTTTTAGTAGGCTGAAACCTTCTGGAAATAAAGTTTATGGTTTCCTTTTTGCTCTTGTCCTCTTTGCTCCTTGGACTGATAGGTAATCCCTTCTCTGAAGGACACAGTTGTCACTCTGTGTCAGGGTTTATTACATGAGATTGCAAATGCATTGCATTTGGTAGCCTTTTGCTCTGTATATTCTCTCCCTACAAAAATAAAATAATTTTAAGGATGAAGGCTTTAACTTTCTCCCTAACATGATCATTTTCAGGAGTGGGAATTGAAGTACTCATTCATATAATTCTCATTTGTTGATGGAAGTGAATGCCCTATAGAAAGGATTATTATCTCATTAAGATCTTGGCAGTTTGTTAAGTTATAGCAGCTAATTTCATAGCCTTGAAAGATTTTTTTTTTTTAAAATGATTGTTAGATTTGTCTGCACTACATAGGGCCAAGCCATAGCTTTTCATTTTTGTATTTTCTGGCTTGCGTCAAGTATTCATATCACTAATAGAAGATGACAGATCAATAAATTATGCCAATAATAATTTGAACCACCCTGCAGAGAAGTAGTTTTAATACTACCGGTTTCTGCTTTTCTCCCTCCCCCCACCGCCTTCTTGGTTGAACAGCAGAACCCTATATAATATTATAAAACTGCTTTGAAGATCTTTGGACTTGCAAAGGGAAAGAAGATTTCTGTGGGAATGCAGAAAAGCTGCCATTAAATAGAATTCCAAGCCTCATTAACTTGGAGTGAGGTCTTTTTCAAACTGCAGTAGCAGCAGAGTTGCTTCTAAGAGGGCAAACCCCATAGACTCCTTTCCATATGGGCAACCATTTCTGCAAAGCAAGTTCAATTTGATCCAAAGCCATTTTACCTATGGTTTTTACGGCATAAATAACATGCTGTAGGTTACATTTTACAGCTCTTCTGCACTCCCTGATGGGCAGCTATGCTTCCTATAATACTTAGTTTTCACCCATTTTGACAAGTATCTCAATACTTACTTCTGTTGTTGTTCTTTGATCCCAAGAAGAGAGGCAAGACAGCCTGGTATGACTATTCACATAGAAGTCATAGGTATTACTTGTTTGATTTTGGCTTAGTTTGGATAAATCAAGGCAAATAAGATTGATTCAGTAAATAAGCATTAAACCAATCATAACTTACGATAATGCGCAAGTCAAGCCTTTGTCAAAAGAGGACCGTTGTGTATTGGGTGACTGCCAACTTATGCATTCCACAAGGGGAGAATGAATTGTATTCCAACTTAGTTGTAAGTATATTTGATTGTCAGCATCAGTACAAGATGCCTTGTCTTGTGCATTCAAGAGCAGCAGAACCAAACTATTTTGAACCAGTATGGCAAGGGAAAAAAAATGAGATGAACTTTGAATCGTTACTAATTGTTGTATGCAGCTGCTATCCTGTTACTACTTAAAAGAATACAAATTTATTATTGATGAAGTTGTATTTTGTTATTTTTTTTAAAAAAAAATAGTGTTTTGACTTCTTGTTCCTAGATTACATTCTAAGGTTCTTACATTTCAAACTTCTTTATTCTAATTGTCTACAGAATACATAGTAATATTAATTTTCTTGTGCAAAGGAACAGTGTTGAAACAACTGTAAATGTTAATCATGTCTCACTTAAAAGCGAACAATTTAAACTTGGATTATTATCTTTAGAATATAAACTAGGTATCTGCAGTTGATACAGGAATTAAGCATTGGGATTTGAGTAGTTAATTTAATTGCTCAATTTCTTGTTCTGCTCAATTTAGCTAAAACATTGGAAGTGGGAATCAAGGCACCATCAGCCATCATTAGCTCTCTGATGAGTTTTTTTTAAAGGAAGTTGTTCTTCATTTAATGTAGTTGTTCCTCCTTTTATATCCTTTTATCTAAGTCCTTGGTGGCCTTACCAAATAAACTGATTCATTTATAGTTTTTTTGGTTGGATGCTTGTAGGATTATCATAGAAAAATCAGGATGTACTGCCCTCTGCAGCTATCAACTGATTTGAAATTTTACTAAACAGTCTCCTCATTTAGTTTCTGTTTATGTGTAAATAAAATTAGATTTCCAGTAGAAATGTAAGTAATTTCTGCATTCTACAAAATGTAGCAGAAGCTTTTAAATGTAGTCCTCTGTTTATGTTCACTGGTATCTTTTAATCCATAAACATTTTCTATGTAAGGATAACACTTACATTTTTTTCCACAGGATATGAAAGGCTCCATTTTAAGGGAGCATCACTCTGTATACCAAAATATCTCACAGCATTATAAATCTGCCCGACTTTTTTCTAATTTTGCTTTTTGTTCCAAATAAAAATGTGTGGTTTCAAAATACATTCAGCTGTTTAAGCAGTACTCCACATGTTGCTTTTTAAATGCAAAATGTAATGGATTTTGATGCAGAGGGAGGAATAAATCATAGCTAGTGCATTTTAAATATGGCATCATGAAACTCACTAGCTTTATTGCTTTTTTGGAATTATTTTTAATATTCTTAGTTAGCAGAACACCTTGTTAACAAATACCCAGAGATTACAAAGAACGTTACATAGTAACATATATTAGAGCAAGGGTGTCAAACTGGTGGCCCACAAGCCGGATGCGTCACACACAGGCGACGCCCACCCCAGCTCCGTGAATGGGAAAAATGTTATGAAACATCATGTGACGGCAATGTGATGCATTTTCAGATATTCTTCTCCCACACCAAAGAGAAGATATTCTTCTCCCACACCACAGTTTCTCCTGTGTCTTCAGACTTCAACTTTCATTTTCATATGGTATTATAGAAAATACCACGGCTTTTATGACTCTGATATCTGTATAAATAAAAACATTGGAAAAAAATCTGAATATCTTTTCCAAGACTTCATGGGTTCTCTACCAAGTGCTGGTCTGCAACATATTTCTTGACTGCTTATTCCTTTACAGTTGATGGTTGATCTAAAAGACAGAAGCTCTCTACTACTTTCATGTCTTCATTGCCAATTCTAAGGCTGCTCGTTGTATCTGTTGTTATCAGGGCTGTGGAGTTGGGAGATAAATGTTCCGACTCCAACTCCTCAGTTTTTTGTACTTCCGACTCCGACTCCAGGTACCCAAAATTCTCTCCGACTCTGACTCCTCGACTCCGACTCCGGCTCCTCAGTTTTTTGTACTTCCGGCTCTGACTCCGACTCCTCAGTTTTTTGTACTTCCGACTCCGACTCCAGGTACCCAAAATTCCCTCCGACTCTGACTCCTCGACTCCGACTCCGGCTCCTCAGTTTTTTGTACTTCCGGCTCTGACTCCGACTCCTCAGTTTTTTGTACTTCCGACTCTGACTCCAGGTACCCAAAATTCCCTCCGACTCTGACTCCTCGACTCCGACTCCGGCTCCTCAGTTTTTTGTACTTCCGACTCCGACTCCAACTTCAGGTACCCAAAATTTACTCCGACTCCAACTCCTCGACTCCGACTCCTACTCCGACTCCTACTCCACAGCACTGGTTGTTATTACATTGGGCTTTATATTTAATTTTAGTCCCATTTTTTACTGTGTCCCTTGAGTTTTATTACTAGCACTTGCAGACCCTTTGCATTCTTCCACCATGGAGATGCTTTTGGGACATCCTGAATCAAAAAATATAGGTTTTGCTACTGAGATTTGTGAATTGCTCTGTTAGATTAGATGAGACAGATAGACCAGTCTCAATTTAAAAATACAATTCACACTCATTAAACAAAAAATCAAACAAACAACTGTGTGTTTCAAAGGAAAATGGATTTTGCATTCCATGGCATAAGCTGGTTTGGTATAAATTGCTCACCATAAATCCGTAATTAAAAATACTTCCAATTTGGCATCTACAGAGAAATTACCAATTCCCTTTATGAATAGCCATCTTTAGTGTGATTTCTTATTTATTGTCCTGAGTACTTGTAACATGGTGCACTCGAGAATGGAAAATACATTCTGGCTGAGGAGGGGCATACCTCATTCCTAAAACCAGAGGCCATGTGAAGCAAATGTCAAGCCCTTTCTGATGATTATAGGAAACTAAAGATGGGTCTTCTGATCAGGATTATTTTTCAACCCAAAGATCCTTTATGTGACCTTAGTACTTCCTTCCCGAAGAGGGAAGATGTCAAATGGACCAGTGTAGAGTAAATAACATTATAACATTCAGTCTGTTATTACCACATTAAAACCTCATTTTCTTTATCCAATCATTTTTATACTTTATGGTTCCAAATTCTCCCCTTCTCCCTGTCTTTAAATATTAACTCTCTGTTTATTTCTTGGAATTGAGTTATTTTACACACACACAGCCTCAAAAGTGTGACTTTTTCCCATGAGTTTTTTGGATTCTTTGAAGTGCAGCTGTTGCTCTGTATATTTTTACCACCCTCAAAGTTTGGCATTGGGATGACCTCTTTCTGCCTGACCTCTTTTCCATGTGAGACAAGGCTGTATTAGTCTCCCCTTATTTATTCAATGTATATACTGATTATATATTAATGGATAGTGGATTGGAAGAAGTTGAGCATGATTTTAAAACTGGAGGAAGAAACATCAATTGCATGTTCTATGACAGCGATGGCTAACCTTTTTGACGTTGCGTGCCAAAAGCGAGGGTCACACGGAGTGGGTCGCGCACGCACGTGTCCACACCCACAATTCAATGCAACCCCCCCGCATGCACGTACGACCCCCCTGTGCTCCCCCTGTTTTTGGCATGTGATGGCACAGTGGGCCCTTTATTTGCCCTCCCCAGGCTCCAGAGCCTTTCTAGGAGCCCGGGGAGGGCGAAAACAGCCTTTCCCACCCCCCTGGAGGCCCTCTGGAGGCCAGAAATGGCCTGTTTGCCAACTTCCAGTGGGCCCAGAACGTCAGAGAATCAATTGGCCTGTGTGCGCATGTGCGCTGTAGCTGAGCTAGGGCAATGTTCGCGTGCCCATCGATATGGCTCCACGTGCCACCTGTGGCACCCGTGCCATAGGTTCGCCATCACGGTTCTATGATGATGACATCTGCAAGTTCTCTTAATAAAGGTTTAAACAGCAAGAGTAAAAATTGACTAAAATTAAATATAAAGAAGACCAAACTAATGGCTGCAAGTAGAACAACCTGCCTTAGATATCAAAGTAGTGGATACCTTCTACCTTTTAGGATCAACCATCAACAGTAACGGAACAAGCATTTAAGAAATACCCTGCAGGTTAACACTTGATAGAAAAACCATGAGAATCATGCAAGCTATGGTATTCCCTGTGTCACTATAGAAATAGATGTTGGGTAGAGTTGTTGCATCTTTGAACTTTGACGTTAGAGAAGACTCCTGAGAGTCTTCCATGGACAACCAAGAAAACAAGCAAATGTATCAACATAGAATTCTCACTTGAAGCAAAAATGACAAAGCTCAAATTAATTACTTCGGACACAATACCTATCTAGAGAAGGCTGTAATTCTGGAAAATGTGGAAGTAAAGGGAAGAGGGCAGTCAGCAGCAAGATGGATGGACTAAGTTACACGAGTGATAAGTGCACCTTTGGAAAATCTGAAAGGCCAGATTAGTGGTAGTTCATCATGGAAAAAAATCTATGTGGTCACTAAGAGTTGAAAATGACTTGGTGGCACATAATCAATCACATCATTGATGTGGTGAACATTATTTGAAATATAACTGGATGAGTTCAGATGCATCCCTTTAACCAAGAATATCCCTGATTGAGCAAATATCTGTGCATCCCTCGGCAGTAAGTGATGGGGTTTAAAACAGAACAATTGTCTAATAGTTTTGTTGGAGGAAATTGTAGCAAATAATATTATTAGGGAATCCCTATTATTAGGGAAATCAAAGTTTACTATAATTGAAATATTTTCAGAAGTAAGCTTATTTGTATTATTAACTTTATTAATAAAGGTGTATTCATATGTTGTGTCCAAAAGCAACATTGTGTATAACTTGTCATATTTTGAGAAACAGATAACTATTTCCTAGGCATTCACAATGACCATATCCATCACATAGTTGCTCAGTTACAAACAAAGAACACTCTCCTTTGGCAAAATAGACTGTGGTATCCATGTGGGGCTAGTCAGGTTGTATGCGGCGCTTTCTACTTTTTTTGAGGCATTTTCTTTTCTAAATAAATTTGTATTTAAGAGTGATTGGGAGTTTTAGATGAGCACATTTCTTCCTCCAATTAGTCACATTAATCCTTGGAACTACAAAGATAGTTCTTACTTTGTTTGTCATGCTAGTTTTCTTTTTGTGTCAATGACCAACTGTCAGGTAAAATTATAGTGGAGGAAGTCAGTATGGGTAAGTGGAAAAGTATAGATGACGTGACCTTGCCTCCATCTTTATCCAAGAATAAATTTAAGGGTTGGACTGATTCTTGAAAATCTGGAGGTCTCTTTAGCTATCTGGCTGTACTTTTAGTAATCGATTCAAACTGTAGTTTTGGAATATACTATAAGGACATTGGCTGGTTCTTTTCTTTATGGATTCATGCAAGTGCATGTAGAAGCAAGAAGAGAAGTAGGAATATTCCTGGGGCTACCCACAAGCCTTGGAATCATCCCAATTCCCAAAGCAGAATATGGACAACATCAAAGACATGGCAAGAAAGAAATCAATGAACATAGGAAGACTAAGTAATCTGTAGGAGAAAGGAAAATTACATGATATGATGGGGTGCTTGCTTAATTAACAACTAACAACTACAAAGAAATATTGCTTGCTGTTGTAATATATAGGTAGATTGGTTGAATTATTATTTTAATATATTATGTACTCTCATTTGAGTTGCTGGTAATCTTGAGAGCACTTGTGCTTCTTATTTCAGGGATATGAATTCAGTGTTATGAATACCACACTATTGCAATCAAGAAGATTTTCAAAAAGCAAAATGGTTTAGAGCAGGGGTCTCCAAACATGGTAACTTTAAGACTTGTGGACTACCAATTGGCTGGGGAATTCTGGGAGTAGAAGTCCACAAGTCTTAAAGTTGCCAAATTTGGAAACTCCTGATTGGCTCCAAAGGCATATTTAGTAGTGAGCACATTTGGAATTTGAAAAAAACAAGATGATGCTCTTTCCAAATGATTGCTAGAGGATTTGCCCATTCACAAAAGAACTGGCATGAATGACATACATAATTTTATTTTATTTATTTATTTTTTCATCAAGCATGTATTAGATAATAGATATAAGTATAAACATGATTATGAATACATGAAATGGATATGAATAAAAGGGAACATTATGACAGGGATGGTAGGCACGTTGGTGCGCTTATGTACTCTCCCCTTAAAGACCTCTTAGGAATGGGGTGAGGTCGACAGTAGACTATCTAAGGTTAAAGTTTTGGGGGTTGGGGGAAGAAACCACAGAGTCAGGTAATGCATTCCAGGCATTGCCAACTCTGTTTCTGAAGTCGTATTTTCTGCAATCAAGTTTGGAGCGGTTTACCATAAGTTTGTATCTACTGTGTGCTGCTATATTGTGATTGAAGCTGAAGTATTCATTGACAGGTAGGACATAGTAGCAGGTAATTTTATGTACTATGCTTAGGTCAGACCAAAGATGGCGAAGTTCTAAGTTGTCTAAGACCAGAATTTCAAGTCTGGTACAACATACAATTTATTGGTATTATACCTGTTAGCCCACTCAGCTTTTCTTTCTCAAGGGAAGAACTATTGCCTCTTCTTACCTTGGTCAGGGTAACTAAAAAATTATGCATGTTTTTCTGAAGAAAGTTTTGTAGGGACCATTTGAGGTTCAGAGGCATTTTGAACATAAATATTAATGTTAGGGAGTGGTATTTTGCTTTGTATTACTATTTTTAATTAAAATAACTTCTTGAAATGTATAAAGTGGGATGCGATAGGGATCTGTCTGCAAATTCTTTGCCCGTCCCTGGGCATCACGTTGCGGATCACTGATGTAGACTTGCAAGTCAGCCAAAACCAAAAATAGCCTGACTACATATAGACCAGCTATAGTCAAAGATAACAATCCCTCCCCCCCGCCCCACACAGATAACAATAACAACATGTAAGAAGCTTAACAATTACTAACCACAGCAACAGAATTACAGGTTTGATCAATATTTTCCTAAGTAGTCAGATGCATAATATTTAACACAATTTAAATATTATTAAATAAATACCATCAAACTAAATAAATAAATATTAATAAACTATGTGTTTATTAATATAGATTAACTTGATGATGATGATAGTAATGAATCTGAAATATTATCTTAAGTCTGTCTGATCCGCTAGCTTCTTTGTATTACTGGGAGAGCTGTCAGAAGATTTGGACCCTTTGTTGAAACGCGCAAGCATAGTTGGTTGAAACTTTTCATTATGAAATATCCAAGAAGAATGTTTTGTAAGGCTTTCATCTGATGTACCTCACTAATGCATTGTGCCAGCTCAAACATAAAAAAAGCTTGTATTATTTCTCAACTAGGTTGTCTTTGAGGTTTGAATGGGCTCTTAACTTCCTTTATTGTGGATTGTGTAGATACTATACTTCAAGAAAGAAGGGTATGTCATATTATGGTCCTATCTTGTATGAAAGCACTTGGCAAGCAACATTTAACATGCAAGACATTTTATGAATATACTTGTCTGTTGGAGCCATGGAGGTTTCTTTCAAGCTTTGCTTGGATAGGAAAATAAATATGAAAATATCTTTAGACCGGGGCTGTCCAACCCTGGCAACCTTAAGACTTATGGACTTCAGCTCTCAGAATTCCCTAGGGAATTCTGGGAATTGAAGTCCATTGGTCTTAAAGTTGCCAAGGTTGGACACCCTTCCCTAAGAACTGCACAGGGCTGCCTGGTTAGTATCTTGAGAGTATTTTGCACATAACTATGTGATTGCAGCTAAGATCTTATGCAAAGCTATAAAAAATAAAAAGAGCCTGAATAGCGTAGGGGGTTAATGCCTCCTACAAAGGCAGCATTTAAGATCCAGCTGCCTACAATTACTGCGAGTTCAATTCTAGCCAGGCTCAGGGTCGACTCAGCCTTCCATCCTTTCTAAGGTGGGTAAATTGAGGACCCAGTTTGTTGGGGGCAATAAGCTGACTTTGTATAAATATACAAGAGTATGAAGGCTATTGCTTAACGCATTGTAAGCCGCCCTGAGTCTCCGGAGAAGGGTGGCATATAAATCAAATTAAAAAAAAAAAGCTATTTGTAAAGAAAAGTTTACTGAGGCAGTGAGATTTATCTTTCAGTAAGCATAAGTAAGTTAACAATATGGGAATTTTGCCAGTCATTTTAAGACGTCCATTATGGTTTGTCACATAGTCATCCAGATTGGATTTGGCATTTTTGTTCACCTATCAAAACCTTCCTAAGGACCTGCGGTTAGGCAGATGTGTATGTTTCATGGTGTTAGGATATTGCTGCAGGATGGAAGCTGTTCCAAATAAAGCTGCCTTTTGCAATTGACTAGTAGTAAATTTGTCAATGACAATGGTGTTCAAGTGGTGTTCGAGTTATTTTGAGATTGCACCCAAGGCACCTATGACTATTGCTACTACCCTTGCTTTCTTTTCCCACAGTTGTTCTATTTCTATTTGCAGAAATTTCTATTTTGTTGTTGTTATTTGCATTTTGTAAAGTTATTTTTTAGACCATATCTATTTTTCTAGATACAGATAAATGGAGAACAATTTAGAATGCCTCATCTAGTAACCCAGGTACAGAATTGCCAATTGCAGTGATTCTTTGGGCACTTGCAGACCGAGCACCAGAGCCCTGTCCTGCTACATTACTGCTAAAACTTTATAATCACACTGTTGTCTTTAGACAGTTGACCAAATTGGCTTCCATCTTGGTTATTTCACACCTCAAATTGTAAAACTCCTAAATTGTGATTTGCAAGGCTGTTAATTCAGCAGATTCATGAGCAGGCATTTTCCCATTCCCTTCACCTCACCCCATTAAACTTCAACCATTCGGTAGATTTTGCAAGCAACTATCAATAGCCTTCAGCTGAAGACGCTTCTTGGATGAAAAGTGAAAGTCTTCAAAGAAAAACCAGAAAGTCCAGTTGCCTCTTGAAAAAAAGGCCCCTTTGGGACAACCATGACCTGGATAACTGAGAATATTCATAGACATTCGGAATAGCTAACATTACTTTTTGGGGGACTGCATTATATTACTGGTTCAGTTTAAATGTAATAGCTGGACAGTGTGCCAGGAGAAGGCACAGTAGTGGGTTATTTTGAAAGTACCAATGCAACTAGATTATTACTTGTCCTGAGAGGTTTTTTTTACCTTCATTTGTCTTTTTTGTCAGTTGGCATCACTCTTTGAGATTATTTTTAACATGACTTCATACCTCTTGAGTTTTATTCACAAGAGCCATATGCCTGTTCTACTGTCTTTTTGTTCTGACAATCAAAACCGTTGTGTATTCATGTGCTTTTTAATTCATTGCTAATCCTTCCCTCCACCTAATGTTATTTCATGAATAGCAAAAGTCTACTGCCTATGGCACACCTTGCATCCAGATGGATTGCGGGGTGTAAAGAATTTAATATCTTCCAATTGCATAAAGACTGTGAAATGCTAGAATAATCTTCCCCTGTGGTCTATATGTTTATCACAGTAGACAAGGCTGGAGATTGTATTGTCAGGGAATTGTTACTATAAAGCACCATTTCTCAGCCTTGGCAACCTTAAGATATGTGGACTTCAGGGTTGAAAAATAGTGCCATAGAGCATAATGCCCAGCCATAGCCTGTTTACTAATGGCTGAGAACTGAGGCTCAGTGTTGGAAGATTGTATTTCAAGGATATCTGTGAAAATATTTTAGATCCAAACAGTCCTTTAATACAGAGAAAAATGTCTCTTGAGTCCAGAACAAACATAAGCTTTTAGGTCATTCTTGTCTAAAACAGGGACCGTTTTATGTTTCAGCTTTGTTCTGTTTTCTATGTATTGGGAACCATGTTGTAGTTACTAGAATAACCAGATGAAGGTTTCCTGATCAAGAATGAGACAGAGAGGTTTGCGTTCACTGAGGTTAACAAAGGATAGTCTGACTGAAATCATTATAGCTAAGATAAAACTATACAAAGATACTGAAGTAGCATACAGTACATTATGTACAGCGTGGTGTCACACAGTATACCAAGCTTTGGTTTGTTTAAATTGTGGCTTGTTAAACAAAAACGTAGTGCTTGATACACATTTAGTGCTCAGTATAAACCATAGTTTACTAACCACTATGATAAGCAAAAACGTAAATTATTATGGCATTTTAAAGAGTCTGAACCCATTATAATTTCTATTCATATAAATCTGTACTGTTAACCTTAGCTCTGAAATTCTGAAAAGTACCGATATATGGCCAGATCCTTTAAATTCCCCATTCCTTAACATCCATTTGAGCACATCTGGTCAGTATTGTATCAGCAAGAGAGATGAAGCCGGCAGAAATACAGGGCAGGTTTTCACTGTTGATTTCCTGTAGTGGCATTTGTTTAAAAGACTTTCAAACAATATTGAATATACCAATGGTGCTTTTTCAAGAGACAACTGGACTTTCTGGGGTTTTTTTGAAGATGTTTCACTTCTCATCCAAGAAGCTTCTTCAGTTCTTCTTGGATAAGAAGCAAAATGTCTTCAAAGAAAAAACAGAAAGTCCAGTTGCCTCTTGAAAAAGCACCTTTGGGACAACCATGACCTGGATGACTGAGAATCTCCATAGACAATACAGAATATAATTTCACATTTAACTGAAATGTAATTTTTGAAGAAGATTATGGCTTCCACTGGTGAATTCTACTTTGATACTGCAAATACTTCAGAATGTTCAGTTACTTTGATGGTCATTTTGGGCCCAAAGGAAGCTCATAAATAATTGTTTTCAGGGATAAATGAATAGAAGCTATTCAGAAAAAGAAACCTACTAATTTCATGGATATAGATTTAATAAATGAATGAAACTTTAATTGTACCTTTCATTGCTTTAAAAGCAAGTTGAGTGATAGCTATTATCGTTTATAACATTGACCTAAAATTACCTTTTCTTCTTTCCCTCTCCTAATGCCATTTTTCAACTGGTGCATTTAGATTTTCCATATTCCCAAATGTTCTTCAAAGTGCTTAAAAATTAGTATTGTCTTGACATGTATCTGGCACCCTCTGTCTCATTAGAAGCAGATTTCTAAGTATTGCTAAATATTTAAAATGCTTGGTAAAGTTTCCTGTCTGGTCCTAGGGATTTCCTTCCTTTTATCTTCTTAAGCTTCCTCTACCTTGTTGTCACTCATAGTCTTTGTTAAGAAACCTGCTACGTTTACTAAGATATTCTGATTTCCTACATTAAAGATGGAATTTTCAAATGCTTTCATTATTGCTTCATCAATTGTCATATCATGTTTGTCCATAATACCCTCCTAGTCCATCAGGAGTAATATGGGCTTCAAAAGCTCCCTGTTCAGATGCTTAAAAATGTAATACCATCTTCAAATACCATAATCGTTACAAATCAAGCCACTGAAAATCAAGTCTAACAAAAGCAATTCTTTGAACGTTGGTTGCATTCATTTTATAAGCAAAAAACTGAGAAGGATGGCATTACAGAAGATTGCTTGTTCTGTTTTTATGACAGCCTAAATGACTTTGCTTGTCAGAAGGTCACAAAATGGCATCACATGATCCCTGGACATTGCAAGCCTCATAAATACATGCAGTTGCCAAATATCCAAATTTTGATCATGTGACTATAGAGATGCTGCAATGTGTAAAAAAGAATCAGAAGTCACTTTTTTTAGTGCCATTGTAACTTCCAATGATCATTAAACAATCAAGGATTGTTTGTATCAAGGATTACCTGTATATATGCAATGCTTGGCTTCAATGGGGTGTGTTTTCATTTGTTTTAATTGAAAAGAAGGATTTAAATAACAAAGCCATTTACTTAGTTTTAAGAGATTTTAAACCAGCTTATTTTTGTAACATCTTTATAAAAATTTAGAGGAACACTGCCTGAATTTTTCCATGAGCTATTTCTGCCACATAGCTTGTAAATTTCCTCAAACTGCCAACATGTTTCTAATAACTCTTTTAAACTATGACATATTTTAGACATGGTGGACAGTAATTTGTAGAAGGAGAAATCTAATGTTGGCGTATCTTGTTCATTGGATGCAAGCAGTTGTCAAGAAAGCAGTCCTGTCATACATTTCATAATTGTAACAGGCTAGTAGTTCCTTTGATCTTGTTTGTCTGTTTTTGGACACCAACAGTAATCACCATCTGAGTTATGACAAAGATGTGATCGTTAGGAGAATAAATAGAATATGTTGTGGCGGGAAACCTAATAGTTCTTGATGTAAGAAGCAAGGAATCAAAATGCAGCAAAAGTAACCTAGAGTGGTAGAGTAATACTGAAGAGACAGAAATTGAGTGTAGCGGTCAGAATCTGAATTTTAATTCTGTTTTAACCATTTTCACAGCTGATGAGGTTGGGAGTTAAAAATTATAAACCTACATAAAGTTTAGGTACATTTTCTAGTGGTGACACTTTTATGAATTCTTGGGGAAGGGGGTTGCTTAAAAACATTCAGCTATTTGGTATTTGTTTCTGTTTCCACTCCTGTTATGTTAAATTTCAGACTTTGCATAATCTTGACTTGCACAGTTTAGCATCTACCCATGAGCCAAGCTGCCTTAACTCATCTAACACTTTTATTTTCTGAGTCCTCATCAACATTTAGCATCCTCTTGTTTTCTATTTTTTCCCCTATCCCATCTTTTTATTTATTTATATGCTGAACTGAGTGGTTCTGTTTTTCTTTTGACATCACAAACTGTTTAACCTTTTCTAAGCTTCTTGGCTGGTCAGTGATCATGCCCAGTTTGCCTCATTAAGTCATAGGAAGCAAGCATTTTTGTTAATTAAACTATTCATTAAGTGAATTGATCAGTCAGAGTCTTTGGGGTTCTGATTCACTGGACTTGAGCAAGTATGCTAATATGTACAGTCAAACAAAGATGATGAAATAATTTATTTGGTCCCAATTTCTGTATGAACCCACCTGACTCTTCTTTTCCAACTATGAATGCATTTTTGTACTGAAATCCATACCTTTGATGAATTTTTGATTTACTTTAAAGTTTATTGAATTTTGATTTACTTTAAAAATTTATTACATATCATTAAGGACAAATATACACAAATGTTGCATGTGTTCTGGAGAAAATCACAGGGGATCAGGATTTTTTTGTTGATTGGGAATCTTAGCTATAACAGAGGTAGACACAGTGCCATGAATTGGAAAATGTCAAGATTAGAAGTAGTTGGAAGTTATAAGAAAATAAAAAAGGAATGAGGCAAGGACAAAATTAATCAAACCATATCAGCAATCTGCAGTGAACATACTTCCTCTATTACACAGAATAGTCCTTTACAGTATTTTAGAAAGCTGTTCTCTAGAGTTATTTAATTTAATTATTTATTTTCTTGGTTTTGCCCTTGAATTTTCCTTTGTAAAACAGTTCTAAACATTCTTCATCCTTATGAACCTATTTCAGATTTGTACCCTTAACATTAAAATAACAAATTATTCTACAGGTTGTGGTTGTAACACGTTTTCTAAATAAGAGACATAGCTAGCTCTGTTTATTTTCTATTGGTGAAACTATCCACTTGAAAATTTGTTGCTAACCTCATCTTCCAAAACAGGGAGAAATGTCTAGATTTACTATAACACTTACTCAGACACAATGAAACTTGGAACTGATTAGCTTTAATATTATTTCCCATGAATGAATTTGCTCTGAATTGTCAGACATTAAGTAATTCAACCTTTTCCTGTTATTTTTAAAGGTGTGATTTATATACACATTTTCATTTATTTTTTTTTACTGCTGTTTTTTTCAGTAGGACTGCAGCCAACTGTTCTTTCGGAACACTTTCTTTCTTGTTTTAATAGAAAAACTGGAAAATATTCTCTACTTTTCATCTTACATTTGCATCAGATTTGTTAACATGTTATTTATATTATCAGTGTCTGAGAAAAGCAATGAAGCAGGTGGTTAGGTTAACATGAAAATCTTGATCGTCCTTATGGACTTCAGAACTTTGCACATTGAGGATGAGAAATTATATTAATATATGTTATCCAATTGCTCTTGCCTGTTTTTCTCCTAAGAATCAGGAGGCGCATCATACAAACAAAATCTAGCAAATAATTCTTTGTTAGAAAAGAAATAGCTCCCAAATCTGGTTTTCTTATTCCAGTCAAACCATGACAATTATTTCAGATGCGAAGCTTTTTAATACAAAGTACAACTGTCACTCAGTCACATAGCCCAAATGTCTTTCTTGAAGATGCATTTCCTTCTATACAACCACTGTATTATCCAGGCCCTGTTCCTATTGGGAGTATGTATTTCTCCCCTCTTCCCGGCCCCAAGTGCATTCACTGCTGTTGCAACAGTTATTTGCAATTGCGTGAACATCAAGAATTCCTCATTGGTTAAGTTATTTGGGGCTTATAGCAGTGCATATATCTCCTGCCTTTCATTGTTGTGATTCTCTCCTCTTTACTGAAAGTGTCTGTCTGTGTGTTTTTTTAAAGGATGGCTTGGTGATGCAGCTAATTCTTGCTACATGCTTTTGATATGTCATCAACTCTTCTTATATGGGTAAATTAATGCGTTCTCTCTTGTGCATTTTTTTTTCCTTTTGAGAATAACAGTAAAGATGCTAATTAAATAATTGACAAGCTAAGTTATTAATAGTTCTTTGTAGGTTATGGTTATCTGATTGTTTTAGTTTCCCTGTATTTGTTGCATGATATAACACTGTAATCTATAAATGACTAGCTTCTCTTATTGAATGCAAAGTGTCTACAATAAAATAATGTTTTAGATGCAGATTTGTAACTTTATTTAGATCCTTTTTTAAAAAATAATAACCATGTTAATGGTTAATGTTTTTTAAAAAATGTTTTACAATTACAGATTAAAATAAAAAAGAGAAATCTTGGTAATACAGTTTAAACAAAATAAAATATAACTTAAATAAAATTTAACTTTTTATTTCTTTATTATATATATTTATACAGCTCCCATCTCACTACAGCTGATTCTGGGTAGCATACAACCAGTAGTTAAAACAATATCACAACTATTAAAACATGTTTAAAAATAAATGAAAACAAGACAAACAATATAATAAAAATGCTCAATCAGATGGGATGGGTAGATGTGATATGGAATGGGTGATCCCTCAAATAACCAGGACCCATGCCAGGTAGGGCTTTAAAGGTTAAATCCTGCACTTTCAATTGCTGTCAGAAACAAATTGGCAGCCAATGCAACTTACAGAACAGGTATAACATACTGTATGTCATCATAGAGACACAATAATTATCTGTGTAGCCATGTTCTGTAGCAATTGAAGTTTCTGGGTGTTCTTCAAGAGCAGCCTGATTTAGAGAGCATTACAATAATCCATTCTGAACAAGATAGATCGATGACATCAGCAGGTATTGCAGGTCCAATTGGCAAAAGAAAGCTCAGGACCATATTGGTTGGAAGAGTCCTTCATCCTGCAGTGGATAGACAATGGTTAAAATGATGATAATGCTTATACTTTGTCTCGTCTTCCTTTTATTTTCACTTATGAAAATTGAAGATGAAAATTCCTAATACTAAGCATGACACAAAAATAGTTTCATCTGTTTTTGTACCTGTCGGGTTTGTACTCAATTTCGTACAATTCTTTCCAAAGCAATTATTATTTTTTGTTTGTTTGTGGGTTTTTTTTTCATTCTGTTGCCTTCATAATTACACTGAAAGGTGTTCCTAACTGATTTTTGCAAATTGGCCCGTAGATTTAGTAGCAGAAATTAATCCATTGCTTGCGTGCTGGATTTCAGTTTTGTGCCTCCAGTTGTGATAGCCATGTTGCTAATAAGTCCCCACACATTTGTGAGAAGTAAGAGATTTGTGCTTTCCAGGTATTTTGCATTTCAGGTCCCAAAAGCCCCAGCCAAAGTGACTTATTATGGCAGGGGTCCCTAACCCCAGGCTGTGGCCCACTACTTGGCCTTGAGCTCTTCAGAACCAGGTTGCAGAATCTTGAGGAAGGATGTGGCGGGTAAGTGTGTATGCGTGCATCCCCACTTGCATATATAGTAGGCGAGTGCAGGCGTTCACACTCACATGTGCCCTTCACTCGCATAAATGGAGTTGTGCAGGCACAAGTGCTTACTCATGTGGAACCATCCCCTCTTCCCAACCCAGTCCCTGGCCGATCCACAAAACCAGAAAAGTTGGGGAACTCTGTATTATAGCAAGAAAGCTATATATTGTAGGTAGAACATCTACCCAGGACCAGACTAGCATTAATTTGATTAATGCTCTTGTGAGAGCATTAATCAAATTTATTTATTTATTTATTTATTTATTTATTTATTTATTTATTTATTTATTTATTTATTTATTTATTTATTTATTTATTTATTTATTTATTTATTTATTGGTTCAATTTATATCCCGCCCTTCTTCAGAGACTCAGGGCAGCTTACAATGCGTTAAGAAATAGCGCGAAATTACTTTTGTATATACCTGCGTAGTAGGGCTTTTGGCCTTTCCAAGCAGTGTTCTTTTTTATACAAAGTCAGCTTATTGCCCCCACAGTCTGGGTCCTCATTTTACTTACCTAGGAAGGATGGAAGGGTGAGTCAGCCTTGAGCCTGGTGAGATTTGAACTCTCAGTAATTGCAGGCAGCTGGTGCTACTTAACAGCATTTAACAGAGTTACATATTTATTTACAAGCATTCTTCAACTTATGACTTTAATTAAGCCCAAAATTTCAGTCATAAATCCTGATGGTTGCAAAACGGATCACCACATGACCATACCTAATTTTTTAAAAACTTTTTCTGCAGTGAATACCACAGTGAAAAGCAAGTACCAAAGTCATTAAACGAACTGTTGTTTGCTATGGGCTTTTGGGGGGGGGTGGTGGACAAAAACCAGAAGTAAATTATGGTTTTTGGCAAAATATCACAATATACAATGGTTGCCAAGTGCCCAAGTGACTGTTGTGGAGTGGGAACATCAGACTTAGAATCTGGGTTGTAAAGTAGTTTTTTGGGAGGTCTGTTGTAAGTGACAAGTCATAAATCAAGGCCTACCTGCATTTTTAATATTTTCCATATGATCTGCTCCCAAGACTTTAGGAAACTTTCAGATATCTCTTACTTAAAATTGCAATTGAGACCAGCATTTCTGTTAGTTGGCCAGGTGCTTGTTAAGTGAGTTGGGCCTGGTTTTATATCTTTTTTTGTCAAGTGATTACTGCAGTTGTTAAGTGAACCTCACAGTTGTTAAGTGAATTTGACTTTCCCATTAACTTTGTCAGAAGTAACCCAAGAAGGTTGCAATGGTGATCGTGTGACCCTGCGTGAATTGCAGCTGTCATAAATACAGGTAGTCCTCGACTTAAAACAGTTTATTTAGTGTCCATTCAAAGTTACAATATCGCTGAAAAAAGTAACTTACGACCATTTTTCCCTGTTATGACCATTGCAGCATCCCCATGGTCAAGTGATCAAAATTCAGACACTTGGCAACTGACTCGTATTTATGACCTTTGCAGAGTCTGAGATCATGTGATCACCTTTTACAACCTTTTGCTACATAACTTAACAGCTGCAGTGATTCACTTAGAAACTGTAGCAAGAAAGGTTATAAAATGGGGCAAAACTTGCTAAACAAATGTCTTACTTAGCATTATAATTTTTGGGCCTAATTATGGTCTTAAGTTGAGGACTATCTGCATATGCAATTGCCAAGTGCCGAAATTTTGATCCCGTGACAGTGAGGATGCCCCAACTGTTGTAAGTGTGTGAGAAGTGCTCATAAGTCCCTTTTTTCACTGCTAATGTAACTTCAAACAGTTGTTAAACTGTCAAGGACTATCTGTATACATTGCAAACAGAAAATACGTATGTAACTACAGATAACTTTATAAGTATAGTTTCAAAACATGAAGTATATATGACTACATCAAAAAGAAAAAAGGTGATCCCTGAAAATCAAATAAGTATAAGTAAAATGTTTCTTTTTCTCTGTAAAATGAATACGGGAACTTGGGAGCAAAGTATATATTTTTTCTGTTCTTGACTAGTAATCTAATATGAATACAGATTTAAATTACATTTAGTTATAATGACTCTAAATTTCTAATGCCTTGGGTAATAGCATCATATATCAGTTCCTTATCATAATAACACACGAAGCACAAAATTGTTCAGTATAACCTGGTTTTGTAACAAACAGGACAGTTGAAGCTGAAATAATGAGAAGCTACATGTTTATGTTTTAGTTTGTCATTCAGGAACAGTTAAACTAATTTTAGCTTCCTGACTGGAAACAAAATCATGCCTAAATCTGATTATGAGAAGCCTGCAGTGAAACGTCTTTTGTACATGTTGTAGACATCTTTACTTGAAATGAATGTTTCAAAAGGACTTGCTTAACTTGTATGGTGAGTACGCGGATTGGGTTGTCATTTTTGTGTGCCATAGCTAGATTAGGGGCAACAGTCCAGCATCAGTCCTTGATGCTTGCCTATCTAAAAGCAATTATCAGGAAATAGGATATAATTCCATTTTCATGCATAATCAGCCTACAGGCCTCTCTAGTATGATTGCTCTAGTATTTCATATTCATAACTTTTTAGTGCAAAACTACTTTTGCATAGCAAAATTTAAAGGTTACATTTTTCCCTTTCGGTGTATCATGTATTAGAGATTATGCCTGTTTGTGAAGAAATTTCTTCTCATCCAGTCCTCCATATTCTTAATTTTTTAGTGGATACTCAGCAAGTCTCTTAGTATAAAATGCTTCATGATTTAAACTTGAAATACATGCAGAAATCATTTTGGTTTTCTGAACCTGTTTGGGGTCTGATCATCTCCAAGATTGTAAACTTGTATTTGTTTATGAATTCAAAAGGTTATGTCCCCAAACTTTCAAAGTTACTTAATAAAATGCTGACTTTTAAAAAACCACTTTCTGCTTTTAATTTTTCTTAGGGCATTCTAGCAGTTGTACCTTCTCCCTCTGTACATTTGGGCTGTTAACTTTCCTGTGTGAAAAACAAGGAACCATTTTTTTCTAAACCATGCATTTTAAGATGCATATTTAAATTATTGTTAGGGAATCTACAGTCACACACACATACACACACACACAAAACCCTGAGCAGTTAAGTGCTCTCAATTGATTACTGTAGATATTTCAACTGCCTCTAAACAATAAAGTTATCATGCATGCAGTGCATTTTCTGATTTCCTTTTTTTAACCAAAACATTACATTAATCCTTCTGTGTCACTGATGTCTTCCTATTCCTTCTCCAGTGAGATACTAGCTGTTAGAACAAACTGATATATTTGCAGGATACATCTGTAAGAAAAATTTCTAGTTAGATAAGGGACATTGTAACTCCTTTTAATCATATTCACAAAGGAAAAAACCTACAGTACTATCAGGATAGTAAAAATACATTTTAAGATCAAAGTAGGTAGAGTAAATGCTTTAAAAATGGATAGTTGAAAGTCACATTGATACTAAAACCAAATTTGAGAAGTGTTAGTGTCAAGTAAAACCAGTAAAACCTTTGACTTATTCCTGTTTTTTTAATGAAATGTATTTTTAAGAAATCCATGCATTTGATTTCCATTATCTGCAGTAAATTATTTTCTAGTAATACTTTTCAATTTTAAACAAAACCTCAGCTTTCAATATGAATCATGTTTATTATCATGATCTAGAAATTACATTTTATCCTTTTTTCTTTATAGAAATAATATGCCATAATATTAGCATAATATGACATGCAGTGTGACATATGCTATTAAGTAATCAAAATGTATTAATTTCTTTGTGTAAAGTAGCTAAAGATGGAAAGAATTAAGAAACAACATTTCAAGTATTATATAATTCTCGTAAAATTAAATTAATATTTATCTATGGAAGGGATTCAAATCATGAGATATCATCAATTTCTATAAACAAGGAACAGGTTTACTTATTTGTTACTCATGAGAAATTAAGCTAGTAAAATGAAAACTAGGAGAATTAGATGTCTTGCTTTTGAAAATACAAATTAAAATTAAAATTAAGTTCTCAACTTACTTTCTGGGGGAAAACATTCATTGTCAAAGGAATATATGTATTTGTTGTGATCCTTATAGCATTACTAAAAATGTTAAGATTTGTGATGATGCACATTGATAGTAAGTATATTTGTTTGATGCATTCTCCTTGAATTTGTTCTGGGTATAAAATGGTAAGCAAGGAACTTGAAAGCTTAATAAACATGATAAAAAAATCTATATTTCATCTGATGAGATAGAATAGGTTAGTTTCTAGATATTACAAGAAGAGGACACCCTTTCCACATACTACTAGTTCATTTTTCAGAATGAAACTTGTATTGATATATTGAAAAAGCTTTCAATAAATGAACTTCCGTAAAGAACTTAACTTTCGTCTTATTAGATCTAAGAAAAGTACATTTTTCTTATACTTTCTATAAGAAATAATTATCAGATATATAGGGACTTATTCAGTTAGTCTTCCTGAGGGTTTAGTTAATGGAATTATTCATTTTCCCACAATAACTTTAACGTTCAAATTCGAAATTGTCACACCCTAACACTGCCTCTTTAATGTCTCGTGTTTTTCCCGGTATAATCAGCCCATGACTACAGGAGATTCTTAGACCACACATGAATGTGGGCAGGGTCTCTATCAAGGAGAAATCATATCTGATCCACCAGCTCTCTCTGTGGACCTCACTGGCAATGACTCACCAACACTGGAGACATTCTGGAAGTATGACTTCATCCAGAAAGCTTTAAATGCTAGAGATCACCGAAAAACTTTTGTCCTATCTGGCTGAAACTGTAATTATTGGTTCTTATTTCAATCCTCTTCCAGATAGGAATTCAGTACTTTCATTCCTTTATCTGATTGAACAAAAGAAACAGCGCAAAGTTCATAATAAATCTCTGGATGACCTTTTTCATTTGATTCTTATGGGTTTGAATAAATGTAGGTCTGTGTGGTACATTTGTATTATTGCCTTTTTCCTCATCTGATTCTTTTTTGAACTCTCGTATTTTGTAGCTGCATGTTTGGATTGTATGAAGGACAATTACATACCAGTGCTATATTTTATTTAGAGAGTCTTTTGAAAGCCATTTACGTATTTTGGGAATGTCAGTACTTCCTCAATTTTCTGAAGTAATTCAAGAAAAAATCTTTTTTATCCATATGGATTGTGTTCATGACACAGGGAAAACAAATTCAATCCAAAGCTCCATGCTGTCTGAAAAAAATCTCATCCTTATTTAAGTAAACATTTCACCTCAATTTATTTAATTAGCATGTAGCATCTATATACTGTAAGTTCTAATATTAGAATAACTTCGGTGGATTCCAGTTATTCCTGTAGACTATAAGCTTATAGCATACAATGCATTTATTTGCCACACCTATTTTATACTATGTTTGTCCTTACAAGGACCACACCCAGGATTTGGTCATTGTGTATGCTAAACCACATGATGCTTCTGCAATTTAAGCTTAAAAAAGGAAAAGGGGTCATGACTGGTAGAGATAAAAACCTAAAGGATTTAACAAACAAGCCTAAATACTCATATGTGGACATTTTTTCTGGGAACTGGATGGAAAAAAACTCCCACTTTTTAAAATTTTGTTGAGATTAGAATATCAGTCTTTGGAAAGTGTAATCCAATCGGATTAGTTTTATTTGTTCAGAGGCTACAATTAAGTTCTCTAATTTAACGTGATTACTGAATGGTGTCTAAATGAAGCTTTAGTAAGGGAAAAGGTGAACAGAGAATTTAATTGCTGATCTAAATGCCATAATTTCAAGGGTGGAGCAACAGTTGGGTTGGCTTTGTAGTAAAGGGGAGAACTCCACCTTCCCACCAGGTGAAAAACATTATGCAGGAAGATGTGGTATAAGACCGTAAGTGGTCTTTGGTTACTTCGTAGTTGTTTGGAAAAGCTATTTGTAAGTAATATGTTTTTAAAAGTTGTGCTTATAGAACAATTGCTTCTAACATTTGTACGTGATTTGCCTTTTAAGTTTCACCCTTGGATCCTTATTTGTCTCAGGTCTATTTTGAAAGGAAGATAAAAGAACTATTTTTATGTGCACATTTGTTTTTTAAAAGATGTAATTTTAAGATTCATTAGTTCCTTAATAATTCTCAGTGCAAAATCAAAGCGCAGTAAATAAACCTGATTCTGCAATGTGAATGGAAGTCCTAATAATGACAAATGGGGTGCGTTTTCAGTAACAAATTTCTAGTGAATTTTAACAGAATGATGAAAAATAGGAAGGTCAGTTTTGCTAATTTTTGTCTAGCTCTTACTTCCCTATACTTAGATTTTGAAAGTTAAAATAGTTATTGGCTTGGATAGTTATAAAACAATTTTTATTATTTATGAAATGCCTAGAATCTTTTGTGCAAATTGTTTTAGAATAAACAGGGCTTGATTTGTTCTTTCCTAGTTTTTACATGTCAATTGAGATTGGTCATCGTCTTTTATTTTCTGATAGTGTTTTCAAATAAGGACTGTGTCACAGAATGCTTAATTGTAATCCAAGCAGGAATATGAAGAGAGTAAAAGCAAGCATAATTTATGTTTTAATTCAATAAACTGAAGTTTATTGGATACTCAGATTGCTGAATATCATTATGTAACTTGAGAGATTGCAAACTTCAGCTGAAAGGTTTGTAGTTGGTAGCAAATGCTTTTGACTGAAACTTTTATCCCTTTTAATCCTTATTTTACAAATAATCAATATTTAATTGCAATTGCCTGAGTTTTCAAAAGGTGTTCTTTTGGAGCTTGACTGGATTTAATTTGATTTTATTTTATTTGACACAATATAGTTTTAGATTGTTACACAAAAATATTAGAACAGAATATGCAAAATTATAGAAACTATTTAAATAGCAATGAAAAATAATTTAACATTTCTGCAGTCCTCTGTAAATATTCTAATACATTATTAATTCTATATAAAGGAGTATATATGCATATAATTACTTAAAACTAAACAATTTTGATTGTTATTACTGGAATTAATTAACTATACATTTAGCATTTAAAATATTTGGATTATTGGACTTGTATTAAAACCAATAAACATTTAGGAAATAAATCAACAATGCAAAGAAATAGATTCAAATTTCAAAAGTAATGCTAAACTAAATATGCAATTAAGAGTAGATGTTAGACATGTGCATTATTATTATTTTTTTTTTGACAATCACATTCAGATTCAATATCCATCCTACGGAATCTATTTAAAATTAAATTAAAATATTAATTTGTGTACAAAATAAACACATGTAAAACCATGTCCAGAGCTGGATTGACATAAAGTATGTAACCAAAGAAAAGATTCTACCATGTTTCCCTGAAAATAAGACCCTGAAATAAGTGCTTGGCCTTATCAGGGGATGTCTTATTTTGGGGGAAACAGAGTATATTAATTTGAAGTGATTTTTTAAAAAAACATTATCATATATACTGAAACACCATTTTATAAAATAAAACATCTTAAGGAATAAATGATCCATTCATGTAGTCCTCCTCCTTAAATAATGTTTATTGTTTAACAGCACAATGTTTTAAGTTTAAGTTTTAAAATGCAATATTATTGACTATTATTGCATTATTGTCCAATCTAACAATAATTTTTTTTTCATGTGTGTTTCATGGAGCATATGCATAATGAATATTAAGATCTTTGTATGATGGGCTATTTGAATTTTTAAGTGTTAAATTTTATGTTGTGTTGCATTGTCTGATGTTTAATCTGTAAACTGCAATGATAAATTCCACACTAATATTATTACAAAAAGGCTAAGGAATTATTGGAACAATTGGTCAAATGTTCTGACCTGAGAAGGTGTTAGAGGTTATGGCTGAGTATATGTTTTGGCCAGGGGTGAAATTTAAATTATTTTGCTACTGATTCTGTGGCTTGGTGTGAAGCGGCTTGGTCAAGTGACTGGGTGGGCGTGGCCAGTTTGACATCATTCACATTACTCTGCTGTGCATGGGGCGCTTGGAGAGAGAGCGAGAAGACAGCTTTCCAACTTCTGTGTGTGTTGTTTGTGAGGGAGGGAGCAATCTGAAGCTGAGGCACCCAAACGTCTGACAGCAGCGGGGACAGCTTCTGAGAAGCCAGCTCCACCTGATCTACTCCCTGAGTCTCACCATTCTCCTCACCCCACCCCCACCCCACTCAAGCAGCGGCTTCCCTGCTCAGCCCCAACAAGCTATGCATCCATGGTGCCTGCACCAGCATCCCGAGAGAAGCAGAGAAGATCATCGCTTGCAAGCAGACAAGCAGAAGTAGCAATTGTACGCTGTGCTGTGGGAAAAATGAGAGATCCTGTAGTCCCGCAGAGCCTGCCGCTACTTGAATATGTCCACCTGCCCTCCTGAAGCACCACCGCAGCAAACAAAACAACCCCATTGCTATGGATGTATAGCTTGTCGGGGCTGAGCAGGGAAACTGCTGCTTGAGTGGGGGGGGGGCAGTAAGCTGCTAGCTCCCTCTCCGCAGCCCTGCCATGCTTGCCTGCCTTCCACATGGACTTCTGCTTGTCTGCCTTCGCAAGCTGGCCACCGGGATGCCAGGAAGGCAGCATGGAAGGCAAGCAAGCATGGCAGGACTGCGGGCCATGGACCGGTTTGGGGGCGTGGCCAGCCAGCCATTGCTCTTGGTTCAGTGAACTAGCCTCAATCTTCCCTACCTACTTGTCCGAGCAGGTCCGAACTGGGAGCATTTCATCCCTAGTTTTGGCCCTATGAGGAATGTCCTCTGGGACAAATTCCATTGAAAACAAAGTAGAGTTTAAACCAATTTATTTATCTTCCCACAACTCCTATCATCACCACTCCTCCTATTCTGCAGGATTTCTCCCACCTTATACAGTAAGATATGAGGTGGGAGAAATCAGCAAAATTGCTATCCTCTATTTCTCAAGTAATGCATTGCTGAATCAGAAGGTCTTTGATCTACATCAGTTGGATCCAGTCCATTGTCTGCTATGATTTCATATTTCACTTTGGAATAAAGTAGGTTGACAGAAATAAAAAAGGATGATTTCCAATCAACTCGTTAGTTTTGCAACTGTATTTGAGGTACATTACTTCACAATAATTTAGCATCAGCTTTGTACAGCCAATAAATGGCTGAAATAGAAAATAAATGGCATCATCAATTATTAATACTTTTTCTTTTGTACACAATTCACCTGATCCAAATAAAATTTAAAGCATTGTTTCTAATTTAGCTGTTCATACATCAATAATGGTACATTAAAAATATTATTTATGGAATATTGATGTTAAACATATTGGTTAAAACCAAATATCAGTTCAGACTGGGGTGCAGAAAGAAAGAAAAGTATAAGGAGAGAAGTGGGGAGAAAGAGAAAAATGTGTTCTTTCGGTCTTCTTCGCCTCTTCCTTTTCCTCTTCCTCCTCCCCCTCCTCCAAAACAGTCAAGCATCACAAAATAGGACCATAGGGCTGCCAGAATGACACGCCAGGAACAAACAGTTACCTTTAGAATATGGCATACAGGAGGCAGGAGACAGCACGCAAGGAGACTCGGGGTAGTTCAACTGCAGGTCTTTTTTCTGTCTACTTTGCATTCAAATGCAGGAAGGTGGTCAGTGATGCAGGATTCTGGCATGTTTCCCTGAATATCAGGGGCAGATGCAGAAGTGAACTGATTAAAATACTACACATAAGCAGAAATGAATGCTCACTAGATAACATCAGGAAGAATGGATCATTTGCCCAAGATCATTAATAGCATTCATTACTTTCAGGTGATGTCAGAATGAAACATGTAGTCTTGGCATCTAAACTGAGGTTAATTAAATGTTGGATTTAATGCGTATCGTTGTACAGTTTGTATGTGTCTATATGTTGAGCATTTACCTCTTTTAAACTAACACTAACCTCATAGTTGTATTGAGATTACATTAGCATTTGCACAATGAATTGGTAACAATGATGGGATGATGACCGAGGATAACAGGATTAAATCTTAAAATATCTTGAAAAAAATTACATAATTTATTACAAGGAATCCTTAGCAGTTAATTAGTCTGATTGTCTAGCTGTTTAATTTGAGTCTGGAACTTGGTCCCTGATGCTTCAGCCTCTCTTTCATGTTGAATTTTCTGATTTAATTGAAGGTTACAAAATTCCAAAAATATCCTGAAAGGGAATGGAATACAGACTTTTGGACAATTTTATGTATTAGATTGTTTTCTGAAAATAACAGGGAAGAGACATTCAGTGAAATGCCACAGTATTTGGTGATGGAGAGTTAAACATAGTTTTGTGGTATTTTAACACCACATGTTTGCCTTATAGTTCCAAGCAATCCTGTGATCTGGTTTCATAATAGGTCCATGACTAAACTGATCTGAGAATTAAAGCTGAGATGAAAGATAGATATCCCATTTTTCTGCTTCTCTAAAACCAGAAATAAAATTTAATTTCAGCTGTGGAATTTTAAAATGCAAACAGCATAAATTGTTTGGGGCAGTGGTGGAATTCTTTTTTTTTTACTATCGGTTCTGTGGGCGTGGCTTGCTGGGCGTAGTATGGCTTGCCGCGCATAATTTGGGGGGCATGGCAGGGGAAGAATACTGCAAAATCTCCATTCCTATGCCACTCCAGGGGAAGAATATTGCAAAATCTCCATTCCCACCCGACTCTGGAGCCAGCCAGAGTTGGTATTTGCTGGTTCTCCAGACTATTCAAAATTTCCGCTATCGATCTCCAGAACCCGTCAGAACCTGCTGAATTTCACCCCTGGTTTGGAGAGGAGTTAATAATGAAAAGCATCATTGAGGTATATAAGAAAAATACAGTCCATTCTTTGTACTTTCTTGGTTTGGAGACAATATTACCTCCAAGCTAGAATTTTATTCAGAAATGCTGCAAGAATGAAAAATACAATTTTTCTCTGTATGTTGCCACCTCCCCGATTGTTTCTATCCACAGTTCATTGTATTTGTGCTTTTAAAAATATCTGTCCATTAAATGTAGAAATACATTTAAAGTTGCATTCAGTATGGCCATGAGATAGATCAAAGTTGACAAGGATGAAGTAGAAGAACCTTTAGATATATTTAGAGAGTAAATAAACTTGCACAAGATTGCTGTGAAAAATAATGGGAGCCAGTTTCAATTTTAAATCCCACAGAATCCATTAAAACTGGATTTATTAAAGAAAATGCATTGAAATAGCAGGTCACCTTTCAAACTCAATCAAAATTCTTCCAGTTAGACCAGCAGTTCTTTGAGTGAAAGGCGCATAAGTTATCAACCAACTTATGGAAAAAATGCATACCTTTCTAATTCTATTTTGTTTATTCAGTTTGTGCTGCAAGTATTCTTGGGTTATTTATTTTTTTAAAACAAACCTTTAAAAGGTTCACTAAAAAGGATATTATCTGTATATTGTTATAACAGTATTTTATATAAGTATTGTTGGGATATGTGCTATCCAGTTGCTGCCATTAAATAGGCCTTGCTTTTAAGTGTTTGAAATATTCTTTTAAAAAAGATTTATGGGAATTTAAGTGTTTATATTAAAAAATCCTTTGCATTATAATTCTGAAAAATAAAATTCTGAAACCAAAAACCCATTACCACTTAACCATGGTTCGTACTGGAATAAGTTTATGAATCAATTATTAATCCCTGAAAAACAGAAGAAGCAGAAGTTTCTTCCAATCTCTGAGGGTATCTATGGCAACATAATTTGTCCAGTCGGTCTTAATAAACTGTAATATTGTTATACAGATTCACTTACATGTCATTAGTTTGCCTAAAAAGGAAAATGAAGGCCTATCTTTTCCCACAGACTTCAGGAAAGCTCTTCCACATCCTTTCTCTCCCTCAATCTCTTTTTAAATACAGGTTTACGCCGATATAGACAGTTTGTGATATACGGGGCAATCAACATAAAATCTATGTATATATGACAGACATTAAAGGTTTAGGATTATCCATTTTCTCTAAAATGGAATGATTATGCTCAAGGGTAAAGTTCTGATGAAATGTTTCTTTGTGAATGCTCAGGCTGGTGGGGAGGCAAAGCCCTATAACCTGACCAAACCTGCTTAGAAGCCACCTGGTTTCCATTTTGCTAGCTCAACACTTTGTTAGATCTTGTATGTTTAATCATTTATGACATTTCAAAGCACTTAGAATGCATTGCGGATTTGAGATTTGTCCTTAAGTGGATCTTCTTTCCATTAGAAGCATTATTGGAAATATATTTTGCATACAACTGGAACTTTGTGTGTTGAAGACTCTGTGGGCGGTACAGCCTATAAGAGATAAAGCAACTTCTTTAAAATGTTTATTGAGTATATACTAGCTGACTTCATTCTGCTAAACTTAACTTTGAAGAGACAATTTTCTGGGAAAAGGTATTCTAATGCAGATCCAATCTGTTGTCATTCAAAACGGTAGGACCTCAAAGCGCAGAATTCACAATCTGATGCTTCTGGAGAGAGTGAGATCTAACTTGATACTAAAACTGTCATACCTTCTTTGTGGGTACACATTTTTGGTGATTGTGTACAAGGAAATTACCGGTCCCCTCTAAATATTTTGAATCATTATCCCCAACAAACATGAGCATTGCTACAAATTCTGATATAAACACTTCAAAACGGATTGCAAACATTCAGACAGATTTGTGATCTATTCAACAGTCAACAAAATTCTGAAATATTCCCTAAACCCTTCAATGGAATTATAATTTCCAGGTTCTTTGAGAAAAGAGAGAGTTTCTTCTTTAATGGGGAAAGTAATTTATGTCACAGCTGCAGATTCATATGAGAGCTTTCCTTCTTTTCCCAGGACTATTAAATTTGCTTAGGAGGCTTTGTATAGGCCTTTGAACAAAACCTTTGAAAGTCCAGAAAAGGGGGGAGGGGAGCAGTATCACCAGCCTGAATTACTCTTCCATATGAGTGTCGACACTTTTAAAGAACCATTAAAAGATGAATGAGATGCTTACTGTTCACAGACATTAATTGAGTCTTCTCCCGTAAGACTAGTACTTTTCTATGCTTTATACTCTATTTTTAATCATGCCTTTTTCAATTTTATATGGTATAGATAGTAAACGAACAGTCTTGTACTTTTCTGAATTCCACTATCCCCTTTTAAACATTAACATTTAGCCATTTGGGTAGAGAGGCTAGTTTTTAGGGGCATATTATTTTACTTGTCGATCACAAAATCAGGAGTATCTGGTCTCATCATCAAAATTACCTTAGTTTCACACAGATCGTCTCTGTGTGAAATTACTCAGAGAACTATATTGATTCCTTTAATATAAACCTTAACAATTTCACAAAAGGGATATGTAACACAAAATTAAACATAGCTGTGTTTTAGCAAGAAAGTTTGAGCAGTTATTAAAAAAAATCATGTCTTGGCGATTTATATATGGCCTTGATGTAAAGGTAGGTTTTGGCTGTATTAATCATCTGAGCTACATATAGCAAGAAGAATTTGATATGAAATGGTTATTGGGAAATAAGAGAACCTAAGAGGAAGCTTAGCTAATATAAATCAGGAAGGTATTGAAGGATATGATGTGTTGTCAGATTAAAGACACAACTCTCTATTTTTCAGCATCTTCTGTATGCTTAGGTCATATTATTAACTGATACTGTAATTATAGTTCTCTGAAGGAACCAGTTTTGAAATTCTACTCTTTTCTGGGATGTCAAAGAAAATATAGGATATTATTTACTAAACAATAGACCAAATAGGCTCAATGACAGATAAATGTAAGATTAACTAGGAAAGGGGTTGCTCCAGAAAGAGAAAATAACCCTCCTTTCTGAATCTATTGACTATTCCTTAAGACACTGCATCTTTTTTAGGTTTCTGATTATAACTGTGCAGTTCAGGAGAACATGAGTTCAAATTCTAGTGACCCATAACAAATATGTTTTTGAATCTATTGCCTATTGGAAAAGACACAGCAACAGGTACAGAGGTGATCTGAGTCACTCTTGCTTATTTTGGATATAAATAATATATTCCTCCAAGGAGAAGCAAATATTTGGATTAATCTATATCAATGAATATTGTATATGGGTATTAAATCGCACATTGGACATTGTTTTGAAATAAAATACTATTGTTTGGCAATGCTGTTCCTTTAAAAACAGGTATAAAATGAATTTCTCAATTACTTTTTTGTTAAAAAATAATTAAACTAAATTAAAAACATACAATGTTATAAAGCAATATTATTATAGGAGGAGTAAAGATCTGAAAAATGTTTTCATATTATTAGTATCATTTTTATCCACAAACTTTGATGCCAATCCCAAATTCTGATAGTAAAGAAAAATGTATACATTCTAGCTAGTGCTCCTGAAGTATTCATATTATCTTAGGGGGCTAAGAATGCTGGAGCTAAGAGGAGATAGCCGAATATTAGTAGTTCCTGTGTCAGTCTTTTCAGCAAGAATAGCAAGAATCTTATAACATTTTAAAGCTAAAGTTGTTATAGTGTAAATCATCCTAATCGTATATCTGAAGTGTCTGTCTTCTTGGGTTACGTACACATGATTGGAAAGAAGAACGATTAATTATAAATCAAGAAACATCATACTACAGGAAATGGTAATTATATTGTTTCTGACAGTATTTACTGTTGATGTCAATACAATCAGCCTGTAGCTTATTGATACAGCTCCTACTAATATCACTTAGCAACAGTGATACCACTGTGCCTCTGAATATATGAAAAATAGCTGTGTCATGTTAAGATTTCTCTTGAGTTCCAGAAGGCCCATTCATGACTATGAAGTAAATTCTTCGGTTGATTCAGAAACCATAGATACTTTTTTTTAGTGGATGTTGTGATTGTTAAAATATAGCGGCCAGAATTTCAAATCATAACTAGTGCATTTTGGTTGTATTTTGCACACCAAGATGAGACTTCAGTTTGAATAGATAATACTATATGTAGTACTGTTATAAATTATTATGTAAACATTGAACAGAAGGCACATACTCATTTAATCCCTGTTGCTTCTTTTTCCATCTGCATGGCAGATATTTAAGCTAAAGGCTAAAACTTTTAAAAACATTTAAGGTTTCAATGGACAAATGTTTTGGAGGTTCTTCAAGTTATTTCTTTTGGTAGTGCTGAAAAACAGTGTGATGGTTATATGTTGAGAAGTGGATTGAATAGACAGACTTGAAATCCTGCCAACTCAAGACCTCTCCCACTTAAAAAGCATCATAAACAAGATTTAGAAGTCAGATGCAACATTCAGAAGAAAATTTACCCGAAAACAACTTTCAGCATAAGTTTGTAGCAGTGGTTAAAAGTATCAACCATTATCACTGGAAAGCACATAAAACAATGGGATATTAGAGCTTCGTTAAGACAGATTTAAAAAGCCATAGAATAAAAATTATTTGAAAATTAAAAATATTTTAACTAAATAACAAAAAAACAAATAAGAGGATTTAGCCTTGAGTAGGTTCTCCCCAGATTCATAGACCTCAGATGAAGAGTAAATAAGCCTATGGAGACAGAAAAAGGAGTGATAATATAAACAAAGAGTGAAAGATCTGCAGATCCAGAGCTGTGTTACACTCCAAATTCACTACCGTAGTTGCTGCTGATTTTTTTAAAATGTGGCAACAAAAAGAAAAAGAAAAAAATCCATGATGAGAAACCAAATTTGTGTATTTAAATTCAATCCAGTATCAATATAGGCTCCTCTCCTTTTTGGTCGTAACCCTCTCCCTTTTTTTTAGAATTAGAATGATAATTGGAAGACACCTTGGAGGTCTTCTAGTCCAACCCCTGCTTTTAAAAAAAGTTTGATTTTGTTTGTGCATGAGAAAAAGCAAGCTTAGCAGGTAGTTTGATTCCTGGTATGAAAAAGCCTTCATGCCCTTAGTATAAAGGAATGGATAGATTACGCTTCTTGGCCTTAAAACAGCATTGTTTTCCTTCGGACACACTCAGCTCATCAGCTACAGACTTCTTTCCATAAATGGTTCTGCATCTTAACTCGATCCTGGTTCTTCATTTTTCCATGGTTGAAACTTTTCGCTGCAGAATATCAGCCTGTTTTTTTCACAGCTGGTTTTGTGGCTGATTTTATTAAATTCACATGTTGGTTAAAATAAACGTATGTTTGTCCCTGAAGGAGAAATGCTTGCATCCATTTGAAAAGAAAGACAGGGGAATGGGGGGTGCGCAGATTTCAGAGGAAAACAACAGCACTGAGGAACATCATTTAAGTTTATACCCTGACAAGGTCTTTCTAAATGTGTTTACTGTTAAATAAGAAACACCACTTTGATTTTTCTTTTCTTTTTTTGTAATATTTAATTTTTCTTGATTTCTGTCCTTGGCAGATGAAACAATTGTTCTAAGAATGTCTTAGTTTAATTGCAGCCAGTAGAAAACAACCCTGAAGGCAAATTGACAGAGCAAAAGGTTTATGACGAGAGAGTCTTGACAATTCCCTTTCGTGTCCATTTTTTCCTTTTTGGCTTGCCTCAAAGTACAGGCTGGGAGTGATACCCTGTCCCTATAAAGCCCGTTTCTCGAACGAATTTGATGGCTTTCTTATCTGTGTTCAATGAGGAAGCTCTGTCTAAAGGCAGCCATTCACTGTCAGAGCTTCTTGCCTTCTTTCTCTTCTCCCCTTTTTTGAGAGAGGTGTAGGAAGGCCTTCTGTTTTACTCGGGAGAAATCTCGTAAAAACTTTTACAGAGAGAGTAAAACACTATGCTCTTTTAAGGGGAAGGGGTGGGCTTGAATCCGTTGTACGTCTGTAAAGAAAAAGCATCTCTTTGTAATATTCAAAGGTCAAGTTTTCTAATTCTGTTTTTGGGACTTGTTTGTGTTGAGTTTTAGCCAGCATTCTCCAGCACACAGTAGTGGATCTAAAAAACAACCCTTCCCTCCCCACACCCAACTGCTGTTTTCCATCAGCATAAACAGTTCCTTTCCGTAATAACATAGACGGATATAGCGGAGAACCCATTTCTGGGCGAATCAACTCCCTATGCATTTCTTAACCATTTTTGGGAAGAATTGATCTATTTGTATGTGCAGGAGGAGGAGGAGGAAGAGGAGGAGGCAGTAGCTGTAAATGAAATGACATCATATGTATTACTCCCATTGATCCAATTTTAGGCTACAGCCAGGATAAAAGGAAATGGCATCAGGGAGGAAGTATGCTCATTTAGGCACAGGTCCCAGTGTGATAATGGAGTAATAATAGAAATCACGCCAGTGTCACTTGGTTGCTGCATGAGTCCAGGCACATTTTCCCTTTGAGGAGCCTTTCAATGAATTCATTCAAGTGCAGACTGTAGCAAATGGGATATTCTGAATACCAGCTGTACTCCTTAATGATTTGTGTCCTGGCGTAGGGGTGCGGCACAAGTCGTCATGCTGTTGGATGCTCAACTGCATATATCTCTGTCACATTTTTATAGCGGTGGAAGGTCAGTAGTTAAACGTTTCAATGACATTTTTTTTTCCAGAATTAGTTTGGGATCTGGTATTTATTTCATTTATGCTAATGCGAGGTTGACTAATAGTCTCTTTTAAGGTGGGTGGTCTTTTGGGAGGCGAGGCCAGTGACCTTGTGGAAAACAGTGAGAGAGCTTTGGATGCAATAAGAGAGGGTTTTCCCTGTGCCTATTTTATTTGGCATTGGGATATAAAAAGCTCGCTTTTGTTGCTGCTTAAATCCTGTACTTGCTTTGTCAAAACTTTTTCCGAAGAGTTGGCAGTTGGATACTTCAGTTCCCTCTAAAAAAATGACTCCGCTAGGCATTTGTTTTACTAAGTAGACCTATAAATCTAGTTCCTGCTTAGATCCTGGGGAAGTGAGAATGATCTACCAGTTGCTTAGTCAGAATGTGTTGTTACAATTGTTCTTTCTAATTTGGTTGCATTTTGAGGAATGTGTTTTTCTTATTATTTTTTTTCAAACTTGGCTTTGGTGCATTTTTTTTTCCAACCGGATTTTGAAAGTTAAAGAGCCAGGAATACAAACTTCAAAAAAAAAAAAAAAGTGTGCATGTGTCAACCCGCAGATGAGCACACAGTACAGTTCAGCGTTGTGTTATCTGTAACCCAGCAAATATGATTTAAAACCTCAGTTGTTACACTTAAAAGAATTATTAAACTTTAAAGGCCAGAGACGCTTGCGAGAATTTACCATTTCAAGGAATATGATTTTCTGGCTGGCATATGGAACTGTTCTTTGAAAATTACAGACTATTTCAGCCCGCTCAGCACAACATAATAATTTATGTCTTCTCTCTAGTATTCTCTCTTAAAACACATTTGGCAAAAACAGTCATGGGAAAAACGATTATTTTTTTCAGGCTAGCTGAAAAAGCCCTGTATCGCTTTGACAGTATCTCTCACTGATACAATTTTTCCTACCAGCCGAGGTGCTATATTTTTATCACTTACCTTTCTTTTCTCTTTAACTTGCTTTGTTTGTTAAATTTATATCACACTGCTTGGCCAGAGCTCTGAAATAATTTCTTGCAAACATCCAATTCAGTCTGGCAAGCCTATGTTTTTCCTAACCTTTTCATACAGGTAGTCCTTGATTTATAACCACGATCGAGCCCAAAATTTCTGATCCTAAGTGAGACGGTGGTTAAGTGAGTTTTGTCCCATTTTACAATCTTTCTTGCTGCAGTTGTTAAGTGAATCTAGCTTCCCCATTGACTGCTTGTCAGAAGGTCGCAAAAGGTGATCACATGACCCTGGGCCACTGTCAAAAATATGAATCGGTTGCCAAAGCTCTGAATCTGTAACATTTCTATTGTCCTCTAGTGTTTTCATAGATTTTGTAACCCAGATATTGTAACCTAAATTGCCATGCCTTTTAATTTTGGGAGACTACTCCACTGCTTTCAGTTGCTTTGAAATTCAACCAGATCCCGTTAAAAATTAAATGTTCCCACTTAGAGTTGCAGCAGTAAGTTATGTTGCCTCTTATGGGGGTATCCTAAAGTGCATTATTTCAAAATGGGGATATTCTCCCCAAATATCAGTTTTAGCTGTTTATTATTATAAGCTATAAGGAAGAATCATATAAACTGGTTAAAGTAATTGTAGCATGGATTTAGAAGAAAAGATTTGGCATGGGTTTACTAATCATGAACTAGAAAAGATCACACAAAGACTTCAAATAATTGTTTGAAAGTCTTGCAAATCAATCAAAAACCTATCATGGAGAGAATCAAGTAATCACATAGATCAGGGGGGCCCAACTCCCGGTACACAGCTTGGTATTGAGCCCTGGTCCTTTGGGAACTGAGCCGTGCAAGCTGCGGGCACACATGCTTTTAAAAGTAAAAAAAAAAATCAGCCTCTGATGATCTCGTGACTCAGCTGGGCATGGGGGAGAGACGCAGGGATTTTTGCTACCGGTTCTCCGAACCACCTGCCTCCATTGCTACCAGATCGGGTGATCCGGTCCGAACCGGGAGCATTTCACCCCTGCCATATATATTTTATCTGAAGGACACAATATTCACTCATGGCATAAATAGTATGAGAGAATATCTTGAGGTGGTCATAATTACATCTTATTAGTCGTATATGGAACGAATCCATGTCCTCTGTTAAATTCTACTGCCCTGCTTACTTCTTCAATTGATTAAAAGTGTTGGAAATAAAATTTAAAAACCAAATAGAAAAGTTATATTTTGCATTTACATTTCACATATGCGCATAAATTTAGTTCATGCGTGAGAAATGTACATTTTATATGTTCATATTTTGTAATTTCTCTCTCCCTAGTAGTGTTTGCTCTTAATATAAAATTCAGGATTGGAGATGAATGGCATAAATAATAAGTGGAAGATTCTTACTTTGTTCTCTCCTCTTGGTTGCTTTTCAATAATTTTTCAAAACCTCAAAATTTCAGCTGCATAATGCATAACAATATGAGTTTCACAGAGGTAAACTCAGGTCATGTGGTTACCTTGTTACTACATTTCTTTGCTTAACTTGGCCAAACTCAGAACCTTGATGAAATTTTAAACAATAGTTCCTTGTACAGCTAACATATAAAGTCAATGCCAAAGGTACATTTCAAAGGAAACCACAAGTCAATTTTTAAGTCTTTGGTGCTGTTTCTGGTAAATGGCAGCAGTTTCTATGGAGAAAGAAGAAATATTTATAAAATAACATTACGCAACACTTGAACTTAGTGTAGACAATGATTTTCCAGAAACACCCCTCTATTTCAATTTAAAGATCCCTAGAAACAATTGTATTATATATGAAATTGAGCAGAAAGTTAGGCACAGTTGTTTAAAATTGTATCCTTCAATCTGAATATGATTCTAACTTGTAAATTCAAGTCTTATATTTCCCTTGCTTTCATAAACATTCTGCAGTCAGAATCTGCACATCTAGAGTATGAGTTTGAGATCGCTAATGGGTTTGTTTTCTTACTGCTACATTTAGATTTTACATTCAAATTGCCCATTTTTCAAAAAAAAGTTAACCGTTTCTATCACAAGTCTAGTAATACTGGGGGAGGGGGGGTGTTTCTACTTACCTTTACTACCGGTTCGCAACAGGGCCGCGCCTGCGTGCTTGCTTTGCTCGCATGCTCTTCTGCACATATGCAGAAGCATTTTGATGACATCAGGGTTGGTGGGCGGACCCTCCCGCCAATTTTACTACAGGTTCTATAGAACCGGTGTGAACCAGGGGCAACCCACCACTGGCTAATACGTTTCACTAATCTTCGCTGGAGCTTAGGCAAATGTGCTTAAGTTGCAGCTTTAAGTACATACAAGAGGGATACTGTCTGTAAAATATATGCTAAGTTTATATGTAAGTAGAAATATATTAGATGCACAATCACACAAATGCTAGAATTCAGACTCACTTTTTTATGATATATGATGGCTTCTAGTTGCATCAAGTGTCAAACCAGCGTCAGTGGCCTCGGCAAGTCAGTGGAAGTAGTACACAAGTGCATGAAACTTAGTTTAGACTGAAATAGCTGGTGCTGGTCAGACAGCTGCCCTATGCTGAAATAGTGGTTTACATTTTTCTTTACAGAGCCCATACAAAAAGTCAGGCTCACCTCTAATGCATTATTTTGTACCCACTTAGGGTACTTTTTAAAACTCTGGCTTTTGCAAGAACTATTTTGAGAATTACTTCATGGTGAAATGGGCAGCGAACAAATTTAATAATAAATAAATAAATAAACTATCTTAATGTAAATTACCCAGAACATGACTGTAAGGTTTAGAACTTCTGTTTTATAGTTTGGGCATCCCCTCGCTTCATTATGATTTTATAATTTGTAATGCCTTATTAAATGGTAATATCACAGGTTGCATTAAGAGGGATAACTATGAATAGTCGTAAGTACTGAAAAAATAAATTTGCATATTAACTTCTCACTTTAATAGCATGAACCTCATAAATGGAAACAAATCAGAAATAAATGCAGGGTATCCTAGAACAGGGGCACCCAACCTTGACAACTTTAAAATCTGTGGATGTCAGCTTCCAGAATTGCCAAGGTTTGATATCCCATCCTAGAGTACTAGAGAAGCAGACTAATCCTTTCTCCTAGTTTTAATATATGATTTTTAAAATTACTCTATTTTGATGGAATGGAATGGAATGGAATGGAATGGAATGGAATGGAATGGAATGGAATGGAATGGAATGGAATGGAATGGAAGAAGAAGAAGAAGAAGAAGAAGAAGAAGAAGAAGAAGAAGAAGAAGAAGAAGAAGAAGAAGAAGAAGAAGAAGAAGAAGAAGAAGATGGACACACAAGGAATTGGTCTCTGATGCATAAGCTCTCATTGTACATACAAGCAACAAAGTGATAAATCATAAATCATAAGATACAATCATAATTCATAAGATACAACCAACAAAGTGGTACTCATAATATATCAATAGGAGTAGGTAATAGGAAAGATGAGAAGGATAATAGTAATACAATCCTATTACATGGTTAACTATCCTTAGAGATTATAGAAACCAGTAATCCATACTGTTGGAGATGTTACAAGCAGCCATAAACATCCAGATAATTGCACTATGTCTTCTCCAACTGTCCTTTCTTTTGGAGCAGTTCTATCCTGATTTCCCATTTTTGAAATTGGGACTGCAAGCTAAGAATTCTGGGGGAATGGCAGTCCTGGCACGTCTGGATAGCATTGATGATGGTTATTCCAATGCTGAATAATATAGATCTGACTTTAGAGTAGGATTCTATTCTTAAATGAAATCTGATCCTGTTGATGACATTAAAATGTAGTGTCTTATTTATGAAGTTGGAATGGGGTAAATTAATCTGCAAGTGTAACCCACTCAGAAACTGGACTACCAAGTCATTTTTCTTTCTTTGCTTGCAATGGTAAATGGGGCACAAGAAATCCTTTCACCCAAAGATCTGGAAAGGGATCAGAAGTTGATTTTCATTTGTGATTAAGTAGAGTTTCACCATCATGATTTTATTTTTTAGGCACAGAATTATCTTTTTCTCTTTTTGTGGAATGAAAACATTGGCTACATAAGAAACCACCTACTGCTTTTTAGAACACCAAATTTCCCATTCAAATGGTTCATTTCCTGTCCTTTGACATGCACCGTATTTTCAATGATTTTTTCCATATAATAAAACCGGAATAAATGTAGCACTTAAGGACTTGTTGCAGTAGTGGTTTTGTCATTTTTCCCTGATCATTTCCCCTGCAATTAAATCCCTCGTTTTCTTCTATTGTTCATGCAGTTATCTAGAATTACTTATACTCTTAATTGAAAATTGAACCCACTGATCATAGGGAGTTTACCTCTGAATAAATAAGCTTGGAATTGCACTAAAAAGGGGTGGATGGATAAGTGGCGATTGGGATGTATGCCTGCATGCAAATGATATTGTTGCTATTTTAATTTTGAAAGAGAAATTTGGATAAATTTGTATTCCTGCTTTGCTACAGTTCTTCAGCCCTATATGTATTAAAATCTCCAGGAAGTAATGCAGTATAATTTGTGCTTTTGATAATTTCCTATGAAAATTAAATAAGATGGTATATTTCGCAAAGCTCATTAGCGGATAATAAATTTATCACTTAACTGAGATTAGTATAGGTTTAATCTTACTAAATATAGAATAGAAAATCTTGGCAAATGAAATCATTTTGATAAAGGAGTTTCTTAGACTAATGACACGAGAGTGTTCATATGAACTCACACACTGTTTCTATATATTACAAGCACATGGTATAATTTCATAGGTTATCTGAGACTAGTCACTGGCTGGCCTCTTTTATTTGAATTACAAAAAGGTTATAATTTTATCTCACAAGCTATTTATTTTCTTTTAGCTTTCCCCGGACCAGCTGGTCTTACTTCTGGAGTGTCTCCTGCAGAAGGGGACATTCTGTTCAAAAACGTTGGAATGCTTACAGAAAACTTACCACCTCCGTGAGCAGGATGCAGAGGTAATCCATTTACAGACTCAGGGAGCTGGCAAACTGAGCCAATAGCACGGAACAATTGTATTCTGTTGGATGCAGGATTATTCTAGTTTAGTTTTGTTTTTTTACTTAAATCAATTTTAAAAATTTAAATTTGTCCCGAAGGCAATACAGGTAGAGCATGGGTTGCGTTGACTGCTTTCAGTTTTACAAGCTATGTTTTTAATAAACGTTTGTTTTTAACAAAGCATGTGTGTACATGTATGCTTGCATAGTTTGGTTAGTACAGCCAAGTCACATCTCTCCACTGTGTCTTTTGAGTTTGAAAAATACACACATCTGGAGAGAATTAAATGATATGTGCCTCATTGCGGATTCATTTTCTTTTTTACTAACTGTGTACCTGTTTATAGTTGTGAGTTAAACTGTGTTTTTTGTTTATATTTAACTACACATGAGAATTTATATTAGATTGGGTGTTTATGAAAAAGTCAAATACTTGTTTTTATTTTGAGTTCCATTCAAAAACAGATTTTAAGCAAACGGTGTTGATCATATAATGTACAAAGGCAGTCAGTCATTTGGACTATTATTTATTAATTGATACTTGCCCATTCAACCCATGCAGCTTCTATGTAGTGTATAATTACGAAAAGAAAGAAAAAGAGAAGAAGATAGATTACAATTAAGAAAATCAATCCCAGTGGCCACCATAATAATTTACAGTGCTTTTGCTGGCTAACAAAAAAGGAAGGAGAATCACAACCGAAGGCAGTGCAGATAGCAACTAAACACATTTTCAAAGCACTTTAAAAACTTTGTAAGTGTTTATGGGGACTAAATCATTTACAGGACCTGTCTTTAAAATGATCCAAAAGCTTAACTTAGTTCAAAATAGAGTATTTAAAAAAACCCCACTATCTCGGAATGGGATTATTCTGAACTTTTATTTATTTATTTATTTATTTTATGTTTAATTATATATCAGATTTAGAGGCCACCCATCTCACTCACGGAGCTGCGGCTGTGTGCAATTAAAAACATGAAGAACAGATAAATGCTTGTATTCTGAGAGGAAGCAGTTAAAATAGAATAAAATTGAAAAGAGTAAAGTTAAAATATCCTTTTGGGGTGCTTGTAGATTTTCCAGATAAATTCCGGATCAGAAAGGGCTTTGCTCCCTGCCAGGTACTCGGTAAATTGTACAAGTTGTAGCTACTCTTCATTTACTGGCTTATTTAAAGATTAGGCTTTTGAGGCCTTTGATGGTGATCCTTGTCTGAGTGACATTGTCAAGTGAGGTATGAAGAGGGCAGTGGCGAAATCCCAATTTTTTTTACTACTGGTTCTGTGGGCGTGGCTTGGTGGGTGTGGTGTGGCTTGGTGGACGTGGCTTGGTGGGCATGGCAAGGGAAGTATACTGAAAAATCTCCATTCCCACCCCACTTTAGGGGAAGGATACTGAAAATCCACATTCCCTCCCAATCCTGGGGGAAGGATATTGCAAAATCTCCATTCTTTCTCACCCTACTCTGTGCCAGCCACAGGTGGTATTTGCTCCGAACTACTCAAAATTTCCACTACCAGTTCTCCAAACTGCTCAAAATTTCTGCTACTGGTTGTCCAGAACCTGTCAGAACCTGCTGGATTTCACCCCTGGAAAGGGCAGGGGTGAAATGCTCCCGGTTCGTACCGGATCACGCGATCTGGTAGTGATGGCAGCGGGTGGTTCAGAGAACCGGTAGCAAAAATCCCTCCCCACTCCCATGCCCAGCTGAGCCGTACAATCATCAGAGGCTTTTTAAAAATTATTTTTAAAAGCATTTTTTCTACAACCTCTTCTGCCGAAAAAATGCTTTTAAAAGTAAAAAAAAAAAAGCCTCTGATGATTGCACGGCTCAGCTGGATCGTCAGAGCCTTTTAAAAGCATTTTTTCTACAACCTCTTCAGCCAAAGAGGTTGTAGAAAAAATGCTTTTAATAAAAAAAAAAAGTTGGCCGTGCCCACTCAGTCACATTACCCCCCATCAAGCCATGCCCACAGAACCAATAGTAACAAATTTTACATATCACCACTGGAAGAGTGGCTGTAGGTCAAATAAAAATCTCTCAAGCTGGTAGTCTTAAAATATTAAGGATTCCAGACAGTAGTGGATCTCAATTTCATTCGGTACCGGTTTGCTTGTGGGCGCATGCACAGAAGCAACTGCACATGCACAGAGACATGTGGGTGGAGCCTGGCAGATGGGTGGAGCCTTCCGCAGCCACTGCTACCAGTTTGCCCAACCCACCACTGATTCCAGAATCCCAAACATCTTTATTAATATTCAGGGCAACATAATTTGCTCCTCCGAGTCTATGAATAGATTTGAAAGCTTTCTGCCTTGTTAATTGGTTGTAGATGATAAGCATATATTTATTTTATTATAATGCTTAAACTGTTACATAAAGTGCTTATAGAACACCTTACGGAAACATTCTGTAAAAAAATAGCACGACAAGCCTCACATCCCTCTTCCCCTTTATGCAACTGTGATGGAATGAAAGCTTCTGTTTTGAGTAAATTGCAGCTAATGTCTCATCTGAATCCTATGCTGGGTTTAGTCTTCAATGTAACTACTGAAAAACAAGCATGGTTCTTTTTCTATCAATCACAAATGAAATGAAACATAGTTTGTCTGGATTCAGCTAATAAAGAAACTATAGGTCAGTGATGGCTAACCTTTTTGCCATCGCGTGCCAGGAGAGGGGGGCGGGGGAGGGACACGCGCGCACGTGCCCATGTGCATGCGTGCGCAACCCCCCGTCTCCTGGCACATGATGGCCTGGTAGGCCCGTTTTTCTTTCTTACCTGTTCCAGATCATCTCTATTTATCTGGGAAGGGCGAAAACAGCTTTTCCCACTCCCTTGGAGGCACTATGGAGGCTGAAAGGGCCCCTTTCCCAACTCCCGGTGGGACAGGAAGTGACATTTTTTGCTGCCCCCAGCCTCCTAGAGTCTCTAGGAGCCTCTCTAGGAGTCTCTGGAGGATGGGGACAGCAAAAAACGTCACTTTCTGACTCACTGGAGCCAGGTAAGAAAGAAAAACGGGCCTTCCCGACCCGCCCCTCTGCCCTCCAGAGGCAGGAAACAGCCTGTTTCCCTACTTCTGGTGGGCCCAGAAAGCCTGAAAATCAGCTGCCCGGCGCGCGCATGTGCCCCAGAGCTGAGCTGGTATGCCCACTAATATGGCTCCGTGTGCCACCATCACAGCTGTAGGTAATCCAAATGAAGCAGAACAGTTCAGAACTCTTTCTTGTGGCTGTCTGTGGGAATTCTCAGTCATCATGGTTGTCCGAAAGGTTCCTTTACAAAGACAACTGGACTTTGTTTTTCCTTGAAGATGTTTCGCTTCTCAACCAAGAAGCTTCTTCAGAATTGCTTCTTGGATGAGGAGTGAAATATCTTTCAAGAAAAAACAAAATCCAGTTGCCTTTGGAAAAACAACTTTGGGCCTTCTTTGTGGCCATTTGGAGGATGAATAGAAGTAGAGAAAGCTGAAAGGAGACCCTCTTAACACAAAACTACATAACAGAATAACAGAGTTGGAAGGAACCTTGAGGTTTTCTAGTCAAAGCCTCTGCTCAAGCAGGAAACTCAATACCATTTCAGACAAATGGTTGCCCAATCTTTTCTTAAAAACCTCTTAATGTTTTAGCATTACTGTATTTGTGCAAGTACTAGCTACTCTTCATTTACTACAAGTCTCCTTTCAGAATATGATTTTTGTTTTGTATAATAACAAAAGGAAGGGTTTGCACTAGATTTGTTCCATAAATAGAATTATATATGAAACAAAATTAAGACAAAGGCAGGTTTTAGATTGCTGCAGTTGTTGTAATATCTTTCAGTGGTTACTGGAATGTTGATTGAAGCTTTTTATAGGTCAGTAGAGAAAATTAAAAGCTCCACAATTGAAAAATATCTCCTTCATCCAAGAAAATATTTAAGATAATAGGTAAAGTTTATTTCAGCTTTAACGTATTTGTTGTTTATACATTTCCTAAAGGCCAGATTTATTTTTAATTGGCCTTGAAACACATTTTGCTATTTATAGAAATTAAGTTATATTTAGGGTATATTTTAATCACATACAAATACCAAAGAAATGTCAGGACTTCTATATCTGGAAGAGAAATAACTGAGAAGGTAGCATTAAAGCTGCATCCCCTGTTTGGTGGTTACGTGCCAGGACACCAAGACCTATGTGAATTTTTTACACTAGACTGATTTTCATTCTCTCCTGGCATAAATTGTGCCAAATGTACTTGGGTATGTGTCTGTGTGCGTGTGTGTGTGTTGAAGGAAAGCCACAACCTCTGCGGGAGATATATTACCTCAGCTTCATCTTGCAAGGTGAAATCAAGGGCTTTACTCTAGCCTTTAAGAAAGGAAACTGAGATAACATTACCCTTAGTTTCTACAGCTACTGGATAACAAGAAACGACAGTCCTCAAAAGGGAATGTTGTGGTACATATTCTTGTTTGCCTAAACAGGGACGTTTCTGTGGCTCAAAACACATTAAATGCCACAAGGAGGGGATTTACCACCCCTCTCCTTGAAACAAAGGAACAAGCTAAATTTTTTGATGAATGGCTTTGGATTTATTTATGTATTTATTTATTGGTTCGATTTATATGCCGCCCTTCTCTGGAGACTCAGGGCGGCTTACAGTGTGTTTTGTATATACCTGCTTGGTAGGGCTTTTGGCCCCCCAAGTGGTGTTCTTTTTTTAAATACAAAGTCAGCTTATTGCCCCCACAATCTGGATCCTCATTTTACCTACCTCGGAAGGATGGAAGGGTGAGTCAACCTTGAGCCTGGTGAGATTCGAACTTGCAGTAATTGCAGGCAGCTGGCAACTAAGTGCTATTTAACAGCGTTTTAGTCCACTGCTCCACCAAGGCTCCTTAGTAACTAACATTCAGATGTGTATAATTAAATGCAATATATGTATATGTGAGAAAGATCTTGAGAGGCAGGAGAAAATGTGAAATTTTCAGAGTAGACAGAATGATTATCAATTTTTTTTGCATTGTTAATTGTTGATCAGATTAATTGTTCAGTTACTTTAAATTATTGTGTAATATTAAATTTCTATCTCCCTAGTGCAAATGTTAAGTTAAATATTCTAACTGATAGTATGATATCTCAATGTACATACATATGTACATACCTGTTTGCCTTTACAAACTGATATCAACGAAAATATTTACAAAAAGTTATCTATTCATATAGTTACTCCTGAATTCACAGTAGACGTTTGGTAAATCATGCTGAAGCACCTTAGGTTTTAGGAAGAAATTGTGAAGATATGTCTAGATAAATCAAAAGAACCAGACAACTGGTAGAAACTGATCGGTGTGAAGGGAATATATACTGACAGCATGTAAACTGACAAAATCTGATAAGCATAAAAACAGGAGATCAAAGAAGAAAACATGTAGAATATGAAGTTTCAGGTAATAAGATACTCTTCCCACCTAATTTGTCTCCTGGAAGGTCAGTGACATGCCTAGCCCCAGGAAGTAGTTATTGGACACACTGCTTATCCAATGATACTGTGATTGGCAAACCACCAAAGAGCCTCCATGGCTTAAATTCCATGATTATATTTTTAAACCCACATGGTAAGACCACACAATTCTTAAAATACTGACAAATGTGAACAAATGTGCTGAGTAATGACTGTCTCAAAATAACAGGGTTGGTTTTTTATTCCAATTGCTCTCACTATTTCTCCTTAGTTCTACTTCTCTCCTTAATCAGATTCCATCCATTGTTTCTTGCCTTGCCTTCTGGTGATTTGGAAAATGGGTAGAGTCCCTTTTCTTTCTGGCAGTCCATCAAATATTGGAACACTGCTATCATGTCGACCCCAGTGGAGAAATCCTTAGAGGTTTGCTACTGGTTCGCTGTGCATGCATTTGTTTATTTACAAAGTCAGCTTATTGCCCCGACAATCCGGGTCCTCATTTTACCTACCTCGGAAGGATGGAAGGCTGAGTCAACCTTGAGCCTGGTGAGATTCGAACTTGCAGTAATTGCAGGCAGCTGGCAGCTAAGTGCTATTTAACAGCGCTTTAGTCCCCTGCTCCACCAAGGCTCCTGTGTTTGGCATGCACAGTCCATGCCAAACACACGCTGCGCATGCCTATACTATGCATGCCAAATGCACGCTGTGCATGCATGCACAGGTGCACCAAATGCACACTGCACGAATGCGCAGTGCACGCCAAACACACGCTTCACTCGGAAAAAGGAGGCTTAAGGTAAGTAGAACAGCGAGGGGGGTGGAAGAGCTGTGCCACAAGATTTAGATTAGCTAGAAAGCAAGATTTCCTGCTTTCTCACGAATATAAATCACGCAGCACAGCTGATCATCGGAAATACCGGTTCAGATGAACCGGTAGCATTTTTTTTTTTTACTACTGGTTCACTGAACCGGTAGCTTTTATTACTACCAGTTCAAACTAGTAGCATTTTACCCCTGGTTGACCCTAGTCCTTCTTTTCACTAAACCAGACATGTCCTGCAACCATTCTTCATATGCTTTAGCCTCCAACCCCCAATCATCTTTGGTTTGCTATTTTCTGCACTCTTTCCAGAGTCTCAGACATCTTTTTATATTGTGGTAACCAGAATTGGATGCAGTACTCCAAGTGTCTTACTAAGGCATTATAAAGTGATACTAACACTTCATGTGATATGGATTCTATCTCTATGCTGACTTTTTTGACAGTTGATAGCTCATATTTAAGTGGCTGTCCACTAGCACTCTAAGATCCCTCTAGCGGTTAGAGCTAATAGCCGTATTTCACTTGTAAATTTGGTTTTTCTTGCCTAAGTTTTTCAGTTATAGCTGAAGAGGATTGCCTTTGAATGTGCCTTTCATTGTGCGCTGGTTTATGTAATGCACTGGTTTTCAGCATGCTTTTTTTTTTTTTTTTTTTTTTTTGCATGGGATGTCTTACGTTGTGTTGATAGCAATAAAGAGGAAGGATTCAAGTGGTTGCCATGTATATCATATTTTTGGGGGTCAGTCTCAGTGAGAGAATTAGAACAGTTTTGAAATTCTATATTTGGTAGAATATACACAGTGTATTAAACATGAAATGAAAACCCTTTTATGTAAGTTTAACCATTTTCTCTAAGGAACAAACTTGGATTTACCAGGGAGCACCTGACTATTTTGCTTCACATTTTTTGAGATTCATTTTAAGTGGAAGAGCAATATTAAGGCTAAGCTCTATTGTTTCCAGGAAAATTACTCTCAGAACAATGTTTTGACCAGCTGACCTTGCATGATATTATATTTATCTAGCTATTGGGAGTCAGAAAAATTTAATAACTGTTTTTCAGCAGCTCCTTGATCAACAGGGTGAGCTAAAATTGAGATACATTATTTAGCTGTTTTTTAAAACAATGTTTATCTACTTATAAGCCACACAGTATATGTTTATACATTAGAATAATTGGAATGAATTATATTATAATCTTGCCTTATTATGGGCAATAAAATAGAACCAAAGAGTATAATAATTTAATTCTGTATATATTTAGACTGATTCATATTTGTGAGACTCACTTCTGGGTAATTGTAAACAGGATTTTTCTATCCACTTTTTTAAAAAAAATACTTAAAAGCACAAGAATAAAAAAAAAAGAGAAGATAGAAAAAAGATGTATAAGATATATAAAACTGAGTGAAACCTTTGAAGAAACATATAAGTGTTCTAGTTACAAAAAAAAAACATTCTGTGTTTTGTTTTTGATTTGGCAAGATTAGAGATTGAGAAATGGTATGTGTGTGTGTATACAATCTTGTCCATGCTTATTTACTATCTCAGTGGTCTTAATAAATGTGTTTAGAATTGGAAAACTGACAGGTATTAAAACTTCTAATAACTTCAGTACCATATATTCAGTATGTTGCAGAATAGAATGAAGATCTTGGGACTTCCAACATTAATTCTGTATCAAAAGGCAGCTCTTGATATGAAGCTGCAGAAGAACAAATGGAGCCACTGACCAAAATTACGAGAGACTAGGGATAAACTGTAGCATAGTGAAAAGAGTCCTTGTAAGATCCCACTTCAGACAAGGAAATATACCTGTTTGAAGACCTGATTGACTATACCTGTTTGAAGCTCTTAGGCTTAGCTGCAAGACCTTATGTACTTCTGTACTTCTAATTTCACTTAAACACCCCCACACCCCCATTAGGGTTTTTACTGCCAGGAATCAGTGAAATCAAGCTTCAGCTCTTATTCTCAAGAGCCATTAAAATATATCACAGTCCCTCTTGTTTCTCCTTCCAAGAGATAGATCGCTGGTTAATTTTCCTCTTTTTGTTGCTAGTTGAAGATCTCTTGTTTATTCCTTGACACTTCAGGTCCAGCAGTCATAGAAGGAAATATGCACATTATTTACAAATACTTAGCATCCTGTTATATATTGCTGCTTTTTTTTTCAAAGGGTCTGTCCAGCAGAGTAAAGCACATAGAAGAGTTCAACTCATAAAAGACAGATTATAGGCAACTGGAAGGCAAAAAAATGAATGAGTCAAAACTTCCTTCATATTTTAGTGTTGGGAATAAAAAATAAAATCCGCTATATAAGCACAGTAGGAACGTTAACTAGGGTGTAGGCAAGAGAGTAGAGTGTGACACCAGCCTAAGTCACCTTATCTAAGTCACTCCCCTTATCAGGGTGATGGACAGAATATAAATTCAATGAATAAATTATATAAAAATTATTTTGATACGTACTTATCAAATTCATGTTGCTCTTGGTTATGTGATTATTGTAACCTGTATGGGCAAATCAGCATCAAATGGATGACGGGAGCAAATTACAAACTAAGAAATCTCTTGTTCAAATCTTTTTTCACTTATTTCTGTTGTTGTTGTTAGTTGCGAAGTCATGTCCAGCTCATCATGACCCCATGGACAACGTTCCTCCAGGCCTTCCTGTCCCCTACCATCCCCCAGAGTCCATTTAAGCTCACGCCAACTGCTTCAGTGACTCCATCCAACCACCTCATTCTCTGCTGTCTCTTCTTTTGCCCTCAATCATTTCCAGCATTAGGCTCTTCTTCAGTGAGTCCTTCCTTCTCATTAAGTGGCCAAAGTATTTCAGTTTCATCTTCAGGATCTGACTTTCTAAAGAGCAGTCAGGGTTGATCTCCTCTAGGACTGACTTGTTTGTTCTCCTTGCAGTCCAAGGGATTTGCAGGAGTTTTCTACAGCACCATAGTTCAAAGGCCTCAATTCTTTGGCACTCGGCCTTCCTTATGGTCTAACTTTCACAGCCATACATTGCAACTGGGAAAACCATAGCCTTGACTATATGCATTTTTGTTGGCAGGGTGATGTCTCTGCTTTTTAGTATGGTGTCTAGCCATGGCTTTACTCCCCAGGAGCAAGCGTCTTTTAATTTCTTGGCTGTAGTCTGTTCCGACCTAGGCTTCCTGAGTCAGTAAAACATACGAATAGTCCCAAACATCTCTTTTATTGCAACAGCTGTGAATTCTGTTCATTCACAGATGAGTCCCAAATAGTTGTAAAGAGTCCTTTGGGATAAGGCTGATAATCACCCACCTTTATCTCCTTTGCCACGCTGCCAAAGACCTAATTGGCAAAGCCACACAGAATCCAGAATCAAACAGAGCTTCAGACTTCAAACTGAACAGAATTAACAATGTTGCTTCCTGCCTTTACTCCTCTTTTAAGTCTTTTGGGAGGGGCCAATCATCTCCAAGCCCTATTTCCGAGTCTTCCCTTTTGTTTTAACTGTTCTTGCCTTCTGGCAGCTCTGTGCATGCGCACTGATCCTCTGCCTCGCTGAGGTCTGACTCTGGAGGCTCCGGAGGCAGTACGTACCTCCCAGATGGCCCTTTCTCTGCCTTTGACGCAGAGCCCTCGTCTGTACCTTTCCCAGACTCCAGGACTGGCCCATGTTCCTCCCCAACCTCTTCACTGTCCAACTCTGCTGCCAGCTCTGCAGGCCGCCAGCGGACCACAGCAGTAGTCCCCATCTGTGGTGATCTTGGAGCCCAGGAAAATTAAATCTGTCACTACCTCCATTTCTTCCCCATCTATTTGCCGGGAATTAAGAGGGCCGGTTGCCATGATCTTAGTTTTCTTAATGTTCTCAATTTATTCCTAGTTAAGCCAGTTTGTATTATTTGATAATTAATAAGTAATTTGGGGCCTGGGTTCAAATTCTTTTCAAGGCCAGGTAATGCTTCTTTTTCAAGGGAATGATGGTTTTGCTTGCCAAATGTCTCTACTTCATAGATTGATAATTTCAATAGTAATGATATGAAAGACCTTGGTCTGATCTCCAAGGAATGGGAATGCTTAAAGATTTCACATAGATTATGTCAATATAAGCTAGATGTTACAAGAGAATTTTGGCTCCTGCTGGAAACAGCAGTGTTATTTCTCTCAATTTTTCCATCTGGCCTATCTAATTTAGTTAGAAAAAGGAGAGATTGGCAAAAATCATTACCCATGTTTCCCTCAGCAGAAATGCCCTGAGGAGATCTCTGCTGGGAGCCTGTTCCTGCTGACAGAAAAGGATATAAATCTGACATACAATGGTTGATAGCATCATAGTTTTTAGACAGAATCGCAAGTTCAAATGGTAAATAAAACATGTTTCCCTCAGTTTTATAGATACATAAATTTGCTATCATTGTTTTTATTCAACGTACTGTCCTACAAATGTTCCTGGAATTGGGAATTTCCCAAATTCCAAATTAGCATGCCCATCTTTGAAAGACCTCAAACTGGGCGAGACTGGTTTCTATCAGTCCATCTCAACCTAATTCTCAACTGATGCCCAATGTCTGTGAAGAATTGATAAAGGCAAAGAAAGTTAATCTGGCTCTGGCTAGTGAGTCAAAAGGCAGATCAGGAAGTAAAAAGACGGGATGTTCTTCATGGTTTCTATAATCCCAGTTTAAGTGCAGGGCTGAATTTGCAATGGCCAGCAGTATAGCTGCAGTTTAAACTGGTTTTGGAGAGGTCATTTAATTTTATTTCAGGGATTCATATCTCTTCTACCAATAGATGCCAAATACAGACAGTCTTCGACTTAGTGACCGTTCAAAGTTACAGTGGCAGTAAAAAAAATGACTTATGACCATTTTTCATATTTATGACCATTGCAGCATGCCCACGGTCATGCGATTTACATTGGGATGCTTGACAGCTGACTCACATTTATGACGGTTGCAGTGTCCCAGAGTTGTGTGATCCCCTTTTGCGTCCTTCTGACAAGCAAAGCCATTGGCAAATCAGATTCACTTAACAACTGTGTTACTAATTTAAGAACTGCAGTGATTCACTTAAAAAAGTTGGCGAGGAAAATTGTAAAATAGGGCCAAACTCACTTAACAAATGTCTCACTAAACAACATAAATTTTGGGCTCAATTGTGGTCCTAAGATGAAATAACTACCTTTATTGATTTTATCACAATGTATCAACTGTTTTTCTGTCCAAAAAGTCCACAAACTAGCATGCACATAAACACATGTATGTAGACGCAGAATTAGGCCTTTAAAACAACAAATCTGGACAATACTAGCAAAATTAAGAATACAAAGTGTGCACCAAACACCGTAAGCCATGAACTGAGAACAGCAGCTAAAACCGCAGCCACACTTTAAAAAATGTGCTTTTACTTTATTCAGAAGAGTTCAGAATTGAAAACCACACTGAAAAGGAGCTGCCTCATTTATTCACCAGCCATGCTTCCTGCAGCAGTTGCATGTGGTATGAGCTCACCCCAAACTGTTTTGGAATAAAAAAATTACTGTCTTATTTTCACAATTATTTGGAAAGCTAAGATATGGTCATTTCCAATTAAAAATGAAAAGCTGAGGTTAGAATTGAAATATTTGCAAACATTTACATTTCTATTATTCATGTGATAGGGCTGATCATCCTGCTCCCTGTGACTCTTCATTCAGTTGTATCCATAATAAAAAATCAGCTCTCCCGTTATCTGTTGTGTCCTTCCTGTATATTTTATTCCTGAACGGTTCCATTTAAAGAAGTCCTTGGAGATTGTAGAAGTCTTTTTCATGACATTTTTACTTCCAGCAGCTTAAGACACACTGAGGATCAAGCCTTTTAGAGTGAATATTTGGGAGGGCGGAGGAGAAAAAAAAAAGGAGGCAGAATGAAAGCAGACTGCTTTTACTGAAAATATGAGCAATGCAAGCTAAGGCTTATCCAGTGATGCCTAATAACACTTATACAACTGCTCTGTTGTAGTACTGAAGCTTATGAAACGGTGAAATCTTATTTCACAAGCCAGAGTTAACGTTGCTATAAACTATAGAAAACTCTTGAGTTTCTCAAATGAATTATGCATAGAAGAAGATAACTTCTATCCATTGCCCAAACCATGAAAAATCTGGCAGGCATCAGAGAACATGTTTACCACAAAGTGGTATTTCTGTTTACTAGCTTTTGAATTGGGCAGTGTCTCATCTGTTCTGCTTAATCCTTTGGCAAGTTTGCTACCACACAGCATTTGTTTAGGGGAAAAAAATCCCCCTCACCTTTATACTTTATTTTTAAAACTCTGTGACAATCCATATATCTATATCTATCTATCTAGGCTTAGAAATTAGAGTAAGATTGCACTTCAGAGAAGCTGTAGACATTCCCTCCCCATCTACTTCACTCAATTATTTTTAGTGTTAAAAAAAGAGAAAAGAATGTGCGATATACACCAACTGTGAATTCCTGGAGGAAAGCAACAAACAAATGAACAAATAAATAAGTTATGTTTCTGTATAGATAGTCATTTCCCCATCTTATGTAAAGAGAAGATAAATACCCTAATAACTGTTACATATAATAAATATGGAATTCAAATTGTAAATGATGTTATTCCAAATTTTGGGGTACTTTATCTTGAAACATTGCAAAAATATTATTGGAAGGGCTGCAAATAATTATTTTGAGACTAAACTGCTTGTATATTTCTAATGTAGCTTCCTTCTTTTTCTTCCATACATTAAAAACTCGAACATAAGGGGGGAGGGAATGGAGCAAGTGCATAATGCCTTTTAGCTGCTAGAACTAAGGTGGTGTTCATCTGAAATCATCCTTCAAAACCAAAAACCCAAAATTGGATATTTCAGAAAGAGTGTAATTTGTTTGTTTAGCTGTTCGTGAAAGTCTGAGGAATTTTCTCCACACCAATGTCCAAAGAGTTAATATTTCTCTTTCTTCAAGATCCAACTTTTGCTTCCATAGATTCCATCAGAATCACTTGCATGATTCTGATCTTTGTAGGTATAGATAGTTCATGGCATTTCAATAAGTTTTCCAATGCCATTAGGGTTGTGTATTTCTTAATTGTAGGTTCCTTTAAAGTAGATCCTAAAAGGCAGATGCTCAGTATCACCTCAATATCTTTATTGTGACTTTTAAGACTGAGTGATGTTGTTATCTTTATCATATTTAATTGAGTCCTATTTTTTTCTCTGTGCTCCTTGGCTTTTATAGAAGAGTTTACCAATCCTTTGCATTTTTGGCTATCAGAGTAGCATTATTAGCGTAGCACAAGTTATTGATGTATATTCCCCCAGTTTTAAAACCATGGTCATCTGCCCTTTCAATCCATCTTCCCTTAACCTTTATTTGGTATATAAGTTGAACAAATAAGGGGAGAGTATACAACCTCCAGTGTAGACTGCAGATATTCTGTAAATCCATCAACGGCATTGGTCGCATTGGTGGATGATCTCCGGAGGGTTCGGGACAGGGGTTGTTCCTCTGTCCTGGTCCTGTTAGATCTCTCGGTGGATTTTGATACCATCGACCATGGTATCATGCTGCGTCGGTTGGGGGGTTTGGGGGTGGGAGGCACCGTGCTGCTGTGGTTCTCCTATCTCTCCGACCGATCGCAGTCTGTGTTGGCAGGGGGGCAGAAGTCGACCTCGAGGCGCCTCGTTTGCGGGGTGCCGCAAGGGTCAGTCCTCTCGCCGCTCCTATTCAACATTTATGTGAAGCCGCTAGGTGAGATCATCCGTGATTTTGGGGTGAGTTGCCAACTGTACGCTGATGATACTCAGCTGTACATCTCCACCCCTGACCACCCCAATGATGCCCTCGAAGTAATGTCCCAGTGCCTTGAAACCATGCGGGTCTGGATGGAGAGGAACAGGCTTCGTCTCAACCCTTACAAGACCGAGTGGCTGTGGATGCCAGCATCCCGGTATAGCCAGCTGGTGCCATCGCTGGCTATTGGGGGTGAGTCATTGACCCCCACAGAGGGGGTTTGCAACTTGGGTGTCCTCCTGGATTCACGGCTGTCCTTGGAAGGGCATATGGCGGCCGTGGCCAGGGGGGCCTTTTATCAGGTTCGCCTGATGCGCCAGTTGCGCCCCTTTCTGGATCGGGACTCCATGTGCACGGTCACTCATGCACTCTTCACGTCTCGCCTGGACTACTGTAATGCTCTCTATATGGGGCTCCCCTTGGGGTACACCCGGAGGCTCCAACTGGTCCAGAATGTAGCCGCGTGGGTGATTATGGGAGCGACAGGGCGCTCCCACATGACACCTCTCCTGCGCGAGCTGCACTGGCTTCTGGTGGTCTTCCGGGTGCGCTTCAAGGTGTTAGTTTTGACCTTTAAAGCACTCCATGGCATAGGGCCGGGGTATTTGCGGGACCGCCTGCTGCTACCGATAACCTCCCACCGGCCAGTATGCTCACACAGAGAGGGCCTCCTCAGGGTACCATCAGCCAAGCAATGTCGGCTGGCGGCCCCCAGGGGGGAGAGCCTTCTCTGTGGGGGCACACATCCTGTGGAACGAGCTACCTCCTGAAATTTGTTTGATCCCGGACCTCCGCGCTTTCCGAAGGCCCTTAAGACTTATTTATTCCAACAAACCGGCCTTGCTTGATTGATTTTAATGGGGTTTTAAAATTTTGGTATTATTAATTTTTGGGGTTTTAAATTGGGTATTTTAACTGGTTTTGAGACTTTTATATTGGAACACCGACGATTTAATCTAATTTTAAATTTTTTAATATTTGTATTATATGTGTTTTAATCTGGCTGTTCACTGCCCTGAGTCCCCGTCCCGGGGAGAAGGGCCGTATATAAATTGAAATAAAATAAATAATAAATAAATAAATAAATGAAGCTTAGCTATTGAGGTAAGATACTACAGTAGCATACATCTTCCTATGAGCTATGCAGTTGTTCCTTTGATGCAAGTAGAAGGTTAGCCCGGGGTGAAATTTCAAACACTGTAACATAATCTAATGTCAATATGATACTCATCTTGGAGTTGGGAAACTATACTGTGAAACACTGATTTATTTTTGTTTGCACTATAATTCATTTTTAGTATTGAAGGTCAAAAATGTACCTAACACTTCCCCAGCACAATAAGCTGTGTGGTGCTTCATTTTAGGTGTGCCTAAATAAGAATCCAGAGTTATGATTTAGAATAATTCGTCTGCTCTAGCTTTGAACCTACTAAAGAACTTCACAGCAGGCATTTTTCTAAAGCATTCACTTTGCGTCACAATGCAGGAATCGGATAAGGAGCCGTCTTTAATAATAAGCTGATACATATACACAGCAGTCTGGAAGACTGGCATAATTTTGTCCTCCCTGGCTGCCTTATTTTCTTTGTATTCTAATGGTAGAGGTTATACCTGCTCCCAGAAATAGTTTGTGAAAAGAAGGGGCTTATAAATATACTGAGGTCATAGTGATGAATGGTATACATGCATGGAAGAGAATTATAAAAGCAGGACTTCCTTCCAAAAGTCTAGACTGAAAGTTGAAGAAAACCATAATGTGTCTATACCTGCAAAGATCAGAATCACACAAGCCATGGTATTATCTGTGACATTATGGAAATAGATGTTGGACTTTGAAGAAGCAGAATAGGAAGAGTATTGACACTTTGGATTTGGAGTATCGGTGTTGAACAGCCAAGAAAATAAACAAATGTCTCTTCGGACAAATCAACCCAAAGTTGTTTAAACCATAAACGAACAAGTTCAAATTTCTACAATTGGTCACATTATTGAAGAACTAATTCTCTAGATAAGGCTCTAATGCTGAGAAAGGAGGAAGGGAAGAGAAGATGACAACCAGCAGCAAAGTCTGTAGATTCACAGTGGTGATGAGAACATATGAGCTGTGTTGGCGCAGTGGTTAGAATACAGTACTGCAGGCTCCTTCTGCTGAGTCAAGTCCCACCAGGCTCAAGGTTGACTTAGGCTTCCATCCTTCTGAGGTTGGTAAAATGAGGACCCAGATTGTTGGGGGTAATATGCTGACTCTATAAACCGCTTAGAGAGAGGACTGGGAACTGCTATTGCTATTGTTAGGGATAACTTCTCATGGAGAAAATTTATTTATTTATTTATTTATTTATTTATTTATTTATTTATTTATTTATTTATTTATTTATTTTTAAAATCTATATGCCGCCTTTCTCCCGTAGGACTCGGGACGGCTCACACAATTAAAAAAACACAACAATAAAATACTAAAAACCAATCCAAATTTAAAATCCCCAAAGTTAAAAGCTTCATAGTCGGTCAGGGAATTTGCCGAAAAAGCCATGTCTTCAGACCAGCGCGGAAAGTGCGGACATAGGGAGCTCTCCGGAATCGGTGGGTAACCCATTCCAGAGGGTTGGTGCGGCCACAGAGAACACCCTCATCCTGGGGGGTTGTCGGCTGACATTGTCTGGCCGTCGTCACCCGGAGGAGGGCAGCTCTATGAGAACGCACTGGGCGGTGGGAGGCCGGTAGGAGGTGGTCCTGCAAGTACCTCGGGCCCATGCCATGAAAGGCTTTATAGGTAAGTAACAGCACCTTGAAGCGGATCCGGAAGGCCACCGGCAGCCAGTGCAGCTCGCGCAGGAGAGGTGTTGCACAGAAGTAATGGGAAGCTCCTGTAACAATCCGTGAGGCTGCATTCTGGACCAGCTGGAGCTCTGGGTGCACCAATCCAATTACTGGATTGCAGTAATCCAACCGAGAGATAATGAGAGCTTGAGTGACTGTGCGAAGGGCATCCCTGTCTAGGAAAGGCCGCAACTGGCGCACTAGGCGAACCTGTGCAAAAGCCCCCCTTGTCACGGCCATTAGATGATCCACCAAGGACAGCCGTGAATCAAGGAGGATGCCATGATTGCGAGCCCTTTCAGAGGGAGTCAGCAACTCCCCTCCCATCATAAGTGACGGGGCAACTAGATCAGGAGATGCCAGGATCCACAGCCACTCGGTCTTGGAGGGGTTGAGTCTGATCCTGTTTCTACCCATCCAGACCCATACCTCCTCTAGGCACTTAGACATCACGGAAAGGCCATCCCTGGGTTGATCTGGGGTGGAGAGGTACAATTGGGTATCATCAGCATATTGATACCTCACCCCGAAACTACGAATGATCTCACCCAGCGGCTTCATGTAGATTTTAAAGAGCAGGGGGGGAGAGAACTGACCGCTGTGGTACACCACAGTGAGGGGTGTCAGAGAGGATCTCTGATCCCCCCGCCCAAACAAACTGCATATGGCCCAAGAGGTAGGAGGAGAACCACTGTAAAACAGTGCCCCCCACTCTCAACCCCAGGAGCCATCACAGTAGGATATCATGGTCGATGGTATCAAAAGCCACTGAGAGGTCATTTAGCACCAGAATGGAGGAACAACCCCCATCCCGGGCCCGCCAGAGATCATTCACCAGGGCAACCAATGCCATTTCCGTGCTGTGGCCATGTTTGAAACCCGATTGGTACGGGTCTAGGTAATCAGTTTCCTCCAGGAATTGTGGAAGTTGGTAGGCTGCCACAGCCTCAACAACCTTCACTACAAAGCGAAGGTTGGAGATGGGACGAAAATTGTTTAAGGAGGCCGGATCCAGGATTGGTTTCTTGAGGAGGGGACGTACCACCACCTCCTTAAGTACGGCAGGGAAGACCCCATTCCTCAAAGAAGCGTTAGTAATCGCCCGAATCCAGTCTCCAGTCCCCTCTCTGATTGCCACAACAAGCCAGGAGGGACATGGGTCAACAGACATGTGGAGGCTCCCAATTGACCCACAATCCTGTCCACTTCATCTATGGAAACAGAGTCAAACTTAACCCAGATGTCACCTTCAAGACTTTCCCATTTCCTCGTCAGATTCTGCCCAGTCAGAATCTAACCCTGACCGGATCTGAGTGACTTTGTCTTGCAGAAATTGTACAAAATCCTCAGTACTGCCTTGTAAAGGGTCCTCCCTCGCTCCCCGAGAAGAGAGTGGGTCACTCAAAACAAGGCTGCTGGGTGATTTTCTGCAGACGCAATGAGAGCAGCAAAATCATCCCTTTTCGCCATTTCCATTGCCTGAAGGTAAGACCTAATATGGGTTCTTAGCTGTGTTCAATTAGATTTGGAATGGGAAAAACTCCAACGGCCCTCTAGGCGTCTCTTCTGGTGCTTCATCTGCCACAGCTCCCTGGAAAACCAAGGAGCCAGCCGGGATCCCTGTCGGTGGAGAGGCCGCAAAGGGGCGATTCGATCTAGCGCTCCAGTGGCAGCCCGTTCCCAGTTATCCACCAAGGCCTCTGGCGAATCGTGGGAAAGGTCAGTGGGAAAAGTCCCAAGCTCCTTCAGGAACATATCAGGGTCCATCAGGTTCCTGGGGCGGAACCAACGAGTCGGTTCTGCCTCCCAGCAGCGTGGGTTGGTGGATGGAAAGTCTAGCTTAAGGAGGGAAAGATCGGTCCATGACAGGGGTTGAGTAGAAAATTCACTCCTGCCCCAAGCATTCATCCATTGCCCAGAGATAAAAATCAGTTGGACTTTGTACAATTTGAGTCAGGTCCATGGCCATCATGGAGGCCATGAACTCCCAAACCAACTCCGATGTCTCACCGGCTGATGGGAGATTAAAATCTCCCACAATCATCAGGTTGGGCAGCTCAACCATCAGTTCGGCTATGACTTTGAGCAGTGTGGGCAGGACTGAAGACATGCAACTGGGAGACAGGTACGTAATCAACAGAGTTGACTGCACTCCAGGGTCCCATTTCAACAGAAGTGATTCACACCTGCCTACCTGAGGGACAGTGACCTCCCTAGGTCTAAGACCTTCCCTAATAACCGCCACACCAGCACCCCTCCTGTGGAGTCATGGCTGGTGTAGAACACGTAAACCTGGTGGACATAAATCAGAGAGAGGAACTCTTTCCTCTGGACCGAACCAGGTCTCCTTAATACAGGCCAGGTCCACACACCCCTCGTCTATCAGGTCTAGCACAAGGGGAGCCTTATTGACAACGGACCTGGCGTTAACATACACCAGCCGGAGTCCTGGGTTCCGCATTCCCAAACCCCCAGGACACAAGCAGAACCGTGAGGGCCGGAACGCTGAGCCTGCTGCAGGTAGTGGGGGCGCGTCCCTCTGATGTCCTTCCGCCCTCTGTTTACTCCACCAGTATATCTCCCAACCGCCACGGTGATAGGACAACCCTCACCCTCCCACGCCTGGTTTACCTGGTTGCTAGGAGCTGAAACCTACTATAGAGCAGATAATTGATCAATCAACCAGTCAGGAGGAAGTTTAGGAAGAAGATACACACATAGAGACAGCAACAAAAGAGAGAGAGAGAGAGAGAAATTTTCAGATAATCTTTTGAAAAACGGTGGTTTATTTTCTTCTATTCCTTCTACCCTCAGTTTTATCCTTTGGGATAAGTGATTAAGCATTTGATTAATAAGTAGTAAGCAATATTAATTATTGCGTAAGAATGACGCGAGGAAACGTTTTTCTTATAACTGCTTTTGGAGTTACGGTCCTTGGCGACGTATGAAGTTGTATTGATGTCCCAACAACTCTGGAATTCCATTTACATGGTAATGATGAACCAGCAGCCAGCTGCTGTAGGCTGCTCAGATGGAACATACTGGGTTGTTGAACAGGGGACACCTTTCTGAGTTTCTTTTGTGTTTCTTGTCCAAGGCTGAATAAAAAGCTGAGATCAAACTGAGTCTTTTATCTCTGGTTTATTCCAAAGCAAACAATCCAGAATCACTTTTATGAGCTGCTTCTCTTGAAGAAGGAGGCCAATGGTCATAATTGCAGCATGATACAAGAGAAAATCTGGTAGCAGCTGAGCCATAAGGTGCCTTATTGTACTGAGCAAATTGGAAAGGATAAAAGTATAAGTTGCTTCAGTGAAGTTGTACATAGGGTCTCTTGTGTCGGAGGTAGGAGGCTTCTCCTGTGCTTTTCCAACTAGATGGAATCACAAAGGCTATGTGGCAATGCCACTGCACAACTTACTATATAGCTGACAGACATTTTCATCAAATGGTTAGAAAAAGAAATAGGTTTGATAATTGATGGCTGAACACTCTTATTCATACCAAAAGAACTGAAGAAAGTAGAAACCACAGTATTTTCCTTTAGCATTTTAATAGTAATATTCTATTAATATTAGTAGTATTAGTATTAATACTAATATCTAGTAATGTTTGTAATAGAAATACAGATATGAATATAAATCTGGAGTGTGACACGTGTGTGTGTGTGTAATTTCCTCTGCTCTCAATGCCATTTAGCATTGAGAGCAGAGCTCTGTACAAAGAAAGAAAAAGAGAAGATACACTTATCATAAAAATTGATGGTATGCTCCTGGCATGGTGTTTTGAAAATTGGCTTTTGAGAGTAATGGGATTTTTTTTAGATTTCTGAGCTGATTATAATTGTTCCTGTCATAAGGAGATTTTTTACCAAATTGAGATTAGACCAACTTCAAACAAACATGCTTTAGGTAGGTATAAGGGTATCCCTGCAAGTGAAAGAATCTGTTTATGTGGGAAGGGGGAAGTTGAAACAATGCCCCACGTAATTTTTGACTGCCTCCTATACTCAGATTTGAAGGAACATTAGCTGGGCAGGATCTTTTACGCCAGCACCCCTAAGTCTAAAGAGCGCTTCTTGCAACATTGTTTGTTAGGTTCAAACTTGCAGCTGGTGAAATGGATTGCCAAATTTGCGATAAAATTGATGGAAAAAATGACAAAGTTGGTGCAGCAGAATGGCCTAAGGGCTAATCAATAAATAAAGATATACAGATAATAATTGCAAATTTTAATTGACTATAATAATCTTTCCTAGAGTAGTTTGAATTGTAAACCAACCATCTGTTGAAAGAGAATCACAGCCAGGAATCAGTAAACCCTGGAGTTACAAAAGCACACGTTAAAAGTTATAATTTTAATGGAACATATTGAAAGAAGGTTGGTTGTATCCAATTATTCTACAGTCATTGTAAGAACAAGAATATAATTGATTATACAGAACTGAAATGGTTGCATTTGCGTCATTTGAACTGAGAAAATGGTCTCAATTCAAAGTGGGGAAAGGATATTTGGTGGATATGCTAGTTTCCTAATTAATTACACTCTTCTCTTTGAAGTTTGCTCATGTATTAAAATTCTTCCCCCCAAATAGATGACGTAGAGCAAAGGAATCCAAGCCAGTGATGTCTCACCCAGATTTAACTGACTATAGCTGATTAGTTGGAGATGGGTGAGCAGTATTTCCTAAAGCAGGGATGTTAAACTCACATTGTCACAGTGACGTATTGGGACTTTTCCCCCCGTCGCTAAACTGGGCGTGGGCATGGGCAGCATGTGACGCTTCCAGCCCATGGGCCGGGTGTTTGACAGCCCTGTCCTAAAGAGAATTCCTACCTGTATTTAACCACAAGTGTCTAACTACAGGTATCTTGACCTGGAATGGGGAAAGGTTTCATTTCTTAGCAATTATATCCAATGGATACGAACAGAATGGATCAATGGTATTTCTCTTCCTTTCCAAGCTAACTTCAAAGTAGATTTTGTTTGCCTTTATAACTATTACCCACATGATCAAGTCTGACTACATAATCCTTTTTTGGGAATTCATCATTTCTATTATTTATTTATTTATTTACTTGGTAAATTTATATGCCGCCCAATTTGCTACCCAGAGGGACCTTTTACAGTGTGATCACTAATTGTGGAGAATACATTTTCTCTTTCTGTCTATGGACCATGCGTATAACATATACGCACTCGTAAACTACAGCTAAGCCAAACAATACCGATTTTTAAAAGTGGTAAAGATACATTTGCCCTTAAAAGTTGCAGCAAATTCATGGATATGGAACAGTTTTGTTTCAAAGGAAACAATGGTTCTTTATTTCCAATGTAAGGATTGCCAAGGATCTATAGGTCTCTCTTTTTTAACCAGATGCTTTTTTTACCCGGGATCATATTGCAATTACAGATGGCAGCCCTGTGATCCTTGGATAAGAAAACTGTTGCTTTAAGGAGTTGATCCCAGGTGCTACATGAGCGCCCCCCACCCCATTTTAAACCATCATTTCCCTTTGAATCCAAAATGCTGCACTCCTACTTACTTCTTTCTATATCAAATAAATTAGCTGCTTTTGATACGTTACAGAACTTTGTTGACGCAGGGTAGTCCAAAGTTTGGGGGTTCAGGTCAATATTATTCTACTCCCAGAAATGAAACCTTTTAGCTGGAAAGCTTGGGGATGAACAGGGGTCTTATCTATAAGCCCAAGCCAACCATTTTTTCAGAGGTTAACATGCTTATGTGAGGGGACAATATGTGTTACGCTGAGCAGTGTACAAGATGGGAAGCAGATGAAGCCGACTCTGCAACATGTGCTTGGTAGCATGTGAACATTTACTGTAATGCAGCTGGTTATGGAGTTGAATTCAGGGTTATTTTAGCAGTTGTGGTATTATTGTGCATCTGATAGTCTGGAAACTATTATTATGTGAATTCTTAATTACAGGATAGCCTAATCTTTGATCTAAACGTTAATGTCTCTAATCATTTCTTTAGCTCTTTCATTTTAAGCAGAAGTAATAATGTTTACTTTGCAAAATGCTTGATGTTTATTAAGTAAACTGTCCTTCATCCTTGCAGATATCAAGAGGGGTTATAACTTCCTTAAGTACCTTCCTAATAACATCAAGGTTTATCTCGTGTATCATGAGAAGTGATTTCTGTGACTGTGAGGTTTTTGTTTTGGTTTTGATACTGCTGGAATAGAACTAGCAGCAAAAGTTTATTAGTACATGGTTTTTTTCTATGTACAATTTCCTTACCTAGAAATAACAGGACGTATATGCTGTTTGAATATGTGAATAAGTCTGTTCTTGGCAGCTGATTTTTATTCTGGTTTCAATAAATTTATGAAGCTATAAGGATCTGAAAGCCTCTGAAGTTATAGTAATATATTGTATAGGATCTTTTGTTTCTTTTGTATTATAACGTGAAATAATTTACATTTCAAAATTGTTTTTTTTTTTCTCCTGACATCTTTAAAATTAAAACCAGCCATTAACTCCCTGAAGTTGGTGGACTTTTTCTAAAGACTAAAGTAATAGTTTTGTGTTTTTTTAAAATAAAGCATATGTTCTGAATTACTTGTCTTTTAGATTGTATTTGTAAGTCACTGACTAAACCATTTTCTTCTTATATTTTCTTGTTTGTGCGTAAGCTGATTCTCAAACTTATAAGTGAACATGCCTGTTGAAATAATTATTTTAAGGAGAAATTAACAAAGTAGTCAAAATGCTGATTTTGTTGATTCCTTACAATAAGTTTGCACACATTTTTTCCAAGTGGAAGAAATTATTAAATGCTCTGATTTTCATCCCAAATTAACACAAGAATTTAGAATTTATATAGGCCATTGCTTTCAGTGATTTACTTTTAAATAAAAAGACTGTTTTCTGTAGTAGGGTTTTTTTTCCCATCCTCCAGGCCAGGAAAATTAAGAAAATATTCTTATGGATTTGTTGTTTCTTTTCATGTTTCTCTAAATGGATAATAGTTTAATTTGGTAAGGTATGATATACATTATTTCTAAACTATTTGCCAAACCAGATTATAAAACTAGGTTCAGTTTGTTTGATTGTAACCCATAGTGTTTGGGTGACTTATTCTCAGATAAATGTGCTTGAAGCTGCATCCATAAGCATATTAACATCTGTATAGACAATCAAACCCAAATTTTGAACCACTTCTGGAAATAAGAAATTAGCCCATGTCCCTTCTTTGGCAAATTTTTCTGGTGCAGCCAAAGCTCAAATCCAAATTGGATGAATTTACAAGTTGTTAATTTGAGACATGGGAAGCATGAAAGAGATCTGGCACCAATTCTGAGGTTCTTGATCAGGTTTGAACTGTGCCATGTGGAAAGAGGGATAGTCTGCAAAATGAATCAGTTTATTCCACAATTGTTTATATTCTGATAATCACTAAGAATAAACAGCAAGGCGCTGAATATATTGCTTTTTTGTTTGTTGTATTGTTTAATCCTAATTCCATTACTGTATAGAGCTTGCCTAAATATAGGTACGTGGTGGCTCAGTAGCTAAGACACTGAGCTTGTCAATTGAAAGGTCAGCAGTTCGAATCCCTAGTGCCTCATAACGGGGTGAGCTCCTGTTACTTGTCCCACCTTCTGCCAACCTAGCAGTTCGAAAGCACGTAAAAAATGCAAGTAGAAAAATAGAGACCACCTTTGGTGGGAAAGTAACAGTGTTCCGTGCGCCTTTGGCATTTAGTCATGCTGGCCACATGACCATGGAGATGTCTTTGGACAGCACTGGCTTTTTGGCTTTAAAACGGAGATGAGCACCACCTCCTAGAGTCAGGAACAATTAGAACATACGTGCGAGGGGAACCTTTACCTTACCTTTAAATACATAAAGACCCAAAAACAAATAAATGGGAATTGTTCTGCCTATTTCACCACATCCTACTAAATTGTTAGTATTTGATCTTTTGTAGCTATTGATTAATTTGCTATTGAGGCATGAGATGTTATCAGTTGTTTAGTGTGATGGCCCTTTATGTTTCTACTCTTTCTGTTGCCATAGAGTAGGGCGAGGAAGCACTAGGAGAGGAGGGGAGAATAGTTGATAGCCTATCAGCAACTTGGCAAAAGACATGTTTTTTCTTCTGTATTTGCTCAATAAGTAAAAACTTGTGTTGAAGCAAGTCGTTCATTATAGCTGACAAGATGATGGAGACGATAGTACAATCATGGCTTATACCAAAATTCTTGTAACAGAATTAAAACTGCTGAGTTTTCACTACCGTTTCCATCTGTGGGTTTTTTCCCATGGAGGCCCAAAAACTTCCTAGACTAGTGATGGTGAACCTTTTTGGCACTGAGTGCCCAAACCGAAGGCGCTTGTATGCATTGGAGCCCCAGAAACTTGGAGACAAGCTGGCCGGTGTGCATGTGTGCACCAGCCACCCGGTGTTCTGGTTTCTGGCTCACACATGCGTGCCAGCCAGGTGCTCTTCATGTGCACTGGAGCCCCAGAAACTCAGACCTGCATACCGGCCAGCTGGTCTCCAGGTTTCCAGGGCTCTGTGAAGATCAGCTGGATCTTTGAAAGAGACAGAAAGAACAATACCTGCTGCTTGGGAAATAATTTCTGGGCACAAATTGAGAACCAACCACAACATTTTCTTGCCTTCATTCTCCAGACTGCCTCAACTTCTGTTTTGGGGAGAATGAGGGAAGATGATCCTAGCTAAAAAAAAAAAAAAGTGCCGTTGTCCCTCTATAGCACAGGACTATTGAACTGTGTGAACGTGGGTGAATGTAAGTGCTACAGTCAGTTGAAAGTAATCTCTGGGACAGAGGGGACAATTTCTTTATGGAGAGATTCACATGACAGACTTGGAGACTCCACTAATTCAAGTTCATACACCCTCTTGCCTGTATGTGAAAACAGTTCCCAAGCTGGATGCGTGTGAAAACGGTTCTGTGGCACAACTCCCCAGTAATTTGGGGGATTATATACATTCCCTCAGTTGTGAAATCCTCCGCGGTTTGCCACCACTTTGCTGCCCGCGCATGCGCAGTGCATGCCAAATGCACACTTTGCACATGCATGCACAGTTCATGCCAAACACGCTGCGCACAGAAAAAGGAAGCTTAAGAAGTAGAACAGCCGGGGGGGGGGGACAGCTGTACTGCACGATTTAGATTTCCTGCTTTCTAGCAAATAGAAATCACGCAGCACAGCTGATCATCGGAATACTGGTTCGGATGAACTGATAGCTTTTTTTACCGATAGCCCGATAGCTTTGGGCAAACTGGTAGCTTTTTTTTACTACTGGTTCGCCCAAACTGGTAGCATTTCACCCCTGCATTCCCTCTAGCCTCTTAAGCCAAGAATCCCAATTTAGATGTAATGCTAAACAAAGCCTTGATAACAAAAGCCCTACTAAGCAGGTATATACAAAAGTATGAAGGCTATTGCTTAACGCATTATAAGCCATCCTGAGTCTCCGGAGAAGGGCAATATATAAATTGAACCAATAAAATAAATAAATTGGAAATTGGAAGATCTGGAGGGTCGGATCATTAATAAGGAAAAAGATAAATTAAAGCTTGCTCAGGAATTCTATGCCTCCCTGTATGCAGAAGAACAAGTCCCTACAGAGAAGGTGACCCAGTACTTGGCAAAGGAAAACCTCCCAAAGATAGAGGAAGAAGAGAAAGAAATGCTAAATAAAGAAATAACTATGGCAGAGTTGAAAATTGCAATATCTAAGACTAAAAAGAATAAGTCCCCAGGACCGGATGGATTCCCAGAGGAATTGTACAAAAACGTGGATCTGGAAGAAATCTTATTACCAAAATTATTGGAAATTTACAATGAGGCCTTAATAGAATCTAAAATACCAGAATCATGGAAAGAGGCATACATCACGCTCCTCCAAAAAGAAGGAGAAGATCCAAATTTAATAAAAAACTATAGACCGATCTCCTTGCTCAATACGCACTATAAAATCTACATGAGCATCATAGCAGAAAGATTAAAGAAAATCTTGAATAATCTAATACATAGTGATCAAAATGGATTCCTCCCTAGGAGACATATTAGGAACAACACAAGGATGATAATAGATGTATTGGAGTATTATGAGGAACACCCGAATAAAGAAATGGCACTGGTTTTTGTTGATGCCCAAAAGGCGTTCGACAACCTAAATTGGCAATTTATGAAACAACAAATTATCCAAATGGAATTCGGACCAAATTTTACCAACACTATATTTACAATATACAAGAAACAATGTGCCAACATCTTAATGAATGGAGGACTATCAGAAGCATTTCAAATTAGAAAAGGCGTTAGACAAGGGTGCCCTCTGTCCCCCCTTCTATTTATCTTAGCCTTAGAAGTCCTTTTGAGGAAGATAAGGAATAATAATGAAATTAAGGGATTGAGTATTAGAAAAGAGTTGTATAAGGCCCAGGCATTTGCTGATGATGTGGCGTTAATTATGGAAGAACCATTAGAATCAGGTATTAGAATTCTGGAAGAATTAGGCAATTATGGAGAGGTAGCAGGTTTTAAATTAAATAAATCCAAAACTAAATTAGTAACCAAAAATACGACAGAGGCACGAAAGAAAAGGTTGGAAGAAGTAATGGAGATACAAATTGTTAAGAAGGTAAAATATCTAGGGATTTGGATTTCAGCAAAGTGCTCAGCCCTTAAGGAGGATAACTATGTGCCATTAATTAGGAACATAAAACAGGATTTGGAAAAATGGGGAAGATTGCAAATATCATTCTTAGGCAGAATTGCAGCAATAAAAATGAGCATTTTACCTAAATTATTATACTTATTCCAAACTGTCCCTGTCAAACTGGACAAAAAATTCTTCTTAGAACTCAATGCAATAATTAGGAAATTTATTTGGGAAGGAAAAAAACCAAGAATAGCAATTAAAAATTTACAGGATAAGAAGGAGAGAGGGGGATTCGGACTACCAAAATGGGAGACATATCAAAAAGCTGCAAACTTAGTATGGCTGAAAGATTGGGCTACTCTACAAAATAAAAGACTCCTAATTCTGGAAGGACATGACCTCCAGAAGGGCTGGCATGCATATCTTTGGGAACCTGGAAAAAGAACCAAAACATACTTTCATAGACATAAAATAAGGGAGACCCTCATACAAACATGGGGAGAGATAAGACAGAGGCAATGTACAAAAATCCCGAGATGGCTCTCCACCATGGAGGCATTAATATATCCAAACGTTCTGGAAATAGGAAAGATGTTCAGATATAAAGAGATATTGGATGGGGGAGGGAACCTTAAAACTAGGGAAGAATTGAGGGAGCAAGGCATCATTATAGATTGGTGGCCATATGCTCAAATTACTTCAAGATACAAAAAGGATAAGGAGGAATTCGGCATAGAGATAGGGACAAATGTATTCGATAAGATTTGGATGGGCTCAGACGAGAAAATTCTAGCTAAACTATACAATTATCTATTGGAATACGATACTGTAGAGGAGGTGGTTAAGGAGCCGATGTTGGCCTGGGCTAAAAATATTGGTAAAAATATAAATCTGGATGAATGGGACACGATTTGGAAAAAAAACCTTAAAATGACCAGAGCAGTGACCTACAAAGAGAATCATTATAAGATGTTTTATAGGTGGCACATGGCCCCTGCAAGGATAGCGAAGATATACCCTAATCTGAGAGCAAATTGTTGGAAATGTGACCATCAACAGGGTACCTTTTACCACTGTTGGTGGACATGTAATTATGCACAAAAATATTGGAAGATGTTATTAAAGTGGATTATGGAAATTATAGAAGATTTTGAACTCGACCCCAAAGCATTTCTCCTGGGAATCTTAAAAACAGAGTACGTTAAAGAGAAAAAGTACCTAATTATCCACATAGTGACCGCCGCAATGATTTCCTTTGCCCAGTACTGGAAGGAAAAACAGCTACCTCCAGAAGAACTCGTTATAAAGAAAATATTGGAATGTGCAGAAATGAATAAATTGTCCTTAGAAATTAATGACAGAATGGATTCAGACTATTATGGGGTGTGGGGTTTGTGGTACGAGTGGTTGGAGAGAAGGAAAAAAACGAGATAATATATATAATTACTGTGTATTATTATGTGTAATAATCATCAAGATAAAATTTAGCACTATTATATCCATATAGCTACTTATAAGAAGTAATAGTACATGTATATGTATGACAAGATAAAAGTTTATGTATTTATTTATGCACCATGGAACCGAAAATGTTTCTTATTGTATTGTTGATTTGTATAAATAAAAAATTAAAATAAATAAATAAATAAATAAATATAAATAAGTAAGTAAGTAAGTAAGTAAAACCTTGTTTTTCATCATTTTCAGTGGCACAAAAAACTACCAGCATTATCTCTTTTCCCCCCTAAAATTCTAATGAATTCTGGTTTAAATCTGAGCACTGTAAGAAGAGTTGCCATTTTTAACATGTCCCTCATGTATTTTTCTATACTCTGAGAATCAGTTTGGAATAAATAAATAATTTTAGGTTCTTTATAAATAAAAAAACATTTTCAGGCTGAAATATTTTTTATCATGCTATTAAAAACTGGATTTGTTTGAAAAGCTGATTTTACCTTTAATTATTTGATATTGCAACACTGATTGTTTTGGACTTACACTTTTTTAATTACAATGGAGCCATGTTGCATTGTTAGCATGCTTGGTTAATATTAACAGTCTAGGGGTAAAATGGAAGGGGGTTTTTGAGGGGGGGAAACACTTTAAAAAGTGTTGATAATTTAAATGTCACAGCTGCATTTTAATAAGCCCTTAAATAATTTTCTTATTTTTTTCTGTCTTGCAAAAGGTTCGACATCGATGGTGTGAGATGATTATTAAACACAAGTATGTGGCAGGATATGCTGATGTTGAGAAATTTCTCAAGGAAGACCAGGTCAGTGTTGTTTAGGTACCCTTATTGTATTGACAAATGCTACATAAATTGCACAATACAGATATATTGGAAATGATCCTTCAAAGGTGGAACCAATATAAATCCTGCTTTTTGTTCAAATTTGTACTAAAATTTGATGAAGGGTTCTATACTGTGGCCTCAACATTGCTTATTAGGAGCATCATCGAGATCATATCTCTTATGTCCAGTGTCAGAGTAGAAATATAAACTTCTGAAAACTCCTTTTTGCCCTTGTTGAATTTTCTTCAGCTTAAATTCTGTCATTGCTGTTCATTGGCAGAGGGAATATTAATTTATACAGGAAAATACAAATTAAAACGAAGTGTGGCATCAGCACTTCTGATATTACATACTGTTCACATAATTAGATTACATACAGCAAGGGAGTCCCAACCCCTGGTCTGCGGACTGACAGAAACCAGGCCCTGCAAAAAAGTGAAGCCCCATCCACAGGATGCAGTCAGTATGTGAAACCAAGCCTCCTCCAGTCTGCGGAAAAAACTCCACAGAACCGGTTCCTGATGCTGAAAAGGTTGACGGGCCACTGACTTACAGGATTGCCATTCATTCATTATTATAAGCTGCTATTCTTTGAGTACTCACCACATGTATTAAAGTGCAAAGTAAACATTTATGCATTTTTAAAAAGTGTGTGTGAAAATTATTGGGTTTTTTCCCTGCTTTTTGCTGAAAAAGTCTATCCATAGCTGGGTTTTTTTAAATGAATCTTCAGAGGGGTGGGGGTGGGGGGGAGTATGCAAACTCTGGAATGATACCATTTGAAATCAAACCAGTGTCTTTTTGTTCCTGTCTTCAGAGTATTTAGTTGTTCAAAAGTCTGAACCAAATGCCAATATGACCAGTATTTAAGATAATAGAATTTCCAATGTAGACTAAACTTGGATGTTTGTGCTATGGAAAATGATGGTGAAATAATCAAATCAGATTTGGAATTTTTAGTGATGGATTTCACATTTCATTTTGGAAGTGACAGATTCTTAGAAGCCCAGCCAAGAGATGATAATGTCCATCCAATTTAAATCATGTATGCTGGTTTATTTCTATTTTAATGCCGAATTCTCCTCCTTGAGAGAAGTTCGCATGGTTTAATAATAAATGCATGACAGAAAGGAGAGAAATTTTAGATTGACCCATTTTTTTTCTCCTTCTTCCTTCCTATTTGTAAGAAATAGAAACATAATAAAAATAGCAAAATAATAGATTTTTGCTTATATATCTTGGGTTTCAGAAACTACTATACACCTGATTTAAGGTGAAGCTGGGTTTCTATGGTGCTGAAAATAATACAAGAAAAGGTCTTATTGTGCAAAGGGAAGCGTATTATTTCAAGCACAAAGAGAACAAAATATTTTTTCAAAAACGGTGTAGGTTGTCTAAGTGTACAAAGTCGTCACGCAATCCCAGGTTTTTAAAAACCTATCACTACGGCAGACGAAAGGCGAATTACACTGGAAAGAGGTTATCTCTCCTGAGAAAGTTTTCTTCCTGATAACCATCCTTTCTGATTTGGAGAAGATTCTTAAGTGTTATGAGATATTAGAATTCAAGTTGGTAGAAAGTATTTTCATGTCCTGGTTTCTTGTGTAGACTTTTATACATTAATGCCTGTCATAATTGTTAAGTACTGTGATGGTGAGTTTTGTAGCTATCCATTGCTTTTTGTCTCCAAAACTGTTTTAATCTATGTTTTCATATTTTACTCTTTCTTTTCTCCAATTCCTCATTTTTTTAGGATCCAGTTCTAAATTATTTTGAACTGGATCCTCTTGTGTAGTTTTTAAAATCAGTTATGGGGAGGGAGGAAAAAGTTGAGTGTAGATACTGTGGTGGAGAGGATTAGGTTTTTACTTCTTCATGTGGAGGAAGATACACACACACACACACACCACCACCACCACCCCTCAAGTACTGCTTTGACTACAAATGAAAAACAATACCAATGAAAAAAGAGTCGACAAAATTTGTGACTTCCTTCTATCGTCTAATCTGTTTTTCAACTTTGGAAGTTGCATTTCTTTAAAATGTATTCGCAATGGTTCATATATCAGAATTGTCTCTCTTCAGTATGGATGAAAAAAGTCCACCCAATATTGCGTGGAGCCCTAAATTAGATGAATACTGTCACAATTAAATCTTGCCCAAAACTGTAAAATTAACTGGTCCATAACTGACTTAAATTCCCATTGCTTTCACCAGGACCAAATGGCCTCTTGCATTGAGGTCAGTTAATTTTTGTTTCATGTCTATTTGATACCTTGCATTTGCTCCCTGCAATATTAAACTATATGTTTTAATAAATGTGTCTCCAAAACTTTTTCAAGGAATTATTCCATCAATTAAGATTTCATCCATAAATGATATATGGGGATTTACATGAAATATTATTGAATTTCCTATTGTCTTCCCACTTGGGAGTTATACTTCTGAAATGCCACAATACTTTGGAATAATTTGGAATGTTCACATGCAAAGTAAATTGGTTGTTCATAGAACATCTAGGTCATGTTTCTATTTCTGTATTCAAGGTGGAAGTAAATTTCCATTGTTCAAGCAGAAACTCACTTGTTCACTTAGGTTTTCCTTAGAGATAATTACATTTCAGTTTTGCTTGGGTTTCAGAAGAAATGACTGGTTGCGTTATGCTAAAGTCTCACAGGTAACTTTAATAACAGAAAAATTTACAAAGTTCTTAGGTTATTTGAAAACATTGTGAAATTATATATGCTATAGGATGACTTTCTTCCTCTTACAGGCAATGGGTGTCTACCTCTATGGAGAATTAATGTTGAATGAGGATGCAAAACAACAAGAAATTGCCTATAAAACTTTTGCTACAATCCGTGACATGGATGCATCCTCAGCTAAAGTAGTGGCAGAAATGTTATCTGACAAGGTGATTCCCCCCCCCCCCCAATAATTTAGTTGGGCACAAAGGCACAGTAGCTGTACCACAACAAAGCTTATAAATGAATAAACAGAACAGTATTATCAGATCTATTGTATCAAGTCATCTAAAATAGTGATATATTCTTGAATGGGTAAAAAGACTTTTGATGTAATTCTTATAGTATTGAAGGAAAAAAACACCTTAAATTATCCTTATTTTATCAGTGAACAAATATTTTTTTTCTGAATTGATCAATCTCTTCAAGAAAAAAAAGATAATTCAAACTACGTATCTGTTAAGTATTTGTAAGAGGTTGCAGCAACAGTTCATATGGAACTTATATAAGATTGTATGAAAAAAATTCTGTATGGACTGGGATGATTTACAAGCCATTTAGTTTTCCTCATACTTGCTAGAATCTTTGCTATAGAGCTCAGTCAACTACAAAATCTTCTGAAATACTTACATAGTCATTTTTGAATTTTACAATATGCCAACTTTTTACTCAATCCTTTTTAACTTCATAAACATGAAGTATAATGGTTCCAGTGTCAACTTTAAGGGGGAATGAACATCTTAGAAAAAAATCTAACAACTAAGAACAACTTAGTTTTGATTTATTATCATGCTTTGAACATCAAAAACCAGTTTCAAATGCTTAAAAGATATATAACGAATAACTTTGGTAGTCATAAGGCAAATTTAATTATAAAACACTTCCCTCATCTGTTTAGGACTGGGATATAATTTTATAATACATGTATGGAGTAATTAATTGGAGTACTTGGAGCATCCCTTCCAGCCCTGCATTCTGTAGGTGCAAATTGGGGGATCTCTCAGGTATGAAAGTTCAATATATGTAAAATGAAACTTCCAGGATTATGAAATTGCTTCCATAAATCATCTTCAGGAGACGGGTATCATCAATTCTGTGACCTGATTTGTAATCCTGTAACTCTTGCATCTTATTCTACATACTATAGAATGAAAAGAACTGACATAATGTCTTGCAGTTTAATAACTTGTAGCTTTTTTTGGTTGTCATTCTTTAAAATGATAGGAGTATGTTGTAAATCAGAGGTCCCCAGCCTCCAGCCCATGGCCCACTACTATGTGTAACTGGGCCATGCAAGCTGCAGCCGGTGTGCATGCGTGTGCAGCTTAACTTGTGCAAATTGCAGGCCGGTGCGCATGCACACGTGTAGCTCAACTTGTGCAGATCAAGCTGTGCACGCATGCATGCTGGCCCATTGCTCCAAGTTGAGCTGTGCACACACACCCCGCAGCCCAGTTCCCCAGCCCCCCCCCCGAGCCGGTTCCAAGCCGCAAAGGTTGAGGACCAGTTTTAAAAGGTTCATTGTGTGCCTCATATTAGAATAATTTCATTATCTTCATTAAAGATGCTTCATTTACTTATACACCATTCTAATTGTTTTTAGAACTGATCTGTGGCCTTAATGTATTTTAACATGTGAATGAAATAAATGTGAAAGTTGTTTGTTTTTAAGTCTCCAGTTCTCGGATAAAATTCTTATTACAGCTGACAGTTTGTACAGATTCCATTCCTGTTTTGGTTGTTTGGGTTCCTGGCATGCTGATTTGTGATTTAAGATTAAAATCACATTGCCAGGGATTACCACATAACCATGACATTACGTTCTGTGGCTTACTTCATGATGGTCTCATACAGCTTCTTGGAACCTGCTACGCTTAAGATACACAGAGAAGCTATTGAAGAACTTCAACTGCTTTTTAACTATGTTCAGATGGAGACCTCTCTAGTGAGGTGCAGAGCTTAGCTGATTGGTGAACAGTGATTGATTTCCTCTTTGTTCACAGTGGCTAAGTTCTGCACCTGAAGAGAAGGCGAGATGCAAGTTGGTCCTAAAATTTCAGACCCCCGATAGCTCCTGCAGCGATTATATCATAGCAAGTATTTTCACAGAATGCAGATGATAAACAATGAAGAGGCCACCCAATCCTTGTTTGCTTCTGTATATCAAGAATGAAAAGAAGAAAAATCCAGGTTTAGTTACAGCAGAGAAGTAATCAGCTACTTTAAAAGAAATTTGTTATACTTGGTTTTCTTAGCAATTACGATACTAATGTAGTGTATCAGCTCAAGAATGCCTTTCCGCCTCTGCAGCCTTTTATATTTTCCTTTAAAACGAACTTAGCATTTAAGTATCCAAGTTGCAAGTTGTAATAAGCTGGACAAATTACTATTGTTTCTAATAAATGCTCTCTTTTTTTCATTGGTATGGGAGCTGCCCCTCGCAGCAGTTGCTGTTCCAGGCTGTTGATGGACCCGTCCTCCGGTGCCTACTGAGCTGATATCAGTTCTGATTTTATATACTGGCTCAGTTCAGCAGGAACAGGAGTCGAGCCCCAAAGCAAAAACCATAACCAAACAGAAAATCTTTTCTGAATACACAGATGTCGGTGAAAACTAATGTTTATGTCAAAGCTAGGACAGACTGATATTTTGATGGGAAGCACAAATCCTTATGTGGGCTACCCAGCCACAATCCTGCAGAAAACACAATGATTAAGTGTGTGTAGGTTGCGTCAAGGAATTCTCAACTCGAGCAACAAATGTAATGAATAATCTCTTGAACACTTTATTCTTCCAATGTTTTCCGAAAGGATAGTTGTGAACTTTCTTGTTGTTTTCTTCAAAGATATATCCTAGACACAACAACTGTGATAATTGCATAGTTAGAAGTTCCTTATAGCATTCTGGTGTGATTTTTTCCCTTCTGTTATGGAACACCACAGCCTCCTGCCTTCTCAAATTGCACAGAAGCTGACAGGAAACCTGATAGTTACAGAACATCAAGTTACCAATGCTGCAATTCTTTCCCACTGTCTGCATTCAAGAAAAATTAGAGTGGCAGAGACGCCATCTTAAGAAGTGGGGTTGTAAAGAAGTCATCCCGTTTATTACTAACACTTTGCATGATTTTTTTTTTAAGTATTGCTTCACTGTGATAGAATAATAAGTTTTACCACTGTTTCCCTTACAGGAAAGGCAGAGACTTTAACTATTTGTTGTTAGTCGAGAAGCCATGTCCGACCCATCATGACCGATTTGTTACAAAATGCTGGTGGTATTAGAATTTCTTTGATTCTGGACATCAAAGGGAAAATTATGTTGCTGCTAAAACAATCTGCTGAAAAATGTTTTATGCAGAGTATGTCTCTTTCTGGAAGGTGACAAAACCAGGAAGAACAAGTAGTAAAATACACTCATAGTAAAATACAATTATGATTGTGAATCCAAGGCCAAAAAGACAAAAGAAATGCACAAAGAGCTAAAAACACTTCAATCAAGGGAATATTATGTGCTAATTTAAATTGAACCTAATGTGTTTTGCTCAATTAAAGTGAAGATTACTGATTTTGTTATTGTATAAGAGCCTAACTCAGTCACACTATAATATAGGCATAGTGTTAAGCAATACTCGTGAAATATTGCTCTCCTGTGCCCAATGCTGACTACCAGATTCACTCAAAGCAATATGATGCAACCTCAATAATCTGTTAATTTATATCCCTTCTTTGTAAAACATATTTTGTAAATAAACTGATTATGTAAACATTGTGACTTGAGTTTTTATTGCTTGAGGCATATCTGTTAACTCTGTCTGTATATATACATGTGCTTAGTTTTCAATTGTCAGTGGATATACTGAGTTAAAAATCTGCAGCCATGCCCTAGTTACCTAAGAGGGGAGACACTCTATTACTCATGCATGTATCCAGTCAGTGTAACTCTATTTATCCCTTTTTGTCTCTCAAACCAAAGTAATGTTTCTAAATTTTAATCAGCTGAATTAAACTGCTAGCAGTCCTAGATTCAGCTCTGCAGATATCTGGAGCCTGCATGGCCTCTTACTGAGCTACAGCAATAGCTCTTACTGTAGACCTTTTGATGTATTCAAGAAAGGACCCAAACTATTCTTGAAAGAAGTTGTGCTCTATTTCACAGCCTTTGCAAAGGATAATGAAGGAAAAGCAGTTCATCATTTTGTTATGCCATTGTGAAAGATAACGGACCGAGTAAGGGCATTCAGAAAATAAAACACTACAAAGGAAACAATTATCTCATGATTTAAACTAAAGGTGATTTTTTTGTTAAATGCAGAATGCTATACAACTCCATAAAACTCCACAACTCTGGATAACATACTTTATTAACAACAAAATCATGAAGAAAAAAAGCAATCCACATCCAGAAAAAAATATTTCACTTTTGGTAAATGTCAGTTCTACATTCAAGCATCTCTCTTAAATCTGCATCCACTTCCATTCCATCACAGCTCTCCCGTTTAAAAAAGAAAGAGACCTCTATTGACATGTTTGAATATTGCCAATCCCCTTTAATGCCAAAGACATCAGACATGCATTTAGTAGTGTTGAGTACAAAGTAACAATATTTTGATGCTCACAAGATCAATTAATGTAAGATTAGACGAGAGAAACTGAATGCCAGTGACATCTCTTTCCTTTTGTTTCGTATTTTAATTCTTTTAGGTGTATGTTTTGTGTTCTGAATGAGAAATGTTGGCTTTTGTTTGATATAAAATAAGACTATATAACCTGCCTTCATAAAATGTATGAAGAATATATAAAGAGTTAAAACAAGATAGTCTTTAGTGCTTTTGTATATGGACCCGTTTCTGACATTAATGCATGGAAGATGAGTGACAGTGCACACATTCTTAATCCAAATGTGGAACATACAGAACACTATAAAGATAAAATCATTATCACAGCACAGTTCATACATGTTTTCTTCCAGTTCTTCTCATGCTGAAATAATGATTTTATTTCTATAGTGTTCTTCCTCCTAAAAAGAACCCAAGGCCCAAGGTTGATAATGGAATTGTTATCAACTCTTAGAACCATATATATATATAGATTTTCCCAATGGCAGTCTGTTCCTAATCTGGTGCTTCAGGTTTTCTAACAGATATACTCATTGCCGCTGTAACTCAGTCCATCTACTCTGGTGGGTTTTTTTTTTCTTCATTCTTTCTACCTTTCCCAGTATTAGAGCCTTCTTCAGAGAGCTAGGTCTTCATGTAATGTATCCACAGTAGGCTAATTTGAGTCTGGTCATTATTTTTCATTAGCCAATTAAAGAGAACTATGGTTAATAATAAGAGAGGCTTAATGTAGAAAAGCGTAACCTTTAGCTTATTGTAAAACAATTTCTTCTCTCTATATCTTATTATTGCTTAAAACAAAATGACAGTCTAGGGAGAAATCAACTACTGAAGGATTGCTGCTTGCCAATTGAAAGTTGGTTAGGTTGCTTGTGGGTTGGCAGGATGGCAATGGGGATGCAAGACTTCAGTCACAGTTACGGTGTCTGTAGAATGCTAGCCATTAAAAGGGCCTAGTCAGTTTGAGTATACTTAAGCCCTTCAGAAAGCAGCTCAAGGGCTTTTAACACCTTTTATAGACTCAGACAGTTGGTTGAAGGAATACAGCCAGAAAAAGCAAGGGAAACTGTTCTGGCATTTGGTATTAAATGGACCACCCCTGTGCAAATTCCCAGAATCAATGTTAAGATAGCATTTAAATTGCAACTATGAACATGCCTTTTAAAAGGGGGGGGGGGGAGGAACGTCAAGTGTTCCAGCATTAGGCAGCTTGATAGTAAACAGCACATACATGGTTTTGAATTAGGAGCTCCTGAGGTACCTCCTAACAGGCTGTTTTTCTAACTTCCTTTAAACTGGCAATCCAAAAATGCACCTTGAGTTCATTAATGATCTAAGAAAGTTCCACAAGTATTGTTGCAAGGAATAGTATTTTCTAAAATGGAAGAAAAAAAGCCTATTACAATCAGTACTTTGAAATGAATGATCTCCTCTGGGCGATGATGTTGGAAAATACTACAAGTAGTCCTTGACTTACAACCACATTTGGGATTGGAACTTTGGCTGCTACGCATTGTTAAGCGAATCATGTCCAATTATACAAACTTTTTGTGTCACGGTTGTAAAACAAATCACAAATCTGGTTTCCCCTATTGACTTTGTCTGAAGCCAGCTGGGAAAGTTGCAAATGGCAATCATGTGATCCTTTGGTAAATATATGGTGGTTGCCAAGCACTTGAATGTTAATCCCATGAGCGTGGGGATGCTGCAACAATCATAAGGGCAACGACCATTCCTAAACCCCTTTCTCCAGCGCCATTATAATTTTGAAGGGATTGCAAATTGAAGGATTAACTGTAGAATGATGTCCTTCATGCAATTCTACAAGGGTCACATTATTTATTTCCAGGAGTGGGAGGACCAGATCCTAATTTGGCAAAGATGTTACATAGCCTAAGGGGCAGAGAAATCCCTGTATTGCATATAGTAGTGTGAGTTCTAGGTTTAAAAGGCTAGTTGGCAGAATTGAAAACATTAAGGCTTTATATAAATTAAGAGATCCAGAACATCATACTTCAGACACCAGTTACATAGTGCAGAGGGCAGAATGGCCAGATTTTATATATACAGCTCAGCAATCAAATCCTGATGTGGCTCATGTTAATCATTTACTGTATTATGTCTAATGTTTGTGAATATACTTTTTCTCCTGTTTGTTTTTGGTACTCATCCCATCCCTCAAAAAACATATTGGCATAAGAACTCCATTATTCCTATGTGGGAGGAGATATAAATTAGAAGCCTTAAAGGAAACTTCTGAAAATTCAAATGCAGTTTCCAGGAAGTATGTTTTTCTTGTGCATTATAAAAAATGAGAGAGGTTTCCAAATAAGTCTTCTATTTATGAGATTGAGATGAGATTCTTAAATTGCAAATTGGGAGACATTATGACTTTTTATCCTTGTACATACAAACTTTTAATAGCAGCTTGTTAGACAGTTCTGCTACGAAAGGAGGATTTTTTAAAAAAATAATAATTTTTAAATTGCACAAATCTTTCCTTGGCAGTGTTCAAAGTCTGCAGCTCAGGAAAGGTCTGTGGTCCATGTAGCCCCAGGAAAGGAAAATATATCTGCTGACTAATGCCACTTTAACAAAATATAATATTTGCTTCCTGTTGAAGAAAAACAAGTTAGAAGAAACGCAAGTAGGTGTTTGGTGACTGATCTAATGGAAACATTTAGTTCAAAAGGATTCACTAATAATCATGTTTCTAATGAGGCTGAGATGCCACTAAGTGGTATAGCAGAAATAAGCTGTTTGATCAGACTTGTAAATGATGGCCTCAATAAAGCATGCCACTTTTTAAACGTTTTCTCACCAAGACAAAACAGCTTTACAGTGCACTTTTGAGTAACTTTGAAGATTTTTCTGCAAATGCAAAAAAATTACATGAACGTCATAATATATAGATTACAAATAACAGACTTGTCTCTCAGACTCTTTCAGAAAATGCCCATTGGAAAACAGGAACTTTCTATCTTTATATTCCACAATTCTGAATTAGAACTAAGCACCTCATCGGAATTCCTGGAGCAGATCATTTGCTAGCTTTACAGAGCATTGATATTTCACTCCAAGTTGGCTAGCTGTATTTGAGATATGGATAAGAAGTCCAGTTACTTGTGGGATTTCATCGCTTTCAGCTAAAATCTGAAAGAAGTGGGGGGGGGGGATTAAAATTAAATTTTAAAAAACTAAAATTAAAAATTAAAATATTACCTCCTGTCTCAGACAAACATTTTCCTGCTCTCTAGAATGCTAGATAGTTCACAGATATCCACAGACCAAAAGAGAAAGCAATTTTTTTAAAAAAGCTCATTCATTCAAAAAAGGACTCAAACGGGGAAAGGATATTAATGATTTTTCAAACAGAAGAGTTTGTTCCTGACTAGTTTCTGCTCTGCCCAATGAGGAGGGAACAACTCCATAAAGAGGATATTCTGCTAAATATTTTCAAGAGCTGAACAGCAATAAAACGTGCATAAGCACAGGACTTTATTAAATTAAATCCAGTGAAGTTTGAAAAAAAACCTATATGACTCTTGTCCCTTTAGTCAAAACCAGTTACTGTATTTTCCTGCGTATAAGACTACTTTCTAACACACAAAAATCTTCTCAAAAGTCGGGGGTCGTCTTATACGCTAGGTCTCATTCTCCTGTAACCAGGCAGACCAGCCCATAAGGCTCTGACGAGCCTTAAATGGCTCTGAGGAGGGTCGTCTTATACGCCCAGTCGTCTTATACGCCGGAAAATACGGTAATTGTTTCAAATTGCTAGATTAGACTACAATTCCCATTTCTGATCTATGACTACTATCTTGTAATCTATCTACTTACTATCTACTATCGAGTGATGGGAGGTACAGCCAACAACAAAGTACCATGTAAAAAAATTGAGACATATAAATGACTTAATTTTTTTCAGTACGGAATTGTAATATTTTGCTATTGGGAGAAAAAACTTACGTATTCAATCAATTCTCTGGCTATGGTGTGTCCATTATGAGTAAATAGCACAAAGCTGATAATCAGATGTGTAACAATATGTTTAGTTGCAGAATGATTTATATTGGTTTTGCTGCTGAATAAAGTTTGTACGTCTGCAACAGAAATGGTTGGCATCCTTGAGAGGCTTGTCAGGTAGTCACATACAGTTCTAGCTTCTACCTGTTGACAATAATTGGAAGGAATAAAGTCATATTCATTTCATGAAATTTGCAGAAAAGTACAGACTAGATTCCTAGGCTGATAACAGGGGAAGTAATGGACTGGGGAAGGGAAGGAGACCGTGAACCAGAAGAGGACAGACACAAAAGATTTTTTTTTAATTTGTCTCTTTAGCCTTGAAAAACTAAAGCACTGCAGGCTGTGATCCAGAATTTGACCTTTTGGAGGACTAAGAGGGAGGGGTTAATAAAAGGAAGTGGCAAAATCCACAGAGGTAGATTGTTACATTGTGGGGAAAAAGAACAGAAGGTTCTTTGATGGCCCACCACAATACTACAACTACAAATCAATTAAACTCCATGCAATCTGACCTCTTCTGATAAAAAATTCTGACAGGAATTCAAGCGTTTGGCTTCCTCTTAGTATTGTGGTCAAAAAGTTTCCCTCCCCACCTTTTTACCTCTTCAAGCAGCCAGAACAAACAGTTTCTGGAGCCAAAATGGAAGCAAAATTTGATGGTCTGTGCATTAAAGGAAATTATTGGCCAGATATAACTTAAAATATTTACTACATAAAAGCCATGTCAGGGATAGAAAAGAAATAAAAAGCAATATGCAAATGTCTTGCCTGCCGGCCTTAACCTTTATTTTAAGCAAGTGATTTCCTTATTCACTGTATTTACATATATAATATATATATTATCCTGTTTAATTGTCTTTATCTCAATGTTATTTTTAAACACACAATCCACTCCTTTTCTATTGTCAATCACTACATAGTATTGCATGAAATGTGCCCAAAGTCAAATATTTACACATATAACATGTTTATCCTTGCCACCATCCAATGCAGATTATTGGTGACTCATAACATAAAAACACAATATAACATTTCTTAAATAAAAATGCCAATCAAAATAAGCAACCCCTAACTCCAAAAGGCAACTGGGATGAGCCCTTAACTAACCTACAAGACCCAGCTTGGTGTAGTGCTTAAGGCACCAGGCTAGAAATAGGGGGCTATGTGTTCTAGTCCAGTCTTAGACATGCAAGCCAGCTCAGCAACCTAAAACCTACATTGCCGCCCTCTGCTTTTTTGTGACTTACTTTTCTCAAGAAATAAGATTATTCAAAGGTAGGCAGAGCAAGGAAGTAGCCAGCATTGGTTTCTTGAACCTCTGAAGAATGTAACAGAAACCACCTAGATTCATGACTAGATCCACTTTGGAATTTGCATTAGTGGACAAAATACATTTAGTTCTGGCAGCAAGACCAATGCCATGGATCAGCCTTCTTGAATATCTGATTCTTTCCAATCAACTAGCCTTCTTAAACAGGATAGAGTACAACCATGTTGCTCAGAAATAATCATGGTTAACTTAATTATCATACCAATTATTCATAGCACCAGTGTTTCTAGAAACCTAGAAGAGAAATGCTCAAATACACACAAAAGTTTCAGTTCCCTGATAATGTTGGTTCACGTTCTCCAAATGGGATAAGAGAGACCATCATTAATAGGATAAAAATTAACAATGATATTGAAGATGGAATATATATTCTTTATTTTCTCTATAAAATGCTATGCAGAAAACACCAAGAAGCAATTATAATAAGAAAGCAGGCAGATCATAAAAACCAGTTACAATTTATCTGGTTTTTATCAGAGATAATTTTTTGAGTAAATTTTCTGAAACTTAACTTCTATTAGACATTTAAATAGAATTGTTGTGGTCTTACACTAAGTAACAAATCAAAGTAGCCTTTCTATAAACCATATTATCTGAAATGTTTGATATAAAGTAATCAGATAATGTAAGTATATACAGATTTAACTTTTAGCTCAGGATAATTTCCATATCCAGTAATTTACACAAAAATTCATTTCTAAATTTAATCTTCTATAAAGTTTCTCATGTTTCATGACAGTTTCATTCTGCTAGTCTGCTCAAGGATGAAATATATTCCTTTTCTTTGTGGAAATTGCTGCAGACATTTTTTTGGTAAACCCTTTTATCCTTAATTTCTTAGGCATCTGTGTTGCAACTATAGAAAAAAAAATGTGGGATGGAAACTATTTACTGTAAAATATTATGTTAGGATATGAGCAGTTACAGAAATTAAAGGTGCAAACGGAACCCTGACAATAATTTAATGAAAGGGGATTTGGGAAGTAAAGGAAGTGCCAAGTAACATTACGACAAGTCACAAATATTTTGTGGTGCTAACTGTTGTGCTATTTTCCACCAGTGAAAGACCACCTTAGATTCTGCTATTACTAGTACCTCTTTCACAATTATATATTTAATACTCTATTTCAGTAAAGCTGTTCCCATCCAAGGAGACTTTTCTATGCATATTCTAATGTATGTTAAGCATAGATGGCATAGAAGGATAATCAAAACATAAATATTAATAACTGTTGTGTAAGCTATCCTTGAGAAAAGCACTGGAATGTTCAATTGTCATCACTACATAGATCAACTATGATCTTGCTATGCTTACAGCAACTTGACTGACTTAACTGTTCTCTGGCTTTGAGCCAATGGACCACCCAATTGTCAGCTCTCTGAGAAATGTGAAAGAGATAAAACTAATGAGATTGCTTTAATAAGAATTTAGGAGAGAAAAAGAAAGAGAAATACTCTGCTTTAGACCAGTGTTTCAGTTGTATAGTAGAATGCAGGAAAAAGTAATCCTTGAAATACATCTAGTAACTGAACTAATGTTCAGTGACAGGTAACATTATGATGGTGCTGAAAAAAAAACTGGTCCTCAAAGTTCTGGCCATTGTAGCCCCCTGTGATCATGTTAGACAACTGGCATTTACAGGATCGCTGCCCACAGCAGATCTTTATCATCTTCTTCACCTCCTTTCCTCTGCTGGGCTTGCCAATTCTGGCTGACCTCAAGAACTATGGTGCAGGGCCTCTGTCAATCATGCTGTGTACTTTACCCCCATCTCCTCCTCCAGATAACTTGCTGGGCAGGAAGCCTTTAACTGAGTAACCACCAGGAATCCTACCAGGATTTTGTTAGGCCATCTCATTCTCAGTTATTCACTCCTTTAAGCCACTCTTACTTTTCATTCCTGAAGACTGTTCTAGCCTTTAAAAGAAAGCTAATGAAGGATGCTTTAGCAATGATTTCTGAGCTGTTTTGCAAGCATTGTTGAAAAAATATCTGCTTTGTTTTTCAAAACATTATTACCATAGCTAGAACTTCTTACCATTATTTGAGTTCTCTGCCGATTCATGTTGTTTGGACTATAGTAAAATACCAAAAGCCACAACAAGTTAGAGGATTCTGCTTGTGACAACAGCAATTGCTTTGCTGCAAGATCAACCCATTCTCCAAAATGAATCAACAAAAACCAGTTGTTGAAGAGTTCGTTCAGAGACCTGGAATAACATCAAAATGTGTATTAGCCTCTCTATTTATAGTATGTGGTACCTTGGTAAAAGGTAAAGGTAAAGGTTCCCTTGGCACATATGTTCTAGTCGTTCCCAACTCTAGGGAGTGGTGCTCATCTGTTTCAAAGCTGAAGAGCCAGTACTGTCCGAAGACGTCTCTGTGGTCATGTGGCCGGCGTGAATAAACAGCAAAGGCACACAGAATGCTGTTACCTTCCCACCAAAGGTGGTCCCTATTTTTTTACGTACATTTTTTACATGCTTTTGAACTGCTAGGCTGGCAGAAGCTGGGACAAGTAACGGGAGCTCATCCCATTACATGGCACTAGGGATTCAAACCGCTGAACTGCCAACCTTTCAGAAAGAGCCGAGGTGGCGCAGTGGTTAGAATGCTGTACTGCAGCTACTTCAGCTGACTGCTAATTCAGCAGATCAAATCTCACGGGCTCAAGGTTGACTCAGCCTTCCATCCTGCCGAGGTGGGTAAAATGAGGACCCAGATTGTTGGGGACAATATGCTATATGCAATATGCTATTTAGTATACTGTCAATTGTTGTAAGCTGCCCAGAGTCCTCGGAAAGTGGGCAGCAATATGATTAATAATAATAGAAAAACAACAATAATAATTTCAATCCACAAGCTCAGCGTCTTAGCCACTGCGTCCCTTCGGTACCTTGGTACTCATCGTTAATTGGTTCCAGGAGCCACGATGAATACCAAAAACAATGAGTACCAACATTTTTTTTCCCATAAGGAATAATGTAGTGAGTCACAAGACAGCTGACACTGATAAATTCTAGCTTGTGTGCTGAGTTCCAAACAAACTATGAGTACTGAGACAAAATTTTCGTGTCAAAATGGGTATCAAATGAGTATCAAATTCAATGACTTTCAGAGCAGTTGAGTACCAAGATACCAATGTATTGTAATGTGACTTAAGTTCTCAGAAGGCTCTAAACTGAAAGTATTAAGACTAGCAAAGTTTTTTATTTGAAAATCAATGGGAATAGTAATATGCAATAGAGCTAATTTTACACTAATGAAAATAATGCATTGAAAATAATAATTTGTTTCCCATACATGGTAGCAAATTACAAAAAAGATTGCTCACAAGCTAAGACAATCTTTAAAAAAGGAGGTAACCCTGCTGCTTACTCAGAGCCCTTGGCCTCTACTGTCGTTTTGAGCATTTCAGCAAGGTGGTCTAAATGCTGATATACACTATTACCAGGAAAATCTAAAAAGAAACATGAACACCAATATTAGGCATATTTTAATGGAAATATGGAAGAGAAATATAAGCACAACAAAATTGTTTGCTTATTCAGCTCATATTAACTCAGTATTAATGAAAAAAATGGAAGTGAGCTTACCTGAAGGAAATTTAAAGAGAGCCATCACAAGTGAGTGTGGATTATGAGGAAAATAGGCCTTCAGTGGAAATTTGTGCTGAAATGAAATTATTTTTTTAATAGTTATCTTATGGACCACCTAAACCAATTTATGACAATTTTTAAAATTTGCCATAAGAGAAGATATGCATCTAAAACACAAAAACTTCTTCCTGTACTTAAGGAAACCAAAATTCCTGCATTAAGATTATTGCAATGCCATATAATCTACAACTCCACAATGAACTTCAAATTACATTTTGAAATTCTGACCATTGCAGTACCCCTGTGATCATGTGATTAAAATTCTGGCCAACCTGCATTTACAATGCTCTCTTACAGTACGAATACTCAACATGTCACAAACATTTTGGGTGACACATCCATGCTCACAAACACCTGATAACAACTATTTTCAAAAGCATGCCTGATTTCATGTGATTTTTGGAGGCTACAGAGGCCATGTGAGAATGGGGTATGCTATTGTGAAGTGTACAGAGCCTCAAAAATCATAAGAAAATGAGGACTGCTTTTGCATGCTTTTCTGAGGCTACAGAGGCCTTGGAAGAGCATTCCCAGAAGTCGCTTTAAGAATGAAGTCCTAAGGTAGGAGCTGTCAACAGAAAAAGAATACCGCTTTGACACACACCATCGCTTTGCCATCACTAGGTCAATCTGTTCATGACTAAAGCATAAATAAATAAAAATCCAGAAAGCATTCCTGTCTGCCTGCATACCATGCCAATCCCAGATTTTTCCCTTAAATTTTAACAGTAAAAATAAAAAATTGCGTAACTAAAATGCCAAAACGTATTAAATTATTAATATTGAACATATTTAAAAAAGCTTAACAATGAAGCACATAAATAACAAAGTGATTAACACAGTTGGCTTCTGGCTATTTAAAGGGTGTGGAATTAAGTTTAAATTCTCCACCCAGCCAACCCGTTCATGCCAAGGCAGCAAAATTTGCTGCTGCCATATAAGCAAACTTAATGGGTGTGGCACCTATACCTATTAACTTAGACAGCTGCAATTTTATTCCTAATTCATACCATTTGGAACTCAGAAAAATATTTAATTACAATGCTAATTACAATTAATTACTGCATCATTTGCAAGATGAATAACCACTGATCAATAGAATTCTCTCGCAACATGGAAAAACCACTGGAGCATCTACTAAAAGAAATTTTTGAGCAGAGGAAATCTTGAAGTATTTGTGTGGCCCAAACTTAAATTTTCACAGCTACTTTTGACTAAAGCAAAAAAGGTGAAATTGCCAATTATAGAGGGTAATACAAACCAAAGGACAGTTTTATGTCAAATAAGGTTAGTTATAAATCAGTGGGGTGATTTAATTGTTAAATTAAATTAAATCCAAGCAACAAAAAGGTCATCTGAATGCAAAAACACTTAACATCTTACTTCATATTAAAACAGATACCTGCATTTTATCCTAGATAATGGACCAGTAAGATTCTCTAGTCTATAAGTTATAAAGATGCATCTAAAGTTTCCACACCATGCTCAATTACATCTGCACTGAAATATGTAGTGAATGTTGATGTTACCTAAGTAACATCTAGATAGAGAGATATTTATTGGCTTTGTGTCTAATTTAAATTTGATATCACTTAAAATTTTGAAATGGATGTTACCAACCACTTACTGCAGTCTAAAGGTATTATTTGGGTTGTTATACTTGTTCACCAATTTGAACTTCAAAATGATTCTCTTGCCCTAAATTTTGAAGCATTTCATTTTTTAAAAATAATGAAAAAGCAACTTGACTAACCTGCTTATTATTCTCATGGTAAGCTTGAACAAAGCACTGTGTAAACACCTGCATTACAGTCATTATTTCTTGAGCTCCATCAGTTTCCAGCAGTGCATTCCTGAGCAGTGAAAAGTTTAATTACGACAGGTCAGATTATGAGTGTGCCAATCACAGTCGTTAATTGAGAGAAGGAGGCAAATACATACCCAAACAAGAACATTCTTCCCATGCCTCAACCTTTGGGCTTAACTTATCTAGCTTTTAGACCGCTTGGGAAGTGAAGAAAACCCCAACTTCGCTTTGCTTGCCCTTGAATATTAAATATTAAAACCCTATCTATTACTGCTATTAGAAGAGATCCTTCTGATGATGTTGGAACATAGTTTTTCAACTGCAAACTATATGATCTACTATATCTATTATGATAGAAGTACACAGTTAAGTTTCTTAGTTACAGAATCTCACACTAGAATATGTCTATAAAATTAAACAAATGGTGAAAATGGCAATAGAAAACATTCCTGTGCATTCCATTACAATATTCTTTCATTTCCCTTAATCCCCGATATTTTAGATATACTGCTGACTTTGGAAGCTGGAAGTGTAATTAATTTAATGAGTCAATAAGTATGTTTTTGATGTGTAGCTCCACAAATCCCCATCAGCAATTTCATATAGAAACGATGAAAGTCTTGGATAAACTCTGTTTTACCAGTCTCACTAATTTACCAGTCTTTCCAATTCTGTAACTATGAATGCTTGGGAAAGGAAAAGGAGTGGTTCTAGTGGAAGTAACCATTAAGTAAATATAACGGGGGGGGGGGGGGAATAGAAATTTTCATGTTTTCTGAACAAGAGTTGTAATTTCTAATGCTCAATTCCCAAAAATGGCTGCTATCAACATTCTATATGGTATACTTTTTACTCAGAAGGTGATCTGCTTCTAATCCACATTCAGGGTTTAAGAGTCTAATGATCAATAAGAGGTGCCTTAACCATTTAAAATAAATTAATTGCAACAGAAGAGCATTCCATCAAAATAATCTAGGGAATGGGATTATGCAAGTCTCTGCTAATAAATCAGCTCTTTTCAGCTGTATATCTTATCTAATTTCCATAGAAAGCAATTTTTCTTTGCACTACGGAATTAGCCATTTGTTTCAGATTCTTATTATTTTAATTATAAGTAATATAAATTCACCTTTGCATACAACTTGATTCCCACTAAAATTAGAAAGACATCAATGCAATTTTCTCTGAAATATTGTGAAGTTGTCTGTCACTCCCTTTTTCGGGGATTATTTTTAAAATAATCCAGTCTAATCTTCGACTCTTAGTTTTCCATCTAAGTCTTATTAGGTCAGATCCTGCTTGGTTTCCAAATGAAATAAAACTACCCTGGTGCAATTAAATTATTTACATTGTATTTTTATGTAAGTAATAGCAGAATATAAAATTAAGTCCAGGAGTGAAATGCTACTGGTTCAGACTGGTTCAGGAGAACTGATAGCGGATATATGGCGTGGTTTGCCGAATCGGTAGCGACCGCTGGCTGGCCACATCCCCGAATCAGTCCCCCAGTCGCCTCTTGCTTACCCCACCCCGCTTCTGCAAATGCAGAGCCTCCACATAGGGCAATCAAAAGAGCGGAGGGGGATGCTGCAGAAAAGGCTGTCTTCCACCCGTGCCAGCTCCGCAGGGCTTGGGGTTCTGAAGCAATCACTGGATTCCCACCCAGCCACCTGCCTGCCAGCATCACTCTGGGAACTCGGCCTGCAGAGTCTGGGGCTCTGGGGGGAAGGAGGCTCAGCTGTGGTGCCGCTTCCCAGCAGCAAAGAAGTGGAGCAAGAGGGGCCAAGCCGGCGATGGTCGGCGGGACAGCAGCCCCCTGCATGGGGAAAGGGCATGTGCAGCAGCCGTAGGATGTCCATGGCCCGCCTGATCTTCCGGAGTGCCGCCTCCGCTTTCTTCCTTCTTCCGCTACAAAATGAAAGCGAACGGCAGCAGGGTTGCTTCGGGTAGGCAGACATCTGCAGCCAGGAGGGGAGGAAGGGTGGTGAAAGTGGTGGTGGTGGCCCTTCCATGCGTAGCGGCAGTGGGCAAGGGAGCGCCAAGATGAAGGGCTACATGTGCTGGCCCGCCTGCATAAGCACCGCTGCCTAGGCCAAAGGGAAAAGGCCATTTCCACCCCTCTCACCCTGCTTCGCTGCTGAGCCTTCTTCCCCCAGAGCACCAGACTCTGCGGGCTGAGTTCCAGGAATGGTGCTGGCAGGCAGGGTGGGAATTCAGCGGGCTGCTTCGGAGCCCCAAGCTCCACGGAGCCAGCACGGAAGGCGGGGGGAAGGTGTACTTTTATGCAGCATCCCCCTCCCCTCTTTGGATTGCTCTGCAGGGGGGGGGTCTCTGCCTTTGCAGAAATGGGGCAGGAAGTTTGTACAGAGGATTGGTGGGGGGGGGATGCGCAGCCCTCCGGGATGGAGAGTGGGGCAAGAGAGGGCTCTGAGGTTTGCTTGGGCAGTCAAGCCAGATGGCGGAGGGAAACTCAAAGCGTTGGGGGCTTCAGAAGGGCAGAATGTGCTTCAGAATGTGCAGTTCCTGGCTCTAACAGCAAGTGATGTCAAGTTGGCCACCCAGTCACATGACCCCCCAAGGCACGCCCACCAAGCCACACCCACAGAACGGTAGCAAAAAATTTTAGATTTCACCACTGATTAACTCAATGTCAAAATCTATGTTATAAAAGAATCTGTAGCAGTTTTGTGAAAAAGAACCATTGCAAAAATTCATCAGAAAGTTTGAGGCCATCATGTAGAAAGTAACGGCTTCAGGTTAAGGTACATTAAAGATATCCATATCTATATGCCTATACATACACACATATATACAAATCTTGACATGTAATAATTCACTCTATTAAATATGTATGTATCATATTCAAATTGTATATGATCTAATCATTTTAAATAGTTCTTCCTCCCACTTAAATTACATGCAAACTTACTTGAAAATTGCATCAATAGTTCTGAAGACAGCTGGATGACATGCAGCTCGATGCTGCAAAAAAAAAAATTGAGCAATTTAGAATCTTGTAGGGAAAAAAAGTAATGTTTTCAACAATGAAAAGACAAATGAATTGTCATCAGGTTAGTTTAGCCTTACTACCAAAAAGTATTTTTCTCCCAAATAGTGACTTTCAATGGCAAATGAAGCTGGCAGTAATAATAATGAAATATAATATTTTATTAAGTACATACATAAAAAATGAGTAATGTGTTTATCACGTGTTCAAAATGTTTATTTTATTATGAACTATGCTCCAATTGAATAAGACATTCAAGGATGTTAGTATTTTATGTTCCACTAGAGCAGAATTCAATGCCAAGTTCATAGAAAAAAGTGAGAAATTAGAACAAACCATTTCCTCCCTTTTTTTTTTAAAGTTAGGGTTATAAACCTAAATGGGACAGTAATCCATGCAGAGACCTGCCATCCAAGCTACAGAACAAATATTGAGAGGGAGAGGTAAATGCCTGTCTATCACTTGCTATAATAAAACAATTATTTATGACAAGGGAACTATGATTTTTTTAAAAGAAAAATTATCTGCACGTAATTCTTGGCTTACAAAGGAAATTGAGACAGGAATTGCTAAGTGGTGTAGCTGTAAAGCACAATGTCATGTAACTGTTGTTTAGTGGTAACAGTTCAGGCAGTCCCAGGTGCCATTGTTAAGCAAGAGTATAATGTTAATAGATATACAAAGAAAGTAGTTTTGCTCAGGTGTTTTTCTAAAAAAGTAGATAAAATGGATGAAAGTTAATCATGATGTGGTGTTAAAATCCCTAATCATCATGTTCAGCAACAATGCCCAAAGAAAGTTTCTAAGTGCATTCAAATAAATTTATGGAAAAGTACCTTTTGAACTTCCTCTATACGGAGACATGGGATGCAGAGACTGCACACAAGAGCTGCTCTACTCTGTTCAGCTAGAGACTAAACAAGATTTTGCAAAGTTGAACTTAAGATAAGCCCCTCGCACATATGTACTAGTCATTCCTGACTCTAGGGGGCGGTGTTCATCTCCGTTTCAAAGCTGAAGAGCCAGCGCTGTCCAAAGACGTCTTCGTGGTCATGTGGCTGGCATGACTAAATGCCAAAGGCGCATGGAATGCTGTTACCTTCCCACCAAAGGTGGCCCCTATTCTTCTACTTGCATTTTTTTGAACTGCTAGGTTGGCAGAAGCTGGGACAAGTAACCGGAGCTGACCCTGTTACGCGGCACTAGGGATTTGAACCGCTGATCTTTCGATTGACAAGCTCAGTGTCTTAGCCACTGAGCCACCTCATCCCTATTGCCTTGTTAAGGAAGGCTAACCAAAATTAGCAAGTGGTCTAAGATCACTTTTTGAGGAGAAAACTTCTTTAGATGTATTCTGCCCCAGAAATTTCCATTTTCTATTTTTTTAGGAGAGATTAGTTTTAAATGGAGGTTATGAAACCAATATCACTGTTTAGAAAACATTCTAATAATGTTTTCTAAAACATATTAGTTCCTCCTATTTGATAAGTACCTAATCCCAGGTTTTCTTAGCTTTAATTACAGCATTTTATCTACTATAAAAATGAGATTCCTGCTTTAATTTTTTTTTTTGTACTCTTAAATTACTTTTTAGGATGGGAATGCCATATTTACATGGATGAGATTCTATTGCTCCATATAATTTTCTTCCTTTCTTGACAGCATTACCAATTATCTAACTGCTATCTTGTGTCTCACAGCACAATCTAAGGCTGAATACAGCCAAACTAAATTTATCACATGTCCTGTAAAATCTTTTTCTAGTATTCACATTACAAGAATTTTTTTACGGTTTCTTCACTTAATAACATCGAGTTGAATCTCATTGGTTTTATTATGTTATAATTATTTTTGAAGAAAAAGTTTATTATTATTTTTACTTCAGTATAAAAAATATCTCTTTTAAAGTTGCAGAAACTGTAACTAACCCAAAACTAAAAGTGGAAAAGCATGAAGACCCAGAAGAAAGGGAGACAGAAATCCTAACTTTGCAAGTAAAATCCTGATTTGTCTGCTTTCTTATAATTTTATTATCCTCATTTTTCTCCTAAAATAGAGTCTACCGAAATTCCTCCCTTTCCTGACTAAGCACTTCACTTCCTTTCAAGTGAAAGGAAGTGGGAAATGATAAAATATGCAGAATAGAGTAATTTATTCCTTCATCCATACAAGAAGAGGATGATTTTCTCTTTTTACACAAAGGAGAATAGATTTAACTTAATTATGGCTGCCAAATGTCAACATGAAGATAGTGATATTTACAATATACAATTCACCTGCTGGGTGCTGCTAGTATTGTTTCTTGTAAGGATTTTATTAAAAACAATTCTTCAAGAATATTAGAGTTTTAAGATAATGTTTTAGATGTAGGATAACAACTTTTCATGTTTTTCTAGAAAATACTTCAGCATGAATAATAGATAAAACTATAGGTTTCCTGGATATATTTATCACATTGTAATGCATTCACTACACAGAAGAACATCCTTATTCTAAAAAGTTGGTTCATTTTTTCTTAAATGCCACCATCATACTGGAAGGACTAGATGGCATTTTTTTCTGTATCTTTAATTTTCTGCCATACTATTTTATTTCTCATATTAAACTTGTGCCACCTAGTGTTCATAGGAATTCACAACTATTTTTCTCATATTTGTTTGTACAACTTTTCTCATATTTGTATGTACATTTCAAATTTTTTATCATTTCAAAGAGGATAGATGAATATACTTAGTCAAAAAAGTATTCATTCTACAAATTGCTCTGTTATACATATATGTAAAAAGGAGAAGGCAGATGATTTGATTTTCAGGTCATCAAGGATAAGTATTTTTAAAATAGAATATATACTTTTATTACCACAGTCTTCAAGACCTTCCTAACAGTGCCAATTGTACTCCTTTTTAATGTTTTGTTGCAAAAAAGAGTAGCTTTCTTAAAAAAATAAAAGAATGCTGGAATTCAACACAATGAATAAAAAAAACCCAAGTAATTGCAGCACAAAAAGAAATAGCAATTCAAATCCTGTTTAGATACGAAGGTCACTGGACATTTTAAAATACATTACTGTTTCTGGAAACAAGCTACTTAATTGTTCCTGTATAATTAAAACATTGTTCTGAGTGTCTGAGTAAAACCAAATTTAGTAATTTAATAATTATATGGAAGCTGTCTCTGAATAATTTTACAATTTATGTTCTCTGCAAATATATGCTTTAGAACTTGAATCTAGCAATTCTATATCTGACTAACTGAAGTTTTCTCATGCAGTTTTGGCATTTTATAACATTCCTTTAAAAGAACTTAAGCCTTGCTGCCATTTAGGCTCTAACAAAAAAAGACTAAAGACTTTAGCTAAGAATATTATCCTGAATGTTTATAGGCTAAACTGAAAGCAGAAAATTGTTTTAGCAATATAGAATGAATTAGTGTACTATAGTTCAAAAGCAGCCAAAATCTGACTGTATTTAAAATGACTTAAGCCCATTAAAATCTGAAAGGTTTTGTTTTATTTGTTTTTGACAGTCTCCAATCTTATTTGTACTCCACCAACTTTGGCTGATCTCAGAACTTGAAGAGAGCTGGCCTTCCTTTTATTTAGATACAGGACCACCTGGGAAAATCTGAGTTGCTAGCTAGAATGAGAAGTAAAAAATAATAGTGGGAAAATGGTAACTTTTTAATAATATCAAGACAATTGCAATGATGTAGTCACCAGGAATCAACTAAAGAGCACCTTTACTTCTTATGTACTATATGTACAAGCAAATAGCCACGAGAAATGTCCATGATCATCTGGGATATAATTAGCTAGCAAATATAGGATTTTGTTCCCGTCTCCAAATATCCTTTGTGAAGACATAATGCCATTACACCCAATCAATTCTATTCCAGAAACATGAATCGGGAGGGAAAGAATAGCCATATTTATTGACTAGCCAAAAGTGGCAAATGTTTCAGTAAATAACTCTGAACTTTGAATAGCATAACTATTGCCACTGAAGTAATTGTAGTACAAAGTAACACTTGATTTACAAGTTCATTTAGTAAACATTCAAAAATGTTCAGCACTGAAAAAAAGTGACTTATGATTGGATTTCAAACTTACATCCGCTGGAGAATCCCCATGGTCACGTGATCAGAATTTGGCAACTTTTATTTTATATTTATGATGCCCTAGGGTCTTGCGATCACCTTTTGCAACTTTTTGACAAGCAAAGTCAATGGGGAAACCAGATTCACTTAACAACTGTGTCACTAACTTAACAACTGCAGTGATTCATTTAACAACTGTGGCAAGAAAGGTCATAAAATGGGGCAAAATTCACTTAACAACTGTCTCACTTAGCAACAGAAATTTTGGGCTCAATTGTGATTGTAAGTAGACCTATATCTACCTAATAAATATGCCTTTAAAATTCCAGGACCTTTTGGAAATATGGCAGCTCTAAAGGTTTTCTTCAGCACTAAGGTGGAGAGTGGTAACTGTGAGAGAAATCTTGGGAGTCCTAATTGGCAATATTTAAATATGAGCCAGCAGTGTGCTACAGCTGCCAAAAAAAAGCCAACACAGTCCTAGGCTGCATTAAGAGAGATAGAATCAAGATCATGTGAAGTGTTAATACCACTTTATAATGCCTTGGAAAGACCACACTTGGAATACTGCATCCAGTTTTGGTCACCACGATATAGAAAAGATGTTGAGATTCTAGAAAGAGTTGCAAAAAACAACGAAGATGAAGCTGAAACATATGAAGCTGAAACATATGAAGAATGGTTGCAGGAATTGGGTATGTCTGGTTTAATGAAAAGAAGGACCAGGGATAACATAATAGCAGTGTTCCAATATCTCAGGGGCTTCCACAAAGAAGAGGAGGTCAACCTATTCTGTAAAACACTTGAAGACAGGACAATAAGCAATGGATGGAAACCAATCAAGGAACGAACCAAACTAGACCCAAAGAGAAATTTCTGATAGTTTGAACAATGAATCATTGGAACAATTTGCCTCCAGAAGTTGTGGGTTTTTAAGAAGAAATTGGACAACCATTTGTCTGAAGTGGTATAGGGTTTCTGCTTGAACAGGGAGTTGGACTAGAAGACCTCCAAGGTCCCTTCCAACTCTCTTATTCTATTTGTTATTCTGGTAGCAGGAAAGATTTCTTCCTAATTACAGCTACTGCTTCATCTCTAATTGACTAATCATTCACTAATTGATTCCCAATAATAATATTAGTAAATAATTCCAAAGATGGTACACTTCATATTTGTCACAGGTTTTCTCTCAAGTTGCAATTTCTTAATCTAATTTTTCTCACAGTTTTAGGGAACAAGAGATAATGGTATTTGGTAAACCCAGACATTGCCCCTTTTGTACTTAAAAGACAGAAATTAACTCGGAAATCAAGCTAAAAGCTAACTCAGTAGTTATTATCAGCATGTGTGGGCCTAAGAGTCAAATACTTTATGGTATTGCAAAGTCAGTCTAGTAGTACAAAACATGGCCATTAGGTTTATCCAGCACAATCATACACAGAAGAACTATGGGTTTAGAAGAATTTTTTTTTTGAAGTCCCAATTCAGTTATAGGTGCGATGCTTATGAACAGGCATCTGTGTGATTGGCTCTGACGCAGTCACAGCATCACACAAAATCACATCCTTTCCCTGGTTGTTGGCAACATGTTCACACAATGCAAAGTGAATAAACCACTGTTTTAGGTGTCTACTGTCATTCATTTAAAATATATAGTGTGACCAACTTCCCACAGGAAAAATTAATATTTATAGGTTAGTTGTTCTATGTGCAATATATGTGAAACCATTAGTTTTTGCAGTTTTTCGTAACTAGAGAATTTTCATTATCAGTTTCACTCTTTCCAAAAGGATGAAAACATAAGAGCAGCACACAGTATAAACCAGAAGTTACTAGACCATCACACTTTAATTATGTTTAGAACCCTAACTTAAAAGTGTTGTGTATTATATTTCTTCCATAATAAAACCTAGCAAAGTTTCACTACCAAGAATAGATTTGAAAAGTTGTTGCTTTGCAATACTATTTAATGTGGCATCTTGCAAAACGGTAAGTATTAACATTTGCTATATCACTTAGGCAACTTAACGAAAATACATTCTAAAATATTTATATAGTATCAATTATTAACTTAGTCATGTTTTCATATTAAATCATTTTAATTTCAATTATAAGCTTTGTTCTTTGTGTTGTTTTATATTATTTGCTAAAATGATGAAATACAAAGGGAAGGAAAGCACATTAAATAGTGATCAAACAGTGAAAAGCAAATCCTAACTATGTGTTTAAATTATGTTTAATTTAAAAAGTTAAAAGTTATAAGCTTCCAGCTAATTAACAAGAATACATTACATGTACAAATATCTATATAAAATTATTTCAACTGTTATTTATCATTAAATCTGGACCATATAGCAACATATGTCACCTTCTTATTTTAGAATACAGAAACTTTTCAAAATAATTTTTTACTATTCTGTCTTTCTGGATATGTTTACAATTTATCACATTCATACTGCTTTAGTTATACAATTTAATTTTATTTTAAAAGGTGTCCTTCTCTTCTATAGACTGCTCTCCCACCAGATATAAGAGATAAATCCTGACATTTAATATTTAGACATTTTTATAAGCATTGTTCTTCAAATATGCATTTAGGGACTAAGGCAGAATGGGAGAACTACCTGAGTTTAGGATAATCTAGTTGCTCTGATGTTATAAGGCTCTTTGTTTATAAAGCTATTAGCACTGAGAAGCACAAAGAATTATGCTCTTTCTCCCAAGGAAGTTTTATGATTGGCTTAGCACATCTGATACATTTTGAGCACTCAGATAGAAGAGTGTTCAGATAGATGCAGTTTAATTGTTTATTATACTATTAGCAAGAATAATCTTGGTAAGAGAAAAACCATGATGGGAAAGAAGGGGGAGAGCAATTCTTGAGAAAGTATAAGAGATTCCTTATTTCCAATCCACTACTCTCCTTTCCATGATTTCCTTTAATTGAATGAACTGGATTTTGGTGTCTGCCTCTCAAAATCTACTAAATTCCAGAATTAGCCAATCAGTTTGAGTTTTCCTTTCTCTATTACAGTTTATTGTAAGATTTACTTACCATATGACATTGGGATCTTAAGAATTGAAATAAGATGCAATTGAGAATTGTAGCCTGACATCTTTACCAAGAATAACTGCATCCCCAGATTAAAATTGCCACAATGTTCAATAGCATAGCTCACTGGAATTTATGTAAATTGGTCAACAAAACTAGAGAGGAGATGCAAATTTCTGGATGGTTTGCACTTAAAAGATAAGAGTTTGTGAATCTGTGAAATACTTCAGTGCCTTTTAAACATGAAGAAGTTGAAGTTATAATAATGGGGAGAGCAGCATTGACTTGAGAGGTGGTAGGTGCTCTACAACCCACATGAGTTTCCAATACTTGCAGGAGACTATACTCACCAATAAAGAATCTTTTATCACATATGCCATTTCTTGCATTGACCTTGTTTGAATGGATATTAATTGTTCAATATTTTGTAGTATTGCCTTCTCCAGACTAGGAAGGTGACGAAGCCATAATTGCAGGACAGCAGTTTCAGATAATGAGATATTTTTCCTGTATTAAAAAAGGAGTCAAGATTTCTGTATATATTTCACTAAAGTGTTGTGCAAGTCTTGTCTTTCTTCCTATTTTTATCTCTGTGTCCAAAGAGAAATGTTCTTTTAGTGTTCTTTGCTACAAGTGATATTTTTGAAGTACATTCCAAATTGGGAGGAATGATATGGTGCTTTTGAATAAAATTTATACAGCCACTGGACTTTACATCATCCTATTTTAAAATATCAATCTTTAAGAAAACAATGGCACAGTTTGCTTCTTAGCATTTCAAAACAAAGATGAAATCCATACCAAAGAGCTAGGCAATTAATACAATGGAAACTTTGCTTGGTAAGAAAATCAAAGTATGGCCAGAAACAAGTCCTCTGCATTTTTTTCTTACTGTGGGACAAAAGATGTTATTAATGGTCTGAAAGCTATCCATTCTTTCTCCACAGAATTAATATACTATTAAAACTTGGTTTTTTTCTCCATGAACTTTCCCTGATCATTAGCCAGCAAAACCTCCTTTGTTTTCTGTTCCTTTATCATTACTATTAGGTACAGTTTATTTCTATATATTTAGGGATTTCCCCCAATTTAGCATGGTATCTCACTGGCTCAAGGTTGACTCGCTTTCCATCCTTCCAAGGTCGGTAAAATGAATACCAAGATTATTGGGGGCAATATGCTGACTATGTAAATCGCTTAGAGTGGACTGTAAAGCACTGTGAAACAATATATAAATCTAAGTGCTATTGCTATATGATCTACTGTGTGCATGCTACACTTTTGCAAAAGATACATACATACATATACATATCCTTTTCTTCTAGTACATCCCACATTAACAAAGAGATAAGTTGTGGAAGAGAAACAGCAGGAGGAACTAATCATTTTAGAGCAGTAGTAAATAATCAGGGAGTCCTCCAAATATATTTGATAATTACTTTCATCATCCTCAGGCAGTGGAGCCACTGATTATGGTGGCTGGTGATAATGCTACGTTTAGTTTAACATCCTGGAATATCCTAGATTGAAGACAACTTCCCTTAAAATATGAGTGTGCAAAACAATAACTCTATTTAACTCTGAACAAAATCTCAAATAAAATGTGAATTTGCTACTGTATTGTATTGTGATGTAGAGAATTCTATTCTTTCTTGGAAAAAGAAAATGCATGCAGCATGTTATTATAAGTGGCCAAAAGGTACTCATCTCTACTGAATATATGGATAGGACTAATATTTTATGTAAGAGTTACATCTTTCAAAAGTATCATCTAAATCATTACAGAAAACATCACAGCAGTGCCAAACAAGTTATTTTACAAATAAAACACATTCTTTCTCAATTTACAAAATGAAATCCATCTGGTTTCAGATTGATTTCCAACATTTGTATCAATTATGCAGAATGCACAAAAACTCATCAAATGAGGGAATAATCAAGATAATTTATGAAAAAACTAAGCAAAACCCATGTCTGAGAACTTGTCCATAAACTATTAATAGATCACAATAGATTCTTAGTCCAGCACAGATATATAAAATTAATTTTCGACAGACAGGGTTATTGAATTAGCATTCCTGTTATCAGACAAGAAAATCTTCTTATTTTGGACACTACTTACCGTAGTATAGCCTCATTCACTGCTTCTAAAAACTGAGAGTGAAGCACTTCTTGTGGTCCATGATAGTTAAGGAGAGCTTCAAGAAGTGGTTTTATATCAGACAGAGTTATAAGAGGTACGCAGAGAAGAGACATGGAGGTTACTCGACAAGAGATGCTGTAGAAACAAAATTATACTTCTTACATAGATGAAGAACTGCCCAGTCACTGGGAGTTTGGGCAGTACATAAATATATTTTTTAAAAAATATTTAAATTATTCATTAAATACACATTGTCAAGGTTCTATTTACAAAGTGGCAAACTTACAGCACATAACAAGTCCCTATGTACTAAGTTCTTCACAAGGCTGCCAGATTTTGTTTGGCGGTGTGCAAAATCAAGTAGATTAACTAAAAGCAAATGAACGTGCCTGAGCATAGAGAGCCAATTCTGGCTCAGGCTCAGCATTAACCACTGGTTACTTTTTAACTTTTTTTTAATACTTTGGTATATCCATGCCATGTCACCTCCTGTATTATATTCTCAGCTTTGACAAGGGTCTGTAGGAGAAATTTATAATCCTGAAATCCCTTTTGTATAATTTTATAATTTTATCTATGTTTGTATTTGAACTTAATTTTGTTAAAGTTTATATTGCTAGGATTGCTCATTTTAATCTATTTTCTCTTTTATCTTACATGCGTAGCCTGAGCAAGCACCCTAGCATTTTTATGATTTAATACTGTCTTTCAGACAAAATGCTTTGTTTGTATACGTCTTTCCTATTTAGCTTGATAGTGTTAATTTACCAATTCACTTAGGCTGGTTCATGACCGCAATAAACCTATCTATTAATGAGCTCTAAGCTTCAATCTTTTCTGTATCTGTATCTGTATCTGTATCTGTATGTATCTGCCTTTTCAATGGCAAAATTGGCAAAAAAACACCTAGGTCAGTGATGGCTAACCTTTTTGCTGTTGTGTGCCAAAAGCGGAGAGAGAGCGGGGGGATCGTGTGTGTGCGTGCCCACACGCATAATTCAATGCCCATCCGTGCCCAGCCCTCCCGTGCACGTGTTTGTTTTTTCTTTGTTTTATTTGATTTGTATACCGCCCTACTCCCGAAGGACTCAGGGCGGTGAACAGCCACACAATAAAATACACAATTACAAAATTTAAAAAGCAGAATAAAATTAAATTAAATAATTTGGCCGGACAGATTAAGACAACCCCATCGTTTCAACCAATTTAAAATTTATATATTAAAAGAAATAAAAGGGAGAAAATTAGGCCAGGCCCGCCTGGTGAAATAAAAAGCTCTTAAGAGCGTGGCGGAAGGTGCGCAGATCGGGGATCGTCCGTATCTCTGGGGGGAGCTCATTGCAGATGGTAGGTGCCCCCCCAGAGAAGGCTCTCCCCCTGGGGGCCGCCAATCGACATTGTTTGGCCGACGGCACCCAGAAGAGCCCCTATTTGTGAGAGCATATCGGCCGGTGGGAGCCTATTTGTGGTAGTAGGCGGTCCCGTAGATAACCAGGTCCTAAGCCATGGAGCGCTCTAAAGGTGGTCACCAAAACCTTGAAGCGCACCCGGAAGACCACCGGGAACCAGTGCAGCTCGCGCAGGAGAGGTGTCACATGGGAACGCCAAGTCGCTCCCATCACCACCCGCGCGACTGCACTCTGCGCCAGTTGGAGCCTCCGGGTGCTCAAGGGGAGCCCCGTGTAGAGAGCATTACAATAGTCCAGGCGTGAAGTGACTAGGGCGCTTTTGGCATGTGATGGCACAGTGGGCCCGTTTTTCACTTTCCCCAGGCTCCAGAGGCTTTCTAGGAGCCTGGGAAGGGCAAAAATGGTCTTCCTCAACCCTCCTGGAGGCACTCCGGAGTCCAGAAACAGCCCATTTCCCGACTTCCAATGGGCCTGGAAGGCCCGAAAATCAGCTGGCCAGTGGGCACATGTGTGCTGGAGCTGAGCTTGGGCAATGCTCATGTGCCCTCTGATATGGCTCTGCGTGCCACCTGTGGCATAGGTTCGCCATCACAGATCTAGGACCACAAAGCAGTTTGAAGACTTTCTTTGAGTTCTGTTTTTACATTATTTGTAACAGATCATTTCTATAAATAATGGGTTCCTCAATAAAAGGATGCTTATGGATAGTTTGGAATATGTCCATGTAATGTTAATAAGTTTCAGTCTTAAGTATCTTTCCCTAGAGCTTTATTCACACTAGTTACTTAGTTCTACTAATATTAATACCTACTTTTGTTGACTGTTAAATCCATTAATCTGGGTTCTGCTGAGTTCAGTCACTAACGATGAGACTATCTGTTAAATAAAGCATGTAATTATCAACTTAAAATAATATAGAAAATCATCCAGTAATCAGTGATATTTTCTCCCTGTTGAATTTGCACTTCCAGGTGAATTAACAATCTATTTGTTGAGACCTATGGACTGAAAGATGTGAAAGTAATTTCTCCAAATTTATGTTAAGTCAATGAAACAATTCAAAATATGCAATAAATTTAATCCAATTAAAATAAACCAATGATTAGGAACAAAGTTTGATTGAAAAGGCAGACTGAAATATTCCAAGTGTTTAAACATACTTTACTTACTGTTACGGTAACTTGAGAAAAATAGCTTTTTCTTCTAAGAATGAAAGCTACTTTTGTTTTCTCTTTTTAAATTCTAGTTCTAACTGTGTCCTATGAAGGCATCCATTCCAAGTTTTTGTCATTAGGTACTAGATGCAATATTTACATCTAATTTCATTATTACTATTATGCCTATTAATCATGTAATAATACAGTATATTTGATGGGATATATCAATCTTCAGTATTTACATATTTAAGTGGTTCACCAGAAAACAAGCATAATAAAAAGCTAACTATATATATATAGAAAATAGGGAAATTGTGCATGGTTTAAAACCACATTAAATCCAATTTGGTTTTCATTCTGGTTCCATTCATTGCTTTGTCTTGGCTTTCTCATTTTGGCTACAGAAATTACCCTCTAGGCAAGAAAAACTGGAGTGGAAATAAAGAACTTGCACTACAATCATTCCCATTATATTCTTTACAAAGAGACAGCTATTATCAAACATATTTAGCAAACCAGCTGTTTGCTAGATAGGAACTGCTGGCTGATCTTTTATGCTGTAAGTCAAAGCAGTCACATTCCTCCATTTCATAAATTTGTAGGAATTAGTACTTTATGTTGTTCATAAGAATTAATGACAACTGCCAATACTGTAGATGCCGGACAACTTGGAGGAAGATGGTAGTTCCTCTCTACATGTGTCAAAATCAGGGGTAAATGAAGATTCACTTTGCCAAATTGCCAACAATTACAATCAAAATACTCACATTTTCAATGAGTTTAGAGTAGTAATCTACTGATGTGAAACCAAGAGTTGAAATAAACTTATTAATATCAGTATCATGATTTTCCAGTCCACAAAATGACAGCAGATGGCACAATGTCTTCTAGGGGGAACATGTCAACAGAGGAAATAATTAAAATAAATATATTCCACCAAAAGTTAATTTTATTCTATGTGAAAATGGGGAAAGGATACGTCCTGTTATAGTAACAATAATGTGATCTCTATATCTAAAATATAAAAAGGCATGTTTGACTTAATAGAAAAACAGGAATCTACTGAAAGAAACTAGCCCAAATATCCATACATTCATAATAATAATAAATTACCCGCTTTGAACAGATTCAGTGATTCTGACTAATATACACTTTTGCCATAAAGAATAAAAGTAGAGAAAATGTTTTTAAAAGATACTGTACAATAGAAAACCATTAATAGCAACATCCAACTCTTGCTTGTTCTGATTTTTTTGTGGAATATTAGTTTGGCAGGTTGTACTTCATAGATGTACTTGACAATTATAAAGTATATATTTTCTACAGAATAGTTGTTTTACTGCCACCTAGCGGCATACCTGTAAAAATTGCAACACTTTTTAAAATGTTTATATTTTTAACATCAGTGACAAAAAGTTAAATGGCAATGTACAAATCTGATAAATAGATAAAATCAATTAAGTAATCTGTTAATTCTATAGCAAAACCCATTATTCAGTATGGAAAAATGATGCTTATTTATATGTGAAATATAAATAATATAAATAAGGCACACATGGAAGTTACTTTCTCACTGAAGTGGTACCTATTTATCTATTTGAATTTGCATGCTTTCAGACTGCTAGGTTGGCAGCAGCTGGGGCAAGAGCTCATCCTGTCAAGTGGTATAGGTGGAATGCTGGAGCTAATATCACTCCTTTGCTTAATTTCACATACATGATGTACAGGTAGTCCTACAACTACAACCAGGATTGCACTCTCTAAGCAACATGGTTATAAAGGTGACATCATGTGACTGTATTGCTGAGTGATGGCAATCCCAGCTATCCTAGTTGCCATACTATTAAGTAGGAAGATGTGGGAGTCTCAGGTAGGGAATGCAGGAATTATGTGTGAGCTTACCACAGGAGAAGCATTAGGAAGTGTAGCTGGCACTAGGGACCATAGGCAGTCTGGCTGGCACAGGTCATGGGCAGGCAAGCCAACATAGGCTGCAAGTGGGCCAATGGGGGCTTCAGGTGAGTGTGCATCGTGGAGTATGGCTGGTCATGGGACGTTTGCTAAGGAATACAAGATCCCTGGGATTTCATACTAATGTAGTGTATATAGTAGGGTTGCTTGGGAGAAAAAGTGGCAGAAACAACTTACAGGAGCAACTTTTGATTTTTCCTGTTGGTTTCCTGATTGACTTGTCTTGTGGGAAGCTGACTGGAAAGATCCCTCTCATTCAGTGTCATCATAATTTTGAATGATTAATGAATAAGCGGTCATGAATTGAGGACTACCTACAAATATTTTGACTGAACATGCTGTTTTTGTTTGCTACTTACTACAGTGAATGAATACATAATTTTGGTTTCTGCTGAGATTCAGTGTGCATGTGTGTGTGCATGTATATTCTGTTCATTGTATGGCTTGTGTCTTTGAAGATGATGTCTTCATCTTCAAAGACACCAGCTACACAATCAACAGAACAAAAGAGGACTCAGAGTGCACATGGACACAAATTCAGTAAGACATCATCAAAGTAATTCAATTATTATTATTACCCTTTCCACAAAAGCATCTGCGTTGATGGCTTTCTCTGATCTGGTCGGTTCTCCTGTGATTTTTAACTTTTGAGTGCCTTTCAGAAACAAGGAGTCACTCTGGTTAATTGGCTCTTAAAGAGTTTTTTATGTTGCTGTATCATTTATTCATAACTGTACTCTATGCCCTGCACTCTCGTGCCTTCTTGCTTATGGAGATTTCAGAGCTCATTAAAAATTCACACACACACACAAAATGTTTTATACTGTTAAATATGTGTGTGCGCGCATACCATTTATACTCTTGTGAACTGTTGATGCAGTCCATGGGTGCATTTAGCTTCAAAGGCATGTTTGAAGTTGTTGGTTTGACTTGTTTCCTAGGGTTCTTTTATCCCTGTAGCATTTCGATGGTAAAAAGAAGTTGTTTTGCTGAGTAAGGGTGTGTCTGTGATCCATAAATACTCTTGTTATGTGTGCTGTTTAGAACTCCTAAAGATGTAAATCAGAGATTTCTTGTATTTTCCAGGGTGGGGTCTCTCTCCTCGGTAGCTCTTCTTCATCTTCCTCCTCCTCCTTCTTCACTTTCTTTCAGGTTGAAAGTTTTTGGGGTTTTTTTAGTTCTTGACAGCAAGTCAGAAATGGAAAAAAATCTACAGATTATCCTTTGAATTGCCTGAAATTCATTTAACATTTTTGAACAGAATGTATGTCAATGGCTGTTGAGGGCAGGTTGAGGCATTCTGAGGACAAAACTTGCATTTACATGGAAGGCAAGAAGTCATGAAAGATAATATACATAGATGCTGCATGACTTCATGGATGTCCCATCTATTGTTCTGGCACTGTCCTTCACCCAATGCAGCATCTATACAATAAGAAGGCTCCTGCTAAAGCAGCAGACAGAGGCATGAGGAGGAGAGCTTTCAGCCAATCAAACAATTGCATCCTTTCCTGGATCAAAAGGTGTGGAGGTAAGTCATTCACTTCTTATCATCTTTTGATTAGCCTACATGCAGTCCTTGCTTAACAACTGCTCTGTTTTATGACCATTCAAAGTTACTGCAGTGCTAGAAAGTAACTTTACTACTTTTCTGTATTGTTTTTCTTCTATGGTCATATTTTTTTTATGAGGGGTTTGTTCTGAATCCTATTTAGTTTTCTGATAAGAGGCTTGTTCTGAATTCCACTGTTTCCCACAATCCAAATATCTGAAACAATTTAAGCTTTTCTGCCAAAACAAGGGACAATAAATTATTTTCAATTTTTGTTTCTATTACACCATAATTGGCCTGAAAAAGGTAAAAAAAACCTTTCTAGAATACAATATTGTTTTATATATATATGAAAGATCTGCTAAAGTAGGGCTGTGTTTGATGCTGAACAACTGAGGCTGATAAATGGATTGTGTCATTCATCTGCTTTCTCTCTTTTCTTCTTTCTCTTATTTTTTCTTCCTTATTGTTCTTCTTTTTCCCCCTACTTAAGAGGCAAACCCATGGTGTAGGTTTTTTAATTTAAGCAGTGATTTGTGGAGGGGACAAACACAATGGTTTCCTGCCGATGACAATTTCATACTCAGGTTTGTAGTCCGGATGTTACTTAAAAGTTTTTGAAGACATTCAGCTGAAGTGACCTCATGAGCAGTTATTTAGATTCTTGAGAGATAAAGCTTCCATTTGGTCAGAATTTGTTCCATTCCAGTCCCCCTTAATTTCAGGATTTTTGTTTTTTGTTTTGTTTTGTACAACATGGACAAGAAATATTCAAGGATTCAGGAACAAAAACAGGCAAACCTATCAACACAAATACTCTCAGCTGCTGCTCTGCACTAGCCACCAGATGTTATATATTTATTCATTCTATTTTATAGATTTATAGCCCATATTTCTTTAGGGAGATCAAGGTAGTATATATAATACAGTCTCCCCACAAAATTTAAACCCTCAACAAGCCTGTAAGGTAAACTGAGCAGAGATATTATGACTGGACCAAAGACTTTCAGAGGATTTTCATAACTGACAGCAAATGTGAATCTCTGTTCCCCAATCCAATTCTAAAATGTTAGCTATTACATTATCACACCATTCTAGCCCACAGTTTCATTATTCTGAAGTCAAATCAGTGTGACTATACACACACTACGTTTTCTCTCTCTCTCCTCCCTCTCTCCCTCTCTCTTCCCCCTCCCCCCAACACACAGTGTAAAACCAGGCAGTTTTAGCCCTTCCAGGAATGTTAGAATGAATGTTTTCTAGACTAATTTAAATGAAGCATCAGAATAAAACCAAAACAAGTTCCTTAATATTTAAATCAGAGACTGCTTTTCTTGTTCAGTTCATTGCACTGTAAAATTTAAAGTAATAACATTAAGGCAAAATATGAACCGTTCTATAGCATTTATTAAAAAATAAACTGCTAAAGTTGCAATGGCAAAAGCAGTTACTTATTTAAAAAATGTCATGAGGAAAATGTTAACTGACAGTAGATGGTTTATTTCAAAAAGGTTCATTTCCTTCCCCAAGCCTATCTTGTATAAAAGCTACTGGAAAAATCGAGGAGCCTAAATAAGTTAGGGGGAAACAACCTTTAAAAAAAAAACCTTAGGAGATCTGTGGAACTTTGTTTACTTTTATACTGTTGCAATATGTAGTCCAAAAAGGACTGACAATTCGCTGCATACTATGACCACCCACATTATAGGAAGCAGTATGATTAAAGTGAACCTGGCATTCCAATATTGAATAGTGTAGTCTGCTCCACGTTGTCATTATTATATTTGCAGTCCTCGTTTAATCACTTTCATGTGTTGCAGCTATTCAATCTACACAGTCCAACCTGGAATTCTTATTTTGTGATCTGTACATATGCATCCACATTTTGACACAGAACTAGAAACTCTGCATTTAATTTCTTATAAAAACAAAAAAAAATTCCAAACTTTATGCCAAACCGTATTTATTAAAAAATGTATTTAAAAACAGTAAAACAGTGGCTTCAAACCAAATAAGAAATATATTTACTGAAGGAATATGGGATGAGAAGGAAACAGGGGTAGAGGAAAACATTAGGGGGAACATTCCAGCACTTAAACTTTTATAGTTACATAAACATTTATTGACTAACTGGAATGACTACTAAGAGAGACTGTTCTTAGAAAGGCGAAACCAAATGATAGGTACTTCCAGATGAGTGTGAGAATGACTGCTAACAAATACCCTGTTTCCCCTAAAATAAGACATCCCCTAATAATAAACCCAATCGGGCTTTTGAGCGCATGCACTAAAATAATCCTCCCCCGAAAATAAGCCCTCCCCGAAAATATTTTAACGCAGAGCTGGAAATCAGGTAAGATAGCACGAGGAGCCCCATCTTGCTCCACATATCCCAAAATAATAAGACCTCCCCGAAAATAAGACCAAGTGCTTATTTCAGGGTTCAAAAAATATAAGACAGGGTCTTATTTTTGGGAAAACGCGGTAATAAAAAAATGGCTTTTATTTCAAGACTGATATGGGTAACATTTTACCAATGAGACTTGGTCTTCTGGAGAGCTGAAAGGGTTGGGAAGGGGCAAAGCCAAAGTTTTCCATCCATTAACAGATCTGAAAGATTAGGGGATTATTAAATTCTGAGAATTCTTGCCCTTCCCTCAAAACACCAACATCTACCAAAACCTGGTATTATTTCCTGCTGGCTTGCTGATGGACCTAGCTTCGACCATTAGTTTTGCCCATGGAAACTTAGTGTATCTACTTTCACTTTCGTTTTCATGTATTTGAGTTGACAATGATGCAGTCAAACATCAACTATAAGAGCTGTGGTGGCGCAGTGGTTAGAATGCAGTACTGCAGGCTACTTCTGCTGACTGCCAGCTGCCTGCAATTCAGCAGTTTGAATCTCACCAGGCGCAAGGTTGATTCAGCCTTCCAACCTTCCAAGGTCAGTAAAACAAGGACCCAGATTGTTGGGGGCAATATACTTACTCTGTAAAGCACTTAGAGAGGGCTGTAAAGCACTGTGAAGCGGTATATAAGTCTAATTGCTAGTGCTATTGCAATTTTTATACTTAATTTTTGTCACACGGTGTACCTAAACACTCACACAAATGGTCCTGGGGAGGGGACAGTTGTACTTCACTCTCTTGCTTTAAAGTTGGTATGAATGAATGAAATTGCATTCTAGTCCAAGCAGGTTGGAAAATGAGGCTGAGGAATAAGATGTTTTTAACAGGGAGAAATGTAAGGTATTGTATTTGGGGAGAAACAACTATGTAATTACCCACTCTACATTGCTTTAAAGATGTAAAATCCATAGCTGTCTTTCAATAAAAACAGCTTCCTTGTATGGTGTTTGGCAAGTTTGCAGTTTTTGCTAATTGTCCATGAGACATCACTTAAAAAATGATAAAGTTTTCCCCTGCCAGTCGTGTCCGACTCTAGGGAGCAGTGCTCATCTCCGATTCACTGCCAAAGAGGCAGCATTGTCCAAAGACACTTCCATGAGCATATGCCCAGAATAACTATATACCACAGATGCACGGAATGCTGAACATAAACTATTCATAAATGCTGGGAAGTGTAGGTATAATTCAACATCATTTAGCATTTTGCTTTACTTTTAGTAATTTTCATTGCTAGTGCTAGCTTTATAGGACATAGATGATACTGAATTTTGAAAACTGATCATATGAAGAATTTTCTTTTCCTACAATAACATTATTTATGCTATCCATTCCCACTTGATGTGCATAAGATTATTAACTTCGTACTTTTTTATTATAGGGTTTAGTTTGCTGTACAACTTTTGTTTCACAATTTAAGGAACTTCTAGGTGTTCATTTGTTCTTATCCCAACACAAGCAGAGCAAAGAATCTCTCTGAAAGTAATCTATTAGTAAAGTACATCAAATAACTTATTAAGAGTTCTTCCCCAATAACAATAGTAATAGAGACCATCGCTCAAATCATAACTATCCTATTAGTAAGGTAAGTACATGTAATTGAAACAGAAGTTAGAGTTCTATGCACATAACTATTTTCAAAAAAAATGGCTGCACTGATATTTAATAGGCCTTGCCTAAGGTAAATCTGTTACTGTGAGACTTTATTTATAGAACTGTACCAGTTGTGTTGTTTCACAAGACCGTAAAAATCATTTTATTGAGGCAGACATTCAAAGCTTGATGGTTTTTCTACTTTGATATTTTTAAAACCAGGTGTGGATTTAATGACGTTTTGTTCTATGAGCCGCCACTATGTTTTTTAAAATATGACTTTAGCCATGATTAAAAATGAGCCATGAATTTACACTTTCTAAATAGATTTGATTCAACGTTAACAAAATAAAAATTGATATTTCTAAATAAATTCTAGCCACTAGAACTATAAATGAAAAGTACTGAAAAGAATTATAGTGGATTACTGGTATGGTGGATTTTCTTTCCTTTGAAAACCACAAGATAAATTAGTTTTAAATAGTTTCAGTTTTCTGAAAAACAGCACAACTCATATTGCATGATGCCAAGTATTCATTTAAGGTAGGCCAGATGGTGATTAATGTGGAAATTATATCAGTTTCATTAACAGAGTGGTTTTACCAGGTCATGGTTGATTTCATGGATTAGTAACCTTCAAGTATTTTATCTTTCTTCACTACATCTGGCAAGTAGATGAACAAATGGATGTGGACTAAGTTTTGTAGATCTTTCAAGACTATGGTAGTATGGTTTTAAAAGTATGCATCATAGTTTTTAGTTAGTTAATTTTCAAAATTCAAGGTAAAAAGGAATTATAAAATTTCAGTAACTTCCAAGATTTAATTTCATTTCACGCAGGCAGATACAAACTTCACTTCGGTAAAAGAATTATGCCAGTTTTTCTAAAATCAAACCCCTCTATATGCTTTGAAAGTCTGCTTGAGAACTGAGTGGCCCTCTAGACAGAATGTGAGTGCCACAGTAGAAAGTGGTAACTTGCACAATTTGGAGGGGGAATGTTATGGAAGCAGAATTGCTTTCCAATTTGCATAATATGCCCCATTAAAGTTATTTCTCTTGGGTCTGTCTACAGAAATATTGTGGGTTGCAGTAGGCCAGGGACAGAAAAAAGTTCTGGCCAAGGCTACCCAATCAGAAATGGCTCAGGTTTTCACGTCTGTCATGTCAAACATATACATATGGAATCTGTATTCTCTTCTTATAGTGATGGAGATCTGAGTGGAAGGGCAACTACATAGTCTTGGACAAAAATTCCTTGGTCAGTTTTAGACTGACAGTTGCTACAAACCTTGCCCTGATGGAAGACCACCTAACATTGTACAAAATAGGATAGTTTTGGATATAGGTAATTTTCTAAAGGTACTAGGGGAATCAAGTAATCATCACACAGATGATTAACGAATCCAAAAAACTCGCAAATAATGGACACATGGCTGTGGAATGCTGCAACAGGTTGTAAATCTGAGCCAGTTACCAAGCACCCAAAATGTGGTTATGCAACTGTGGGGGGAATATTTTATGGAAGTGTTTTAGAGGCTGTAAAGTATCCTTTTTGAGGTTACAATAAATTTGAGCAGTCGTTAAATAACAAGTAGTAAGTCACAGACTATCTGTAGTGTCAAAGGTCTGAATGATCTGTAGAGAACAGAATGGCCCTGGCAGTTGATATTCTAAGTCCTAAGCGGTTCTAGCAAAATTCTGTAAATTCCTTTGAGAATAATGATGGACAGATGGAATGGACAGATGGATAGCGTAGTTACAGAAACTTTCACAACAAATCATTGTAGACACAGAATGGGACTTTTCTTCAGATCCATTTGAGAACTTCCTTTACAGCAGTGGATGGCGGTATCACTTCTCTTGACTATGTTGTATGCACAAAACAAACTGGTGATGCTGTGCAATATTCACCTCATTCATCATGATACTGGGCAAGGGAAACTGGAACTAACGATAATGCCGTGTGATTTGATTCAGCACAATTTCCTTTGATTTGGACTTCACATTGGGTCCAACATTATATAGCATTGGGAAATAACTTGCTTGCCAGGTTTATATGAATATTTTTCTCCTTATAGATTTTAAGATTGTGGATGAGTATGCATGCAAAAATGAAGGCCACTACTGGCTTAATTGATCCTGATCTTGGCTAATTAAACAAATAGGCTCAGATTGGCCCCAGGGTTAAGGAAGTTGTTTTATGTGATTGACCATGTGTCTTACCCCGACCCAAAAGACCTTTCTAAATTTAGGCCACTCTGAAATATTTCTTGATATTTCAAGAATACTTGAAATATCAAGATATTTTGATATTCTCTTGAGCAAGCTGACTTAAAAAGTTGTGGCCTCAGAATTCCAGGATGGAATTAATTTTCTGAATCCATTTCAATTGCTATTCATTCAGAATATGGAATGAAATGGCTTGTCACCTTGATGGAAGAAGGTGGGAAAATGTAGACCTTCTACTTCTCCTAGGCTTCTCGGTAGATTTCGGTTACATTGATTCAATGAATATTTATGGCTTGCCTTGAAAAGTAGGGCTTGAGAACACTCTTTTGCTGTGGTGCAGGTCCTCCCTGTCAGGTTGTGTCCAGAAGAGGGTGCTAAGGGACTATTGTTAGACAACTAGGTCAGAGACTTCTTATGTCCCTCAGGTTATATCTTGTCTCCTATATTTTTTAACCTGTATGCAACCATTGGGAATAGTCATGCGGAGCTTTGGAGTTGTGCCTTCGGTCTGCTGATAACAACCTTTTCTGTTGCTCCGTGCCTTATCAATCTAATGAAACAATAGCACTCTTGATATACTGCTTAAACTTGATATTGGGCTGGATGACGGAAAATATATTGAAATTAAATCCAGACACAATGGATATTTGTAAGAAAAAAGAAAACTAGATTCTGAATTAAGCTGAAACTTGCTCAGAATGGGGCTGTACTCCTCTCAAAGCAACAAGTTTGTACTTTGGAAGTGGTCTTGAAGCCCCATTTGTCACTGGATTTAAAAAGACACGTTTTCACAACTATAGCTAATGTGCTAGCTGCTTTTCCTCCTGAGTTAGCTGGATTTAGCCAAAATTATCCATACTTATGCTATAACCCACTTTAATCCCACTCCTTCATCCTGATAAAATGTATATCCTCTTCTCAAAGAGGATGGAATTAAAAATAGTAATTTAAATATCCCACACTTCCCTTGCTACCTATTAGCTATATGATATCTTCACTGAGTAGCTGCCATATTGCTTCTTTCATCTTTTATTTTGAACATATCCAAAACAGCTCTTTTCTCTCTTTGCCAATCTCAGTTTAACCTGAGTATTAATCTTTCTTGAATCATTTCCTGGCTACATGTATGTATTCCTTGATGATCTGTTCATTTTTTAAAAAATGCTTCTCATTAAAAGAACTCTCTTGAAATAGTTTACAATTAAAATAACATACTATAAAACATATCTCCCCAACTTTATTATCTTTATTTTCATATCTTAGCTAATATTTTTGTAGCTATATTGCTGACTGCTATTCCCTCCTCCCTTCAGAATTACTTACTACTGTGCTTTCAGTATCTTTTACTTTAGGAACTCCCATCCATCTCAGGTCTTTTCCCATTGACTTTTTTCTGGCATGGAATACTTTTTATCATTGTTTTAAGTTTATTCAAATGGGCTTTCTTGAAGTTCAGTGTATACAATATATTTGACTATAGCCAGCCTCAGCTCTGATTACAATCAAGAATTCCAACATTACATGGTCTCTTTCCCTTATATCCACATTACTTTTACTTTAACCAGTAAGCCGACCCTATTAGTTAAGGTCAATTCCAGGCTAGCTGGTTCACTTTCTCTATCTTAAAATGATGCAACTGCATTAAAAAACCCCATGCTTACCCTTTATTTTCCAACTGATGTCAGGGTAAAGATCTCCCAACTATTTCATCACTATTTGAAAAATTTGCAGTTTGCTACTGAAAAGCATGATCCCCATCTTTCTTTTTGTTGGGTCATACCTCAATGTAAAATGAAAGTGAACATTTTCAAATCTCTCTCACAATGACACTTGAGGAGAAAAAAATGTAAAAGCCCAAAGCTTACTGTCATAATTACAAATTGCTATTTAGTATGTTTAGTATGATTTAGTTAGCATACAGAAAATAGTCTTGACTTACACATAAAGATTTACATTTTCTGAATCCTACATTATTTGAAAAATTTTGATAATAATTGCTTTTGAATAGAATGGCTTTGTTTGCAAATTGTGCTAAATGAAAAAGTCCAGCTAGAACTGAAAAAGAAAATTAATGAAGAAATAACTATCCTAAAGATGGCAATTCTAACTTTTTTTTGAATTTTTGTTTTGTGAAGAAAGCATATTCAACAAGGATTTTTAGAATTCATGACTATTACAAGCTTCAAAGATGTTTTCTTTTTAAATGGCTTCAAAACAACTTTACATGTTGTGTTCTAATGTTTGATTTTATTTCTTTTGCTTTTTTTATAGTAATTCTTTTAAATTATCAAATGATTAATATTGAGACTAATAGTAGAAGCAAGGAATTGAAATTGCTGCCAGACAGAATACAGGCAAATGGCTGGTCCCTACACAATTGAAAATCAAACAAATATTCCTTAGAAAATTACTTTTTTAGTCCCTAAAAATTGTAATGCTGTCTCTGTTTCTTGAAGGACTAATTGGAAGACATCTCTTCCAGAAACAACCCTCTCCCAACCCTTTCATACAGGTTCAGAGCGGTGGTCCTCAAATTACAACCTGGATTAAACAATGTAGTTGTAAAGTACGTCATGTAACTGCATTGTTTAGTGACAACAATCTAGGCAGTCTCAGGTCCACACAAGCTCAGGGAAGCCTAATGTCAGTCCGAGGCCCTGAGTTAGTGCAAGCAAATAAAGAATGAAGGAGGGTATGGTACAGTGGGGGGAGGAGGGGCGGGAGGGGGGACTTCCCACAGCAACTTGCAACCTTCCCTGCTGACTTTGATTTTGCTTGTGGAAAGCTGGCAAGGAAGATCACAAATGGCAACAACATGATTGCAGGACACTACAACAGCTGTAACTTCAAGGATCAGTTGCAACTTTGAACAGCTGTCGCACAGGTGTTTACTAAACAAGCATTACCTGTATTCACTAAGCAAAGAGCACTTCAAATTATGTTATTGTAAGAAACTAATGATTAGGCTAATGAGATGGAGTCACGTGTTACACTATATACAAATGAAACAATGTGATATGCAAACTATGCTTAATAGAAACTTGTTCAGTTTCAGAGCTCATGAGAAGGAACAGTCAACTATGAATTATTAAACCAGGTTTCCATAATTCAAAGCAGACCCCAATTTTTATAAGTATCTCAATAGAACCTGCATTAACAGGTTCAACTTCACTTAATTCTAGTATTATTCCTCAAAATAAACTACTATTCCATCACGATTCCCAGAGTATATAATTATAAAGCATGCACCTAGTTGTCTAAATAGAAAATGTTTTCTGTTTTGCGTAACGGTGGAATAAATTAATCAGGCAGGTTTTCCTTTTAAAAATGGGGATTATTTAGGAAAAAATGCCATCAGATTTTACATGAAAGACTATGCAATGTAAAATTCAAGCAATTGCAGATTAATTTAATTCAGAACTAACTAAAAAAATTAAGTTGCACACAAGTGTTTTCTTTAGCTGTCTGTGAATAAAATTTGGATACAATTAGTTTATCCCAAGGCTAGAAAGATTAAACAAAAATAAAAGCAAAATTATAGAGCATGTATAAATTGTTTTCAAAACAAACAAGGGCTTCTATCCAGATTGCCTTATTTTTCCCCTAAATGAAAGTTTGCTTTTATAGCACTCTCTTGCTTGCTGATTTGTGGACTTTGTTCTTTACTTAAAGTTGCCAGAATCTAGGCTCCATTCAATTAAGGGCCATTACAATTACTTTGGTTTTAAACACCACATCTTTTTTAATGCTCAAAATGAGAGACAGCAGAGTTTGTACTTTAATTAAAGGAGAATACATTTCAATACAATGTGAATCCAGTATGTCTCTAGAGTGGTTTCCAAAAATGACACAGTGTCTATATGCTGTAGATGCCGCACCTTTAAATAATTAAGTTAATGTAAAGCAGCTGAGGGGAGGATTCATTTGCTTACTTGTATCCAGCTGTTGGCCTTCAATTCCAGAGGGTTCTGTGGTTCACCACTGTACAGACAACATAAGCAGCACATCAGAATCTTCTGGCATTCATCTGTGGATACCAATCCAAATAAGGATATTAAAAAAAAAAAATCAAAGCAGGACAAGAAGAATCTTTTCTCATGTTAATAAACAAAAACAAAAAACCAAGGACATAGTAAATCTTTAGTTATTTTTCTTCTATTCCATTCTTTCTAAGTCATCCCATTCATCACATATAGACTGTTTCATTCTTCCGTCTCTTAATACAAAGCATATTTTAATGTATTTGGAGATGGGCTTAATTGATTGTCTTGCTGATTCAATGTGAACCTAATTAATTGTGACAAACTTAAATCCTATCGGTTTCAATCTAACTAACTTGTTCTGAATCAAGCCTTCTTATTTTTTTTTTTTGCAATTTATTTTATTGATAAAACTATACTTAAAATGTATTTGTATACAGAGAACAACAGTTTTATGACATTAAATTAAATTTTTTGCATTGTTTTATTTTTCTAACTTAAAAACTAACTCTGAATATCTTTTTCCTCATAATTACTTCCTCTCACCACTACTGACTGTTTTGTTACTCCCCCAACAGAGTGAAATTAAGAGCAGCTAGTTACTTGTCTATTTTCCCTACTTATCCATTTTCCCTACTGATAGCAATGAAAGAAAAGCCAATATGGATTACAATATGACAAAAGTACTCAGAGGTTGGTGTATTAAAATCTTTAATTACAATTGTTCTGTTAATAAAGAATTCCTCTTAAATAGTCCAAATTCAAGCATTCAAAACCTGCCACACTATAAAAGAACTATAAAACTGTATGTTAAAAATCTATACGTATTGATAACCATTTAAATCCAAGGACAATTTTGCGGTATTAGATACTACTTGCTTACAATGGTATCGTATGTGAAAGGATTTTGATATAGCCAGTGTAAACAGTAGGGCCACTTTTGTTAACAATCCTGCTTGTTTATGTGTTCATGTCATTATTATATTACCAACTACAGAAGATGACCTACAAATTACAAGAAGTCCTCAAGTTATGATCATTTGTTCAGTGATTGTTTAAAATTATGGTGGCCCTGAAGGAATCATACTTATTCCCGGTCTCTGAAATTATAGCCATTGCAGCCCTCTTACAAGCACATGATCAAAATATGCCTAGCCCCTTCCTACCTATTTCTCCCTCATCTCTGCCCTTCTGGCTCCCTGCTGCCCTGTGCTTTGTTTGCCCAACTGACCGTTACCATTTCTTGCTCCCACTGCAGATCAAGCATGCCCAGTCTGGTTCTCCACCAAGGCCGCCTTGCACAGTGTTGCAAAGGACCTAATGAGGCACACATTGTTTAGCAATGCAAATTCCAATCCCAATTGCCTTCATAACTTAAGGAGTACCTGTGTATAAATCCATAAAATATAATGTTCCTGCTCTTATAAAATGTTGGATTCTATAAACATTCCTTAACATCTATTTTAAAATTCTGAAAACTTTGTCTTCAAGGTCTTTTAATAAATTGTCTGGGGTGGTGAATGACGCCATTTGAGAATGAGAGTATTTCCAGAAAGGCACCAGGCCCAGACAAGATAACTCCTTGTTTAAAAGTTTGTGCTGACCAACTGGCCGCCATCTTCACCTGCATCTTTAATAACTCACTAGAGATGTATTATGTTCCTTCTTGTTCCAAATGCTCTACTATCATCCCAGCGCTGAAGAAACTCTCCATCAAGGAACTGTATGACTTCAGACAGGTTACTCTAACATCTGTATTTATAAAAACCTTTGAAAGGCTAGTGCTGGCCCACCTGAAAACCATAACGGATCTGCTGTTAGACCCTTTCAATTGCCTACTGAGCAAATAGAACGACAGATGATGCTGTTAATATGACTCTGCACTACATCCTACAAGATCTTGAATCTCCAAAGTCCTATGCAAGGGTCCTCTTTGTATACTTAGCTCAACATTCAATACTATCTTTCCAGATATTCTTCTAACTAAACTAAATCAGCTACCTGTATCTGACCACACTTGTAAATGGATCATAAGCCTCTAACAGGCAGGAAGCAGCAGGTGAATCTAGGCAAAATCACATCAGATACCTGTAAAATTAACACAGGAGTGTGTGCTCTCTCCTCTTCTCTCCATATACCAATGACTGCCTCTCAAAAGATCCCTCTATTAAAGTACTGATGATACAACAGTGATTGTCTCATTCGAGATAACGATGAAACTGCATATAGACGGGAGGTTGAACAACTAGCCTTGTAGTGCAACCAGAATCTTGAACTAAATACACTCAAAACCATAGAAATGGTGGTAGATTTTAGGAGAAACCCTCCTATACTACCACCTCCTACAATACTAGACAATATAGTATCAACAGTAGAGACCTTCAAGTTTCTAGGTTCTATCATACCTCAAGATTTAAAATAGACACTGAACATCAAAAACGTCATCAAAAAAGCACAACAAAGAATGTCCAACTTAGAAAGCTCAAACTGCCTAAAGAGCTGCTGATTCAGTACTACAGAAGGATTATTAAGTTTGTCATCTGCACCTTTATAACTGTCTGGTTTGGCTCTGCAACCAAACAGGACAGACACAGACTTCAGAGGATAATTAGAACTGCAGAAAAAACAATTGCTACTAACAGTTACGTCCTGAGGTCCGGACTATCCCCACCCTACTGGCCTTCCGAAAAGCGATGAAGACCTGGCTTTTCTGGCAGGCCTGGGGCCGTTGATTTCGCTCTTGTGATCTGGCGAGATCCGGCCATGAATGGCATGAATGAGTTTTTAATGTTCTTAATATTTTTAGTTTTTAAATGTTTTTTATAATGATTTTTTAAAAATGTATTGTGAGTCACCCTGAGTCTTCATAGAGGGGCGGTATATAAATTGAATAAATTAAATTAAATTAAATTAAATTTTAAATTAAATTAAATTAAATTAAATTAAATTAAATTAAACATGCCTTCCACTGAAGACCTGTATACTGCATGAGTCAAAAAGAGAGCTGTGAAAATATCTACAGACCCGTCACATCCCGGACATAAATTGTTTCAACTTCTGCCCTCAAAACAATGCTATAGGCCACTGCACACCACAACAACTAGACACAAGGACAGTTCTTCCCCCGAATGCCATCACTCTGCTTAAGAACTAATTCCCACAACACTGTCAAATAATTTACTAAGGCTGTATTACTATGATTCTTCTCATCCTACCTGGTACCTATCTCTTCCCACTTATGACTATAACCATATTGCTTGTATCTTTACAATATTGATTTGATTGCTTATTAGTAACTTATGACTATCACTAAGTGTTGCATCTTATGATTCTTGATGAATGTATTTTGTTTTTCTTTATGTACACTGAGAGCATATGCACCAAAGACAAATTCCTTGTGTGTCCAATCACACTTGGCCAATAAAGAATTCAGTTCAGTTCAGTTCAGTTCAGTTCAGTTCAGTTCAGTTATATAATATAATATAATATAATATAATATAATATAATATAATATAATATAATATAATATAATATAATATAATATAATATAATATAATATAATATAATATAATATAATAATATTCAGCCATATTAGTTTAAAACAATAATATTCCAGTTTGGACCAGTTTGCAAGAACCAGTAATAAAACCGGCAGGAGGCTCCACTCACCGACCCGGACGTCATCATAGGTGATTTGCACATGCGCAGAAGCACACACACTTCCAATGCAAACCAGTAGTAAAGGTAAGTAGAACCCACCCGAGTGTAATACAGCATTTAGTGAGAAGCAGAATGTTCTGGCTCTTCTGTTCTCATTTGGAAGTGATGCTCTAAACTAATATGGCTGAATATACAAGGCAAGTCACTTCTACCTGGAAAAAGCTGCTCTTGGGGCACATAAGTGCCAAGACAAAAAGGACTTTATATGTTACAACCAGTATTTTAAGTTAAATCTGGAAACATACTGGTAACTAGTGCAGAACTCTCAAAACCATGGCATTGGTAAATTGTTGCATTTTGCATCCTAAAGGGAGTTACAAAGGTTGTTACATACAGAGGGCACTGCAATAGTCAATTTGAGAAATGATAAAGCCAAGGCAACCTGTTCCAGGAAAGATTGCCTCTGGTATTCCTGCCAAAGAATTAATTAGCTGAAATAGAATGATTCTGCTAGAAATGCTCCTCCTACAAAGACACTGAACCCTGCAGTTCCAGAGATGTGTCCCAGCCTTTTCAGACAGTAAAAATTACTGCATGGGGAACCCACAAAAATGGTAAAACACAAGAGACCTGAAGATTCTGAAATGAACTCTCAAAATCTTATTTTGAGGATTAAGTTCTGTCTTGAAGATTTTCTACCATTTTTATTTTGGAATTCTGGAAAGGAATCTGCAGATGCTTGCTGGAAACTTTGGCTCTATAATGTTAATCTCTATCGTTAATATTATTGAATTCTCAGGTTCTATCTATCTATCTATCTATCTATCATCTATCTATTTATCTATCATATTTCTATGCCGCCCACTCTCCGAGGACTCTGGGCAGCTTACAACAATCGACAGTATACTATATAGCATATTGCCCCCAACAATCTGGATCCTCATTTTACCCACCTCGGAAGGATGGAAGGCTGAGTCAACCTTGAGCCGGTGAGATTTGATCTGCTGAACTAGCAGTCAGCTGAAGTAGCTGCAGTACAGCACTCTAACCACTGCACCACCTCAACTCTTCAAACAAATTTTATAGATTAACAGTTAGTAATATTCAACTGTGTGTTTTCTCTCTTTTCTTTTAATTTTATTACAAAGTATTTCATACTATTAATTAATGTAATTTTTTTATTATTTTGGGCATCTGTTGCTTTCATTACAAAACCCTTGTCTATAATGTTGATACCAGCAAATATATAGCTTTGCTAGATGTACCAGTCTGATGCTTACATTGAAAGTATAATTTTAATAAACACTCCCTTAATTATCAATTATTTTAACAAAACAAGTTATAAACACTTACCATAACCAATGACAAAAGGATTCCAACAAAGTCTTCCTAATAACTGACCAATTAATGGAAATTTTTGGACTGCAGTTGTAGAGTTCTGAAATTAAAGAGAATGCTTAATCTTTTTTTTTTTTAATTTGATTTATATGCCGCCCTTCTCTGGAGACTCAGGGCGGCTTACAATGCGTTAAGCAATAGCCTTCATACTTTTGTATATTTATACAAAGTCAGCTTATTGCCCCCACAAACTGGGTCCTCAATTTACCCACCTTAGAAAGGATGGGAGGCTGAGTCGACCTTGAGCCTGGCTAGGATTGAACTCGCAGAAATTGCAGGCAGCTGGATGTTAATTGCTGCCTTTAGAAATTAAATGGGCGCCAAAACACGTTGGCTACCCACAACGGTAGGGAATGGGAAAATGGAACTCAAGGCCAGTGCATCTTTGGAACAAGTGCTGGTTAAATGTACAGATAATCCTTGAGATACAACAATAATGGAGTCTTCTCATTAGTCACATGTCACAATGGCTGTTAAGTGAAGCATTTCATTTAGCAATCTCCCAATCCCTGCTCTCCTCAATAAATTGTTAAACAAACATGCAGATCATTAGGTGGAACAGAGGGTGGTGGTGGGGGAAGCCCTTGGAGGAGTAGCACAGGTTTGCCTGCCCCAGTTTCCCCCCACTCATTCTGCTTCCTACCCCCTTGGGTCTCCACAGGCCTTTTCCCACTCCCACTGGGTACCCTCAAGCCTTAGGCTTGATTCCCAAACCACCATACCAAATACCCTCCTGCTCACTTACACCTTACTTTTAGAGCTGTGCACAAACAATCACAGCTGTTCATACTACTGTCTTACATACTATAGTGACTATACCACTAGTCTGCTCAATTGTTCTTACAGAGATACAACTGAAAAACAGAAATCAAGACAGAAAAAGAAAACATTAAAGTTGTAAATTGAAGTATTTTAACATCTTTCCACTCAATTCAACTTTTTGTGGATCAACACGCTTTTATAGAAGCCATTCTAATTATTTATTATTTACTTATTTCATATATCAAATTTAGAAACAGACTATCTCTTTCACAGAGAGGAAAAAATGAAAAAATACACAAAAATATACTAAAAAAACTATTTTTGTTGGTTTCTCTTAACTTACAAGATGAAAGTGAATACATAAAAACAAATTACTGAAGGTATCATATTGCTACATCATTCTATACATTATGTGAAGGACTGAGTCCCAACCACAGTACAAAGTAATCTTAATATTTCAATTACCTTGTTACATTTAATATGAATTGCAACCTGAAATTTAACAGACACTATACCTACAAAACCTAAAGAAAAATTAACCAAATGGAAAGAAACTTTGCTATAAAAGTAAAACATGGTGCAGTTAATAACCATTTTTATACAATCAAGCATTTTCATTTTCTTTTTTGTAGCTTTAATGACTAATATTAAAAGAGATTTTTAAATGATAGTTAACCAAGATAATGTGCAAGTAACAGCAAAGTTAATCATTACTTCTCACTACAATAAATTCTTCAGATTTGATCCAAATTTGGAACAACCCCTAGACATTGTGGAGTCATATACAGAAGGTCCGTCTGAAGCCAAGTTTAATAAGTAATTCAGTACAATTAGAAAATTTGAAGAGAAAAAGTTATGTCCTCAGAAACATAGGCAGCTGGTAGCAAAATAAACTTTTCAGTAGCTGATCTGCCACTTATTATTTTATCAAAAAAGCTTTCCTGGCTAATTTATAAATAAATAAATTTATAAATACTAATTTTATAGGCTAACTGCCATATAACAAAATATATTTTAGTGCACAACAATATAACAATATCCTAATTATTTACAATTTGTCTTCTATAAATTATTATGACCTAATAATAGAGAAGCAAAATAGCAGAAGCAAACTAGATATTTGCCTGTGATCGCCTAATGGAGATATGAAAACATTTTTGAAAGCAACAACAATAAAGTTAATAGGCCAGCAGACTCCATGGTTTAAGAGATCACTTATAATTTTAAGATTATAAATTAAGGATTTGTACCTAATGAAATATATGGCATGAGAATGAGAACTAAATACTTTTTATTTTAAAGTATTTTTAAAAAAGCTTGCTGCATTGAATAGGAAATCTCATGTGAGAATATAACCAATCAAAAAGAAAAGGTTCATTCATAATAAATCAAGACTACAGGAAACACATTCTTGCTTGCATTACCTATGGCTGTTTCCCCAATTTGCTTCTATGATCCAGCAATACATTAGGTCAGTACTACAAGGCTCTCTGCTACTGTTAGCTTTTTATCTTGTCAAAATGTGGGGTGCAGAATGTTTCTGTAACTGTCTTCAAAACAGTTCATTCTTTCACTTAATTCACTTACCATATGTTTCAAAGCTCCATAAATCTGCAGGAGAAATTCCTGTAATTCAGGCAAGTGAAGGCAGACATCTTGCTGGGATTCTAAAGTGGTGATCTGATCCCACTCAAGAGTCTTGTTCAGCCAAAACTCAATGCTTGAGTTAGAGACTCCACTATCTTCAACCATCCTGTCGCCTTAAGGGGGTGGAAAGGGGGGTGGGGGTGGGGAGGAACAAATGAAAAAAGCCTTTCTCTTAGCAACGATTAAATCACTTTTATTACATTACGAGATACTGCAGTTTTTATGAGATGCATTGCCTGTGTAGTGTAGGGGGCTAATGCCTCCTACTAAAGGCAGCAATTAACACCAGCTGCCTGTAATTTCTCTGAGTTCAATCCTAGCCAGGCTCAAGGTCGACTCAGCCTTCCATCCTTTCTAAGGTGGGTAAATTGAGGACCCAGTTTGTGGGGGCAATAAGCTGACTTTGTATAAATATACAAAAGTATGAAGGCTATTGCTTAACGCATTGTAAGCCGCCCTGAGTCTCCGGAGAAGGGCTGCATATAAATCAAATTAAAAATAAAAATAAAAATAAAAAAACAGTAGCTCCTAAAATGAGATGGCTTTGCCTATCAAAAATAAGAAGTGGGGAATAAAAGGCAATCCATATATCAAAATGCACCACTTTACTGGCACTTGTCCTTTTGTTTACTAAATAAAGTTTTGTGACAAGGACCAGAAAAGCAGAATAGATATCAATGATTATGGAAACATGCACTGGCATGCAAAACCCATAACCAGCAAGAAACAAATGCAGTCAGAATTCAACTTTTAAAATAAGGACATCCTTGAGTTGCAATATTTCATCCAGAAACCACGTTTGGAACAACAGAAATACTGTTAATTCTCAGCATTTTCAGCTTTTAAAATAAAATAAATCATAAATGTCCATGTAATATGCATATTCAAATATTTTGTATAACTATGTCAGCATCAGAATTTGATCATAAACCAAATACAATTCTTGCAGAGAAGGGGTAACTCTTCCTTCCTTCTTTCTCTACGTCCCTCCCGTCCCACTCCCTCCAATGAAATACAGTCCAAGATCCCACCCTACTTTTTAACCAATTCAGCTGGACATTTTGCACAAAGGTGGTGTAATAATTCCAAGAATTACCAATTGATGCATGCTGGTTAGCTTATAAAAACATGAGCCCAGTTCATTACATACTCAAGGTGTTTAAAGATTGGCAAGACAGGCAGGACTTTTCATAAATACCTTTCACTGCTTCTTCCATCCTTAAGTCTTTTTTCTCCCACTTCCCATCGGTACAACTAATGAAGACAGAGTAGGTTTCTTATCAACATGTTGTATACCCATCTTTAACACAATTTTGCACACCATAGATCCCCAGATGTTAAATATATATTCAGTAAGTAATGTTACTAATTTCGCATAAATCAAGATAATATAAGATGACCCCTATGAAGATATTTTTTAAACAGATTAGTGGACAAATATAATCAAGACTTGCATGGTTTCAGAGAAAGCTGGGGGTTGTGCCTGCCAATCTACTGCATGGTAGTTTCTCAGTTTACAAAGTAATAAAAAGAAAAAGGCTTAACAGGCTTTTACAATTAATGAAATCTTGGTACTAAAGACACATGAAAATTAATGAGCAAGTCCCCTTTTCCACTTCATTTGCATTATTTAATATACCTGCATACTTCCCAACAGGCCAAGAAAAACAATGATTTCACCCATACTATGCTTGCCACTCAAACATCAGTCTATCCCTTCCCAATAGGCTAGCAAAGATTTTTTGTACTATCAAAACTAAGTGAAACCAAGGAAGAAATGAGAACATTTCGGGTAGGGTATGCTTAGGCAGAACACTTTAAAACTGAAATGGCATCAATATGCATTTAACATTGGTGGCATTTAAGAATGGAAGGCATCTGGGCTACTGAGGAGCTTTAAGACCAGTTGCACATACACACTCCAATGCACAAAAATAACTCACATGCTTTGAGTAACCGAGATAATGGAACATTTTAGAAAATCATCTATTATTTTAAAGAATAGGAATTAAGAAGTAAAAATTCCCAATTGTATACAGAGTCTGCTCTCATACCATGTAACACTTTGAGACCCACCTTTTACTAAAATATTGCATATTTTGCCAATCAGGACAATCTACTCCCTTAATGAAAACATTTCAAAGAAGTAAGGAGACTAAAGTGATGTCTTGAAAAGGATCCTTTTAAAAGGAAATGAGTTTGCAAGGATTCTTCTAACTTAGTACTCACAAGATGTTCAAGGTGAAACAACAGGATTCTGTTCATGCTATAAAAGAGCTGAAAAATGACCCATGGTATAAAGTTACTTGGCACATTAGTTCTTAATAGTTATTATCATAAATTATGTATGCGAATGGCCATGTAACCTATGACTTTGAAGCAAAAAATTACTCCTAGTTTATTTTCTGTTTTCTCAATTAATATTTAAGCTGCTATAGATATAAATATCCTCCTCCTCCTCCAATTTTATAGAGCCCACTACTGACAGAGGTGTTCTTGATCATTGTCATTCTGCTCAAGTTACTTTAGCCTTTCTGGGAGAGAACAAAGTGGAGCCTTGCTCCTCCTACCTCAGAACCTCCCAGGAAAACTCTTGTTCTCTAGTTTTAGAAGCAGGAAACCCTGCAGAGTTTAGGCATGGGGTATTTGTTACATCCTTCAGACTCAGTAAGCAGCATTTCTAACATGGAACGGATTAACTTTATTATATTGAACAAACTGTCTGGATTAGTGTCTGAATTGTAACACTTTAGTCAGTAACTTATGTTAATAGTTTTAAAGGCAATACACCAGTGAGCATCAATTATGGTCCGTATATTTAGAAATATCAGATCTGGGCTGAGAAAATCTAGATAACTAATAGATCTCAAAGAGCTAGGTTTTCTTTATCTGGATTTTTGCAGCCCAAATCTATGAATGTTCATTATAAAACAAAGTGATAGCAGAAGCATTTAAACAATACATTAAACTGATACATTTTAGAACGCATTCTCTGAGTAAATTATCTTTAGTCAAACTCAACACCTGGACTATTTGTACATATCCATGTAGTTTTTTTGGCAACAGTACAGAAATTGTTTGCCACTAAGCTGTTTTTGGACTTCACATTCCAGTCTAGACCCCTGGGAATTCATTGAGCATTTTTTTCCTAAGTGGACAATTAGTCATAGGGGAGGAAATGGCATCACAAAGTAAGAACTGATTACATATTTCCTTTCAAACATTAAACATTTTATAGCATACAAAACAGAACAATCTGCATAATTTTATATTTAATACCAATAATTATGTTAACCAATATGATAGTTCTTATTTAAAAATAATAAATCAAGAATATATCTAATGATGATTTTTTCCTATTGCAAAATAGAGCCCACAATTTAAAAACTCTATTTTTTCCCCACTGTAATTCCTTCTTCCAATCCTTCCAGACAGACTTGTCTTCAGAGCTGAGAAAACTTCAGGATTATTAAATATGGCATAGATAATTATAGTACAGCTCAATACCGAGTATTTTATCTTGCACAAGTGGAAATACTTTCTGATAATGCTAAAATAGATATAATTCAAGGAAAAAAATTAGGTAAGCCAAATTGCTTTTAATTTAGATATGAAAACATATAATTTATGATGTAACAATTAAAAGCTTGGATGAAATAAAAAAATTTCACATGGTAAAACTTACATTTATTTTATGAAATATACAATGCCATCCTGCTCAAACTATGAAGGCACCATTAAAAGGATACTAAGTTCACCTACTTCCCTTTCTAATCACATTTGGAAATTCTTGTTAACTCCTTTTCGGCTATTAGATACCTTTGGATCAATGAGTCTGAAAAAAATAGGGTGAGTGTCTGGCTCCAATTCTTTAGTAAAGTTTAACTACAAGCTTAAGAACTTTTAAAAAATTGAAATGAAGTTAAACAATAAAAAGGTAAGACTTTTTGACTTGGGAAAGTTATCAGCAGATTAAGGATACAGAAAAAATTGAAATGAGCTTTTGGAATTAATTATAAATAATCCTTCACACGTTCCAAGTTTTAAATTTTTCTAGAGATAGCACTTTTAACAATTGGACACTAGACAGAATTAAATATTTGAATTAAAGAATACATATATTTGATTAGCAAACTCTAGAATGAAACAAAATATTGTTAACATTTGAGAAATGTCACTTTTGAGAAATGGATCAGAAGTTAATATCACCTACGTCAACAGCAGTGTTTGTTTCTATGGATATGTTCAAAAGATCTGGAAAGAAACAGCAGAAGAGGAACAAAGTTCATCCGACAAGACAGAGACAGAGTTGATACTGAAAGAGGATCCCAGTAATAGACAAGATGATATGGAAAAGAGATCACATTCTTTAAAAAAGAATTAGGGTTACATTTATATCAGGATATTTAGATTGCTATATGAAAGATATTACAACAATTACAATACCAAAATATGGAGAAGCAGTGAAGTCTAAATTTATGCCACTTATTATAATATGAAAACTGATTTAATTTTCATATTATAATTGTTCACTGAATATCTTAGTCATTTGTGGATACTACAAAAAATCATGTTAGATTTTCAGGATTTTGAATAAATGCCAGTCCACAAGAGGGCAAAAATGAAACTATTTGTTTAGCAAATCTATTTCTATCCAAGAGATGGCAGTGGCAGATCAATCATCTGTATATAACAAAAACCAGAGGGGGAAATGTAAACTTAGGGCAACCCCTCCACAATGTTAATATTTGTCCAAAGAGTAGTAGTGTTATAACCACTGTTATTTTTAGATTCTCAAATTCCAGTTAAAAAGTTTAACAGATAAAAAGTCTTTATTACATAGCTATTATATAGCTGTTAATGAAAAATTTGATATTATTCATTAAAGAGCTAAGCCAATAGAGAGAAACATAGCAGATGGATACCTCCTAGATGACTTTGGACCACTCACTTTCTCAGCTGAAAAGAATTGTCATGAGTATCTTGGAGGGATAGTCAGTATACTGCTTTGAGTTCATGGGCAAAGGCAGAATATAAATCTACCAGATGAATTCACCTCTCATTACCTTACCTACAGATATTTGTAGCAGATTGTTAGTAAAATACACAATCAGTGTCCTCACCTAAAACCTAACAACATACCCTGAATTTGGGTATTGTTTACTTTGCTCGGAGTAGAGCATTACTAGCTTTATCTCATATAAAGAAATAGCTGTCATTTAAATACTATGCATGAACATTCCCAATTTCCACATTTTGGATTTCATTCCATAGCAAGCATTTGCCAGGCTTTAAAGGAGACAATCTTTCCTGCAGGTAGGACAGGTTCAAAATTCAGCAATAAACTGCACTGTAAAATAAAGATCTGAACCTAGCTCTTTAGAGCTCTAATATATCAATCTAGATATTCTTATCATGAGGTCAAAGCCTCACTCTTATTCCTGATAATAGATGACTTGATCTTCACTTACAAAGGTGATGAAAAAGAAAACGCTCCATTTTTCTCTTACTTTGCAACAAAACAAAGCCAACTTGGTACTGTACAGTGTATAGGGAAGCTACAAACCATCAAGTTATTAATCATGAGGATTATATACAGTATTAGCGCAAACATAAAATAGCAGCTGCTGAACAATGAAAGCAAGTGGATGTTATTACACATATATCTGATTTATAACCTACCCAGAAGCTTCAGTTTGCACAATAAGGTAAGAGAATGCTAGAAAATATAAAATTTAATAGCAAGCAATCTGATTTAGTAGGATATATACTTGTTCAAAACATCCTCAGCCAGGCTGCATGTATCAAAACAGGATGAGTGGGGAGAAGTCATTGTTTCCCCCTCCCTATAAAACTTTTTTTTACAGTATTTCTTTTACAGTGGTTCCAAAGCTGAGCAACTTGCTGCTATATATTATTGTGAATAGAGTTACTACAATACGGGATGTGCTGCCCTTTCCGCCAGAAAAATCCCATTCATTTATTCAATTATTCTTACAAACTGTGTACTCCGCACAATTCCAAAGGGCCTACAATGCTAAGATTAATTACCATATTTTCCGGCGTATAAGACGACTGGGCGTATAAGACGACCCTCCTCAGAGCCATTTAAGGCTCATCAGAGCCTTATGGGCTGGTCTGCCTGGTTACAGGAGAATGAGACCCGGCGTATAAGACGACCCCCGACTTTTGAGAAGATTTTTGTGTTAGAAAGTAGTCTTATATGCAGGAAAATACAGTATATACAACCACTTCTAGCCAAAATGTAACAGTATGTATAAATAACTTCTGTCCATCCAAAAAAGTTCAACCAAGCCGATAAAAATCATCCATCAAACAACTGACTGAAGGAAAGTCTTTGGGGCCACTTTCCTGGTTTGAGGCAGGAATGGGAAGGTATTAATAAAGAATATAATACACAAAGGTTTTTAAAATCTTTATAAAATGTTCTTGTATCTCTTATTCCATTATATTCAAGGCACTGTTAAAATTTAAGGGATTAAATCATGTTTGTTGATGCTAAACAGTATATGGTCAGCATCTAGATGTGAGACTCTTCCGATAAAGCTAAACAATTCCTCCATGTGATAAGAGTTGCCAGTAGTAGTACATTTGTGGTCCAGCAACAATTTTCACAACAAAAATGTAAGGCTGCTGCTTCCTCCTCCATCATCATCCTCTCTCATATTTATTTGGCATGAGGAACTAGCAGTAGAAGAGCTGGAGGATGGGGGCCTGAGGGAAAGGACGATCTTTTTTATTTCCCATAATATCCCCTAATGTTAACTCAGTGAGGCACTGGAGGAAATCCAGGAGACAACAAAATTGAACCATTCAACTCAAAGATCCAGGCATAGAGAAAAACAATAGAGCTTAGTGTGTTAGGAATTACAACACAAAATTGCTCACAAGAGTGCCAGGAGTATTAAAATGGCCACTGTGACTATTAGATAAAGGAGCAAAGCTGCGATCATATGTTGCATCCCCATTTGACTTTTTTGATGCACATCGCCCCTCAAGATTTCTAGAAGGGGAAACCCTAGCATTTCCCTCTGATCTTAGATACAATTTACAGCCACAATCGAATCCAAAATTTATGTTGTTAAGCAAGGAATTTGTTGAGTTTTGCCTCATTTTACAACTTTTCTCAACACCTTTACGTCAATCACTGCAGTTCTTAAATTAGTAACACGGTTGTTAAGTGAATTTGGTTTCTCCATTGACTTTGCTTGTCAGGTCGCAAAAAGGGATTACATAACTCTGGGACACTGCAACAGTCACAAAGGTGAGTCAGTTATCCAGCATCCCAATTTAAATCACATGACTGTGGCATGCTCTAATGCAGGGGTCTTTGCTGGCTGAGGAACTCTGGGAGTTGAAGTCCACAAGTCTTCCAAGTTGCCAAGGTTGGAGACCTCTACTCCAATGGTTGTAATTGTCATTAAATCACTTTTTTCAGTGTCGCTGTAACTTCAAACGGTTACTAAGTGAACTATTGTAAGTCGAGGACTGCCTGTATTCCGCTTTATATGAAGACATTCAAATAAAGCATTTCTTTTAGCAGAGCACACTCAGAGTGCCACCTCAGCCGCACATTCCAGCCAACATGGTACCAAAAAGAACAGCCGGGCGGGGAGAGTGAGCAGGATGAAGCTGTGAAAAAGCTACCAGGCCTTTGCACGAGGCTCTTTTCTGGAAGCGAAGCGCGCGCTTCATTTCGCCCAGTGGCGGGAAAGCACCTCCGCAAGCATCTTTCCCGCGCGCCCTCTACCATCTCCGGGACAGCGCGTGCGCGAGAGGCGCAAAACTCCTTTCTAAATTCTGCGCTGGAGGAAGTCCCGGGTATTTGGTCTTTGAAGCGTCGGGGAGGGTGGTGGAAGTATAAGCAACCGGGAAAATTATGACCCTTCCTACATTCTTCACTTTAAGCCATTAATGTGCCGTTAATCTGCCGCTGTCTTTTTTCTCCAAGTTTTCCCGCCATTCCTTTAAAGCGCGCTATCACAACCACCCTTTTCCCCCTGTCCTTTCCGAGGCAAGCAGAGTTTTCCATCCTACTTCCAGGTGGGGAAATAACACAAGGCTGGAGTCCTTTCATGGGGGGCTCCTTATTTTTCGGAGGCTCGCTTGGGTCAAGCTAGCTCCTGGAGAATGCAGGGAAAGACCGGCGTGGAAATCTTTGCATCACGAGTCTGCGTGGAATAAGTTATTCCCCCCCCCCTTTAGAAGAGGAGAAACGCAACTGCAACAGGGAGGGAAACTAGAGGAAAAAAATGCGAATTTTAGAAGGAGGGAAGACATCCGAATTTATTGCCAACGGGATTCCGCGGGAGGAGAGCAATCGGGGGTTACTGATGGGAATTCCGCTCAGGAGGGCGTTGAGTACAAGTTCCCGGGTGGGAAGGGGGGGAATCCAGGTAGTCGCTGGGATCCGAAAGCGATTCAGTGATAACTGAATCAATCGAGCTCATGTCAATCACACTGATATTTTACTCGAACTAGTCAGAAAACGCATGGGTGTTACAATCCAAGCAGCTTTTACGGAAATGCAAGGAAATGCAAAGCGCAGCTCCACGCGCGCGTTTCGTCCCCGTTAAACAAAGTGGGTTTCTTCCCCCCCCCCCCCAATCCCTTCTGAACCGATAAGCAGAGTCACCGCCGCTGCCTTTTTGTCCTCCTTTAGTTATTTCCATATCTAGCTTGGCTTTTGCCTCAGCCGAGATCTCAACCCAAGGGCTCCGCAGTCGCTTTTCGGTTTATTGCTGCCCCCTGCGAACCCGCTCCCGCTCACCCGCAACTCACCGAGGGTTGCTGCCACCCGCCCAACTTTCAAACCTTCCTTGAGGCGGGGGGGGGGAAGATTCGGAGAGACCCGCGAACGGCAGCCTCTGCGGCCAATGGCCGCTGGGTGAGGATGTTGCTCCTCCCGGTGGCTCCCTTGAGCCAATCTAAGGCGCAGAAGGTGGGATTTCCTCGCCGTGCGCGGCCTTTTAACCCCTTAAGCCCTTCGGAGGCTAGGCAGGGGGAGGCCGACTAAAAGGCGGGAAAGCCGTCGTTTGGAGGTAGAATGTCAGCCTGAAATATTAGGCTGACGATTGCTAAAGACAAACCCTTGGAACAATCTTGAGTAGCGAAGCTCGTGGCTGCAATACAGAACGTCCTTCTTTTGCTTTCTTTTCCATTCCTCCCCCCCCCCCCCGCTGTTGCAATGCTTTGGCTGGTGAACAGATTAGGTTTTAAATTAGGTCCTTTGTATCAGACAGACAAACAAACTTGAAAGCATTTGTTTATTTATCAGATTTAGGCAGCAGGACTTTTGCTATCCAAGTGACCCTGGGTGACTGTCAAATGAATAGATCATGTCTGTTGTTGGCACAGAAAGTATGAATCTTGACTGGCAATCTAACCGTAGAACTAATCAGACGCATCCAAGATGAGCATCCGCAAACAATTTGGCCAAAGACAGAAAGCAACAAGGATGCTATAATTTTAGCACCTTAAGTGCAAGGAGGCAGATACATTATATTATATTGTTTACGTTACAATATAATGTAAACCCAAAGGAAGCATGGAGAGACCTTGCAAATAAGTGCCTGCTAAAAATATTTAGACCAGATTGGCAAGTATACTTTTGTAAAAGTGATGTCTGGTGTATCCTAGAGCTTCAATTTATAGTGCTTTGTAAGTAATAATCACCCAATTCACCCAGTGTGAATTGGGTCTCGAAGTCTATTGTTAACCAATGCAGGGTTGTTGTTTTTTGTCTTTTAATGACCCTGTAATCCAGTGGTAGGTTGCTATGAGTTTGCCCTGGATCAGGCGAACTGGTAGTGGTTTTGGCGGGAAGCTCTGCCCACTCGCCTGGACGTTTCTGCGCATGCACAGAAGCTTCTGCGCATGCGCATCCACAAGCGAACTGGTAACGATGGGATTTGAAACCCACTATTGCTGTAATCCCTTACAGGGGTAGAGTCAGGGCAACTGAATGGAGCTGAGTGTTCACTGGCCGGATGCCCTTCCTGTCACCAATGCAGAGTTCGCAGCAGATAATAACTCAATGTGCCCAGAGAGAAAAATATCTGCTACTACTAGTATCGAACTCACAGCTTCCTGATTGTGAGGCAAGGTTCCACCTCTAGGCCACTGTACCACTCATTGTTAACCAATGCAATGCTGTTTTTTCCCTACAGTGGTGAGGTGGGGTTGCCTAGCCATAGTTTAGCTCTCTGTATTTCAAACTTGGCAACTTTAAAATGGGTGGATTTCAACTCCTAACTGCTGCTGGAAAATTCTAGGAATTGAGATGTACGCATCATAAAGTGCTCCTGTGAGGCCACCAAAGCCTCCGAAAATCACATGAGAATGGGGCATGTTCCATGTGGTTTGCAGAGGCTGCGCGAGACCATTCTCTGAAGTTGCTTCAGGAACTAAGGTCTTTGTGTGTCTTGAAACAGCCTCCATTAAGCTGCCAGAGCCTGTTAACAGAAGGAGAACACTGCTGAAGGTGACGAGCACGTAGTAGTAGTGCTGGGCCGTAGAGGCAAATGTAGCATTCCCAAGTCTTGCACACCTTGGTGAAGTGTGCAAGGCAGACTTGTTGAATGGTAGCAGTGACAATAGGGCTGAACTCGGGCCCAGCCTCAGTGTTATTGCTGAGTACCACTAGTCAGAGTGGTCTAGATGAGGGGGAAGACACAAACTTGTTTCTTTTGCTTGAGTGTATGTTTGTGTATGTGACACACCAATAAAGAGGCAACTGTTCTGGACTGACAATGTTAATATGTTAATATTCTATATGGCAACTTCTAGCTTCAAGATATCTTCTATGGATATTCAATGCTCCGAGAAGCTTTAATACTTGAAGATAATCATAGCAAATCATTAATTTGGCAGTCAAGGCTGTGGTTCCATCAGAATTATGAAAAAAATATTTTTAAATAATTCATTGCATAGCTCAGGCTGTAAGATGTAAAATTGATGTTACTGTTGAACGGAATGAATTATTCCTCACCATCATAGATCAAGTGAGAAAATAAACTATTATCTTCAGTGTAGCAGTGTGTACAACATTTTAATTCCATTTTTGTAATATTTTTCCTGATGTAGCAGTTTGCAAGGAAGGTTAATTTTTTTCCTCCTGTCAAATTAGTCTTAAATGTTCTCCACTTAATAAATCAGTGAGAAGTCTATCAGCTGCACTGCAGGATTTAATTTCCTTTGTGACAAAACAATAGAGATTTATGTTGCCTTTCAATATCTATTTAATATTATAAGTGGAATGGAGCAGAAACTAACAGGCATCTTTACAGCAGGCAACAAATTTTTCATATTGGCTTTCTGGAGAGTTATTTTAGTTTAGTTTAGTGCATTTTGCCTTGACAAAACTCCTAGTTTAAAACTCTGTGGCTGGCTCCAAATGGCTCATTCCCATTTTTTCAAATTCCATTGGCTATAATATTTGAAACACTGCATAAAAATTCCCTTTTGACAGGAAAAGAAATACTGTTGATAAATCAATGAATCTAGCACTTAAGAAGATAGTGTGCTTTCCTCCATACCCTGTTTCCCTGAAAATAAGACATCCCCTGAAAATAAGCCCTCCCTGAAAATATTTAAATGTGCGCAGCTGGTCCCTGCCATTTCTTCTGGTTAGGGTTAGGGAGACAGAGCTGGAAATAAAGATGGCAAGAGGTGCCCCATCTTGCTCCATGGGCCCCAAAATAATAAGACTTACCTAAAAATAAGGCCAAGTGCTTATTTGGGAGTTCAAAAAAATATAAAACAGGGTCTTATTTTCAGGAAAACACAGTATTAAGAAGCTACCTAAATTCTCAGTCATTTCAGATTGATTGTTTCTTTGGCCGAACTATACAGTAGGAGAAACACCTTAAATTAGAAAAAGATTAAGAATATAAGTAAAAAATGAAAATAAAATAAGTAAAAGCTTAAAACAAAATATAACTCCTTAACTACTCACACTCACCAATAAACACAGCTTAATGTTTATTTGCTTCCTGTTGTCTCCTAAGAAAAATGATTTCATTCTTAATTCAAGTCTGTGATATCAATTTTGGCAACTTTCTTGCAGAGAAAATGTGCCCTTATAATTTCCTTAATTTGGCAAAAAAAAAAAGGCCGCCCAAAACAGACCAGAAGACAAAAAAATTAATTAATTACAGTATAATCTCCTTAATACACCAATCAAGGGTTTATTCTTTACAAATGGCATGTTAAATACAGGAGTTGATCATTATGGCGGTTTATATCATCTATATGATGATGTCATACAAATGATACAATGGAACCATTTGTGTCATAGATATTATATCATTAGATTGATATGAAATACATCAGATGGTGAAATTGCTGCTCAGAAGGTCCCCTGTATTGAAGTCTATAAAATTAAGATTTCCTTGCAATAATTTTCCTTTTTTTCTTGCTCTTGCTCTTGCTGTAAACATGAACATTTTTCTTCATTTTTAAATCAGTGTTAACAATACTGTATCAGCCTTTCACCTTTCACCTTTTATAAACAGAGTGTACATGGACTTCCCCAGAGCTTTTGTGGAGTGGACTCAACTGTGAAAATTTAGAATGGGGAAAGTATTTCAAAGCCACTTGAGCCACACACTGGCACCACACTGTCTATTTTGACCAGGACTTTATTCTTTGTATTATAGGCCTATTATTGTTCTTATTACTTATACTAATCATTAAAAGCAGTTAAAGTATGGTATGAATGTGATAATTCAATTATAATCAGCCTCTATTTCAGATTCTCCTCTAAAGTATTATTTACTTGTATTGCAGCTGAATGCACACCTCCTTGTACAATTAGGGCACTGTAGATTCTCAATGAGTGCCACTCTGAAATGGTTACTTATGTCAAAGGATTTAGCGACGTTTAGTTTAGTCTTAAACAAATGTTGTTCCCTTACTTAAAAAAATGATTAAAAAAGTTAAAGGAAATAAGAATCGTAGGTAGGTTTAACAGAGACCAAAGAGTAATACTGAATAGTGTAAAAAATATGAAATATAAATGGGAAAAGTGGTTTCCAAATGAATGCTGAGTGAACTTTGAGCAATCCAATCTAGGAAGGTGCATCCATGAGAGGAAAAATGACAGTTACAGATCACCATAAGTCTAGTGTCCCTGCCTACTTTGCTTCTACCAGGTCATTCCCATGACTTTCTACATACTACTTGTAACCTTGTTGATAACCTAATTCGTTGTGTCCCTTCTCATTTTGTATGGGGGGGGGGGGCGTTCAATATGTCAATTTGTAGAATGCGTACTGAAGTTGTCCAAACCCTAGAGGTGATGGGGCAGGGAACCAAGAGGATACCAAGAGAGGTTGCCATGGGCATTCTGTTGAAGACTCATCCCTGTCTTATATTGAAGGCATAAATGTTTACACTTAAAACACACATTTATGCACTGTGCTTTGACAGATGTAGGATAAAATCAGCTTGAACAAATGAAATTGCCAGTGATGAATTATCATTGGATACATCTGTTTTAATGTAGGGGTGGGCAAGTTGAAACCCCTTTTGCAGACTTTGGTGGACTGAAAACTTGACAGGATAATTCCTTCCCATTTTGAAATGTGGAACACATGAAAAAACTATAAACTATCATGTATGTATTTCATAGTTAAAAAGTAAACAAAACCTTCAAAATTACCCCAAATGCTGTTCTACTCACACATCAGATGTGGTCCTTAGCTTCTTCAAAATCTTAGGTTCAGTTCTTGGTCCTGAATGATTGCCCACCCTGCTTCAAGATACCACAAGACTATTGCTTGTTATAACCGATTAACACTGCTAATCCATTAGATCTGGTTCTTGAGAATTCAATGAAGAACTCCCTTTATTGTCTAGGCAGCAAAGCAGTCTCAGACCACAATCTGTCAGAATTATAGATCTGTGGCTGCACACCAAAAATTTGTTGCAACTTTGAGATGGCCTCTATGCTAGGTCTTTAAAATCCCACCATAAACATTTCATGTTAAACAATGAAGGTCAATACTATGTTTAAAAAGGTGGTCCAGAATATTGTTTCAGTTAGCCTATATGAATCAAAGAAGATGCAAATCACCATTTTTAATAAATGTTCCACAAACAAAATACGTAAACAATAAGTTATAATATTTTTATTCATGTTAGAATTTCTATCAGTGTTTGAACATTAATGTTTAGAGAGTTTGTACAAATTTTCATTTATGATTTAAAATTGAGAACCACACTAGATCACAAAATGGTAACCCTAATATTTCACACTCTCCTTAATACTGTTGACCTTGATTTTGTTTGCAAATGGGATATCGTGAAAAATGTGCATTGTATTTTATGTCTCAGCATTGTTCCAAAACATAATGGTATTGTCACATATAAACTCTTTTAAAAATATAATTCTGTCAAAAGAATTGAGGACTACTATGTACACTACAAAAATAAATTTTCATATAAATAAATTATATGGCATACTTTTATCTTTGTAACTGAAATACAAACCCATTCCTGCTAAAAACAGGCAATGAGAACCAGTCTGAATATTTTTTCCTTTCGACTTCTCACTCTAAAAAAACCCCTACTGAATGAGTTCTTAATGTAAATGTTATATACTCTCTTCCTATTTAACATTAGTAAACATTCTATACAAATAAAAATTTCAATTAAAAAGTAAAAACATAGCTGTAATCGTGTTTCCAATAGAAATAAAATCCCTGCATTTTGTTTGTTATAAACTGGCATGACAAATACTGTAAGAAAACATTCTTATGATACAAAAATATAAATATCAACATTTTATCATTTAAAAACATAGAAGAGCTGATCACTGAAATCTTTTGCCAATGTGACAAGAGAAAATGGTCTATACTATGCGCCAAGGAGTAGGCAATCCCATAAAATAAAAAGGCAAAAATATCTCTGACACTCAAACACACACACCGAGGAAAGTTAAGGTGAGGACTACTGAAAACTACATTCTTGTACTTGCTCACTTTCTCCCTCTTTCTTAAAAAATAACTCGAAGCAAATAAGCAACTGTCATAACTTCTGAGTCGCCAGTACCTGACAGAGAATATAAGCTTATAATTGGTACCAACTTTGCAAGATTGCTTCTCTTTATAATAATCTAACTTTACCATAATTTAGATGCTTCTGTGGCAAAATAGGCCTACAGAATGAAATTTCCTGCCTTTTGTACCACAAAGACTATGAGCTACCGAGTTGCTCTATAGAAAATTCAAATTAGACAGATAACTACAACCATTTTGCCTCAATGTATTACAAATGTTGGAGCTGAAAGGGCTATGCTGGTTAATGTATTATAATGACAGATATATAGCAGGGAGAAATGAGAAATGGAGCTAAACAGTGACTAAATAGGAAGATTAATTATTGAAATAATCATATGAGGCCCACACAATACAGGCTACCAAGGTTTGTTTGTATGAAACTGTTTCTTACTAAAGTTAAGCTGAATTTAGATATTAGATTGGTTGATGCAAAATCGCTTAAATATATGGGGTTTTTTTTTAGACATAGCTGCTCTTGGCTAATTTGGTAAAATCAATTGCTCCAGAACTTCTTATCAAATATGAGTGCTGATAGATTAGCACAAGTCTCAAATTTAACATGTGTTGTGTTAAAAGCATTAGCTTTCACTCACTGAGGTGTGTTCAGAAGAGTACTTGCTGAGCTATGCACCAGCAAGAAACTGCTTTCAAATGCTATCGAAGTGCTTATACTGTGCGTATAATCTTGTTTTAACTCAAATAATATATAGATCTGTTTGCATGTTGTCTCATGCTCCTCAGACGGGTGAAATCCAGCAGGTTCCGGAGAACTGGTAGAAATTTTGAGCAGTTCAGAGAACCAGTAGTGGAAATTTTGAGCAGTTCTGAGAACCGGCAAATACCACCTCTGGCTGGTCCCAGAGTGGGGAGGGAATGCAGATTTTGCAATATCCTTCCCCCAGGAGTGGGGAGGGAATGGGGATTTTGAAGTATCCTTCCCCTGCCACGCTAACTAAGCCACACCACACCCACCAAGCCACGTCCACAGAACCGGTAGTAAAAAAAATTGGATTTCACTACTGTCCTCAGAGTTTTGTTGAAAAGGAGAATTGTCTTAATGGTGGATGATGATGATGTTGTAAGGGCAGCTCATGCAACATATGTAAGAAACACAGGAATTCCTCTTTTCATGAGATCCAGACACAACAGAGAAAATTAACCTCATTTTTTTTCAGCCTCTGTTACTATTTCAAACTAAGATGCAGAATGTTAACAAAGATGGTAGGGAATCCATGCTGACTCTGTGCTTTTCATATCGTAGTAAAAACAAATATTTTTTTCTTTGAAATGCAGAATGAATGTTTAAATTAAAACTTAAAGAACGTTTAATGAAAGGATAAAACTTTTACTAAATTTTTGATGAAAACCTTCAAGTATATGTAGTTTTATATGGAATACAGGGCATGTATTAATAATTTGTATACCTTACATCTTCTGGCATCATTTCAAAGCTTTGCCTTTCTTACTTGATTGCTTCAAGTAATTCCTTCCTATTTTACTATTTTTTTTATACATTTGTTACTCTTTTACTCGAGAAATGAAAGCCATAAAATAGTGTTAAATGAACCATCTTATTTTCTTCTGGAATATACCTAATATGGCAATTTTTCATTATTACAAATTTGAAAAATATTGTTCTTTATTTAAACATCTAAATGATTAATACTTAAGATATATTTCTCAACCTGGTATCTTCCTGATTAAAAAGCCTATAGTACAACACACCAGGGTTGCCAGCTTGGAGAAGACAACATTAAAAGGGACATGTTTTTAGATCTGATAACCTGAATGGAAATGTTCTTTGACTAACTTGTAGGTTTCATAAAATGTTGGGACAAAAAAGATCAAATACATCTGTTGGGTTGCATATTGCAGCCATGACTGCATGATCATGATGATGAAGTGCAGTTCTAAAACACACCAAACTTTTTACCATTTAGCTTCCAGCATCTCATTCTTATTCTGCATGGGATGATGCAGTAAGGATAAGAGGCCATTTTATCCTCACTGGAGATATAGCCATGGTGCAGTTAGCAGAGGCAGTTTTTGTAGTTTGCCAAGCACAATACATCAGAAGCCTAGAACTTACAAATGCTGGCTCCCAATCATTCCACACTCCTTTTTTTTTAATGGTGGTGTTAACAGTATTATTATTATTGGTAGTTTGTCAGCTGTTTAAACTGGATGTGGAATTTTATTAATTAATTATTATTGACTGATTGCAATCTTACAAACATCTGCTCACCCATGAAAACTTGCATTAATGCTGACTGAACTGAAAAGTCCAAATCTATAGCTAGCCAGCATTGGTAGGTTATTAAAGGCAAAAGGGATTATATAACATATAATTTTCTGGCCAAAGCTCTTACATGTGAGCCATTAGATATGAGAATTATAGGTAAGTCACATACTTTCATTGCTACATTCATTTCAGCAGGGCATATGTTAGACGTTCACAATAATCTGTTCTCCACAAAACAGTTACAGTACACAAACCACACAGCTATGCCTACTTCAGTCATCAGCGTTAAACACACTGCTCTTCATATCTGCTCATTAAGGAAAAAACAGAAAAGAAAAATTATCACGCATAGCGTGTTTGAAAGTTAACAGAAGTATTTCATACTACCACAGGGCTGTGATATGAAAAATTTTAAAATAGTTTAACACACTTTCTCTCACACACACACAAATATATATATTTATGAACCTTTACACAAAAATATCCTAATACATTAGCAATATTTGCATAGAATTATACATGTAAATCATACAATATTTAAGCAGCAACAACATATGCTGAAATTTATGACTAGTTTAAGCTTAATTGTGGCATAGAAATCAACGTACAGTAAGTACAGAGCACAAACAACAGTCCCCACTCTGTTAAACAGGAGTTTAACATAACTCCAGATTATACTACTTTACACAGTTTCTCTCGTATATTACAGATGTGTACATCTTTTAAATATTTATAGAAATAATTCACAACATTTTACAATAGATTACAGTAAAGGGGAATATTTGTCCTGGTGCAGCATTGTCCTTCCCCCCCACATAACTTGAAGTAGTTTCTCTTCAAGTGTTTCTGGAAAGACGAGGTCTCCCATCTTTGGCCTCTTCTTTGCTTCAGTTATTTCCCTGTACAAATAAAGACAAAAAAAGGAGCCCCCCGTTCACTTAAAGTTCAGCAAAGATAAATAAATAATCTCAGCTGAAGCCATTCAGTAAGGCTGCAATTAAAAGTCACAAGACGTGTGTGTGTGTGTGTGTGTGTGTGTGTAAAACACACAAGTTGTATATATGATCTGGACTTTTCTGAGTGCTTTAATGTGAACATAGTAAATTCCAAGAAAAGCAAATTAACCACCTCTGTTTAGTTGTTCCCTTATTAAAATAAGATATTGTAATTTTTTCCCCCCATATCCAGAAGTGGTATTCAGCAGGTTCTGACCAGTTTTGGAGAACTGGTAGCAGAAATTTTGAGTAGTTTGGAGAACCGGTAAATACCACCTCTGACTAGCCCCACCCCCATCTATTATCTGCCTCCCGAGTCCCAGCTGATCCGGAGGAAATGGGGATTTTGCAGTAACCTTCCCCTGGAGTGGGGTGGGAATGAAGATTTTACAGTATCCTTCCTCTGCCGCGCCCACCAAACCATGCCATGCCATGCCACGCCCACCAAGCCACGCCTACAGAATAGGTAATAAAAAAAATTGAATCCCACCACTATCCATATCATACTGTCATTTTATATTCCATAATTTTCTTCAATGGCTCCATTGGACATAGGCTGTGCCTATACATAATGTTGAGCCAGGACTATGTGTCCGTGGCTTCACTCACAGATTTCCTCTTACCCCTCTGGTGCTTCAGTGTAGCATTAAAGAGGAAATAGAAAATATTGGCTTGTTTCTCATCTTTTCAACTAATATATCAGCATGTTAATTTAGTTAACTGGGTTAATTAATCACCAGTAAAGGGAAGAAACTTTTTCCTTCTTAATCGATAATCATCCTAGCTGCTATCAAGTGAACCCAGAAAATTGAGATATTGTCCCTTAAATTTGAGTCTAGACTCAAGCTCCTTTTTATTTATTGAATTCATATCATTGCCCATCTCATTTTCATGCTCCCTGTGTTTTAGAAATTCCTTAATACAATAAATTGCTTAAAACTGCAGCAGGCTACAGCAATAGCACTTAAATTTATATACCGCTTCATGCTTTACAGCACTTTCTAGGCAGTTTACAGAATCAGCACATTTCCTCAATAATCTGGGTCCTCATTTTACCAACCTTGGGAGGATGGAAGGCTGAGTCAACCTGGAGTCGGTGAGGATCGAACTCCTGGAGGTGAGCTGAATTAGCCTGAAATACTACATTCTAACCATTACGTCAATGCTGAGATGGGTAAGAATGCACTGAAAGCAATTATGCATGCTGGCAGATGGTGTGAGTAATGCTACCCGCTGGGGATGGAAAGCTTTACCTTAATCTGAGCCCTCGCCATGAGTCCTTTCTTCACATTCAACATCTTGCAGTTCTATGATTTCTATTTTAGAGTTCCTCTTCTCACACCGGACATTAAATGGCACATGAGGATCCTCAAATTGTCCATGCTCAGCTTCATGGTGTCTCTCACAGGCTGGACACCTTCCTCCGTGAGGATTGTGACTATGCCCAGCAGGATGTACAGCTACAGTAACTGAAGCTGAAGCAGTCACAGTAGTGATAGGCTGGCAGCATGGTGGCACAGAAGAGCCTGTGGCCGTGAAGGCTGGATTTCTGATGTTCTGAGAACGCGTTCTCTGACCAGAGCAATCCCTGTTACTAGAACAGGAATGCCCTTTAGTAAAAGTTTCAAAGGCATCTCTACGTGGCCGGTAAGGGGGTGGTTGAAGTCCTTCCCTTGGTTCTCTTTTCAATTTCTTGCTTTTATGCCATGTTTGTTGGGTTCCAGGGTCTTGGTTAGATTGTAGCTTTGGGCTTGATGGATAATAGCTTGCGTCTGGTTGGATCACCTGAAAAAAAAAATGGCAGAGAAACCTTTGAGCAATAATGTGGAACCAAACATTTTTATCTGGTTCATAAAACAGTTTTTGTCCCATTAATTAAATTTACTTTGTCACAGCTAAATTACTTCAAAGCCTACATTTATTGTTGCTCTATAGCCCTTTTACTTCATAACAAGCAACAAAGAGCATCATTCCAGCAAAACAAAAGATCGTGCCTGCATCCACAAAATCACTTTCCACAATCTTACTCAGGTGTGTTCTTGTCAATCCGTTTAAGTAATTTTTCCTTTTGCAAAAAAAGTGGAATGGAAATTTTCTTGTTTGGTTCCATAAGCAAACACTCTTGGTTTTTGGCAAGAGATAGAGCTCAAGTAGAAAATATTAATGAGATGGCACCTTTAACTGATAAAACCTCAAAACATGGAGAGTACAGCATCTTTTTGAATCAAACACTTTTGATCGAAGTGTACTTCTGCTCAGGGGCAATATCAAGATGCCTGGTAGTCAGACAGTTAAACTCCTGCCCCTTTTTAATGTATGTCGTTCTTATGTAAACAGGATGGGCCTTCAATTGCCCAGTCACACCTGCCATTTTGATCCTGTTGATTTCCCGCTCGCCACCATGGATACCCCTGACTCTACTTGTTTTTTATGGCTCTAATTACCTATTCTTCACCTCAGAAGCCAACACTGGAAGCGAAGCAGAAGCATCCCTTTTTACCTCCTACTGTTCAAATATGAATTGGACATGGTTTGGAAAAATACTTTGATAAATATTCATCACTTGTGTCAACTTATATCCAGCTAGAATTTTTTTCTTTTTGTTCTTGCTTACATTCAAAGGCTACTTAATGCTGATGAAAGAGAACCTAGCAAAACTCAACTGCTTACTTGGAAATTATCTCAACCAAACTATACCAAATCTACTTCTCTACTCAAATCTCTGTGTCAGAAAAAAATATATACAAATTAAACCCAGCTACATTCATTTAGCAATGGGCTGATTCTAATACTTCGCTTTTTTTTTTCATTACTGCAGTTGAATTTTGTAATAAGTTTGAAAAATACACTTAAAGGACAGATGAAAATAGACTTTGTATTTATTACCCTCCCTTTTTTTTCTTGAGATGAGGTTATGAAAACATGCCTTGGTCATTAATCATCTCCTTCACTTACAAACAATTACTATTTTCCGTACACTTATAGTCACATGAAATTTCTAAACAGGTATTACCTAACAATATCCCTTGTTCAAAGAATTATAATTTAGTATTTTTCTATTTTAATTTATTATAAATATTATTTCCTGAAACGAATTGATTCCCTGCTTCAGGATTATTTTTAACAATAAGAATGTGGGATCAATGGTACTATAAATTAAATATCAAATGGGATTTCAGTTACTTACCGTGGATTTGGCAAACACTGGATTTTCAGTTGCTTCAACAATGACTTGATGGGCTGGGGCCCCAGTTCTCTGCGGGCCCTCATACTGATGTAGTTCCTCACTGATTCCTGATACTGTTGTCTGAGAACTGTATTCGGAATCAGATGTATCTGAGCCATTTTGACCATGAGTTGGTGGAACAGCAAACCTCACAATGCTTGGGGGAGGTTCAGAAGAAGGGGTAGGTAGTCTACTCCTTCCATCAGCTGGAGAAACCTGAGAATGACATTTTTAAAGCTCTTAGTAGATCAATGATAGCTTAGAGCAGTGATGGCTAACCTTTTTGCCATTGTGTGCCAAAACATTGTGAGCGTGGGAGGGTCACGCATGCATGTGCCCACACCCATAATTCAATGCCCCCGTGCCTCCCCCACACACATGGACGCCCCACACTCCCCTCGCTTTTGGAACGCGATGGCAAAAAGGTTACCAGTGGAACTGGTAGGCCTGTTTTTCACCCTCCCCAGGCTCCAGAGGCTTTCTTGGAGCCTGGGGAGGGTGAAAACGGACTTCCACACACCCCCAGAGGCCCTCTAGAGACCCCTACGCTGGGCCCTGAAGGCCCGAAAATCAACTGGCCAGTGCACACATGCACGCTGCAGCTGAGCTAGGGCAACACTCACGTGCCCACAGATATGGCTCCGCGTGCCATCTGTGGCACCCGTGCCATAGGTTCACCATCACAGGCTTAGAGCATTTTTTCAAGATTGGAGAAATCCCACAATCAGTCTTTGAAGAACTATAGACAAATTGTGTACTTTTCCCACCTAATAATCCTTGATGAACAGTGCAGGAACATAAAATATATTAAGATTTGATACGGTTATTTAAACTGTGTTATTGCATATGATACATGGGTTGCTGTTGTTATGAAGTAAAAGGGCTCCAATTATTTCATACCTCCAATTATTGTTACCCCACATACTTCTGTGACAATCTGTAGCATAATTCTTTTCATTGAAACATCTTCCACATTACCCATCTTTACATTTACTTCCTGTTCAGTTCACTGAAAGACCAACTGATAAATCTTCTAATATTTTTTTCATACAGGACTTATTTTCTCGCTATATTTTTTCCACATTCACTCTTGTTTCTTTCCCTTCTTTCCTTTTCTCCCGTCATTCATTAATTTTTCACAGTCTTTCATATACTGTATGAACCTGCTAGTTGGTAGGATACCAAAAATATGCCGGTTTGGAAGGTAAGCAGCAATTTAGGTATCTAAGTTAATACAGTAGTATAAGTATGCTTGGGATAAAACTGGCCATAAATTGCGCTTGTGGCATTCTGAACAAAATCTACCAGAATTGACCCAAACTGTCTTTGCCATTAGTAGGGGGTGAAGAACTATGTAAAAGCCTCAATTGACTAAAGCTATAAAAGGAAGTGAAAGTCAGTATTCATATCTATATGGCATGTGAAAGATTGTGTTTTGGAATATAGAGGAAAGGATGGAGAGAGGGAGGGAGGGAGGAAGGAAGGAAGTGTCTATGAAACAAAGAAAGAGGAAATAATCTGAATAAGGGTGGTCTCATCTTTTAGACTGGAGCTGATGAATACATGTATGACAGTGAAGGTGTGGGTTCTGTTATGAAAAAAGGACTAAAATATGTGTCAAAAAGTATGAATTGCTACCATATAGTGATTCTGGGGGAGTATGAAAAAAGGAATTCAGAGATTGGGGATCTTCATTGTAACATTCTAATGAACAGTAACAATGAAACAACAGAAGATGAATTGTGGAGAAATCCTGAAAGAATGGAATTTGAGCTTTTGAGGGGGAAATTTCTGTGGATGTCATGAATTGATGGATGGAAATGAGACAAGAGAGTTAAAAAAAATGGTTATTAGAGCATTAAAAGACCTAAGAATGATGATTCTTCCCTGAGTACATGCTTTCTTTAAAAAATCTACTGTTTCAAGTATTTAGTTTAAGTACATAATTTGTGTTTAGAAGAACGCTATCTGAAACATCTTCTCTATGAATACTGTATGCAGAACATTATTTTTCAAGCAGACATGCTAGTATCCCAGCAGCTGTCTTCTGGGTCTGCAACTGACCAAACCTGATGTCATCATCTGTGCTTCTCTTGCCCCCCCCCCCCCAAAAAATGTTTCAGGAGAAAGGGGAAAAAAGTGAAGATGGCAGTAACAGACCTGCCTAAGAGGTAGCTGCAAGTATTGGAATGAAGCCAACCCCAATTAACAGCAATCAGCTGGGGCCACTAGCTATGATGTATAGAGGGCTTTAATATATTTTAATATATTTTTATGCTTTGCGAAATTTTGTATTATATGCCTTTTCTCCTTTTTTCCAGTGTTCTGTTTTTGAAAAAGAGGCATACAAATGGAAGATAACAATAGTTGGGCCATAAAATAACACTTCTGATATCCAATCACCAATTGTTGATAAAAGTTCTGCTTTAGAATCTACTCTTGTACATCAGAAAAGTTAGAACTGTAAAACAAATTAAGTTTTGGATTTTGAATTATGTTATCAAAGTACCAAATATTATAAAGCAATATAATTTAAAATGGTAAAAGCACAAAATGTGTATCATTATAATAGAACTTCGGGGGAGGGGGATGACAACAATTTCTACAATGAGCATAATACTGACCTCAGGATATGGTCCAAATAGGGAAAGGAGAACAGGAAGCAGCACCAATCCATTCAAAGCGCCTAAGATAGTTAAAATTGCCAAAACAGCAAAGAAATACCTGAAACATTATAAGATATAAACTGTTACAATCAGAAAGCGTGTTCAATACTAAACACATGAAAACAAAACAGATAATATACTTTCATTAAATATTCAAGCAAGCATGCTACCATAGCGTTCATTTTTTTTCTATTAAATGAATAAACTCAGCATGCAATTTTGTTTTCTTTTTTACCTTTTGGATTAGAGAGCTCTACATTCCACAACCAAAGTGTTAGTTCAAAAAAGGAAAGAGAAAAAAAAAGTTTGTTAATTTGCCAGAATCTTGCAGCATGTAATGTTATTTATGAACGTGTTACACAAACACAAAAATATGGAATGCAAACTGAATGACTGAAAGGATTGAAAGCACAAATACAATGAAAGAGGCCCTCCATTAGTGAAAATCCAGCAGAAGCAAACAAATGAAGTGAAGGGTGTAGAATTTAAACAATTTAGCCTAGAAGGAGAAAGAAGTCCACTTCTCCCAGCAACTAATCCAGTGTGAAATGCTCCTGCATCTAACAGCAGAATCTCTAATTAAATCTCTAGTGTATCAGGTAAGGCTTTCCCTTGCCATTCATTAATCATAACTTTCCGCCTTGAATTCTGTGAGCTCCACTTTTACCAAATAGCTCAAATTGCAACCTTTTTTAAACACAGGAACCCGCTTTTGCAAAGAAAATGCAAGCCATTCTGTGGTAAGCCAGAGCATTGTATTGCATAAGAGCCTTCTACAATAGCCAAGCTACATTGCAGGCTAATCTTTTGTTGAACAATTTAGCATCTCTGAACGCTCTTGTTTTGTGTCACCCAATTCAAACATAAAGGCTGAAGGACTATGGAAGAAGAGGAGAGTGCACAAGTGCTTGTCCTTTCCCACCATTGAGGGCTAAGGTCTGGCATCCTTCATGAATAACATGGCAAACCTGCCAACCAAGAAGAAAGCTGGGCTAGAAAATATCCAGCATGGGGGAAAGTGGGGATGGGATAGGGAGCAGGAAAAAGAGAGAGAGAGAGAGGAGAGAGGGATCCAGCATGGGGGAAAGTGGGGATGGGATAGGGAGCAGGAAAAAGAGAGAGAGAGGAGAGAGGGACCAGGGAGAAACAGGCTAAACCCAAAGATGCATTTTATGGATTTAGACAACTGTTTGAAGGTGAAAGGAATAGAAGGGGGAGATGAGTCAATTCTTTTGCTCACTATGTGGTTTAAGCAGGAAAAAAACCCCTACAGCTATCCTCATGTTATGGAAGTATTACATTTGGAAGTTTCTGGTCTGAATTAGTGGAAAGGGGAGGGGGAAAATAAGCAACCAATTTCCTGCACTAATGTAAATGAACACAACTTAAGAGTTCGTACACAACTTCGTATAAGACTTGCTGGAGTCAATTGCAGCTCATCAGTCTTGCTCTAGAATAAACAGACTGATTACAGATCTGACCACTGAGTGTATAAAATCTCTACCTAGATGTGCTGTTGAGCTTAAAATCTATTCCTTGAGGGAAAACTGCAGCCTTTCTCGGGTCTTGAAACAATGCCCAAGAAGCTTTGCTTATTTACTTTCCATCCATCTTCAAGAGAGAGAGAGAGAAAATAAACTAAATCCAGGTTGTGCTAGAAAATAATAAGAGCCAAGCTCAATTTTAAGACACTAAAAATAATTTTTGGAAAAAGTAATTTTTCAAGAGTGGACACCTAAGGGGTGGTAGTGACCACTAGTTGTGTGGTGTTCTGTTCTCACAATAAAATATGAACAGAAGCCCCACTGGTATAAATGAAGAATGCACATCCCTAGTAATCTCTTCCCTGAAGTAATGAATAAGATGGCAATGCCCTTCCCGGTGTTCCATAGGTAGAAGCTATTGACAGGCGATTAATATTTACTCCAACAGGTAAGATAGAAAAGCATCTCTTAGCACAATCAATGGAAGCAGATTAGCAATGTGGATGCCGGCTTCTCATGATCTAGTGTCCCCATCACTTCGGATGGGAGAGGAATTACTTATTCCCTCTGAAAGGGTTCGCAATCTTGGCGTCCTCCTTGAATCATGGCTGTCTTTGGTGGACCATCTGACAGCCGTGACAAAGGGGGCCTTTGCATAGGTTCGCCTGGTGCACCAGTTGTGCCCTTTTCTAGACAGGGATGCCCTCCGTACAGTCACTCATGCTCTCATTATCTCTCGGTTGGATTACTGCAATGTCCTCTACATAGGGCTGCCCTTGGGATGCACCTGGAGGCTCCAGCTGGTCCAGAATGTTGCGGCGCGGGTTGTTACAGGAGCTTCCCGTTACTCCTGTGTAACACTACTCCTGCGCGAGCTGCACTGGTTGCCAGTGGTCCTTCAGATCCGCTTCAAGGTGCTTATGCTTATCTATAAAGCCCTTCATGGCATGGGCCTGGGGTACCTACTGGCTTCCCACCGCCCAGTGCGCTCACATAGGATTGCTCTCCTCCGGGTGCCATCGGCCAGACAATGTCGACCGGTGGCGCCCAGGATGAGGGCATTCTCTGTGGTCGCACCGACCCTCTGGAATGAGTTACCCACTGGGCTCCAGACAGCCACTGACCTCCGCACTTTCCGTGGTGACCTGAAGACATGGCTTTTTCAGCAAATTCCCTGATCTGCTGGGAGTTTTAATTGCTTGGGGATTTTAAATTGGATTATTTTAATATCATTTTATTGTTGTGTTGTTTTATCTTGTGAGCCGCCCCAAGTCCTACGGGAGAAGGACAGCATATAAATATGACAAATAAAATAAAATAAATAAATAAATAATTGGAGGCAAGCAGGGGAAGTAAACCATGTGGTGCAAACAACTGCTCTTCATCATCTTTCTACCACTTACTATTCTGCTCTGCTATTTTCTTCTACCCAGTATAAACACAGTAAGGCTCAGAGTTGCCCAATTGCTAAGGCTGAGCACTCAAAAGCCTAATTACTTCATGATGAAATCACATCTGGAATACCTTATGTAAACACTGAGGAGAGAAATGATGCAGGAATGTAATGAAGAACTGAATAGGGGAGAGAAGCAAGAGGAAGTTTATGGGAAGCTAGGTGTAAACTAGCTTCAAATTTGGAGATATAAGAGGGGTATAATTTCAAAATATTTTGAAAAATTACATTTCTGTGGTGTTCTTTTGACTTTTACTATGCTTAGCAATCTAATAGTAAGAAACAGTAGTTCTCATAATATGCATTTGCCTTATTCTATATTTTGTCTGCAATGCTATACTGAAGAGAGTTGCTTTTCTGCTCAAAAACTCTGCCTAAGAGGCAGATAGGCTCCATTTCCAGCATCCCTCCAGAGAGTTTTCCTAAAGCAAGAATTAGTTTGATTCTTTTTATCTGAGATACTAATATCCTTAATAAAATCCACCAGCTTCCTTTTGGTTCCAACAGAAAGGCCAACAGGCAGTTTTATGGATTTTACAGGACATCCTGTAGTCCTGCTGACTTAAACATTCATTTCCAATTTTCTTTTTTTAATTTTGGTCAGGAAAAGCTTTTTATAACCTTTAGTTTGGAAAAAGAAGGGGGAGAAAGAAAAGACCAGGGTACTTATAGATTTATAGGCTTCTCAGTTCAAAACTATTCTCTATATAAATTGTTCTAAACGGTGTTTTGGTGAAAGGTCATCTCTGCTTAACCACTGGCAGTACCTAGTTTGTGAGATTAACTTAATGTTTTTATTAAATAAGAGTCTTGGCTGCCAAAGAGCCTTTCTGAGTTTTTCTCAGCACCTGTAGTGCAAGCAGAGTTTAAAATAAGTAGTAACACAGTACAGTAAAGTGAAGCCACAAGATTGCAGGCATGTTACATTATTACAACAGCAGATAAATAGAAATGTCCAAGTTTCCAAAACAGAAATATACAAAATAAATTAGGAATTGTGATAATCCACACCCATTAGGGCAGCTGCATCTCTCCCTTTCTCTCTCTGTGTTTCCCTTAACCCAGTTCAACATTGAAATCCCCAAACCCATATTGAGACCGCAAATAATTGGATCTCCTTGTTCAGAAATAAAGAAACAGGAGAAATTTATTTCCACCCTTAGACAAGACACGAAACAAAAGAGAGAAAAACAGTTACAAGCATGTTCTGCTAACAATGTCGCCTACGATCAATAATTAGATGGTGCTTTTATTACAGCAAAACAACATTTTACAAAAAGCAGGGGCAGGAGGTACTCCTGAACTCTTTATCAAGCAGGAGATTATAAAATAAAGTATAGGGAAGAAAAAAAGTGTATTGTAAATTTTAAAGCCAATTGTTGGGGGTTTTGCTTCTTATGCCCTCTTTGCTTTTTGCTTGAAGAAAAGTTTGCACAATTTTTTGTGTTCAGCCATGTAGTTGGGATTTTATTTCATTGACAAATTTGGATAAAATTGCTTTTCATTGGTGTAACACTGACATACAATCCAAGAGAATATTGCTTCTCTTATCCATATGTCTTATTATTCAATTGTAAGGATATTTGAGTAATCAAGTAAGTGAAGAGGTTCATTTTGTTCCCATAAAACAAAGGGAAAAGACGAAAATAAGCAAGCTCTACCTGACAATAAAGTCAAATTCAGATCCTGCAAGCATTAATACTCCAAGTAGTGTAGACACAGCTCCATCCAACACAGGTGCAAACATGTGTTCTAATGCAAGGATAGTCCTATGATTTTTGTCTCCTATCGCTGTTAGAAATGCCTAGAAAAAATATATTAATTAGTATGCATGCACAGTTTAAGGATACTTAACTTTCCTCACATAAATCAACAATGTTCAAAATCCAGCAGGTAATTATTTAAGGAATAGAAAAGTTATTCAATCTGTCATAAAATGTAATTTATAAATAAGCACCAGAAATCATTCCCAATCTCAGATATTTCAAGGCTAGCTATGATTATTCTCTTTTTCATTTGGGGAATTGCTTCCAATGTGGACATAATTCTTAATGCATACTTACAGGAATTACAACTCATCTCTAGGGATTGTTTGAAGATGGTCTTTATAGCTATTCTAAAATATTAAATGCCCCAACTAAATACCAAATAGTTTAACCAAACGGTGCGGATTACATCTGTAAAATATATAGATTGTTCTTTCTTCCTGTTTTGTGTTTTATTAAAATTCCATTCATTTCACCTAACAAGCAGAACTAGGGTATCACTGATGCTGTGAATTGTTCTTCCTAACCTTTGACATATCTTGCCTTTTTTCCATTTAAAACTTGATGATAAAGATTTAACTTTCCCTGACATTATTAATATTTATGCTGGAGTTCCTCTCACCCCTATATTCTTAAAATGTGTAATCACACTCCCTTAACTGTACTTTTTAACCATAGCATCTGAGGTTGGAAAAGGTGTTACATCACAAATTATTATATAGCTATATAACGCAGCAAAACATCCTCCAGATATGACAATGTATTTTTGATGTTATATTATACTACAGAGCCCTTGTACATAATGGTTTGGATTTCAACTTCCCTCGACCTTAGGAAGCATGGACAATGCTGGTCCATGTGGGAGTTGTAGTTCCAAACATCTGGACAGCATTGAATTCATGTACACTGTAGTTGGGCTCATAGAAAAATTAAAGAGACAGACATGCAGATAGCGGATGGATCAATAGTCAGAGCATTTTATAAGCTCTGAATTACAGAAACATGCAGTGTGGGTTTTAGCACACTAAAATGAATGCATCTGTGAGATGTGGGGGGAAATACAATAGAAGGGGGAGTAGATACGAATGAAATATTCATTTGTAAAAATTCCTTTTAAGAACTACATAATGAAATTTACTGATAGCTAAACACTGACTATTTTATATTCTGACAACTTTATTTTTTATGTTCCGCCAGCTATCCTCACTCTTTCGTAGTTTCCCTGTTAAATTTCTGGTGATGTTTTTCATTTCCAATTGTGATTCAGGAAGAATGCTTTTAAAATATGTCTTCTATTTTAAGTAAAGCTCCATCATATTAGAAATCTGACATCCCAATGCTAGGTCAGCAGGCATTTTTAATTTTAAAAAGGGGGTAGAAGACAGACGGCAAAAAAACATTAACTTAAGCCCATCAAACAGGGCTACAAAAAAACCCAAACAAACAATTGTAGCAGAATTAGCGCTTTCTGTATGTTTTTGGTTCCCCCCTCCCCCAAATCAAAGGGCCATCCTCAATTCTGCCATCCACTTTTTTAAAAAGTAAAGACACAAACTGGAAGAAAAACACTCTAAAAGAAATCTGGTAGCTTTACTCTAATTCCTACATGACAGCTGCCTGAAGTCTTTTGGTAGCAAATGACTACAGGCATGGAGATAAAAGGCAAAAGTAGATGAGATGTAAACTAATCACCTTGAGGTATGTCAGCATTTTAAAAAATAGCACCTGGTGCTACTTTTAGGGTGTGTGTATAGGAGAGAAAGACAGAGACAGAGAGGGAATGACAGACATAAATCTGCAATGCATGGGAGAGGATATTTAACCTGTTACATCTTCAACTATAATTCCAATAACAACAAAAATCTGCAATTAGTGCTATTTAAAACACCCTCCTGTAGGTGCCAAGGAGCAAGTAAAATTTACATAATAGCTTAAATTTTCATCACTCAAATGGCACACATGGGAAAACTAGCACCTAGAAAATTATGTTTCCACCATACACTATTATCAGTACATAGAACCATCTGTTCTGACGACAGGCATCACAGATTATACTATGAAATTACTCCTAATTTAAAGCCTTGGTATTTGCTTTGTACCAGTGTAAATATAAATATGTGAGAATTTTTGCAAACATAAAAGCACACACGCCCCACAGTAGAAGTTCCTCATCCCATTAAATAAGACTTTCAAAAAAATCTTCAACATTATGGGGTAATAGACAAACCAATTTGATTACAATAATGTATATTGCAGTAACTCAAATGCCTGTGATAAAGTATATGGATTAATCTGGAAAAATAATTGAGTAGATATATATATATATATATATATCGCCTCTTGATAACATCTCAAAAAACAAAACAAAACCAAGGAAAATGCATACATTATGACATCCTGTTATACTTCTAGTTTATATGAATTAACTAAGAAATATGTAAACATTTTAACATTTTGCTATTGCATGCAGAGTATTTGCAATTTATTTATATGGTCATACAAATTTGTACTTGAATTTAGAAAAGCTGCACAAAACAACCCCCCCTCCCAATACATACATGGCATATCAGAAATTAGAAAGGATGTTGCCACCTACCAAAGCAATATGAACTGTGAATTCCACTCCAATTCCAACAGATGCTATCAGGATGACGACAGGAACAGCACTTAGTTTTATTCCAATTAGACCCATCATGCCAAAGAGTTCCACTGTCATAAGAGCCAGTACAACCACCTAAAAGATTTCAGATAGTGGTTAATGATTTATCATGTTACAGAAACAAAAGCATAGCCAGAAAGTGCAATTGGCTTTTTTTTAAAAAAAAAAAAAACCAAGTTACTGAGTGAAGTGTCTGTATCTTTAGAAATGTCATATAGTAATGTCCGCTGAAGGTAAGTTTATAATTTGGAACTACAATCTAAAACTTTGTTAGTCTTCTGCTTTTTTTGCAATGTTTCACCTTCTACTTAATTCAGTCCTAGTACAGAGAGAGAGAGAGAGATAAAAAGATACAGGATTTCAACTAAGTAGACAACTGTAGGAAGAGGAGGAAGAGGTCTAAAAATTCTGTACAAAAGGTAGAATTCCTTTCTTTAACCCAAACCCACTTCTGTAGGAATCACAATAAATTATTTTATAAGCTAATGACTCATGACTGATAACATACACAGCCAAGTCTTTAGACAGCTCTTCTAGACTAAACATTTACCTTTTTATATACCTGTTATACAAATCTATAGGCCGAAAGTAATCATTTTTTACCTCTACCATTTTATAAGCTGCAGAGAAGTTCATAAAGTTTAGGCAGAATAACATCAAACATTCTGCTTGAAAAGAATACCAGTGTACTGAAAGAGGTCTGGTGCTTCGCAGAACATATAAAAAAGTAGTCTGTCTATATAGTTTATATTCACCATTTTATTTTATTTTTTACACTCTGCAGCACTATGCCACATTCTTCTCTCCCGTTGGAGCTGAACATTGTTATCGACAACCAGACTCCTCAAGAGTGAAAGAGTCACAGAATACTCACCATAGTCTAGGATTATAGTTACCTTGAGGTAAAATGAGCACCCTATAAATTTTATAAATAATGAGTTATGCTAGCACTATGGGGGCTCAGATTCTCAGAGAGTCTAATCTGTGCGGTTTAAGGAGAGCCATGCTTTGGGGATTATTTTGCCTTTCTCATCTGGGATAGCTGAAAACTAGAGAATTAACTGCAAAATCTGAATAGGTTTAAATGAAGATGTTTCAAACAAGAAAATGATTCCCTAAACCAAATTTGCCCATAACAAGTACATACTGCACTGTACACACTTATTAAAAAAAAACATGTTATAATTATGACTTTTTTCTAGGGTATTAAGATGAAGTGAAATGTTTTAGCCATCTTTATTTTTAAAACTTCCATTTAATACTGGGTCAAAATATTAAGGTTATTACAGCATATACCTTGAGCAAGAAAACCTGCCCTCTCAAGAAGTAGAATAAATATATCATGAATGATGCAATATACACACTCCACTAGTAACTCAGACATAAACAAAACCTTCCTGAGTGTAGCAAGAGCTATGCTAAAAGGAATTTGACTTCAACAAAGACTTACAATGATCCCAGCTGTCCAGGGGTTCAGAAGAATGAGGGCACACACCAGAAACGTGCAGGCCAGAACCACACTAATGGATAAGAGGAGCCAATGACGAAGGCTTATATATTGTTCCCAAAAGAGAAATGGATACCCATTTGGGTAACTGGGAATCCCAAGGCTAGTGTAATTATTGCAGATTGCTCTCACTTTCTCTATAGCTTCCACAAAATCAGAGGTATCACGCAGTCCATTGAGGTAGAAAGGAAATTGAGCATATTCAATAGGCTCAGCTTCTGGGACTAAGGAAAAAGAAACCCAATATAAATATTTTATACATACACATCGAATCATGAATGTAGAAGGAAAAAGATGAGTGTGATTGTTTAGATGCCCTGTGTTGCATAGGACTGTGTAGTAATTTACATTTAAATATGACTTTGGATACACCATGAAATGCCATACATACAGGTCTCTGAATAATAAAAAGGTACAGGATATGTCAGATTTAATTCATGCATGCCTCCATTGGATTCTATGCAGTGTACATTTGAAATCCCAAAGATCCCAAAGAAATCCCAAAAAGAACACTCTAAAGAGAAAATAGTAGAGGTATTCTAAAACCACTAATCCTTTATGGCTGGAGTCCTTGTTGTCCCAAAACAGAAAAAAAAAATTCTTCGAAGTTGACTTTGTTTTTTAATCACACAGTAGGTTTTGGTAACATTACTGCACATTGTAGGGAATTTCTGAGAAATTGCTAAATTTGTCCACCATAAAAGCAAAGATAAACTAACATGTTTTCTGTGAGTTAATTTTATGTGAACCAGACCATGAAAATTAATATCCTAATGCATTTTGGCCTTTATGATTCTACAAGATTCTCTGTCATTATTTTAAACTAATTAACTCTCCATCCCTATTCTAAACATCTATTAACCTGGAATAAGTTATCATATTATAAAAGTACATACATTGTTTACAAACTGTCAAGGCATCAAATACTTCCATTTAAAGTATTTTAGATAGGAAGCCAAACCACTAGGATAGAAAGGATTTTAAAATATCCATTCAACTTAATCTGTTATGTTTCACAATTTGCTATCAGCAAATATTAAGTCCTGAGTGACAACCACACAAATATTTGGAGATTAAATTACATTTAATATTTGGACTGGGAGATTACAAAATCTCAAGTACCTTTATACTACTCTGATATAAGGGTAATACTTCTGAAATCCTTGTGTTGCTGACAGCACTATAATCCCAACAATTTACAATGAAGCAGTGAATAGGGCCAGGATTTGTAATCAGTTAAATATTTTGAATGCTAAAGTTAGCCAATACATTTGTTACATTTTCTCTGGCTATAGAAAATAAGCTTGAGAGCATGTTCCAGTCAATCAAAGAAAGATTAAATACTTCAAGTGGTTAATTCATGAAATACATAATTTTTATCCTTTAATGACATGGCATATATACATTTTTCATGCTCTTTTTGAAAGCAATGCTAAGTCCACCATACAACCCATTCTTTCCCCCACTAAAGGAAGCTTTTTATAACTAGTTTTGGAGTACACTAGCTGTGTGTTCCTGACTCTGCAGGGTCATTCCCTTGACTTGCTAAACATGATTTGCCCTATTATAATCTCAACTATAAATTTTCATTAAGACAAGATTTGGCTGGGTGCCCAAGAGCTTTAGGATTGAGATAGAAGGAAGGACAATTTCCTTTTTATCCAGTTGTATTGCTGTAAATACCGCTCCTCTTCTTCCTTCACGCCTGCCACCCAATAACTAGCCAGCAGCCCAACCAATAAATCAAGTGTCAAAGCAACATTAAATTGGTATTGCTATTTAGAATGCAACAGAGAGTTGAGGAAAAATGCAAGGAAAATGGATATAATTCTTTTAGATGTCTTCTCATCCCCACCCTTACAGTTCACAGACACAAAGCAGGTGCTAGAGAATGACCTAGTTTTCCAGAAATTCTTTGCTTCCTGACAGATTCCAAACAAACATGCAATAATTCCCAATGACAAAAACTCTGCATGGAGCTAAAAGGTTTCCCTTACTTATAAAATGAGCTTGCAGTACTGAAATGAAATGCTGAATACAACATTTAAATTTTGATATAAACTATTAAAGAATTCTCCCCCCACACACACACACACACACAAATGCTACCAAAGTACAGCATTCTTCTACTACATTAGACAACCACATCTATCTTCTGAGTCTTTACAGAATAAAGCAATATATATTATCCTGTATATAGTCAAAAGTCCTGGAAAGTGTCAGTGGACTTAGAAGCTGCTAAGGCTGGAAGGAAAAGCAGAGACATTTGAATAAATAGCAAGGTATTATAACAAAAGGTTCCTTACTGGTTACTGGCATATAGTCTGCTTTATCATGGACCCATTCCGGACGGTGGGGCCGGATGTTGGCTTGAGAGGCAGCGTAGGCCACAGGATCGTTGCTAACCCAGGCTGTTAGGTACATGTAGAATGCCTTTGGGTTAATGATTCCATCTGCGTCCACCAAGCGCTGTTTAGCCAACTGAAAAATGCAAAGTGTTTCAGAACCACTCTTGCTCAAATTTTTAACACAAAAAGGCTGAGGCAAACAGCAGATGAGAGCACACAGAACATATGTTTGTGAGAAACATATTTTTATAGAGAGACCACAAGCATATTATTCCCAGCATGGGAGATATTTTTGTATCCAGATTTTTCAAACGGCTTGGAATGGTGTAAAACGCTTTGCGTGCAATTCGTCAGAAACATTAAATCAAAAGAAGGTTCCAGATGAATACTGAGCCAATTAAGCCTAAATTCTCATACATAGTCTGCAGCCAAGAGGGGCAAATGACCAAACTGCTGAGAAACGTATTTAAAGGTGGTTTTGAGAAAAGGGGGGGAAAAAGAATTGGCAAGAGTCCTGTAGACGTCTGTATGCAGTTAACCTCTGTTGTTAACATTGAAGGAAATGCCACCCAGTAAATGGAGGAGAGCTATAAAAATAAAACAACATCTGTATAAATTTTGCTAACGCTCGTCTCCTATAACCTACATATTTAGAAGATACCCAGCATCAAAAACCAGATGAATATATGGCTTTGAATAAGATAGTCTTAAAGTTCTATCTTGACCAAATTCTACTTTGTTAAACTACAAAAATGGTGATACTCAGAAGGTGCTGGAAAGAAAAAACAGCAGGTTTCTTGGTTTGTTCTTCATTCTGCTACAACTTTCATTTTTAAGGCTTTCTAATTATTTGAAAGGGCAGTGACAACTATCTTTAAAAAAAGAAGCTGGAATTTATCCACAGAACATGCAACAACTGTTTGATTTCAAATTGTTTCTAGACTTGCAGAACAAAATTCATGGGCCCTGGGGTTCCCATAGCACAATTTTATCTCTCTCAGGCAGAGGAAATTATGGTATGTTGTGAGCCAGAGGCCTACCATATTTGTCACATTGTGCAATTGGTATTTTAAGTTTTAACAGTCATTTGGAATTCTTTAATTTCATTTTAGCTCCCCTTTCTGCCTCCTCCTTCTGCTGACACACTAATAACATAAATATACAAACTGCCCTTTTTAAAAAAACATCAAATGCCAATCATTATCATCATCATCAAACTTGTGGCACGAAAGATTGAACTTTATCCTATGCAGTAAAATATACTGTCCTATACTGACAGAATTCTGCTTTCCACTGTCTGCAGGCAACTCAGAGGAGAAAGGGAGAATGAGAAATAACCTATTATGGTATGCGGGAAGACTGATAAGAGAAAGATATACCTTGGATAATCTGAGCCCAGGCTTTCAAGGTTGAAAATTACAATTCCTGCCCGGTGGGGGAAAAAAGAAAAGAAAACGAAAAATAAGAAAGTCCAGTTGCCTCTTGAAAAAATACTTTTTGGTCCTATCCAAAAAAGCAAACAGAGGAAAAAATTTTGGGTTTGATATAAAATGTATCCATGGAATCATTCCAATAATTGGGCAGCTACATTCTGAATTAATTGGAATTTCTGAACAGTTTTGCAAAGGAAAACAAATATAAAATGCATCCCAGAATCTACCTTAGAAGTTATTCTTCTTAAGAAATGCTCTAGTCAGTAAGCTGGCAATAATAAGCAGTTCTGGCTATGGCAACTATCCTGAGTCCCACAATAAATCTTCCTATAGCCGCTGTGCTCTGCTTCTTGGAGAATGTGACTCATCAACAAGAAAAGAAGTACAGCTTTTGGTTGGGTTCCTGTCTTTAAAATACGGTTGTCCAACCTTGGCAACTTTTAGCCTTCTGGACTTCAACTCCCAGAAGTCCGCAACCAGCTGCAAGACCACCCAACTGCTTCCAAACATCTATTCAGAACTTTCACAGCTTTACAAGATTCTGCTTTAAAGAAGAAAGAGATCTGTATCCTCAGTGTTTTAATAATCAGAGACTGTTGGACAATAATGCCCAATGTCTTCATGAATATTATTAAAAGCACGAGTAAACCACACTGTTCAAAACTCTAGAATCAAGTCCTTTAAGACAGAGAAGCATTCTTTGGATTTTTCCCAGCAGTCAGGAGCAAAGTCACCATAACACAGTAGCTATGGCTCTTGGCCTAGTGAAGGCCTCAAAAAAAGGCTACCACAGCACCAAAGACAACTAAAAATGTAGAGAAATATTAGAATTATATTCTGATTCCTGTTGAGTGATGAACAGGCTAGCAGTCATATTGTTGCTGATAACCAAGAGTCTCTGGAGCTCCACAGCTATAACCTACTTTCTAGAAAAATATATCCAAAACCTGTGCAGTCATTATTCAGGGTGAGAGAATTCCTGTGTGCGTTTTTTTCAGAAATTTCAAATTTGTTTTCCTTCAGGAAGTCAATAACAAATAGCATAAATGCTATTAACTCATCATCAAACCACTCCGTATACCACTTAGGCAAAGGGTAGAATAGGATTTTATATGGCGAAAGAAAGAAAACGAGGGAGACGGCAATGTGGTTCATTGCCAATATAACATAACATCCATGAGGGACAATAGTATTTATTGCTCCACTGTGGTTCCTGGGAGGCCGCCCAGAGCCTGCAGCTGAATACAACCAATCCCAAAGGTCAAGAAGCAAACATACCAGTCATCAGCCGGATGTTTTCAACAATTCTGAGCACATTTTCAGCTCAGAATAGTCAACTGAAATTAATTGGAACTCATTCTAGCAATTGCTAGCTGTGAGTACATGCATATCGACATTGGTTAAAACAACCACTTTATCCTGACCTTATTTCTACCATTGTTCAAGTCATTACTTCTTCTGCTTTCGGTGTGTTAAAATTACCGAGCAAATACAGGGATTTTATCATTAAAAAAGGGGGCAGCTCAGAGCTATTGTCTTCCAAGTTCATTAAAGTTTTAACAGTAAATGAGTTAATGAATAAAGAAACATTTGCATTGTCCCATTTGAAACTACAGACATACAACTGTATTTTTGAACATACCTGGCTCATGTTAAGGGGTTTATCTCGCATGTTTGAAATAGTCTGAACTAGAAGTTTGTAAGCCAAAACAGCATCTTCAGATCCATTTTTGTAACTGTGAAGGGTGATCTTCCCAGATTTCCAGTCTTTGTCAAAAGCTTCCTGAAGGCCTGTTGGAAGGCAACACTCCCACCAGTTAATAAATCCTCATCTACCCAGCTCATAATGGAAGAGAGACAGGAGACTAACAAGACTTCGTTTTCAACGAATAAAGAAGGGTTTTCAGGACTCCAAGGTTTTCAGCTCTTGAGTAAGTGCTGACAAGGCTTGTGAGACATTGCCATTACTTTCCTAGTGTTCTTTTTGACTCTTAGTTCTGTCTCTTCAGCTTCTCCCCATAGCTCTGAAACAAGAAGAGTCTGGCTGAAGAACTGTCACCTGCCTCCCAAGCAGATGTTTGGGTGGGAGCCCTAAACTTGAGACATTGGCCTCCCAGAAGTGCAGGCCTTGCATAGCTTGCCTTCCCCATCTTCCAACTTGTCTGTGGAAGGCTGCCAGGCCAGAGTTCGAGACAGACCTCCTGCTGTCTCAAAACTAGCCCAATTCTCCCACACCCACTTAGCTAAACTTCTCCACACGTGAAAACATTGACATCATAACACTACTGTGTGTGTGCGGCTGAACACATGGCTTGTATATAACAAAACAGGCTTTGCAGGCACTTCATGCGTGCAAGATTTACTCTGGCATTCAAGCTTACTTCAGCTATGCAGCGTTTCAAATTTGATCTCTAAAAGGCACTTCAGAGCATATGGGAATGCAAAAACGCAGCAGCCCCTAAAACAGCCAGATGCTTGAATGTGTTGCAATAGGTGTTATATTCGTGTACGTACCTATCTGCTCCAAAACATTTCTTGGAGGTCAGATATGAAGAACTGCCCAGTCTTAATTCGTATGCATAGAGGAAGAGAATGTATTCAACCAATACAGATTTGGTAAAAACTTTTTTTTTAACTTTAAAAAAAAGTCTCCATGTTCTGTGACAGAACTCACATGAGCAGGGTTACTATCTGTATGGTGTGCTAATAAGAAATGAGAACACACACACACACAGCAAAGAACCTGACTTGAAATCTACAATGGAAGGCCTAAGCAGCAAGTAATTTGCAAACAAACACTTGGAGGGGAAATTAATTGCTTCATTCAAATACAATCCAGGGACTGAGCCAAAAAACTGTAATAACAAAGTCAGAAATGGGGCCATTATCTGAAAAAAGTTTTATCCACTCACAACCCTAAATGGAATTATACAACGGGGAGGAGACACATAGGACTTTAGTTGTTTCGGCTACCACTAGGTGATGAAGCCATAGGTTATACAACAACATGACCAGAAATTCCACCGCAAAGCTGGAGGAAAAAGAAACTCACACCGCACCGTTCAAACTTCAAACAGCAACCCAGCTCCTGCTTGAGCACAGCATGAGTGAACATGATTTTGTCAATTTGTTCCATCTGTTCAACTTGTGGAGCTAATACAAGTTGTGGGATCTGCTGCCAGCACGTGTAAAGATCACAGCCAACACCTATTCACTCTCAACTGTTCTTTTCCTCTTTGCCACCCCTTCCAAGGGAGAGGCTGGGGGGGAAAATACCTCACAGAGCAAATTTGGATCAGATTTAGAATAGGAAGCCACAGCCCAGAGCAAGGAGGCTGTGTGAGAACAGATGAACCAACCGCATGTCTAAAGCAGAAAAGGGAAGGGTGGGAGGAATCCACCAACCCACCTCACAGCTGCACTGGGAGGCTGTAATCAAAACCATCCTTACAGAGCAGACAGGTTAGCCATAGCTATAAAGAGGGAAGAACCTTGGAAAGTAAAACAGGGCCTGAATGACACAACCATGGGTACTCATTCTTGTTTGCAAACTCTTTCTTTGTTTCCTATAGAGAAGAGGTGTCCAACCTTGGCAACTTTAAGACTTGTGGACTTCAACTTCCAGAATTCCCCAGACAGCTTGGCTGGTTGGAGAACTCTGGGAACTGAAGTCCACAAGTCTTAAAGTTGCTGAGGTTGGACACCCCTGCTTTAGAGTTTTCCACATGCAGAAATTTATAATAAAACTTCCTCTTTGACATTCAGAATAAACATACTGAGAGGGTGCATACCTACCAGACCAAACACGTACAACTTGGCTAGAGAAAGAGAGAACAGCTATTGACCCTAGTTATTTGAAATTAATTTACAAAACTGCAAAGCCCCTGATTTATCTGATTAGCATTTACATATCCATTTGGCATTCCCTGAATTGTTGGACAGGGAAAATATATAAAAGTAACTAATTAATTAACAACTGATTAATCTGCATTTTGAAATTATGAGTCTCAAAAGGATATCGGTAGTCCTTGTTTAATTACCATAATTGGGACCTGCAACTCAGTTATTAAACGAAGTGGTCACTAAATGAAACCACAACTTTGCATATGAATTTACTTCAGCTTTCCTTGGCTTTACAGACCTCAAAGGTCATAAATGTGAGGATTTGTTGGCAAATAAATTATAAAAGGACTAACTGTATAATTTGTATAAATTCCTGACTTCCAGAGAGATTCCACAGGAGAAAAGCATCAATCACTGGTACAATGCATTCAAAGCCAAGAAGCACATTTGTAAGAAAGATTTATTGGTTTTACCTTGCAGCCAGTCTCTAAAATAATGCAACCACATTTTAGGAAGTTGCTTGCTTTCCTCCAATAAGACGTAGGTCACATTGCTGAAGCTTCTGTGCAGTTCATAAAGTAAATGTTGGATGTTGGGATAATCCGCTTTCTGGGTAACAATATACATATGGTAGAATGAGAAGTATTTGAACTGGGCTGCAATGAACTCATACTCTTGAGTCTCCCGTGGCACAATGTCTGTGAGATCCAATCCATCTCTCACACGAGTCGTTCCATAAAGACTGAGGCCAAGTAAACCCAGAAAAAGACAAATGACCATAATCTGAAAAAAGAAAACACACAGAAAAAAAAAACATGCATAAGTAAATGGATTTTAATGTTAAGAAAATCATGGGCTACAAAAGCTACAAAAGAATGCATATGGAACCATTTAACTTTATAATGTATGACTTCTATAAGGACTATGTGGTTTCTCAGGTTCCATTTTCAGCAGAGCCAATATATTCATTAGCTGAGCTGACAAAATTGCACCAAGCATACTGTAGTTTGCTGAGTTTTGGTTTAGCATGTTATATGCACCTAGCTGTGGTAAATTATAAATCATGCATCAGCACAATATATATGAGCCCAGTAATAATGGGTTGTTTAACAAACCGTAGTTAGAACAATGGTTCAATGAGATGCATCGATTCCATCAATGTTTAGCATAGCCCTCCCAAACTGGTGCCACCCACATGTATTGACCTAATTAATAGTCTCTGTGTCTATAGTCACTTTTAATAGCCTAATGGTGGCCATGTTGTTTGTAAAAGTATTCCAACCAAGCTAAGATTGAGCAACATCTTGGACAACTGCTTCATTGTAGAATTTACTTGCCCAAATTCCTATTGACACAGTACAAGAGGCATCAGAATGACGGTTGCAATTGCACAATCAAAGCCCTGCCTCCTTTACATGCATTGTGTGTACAACATATATAAAAAGGGGACATAAGACTGTCATGGTCTCTACTTTGACGTTGATTCCTTGCCTTCAGATGCTCATTTTCAACCCAGAGCCAGAAATCTTAATGGTTTGGCCGAATGTTTGGACCGGAAAAATTGAAATGACAACAATAATGCAAAAGCTTGAGAAACTACTTGCTAGGAAGGAAAAGCATCCTACAGATCTAGAACCACAAATGATCAAGCCATATATCTGACCTCTACACATACAGGTAGTCCTTGACATTCAACAGTTCTTTTAATAACCGTCTGATGTTACAATGGCACTGAAAAAAGTGACTTATGGTCATTTTTCACACTTATGACTGTTGCAGTATGCCCATGGTCACATAATCAAAATTTGGCCACTTGGCAACTGACTCATATTTATGATGGTTGGTGTCCCGGGTTGTGTGATCACTTTTTGTGACCTTCTCATAAGCAAAATCAACGGGGAAGCCAGATTCACTTAACATCATATTACTAACTTGACAACTGTGGTGATTCACTTAACAACAGGTTATCTGAGGGACCATCTCTTGTCGGTCACATATACCAAACAAACAAACTGTGGCAAAAATAGTCATAAAACGGGACAAAACTCACTTAACTATCTTATTTAGCAACTAGAATTTTGGGCTCAATAGTGGTCATAAGTCAAGGACTACCTGTATTTGAAGGAGAAGGAGGTAAGCTTATATAAGAGCTATTTCCAGAGATTCCAGTGCCATTTTTTAAAACTGAAGGATCTGTATATGGAGGCAGAACCCAGCATGAACTTTAGATACTTAAGAGTTATCTCTAGATTTTCAAGGACGCCCAATATATTTTAACTGTGACCACAAAAGACAAGAGTAACCAATCAATCAACCAACATTACCTTTGATTTTGGTTTTAACAGGAGTGGCGCATACTGCTTTTCAGCAAAAGAGGAGAGTGTCCATTTAGTACAGGGAGGCTCAAGACAATGCAGTGTAGTTCCAGAGAACTGAGAAAGAAGATCCCGGGTTGAACTGGTACTTTCCGGGCTCTGGCAGCTGAGGTTATCTTGTGGCATGGTGACTGGTTGTACCGATATTTCCGACCGAGGTTCTGCTGTAGTGTAATAAACCTGAGTGTGTGGGTCATATTCAGTGCGCAACTGGACTGTAGACTGCATTGTGATTTGAGTTTCGTGGGCAAAACTGGGGCTGCTGTAGGGCGGCGGGGGGCTATAGCGTAAGTTATCACCGGCCTCTGCATATGCTTGAGGTTCAATCTGAATGACTCTGCTGACGCAGGGGCTGGAAGAAAGATAGGGAAAGTAAATAGCTGCACTGTGGTTGTGACCAGAATTGTTCTATGACGTATTATTTGTTAACATTTAATAAAGTGTTTGTATACAAAGTACACCTACATATATGGAGTTTTGCAGTGTGCAAGAAACACAATCTATTGTTTTAAGTTCCTTAACACTTTCTGTGTTTCTGAAAATATTACTGAATTAGCAAAACCACCACTCTTCCATTTCGAAGCCACACAAAATGATTAGAGAGGAGAGTTACTGGTATATTAGTTAGTATTCAATTATACCAGTTCACCAGCAGAATAAAGAAAACATATTAGACCCTCTCAAAGCCAAATCACATTATAGTTTAGTGATGTGTGAAGTGTATTTTGTGACTGCTATTAGAATCTCCCTAATGACATTGATATAATCATAAGAAATTGGTCAACCAATCTCTTCCAACCATAGAGCAGTTCATGGCAACTAGGGGTGCAATAATGCTCAGTTTCCTTCTCCAGACATTATAGTTCTGGGTTTCCATTCATTTAGAATATAAGAGGTTTGAAAGTGACCTCAAATTCTACCATACAACTATAGGAATAAGTATCTCTGGCTAAAGTAGTCAGTGGTAAAACGTCCATTTAAAATGATGTAATCTTTGTAATATTCCTTCCATCTCACCTTGTAAAACAGCAGAATATATCCAGCCTCCGATCTTCCCGGCGGTATAGGTCCATACTCAAAATAGCAGGAAAAATTAACAGAACCATGGCAAAGTTAAATACTACAACCACAGCAGCCTGTACAATCAAAGAGAGAAAAAAGAATATCAGCAATACTAAGGCTACAGGAAGGGAGGGAGGGAGGGAGGCTTATTTTTTTTTAAAAAAAAAGTTATATGTAACTATTGTTATTTCAACACTGAAAGTCAGGTTATAACTAGGTTTCCATATTGTAAACTTAAATATAGCAATGAAATATTAAGAATTAGATACTGTCTTAATAAGCATTTAACAGATCTCAAATTCATTTCTCATGGGTGAAACTAGAACAAATAAAAAACAATTTACCATTTAAAAAAAAAACTCTGATGTGCATATTAATTTAATTTAGTAATATTTTTGTGTCAAAAAAGAATAGAAGGAGAGAAACTAATCTCCAAGTCAAGAATGTACAACTCCACAATGTAACCATAGAAGTGTTCTTCGGTGGAAGCTGCTTATGAGACCAATTAGCCACTACTTAGTGTTTCAGAGCAGTGATCCATTCATTTAAACAGCCCTTGATTTATATCACCACACAACATACATGAGTCAGGACTTCAGTATCCTCTTTTGTACCTTACTAGGAAGAACTGTCAGAGAAACAAATGGCTATTTAGGCAAGATTGATATTGACAGAGGCCTGTTTTTTTTTAAATTTAAAATATAGAAAGAAAGACTTTGCAAAGGTTAATGAGGTCCTTCACCGCATTAGTGTTTTTTGTATTTCACCACACTCTTTCCCTGAAGTTTTAAAACAGTTTTATAGATACTTTGCACTATAATTTTCATCCCTCCAGACCAGAGGTGAAATGCTCCCGGTTCAGACTGGCTGGGCGAGTAGCTACCGATGGCAGTGGGCAGTTGGGAGAACCGGTAGCAAAAATCCCTGCCCCGCCCCCCATGTCCAGCTGAGCTGGGCAATCATCAGAGCCTTTTTTTTTCTTTTAAATGGCTCTGACGAGCCAAGCTCTGACAATCCCAGCTGAGTTGCCTGCCGATCAGGCAACTCAGCTGGGATGTCAGAGCCTTTTGAAAGCATTTTTTACATGGTTTTACATGTAAAAAATGGTTTTAAAAGTAAAAAAAAAAATGGCCACACCCACCCAGTCACATTACCCCCACCACCAAGCCATGCCCACAGAACCAGTAGTAACAAATTTTAGATTTCACCCCTGCTGCAGACTGATTCTAAATTACCAAAGAAAGCACTACATCGAAGCGTATTTTTGTACAGTCTTCAAACAAATTCTTAACAATTAATGAAGATTCACTAGTTATGAATATCAATTCAACTTCAGACCAAAATATATTATAAAATAAATATCCTTGGACATTCTGAAAGTGAACTCATAACTCAGTGACGATCCAATATGTACCTTTTCCCCTACAGAATTCCTTCACTGTCTGGAATTTGCTCAGGAAAATAAAGAAAAGACAGACTTGCTCAGGATGACATGCAAAGTAGGTAGAAAAAAGATGGTTCTTTTCATTTATTTATTACACGTGTATGTGTATATAGAATTTCTAGGAAGTCTCTGGTCCCAGCATTGACCAGACTAAATATGTTTGATTTTAGAAAAGGCATTGCATTGTTTATCTCCAGTTCATGTCTTGGTGTTTAATAACAAGATGTTGGCTAAGACTGTATTTCAGTAACCCACACTACCCCTAATTTATGCTACCTTCACCAATCTCATTAACTCATCATTTGCTTAAAACACAGTTTATTATAAAAACCACATTTGGTTACATTTACAAATCAGTTAGCTAAAAATCATGACTTGCAAAGATTTAGAATACAGTTATGTGGCCAGTTTCAGTCAATACTGAAAGCCACAAAGACAAACACATTCCTGTAAGAATTAGGTCCTTATCAGTGGTGTTGTAGGGGAAAATAAAAAGGGAGTTTATAGCAAACCGAAGCACTCCCAGAATGATTCTCATAAAAGGGGATCCCTAAGCCTCAAAAGAAATTGTTCCATTATCTCATGATATGCTCAAATTAAACACACACACACACACACACACACACACACACGTAGTTACCAGCAGTTTATGAACCAATTTTTTACAGAGTTGGCTGAAAATTACTTCACCCTTGTGTAACAGGAATAGCAAAGTTTCAAGTCACCCATCAGTAAGAAAGTAAATCTGAAAGCCTCATACTTTTCCCTATGGAGTTCCACAGACCTAGTGGGCAGCTATATTTCTTAATCCTAAAGTGTACAAAACCTCTGGCTCTACTGCTCACAAAGAAAGGAAGGCTCAGTTGTACTCGACAGCTTTAATATGCATAGAATATTCATCCCTTTTTGGCTTCAGGAAAGCTGTGAAGACCCATCTGTTCCATCTTGCAGGGTTATGTTATGATCGAAGTTGGGGGGTTCACGGGCACTTGACTTTTTGCATTAACTAGTTTTATATTTTCTTGACTTTTTATTTTTGAACATATTGGGTTCTTTGGAGATGTTTTTACTGACGGTTTGATCATATTTATGTGGCCACTCTTCTCATGCAGCATGATTCTAGGTACTGTACAAACAACTATAAAAACAATTTCAAAAACATTCTAAGAGTACAAAAATGTAATATTATTATAAAAAGCTAAGAGAAGGCATCAGATTATAAACCATGGAGCCATCTAATCCAATTACCATTCCCGGATTGTTTTTGTTTCTGTTTTTGAAATTAATTGTCCAGAAACTTCAGGAACTGGGCAGCATCCAAGTATAGTAAATATGTAAGAAATATTTAGAATATTTTATGTCTAGGTTCCATACTGACACACCATCTACGAATCATTTTTTTTCAATCATCTTCTGCTTTAAAACATGGTGGCTGCTGCCCCATGAATTTGCTGAAATAAAATAAGATCTGAACTGGAGTTATTAAGAGAGAAAGTAAAGTGAGATCCTGACTATGTACTGTAATATACTTATCCCTTACAAGCCACCCAGAAAAAGTGGATTTATTGTTTGATAAGAGATATTACATATAAAGAGATCCTCTTTGTAGCTTATTGTTAATCGTATGCATCTCTGTCCTAATGAAATTCACAATGTTATATTTTCTTCCTCTGTCTTCCTGCCCAGTATTTGCAACCAAAATTAAAGATATGTATGACTGGGACAAAAGAATTTAAGGAACTAGATGTAGATAGATTTTAGCTATTTCATCCTAAATTGGGAGTAAAATGATAAATGAGTCAGTGCAGCTGGCACGGTTACTCCCACTATGTACATGTACTTAACAGGCCACTGTGCATCATTAAGCAAATGAAAAGGATATCTTTTTGCTTCTCACAAAGGCTCTCACTACAGGAAAAAGACTATGCCATTGGTTTTTTTTGTGACTAGAGAAGCTTATGACAGAAGAAACTGGATGGTGTAAATCAAGGGTTCTTAATTGGTGGTATCCATATCACAGGTGAAACTTAAAGAATAATTGAGGTGGATCACAGGGTAGGTCACTGAAACTTTAATTAAGTCTTTAAGGCTTGCCCTAAGTGATGAGTATGGTAATAAAATACCCGTGAAAATAAAAACGTTGAGCAGGAATTGACAGTCTCCGATCCAAGAGCCTTATGTAAGCCATACCTTCTTTTATGGTTCCAGAGCTACTTTCAATTCACTAGCGTTAGAAATTGATCATGTGGTTTCTTACAATTTGGGAGCAAAAGCACATACAAGCTGTACTTGTAAACCTTCATTCCCCCGCCTCCCACTTTCTGTTATCATGTCTGATTATTGGAGACTGCCTGGATAAGTCCCTGCAGGGTTTTTTGGCAAAGATTTTCACTGCCTCTTTACCAAGGTTTAGAGAAAGTGACTGTCCCAAGTTCATCTAGCTGGCTTTGTGCCTGTGGAGGAAGGCTAGAATTCATATTCTCCCAGTTTCAACCCTGTTTTAACCATTAGTTTAGACTAAACTAATCCCCTGCGTAAAAAAAAATAGATACCCAGATCCAAGCCATCTTCCATCATCTTACCCACTGGGCTGCTTCAAAAACAAAAAAGTAAACCCATTGCTCACATTTTCATTACTATGTTATGGTCAATTGATCTCCATGATTAGGAGCTCCCCTAGTCATATAAAGATCAAAGAGATACAGGTAGTGCTTGACTGACAACCACAACTGAGACCAAAATTTCCATTGCTAAGCAAGATAGTTGTTAAGTGAATTTTGCCCCATTTTATGACCCTTCTTGCCACTAAGTGAATCATTGCAATTGTTAAATTAGGAAAATGGTTGTTGAGTGAATCTGGCTGTGTTGTTTGTGTTGAGGTTCTGCAGTGGGATGGAATGGGAGCCAATTCTACAATATTAACTAAGTCCCAAATAGCAGTACTATGGGGTCAGGAATTCTGGGAATTGAAGTCCATAGTTGCCATAGTTTCCCCATCCCTGATTTAAGGGATATAATATCATATAGTTCCAAAGGTATTCAATCTGACAAAGATATTCAATTAACACTGGAAAGATTAAAAAAAAAAGATTGTGGTTGCAATTGATGCCTTGTCTCTTTTAATGTGTGTTGCTTCATACTACCTACACACAGACACACACAGAGACACAGAGACACCCCTCCATGAGTGACAAACAAATATGAGCAAAATAAAGCTATAATTACAGGGAGAATTAATCTGCAGGTCTGAAGTCTGACTTACCATATTTTTCGGAGTATAAGATGCATCGGAGTATAAGACGCAGCTTAGTTTTTAGGGAGGAAAATAAGAATAAAAATCTTCCTACCAGGTATTTATCTGGCTAGTGTCCTTATTCTGGTCAGCTTCAGCACATTAGTTTGCTGTTTTTTATCCCCTGCTTGGGGATAAAAAACAGTTTCTAAAGTACAACTGATCTTTGGAGAGAAAAGCAATGAGAAAAGCAGGCAAACCAGGGAGATCACTTCACTCGCATGCTTTACTTGCTAGCACCTCTTTAGGGCTGAAAAAAAGCTTCCGAAAAGCTATATTTGAAGTGTAAGACGCACCCAAATTTTCAGCCTCTTTTAGGAGGGAAAAAATTGCATCTTATAGTCTGAAAAATACGGCACTTATGTTCTCAGCAATTGGATTATTTTACCAATATTGAGCCTCAAAAACCAATAAGGCTTCGATTGTTATCTTTTAGTGTCTCAGGGAAAGTGAAAAAAGATAGAAGGTTAAAGCAACTTTCTGTTTAAGCTCATCTGATATAGAACTTTTATACAGAGAAATAGCTATAAACTTTACTGAAAAGAAAAGCATACACTGCTATGCTTTCTTAACTTGGCTGTGGAGGATTTCCTGGACAGACAGGAATTCTTCATAAAATAAAGTTTTGTCTCTAAATGACTAAAGGCAGGGTGGAGAGCTGTAAGAGCAGAAAATTCTACATTTTCAAACAGACCACCCAAAAGTAGCTTGCATTGCCCTTTGATTCTGAATGCCACAGTATGCATCATCTGAATTTCACCATAGCTGGTAAAGTATAAAGTAAAATAAATAGCAAATGTGGACAAGAAATTAAATAGCAACTGCTAATGAGAAAAAAAATTAGCTTTCTTTTACTTGTGCATGGCAAAATACGTATTTAGTAGACAGCACTGAAACTGGTTTCTCTTCAGATCATATGAAACTGCACTATTAGTAGACAAAACATTAAGATTTGAGTGAATAAATCTGCTCAGAAGAATTCATAAGAAAAAAATCTGTATTTAAATCCCCCCAACCTGAAAACACCACAATAATTTCAATAAGCGTATTTTTAATGACTGATGAACCAAGCAAGAGAAAAGTGACACCTGAGAAAATGCTAAAGATCTTTGCTAAAGTTGGAATCGGTTATCAACAGCCTTTCTGCTGGAGTATTATCTTTGGGGTGGAAATCACAATTTTAACTATAAAATAGGGAAACTAGTGTATGTGCAGAGTTACACACACATAGGTAGAAAGAGAAAGGAAAAATAAGAGCAGGGTGCACGTGATAGCATTTTGCCAAGATATTGGTTATGATCCAGAATATCAAATCCACATAAGCTGGGCTTTATATTATCAGTTCATGCAAGAAAAACAATTTTGTTAGCTCATGGATATCTTTCTATATAAGTCACAGAAAAGAGATATGGGTTATGAAACTAAATGCATTTTTAATCAAGAATTACAAGGTTATCCACAGCACCATGGAATTAATCTAATCCTAGAAAGGAGAAAGCCTCAACAGAAGGCCTTCTCTCTCCCCACCCCCGCTTTTATGTCATAAATGCCAAATCAGAGCCTGTTCATCTGATTATAATTAAGTTTGGTGTCAGTTGTCACTTATATGCAGTAGAAAGATATGGAAGAAAAGTATGCATAGAAAGTTATGAGAGCACACATTTGTTTTTCCAGCCTATCCTACTTATACAAATATGAGGAGAACCAGAAGAGAAGAGTGGGTTGGGTGAGCAATATCTCTCTGACAAGAGCAGAGTAAAATATGAGCTGCCATTTATAGTAAGTAACTAGACAACCTGGACCTTTGGGTCATTGTTTCAGAGATGTTTTATTTATTTATTCTTGTATTTAATCTATCTTAATTTATACAGCTGCCCATCTGATCAACAAGCAACACTCTACCGCTTACAGGTTAAAACAGTTAAATACCCCAAAATCATTATAATTATTAATTACAAAACCAAAAAACTATAAAAAAAACCCTGAGCTAATGTAAAAAGTAGATGAAGGGGTGTTAACAACAGCAGAGCCACTCACTAGCTCACCTGTCCCCTGGGGTACCCAGGCCTGCTGTCACAACCACATCTTGAAGGACCTTCAGAAGCTCAAAAGAGATGAGGATAACCTGACCTCAGTGGGGAGAAGATTCCATAATGAGGGTGCCATCGCAGAGAAGGCCAGCTATCAAGGACCTGCTAAAGGTAGCTTCCTAGATGGCAGAATCTACAACATCTGCTGGATGTAATAGGATGAGCTGATGAAATTAGGGAAAGGTGATGCCAAAAATAACCTAATCCCATGCCATAAAGGGTTTAAATGTTAACACCACCAGTTGGAATTGGACTGGAAACAAGCTGATAGCCAATGCAACTTGCGAAGAAACACAAGATAACCAATGAAATACACATAACAAGCTGATAACCAATGCAACTTACGAAGAAACACACCTAACTGCTCTCACCACTGCATTTTGCACCAGGTGAAGTTTCAAAATATTCTTCAACAGCAGTTCCATGCAAAATTCATTGCAGTAGCCAACTGGGAGGTAATGTTCTGACCTAGGCTTCCTGATACACTAAAACCACACAAAGAGTCCCAAAAACCCTCTTTTTATTTCAATGGCTGTGAATTCTGCTCATTCAGAGCCTGTTCATTCTCAATCTGTTCATTTACAGATGAGTCCCAAATAGTTATAGAGTCCGACAGAAGTCTGCCACAGTTGTTCGGAATAAGGCTGCTAAACACCCACCTTTATCTACCTTGACACGCTGCCAAGACCTAATTGGCAATTAACTTTGCAAGGCCACACAGAATAAGAGTCAACAAGGAGCTGCAGTATTGAAACCAGCTAGCATGAACAATAGTTGCTTCCTGCAAAGGCTCATGTACCTTTGCTCCTCCTTTATGTCTTATGGAAGGGGCCAATCATCTCCAAGCCCTTCACCCGAGTGGTCCCTTTTGTTTTAACTGTTCTTGCCTTTTGGCAGCTTTGCGCATGCACGCACTGGGAACAGGCTCCCCTTGTTCCTCTGCCTCGCTGATGTCTGACTTTGGAGGCTCCGGAGGCAGCACATAACTCCCAGATGGCCTGGGCCCCATCTCTGCCTCTGATGCAGAGTCCTCATCCGAGCCTTCCCTAGACTCCAGGATTGGCTCATGTTCCTCCCAGCCTCCTCACTGTCCGACTCTGCTGCCAGCTCCGCAGGCCGCCAGTGGACCATAACAGGTGACCCAGTCATGAGTTATTGTGAGCAGGGCTCCTCAATCTAGGAAAGGAAATGGGCTTTATTCTACATAAGCTCCATCATTTTCTACCCTTTCAAATATTTGAGTAGGGATCCTTTGATATGAATAAAAATATTGAAAAATATGTACACATATTCTTTATGTCTTTAATATATAAGTAATGTTATTCAATTTGTTTTTAAATTGTAAAATATTGCTGAGGCCTTCAGAAAGGAAGGCTGGAGGCTTTGACATTCTCTTTTTAGAAATCCTCTGGGTCTTCACAACATCATTCCCAGTCCTGAGTGGGGTATTAGCTTAGTATTTGCTTTTGCCAATTATCTTCGCAGGTGGCCTCATCTGATGCATACCCCTAATCCTCTCACACCCTGTGTTGCTCGTCCGATGATTAAAATCTCAAAATACAAAAATAACCTCTACTCTGCCACCTTCTGGCGATGTAGTATAATGGCATGGTAATTAGAGAATCTGGCCCTACTTTCCATCCTATGGGAGATGCAACAATCTCACCAGGTAAACAAAATAAAATTTTATTTTAAAAAAGAAAATGCAAAATGTTTTTTAAAAACTTAATTTTTTTTAATTTTAAAAAGCACACATTTCAACGTGAAGAAAACTGGTCACATACTGATTTATCAATCAGTAAAAGCAGAAGAAAAAGGAAGAAGATTTAAAAGAAAATACAATGGTTTTTATAGACCACTGGTGGCAATCCGCCATAAGTGCAATATTCACTACCAAAATCACTGAGAAGATAACAGAGAGTTTTCAAATTATTATTAGAGACCACAAGAAATTTTAAATATAATTTCTATCTTTATGAACACAGCTTGAGATTTGATTGAGAACTCAGATTAAACATTTCATTTTGCAGTTGGTATAGAGGCATAAAAAAACCTTGAGATTTAGCATAACTCAGCATACAGAAATAAATAATCTTGCACAAATTTCACAGTTTCTACTCTGTGTATCAGGGTTTTTTGTTGTTGAGAATTAGTAAATCTTTCACATTTTAAAACAGAGTCAAAAATCACATGAGAAGATAACTGCAGTTTCAAGTCAACCATACTCATGAAAAGAAGCACATCTAAAATTAAGCATTCCCTGTAATAGGTTTCACCAACTGATGCACTCCAAAAATGTGGACTAGAGCAGGGGTGACATCCAGCAGATTCTGACAGGTTCTGGAGAACCGGTAGTGGAAATTTTGAGTAGTTCAGAGAACCGGCAAATACCACCTCTGGCTCGTCTCAGAGTGGGGAAGGAATGGGGATTTTTCAGTATCCTTCCCCTGCCATGCCCACCAAGCCACATCACGCCCACAGAACCAGTAGTAAAAAAAATTGAATTTAACCACTGGACTAGAGTCATTATTGTCTCCAGTGAGACTAGGGAAAGCTGCTCTTAATTATATGCTTCTGATAGGAATGTCAGTGCAGACCCTGTTGTCAACGTATCACTTTGTTCCCTGCAGAACCATTCTCTAATTGGGAATTTGTGCACCTCATCCAATTCAAACGCTATGCTCTTGGCCAGCTTTCTTCACCAGCCCTCCCCAGTTGTGTTGTATGTGAAGAACTTCATCTCTGGACTGTATTGAGAAATAATAAATTAAATGACATTTAATTTCACTTGAAGAACTTACTTGGAGTGAAAATGCCCGTAGAGCTGGAATGGGAATTAAGGCAGCCATGAAGAATGCAGTAACATTGCTAATAGATGTAAGGGCCACACTTGCACCTGTGCGTTTCAGACATTCCCCTGTTCTATCCTGAAACAAAATAGACATACGTGGAATTAATTTGCAATTACATAGTACATAATCTATAAAATTATAGTGTAATAGAGAAATAGATGTTGAACAGAATTTACAGCCTGCTCTAATCAAAGATGCTGGGGGGGTCGGGGTTCAAAGAAAATAAAACAAATATAGCAAAAATAACCATAAGAACATCACACTTTAAGGCCAAAATTAGCTATTTAGCAGCAACCTTGTATACCACAAGTTTGACAGAAGAGAACTAGCCATTTTTAATGATTAATAGAGGGTCTTTTTTTTGGAGGGGGAATTGTTGTTTTTTTGGGTGGGCAGGCGGGCGGCAGTCATATAATTTTTATGTCATAAACTGTTTTATAAAATTTCAATTCCACAGGAGTCGTGGGTCTCAGATTTTGGACACATTCTGTAAGTCAGTCCATTGGAAGTATCTTGGTTTAAAAAATTTTTATTAGATTTTTATTCTCACCTTTATTACTTTATAAGTAACTCAAGGCAGGGAACATATATAATGCTCCATCCTCTTCCTATTTTCCTCACAACTACAATCATGTGAGGTGGATTGGGCTGAGAAAGAGTGGCTGGCCCAGTTGTTTTGCCCAGTTAAAGGTTATGGAAATGATATTATATTTAATAATATATGCTTTTGCATCAGATTCCATGTACAATAGAAATGGAAAACTAAATGGAAAGTTACTACAAATAACTTCCTCCTTAATTCCCAAAATAGACTATAGAAGAAGTAGCCTGATTGCAGAATGCAAAATAGAATATCAGTTCTCAAAAAACTTGGGAGAATGATTGAGATTTCAATCCAATTTATCCAAATAACTTCTTTGAAGAATAACATCTACTTTGGCAAATATTCACAAACTGAAAACAAATATATCTGTAATCAGCATTTCATTCCTCTAAAATAACATACTAATCATATTTCTTCTGCGGGGGGAGATGTTAATCTTCTCTATATATAAAAATGGCTGTGTGTGTGTGTATGTTCCAGCATAACTCTGGAACACCTCAATCAATTTCAACTAAACTTGGTACACAGACGACTTATAAAAATATACTATATACAAAAATACTGTGGGGGTAAGACAACCCTAACACCTCTCGGGGTGAATATAGCAGCCATGCAGCCCAGCTGATTGGTCCCAGCAGCCTTCCGCAGCGGTCACGCACTACCTACTGGGCCATTCCGGACAGTGAGGAGGACCGTTGCCGCCAGATGGGTGTCAACCCAGGTGGTTACTGTGGCGGCCAGCCATGCGCAGCCCCAACGCCACTGGGCGCCAAATAGTGGTTACCGGTGGGGGTGGGCAGGGGGTGGGGCCCAAAGACATAGTGATTTTATGTATGATTTTACTTTATAATGTATATATACTTTTAAAAGCCTGCAAGGATTGGGATACATAAATACCTGGGTACAATTAAGTACAATTAAGTTACTGATTTTTGTCAAAAAGGTTGAGATAATTGGAAAAACCATTTGATAGTTTACGGTCATTTATACTGCTATTAGTTTACTCTGCATAGTTCCAAAATAAATAAACTGGAGCAACGTAAGAAATTATTTATGTTGTCAGCTGCTAATTGGAAAACAAAAGTATAGTTTTGGTGAACTTGCTGAATGCTTAAAGCAACGTAAGAAATATCTGAATTTACCTCAAATGGAATTCTCTTATTCTGCCCAGTTTCACTAAATGCATGTGCCAAAAGAAAGACATCATCTACCCCAACTCCAAGAGCAAGAAAGGGTAAAACCTGCATAAAAGAAGACAGTCAGCAACAACTATTTTATAACCAAAGAACAAGTTAATGAAGTAAGACAAGGAAGTGCAATCTTACACTTGACTTTAGGCATAAGTAGAAATCTTGAGGTATTGCAGTTAGGAGGTCACAATTCTTTATGCATATAATTATTTACACCATTGAGTGTAAATAGTTGATCTCCAATACTGATGATGGTACAGATATTATCTCCATCATGTTGTTAGGCCCAGTAGAAAGTAACCGGTTTTTGTGTGGATTCATGAGAACCAAAAACTATTTTTTACAATCCAGTTAAATGAGTCACTTGCTTTGAGCAACTAATATTGGATGATATGTATTGCAGGATCTCTTTTTTCCTCATTTTAGTTTGCTGTCTTCAGAAACTGAAAGTTTTATTTTAGCAGCTCAAGGACAAGCTTTGATTACCATCTAATTGCTTAAAGGCTAAAATTCAACATGTACCAAATAACAGCAAATGTCTCCTTTGTAGTTAAAAGGATGAAACAATGGAACACTTGATCAACGGCTGTAGCAAAATTTCATAAACTGACTACAAGCAGTGTTACGACCGAGTTGCTAGAATTATTCCTGGAGACTGGAATATGGAATTGGAAGATTGGAAAAAAATTCAAAATACCAGGACTTGCAGATTGCAGTTGAATCTTATGGAAAAAGAAATCTGTTGTTATACCAATTGTGATTGGTATCACAGCAATACCTAAAACACTGGAATGTCTGGAAATATTCAATTTATCAGTCCCAAACATCCTATTTTTACAAAAAAGAAAAAAAGAATTAACGTGACCTACATTCTTAGACATTATCTTAATAATTTGTAGGTCCTTGGTTAGGACTTTAATTATTAAGCTTATTATTAATCTAATAGTCTTAGACTATGAATCTGTCGATTACCCACACATTATAATAATTTCCTGGAGAGAAGATTTTAGCCAATTGTGTCACGGTATGCATTTTCACAGCACATATGTTTGCACACCCTGCGTTTGGAAACGGGGCTTATTCAAGGACAATTTGAATTTCCTGGGTCACTGAAAATTTTAGCGCAGGTCTCGAATATTCAGCCTTTCCCCTCTTTACTCTGCAGTTAACAACGAGTGCCTTTCAAAAATTTCAGTGCAAATTATAAAGCCCTTTTTGTCCCTGGTTTCCTCTGACATGCCATGCCAAAACCTGCAATTTTGTTGTGTGTGTGAAATGTAAATATACATCCCATAGAACCATATGCCATATTCAGAAGTCTTCTGGGCTTAAATAACCGCAGCTATGACTCGTTTTAGGTAAATATATTAATTCAAACTTCTGAGGGTTGTTCTCTTAAAGTCCATCCTCCTCCCCCATGAATACACAGCCCTCAATAGGAGACACCGCAGTGCATCAGCTTGCAAATAGTTTGTTTAATACCTGAGTTGTGGCAGCGTTAAAGGAAATCCCAATCAAGGAACACAGTCCCAATCCGGCAGCTACCGAGAGAGCAACCAACAAGACTCCTGCCAGACCCACAGCACCCTGGGATTTAGCACAGTCCCACCTCAGCATGGTTAAGCAGGCGTAGGCAAGCTGTAAGCAGAACAAAAGAATTTTTTTTCTCCAAATGGGGCCTGACATCAGAGAAAGCCAGTTTTATGTTTCCTTTTCCTGACCAAAATTTTCAACAACAAAATATAATTTTAATGGAACACAGATATTGGAAGGCACCGCTCAGCAGTGAGATAGAGCAATGGCTTTGCTTGTCTGATCCTGTCATTAAGTCTGAATCCCACCTCCACACATCTCAAACAAACATCTCTTCGGCTCTGTAACCATTTAAGAGGAAACCACAAAGAACAACCCCATGGCCCCATCCCAAGCCAACTTTGTGCTCACGCTAATGAACCACAGATCTTCCATGGATCGGAGACATAAGTGAGCAAGTGGCATAAAAATGCAGATTTTAAGGCTGTTAAAACATTGTAAGGATGATTTGTATGACAGCTTAGCATAAAAGACTCATGTAGTGGTATATCATGAATTACAGATTTCTCCAGCCTGGTCTCCTTTCCAGATCTGGATTGCATGAGATTGAAGAAAACTAAGGAAGAATAAAATGAATATTAAACCTAATTTACCATTAATAGATAGCCGCTAGCAACTCGGATGACGCTGACGTCAGAAAATGACTTTAGGATGTCCTCCAGAGTCGTTGTCGTAAAGGAAAGCACCTTCTGAGTAGAGTTTTGTGCAAGACTTTGATGAGCAACCTATGAAAACAAGACGGGAGTTGTAACTACAGAAAGGAAGTCACCATGATATACAGGTACTCCTCAACCTACAACATTTCATTTAGTGACTGTTCAAAGTTACAACAGCACTGAAAAAGCTGACTTATGGCTATTTTTCACACTTACAACCGTTGCAGCATCCACACAGTCCCATGATCAAAATTCCATGATCAAAATTTAGATGCTTGGCAATTGACTCATATTTATGATGGTTGCAGTGTCCCAAAGTCACGTGATCCCATTTTGCGACCTTTTGGCAAGCAAAGTCAATGGGGAATCCAGATTCACTTAATAACCATGTTACTAACTCAACAAATGCCATGATTCACTTAACAACTATAGCAAGAAAAGTTGTAAAATGGGGCAATCTGATTTAATAAATATTTCACTTAGCAACATAAATTTTGGGCTCAATTGTAGTTGTAACTCGAGGACTACCTATATTTCTGGAGCGAATTTCTACTGAACACTAACTTTTTAGTTGTCGCTCTCACTTTGTCTGTTGCTCTCCCTTCTCACTCACACACAGGCGCTCTCCTCTACAAACACTACAGTTGCATCCTTGACCCTTTGTTAATATAATTGCCATACTCAATGCGGAGCCGCAGCAGGCTGCTACAGATCAAATAAGAAGGTACACCTTGAAAGAGAGGAAAATGGCCATTTATTTTAAATAGTGAAACTGAAAAAAGGCTCCAAGCTCACTCGGCCCCTCCTACACCCTTTTCTGCATTCCATCCAGAAGCCTACAACTGATTTGTTGTTATACCCAATCTAAAAACAACAAATTCTTAAGAGTAGCCCTCTCTTTTTTCATTGGCTGGACACTTCAAAGAGGTCACAAGCAGCTCAGCAAAGGTCAATGCTTGGGAAACAAAGGCCAGATAATGTCACATGACCTCACCAAGGGGACTGCAGCTGTGAACAGATTCTGTGGTGGGCTAATGTTTTCCAGACACCTTTGCTGAGGGGAGGGGAAAAAAAAGAATCATCCTAACCAAATGCTCACTTTTTCTCCTTAAGCTTTGGCAGCCCCAGAGTCAGATCGGCAGCTCAAGACAATGAATTTTAAAAGCCACACATTCTAACAAAAACACATTTCTTTCATTTTACCTACCAACCAACCAATCTGCAATGTTTCCTTCAAACCTTCCTTCCTTCAAACCCGTGGGTGGCAGATTTTTTTAATGTATTTTTTTCTTCTTTTTTTTTTTTTTAAAAAAGTTCTTAATTAGTCAGTCTTAAGCACAACCTCCCAGAAATGTTGGATTTCCACTTGCCTCTTTTCTAGCCAGCATACCGGCTGGAAATGACAGGGATTGAGTTTCAACACATAGTAGTATTTCCAGTCTCTAGCTTAGAGAGAAGACTGACTATAATGGAAGAGTATACCGATCCTAACAAGATTCACTACCTCAAGGGACATTTCCAAGGGACTGCAACAAGAAGACCTAGTAGGGTTTACAAGGAAAGGAAGAAACCGTTCTCCAATTAAACGTCCATTTTACCTCAACATACATCCTCTGCCATGCTTCCAGGATCGCAGCTGCCTTGTCCTCATTCCAGTTGATGTGCGAAACATAGTCGTAACCCTTGAAGTGCTCATACATTTGCTTTGGAGTCATTAGCTGAAACATGGTCTGTAAAGCCTGAGCACTGCAAGACAGAATTATGGACTTAGAAGGAGAAAGGGACAACCAAAAAAAAAAAAAAAAAACCCTCCACACACACACACACCCCTCTAAAAGCTGGTTTCACTGCATGGTGTCACCAAATGTACAAGTTTTGCTTTTGGAATGGGAATGATCTTTGCTGGATTTTTATGGGCAGCAGAAGGCCAGAGTGATTAATGGTTGAACTAAGCAGAAAGCCATTTTTTTCAATATTTTTTTAATAATTGCTCTACACATTCTATTTGACTAAGAACCATTTATGGTGTTGTTTAAAATGGAGGGGAAAATGTAATTTATAAACTGGGGGTTTCCAAGCTTGGCAACTTTAAGACTTGTGGACATTCAAGTCCCAGAATTCTCCAGTTTCTGGGAGTTGAAGTCCACAGGTCTTAAAGTTGTCAAAGTCAGACATTCACATTTTAAAACCTCTATCTTCTTATATCTGGGTAAATAAAGCTGATCCTATCTTAAGGAAATATAAGACTGATGTAGAGACATTGGAATATAGAAAGTCTATGAGCTACCACCCAGTTTCTCTATTAAAGGGCTGATCTGATTCAGTATTCTTATGTCCAATTTCTCTGTATAAATTAAATAAGGCACCATTCACAAAGTAGCAGACCCTATAGAGGAGTCACACCTTTCAGGGAAATGGTTTGGTTGGCAAGCAATCTGAAGAAAATGGAAGACTTAAAGTGAACTTTTTTTCCCACCATGAAGCATAAAAAGTACACAAATTAACAGAGATGTAGTAAATGAGATCCTTCCATATGCAACAGGATCCAGCAGAAGTTTATATCACTGAATAGATTCTCATCTTTGGTCCAGAAGGGGGAGATCCTTTGTATTTGCATATGATGGGGACATTGGGGAAAGTCATCTCCATCCTATTCCAGAGATCAAAATCTCCAATGAATCAAATAATCATTAGTCACCAAAACATAACCGTAGGCTACATAGGTATCATGGCCTCTTAATGTACAAGTGGAAAAAGAATAAAACTTCTAGAGCTCAAATGGGAGATACACTTTGCTTCAAACTGTTACTCTCTGATTTATATCATATGCTGCAAGTTCTTTTTTTCTTTGCATTATATGTACTTAGGAGGTCTTTAATATTTTTACTGAACATTATCCCCACTATCTCATAAACAAAAATTCATTTTGTAGGTATAATAAATAATATTCTCACTGAGAGTCAATTTGATGTATTATTATTGTTATCCTTCAGACGGGGACATTGTTTGATGGGTGGCATTTTTTTCTTTCGAGAGTGGGCATTGGAGTTTCACTTTAATGTGTGCCGTTGTGTATGCTGAAAAATGACAATACAGATTGTCTTATCTAACTAAGGCGTCAGCCTAAAAACTAGGAGGCTGTGAGTTCTAATCCTGCCTTAGGCACAAAGCCAGCTGGATGACCTTTGACCTTTGGTTTCTCTCATAGGAAAAGAGGCCATGGCAAACTACATCTGAAAAACCTTGCCAAGAAAACTGCAGGGACTTGTCCAGGCAGTTTCCAAGAACTGGATATGACTGAATGGAAGAAAAAAATATCTCACATTACTGACAGTAAGGTTTTCAGTCAAAAGAAAACAGTAGCTGGATTTACATTTCACATTAAGCCATGGTTTGTTTAAAGCAAGATCTGTTGACTAAGAACAATTGACTAGGTTCAAATATAGCATTAAGTTATAAGCCATGACATAGGGAGACAAATGGCTAGGTTGACACAAGAGTGTAAGCCAAGATCATCCAAACCATAGTGCAGCCTAGAGAATGCGCAGACCCAAAGCAGGTTGTCCCAGGCAAGAATTACTGGATTAGGAGTGCTTACCTGACAAGTTTCCCAGTATCATTTTTAACAGTGCCACCAATAATCAGTTCTTCTTGCCAATGCATGTATTTTTTTGACAGCCCATAGCATCCACCGCTTAAAGCAAGGGCGACATCAAGAGGCTGAAAATATTTTAAAAAATAAAAGAAGATGTTACAGAATCAAAGACAGGAAAGTTCACATTTTTGGAGAATCACTGATACCACTTTGGATACTCCTAAAGGTAAGTGTTCTAATATGCATAAATCCTGCAAATCCTGCTCTGGTTACAAACTTTGAATGGGATGGGGAGAGAGCAAGAATATTCTTTATGGAAGTATTTTCATTTACCAGGATTGATTTTGGCAGATGTAGTTTTGGCTTTCCTCTCAAGTTGGTAGCCGTACATTTTTATCTTTTTCCAGGTGGTTTTACCTCTAAGTAGAGAGAAGTAGCTGCCTTAGGTAATAGATTTTGGTTGTCATGAAAAGCTAGCAAAGGCTGATTTAGTCTGCTCTTGTACCGTTATTGCTAAGGATGCAGCATTTGAGGGATTGTCTGATTCATGTGGCAAAACAGCATGATTATTTTGGGTAACTGCAGTCTGTATGAAAGGAAGCCATTTATTTTTCTAACTTAGGCAGCAAATAAACTTCAGCTGCCCTGTGTTGTCCCTGGAAAACTTATTAAGCGACAACAACAACAATAATAATAAAAGCAGAGAATCAAGAGAGAAAAAAGGAAACTTCACTCCAGCAACACAGTAAAATCTTTAGAGAAGTCACTCATATTCTGTCTACTTCCTCTCTACCACTAAAGAAGCTCCAAACTATGGACATTTTGAATTTTCTATTTTTCTTTGACTATAAAGTTTGCACAAAGATAAATACTATATTCATCTTTAAAAATAAGTATAGCATAGTCCATTAAATATCTCAATGAACAAAAAAGGCCTGTAGTTCAATTTAAGTATTTAATATAAATCTAGGTGATAGATTTAAATATTTGTTTGTTTTATTAAGAAAACATAGATACTCGTCTTATATACCATAATTCTGGGTGGCTTATAGCAACAACAATAGACTCACATCAAAAACCATTTTAGAAAACGAATAAAAAAAGCAGTGCTTGGTACCCTAAAGCAACAACCCCTCAATACTTCAGCCTCCCTCAATCTCAATGTTTGGAGAAATTTCAAAAGCTAGAATAAAGTTCTTTAGATGATCCTGAATAAAATGCAAATATATCAATTTCAGATATTAGTATTTGTATCCTGAAATAAAAAAGATGCTCTTTTGGAAAATATAATACAGTACTATATTGAAGTTCATTTCAAAGCTATTGTTTGTTCTTAAATCCTTGAAGCTTGTTTGTTAAATTAGGAATAAATAGGTGTCTTGGTCTAGAGCTCCTGCTAAGTAAGCCATAGAAATGGTCATGTTTTCTTTATTATTGCCTTATTTTCTTTTGTTAGCAGAACAGATGGTTGGTGTGACCAACCATCATTTTACAAATTCTAAACTTAAGGCTGTATCTTGTATCTTGCTCAAAAACTGCTATCCTGAAACTGCATCATATTGTTGACAATGATTTTAGCATATGGAATTAGAATCTGCTTTCTAACACATTTTTTCTCATTTGGCTGAAAAAAGAAGAATTAACGTACTTTGGTTGAATTTTTGTTGGGGGCAGTTATAGGACAGTCCGGATCATCAGGGTTTAGGCAAGGTCGATCCATATATCCATGGCCAACTTCTGCCTTATTCAGCATCTCCTCCCAGGTATCTACTTGGGAGTTTATCTTCTTCAGCTCTTCTAAGAATTCTAAGGGGTCAAAGTTGGTCCACTGCAAATGGGGTTTTCCTCTGTCCCATGAAGAGAAAAATGAAAAGGTTATCAAAAGTTGCCAGACTTTTGTAAATATTTATTTACCATTTCCCCACTCCTACTCACATTCATATTTTTTTGAAACGAAGTTTACTAAAATGTACATAATGGTATTTAAAACATTGCCACAAGATTTGTCTTTTGGAAAAAGTTCCTGAAAATTTTTATCTTAAAGCTGTTTTTCATCCACAAAATGTCTTCTTCATATGAGCATCACATCCATGCCTAAGTAAATGCTAATAAACAAAGCTTCTTGAATCTAATGGTTTGAGGGGATTTTAGACATTGTAAATTAAGTCTTTATTCTTAACTCAGCTATTACATTGTACCCTATTTATTCATTTATTGAACTGATAATCAGATGAGCAAGAAAGTTAGTATCTGAACTAGTATAGTGAAATTTTAGACAAATAATTTATTAACTAAATGATTCAGAAAAAATAGGGAATTCAGCAGTCACAGATAAAGGAAATGTTCAAGTATCAGAGAGAAGTTCATATGATATTACAAATTGCATTCTTTAAAATATTTGCCATGCATTAATGAAAAACACAAAAAAATTAAAAAACACTGTGCTCTTTCAGACATGGTAACCTTTTTAAATCTGCCTGAACCTTTGCTGCTATTTTTTTCATTTTCACTTTTGATTTTGTGATGTTGCCAGACCATAAAGGCTTTTGCCTGACTTTTTTCTGGTTCAGACTACTGTATCTGCTTAACCAGGCTTAAGATATTATTCAGACTCTCCCAACCAGAAAACGCAAACTCCTTCATTGTCCCGTTTTAAGAAGTCCACACTGAAAGTTAAGCGATAGCCATTGCATGTTGCCTTTACAAAGACAGACAAACAAGGGCAAAGCCTACACCATATAAATAAGCTACGCAATTAACCTAAATGAATTTAAATGTTTTAAAATATAGAACATGTTGAAAATAACAATATCCAAAAGAAGATTGGATATTGATCTTCTATAAAAGAAGATTTCATGCTACTAAAAGGTCTGATAAAGAAAACATAGCTTCTACCTGCTGCCATCATATTTTTCATTTAATGTTTTATTTCCTCAAATACAATCACAAATAACCATTATATAACAGTGAGAATGTTGCCTTTGGGAAATGAAAAAAAAACTATGAAGTTAATTGGGACCCTTGCCCTTTCTCTCACAAGCATATGTTGACAGTATAGTGCAAACATTTTTAAAAAGTAAATATTCAAATTACTGACTTTTTGTGGTCCCAAGATTCTGCCCCAAATTTGGTGACAAACCAATGACGAACCTGTAGGATTTCTGCTTTAGTTTTAAGTGATAAAATAAAAATGTTCCAAGAAGATTGAAATTCCAATTCTTCTTAAATAAAAGTATTTAAGCCAGAAAATTGGGGGGGGGGGGTGTTGTTGTTCAATAATTCAGTTCAATCCTTTGAACTGAGATGATCGTGTCAGTATCAATTCTAATTACAATCTAGTTCAGATACAGGACTGAAACCAAGGATATCCAAGGACCAGAGATGGGGTAGGGAAAAGTGTCAACAAATCAAGAGGGCAGCTACAGCAGTGTGATCAATGTCCTGTCCTTTGCATATATTGTGACATGCATGTAAAATGTGATACAACTTCAATCATATGATTGTGGTTACCATCTTGTTTTTTTTTTTTTACAACCTCCAACTTCAATGCATACCCCTACTACCTCAATCCAAATTAAATCACTGATAGTGATCAGGGCTGCGGAGTCGGGAGAATTGGGACATTTAAACTTGCTTTTTTAAAAAATTCCAATCTAAATTTAGTAGGAGTCGGAGTCGGTGCATTGTTTGCCGACTCCGACTCCAGGTACCCAAAATTTCCTCCGACTCCGGCTCCTCGACTCCGACTCTGGCTCCAACTCCACAGCCCTGATAGTGATAGAATGCACTGAGAATAAAACTGAAGAGTTTGGCTCACATCTGTTGTTCATGTTGATGCCGATGAAATAATCAGGTTATCCCTAAAGCTAAAATCATATATGGGGCACCTGCAAAGAAGCAACATCTGTGTGGCAATACATTTTGAAGGGAAGCTAAAAATAATAAGCCGCTACAGGAAATTGCCGCACTTATACTTGCAAATGTGCTGGTTCAGATGTCAATTCTCCTATGTATTTGCATTCAAAACAGATAACATAATTGGATGGGATGTTAATTTAGTAATTAAACATCTCTTTTAAAGAGAAAAGCATGCGGAATAAATATCTGTATGCATATTTGTCTGGAAGGTCTCACAGTTTGTGTTCAGTCCAACATCAGAATAAACTGTAGCTAAGTGAAACTGGTAAAACAAATTAGAAACCAATACACGTTACTTACGGTAGATATGCAGTCCCAGACTGTAACTTTGCACCCTCCCAGAAGCAGTCCAGTGGTGTGATAATTAAACAAGGGTAAAGGTGTTCTATAATCTGTAAAAGAGACAGAAAAAAACCCCTCAACATATTGTTATACGTCTACAGAAATATACTGTACTTTCCTGCGTATAAGACTACTTTCTAAAACACAAAAATCTTCTCAAAAGTCGGGGGTCGTCTTATACGCCGGGTCTCATTCTCCTGTAACCAGGCAGACCAGCCCATAAGGCTCTGATGAGCCTTAAATGGCTCTGGGGAGGGTCGTCTTATACGCCCAGTCATCTTATACACCGGAAAATACGGTACATAAAAATACATGAGGGCCAATTTTGTCTAGTGCTTAAGGCACCAGGCTAGAAAGCCGAAGACCCTGAGTTCAAAGCCCGTCTTAGTCATGAAAGCCAGCTGGGTGAGACTTAGTCATTCTTCTCTCAGCCCAACTACCTCACAGGATTGTTGTGGAGAAAATATGAGGAGGAAGATGTATTGGATATGTTCACTGTCTTGAGTTATTTGTAAAAATAATAAAGGCCGGTTATAAATAAATAAATAAAAATATAATAAATACATTGTCTTTACCTTGTCCATATAACCCGTTTCTGTGATGGGTTCCCCTGATTTGTGACATAAGTGTTCCAATTTCCATTGCCTGTGGAAATGAAGAGCAAAATTACATTAACAAATGGTTGTAAATTGAGGATTACCTGTATTTTCAAAGTTTCTTTTTTGCCACTCTTAGAACATGCTGTCATTTGAATTAAATTAGTTCACCTGTGTGGGTATAATCTCCTTATGACAGCAATAATAGTTAAGTTTTGATGGCCTTTTAGCCTCTAGTATTGAGGATACTTCATGAGTCTAACCGTGCAATTCATATTTCTCAGAAACCACCAGGCAAGATTAATGGAAATAAAATTTGCAATATTGTAGGTCAGCCTTTCCCAAACTGGTACGCTCCAGATGTGAGCTACATCTCATGTCTGCTAAAGAGCATAGAACTCTGGCACATCTGGAGGTTATTAGGCCGCAGAAGGATGCTGTATCGAAAATGCCCATTCTCTTTACCACTTGGTGAATGCAAAGGAGTCCCTGCTGCGTTGAATCCTTCCAGTATGTCAGAGAAAATTTATGCTGAGCGTTTATCTACATTGGATCAAAAACAGTTCTGAACTTTGCAAAACAAACTCACTGTAAGATCCCTTCAAGATAAGTTGAAATTTGTGCTTTAATACTAGCTTAAACCATTGTTTAATATTACTGACTCCCACAACAGGGACCTGTTTATACTAGATATGTCAGCAACCCAACACAGTCCAAAGTTATACTTTGAATATGTTTTATGACAAAAATAAAAGATTATTTTTTTAACTCAATAGCTGAAGCCCAACGGTTGCAGACATTGTAAACCATGATGAACATCTAGAAATGTGGCTAAATCAAGATTTTCCCCAGCTCCCAGTTGCCAAAAGAAACCGGGTCAGAGGCAGTGGGGCTCAATAAAATCAGGATGGTAGCTGAAACCATATGAAAGCTCCCATGTTGACTTTTATTTAACTGCCCCTGAACTGAAAAATTAAGGCTGAAACAGGCAAACAGTACAGGTAGTCCTTGACTTACAACAGTTCGTTTAGTGACCGCTCAAAATTACAACGGCGCTGAAAAAAGTAACTTACGAGTGTTTTTCACACTTCCAACTGTTGCAGCATCCCCATGGTCACGTGATCAAAATCCAGCTACTTGGCAATTGACTCACATTTATGATGGCTGCAGTGTCCCAGGGTCATGTGATCACCTTTTGTGACCTTCTGACAAGCAAAGTCAATGGGGAAGCCAGGTTCACTTAACAACTGTATTACTAACTTAACAACTGCAGTAATTCACTTAACAACTGTGGCAAGTAAGGTCGTAAAATGGGGCAAAAGTCACTTAACAAATGTCTCACTCATCTGACTTCGTCCAAAGTAGCTTTCCAGGGCAACTAGGAACTTTGCAAATGTTGAAAAGCAAATGTTCAAGGAAGCTCTGTTCCTACAATATAAGAAACTTCTAGGGAGCTTCTGAATTTCTTCCAAATGAATTCTGATTCATATGTTACTTCAGAAAATGATCAGATGATGTTTCTTTTTTCTTTCCATCTTACCTGTTGTACATATATACATGTATCTTGCTGGCTTGTAGTGCAGAATCAAGGTGCTGTCTGAGTGCTTCGGTTGTTAGTACATTAGCAGTCTCTTCTTGTGGTGTCTGAATCATCAGTTGAGGATTAAACATGGCCTCTTCTCCAATCTTCTGCCGTGTGTAACTTAACTCCCGACTCACTCGCCCACCAACTGACAGACAAATATTTACAACCTGGGATTAGCCAGCAAGAATTGACTCTTTATACACATTCTAAAAGCTCACAGGCTCCCCAATAAATTTCCCCACATGCATGGAATATGCTACAGTTTATTAAGAGCTGAAGCAACTTTAAGAGAGTGCAAAGGAGAGTGTACAGTGCAAAAAAAGCCACATACATTTTCCTTACTTTTAAACAAAAAAGTTTCCATACTGCAAAGGCAAGTCAGAAGTCCATTTGTGCTAAACACATGCATTTTCAGTATCATATCAAAAATTCCGCATGTGCAAAGTTTGTTAAAAAAAAAAATCCTTTCAGACCAGACCAAATATTTCTATGTTACAATTTCTTACACTTGTATAAACAGTCTGCTGCAATGGCACATTTCAAGATAAATGGCTTCAATTTACACTCTTCTCCTAAATAATTTGGCAAAAGCAGAAAGGAAATAAAAGGAGCCAGGAGGAAAAGAGTAAACGAACATTAATGTATCTTGCTGCTGCTAGTTAAAATATAAAAATACTGTTAAGTGAAGGTCACTTAACAGTGAAGGTCATTTAACAACGCAGATTCAGAAGACAGCCAACTTACATTTAGTAAACTACTGGGGGAGTCTACAGTTTCCGTAGTGAACTTTAGTGTATCAGAATATGAATGTCATGACAAATTAAATGGCAATAAGGCTTGGGAAGGCAGCTTCCCAACCTGGGTGCCCTCCAAATGTGTGGAATTCTCAGCAATGGCCATACTAAGTGCCCTTTGACACCTCAAGGCTTCACAATTGTTGTCATGATCATTGTTAAAGTAACATTTCAGCACTTGAAAACATATAAATATTAGGTCCTATCTTTCATATTTCTCTAAACATGTAGGGACTTACAGGTTGTTCTTGACTTATGATTGTGCATTTAATGATCGTTCAAAGTAACGACAGCCTGGGAAAAAGTGGCTTATGACTGTTGCACCAACCCTGTGGTCATGTCTTTAAAAAGATCCAGTTGCAGCATCTTGTAGTCATATGATTGTGATTTGCAACCTTTCCAATTTACGATAAACCAAGTCAATTGGGGAAACTGGATTCACTTAATACTGTGTGATTCACTTAACAACAACAGTAAAAAAGGTAGTAAAATCAGGTCTGGTCACATACTGATTCAATGATCAGTATCACTTAGTGATCAAAATTCTAGTCTCAGTTGTGGTGGTAAGTCAATGACCATCTGCATTTCATCTATTACAGTCTTCATTAAACTTGTGTTTTTCACAGAGGAATTTGAATTGACAAAACACTAATTATTTCAAGAGCATTTGTAATCATGAATGTTTATCCTTTAAACATTGCTGTATAATGTTTTGAGTAGGAGCTAGAATGTATTTTGTTTTGCATAATTTATTTGCTGATTAAATGAAGGACTGATGAGCCCTGGTGGCGCAGTGGTTAGAATCAGTGATGGGATTCAAATTTTTTTACTTTCAGTTCTGTGGGCATGGCTTGGTGGGCATGGCAGGGGAAGGATACTGTAAAATTTCCATTCCCACCCCGCTCCAGGGGAAGGTTACTACAAAATCTCCATTTCCTCCCAATCAGCTGGGACTCGGAATAGATGGGGGCAGGGCCAGTCAGAGGTAGTATTTACTGGTTCTCTCAACTACTCAAAATTTCCACTACCGGTTCTCCAGAACCTGTCAGAACCTGCTGAATACCACCTCTGGTTAGAATACAGTACTGCAAGCAAACTCTGCCCACGGCTAGGAATTCGATTCTGACCGGCTGAAGGTTGACTTAGCCTTCCATCCTTCCAAGGTCCCAGATTGCTGAAGGCAATATGCTGACATTTTAAACTGCACAGAGGGGTGCAGTAAAGCATTATGGGGCCATATATAAGTCTAAGTGCTATTGCTATTGCTAGTATTATAGTGTTTGATATGATTCTCAGTGCTATATCCTCACAACACATTTAGAGCACATTTGTGTAACGTGTACAAACACATATGTACAATCTCTTAGAGAAACATGGAATCACCCTTGGGCTCATGAGGAATCAATTTATATATGTGTTATCTTTTCAGTTTGTTTCCTGATACACTAACGAGGCCCGCAGCTCAACCAATTATCTTGCTGTTATCTTTCTCAGAATTTTTTCCTTTTATTCTGGGTGATCAGAGTTTTGGTACACCATGTAGAATTCTAACTTGTTCCAGAGTCTACATACAAGACTAGGCAGAGGACACAGCAGCACATCTGCCTTAGAATGGAGCTGGTGATCTGAACCTCCTTTTGACATAGATAAGAGGGAAACAGAAAGACAAAGAAAAAATGATTGTGAGCAGCATGATCATGGCCAAAAAAAAGGTAATGTGTGAAAGAAGTAACTTTTAAGGCTATTTCCAAGGAACAAGATAAAAATGTAGAATGGTGAACAATTGTATAATCACAGTAATTTCCATTTTAAAAAAAAGAATAAAATCAATGGCAATAATAAGAATTAGGAACTGCAGTGTGATGAATTGTAAAAGTATTTTTTCTAACACTACAACTTCTGCCTCTAAATATCTTGGGTTCATGTTTTAGACAGAGCAAATAAAAATATGAATTACTAACTCTTCTCATTTGTGCAATTGCAACTAGTTATTTTGATATTTGGAAATATTTAGTGAAATTATTGTTAAACTACCGGTATAATCCTGAAAAAGCTCTAACTGAATTTCAACCGAATGTACAAGTTCATAACTACTTTGAATGAAAACAATTTTCCAAAAGAAACTATATGTATAGCTGTAGTCATAGATAAATGAAATGTGTCATAATTTCATTTATTAAGACAGAATGCAAAATTTACGTGTATGCAAATCCATCAAAATATTACAGAAGTGTCAAGTTTGATTTTAAGCTCCATTTCACAAAATTGGACTTCTCAACAATCCTTTCTGCTTTCAGCAAATCATGTCCAATTTTATTTTAGAATGTGTAGAATAAACAATCTGTAGATTCAAATAACATTTATCACTATCTTATATGTAAAATACATGCTCTGCCATCCATACTCAAGCTCATATATGGATTTATTTCTGGGCTTATCATAATTTCTAACTTGTTTTAACTAAGAAAACTAATCTATTCATGCCAAAGGACAGCACTGTAAATGGCCAACTGTTTAATATCAATGGGCATGATTGCCCCTAACTCAAGATGCTGTCAAACTCTATTAATCTCACTTAACAAGGCAAATTCAACCAATCAGCATTATAACATAACAGCAAGAAAAATGGACTTTTCCAACCTTGCATAAAGCCAAAGCAAAAATAATAATAAACCAAAAGATGGTTTTAGAAAGCTAAGGAAATTATGTTGACAGCAGATCTTTTAGTACTGGTCAGTTATGAATAAAAGTAATTGTGGCAACTTATTTTGAGATATATTAATAGCTTTTAATGCATTTTAAAAATAGTATATTCAGATAGCAGTTACAAAGAAACATTTCATATATCGATAATAGTAAGAAGTGGAGAAAAGAAGCATATGAGAAATTTCAAATTATTCGACAAATCTTTTTCACTGACAGATGACAAAAATTCATTCCACAGGTATCATCTTCAAAATTCAAGCATGTCCCAAAAACGAGCGAGAGAGCTGTCATAGTTGTCCGAGAGGACAGTGTCCAGTGCCGCAACGTGCCTACGTAAGGTACTGGGTGCAAGACCTTTGTCAAATCCAGAATGGAGAAAGTCCGAAGTTGGATCAGCATGTTGGGAAGTGCACCAGGCACAGAAGGCTCACCAGGTAGCGTTGTATATCCTCATCGTAGATAGACGTCGAGAGGCCTGTATGATGGAAATCACCCTCCCGAGACATTGTCCTTGGTCATAAGGATCCTCTCAAGTGCCAGACAGTCAACTGCAGCCATTGGGGCTCTGGATGCAGTATGACCCCCTGGCTTAGAGAGATCCTGTCTCCTGGAATCCTCCAGGGAGGGTCGACTGACAGGCCCATCAGGTCCGCGAACTAAGGTCTGCGAGGCCAATAGGGAGCGATGAGGAGAATGTCCGCCTTCTCGAGAAGAATCTTTCGAATTACCCTCGGAAGAAGTAGAAGAGGAGGAAAGGCATACAACAGCCTTTGAGGCCATGGACAGTGAAGAGCATCAACGTTTTCTGCCATGGGGCACTGGTACCGGGTGAAATATCTTGGCAGTTGCACGTTGTTCTGATGTGCAGAGGTCCAACACCAGATGACCGAATCTGTCCAACAGATCGCGGAAGATCTATGGGTGAAGCTTCCATTCCACATGATCTATTAGTTGGCGGCTGAGCCAATCCGCTCGAAGGTTGTTGGTAGCGGCTATGTGTTCCGCAGCCAACGATCTCGTGTGGCATTCCGCCCAGGAGAGTAGTAGTGTTGCTTCCTCCATCAGGGGCGCTGATCGCGTTCCGCCTTCGCGATTGACATGCGCCTTCGCTGTCATGTTGTCCGTGAGGATTCGGACATGTTGGCCTTCCACGTGCGACTGGAAGTGCAGAAGGGCAAGCCTGATCGCTCGCAATTCGAGCCAGTTTATATCGTTGGCTAACTCCGCTTGGGACCAGCATCCCTGAGCCACATGGGAATGAAGGTGGACACCCCATCCCAGCAGACTCACGTCTGTGGTGATCATTATCTGAGGCAGCTCCTGTAGTAGACTGCCGTTGAGTATGACTGATGAGACCCACCAGCGGAGGGATCTGCGTACGTTCATCAGGATGCGGACCGCGTCCTGGAGTTGCTGCGGTGAGCCTTTTGAAAGGGTAGAAGATACTACTGCAACATTCATGAATGAAACCTCGCCCACAGGATTATGGAAATACAGGAAACCATTTTCCCAAGCAACCTCGACAGGAGGAGCAGGGGCCCCTTCGGGGGCGACAACACCTGATCCACAAGAGAGCGAATGCTGGTCAGTCAGTCTTGGACAGGAACACCATGCCTTGTTGTGAGTCCAGAATGGCTCCCAGGTGCAGAATACGAGTCGTCGGTTGGAGGTGACTTTTTTTGAAATTTATCGTGAACCCATGGATCTGTAGAGAGTGGGTCATAGCTGCGAGGTCTTGCTTCACCTGGTCGGGGGAGGACTACAGAATGAGGATGTCGTCCAAGTAGCAATAGAGCCGTACCGGAACCTGTCTCAGGGAGGCGGCCACTACTGCTAGCATTTTCATAAACGTTCGTGGGGCCGAGGAGAGGCCGAACAGCATAGCCCGGTACTGAAAGTGCCGGCTGGCATAGGTGAAACGTAAGAAGCGGTGGTGCGCTGCATGGATGGGAATGTGCAGGTAGGCCTCCTTCAGGTCTATAGATGTCATCAGGTCGGCTGGGCGATGCATCCCATAATTGAACACAGAGATTGCATCCGAAACTGGTCATAGACAAACTTGTTGAGTTCTTTCATGTCCAGGATGCCCCTCCAATCTCCGGAACTCCTGGAGACCAGGAAAAAGATACTGTAGAAGCCGGTCCCTTGTTGATCTATAGGAACTGGCTGTATAGCTCGAATTTCCAGAAGGTGGTGGATTTCCGCCTCCATCAACCGCCTCTTTTCCGGGTTCTGAGACACAGAGCATTGAACGAACCTGATCGGAGGGTTCGACCTGAGTTCTAGGGTAAGCCCTAGGCGAACAGTCTGTAAGACCCAGGCATCTGACGTAGTCAACTCCCATTGGTCCTTGAAGAGGCGTAGACACCCGCCAATGGGAGGAGGAAAAAGACAGTCCTTTCCCTCTGCGGAATGGATGAGATCCCGTTCCACAGAAGGGCTTCTTGTAGGCCAGTTGTCTGCGGCCTCTGTCGTGAAAACTGGATCTGTCGGGAGGTCTGTAGAATCCCTGACTTGAAGGCCAGTATTGATAGGACCCGCTGGGCCCTGAGTCAGTCCAAAAGGGCGGCCTTTGTGGATATGGTGCATAGCAACGGTCCCCTCGGCGATATGAAGATGGCATCACTTCGCTTATCCTTATCCTCTACAAGGATGGGAGTAAGCGCATCACCAAACAGAGTTGTGCCTTTAAACGGTACAGAAGTCAGCTGCCACTTTGATGTGGTGTCCGCTCTCCACTGGCGGAGCCACAAGAGTCGGCGTGAAGCCACGGTGGCAGTAAGGGACCGTGAGGCAAACTTGGCGGCGTCCAAGGACGCATCGGCCGAATACTCAGCGGCTGCTACCAATTTGCTGATGTCTTGGTGCAGACGCTTATCATCCTGTGGAAGGCGGTCCTTAAGTTGACGAAGCCATATCAGCGAGGCCCTGTTAAAAAAGGAGGCCTAGGTGGCAGCTCAGATGGCTCAGGTGGCCGCCTGATGATTTTTATGCAAAAGAAGTTCCGCCTTCCTGTCCTCAGTCCGCAGACCGTCAGCGACATTGTTAGTGAGCAGAGATGAAGAGGTCAACTGGGCTACCGGAGGGTCTACTGAAGGCAGCTGTAACATGCCCTGGAGGTTGGGGGCAGAGCAATATAGTCTTTTATCAAGGCTATTAGGAGCTGGTAAGGATCCAGGGAGGACCCATGGTTGCTGGATGACCTCAGAAAACAATTGAGGGCAGGGTATAAAGTCCTGCGTGGATGTCTGGACATTAAATAAGCCCTCAGACAGAAGTGACGCGGTAGATGCCGCCTGGTTGTCCGGCTGCTCTGCCAGGTGAGTTGACACCTTGGTCTTATGAAGCAATGACTTAAACAGTGACGGACAAAACAGTCTAGTAAGTGGTGGATGGTCCGGCAGCAGCCCTTCGTCCTCAGAAAGTTCTGAGAGCCTGTGTACCTCATCATTCCAGGCTGAATCATCACTATGGACTGAATCCTGGTAATAGTCGTAGTCAGGAGAATAACTCAAAGGAGCTGCAGGTTGATTGATGTTGATGCAGCGGCTGAGATGCAGCTGGAAGAGAGGCAGGTAATGATCCAGCAGCCAGGAGTCTGGATACAGTCTCCCGTGTAATTGTAAACATATCTTTAGAAGGGTAGCGACGTTTCGACGAAATCACATTCATCATCTTCTGGCTGATGTTCTCGGTTTGGTGCTTATGGGCAAACTGTGTGATCTTAACTGATGTTTTTCTATGAAAAGAGGCAAAGGTCAGAAAAGTGAATCCAAAGTGTGTAGAACAATAGTAATATTCTCCAGAGCAAGTCAAAGTTCAGTCTCTTCAGCTCCATTGAGTGAATAAAAACTGACACCAGTCGAGCAAAGGAGGCAGAACCAAGGCAAAATTTAAAGAAAATTTAAAGAAACATACATTCAGTCTCTGGCTAATACACTATTGAAAACCCACGCTTTGGACTCTCCAAGCAGTGCGCTGGAGAATATCAGGTCTTTCCTTATGGGATATATGCTTGTCTAGATGTCAGGTTTTGCATCAGTGGCAAGCCTAGGTTAGGGGAGGTTGCCTGGCAACTGTAGCCAGGAGATTCTGATGGCGCCAGGAGGCACTGTTCTTTGGATAACCATACATTAAGCTTCATAGGGGAAATTGACTTCTAGAAATAAGTTGGAACCACACCAATTTTTTTTGCCATGGCAACCATGGTCCTAGACCAGTGATGGTGAACCTTTTTGACACCAAGTGCCCAACCTGGAATGTGCATGCATGTGTGTGTATGTGTGCGTGCCAGAGTGCTGGAAACCCGAAGACCAGCTGGCTGGCGTGTGCATTCCTGTTTTTTGGTCATTTTTGGCTGTTCTCAGGCCGTTTTGGGGGGCATTTTTGGCCTGAAAAACAACTCGAAAAATGATTTGAAAACAGCCTGGTTTTTGGCCATTTTTCAGCGCTCCAGCGCCCGCCTGTGCGCACCTGAAAGCAGAAGAGCAGCTGGTGATGGCACACATGCCCACAGAGAGGGCTCTGAGTGCCACCTCTGGCACATATGCCATAGGTTCCCCATCACGGTCCTAGACCATTCAGAGCTGAACTTATGCAGGAAAGAACACATTAGATCTGATGTTTGTCTTGATACCATTAATCATGGTATCTTTTCTGACAGTTTCCAAGGGGGAGGTATCTCTGTTTTGTGGTACTTCTCATTTGCCTAAAGAAGCAATCAGAGTTGGCAACTTTATAGGGAGCTATAGGACTTTTTGCTTTCTCAACTCTTATTTAACAACCATATGAAGCCACTGGGTGATCTGTTCAATCAATATAGTCAGGTATCATCAGTATGCAGATGATATGCAACTTTACATCTCAGCCCGAGGCCAGACAGGTACTGCTCTGATCCTGCAGTCTGTTAGGGTCTGGATGGAGAAGAGCAAGTTGACTAAATACCCCAGCAAGATAGAGCAGAGAAATTTGAGTTTTTGTTCTAAGATGGGATCATGCTCCCCTGACAGAACTGGCTTGAAATATAGAGTTCATCCCTTCTATCACAATTTGCTTCAATCACAATTCAATCATGTCTCACTTGGACAATTATACATAGTTCAAAATAGAACTGACTCTATAAGAGCAAGTGGAAGGTCCAAAATGATATGGCTCTAGTAGCCATGAGCACATCTTGATTTGCCTCATGTAACCCCACAACCTCAAGATCTGCACTGGTTACCAGTTACTTCTGGGTGCAATTCAAGGCAATATCTGACTTTTTAAAACCCTTACATGGCTTGGGATCTTGGTTATTTCAAGACTATATACTTTCAATTGTATCTGCCCATATGATAAGATCTGGTGGCATATCCCTTTTCTCAAGGAATGTCGACAACAATCACCAGAAGTGATGGTTTCCCTGAAAATCTGAATAGCTCCTAACCTTTTGTTTTTTAGGAAATCATTAAAATTTGACTGTTTCAGCAGATTTTGGAAATTGGGACATTTAATGGGACTGGAGCAGGGGTGAAATCTAATTTTTTTGCTACCGGTTCTGTGGGCGTGGCTTGGTGGGCATGTGACTGGGTGGGCGTGGCCAGTTTGACATCATTCACATCACTCTGCTGCACATGTGGAGCTTGGAGAGAGAGAGAGAGAGAGAGAGAGAAAGACAGCTTTCCAACCTCTGTTTTTCTGTGTGTGTGAGAGGGAGGGAGAGAGGGAGCGATCTGAAGCCGAGGCACCCAAACGTCTGGCAGCAGCCGGGCAGCTTCTGAGCAGCCAGCTCCACCTGACCTACTCCCTGAATCTTGCTGTTCTCCTGCCCCCCCCGCCAAGCAGCGGCTTCCCTGCTTAGCCCCAACAAGCTATGCATCCATGGTGCTTGCACCAGCATCCCGAGAGAAACAATGAAGATCATCGCTAGCAAGCAGACAAGCAGAGGTAGCAAGTGTATGCTGTGCTGTGGGAAAAATGAGAAGTCCTGTTGTTCCGCAGAGCCTGCCGTGCTTGAGTGCGGGTGGGAGGGGGCAGGAGAATGGTGAGACTCAGGGAGTAGGTCAGGTGGAGCTGGCTGCTCAGAAGCTGCACAGCCAATGCCAGAAGTTTGGGTGCCTCGGCTTCAGATCACTCCCTCCCTCCCTCCCTCCCCCCCCCCACAAAACAAGGTTGGAGAGCTCTCTTGCTCACTCGGTCTCCAAGAGCCCCATGCACAGCCCATTTGAGGAAAGGGCACATACAGCTGGGTGCGTTTGGCTGCAGAAGTAGGCGCAGCGCAATGAAGTTGTTTTGTTCACTGAGGTAGTACTTTGGGTTGTCAGGTCTGCAGCTGACAACTATAGTGAATATGTCCACCTGCCCTCCCGAAGCACACCGTGGGGAACAAAACAACCCCATTGCTATGGATGCCTAGTTTGTCGAGGTGGAGCAGGGAAGCCGCTGCTTGGGGGGGGGGGCAGTAAGTTGCTAGTTCCTTCCCCGCAACCCTGCCATGCTTGCCTGCCTTCCACGTGGACTTCTGCTTGGCTGCCTTTCGCAAGCTGGCCACCGGGATGCCAGGAAGGCAGCATGGAAGGCAGGCAAGCATGGTAGGACTGCGGGTTGTGGATTGGTTCGGGGGTGTGGCCAGCCAGCCATTGCTCCCAGTTCGGTGAATTAGCCTCAATCTCTGCTACCTACTTGCCCGAGTTGGTCCAAACCAGGAGCATTTCACTCCTGGACTGGAGGTAATCAGAACGTTGCTAAATGCAGAACTGCTAGGCGATGCAAAATTGGTAAAAATATCATGTACCTCTGATAAAACTGATTATCAAAATCTACACTTTAGATTTAGAAACTACGAATCTTCCAATCATAAATTGCCTATCACTTATATAGACACACATGTTCAGAAACGACACTTCTAAATTCTGTTTGTTGGTCCTAATCCAAACAATTATGACTACATACCCAGCACTTCTCCAGCTCACCAGCCATCCCATATTTAATCCACATTTGTTTTGGCAACTGAAGTGACTTATAAATAGATCAAATAAATACATATATAATAACATTTCTCTAGTTACATCATCTGGTCCTGCAACTTCACCAATTTTTAACATTCTTAATGCATTTATTATGTTCTTCTCTAACTAGCATTTGTTTCAAATTCAAGTCTTTGACACATCCCTAGCATTCCCTTGCAAATCTCTAAAATAACAATCCCAAAATTCCTTCCCTTCAGTCTCATTCCAAAGCATTTCATCACTGCTATTTGTAATCCCATTCACACTGCTGGAGGCAACTTGTTTAGCTGTCATCCCTAGTTTCAAAACAATTTTTAATTTCTATCAAAATTGCTCTTTGTGTTCTCTGCTTCCTTTTGTCTTAACTGTTTCCTTGCTCTCTTTTATTACATTTTTGCAATTTTCTTTCCATCAATTTCATTACTTTTTCTCTCATCATTTGAAACAGTGATTCTCATTTTTTCAACCACAGCCTTTTCAGTTCATCATACCACCAAGTATCCCTTTTCACACTTAGTCTTATTCCCAACATGTCCTTCACTCTGTAACATAAATTTTCACTGTATTCCAAGCACCTTCCGCATCCTTTTCTTCTTCATACTTTTTCATATATTTTACACTTGCTCTTTCTGCAGTCTTTCTACATTCTACTTTCTTTTACTTTTTCCCAAGTTCTATTGTTGACATTATTAAACTATGCTTTAACACACATTCAAAATGTCATTATCTTTGTATACTTCATTCATTACTATATTTCAGCCTTTATACTAATCCAATCAGATATGCTCAAACTACATATATGTAGTTTAATGATTTTCTCCAAACCAATGGTCACTGACTTTTTTTAATGCAAATTTCACGAATAGCATTGTTTCTTAATCTTTAAATGACCCATTCATCTTTTCTGTATTCTCACATTTGTTCTTACACAACCATTCATGTCATCTAATCATCACTAGATGAGCCCAAGGATATCTGCCTCTATTGCTAATTATGGTGTTGATTTATTAAGGCTTTCCCAAAACATTTTCCAGTAAAATACAAAAGGTACAGACTAGGTTACTAATCTTAATCATTCTTGTGCCACACGCAACATTGCCTGCTATCAGTAAGTATAGTACTGTCTGTTTTGACAAATGTTGGGCAATGTGCCAGCAGCACAACCCAAGCTTAATTTATCCTTAGCATGGCTTAGTTATTCTATAGAAGCTAGTATCTCTAATCTAGAGACAAACTTATGAGCCAATATACTGTGGCCTGCATTCTACCAAGTGGAAGGTACATTGACATGTTGAGGATACAATTTCTGGCTCTTTAAGGACTTCTAGATCTATTAGGAGATCAGAAAGTTATAGAAACATATTTATTTATTTTCAAATTTATAGCATTCAAAGTGAATCAACAGTAAAATCAAAACGTCTCACCGCTTTTACTGCTCTACTTGGTTAGTAGTGCTAACCAACTGGAGTGCTAACCTCCCTCCTCACCGATCAATTTAAAAACAAAATTAAATGCCATTTTCCTGGGGGCAGCTGCCAAACTCCTTACTCTTGTGTAACAGTGTTTATGTCCAGCCTAGCATAAAGAGAACAGGAGCTTGGAGAAGGACCGAACCAGGCATTACTTCCAATGACCACACACATCATTCCAAGCAACACAATCCAACAAAAGATATTCTCGTCTGCAGATACAATTTCTGCTTTGACAAAAGGATTTATTAAAAACAAAGGAACAAACAAAACCCTAATGATAGAAACATCCAACAAGGACCCAACAACAGCATTGTCATATGAGTACAAGAGGGAATACTGCTGGCATATTGGCCAAAATGTGTCAAAAGGGACAGATACTACACTTACAATTAGTAGGCAATGTTGTATGTGGGACAGGAATTTAATCTGCAAACAACTCTACACTCACACCTGGGAGTGCCCATATATCAGGATACATCATAAGCCATAATGTACTGTACATCAAGTAACCCTGTACAAAAAGCATTGGGAATAGGAAAAAGCATTCCTTATATAACATTAATTTTAATCCTGAATAACATGACATTGTACAACAATGTACAATACCACTAAATGATTTGTTTACTTTATTTTCACAGGAGAGTGGATAATATAATGGATGTTTATGAAGGTACCTAAAACAAACATAAAACAGGTAACTAGATCAAATTTCTAACAGGACCGAAAAGCTAATCATCTGACATTCCAAGACAAGTTTCAAAGGCTTATTATTCCTCCTATTTCAATCTGTCAAACCTAAATGCAGATAAATTGGATTTTCCAAAGGTTAATGCCATGATCCAAATATTAATCCAAAAGGTCAAGTAAAATATTACACTGCAGTTCAGCGTATTCCACATTATGGGTATAGTTCTTACAAAATGAAGATCCTGAATCAGGGCCTTGTGCACATGAAGCTCAGATGGCCAGACTAAAAACAGATCTATGCTTTAATTTTAGCCTTGATGAATCTGGGAGCAAATTCCAATCATCCAGAAGATTAAATGAATGAATGAAAGGTACAGACAGAAAACTTTCTTCTACCCAATGTATCTTCCCAAGTAATCATCTCATCCCAGGTGAAAGCCACATACCAACTTTTCAGATCCTCAGAAGGTAGCTAATTTTTTTTTCCTTTCCCTAATATGGCTAGAGATACTTTTGGCAGAAACACTTTGGTAGCCACTCTTTGGCTACCAAACTACCTGACAAAGACATCTGTTGTCCTTCCGCCTCAAAGCAAAAAGCATTTTTGTTCAGAGTGGCTTTTGATATTTAAATTGTCTTATTGCTCAACTAAGTTTTAAACTGTTGGAAACCGTTGCTAATGGATTTTTATTGGTGAGTTTTTAGTTGATGGCTTTTAATACTTTGACTATAATTTAATTAGTTGTCTTGCATGTTATTGTAAGCTTCCTTGAATGGGAAAATCAGGAACTTCACTCCATTAGCAAAGCACATACTCAGGCATCATTATCATTAAATACCAGAGCTTTAGGCTGAGACTGGAAAATTGGAGACCTTGACCAGAAGAAATCAATGGCAAATCACTTCTATATTTCCTCTAAAAAGACCTCCATGGGCACCTCCATGAAGTCACCAAGAATCAAGCACCACTCATGGCAGTCCTTCATTTTTCCATTGCATATATTGGAAGGAATTTTTTTTTTGTTGTAAAGCAGAAGAATTTGGCTGAGAGTTGCAGTCTCAACACATCTGGATGGTATATGCTGTTCTAAATTCTTGGATCAATTGGACTTTAAAAAAAAACTACTACTCTGTTTCCTCAAAAATAAGACATCTCCTGATAATAAGCCCAATTGGGCTTTTGAGTGCATGCGCTAAAATAAGCCCCCCTCCCAAAAATAAGCCCTCCCTAAAAATATTTAAACGCAGAGCTGGAAATCAGGTAAGATGGCAAGAGGAGCCCCGTCTTGCTCCATGCACCCCAAAATAATAAGACCTCCTCAAAAATAAGGCCAAGTGCTTATTTCAGGGTTCAAAAAAATGTAAGACAGGATCTTATTTTCAGGGAAACACAGTAATTATATTGCATTAAGTGTAGCAATTAAATGAAAACTTCACCTTCACCAAGGTTTTTTTTCACTATTGCAAAAGAAGACTTCTTACTACCAGATATATGTATGTATGTATGTATGTATGTATGTATGTATGTATGTATGAATGTATGTATGTATGTATGTATGTATGTATGTATGTATGTATGTATAATTTACCAATTTATATAACCCCCTAGAGAATAACAGGATAGAAATTGCCAAACTTTGTCCCTTGGCAATTAAATTCTGTCTAGTGAACCTCAACATGGCCTTTTTATACATATGTAGTTGCTTTCTTCAGTGGTTAAAATCAGTACTTTAAGCTATCCTTACTGAGACATACACAGCAGAGATGACGACTTTTTGAAAAATGTATATGTCCATATTGGAAAATTATTTTATTCATTGGAGGGTTAATTATTTTTTACAAACCTAGGAAAACTAAACAAATGAGAATATTCCCGTTCTACAAGGTATAGTTTCTTTCAAGTATTTGCTATACCAGCTGCTTGCTGTACCATCTGTTGTTGCCTGAGCAGCTTCTTTTTGAATAGCTTTGAAGCAGAACTGCTCTCACTGTGGGACACAATCGGGTCAGGTCAGCAGTCCCTCCCCAACCTCCACCCCCAAACCTGCAGTTTGTCACAGCTTCCTCCATCTTGCTATTTCTGCTTTTGGCATGAGCTCCCAGGTGGAGCTGCTTCCATCAAAGAACTCAGTTTTTTCATATTTTCACTAACCAATCAAACACTTCTAAACACTGAAAGGGGATGATATTTTGGAAGCTCTTCTCCGAAGTATCGTCAGCAAATTTCAAACACACTTTGGCTTTATTTGCCTTCAAGGACAGATTTGTTCCGACCACAAAATTTTAATTGGGGTTTGAGGGAGAGAGAAAGTTCCTTTTTCTCCATGAAAATAAAGCATGCAACCTACTATGGGACTCGGTTCAGGGGACTTGCACGAAGCCAGATTTCTTACTTGCAATCTTTAGGACTGCATGCAAGCCGAGTGCTCACACAGCCTTTGCCAAGACTCTTAAGCTTGTTGCATAACATTAACCTCAGCTCCCTTCTCTCAGCAACTTGGAGCTGACATCACCTCTTAGCTCTAAGCCTTCTTCCCTCTATTATACAGCCAAGTTCCCTTTTCATTGGCTTTCCACTTGAGGCCACATGGGGCAGAACACAATAGATGCCTCCAGCTTCACACCCAGGCTCCCCCGGCCTGTGAAGATCACCACACCAGACCGATCTCTTTTCAGCACGGTTCCCTTCTCTTTGCATCTGTGCAGGGAAACACACATCACTGGGAGCCACTTCCATGATTTTGTTGCCATCAGGATTAGCTGGATTAGGGGCCGAGTCATAAGGACCCCCTGTGGCTGTGAGGAAGTTTCATCACAAGGTCAGTGTGGTGTGAACTATATTCTGTCAACACCACCACTCCTTATAGCCAACCACGCATGCAAGCAGATACACACACACACACACACACACACACACACACACACACACGAGAAGAAAATTGCAGATGTAAAAAGAAGAAAGGAAATGAAAAGGTGAATGGAATAGTTGACCGCCAGATTTCCCCATTATCCTCAGCCATTTTTTAAATATTTGTGTACAATTTAAATAAACACACACCATTAGGAACCTGCAAGAGACATTTTTAATTTAGAAAAAAAAATGAATGATTTCGTTGCTAGGAAATAAACCACAGAGGAACCTTTTTGGCATCTCTTGTAAAAACTACTGTAGCCATGGAGTTTGAAAGCTGAGATTTTATTGCGTACAATATTGTCACCTTCCAGACTGTTTACTACTAAGCCCCTTAAATGCAGTATCATAGGATTCTTCTTTTTTGTGAGGAAAGAAAGTGGAGGCTAGAGGAGGAGGAGGATAAACATGAAGCTCTAGATTTACAATTATGAAATTTTCATTTGTCTTCCCACTTCCCAAGGAAGATCGAATCAAGTCAGTAGAAGCTCTAGGCAGGAAAAAGAAATGCTTGTAGAAACAGAAAAATAAATAAGACAAGAGTGTGCACATATATTTTAAAGAGCACTCTCTACTTGCACTGAAGTAGGCTGTTCAATCAAAGCCTTATCTGTTATATTCCTGCCTGTCTTTCTCCTCTGTTTAGCACATTCACCCACAAGAGAAAAGGAGCTGTGCAATGGAGCTTTGACCTGCAGCTGTAACACAATACTTTCGCACAGCCCTGTCGACCCCTGACATAAATTTTACACCACAGCTGGCATTTACACACTTAGCATTACCATATGTATAGCCTACTCTGTGCTAATTATGCTAATCACCTGTCTAACTCTCTGCTGCGAAAAAATGGTTGTATTTAGCAGTCCACTGCCTACAAATGCAGCTTACTGTGTGGCTGAAATGTACATTCAGACAGCTCTGAACGGCAAGATTTTTCCACGTTACTGGCTTCATTCAGGGCACAGAAAAATTTATTCAAGTCAACTGGTTTCGGTCTGCAACAAAAAAGTTAGGGGAAAAAAGTGAGTGTGTTCCTGCCCTAACATTCTAAGTCTGCTTGCAAGCAAAATGATAAATCAATTGGTGTGGGAAACAAAACGGGAGAGATTTCTTTTGCAAGCCATGTGAAACTGTAGCCTATTTAAAAAGAGAGAGAGAGAGAGAAAGAAAGAAAGAAAGCAAGAAAGAAAGGTCACTCTAGTTTCTCAAATCTCTAGGAAAAAAAAACAGAGAATAGATAGTTAAGCCAGATCAAAATTCTCCTAACTTTAGTTCTGTTTTACAAGCCTTTAGCTACAGATATCAAAACTGAGAGCATTCTGATGTTATTTTCAAAGATTACACAAACTTCAAAACTGGCATCGTGTTAGGATTTCCCATGGATTTATTTCCTTGAAGCAAGCCAACATGAAAGCATAAAAAACCTTTTCTGCTAATGAATCCACAAATATAATTATCAGAGGATAAGCGATTAGAGTAGGAGTGAAATATATAGAGCAAACGCAGAATTAAATGTGAAAATAAAAATGGAATATGAAATTTATTAAGTTCACTACATGGGCTTTTTAAAAACCAACAGTGGTGATTTTGCTCCTCCTCCTTCTGAAAGGCAGTTTTATTGCTGAGTCTCATAGCATAATTCTAAACAGGGAAAATGTTGGGCAAAATTTACTTAATTTAAAGTTTATTGTTTTTTTTCTTTTAAAACTGAGGGCTGGTGGGGGGGGGGACTTTCTTCCAGGTATTTACTGCAATTAACCACATACAATTGTGTTTTGTATCACCTAGATTTTCGCTCATCAAAAGGAATCTTTCATACAACTAGGGATCTCCCAATAGATAACGCACCACTGAGAGAGATTAGTTGGGTATTTTCCCCAAGACACATATACTGGGCAGTCATTTGCTATCGCCATCCATCTCATAAAATAAGATATTCTGCAAATGTCCAAATGCCTACAATCTATACAGATAGTCCTCGGCTTACAATCACTATTGAGCCCAAAATTTTGTTGCTAAGTGAATTTTGCCCCATTTTATGATTTTTCATGCCACAGTTGTTCAGTGTATCACTGCAGTTGTTAAGTTAGTAGCACGGTTGTTAAATGAATCTGGTTTCCCATGGACTTTCCTTAAAAGAATGTCACAAAAGGTGATCACATGACCCTGGGACCCTGCAACATAAATATGAGTCATTTGCCAAGGATCTGAATTTTGATCACGTGACTATGAGGATGCTGCAACGTTCGTAAATGGGAAAAATGGTCCTAAGTCATTTTTTTCAGTGCTTTGAAGGGTCACTAAATGAACTGTTGTAATTCGAGGACTATCTGTACTTTCGAAAAGTGTTTTGAAACTCCAAATAACCAGCCATAAGACCATTAACAGGAGTGTGGAATATAGCACATATTTGAGTTGTTCTATCATCATCTCTTAACAATTAACAGTTGCTTCTTAGTTCTTTAAAGCCTCATCTTGGATACTTCTGTAGCACTTCCTTTTATCAATAAAGGAGAATATTTGTAGCTGAGAGTTGAAATGAGGTGTCCTTGGTGCTGTCTGAGCTTGGTTGTTTCATAACCCAAACTCGGTAGCATCATCGGTGCTAATGATGTTACCTAGTTTGGGTAATGAAACGTCTGTAAGAAAACAACCAAACTCAGAGAGCACCAAAGACTCCCCTACCCCCCCCCCCCCGCCCACTTTATACAAACTCACTGAATGTTTAGACCAGGAGCGGGCAACAATGGCAACTTTATGACCTGTGGACTTCAAATCCCAGAATTCCTAGCCAGCATTGCTAGCTCAGGAATTCTGGGAGTTGAAGTCCACAGATTTTAAAGTCCTCATCATTGCCCATCCCTGGGTTTAGACGTAAAGTGGACAACTTGTAGACTGGAAGACATTTTCCCATTTTGCAGTTATCAATTTGCACTGCAAAATGTTGATGACCAAACAGTTGATTTTTGCAAATTTAATTGTTTTTTTCTCCCTCACTCCCAAGAACAAGGTGGTGTAGTGAACCTTCCCTGTAGATCAGGGCTGTCAAACTCCCAGCCATGGGCCAGATGTATCACATGCTGGCCACACCCACACCCAGTTTACTAAGGGGGGGAAAGTCCCGATAGTCACGTGATGCTGCCATGAGGACGTGAGTTTAACACCCTTGCTGTAGATTAACACATTGATTTCACATCTTTAGACCTCTATAATTCCTTCTCCAAAACAAAAGAAAACAAAAATCATTAAGGGTTTGGCCTCACCCTTAAGTAGTCATTTGAACCCATGATATTATCAGAGGTAAAGTTTTGGGTAAAATCAATTTGTCAGTCAATCATGGCCTCTGGAGTAAATAAAATGTTGCTTTCCTTTATTTTGATTAGTATCAAGAGCATGTTTCCAATGGGATGGCCTGCATTGGTGATTCCAAAGTCTTGGCCAGATCCCTTAAGCTATTGGTCCATCTCTGCTGGTCCTTCAGAAAGCACTTAAATCATGGGTATTTTGTAAAGCTGAAATACTTGTGCAATTGTGTCTGTGAATTTATTCTTTTTTTTATTACATTTGCTCTATTATAATTTCTTATACGTTGCAGCTTCTTCATCCCCACTGCCACTCTCAATTTCATCATTTTCAGAAAAGCAGAGCTGTTGTATTTGCTTATTGATCAAGAGTTTGGGACGATAAATCTATTTCTCCTTTGTAGAGGACAGTAACCCAATTGCTCTTAAAAGGTTATTTCTGTTTGAAACCTCCAGTGTGAGAATTCATACAATTGCTTTTTGTCATAATCTTGGGGTCTTAGATTTGTGCATGCTGAATATTGTTTTAAACAATCAATATATGTGGCAGAAGCATTCAAACACAAGCACACATATTAATGGTATGTAAGAGTGATCCTTTAAGATTTCAATTCCCAATTTCCCACATTTGGTTATTGTAGAAGACTCTTTTTTAAAAAAAGAATTTAATTGACTAAAACACAAAAGGAATGTTCTTGAAATTACACCTTATATTTATTCTTTAAAAAGAGCTTCACAATATAAAATTATGTTAAAATTCTCAGGAAAATGTTTTTAATTTCCGCAAGATGCCTACCAATGGAAATGGCTTTACAGAAGGCTGGACACATTCATAATGTATGGTGATAAATTGATACTGATTCACTAATTATGTATTATCTTAATAATCAAAGGCAGCTTGTTAGTTGATGCTAGTTGCCAGTGAAGAGGAACAAGAATGGGTCATTGCCTTCATATCCTACTTTAATACTGCCTAAATACACTTAGTAGACCAACCTCAGAGGGAAAAGCAGCAACATACCAGACAATACAAACTTTTGGGTCCAATTCAGCAGAATACTTCTGTTACTTATGTTTAACTGACCTAAGCAAAACCTATACTTCTCAATATTTGGAAATGGGATAATCTGTCCCCCATACACAAAAAGCTCATTCATACCTATATGCTCTCTCCTAAAATGATCAGTACTATTCTTGTCTTTTTATTAATTATACACAATTAAAGGGATACTCACATTTATTTTACCCTCTCCTATGGGCTATAAGTGTAAATAGTTAATTTACCAGTCATTATTAAGTTTTTTAAAAATAATACCCTTGTTTTAATTAACTGAACCCAATCAATGCCACGTTTTGCTTTCCAGCATCTCAGTTTCAATTGACATTCCTTGCTAGTCCAAAGTATTAACTTATCTGGGCTTTGGCAGCTACAGAAATGTAACTGTGCAGCCAAAAACTCAAACAACACTACAACTACTGTGCTCTTTTCAGAGCAGAGAGATTCCCCCACCTCTCTAAAAGAGAGAGAGAGAGAGAGAGAGAGCAAGAGAGAAAAAGAGAAGAGATGGACCACCCTGTTCTCATGGCACAGAGCACTGTTTACATTGCAAGACTTGACTGTGTAATACATCTGGCATTTTTGGGCAGGATTCCTGAGCTAGAGGCCAGAAGCCCTTAAGCAATGATTTGGGAGGGAGAGGGGAGGGCAGAGGCATACTCAACAAATTGACCCAAACAGAGCTAGTTTGTGATGTGCAGCACATCACTTTTAATTATTGGTAAAACAGGTTCAAATAAGCTGGTCCACTGAAAGAGGAACCAACGATCCATTTCTTTCAGATTTCTTTTTCTGTGAATGAGGAATCAAATTTTGGGCACAAGCTACTGAATATGCAATTTAAAAACATAAATCTTTACTTGTGGACACCTGTTTCTGAAGCATAAGCATCAGACATAATGACATTTTTTCCCAAGGCTATAATAGTGCTCAGAATCCATATGCCTGGAGCATTCTAGTCCCCCTTTTTTCTCATTGGGGCTGTGAATGAAGGTGAGCATTGGAACTGAAGTACTGTACTGTTGTTAACTATTTTGATATTACAAAAACAAAGGACTTTTTAAAAAACAAGTATTTTCCCCAACTAAATAGATTTTTAATTAATTAGCTAACCCATGCTGTATTTTCTCCTACACCACCCTTACCTTCGATTGCAAAAGCTAGCTCACTTTCTTCCTGTCAAAATGCATAAAGAGAAAAAGACACCAAAAAGATTAGTTCAATTAAAAAAAGGAGAAAACTTATGCATGGCATGACAGGTTTTTTTTTTACAAATGCTAAACCTTATTCGAATGAGATATACAGTACTTAAAGCATGAGCTTTAGTCACCCTGAAGTCTTACTGAAATCAGTAAGACTTCAACACAAGCAGTTTTGTCTGAATCAAGTCCATCATTTAAACAAGAAGCTTTCTATCATTGATACAGAAATCCTAAACATGAAAGAAATATACCGTATTTTCTGGCGTATAAGACGACTGGGCGTATAAGACGACCCTCCTCAGAGCCATTTAAGGCTCGTCAGAGCCTTATGGGCTGGTCTGCCTGGTTACAGGAGAATGAGACCCGGCATATAAGACGACCCCCAACTTTTGAAAAGATTTTTGTGTGTTACAAAGTAGTCTTATACGCAGGAAAATACAGTACTTATTTTTTCCTGATAATGCAATTTATGTCACACATACGAAATAAAAACAGTGATACAATAATATTATTTCATGACAAGGGAACCAATCCAAAGAAGCAGAACATAAAACCAAAACAGTATTAATATGTTGCTCTTCATTATACCCCCTAATTATCTAAATTCACTCAAATTTTGGAGGTTACTACTACTACCTGATATGTGGCTGAATAGAGCCAAGTATTAAAAATCAAGTAACTTCTAATGTCTTTTGATAATTTTATAATAAATGCAACTTTATATTACATCAAGGGTTGTCAGAATTTTGGTATAATGTGGACCCCAAGGAAGAAAGGAGACTAGCCATGTTTGCACATCATGTTAAGCCAACATTTTCAGGACTTTAGCCTTACCCTGAATAGTCAGTGTGTTATCTTCCTCTAACCACAGTCCTTACAGTCAGGAGTTGCTGAACAAAAAATGGAAGTTTTTTCTTGTTGTTAATTTATTGTGGGAACACTTACTTGCTTCTTCCCTCTTTTATTCTTGACTTACTATTCTAGTTCGTTAGCAGGGAAAAAGCCAATCTTTTGGTTTACCATGGAAGGAGCTGACTTGATTTGGTTAGATATCCCTGCCAACAGAAAAAGTGAGACTTGTAGCTGGCCAGTCTACACTATCCCACTGCTTTTTCCAAGTAAGCCAACATTCATCAGAATTCTCACTAAACATGATGTAGAAACACACCCATGGCTGACAGCATCACAAACTCAAACTGGATGGACAAGAGTTTAGAAAGATGATTCACATGAAAGGACTGACATGTTCTTGATGATGCATTCACAGTTTACCCAAGGATATGAAAAAGAATGCTATTGTGGGCAAGTTAAACCTGGCATCCTAGTGGACATGGTTTTAGCAGGTCACAGCAAGGTCAACTTTGAACGAGAAATCCATATGAAATATAAACATGGCATTGTGAAAACCAGACAAATCTCCCATAGCTTCATCCAGCCAGCACTAATCTAAGCATCAGCTTTGGAGTATAATCTAAACAAAAGGATCAGTCAGTTCAGACATCTGGAAGTTGTCATATTTTGGAGTCTCCTAACAGTGGAGCACGTAACCAAAGGATCCAATTGCACTTTCAAACTAGTGGTCAAAGAACCAGCAGGAACAGAGAACTACCAAAATTACTGATGTCATCAAAAGCAAAGTTAAATAACAGAAGGGAGAAAAGGATGAGGATGAACTAGAGTTGAGTACCAAGTTTTTCACAGAGTCCTCATGAAAGAACTCATGGGAGGACATTGCTATAGGAATTGAGACCACCAAGGAAATATGATTTGGCTATTAAACATCAGATCCCCAAAATAAGCAGTTCCTACTGTAGCCTGAAAGGTAGAAAAAAACTGCAGATTCTTTTACACCTCAGATTCCCACTACCACCACTTTAGTTTCTCTGTTTTTTCCAGCGATTGTTATATCATAGTTTCAATATACAAGCTGTAATCAGTTTGAACCAGGTTTGCAAAACCCTGCTCTGAAAATAGGCTGCTAACCTTACGATAGTAAACCGCTTAGAGAAAACAAGAATGGGGACAAAGGACCTTATAAACTCACAGCAGAAACTGAAGCCAGTTCATTTCTCAAAAACAGAAAGCACACTTTCAACATTTTATTAGACTTTATGTGATACCCTTTCTACAGCAAACATGCAATGAAAAGAATCGTCTCAAACTTTATTCTTACATATTAAACATACTGTTGAGTGTAAAAATCAACGTTTAAAGGCATAGAGAAAGGAGCTGAAAAATAATGCATCAGCGAGATAGTCATTTTGGTCTGCAACAAAAAACTAACACATGGGTTATCTAATAATTACCCCGAAATAATAGACACAAAATATAATCAATTCAAGTTTTCTCTTTTAATGATAAGACTATAGTATCTCACAATTTCAGTTCCCATTGTTAAGAAATTTCCTGAAACAGATGCTTAAACTGCAAGCAAATAATTCATCCAAGGGGAGGGAAATTCTTCCAACATCTGAAAACATTGAAGTTGGATGAATGCAAATCACTTACATTAGTGTGCAGCGAAAGCTGCTAAACTAGCATTTGCATCTTCACAATGTACTTAAACAACATCAAACTATATTCTACCTACAGCATTTGGAAGGACATTAACTTTTTCAAGAAACTGAGCTGATGCTTTCTCCAACCCAGCCAACCAAACCCTTTTGGCCAAGAATGTTTAAATAAAGGGGTCAGGAATTGATCTTCTGTACAAAAATTGTATTCTTTACAGTACTTACTTCCATCCCCATAGTTAAAATAGAGAATTAAAAAATCCATGGTCCTTATGCTGCTTTAAATTCCCTTCCTCACCCTTTCTGTTTTTTGTAGCCTTTGATTATCTTTTAAACTGTACTGAAATTGTCCTCCAACTTCGTGGGAACTTAACAAAAATAAGTTTTTCATGCATTATATTATGACAGAAATGACTAAACAGTGATTTTTTGAACACATCATACTGGCCTGGTTTACAGATAACACTAGGCCATGATGGTTCACACAACTGGTGAAGCTTACATATTTTAGAAAATGCTACAACAAAACAAGAGGAAAACAACAGATAATATCTGGTGAAATCTTTGTATCACTATCTGCCCAGATGAGGTGCTCTGCTTCTGAAAAGGTTGTCCAAACTAAGTTAAAAGACTGGCCATAGAATTATGTTCTCTTTCCCTTTTCTCCAGAGTTTAACTCCCAGTATTAACCCTGTTGTGCCTGAACCAATGATAATCATAATTAATAATGGCAAGATTCAACATCTGAATGTTTAACTACTTCAGATTATATACAATCTGATGCATATTCATACATTTCCAAGCTGAAGCAAGCCTTCTTCCTTCAATAACTGCATGCAGATGCTCCCATTTTGGGATTCCCTTAAAGAAAACCACATTCTTGGAGATGTCAGGTGGAGGTTTGATATTAAGGAAGGAATAAATATATGGCCTCACTTCTGCTTCAATACAGAAATGATTCCATAGAAATAATAGCTATAGATGAAATTATAGGAAGTAAACCTAAGGCTATATTGTAAAGGGGAAAAAGGCATCTAACTTGCATCCAAAAAGGAAAGGAATGTTGGTTATTTTAAGATTCTGAGAAGAGACATCTGTATAGTAAGATGTAAATTAATAACTCAGAAGAGATAACAGCTCATTTTGTGGCAGATTCCAGCTTTTATATACTATTGTGGTCTTAAATGGCAACTTACCAAAACACACATATGAAATACACACACATGCCCCACTGTTGCTCAAGAGCGAATAGGCCACAGATTTCTGCCTGGGAATGAACGTACAATATAGTTTTTCTCAATTTAGCACACTTTTCTAATGTCCAGCTGGTTTTCTACTCCTTTAATTCCTAGGTAGCATGATCACAGCCTGGTAACCTAGATGATGGGAGGTGAAATCCAGCACATCCAAAAAGCAAATACAAAATGCAAATCTGGAATACATATTGATCACTAGTTGGGTTCATCCATCATACTCAGCTATTATATTGTGAAATTTAATTCCTTCATACGTTGTTTCGCCCAGTGACAGGAATCTTGGTCAGCCCCTATTGTCATTGCTGAGCAAGAACCACAGATCATTAAGTGAGGATCTCCTCACAACTTCCTGCCAGCTTCCAAAAAATAAAAGTCAATGGAGAAGCTGGCAGGAAGTTGCAAGTCTCAGCAGTAGTGGGTTCCACTTACCTTCGCTACCAGTTCGGAACTGTGAGCACTCGTGCATGGCGTGTCTGCGCATGTGCAAAACCTTCCGTGCATGCGCAGAGCATCCGTGATGATGTCCGGGTGGATGGGCAGCGCCTCCCACCACCGCACCTACCTGTTTGCCCGAACCAAGGTGAACCGGGAGAAACCCACCACTGAGTCTCAGGCAACTTGCAAGTAGGCTCCCTGACAAGCAGGCAAGAATGCATGATTTCAGGCTTAGAGGTGGCTGCTGACAGATGAGGGAAGATGTGCAAGCAGTTACAGTGGCATGCACAAGCAGTCATTACCTCAGTGACTTGCAACTTTCCCTGCCACTTTTCCCATTAACTTTGCTTGTGGAAAGCCAGTAGGGAAGACTGAAGATGGTGATCACATGGCCACGGGGTGCTACAACCATTGTAAGTGCAAGCTGTACTGTGTGGGGTGGTGGGTGCATTGAGGGAGCCCCACCAATCTCATTGTACATATGTTGTGCAGTGACAATAAAGGTTATTGTTATTAAATTGATTGCCAAACAGCCAGACCACAATCACATGATTGCAAGGGGGTATGATGGCCAAAACTTCACAACTCCATCATAAGTACCACCCGTAAAGCACCATCACAAGTTTGAATGATAGCTGAATATGTGGTGGGTAGGCAAGGCCTACCTGTAGCTGCTGTTTGGCTGCCAATTAAGCCATTAAGTAATAAACAGAAAAATCAAGAAGCCAGTAAAGAAAATTATACATCCAGCATCCACTTTTTGGGCTATGGCAGCATTTCCCTGGTTGTACCAATTGCACACTTCAGGTTTATATGGTATAGATAGTATGGGACAATGACAGGCCCTATGCTTTACGAAAATACTAGCGAAAGTCTTTAATGAAAACTGCATCAATAAACCAAGATGTGTATCAAACATTAGTTCAACAAATGCCAACATTTTATCCACCTTCATTAAATTAGCATGTATAATTCAACTAGGATTTAGAGCAGGGGTTTGGACTGGAGGGGCAGGTGTGAAGTTCGGTGGCAAAAAGGGAAGAGAACCTACAGATGCATCTTTGCATGTTTATCAACCCAAACAAAGAATCTCTCCTCTTTAGAAATCACAGTGTATTTGAATGTACAAGGATGGAGAGTTAAAATTTACTCTTATTACTTACTTATCAATGTTGCAGTCCAACAACTAAAGTATGGAATATATGAAACTGCATACAGGTAGTCCACAACCACAATTGAGTCCAAAATTTATGTTGCTAAGTGAAACATTTGTTAAGTGAGTTTTGCCACATTTGATGACTTTTCTTGCCATTGTTGTTAAGTGAATCTGGCTTCCTCATTGACTTTGCTTGTCAGAGGTCACACATGACCCTGGGACACTGCAACAGTCATAAATATGAACCAGTTGACAAGCCTCCAAACTTTGATCATGTGACCTTGGGCATACTGCAACGCTTGTGTGAAAAACAATCATAAGTAACTTTGAACAAACTGTTGTAAGTCAAGGACTACCTGTACTTTGGTTTCTGCACTGAAAGGAGTCTATGGTCATTGGCTCTGATGGGGGAGACTGGATGGTAGCCAATGGCCTTATGAAGACTCTACAAGTTACGTAAGTGGAAGGACCTGCCATCTCCCTATCTAGATTTTGGGATATGACACTTTTAAAAAATTAAACCCTTAATCATTGTCTTTTATGATCCTAAAATGAAAGGCATAATTTGCTATTTAGGCATCAAATATAAAAACAGCATTTATAACAGTATATGTTATAACCATTATTTAAGCATTTTTGCAGTTAACTTTGCTTTGCAGCTATTTATTTATGCAGCGTTTTGTAGCAGCTTTCCCCAAATGGATGCTTGCCGTTGTGTTGGCTATAAGTCCTACCTCACTGCTACACAATATTAGCATGCTATCAGAAAGCCAGAAATAAGTGCAATGGTGATGGGACACTATATGGGGTGAATCCAGCAGGTTCTGACAGGTTCTGGAGAACCGGTAACAGAAATTTTGAGCAGTTTGGAGAACCAACAAATACCATCTCCGGCTGGCCCCCGAGTGGGGTGGAAATGGAAATTTTGCAATACCCTTCCCCCAGGAGTGGAGAGGGAATGAGATTTTGCAGTATCCTTCCACTGCCATGCCCACCAAACCACACCATGCCCACAGAACCAGTAGTAAAAATAATTGAATTTCACCATTTCCAGCAAACTTATTTCCCTTGTCAGAATCATCTAATGGAAAATGCCTGTATGAGGCATGGCCATTAATTTAATATTTCTTTCATGTCAAATGTATTCCAATTCCTATCTCATTTCATAACAAATGGTAAGGCATTCATGCTTTCTTTAACTTCAAATATACTGGGATGACAATTACTAGAATTCATAGCCAATACAGACAATATCTGGACAACATCCTAATCCGTGTCCAGTAGCAAAGCATCTGTCTCAAATGAGTCATTATAGGCATGAGGATCTTGGTAAACTCCCTGGGAGCTGAAGTGAATCCAAAAAATAACACGATGTTGTTGAAAGCAAACAATGCATTTCAATACTAATGTACATATAACTTTGCAATTATGGAAAAAAAATCACAGAAAGATGCAGATCACTGGGAAATAAAAGACAGCAGCAATAAAAACAAAGCATACAATACATCGAAAGCCAAGGACATTCAAACCAATTTTTATCTGACATCGGAAAAGTCTTAAGCATCCATGCCATACATCCAGAGATAAGACATATGTATCACAGTCACAGCTTGCCACTCCCCTGGAAGAGAATTCTAGCATCTAATCCCCACTTGCTCATCTCAGCAAATCAAATTTTAAGATACGGGCAGTCTAAAATGTCACGCCAGCTAGCAACTTTGCTTTGGTTTTATTTGAACCAACTGACATTTTGGAAAGACTTTTAAGTTCCAACGTGTGACCCACTTTTAATAGAAAACTCCAGAAGGCACATTAAAACTAAGATCAAATCAATGGGCCATTGTAGTTAGTGGGCCATTGCTATGGTACAAGTAATCCTCAACTTATTTACTTACAGGGTTTTGGCAAAACTGGCCCATTGCGAAATAATAATAATAATAATAATAATAATAATAATAATAATAATAATAATAATAATATATTTCTATACCACCCTTCTCCCGAAGGACTCAGGGCGGTATACAGCCTATTAAAAGCACAAAGACAAACATAAATTAAAAATAATTAAAATTATTAAATAATTTTGGCTCAAATATAAAAATATAAAACCCCAAATTTAAAACATCCAGTTAAAAGGAGGTATTTCGTAGTGCAGCAATCGCTTAAAAACCACTGCAAAAAAAAAAAAAAAAAGATTGACCTGCTTTATGATGAGACATGACCATGATGACAGCTTCATCACAGTGACGGGAGGCTTCATCACAACTTGAAGGCTATAGTCATGTCTGTGATACCTTTGCTGCAGAAGTGACACTTGGAAACATTACAGTTGCAACAGCGGGGGGTTGGACTAGATGGCCAACAAGGTCCCTTCCATCTTTGTTAATCTGAAGCTTTCAAAATGAACTTGTACATTAATATTTTTATTGCATATTAAGTTTTCTCACGACTTCCAAACAAAATATAATACAGGTAGTCCTCAACTTACAACCACAATTGAGACCAAAATTTCTGTTAAGTTAGACATTTGTTAAGTGAGTGTTGCCCCAGTTTACGACCTTTCTTGCCACAGTTGTTAAGTGAATCACTGCAGTTGTTAAATTAGCAACATGGCTGTTGAATGAACCTGGCTTCCCCACTGACTTTGCTTGTGAAAATGTTGCAAAAGAGGATCGCATGGCTTTGGGGCATTGCAATGGTCATAAGAATGAACCAATTGTGAAGCATCTGAATTTTGATGACGTAATCTTGGGGATGGTATAAAGGTTATAACTGGGGAAAATGGTCATAAGTCACTTTTTCAGTGACTTTGTAACTCTGAACAGTCACTAAATGAACTGTTGTAAGTTGAGGACTATCTGTAATGATATGAGAGGAGTTTGAAAAATAAAATGATTCTCTACTGTGAGGGATCTGTGAAATGCTGCATTAAGGCCTCCCTGCAACAGGGAACAACAAATGATACATATTTTCCTCTAACTTTGGTCATACTGTATCTGATGAAATTGGTTTCTTCCTAAACTAGCATGTTAAGGACTGCATTGCAAGTTAAATGCAATCTCAGGGCCTTTAAAAAAGAGAAAAGAAACATGCCATGAAGCTTTAAGGTTTAAAGAATTCTTAAAATTGGTATATAAAGGAAAGATAATTTATAGTTCATCTAAGACACTGATAAAAAGTGATTCAAGAGTAAATGACTCATTATGTTTACAAAAGGTTATGAGCATTGGCACAAAATAGTAAGCTGGAAAGGAGAATGGTTTTAAAATACAGTATTGTTTCTTTAGACCTCTGATTTCTCATCTCCTCTTGCCTTTTTTCCCCCCTGAGATTCTGCCCACCAGGTGAGTTTTTACAATCTTTATATAAATATTTCAAGCTCTAATAGTTTTAAACATACACTACTAATCATTCATCTTGGAGTCTGGATGACCTTAAAACTCATTCAAACTTTCTTCTCAGGATAAAATTTGAGCTGGGATTTTGTAAACTGATCATTCACTTTGCTTGAGTCTTTAAGAGCACGATATCTGCTGACACCCAGTTCTCTCCCACTCCAGATGACATTACACGAAGCAGACTGGTCTCTAATATAAATACTGACAATTTCTTGAGAGGCAATAATTTTCCAAAAGTTTTAACAACAAAAAATAAAGTGCCTTTATTGCAACGGCCATGGAGATCTATTTTAAGACATTTGAAGCATTCACCTTATTTGGCCAATTCTGTTCAGTATATTCAAACTTTCAAACATTGGGGGAGATGGAGGGGAGAGGTGGGCTGCTATGCACAATATGCCAAAGGCTTGGCTGGTTGGAATTCTGGAGAATTGCACAGGAAGGATACTCCTTCCAAGCCAAGAGAGAGGCCAGCAACTGCCAGTCTCAGGGGATAAAGCTGGCAATTTGAAGAGCACAACACACAGTGACTAACCAAGAGATGAAAAATGATATCTATGAGGAAGGAATATTACTATTTCTTAAATCCTTTGGGTAGAACTATTTTTTTAAAATCCTAACGCAAATGGCAATTTGCTCCTTAGCTATAAATATATCAACATGTATTATTACAATGTTGTTATATCTATTATTCATCAGCATGATATGTAATCAGCCTTGGTTTGGATCCTTCCTTCCTTCCTTCCTTCCTTCCTTCCTTCCTTCCTTCCTTCCTTCCTTCCTTCCTTCCTTCCTTCCTTCCCTTCCCTTCCCTTCCCTTCCCTTCCCTTCCCTTCCCTTCCCTTCCCTTCCCTTCCCTTCCCTTGCTCCCTCCCTCCCATTAATGCAACACTCAGTAGCAGTCTTTCTCATGCTTGCCACCATGACTTGTCATCCCGCACTCATTATTGGTCTTTCTGGGTGATGGAAATGGGAGTTGTAGTGCAGCATACCTGGAAAACTTCACTATTGGAGAAGACTGGCTGAGAGTAAATGATCACAAAGCAAGTTACAGAGGGCACTGTATTTTATATTTGGAGAGAGAAGACTTGCTGAAAAGAAGTTGTTGATAAATGGGAAGGAGGAACTTTGGGGGTCTTCTCCGTTACTTTACATTAACTTCTCTAAGACCACCCCAGGTAGAAGTTATAGGAGTCCAATTTGACTCAAGGATGACAGATAAAAGACAGATGTCTGCAAAATAATTACAGGGTTAAATGATTCATAATATACATTTGTTAATACTCTTTTTGACTTAGTCCTATTAAAATGAATGGGACTTTTCTCTAATTTTAGCTTAACACAATTCTCTTGAGATGTATGAGACCACTTCATTGATTTCACTTGTACTAATGCGCTTTTGAGGGCATCCCTTCTCTTTCTATACCAGAGCATATTTGATGTGCTCTAGTACACCCCATTAATGCAAGAACCCCAAATCCTTTAGTTCAATTCTCAGATAATCAGTAGTATTAGGGTCACTAGCTTACTCAAGAAACTATTTTAGCTATCCTATGAATACTGTACAACACTATTGTTGAGCCTTACTTATCAGAATCTTGCACTCTGATACAGATGGAAAAATGAGGAACAAAAATTAAAATAGATTTCCTCTTTTTCAGATTTTGGTTAAAAGAAGTTTAGAGAAATGACTTGCTTATTTCTTCTTGGTGGGATGACCTGCTTCCAGACTCAGAGTAATGTATGTGAGACCGTCGATACCTTATTCTTTTGTATGGCATTGCAAAAATTTCAATTAAAAGAACATTGATCAGTCTTTGGAAATACAGGCTAACTTTTTTTTCCTTCCTATTGCATAGTCATTTACTAGATAAGAAGTCGATATTATGGGAAGATCTCTAATTGTAGCCTGCCAGGAAATATATATGTGTATGTGTGTGTGTGTGTGTGTGTGCAAGAGAATCCAGTCACCTAAGCAGTACCTTCATTCAAAGCATTTCAGTGGATTAAAACATATGGGTTCACACAGAGAAAAACAAAAACCATGATTTTTCTTGTTTTCAAAGAATATCAGTAGGGAAACTTCTCCTGCTTAGTCCTTTACTCTGTGCTCTTTAATGTTTATACTTTTACTCATGGAAAAATGCTCCTCATCTGTTCATGGCCATAATATTTACATAGGAGTCTCTACTAAAGACAAACATACATGATTGCCAATGGCATTTTTCCCCTGCTGCTGCATTGAAAGAGTAATCAAAAGGGGACCAATTCAAATGAATTCCCTGTGTATTTTAATTAACTCTAATAGAAGCACAGTGACTTTTCAACGCAGTTACAATTTTTATGTTCTATGTTTTAGTGTAACATAATGTATCACATATAGAAACCATGGCAGCCAAATGTATCTGAAAAGACAAAAAATACTGAAGTCCGTATTGGATTTTGAGGGTAGCGAAAAAAACAATGCATAAAAACTGAAGAGGACAGAATAGTGGCAAGCCAAGCAATTTGTTAAAGAGCAAAACTGGCAGGATTCACTGCTTTTGTCAAAATGATGGAAACGCAACTGCAACGCAAGCGCCACTCCTTCACATGTGCCTGTGATGTCACAAGCACATATAAAGGAGGGAGGCGCTTGGATCATATCAGGAAGAGCAACTTTTATCATTTGCCTCCTCGGTGTTTGTTGATCAGTATTTTTCTCTTTCCAATTATAATATAAAAGGATAAACTATCCATTCTGTCAAAAAGAAATGGACACTGAACTTTCAGGAAAAACTGGCAGCACAAGATGGAACCATCAGTCTTGGATGAAGATTAATCAGACAAGTCATGATTTCAGACCTAAATCCATCCTGCCTGTCTTTCTGCCTGTCTATCAAATGTACAGTATTTGTTGCAGGGTGATTCTGGGCATCTTGTAACATTCAAAGCTTTAAAAGCATAAGACATAAATATTTTTAAAAACAATAAAAATTACAATCAAAAGTAAGATTATAGTTAAAATATGGAGAGGGAGAGAGGGAGTAGAATGCACAGGGAGAAGAGGGGGGATTTTTCTCTTAATCTATCAATTACCTCCAGCATCATATTCCCCTTTTAAGGCCCTAAGCCAGTTGACAGAGCCAGATTTTCAGGATTTGTCAGAAGGGTAGGAGCAGATCCAGTGCCATTCATGTAAGCTGGGTGCCATCAGCTAGATATATGAACATGCAGATGAGTTCAGAACCACAATTCAAATAGCCAGAAACAAAATTTTAACACTTGATCAATAATTATTAACCTACAGTAAATTAAGAACTCAATGAATTGGCTATACAAAGTCCACTGAAGAATTTCAAATAAGAAACATCAGTGCCGACTCTACTCAATCTTATCAGTCAGAAGAACTTGTGAACAAATGTGCTAGATCACACCAATGCTCTATCTAAATCTGCATTCAGTTCCCCCCACCCAGCCTTTTTCAAAAAGTGACACTTTACATGAGTTGTATTCAAACACATACACTAAACCTCAAAAAGGGACACCAGTAGCCCTCTCTTAACAACAGTAACTAGGATAGAAATTTCTGTCACTAAGAGATGCAGCCATAAAGCTGATGTCACATGACTGCCCAGTTTAGCAATGGCAATTCTGGCAAACCCTGGTTATCATCAAGTGAATCACTGCCACCTGTTAAACCAGGACGTCATCTGACTGTAACTTTCAAATTCCTGCCAGCTTCCTTGTTCACTTTGCTTGTGAGAAGCCAACAGGAAACATTGCAAATCAGAATCAAATAACCCTGGGATGCTGTTATAGTTGGAAATTCAAGCTAAAACCAAGTGCCTGGGTGGCAATCATAGGACCATAGGATTATTCTGATGGTTAGAACTTTGATGACCGCTCATGTTATTCATTCAGGACTATCAAAGGTTCAAACAGTTTTTGAAAGAGTGGTCATTAAGTGAGGACCACTTTGCTTAATTTGTTTATCCTCAATGATTTGTGTAACTGCTTAAAAAAAATTAAATGTGTCCCATCATTTCATCTTGTGATAAGAAATTTCATACTGGTTTCAAATGTTAGAGAGATGCTCCTGTTCCCGAATCATTTTGGGTTGCCATTTTTTGAGCTGTGACAACCAGAATATTGTAACAAGTTAAGCCATATCACAGCTCTATATAATGAGATGCTGACAGCTAATGATGCTGACAGTTTTATTTTTGACTCTTTCCTAATGGTCATGAATTTACCTCTTATAGTCCTGCAAATTAACATACTGATTGAAATAACAATAATTAATTTAGACCAGAAGTATCCAATCTTGACAATTTTAAAATTTATGAACTTCAATTTCCAGTACTCCCCAGCTAGCATGACTTCTGCATTGTCACCCTGCATAACTCCATGCGAGCTCAACTGTGGCTGCTTCATTACACATTTATAAACCCAATAATTATAAATTATTAAACATAAATAGCACAATTGAGGTGTCAAGTGAGGGCACAATTGCCCTGTAAGTATAATATGCCTGTATCTCTCCTGTAACTTAATATGGCACAAATCAGTTTGTAGCAGTGCCTTCAATTTGTAGCAGTTGTGGCCTCCAAATACTTCAAAAAGAGATTCAAGGTCAAAGACTTCTAAGGTTTAAGTCTACATGAGGTTTACCAGAGTGGTTATGGATACTGTATATGCAAAGATTTATCTAGGATGATGGTTGATCAACTACTAATCAAGTTTATGGTTACATGGCAGCCAAGGGAAGACCCCATCAAACCTAGCAAGAAAGGCATATTTTGAGTCATTTCCATTAAAGAACCTCACTTTGTTGGACGCAGGAATCATACCTCCACTGTTACAGTGACAATCCTGTGGAATATCATCCCTCTGGAAATGCAGATGACCCCAATCTTGTTAGCCTTTCACAAGACATTAAAAAATTCTCGCTCAGGCATTTGGCCAAGGATGTTAATCTGGCAGATATAGTTCAACTTTGAAGTAACCTTTGTGGATTTGGACATTCATTATTTGGATTGTTTGGAAATAGTTTCCATAAGTAAGTAAATAAACAAATTATAGCTAGAAAGGGTAGTCTCCATGCATCTGCTTCCTACATGACTGTGCCCAACATGGCACAGCATGGAGCCCAACATGGAGCTAGTCCCGACACTTTGTCTACCATTCTCCTCTCTATCCAGCTGGCCAAACATCCTTATTCTTTTTCTTTAACCATTATTATGAAAACCATGTTCATTTGCAGACTGAATTGTTTCAGAATTTTAATAAAAGCTAGTTAATATTAATATACCTTATACATTTCTTTAATGACCAAATGGCCAAAGACCAACTAAGACAGGGGTCTCCAAACTTAGCAACTTTGAAACTTGTGGACTTCAACTCCTAGAATTCTGGGAGCTGAAGTCCACAAGTCTTAAAGTTGCCAAGTTTGGAGACCTCTGAACTAAGACAACATTGGTGTTACAATGGGGGTTTTCTGGGGAGGGGAGTTGAGACAATAAAGAGAAAAGTATTAGGACAATTTTGCATGAAATTTTTGAATTTCCAATGGATTCAGTTGTCCCAAAGGTGCTTTTTTTCAAGAGGCAACTGAACTTTCTGTTTTTTCTTTGAAGATGTTTCACTCCTCATCCAAGAAGCTTCTTCAGCTCTTCTTCAAAGAAAAACCAGAAAGTCCAGTTGCCTCTTGAAAAAAGCACCTTTGGGACAACCATGATCTGAGTGACTGAAGATCTCCATAGACAAATGGATTCAGTTAATAAGAATTTGGTTGTGACTGCTCTCAGCTTGACCTAATTCTGTACCAATTGTGGGGGCAATGAAATGAAGAGAGTTAGATATGGTTAATAAATCCATACCTTCCCAGTTGCTCCACTGGCACATCTTGGCCTATAGAGCAAGTCAGCATGGCAGTTCTCTGGAGCCATATCTTTGGCAGCAGAAAATGTCCATCACATCATTACCATGTTAAAGTGTTATCTACTGAGTTGCCATACAACAAGCCTGATGTAAACTTTGCCAGTCTTTAACTTGCCTCAGTGTACTGAGTCACTGCTGAATGCAATTCTCCTGACTTCTGAGTGTATTAGACACAAGCAACCAGATCCACAGGTGTAGAATTCAAAGTAGCTACTTTATTGTATTCTGCCTATAATGCAGGAATTTCCCCAGACTGTTTGTCTTACCTTTGTAACAGGTGGATAAGGTTCCATGGAGCTTATTGGGCTGGTGGGGGTGTGTGGAGAGGCATTCCTGGATCTCTTACAGCAGCCCAATGATTCAAAACTAATTCCCCACTTGAGTTCTCCCACATGCTTGGCTAGGCAATTCCCAACAGACTATGCCAGTTATTACAGGCAGACTGATTGATTTTCCTTCTAGCTATGCTGTCATGCCCTTTTAACACATTTTCAGAAGCAGAGGACATGACTACCAATCAGGGCCCTGCAACAGAAACAGGATGGGATATGACTTCAGGACTTAGCCTGGTCTTATTCAGGCTAGTTTGCTTGCCCTTCTTCCCCACCCCCGCCCCATTTCATTTGGATCTCTCTCAAGTTTAAAAGTATACAAAGAAAAGCAAAGTATGAGAAAATGGTAGGGCACAAGTAGCCACAACCAGCATGAAGGCCAAGTGATGTAAAAAGGGGTCCTTGAAAAGAACTACTTGTTAAGCCACCACAGGGTGCTGGTGAAGTGATTAAATCAAGGAAATATAAAGGGTTGATTAAAGGGGATGGGGGAGGAAACCTGGTTCAACATCTCTCACTGATTTCTGGATACCATACTAAGGAAAAACAGGTCTGTTGCATTAAAGGTAAACATCCCCACAGCTGCTATTCAAAATATTGTGAAAGCGATGTCCCTCTTCTCACATAGAAGTGTGGACCCTATGGTCATTGCATGCTACTCTTAAAGTGGAGTGGCACAAATACCTCCTCTTCTTCCCAATATAAAATATTGGGGATCTGCTCTTTTCTCTGGTGTTCTGGAGAGAAATAGGGACAAGGTGGTAAACTCAGGTGAGAAACTGCTAACCCATAATACAAACACTGGGAATGAAACTGACTTTACTGACCAGCAAAGAGGACATACTCAGTGAGCCCCTCAATACACCCCAGCTAAAAAAAAAAATCACCTGACTGCCTCCAAGGTGATAGGCAAGAAAGCATTGCAGAATTTACACACTTTGAAGCTGTAATGAGATCATGTCAGCTTAAGAGGGAAAACTACACTTAAGCTGTTTCACTCATGACAACTTACAGCAAAGGGAAAATACCGATATTGTCAGGACATGAATGGGCTGAGATAATGGACAAGTGGGGAAGACTTTGGACCATTATAACTCTAACCAGTGCCTGCGTTGTAGGAAAATTGCACTGCAACTTTAAACCATTTTACTGCTATCCATTTTCTTTGGATTGAGTCCCATTTAACCCACTTGGATCTACTGCTAAATAAATATATTACAGCACTGTAAGTCTCTGTAGTCCTTTTTTGTGAAATAGAGCCCCTCCTCCCCAAATGGCTATTTTGTGCAATGCACTGTGACTTTGGAATTGGGAGGCCCCTTTAATGAATGTTACTAGCAAAACCTTCAGGGGATAAACCCAACCTAGTTAGGCACCCAATCTAAAGAGTCAGATAATTTTTAAAAAATGACTATTAACAGATTGGTCAATACTTCTCGTAGAGAATTAAAAAAAGAATCTGCATAATTTACTTATCTTAAAAAACAGATCAACTGTGAGATTTTTTTTTTACTTAAGAACCATTATTGTACCCCTGGAAAATATTAAAAAAGCAGCCATCTCTGCTTCCAGTTAAACCAGCCTCCCTCTTGAACTGAGGGAGACCAGGAATCTGCTTTGCAAATATTCCAACATGTGTCCAGTCTGTGCTTCACTTTTCCATTTTTTTTTAGCTCCAAACAAATGTTTTTTCCCCTCAAAGCTGAAAGCTGTCCAAAAAAACAGGACCACACACAAGCACAGCCCTACTGAGAGCTGTGCAGATCACGTTCAGCCTGTTCCTGCGGCGGCGGCTGCTAACAGGACACACGCACGCACATACACCCCTACACACTCACTCCCACACACACACACACACAAAATGGCGGAAGAGGTGAGCCGCTTTCAACAGAGGTTCCTTTCATGCTCTGCGAGGGAAGAGAGGCACCAGCTCCTTTGGACACACATGCAGAATCGGCCAGAAGGGGAGGAAATCTGCAAGGTCCAAACTGGATCCTCCTTTTCTTCTTTCCCACCACCCAAGCTGCCGCCCTCCCTTCCATCCCCAGACCATCTCACAAGGTTTCACTTCCAGAAAGGGATTAGGAGAGCGTCCATCTGGCCTTCAGCCAACACCAATAAACCACCAGCTCTGCCCCTGAGAGAAAGGAAGGTTCCGTCAGCCACCCCCGCTGTCATTTGGGAGGGGGAGGGAGAGGAGGAGGAGAAGCCAGGCGAGGGATCAATCCTTACCTTCTACCCAGAGTTCCTCCACATTGGTCTCCAGATTGGCCGCTCTTAATCCCACCGCAAAAGCCCCGAAGATCAGAAGGCCAACCACTAAAAATTTCCCGCAGTTTTTTTGAATGTAACAGCCCAGTTTAAATAGCAGTCTCTGAAATTTCGCTCTCAGCCACAGCGGCGCTTTTCTTCCAGTAGCTCTCCCCTAGAAAAGCAAGGAAAAGGGGGAGAAATTGAGATCGGGAAAGAAACGCACGCCCAGGCAGTCCGGCGAAATCGGTCCCCAAAGAAAAGCACAATGTGCCGGAAAGAAAAGCAGGTCGAGGAGAGTCCCGGCCGGGCAGTTCGTGGCACGAACGGGATACACCGGGGCAGCCGAGCAGGCCGGCCAACCTGCAAAGCGTGGCAGACGCCCCGCCGCCTCCCACATCCGCCTACCCTCCGGCTTGCAAGGAGGGGGATCCTCCGACCGCCCGATCCGCTCTATCTCAATACACCACCGCTCTGGGACCTTTCAATTCGAGCCGGGATTGCGCTACAGCCCAGAACGATCGTCCCAGCACCGGAATATAAATCGACCTGTCAAACAATCCTGGGATGGACCAGAGAAGAGGAGGAAGAAGGCTCTCCCTTCCCTACCCCCACCTACCCCCTTCTGGAAGAGCTGAAGCCCGCTTCCCTGCGAATCTTGCCATCCCCTTCCCCGCCTTGCTTCCTTAGGCTCCTGCTTCGCAGCAACTGCCTGGCCCCACGTGGTTACCCACGGCTCTGGCAACCTCCTAAACTTTAAGAATTACCGTCTACAATTGCCGTTTGGGCGTCGCTGGGATGATCTCGACTTTGGCAATCGAGCAGCCGTCTATAAATTGCCACAATATTGGGGAACGGAAGCGACCAGCCACACGGATGCTTTCTGTATATTTAAACCAACCAACAAACTCATCTTTTCATTCACGTACTACTGTTGCCTTTGCTTTTTGTTGCTGCTGTTCTTCCCGTCCTGCGAAGTGAAGCGAAGGCGCTGCCAAAGCTGTTATCTCCTTCGAGTACTGAAGTGAGGGGAGGGGGGGGGAGGGATGAGTTATCTCCACCAGGACAGGAAAGGTGGAAGTTAGCAATATGCTTACAATTTTCACTCTCTGCCCTACCGCTAAAAAAGAAACGTGACATTCACTGAAAAAGAGAGCCTTCTTGGAGGGAAATCACACTTAATCCGGATAACAGGGGCAAGGGGGGGGAGGGGGAGCAGTGCTGGTTTGGAAAATGTTAGAATTCTTTTTCTTGGGCAAAACTTTTTTTCCCCAGGGGTTGGATAGAAAATCAAAATCCTTTGAAAGTTTTCTCGGGGTAGACAGAAAAATGCCTCGTTCGTGAAGAACAGAGAGGAAAGTCCCATTCATACATCCACACACACTTCCCGGGGAAACGCGATTAGATGATTTGCAAACCCACCAACACGCTGGAAAAACGAGCACAGTACAAGGTAGGAGGGACGAAGGGCTGCCTTTCTACCTTTCGGGAGTCAAGAACATCATCCCTCCCTCCCTCCCTCCAATCCTACTTTTCAGCATTTTACTGGCGATTCTTCCCACCGCTTATGAGAAAATGAGATTTGTAAGAGAGAAAAAAGAGAAATATCGACAAAGCACCTTTGCTATCTGCTCCAAGGCGAACCCTGCATCGCAGTAGCTCGGCCGCTGCAGATATTCCAGATCGGGCGGCGCGGCGCGTCTGTTCTCCACTATCCTTCTCCGCCTTCTACTGCCGCTTCTCCCCGGCCGATCTGGCACTCTGCAGCCGCCGCCGCCGCCGCCACCACCACAGTCGCCGCTGCTCTCCGGCTCCGAGGCATTAACAGCTGAGGCCATGTTACCGCCACAGAGCCGCCGCCGCCGCGGCTGCTGCTGTTGTTTTGGCGACCCAAAGACTGGGTCTTCTGAGGTTCCCCCCAGCGCGCTGCTGCTGCTGCTGCGGGACGATCCGGAGGGACCCGGGACTGGCTGGGTTGGCGGAGATTCGCTGCTGCTGCTGACAGACCGCTTCATACGGCGTTGGCTGCCGCCGCTGCTGCCGCTGCTGCCGCTGTAGCTGCTCCCGGCGAGTCAGACTCCGAGCCTTCCATTGCAACATTTCGCGAGGATCCGGAGGTCTTCGCCGCTGCTGCTGCTTCCCACATCCAGGGTGCGCGGGTAAGCGGAGCCAGGGAATCTCAGCGCGCTCGCCTTCCTTCCCCGGACCGCTTCGCCTGCGGCTCGAGTTGCTCTCCAGGCTCCTCGCCGCTCTGCTGCTGGAAGCCAAGCCGGACTCTGCCCGAGCTCTCTATCTCGCCACACCAGCGAAGCCTAGCGAAAGCCTTGATCTCACAAGAGCCGCCGCCGCCGTTGCTTCTGTTGCTGCTTCTCTGTCTCGGTGCGCTGTACCATTCTGTCTGGGCGCAGAGCTGTCTCTAAGAGCTCTCCCGGCTGCTTTCCCCCCGCTCTTTCTCTCCTAGATGCGTGCGTCGCGCTCTCTTTCTTCCTCTGCTGTGTGCAGCGGCAGCGGCGGCAGCCAGCAGCAGTTCCCTTGCTTCAATAGATGAGATGAAGAAGGGGGAGAAAAAAGGAACTCTCTCCATTTGGATAAAGAGGAGGAGGAGGGGTGAAAGGGAGAGGGGAGAGAAAGGGAAAAAGAGCTGAAATCCCGCCCCTGGGGCTGTCAGATGGCTTCGGTTTCTGGGCTGCGATTGGCTCAAAGAGGACTGAAATTACTCAGCAAACATGACTATTATTAGCTGCTTAGCAACAGCTCACCAAAGTAGAGAGACCACCCAGGCAGGCTACCCTTGTGTGTGTGCATCTCTAACTTCAGGGGAGCCTTAAAGAGATCCAGCCCTCTTTCCATGCAATACTTCCATTAAGGAATGCTTCTCTTTTCTCCCTACCCCCTCGGTTCTTTTCAAGAAAAGTTTGCTTTGGGTTTTAAGAAGGAAAGGACGTTGCTGCTGTTGTTTTTAAAAGGGAGACGTTTTTACAAAGAGCACATCAGGATTACTTCACGGAGCGACCTGTTAAAATACAGTTTTTTCTTTCTTTCTTTCATGAATTGGTTTGGGGGAGGCGCATGAAAGAAGAGACTAAATGATATCCGGAGCCCTTCAAGAAAGTCCTTTTGGAGGCGCCTTGGCCTCAAGCAGCCACGATTCCTGGGAGGTCCAAGCTGAATTCCCAGGGCTGCACAAATAATGACAGGGTGATGGATCCTGCGGTCTCCCCCTTTCTCTCCCTCTCTCTCTTTTTGAATCAAAGAAAAGTCTGCGTTCCTACAAGAACAACCAGCCGTGTTAAGAAAAAGACCACAAACAAATCCTTAATACTTGAAACAGTGAATTTAAAAACTGGAATAGCCGAGTTACTCGCTTACACGCAACACTCCTGCCGCTAAGAGCTTTAAAGAAAATGCTCCACCAGCCCTGTGTTTGTGCGTTCAAAAGGTTGGACTTTAAAAAGAAAACGGTACGAAATTTCTCACGGATCACCGTGTGCGCTTAATCAACGTTTCGTGTTCTAACAATTTAATTTTGGTAATTTGTCGCAAGTGACGTCAAAGGGGTCGATTTCCTATTTTTTCTGTTCTCCCAGATTGCCTATTATTTTGACGAATTTTCTTTCGCACGTGCCCATCTTGGTTATTTGATCCGCCATGAAGAATTTAAACCGGGGAACTCTTGTCCGAGGAACGTACAAAGCTTTTTATTTGTTTCAACGTTCTCGACATAGGTGCGCGTATCCACGTTTTGCGTAGCCAATCTTAGCAGAGGATAGCGCTCCGCGAAAGCGTGAAACGGAGGAGTGTTGCTTTAAGGAACAAACTTGCGCGTGTTCATTGAAGGAAAAAAAGTGGAGGGGAGCTAGAAAAGACCGCACATTCAGACAAGGGAGGGGGAAGGCCGCGGAGGCGGGCTACAGGTTTCACGTGACTGGCTGGCTCTGGATTATGCACACAAGGCTGGGCTTCCCTCCGTCGCAGATCTGGCGGGGTGGGTTGCGGTTCTCTCTTCGCTTGGCACGCAGGGCCTTAGTCCATCAAGTTTAAAACGCTGCATCTCCCCATCCACACGAGTGCGGCCTTTAGCCTCGCAGAGCAAGAGAGGGAAGCTATTGCCCGCTCTTCCCTCCCTCCCTCCCTCCCACCCCAGGAGAGAAAAATACCAGACAAGCCATAGTACATTCCTAAAGGAGGTCTCTCCCCTTTACGCTGCCCAATAGCAGTCTACGTCGGTATCTGTAGGCCAATGGCAGAGGAGCGAAGGACGTTTCCATTCAGCTCTGTGCTACACGGAGGGAGGGGTAGTGTTGCCACGGCAGCCGTGTTAGGAAGGCTTAGAGAAGCCGATTCTTCGCTCGCAACCGCCTGCTGCGCCCTGAAAGCCAATAGTTTACTCCTGCGGATCTTTTAACATTGCATAGGGCTGGCCGCTTAGGTTTTACCCGAGAGCGTCCCTGTGAAGACTCTAATCCCTCAGCCACTTTAGCAGGCCCGGGAAAGACATCAAAGTGCGCTCTGATCCAAAGAAGTTTCAGTTCCTCCCAAAGGCACGTGTGGACCTCTAGTCCCCTCTCCTCCCCCATTTGCAATGCGACAGACGTGTTAACAATCGGCAACCCGGAGAAGCCAAAGTGGGAAACTCGGCTGGCTAATGATTTCTCACGATCTTTTTGCTGGCCTAATGTGAGATACTAGCACTCAACTGTTTAGGAAATCCTGAAAGCAAAGTTAAAACACCTCTCGGCTTTTAGCCACTTCATGTGTTCCCTTAACACACGATATCCTCCGGATGACCTTGGATTCCTAATTAACCAAGATTCCTAACCAGCGGAAGACACGTAATTGGGAATGGCGACATCGACTTGATGGCACATCATCATCAATTATTGTCATACTCGCTACATGGGGAATACCGAATCTACACCGAAATGCAAATACACAGGACTGCACTGTTAGCTGTGCTTCTGAATAAGTGGCTTTAGTTGTGTATTTGAACCCCAAGCATCTTCCTACTTTTAGTGTATAACTTAGTAATGAAATACATATTTTCCTATAAAAGGTCTCTTGTCATACTCAGTTCCTCTGTACCAATTGCGTAGAGAAGCCTCAACCTTCTCTGCGTGGTGTCCTTGGCCAGAAAGCTGCCTGGGGAGAAAGCTGCAGGGAGACCACGTTAGGTGGGCGCCAGGTTGGGAAAAGCTAGAGTGGTCTCAGTCATCGATTGCACAATAAACCGTGAACTTACTGGCCAGTCATGTTTTAGCCAAGCACGCTGTGCGATCCCACCCGCTATGATTAGTTTAATATTCAGTGTAACCTGCTGCGAATCCGAATATTGACTTAATTGAGTAAAATCCAATTAAACTAACCATGACAACGCATGTTGCCTTAGGAAATGGATAAGAGAAGCCTTAAAAATGATCTGCATACGTCCAATTTTATTGTCATTTTAAACAATCTACTTAAATCTCCATTCTATGTCCTGAAAAGCACTCTAAACTATGTTACTCTTCTCAAGCTTAGTATATATTTACACATTAATTTAGCGCCACGTGATAACCTCCAGATGTATTACAATGAAATTCCTTTCATGACAGGACTTTTCAGCCCAGACTCCAGTCTGGGGAAAACCTATTGTTTATAAATATAAGGGATAGTGGTATGGCTGATGAGGGAGAGAAACAGAAGTTTCTCTCTAATGGAACTGGATTCACCAACTTTGCCCACGATTTATCAGTGCCCCGCCCCATTTCTCAATAAGCTTTTCTTGTACGGTACAGGTAAGATTTTCAAATGGCTTACTTTAGAGTAAAAAGGTGGTAAAAAGTCTCCAAAACCTTAAATGGCTCACACTTTCCTTGATTTCATTTCCCAGATCCACCACTGCGGAATACTTTCTTTCCCCTCTTCCTTTTGCAACCCTCTGGCTGCATCGTTATTTTAATCTGGAGGCTCAAATTTAACAAGCCCTATATTAATATCCTTCCTCCCTGCCGCCGCCTCTCTCTCGCTCTCTGTGGTCTGGTTCATTTCACACACGAGATGAATTACATCTCTAATTGGCTTTGTTTCATGTGTGTGTGTGTGTGTGTGTGTGTGTGTGTGTGTGTGTGTGTGTGTGTGCCCCCCTCCCCCGCGCGCGCGCTTTAAAGGATGAAGCGTAAGTGTAAACGTCTCGTCTCGACTTGGGTGGCCAAAACCAGGGATATCCCCCGTTTGCCTCATTGCCAATGCACGCGAAAGCGGGCTACATGCCTCAAAGCTACAAGGGGGCTCCAGATCGATCCAGCCCCCGCATTCACACTTAACGGCATAGTGGCCTTTAGCGCGCATGCCCCGTGCTGGTAGCCTATCTGGGCCGCACGGTTCGAAGCAATGTGGGACGGGGCAGGCGTATGAAATACACTGGATGGGAGAAAGGCCCTTACAGCTTAGCATTTACACTTTGGCTTTCTGTCTCCACGTAGTTCAGAGAGAGAAGAGAAGCCCTATTTTACAGATCACTTAGCCACTAGTTACTAACAGTGTGGGGGTGATGGGGAAGCAAAGCTATACTGAGGCACAGTGATGGCCAAATAACACTGTTAAACATCTCTATTGAAAAAATAGCCAATGTTCCTGCTGCAAATAGGCCAATTCCACTTGCACAACTGCTCCCCCCCCTTTTCTCCTGGACACCTAGATCTTTGCATCATCTACACCTGTCTCTGGCACCACAACTACTCATGAAGTATTCCCACAATTCACTGTACCAAAACACCTATCCCTACCTTAGATCTGACCTAGGCAGCAACAAAATATATCCAAAATTTGGATGATCTTGAGTTTGGAGCAGCTGTCCTCAGTCTGGTTTCTTCCAGAAATGTGGGGAGCTTTATTCCCAGCTGGATGTCTCAGAGCATCTAAAGTTGTACAAAACTGCTTTGGAATACAGACACCAAAGAAGGATGTCATCCCTTAATTCACAAATTGAAGAAACACAGTTGCAATAAACTGTCTACTTCAAATTGCCCTATTCAAGTAGCAAATCAGACAACTGTTAGATGGGAATGTGAGACACAGAAACATTGACTGTTTGCTGCCCTGTGGTAGTCATCAGGTTTTGTAGCCCAGATATAGCCGTAGAGGATGGATGGGAGTAGTGCACAAAGGCTCAGAATTCGAAACAATATTAGAAGGCTTCAGTACTTCTATTTTCTATGCTTGTACATACTGTTCCTACTAGGGGGTGCAGCCTAACCCAAGTGCATGTGTGTAGTAGCTTGGACCTGTTGTATTCTGTGAGTCTCCAAATGCTTCCATACAGGCTTCCTATTGAAACCAATCAGTAACTTCCCAGTATCAATAATAGTTAGAAAAAAATAAGAGGGAAAAATAAGGCTCCACATCAATTACAAAGTTATCTAACTTCCCTGCCATTAGGGAGGGACTTAGCAATATATACATTACATAAAAAGGTTGCATCTGGCAGCAATTTTCTTCGAGGAGGGTAGATGAATTTCTTGTTTACATTTCCATGCCCACAGCAAGTGCCAGTGCCTAACTGATGAGCTGGTTTGGAAGCACTGGGTTGAACCTGTTAATCTATTTACGGCTTAACCCCAGGAGATCCCAAGACTGTAGGATAGAGTAGGTTATTAAAAATACAATTCTGAATGTGACTGTGTGATTACCAGGAGTTGACCACAACTCTAGGAAATCTATATCCTATTATATGGGTTTTCAACTCCCATAAATTTTATTGTCTGGGAAGAGCTGTATTCCCAATGCCACCTGGTGGACAATAGGTTGAGAACTGTGGTTGATGTTGTAGGTACCCTGTTTTCTCCAAAACAAGACATCTTCTGATAATAAGTCTAATCGGGCTTCTATGTGCATGGCAATAAGGCCAAGCACTTATTTCAGGGTTCCAAAAAATATAAGACAGGGTCTTATTTTTGGGAAAACACAATAACTGATTACCCCGTTTCCCCTAAAATAAGACATCCCCTGATAATAAGCCCTATTGGGCTTTTGAGTGCATGCGCTAAAATAAGCCCCTCCCAATAAGCCCTCCCTGAAAATATTTAAACGCATGCACAGCCAGTCCCTGCCATTCCTCTGGTTAGGGTTAGGGAGACAGAGTTGGAAATCAGGTAAGATGGCAAGAGGAGCCCCATCTTGGTCCAGGCGCCCCAAAGTAATAAGATATCCCCAAAAATAAGGCCAAGCACTTATCGCGGGGTTCAAAAAAATATAAAACAGGGTCTTATTTTTGGGAAAACACAGTAACTGATTACCCTGTTTCCCCTAAAATAAGACATCCCCTGATAATAAGCCCAATTGGGCTTTTGAGCGCATGCGCTAAAATAAGCCCTCCCCAAAATAAGCCCTCCCCAAAAATATTTAAATGCATGCACAGCCGGTCCCTGCCATTCCTCTGGTTAGGGTTAGGGAGACAGAGCTGAAAATCAGGTAAGATGGCAAGAGGAGCCCCTCTTGCTCCATGTGCCCCAAAGTAATAAGACATCCATGAAAATAAGGCCAAGCACTTATTTCGGGGTTCAAAAAAATATAAGACAGGGTCTTATTTTCCGGGAAACACGGTAGTTGTTACATGGGTGTTTAGACTTTTGATGTTTTTACGGTAACAGAATTAGAACTACTCCAGTGGGACTGTGTACAGTCAGAAATGTCCTTGGGGTCACAGCAGTAATGAAAGAAAAACAGCGTTCAGGAATGTTCACCATGATACGGTAAAAAAAAAAAGGCAAATGGCAGACACAAATAGATTATCAAAGCCCCCATCTTTTTTTATGTTGTACACAAAAAGAGGCGGGACCTTGATCACATGATTAAAGCCAGCATCTTGGCTTTCTTTATCCCCACCTGGCAAACACAACTGTCATTCTTCTGTCTTGAGAAGGAGACAGCTAATAAATTCAGCTATTACAACATTTTGTATACAGATAGTTGTCAACTTACAACAGTTCATTTAGTAACCATTCAAAGATACAACAGGCTGAACGACTATTGCAGCATTCCCATGATCACAATTTTGATCACATGATCAAAATTCAGATGCTTGGCAACTAGTTCATATTTATGAGAGTTCATATTTCTGTCATGTTAGTCTAAGTTCAATTTGGAGCTAGCTCAAATCTATGACAGCAGTAAGTAGAATGGACAAGCTAGGTTCTCTGAATCCATGCAAGGTATTTTTTTCTTCATATTTGTTAATGGCTCTATATTCTTTTAACTTGATGGGATACATGGCTTTTCATCCCAGACCATGCCTGGATTCACACATTATGCTAAATCATTGTTTTCTTTGTCATGCCTCATTGATGAAACGAACCATAATTGGCTGTATTCACACAACACAATAAGCCCATATCAAACAAACCACAGTGTGGCTTACATCATATATGCATCTGATCAACAGCTCAGTTTTTCACTCGCTAAATCCAGAAACAAGGCATGGTTATTTGTGAGGCCACAGTTACCTGCCTGGTTGGCTTAATTTGCAGGATTGACACCTGCAAATTAAGCCAGGGTTAATCCCAGGGTTCCATCCCTTACTCAGTGCCAGCTATCAGGACTCTGAAAGCTCATCTTCTCTCTAGCAGGGTCTGCCCTCTGGAATGAAGTTCCCCCAAGGTTCAAACAGCCCCTGCCTTACTGGGATTTTAAAGGGCTCTGAAGAGTGGCTCTTCGCCCAGGCCACTTGGAAGCATGATTGATACTCCTTTTCTTCTTTTTCCTTATTTCCATTATGTTTGTTCTCTCTGCCATCTCTGCTCTTTTGATTTGTCTTGTTTTTCTACTGTTCCTTTGTTTTTAAATGTTTTTAATAATTTGCAAAGTACCCAGAGTTGCTAGGAGTTGGGTGGCATATTAATTTAATATATTCTTATTATGGTTTGTGGCACAGTCGGCCAGATGTTTAGACTGGATTTGACATTTTTTATCCATCCATCAAGGACTTGGAATAGGCAGCTGTTGTTATTTGATGGCATAAATGATTATATATATTAATAAATTTATCATCATCTTACCTTTCAGCAAAGCTGCTTGCTGAATCTTGTTCTTTCAGATTGTAATCTGAGAACAAGTATAGGTAAGTATAGCTGGGCTGAGAGGATAGGTTTTTCAAGAAATAGGTGGGTTTTCTAAAACAGCTTGGCCAGCCTCAGTAATTAATAATGCATTTCAGATAGGACACAACAGTGTCTGTGGTTTAAACATCATTTGGCTAAAATATCTCATAATACAGGTAGTCCTCTATTTATAATCATTCATTTAATGACCATTCAAAGTTACAACAGAACTGAAAAAAGTGACCAAGTCTCACACTTATGACCATTGCAGCATCCCCAGTCCCTTGATCAAACCATGGGAGCTTGGCAACTGACATGGGTCCTGGGTACCTGAGATTGTTATTTGCAAACTTTCTAGGGAGCTTCTGACAAGCAAAATCAATGAAGGAAACCAAATTCACTTAAAAACCAAGTGATTCATCTGTATGATTTGCTTAACAACCATGGCAAAAGGGTCATAAAATGGGGGCATGACTCACTTAACAACTGCCTTGCTTAGCAATGGAAATTTTGGACTGAACTGTGATCATATGTCATGGACTACCTGTTCACAAAACAATATTGTATTATTTGTAAATAGGCTATAGCATGATATGATTCTTCAAAAAAAGTAAATGACAACTAGCTACTATTCTAGTTACATTACACACATACATTCTTATTCAAAAGTTGTAGCCTTATAAATATGAATTTTGCAGCTCATTTCTGTGCATATTTATATGGGAATGAACCCCACATTTCTCAATGGAGTTACTGTTAAGTGTAATTTAGAAGCTCAGCTTGTGATCCTATAGTGCTTGGAAAACAGGGTTTTCATTTTTGGGAAGGAACGTATAAAGAGCAAAAGAGATGACCTTGGCAGAAATATTCAAGAACCATTACATAAGCAAAGGGGGTTGAAACATTCTTAAAGTCTTGGCAAGCAAAATAATATTCAGAAGCAATAAAACAACCTCTCCCCTGCTGGGAATATGAGAAGGTGAAGATGTATGTAAAACAGAGTCAGGCTTGCAAGATTCTGCTTTTGTAATCTAAGTCAATAAAGTACAATTCTATTTTTCCCATGGAGTCGATTGTCTGGTTTACCTAGTGGAGCTTACAGAAGAGTGGTAGATGGAACTTAAATCAGACCAGACAAGAGTAGATCCGTTCCCAGAACAGATTATTGATATGATTAAGCTTCAGGGCAATCAATAGGATTTCTTTTAGTCCATTTGATTGTTTTTTATGGTCTGTAGGCCGGTATTTCTCTCCAAATAAGCATATATTAAGGGCAGAAGGCAGCAAAATATGAATGTAAGAAAGTATTAGATTTAGACTGTATGTATTCCTGTATATGTCATTCATATACATTCTTGTCTGTGCATCTATTCATCTTTCTAACCAAATGGTTGATTTTGTACATTGAGTAAAGCAAATCCGTAACACATTCTAAAACATTTGCAATCCCTGTTGCTGTTGGATGGCCTCTCCATACCTCTGTCTGGTTGGCAAAGAATGCTTCTGCATGCTGCCATTGTACGAGCAGATGAAGTTTCAAGAGATGCATTTTGCAAGCTGCAAGCAGGGTTTGGGAAAGGCCTTTCAACTGCATGAATCAAGTCTCATTCCTCTCACTCCCCTCTTGCCTTTCTTCGTGGTCCCTTCCTCGGGAGCCTAAGAAAAGGAACTGCTCCAGCCAACTTGTCAAAATAATGCAGTTAATTACTCCTGATCTCCTTTAATGGAAAGCTACTTCTCATGCTACAAAGGAAGACATGAGAATTCTACAACACACAGCACACAGGAAAGAAGGTCCTGGAGAGATCTTTAGGACTGCCCAACCCAAATCCTAAAAATCTTAAATTCACCAAAAGGACAGTCCCTTTGCTAAAAACATGGGGATCCTATTATGAACAGCTTTGGGTCGCTGGTGTGCAGTGAAGAGTAGCACTTTTCCCTAAAACCTCAATGAAGAACGTCTTCTAAGGTAGGCTTCCAGGAACAGTTCTCATTAGCTTGTCATTTGTTTTAATGTGTTTATATTAATGCAATCTGGGTGAGAGTTCTTTTTAAAAAGAAGACTGAACTCCTAGTATTCAGTCTTCAAGGATGTTCAAAGATATTTAAAATAAGAATAGAAAGAATACCAGTTTTTTTAAAAAAAGGAAAACAGGATCTCCTGTATTAAATTATGTGGATTCACCCCTCCCCAACTTGCAGCTGTTCTATCATACATGATACATTGTACAGAATAATGTACAATGTATGATTTATAATGCTTTCTATGGAAAAAAATGGTCTTCTTTTGTATGTGGTAACAAAAGAAGGGGGAAGAAAAGAATCATTGGAAAAATTAAAGCAAACGGATGAATAAAAGCTGCTGCTCTGGGAAGGAAGTTGTCCAATTTGTTCACCACATGTATTCAATTATGAATTCACTCATCCAAAGCAGCATGATCATTCAGGCTGGGGATGATGGGAGTTGTCACCCAATCTACCTGAAAGTTAGAAAAGGCTATCTTGAATTAGAAGTTTGGAAAATTGCTCTATATTGAATCAGATTATTGGCTCATCCTGTTAGCATGGTTAGCCAAGAATTCAGGTAACATGTCCGGATTTGAGAGAGGAGTTTGTCTGTCCTCCTAAAGAATGCTAGCAAGATTCTGCGTAGATATAGAGAATTCTCACAGCCATTCTTGTTCTAAATGGTTTTGTCATAATGACAAGTGTTTGGAAAAAACACATCTGATAATTTTTAGAGCTGAATTAAGAGACTCAGCAGTTTAAGCAATAGAAAAGTATTTGGTTTTTTCTTGCTTTGTTTTCTTTCTTCTTTTAAAACCTCAGGCATTTTTCTTAGGAACATCTTTTTCTCATACCTAAGGCAGGAAGAGCTTTCTGGTTGCTTGGTTTTGTTTACTGGGAATTTTGCATTTCCAGAGATGCAGATTATTATAGTTTTTTTTAAAAAAAACTTTCCTATGATCTTCATAAAAATACTCTAGAATAGCTCATAGAAATTTTATTTATTTAAAACATTTCTATAGCTACCCATCTTATAACAAACTCTGGGCGGCTCCCAATCAAAAGTTAGAACAGCATAAGATTTATACTAAAATTATATACTAAAAACAAAAAACCTGGCACCAACTGATGTGCAGTTACCTTATGTTATACCAGAACTTGAGGGAAAAGCCAGATCTTCAAAGTTTTGTGGAAGGCTAGGAGATAGTAGCCTTGCCAAACTTCAGGTGGGAGTATTCCGTATAGCCATGGCTGCCACAAAAAAGGTATGCTTCCTAGCTCACATCAGGTGGCAATATTTAAGGGAAGGCATTAGGAATGTGCCTACCCCATTTTACTTTGTAGGATGGGTAGATCCCCTTGGAGAAAGGCAGTCCTGCAGATAATCTAGCTCTCTGCCATAAAGGTGATGGATAGCATCTTGAATTGCACCTAGAAAGAAGCTAGTGCAACTCATGTAACTAAGGTGTTTCGTGAACAAGTCCAGCCCCCCCCCCCCCCCATTACCATGTATGCTGCTTCGTCTTGGACCAGTTGAAGTTCCCAGGTAATCTTCAATGGTAGCCTCATGTTATACATTGCAGCAATCCAAATGGGAGATAACCAATGCATGAGTGACTTTGATTAATGTGTTGATCTTTAGGATAGACACATGGTTTATCCTTTTGGTCAATTAAATCCAAAATCAGTATTTTGAACTTTATCGCTGCATGTTTGAAATGTTAAAAAAGCTTCATGTGTTCTTTTTCTTCCATCTAGTCTAAATTTTATAACTTTATACATTAGGAGCCTCTTTAAATAACAAAAACCAAAGTGCTTACATGCAACTTAAAAACGTAGAGCATAGCTCAGTGTCCCTATAACTGTTGCCCTCCAGAAAGAAGTGCCCATAGGGGAAAAGGAGGTGAAAAAGAAAAAAAATGTTGGCCATAACCATGACATTAAAGCTCCAACCCTATTAATGTGCATCATCCAATGACACATGTCAAAAAGTGGATAGGACATCAGTTGGACTGTGACTACTATCTTGATCTTTTTATCATCCTGCCAACATCCTGGCTCCAGACACCCAGTTCTCTTTGCTGCCATCTCATTGCCACTTAGCTCCTGGCTTTGCAGGAATGAAAGCAGAGATAAGTGGACAGGAATGAGTTCCCAGGGAAGCAATGTGGCTCTGAAAACTATAGTCTGGTATCTACCACCCACAGAGCTAATAGAATAAGAAGTACTTAAATAGAAAATAGAATTAAGTATCATTCGGGCTGGGAAACAACATTTCCAATGCTTTTCATGGAGGGAAGAGTTTGTAGATAAAGAGATTAAATATGTTGACATGCTTTTATGTCAGTTTTCTACACTTTTTTTAAAAGTAGAAAAAGTGTTTCCTCCCTTTTTCCCCCCAACTGGAGCAGAAGAGCCTTTAGATCTTGGAAAATGTTTCATGTAAACTAACCTGGCTTTCATTGATTGATACAGACTGATGATCCCATGGCAGGTTGGGATCTACCTTTCCTAGCCCCAATCAATACCAAGAGTTGAACTGTGTGTGACACAAAATGAAAGGGCAATGGGTATACTGCCTCAGAGCAAAGGGAGAAAGAACAGTACATTCACTGTTTTTTAAAAAAACTCCATCAGAGCAACAAGAAAAGAATGATTTCTCTCCTCTTCTTAGCATCCCCATTGAAGCATATCAAAGAAATACATGAAAGCAAGGTTGCATAGGGCTTGGGTTGGGACTACATCTTTTGGGAGGAAAATTAGGGGAGTTCAGGGGCCACAGTGGAGGGGGCAATGAAGCTCATCACTGAAGTGGGTGGGGCTGTGTTTTTCAAGTTGATTCAATATTTTAAACCTGTATGATAAGAGGTTACTTTACTCTCCTTCCTGACTAACAGCAGCAGAAAACAACCCTCCCAATTATTACTAGTGGGAAACTGGCAAATGTTGTGACCTGGCCAGCAGAGGGCTCCTGGCAGATGCCAAAGGTTCCCCATTCTGGCATCCTGGAATTCAACCTAACTTCAATCTAAAACAATTCAGCCTAGAATTCTAGCCCTGTGTTCTTCTAGGTATTGTGCTGGGTTCCCGATCTAAACATAGCAGATGAACTCTACATTTAATTTTGTGTTCACATTAAGAGGAAAACAGGAGTGCTGCATTAAGAGGAAAACAGGAGTGTTGTCATCCAATGGATGATTTCTTACCCAAAGACAAATTATCAGTCTTGTTCATTCACACTGCTGCCTATTTGGTGGAAACCAGCCTGTTGTTTATGTAGTTTGACTGAATCTTGGAGGAAGAAGGAGAGAACTACAGCAACACACTTTTTCAGTTCCACTGCTGCATCAACACACTTAGTAGACATACAGACATGAGAAATAATCATTCAGAATCTTGTCTTTTTTTAAAAAAAAATGTTGCTAATCTGCTTTAAATGCACTGTGTGTCTATCTCTCATTAATTTGTACAACTAGTACAAGGAGAGGAAATAAAAGAGGTACGTAACTTGCAATTAGGATAAAATCAGAGAAGACTGATATTTTAATTCAGATGGAACTGTTTCATCAATTTTCTATCTAGTGTATATGAAACCAATTAGGAGTATTGTAAAAAAAAATGTGGGGCAATTAGCTGACTTTGTATAAAAAAAGAACACCGCTTAGCCCTACTAAGCAGGTATATACAGAAGTATGAAGGCTATTGCTTAACGCATTGTAAGCCTCCCTGAGTGTCCGGAAAAGGGCGGGATATAAACCGAACTAATAAATAAGTAGAGGGGGGAGGTTGAGTACTTTCTCTTCCTTCTCAGCATTGTGATCCAGGGAAATTAATTTTACCATATGCAGTAAAATTATCAAGATCCTATGCCACAAATAAATGAACACATAAATTGGATGGAATGAATAGAGGAGGAAATATTTATTTAAAAATGTCTACTTAGGCATGGCCTATTGCCCATTAACTGAAGGTGAAGGGGATGTTCCAGCCACCTGGTTTTATTTTTAACTACTTTGAGTCTTTAATGTCTAAAATGTGTTTTTAAAAACTCAGAAAGCCGAGCTTTTCCTATGGGAGGTTCAATAGACAAAACTTCTATTAATTTTTGAAGGATCTGGAATCCAGGTAAATCCACAGAACACATCATATCCTGTAAATTGTGGACACCCCATTTGCATGAGGAAAACAGAAATGAAGATGTTGAAATTTGGATGAATTGGGATGAAGAACGGTGTTGAAAAGTCCCTTGTTCTAACAGTGATGCCAGGAGCCAAGAAGGAAGACAAATTGCACTGAAGCCAAAGTCTGGTTATGAGGCTCCAGTGTTTAGTATGCTTTGAAGGTTGCTTAACCACACTTATTTACAGTGGTAAATCCAGAAGATTGGACAGGACCCAGGAGAAAGATGTCTCAGTTCCACAGCTTTAGGGCACACACATTATGCCCTGGGTGGCCCAGAAAAAGACACCATGTGTAACAATCTATTAAACTGTTGCCTTCCAGGTGTGTTTGAGTTTATAATAATGATTATGGAATTTAAGATTTAGGAAAGTTAGTCTACAAACTTCCACCCTAACCATATTTATTTGAAAAGAAACAAGTTTGTTTGTTTCAAACAGCATTTAACTGCTTAGTAGTATGGTTCGATGGCCAATCCTAAACTCCATGTTCCATCTATCAAATGAGAGCAATCTGTAAGAATGCAGGGAATCAATATTCTGTTGTGTTTGTAAAACACTTTCAAAGGAATTAAAATTGACACTATGATTTTGATGTGGAAGTAGGTCCTATTGAACAAAGTAACACTCCTCATGGATCAAGCTTGACAAAAAAGTATGTATACAATTAAAGTCTCTCTTATGTAGGCAATAACAGAAACAGTGCTTAGAGTGTTAGCTGCTGTGGCTGTTTTCTTTTCTATTACAACGAACTCCTTTTCTTCACTACTTCAAAATTGTTTTTTCACACATCAGATGCTTCATGTATACCGCAGATCCATGAATGAACTCACAATTGGCTGAGTTCACATATCATAGAGACCTGAAAACCATAACTTTCAAATCCCAAAAGGACAGATTCACAGAACTTATTAAAGCCATCCCAAGACTTAATACAATATGCAAATGAAGCTACTAAACAATAGAAGCATATATAATAGCATCATCGGTGATCAAACACGTAACCCTCAACAGTTTATTTAGTGACTGTTCAAAGTTACAATGGCACTGAAAAAAATGACTTATGATCACTTTTCACAGTTACCTTTGTAGCGTCTCTATGATCATGTGATCAAAATTCAGATGCTTGGTTCATACTTATGACCATTGCTGTTTCCCAAGGTCATGTGATCCCCTTTTGCAATCTTATGACAAGCCAAGTCAACAGGGAAGCCAGATTCACTTAACAACCGAGTTACAAACTTATCAACCGCAGTGATTCACTTAACAACTGTAGCTAGAAAAGTCGTAAAATGAGGCAAAACTCACTTAACAAATGTCTCACTTAACAACATAAATTTTGGGCTCCATTGTGGTCATAAGTCAAGGATACATATAATAATTATAAAAAGGAAATTGCTGGTTTTCTATTACTTCCCAAAGTCTGGCTTCATGTTTCCTAATCATGTGGTCTGCTCTGACTAACTACTAAGCTGTAACCTAAAGATGAAGTTCAAAAGATCACCGCCAGTATGAAAGGATGTCTCTGATCAGCCTCAGCTGCGTTGGCTGTGTTCCCCACCACAGAAGACCCCTCCAGGATGGGTTCACACATCCACCCTTTGCTAATCAGCTGCACCACTCTGGTCCCCCTACAGGTGTGTTTGAAAGCAAAGCCACTTTCATTCTGAAAGGGATTAAGAGACCTTTCGCTTCTCATCCAAGAAACTTCTCATCCAGTTGCCTCTTGGGAAAAAAAAAATCACCTCTGGTATAACCATGAACTGGATGACTGAGAATCTCCATGGACATCTGAAAGGGATTGGCATTTCTCAATGAAGAAGTCAGGTGGAGGACAGCATCCTTGGCCTATGAGAGTCCTTTACACTCGGGGTAAGGAGGATCGTGCCGTTTCAAGGACCGGTTCTTAGAGCTAGCGACACAAGTCTTCCCGAAGGCGGAGAAGATACAGCTTGTCATCTTTTTGCCCTCGAACAGCCCTTGCACTCCTCCTCTCTGCTTCTTCAGCACCTTTCCTTTTAAATGCCGTTTGCAGCTGGGTGTTATCTGTCTTGCGGGCGGGGCAGAAAGCGAAGGCAACCTGAGGCGACCTTCCAATGCCTCTTCTTCCTCTTCCTCCTCCTCCCCTCAGCAAAACAAGATTTGCAACAATTTGCTCTCTCAGGACATATAATATTTCCTCACCCCCACCCCCCACACTCTTCCTCGGCAGGGCTCCGTAGCCCCCAGGAAAGACCGGTTCGCAGAATGACCCTTCCAAGCGTGAAAATGGGAGAGTTCGCCTCTCAGGCAGCGAATGGTTTCCCATCGGGTCCAACCCATTTTACTTTCAGAGGCGGCAGCGGCAGCGGCAGCCGCCCTCCCGGCCACCAGAAAAGGGGCACCTTGGCCTCGGCAGGCGCGAGCGCGAGCACGCGCGCGCACCAGTGTCAAGCGAGGCAGCCTCTTTCTCGCTCTCCCTCCCTCCCTCCCTCCCTCCCTGCCTGCTGCCAATAACCCGTCCTTCGCTTACTCTCCCCTCAGCCTCAGCCCGTCCCACCGCGAGACCGGGACTCCCACTTTCTCTGAAGGCTCTGCCCGTCCGGCCGGGAAGCTCCTTCTCCACCCCGCTTCCCTTCCCTTCCCGAACCTCACCCTCCTGCGCGAGCCCATGTGCCGGACCCGCTGCCGCATTCTTTTTACTTACCATTTTCATCCACTACCCCAAGTTCCCTCGAGGGAGAAAAAAAAGAAAAGGTTGAGCCTCCCGGAGGGCCGGGTCGATTTCACGTGGCGCTGCCGCTGCCGCAGAGGCAGGGGACTCGGCAGGAGCGCATCAGTTGGCCTCCGCTCTCCTCCTCCCTGGGCGGACTTCCTTCGTTGCGGTTCTCCCCCACCACTCCAGTCTCGGGCCGGCCGCCCCGTTCCGTATCGGAAAAGACGCGAAATGGCAAAATAAAATAAACCCGCGGGGGGGGGGGGAACACCAAACGTGCGCACCACCCAACCCGAAACCCAGGATAATCCTCCTAGGTTGCAGGCAATCGGCGGAGTGCGGGGAAGGCGCACAATTGCCTGCCTGTTTCTATTAAGCGCTCCATCGTCCTCTCCATGTGGGTGGTCTGGCTTTCTCAATAGGCAGGACCTGTCGGGGTCACGTGATGGATCCGGAAAAACTTCAAACCCCCCCCCCCTTTTTTTTTTTTACAATAAACTCAAGGAACGCAAAGTAAACCAAAGGAACGCGCCGCCGTCAGCGCAGCCCGCTTGAGTAAACAAGGGCAGGCAGGCAACTTGGGTCCAAGGGGACTCCCGGCTCAGGCGATGCCCGACCTGAAACCTAAAATTGACAAGGTGGCTGAAAAGATAGGGCTCGCTGCCTCCTCATTGCCTTCATCCCTTCCTCCGTTTCTTCAGGCACACGTGTAGTGGCGTTTGCAAATCTTAACAGAGCACACAAACCTCCCCATGTATTTTGCACAATCATTTTAACCTGGTTCTTTTTCCTTTTTTGGCCCAGGGGGAAAAAACAAAATGTATCTGTGTTGTTGTCCTCCCTCCCTCCTCCCCCCCCCCTCTCTCTCTCTCTGTGTGTATGTGTGTGTGTGTTTTGCAAGATGTGAGGGGGAACAGATGCTGGAATGCAGTTCTCCTGTTAAAATAAATACAGGGTTGAGTGTAAAATGAAGTGAAAGCGGGACTAGAGTTTTCCTTGTGCTGAAATGTTTATCCATTCCACCCAGTGCTTGGTTTACAAATGTTTGGCCCTGCAGGATTTATGTTAATCCTGGCCATTAAAAAAAAAAGGTTCATTAGTAAGGTATTTGCCTTCAAGGTGGCAAACACATAAGGCACAATCAAATGACTAGTCCAGATGGTAGAAAATATCTGATCAGGACTTCTATATGGGTAATCCTCGACTTACAACTATTCATTTAGTAACCATTCAAAGTTACAATGACACTGAAAAGAGTGACCTATGACTATTTTTCACACGACCATTGCAGCATCCCCATGGTCATAAGATAAAAATTTGGCACCTGGGCATGTATTTATGATGGTTGCAGTGTCCCAGGGTCATGTGATCCCCTTTTGCAATCTTCTGACAAGCAAAGTCAACGGGGAAACTAGATTCACTTAACAACTGTGTTATCAATTTAACAACCGCAGTGATTCACTTAACAACTGTGGCTTTAAGTCATGTGAAGATGGGAATCGGAACCATCTTCTTGCAGAACTACACTAAGTATATATCGTTCTGAAACCTGGAAGGTACTGTTGGAAAACAGAAGTCCTATATAGAATAGAATAGAATAGAATAGAATAGAATAGAATAGAATAGAATAGAATAGAATAGAATAGAATAGAATTCTTTATTGGTCAAGTGTGATTGGACACACAAGGAATTTGTCTTGGTGCATACACTCTTGATGTACATAAAAGAAAAGAGGCATTCATCAAGAATCATAAGATACAACACTTAATGATAGTCAGAGGGAAACAATATAAATCTTAAGGATACCAGAAACAAGGTTACAGTCATAAGTGGGAGGAGATGGGTGATAGGAACGATGAGAAGATTAATAGTAATGCAGACTTAATAACTAGTTTGACAGTGTTGAGGGAATTATTTGTTTAGCAGAGTGATGATGTTCAGGAAAAAAACTGTTCTTGTGTCTAGTTGTTCTGGTGTGCAGTGCTCTGTAGTGTCGTTTTGAGGGTAGGAGTTGAAACAGTTTATGTCCAGGATGCAAGGGGTCTGTAAATATTTTCGCAGCCCTCTTTTTGACTCTTGCAGTATACAGGTCCTCAATGGAAAGCAGGTTGGTAGTAATTGTTTTTTCTGCAGTTCTATTTCAGCAATAACAGTGACGAAGATTTCCTGTTAGATCGCTCCAAGTCCAATCCACCAAGTATAGTGTGGTTCCTTAAACAGAAGTGGCATTCTTATTGTAACAAACTCTCATTGAAAGCAAAAACATTCAAAAACAAGAAAACAAAAACAGTTTGTTCCCAACTTTTACAATTATTGTAGACTTTTTAGCATTACTAGGATGATGTCTGCAACTTTATCTGGCACTGGATAGCAAAAGCAGCTATGGAAATTCTCAGCTATCCAGAACATGGTTCAGTGGTGGCTTCCTCCCAGTTCAGCCCGGTTCTCCTGAGCCGGTAGCGGTGACGATACAACCGGTTCTGCCTCCCGCGCCCCTCACCCCCCGCGTTATTCTTATCTTTTATTTGGCCCCATTCCCAATCTATTGCTGCCTCCTGAGTCCCAGCTGATGGCTAGAGGGAAAAAAACTGTTTAAACTCTTGCCACAGGGCTTCAAAGGGCCGCCCTACAGCTGATCAGTGATAAAAGAAAACAAATGAGTAGACCAGTGCCTGCAAAAATACATGAGTAGATCAGTGCCTGCAAAAATAAATTGGTAGATCCGTACAGCTCTGCAAGCAGTTAAAAGCCTGGTAGAAGAGTACCTCTGCTAAATCCTAAATAATTGTCACATGACCATCAAGCCATGCCCACAAAATAAGCCGTGCCCACAGTACCAGTAGTAAAAAATTTTAGAACTAACCTGTCATGGTTGTCCCAAACGTGCTTTTTCAAAAGGCAACTGGACTTCCTTTGTTTTTCCTTGAAGACATTTCACTTCTCATCCAAGAGCAGAAGAAGCTTCTTGGATGAGAAACAAAATGTGTTCAAGGAAAAAACAAAGTCCAGTTGCCTTTTGAAAAAGCACTTTTAGGCAGCAAAATGTAAATCTCATGATTTTATGGAATTTCAGTGCTTTTATGTAAAAGTTGAGATTTTGGCAATTTATGTGAAGCTTCATAAAGATGCAGCCACTTTGTTTAAGAAGAGCTTATGAGATTGTTGTAGTATCAGCAGTGTTGCAAGATTTTTCTATTATTTGGAGGGGCTGCCCTGGCCCCACTAGGCATATTGTTGACCCTTATTAACAGGATCAAGGACTCAAGCACAAGTGAGTTGGTTGACTCCTGTAATTTGGATATGTGTTTTCAGGAGAAAGAATTGAGAGGCTTAAATCCAATCATTAAAAAAGAAAAGACATTAAAATAGGGATTTCCCATTCTTTAGTTGAAAGCAAACAGATCAATACATTTTCCAAAACAAATAGATTGTCTCCTCCGCTTTAAAATCAAAAAGAGATGACATGAAATGAGAAGTTATTAGTAAGTAGGAATAAAATAGAGTACACTGCTTCTTCTTTTTGCAAAATTACAAAATGACATGGTCAGGAAAGAAGGACTTTTGTTTCTTTGTTGAAAAACGAACTTCAGAAGAATGGTGAGCAATAGGGCCGCATATGGCAGGATTCCAAAATGTTAAGATGGTAGCCACAACCACATAAATAAAGTTACAGCCCTTTTTACGTGTCTCATAGGTGGAATATATGTAAAAAAAAGGGATGGAGCTTCAATCACATTGCAATCCCAAGATTGCAATTATTATTTTATGGCGACTCAGTGGTTAGAGTACAATAGTGCAGGCTACTTCTGCTGACTGCTGGTTGCCTGCAAATTTGGCAGTTCAAATCTCACCAGGCACAAGGCTGACTCAGCCTTCCATCCTTCTGAGGTGGGTAAAATGAGGACCCAAATATGCTGACTCTGTAAACTGCTTAGAGAGGGCTGTAAAGCACTGTAAAATGGTATATAAGTCTAAGTTCATGATGGCAAACCTATGGCACGAGTGCCAGAGGTGGCACCCAGAGCCCTCTCTGCTGGCGCATGCACCATTGCCCCAGGTCAGATCTCCGTGGTGTTTCTTTTGTGAGCTTCTGTTTCCCTGCAAACAATGAAACAGAAGCTCATGAAAGAAAAAGATCTTACCTCTTGCCTGGTTGCCGGTGTTGGGATGTCCCGCTTCCCACCAGCCAGCTAGTCTTTGGGTCTCTGTCGCACATGCTCACATTCGCGCATATCTGTGCATGAGCACATTCACGCATATCTGTGCATGTGCATGTTCGTGCATGTGCATGTTTATACATGTGCATGTTTGCGCACACACACGTTTGCACACATTTGTGCATCTCCACGGATTATTTTTATAATTTACACATTCAATGTTATTTTAATTCACTTTGTAGACATCCATATATGTCCAATGATTCTGATCCACATATATGTCCCATTCCATTCCCATTTAGGAGAGAGTTGCTATATGAGTGTAACATTTTACGAATGCTTCAGCCACATTCCTAGGCATTCCTAGGCTGGATTGAACAGTTGAATGTCCAAATATATCAGCAGAATGGAAGTGAGGCATGTTGGAGGCATCAGGAAACTGGATTACTGCCTACTTAAAGAAGATAGATGTTAAATCCCACCCCCAAATCTCTCCCCAGCTAAACATTTTAGCATGGTTAGGCAATCAACTTATTCAATAACCTTTTAGCAGATCCTGTCACAGTGTCACAAGTCTCTGAAGATTTAAAATCAGGGCCTTTTTGGTGATGGTTTCCAGGAGTTCATTATGGGATTTCTTTGGGAGAATCAATAGCCAATGATCCTTCTGGTTTTTATTTGTAGGCCACAGTCACCTCTATTTCTTAAACAAGTTTCTCTTCATTTAATATACTGGTACAGTTTAATCTGCTTCATGAAACTCCTAATGATGTTGTTGATGATTGTTTGATATATTCCTTTAAGTAATTTAAGATAACATTCCTTAGGAATATTAAACAACGAACAATGATCCCGCCCCTCCAAGCAACAAGAGAAAATGGAATTGTTGTGGCTCCGTTGCCTGAGCCTGCGTCATCAGCAGGGGAGGACTCTGAGAGTGAGGGAGAGGAGTTGGCAAGGCCTCCTTCTCCAGGACTCTCCTCTCTGGCAATGCCTCCGGAGGACACCGAAGGGCAGGAGATAGGCCCAGAGCCAAGCTCGTCCCCGCAGCCACAGGAGGACATTGACGAGGGCAGCGAGTTTTGGTTGGACCCTCGCCAGCGTCGGAGAGACAGGAGAGCCCAGCAGAGGAAAAGGCGTGGTCGTGATTAGCTGGTGGACCACGCCTCTTATTAGATTATATAAGCAAGCGATCGTAGACATATCTTTGTGACGAACAAAAACAAAGATACGTGGATCCCGGTGTTGAATCGGCCCGGCGTCTTAGCTGTGGTGTGTATGTGACGGACTGTGTAATAAACACGTTGGCAAGCAACTGCGGAGTGCTGCCGTCATTTTGTTATCATCTCCCTTGGTTGCCTGCCAGTTCCTTAGCCTCTGAGTGTCTGAGGGGGGGTTCTTTCTGGGCACGGGGCCAGAACAGGAATATCTTGACAGTGAACTTGTTCGGTGTTCTCTTTTGCATCACTTGTGGATCCAAGTGCAAATTCTTCTTTTTGACTAGCATATGGTGAGGTTCAGGGAATCTCATTTATTTCTAGGATACCTTTTTGATCTTACTAAATATATCTAATGAGCATATATCTATCAGAATGTTGTAATTCACGGCCATTGGGTTTTCTTGAGCCTTCATTTTTGAATATGTGTGTCGAGCCGCAGTCCCGGTCTCGACACACACCTGGGGGAGAAGCAGGCGGAGAAGCAGCCGAAGCTGACGGTATCACTGCTGTGCCATTCCTCCCACCACCATTGGCTTCTGCCGCTTCTCTGCCCACTTCCCCCTCAGGTGTATGTCAAGCCCTGGACTGGGGCTCGACAATGTGGTCCCAAAGGTTGATAGTCTTAGATTTCATATTTGACAATATGACAACACCTTAGCTCTACCTTCTATATGATGCAGTAACTACAGGAGCCCAGTGGTGGAAATTCTTACTTTGCATGCAGAAAATCCTACATTAAACTCTTTATAGCATCCCTGCTCTTTTCCTATTTAAAAATATCTCTAGCTGATAAAAACATTCTTATGTAAAAATCATTATTAGAAAAGAAAATACCAGTGGTCTAACTTAGTGAAAGGCATTAGTTTCATATATTAATCGTGCAGCTGATCTTGTCACTAATGAAATTGTTTGCCATAGATTTAATGAGTAGCTATCAGTTTTCAACTATGCATTCTTATGCAGAATTCCAGTTAACCTCCAGACCAGATGCATTTAATCTGGGGATGAAACCTTAGGTCAATATAGATTGAATTGTGCTTATGTACACATTCATACTTTTTCATGTGATGTTAAGGTCATGTACAGACAGGTGCAACTGAAGCTGGAAACTATTCTTTTGTGCCATTTGAAATAACTGGAGCAGGCAAGTTGGTACCTACCAATCTTTTGGTAGGTACCAACTCCCACTATCCTTTGCTTCCACAAATCATGCCAACCGTGATTGGAATTCTAAAATCTGGAGCACCTCAGATATCTAGGATTCTATAACTTTTCCTGGGTTTTGAATAAACTGTCTATGAAAGCAGAAATGTAATAGACTTGGAACATATTCACGTGCAATGTTTGTGCTCTTCCTGGATCAATTCCACATTGTGAGATGCCACAACACAGTTGTGTTTTGGCAGCTGAACCGATTTATTTCTAGCCCAGCTGTGGTTTATCAGGAAACACACTGACTCCTGTTACGGTACTGCAGCTCTCTGGAGCTCAAAGGCTGGTCACTTTCCCATCTGTAGGAAATGTAAATTCACCCTGTGTCCCTCCTGCATTTCTGACACTGAGGTAGAAAGTAACTTGGCACTAGCATTTCTCTGCTGTTTTAAGGTAAGTAGAGTGCTTTGCAATCCCACTCCCTTGAATGAAACTTTAATATTTTAAAAGGCACCAAATGTTAAACAAAACAATTATTGGGGGGGGAGGTGTCAAACACCGATTGTTTCTCCAATCTTCTATTGCAGGGGGCTTCAAATTTATGTAACTTCTTAAAATTAATCTAAAAATCCTCCAAACCCCCGATGAAAAGGAAACTTTCTCATGATAGAAAGGTGGCTCTATTTGAGTGAATTTTTTTCTTTATAAATTCTGTCAAATTCTGATGGAATTCCATGCAATAGTGTACATTTCATGTGGTGTTCTCTGCTTTTTGATATCAGCATCTGCAAAGAATGATTATAGTTGGGCTTAAAACTCAAAAAATTTGGGGCATAGTGATAGGGTGAAAGGGACCTGAACTTTGTTAACTTCTGTTTCATTTCTGTAAACTGCTTCCTGCTAAGAAGCTGGTTGTTCTATGCCAATCTGAGTTACCAACAGATCTCATCAATTCAGTTGAAATTTTCATTAATTCATTGAGAATGTCTATTAAATATTATGTATTCCTGTAGAATGTATTTATTTATTTATTGTTTATTTATTGGTTCAATTTATATGCCGCCCTTCTCCAGAGACTCAGAGCGGCTTACAATGCGTTAAGCAATAGCCGTCATACTTTTATATATACCTGCTTAGTAGGGCTTTTGCCCCCCACCAAGCAGTGTTCTTTTTTATACAAAATCAGTTTATTGCCCCCACAATCTGGGTCCTCATTTTACCTACCTTGAAAGGGTGGAAGGCTGAGTCAACCTTGAGCCTGGTGAGATTCGAACTTGCAGTAATTGCAGGCAGCTGGTGTTACTTAACAGTAGTTTAATCTGCTGCGCCACCAAGGCTCTTCAAAAGTTGGAATGTGATACCACTATCTTTTTTAAAATCCATCTATTTTGTATAAATGAGTTCCACATTTCTGTTCGTACAGAGTCTATGTCTATAGGCAATCATGTCACAACTGCAGTTAGGTCTTCAATCCATTGAGTGAAAGGGGCCATTTCATGTAACAGCCCAGAGAATCCATTTACATTGTCTGTCAAATTCTATGTACTACGTATGTAGTTCAAGAGAATATTACACTCAGAAAATTTAGCTTTTGTTGCATATTCATATTTATACATGTTTCTCCCCAAACTTAGTAAGTATAGGACTTTGTAAAAACATGTGCCTTAAAATAACCAGTCCAGAAGGATACCCTGGTCGATGCTGTCAAAGGCCACTGACAGATCAAGAAGAGCAAGGATGGTTGTACTGTTTTCTTTCCAGTAATGCTTTTGGCCTCCAGAATAAGCCCCTTAATAGCATTATTGAAAAATAAAATAAATAAATAATTGAATCCCAGTGTTTTCCTTGGAAGTGTGTCTGTTATCTGCCCTGAAAAAAAATCAAGGTTGAATGTTACAGACAGACCATCCAGTAAGGTATGAAAGGGTTATGGAAGAAATGGAGATTTTCAGGAAACAGTCTCACAACCAGGAGACAACTTTTGCCTTCCAATAAATAGGCGTTCTATGGATAGATAGATAGATAGATAGATAGATAGATAGATAGATAGATAGATAGATAGATAGATAGATAGATCTATCTATCCATCCATCCATCATACATTAAAGTTGCACTGTTTGACAAGGAATCCCAGAACTGTAATGAAATAGAGTATGGCAAATGGTTTGAAGAATTAGCATTTAATCAATCTGATTATTTCTACATGATTTAGAATGATATTTAGAATTATTTAGAATCTCTGTGTACTGGCTGGCCAACATTGCAAATTGTTACAGTTACTGTAAAATCAGATTGGAGCTGCAAAAAACCTGGCTGACCACTAGATGGCAGCAAAGAGATAGAAAACACTTTTGCTGCCATCTTGTAGTTTACAAGAACTTTTGCAGTCTGATCTCTCTCTGGATCCTCCTGGAAGGCAATTTAAAATTACTGTTGGAATAATAGATCCTGTCATGGATTAGTGTGACCGATAATTTTTCATTGTTTAACTATTATATATATTTGTCTTACTGATTTTATGTGAAAATGTCATAAACTGCCAGAAATCACTGCAGAGTCAGCAATGCATAAATACCACAGATAATTAAAACTAGAGTAAATAAACAATGATTTAGAAGGTACCAGGGATAGAATTACCTCTTGTTAAACAAAAACCACCTTCCCTTTGTGCCACATAGTGATTTCAGAAGATAGACTGGTCAGTCTGAGAATACAGGAAATTCAGAAATTAATAAATTGGGACCAAATTAATCATTTCAAGAAATTAGTATGCAAAAGTATACTAATGTGAATGACAGGATGTTGCTTTTTTAAAGGCCAGAAGTTGCCTTTTAAAAAATAATAATAATAATAGGGAACATAATGAATATATATCTATATCTATCTCAGCAAAATCCTGTGATCCACATTTATTAGATTCTTTTCTTCTCAGGCTGAAGATGAAGTTGATATGGTAGTTTTAGCTATTTTTAGTAGAATATCTTATACTTTTATTTCAAATAAAGAGATTTCAATTTTAGGAGATGTGGGGATTCCTAAACAATGACTTTTTCCAAAAACATTGTGTTCTTGTTTAGCATCTTTTGCAATTACACTTAAAGTTTTGAAAACCTGTGAATTCAAAAAAAATCCCTCAACTCCCAGTGAGTGTCTTTCAAACTTCCTCTTAAAAGTTAGCTGTATGCAATGTTGTTCTTTTAATAAATTAGAATCAACATTCTAAGGTGAGCAATGAAAAATGAATGGGTGATGTTAATGTAGCTGTAGGTAATACAGGATATTTGGCATTTGAAAATTAGGAAGGAAGGAAGGAAGGAAGGAAGGAAGGAAGGAAGGAAGGAAGGATAATAAACAAGCAAACCAGATCTTACTGGAAAAAACCAAGCTTCAAATAGTATACAGAAAGTGGGGTGTTTTAATAAATTCGTCAATTGCCCAATGTGTCTGAATGGAAAAGAAGAGTAGACCAGGCACTATTATTTTATTCTACATCTGTACATTGTGGCTGAAAATTCTAGGAGTTATAGAGGGAAGACACTGCAGAACGCTATTGTATAAAAAAAACTCCTCCCCCCCAAGACATGTGAGCGAATAGGTCTGAGATGCAGGCCATCATGTGTTCAGATAAATATACAAATTGTGGGGCACCATCTCCTACCAGCAGATTTCCCATGTTTATATTTGTCTTTTGCCTAGGGACTTAATTTAGGTCAGATACCTTACCTGTCAAACAGGTGGAGCACCTCGCACCTATAAATTTAGAAATGAAAGCCTAGCTACCTTGCCCACATTCTGAATTCCATGATGTGCTGACCTCAAAGCCAATTCCTCTGCTAAAATGTGTCCTTGATAGACCTCTTGAAAAAACACTGCTATCCAAACTTTATCCTGCTGAAGCATATTTTCATTTCTGAATCTTTTGACTTTGCTGCACAGTCTGTCTTTGCTTAGACACATATGTTTTTGCAACATTACATTTATATTGTTATAATGCTTACTATCAGTACTAGGAAAAACTATTACCAGTTCTAGTTTCTGCTTGGACGGTGAGATCATCTTCTCAGCCCATGCTATTGCCACCTGCTTTCTACTATGACAGCTAGAACCTTTCACAGGGGAAATTATCCAGCACCACCATTGTTAGACTGGTGGGCTGAAGTTGGTTTTTGGTTTGCTCTTTGTTCAGATCTGAAGCCAAATCTGACAAAGTTCAAAAAGCCAATTCAGTCCAGGGTGCATCAACAGAGAGATAGTATCACAATGACATGAGGTGTTAATGCCACTTTATACTGCACTGGTGAGACCACACTTGGAACATTGCATCCAATGATATAAAAAAGATGTCGAGATCCTAAAAAAAAGTGCAGAGAAAATCAGTAAAGTTGATTAGGGCACTGAAGGCTAAAACATGTGAAAAACAGTTGCAGGAACTAGGAATTAATGAAGAGAAGGACTGGGATGATATGATAGCAATCTTCCAATATATAAGGGGCATCACAAAGAAGAGGGGTGGGGGGACAACCTACTCTCCAAAGAATCTGAAGGCAGGCAAGAAGCAGCAGATGGAAACTTATCAAGGAGAGTTCCAAACTAGAACTAAATAAAATTTTCTGACAGTGAGAAAAATGGAACTGCTTGTCTTCAGAAGTCTGCAGGTGCTCAATCACTAGGAGGTTTTAAGAAGAGATTGGACAGCTAATCGTCTGAAATGATATAAGGTGTCCTGCTTAAGCAGGAGGTTGGATTAGAAGATTTCCAAGTTCCCTTCCAATTATCTTGTTCTGTTATTCTGAAGTCTCATTCAGGACCTGATTACATATGACAATATTATATCAACCAGCTGAGTGCAAGTCAACCTAACTTTCTCTTTAAGTAAAGGAATGAGGCCTATATGCCAAGAGAAGAGGGAGGTGACCTTATGATCATCCTTGTCTTTCCCTGCTCTTCCTTTTGTTTCAGTGATGAGGGGCAAGAAAAGGAGAATTATGTAGAGATAAACTATGGATGGAAAAAAGTAGTCAATAGACATACCACTTCCTAGTATGTCTGCCTATGGCTCCTTTTATCTCCCACCTCCTATTTCTTAAAAGTTCCAGGGTAGTCAAGTCTTATACTTTGATTATAACTTTGGATGAATACCTTGATTATACCTGATTAATATAATGGACGATGAACTTGACAGAAGAACCAATCAAGAACTGGGGAGAACTTAATTTGCTTCAGTTTTGATCAAATCCACATTTTAAAAACAATATGTTGTTTAGAACTCCCTGGTTTGTAAACAGAATGAAATAACAAGCTTCCAGACAATCCCTATCACCTGGAAAATCTGTTCCTGTTATTGTTGGCTGGCTATTACATTTTTATGCCTAAACAAAAAATAATTAATACATGTTATGAAGGAATTGCACATAACAATAGCTGAGAAGATTAACAATGAAATGCGCACTAAAATCTTCCTAGGCGTTTCTCAAAAAAAATGGTCTTTTCTTCTGTTTTTCTCTCTGCAAGATAGTTAACATGCTTTCGAAAGGCCCTTAAGACTTATTTATTCCAACAAGCCGGCCTTGCTTGATTGATTTTAATTGGGGTTTTAAAATTTTTGGTACTATTAATCTCTGGGGTTTTAAATTGGGTATTCTAACGGGGTTGAGACTTTTATTTTGGAACGCCAATCGATTTAATCTAATTTTAAATCCTTTTAATATTTGTATTAAATGTGTTTTAATTTGGTTGTTCACCACCCTGAGTCCCCCTCCCGGGGAGAAGGGTGGTATATAAATTGAAATAAATAAATAAATAAAATAAATAAATAAATAAAATAACATTTTACTTTGAATTCTCCTTTTTATGAGATGGCTGCAATGAGAGGCAAAGTGTTGGTCTTGTTATTGTGATTGCCCTTCTGATTCAAATCTACTCCTTATGGTCTGACTGTCTCCCCTCGTCTTCCTGATCGGAAAATCTCATGGGTGATGTTATCTTATGCTATTTTCCTTTGGGAATTAATTGAAGCCAGGAAGCAGGATTTCTTAACCTGGGCACACTTTAGGATGTATGAACTACAACTTCCAGAATTCTCCCACCAGCAATGCAATCCACACATCTTAAAGTGGCCCAGGTTGAGAGAAATTGCCAGGGAGAGTACAGAAGAATGATTGTACAATGAAAGCAAAGAGAGTCTTTCACACTGTTTGATCACTCTGTAACTGAATAAACACAAGACTTCTCAGAATCACTTCCCTGAAATTCCCAGAATTTCAATTTGATGAAATAGAGAGGGAAGAATACAAGTTGTCTTCTATTTTCCACTTCCTTTGCCCTTTTTTAGTTTCTGTTGGGGCACATGAGGGGTGCTGCACGGGTCAGGAAAGCTGCATGAGTATGCACAAAAGATGCCACATGGTTTGGGGAAGGCACATGGGTGAGCAGCATGGGTCAGGAAGGGTACATGGGAGTACATAAATGTTGCATGAGTTGGGTAGGATGTGACGGGGTGGAGGAGGTCAAGAAGGATATGTGGAGGTCATGGGTGCATGAAAGGTGCTGTTCAGGTTGGGAGAGATGCCTGGAGGTGCTTGGGAGTGCACAAGAGGTGCTATGCAAATAAGAGACAGCTCAGGGCTGGGCAGCATGAATTGGGAAGGGTGTGTGTGTGTGCGGGGGAGGTATGCAAGAAGTGCCCTGGGGGCTGGGAAAGGTATGTTTGGGGGCAGTGAAGATTAAGGAGGGTATGCAAGGTGCATAGGGTATGCTGCATGAGTAAAGGATGGCACAAGGGGGTTTATATGGGGATATGCGAGAGATGCAGCACAGATTAGGGAAGATGCACAGGGCATGGTGAGAGTAGGAAAGTGTGTAGGTATGCACAAGAGATACTGCATGCATTGGGGAAGGCATGCAAGGGGGCGGCAGAGGTGAGGAAGGCATGTGGGGGGCATGGGCTAGAAAGGGTGCAAAGGGGTTCCTTCCTTCCTTCCTCCCTCCCTTCCCCACCTTTCCTCTTCTCTTTCCTTCCCAGTAGGCAGGTAAGGATTGCTGCTGCATGGGACAGGGAGAGGGGATTGCAAAAGTGTCCCGAAACATTAAAAACGAGGATCACGTGACTGCAGCAGCAGCATCTGGGCAGCATGGGAAAACTGAAACAGCCAGAATTTACCCAGATTTCATTCTTTTGGGAGTTATGAGTGCTGTATATTGTGTAAGTTAGTCCATTTGAGGAACCTTGCTTTAAAAATTATTGCCCTAAGATGCACTGTTTTTCCCAGTTCAAGTTTACAGAAATGGGAGTTTTAGTAACATAGAGAAGGAGCGATTAATTCTGCAGTAATGTTCAGAAGGTAGAATATGAATTAAAGGCATATATTTTTAAACAGTTACGTGCTACAGTTTAGTACTTTCATAGTACAATAGGATTTCAATGTCGAAATAGCCAAATGTTGATTCCTGGTGCCTATATTTAATTAAATCAGCCTGTGAACATAGAAGAAAAATCGTCTTTTATGTTTCAGATGGTCCAGTGTGTATTCCACATGGAACCCTGTGTGTGGTCCTTTCATGGTCAGAAAATGTTCTCAGACAGACATCCCTCTCTTTCCTAGAATAAATCTGTAAATTGGCTAGAGATTCCATCCAAATGTGGGGAGGTGGGGTGAAGTTATTTGTTTGTAGGCATGAGTTGTGAATTGTGAATGTGGTACAATTGTGATATTTGTGAGTCATCTCATCATTGGCTCATGCAGGAATTTGATTGTAAGCTTGTGAGAAGACTTGAAATCAGAATCATCTATTTTCAACACAGTAGGGGGGTGGGAAAATGAGTTCCTCAAGCCAGCACCAGAAGTGGGTTTTAGCAGGTTCTGACCAGTTCCGCAGAACTGATAGCGGAAATTTTGAGTAGTTCGGAGAACCGGTAAATGCCACCTCTGGCTGGCCTCACCCCTATCTATTCTCTGCCTCCCAATCGGAGCTGATCGGGAAGAAATGGGGATTTTGCAGTAACCTTCCCCTGGAGTGGGGAGGGAATGGAGATTATACAGTATCCTTCCCCTGCCACGTCCACCAAACCACGCTCACAGAACCTGTGGTAAAAATGTTTGAAAGCCACCACTGGCCAGCACCAATTGTGAACTACCAAACTGAGTATACACAAGTTGACACATAACTCACACCTATGCCTGTAGCAAAGGGGAAAGTGCGTGGCAAGTATTGTCACAATATGAATGAATGGAAAGCGCTGATATTTTTTTTAGTCTTCCGTTTTCCTTTATTTCCTTCCTTTATTCTCTGCAAAGTCATATGCATTAGTTCTTAACATTCCTACAAATAATAATAGCAAAAGCATGATTAGGTTTATTGAGAAGTCCTGTTGGCAGATGAAGCTCATGGAAAAATTACTGCCAAATAAAACACTGATGGTTAAGACCATTCTCCGCTGCAAATGGATCACACAATTGAGAAGGCAGACTGTGAGGTAGGGGTAGCAGAGAGTCTGTAACAGACATCTTAGCCAGGCTCAGAAACATATTCCCTTCCATCTCCAGGCAGAAATGCAACATTAAGTGTGTCCAGCCAGATTGGTGAGATCAAAGGGGGGTATATTTGCCATAGGCATCAGGATGATAGGTATTTAACAGCATCACCCCCTCCCAACCACCCACTTTCTAATGGACTAAAATAATGCTTGAGGCCACCCTGATTTTATTGACTTTGAAACCACTCCAGGGCCAAAAAGTGAATGTGTATTCTACTGCAAAGCATAAATCTTGTGTGTGTATGTGTGTGTGTGCATTTGCACATGATGTGGGTTTCCTGAATGTCATCTTGTGGGATAATCTTCCAAAGCTGGTGCCTCCAGAGATGCAGCATAATCACTGCATGTGCTCCAGGGTGGTCATCCGGTAATTGAAACTTTCACCAGCTATGGAGCTGATGGCCACAATCAGAACAGTTCCCATAATTATAAGAAGCTGGTCCTCTAATCCAAGGTTAATAAAAGTTAGATAAAAGATAAATAAACTTTACACAAGCATTTCCTGGAGCCACTAGATGCTTTCATCTTCCTTAACTACGGCACCCACCCCCCTTTTTTTGGACGAAAGAAAAAAGGGTATGATGGTTAGGGAAGCATAGTAGCTGTGGGAGAGAAGAAAACCCTTGTTATCCCATTCCATGCTGGCGTTGCAAATTATCAAATGCTTTTGAAGATATCCTTCACAAACAGCTGAAGGCCATGTATTTACAGTTGTCATTATGCAAACAACTAATTTGAGTCTCTAAGCAGGAACTCATTAGAATCTATTATTCTTTGTGTAGCTGTTGCATTCTGAATCTGCGGGGGCTCTTAGATTTCTGAAATGTGAGCAAATAAACCAAGGAATCTTTTTATCACCGAAGAGGAGAAAGTACAGAATGCAGGTGCTCTTTTCCTTCTTGTTCCACACTGTATGGAAAGTAAACTCTTTCCTTCCTTTTCCCCCTTTGTCAGCCCTCCCAAGTAAATCAAACAGGAAGTATACTAGAAGAATATTTTTACTTTATTGTAAGGCTACATTAACAGAATCTTGCAAGTCTGAGGGAATAAACTTCATGCTTCCACTTTCAGCTGCTTGATTCATTAGGGCGGGTCCTTCCTAAGTTTCTTTTTCTGCCTGTTAAATCACTGGGGGCTCCTGCCTCTCTTATCTAATTGTTTCCTAGGCAGCATCTCTTTTCCTCTTTCCTCAAGATCATTCATAAATTTCCTTCCTTCCTTCCTTCCTTCCTTCCTTCCTTCCTTCCTTCCTTCCTTCCTTCCTTCCTTCCTTCCATCCATCCATCCATCCATCCATCTATCCATCTCTACTTTTGTAAATAGATATTTGATTTCTAACTTCCTTGTACTTTATCTTCTGATTAGACTGCAGCCTTTGGGCCCTTAGCAATCATATTGCAAGTGTTTGTATATGCTTTGCTGCATGATGTACAGTTGTACCCTTTATTGGATTTTTAATAATACTTCTGCTTCTCTTTTTCCCTCCCCCCCCCCTCTCTCTCTCTCTCTCTCTCTTCCTCTTTCCTCTATTGCAGGGGTGTCAAAATGGCAGCCCGTGGGCCAGATGTATCATGCGCAGGCTCCGCGAATGGGGGAAATGTCCCCATTCCCCAGCTCCGCGAATGGGGGAAATGTCACAAAATGTCACATGACAACAATGTGACATGGCAAGTTTGATGCTATTGCATACCCCACCTTTCCTCAACTGTTCTCCAGATGAATAAGCCCCCTGCTTAGGCAGAAAACCCTACCCCATTTCAGACAAATGTTGTCCAATCTCTTCCTAAAAACTTCCAATGTTGGAAAATCCACAACTTTTGGAGGCAAATCGTTCCACTGATTAATTGTTCTAAGTGTCACGAAATTCCTCCTTAGTTCTAGGTTGCTTCTCTCTGATTAGTTTCCATCCATTGTTCCTTATCTTCCCAGATAAGAATGAAGAATAGGTTGACTCTCTCTTCTTTGTGGCAACCCCTTAAATATTGGAGCACTATTATTGTGTCACCCCTAGCCCTTCTTTTCATTAAATTAGACATAACCAATTCTAGCAACTGTTCTTTATATGTTTTAGGCTCCAGTCCCTTAATCATCTTTGTTGCTGGGGTTTGTTTTTTTTTTTGTAATATTTCTATAGCTTCAACATCATTTTTTTTTACATAATGGATGCAGTATTCCAAGTGTGGTCTTACCAAGGAATTATAAAGTGGTATTAACACTTCATGTGATCTTGATTCTGCTCCTCTATTAATGCAGTTTTAGGATTGCATTGACTTTTTTTTTTTTGAGTTGAGCTTCCAGTCAGTCTCCACCCTGCATGGCTCAGATCCAACACATCTGGAAAATACCAACTTTGGAAGGCTATAGTAACCTATTTTTGTCTTACCTACATCTTGGAACCATCCTGTATAAAAATTTCTGTAATAAAGATGTCACTTTGCATCCATCTACATGTTCCGTCTCTTGAGAGGGAAATGGGGCTGGGAAATACAAGGCTTGTCTGAAGCAAAGAATAGAATATTTCCACTTACTGTACATGCATATTGCCATATCCATCACACCACTCAATTTTATGCAAAGCACAGAAGAAATGTAAGGAATTGTAAGCAAAAGAAATGAAAGACATGAAATAAGAGAAAATATAAATAATTTTATGTTATACCAATACTACACCTCTCCATCGTTTTCTGCCCTTGAAAGCCATTCTTATTTTGTTCACATCTATACATTAATTCCTGTATTGCCTTTTGTTTTTTAACCTCGGCTTCCATTTTTAAGGTTCTCATTGAGTCCACCCAAACCCAGTTGTATTGATTTTCCCTTCCTCTCCAACTATTCATACTTCTTTCATATATTTGCTGTGTGATTTGATTGCCATTCATCCTCTCTATATAACCAAATATCTCAATCTATTTATTTTGCCGGGATCTCTCACTTATGCAATCAGTCTATATTTATTCATTGCCCATTCATATTTGACTTGATTTTGTCTTGTTTTACTACAGATTTTTCTAAATACTCTGTTCCCATTGCTCATCATAGTTATATGGCAGTGATGGCTAACCTTTTTGCCGCTGTGTGCCAAAAGTGGGGGCAGCTCAGGGGGAGCGGGTGCATGCATGCCCACACCCATAATTCAATGCACCCTCCCCTCATGCATGTGTGCGTGACCCCCCCACCCACGCTTCTCTCACTTTTGGCACACGATGATATGGTGCGCCCGGTAGGCCTGGTTTTTTTTTTGCCCTCCCCAGGCTCCAGGGGCTTTCTAGCAGCTTGAGGAGAGTAAAAACGGCCTTCCCCATCCCCACCGGAGGCCGGAAACAGCTTGTTTCCTTACTTCTTGTGGGCCCAGAAAGCCGAAAAATCAATTGGCTGGTGCATGCATGTGTGCTGGAGCTGAGCTAGGCAACACTCACGTGCCCACAGATATGGCTCTGCGTGCCACCTGTGGCATACATGCCATGGGTTCGCCATTACGGATATATGGTTCTTTGACCTTTTTATCTACTATTGAATTCTTTCCAAGAACCTGGGAGAGTCAGATATTGCTATCTTTGTATAGGAAACAGTAATGTCCTCCTTCCAGTTTTCATTCTAAGGCCATGTAGGACTTACTTTTTATTTCTTTTCTTCGATTTTAACATCTATAGCATTTATTTCAGTTTCACTGTTCAACATATTGTAATCAGTCTCATGAAAATCTCTAAAATATTCCTTCTAATATAAGTTAATATTTGTCTCATTCTATCTAAATTATTATTTTATTTTATTTTTTAATTCTATTCACTCAGTGCGGAGTCCTTGTTTGGCTCTTTTCATTCATTCATTCATTCAAAACCTTTTTTTTATTTCCATCTCTCTGCGTTCTCTCTGTCTCATTTAATTCATTGCACTTTTGACTGTGTTCTTTGGAAGTATTCTTTTTCTCTCCAGGTGTATTTTACATTATTCTTCTCTGAATCTCATTTTTCTCACTCTTACCTGCAGCCTCTTTCACTTCATTATTTCACTAAGCATAATTTTTCATATATCTCTACTTAGATAAATCCACACATTCCTGTGGCATTCTGTAATAATTTTCATTCTGTTTCAAGCATCTTCCACATATTTTTCTTTATATCCACTTTCCTTATTCTATTTTTTTCCATACTGGACTTGTTTGTCCTCTTGCCACAATCCATCTGCTTTCACTCTAATTTCTTTTATTTATTTACTTTCTTCCATGTCCATTTACCCCCAAGATCTATTTTTGAGAGGGGAAAAAAAATCTGTCTCACAGTCAATATTATGTACCCTTCACTAAATCTCTCAATCATTTCTTATGAACAAACAATAACCATTAATTCTTTTTCCATGCATATGTCTGGATAAACATGTTGAAAACATGTATTGAAAACAATCATAAGTTTTTCTAAGTGGATACTCTTAGAACAAACAATCACCATTTATCCCTGGATCTCCAAATGATCCAATTATTTTTCTCTGAATTTGCCTTGTTCTTGTCCATCAATTGTGTCATCTAAGGAAACAGTTCTGTTACCCTGAAGGGCATCCATTCAGGTGTCACACACTTTTCTCCAAAACTTAACCTTATCTCATAATCATAATCTATTATCTTCCAGTAGAGTATAACATGCAGTTTCCCCCAACCAATGACTTCTTACTTTTATGGGCACCCACAACAAAGCAGATGACTTTGGTTTAAACTTTCTGATATATATTTTAGACCTTCTATTCATAATCAAAGATCCACATTCACTTTGCCATATGTATTCAACTCTATTTCATAAAATCAAATCATCTTCATTCAGTTTTATTACATCTTTTCACCTTCTCTTAACTTCTTAAACACACAAAATATTGTTTTCCTCTTATTTCCTACTCTTTATCATTTATTTCAGGATATCCACAGGCTCTGTCAAAATAGTCAAGATGGCCACCAAATTGAAGTCAATACATGCATGATGTCTGCATCCCATTAACTAGAAGGCATTGTATCACTGACACTCTTTGTCTCTGCATCTCTTTTTATTTTACAAAAAATGGACATACTGGCAGCTGAATTTTTTAAACAAGCACAATGGGACATTATCTTCCATATTATTTGGAGGCAGCATTTCTGAAGATTCGGAGAATAATTTTCATGTACCAAGAAGCTTAGAGACACTAGGTCCTCTGGAACACAGTAACTTGTGGCTGCCATCTCCCAGAATCTGCTGTCTGGATTTATTAATTTAATTTAAAGTATAACATTGACTATGACTGCCCACTTCAGAAGACTCTGCTCAGCTTACAAAACCCAAAGAAAGAAATCCCAGTAAAAACAATTAAAACCCACACAGCCATAAACACAGAGCCAAGACTAAAACAATAGAACAATAAACAGTAGAAAAATATGACAGGGATCCACCAATACATAACAACCACATTAACACCAGGCCTTACTTGGCCTGAGAAGAGGAGAACCTGAAGTTCTTGTTAACTGGATTTGTGGTTTTCATCTAAACCAGAGGTGTCAAACTCACGGTGTCACAGTGGTGTCACGTGACGTATTGGAACTTCCCCCCCCTTTGCTAAACCAGGTGGGGGCGGGGCCAGCACATGACACATCCAGCCCATGGGTCTCGAGTTTTACACCCCTGATCTAATCTCTGACCTGTAGCAGTTAATTTATCCAGTATTTGCCTGCTGAATTTTTTTCAATGACTTTCAATATGTGTATGATTCTATCATATTTTCCTAAATCTGGTCCTAAAATGATTTTCCTACAGACTTCATTTGTATTATAGCATAGCCTATTCCTAGTATAGCTAACACTATAGTATAGCTTATTCCTAGTATAGCTAGTAAAAGAATGAATTACATGAAGAACCAGGATAGACAATAATAGTCAGATATTAAATCAAACAAATGGGTCCCCTCATTTAATCATTTTCATTAAGTAAACAGCGTGCAAAAGATTGAATCTAACAGGATCTGGACAGTGGGATGATATTTCGTAATCCCCCACTGGACTACTTTCTGTTAAGTTAAAGGGTCTTTTACTATCTGGGTTTAGAAAAATAGATATCTCCCTTCTCTTTCAGGTTTAAAAATCAGCTGATGACCATTAATGTGATTAGAAAGTACTTTAAAACAGACATTTTCAAAGGGAACTCTAAGTTTTATTTATGCATTGCACTTATATGCAACTTTTCTTTTAGGCCTCAATGCGGCTTCTTGAGGGTTACCACTAATTTTATTTCCACAACAACCTTGTGCGGTTAGTTTTATAGAGAAAAAATGACTGTCCAAAGTCATTCAGGGATCACGGAAATAGAGGTTAAATCATGCCTTTTCTCACTCCAAGTGTCAACTGCTTGTTACTACACTATACTGGATAAAATAATGGAAGTTACCCTTGACCCATATCAATGGACAATAAAAATACATTTATTTAAACTGCTCTGTTCTTGGCTGTATATCATTGTCCATTCTATCAATTGTTTGTAGTGGTTGTATTCTTTTCCCTTCTGTATTTTGCCAGGGCAAGCATTTTTAAATAAAGAAATAATGAAATAAAACTTTAGCCCAGGCATGTACTACCCTTGGCCCACGGGCCAAACATGGTCCTGGACAGCTAGTAATGTGGCTCCACAGGATCATAAGCTTTTAACATCATTATGTGATTTATATACATTAACTATATATTTTATAGGCAGCCCAAGACAATTAATCTTCACCCAATGAAGGGTGAAAAAAGTGGCATGCATACGAGCACCAGCGTGCCTACCGTCCCTGTCCTAATGTTCCCTTTAATTATATTCATTTTATGTATTCAATTCATGCTTATACATATATATATTATCTAATACATACTTGACAAAATAATATAAATAAATAAATAAATAAATAAATAAATAAATAAATAAATAAATAATAAATAAATAAATGTGACTCAGGCAAGCCAAAAGTTTGTATACCTATGCTTTAGCCAGATAAGACTGTAATTCTGATGAAGTTGGAGTAGTGTAAAGCAGAAACAAGTGGTAAGGAGGCAGCCATCTCAGCTGACAATAGAGAACAGGTTTAGGGAGAATAGAATGATTCTCAAAAGGGTTTGTAAAAGAAGCAGATCTTGAACAGGAAAAAAAGAAGCTGTTCCATAAATAGAGAAGGGTAAGCTTTTCTCCAAATATAGAAAAGTGTGGAAAGATGCTGTGGAAATAGGAATGAAAGCCATTAAAAGGAGCTTATCAAGATATTCATTTGGGTGGTGTTGGTGGAATGGGGGGGATAATAAATGAAAATAATATAAAAATTGGAGTAGCAAGATGATGAGCATCAGACTAAAAGACTGTTTATTCTAATCTTGTCTCAAAGATAACGTTTACTCAGCCCTTATGGCTCAGTCTCACCTTTCCCAGACATTTGTCAGGACATTAAGATGTCTCATCCAGGCTTTGATGTCTAATTGTACAATTAACTCAATCTTTGTTTTGGTTCTGAATAAATTAAATCCAGCATCTAGTAAAAAGAACAAATTATGATGGAATCTTGAAGACATTTATTCTGGCATAAACTTTTATGGATTAGTGTGTTATATTCAATTCATGGACTGTTATCTAGAGGAGGAATAATGAAATAGTCAGGCTAAGGAGAGAGAAAATTGCAAATGATGAATAATTATCTTTGTCTGTGACACAGACGGGTGTGTGCATGTGTTGTTAAAATAATGTCAGAATGGTGACTGCAAAGATGTGATCAAAGCACCACCTCTACATACAAAAGTTGTGCACATAAGAAGCAGAAAAGACTTTGATTATACTGTGTTCTTCCTGGTAAGTACCCATCTTACATGATACAACTGTATACAAACAAGTACAGGATTACCATTCAAAACCTAAGAGATGGAAGTATCCAGTATCCAAGCTAGTACTGATGAATGTGTTAGATTTATGGTATATATTATTTTAGCTCAAGGATGCCTGTATGTGGATCTCTCCTCATTTTGCCATCATACCAGCAACACTGTGAGGCAGGTTGGACTAAGGGAACACAATGCCTAAAATTCAGTTAATTCCAATAGTTGATGTCAGAGCTAAGTATGGTTCTCCTCTATCCTTCCTGACATCTTAATCATAACATCATGGTAGATCTCATTGAGGATTTATTTAATGTTTAAATCCTGGCTCATATGTTTGACTAATTTTATCCATCATCTCTAGATGTTCCTTTATTTTCTTTTCTGGCTACATTCTTTAGAGGATTATATCTTTGGCATCACCCTCTTACACTAATATTATAGCACCGTGAGTGTTATAAACTCAAGGAAATCTATTGTTTTAAGCAGTGCTATGATCACAACTGCGTGCAGATTCTTGGATTCCTTTTTCAGACCACAGACTACCAACATTTCAAAATGAGAATTGGTAAGGCTGGGCCAATATATTTTTTGATTCTTAAATTATGGGGCAGTGTCCTTCATAGGAACATAAACAGAATAGTTGACCAGAATGATAGAGCCACTCTCTATGTCAGCCACTCTCCTCAGGCTGTTGCATTGCTTGAGGCACTTGTCTCCTTGAGCCCAGTGGTAGGGCTGGCTCCAATGCACTAAAGTAACTGTTATACTGTAAAGTTTCTTATAAACGCCCTTGAGGCATTACTGCCTAGTCTTATTTCTGGGATAAAGTGTGTGGGGGGGGGGAAATCATGCAGAATTGGGCTAAACTATTTGATGGTTTATTTCTATGGACAAGTGCCAGTTAGACTACAGGCTTTTCACTTTATTCTTATCCAAACAACATTAAGGATGTAAAATGTGAAGTATTTAGTTACCTCTATTTTTCTTACCGACCATCACCTCATTTGCTATCATCAATGCCTGACTTGAGAAGCTGGGAGAAGCAGTGGATTGTGCCAGAATAAATTGTAGCCATTTGTGTGATTGTTGGGAAATCAGATGGAAGCTTGTGTGAGATGATTCAGTTACAATTTGGTTTCCCAAGAAAAAGAAAAAGACACAATAACTGCCAATAATAAAATCTAAAATAAAAAAAAAATAACAACCTAACCTCTTTTAATATAATTTTATATTAAAAATTGACTGTAAACCGCCCTGAGTCCCAATGGGAGAAGGCCGGTATATAAATGCAATACACCTAACCTAATCTAATATAATTTTATTGAAACTTTTTAATAAGATAAAAACTAACAAAAACGCCGTATTTCCATATAAAATAAGGAAGAAAAAAAATCAAACAAAAAGCAAAAAAGGGTCGAGAAAAAAAAAATAAAGCTTCCAATATTTTTCACAGCAATTATAAGTGCAAATATACATTAGGCATCCATCTCTCTCTAAAGTTACATCATATTCCTCTTTTTATAATAGTAGCAAAATTTGTCTAATCATCAAAACCGTAAATCAGTGTCTTTTAAATTTTTGCCAAAAGAAAGTCCATAAAAGGATTCCAATCACAAATACATTTGTGATTGACATCTTTTCTGTAATCAAAGATGTCAATCTATCCATTTCAACAAACTCTGTCAGCTTCATCAACCATTCTTCCATAGTAGCTAATGTCAAATCATTCCATCTCTGTGCATACAGCAGTCTTGCCACAGCAATCACATAACAACTAGCTATTCTGTGTTTTATTAGTTAGCATCAGTCGTGCTAGAAAGATACCCAGGGGGAATGCATCGCTTTAGAACAGCTGGAGGCAATTGATGGAAAAATTGTGTGATCTGATCTTTTGAAAAACAACCCCCCCCCCCCCCACACACATATAGTTCCAGATATATGCTGGCGGGTCTTACTCTGAAAAGACTTCAAACTAATATTTTTACAGTAAGGAATAGCAGGTTTTATTCTGATATCTTGTCTTTACCATTCCCATCCCACAGTCTACCACATTTGTTTTGCATTAATATTTTTAATCCAGGGGAAGACAAGTATAGACTCAATTTTGATAGATCTCCAAGAGTCATTGAATCTGAGCCATTGCAGAGTAAATCCAGAGATTTCTGTTAAGAATCAGAGGTCCATTATCATTCCATGCACAAATTCATAGATTTTAAAAAAAATGTTGCTATGAATTTTTCTATTTTAGTGCCCTATTTTAAGGGTGACAGCAATTATTTATTTTCCATTTTTAGATAACTGGGGATTCCCCCCACCCCACCCCGATCATACAGCTATTTTTCAGGAGATCTGAAACTAATTTTTTTTTAAAAATTTGATTTATGTGCTGCCCTTCTCCAGAGACTCAGGGTGGCTTACAATGCATTAAGCAATAACCTTCATACTTTTGTATATTTATACAAAGTCAGCTTATTGCCCCCACAAACTGGATCCTCAATTTACCTACCTTAGAAAGGATGGAAGGCTGAGTCAAGCTTGAGCCTGGTGAGATTTGAACTTACAGTAATTGCAGACAGGTGGAATTAATCACAATGCTTTTAGTCTGCTGAGCTATCCAGGCTCCTGGATTTGCATTATAATCTACAATAAGGCAAACTATATGTTTCTTTGAGATAACAAGAGAGTTTTCTGAAATTATGTACTACTTATCTCAAGTACAGAATGGTATTAAATTTTATTCTATTCTTATTTTTCTGTTAGATGTATTATTCCTCTTTCCCCTTCAAAGACACTTAATTAAGTGAAAAAAGGAATGTGAAAACAAATTACCAATGCTACAATGAAAAGTAGTTCAAGTTAAAAATAGATAAAACAATACTTTTCAAAGCAGATTATGGATTCAAATTGTGTTCCTGATTCAGCAGGCAATTCTGTGGTAGGGGAACATGGAAAGTTCCCTTATGTCAACACAGAGTCTAGCCCCGTGATGGCGAACCTATGGCACCCATGCCACAAGTGGCAGCCAGAGCCCTCTCTGCAGGCACACGAGCCATCGCCCTAGCTCAGCTTTGTCACACATGCGTGTGCTCCTCCCACCGGCCAGCTGTTTTTCAGGTCTCTGCTTGTATGCACGGGGGGCAGGGTGCATGTGCAGGGGTTACATGCGCATGCACAGGGAGCAGGGGGCATGCACAGGGGTCATGAGCATGTGCATGGGGGGCTGGGTGCATGGGGGTGTAATGCATGCATTGCAATATAGATGTGCATGTGCATGCACTTTTGGCACTCAGTGCTGAATAGGTTATCCATCACTGGTCTAGTCTGTCTTCTCTGCCTGGCAATGCAGTAACAGTAACAGAGTTGGAAGGGACCTTGGAGGTGATCTAGTCCAACCCCCTGCTCCGAACCGCCAAACTGCCGATCTTTCTGATCGACAAGCTCAGTGTCTTAGCCACTTGATAACTATGAAGGGTTTCATGCAGAGGTCTATTACATCTTTTGTGATTTACTTGCACCTCTTCTTTAAGGTATCTATCTTTCTTTCAGCCATGCCTTTAAGACACTGAGTTTTGGCTGATTATTAGGTGTTGCCTGAGACATTGTACTGTCAAGAAACACCTGTGAAGGGTTCAAGATGCTATCGTGACCTTTGCCTACCTTGCCTACCTAAACCAAAGAACATGATTGTACCCGTCTTATATGAACAGTGGAATTTCACTCCAGCACAGGTGAGGGCCAGCTTGCTCTCTGCTCTTGAAGATATCAGATTAGTTTAGGTGGAACAACATAATAATGTAAATTGGAATCATATAATTGGGTATATTTTAGCATCAACTTTGTAAAGCAATTTTGTCACTCTTGTATGGATTTACCTGTAAAATATTTGCCATTATTTTGAAAATGTACAGCAAAATGAATGCTGTTTTTACAAGATGAAAAAAATACTAGTATATATCCATCAAGCTGTCACATACTCATTTAAATGGCACATTTTAAAAATCCACTAAAATGAAATAGCACTGTTCAGTTTTGATGCTCAGTGAAACTGAGATCCTTTATAAAAATGCTACCTACATTTTATTTTTATTTATTTTATTTGTCAAACACGTAAGATAACAGATATAAGTACAAACATGATTATGAATACAGGATAAGAATACAAATAAATGGGGACAGTAGGACAGCGATCGTAGGCGCATAGGTGGGCTTATGCATGCCCCTTACAGACCTCTTAGGAATGGGGTGAGGTCAACAGTAGACAGCCTAAGGTTAAAGTTGTGGGGGTTTGGGAAAGAAACCATAGTCAGGTAGTGATTCTAGGCATTGACCACTCTATTGCTGAAGTCATATTTTCTGCAATCAAATTTGGAGCAGTTTACCTTAAGTTTCTATCTATTGTGTGCTCATGTATTATTGCAGTTGAAACTGAAGTAGTCATTGACAGGTAGGATGTTGTAGCAGATAATTTTGTGTACTACACTTAGGTCAGACCGAAGGTGGTGTAGAATTTTCCAATCCCAAAATTTCAAGCCTGGTGACATAAAGTATTCTGTTGTGAACAGAAGAGTGGAAAACTCTTCTTGTGAAATATCTCTGGCCTCGCTCAATTGTATTAATGTCCGATATACAGTGTGGGTTCCAGGCAGATGAGCTGTATTCAAGAATTGGTCTAGCAAAGGTTTTGTATGCCCTAGTTTGCAGTACAATATTATCGGAGAAGAAGCTTCGCAAGATTAGGTTAACAACTCTTAATGCCTTTTTGGCAATGTTGTTGCAGTGAGCTCTGGCACTTAGATCATTTTGTGAAATTTCACTATTGCCTTTTGCTGTCTTTCTGCTTTTTCAAAAGGGGACTAAAGTAATATGAAAACCACATAAAATAAGAACTTCAGTAGATGTATCTAACATTCTGTTTTATACTGTGACTTTCATACCGTGACTTCATCTGAGTCCTTCTACTGGTGGAACTAGCACTTATTTAATGGCTTACTATTTCTGAGATCTGGTGGTGCAGTGGATTAAGTGCTGTTAAAGTAGCACTTAGTTGTCAGCAGCCTGCAATTATTGCAAGTTCAAATCTCACCAGGCTCAAGGTTGACTCAGCCTTCCATCCTTTCAAGGTAGGTGAAATGAGGACCAGGATTGTGGGGGCAATAACCTGGCTTTGTATAAAAAAGAACACCGCTTAGTGGGGCTGAAAGCCCTACTAAGCAGGTATATACAAAAGTATGAAGGCTATTGCTTAATGCATTGTAAGCCACCCTGAGTCTCTGGAGAAGGGCGGCATATAAATCTAACTTATAAATAAATAATAAATAAATAAATAATATGTCCAATAGTGGAAGTGCTCATAGCCGTGAGGACTAGTTACCATTTGTGATTTCTCTCACATGAATGTGTTGCATTGCCTTTAAAAGACATCTAACTCAATTAACAAAGAAGACATTATATAAGGAACTTCTACATAGCCACCAGCTTGAATCTCTAAATCTTTTGAAGCAATCTCCACTTACTATGGCTATCCCTGTGACACATGGAGTTCTTCATGGACCACTCTTCCTCCAGCAGTCCCATGGGAAGGTACAAATATTGGCAGCAAATCAGCACTCCATCCTGCCTTCCTTTTTGTTTCATTGTGATTGTGCAGAGAATAAAAAGGAAGAGAGAAAAAGGCCACTGAATATAAAAGAGGAAGGTCTGAGGAACTGGATGGATTTAGGACAAGATAAGAGATCCCAGCAGTGGGAAATTGTGCACTTGACAATTTCAGGGGAAATTCTGTCATGTTTGTAGAATTTCCTTTGCAGTCACATCAAAGTTCAAAAATAAATTGCTCAGCTGCATAAGTCATTCCCAAAATTCACACCCATTTTGGATGCGTGCAGTTGCTGTGGAAGGAGCCACACATAAACATTCTGAAAGACAAACATCACGCTTATTCTTGTTCTAAGCTAAATATGATATCTATCAATGCTAGAACTTCATATCTTTTTGATATCCTTCAGACTGGACACTTTGAAGTGACAGTGCAAGAGCTCAATGATGTATTAAGCATAGCCTTATGCTTCAGTGCTGTACTTGTTTGCAAAATGTGGAATTTATTCAATGCCACAGAAGGCATTTACATTTATAAATGTTTTCCTTTTGTTTTGGACCCTTTCTTGCAGAACTTGAGGCTGTAGCAATGCTAAACATGGTGGAAAGTCACTAGACACACCACATAAAATTGTTATTTTTCAAACTATGATATTTCCATTTTGAAGGACAACAAATGTTATTGGAATCAGTCCAGCTCTTAGTTGTTAGATAACCCTTATTTCCTAGTACTCCCCCTTGTGGGACTGTCTGCAATTTTTTGCTAGAGTTTCTATAGTAGTATCTCAGAGTGCTTAGATCAGTGTTTCCCAACATAAACATCTTAACTGTGGACTACAGCTCCCAGGATTCCTCAGCCAGTTCCTGGGCACATAGGGAATTCTGGGAGTTGAAACCCACAATCTTAAAGTTGTTGAGGCTGAGAACATGGGTCTAAAGGATTAAACAGGAGAGTGATTAATTTTATTCCATCCAATCTGAATGCTACTACCTTGTCTTGTAATCAGATTGCCCCAACTTTCTGTGTCTTCCCTTCCGATAACATCTTCAAAAGTTTGGATTCAGCATTGTGTGTTGCTGCTTATGATGCTGAATCCCCCTTCCACTTACTTTCCATAAAGCAAATAGAAACAATCTTTTGCTAAACCTTCCAACAAATTTGAAAGCCATGAAAAGTGAAATTTGAATCCTGAACATATACAACCCATGCATTTGTGAATTAATATCAATTACAGAGATGAACATTGGTAAGAAGTTGAATTTGTCTGAAATGTTACATTTAGTTTGTAATCATATTGTTTAAATCAGAAGATGTTTTGAAAGGATCTATAAGAATATGCCAATGGACATACCTTAATTTCTTAGAAAAGGAAAAATAATCAGGGGTAAATCAGGTCTAATTTGTGTAGCACAAATTGAAAATGGATTTGATCAGTCAGTTAAGGACATAAACAGAGTAGTAGTTTATACAACTGGTGTAAGATAACAAAACAAGGCAGTTTTTGCAGATTCATCAATGTTTGTGAATTGCAAACAAAACATCTAAAAATAATTTTTTTACAAATAATTATATATTCATGTTACCTTTATTGAAGATATAACTGAATTTCTAACAAGTTCAAAAGTAATATTTCAAGAGTAAATTATATATATTTTGAAAACTACCAAAGAAATGTTTTGTTCTAATAGAAGAGACTATATGTAGCTCAGGGCTAAACTGTAGAAATCCTAGTTTCTCTTTGAATTTGTTTGCACACATTTCATTACCCAAGTAGACAACAACATCACATTTTGCTCCACAAAATGTAATTATTTAAATAACATCCAAATTCTTGTTTGGTCATGTAATTAAATTCTCTTTCTCTGTATATATATATTTTAAAGGGAGTCTATTTCAGTGGTTTTGAAACAAAAAACAACAACCCAATATATTTCAATCAGATGTGAGATGACACGTAAGTCATTATGAGCTGTGGTGGCAGAGTGGTTAGAATGCAGTACTGCAGGCTACTTCTGCTGATTGCCGATTGCCAGCAGTTCGGCAGTTCGATTCTCACCAGGCTCAAGGTTGACTCAGCCTTCCATCCTTCTGAGGTGGGTAAAATGGGGACCCAGATTGTTGGGGGCAATATGCTGACTCTGTAATCCGCTTAAAGAGGACTGTAAAGCACTGTGGAGCAGTGTATAAGTCTAAGTGCTATTGCTACAAGTTGAAATTAAGAATGAAGAAATGAATGAGGTCAGTTTCACTGAGAAGCTGCTCTAGACAATGTTTACAGTATCTTATCACAATTCATGTCTGGTATTCATATTTTTAGTGAAGCCTTTCTTTCACTATTTTTAGTGAAAGAAAGATGCTATATAAATCTAATAACCTCTTTAATATAGAATGTTTCTATACAATTTCTAAACAGACATTTGCCCTGTAAAATTCAAATGCAGTTGGAAAGAGAGGCCCACAAACTGAAAGATAGCTATGATTCAATCTAGATATCATCTGAGATGTTCATATTAAATTATTTCCTTTCAAAATGCAGAACAAAAAAAATTCTCCTACATTTCTGATAAGAAACCCTTGAATAAGAATTGTTTTATTTCATTAGACTTGTACTAAAGAATTATTTGAACATAAAATTATAAATTAAAATAACCCCAGAAGAGAAAAATTAATACTAGAAAAGATAGCATGATTAAAAAATATCAAACAACTTTGAAAAATAAGCTACATTTATTTAAGAAATAAGATTGGCAACGTAATATCATCCTGAAGGATCTTACATGGGAACTTACAAAGGATTGCCCTTCTTTCCCTTTCTATGAAATATATTTTATCGCTTTAAAACAAAACCAAAAATTTCTGGACAAGCTAGAAATAGTGAATTTTAACATCTCCTCTCAGCCCAAATTAAAACTCTGAATTCTCAGAAAAACATAAAGGACATCCAGATAAAATTGAACCAGAAAGGATTTTCTAATTTCAGGAATTGCTCAGCTAGATATGGGTAGTTGTCTAATTAATATTTGTTAGGTGTTCTTTATTTTTATGTGCTAGTTAAGTTCTTTTATTATTTATGATATCTATTGTAACTATACTAGCTTAATTATTATATAGCTGTTAGTGGCACTGTGTTGTGCTGCTTCTCCTTTTCCTGGGGTCAGTTTCAGTTGATGTTGCTAGGCAGGGAGAGATCCAGGCTATTTGATAGAAATTGAATGAATGAATAAATAAACATAAACAAACAAATAAATACATATTTGGCTGTCTTTTCATACAATGATAAGCCTTGGTTTGTCTTAACCTGTCAAGTGCAGTTGACAGGACTCCAAGTCCCCTCCGCTGTTTTGCGGACTCGGTTAGGGACCTCGGCGCTATCTGTTGGTTATAGCCGCTATCTGGTGGCTCTGCTGGATGGATCAGGGAGCCAGCCAAACAGTTTGGAGCAAGGCGGCTATGCTGGACGGACTAGGGAGCCAGCCAGGATGAAAGCGGCTAGATTTTGCAATACCCTTCCCCCAGGAGTGAGGAGAGAATGGGGATTTAGCAATATCTTTCTCCTGGACTGGGGTGGGAATGGAGATTTTGCAGTATTCTTCCCCTGCCACACCAACCAAGCCACGCCCACAGAACCGGTAGTATTGCTTTGGAAGTTTGATCAGAAGAAAAAAAGAATGAAAATAAAATATATACAAGGTAAATTGGGTGATAGAAAACATTTGGCAGGCTAGAGAGGGCTGCAAAGGGTAACTTCACTATTTTGCCTTCTGATAAATGGATATTTTATTTTTGGCCATTCTAGTATGGATGCCCACCATGCTTTCAAAACTCCAAATGATGTCATCCTGACAAAAGTTGTGTGTGTTGGTCCTAACATAACCAGTGGTGGGATTCAAGTAATTTAACAACCGGTTTGTTAGGTTGGGTGAATGAGGTCACAGCAAGTCAGGCAGTGAATGACATCAGCTCTTTTTATTAGAGTGAGAATCCAGCAACTAACCTGGGGAAACGGCTCTCCTTATATACCCTGCAACTGTGGTGGTCATCCAATCAGCTGAGGGCTATTAAGTTCAAACTTTCCCGCCAAACTATATACATAACACTCCTTCCCTCCCAGAAGTCACTTGGGATGGACATTAGTATACATAGTCCCTCAGGTGACCAGGGCGTGTCCGCACCCTAGTTGACCTGTGCAGTTCAGTCGGAGGTGTGGCGTTGAGCGGGTTGGAGGAACTCCCTGTTTCTCCCTGCTCCACCAATGGAACCTCGGAGAATTCATTGTGGGCGGCAACTTCTCTGGCTGGTCGATCTTCCTCAATGGGGCGGTGCTGGATCTCGGGACCAACAGCTAAATCCTCCGCTTGACTTGGGCTTGAGTTAGTCCTGGAGTTTTGTTGGTAGTTAGGGGACGGTTTGTCGAAGATTTCTTCTGAGTCGGTGGCTAACCGCTTTCGTAACTGATCGATGTGCCGGCACCAAATCTTCCCATCTCCCATGTCTACCCTATAAGACTTGGGCCTGGTTACCTCCGTAATTGTCCCGGTGCCCAGAGGGGGCCCTTCCCATAATTCCTTGCATATACTGGAGTTCCTATTGTGAACTCCCTAAGCTTCCTGTCTTCCACTCTGAAGTTATCCGGGGAATAATTGGGATGTAGCTTGTCCAGGACTCCTCTGAGTTTTCTCCCCATTACAAGTTCTGCCAGGCTTCGGCCTGTGGTGGTGCATGGTATTGTGTGTTGGGCCATTAAGAATTGTTCTATCCTTGACATCCGGTGGCGCCTTCCTCGTCGGCGGCGGGCTCCTCCATGCCCGCCGGCATCCCGCCGCGTTAGAGCCGCCTCACAGCTGGCAGGCGGCTCGAACAACCTGCTCCTCAGCGGGAGGAGCAGGCAGAGCTCCTGGGGGTGAGGCAGGGCCCCCTGAGTCGCCCCAGGATCGTTTCGTTTGTCCTGGGGAGGGCTCAGAAGGATGGCCCCCTCCATACCTCCAGAGAAGCTCCGCGACGGGACTGTCCTCCGCTAAGCAATTAGCGGAGCCAGACGCTGGAAGCAACACCACAGCGTCTATGGAGTAAGCTGAATAAGAAAGAAGCAAAAGAAAAGAAAAGAAAGAAGCAAAGATGAAGCAAGTATGGATTTTTAAAACTGATTTTTTTACTGATTTTTTGGAAGAGTAACGAGAGGAGGGGGGAAGGAGAGGAAGAGAAGTGAAAGTTCCTAAGAAAGTTTTTTTTAAAATGGCGACTGGTCTTAATTGAAAGAATGCCAGAGCGATTGAAAACGGAAGCTTTGAAATGAATGCCTTGCTATGGGAGAGTCACTTAAAGTAAACAGAATTTTTTTTTTCTCTCTTCCCTTTTTTCTTGGATATCTTTTTTAAAGTAAAGTATGGCAAAGTGAAGAAGTATACTAAAGCCATTTAAAGTAAAATAAAGATGACTAAAGGAAGGGGGGGCTCCCCCTTGAGCCAGTGAAAGAATAAAGCGGAGATGATGCAATTGTCTGGATTGGCAGATGGGGACTTAAAAGGACTTATAACAACTCCTTTATTGAGTGTAGTTGACAAAATTAAAAACTCACAGAAGAATCTTGTGGATTTGATTGCTGGAAAGCATGACCAATTAAGTCAAACTATTGTTAAAGTAATTTCAGACCTTTCAAATGTGGTGATTGAAATGGAGGAGAAAGTAACTGAAATTAGCAGTGAAATTGGCTCCCAGATTCAAGAAATACAAGAAAGGTTTGTGAAAGCTGAGATTAGTAATCAGACTACACAGAATGATATTATCATGCTTCAAATTAAAACTATGGCCTCTGCTATCAGAGTAAGAGGTATTAAAGAAAACCAGAGAGATTTAAAAGCAACTATTGCAAAGGTTCTTGCTGAACTACTAGAGCTTGAGGATGAGATAATTCTTGGTTGTATAGAGAAAGCTTACAGAGTCAACTCACGAGTAGCTAAACAAAGGAACTTATCCAGAGATGTTGTTGTCTACTTTACTGATAAAAGGTTGAGAGATGACATCTTACAAAGGTCCTACTCTGCCAGAGTGCAAGTAGAAGGTGAACAAATTAATATTTTTAAAGAATTACCATCGAAGGTTTTAAAGAAAAGGAAAGAATTTGCTTTCTTAACTAAAGAATTGAAGAAAAGTAATATCCCATTTAGATGGGACTTACCAGCCGGTATAATTTTTAGATATCACGGAATGAGATATTGCTTGAATACTATTGAAAAAGCGGAACATTTTTATAAAAATATTTTTAAGGGAGCTTCGAAAGACCTTAAGAATAAGAAACAAGAAAGAGAGCTTGTAAAAGGTAAACAGAAGGATGAGACTCAAAGAATGAATCAAAGAATGTTAAAAGAACAAGGAGCGCAATCTGGTTTCTTGGAGGATCTTACTATGGACTTCTCAGATGGGAAAATAAACTACATCAGTGAACCTAATCTAGGAGCACTGGACCTTGAACTGCTGGAGCAAGATTCAAGAAATACTATTATTCAAGATGATCAGCAGCAGAGGTCCAATGCTCCGCAAGAAAAGGATGGTGATATCGAACAGCAGGAACCAGATTCCAACGAGGAAATTCGAGAGTTAACTAATGAGTGTCTTAAAGTCCTTCATCAGATGCAGTTGTTATCAGAAAGCTTGGACAATCTTGGATACCGGTTATAAAATTCCTAAAGTTTATATGGATTTGGATTTATGGATTATAAAGTCTTCATCCTGACTTGGAGTTTCTTTTTTTTTATTCTGAATTGGATTTAACATCTTGAGCAAGTTTAACAGAGGGCTGCAATGGTAGCAGCGTTCTGTGATTATCCGATTATAGTTTTTCTTTTGGAACTAGCAGCGTTCTGTGATTATCCTATTATAGTTTTTTTGGAACTTACAATCTAAGAGGAAGGAATGGAAATGAAAATATCTCACAACCAGAAGGAGTGAATAATAACGGGTGGCAGGATTTGAAATAGTTGTTATAAGAACATCTGGGAATGCAGCTGCTAGAACTTTTTTTTTCTTTTTGATTTTTTTGTCATTAAGGTTTGGTGGAGCTGCATTGGGGTTTTTTTTTTTTTTTTATGTTGTAATAGAATACGTTAGTTTGAATGTTTCTACCTGGAGGAGTGAATATCTTTGTGGTTGGATGTTATCTATATAGTAGCAGTGTTTTGTGATTACCCTATCATGGTTTTTTTTGGAAATTATTATCTAAGAGGAAAGAATGGAAATGAAAACGTCTTACAACCAAGAGTGGATAACAAAGGGTGGCAGGATTTGAAACAGTTTTTACAAGAACATTTGGACGCAGTCTCAAGGATTTCTATTTCCCTTTTTTTTCTTATTCTTTTGTTAAGGCTTGGTGGAGCTGCATTGGGGTTTTTCTTTTTTGCTGAAATAGAATACGTTAGCCTGAATGATTCTACCTACAGGAGTGAACATCCTCTTGGTTGGATGTTATTCATATAAAGTCACACGGGGGGTTTATATGGAATGTTTTGTTTTACTGATGGGGGCAGACAGAAGATGAAGAGTATCGCAATTGGATATAGGTGAAGAAAGAAGAATTAACTTCAATCAGGAAGAAGAGAAGACTGTAATTCGAGTTATGGAAAATTATAATAATATATGTATGATTATATTATATTGCATGTTTTTTCCCTGAAGGGGGGATCTTAGTGTTTTTGAATTAGGGGGAGTAGTTCGGATTAAACTAGCTGGCATTATCTAATATGAATAAGTAAGGTATAGAATTTTGGAGTGATCGAGTATGGTATAGGATTAGTAATGTTAGTAATGTTTTTCTTATTTTATTTTATTTTTTTCTTCTTTTTGTTTCTAAATTGGCTTAAATATTATAATGGCTATTCTTTTTTGGTGCCTTCTTTTATTATAATATTGTTAATTTTAGACAGATATTTATGTTTATAGGTTTCTCTTTGTATTATTTCATTTTATTTTATTTTTTTCTTTCATCTTTTTTTTTTTTTCTAATTCTTTTCTTCCTCTCTTTTCTCTTCCTCTCAACTTAGATCGGAATAGAATTGAGTATATAATAGTATTTGTTTTTCTGGCTGTTAAAAATTTTCGTTGTTGTTTTTCTTTTTAAGAAATATGCAGCGGAAGTCAGGGGTGGGATGGGGAGGGAGGGGTTGGGGTTGGGGGGAGGTTGGAGGGGATGGGAGGGGGGGTGGGGGCAGGGGTGAAAAAAGGGGGAAAAATTTTTTTGTTGTAAAACTTTTTCAATAAAAAAAAAAAAAAAAAGAATTGTTCTATCCTTTCCTGCCAGTCCCCGGGGCCTAGGCGTGAGATGGCTTCCTTAGCCGTTCTGACAAATCTCTCCACCAATCCATTACTTGCCGGATGAAACGGGGCAGAGAGTACATGTCTGATCCCCAACTCCACTAAGTATCCCTCAAACTGTGTGGTCGAACTGTGTGGTGAACTGGGGCCAGTTGTCTGAAACTAGGGTGTCTGGTAGGCCATGGGTGGTGAACAATTGCCTTAACTCCCTTATGACTGCGTCAGTGGTAGTGGCTTTCATAAATTTAATCTCCAGCCACTTTGAGAAGGTGTCCACTATGACCATAAATACCTGCCCATGGACTGGGCCAGCAAAATCTATGTGGATCCTGGACCAGGGACCCTGAAGCCACTCCCATTCCCTTACCAGTGCTGTAGGTGGGTCTAGACTCTTGGCAGGGCTGGCACTTCCCCACCCACTCAGTGATGTCTTTATCCATTTGGGGCCACCAAATGTAGCTCCTAGCTAATCCCTTCATCCTCACAATCCCGGGATGCCCCTCATGCAACAGATTCAACATTTTTTCCCTTAGGCACAAGGGAACAATGACCCGATCGCCCCACAATAGACAACTCCCTTGCTTTGTCAGTTTGTCTCTTTTGTTAGTGAAATGTTTGAATTCCCCACCCTTAGTCTTTTCCGGCCACCCCCTCGTGACCCAACTCATGACCTTCCTAAGCACGTGGTCTTTGGTTGAAGCCCTCTCCACCTCTGCTGAAGTGATGGGTCCCGAGTCCAATCAGCAGGATGTCAATCAGCAGGACGGGGATTCCGGGTGTAGGGTCTTCTACACCCGGAATCCCACGTGGATTTTTTGGCCAACAGTCTGTGCAGGGGTTCAGCTACTGTTGCCTTGTTTTTTAGGAAAATCACATAGAAATTCAACAGTCCCAGGACCACTTGTAGTCCCACCTTGTTGTTCTGTCCCCGCTCCCCAGGAATACACCCAATTCAGACAGTCGGAGGTTAAAATAAGCTGGCAGGCAACCAAGTAGTCTGATAAGAAGCTTGGCAGCAATCCCAGGAGCTGCGTGCCAAAACCTTTATTAACGTAACAGAAAAATACACACCACAAGTGTCCAAAATAAACAAAGCTGAGATGCAGGAATATTTGTTTTTGTTCATCACAAAAGTGCAGGCTGACTCACTCTCTTTTATAGGCTGTGGGGTGTGGTCCAGTGAGTCAGCTAATCACGAGCGTGCCATGCCTTCTGTTGGGCACGTTTCTCCCTGCGTCGCTGGCGAGGATCCAGCCAGCACTTATCTCCCTCGTCGCTGTCCACCTGTGGCTGCGGGGATGTGCTTGGCTCTGGGCCTATCTCTTGCCCTTCGGTCCTCCAGGGGTATTGCCAGAGAGGAGGGTCCTGGAGAGGGAGGTCTTGCCAATTCCTCCCTTTCACTCTCGGAGTCCTCTCCTGACGATGACACAGGCTCAGGCAACGGAGCCACAACACTTGTCTTTAGGGGTGGGGGCCTCTTGGATCACCCTAATCTTGCTCTCGGTGGGGTGTATGCTGATTCCATCTACCCGATACCCCAAGAATTCCACAGAAGGGACTGCGATCATGCACTTGTTGCATTTGACCCTGAGTCCCGCACTTCTGAACTTCTCTAGAACTTGTCTAAGTCTCCCCCCAGCTGTAATTCATTTTCAGCGGTGATGAGCATGTCATCAAAATATGGGACCACCCCTGGAATCCCCTGTAGTGATCGCTCCATGGTGCTCTGGAACAGTCCGGGGGCTATGCTGACTCTGAATTGGAGCCTGGTACATTTGAAGGCACCTCTATGCGTAACTATAGTCTGTGCCTCTTCTACTGGCAACTGCTGGTACACCTGTGCAAGATCGAGTTTAGCGAAGATCTTGCTGGGCCCTAGGGAGTGCAGCAGATAGTATATGATCGGAACCAGGTAAGCACTCTGCTGGAGAGCCTTAGTGATCATGCATTTGTAGTCTGCACAGATGCGCACTGACTCATCAGGTTTAAATGGGTCACTATTGGGGTCTCCCACCGGGCATGATCGACTGGCACTAGCACCCCTTGTTTAATCAATTTGTCCAGTTTGATGTCAATTTTTGGCTTAAGAGTGAAAGGCACCCTCCTGGGCTTCAACTGGATAGGGGCAATATTGGGGTCAAGGCTGAATGAGATAAGGATCCCCACATACTTGCCAAGCCGCTCATCGAACACGTCCTGAAACTCATGCATCAGGTCATCTTTCAGGGTGCTTCGCACATAGCAGACTCCAGTGAATCCCATGCCCAGGGCTCTGAACCAGTCCATGCCTAGGAGGCTAGGGAGCTTTTTGCTGACCACGGTGAGGGGAAGCTTCTCCCGCAATTCCCCGTACTCCACCTGGAACTCGCCAATTCCTTCCACGGGTATGCGGTTCCCTTGGTAATCGCACAGTCCGAGTCGCTGGTGCTGGAGGTGTCATTTCTGGATGCTGGGGATGGCCTTCCTTAGTCTATCCCAGGACATTATAGTTATGGGAGATCCGGTGTCCATCTCCATTAGGCATTAATGCCCCTTGATCTCGACTGTCATGTAGGTCTTCTCTCCAGGGGATGTGCAGGTCCGGCGATTCAAATGGTGCAGGCTTCGAGGTCCTCGGATTTCGCGCCCTTCTGGTGTCCGCCATTCTTATTGGTATTCTTCCGCTGCGCAATCTCTGATTGGCTGGCATTGCTCCGCGGCTTGTAACTGGGATTCTGCTTGGATCTGTGGACTCTGGTGATGTGGCCCTTCCGATTGCATTGCCGGCAAATGGCGTCTTGGAACTTTCAGGTCTGTCGTGGATGGGGTCCCCCACAGCTCACACAGGCGTTGCGGTGGCCTCGCCGGTCCTGTCGGTTCTGTTTGGTTCGGCAGACCTCTTCATGTGACCCCCCTTTGCTCTCCATGTATACGGTTTCCTGGTGAACTGGGGCTGACCTCTGTGCCGTCCTGACCTGTGTTGTTCTCTGTAGTCTCTTGGCCGCCTTGGTGGAGGATTCTTGAGCCCTTGCCTCATCCAGTGTGATACGCAAAGTTAGATTTGACTTCGCGAGCAACCTCCTCTGCAAGCGAATATCTCTCACTCCGCCGATTAGTTGCTCTAAGAGCATCTCATCTTGATCTCAATACTCATACTGGTTTGCAGCCTTGAGTAGGGCAGCAATGTACTCGCTGATCGATTCCCCATCCTGCTGCATTTATTTCTGGGACTCATATCGCTGGATGTATTTTGATGGCGTTGGGGCGTAGTGGTCCTTCAGCAGCGTCTGAAGTGTTTGCCACAAGATGGTGTGGACTGAGTTCGGTTCTGACAGGGCTTGGGCCATGTCGAACACCTTGGGTCTGCAATGGCTCAGGAACAGGGCTTTCTTCCACACGTCTGGCAGTCCCTGTAGATCGCTGGCCACCAGGAAGCATTCGAAGCAGGACATGTAGGATTCCACACTTTTCTTCCGTCGGGTTGAAAGGCGCTGGCGGTATGTAGCCAGACATCGTCGGTTGATTCTCCAGGTGCTCCGCTTCCTTGCCTGGCTGGATTCAGGGTTTCAGCTTCCTTTTCGGCTCATGGCTTCAGCTCTTTCCATGGCTTCTGACCTCAAAATCCCACCTTTGTCGCCAATGTTAGGTTGGGTGAATGAGGACCCAGCAAGCCAGGCAGTGAGTGACAACAACTCTTTTTATTAGAGTGAGAATCCAGCAACTAACCTGGAGAAACAGCTTTCCTTATATACCCTGCAGCTGTGGTGGTCCTCCAATCAGCTGAGAGATATTAAGTTCAAACTTTCCTGCCAAACTATATACTTAACACGGTTCTTTGCCATAATGAATTCTTCCAACAACCAGTTTGCCAAACTGCTCAGAAAGTTAACAACCGGTTCTCCTGAAGTGGTGTGAACTGGCTGAATCCCACCGCTGCCAATAACCCTTCCTGATGAGTAAAGCTCATCGGAATTCACAAACATTTTAAGCCAGTGGCTACACTTCCTTTATGGGTGCTTTTTATATAATCAAACTTGAACCAGTATGTTAATAGCCTTGTATTTGCTGGAAAAGATCTTCTAAACAGAAATTGTTTTATTATGAAGGTGTTGCTCACAATATAAAAAAATACACTGGTTGTCCCAAGGCTGGTGCTAAATACTTTTAAAAAATGAAAAAGAGGGCTGAAAATGAACAGATCAAGTGTGTCTGTTTCCTAGAGATTGCTATAGTTAAAATACATGGAATGAATGATGATTTGGCTGCACCGGCTTCATTGTAACATCCTTAGCTAAATCTTAGTCAGTCAAAATCCTCTCCATCTGCCTTATCATCCATACCATCTTTTTAAAATTCAAATCTTCACACACTCTTAAGATCATACTTTGAGATTTATTCTTGTTTTTATAACACCAGTGTAGTATTTAACTAGGTAATGGGATTTATCATTTTGTTGATATAAGTTGTCTTGGCAACACACCATAAAAAAACCAGAGTTGCCTGGCAACTTGGCATTGTGGAGCTGCAATGGAGGGGAGACCTTTTGTCTCACGGAAGGGAGGGTTTAAGGAATATTGAAAACTTCTGTTCATACATCTCGTGAATATACTTATATTCAAGGTCATCCAATTTTTCCCTTTTCATCAATTAACACAAATAAACTGTCCTTTCAAAGAAGCCTCCTAATGTATTTCTTGAAGATAGTCTTATAGTCAGAGGAGAGAGAGAACAATTGGATTAAATGGTTCTTATTCCATGTGCACACTTGCCAAATAAAGTGTGGTGTTAACTATAGGACAGCTTTCATAAAGCAGGTCTTTTCTTTTCTTGGATTTTTCTACATTCATTAACAAATCAGCTACTGTACACCCCAAATCTATGATCCCAGGAATCCAGGACTCCTTTCTGCAAAAAGTGTATTTGTTCTGGTTTTCTTTCAAAAGTTGAAGCCTTTATTTCCCTTGCTTGGTTCACTGGTGGCACTATGGGAAAAAAGGAAGATATTTTGGTAGATGAAAAACGGGGCAAAGTAGATTTTGAGAAGCAAATTTAGCTGGCATATGAAACCTTCCCAAAAGGAAATATATTTAGTGTGCTGATTTTTAGAGGGTTTATTGAAATGTTAAGTACATCTTACATATTCAATCATTAGAATTGCAAATGTAATTAAAATCCAAGAATCTTTTCTTTGAAAAAAAAAATGAACTGTTGTCCCAAGATGATACTAAAAATGCATTCTCCCACACATCCAAAATAAACAGATGGAGACAGAAGCTGACCCAGGATAAGATATTGAGGTAGATGTATAAACCCACTCAGCAGAATCAGGGGAGGATAATAAAATGTACCTTGTCTGGTTTACCATTGATGTTGGGCTGAAATCTGCTTTATACTCTTATCACTGAAACTACAAAGGTGGCAGAACACCACAGATATTATTATATATCAGAAGGCAGAATATTCCTTGGACCGGGATGAAATGCTCTGAAGTTTGCTACCAGTTCGCTTCGCGTGCTCATGTGCACCACAGGTTCTAAGAAGCCTTTTCTGAATCTGCAAAGGTAAGTAGAACAGTGAGGGGGTGGGGAACAGCTGTGCCGCATGATTTAGATTCGCTAGAAAGCAGGATTTCCAGCTTTCTAGCGAATATAAATTGTGCGGCACAGCTCATTGTCGCACAGCTCATTGTCTGAACTTTTTTTTTTTACTTTTTTAAGCATTTTTTTGCTACTGGTTGAGGCGAACCAGTCCAAACCAGTAGTATTTCATCCCTGTATTCTACTCTTGAGTTTTCATCCCCTTTCCTCTTTGAAAACGACTTTCAAGAATAAAAATTGCTGTGAATTATGTTACTTTCTGCTCTGTTTTCATCCAAGGACGTATCTATATTGATTATTTATTTATATTTATTTTTCACATTTCTGCTCATCTCCCTCAAAAAAGAACTATAATTATTATTTCAGGTGCTTTTCTCCTGTGCTCATGCTGGCTTCATTTAAACTATTTGTTTTAAAGATCCTATCCACTCCGAGATATTTCATCAACTACTTGCAAATTATAGATTGTCCTTATTTAGTGACCACTTATTCAGTAACTGAAATTACAATGGCGCTTTATGAGGGGAACTTGCTACTGTTTCTTGGAATTACAGCAAATGCAGCATCTTAGAAGTCATGTAATCACAACTTGTGTGGTTGGCAACTGGCTGGCATTTATAATGATTGCAGCATCCTGTGGTCATGAGATTGCCATTTGTGACCTTCCCTACTGGCTTCCTCAAATGAAGTACATGGGAGAAGCTGACAAGAGGTTGCTAGTACTCCATATGCCCACCTGCCATACTCTGTAGTGCCTACCTGAGACAGCCATCTACTTCTAGCTCTCACCTGCTGGCTTGTTTACCTGGGATGTGGTTTTGAAGGCATAAGCAAGTGTTTCTGGATTCCTCCTCTTCAGACAGGAAATGGAACCAGATGAGCTAATACTATTTTTGTGAGGCCCAAAGCCAAAAATGACACATGCCAGTTCTTCCAAGCTGCATTCTTTATTGTTTCACATCTTTAGACAAAATCTTGCCAGACTGAAGACTCTACTAATCTGCACCTACAATATACTCTGTGAATGATTACAGAGATGCTGTCTTCATTCCCTTTCTCTCAAACATGATATCTGGGATGAGTTGCCCCTTACTCATCTGGCATGAAACCCCTCTCTCCTGGGGACCCATCTCCCCACTGCCTCCCATCACAACTGTATTGTAAAGCTGCATTAACAGAACCTTATTAATGCCACATTTAGCTTTACATATAAACAAATTTATCAGGGGTGAAATGCTCCCGGTTCAGACCGGATTGCCCGATCTGGTAGCGATGGCAGTGTGTGGTTCAGAGAACGGGTAGTAAAAATCCCTGCCCAGCCCCCACCCCCATGCCCATCTGAGCTGCACAATCATCAGAGGCTTTTTTTTTAACTTTTAAAAGCATTTTTTCTAAAACCTCTTCAGCCGAAGAGGGTGTAGAAAAAAAAATGTGTTTAAAAGTCTCTGATGATCCCAGCTGAGTTGTCTGATCATCAGAGGCTTTTAAAAGCATTTTTTTCTACAACCTCTTAAGGTTGTAGAAAAAATGCTTTTAAAATAAAAAAAAAAAGTTGGCCATGCCCATCCAGTCACATTACTCCCCACCCCCCACCCCCCATAAGCCATGCCCACAGAACCGGTAGTAACAAATTTTAAATTTCACCACTGGAATTTATGCTTATTAATATCAACATTTTAGAAACTACAATTAATGTTTATATAAACTTTACTTTTAAAGGTTTAAGCTATCTATCTATCTATCTATCTATCTATCTATCTATCTATCTATCTATCTATCTATCATCTATTTTACATAACCACTCATCTCTTGCAGAATTATTAGGATGCTAATAATCTCCAGTCAATAATATATAAACACCACTATGCCAAATATTATAATGTACTACTTGTGTTTCATTATAATACAATAAAACAATAGGGAAAAATAGCAACCACATCATAACAAAAGAAGCATCAAGCTATCCTGAAAGCTGACATTGGCCAACACTAATAACAGATGCAGAAAAAAAAATCTTCATTTCTGCACAATAACATTTTTAAAGAAAATGTGAGAGTTGTGCCTTCTTTTGAATCTGCAGATATCCATTCTCTCTCTTTAAAAAGAAAAATAGAACACACCTTAAAATTAAATTAGAAAGTGGGAATTGGCAGGTGTCAAAGATCATATCAACTGTTATATTTGCATACTGATTAGAGGTAGAAAGACCAACTATTTTTGCTGTAGCTTGCAAAAAGGCAACCTCCCCAAAAAATCTAAGGCATTGATTAATGGTTGCTGCTTGCCAGGCGCACATATCAGTGATATGTGATATGACAGTACAATTTTCAAGGCTAACCATCCACCAATGTTATCTCAGCCTTTTTATTCATGTTGTAGTTTCATAGATGAATGCACAAAGTGAAAGGTTGGAGGTTGGAGGCTTCTAATCTACTGTTCCCCCAAACCTTTCAGATCTACAGATCTACAGATCTTAGCTCTGTCTTCACTTTGGTCCCAATGTTTTGGGAAAGGGAAAAACTTCTTATCAATTTTCTTCACACCTTGCTTATTTTATGTATCCTAATCATGTCTCTGTTCAGATTTCCACCTCCCAAGCTAAAAAGTCCCAAGTCCTAGATTTTTCTCTAATGGAAGCTGTTTGGAGCCTTTTTTCTTTTTACCATCTTGAATCGTTAGTTCAGTTTCATCCAGAAACTTGGCCAACCCATTGCTTACCACTAAGTCAAGATAATTTATGATGATGTTAATGAGCATTGTTCCTGTGATGGGCACCACATCTTTCTTTTGTACCTCACTATTTCCAGAAAAAAATCTACTTCTGCTTCATTGACTATGCTAAAGCTTTTGTGTGGATTGTGGCAAGTTCTTAAAGAGATGGGAGTACCAGACAATTTTATTTGTCTCTTGAGAAACCTATACGCGGGTTAAGAAGCAACAGTGAGAAGTGGACATGGAACCACTGATTGGTTCAAAATTGGAAAAGGAGTCCTTAAAAATTATCATGGCAAATAGATGGGGAAGAAATTGAGGTAGTGACAGATTTTATTTTCCTGGGCTCCAAGATCACCGCAGATGGGAACTGCAGCCAAGAAATTAAAAGACGCTTGCTCCTGGGGAGGAAAGCTATAGTAAATCTAGACAGCATTCTAAAAAGCAGAGACATCAAAAGTGTGTATAGTCAAGGCTATGGTTTTCCCAGTTGCAATGTATGGCTGTGAAAGTTGGACCATAAGAAAGGTTGAGTGCCAAAGAATTGAGGCCTTTGAACTATAGTGCTGGAGAAGATTCCTGTGAGTCCCTTGGACTGCAAGGCAATCAAACTGATCAGTCCTAGAAGAGATCAATCCTGACTGCTCTTTAGAAGGCCAGATCCTGAAGATGAAACTCAAATACTTTGGCCACCTAATGAGAAGGAAGGACTCACTGGGGAAGAACCTAATGCTGGGAAAGATTGAGGGCAAAAGGAGAAGGGGACAAAGAGAATGAGGTTGCTGGATGGAATTACTGAAGCAGTAGGCATGAGCTTAAATGGACTCCAGAGGATGGTAGAGGACAGGAAGACCTGGAGGAACATTGTCCATGGGGTTGCGATGGGTCGGACACAACTTTGCAACTAACAATAAAAATTTATAACATGTTCACTTATCCAATGGCCCCTAAATTTTTCAAGTCTTAAATTTTGTCAAAGACTTTCTGAAAATCTATGTATGTGTAACACCAGTAGCATTACCCCCATCTGAAGGCCTAATACTCTTTTTAAAAAGTTAGTAAGGTAGAATGTATCTGCGCAATCCATGTAGATTTTCATCCAGGATGGATAATCCTTTATATGCCTAGTTACTATTTCTTAGATTATCTTTATCCATTTGCTTGGAATAAACATTGAACAGTCTGATTTATAATATCTTGGATCTGATCTGGGTCCCTTTTTAAAAAGAAACATCCATTGGCTGCCTCTCAATACTCTGGCACTGAGCCTGAGTGACAAATTACATAATTTTGCTGGAAGATCACAACTGAATTGACCACTTTCATGCTTGAGTTCTTTAAGTACTCTTGTGCAGATGCCATCAGGTTCCACTGATTTGCTAGAGCAGGAATATCCAACCTTGGCAAAGCTGGTTGGGGAATTCTGGGAGTTGAAGTCTGCCAGGCTTAAAGTTGCCAAGGTTGGAGACCCCTATGCTAGAGTCTAGTCATTGAAGATTTGTAGAATATCTTTTTTTTTCTTAACCTCATTTGTTCATTATGTTTTCATTATATTACTAGCTAATACAGTGGTGAAATGTAAAATTTCTTACTACTGGTTCTGTGGGCGTGGCTTGGGCGATAATGTGACTAAGTGGGTGTGGCCAACTCAGGCAACTCAGCGGGAATCGTCAGGGGCTTTTAAAGGCATTTTTTTCCCCTACAACCTCTTCGGTAGAAAAAATGCTTTTAAAAGCCTCTGACGATCTTAGCTGAGCTCCATGATCATCAAAGACTTTTTTTTAACTTTTAAAAGCATTTTTCTCAACTGAAGAGGTTATAGAAAAAAATTCTTTTAAAAGTAAAAAAAAAAGCCTCTGATCATCATCCGGGCCAGCTGGGCATGGGGGGGGGAAGGGATTTTTGCTACCAGTTCTCCGAACCACCCGCTGCCATCACTACCGGATCGGGCAATCCGGTCCAAACTGGGAGCATTTCACCCTTGAGCTAATAACTTAGAAGACAGAAACATCTGGTTAGAGAAAGAACTAAAAATAAGAAAATGAATAGTAACCAATGCAAATCCCATAGTTATAAAATCAAATGCACAGATATAGGATGGGTACTATCAGCTCTGATAACTATACTTAGAAAAAGTTTTGGAATAGATTTGATACTGTGTTGTCACCATACATGATGCAAAAACATTTTTGAGCTACATTAATAGATGCCAGATAATGGGAAGTAAGTGGGTTGCTTCACCGTGTATTAGTGGGACCCCTCAAAGTCTAGAATTGTGTCCAGTTTTTTAAAGAAAAATCTAGAAACATTTAAAAAAAATAAGAGAATGGCATTGTGGAAGATCAAGGACCAGCAACTAAATTCTGTGGAAAAAGAATGAAGGAACTGGGAATAGTACATCGAGCACTGATGTGATGGCACTTATCAATACCTAAAATGATATCACTCAGAAAAAAATCAAGATTTGTTCTTCATTATTCCTCAGTATAGAACAACATAGAACCTTTTCCAGATCAAGTGTCCAAAGAGCGTGGCTCAACCCCCCCCCCCCAAATGCAATGTGTGCGCTGGCCCAGCACATGCACCCCGCCCCATGCATGTGCGCGGCCCCCTGAATGTGCACAGCTACTCGCATGCACCCCGTCCCCCATGCATCCATGCGCCATGCCCCGCATGTGCCCCGCCCCCCATGCGCCCCACCCCCCATGCACACGCGGTAGAGACCCAAAGAGCATCTGGCTGGCAGGAGATGCTCACGCATGCGCAGCAGAGCTGAACTGGGGCATGCGATCAGAGAGGGCGCCACATGCCACTTATGGCATGCATGCCATAGGTTCACCATCATGGGCATAGAATAATAGATTTAAATTACTGGAAGGCTGAATGTGAAGAAAAATCTCCCTAAATAAGAGCAGTATGAACCTAAACCAATGAAAAGAGATAATATTCAAGCAGAGACTCACAGCCTTCTCCACAGAATGCTTTATTGTAGTGTGAATGTTTGCACTGAGCAGGGTTTTCCTCTCACTGTTCTATGTTCTAGTGAAAATTTATAACAAGGGAAGTTTATTGAAAAAAAAAATCACTGTTCAAATAATGGCAAAGGCAGACTGTGACCATCCTTTAAAATATGCCAATTTCCTAAACCTTCCAGAATGCATAACTCTGATCTGTTCTCTCTTGTTTGTGTTGCTTTCTATCCAATTCCTCCTCCATGGTCTGATTACAATACGTAGTAACTTCTCATCTGGTTCCCAGCAGTTGGAATTCCTAGTGTTGCCTCCTGGCCAGCATACATAAACAGTTCGGTATTGCCCACCCACAGTCATGGCAAAGACAACTTTCAGTAATTTGTTAGAACTTGACTGGACTTTTTTAGTAGCTTTGTTAACATTTGCTGAAAACCCGAGCGTGATCTTACTCATAATCAAATACTTCAATGCCCATTCATCATTTTCTGCTACTCAAGGTAAGAACTGCAGTATGTATTCAAAATACACATGTACTGTATACAGGAGCATGCACTATAGAGAGTATCTTCATAGGTGAGCAAAACATAGACTACAAACATAAGCATTTGTTCAGAAGAAAATAAGTATAGATTTGTGGGAAACTTATACTAAGCTGCAGGCTTGGTTAAATTAACAATTTTAAAACCTGTCATTTTTCATCTTTTAGGATTGCATTGGGCTAGGACAGTGTCATTTCTTGACTTTTTCTTTAAGATCCTTCAAAGTACTTGCAAGTGTTTGCTTGGCCCTGTTCAAATAAACCACCAAGGCCTACTTTTGGTCAGAAACTTTTCTTCAAAGACCTCTTTGTCACCCTGTTTTCTGTTATTTTACAATTCAAATAAAGACTAGCATAAAATGTAATTATTTAGTATTAATGACATGTTTTGCAGGCACATATGGGAAGCCCTCCTAAAAGAATCTCAAACTACTTTAATGAGGGGGAAAATGTGTTCCTGATTATTTTTTACCCGGTATTGTTGTAGTCAAAAAGAATGCATTTTCTATCATTGTATTTTCAATTGTGGGCAATGAATAACTGCTTAGTTATAGTTCAAATACTTCCCATAATAAAACTGTGGTTTGTTTTCTTTTTAGTATAGGGTCACTATATCAGCGCTGCAACAATGTGGAGCATCACTCGATGGTTGCAGAGTGAAAACTCTGTCACCTAATGGTATTCTGTTTTTTTACGGGACAAATATCGTAACTACTTTTACATGTGTTTATTTTTAATGGAATCTGGCTTTAAATGGATGCCAAACACTCTAATAAAATTCTAATGCAGAGGTTGGGAATCTGTGGTCTGCCAGATGTTGCTATACTCTTATTCTCAGCAGCCTTCATCAATATGGGCAATTCTAGAAAACGATGGAAACTTATTTTTTTCTAATAATTGGAGGGCTTCCCCTTTCTTTTTGTAATTTAGCACTGATGATGTTGCCTAGTTTGGGTAATGAAATGTCTGCAAGAAAACAAGCCAGCTCATAGAGCACTAAAGACCCCCCCCCTTTTTTTTTCTAATTTAATTGTGCTGGTGTTTGGAATAAGCCTCCCAAAGTCTCCAGAAGAATTTCCCCAAGATTTTAAGATCTTTGTACTGCTATGGCCTAATCATCAGCGATTCCAAATTTGCATCCCCTTGTTGCCGGCATATCTGATACTGTATGTATAAGTTGAATAGTGTAGATGCCATTACAGAGTTTGTGGGAGGCCCGTTCTTTAATCTTCTTACCTTACTTATGTTGTCTTTCATTATTATATGAAAGGACCTATCACTTAGCATGTTATTAATTAGTCAATGGAGATATTTGCAGGGGATAATATGGCACAGTTTGTATAACAACCTTGCCCTTCTAAATTACGTTGTAGGCCACAGCCAGGTCTACAAACATGACCATGGTTTTGAGGCCTCCTTGGAATCCTGCTTCAATATAGCCTGTTAGATTTAGCACCTGATCTACACAGCTCTGGTCTTTGTAGGAATCTGGTTTGTTTCATGGGCAGATATTCATCTATTATGGGACCTATCCTGTTGGTAATTAATCTTTAATTTCCCAATGGAAAGCTAAATGGGTTGCTGAATGTACCAGATATAGGAAGACATACAAATGACGCAGTGGTGGGTTGCCCCGGTTTGGACCGGTTTGCAAGAACCGATAGTAAAACCAACAAGAGGCTCCGCCCACTGACCCAGACGTCATCAGGAAGCTTCTGCACAGAAGCGCACGTGTGCAGCCCTGTTACAAACCTGTTTACTACTAGGGAGTAAAGGTAAGTAGAACCCACCCCTGAAATGACCCCCCTCCAAAATGGCGCCAGGCTTTGAACTACATCAGCAATGGACAATCCTGAATAGGGTTCACACCTCACCCAGCGTCGCGGGAACTCACTGTTTAAATGGGGCATAGTATCCTTCCCTCAGTGTGATTACAGGGTCCCATGTCAAACTATAGATCAATCATGACCAATTGTAAGCTGAGGATATATACTGGTTCAGTATCTGATTCTTTAAAATATAAATGATGCTTTAATGGTTAGATGGCCTAGACATTAGTATTTGAACATGGATCTTTTTAACATTTATGTTTTACTGTGTTTTACCAATCTAGGTGAAATTTTATTGCAAATATGTATTGCTAGTCCATGTATGATATGCCATATGCTAAATAAAATTCTGAAGAATGATGGGTCAATGAGATGTCAAGAGGCAATTTCTGCATTGAGCCACAGATCTTATTTCAAATTAGTATCTCAGACAATTTCAAATGAAGGACATTATGAATGGTAATACAAAGAGAAGAAGCTAGTATGCTTGAATATTCTCTCCAAATAAAATGAAGTGTACCTGTTTTCACAATGCATAAAGAACATCTTTAGACTTATTAAAGCAAGCTTCTTTAGTCAGTCTCACACAAAGCATTTCAAACGATGGAACTGCCTTGGTTAATTCACATTTGGTCATTTACAATTTTTTAACTAAGTGGAAAATAAAAAACCCCCTTTGAACATTCATAGAGTGGCATTTTCATTGCAAAGTACTATATATTTATCTATAGCAGCTGTTTTGTAACCCACTTTGTAGTTCCATTTAATTCAAATTTCACTCTTGCACCTGCATAAGCATGCTTACTGTTGATTTATCTATTCTATGCTGTGTCAATTATCGGTGCATCCTAATAATGAAGTTTGTTTGACTAAGGCTAAGCTCTTTATTAGGATTAAATGCTTCATGAATCCCTCCAATACTTCTTACAGAAAAAAATTGAGTAAAGAAATAAGAAGAACTGAATCATCTTAGAAACCAGATCTGAAACCTAAAGAAGATTGTTGTATTACCTGATCTAGTAGTATGTGAGATTTTGGAAAATCTGATTTGAGAAAAAAATAGTTTATGACCGTTGCCTATTCTTTTAAGACAATTCCTTAGAAATTAATAAAGCAAATAAATTCTAAATATATATTTATATTACTTCTGTTAAATGTAGTGGAACTATTTCAGGTGGAAAATGTAAAAGTGATCCTAGGTTTTCCTCACTGGATTATCTACACAAGTATACCCATATACAATCATCATGGAATTTCTCATTAAATGGCTGCCATGAAAGTTGTAACACCATATATTTTTTTAAAAAATTCAAAAAATTGAGATTAGGAAAAGAAATTGTTATTCATGAAACAGTTGTTAATTTATTATACTATAAATTAATACAGGAAACCTTGTTTTGACTAGATTATAAATAACCTAGGATTGATCTTAGGAAGATATAAACTATAGGGAGATATAAAACGTGATTGAAACTCAAATTCAGGTGATGTTTCTCCTTCATCAAAACCAGCTAACCTGTTTCTTATTTATAGCCTGTCTAGATTCTTAAAATAATGTATATAATAAACCTTTTTGATGTTTGATACTTGATGCTTAAAACCAATGCTTTTAACCATTGGTTATGATTGTAGTCTAAAATGGCAGCTCATCGTCATGTCCTTTAAATATCATTGTGTCTTCAAAAACTTTCTGAATGAATCAAGTATTCTATTTCTTCTGATGTAAGAACAGGCTGAATTTGTTGTCAGATATTTCTGGTGGATAAAATACTGTATATACCAGCCAAATTTTTATCCTGTGCTACAAATCCTGTTCCAACAACAATACTAACATATCATGTCTGTACACAAAGGATATAGAAGAAAATTGTGCCCTTGCAACAAGCTGGTGCTGTTCTTTGACCTTTTAAAGAAAGTTGAGTTTGCATGCGCATTGAGAATAGAAGGGATTTTGCAACCAGCAAGTTTAAAACAGTCCAAAACAACCCGAACCCATATAGACTTCATAAAATAGCAGTGTACTATACTGGAGGAAGAAGATTTTCTTCATGCTTTAGGAATGACTCTAATATATTTTTCCCATTTGCAAAATGGACACGAAGTATTGTGAAAATATGTCATCAAGACTATATTACTACTGCTAAGCCAGTTCTTGGAAGAGAGCTTGCAACTGTTAAGTTTTATTCGATATTGAGAGAAATAGTCAAAGCTGACAGGATGACCATTTTCTTATATTTTAAGGATTGGCACATATATGTTCTTCATTGACCCACAGGATAGGAATGAACCTCAGGAAAACACCAAAGTATTACAATTAAATATTAGATGAGAATGTTGATTAGCTTAATGAACAGTGCAGCAGATTACCCTAGGATATCTTCCTATTCTGCTTCGTCAGAATGTTGAAGAAGATGAATTCTGCTTTGCCTTTCAGTAATGTGATTCCAATAAAGGAGAATATTTGTAGCTCAGGATTGAAAGGAGGAGTCCTTGATGATCTCTGAGCCTGCTTGTTTTCTTGCATAATATGATTCTATGATACTAGTATAACAAGTTCTACATGAAGTTACCTCCATGATAATTTTTAAGGGCTCGTGATTATTTCTTAATCGGTCAAGGTTTACTGTAATCCTGTAATGCTTTATTTTTTGTGGGGGAAACCACTAGAGTAAGATTCTTCACTTATTGCATCATGGTATGGCATGCTGGTCTGACAGCCACCAATAGAAAACATTACAGAGGGTGGTGAGTATAGCACAAAACATCGTGGGCTGTCCACTGATACAACTAGATGAGATTGCTAGGGCTCATTGCCTTAGAATTCTCAGGGATGACTCTCACCCTGGTCATCACTTCTGGTGCACCCTGGTCATCACTTCTGGTCGTCACTGGTGCAATAGGACTGGGTGTTTTGTTAATATGATTTATTGGGTTAGGGATTTTCTGTCTTCACTGTGAGTTGTATTGTGATTGGTGTGTGTGTGTGTGTACTGAGGGAGCTCAACCAATCTCATTGTACATATGTTATGCATTGACAATACAGAATTGAATTGAATTGACTGCATGATTTATTACATGGATATGACCTTCCTTTAAATTACAAGCATTAATTGTAATAGCCATCATCTATTGTGTTATTTGGTTTTAGGACTGTATTCAGGACAATAGAATGCTGTTTCAAAGAAAACCCATCACCCATCTTTCTGAATACAGGCTCTGTTTGAATGAAATGGTATTTTGTTTTATTTTTTAAAAGAAGATGTGAGAATAAGAAATACTTCCATTCCAGAGGCAAAAAAAAGTGGTCTACATCTGTTAGGGAAGAAATTAACAAGTGGGAATGATTAAGTCGTGATTTGGTTTTGTAATTGAAGTAGTCATACAGCCTGATGTCATTCAGCATTATTAATACTTAATTGCATTCAGAATGCTCACAGGGTACCCCTTTTTTTTCTCTTGTCTTACCCCAAATGAATTCCCAGAGCATTACATTATAGAAGAATGTTGCTGTTTGCACACGGTTGGTCTGTTTAAAGTTCATTTAATTGCATTAGTTTAGTATAAAGCACAAAGCTTTTCAAGGCTCAGCTCTGGCTATTTGGGGCTTTTGTTTTATTCTTCATTGTCAGTCTGTTCAATTGAGGAAAGGGGCTTCTGCTCAATTTTCATGGATCTCTTCTTGTCCAAAAGTTCAATTCAAGGGTCTTCTGATCCTAGATGTGGCATTTAGAGAGGAACGAGAAAGTGGGAAGAACTTCCACCCAGTTTCTGCCTGAACAACAGGCAGAGTCTAGATTAAGCATTGTATTAAACAGGCTGTTTCAATCTAGATTCAATGCTTAATCTAGATTCAAGTATGTTACTGAATTGCATCAGAACTGTAAGGTTGGAGTCTGGTTCATTAGCCATTCCCAAACATGACCATATGCCTCTACTTATATCCCAGTATTCTCTTGCAGTTGAGACATCCTTGTCTCCACTCTAGAAGTGGCGTTTTCCTTACTACCCCACTAGAAGACACTTTGCAGGCAATGTAGAGTCTATTGAAGTACATTAGGGAAATGATGTGTTGTCTGAAATGGCATGCCCCTGAAATGAAGTGCTCCTTGGTTCAGCTCCAATTTGTCCTGCTGGTTTCTTGAGGGAATATCCCTTCAGTTTGGCTCCTGACCTCTTCACCCACCAGTCACTTCTCTTTTAGTTGCAAGAAAAACTGGAACTCTCTCTCACTTTTTCAATCACTTTTCCCTTTTATTTAATTATTTGTTTATCAAACTTATTAACCATCATTCTCCCTCCCACAGGGGCTTTTAAATGGGTTTGTCAACTGTTTGACCCAGACAGCTAGAAGTGAAATTGACTATTATATCCCTGACTTATTATATGGATTGAGAGTTTAATTGCTCTTGTACTTCCATAACCCTTTGGCAGGGTATTACCATTCCATTTACTGCTGTTCCCAGCATAGTCCTGATTACTCATTTTCTCCCTTACATTATGTCTTTGGTGTAGTGTACACCTCCCATGCTGATCTCCATAGTTAAATTCTTGGGTGAAACTCCAGCTCTTCAATAATATTTATCCAGGGTTGCATTTCAGATGCAGCAATCCCATAGCCACTACCTGGCAAGCCAAAAGATACAAAAATATCCTAGCTATTTGCTTCCACTTAGTAGATGATCTGTTCTACAATTGATCAGTTGACTCACACTTTCAAGCATTTTTTAAAAAGAAATCAATTGACTATGCAATGGGAAGTAAAAAGGAAAAAAATGTGCATGTCAAGTGGCTTTTCAGACTGGACAAATCCAGTAGATGGATCTGGAATTTCAGACAAGAGATCTACCAATCTCAACCCTTGTCAATCCATAGATTTATTGTTTGATTTATATCTCATATTTATTATTTTTATAAATAACTCAAAATGGTGATCACTCTTTTTCATTTTCCCCACAACAACATCCATGTGAGGTGAGTTGGCTAAGAGAGTGACTGGCCTAAAGTGACCCAGCTGGCTTTCATGCTCAAGGTGGAACTAAACTCACAGTTTGCTGCGTTGTAGCCCTGTGCCTTAACCACTAGATTAAATTGGCTGTTTATAATTATGGTTTGATGTTAAATTTATGCTTTAATGTTGCACATCTGTATGGAGTGCAGCATAGCGCAGACTAGTTTGTGGTTCACAACACTCTACAGCCAGGTTGTATGGCCAGCAAGATTTTGGGTTGCTTGTTTTCCTGTAGACTCAAGGATGGGAGGGGAGCATTGCAAAACAGTTGTGTGGATACGGTCGTAGTTTTGTACAGAGAAAACATACACATTAAGGATTATGTTGTACTACCCCCTGACACTTCTGCCTTTCCTCAGATATTTATGCATAAACTCCAGTGCACAATATTTTTTGGAATGGTCACCTCGGGACTTTGTTTTACATACTGGTGCTTGCATTCAAAAAAGCAAGTAGAAAAAGGGGTCAGAAGAATTAAATTCATGATTGGAGGTAATGTAATTATTTTGCGGGTATGCAATGTCTCATTCTTCCCCATTAGAAAGTATGACAAATTACAATTATGGAATAGTTCTGGGAACTAAGACTTGCAAAAGCTATGGGCCTTGGGGTAGGGATGGTTGTTTAGTGTGGTGGGCTGTTGTTATTTTTTGGTACCTGGATTGGGAAAATGCAATTTGTTTTCATTTATTTCAGCCTCTGAAGGCATGCTAGATGATGCAGAGATGCTACTAAGTAGAGGGAGGGGGGTAGCACTGGAAGGCTGAGGATGTATATTGCCTCTCAGTAATTTAATGCATTCATTTTCATCCATGTTTTTCCCAAAAGAGCAGGGGTAAAATCCAGCAGGTTTTGACAGGTTCTGGAGAACTGGTAACGGAAATTTTGAGTAGTTTGGAGAACTGGCAAATACCACCTCTGACTGGCCCCAAGGTGGGGTGGGAATGGAGATTTTGCAGTATCCTTCCCCTGCTATGCCCACCAAGCCACGCCCACAGAACCGGTAGTAAAAAAATTTGGATTTCACCACTGGAAAAGAGCAAAACATCACCCTACTGAAAATAAGTGAATTTACCATTAGATTTTGGTGGTGCAGTCTGGGAATACTTTGGGATTGCAAAACGAACTGAGATGTAGATTACCTCCCACTGGCACACCACCTCAGTTTGCATTCTTGTGTTGCAAATGTTTGCAGAAGAAACTGGATCTGTGTATCTTGAAGGCTTCTCCCCTAAACATACTTGCTCTCGGTGATGGGAAGAGCAACTATTAAGTGCAATGCTGCGAGCAAAGTTATGCCACACCCAGCTCATGAATTTTCTTAATGTAGATCTATAATATTTGAGGAAGACTTGAATTAGACAGAGCTCTGCATTAAAATTTGGTCTTAAATTGAAAATAAAATGTGTGCAATTTTACATCCCCAGAACCATGAAGAACCAGTATGAACCAAACTAACTTAAATGCTGCTCTTGCAGATCCTTGCATGCAGCCTGAGAAGTTAGAACGTGTAAGTATTGCTTTGCTGGGTACCTACCAAAGTCCACCCCACTTCCATATAGGAATTCCTAACCATTTTTCTATGCCTCCCTCTTATACCAAAGAGAGCCAAGGTGGGCCATCCTGAGCTTCTTTCTCATTCTCTCTTGTCTTTTCTGGCTAAACTCATGTTTTTGTAATGACTGTTGCATCCCTTCTTTGAGATTGTCTCTATATAGAGATCCTATTTGAGATTCAAATCATACTTTGCTTTATTTCCTACACCCAAACAACTTCCCTCTCCCTAGTTGATATTTATCCTTCTAGTTGAGGGAAGCTTATTTGCTGAAAGCAGAACTTAGTCCACATAATTATAAAAATGTTACGATTAAAGGAAATTACAGAATCTGATTCAGGCAGAGAACTGGAGGAAAAGAAATGTGGGAAGTACTAGGTTTGCTCGCTCCCCCTCCACCATCACATTATGCTTCTTGTCATGCTTTTGTTAAAAACTGGCCTAGCGCTGTGGAAAAAGAATAATTGACTTCATAAATTGAGCAGCAGATGATGGACATTATAGGAGAAGGATTGAAACCAAATTACTGTATTAAGTAAGAATAAACAACTGTTCTCCCTTGCTTTAAAATTTATGATACAGTTCTTCTTGTGCATTTATGATGGGAAAACATCTGACTCCTTAACTATATACTGTACAGGCAAATACAGTCTATAAATACATAATCTGCATTTATTATAACAAAGACATAAATCATAACTTTAAGTTTATAGGCACATTTGTTAGAAAATATTTCAGTTATGCTGTGCAAATCCATAGAGAAGAGTTGACTAATGGTCACACATGGAAATGTCTCTACGAAAAGTTTCAGCTTGTTTTCTTCCTTATTTAAAAAGGAGGCCAAAGAGCTGGTGAAACAGTGACAAGGAATAGGCCTAGATCCTTGTTTCAAATTACCTTCAAAGATACTTTCCTGATATATAATTTAGTCACACATCCAGAACCTACCAGGTAAGATAATAATCCAGAACATATAAGAGAACATTTTGTTTGGTTACAAACCAATATTTTTTTCTGTTCTGCTTTCACTCACACAAGCAGGTCACAACTTGAGGTCTATATGTAGGCTACAGATATCTTTGGGAGAACTTTTGGAGCCTATTTTAGTGGGGACGGCTGAAAATTGCCAGGACAATTCCCTGTAGTTTCAAAGAAGAACATGTAGAAGAAATGGAAGATATCTTAATAAAACTGCTTTAAAAATATGCCTCCACCTCAAAACTTCAACTTTGACCATTGACCATTTTCTACTTTTAGAGAGCTCTTTTAAAACGGCTATTCTCAATAAATAAGCAGGTAACATTGAGTAGTCCTTGGTGCTTGCTCTCTGAATTTTCTTGAGGACATTTCATTACAAGTTCCAGGCAGCCATTCCAGAAAAGGTATTTGGAAAAAGGATCTACCATTGGAAAAAAAAATACACTTCAAACCAGACAAATGTTGCCTCTACATAAATAGACACCAGGGTCACTTAGGAGAGTTTTAGAGCTCTGGAAGAGAGCTTCCTTTAAACTATGCTTCCAAGCAGGGGTGGTTCTACTTACCTTTACTACTGGTTCGCAACGGGCCGTGCGCACACGCTCATTCACTCGCTCGCTCGCATGCTCTTCTACACATGCACAGAAGCTTTTGCTCATGCACAGAAGCATTCTGATGATGTCGGGGTCAATGGGCGGAGCCTCCCACCAGTTTTACTACTGCTTCTATAGAATCGGTGCGAACTGGGAACAACCAAACACTGGTTCCAAGCCTTAGAGGCATTTATAAATTTAAAGTGTAGATTGCAGCATGGTTACTCCTTTCCATCATGCAATTGATACGTGTTTGTTGAAGATAGGCCCCATGATAATATTTATACTTAAGCAAAACAAAAAAAAGGATGAGTGGGTTGGTTAAATATGTGTCAGATTAAATAGCACCACACCATACTGTAAAGTCCTTGCAGCTGGGAAAGTAACTGCTAATTTCATTTGCATTTTAGAATATACACTCAAAGCAGGGTTGAAATTCAGCAGATTCTGGAGAACCGGTAGCGGAAATTTTGAGTAGTTCAGAGAACTTGCAAATTCCACCTCTGGCTGGCCCAAGTGGAGTGGGAATGGAGATTTTGCAATATCCTTCCCCCAGGAGTGGGGTGGAAATGGAGATTTTGCAGTATCCTTTCCCTGCCATGCCCACCAAGCCACGCCCACCAAGCCACACCACGCCCACCAAGCCAGAACCGGTAGTAAAAAAATGTGAATTTCACCACTGACTCAAAGTATCATATGTATTTCTTCTTGAATAGCTAGGATAGCAGAGAATGAAGAACAAAGGATATTTGTAAAACAACCTCAGAAAGATGGTGTTAATGTATTAGTTATGAAATTATAGCTGGATGAAGAATAAGGCCTCTACTTCTCTAGTATAAGATAAAGTACAGTGAGTTAGAGATGCATTGTCTCTATCTTAATAAAATAATCCCAGTATAGTTCAATTTCCAATTTTATCTAAATGCAAGTTAATGCACAGAATAACCTTGCTCTACTAAGCAAGCTTTCAAATACCGGTACTATAAGTTGAATAGATATCATTGAATTGTGTATTATTTCCATGTAGGGACAATATCCTTCATTATGATCTAACAAGCATGAATTGATATCAAATGATGATTCCATGGACAATTAAGGATATGTCTCTATATCTATTTATCATCTCCCTCTCCCTCTCTTCATTCTACCACTATTGGTAGAAAAAGTCCACCTACATATAATATCTTAGCCCATGAGAAGATTATTTCTACCAATATTTTTTTTCCTAGAATGTTGGCAAGGAACCATCTTTGGAGTTGTTACATGAATTCTGCAGGTTGCAGCAGATAAAAAAATACACAGAACACTGCTGAAGGCAAAAATGTCAGAGCATTGCTGTCATAATAACAATGAAAAAGAAAGACATAATAAGTACATTATCCAGACAGTTTCCCAGTCACCTGAGGTAGGGGTTAAATCATCAGAAGCAAATAAACAACAAATAATATGACAGCAGCATACACATACTCTTGGGTGGGAGAGCACAAAAGCTCTCCAAGTATTTGAAGCAAGGAAATAGATGTTATATGTTAAAGAAAGACACAGAAAAAGAAAAGCCAAGTTCCTCACGTTTTTCTGCATTTTCAATCATGCAATGTTTCGTTATTCATCTTCAGCAAGTGGTGGGAAACAAAGGGGCCCTTCCCAGTTTACATAGTTTAGATTTGCATGTATTATTCTCCATATGTCTATGAAGATTCTTAGTCATCCAGGTCATGGTTGTCCCAAAAGTGCTTTTTCAAGAGGCAACTGGAGTTTCTTGTTTTTCTTTGAAGACATTTCATCCAAAAGCTTCCAGTCAGAGCTAAAGAAACTTCTCGGGTGAAACGTCTTTAAAGAAAAACAAGAAACTCCAGTTGCCTCTTGAAGAAGCACCTTTGGGATTATTCTCAATGCTCCTCAAGGGAAGGGATAAGCATCTCACCATAGGGAGTGATACATTCTGTCTGCAATATAAAGTTTCTCCTTGGGCGCCTTTGTTACCATTTGCTTATATGGTATATAAATGTAAACAACATTGAACCATAATTATGGATATTCAGAAACAAACCTTAAGGATTTTTGTAATATTTTAAATCACTACAAGAAGGCCTTTTAGATTATTTCTATTCTCCATAATGAAGATGCTATATCCAGTTTTTCCTTCAAACTCTACTTTATTCAACCATTCTCCTCATGTAAGGAAAGAGCAGCAGGAGAGGAAGATGCCTAATGCTGTCATTCTTGGAACTCCTCCTTGTAGTTACACATAATAGCTGATGAGAGTTTCTCTAAGAAGCAGACAGAGAGCATAACTTCTCTTATTCTTCGCTTTTAAAACTGATGCCCCACAAGTTATTTGCATGGAGTTCTCCAACAAATCATTCCAAGCCACGTGAAAATCAAAGAGAAACCACTTTATATACCTATACAATAAACTTGCAGTAGATTCTGCTGAATTCTGCCTTCCAGTTTCCCCAAAGCCTTTTTCCCTGGGAAAAGTCTTCTTTTTTTCTTTTTAACATCTTTTCATGGAGCTTCCGTGGCTAATGGTAGTCTTGAACTGGATCTTCAATACCTCAGCTACCCTATTCCCCAGTCTCGTATTACATGACAGTAAAATATACTCCTATTTGTTTGCTTTTATTTTTTGTTTTATGTCTTCATTATGGAACTGCTCTGATATACTTTCTAATTAAAACAATCCCCAGGTGACAAATAACATCATGATTTTTCCCCCTCAGGAAGAATTGTAATGGTTAATGTTGTAACATGAAAAAACCATTAAATATAAATATACAGGAATAATAATATTCACAGCATTACATTAAACTGTTTTATATTTAGTAAAACGTCATTATTGACCTGATCCAGCCCACTTCTTTGCCTGCTCTGCCTAATTTTTGAAGAGCATCGATCAGCAACAAATACAGCACATAGACCTAAACATTTGCTAATGCTTTATTTTTTTTTTTAATTGTAAGATGTCACCTTTGACACACATATCATAGGTTTGCCAACACTGTGCTAGGTTAAAATATGGTTTTTAGTTTATAGTATAGTGAACAGGACTCCAAACTTGGTGACTTTAACTTGTGGACTTTAGCTCCCAGAATTCCCCAGCCATGTTTGGAGACCCCTGGTGTAGTGTATCATGTGAACCTATCCTTCGGGCTCCAGCATAATCTAAACCTGTACTAAATACCAATTTCCAGGTTAAAAATTAGCAAAGAGAACATCTATTTGATTATACATCATAATTATACATAACAGCTGCAAGGATTGTTTATGCACAACATTGGAAAGCAGAGAAAATACCTTTGGAAGGAGAAGTAATTAAAAAAAATTAGATTGTGCAGAAATGAATAGATTGACTTTGATGATTAAAGAAAGAGAAGATTCAGAATACTTTAAGATATGGAATCAATTTTACTATTGGTTAGAAAAGTGATACAAATAAGTAACTTAATAGTTACGTATAAAAATGCTATAATCAGAATATTTTGTTAGTAATGAATTGTTGTAATTGATTGGATTAGAATGAAGACAGAAGAAATAACAAGAAGAATGATAGGAGACAAGACCGAAATGTCACATGGAAAGAATGACTGATGTATTAAATGTTTGTTTGTTTAAAAAATAAAAAACTTTTTTAAATAAAAGATGCCAACTGGGGCATGGGAGAAGGTGTTAAACACTGTGCCCCTGCTAATTTTTTTTTCTTCTCCCCCTTCCCGCCCCTTTTCTTTCTTGAACAAACATTTTCCATTAGTTAGTTGAAGGGGAGAAAAAACCCACACAGATTCTGGGACAAAATGTGGCCATCTTTCCAGAGGGGAAATTTTGTCGTAAGGGAAAAATTTCAACTTATCTCTCTGGCCTGTCAATCCCAGCCCCCTTTCCAAATTCTTACCTCATCCCCAAAGTAAGGTAACAAGAAAATAAAGGTGTAGGAGTGTCTATATTTTCATCGTAACATATAGTCCAGCCTCTTGTTGAAATAAAATATTGAAAGAATTGGGGAGGATGGAGTGTTTTCTTGCCTTAAAGCACTGACCTTTTGGTTTTCTTTTTTTAACTGCAATTTATCCCTTTTATCCCTGTCAGGCAAATGGCCTTCTTATAAAACAGTTAATGGTCAGTTTCCTATGTAGCAAGGTAACTTAATTCTGCCGCTTTTGTATAGTTCAGTAAAGACTCCAGTGGACATATTCTCTCTCCCACCCACCTCTGATATCACCGAAACATAAATACTGGGTTTATCAGAAATATATGCATACTGATTGCAACTTTATCTTGAGTAGTTTAAAAATAGTGCTAATACTTCGGCTGCAGAAATGTTTATGATTTAAAAACTGTAATGCTAATATTTCAAACTGGCATTTTATGCTGCTTCATGCACAATGAAGTCTTTGGATATTTTCGATGTGTCTGGAGCATTAAGGGCTGTCACAAAGAAGGAGCAATTGATTTATTCTCCAAAGTTCCAAAGGACAGAAGAAATGGATGGAAGCTAATCTAGAATTAAGGAGAAATTTTCTGACAGAGAGAACAGCTAATCAGTGGAATAGGTTGCTTCCCAGAGTTTTGGGAGCTCTATTACTGGAGGTTTTCAAAACTAGACTGGACAACCATTCGATGGGGACAGCATAAAATCTCCTGCCTTGAGCAGGAGGTTGGACTTGAAGACCTCTGAGGTTTCTTTCAGCCCTGTGAGTCCATGTTCTATGTTAATTTCAGGAGCTGCTATGTAATTTCATAACTGATCTTTTTTATTTAGATTTTCCTCATTTTTAGAGAGCTAATTCAAATGAAGGTACAGGGTTTATGAATGCTTAATTGAGAAGAAGTGCCATTCATCAATATCCATTTCTATAGTACAATATGAGCATGAGTGTCGCTATTGAAAAATTTATAGCTACTTCATTCCAGTCCACATACCAAAAGAAGTCCAAGATAACTTGACAAGACATAGACGGAGTTATCATTTTGGATTTTGTCCATGAAAATATTAAAATCTGGATCCTTTGAGTAATGGGATTATAACCATCTTGAATACAAGTAGTTCTTACAATCATTCATTTTATGACCATCGAGGTTACAAAAGTACTGAAAAAAGTGAGTTATGTCCTCACACTTATGACCATCACAGCATCCCCACAGTCACATGATCAAAATTCAGGGACTTGGCAACTGGCATGCAGTTATGATGACTGAAGCATCTGAGATTCCATTTGCAACTTTCCCAGCTGGCCTCTGACAAGCAAAGATCAGAGTGGGGGAAGCTGGATTTGCTTAATGAACCATTGGCAGTCATTCACCTAAGAACTGTGGCAAAAAAAAAAAAAGTCATGAAATTAGGCACAACTGACTTAACCGTCTTGATCAGCAACGGAAATTCTGTTCCCACCTGTCATCCTAAATTAAGGACTATCATGCTTCCCTGAAAATAAGACCCTGTCTTATATTTTTTTCAACCCCAAAATAAGCGTTTCGCCTTATTTTCAGGTGTGTGGAGCAAGATGGGGCTCCTCTTGCCATCTTACCTGATTTCCAGCTCTGTGTTTAAATATTTTTTGGGAGGGCTTATTTTTTTTTGGGGGGGGGAGACTTATTTTAATGTATGCGCTCAAAAGCCTGATTGGGCTTATTATCAGGGGATGTCTTATTTTCGGGGACACACGGTACTTGTAAATTGAAAATAACATAGTGAAGAATTGCAATTCATCCAATCTTTTTTCTTTAAAAAGCACAGGATTCTTTGATGATTAGACACTCTGAACACATTTTCCCAGTTATGCTATCAGACAGGAGTGTGTGTCATTCCCAGAAAGAATGATGGCAACATATGATAGCCATCAGGTAAGCGCTAATGAGGACATCTTGGCACAGCCTCAAGCCTTCTTGCCCATTAATACTAAAAGAACATGTACCAAGTGAGAAGAAGATAGGCAAAGAGAAGATAACTGGCAAAGCATGGGAAAGAACCTTTCTATATAATTTCAATGTATTTGTAATAACTCCACTGTATTTTATTGAACTAGTTGAAGCTTGCCATTCTGAAAAAGTGCCTCAGACATAAACACTCCGGTATCTATCATGTCCTTGTAAATCAAACAGCACCTAACCGGCGGAACATGAATTCAGAGAGCAGACAACATGCTCCAGAAATATTTCTTTCTGCTGCAATACTTACCAGTAAATAACTCTGAAGATGTAAGAGGATTAGAAAAAGCAACACTGTTCAGAGGTCCCCCTCACCCACCCTCTTGTGCCATGAACCTTTTGAAAGCCACAAATTTTTCATGGCATTTTGAAAGGTTTCTTGGGGGGCAGAAGTCAGTGCCACTAATGTTACTGCAGTCAATATTTAACATAAATGTCATGGTTTGTAGCCATTTGCACTCATTTTTCATGTAGCAAAGTCATCCTAAATATGGTAAATCTACTGCATGAGTGCTTCAAAGCACATTCCCCGGAGATGAAGTGAACATCGGCTCATTTTAAAATACAAGGATGTGCATTTTGGAGCAATCTTCACTATTACTGCTCCTGCTGATATGATGGAGTGCCACATCAAAGAGAAACCAAAGCAGTTCTATTGGATAATAGACTAATGAATGAAACACGGTAGTGACTCAATCTGATTATGTTTATATTATGTGATATTTCTTTCTTAAATGTGGAAATAACTATAATTTTCTGCACTGTCAGAAGTACAGAAATAAAACAATATTTGTTAAATTATAGAATATATTCACATCTACCCTGTTTTCCCCCAAATTAGACATCTCCTGATAATAAGCCCAATTGGGCTTCTGAGCGCATGGCAATAAGGCGAAGCGCTTATTTCAGGGTTCAAAAAGATATAAGACAGGGTCTTATTTTCGGGGGGAAACGGTAAAGATATTTCAACTTTTTAAATTCATTCTCACTTTCCCCTCCCTTCAATTGCAGTATATTGCAATATAAACTCTGTTCAACTCTGTTTCAGACTTTCAAAGTTTGGAAAGTTCAATTGCTGCAGAATACAGTAGTCAGAGTGGATCTGTTCAGTTGGGCCAAATCTTGATTACTGTAATATAATTCTTTGGGCATCAGTCAACATTTCTTGGGAAGGTTGCTAGAAGTCATATGGATGCTATTCTGGAATGAAATTATTATAGTTATACCATCCATGATAGTCTGTACATAGGGAAGCTGCAAATATTTATCCAAAGGACTGCATGAAAAATACTGCAATGTAGATATATTTCATAACAGCATGGAAATGTAAAAAAGCTCTGATATCTTTAAATTTAGTGACTATGAGACATCATATTCACATTTAGGGTGCTGATTTTTGCAGGAAATGTTGATAGGAACTGAAGCAATACAGTTTTGTTCTTTCCCCTGTTTTTTAGCCTCTAAAATCAAAGAGATTTGTGAAACAGATGCAGCAGTACAGGTAGTTTTTGACTAATGACTACAATTGAGCCCAACATTTCTGTTGCTAAGTGAGACACTAAGTGAATTTTGCCCCATTTTATGACCTTTCTTGCCACAGTTGTCAAGTAAATCACTACAGTTCTTAAATTAGTAACACAGTTGTTGAGTGAATCTGGCTTCCCTATTGACTTTGCTTGTCAAAAGGTTGCAATATGAACCCAGGAAACTACTCCCATCGTAAATATGAGTCAGTTGCTAAGTGTCTGAATTTTTGCAATGGTTGTAAGTGTGAAAAATGCTCATAAGTCACTTTTTTCATTGCCATTGTAACTTTGAATGGTCACTAAATGAACTGTTGTAAGTGAAGGACTAACTATTACCAGTCTAGATGGACAGAAGCTATGCCAAAACGATTCTCTTGCATAAAGGACCTGTTAATCATTGCTGCCGTTTCATTTGTCGTTTTGCTGAGATACCAGATGGAGCTTTAAGGAGGATCAGAATATTCGCATGCTAATTGATAGTAGCTCTTGGATTTAGTAATATATGTTTATTCCCAAGCAAGGGTGGGTTCTACTTACCTTTACTACCAGTTCGTAACAGGATTGCTTCTGATGATGTCAGGGTCAGTGGGTGGAGCCTCCCGCCGGTTTTACTACTGGTTCTATAGAACCGGTCTGAACCGAAGGCAACCCTCCACTGTTCCCAAGGCAGTATTTAATATGGCACCTAGAGCAATACCAATTCATGAGCTAAAACAAGCAACCTGGGGCAAACTGAGTGTGCATTTAGCTAAAGGAAACAGCAATCAGAAACCTAACATACTTCATTTATTTTAAAGCTTTAATTTCAACCAAGAATCTTGAGAGAAATACCAGGCTTCAAAAATGCTCAATCTGTGACAAATTGTGACAAATATTCCCAACGTAATTTTTTTTAAAAAAGTTTGTCTTTAGTCAGAAAAAACACTTTGTTGTTGTGATTAAACATATAAAAAATGGTTGCAGAAATTAGGTATGTCTAATTTAATGAAAAGAAGGAATAGGGATGATATGATAGCAGTGTTCCAATATCTGAGGGGCTGCCACAAAGAATAGGGAGTCAACCTATTCTCCGAAGCACCTGAAGGCAGGACAAGAAGCAATGGGTGGAAACTAAATCAAGGAGAGAAGCAACTTAGAGAATGAAGGAGAAATTTCCTGAGAGTTAGAACAATTAATCAGTGGAACAACTTGCCTCCAGATGTTGTGGTGCTCCAACACTGCAGGTATTTAAGAAGAGATTGAACAATCATGTGTCTGAAATGGTATAGGTTTCCTAGCAAATTGGGGTTAGACTAGGGCCCCTGCCAACTCTGTTATTCTGTTCTCTTGACTAGGCCAAGGCAAATGGAAACAAACTCATATATGACTTTGGGCCAATTGCTCTCTTAGTCTAATCTTCCTTTTTGGGGGGAACATAAAATGAAAGAATGTCTACTGTTAAGGACTCTGAGGTCTAGATGAAAGACAGGCTATAAATAATCAAATACCTAGATTGTGTCTGGGGATGTGGGGGAAGAGGCAGAGTTGTGTCATTTTGTCTATCAACTTAAGATCAGTGGCAGGGATAGGTTACTCTAAAGTTTTGGAATATGCAAAGATTGTAACTGTCTTTTCTTCCCCTTCTCCATTTGGCAAATAATCCAAAAGTTTTCTTCTTCCTCTTTGCAAAATTGACCATGACCTGTGACAGTGGGTCTTCGTGCATCTTTGTGGAATAATTCATATATGACCAGTAGAAAAATCCATCACGTGCAGATATATATTTTTTTCGGTCTAAAATTAATTAGTTTAACTTGTTGTGTTCTTATAATACTCCAATTGGCTGTCTGCATTTTCTACTCCCTCAGTGAAAAATGAAAATCAGAAAAATCGAAAAAATGTATTTGGACAAACATAGAATACCATCCTTACCAGTGAGAACTAATTTGGGATACTGTATTCCCACTGAAATAACCTTTTGCTCACATTTAGAGTAAATATTCAAGTGTGAGTCTTTGGAATCTAATCAACATGGCTTCTGCTGGCATGAGACATTATCTAGCTGTTTCCTCCCTTCACCTGCAGTTTTAAAACACATATAAACAGGAACACTGAATGATCTTTGATGTCTTGAAATGTATTTCATTTGCACCTCAGGCTGCTCGCTGAGGGAGTAGAAAATGCAGACAGCCAATTGGAGTATTATAAGAACACAACAAGTTAAACTAATTAATTTTAGACCGAAAAAAATATATATCTGCATGTGATGGATTTTTCTACTGGTCATATATGAATTATTCCACAAAGATGCACGAAGACCCACTGTCATAGGTCATGGCCATACCATGCATTTGCATTGTATCTTGCACAGTTGCTTGTTGCTTTAAGGCAGGACTGTCAAACTCCTGACTTGCGGGCCAGATGCGTCACATGCTGGTCACACCCAACCCTGGTTTAGCGAAGGGGAAAAAGTCCTGATACGTCACGTGACGATGATGTGATGACATGAGTTTGACACCCCTGCTTAATTAATTCATACAAAAGAATGTTTTAGTGGTTAGGAAGGGCATGTGTGTGGAAATGTATATAATGTCCATTTAGACAGGCTACTGAAAGACTGGAAATTTTCATTGGAAATCATGTACAAAGTATTATAAATGTTTGACATGCCCAGGCCTGTTTAACTCCAGGCCACAACAGCACATGTGGACATATAGATCTGGCACAGAGAACTTGTATTTTTAAAATAAAGTATCAAATAAAGATTATAATCTAGCACTGAATTGGACTCACTGAAATAAATTTTCTGAAGCTTTCACTGTCAATAAACTTTCATTGTTTCTTAGATCCTGATCAAATCTTGCCTTCCAGTATTATTTATAACAACTACATTGTTTAAGTATTTTTTGAAATGAAATTTGACAATACCTTAATCATCAGCTATAGGACAAACATAGTCTTTTTCCCTCACATGAGTCCAAAAAGAATTAACATTTCATTGAATTACCAAATCTTCGGGGAAGGTTTGATTTAGATTATTTCCTGGTGTCCTAATGGTGAGATGCATGTTCATTTTAAGCAGGGAGCTTCTTACACACTAGAAGATATTTCATTAATATCACTCCTGACCAATTAATTCTTGATACTAGAATGTCTGTTTGTTTGACCTTTGTGAGAATGCACCAGGACAGGATTGGGTGGACATGAAGGTTGGACAATCTATTCTATCATTAAAAAAGGAATGGGAAATCAATCAGGGCCTGCCTAATGCGACAGGATCGATTCCCACTACTTTGTTTTTGCTTAATTATGATTAAATATATACCTTGCCTTTCTGCATACATAACCACTCAAGGCAGTTTACAGTAATAAGTATGGTCAATGGTGAGCAATTCACAACAATCTATATGTTAAAATCTGAAGGTTCATCAACTAAAGCTAGCTGTTTTTTTTAAAAAAACTGCTCCCAATGACCACATATACTAGAATAAAGGAATACTGCCTGCTTTCGGCATCAAAACCGAGCTTGCAATTATTTCATATATAAAATTATTGGATTTTCTTGGTCCTTTGTTCCTCCTTCAGGGTTTCCTCACATCTATTGATAAAGAATTCTGCTTCATTTCTGATGCAAAAGGAGGAAAGGTTTTTTTGTGGTACACAATGTTAAAGCAAATAGGATTATGATCTGCAAGTTCTCCTGGCAGATAGAGGTCAGCTTTTGGGGCTACTCTGCCATAGGGCATATGTTTGGATGACTGCTCTTTTTTTTTTAATGGTCTAAGAATATTGCATCACTGTTTTTAAGGGAATGTTACATTTGTCACCAGAGAAGTAAAATCTGAGTAGAGGATTCTTTTGTGTTGTTACTTCCCATTCTAACTTTGCAATGACTAGTCTGTTTTACTAGCTCTACAGAACAATTAGATAATATAGCATATTTTTACTACCCATCATCTATTCATCTATTCAATGTATTTTTAGAAGTTTTTTCAGGTGTTGAGAATTATGAGCAAACGAATGAAAGAAAGAGTAAATGATCACAGTGAAAGACTCAATAAAGAAGAATTCCTAGATTTATTGGCTGTGCTCCAATACTATTATACAGATTTCAAAGTGTATCTGTGTGTATCTGTGTATGTCTATAGCAGTAGCAATAGCACTTAGAATTATATACCGCTTCATAGTGCTTTTACAGCCCTTTCTAAGCAGTTTACAGAGTCAGCATACTGCCCCCAACAATCTGGGTCCTCATTTTTACCGACCTTGGAAGGATGGAAGGCTGAGTCAACCTTGAGCCTGGTGAGATTTGATCTGCCAAGCTGGCAGCTGGTGATCAGAAGTAGCTTGCAGTACTGCACTCTAACTACTGTACCACCGCGGCTCATGATAGAGGAAGGAGAGAGGGAGGGAGAAGGAGACTATATCAGAGATGACCAAGCTAGATATCCAAGGAATTTGAGCACACAAAATAGAAAGGTTTATTTGATACTAATGATTATGTTATTATCCATTAAAAACTCTTAAGCACTAACACATAGCCAAATGTTTGTTCATCTTCAAGTGGGCAAACTTACCAAAGTAATTAATGACTCATGAATGGTTTGAGAGCACCATTATTTTCACAGTCGGCCATTCCTCTGCAGCAGTGGTGAAATCTGAACCGGTTTACTACCGGTTTGCTGGCTGCGCATTTGCAGTGCGCGCCACGCACCAAATGTGAGGTGTGCATGCACAGTGCATGCCAAAAGGGGGCATGTGGTAAATAGAACAGCGCGTGTGTGGGAGGGTGATCAATTGTGGTACGCAATCTTTTTTTTTTTACTTTTAAAAGCATTGCTTTTAAAAGTAAAAAAAAAATAGCCTCTGACAATCAGCTGGCCATGGGGGGGGGATTTTTGCTACCTGTTCTCCGAACCACCCACCACCATTGCTACAGGATCAGGAGATCCGGTCCGAACCAGGAGCATTTCACCCCTGCTCTACAGGCTGTTCGCCTTAGGACTATTTTCCTTATGTGATTTACAATACAGTGTTACCTAGTCATCGTTGAGGCAAAATATAGCTTGTTCTACTTACTGTTCTAAGAGCACAAGGATAGCTGGTTTGAGTCTAGAAATGTTTCAGGTTTCTAGTAGGGCTCCTGCTGTGTTGTTATTCCTCTGGATGTTGGTCTTTCATTCCCCAGTTTCTAACTATCAAGGCTTTGAGCTCTGGCTTGGAAATTGGCTTATGTGTTGTTGAACTCAACGTATCAGAAAGGCGCCAAGTGTAAGAAAGCTGATCTATGTTCAGGATTAGAATTTTACTTCTCAATTCTGGTTGTGTTCCAGAAGAAGGACTCTGCTGGAATCATATGTCAGACCTCTCACACTGATAAATTCAATGGAAACTCTTTCACATCCTCACGTGTGGGCACTGGCTTGCCTTCAGAAAAAGACCACCCACATGCAGGCAAGCGGAGGATCCTATAATTGCCCAACATTTTCATGATTGTTTTGAAGTTGTGTTATCAGATGCTGGAGGGGAGAGGGGTGGTGGGGAACTTTCAATAACAATAGTTCATAAATGGAAGCAGCTACATCAGGACTTGATAAACATTTCAATCCAAGGTATTTGTGTAGCAGAGCCTGTAATTTACAACGTACTCAACTGCTCTAAAGCTTTGGTTTCACATTACAGGATAACATCATTACTGTTCTGGGGGTGGGTGGGTATGTGTTAAGAAGGGGGCTCATATAGCCAAAATTTCATGGTTATCTAATCCTTTCAGAGTTAATGATGCCATTGCATTACACTTGCTGCTTTACCTCTACCACAGGAGCCACTGTGACATAAAGCCATGGAATAGAAGGATAGGTGGTGGGTAGGGGGGAAAATTCTATTTATTTGACGAAGGCACTTTCTAGAGGGCTTGCATTGCAATCCTACGGGACACTACTGTCTTCCTTTGCATGCTATCTAAAGGTACATGTTCCCCTTGCACATATGTGCTAGTGGTTCCCGACTCTAGGGGGCGGTGCTCATCTCCGTTTCAAAGCTGAAGAGCCAGCACTGTCCAAAGACGTCTCCGTGATTATGTGGCTGGAATGACTAAACGGCAAAGGTGCATGGTACGCTGTTACCTTCCCACCAAAATGGTCCCTATTTTTCTACTTGCATTTTTTATGTGCTTTCAAATTGCTAGGTTGGCAGAAGCTAGGAGAAGTAACGGGATCTCACCCCATTACTTGGCACTAGGGATTCGAACCGCTGAACTGCTGACCTTTCGATCGACAAGCTCAGTGTCTTAGTCACTGAGCCACCATGTCCCTTATACTATCTATCTACCTGCAAACGTGAAACTCTGTGGTGTCTCACTACATGAAACATTTTTCAGGAGTGAGTTAAGTTACTGTATTGAATTTGTGTCTTTAAGTTATGTAGTGGACATACTGTAAGTTATCCAGAATCTTTTTGGAGTTGGATGACTTTAACAATCAATAAAAAAGTACAGGTAGACCCTATTTAATAATGCTAGTTGGGACTCAATTGTTAAGTAATGAGGTAGTAAATCAAAAACCAGTTCCAGAGGTCCTGGTGCCATTATTAAGCAAGGGCCACACAGGTCATTAAGTAAGGACTTACATGACTGCAATTTCCAAATTCCTTCCAGCTTCCCCATTATTTTGGGGAAGATGATAGGGAAGGATGCAAATTGTGAATATGTGACTGCAGGATGCTGTGAGAGCTATAAATATGAGGTGAGGTCATAACTACCATGGTTCAGTACCGTTATTAAGTTTGAATGGGTGAGGAATGAGTGGTCATTAAATGAGGACCACCTGTAAGAAAATTTGTACTTCCACTTTCATCAAAGGCCAAAGCAAGGGACGATAGACATTGTAGTACAAATTATACAGAGAACACTACACTCTTTCTCAGATATCCACAACTGTATCATAATTATTCTTGCATTATCAGAATAGCCTAAAATTTCGGAAAAAAAACTCAAGCTGCCTCAATCAGACTTATCTCAAAGTGTTAACTTATGTGTTGGTTTTTTTCCCCCTTTCTGTACATGCATAATAAATAAGCGTCCATAGCCTAGGACTATGATAAAATCTTTAGGTTCAACAACTATCATCTTCTAAAATTTAATATATTTTATCTCAGATGTAAAGAAGCCTTAATGCTCTCTGCTGGATCACCTCCTTTGGCCATCAGAACACAGCAATACAAAGATGCAGAAATTTCTCTCTGATTTTATTTTTCAGAATAAATCCAGTTTAACGTATATAGTTTTGAACGGATTTTATTCCCATCACAGATTCACATAGTTCAGTACTTTAACATATCACAGTGGGGGGGGGGGGGGAATCATTTTTCACTCACATGCTCCCTCTGCTGGTTTCCTTACCATTCTAAAATTAGATCCTATAATATATACAGTAACTCTTATGATGCTTCCCAGAACTGGATACAGATCACCATATACTATAACAGGTGTCTCCAACCTTGGCAACTTTAAGACTCATGGGCTTCAACTCCCAGAGTTCCTCAGCCAGCTGGCTGAGGAACTCTGAGAGTTGAAGTCCACGAGTCCTCAGCTGAGGTGGCTGAGGAACTCTGGGAGTTGAAGCCCACGAGTCTTAAAGTTGCCAAGGTTGGAGACCCCTGTACTATAATATATACCTTAGCACAGTGCCTGTGGAAACAACCAGATCTTCAGCACATTCTTCAGGTTGCAGCTTGCAGATTTATGAGGCAAAGTTGTTCCAGAGGGCAGGTGCAGTGAAAAAGCATTCTTCCAGACAAAATGTTATTACACAAAGTCTCTGCTGCATTTTTCAGAAAATTACAAGGGATCCAGTTATTGTGATCTTCCATGACTACCCTCCAGAGGTGGGTTGCAGCAGGTTCTGATCAGTTCTGGAGAACTGGTAGTGGAAATTTTGAGTAGTTCGGGGAACCGGTAGTAAAAATTCTGACTGGCCCCACCCCCATCTATTCTCTGCCTTCCAAGTCCCAGCTGATCGGGAGGAAATGGGGATTTTGCAGTAACCTTCCCCTGGATTGGGGTGGGAATGGAGATTTTACAGTATCCTTTGCCTGCCACACTCACCAAGCCATGCCCACGAAGCCACACCCACAGAACAGGTAGTAAAAAATTTTGAAATCCACCACTATTACCCTCCCATATTTTCATATCATTGTTGCTTTTTCTTCTTGCCAGGAAAAATAAATACTTCATTAAAACCCTGAATGGTTAACATAGGAAAATAAAGAATTTCTACACGAAGTCTTTTGATTATTAGCACAAGGAGCTGCTCACCTAAAGCCTCTTCAGGGAGAAACATAAAATTTGATGGAAAGCTTTCATCAAAAATGGAATCTGGAAAAGTCAGTAGCAATTGCTGGGTTTCAAAAGGAAAAACATGGGTAGCATTTTACTGAAATATTGTTTGCAATGAACAATCAAAAATCGAAGAGAGAATAAAATTCATTCCAATAAAGGACAGCTGATAAGAGGGCTGATTTATTTCAAAAAATCAGAACCCTTTGAAAATCTTTTTTGATATATTACTACCTCTGAAAGGGAAATTATCATGGATATCACATTGAGTTATGACAATATTTCTCAGCCAGGAACTTGACGTCTTCCCGTCTTAAAGTTGCCAAGGTTGAGAAACACTGATATCACATGGATGTCTAACCAATGGCAGCTTGAGAGAACATTCCAACAAATGTATTCCAACAAATATTTTACAGGGGGTGGAAATTGCATCTCAGTTCCCAAGTTAATTACAGCTTGAATCTTAGGAAAATATTTCTGCAAAATGCACATACTAGTTATGGAAAATATGCTACAGCCACTTTAGTTATATATATGTTAATATATATATAGGAATTTTCCAACATCCATTACCTTTTTAAAAATCAATAAAACTGTATCCCAATAATATTTTTTTAAAAAATATCATCCAGCAAGAAGGCTTCTAAACTTCCCTGAGGACAAAATAAAGAAACCAAACAAACATTATAGTTATTCCAACTTTGGGTAATTAAATGATCTGCCAAAGCCTTTATCTGATTGTAAAATATGCTATTCAGGTTATACTTCATTTAAATTTATGCCTCACTAACAACAAAGCTGCAGGAAATTAAATCTCGATGATACTTCTAATTGTTTATAAATTGTATACAAAACCTATCTGGATGCACCATTCAGAACTTTTCGTTCTTCATTCTTTGTTTGGTCATCTGTTCTTACTGAGGGACTCATAATAATTAAAAATAGAATAGACTAGTATTTTTTATTGACCTAGTGTGATTGGACACACAAGGAATTTGTCTTGGTGCATATGCTCTCAGTGCACATAAAAGAAAAAATACGTTCATCAAGAATCATAAGGTACAACAGTTAATGATAGTCATAGGGTACAAATAAGCAATCAGAAAACAATATCAATATAAATTGTAAGGATACAAGCAACAAAGTTACAGTCATCTAAATGGGATAGGATCAGTGGTAGGTTGCTCCCGGTTCGCACTGGTTCTATAGAACCAGTAGTAAAACCGGCGGGAGGCTCCACCCACCAACCCCGACATCATCAAAACGCTTCTGCGCTTGCACAGAAGAGCACGTGTGCGGCCCTGCTGCAAACCGGTAGTAAAGGTAAGTAGAACCCACCCCTTCCTTCCCAAGCAAGAGAGTAACCAGCATATGGATACAAAAAATGTGCAGTTTCTTGTTTTCACCCAAAAGAAAGGGAAAGCAAAATGTAAGTTGTTTGCAGATGAAATCAGACTTGCAAGCTTAACTCCAAGAGGTGTTGCCTGGAAGGCTTGAAAATATGGTTCAGATAAATTCTGCTTAGAGAAATATTCTGTTGCCAGCCAAAAGCAGTTTCTTCCAACTGATCCCAGCAAAGGAACTACAGAAGGAGCTTGGTAAGGTGGTGGCGTGTCAAGGGAGACGTCAGACTCTTTTGGGGTCAAGCTCTCTACGTGGCTTTGAAAAGCATCTCAAGATTACTCTCCCCAAAGCTGGCCTGATTAAAGAAGCGAATGAGATCATTAAAAAAATTAGTTTTTGTTCAGTTCCATTTATTTTTTTAAAAAAAATAGTTTAGTTCCATTCAACCATTTCTTTATCTACCTGATTTAAAGTTAAAATTTGCTGGCAACTTTTAGACAGTTCCCTGGAGATGATATCCTTGGCTTTTGGGGGCCACATGCAGCCTTGAGCCTCATGTTGTCTAGTTGGGTGCTGCATCCCAGCCTTCTGTTACCAAGCTAATTTCCAACACATTGTATTCAGCTTCAATAAAACTTTCTTTATGCCTTCCTTCGAGATAATTCAAACTTGCAATGACTGAGATTAGAAAAGAGCAGAGTTTCGATTAACCTAAAAGTCTCCTCACCTGGGTCTTAGACATTCTCCTCTTTATGGAATGGGTTACCAACCAGATGTGTATAGAGTAGACAAGACATGTATTCCTAGGACAAGTTCAATCCTTCCATTGCAACCTGTATTCAAGGAACAGATGTTTTAACATCCTTTGAAAATTTCCTTCCTTTGTTATGGTGCACAGAGGGGGGTAGTAAACAGAGATTTTAAGACACCTGAGCTTTCCCATTTTCAAAATGACTTTAAGACCACCTAGTAGTGTTGTGGTGACCTTTCCACCGGGACAACTTTAGATGACATTTTTTGATTGGTCACCGTAGTTTGAGAAATGCCATCTTCCTTTCTTCCAAATGTTCTGTCCAAACAGTTAATCACAAAGGTTCGAAAGGCACTTGGGGAGAAGGCAGGCTCTCAGAGATGTGTGCTGAAAGATGTGTTTTTGCAAGCTGTTTGTGTCTTCGCAAGCTTGTGTATGTATGTCAGTAGGAGCTCTGTGTGTGGCCTAGCAGTGTGTCAACAAAAAGTGCCATTTGCCTTGAAGGCTTTCCAAGCCACCCTGAATGCTAGCAGGAAACATTGCTCTGTAAGTAAAAGAACACACAGGCCAAGATAGTTATTTGGTAATTGTGTCTTCTGTATATTCACATTTGGAGACTCTGTAAACATCCTCCCGGCTGGCTGTCGGGGCATGCCTTTCACCGCAGGTCCTCAAAGCGAGGTTTGCCATGCTCTTTTGTCTTGCTATTGTTCTCCAGGCATCTTACCAAATACTGTCAGCAGCTACCTTCTATGCTAGACTTCCATGAACATCAATGGATTATGGGTGTGGGGGTTAAAGCATTAGATTTAGCAGATGTAGGTTTGTGTTACCTTTCGATCATAGAGCACATTGGATGGCTATCAGCCTGCCATGCTTCCCTTGTTCAACTCACTTCCTGGGACTGCTGCAGGTATCCTTATCTCCCACAGAAGCCGTCTTGAACCCTCAGAAAAAAGTTAGGGTAGATATGTAACCAATCAGCGATAAACAATAAAACAACAATTGGTAGGATTTATTTGAAGTTCTAATGCAAACTGTTGTCTGTTGTGGCTCCCTCAGTGAGAGAAATTCACATGCTTCATTAGATATTCATGCATTGCTCTTATACCTTGGGAAGTAAAATTTAGGAAAGAGATTATGGGCTTTTTGCTTATATACTATAAATTATATAATGGGTTTATTTCAGGGGTGAAATGCTACCAGTTTGCTCCTGGTCGGGCAAACCAGTAGTGATAAAAAAAAAAAAGCTGTTCAGTTGAACCAGCAGTTTAAAAAGCTATCGGTTAACCCTATAAAGAGAATACATACAAAATGTTCTGCAGATGGCACCTCCCCCCCACGCATCTGGCAAAGATGTTCCCTAACACCAATCAGAATTGTTAGAAATGTAAGACATGCAGAGGAACCTACTACCACATGTGGTGGTCTTGCTCAAAGGTCAAACAATCTTGGAAAATGATTCAAAAACAACTGGAAGAAACCACTGCCCAGAAAATTCCACTACGACCAGAAATATACTTATTAGGCATACTGACAAAAGACTATAAAAAAGAAATACAATACTTGATATTACATATTCTTACAGCAGCTAGGATCGCTTTCGCACAATCATGGAAATTGGAAGATACGCCATCAGAGGAAAGAATGATACAAAAAAACCAATGGAATGCGCGGAGATGGACTGACTTACCAAAGAGATACAGGAAAAAGAGGACTCAGATTATTACTTAATTTGGCAAAAATGGTATGATTGGCTAGAGAAAAGGAACATGAACAAAGGGAATACCACCCAAGGACATAAACTAGGGAAATAAAATTAAATATCGTTATAGAAATACTGTCATACAATGAATGATATATATATATGTAAATATGTAGACATATAGAATATCGAATGATGCTTATATATAGATATGTAGACATACAAATACCGAAGCTACTACTCCAACTTTAGTGCCTAAGTCGTAGGACGTGTTTTTAATGTATAAAACGTGTTCATGTTAAGTTTGTCAATATGTGTATGTTTGTATATGTATGTTTGTTTGTTCAAAAAAAAAAAAAGGCTATCGGTTTGGGCGAACCGGTAGTTAGCTTTGCTAGAAAGCTTTGCTAGAAAGCAGGATTTCCTGCTTTCTAGCAAAGCGAAACCCCGCTGCATAGCTGATCATCAGAAATACGTATTTCTGATGATCTGCTATGCAGCGGGGTTTCGCTTTGCTAGAAAGCAGGAAATCCTGCTTTCTAGCAAAGCTAAATCGCGCACCGCAGCTGATCTCCCCCCTCACTGTTCTACTTACCTTTCCAAGCCTCCTTTTGGCACACTGCGCATGTGTGTGTGGCGCACAGAGTGCACGTTTGGTGCCTACTGTGTATGCGCATGCATACGCAAGCAGCTGGCATTTGGTGCGCGGTGCGCATCTGGGACCAGTGAAGTGGTAGCAAACCGGTTCAGATTTCATCACTGATTTATTACTGTCCTTTAGAGTTCCTTCTTTGTATGTCTTTTCAGGAAGAAGTGTGGTAGCCGGTTGCTGGTACTTTTCAATATGGCATGCTAATTTCAAAATGTGGGTCATTTTATGGATCTGGGGAGGGGCACTTCCCTTGTTTTGAATTCTCAAAGGATTCCCAGGAGCTTAGAATGGATGTAATGATATTTTTGGGAAAAGAGATTTTACAGTTCTTTTATGGAAGGTGTGTGTGTGATAAGATGTAAATTGGGAAAAAATTAAAAGTGTGCAAATTCCTGCCATTGCATACTGAAGGTTTATCATAAAATCTCAGCAATATGATCTGGGGACACACAATTAATTTGGGGAATACCAGGGGTGAAATGTAAAATTTGTTACTACCGGTTCTGTGGGCGTGGCTTGGTGGGAGGGGTAATGTGACTGGGTGGGCGTGGCCAACTTTTAAAAAAAACACTTTTCAAAGCATTTTTTCTAATGCTTTGAAAAGCCTCTGCCAATCAGGCAACTCAGCTGGGAGTTGCCAGAGACTTTTCAAAGCATTTTTTTACCATCTCTTCGGCCAAGAGATTGCAGAAAAAAAATGCTTTGAAAAGCCTCTGATGATCCCAGCTGAGCCGCGTGATCATCAGAGGCTTTTTAAAAAAACTTTTAAAAGCATTTTTTCATCAGAAGAGGTTGTAGAAAAAATGTTTTTAAAAGCCTCTGATGATCCCAGCTGAGCCGCGTGATCATCAGAGGCTTTTTAAAAAAACTTTTAAAAGCATTTTTTCATCAGAAGAGGTTGTAGAAAAAATGCTTTTAAAAGTAAAAAAAAAAGCCTCTGATGATCGTATGGCTCAGCTGAGCATGGGGGGGGGGGGAGCGCAGGGATTTTTGCTACCAGTTCTCCAAACCACCCGCCTCCATCGCTACTGGATTGGATGATGTGGTCTGAACCGGGAGCATTTCACCCCTGGGGGATACATGCAGCCTGAGGGATTGTCCAGCCTTCCCCTAGAAGCTCATGTAACCAAATTTGTGTGGCCAAATTTACAATTTATGCTACACTGTTCAGTTTGCATGAGGTAAGCTTGGTGCCAAGTCCAAGGCAGAAAAACTGAAAAGCCCAAAACAGGTAGTCCTTGACTTACACACAGAACTGAACCCAAAATTTCGATTGCTAAGCAAGGCAGTGGTTAATTGAATTTTGCCCCATTTTACGACCTTTTTGTGCCACAGTTAAGCGAACCACTGCAGTTGTTAAGTGAATCATGTGGTCATTAAGGGAATCTGGCTTCCTCATTGACTTTGCTTGTTGGAAGGTGGCTGGGAAGGTTATAAATGATGATCACATGCCCACGGGACAGTGCAACAATTATAAATACATGCCTGTTGCCAAGCTCCCAAATTTTGATCATGCTTAATCAATGGTTAAGCATGAAAACTGAAAAGGCTCTGATGATCGTGCGGCCCAGCTGGGATCGTCAAAAGCTTTTTTCTACACCCTCTTCAGAGCTTTTACAGCCTACTCTAAGCAGTTTACAGAATCAGCATATTGCCCCCAACAATCTGGGTTCTGATTTTACCAACCTGCGAAGGATGGAAGACTGAGTCAACCTTGAGTTTGGTGAGGTTCGATCTGCCAAATTGCAGACCCCTGGCAGTCAGCAGACGTATCCTGCAGTACTGCATTCTAACCACTGCGTCACTGCGGCTCAGAATGACAGAGTAAGCAAGAACAGCCCTACTGGATCAGATTAAACCCTCTGTGGATACCTTTTTGTTCCCATGCTGTCCAATCAAAGGCTTCTGGGACATAACACAAGCAGGACATTAGGAGATTATAACCTGATGCTCAATCCTGGCAAATGGGATTAGAAATATGCTGTCTCTGAGATAGAAGATTCTATCACCGTTATTTAATAATCTTAGCCCACAAATGGCATTGTGGTATTTGTCTTAGAAATTCCAATTGTATTATAAATTTGCTATTGCTGTAGGCCCCAAGTATCCTTTGCCTGGCTCCAGGCAAAGGATACTTGGGGTCTACAGCAATAGCAATAGCAATAGCACTTAGACCTATATACCACTTCATAGTGCTTTTTCAGTCCTCTCTAAGTGGTTTATAGTAGCCCTTGTCTTATGACCACAATTGAGACCAAAATTTCTGTTGCTAGGTGAAACATTTGTTAAGTGAGTTTTGCCCCATTTTATGACCTTTCTTGCCACAGTTGTTAAGTAAATCACTGCAATTGTTAAGTTAGTAACATGGTTGTTAAGTGAATCTGGTTTCCATATTGTCAGAAGATCACAAAAGGTGATCACATGACTCCGAGATACTGCATCCATCATAAATATGAGTCAATTGCCAAGCATCTGAATGTTGATCACATGACCATGGGAATGCCACAATGGTCGTGTGAAAAAAAATCAGTTTTTTCAGTGCCATTGTAATTTCAAAACATTTAAATTTAGTGGAATTTCACTAAACAAACTGTTGTAAGTTGAGGACTATTTGTATTGCCATGTCTGGTTGGTAACACAGGCATCTGATAAAAGCCACAATGTTGTCCCAGTGATGTCACATGTGATATCACTTTCTCTGCCTTTGCATTCTCATGTAAGGCACCCTTACTTGGTAAGTGAATTTAGCTTGGTAGATCCATAAGTTTCTCTCACTTGAGGGAATCATGCATTTATTGGTAGCTTTCAATCCCTGAACCAAGAGTGAAGGTTAAAGTTTCTATGGCCCCTTTCTATCACACATATGTCTAGAAACTTTTTTTAAAAAGTTTTTGTTTTTCCAGTAAAATATGTAGACAAACCACTGGCATTGTGAAGACAGTTTATAGTCAACATTCTAGCTTTGTTAAACAAATACAAATTGGGAATCTAGCCTTGGTTTACTTTTCTGTCAGTCTAAATGCAAGTTTATATGAACTAAATCCTTGTGCTGAATTTTTTTTGGATTGCACGCACGGGCCCCAATGCAATAAAGAGAGGGGAGGCAAGAAAGCAGCATGTCTAAAAACATAATGTACAAAGCCAAGCCCAATAACACATGATAACTTAGGAGACACGATGCCAGTTTCGGCTTGATAGCATTATTTCCACACTTTGAACAATGGCAGATTTATATAACATTTCTCCTCCCCATTAATTGCAGTTGTCCAGGGTCTGCCAGAATGCAGAAAACTATTGACTCTGACTTATTTTATTAGATCTGCCCACAATGCACCAGAAAACAACCCGCCCAATAATGATCTTCAACTATAATGTAGGAGGAAAGAAATGCAGAGATGATTCAAAGGCTTTCTATTAATGTCATGTTTTTGTACTGAAGATACTCGCCATGGGAGAAGAATCTGCTAATAATTGTCCAGGGATGACACTAAAGGTTCATCTTCCAATCATACCCTCTTGTGGTTTTTCACAAAAGACCCACTCCAAATTGCTTCACTTTTTCCAATAACAATTGAAGATTTTGCAAGAAAATAATGAGGAATCAGATCAAATCAGACAAATCATTCTGACAACTCATAACACCACAGACTTTTCCCAGGTCTATTTTAAATCAATATCATTTCTACTGTAGCTACTTTAATAAATCCTAATAATTGCTAACAAGGTGCAGATCTAGACCCACACAGCCTGTTATGGGGCATGCAGAGGTGGCAATAGGCGGCGGCGATAGGTGGAGGCAGCAGTGGTGGGCAGCAGTGATCCCTGCAGCCTGAAACAGCTGATCAGTGGTATTCCGGGAGGCCGATCCAACTGCTAATCAGCTGTTCGTGCTAAATCAGGCTGTGCTGAAGCTGACAAATTGCTGGGAGGCAGAGGCAGATTTTTTTTTCTTGTTTTCCTCCCCAAAAGCTATGTGCGTCTTATGGTCTGGAGTGTCTTATAGTGTGAAAAATAAGTAGAAAATACAGTATATAGAATCTACTCTAATTTCTACTGTGGCAGTTTAGCCATAATCAAGGGATGTTAAAAGCAGATAAAATGAACAATTATTTCATTTTGGGTTTGTGACAAAGGAATAGATCTCTGCAAGGCCACTGCATGATGAGTCTTTGTTCATTTGAATATGTGTAGTTGGTCAATTCAGAGCAACACTTTGTAACATCTTCATTTAATAAGAAAAATAAATGTCATCGTGTCCCCTACGTTGCCCATTAAGCATCCCCATTTCGCAGAAGAAAGGTTTTAACTAAGAAAAGTTTTGGGTAACAGTAACAAAGTTGGAAGGGACCTTGGTGGTCATTTAGTCCAATCCCCTGCTCACGCAGGACACTTGTATTAGGAATTCGAACCGCTGAACTGCCAACCTTTCTGATCGACAAGCTCTGATCGACTAAGCTGTCTTAGTCCCTGAGCCACCTACTAATAGTGATATCATTACTGTGTTTAACCTTAAGGTAAGGCAAGTAGTTTCATTGCAATTTCATTTTTGCTTTTGACACAGTATTTGAAATATGTACATTAGTTTGGCTGCCTTCCCTTCAGAATCAAAGCCAGCAGAAAAAATGTGATTGCAGGTAAGTATGGTTAGTTTCAATGATTCAAGCTAAGCACTGTTTAATTGGATCTTCTTCTTTTCTGGGTTGCTTTTAAGAATTTGGGTGACCTGGCCCTTTAAAGAGCCTTTATTCTATTGATAAAGTCTCCTTTAAGTTCAGGTAAACTCCTAAAACCTACATGGCTATGTACAAATGTCCTCTAAAATAACAAGAAAGTAGGTTGGCACTGTTTTCTTCGGGGGTATTTTTTTAGATTTCACCATCTAGTCCAGGTGTGTCAAACTTGATTTCATTGAAGGCCACATCAGGGTTTGTTTGACCTTGGGGGGAGGTAGGGGAGCACATGGCCTTGGTGGGCGTGGACAGCTCAAAGTCATTTGTGTCAGGGGCGCCTATGGTGGCTCGATTACTCTGCCAGCAAAAACGGGCTCCCGAGCTCCGTTTCTGGCTGTGACAGCCTCCAGCAATCCTCTGCCAGCAAAAATGGAGCTCGGGAGGGCTGCATGCAGGCCTCCCGAGCTCCATTTTTCCTGGCAGAGGTACTGTAGGCCAGTCTTTCACTATTTCCAGGGCTGCCCCATGGGCCAGATCTAAGCAACCTGTGGACCGGATGTGACCCATGGGCCTTGAGTTTGACACCCCGATCTAGTCCAAGGGTTTCAAACTTGATTGCATCACGGGGCAGATCATGATGTATTGCAATGTTTTTTGCCTTTGCCAGGGTGGTTGTGGTCTACATATGATGCATCTGGCCCATGGGCCACCAGTTTGACAGGCCTGATTTCTAGTCCATAGTCTGAGGACTCTCTGGTGGTCTCCTATCTAAGTAGTAATCAGGATAGACTTTGCTTAGTTTTTTCAAGGTCAGCCAAGATCAGTTGAGTATTTCCAACTATTGTGATGCCTACCAAGGAGTTAATTATGGAAGCTATACTTTATGATATAAATGTGATAAAACTTTGCAAAGGTTGTTCATATTTATATCATTTTGGTTTTTACTATATTTTGTAAAGTTTCCCTTGTATATGATGAAAGTCTATATGCTTAATCAGACCAGAATACCAAAGATAAGACAGAGTTTCATTACTGCAAGGTTTACGGAAAAAAGAAAACTTCAAAAGTAAAACTATAAAGGCTTCTTCTCATAAGTAATTTTCCACAAGACTCACTCCTATGTTTACTGAAACATCTGTGGTTCCTTTTGAAGGAAAGGTTTCAAAGTTTATTTTTTTGCTGGCAATGAGGGCTAATTCCTTGAAACCTCTCAGATGTTGCAGCAATGGAAGGTGAGATTATTCAGGAAAAGCAAGGATTACGATGCAATTACAGATTTTGTAGACTAAATTCCAATATATATCATCCCAGTAAAGTATTTCAAGCTGGAATTTATTTACACATATAATAATGTGATATATAGATAAGATATGCCTTAAGACATATTAAGCAAGAACTTTATAATAGGTTTTTTTATTAGTACTTCCTTGCAATAGTTTTAAAGACATTGTATTGAAATGATTCTTCCATGTATGTTTCAGCAACACCTTCCCTTAAATATCAGGAAATAACTGGGATACTCTGTAGCAATAGATATATCATGAGAAGAAACAATTAATTATATATCAGGTGTGCCAAATTCAGAAAACGTAATTTCTATCAGCCAGGAAAACCCATTTGATAATGGATGTGTTCCTTTCCATGCCCTCTCCCCCAACTCCCCATCCCATAGTATGAATAAAGTCAAGATTGCTTTAACCTTGGTTTGTTATGCTCTTCTTGGTTTACTAGCACTGTAGAAGAAAATATTTGAATCTTTTCCTAATGTGTGACAGTAGTAGATTGAACATGGTTAGCTTGTACTTCATCTAATTTAGATTCTGTAAATTACAGACTGCAGTAAATAGGTTACAAATATTCTTATAATTCACTGCCACTCTTTTTTGGTGTTTGTAACCAACAAGCTGATAGTGCACTAGGAGAAAAGTCATTATGCTTTCCTGCACTGTGTGAAGTGGAAAGTTATTTGTATCTTCTCCAGTTGATAAATCTGAATGCTATGGTAGTAGGAGGACAGAATGATTGATTAAATGCTTCTATAGGCTTGTATGCATTTTTTATTCTAAATTTCACTTTGAGTGCTGTTGAATTCCTCCTTAATCTTCACAAATAAATAATGATCCATTTGTTTCCAGATCCAACTAATCCATTAAAAGGCTGAAAAATATGTAATGGGCTGTTGGCTTAATGTGCATTTTTCTATTTCTTCATCTGCTAAAAAAAAGCATACTGACATAAATTCTGCTTCCCTAATGGTATACTAATAGTGCCGCAGTAGTGAGGTTGGCATGTAATGCTGTCTCAAAAGTTTTATTAATATGGAAATATTAAGGCAAATGATTGGCAATCTCCCCCAACTTCCCTTCCCAACAAATGGGAAGAACAACCACCATTCTTAATTCATGGTGAGATGGGATTGGGCAAGGATGCTGCGAAACTGAGATGGAATATTTGAATAACTGAGTATCTGAGCAATAGGTCATGAAGAGAGAAGATATGTGAAGGAAATCCAGGAGTTGTTTACACTAATAGGAGAGTGCTACCATCATGTCCTGGACTAGGAGCCGCGATGGTGCAGTAGTTAGAACTGTGGTGGTGCTGTGGTTAGAATGCAGTACTGCAGGCTACTTCTGCTGCCTGCTGCCTGCCTGCAATTTGGTAGTTCGAATCTCACCAGGCTCAAGGTTGACTCAGTTTTCCATCCTTCCGAGGTGGATAAAATGAGGAGCCAGATTGTTGGGGGCAATAGGCTGACTCTGTGAACCGCTTAGAGAGGACGGCAAAGCACTGTGAAGCAATATACAAGTATAAGTGCTATTGCTATTGTTAGGAATGGAAAAACCCAGGTTCTGGTTCTTCTTTAGCTGTGGATGTCAGTCTAGTGCAGGGCTGTCAAACTTGCAGTCCATGGGCTGGATGTGTCACGTGCTGGCCACACCAGTGGTGGGTTGCTCCCGGTTCTGTCTAGTTCTTGTAAACTGGTAGTAAAAGCAGCAGGAGGCTCCACCCACCCACCCAGACGTCATAATATATTATCTGCGCATGCGCAGAAGTATGTGCGTGTATGTTTGCTTCGCCCATGCATGCGCACACTCCCATTGCAAACTGGTAGTAAAGGTAAGTAGAACCAACCCCTGGACCATGCCCATGCCCGGTTTAGTAAAGAGGGAAAAAATCACAATACATCACATGACACCGTGATGACGTGAGTTTGACACCCCTGGTCTAGTGACAAGGGCCATTTTTTTCTGTCAGCTCAAATCAGTGTCCTACTCTGTGAGAAGCTAGATGATAAACAAAACATCCATTGATAGCTACTGTAAGAACTTGGCAAGCACAATTTGAAAAAAAAAGGATTCTGTAACCATGTGACAAATACTAACTGCTTCCCCACAAATGTGTATATTTAATTAAAGGTATAATTTATCTTTTCCACTTAACCTGTGATTTACAGCAAGTGACAGTGCTAACAGACCAACGGTCTAGTTCAGTGTTGTTGGAATAAGCAAAATGGTGCTGACCTCCTCAAAGCAATAAAAAAAAGCAAAAAGAATGACTATGCAAAACACATTTTTGATATAAACAGTGGAAAACTTCTAATGGCCTTTGGGAAAGAAGCAGGAACACATGCAAATATGGCTCTTTTCCTAGAGCAATCAGGTGTGGAAGATTATGGAGGCAGCCTTGAAGAAGAAATTCAACAACTAATGTAAACATCAGCTCAGTCTGAATAGACAGGAGAGTGAGAAAAAAACCTCAAGGTTTTGTATTCTTTTTAGTGTACAATTGGAGAGAGAATCTCTGTCAGGTTTTCAAATTTCTTTTACTATATATCATTTGGCATCTATTTCCTAATTTGCTTCAAAAGGCTATCTTCAGGACTAGAACTTTCTCCTATGCTGGTCCTATACAATAAATCTAGCACTGTTAATAACCCTATTTTTAAAAATGGGTTTGGTGCTCTTTCTGACTTCAGAAAATATTGGTTGGGCATTATGCAGATAGGTCATTCTCCTGTAGACCAAACTAGTTGGGGGGGGGGGATGCCTCAGACCAACCCAAAAGAGTGAGTAGGAGCTAGGAAAATTCCAACCCGTAACTGCATTGTCAACCACATCATGGTTGAACTCAGGGGTGGGTTCTACTTACCTTTACTACTGGTTCACAATGGGGCCATGTGCACTTCTGCGCATGTGCAGAAGCTTCCTGATGAAGTTGGGTCGGTGGGTGGAGCCTCCTACCGGTTTTACTACTGGTTCTTGCGAACTGGTCCGAACTGGGGGTAACCCACCACGGGTTGAACTATTGTAGATTAATGTTGTGGCCCGCCAGCGGCTTGCGCAGATCATGGCTGATCCCAATGAGGGTGTAGCTGGTGCTCGCGTCGGACAGCGAGGAGGCCGAAGAGGATATGATGCCAGAGGCAGAGACTCAGCCAGGGTCTTCAGAACCTCCAGAGGCTCCTTCCAGTGGAGAGAGTGAAGTGGAGGAGTCTCTCCTTAATGGTCGGGCACACAGGACTGCCAAAAGGCAGGAGTGGCTACTCAGGAGGAGGAGGTCTACTTGAGAGTAGGGCTTGAGGCTAAACGGCCACGCCCTTAGCCTATTTAAGTCACACTCAGCTAGTGCTTTCTTATTAGAAACAACATCTCATTACTACAGAGCATCTTGGAGAGCGAGCGACTTCTCATATCTGGTTTCTGTGCTGATTGCCAACCTTTGTCGGACTTTGTTCTTAATAATTTTGATAAGGACCCTTTGCATGGGAAGCCTGCATTCTTGAAAGGGGTTTGTTTGGAATTTAACAGTGTTTGTGAAGCTTGGTGTGTGTCACATTCTCTGGGAATCCGAAGCTGGGGCAGAACAATTAAGTCCAAGATATTTGGAGAAGAAAAACTGATTTAGCTGTTCTAAATTGCCTCTGAAATGGGCTGCAAAGGAGATAAATGGAAGTTTATCTTTTTAAAAGGGGGCATCCACATCAGGGATGGGTTCTATTTATCTTTACTACCAGTTTGCAACAAGATTGTGTACGCGCTCTTGCTTCGCTCATGTGCATGCCGCGCTTCTGCGCATGTGCAGATAGTCTATGATGACATCCAGATGGTGGGCAGAGCCTCCTGCCCGTTTTACTACTGGTTCGCAAGAACCGGACCGAACCAGGAGCAATCCACCACTAATCTATATATCGCTATGTTGAAGTTGAATCCATGTAGCCATTTCACCTTGAACCAGACTTCTTTGGTAGGTAGGGATTGTACTGTATTTCTTTACTTTTCCTAAGTGCAGCTCTAGGCTTCTCTCAAAATCCTCTACTGTTGTCCTTATCAGAGAAGTAGTAGCTTATTTCTTCCTTTCTGTGCCAAATGGGATAGATGATGGAAAGCAAAATTTACAAGAAGTGTGATTTCTCTTACTTAGTTCTTTTAAAAGACCTCTAGTTCACAGCTGGGCTGCTGCCAGGTTCGCACTGGTTTGGGTGTATCAGTTGTTAAGATTTTGCACAGTTTGGTGAACCGGCAAATTCCACCACTGGCTGGCCCTGCCCATCCTGCCCTGCCCTATCTTGCATCACCCGCCTTGGCCAGTGGCTAGAGTTACACCCACGCTTAGCTACTCTTTGGCTCCATTGCTCGCTTGCCCAGACCATGTGGCCCAGCTGATCTCTGTACCTCACCCACTCTGCTCACAGTGGCTATTCATGAAGGTAAGGTGCACGGCTGAAGGGCTGCCTCAGGGTGGACATGGCGAGGCTCGGCCGCCTTTCAGGCCTGGCTCTCACCATCCTTCTAGCCACATGCTGCCCACTTATCCTTCACCTCGGTTCAGGGGATGCACCAGTCCCTGACTCTGGCCTTCCTCAGAGTCTCTGCTTGCATGCCACCTTTGCCTGGAGAGACGTGCCAATCCCTGGCTCTGGCCTTCCCTGGGGCCTCCGCCCACATACTGCCTGCCCTTCGCCTTGGTTTGGGGGATGCACCAGTCCCTGTGCGCCACCCAGCTGGTCTTCACGCAGGCCAGAGAGCCAGCCTGGTCTTCGAGTTTCTGGTTCTCCAGCGCACATTCATGCATTCAAGTCCCATTGCACTTGCGCTAAGATCCAGGACACTCCCTGTTGGGCTACTGTGTTTGTACCAATGGTGAAATGTAAAATTTGTTATTACCAATTCTGTGGGCATGGCTTGGTGGGGGGTAAATGTTACTGGATGCGTGTGGGCAACATTTTTTTTTTAAACTTTTAAAAGCATTTTTTCTACAACCTCTTTGGCCAAAGAGGTTGTAAAAAAAATGCTTTTAAAAGCCTCTGACGATCCTAGCTGAGCCGCACAATCATCATAGATTTTTTTTCCCTTTTGAAAGCATTTTTTCAGATGAAGAGGTTGCAGAAAAAATGCTTTTAAAAATAAAAAAAAGCCACTGATGATTGTGCAGCTCAGCTGGGGGGGGGGGGGACAGGAATTTTTGCTACCAGTTCTCCGAACCCCATCCACCATCGCTACCGGATCGGGCAATCTGGTCTGAACCGGGAGCATTTCACCCCTGGTTTGTACCCATAGAGCATATTACTTATAATAGCTGCCTTTGTGGGCAAGTAAGATTTCTTTTGATTTCTTACTAGTAATAAAGTAAGCCTGATTTAGCCATATAAGTATCCAAAGTGTCCATAATCTGTTCTAATAAAGCAAAAAAATAAAAATAAAAAATTAATCAATTACAAATTGGACTTATAAATCAGGAAGTTAGATCTTCTTGATTTCTCTCCACCTACCCACATGTCAACAGCTACAGTGACTACATTATATAGACTCCCCACATACCAAAAACATCAGGATCTAGCATCACAGGATCCTTTTAGATTTACATTAAAAACAGATGCTGGTGCTGAGCGATGGCTTTTGAACTATTGTAGTGTTTTGTTACAGTGATTTGGATAATGTTGCAGGAAGAAGACATTATAAATGAGTATAAGAAAACAGCATTGACCCCAAAAGATAGAGTTTTACATTAAGTATAAAACAGATGGCCAGGCATGGCATGATGCTGTAAATCTTCTCATGCAGGGTATCAAAAATATTTTCAGCTGTTTTTGCTCAGGATTAAATAATTGTGTGTGTGTGTGTGTGTGTGTGTGTGTGTGTGTGTGTGTAAAATATTCAAAATGTCAGGTAACTTACCAAAGTCTTGGGAGGAAGAAATACAGCTATTCTTTGTTGGGCAATGTTGAACTTCAGGGTTTAGTAACTGTGGCCTAGACAACAGATTTCCTAATATTTCATCAGCAACATGGCTGGCATTTTCAAAGGCAAGATGTTCTCTTATGCACACCACAGGCAACTGAACAAGGAATGACTGGGCTCCTGTCTCTTGCAGGCTCTGTAGCTGTGGAAAAATATATATTGGTACCACAAAACACAGTTTTGGTGCCTGAATGAAGGAACAAGAAAGGTACTGCAGACTAGGACAGCCTGAAAAAAATAATCAACACACCCTGTACTATAATTTGTTTATTAGTTTGTTTATATCCCACCATTATTATTTTTACAAATAACTCAAGACAGCAAACACACACAATGCTCCTTCCTCCTCCCCTTTTCTCCATCAGAACAACCCTGTGAGGTGGATTGGGCTGAGAGACAGTGACTTGCCCAAAGTCACCCAGCTGGCTTTCAGGACTAAAACAGGACTTGAACTCACAACCTCCCAGTTTCTAGCCTGGTGCCTTAACTACTGGACCAAGCTGGCTAGACCTTAATGATCATGCAATTCAATCCAAGAACATACATGTGCTGTCAACAAGAGCCTTGGATAGCTCAACAGGCTAATAAACCCTGGATAGCTCAACAAGCTAATAAACAGACTAAAGCTGTTATTAACATCCAGCTGTCTGCAATTGCACCAGTTTGGGTCTCACCAGGCTCAAAGTTGACTCAGCCTTCCATCCTTTCTAAGGTAGGTAAATTGAGGACCCAGTTTGTGGGGGCAATAAGATGACTTTGTATAAATATACAAAAGTATGAAGGCTATTGCTTAACGCATTGTAAGCCGCCCTGAGTCTTTGGAGAAGGGTGGCATATAAATCTAATTAAAATTAAAAAAAAAACCCACCAAACTATTTAAGTACGCTTGCACAAAAAGGCTATTGAGTTGCACAAACATCCCAATAGCTTCAATAAGGAAAAAGGAAGCTTGAAGATTAACAAAGTCTGATTGTCTACCAGGTGACATACCAAGATGCCACTTAAAAGCAGGCTCAATTAGAAATCAGCTTCTATCCTCATCTCTAAAGACCACTGAAGATGCCAGTTGTTGATTGCTGGTGAAACGTCAGGAAATCTGTTGTCTAGATCACAGTTACTAAACTCTGAAGTTCAACACTGCTCAATGAATACTACCAGTGGTGAAATCCAAATTTTTTTACTACCGGTTCTGTGGATGTGACTTGATGGGTGTGGCAGGGGAAGGATACTGCAAACCTCCATTCCCACCACACTCTGGGGCCAGCCAGAAGTGGTATTTGCTGGTTCTCCAAACCACTCAAAATTTCCACTACCAGTTCTCCATAACCTGTCAGAACCTGCTGGATTTCATCCCTGGATACTAGTCATGGAAGCCTACACAGTATATCGAAATCTTGTGCTAAGATTAGGTGGAAATCCCTATCCTGAACATTCTAAAAGTGCTTTTTAAAGAGGTAACTGGACTTTCTGTTTTTTTCTTTCAAGACGTTTTCCTCTTCCAAGGGAAGAGAGCTGAAGAAGCTTCTTGAATGAGAAGTGAAATGTCTTCAAAGAAAAACTGGAAAGTCCAGTTGCCTCTTGAAAAAGCATTTTTGGGGCAACCATGACCAGGATGACTGAGAATCACCATAGACACCTATCCTGAACAATTATGAGGAAGCCATGGGCATTTGCTAGCTAGGGAACATATCTCTAATATATCACTGCTCTTGAAACTGGATTGAAAATGGGTGCTAAATTTTGAAGAAAAACAAAGGTTTGATTCCTTCATTGTTTAAATACTATAATATACATATTATAGCAAAGAGATATAAGTTGAAACTTTTTACACTAAAAATATCTTGTAGAACAAAATCCTTCTCTGTAATGTATCTACTATTTTTATTTATCATAAAAATTATTATATAATTTTACTATGGTATAAATTGTATCAGCTTTCTACTCTTGTAAGTAGAATATCACTTATAGCAATTAAAACAAAATCTAAAATTAATCATTAAACCATTACATTAATGACTGATTCAAACCTTGGTAAATTAGATGTGGATTTGACAGTTTTCTAAATATTGGGAGATGGAAGGATGGCAAATGGATCTCCCTGGGGAGAGTGCAGTGGTGGGTTTCAAATCACGTTGCTATCGGTTCGCTCGTGGATGCATGCACACGCGCACTTGATGCTTCTGCACATGTGCAGAAGCTTCTGTGCATGCGCAGAGACATCCGGGCAGGTGGGTGGAGCCTCCCACCGCCGCTGCTACCGGTTTGCCCAATCCGGGGTAAACCAGTAGCAACCCACCACTGGGAGAATGCTCCATAACCTGGGAGCTATCTGTTAGAACAAGGGTCTCCAATCATGGCAACTTTGCTGGCTGGGAAATTCTGGGAATTGAAGTCCTTCAGGCTTAAAGTTGCCAAGGTTGGAGACCCCTGTATTAGAAGACTCTCTTGCATCTAGCTGATAGACAAGCATACGGTAGTGGAGGCACCTTTAAAAATGCCTCTCCTCCTGATCTATGGACAGATTCATAGCAAGGATAGTCCTTCAGACTGTCAGTCCTTAATCTGTTCTGGATTTTAAAATTCAGGGGCAGCACCTTGTATGTTCAATGAAAACCTGGTTATTATCCAGTAATCCACTCACTGTTAAAGATGTTGGAGGACTATTTCCATGTAATATTTTGGAACTTCATTTGCAGGATGCCTCACAGGGAACTGATTACCTTGACTTCTTTCAGCAGAATTCAGGCCCAGTTATGGGTTAGAACATTGGTGGCACTGATGGATGATCTTTGTCAGGATCTGTTTTTTTCTAGGGGGCATTTGACAACATGCTGTCCTTGTTATGGAACTATTTACCCTCCTTACGTGTGGTTCCAATCAGTGCTGCCAGAGACAAGTGCTCAGTGGGCACTTCCTGTGGGAATAGGGAAGGAAAGTATCCTGGTGATTAGTGATATTGTACTTACAGAAGTAGAAAGCAGGTATAATTTATAACAAAATTATATAGTAAAGGAAATGCTGTGAAATGGTTAAAAGAAATCACTTAGTTGCCATTCTGATTCAGATTTTAAAAGTGATAAATCTAGGGGAATCCTTCAAGGGCAATGAAAACGTATTGTGAGAAATTTATTTTAGCTTTTTTTAGCTTCTCTTAGGGAAGTTTGTACTTCAGATATATTATTTTTACAACCTTCAAATTCTTATGAATGAAAGCTATCCATTCATAAGAATTTGTGAGAACATTTTAGTGTAAGCTAAGGTGCAGATGATATCATTCAAAAGAGTCAATAGAATTGACTGATTTCTTAAATTTATATAGGTCTATGGACCTGATTTAACTGACAAATTGGATTTTATTTCCTAGTTAACTGTATCTTTCAATGACTGATCATCTTCAAACCTGAAGTAAATGCTACCTGATTAAAGTAGTAAAGGTTAAAACATTTAAAACACATGCTGTAGATCCGAAAAATCAAGTCAAGATGTGCGTGAGTAAGAATTATTAGAGGGTTTATGAAATCTGCCCCGAACAAATTAATTCATCTGTGTAGCCAAAGGCCTGTCAATGAATTCAAGAACTCTTTCAAAAAAGAACATCTGGTGCATATTTAAAAGTTCTGTTTATATGTGAACATAGTGGATTACTCTGTCTGCAAGAGAATACACAGTTTACATAAATGTATTTCGAAGTTAATTTTAAATTTCTCTTATGTCACCAAAGATCAAGGGTAATCTAATAATACTAACAATTATTTTTCTGTCCCAAGATTTACAAATAAATAAGTAAATTATATCTAAGACCTGGAAAGAAGTAACAATGAAAAGTTAGCATCATGTTGCTTTTACAACATAACACATTTGGAAGAAGAAAGAGTATTTTAAAAAATTCCATCCATTTAATAACAAAAGAATAAAATTTTGAGAATTTTTACTTATTATATTATATGGCATATTTTCATGAGAGGTCAAGCTCCTTACATGAAAGTCCCCCCTAATTTTATTCATATGACAACTCCATGAGGTTGATTACACTACGAGGATGTGACTGACCCAGAGTAATTCAATGAGTGGTCAAGAGGGATCTTAAACTTGGACTACCTCATCCATTCTAAACCAATGATCACATTATATAAGAACATACTGCGTGAATCTAGCAAAAGATAGAGAAAACTTCCTTGTAGCATTCAATACAATATTTTTCAAGATTTGTATTATCTCTCTTTCCAGGTTTGTTGGATTTCCAACAAACGTTTGGATCTCCAAATGTTCATTCTGCTTCTACTAAACAGTGTGCAGTTTATAAGCTTTCTTTCTTTTTTATTGTCCATTGTCTAACATTAGACAATAAATCAGCCCATGGCCCATCTAGTCTGGCCAACCTAACATCTTCACAAAACTAAGAAACATGGAGAAAAGAAATCTGGCCACTTTCATGGTTGTTCTCTAGCATCTGGTACTTAAAAAGATGCTATTTTGTTGTGCAAAAGTCCATACGTTTCAGCAGCATGCTAGCAATTGTTGAAGGCATCACAATAAATGCCAATCACAGAATTGGAAAAGCATCAACAATATTCCAGAGATGCTTTTTCCATATCTATAGTTGATACTGCAACAAGGATTTGACTTTACAATACCATCATTCCACTGACAACGATCTATGCAAGCAAAATTTCAAAAAGCAACACACAGCACAAAAGCATAATGTGTTTCATCAGTATTGTCTATGAACAATCTTTGGTGTCATTTTTGATGACTATATTTCTGATAAAGTTCTACAAAACACTAGTTATAAGACCCTGAGAGGTGCTCAGGATACATTTTACTGAATGTAGTTTGCAACTGCCAGATCCCACCCAGACATCACTCAAAGTCTGTCATATGGATATCACATGGATTGGAAGGAAGAGGAAGAGAAGCATATTCTTCAGATTTGGTGAAAAAGAAGACTTGGAAAATACTTGGGAGTTATGAAAGCACACAAACAATTGCAGCCAATCAGAATCTTTGTAAAAAGGTTGTTGCCCAGTGTGCAATACAGCATAGGATGAAGCACACTAAATTATGTTTTGTGGTTTTGAATGTTTTTCAGTTGCGTTTTCCTTCAACTGTTTTGTTTCTTAGGTGAACTGACTGTCCCCAAATATGTTACAAGAACCTCAATTGAAGAAGGACCTGGGAAGAGAGAAGCTGTATGATACAGTATGTCCCATACTGTATCAAAGAAGCTGCATAATGTCCCATTGTTATGGGGACTCATGTCTTATTTTCCTTCAAAATTAAAGCATAATACCATTATAGACAGGCAGGGATATCTTCAAAAGATGTATTCACCATGTTATCATCCAACTCTTTTCCATTTTGGAACTGTTTTCTTTTTTATCTGAGGTAATGTGACTCAGTGGAACTTGAGCAAGCTAAGAATAGCACATTCAAAGTAGAAATTGAATCAATCTTTGTTAAATAACTTGGGTTGTAAAGAGGTTCCTTTTATACTGCAATATCTTCATAAACCATCAATCCTTGCCATTCCTGGCACTAAATATATACTCCCCATTGAAATATAATCTGGGAGAAGCTGTTTTATTTTACTTTGCTTCCTATGACAGTTCTTATAGCCAGTCATCTCAAGCTGAAGGGGAAAAATCAGTGGGCAGGATTATCCAAATATGCAAATTCCACTAAGTATTATTTTGCTGTTAATAAACCATCATTGACTGGATTCATATATCATGTTAAGTCATAATGGGTCTCTTTTTGAAAAATTCCAAGATTGAAAATGGATTTTGGACTCCATTAATCACATCTCATTGTGGGGAAGAATTGCTTCTGTTTTTGTGCCATTTAGAAAAAAATGGCAAAGACTTTTTACCAGATATTTAATTATTAATACGTTATAGTATTAGATTTTTAAAATATCTTTTTAACATTTTGATTTTTATTTTGTTACTAACCATGCTTGGCATTCTAAAGTAAAAGATACGTTATCAGTCAGTCAATCAATCAAATAACATATTGTAAGCTGCCCTGAGTCTCTGGAGAAGGGCGGCATATAAATTGAACTAATAAATAATAAATAAATAAATAAATAAATAAATCTTGTTGACAATCTTGTCCAAATGCTAAAAGTTCAGTCTGTTGAATCCTGTGTCCAAACGCTACCAGTAATAACCTGGAGATGAATTGACACAGGTTCTGTAAATTGCTGACAGGTCCTTATTTCACCATTTATATTAGGAGAAAGGGTAGAAAACTTGTAAAAAAAGAATTCATAATTCCTAACCCTCTTCCAGATTCAAATCAGAAGGCCTTTCTCATCAAACTGCACTTCAGATGGTTTTCTTCCTATTACTTTTAATCAGATGGACAAGTATGATAGCTGCAGGGCTGGCATGCAGTTTTACCCTTTCTGACAGGAAAATGAGTAGTTAAAGATCATTTGGGAGCTGTTCCGGCTTGTTTTTTTTCTTTTACCACCCACTGCAAAGCTGCAATAGCAATTATCCAAAATATTCTAGGGAGGCCCTTGTTGGCACAATGTTGCTCCACAGGCCAGGATGGAGCACTTCTATTTAATTTCATATACATTACAAGTTTTCTTTACAAGCTCAGAATACTGAAGCTCACTGGCTTAGCAGAATTTGAATACTGGCTAAATGCCACTCCAAAGAATAGTACTTCGCAAAAAGATTGTGTGGTCTGAATACCCAGGAAAATAATATACTTTCAAAACCCCACACATTATTTTTAAACTGCAAAGCCAACACCCAGAAATTTTAAAAGCTGTGGTTTATGACAAAGGGATTCTACAAGCTGCAAGTCTTTTTGCCTAGAGGCTCTAAAAACACTGTCACAAAACAATAGCTTTGAGCTATTTCTTGGCTTTAGATAGGAGGGGATAAAAATGGAAAATTGCTGGAACATATGCATCCCAATCCTAGATGTTCATAAATAAGTCCCACAGAATTCAATGGGATTTATTCCCACACAAGCCTTTTCAAATTGCAAATTTATACAATGCTTTCATGCACAATCCAGTAAAAGGGCACCATCAGCCTAAGAGAAGGAATGTTTTATAAAATTTCTATATAATAATGTAAAACACTCTGAAGTTATTATAAAATAAGTAAGAATTCAGGAGTGGAGTAATTACAGCATGTTGTATCAATAATCAACATGTGTCTTTAATCAATCAATCAATCAATCAATCAATTATATTCAATAACATGCATAAAGACCCCAATTCTAGAAAAGTTTGGGCAGGCTACAACAAAGTTCAATTAAGTACGTTGTAACATAAGACTATAGATATGGCCTATTTGAATATATTGATTGTACCCAGCATGTCCTTTTGGAAAAACTTTAGAAAATAATCAACTTACATACATTTACTCAGAAGAACGCTTGACTACATTAAATAAAGCTTGTTCTCAGAAAATTGTACTTAGAATTGATGCTTAATTTTTGTCCTGGTGAAAAAGTTCTTTTGTTGCAACAAATTAAATTAAAACAAGTATGTGTTAATTATCAGTGAACATATAAAAGTTATACATTGTACCTATAAGTCTGTCTTTTAAATTTATTTCTAATTTGCCACCGTAAGTGGAGACTCAAACCAATGGGCATCTGACTTTATGTGGTAAGATTTTATTTATTAATGGTTTGAGTCACTGAACTTTATTTCTGATTTGATTAAAGGTATTTTAAAAAATATTATGCCTAATATAGCATCCCATTCTGTTTCTGAAATTATCCTGCAAAAAAACCAGAATAAAATAAAATAACCTGATGGATAATTAACTTGATCCAGTGGAATCAGAGTCATTCACATAAATCAGAGCAATTTGTCTAGACAAAAACAAACAAGAGCATTCCACATAAATATGTAATATAAATTGAATAGGAGGAGAAGTATCATTGTAGAGTCTTTATTCTTTGCAATAGTGTAAGCTAAGTGCTTCTTTAATCATCTATTTATAGCCAATATTTATTTAAAGACAAGATTTCTTAAAATCATCCATTAAACAGATAGCATACAGAAATGAATCAGTGAAATAAAAAAAAAATCAAGACTACTCAGGCTGAAGAGTGCAAGTGCCAGACTGCATTGCCTCTTGAAACAAATTATTAGAATATAGCTGCTCTGACTTCAGAATGACCATCATTTGACCCTCAATGTCTGGTTACCTACGGTAGTTGTTATGGAAACATATAGGTTCATATTTCCTCTGTATACTTAATCCAATCAGCCACTAACTTAGTCAAGCAGCAGAATCCAGCAGTGGTTTTGCAGCATACAATCACACTAAGTGGGGAGTTGAGCGTAGATGATCCCAACTAATTCTATCCCCCCCTCAAAAAAAAAATGCCTAATATCCCATGAGTTCTTCTAGCAGGAGGGCACTGTCAAGGCTTTATAAGTAATATAACAGCCCTTTCCCCATTGGCTAGGCCGGACTAGTAGATAATATTTAGCTACTGAACATATTCAGACTTCGTGACATATATTTTAGTGCCCAGTCTTAGCAATGGAATCTATAGCCAAGTGCCTTGTTTTTTTCAGCTCTATTTCAGTTGTTTTTCACATTGACACATGCATATTTATATATGTGTATGCACGTATCTATATATCTGCATGTATTTATATCTATATATGGATTAGACCTCTTCTTCACAGCCATCTTGTAAATTCCTTTGGGTCTTGACTCTGATGAAAAGCATATCAGCATAATTTGTAATTATTCCAATAAAGGCTGAGCTTTAATCTGGTCTGTTTATACCACTTGAAAGCGGTCCTCTCCTTACAGGTTTTCTTTCGGGCTGTTTAAGGGCATTACTTTGAATTCATTTATTCATTTATTATAGTTATATAATCGCCCATCTTATCACCATGACCCTAAGTCATGATGGCTCACAAATAACAGTAAAAACAGTAAAATGCATAAACACAATTTCAAAAGCTCTGATCTCTCCCAAAAGTAACTTACCCCAATATACAGGTAGTCCTTGTTTAATGACAATTGGGATCAGCAAGTCCATTGCTAAGCAACGTGATTAAGTGAAGCATCATGTGGCCACAACTTATAATGTTACTGCTCACTTCTCCATTGACTGTTGGAAAGCTAGCTATGTTCACACAAGTGGTAATTGCATGACTGTGGGATGTGTCGTAAACACCTGCTGGTTGCGAAGTGCCAGAATCTTGACCATGTGACTGCAGGGATGCTGTGATGGTTGTAAGTATGAGGAGGGTTTTTCCCCCCATAACTTTGGTTACTACGTCGGTCAGTCATTAAGTGAGGACTACCTGTATTCACAAACAACTTCATTGTGCTCTAGCCGTACTCCGTCCCAATTCTTGTGGGAAAAAATGGGCCCTTGAGCATTTCTGAAACACTTCATGTGCTCTTCTATTTGGGATCAGCTATTGATGAGAAAGATAGTTATAAGTAGTCCTTAACTTACAACCACAATGGAGCCCAAAATTTGTGTTGCTAAGTGAGATATTTGTTAAGTGAGTTTTGCCCCATTTTACAACCTTTCTTGCAACAGCTATTAAGTGAACCACTGCAGTTAAGTTAGTGACACAGTTGTTAAGTGAATCTGGCTTCCCCACTGACTTTGCTTGTCAGAAAGTGGCAAAAGGTGATCACATGATCTTGGGACACTGCAACAGTCATAAATATGAGTCAATTACCAGGCATCTGAATTTTGATCACATGACCATGGGGATGCAGCAATAGTCGTAAGTGTGAAAAATGGTCATAAGTCACTTTTTTCAGTGACTTGTAACTTCAAATAGTCACTAATTAATTGTTGTAAGTCGAGGACTACCTGAATTTGGGTGAGTGGGACTAACAGCCTGGCTGGCATGTGAGGAGGAGAGAGAAGCTTAAGTTGAATCAGGAAAGAGCTATTCATTGCTACTCACTTGTCAACCAATCAGTGTTAGAGATCTAAAGATGCTATTGTTGTTAATACTGTTAATTAAGTGCTGAAATTGAGTCACAAAAACATTTCAAAATTAGAACAGCAAGCTAAAGATGAATGTAAGCCCTTTTCTGAGGATGAGACAAAGGCCATGCTTTGAGGGCATATCAGTTTTGAAATCCAAATTTTTTTACTGCCAGTTCTGTGGGTGTGACTTGGTGGGCATGGTGTGGCTTGATGGGTGTGGCAGGGGAAGAATACTGTAAAATCTCCATTCCCACCCCACTCCTGGGGGAAGGATATTGCAAAATCTCCATTCCCACCCCACTCTGGGGCCAGCCAGAGATGGTATTTGCCAGTTCTCTGAACTACTCAAAATTTCTGCTACCAGTACCTGTCAGAACCTGCTGGATTTCACGCCTGGGATATATTCTCTATAAGTGGGTTAGTGGGCACCTTTATACTATGGTTTGTGGGCCATTAAGATGAGTTCTTAGTTTAATAAGGCACAACTGCATTTTTGTGGCAGAGTTAGATTTCATTCATTTGGGGGGGGTTAATTGACTTTGTGTTTTTCTCTTTACTCCACATCCTCTTTGCTGCCCTGGAAAGAGGGAAATCTTCACATGCTTCTGTAGGAAGTTAGCACCCACCCCTTTCCTAGAAGAATGAAATATTTTAGGAAATACTAAAAAAGCAGAATATATTTCCCTGGATGAGAAATGGAGAAACATGTTTTGAGGCAAAGCAGCTTCCCCCTTCCTGCCTCCCCGTCCCCTTTGTCAATGGGCCAGAGGCAGAAACCCAAACCCCACCTTTGTCAATGGACCATCATCTGCAACACAATAGGACCCATCTAGCAACAGAACCTCACCACATGGCACATGGGAAGATTACATCAGCCAGCAAGGCTAGCTAAGACCCCCAACCCCTGGGAGTCTGACAACCAGTCAGGATACTCTTTCTGTGCCTAGGAAGTTCAAAGCTCAGAGAGGGCATAAAACGGCATTAAAAAAAAAAAAAAAGCATAAAGCTCCGGACGGCTCTTGATCTCCGCTCCTTTCGTCGGGAGCTGAAGACTTGGCTGTTCAAGCAAATAGGCTGACTCTGATTCTGGGTTTATTATTTATCATTAATTAGTTATTTGATTTAAAATACGATTTTATTGTACATATTTCTTAACTTGTGTTCGCCGCCCTGAGTCCTTCGGGAGAAGGGCGGCATATAAATACATGTAATAAATAATAAATAAATAAATAAAACCCAGGGACTCGCAGCATCTGTCCTTTTCTGCTCAGGAACTCAAAACCATGTGATCCTGTCCACCATTAAACCATCTTTCCAAGCAGTCTCGATGTTTCCAGTGTCTTTTTCCCCACTTGGAACTGAACCCAGAAGGATATTACTTCCAACACTTCATTTCGTCTCCCCGAGAAATTGGGAAAATTTCTGCTGTTCAGAGTAATCGATGAAGGAAAAAACAGATTTGCTTTGCCTGAGAGGCTGCATTCCATTATAAATGCTTACTTTCCTCCAACTTTTATGGTGGGGTGGGATGGGCTGGATGTCTTTAAATCAGTACTGATTCCTGGCAATTGCCAGGACATATTCCTGCAGTTTTCTTGGCAAGATTTCCAAAGCGATTTGCCACTGCCTCTTTCCTAGGGCTGAGAAAGAATGACCGAAGGTTGGTTCCCCATTTGGTTTCATGCTTAAGATAAAAATAGAGCTCACCATCTCCTGGTTCCTAGGCTAATGCTTTAAGCTGTATTAGAGCTGTATGCAACGTAATTTCATTTTAATGTATGCCAATTAGTGTACATTCAAAGTGACCTACTCTATTCTACTCCTGCACCAAATCGGCTCTCCCTTTTCTCGCATGGAGACAAAAAAAGAGTTTTAGAGTTGCCTCGATACTCTGAAAACGCTTGCGCAGCCACGGGCGGCCAATCCCCAGGAAAATGTAAAAAAAAAAAAAAACAACTTCTATGTAGTAAGATGCGCCTCCTGAGAAGTGACTCTTTACGATTATATATCTAGGGTGATTTCCTTTCGAAAGTAGAGCCGCTCAGCCAACGAAAGCCCTGCCTGAAGGTATTCTCGCGGGATTTCATCGGCTGCGACGAGATGGTGGTACCGGTAGGAAGCGGTGGGAAGGGTGGATTTTGGCAATAAAGCGAGCGGCGGTCACGGAGGTTGGGAACGGCTTTTATCAAACTTTAAAGAGGCGTTTTAGAGCAGAAACTTTCGCCCGAGAAAAGATATTTCAGAATGTCGATCTTTTAATGCGGAGATCCTGGCAGCAGGAGTTTATTTACATGTAGCCTAATGCCTTGTTTTGCTTCTGACCTTTTAAGGAAAGTCTTATAGGACTGTGCGCATAAATACACTTGTGTGTGAGGTTTGCTGCCTTCTGAGGGCTTCATTCACAAAGTCGGCGTATAAAACCTCGATGAAGTAAGTTAAAACAGAGGTCTCCAACCTTGGCCACTTTAAGACTTGTGGACAGTTGTAAATGTGTGCTGGTTGTGAAGTGCCCAAATCATGATCACATGATTGTGAGGACACTTGGATAGCCTTATGTTCAAGGACTGATGGTAAAGCTACTTTTTCAGTGGTGTCATAAGTATGAACAGTCACTAAGCAAGGCAGTTGTTAATCGAACACCACTTTATTTCTAAAACAAGAGAAAGTCAGGACTCTCCCATTGATTTTCTGTTCTTTAGCAAGATAATTCTTTGAAAACTGAACAGAATGGGACTTTGAATTCAGAGCCGAGGTGGCGCAGTGGTTACAGTGCAACTGCATGCTACTTCAGCTGACTGCTAGCTGCAGTTCAAATCTCACCGGCTCAAGGTTGACTCAGCCCTCCATCCTTCCGAGGTCAGTAAAATGAGGACCCAGATTGTTGGGAGCAATATGCTGATTCTGTAAACCACTTAGAGAGGGCTGTAAAAACACTATGAAGTGGTATATAAATCTTAAGTGCTCTTGCTCTTGCTATTTAGACATAGAATAGTTGTAACTGGGGACTGAAGGTTAAAAAATCCAGAAAAAAAAATTCCAATACATCCTTGTAAAACAGTGACTTGGACTTCTCCATTCTAATTCTTCATCCACCTTCTTTGTCAGCAATGTGGTTAAGAATTAGCTCTTCATAAAGCGCTGAAACCAAAATCCTGTACCCATGGTCTTTGCTGATATCTGGCCTTTCTAACCTGGGAAAAGATTAAGAGGAACATGGTGGAAATGTATACTATTATGGATGGTGTGGAATAACAGGAATTTTATTAAAGATGGCAACGGTGATGCGGGCAATTTTAAAGAGAGGTTAAATACATTCAAGGATTATAAAGTGGTAATTGGCCTAGTGTTATTAATGCTTATCTCCAATATCAGAGGCAGTAGCCTTTTCAGAGCAATTGCTAGGTGTTGTGAGCTTAAGCATCTGTTTGTATTGTATAGAGAAAAATAGTATACCTGTATTTTTCAGAGTATAAGATGCACCCTTTTGCCCCCCTAAAAGGGAGCGAAAATTTAGGTGCATCTTATACACTGAATGTAGCCCTGCCCACCCACTGGCCCGCACTCTTTGACCTCTGCCTCCCAGCAGTCTACCTCCTTGCAGAAAGCAGCAAGAAAAAACAGCTCCTTTTAGCTTCAGCACAGTCTAATTAGCACAAGTTGATTATCCATTGGATCGGCCTCCCGACTCTCAGCTGTTTTGCTCTCAGCTGTTTTGTGCAGGTCTCTGCTACTTGCTGCAAGGAGGTAAATTGCTGGGAACAGATTTTTTTTTCCCTTGTGCTAATCAAGCTATGCTGAAAACGAAAATGAAAGTAAAGCAGGCTATTTGCTGTTTGCTGCAATGAGGCAAAATTGCTGGAAGGCAGAGGCAGATTTCTTTTTCTTGTTTTCCTCACCAAAAAAGGTAGGTACTTACATTTCGTCTTATATTTCGGAGCGTCTTATACTCCGAAAAATATGATAAGTCTTTGGTTGGTAATCTGGTACAGTTCTTAATGTATTTACTCAAAAACATATTCATGGGCACTTCCACATATAAGAGTTTTATTCTATAACATGCAATGTTGTCTTTATTTTTATTCTGTGGCATTTATCCTTTGAGAATTAACCTAGACTATCCTTTAAAATAAATTAAAATTAGATTATGCAGTAAACACACAATGAGAAATATGCATTTGTCAAATTGACAATTTTGGTTATTTTAGTGGTTTATTTATTCAAATGTATATCTTGCTTGATGGATGGATGCATGGATAATGACCAAAGCTTAGTACTTTGTGTACACATTTACATTCCAGTGTTACTTTCAGCAAGGATTTCTTTCCAAATTTTGTTGCATTGCTCTACTTTTTGTTCTGTCTGAAATGTTATTTTCTTTGCATGTGCTTTTAACAGACTAGTGGCATGTTGGCAATAGATGTCTTGTACCTTTTCCTGAACTTTGGAAGTTTTGTGATGCTACTATAATGTCTTTTGAAACAAATAGCAAGGGGAAGTGTTTTGCCTCAGTTTCCACTGGGAAAAATCAGGAAGAGAAAATACTTACAACCAAACTCTCCCAGATCAAAACAAATAAAACTACAAAGAAGAATTTAATATTCGATGATGAAGATTTGGAAAAGCCTTATTTCCCAGAACGAAGTCTGCCATCACTGACGGTTGCCTTTGAGCTGTCCAGCAATGGGGAAGAGATCCCTTGTACCATTAATAGATACCTACGTGATTATCAAAGAGAAGGGGCCCAGTTTTTCCATGGACATTATGTTCGTAAAAATGGGTGCATTCTTGGAGATGACATGGGGCTTGGAAAAACAATCCAGGTATTTCTGCCTCCTTTTCCTCTAAAAGTCCTGACAATATTTCTCAAATTGAATAAAGCATCCAAATTATCTATTTAGAAAACTAAATTGTGTAGTTTTCACAGTGCAATCCTAAGGGAGGTTAGGATTAGAAGATACTGTATATGAAATGAAGCAGTTGAATATGAGTAGACTTTTGTTTTTCTTTGTGAGTTTTTTGCTATCTTGTATAGTATATTGCTTCTTGCATTATTTTTGATGGGTGATGAATTAAACACAGCAGTGACAAGCTGGCATAGGCTTTTAAAAGAATTTAAAAGTTTTTTTCCTTTTCAAAACATACCATACTGTTTAAATCAAGTAATTGTAATCTTATTTCAAAATTTTCTCAGGGACGTAATAGGAACATTAACAAAGAGAAAAAAAAGTACTTATATTAGTTCTGGATGCTTGCATAGTTTCTAAGTGGCAGTTTTGATGACTGGTTTATAAAAAGCGAAGCATCGACATTTTAATGAATCAAAACCTTACTTTTTTCACACTGATCAGTATTAGAGATTTTGAATCTTTGACTATTTTGGCTTTAAAAAAACCTTATGGAATTGGTTAAAGTTTGATAATGAGAAAGTTGGAAGTATCTTTTAATTGGCTTTTCCATCCTATTTAAGATACTAAATAAAACTGAAATTAAACAGTTGATGAAACTGGAATTTTCTAATCACAAGCTAGGAAATGTATATACTATAAAATATAAATTCCATATATTTCTTAAAAATCAAGATTGGTTGCTACATGCCTTTTTATTCTACCTGTTGGAAATGTAATTGCATTAATTCTAGATATCAGTCTTTATAATATATCACACAAAATCAGTATCTGAAGAAAATAGCTGTAATTTATTGTCACATAGGGAAAAATAACCATATTATTTCTCAGAAAGGTAACTCATTATGTCCAAGAGAGAACAGTGTTCTGTGTGAAATTTAGAGATTAAATTGCATATTGATTTCAATTTACAATTTCATTGTATAATTTACCACTTTCCGTTTGCTTTGAACTTTCTATAAATAGTTTCTTGCATGATTTTGTAGGAAGCTGTATTTATAATGAGAAAACAGAATTCCTTTGACAAGTAACTTTTGTTCAAAATAATTTGAACTTAGTTGTAAATTGAAAGAAAATATACATAATTGGTAGGGATAGTTTCTTTTTAAACATAAGCATTTTTAAATGTGTTTACCTGATTGAAAGTTAAAAGTCTGGTTTAAGGCAATTTTATGAACTCAGTTATGAATAATAGTGCTTTTAAATGGTACAACAGACTGAAAGCAGCATACATATGTGTAGTTAAATTAACATAGTAAACAGTAGCAAATAAACCCTTTTCAATGGGGTTCTATACTAATATTATCTTTACATTTTCTGAAGACCGATCTTAACAACATTGTTTTGCTATTTGTTCCGGATCTTAGATTTGATTGATGCAAAATATTCTTTTGCCATTATGCCCATTCAAAATCCCACTAGTTTGCATTCTTCATATTTGTGGATTTAAACATAGTTACATATTTTTTTATTGCCTGTTTCTGTTCTATTCTTTGAACATTTCCTCTGTGCTTTCCCCAGGTTATTTCATTTCTGGCTGCAGTGCTAAAGAAAAAGGGAACACGTGCAGATATTGAAAATAATATGCCTGATTTTTTGCTACGAACGATGAGAAAAGAAATGTCATCTGTTCCAAAGAAAGTATGCTTTTCGTTTAAATACATTTATATTTGTCTTTAAAATGTAGTATAATTAATCTTTAACTGGAAAATGAATGACAGTGTTTGCTGAGTAAAATAAAAGATGATTTGCAGAGAGGAATCTCTAATCACTGGACTTCTACAGACTAGATGTAGATGCAGAGATTTGACTTGTCTTTTATAATCTTGAAGTAGAAGTTGCTTGGTAGGAATGATTAAATTTGTTGCTTAAAAAATAGTTTATATTTCTAGTAAGATTTGATGAGCATCTAATGGAATTCACCAGTTGTATTGAATGGATGTTGTTTGCACTGTGCTTTCACTTCAGATAAGCAGTTACTAGCTATGTCACTTTCAAGTTCTTGCTTTCTAGCCTCTAACTCTAATCCTATCTGTATCCTTTCTAAAATGAGTGGGTACTAATTAGGGGCTGCATTTAATACTTTCTTCTTTAAAAAATTTTTCCAGTAAAAAAAGACATAGAGGCAGTAAAGAGAGACATAGATGTCAGGCATGAAAGACCATGTGATCCATACATGAGAAGGTTCAATTAAATTAATTTATTACTAAAAAAAACTTACCAATGGGAAGATTCTCAAATAACACTTAATAGCTACTTGAGATTAGGACCAACTGAATTCAAGAGAGGTTGGACTAAGTCTGCTTGTGGCTGTGTAGGGATTCTAGGCTGATACATCGTTTAACTCCACTCCCAGGTTCTGCCACTCCTCCCCCTACAAAAAATTAATCATTGATAGAAACAAACAAACAAAGAAAATAAACATTGTGTGCCTGCATAAGCAAACACAAGGCAAAACCGATTGATTGATTGACTGAATGTATATGCTGCCTGACTTCTAGCGACTATAGGTGTTTGAAATAAAAATACTAAAAATCTACATTCAGTATTTATTTTCAGATTACATTAATAAATTTAATGTATTAGGAAAAGATTTGCTAATATATTTAATAAATGGCAACCAAATCTGAATACTTTTAATGTTTACTATAAATTTTTAAAGCTCTATGTTGAATTAATTGTTCATCTAAAACTGTTTCAGACTTTTAAATACTACTGAAAGATATTTTAGTTTTCTAGTATTCCAAATCTGGCAGCTAATAAAAGCAATTGAATTGAATTTTACATTGCATAAATGTATACATTTATAACAATAGGAGTTAATATTCTGTAAAAGATTAGTTTGTTTCAATTCCTTCAGCAATTTTCAACCAAAAACCTGGCTAATTGGGCATTTCCAAGAAGTCAATCTTTGCCCATTACTGTATTTACCACTAGTAGCCCTTTGAAACAAACTGTTTTGACAATTGGATTTCCCCATTTTGTGTATAAAATACCCCAGCCTAAATATGAAACAGTTATTCTGAGCATTTTATGTGTTTTCTGCTTGAAAGATAGTGTAGTTAATTCAAGTTCAAAATACTTCCAATATGTTTGAAACCATTGCTAATATCCCCAAATATTTGAATACCACTATTTGCAACTGTGCACAACATGCTATGGGAAGTTTAAAATTTATATGGTACAGTTTTATATAATAAAATGCTACCTAGGAATTATCTTTATTATTTCCTTTTCCATAGTAATTCTGTTAAAGTTTACAATTTACAACAATAAAAATTAAAACTAAAAGAATAAAGTGCAGAAAAGAAAAGAAAAATAAAAAGTATTAAATAAAAAAATAATCTAATAAAAAGAAATATACCGTGTTTCTCCAAAAATAAGACTCTGTCTTATATTTTTTTGAATCCTGAAATAGGTGCTTGGCCTTATTGCCATGCACTCAAAAGCCCGATTGGGCTTATTATCAGGAGATGTCTTATTTTGGGGGAAACAGGATAAAAAGTAGTGACTTCTTTCTTCATCATAACATGTATTAACAATTTTAGTTCCCGATACCCCTTCTCTTATCTATAAACAAATTCATGAAACCTCATAATTCCAGTTCTGATGTCAGCCAAACTCCACTAATGGTTACCAGAGATAAAAGCATATCTCTTTTAATCTTGATCCAATAAATCAGTTTTATATTCTTTCCTTTTACTTCTAATAGTCTTGATCGTTAGTCTCTTCAAATAATGTCCTAGAATTTGATTTTTCATTTTTTTTTCTTTGTACCTTTAAATTTAGTATAGGAAAATTATCAAGGTCATACTCTTGGTTTATTATTTGTACATTCCTTTTAATTATTAAGATATTGGCCCTTTTCTTTTGTATGTTCAGTGTAACATCTTTTTCCATATTCTTGTAGTCTCTCTTTTTAAAATCCACTTTCAAATCAGTCTCAGTCACGTCAGTTAATACTTTTATTTCCTCTTCCATAGCATCTTTTAAACAAAGTATATCAGCAGAGGTCGACATTCTTAAAAGTAACTTCTGAGGCCATTGTTGAAAAATGGTTTCCAATATGTCAAATGTTAGAATATTTTGTTTCATTCTGTATTAGTAAGTGGAATGTGAATGTTCTTCTCCTTTAATTGAAATTGTTATTCCTTCTAATTTCCTCTAATGTCCAATTTTGAAAGATTTATTGTTTTTTTAAAGAATTCAAACAAAAACATTTTCCCATAGGAAGGATTCTTTATAATTAATTCCAAAATCTTATTTCAAACTTACCTCAACCCTTACTTCCATCTGTAGTTTTCTAAAATCAAAGTTTTGCAGACAATCCTTTATCCAAAATTATTGCTTCTTCTGCTTGTGATCATGAAAACAAAATTTGGACTCTTGGCCGTATAACTGATGATAGAGATGCTGGAGTAGCCACCTGACTACCCTTCCCCATCCCACCCCACTTGGGCCTACTTCTGCTTGCCTCGGCCACTGCAGGTAGTGGGCCTGTTTCACACCCCCTTGGGTCCCACACTTCAGCCTACCTCCCATCCGACTGGGACCCTTCAGGCCTTGAGTCTGCTTCCCAACCTATTGGGTCTCACATCCTTGGGGCTACTTTCCACCTAAGTGGGTCCCTGCATGACTTGGGCCTGTTTCCCACTCCTCTGGGTGCCACACCCTTCTCCCACTCCCATGGTTTGGCTACTTTTTTCCCCCAAAGACCACTTTTGGGAAGAAGCTGCCAGTCCATCATGTGGCCTTTCTATATGGAGGCTGTGTGATGGGTCCCAGAAGTGGGAATCAATTTAGGAAATTAGACTTATAGAACAAAAAAAAAAAAAATAACAGAGTTGGAAGGGATCTTGGAGGTCTCCAACCTCGTGCTCAGGCAGAAAACCCTTTACTATTTCAGACAAATAGTTGTCCAATCTCTTCTTAAAAATTTCCAATGTTGGAGCATTCACAACTTCTGGAGTCAAACTGTTCCATTGATTAATTGTTCTAACTGTCAGGAAATTTCTCCTTAGTTCTAGGTTGCTTCTCTCCTCCTTGATTAGTTTCCATCCATTGCTTAAATACAGTATAAGTCATTTCATTATTCTGAAGACTTTGACAACTCTAGGTTCAATGGCTCTATGCAGAATAAATATGCCGAGGATTAGTTTCACCGGCATTAATTCTGGGCAAATCTCTTCCTTTTCTCGTTTGATTTGAATTTTCTGTTGTTTAATTATTTCTGTTACGTGTCTTGAAACTGGAGAAATCATTAGCCTCCTGACTTAATGCATCTGAGCTTGCTCATGCAGAAAGGGATTCTCGTACTTCAACCAGATACTGAGTTACTGTGGCAGAGCACTGCCACTTTTGGCAGACTAACATCTGAGTGATGCACTGCAGGCAGCAATGGAAAGAGGAGCTGAAAGAAAAGCTAAATTTGGTTGTATTAAAAATCATAGGGATTTTCCTTATCTATGCAATCATTATTCCTGTGCTGTCCTATTCAAAATCATATTTCAGCACTAATTTGGGGAAGGATCTGGACTGGAGGCTGTTCCCAAGTCTTCCAGGGATCATATGTGACTCTGGGCTCTATATAGTGCACCTCACTAACTGTTAAATCTTAAGGTTTCTGTTGGGGATTGATCTCTTCACTCATGCCACTTCATCATGAAAGCTGGTTAAACGGTTTTTATTTCTGCTTTTGTTTTCTCTCTTCTCTCCCCCCTTTTCTCGCCCTGTATGTGTTTCTTTATTGTTTTTAATTTAAGGGAGGGGGTACTATATATATTTTTAAACATTTCAAGATGCTTTTGTTTGAGAGGCAGAAGAAAAACAATAGCAATGAAATGTCTTGTGTTCCATACAAATATTATTACAAAGTGTTCGGTGCCAAACAGAGGCATTGTGTTTGAGATATTATAGCAGATATTCTTAGGCACTAGTCTAACAAGGATTTAAACTCAAGTCTCACAATTAATTTCAATATAGATGCTGGTAACAAAGGCTGACTTGAAACTTACATGTTTGTGAATTGTGGGAAAAATCCCAATTGGTATTTATGTCTGATTTGCTGTCCAATATTGGTAGATCTTCCCTGCATGAAGCTACACGTTCCTCTCCTTAACTTAGCACAAGATAAGAACATATATTTGATTCTATTTTTTTAGATTAAGCTAATTAAATTTTATTAGTAGTTTGATATCTATGTAACCTTTATATTGTTCTATTCGAAATAATATTTCAGTAGCAATGTGGATAAGTATTTGGGGATTATTTCCAGAGTTTCTAGGGTCCACATGTGACCCTATGACTTACTTGATTGTAACTTTATTTCTGTTAGTAATAGGAGCCAAAAGAATCATTCTGGTCAGAAACAGTCTGGATGCTATAATTATGAAAACTACTTTCTGTTGATAGGATCATTTTTGCCAGTAATACAATGTAGGGCCAATAGTAACTCAGTAAATCATCTATTTTAAATGTTGGCTGCTGAAATATACGGAAAGGAATTGTGCATTTGCTGGATTTAGCTCATGCTGGTTGGTGGCATGTAACTTGATTGTTCTATGTTATTTAAGGCTGCCATAAAACGTACCCTGGACTCCATTTTCAAAAATATTCTTATATTTACATCTTAATAAAATGTGCTGTTTTTTCTGAATTTATCTCTCATTTTCCTTGTTATAACAATTGAAAACTATATCATTTAAAAATTGTAACAGTGTGAGAATTTTGCTCTCTGGATACTTTTTGCTTTATTTATCAGCAGTATTATATGCTTCTTTTGCTTTAGATTTTCTTGATTGTGGCCCCTCTTTCTGTGTTGTATAATTGGAAAGAAGAATTAGATGTTTGGGGGTACTTCAAGGTTATAGTTCTGCACGGCAACAGAAAAGAGCACGAGTTAAATCGAATCAAGCTGGGAAAATGTGAAATTGTGCTAACAACCTATGAAACACTTCGCCTTTACTTGAACGAGCTTAATAGGTAACTACCAGGGGTGGGTTCTAATTTTTTTTACTACCAGTTCTGTGGGTGTAGCTTATTTTGTGGGTGTGGCTTGGAGGTCATGTGACTGGGTGGGCGTGGCTAGCTGGTCATGTGGCCGGGTGGCCATGGCTATATGTATAGGGACTACTCAGAGGGCTGAAAAAAGTCATTTCTGACAGGTCCTCGCTCTTTTGACTGGTCCTCACACTTATGACCATCCCCACATGTCACTCATTTCACAACTGCTTCTCTTCACCATGGTGATAAGATAGGGCAAAAAACGTAAAATGTGAGGTCAGTCGTATGTTGGAGGACTGGTCAAAAGTGCGAGGACCAGTCAAAAATAACTTTTTCAGCCCTCTGAGTAGTCCATATGCACAAAAGAACTACCCAGAGGGCTGAAAAAAATCATTTCTGACAGGTCCTCGCACTTTTGACCAGTCTTTGCACTTATGACTGGTCATCATTTATGCCCATTGTAGCATTCTTAACAACCGTGTCACTCATTTCACAACTGCTTCTCTTCACCATGGTGACAAGATAGGGCAAAAACATAAAATGTGAGGACAGTCGTAAATTCGAGGACTGGTCAAAAGTGTGAGGACCAGTCAAAAATAACTTTTTCAGCCCTCTGAGTAGTCCATATGCATAAAAGGATACAGCAAAAGAGAGGGAGAAAGGAAGGGAAGGAAAATTAGAGTAGGAGTGAGGGTAAGAGAGGGAGGAAGAGAGGAGGAGAAGGGAAAGGAAGAGGAAGTAAGGAAGAGAAGAAGAGGGGGGGAAGAGAAAGTAAGAAGGAGAGAAAAGAGAGAGATGGTAGGTTTGAGGAGAAAGATTGCTGTACAATAAAAAAGATGAAAGGGAAGAAGGCCAACCCCAAACAAATATAAAGATATTAAGATAAAGAATGAATTGTTAAACTTTAAAGAATAAAAGAGAACAAATATGAATAAATAGCAATAATTATAAACACACATACAAACATACAATGTATTTTCTTTGAACAGAGTATTTGGCTGGTTCACAAATTTAAACAATATTTAGTCATTTCAATTAAATTTACAATTTCTATATTTCCTTTTTGCCATATATATTCCTCATCTATTTTTTTAACAACCCAATATTACCCTTCATCCTCATCTCTAATCTTAATCAAATTCAATTTTTCCCTTCTATTCTATATTATACACCTTCCCATTGTCATCTATTTTTATATCCATCCTCACATTGGTTAATTATGTAATATTACAGTTGTTTAATACAAATTCAACATTTTAATATAAATCAATTAGTTATATAACTATTTTTTTTGTATATTAATCAATATGAACATGAATATTCCAATTATTTCCATGCAATTCAATTTCTTACAAATCAATTAATTATATTTACCAATAATAACAAACCAAATAATTTCCCCCATATATTCCTCCAAACCACAACCATTTCTGCTTTCAACACAATATACAATTAATAGTATCTCAATTATTACAATTCCCTAGTTAAATAGAGCTTTTTGTCTTTTGAGTTTTAAAATCTTGAACTCTCCTCTTTTGCCCTAAATTTCGCATTGTTTGCAGTTTTGCACCTACCTTTTTTGGTGAGGAAAAAGAAAAAGAAATCTCTCTCTGCCTTGTTTTGTCACGTTGCAGCAAAGACCCTGCTTTACTTTCAGTTTCATTTTTTCAGCATAGCTAGGGAGAAAAAAAATCTGCTCCAGCACTCTTTGTAGCTAGCAACAGAGCCCTGCACAAAACAGCTGAGAGCAAATCAGCTGAGAGTCAGGAGGCTGATCTAATCAACTTGTGCTAATTAACCTATACTGAAGCTGAAAGGGGCAGTTTTTTCTATTTTTGCAGGCACCGGTCTACTCATTTGTTTTCTTTTAACACTGATCAGCTATAGGGCAGCTCTTTGAAGCCCCGCGGCAAAGTTTAAACAGTTTTTTTCCCTCTAGCCATCAGCTGGGATTCAGGAGGCAGCAATAGATTGGGAGTGGGTGGGGTAAGCAACCGGCAACCGGGCCGGGAACTGGTTCGGGGGCATGGCCAGCCAATCTTATTATCGGTTCTCCGAACTATTAAAAATTTTTACTACCTGTTCTTGTGAATCAGTGTGAACCGGGAGCAACCCACCACTGGTAAACTATGTTCTGTAATGACTGCTACTGAATATGAAGCTTTTTTAAATAAATTGGGGCTATCAATCCTTGAAATATCTAGAGATAAAGGAAAAGGTATGTAAGGAATATAATCCTGGGTACACAATTTGTCTGTTGAAATCTATGTGACTTAAACACATGCAGACAAATGAAAACGAGTCCCAGAGATTTTCAGTTTCCTCATTCTCTCCTCTATACTCCTTAGCCCCATTTTTCTTAAATGGATTCAGACATTGGATTCTGTCCTGTTGTAACATGGGCTTTGTTCAACTTCACCCTGAAAGTTAGAACAAGATTTAGAATAAGACAGAATACATGGGTGAACTCTTGTAAAAAAAACATGGTCCCCAAAAGCCTACATAGATCATGGATCAGTAATACTGCAAGGCAGTGAATCTAATCTCATACACGGGGGCTTGGGCATTCTCCAAATGCTGCCAATGAAGAATACCCATTAGTAGAAGACAGAGTCGAGAGTTTGCTTTCCAGTCCTCTTTCAGTGACCTGTGTTTGTCTGTATTTCCATTTTAGTAGCTGGGCATCCTTCCAAATAAAGCCCTATTTTCCTTCTTAAAAACTGTTTATAGAATACCTATGGGCCTTTAAACCTTAATTATAAACAAAGATATGCCTATTGCCTTAAACTTTTAAATGTGCTGTACTCTTTAAAATGGAGAAGTGAAATATATATATGAGAGCTGCTGTGGTGTAGTGATTAAGGTGCTATATTAGCAGCAGAGATATCCAGTTTGTAATCTTTCTTTAAACAGAGCAACTGGATGACTGACATTAAGCCAGTCATTCAGCCATACATTAGAAAAATGAAAACATATCTATCACCTTGCACTGGTCCAGTGTATTAGGTTATGGCCCCTAACCTTCAGTAAACAGGCTGCCATCCTGCAATGTATTGATTCAAACTATATATATATATATGTATGTATGTATGTATGTATGTATGTATGTATGTATGTATGTATGTATGTCTCTCTGTCTGTCTGTCTGTCTGTCTGTCTGTATATATGTATATATGTATATATATGTATATGGCAGAATAGGTTCAGCCTATTCTGTTCAGAATGAAAAGTTCAGTATGAAACAATGAGCACTAGCTCATTATGATAACTGAATTGAGGGAGAGACTTTAGAAAAACTTTTACCAATTCCTTATGTTTCATAGCTTACAGTGGTCAGCTGTCATTGCAGATGAAGTACATAGAATCAAGAATCCAAAATCTCAGATTACTCAGACAATGAAGGCTCTAACATGTAAAGTTCGGTTGGGACTTACTGGGACAATTTTACAGAACAGCATGAAAGAGCTTTGGTGTGTTATGGACTGGTAAGTGAAATAAAATTTAATATTACAAGCACAGATGGAGTGTTTATAATCCTTTCTCCCCCTTGTTTATCTCTTTGTGCAACAAAGTTCTCATGTATTACACGTGGCTGGCACTCACATGTCTTACAGATGTCTTTTACAGAGAATTTTGGCAAACCAAAATTTAGTTGTCTGTGCCAAGAATTGATAGAACACATATTTCCCATTGTGTGAGTGTGTGTCAAGGAACTGTAGAATATAAGCCATGATAAATGTGCATTTATTACTGTGTAATGTGTGAGATGATTCCTTCAATGCCTGATGTCATTGGTTGTAGGCATTTATACGCTGCTTAACAATACAAGGAAAGAGCAGTTTAGAAACCAAATATATGCCTTCTTCTTTCTGTTAGGTATATAGCACTTGAGATGTGATATAGAAAAGGTCCTTCAGGGGATATATAGGCACACCTAGTGCAGCTGTTGCAATTTTGTGAAAAGGCTTGTTTATTTATTAGAAAATTTATATTGCCGCCTACTCGCACATGGCGACTCAAGGCAGCTTACAGGACATAAAAACACAATATAAAAGAAATAAAAATAATAAAAAATAAAAATAATAAAATAATCTTTACACTCTGGTGACAATACACATTCATACCAGCCATTTAATGGGATCCATCCTGCTCTAGGCTCCCCAGGCCCGCTGGCAGAACCATGTCTTCAGGGCCTTCCGAAAGAGTGTTTAAAGTGGTGGTCCAGTCTAATTTCAGGAGGGATGATGTTCCAGAGGGAGGGAGCCACCATGGAGAAGGCCCTTCTTATGGTTCCCACCAAATGTATCTCCTTAGGGGATGGGATCCACAACATCCCTTGCCTCTCTGCTCTAGTGGGCTGGGTAGAGCGGGTAGGCAAGGAATGTTGCGGGTTCCGTCCCCTAAGGAGATACATCTGATGGAGCCCAGAAAAAAGTTGTATTGTTTTCCTGGGCTTGTACAGTAACTTGCTATCTCAGTACCACCATAACTTTGTTAGCATGGCATATATGTTTCTTAGGGTACATATCTGTTTGAATGCACCACCTTTATAGTGTCTGTTTGAATGCACCGTTTTTATAGTACTTTCAGCATTGGAAGCTAGTGAAGTTATAGTTGTAATAGTAATGGGATAGAAGTTTCATATGCTGGTTTATCTTCCCATTTTTTCTAATACTGGGATTTTTTTCCTGCAATAATCATGTAAGAATACATTAAAACTATTCTAATTTCATTTACGAGTCTAGCGAAAACAATACAGGTCAATGCACACAATCATTTTTAAACTTTATGGTTGCATAGTACAACTGTCGTTGATAGTAATATTGTCAGCCTTAACAAACATTACATTTCCATAAATTGGAAAACAGGTTTGACTTTCAAGATATCATGAATTAGATATAATAAAGTTCAATAAGGAGAGTTCTAAAAATGAATGTATTTGACAATATTATATAAAGTTAAAGTGCAATTTAATATGAATTTGTGGAGTGGTAGATCTGATTTAATTCATTTGAATTTATTCCCAGGTAACCTTATATGTACAGGTACTTCTCGACTTTTGATCGTAATGGAGTCTGCCCATTAAGGTTGCATGTCATGATGACCATTCAGTGAAATGTCTTGCTTAAGCAGCTTCTATCCCTACTCTTCCCAGTGCAGTCGTTAAACAAATGTGTGGGTTGTTAAAGTGAAACCCGGATGCCTCAGGTAGAGGCTTTCCTCAAAATACAAATGATAAAACGAGAATAAACCCAGAAATTGGTCCAACAAATAGTTAGAACTTGGTAAATCTTTCAGCTGGTATATAAAAGTCAATAACAACTGTAGATCTTTGACTCTAATCTTAGATCTTTGATCTAAGCCTGCTAAAATTAATATCCTGTATAAGTGCTTGATACACAAGAAAACAACAGTTTTCAACAGTTTTCTCTTTCTCTTAGGGCTGTACCTGGGCTGTTGGGTAGCAAAACACGTTTCAAGACAGAGTTTTCTGAGCCTGTAGAACTTGGCCAGCGGCACACTGCAACTAAAAGAGAGCTAGCCACAGGTCGAAAGGCAATGACAAGGCTAGCTCAAAAACTATCGGGCTATTTCTTAAGGCGTACAAAGGCTCTCATCAGTGACCAGTTGCCCAAGAAAGAAGACAGAGTGAGCACCATTTACTATCTTGGTTTATTCCTGTTACTGTGGATTTTGTACAATTATATAGTCGGTATGTTAGAGTATCCTGCATATGGAACTGCCCATGTGTAGTTCTATATGCTGGGGGCGTGTGGGGCTGGAGATCCATGCTGGACTGTAACAGCACACTTGGGGATGGGGAACTAGAAAAGGACTTGATTGTTTCCTTGATTGCTGATTTAAATAATATAAATAATTGTAACATTTATAATTGGCTTCAAGAAAAAATGAGTTATCCTTCCTCTCAAAGGCTATGAGCAACCTAGCCATCCTCCAAGCCATTTCTTTCTAACATTTGGAGGAAGAGGGTTTTCCCTTTCAGAGAACTCTGGAGGTTACTGTGTGGGACTTTATTATGTTTTCCTAAGCGCTTCGTAGGCACCAAGTGAATGTAAGATAAAACTCATTATTTTTTTGTGTGATGTTATCAGTAATATTCTTTCACTTGGAAGACAGAGATTTTTGAATACCTGAACGATAGAAGCTATCTCTGTGAACGTAAAACTTTGAGTAGGGAAACTAGAAAAAGGAAACATAATTGTTTGTGGCATATGTGACATATTGCTAAATGATATTCTGGAGGTACAAGGCCTTTACTTTCCTGCTACTTTTTTTCTGGATAGTACTTGCTAATCACTAACAGTTTTTATGGAAAAGATATTTTCCATTTTCTTATATAGTCTGCAGTGCTGGGATTTTCCGATGTTTTCCCATCAAAGTACAAATCATATCCAACTCTGCTTAGCTTTTACAAAATCATCCATGGTCAGCTAGCTGTTGCTGTTTGATACAAATATTTTATCAAACATTTTTCCATAAGTGCCTTTTCAGCCTTGCAAGGATTTGGTCTATGTCACAGTGATATCATTAAATGGTATGTTATAAAAGCAGAATTCCAAATACTTTATTTTCTAGAATCTGGATGAATTATTAGCACCTACCTTTAGCCTGTAGTAGTTATCATGGGCTTTCAGCAATGTGCACATAATTCCTTTGTTATGTTATATTTCTATAGTATTATTGAAAATAATGAAGGGAAGTGCTGCAGCCTTTCTGAAAATTACCCAAGTGATTGTTGCAATTATTGTTCCTGGAAATTCAGAGGGCATCATTCCTCTTGATGAATTCTTTGAAATAAGTAGGGATTTGGACTTACTTTGGTTCTTTTATATCTTGCATGAATCTTCCATTCCCACTGCTCATTAAAATAACCTTGTCTGTCCTTTTCATTAAAGTTCATGTCTTGAAATAGCTATTGATTGGGGAGCTCAAAATCTGTTCCTACGGAATGCATTCTTGATTGTCTGAGTTTTTTAGAAAATACTAGCCTCTCAGTTTCCCTGGATTTCATCTTTATATACTTCTTTGGAAAAAAAAATATTTGCTCTCTTAATGGATTTTTGGAATACTTGCGTATTTTTGTTACTGAATCTTACACTTTATGTGGGTCTAGAAATGGGTCAGTATGAAAAAAATTATTTGTTTTTCTTTTTTAGATTCAGTAAACTGCATCAACCTTAGGTACCGAAAGCATGATTTGAAAAATAAGAGTTTGAAATAAACCCTCTGCTTTTCTTCTCATTTCCACTAAATATTTCTGGAACATAACAATATTCTTATGAATAATTTTCATGCAGAGACAGTCATTCTCTAGCATAGATTGATGGAAGATGCATAGATGCACATATGTATAATATGTTCAGTATTTGTTCAGAATCCATGAATTAATTGAAGTTCCATACTTTTTGTGCCTCTTTTTTATAGTATAAAAGTTTATTAAGAATTGATAAATCCAAAACTGTGTGGCTTTGTTCCCTTTATGAAAGATGTATGACTTTTCAATTATCCTGCCTGGAATGTTTTGATAAATGTAGAAATACATTTTAGAGAACACCCAATCAGATGTTTAATAAAGATACACATTTGTCTGCTGCTCTTTCTTCCTTGTTTATACCTGCCTTTCAGCTAAAGCTTCTAATAATGCAGTCTAAACTGTGTTTTCTAAAGAGAAGATTAACAGCAATGTCACTCTGTTGCCTTTAATCTAGAAGCTTTTATTTTATCCCATTCTCTTGATAATGTGAGTATATGTTCAAGATAGCATTCGATTATTATAGCACAGCATGGTGGTGCTGCTTTGTGGGTGGCCTAAATGCAGGAGGGGTCTTAGAATATCTGTATCCTGCTGGTTGAGACCAAAAGATGTCATGGAGATGCCACCCATGGTCTTAAAGAGGAAGGATTAAGTATGTCATACCACTGTCCAAGAATCTCTCCCTCCTATATCAGCCATTCAGAATGTCAGTCTTAAAAATTGGCTGTTTTCCTTTATTCCTGCTGTCTGCATTAGTCTCTACAATAGTGCCAGGAAATGGCAAATGGATCTTTTAAGCAATTTAAGCTCTATTGTCTTAGGGATTGAGAGGGATCACAACAGTTTATCTTTCACATTCTTAGCAGAATGTACCATTTCAATATAAAGTGCTAGTTGATCATAATCTTTGAAAAAGCCCACCTCTTCAGTTCTCAAGCTTGGTACATATTTTAGTTTGTGATGTATTATTTGTGTTGTTTTATTCCCCCTGTTTTGCATTTTATCTCGCCAGATGGTATATTGTTCTTTGACAGAGTTCCAGAGAACCGTTTATAAGACTGTATTGGAGACAGAAGATGTGCAGTTAGTTCTGCGGGCATGTGAAGCATGTAGCTGTAATAGTGGCCATAAAAGGAAGAATTGTTGCTACAAAGTAAGCATTATTTTAAAACTTAAGTGTGTTTGAAGTACAGTGACCATCTACAATAGTCTTTCAACCTACTCCATATCTAGCTTCTGTTTTTTTCCCCTTATAAATCTTAATGGGGCCATAGAGTAGATATGATATTCTGTACTGTAGATAGAATAAATACAAACAAACTAATTGAGGAGGGGAGGGGAATCCCAGGTCTGTGTAATGCTTCTAACTTTATTTTTTTTTTAAAAAATTAAAATAGCACTGATTTGAGTTACCAAAAAAGAAGTTCAATCATTATTACAATGGTATTACAATAATGCTGAAACTTGTCTATGAGAGCCAGTCTGGTGTACTGGTTAAGGTGTCAGGCTAGAAACTGGGATACTCCGAGTTCTGGTTCTGCTTAGGCCCAAAGCCAGCTGCGTGACCTTGGGCCAGTCACTTTCTTGAAGCCCTAAGAAAAAGACAATGGCAAACTACTTCTGAAAAACCTTGCCAAGAAAACTGCAGGAACATGTCCAGGCAGTCTCTGAAAATTAGACACAATTGAATGGAAAAAAGAAAAGTATCTATTGGGTGGGGACTAATTCATCTTTTGATAAATAGATGTTTTTTGAATGGGATGCTAAATGTGTGTCTAATCATACCTCTGTTTTAAAATGGTCTCGTTGATTGCTATTGATTGACTGCAGGTTAAGCAGATGTATTTGAAAATGTTGTCTCAAAAGAAAAAATAATCAAAGAAAGACTTTGTGGCACACCTTTACAAGCTATATTACTAAGACATAATAGAACCTGTTTTATTATTGCTCATCTCGTGTGATCCATAAAATGAGTAAACTTAACTTTTGTCATGTTTACCTCACTGGAATTACCACAACATAAATGGTCAGTGAATCATCACCTAAAAACCAGCCAGGCATAGCCAGGAAAGTAGTCATTTGATACAGTTGTTGATATCATTGCTGGTCTACTGGAAAGCTATTGGATGAGATTTTTTTTTAGTTGTTTCAGTTTAAATATGTTTCAGATACTTGAAGAAGAATACTTTGAATTTTAAGCATGTGTGGAATAAATTCCCAGGTGTTTTTAAGTTTATATCCTAACTTTATACAAAATAAGCAAAGTTAACGATTGTGAAAGGTGAGGCAAAATACATTTTTGCATAGGCTTCAAACATAGCCTACGGAGAAGAGGTGGAGGCAATATTTTTCCAGGGTCTGGAAGTCCAGGGGACTTGGCCCAGCCATCATGGAGAGAAAAATGAGCTAAAAGGTTATTCTAGATAATTTTTGTCAATTTTTTGGATTTAAGCATCTGTATTGGCTGTTATGAAAGCCAGTTTGGTATAGTTAAAGGCATTGGACTCTAGGCCTGCCTAAGGCACAAAGCTAGCTGAGTGCCCTTGGCCCAGTCTCACACTACAAATCCTAAGAAGGCGGTCATGGGAAACCACTACTGAAAACGTTGCCAAGAAAACTGCAAGGATTTAATCTAGGGCAGGCAGTTGCCAAATGTTAACACTGACTTGAATGTATCCCCCTCCCCTGCCCACACACATATTATCTGTTATACTTTAAGTTATTTGTTCTAGTCATGAAAGTCATATTCACATTTCAGCAGTTAAAGGAAGGTAATATAAACTATTCCGTAGTGTAGATCATCGTTTTTCGTGCATTAATAAAACTGCATGCTCCTTCACTTTGCTTGCTCAGGAAGAGGAAACCATCATAATTTAATAGATTACTGGTATCAGGAAGAATGGACAGACTTCATAATAATTGGAGACATTGGGACACCAGGGATTGTGACAGCTGTTGCTGCCGATAGGATTTACACACCTAAGAACATATGGAAGTCTGCAAAGTACATGGAAGAACTGACACAAGATGCCAGAGAGAGGGAGTGGTGTCTACAGATTATGCCTCTTTGCATAACAGTGGCACATCTGAATAAACATTGAGCAGCCAAAAGATGTTTAACTAATGGACTAATGAAATTGAAATGCATCACTCAGTCAAAAAGTTCCCAGTCCATGGCTTTCAAGCTATGTTTACAGAAATCATTTCTGATTTATCAGAACGTTTCTGATTCTTCTGTGTAGCTTTACCTGTACTTGAACTAAGGTCTGATCTTATTTATTGTATTAGTCAACATAAAACATCTTGAACAATGTACAATCTACATTCTGAAGTACTTTAATCTATTATAGATCTTTGTTATGCCTTTTCCACCCTATTCTAATGTTTGTGTAGAGAGGGGGCTTTAGCAGGTTTAATGCATTACTCTCCATTCCAGCCTGGTTAAGATGGCAATTATTTCACTTATATATATATATATATATATATATATATATATATATATATATATATATATATATATATATATATATATATATATATATATATATATATATATATATATATATATATATATAAGGGGGAGGGAAGTATATGTAATGGTCTGTGAAAATAACCTTGGCAAATAGGAGGAAGAGCTGCAGCTCAGACAATGCTCCAATAAGAGAAATCTGAGTCTGAAGGAGGGGAAGAGAAGGAGGCCACTCTAGTTTTCTGGAAAGTAAAGGCAAGGGAGGGGAGAAATGCTTTCAGACATGCAAGATTCTGTTACTATAACCTTCAAATAAGGGTGATATTAATACTCATTGTTTGGGGTGTGTTTGGGCTACCTCGAAAGGCTAACAGTATAGATCTGCAGTCAAGTTAGCTCTTGTTATACATATGAGGACCTTGAATGAATATAGAGAGTTAGAATTCAGTGCTTTTCAGATGACAGTTTCAAAGCACATTGTATTTTTTATATTTGAAAGACTATTGGAATGTTTGCTGTTCATAAAATGAAAAGGAAATTGACATTTTTTTTGCCTTTTCCAGATGAGCATTTTCCCATTATAAATAATAACAAAACGTTTTAATTTGACACTCTGATATGAAACTTTAGAGGCGGAATATTGTGTATTTTTCCATTCAGTCAAGTACAAAATACATTTCTAATATTGCAGAATTCAGGTTTTCTCCCCAATCCTGAGAAAAGAAACCCAAACACTGGATTTTGTGGAATAAATATTTCCTGCCTTATTTAAGTACTATAGTTCTCTGAGCTTTTAAAATGTTTATATTTCTACAGACAAATGCTCACGGCGAAACAATGAATGCGTTATATTTCAGTTATTTGACAGTCCTTCGTAAGATAGCAAATCATGCTGCCCTGTTACAGACGGAGAACACTAGCAAACAGCAGGTTAGTTTTCTCAAGTCTTTGATTTGAAGCAGCAGCTTACTGGTAAATTCCATTCTTCATTTTATGTCTCACTCATTCTGTTAAAATTATGTTGAAACTATAGTTTTTCAAGGAATACACTTCAAGTCTGTAATTTACTGTTTGAGTCTAGTAATAAAAATACGATTATAGTGTCTACCATCCTTACTCAGTTTGAGTACAGGTAGTCCTTGTTTAGTGATGTTTGTAGTTATGACAGTAGTGAAAAAGTAACTTTACAACCAATCCACAATTTATAATCTACATGGATCTGTAAAACAGAGGAAAGCTGAATTAAGATCATATGCATTTCACCTAAATGCTGCTTTGCTTAACGACTGAATTACCTATATTGCTGTCCCCAGATCTGCTGTTTTCTGCCTTTACTTTTTTATGGCAACAGGGACAGAACGCAAAATTGTAAGGAACATAGCAAGAACTGCCCCATTAGGAAAGAGGCAATGTGGTGGCCTCATTCCACTCCCTGTAACCTAGCAATCTCCTTGATACCTGCTGTGTGTTTTACATTCATTTATTTCAAAACAATCTTTCTGAGAGCAGCTTTCTCTAGCCAGTATCAGTAGTTAAGCTAAAAGCCTGCTCTTTTTCTTTTTTTCTTTCTTGCCTTCTAATAGAAAGAGAAAAAGGATGGCTGTGGAATGTCCAAAGGGGTTAGGGAGGGCTTCTGCTTTCTAATTTTCCTTCTTTTTGTCTCAAAATATAAGTATGGTGTAGTAGCAGTCAGATGTCCTCGCTTAGGAAAATCAACAGAGGATTCAGTTGCTATTTCCCATTTTCTCCTCGTCCTTTCTAAGAAATGAGGGAAATGAAATTACAACCAGAACCTGATTGTTGTAACTTTCAATCTGGAATAGAATAGAATTCTTTATTGGCCAAATGTGACTGGATGCACAAGGAATTTGTCTTTGGTGTAGATGCTCTCAGTGTACATAAGGAGAATAAAATACATTCATCAAGAATAAAAAGATATAACACTTAGTGATAGTCAAGGTTACTAATAAGCTATCAAATCGTACTAGGAAACAAATAAAAACAATATAAATTGAGAGATACAAGCTACATGGTTACAGTAATAAGTAGGAAGAGATAGATACTAGTAAGGAAGAGAAGAAGAGTAGTAATACAGTCTTAGTAAATTATTTGACAGTGTTGTGAGAATTAGTTGTTAAGCAGAGTGATGGCATTCAGGAAAAAACTGTTCTTGTGTCTAGTTGTTCTAGTGTGCACTGCCCTATAGTGTCGTTTTGAGGGTAGAAGTTGAAACAATTTATGTCCAGGATGTGAGGGGTCTGTAGATATTTTCACAGCCCTCTTTTTGACTTTTGCAGTATACAGAACCTCAGTGGAAGGCAGATGACAGACTCAATGATTTCTAAGGGGGAATAATCATGACAATTTGAAAGCCAGCAAATGCGAATAGGTTAATAGAGCCGAGGTGGCGCAGTGGTTAGAGTGCTGTACTGCAGCTACTTTAGCTGACTGCTACTTCAGCAGATCAGTGGATCAAATCCCACAGGCTCAAGGTTGACTCAGCCTTCCATCCTTCTGAGATGGGTAAAATGAGGACCCAGATTGTTGGGGGCAATATGCTATATAGTATACTGTCGATTGTTGTAAGCCTCCCAGAGTCCTCGGAGAGTGGGCGGCATAGAAATATGATTAATAAATAATAATAATAATAAAATAATAATAAATAAGTACCATTTTGATTGGAAGGTAACAGTGATAACTGAGTGCCTTTGGCATATAGCCATACTGGCCACATGACCAGGAAAAGTGTTTTTGAACTATGATGGCTCCCATAGCCAAGAAATGGAGGTGAGCACCGCACCCTAGAGTTGGACACGTCTGGACAGGGAAACCTTTATGTTTACCTGGTTGTGGGCATTCTCTATAGAAGATAGATTGCTACTTGCAGAAGTTTGACAAGGGATTTTCATTTGTGTAACAATAGCAATAGCAAAAAGGCATTCCTTCTACTTTAAATAAGCCAAAAGGAAAAAAAAATGGGTGGAGCTGGAATGACAAAAGGATAAATAAGAATAAATTCCATTTTTTCAGCCACTTCCATGACTGAAAGTGACCTCAGATCTGATCCATTTCTTTAGTCTACTCTTCCATATTTTTTTGCTCCTCCAGAATATTTTCATCAAATTTCTGCTATTTGTAGTCTTATCTATCAATTCCTCATCCTTCCTCCCTCCCTCCCTCACACTAAATGTTTATGATATGAACAAATCTTGTATTTCATATCTTGAATTTCTCCATATATTGTTTTCTGAACTCTATAAGAGAGAGAATACACACATCAAATGTACAATATGTAGTTTTTCAAATGTTTTCAATTTCTCCTTGCACTAAGTGTATCCTTCCACTTCTTTTAATTCAGCTATTAATTACTTTAGCATTTTCTTTTCCTCGATTTGTATTTTATTGTAGGAGGCCTACATCACAAGGATCTGCAGCCATGTTTTTTCCAAGTTTCCTGATTTTGTGGACCTTAGCAAAAATGCTGCTTTTGAAACTCTTTCTGATCCAAAATATAGTGGGAAAATGAAAGTAAGTAAATGAAGGGAAAGATGGAGTAGAGCTGTTTTCCAGTACATATTTTTTTTGCTTTCATTCAGCACACCATGAGTAGTAGTGAAATGACTATTAACAGGCAGGTAATTGAACATTCCCCATAGCAAAAATACAAATTATTTATTGGTTTGCTTTTACCTTGAAGGTAATGGTTGTTCAGAAAAGATGTTCCTATTTCCACGTAAGTTTGATAGTCAGTATTCTGTATTTTTGTAAGGAATTCACTATTACAAGCATATTTTAAAATATGGAGTTAGCAAGACACTAATAAAATGAAAGCTTTAATCAGACACAATTGCCCTTAGAAGATTTACTTTATTTTTAATGAGTTTACAAAGCTTTAGCTGAAAGAAGATATGACAGTTTTTAAAATTAGATTTGAATCCAAAGCTCAAAAATTTATTGCTGACTTCTGTAGAGTTAATTTACCTGAAGTTAATCCTTTTTATTAGTTTATAATATAAAATACAAAAATACAAAAGCAAATAACAGGAAAAATAGGGGAAGGAAAAGGGAAAGGGAAGAGAAAAGTGTAGAAAAGAAGGGAAAAAGAAAGAAAAGGCATTGACTTCCGACTCCCTTTGGTGCAGTAGAATAAGGTAACATCAAACGTCAACTTTTTACTTTTTCATAATAGTATAGTCAGCCATTTCTATAGCAACAACCTATCTAATCAGTAAAACCCAAAATCAAAAAAATTTTTCTACCTCAAGCACAAAGTCCAGAAGTGGTTTCCAAGTAGAAACAAAAGTAATTGTGCTTTTTCTTTTACTAAAGTCAATTTAACCACCTCTGCTAACTCCCATCAGTTTTTGCATCCATTCATCACTTGTGGGGATTAAAGGGTCTTTCCATATTTGTGCATAAAGTAATATTTCTGCCATCAGTGTAGAGTTAAACAAATCAGTAACTGAAAAATTGAACTGAAATAGGTATCTTAAGTAGCCAGGATAGTGCCAAGTTTGTTTTTATGAATTACTGTAATACAGTTTCTAAATTATTTCAGTAATCTGTCATGCTCCTTTGTGTTGGAAAATATTTTCTGTGTGAAATAATAGACGATCTCTGATAACTATTAAAAATACTTCGCAAAGGCAGGCTTTCAAGAAGTTTCTTCAGTACCCTGGGATGCAGTTCATCTCAACATATTCAAATGTTCTGTGATCACCAGTGCTGTCCTTTCATTGTGCTGTTCATAACCTGTTTGCTGGAAGAAAGCATTTGGTCATTAGAGAAGACAGGAGTCTAGGATGAGAGAGTGTTGGATTTAGCAGATCTGCAGATATTCCATTAATGTACTTTTGTTCCAACTCTATTTGAGGTCCTCAGATAGAAAAGAATGATTTTATAGAGATGGAGGAGAGGAAGAGATTTCATCTTCAGATATTTGAGCATTTTTCTCACTCTCAGAGTGGCAACCAGTATAATCCAGGCTCATTAGGATTGCAGCCTTAGTAAATTAGTTAAATGTGATTATTGCCTGTAGGCAAAGATGAAATAATGAGCAAATCACAATGTGGCTTGTGCCTTTTACATTGTTACAGGATGGTGCTATTTTTGTTCCATGCATTTTCTTTTATTTAGTATTAAACAAAGCCTTTATTAGCATGGAGAGGATTATTTCTATAATAAAACATAGTCATAGACAGTGCTGTCATATCAATTAGTATTAGCTTGTAGTCCATAATATTTGGAATCCTGTGATGCAGTGTCATGAGCAACAGGATCTTCTACTCATTGAACAGGATAGGATTCTTCTCCCTGCTCTCAAAATTTAGGTCAGAGAATCCATAAAGACCAAAGGAATGTGAGGAGCAAAGTGAAGAAGGGATATCCCATTATTGAGCAGACGTTCAATTCTGAACATTAGATGCCCAGAAATCATAGCATACCTTAATTTAGTTGATTCTCTTTTTCCGCCTTGGTTAAAAAAGGATGAATAGATTGGGATTTTTTGTTTAGATTTTTATTTTATTCAAAAGATTAAAATACAAAATACAAAATGAAAAGAATTTACAAAGATGAAACAAAAGTAGACAAGAATATTAAGAAAAAGTGAATTAAAAGGACAAAGAACAAAAACACGTATTATCCCCTCTAGTTTAACACTGTTTGCAACAACAATATTGCAACAATATAATAGCTTCTGTCGAGCCCGACATATTGCTCGACAGTGCAGGGACGGGAAGGAGGAACGGTGGAGGATACAAAACAACATGATGTGCTGGGAAAAGCAGCTGTTCACGGTGGTGGTGGTGGCACTGGGTATAGGTGGACGGTTTCGGGACTGCGGTGTGTCGGGGATAGAAACTGGGGGGTGGTTGCTGCTATGCCAGTGATGGTGGACCTTCCGTGGACGCTGGTGGGATGAATACGTGACGGAGGCATGGCAACTGACCTCCGCGGTGCTGACTATGTCAATAGAGGCTGGTATGCTGATGCAGAGGAGGGGCAGTGGCCAAAGAAGCGCTCCCCAGTTGGCGGACGTCCACCCGGCCAACAAGGGTGGGGCAAAGTGGCGTAATAAAAGTTTGGAGCTTTAAGTGGCGTTAAAACGTTTGGAGGTCAGTGTTTTCTAGGAGCTAACAGCTGCATTAAACCAGCCTCACTAACCCAGTTGGGTGTATCCTGTTGTGTTGTGTTGTGTGTTGCTGTTTCCATATTGTTCGGGAGAAAAAGCTGAGAGAAAGTTGGCGCTACGAACGTTCGCCTTGTAGCGCCTTTTATTATGCCACTTAGTTTAGCCAGCCCTAAGTTAAGGCTGGATCCTGGCCTTGGCAGACTCAGGAGGACAGAACACCCAGCCACTGGAACCCACCCACTGCCCCAGAGGATGGGGTAGGACTCATTGAATGGGCCACATGCAGTGCTCCTGCGCAGGTACTGCAGGATAGTGAATGGACCTGGGGCAACCATCTGGAACCCAGGGGCCCCAGGCGGCTCGTGCACTGTCACAAGAGTATCTGGACAGGCCTATATGTGGGCCCTGGGGGGATGGCCGCCTCAGGCGATGTGGGGTCCACCACTACTACAAGCAACCTTTGATGGGAGTCCGGACCGAGTGGCTATGTTTTTGAGCCAGGTCATTAGTTATATGGATTTGTATGGTCGTTTCTATATGTCCCAGTGGGCAATAGTGGTAGCGATTACGACTGTGTTGAGGGGGGAGACAGCGGACTAGGTAGCTGACCTCACAGCGACCATGTCCAGGAATTAACAGACAGGCCTGTTTCTGGAGAGCCTTAGGGCCCGCTTCAAGGATGACTCCCGAACACAGCAGGCTGAGGGGGAGCTGGTGTCCCTGAAGCAGAGGGGGTGACCCGTGAGAGACTGTGAAGGACTTCGGAGCAATCGCAGGAAGATTGTGGGCATGGACCGAGTGGATGCTTGTGCACCAGTTCCACCTAGGTTTGGAACGTGAGTTAAGGCAAGCATGCGTCTACCGGGGTCTCCCGCCACGTCTGACAGAATGGTTTAGGGCGGCTATCGATTTGGATATTGGCCTGAAAGAATTTCGGTTCAAGGGGATAGACGGAACAATGCAGCTGAGATGGGCCACAGACACAACTAGGGACTCCGGGAGGCCAAGCAAGACAACCGGGACCTTGGAGTCTACTTGTAGGGCCCCATTCTGGTGTTTCAGGTGCAATCAGGTGGGACATAGAACTTTGGATTGTCCGTTTCCTCCACATGCAACTTCCACAGGTTGCATCCCAGTAACCAGTGGGAAGGAGCGAGCGTGAACAACTTCAGAACGGTTCAGGGCACCATCACAGGCCTTGCCTTTTGAGAGCGATACACCTACCAAGGAAGCTGGGGTGTCAGCGGGACCCGAGAAACTACCATTGGGGTTGGATGACAGTGATAAAGAAGATATCCATGATCCGGTGATGAGTGTGTCCATAAGTCCTTTCGTCATCCAGGTTACCCTTTGTACCGCTTACTCTCCTTAGCGGTACCCCACGTACCGCTAAGGAGGTACGGCAGGGAGCACTAATTGATTTAGGATGCACCAGGTGTTTAATGCGGGACTCCTTAGCGATCCAGTTGGGTCTCTGCTTAGTCCAGTTAAAGGACCCCATCCAATTTGAGCAAATGGACGGGTCCATACTGGGTGGAAAACCAGCCACACATGTAACGGAGCCAATAAAACAGGATAGGAGAACATTTGGAATATCTTCGGTTGTGGTGGTGGATGTGATGGGAGAACCCATCATTCTGGGATTAGCCTGGTTGGATAAACCGCAACCCACGATATGGTGGGAGGGGGGATACAGGAAACTGCATCTTGAGCTCGGTCCTGAACTGGTTGCAAAAGATGTTGGTAAAAGGGTAGATGATATTCACCCAACACAACCTTTGCAGAATACTACAGAATTAATAAATTAATAAAATTATTATAATATAATATATAATATAATAAATTAATAAAAACAGAATTGCTTAATGCATTGTAAGCCGCCCTGAGTCTCCGGAGATGAGCGGCATATAAATTGAACTAATAAATAAATAAATAAAATACTAAACTTTTAGTAGTGGGGGGTCCCAGATATATATGCAGACATACCAGAAGTCTTCAGTGAAGTAGAATGTGATTTGTTACCGCCACATCGTACAACAGATAGTGCTATAGAACTAATACCCGGGGCTACATTACCCAAGCCCCAGATGTATTCAATGACCCCAAAAGAACTGGAGGAACTACACAGATATATAGATCAAAATCTGACCAGAGGGTTTATCAAATGTAGCAGGGCACATCTGGCTGCCCCGGTCCTTTTCAGGGAAAAAAGGGATGGGGGCCTGCGCCTCTGTGTAGATTTTACGGGTTTGAACGCTATGAGCATAGAACCTTTATACCCCTTACCACTGATAAAAGATTTATTGGCTACATTATCCACAGGCCGGATTTTCATAAAACTAGATCTGTGGGAGGCGTACTACCACATTCACATTAAACCAGGTGACAAACAGAAGACCACTTTTAACTGCTCACTTGGCAGTTACAAGTTCCAGGTCATGCTGTTTGGTTTGCAAGGAGCCCCGGTGGTGTTCATGCAACTGATTAATGAAGTACTGCATGAATACTTGTATCGGGGTGTGTTGGTATATCTTGATGATATCCTCATTTATACTGATACCATAGAGGAACATACGTGGTTAGTGTGCCATATGTTAGGGAGACTCCCAAAGGCCAAACTATTCATCAAGGTCTCGAAATGCGAATTCCACTGCACTGAGTTGGATTACCTGGGGTATAGAATCTCTAAAAGGGGTTGGGCCCCAATAAGGTCACTACAGTTTTGGAATGGCAAGCTCCAGCGAAAGGAAACAATTACAGAGTTTCCTCGGTTTCGCCAATTTTTATAGACAATTTATCTTGGCATTCGTTCAGATAGCATTACTCCTTACTGACCTCCTCCGCACAAAAGGAAGTATCATAAAAGTAAAGCTGAGCCAACATATAGTATGGACTTCGAACTGTCAGAAGGCTTTCGATGCTTTGAAAGCTCTATTCGCTCAGGAGCCCATACTTCAACAGCCTAACCAGCTAAAGCCATTTATACTGCAAGCAGACGCAAGCGATGTGGCCATTAGGGCGGTACTCTTGCAAAGCAATGAACATGGCCAATTACAGCCATGTGCGTATACATCTAAAAAATTTACCCCCCACCGAGAGAGGGTGGGCTACATGGGGAAAAGAGGCATTTGCAGTCTGTTGGGCCCTCCTCATGTGGCAACATATATTGGAGGGGGCGAGGGAGCGATTCGAAGTCTGGATGGATCACAGGAATTTGATAGCACTACAAATCCCAGGAAGCTCTCACCCAAACAAGTGCATTGGGCCCAATATTTTCAACGATTTAATTTTGTACTGAAATATGTACCAGCGGGAAAGAACTTTCTGGCTGACGGCCTATCCCGTATGCCACAATTTCATAGTAAGTGGGATGAGGTGGTACAAGCGATGATACCCAACGAACATCCAATAGGGAAGACGTTAGCCACGTCCGATACACCTACCGGGTGGGAGGAAGGACTCCGCAGTGCCCTGAAAACAGATGTATGGGTACAGGACAATAAGCATCTATTTACTCATAGAGACAGATTGGTATGGAAGGGTGATAAATTATACATCCCGGTAGAATTACGTAAGGCAGTTGTACAACCATGCCATGACGTTAAAGCAGCCGGACACTTCAGGTTTCTCAAAACCCTGCATATAACATGATGACAGTTCTGGTGGCCGCATATGCGAATTGACATAGAGGAATATACTGTATAAACGGTTGTCCTGTATGCCCCAAATACTAATCGAGACCAGGAAAACCACTTGGGCTGTTGCAGTCCGTGGCTAGCCCCAGTAAACTGTGGGATGAAATTAGCCATGGATTTTATCATTGAACTCCCAGAGAGCAATGGCAATACAGTAATATGGACTGTAATCAATCTCTTTTCTAAGCAAGCCCGTTTTATACCGGGTAGCAGGCTACCATCAGCCCGAAAGCTGTCCAACCTTTTCATCCAACATGCTTACCGCTTACAAGGGGTGCCTCGCAGGATTATCTCAGATGGGGGTGCAATTCACGGCAAGGTTCTGGAGGAATTTCATACAGGCTATAGAGTTGATGCAGGGACTTAGAGAGCCAATGCTACGGTGGAACGCTATCTAAGAAGTTATAGATTGGTTGACCCTATTGCCATTCGCTGAAATGGCATACAATAATGCAATACACCGTAGTACTGGGTTTACCCCATTCCAAATAGTGTCAGGACAGGATTTTGTTGCTATCCCTGAACTGGAATCACCTGATACAGGGCTGGTCCCTAGCGAATGAGCCAAAAAAATAAGGACATTATGGCCACACATCAGAACAGCGATAGACAAAGCGGCAGAGGAATATAAGTGCTAAGCGGATAGGAAATGAACAAAACTAGAACCATTCAAGGTGGGGGATATGGTATAACTTTCCACTAAGTACATAAAATTATGAGCGCCCAACTGGAAACTGGGACCAAAATATTTGGGTCTCTTTCCGGTGAGCAAAGTCATTAACCCTATCACAATTGCTCTAAAACGTCCACCACTCCTGGGCAGGATCCATCCAGTTTTCCATAGTAGTCTGTTCAAACCGGTAACCAGTCAGACATACCCCAAACCCCCCTGGTCCGGTAAGGGATGAGCAATATAAAGTAGATGACATACTGGACTCTAGGGTTCACAGAGGAAGACTCCAATACCTAGTAAGATGGAAAGGGTATCCCTATGAAGAGGCTTCCTGGGTACTTGCGGGAGATGTTAATGCCAACCGGCTTCTATGACGGTTCCATAGAAAGAACCCACTAAAGCCAAGAGCTGCTATTAACACGTCTACTTTATATCTTACAGAGGGGCCCTTGGTAAAGGGGAGCTGCCTGTCGAGCCCAACATATTGCTTGACAATGCAGGGACGGGAAGGAGGAACGGTGGAGGATACAAAACGACATGACATGCTGGGAAAAGCAGCTGTTCACGGTGGTGGTGGTGGCACTGGGTATAGGTGGATGGTTCCGGGACTGTGGTGCGTCGGGGATAGAAACCGAGGGGTGGTTGCTGCTATGCTGGTGATGGCAGACCTTCTGCAGACGCTGGTGGGATGGCTATGTGACGGAGGCGTGGCAACTGACCTCCGCAGTGCTGACGATGTCAATAGAAGCTGGTATGCTGACGCAGGGGAGGAGCTGTGTCCAAATAAGCGCTCTCCAGCTGGTGGACATCCACCCAGCCAATGAGGGTGGGGCAAAGTGACGTAATAAAAGGCACTATGAGGCGAACGCTCGTAGTGCCAACTTTAAAACATTTGGAGCTCAGTGTTTTCTTGGAGCTAACAGCAGCATTAAACCAGCATCACTAACTCAGTTGGATGTGTCCTGTTGTGTTTTTTTGCTGTTTCCGTATTGTTCGGGAGAAAGAGCTGAGAGCTTCCCCCTTGTAAAACATCCAAAATTTATAAATTTTTACATCTATTTGCAACCCAATTGATCTGTCATATCTATTTATATCTATCTATATCATCTGTATATATATCATCCATCCATCTATCCATCCATAAAAATAAATGGTTAACAGGTTAAACAGCTACAGAGTTAATGTTCAAGGCCCTCTGTTAACAATCTTTTATTGCAATTTTCTTACTAGGTTTTTTAATCTACCACAAATCATTCCAATTATGTCTGATCTGTCCAGGATCAGATACCATCGTTTGACTCTTAAAAATAAAATCCCTCCTTAGGATTTTAATTGAGAGTTTTTCCAACAATTGCATCTTATTTCTAAAGTTCAGGAGAGGCTGAATAGATTGTTGATCCATTTGAGTGGCTATTGTTAGTTTCAGCTTTGAAAATTTGTAAGATAAAATATGTGGGAAGGATCCTGGTGATGATTCGATCCTTCCTGAGCTAACTAAAAATAACTCAGTGCAGAAGGTTTCCATTTTGATCTTCTCAATAAGTATGATTGTCCCCTTAAAAAAGAGACTAGCAGCTATTTTTCCTACTTTTAAAAAGGAAGAGAATGCCTAGCAAACTCTAGACCCATTAATTTGCTTAGCACTGTCAGTAAACTCTACACCAGCCATCTGTACTGGAATCTAAGGGACATGAACAAGAAAAACCTAGTGGAAGAAAAGGCTGATTCCAAAAGCTTTGATGTATCTTTGACTACTGCCTAGTGCTCCAGCGTTTAATTGAAAAACACTCCTTTCAGAGTCTTTTCTCGGTAGGCAGCCTTTATAGCTCTCAAGTCTACATTTCACCCTCTTTCTTGAGCCAATTTGTGGGAGAAACGGGAAGCTTCTGTGATTGATTAGTGCTTACTATCTCTTATTCATATCTCCACAATGGTATGTCCCTAAAAGTCAAATGTAAACTCTAAAGTCATTAATCAAACATTATTACAACCTAAAGGTTGAGCAGAGCTTCTGTTAAATTTCTCATAAATGCTGTGCTGGGTCTCCTATTCCCCTCCCTCTGCATCGTCCTCCCCGCAGTCAAAACATGGATGGATGAAGTGATGATTTTTTTCTAGGTCCCCTGTAGGACTCAAAAGAACATAGGGAGGGGTGGGTGGCTTTGCTCAATATTGAAGAGAGGATCATCTGGAAATAAGCTTTCATAAAACCAAGTTTATGGCCTTTGCCAGGAGTTCAAAGGCACACTTCTGACATGTACTTGTGACATACAAAGGGAACAAAATTGAGTAAATCTCATGCTTTTAAGTGTGATCTTTCATGCTTCTGGCTCCAGGAAGTTCACAACAACTATGATCTCCCAAACACCAAGAAATATACTATTACTACTTCACATTTATTATAATCAAAATACGGCTTCTTCAGACCTGCAATCCTTACACTATCTGAAGAAAAGTCATGATGAAACTCCTTTATCTAACCATTTTGTAAATTAATCCCCCTCCCACACTTGGACTCTACTCTTCCACTTCATTTGCTCTGTCAACAGTGTATAATGGGGGGGACACACTACCAAACTGATTCAAGCTAAACTTTAAACTTGCCCACTACAGAAAACCTAAGGTATAGCAGGGATGTCAAACTGGTGGCCCATGGGCCAAATGTCTCACAAGCAGGTCACGCCCACCCCAGCTTCGCGAAGGGAAAAAACATCACGAAACATCCCCTGTGGTGATGTGATGCCGCAAGTTTGACACCTATGGAATAGAGCAATATTAGTTGCATACCTTATACCAGAGTTCCCCAACCTTTCTGGATTGGCAGCCCGGAGGGGGGAGGGTCAGGTGACTTTAGATGAGCGAGCACATGTGCCATGCAAACAGGGCTGCAGGCGAGTGACACAAACAGGGCTGTGGACACGCCTACAGAACGCTTGCAGCGATACTGGCACCCGTGTGATGCAGTAATGCTACTGTGAGTGGGGGTGTGTACTCACACGCACAGGCATGTGCATAGGCTAGTCACTCATGCGGCCCAGTGGCCAACAGGTTGTAGGTAGTGGGCTGCGACTCACAGGTTGCAACCCCTGCCTTAAACAGGTAGAGGGCCCTAATAATACAAGGATCTTTAATTTGGTTTGCTGCAGTGACATCACTATTGTGATAGATGGGAGACACAGGAAGACCTTCTTTCAATAAGTTTGCCCTTGGAATGCTGGGTAGTTGGAACTATCAAGCCCATCTTCCTGCGCTGTCCATATTAGATAGATGCCCAGAGTACCCTTCTTCTCAAACTATTCACTAGGCTTATAAACTTACAGAGCAATCCTAGATCTCCCTACAAATCTCTGACTCAACCCATAATATTGCCAAATTCTTGGCAGAATTGTGCAAAAATTATCAGGAATTGATCATCAAGTCTAGACAGACTTGGCATATACTATTATGCTGCTGGTGCTTATTTCCAGAGATTTTGGTTGTGTAGCTTCTATTGCCACAACTTAATTTTTAATTCATTTCTTTTTTTGTAGGTTGCATACAGCACACTATCAACTTACTATGTTTTATTCATGCATTATATGCAGTTTGCAATTTTATAGCAGTTTTATGGCTTTATTTAACCATCTTTTACCTCTATAGTCCTTGTTCTTGTATGTTGATATAAGGCAGTTTTTCTGTGATACTTATTGATTCTGTTTTATCTGTATTTTTATTTAAAGACCAAAGAAAAGAGATCATATTATGTAAAATAGATATGGTAAAACATTTGGGGTGAGATTTAGTCAATGTTATTTTCCATTGTTCACTTCCAGGTCCTTCAGAAACTTTTAAATCATTTCAGAAAAAACAAAGATAAAGTGCTTCTTTTTTCTTTTTCAACAAAGGTGAGCTATGTCATCTTAATATAAGGCTTGGGATATTATTAACATCTTTCATCCATTACTGCTTTCTAGCTTGAAATGACTATGCAGGGAGCAATAAAGAACGAAGCATCTTCAAATGTTATAATTCTTTACAGGAGAAAACCTTTTAAATTGCATCATACATTTCTACTCTAATAACAACAAATCTATTTGGGAAATGCTCCCCAAATGAGCATATGTGATTTTCTCCCTCGTTCTCTCAAAACACTAAAATTTAGGAGCATTCATGGAAAATAATTCAGATTCAAAACCAATAAAAGGAAATACAAAGTAGATATTAAAAATGTGGAATGCATTAACATCAAATATAAAGGAGCACCAATTTATACTTGTGAAGGATAGAATCAGCAAAGTTTACCACGGCTGCATATATCCCCTGAATAACATGCAGAATATCTTCAACTGCCAGAGGGCATTAAAGTAGATTATACTTCTGTTTGTGTTTTTGAGATCCCCTGTATATTATATTGTTGGCTCCTGTGCATTGTGGATGCTGGATTTATGAGACTTTGGCTTTAATTCAGCAAGGCTCTCCTTACACTCCTTGGTTCATACAATAAAAACTATTAGTGTATATCATAATATGAGGATCATCATGTAGATATAATACATTTCCTAAACTTAGCATTTCACTACAAGAAAAATAATACATGAATCACTTGTTAAATATAAAAGTTAATAGTTGTTTCCTTGGAAATAATCCCTATCGAACCCCAGGAAAAATTTTTTCTAAACCATATATATAAGATTGTGCTTCTAGCTAAGCTCAAATACTTTGGTTTTGATGCGTGGAATTCCTGCTTTGCCATTTTTGGGACTGATGACATGGCAATCAAGATTGTAATAGTAAAAGCCATGTCATAAGTCCCAAATGCTGCAAAGTAGAAATTCCACACATAATTGTCTGGTTTTTACAAATTCTGATGTAAATATATGTGACGTTTCTGTATTAAATTACAACATTATTGTATCATGCTAGAATTTGGGGAAAAATTTAAATTTAATACTAATATAATAAATACAAACAGTGGAAATGAGAAGTGTTTCTTTTAAGCCAGTATGCATGATTTTAGAATGATGATTTAAAAAAAACAACGGACTAATAGGAACTGATAGTTGTTTTTTAACTGTTTAATTATTGCTTTTTCCATTAGTTACTTGATATTCTGGAACAATATTGCATGGCATCTGGGCTAGATTACAGAAGACTCGATGGCAATACAAAGGCAGAAGACAGAGTCAAAATAGTAAAAGAATTCAACAGCACAGAAGAAGTTAACATTTGCCTGGTTTCTACAATGTAAGAGAACACCATGTCTGCTTCTGTCTAGATAGAAATGTATTGCAAATTTATTACACTCTTGATTGATCTTGCATTTGTCACCTCCTTGGGAAGAAGCAATAACATTACTGTCGGCTACTATAAAACTGGAAAGTAGACTTCATCACTCAAAACTCTGAAGTTAGAAATGAATCAAGTGCTTATGTATTACCATGCTTTTTTTTTACTCTTCTCCCTTCCTGGGTTTAATCTGATACTTGAAACCAGTGATGAATATTGTTAACTAAATAAGAGTTTTATATTGGCTTTAGGCTCAAAATAACTGTGCACAATTTTTGAAAGGTATTATCTTACACTGTGTTTAAATGAAGCCAATAGACAGGTAGATAAAAACACAAATTAGAATCAAAATAATTTACACACAATTTTTGAAATATATATTATCTTAGGCTGTTTGAATGAAGCCAATAGAGAAGTTAATAAATACACAAATTCAAAGAATGAACACAAACTACAGGTATTACTATAGTAATGTAGGGCAGTTAACTGTTTTAGTGCATAATACAGTATTTCTCTTGCAATATAATGCTGAATTGATATTTCTGTGATACCGCACACAGAACATATGGAAAGCCAAACTACTCTACATCAAATAAGAGCTAAATATAAAGAACCTGCATCTACTAAAATAGCGGTCCCCAACCTTTCTGGTTTGGCGGCCCAGCCCAGGGGACGGGGAGGATGGGAGGATTCCATGTGAATGGCAGATGCGTGCACTCGAGCCTGCAAAGTACATTTGTGCAAGTGGCGGGTGCCCCCCCTCCCCCCCGCACTGCTTGCATGAGTGGAGTTTCAAACAGGCTGCGGCCTGGTAGTGGGATGTGGACCCCTGTACTAGAAGCTGCTGAACTACATATACTAACAGTTCTAGCCTGTATTCAGTGATGAGGGATACTGAGAGTTGTAGTGCAGCAAATGGTTCTGTAATATGATAGATAAGCAGTTTCCAAAAGCAATTTTCTCTTCTACTTCAGATCTTGTTTCTATCCCCTGTTTTCGGTGATCAGTAGTTATAATGCTGATTTATTTCAGGCAAGGTTTATGTGCAAAACCAACTACTTCTCTGACTCCAGTTTACACTCTGCTTCAATCTTCTAGTAAGGACAGACATTTTAGCTTCAAGACAAAGCAACACATATAAATAATCGAATTGCTTTTTAGTTCACTGATTTTGATTTCCTAAATCAAATACTTAGTAGCTTATAGACTTTAGAACTTAGCTATTTAATGTATGATATCATGAAAAGTAACCACTGTTTTTGCAAAAGTTCGTACAAAGTCTATCAGTGATTCAAATCTGTAAGAGATTTCTGCTGCTATCTATTTGTAATTCTGACATTACTTTTTTGAGAGCAGTATGCTGCTCTGATTTTAAAAAAGGAAACTATCACATGGTAATGTTACATTGACACGTGCAATTTGATTTCCACTAAAGATTGTAAGGTATTTAAATGCGTCAATAAGATTTGTCAACAACAATAAACTTGCTTGTCGAGATACTTACAAAACAATGAAGATTCTATGAAACAGGTGATGAAAATCCAGTTCTCCTTTAAGTGCATCACTGCCACCAGTGGTGGGATTCAAGTAATTTAACAACCGGTTCTCTGCCCTAATGATTTCTTCCAACAACCAGTTTGCCAAACTGCTCAGAAAGTTAACAACCGGTTCTCCCGAAGTGGTGCGAACTGGCTGAATCCCACTACTGACTGCACGTCTCTTGAATTGTTATTAGTAACCAAAATGTAACCAAAATGAGCATGGATAACATCTCCTGGTATCAAATGGAAGAATGATAAATTTGTTTAACTATGTGGTATAATACTTTTTCTTTAAATAGAGTAAAATATTTAATATAAATGTTTTCTCCGCATAAATGGGCAAAGAATGTTGTTGGGCAAGTTTTAAAGTTACACTTTAAAGTTATTATGCTACTGTAAAAAGGTTCTCCCATCAGGATGTGAATTATGTAAGTAATTAGGTATCACTGGTACACTCAAATGGTTCTAGGGAATCTTGATTGACTATGGAACTGCAGTGAGTTTGTCTATAATGAAGATCTACATTGTATTTTTGTTTAATTTTGCTTGGTAGCCATACTTTAATTGCTGATAATTTTGAAATTGTCATTAATTTGTAAAGAGGAAAACAATTAGAGCAGGAGTACTATGTGGTATACATTGTTCTGAATTCTTGTATTTGTTCCTTACTCTTTACATGTCTTTTCCTTATTATTAAGGGCTGGTGGATTGGGTCTTAATTTTGTTGGTGCTAATATAGTTATACTGTTTGATCCAACATGGAATCCAGCTAATGATCTTCAAGCCATTGACAGGTACATTCTAGTTGTTAAATTGTTAAAAAGTTTTCTTTCTGTGGTTGGGAGGTTCATTTTTATTTCGATCTTGAAAATAATGATTTTGCAGAGCATACAGAATTGGCCAGCGTAGAAATGTGAAAGTATTTCGGCTAATTTCTTTGGGGACTGTGGAAGAGATGATGTACTTACGACAGATTTACAAACAGGTAAAAGTTCTCATTATATTTGCAATCATATTGGTTTCTTAATAAATTGCTATGACTTGTCCTGTTTGTTGGGGAGGGGAAGTCAATCAAATACAACACCGTAATCTTTGGCTTGGTTTTATAGCTTTTGGATTAATTTAATTCTGATTCATAAAATTAAGCATTCCTGTGCTGGATATTATTAAGGAAAAGGAACTCTGCCATTCACCCAAATGCATTTAATTGGGGGGGGATCAAATTTTATTTTATTACTATACCCACAATCACAACATATTTGCTGAGACAGCCAAAGTGGCACAAGAGGTTATGAAAACTTAAGTCTCAACATTCTTCAGCAGATAAGAGTCACAAAACTCAGGAAACGTTCAGGCTCTGAGGTCTGTAAACATCCAAAAGATTTTTTTTTCCTGCTGCGTTTTATAGTGCTTGGTCAATGCACATTTTGAGTGTTTCATTTATCTGTAGAATAAAAGGGAGAGGAAGAAGTTATTTTGCTTCTTCTGAAATATTCTTGTAAAGCGCAGGTAGGGATTACTTGATCTCACTGCTGACATCTCTCATCTAGGATATTTACTGTTAACTATTAAGGATTTAAGGGTGTCTATTCCTTCTTTCCCTTATTCTGTCTTCCAGTTCCTTTTCTGCTCCTCAGCTGACATCCTAAAATTCCATGCCTCAACTATAAATTTGATATATTCACACAGTCTGATTTGGATCCTTCTAAATCAGAATTCTGATATCCTCCAGCTATGCTGGATTTCAACTCTCATCATCTCCAAATAGTATAATCCATCACAGCTGGGCAACAGGCTGCTAGGGGTAGTTTCCAGTGCAGACCACAGAAAATAAAACTGGAGAATACTATCCACAGAAATGAGTACTATTGTGCTCACTAGGATTCAGGACTGGGAAAGAAGATCACTGTCATAGAAGTTCATATATCTAGAATCTACGCAATATCTGAATTTGTGAAATATAAAGCTCTTAAATGATTTTCAGTGCTCCCACTTTACATGGTGGAGGGAGAATAATTTGAGAAATTTGAAGTTGTGTCATGGTTATACATTTTACTGGATAAGATGCTATGTTACTTAGATTTTGGCCGAAACCCAATCTAAATATTTCCATATTTATGCAGTATATTTTAGATGCAATTGTTAAAGTTGGACTTCAGTAAAATGTATAGTAGAGATGGTGTCTTTGCCGTCTTATATCAGAGGCAGGCAATGTATTATTCATCGGTTTCATGCTCCCTTTATAAAGCTATTCCACCCAACAGAGCATCTTAGTTCAGAACCAGAGTGATTAGGAAGAAATGGGCTATTGCTCTAGCCCAGGGCTATTGCTCTAGCCCAGGGCCGTCAAACTCGTGTCGTCACATCATCACGTGACGTATCGTGACTTTTCCCCCCTTTTACTAAACCTGGCGTGGGCATGGCTAGCGCATGATGCATCCGGCCTGTGGCCTGCGAGTTTGCCCTAGTCTAGCCAAAGTGAAACTTGGATAATAGTACATTGGGACCAATTTCATGGCCTTTCTGTGACCTAGCTCAAATAATACTTACTTGAGAGTAAGCAGGTGAGCTTTATCTAGTATGTTAATATCATTTTCTATTCTAGCTAATGAATTATTGCAGGAATGAAGATGGTAATGATGATAACGATGCCCTGAACAGTATGTCTTTGTAACAGGTTTTTAATAGATTTATTAATTTCATATATTATACAAAATAATAGGAAAGATCAAGTCTGCCCTGTGCGATAGGTTAATGTGGTAGAACAATACCACATCCACTGGGGAAAATAAAAATATATTATTTCTTTGTTGGACATTCTGCTTGCTTTCCAAAAACCTGTTTTGGTACTGTGCATGTTTGGAAATTCTGCTACATTACTGGCATGTGCATTTGAAACATGCGTGTTGCTCTGTTTTAGCAACTGCATTGTGTAGCGATTGGAAGTAAAAATGCCAAGCGATATTTCAAGGCAGTTCAAGGATCCCGAGAGCATCAAGGAGAACTTTTTGGGATTCGTAATCTTTTCAGACTTCAAGACCATGGATCCTGTCTTACAAAAGAGATTCTAGAGGTGCTGTACATTTATTTGGGCTTTCTGAATATTTTGATTTAACCACCCTATTAGTTTTTTATTTTGCTGAATAATAACTAATTAGAAAATTCAAAAGAATATTCACTATGATAAAATCACAAATTCTCATTGCATGAAAATGGTCCAGTTTATTACAATAGCATTTTTTCTATTCAGTTACTTTTAACTGTGTACATATTTACCCTACTGGGAAACGTGAATACATAATTCACATTTTATCTTTATCTTCATCTTTATGATTTGTTTGTTTTTTTGCTCAGGATGTCAGCCACTCAGTCATCCTCTCTTCTGGGACATTGTATTACATATCCCCTTGTTTTATTTCTGCCAGATTTCTATTTTGGGTGGGTTATATTTCTTAGAGCTGTGGGTATTTATTCTTACATCAAACATTGAAATTAAAAAAACTTAGGAAATTCCTTTATATTGAGCTGGTACTTTGATAGTCCTTTCAGACCTCAGTAAATGTGCCAATTGATATTCCCTATTCCCATTTCTTGAGCACAAACTGAAGTCAGATTTCTTCCATAGTAAATAGAATGTTTATACTATTAGTATACAATTTAGTGACATAGTCAGAATTTGTAGACCAACTCAGGGATTGACGTATTTAAAATTGTTTTGCTGTTTTATAGAGGGAAGGTCAAGTAGAAGCTGGTGTCATGACAGCTGCTACGTGGTTGAAAGAGGGATCCCAGCCTCATGAGGTAGAAATAATAAATAATAATATCATGAAACATGTTGTTTAATGTTTTTGTAAATGTGATTTATAACATTTGCTTCTACAAATAAAATCTGAAGAAAATAAGAAGAATTAGAAAGAAGTATTAGGAATGTGAGGCCATTGATATTTTGAATTCAATACTTTTTGCTTGCATTATAATATACAAAGTTTATTTTCCAATTTCTTTGACAGGTTTTGAATCTGGTTCATGAAAAGGTAATGCTGAATAGATATGATCAGTGTTACATGGCACTGAAGAGCACAATTTAAGTGGCACTAGCTAATACAGAGACATCTTATAACAAAACATTTATTAATGTACAGCCAGTTAAGGTGGTTCTTAAAAGTTAAATAACAAGGGATGAAGCTTTTGATGTAATTATGGAGCTAGTGTAATAAACTGTAGTCTTTTACTATCTTAATATCATTATTGTGCTTCAGTTCAAGAGCAGGAGAACATTTCCCCCCACTACTAAAATTCAGAATTCAGAATGTTCAGTCTAGTAATAGAAATGAGAATTCATAATGATATAGTGGCAGCAAGTTGCACAAGTAGTTCCATGAAATATAGAGGGTCTGATATATGATTCCTATTAGAAGTAATAACAGCTTTCAAGAGCTGTACCATGAGAACATTTGCAAAGTTTATCTGAAGTAATTCCCTTGACTTTAGAGTTTATGTTGTTTATATTTGGAGTCAAGGGAATTGTTTATATTTTGTTATATTCAAAGGCTTCATTCTAAGAGGAAGCCTAGTACAGCTGATAAATATTTATATGTATATGTAGCAACTGTACCATCATAATATACCATAATATAGAGAATGTGGAGACTATTTAAATGAGTGCATTAAAATATTTATACCATATATTCCACTATTTCTGCAATATATCTCATTAAAATTAATTAAAATGAACTTCTAATACCATATGTATTAGTTATAACACTTGTTGAATGGAATAGGATTTGTTTTCTTATTGAGCTACACATGCCAATCTACATACTGTATTTTTCGGAGTATAAAATGCAACTTTTTCCCCCCTAAAAGGGGGTGAAAATTTAGGTGTGTAGCCCTGCCCACCCACTGGCCCCCACCTTTTGGCCTCTGCCTCACAGCAGTTACCTCCTTGCAAGCAAACAGCAAGAAAAAACAGCTCCTTTCAGCTTCAGCACAGCCTAATTAGCACAAGTTGATTGGATCGGCCTCCTGACTCTCAGCTGATTTGCTCTCAGCTGTTTTGTGCAGGGCTTTGCTGCAAAGAGGTAAATTGCTGGAGCAGATTTTTTTTTCCTTGTGCTAATCAACCTATGCTGAAAACAAAAATGAAAGTAAAGCAGGCTATTTGCTGTTTGCTGCAATGAGGCAAAATTGTGCAGAAGCAGAGGGAGTTTTCTTTTTCTTCTTTTCCTCACCTACCAAAAAAGATAGGTGCGTCTATACTCCGAAAAATACGGTATCTTTGATTTGGATAATAGTTTTCCACAAAAACAAAAAAGAAAAATTCTTGAAAGATTAGATAGTGGAAGCTATGATGAAGATTTTCTCCTTAGTAAGTAAATAATAGGTAGCTTTCTTGGGATTCAAATCCCAAGAATTTGAATAGTTTCAAAGGATTTTCTTTTCCACAACAGTCCTGCTTAATATAAGTGCAGGCTGAATGCAGGCATAGCCAATGAACACAAAACATCCTGTCAAAGAAAATGAGAGAAGTCTGTTTTTGATACTGTTGCTTTTCTCTCCATCTCCTTGTGAAACTGCCAACATATTTCACTGTATCTCCCAATTCTTGAAGTCATTTTTTCAGGGAGCTACATGTGAAAAGACAAATTAAAAAATAACTCCTCTTCATCAATGATCTACAAAACCAGCCCAAGAGCTGATAGCCAGGATAGATCTCGCCTTATCTTAAAAATCATGGTATGGCTTTTAAACACGGACAGTTACTTTTATGACAGCAATGTAGTTTTTAAAGGCTGATTATTATGAATGATACTTAATGAAACATTTTAAACTAGTGGCTTCTTTTATACAGGAGATAGAATGCGATTATGAAGCTCAAGATACAAAACAATTAGCAAATGAAGGACTTGAGTGTTCCAGTGACTTCAGTGATGAGGAGCATGAGAAAAAGTCGAAGGTCCAAGGAATAAGAAAGAGAAATTACAAAGCAAAACATGACAAAGTTGCAGAGGGACAACTGAGTTTACTGCAGTGTGGATTTCCTAAGCTTCTAGAAAAGAAAACTAGAACAGCCAAGGATGGCGGTTGCATTGGGATGTCTGTTGATGAAAATGCTGATCACAGGTTTATAAGAGAGCAATCCAAAGGAAAGGCCCAGAATGATGGTTCTGTGAAAATTGAAGGCAGGAACGTTTCAGGATGTAAGAAAACCTTTGTGTCAAAAATGAGTACGGAGAGACAAGAGAAACATGGTGAAATAGCAAATAGGGCTTATCCTGTTTTACCATCCTCTGAGGAAGAAAAGGATCAATATAAAAACATGTATAAATCAAATAAAGATGGAAGAGTTATGGACATTGAAGACAGCTCAAGTGAAAATGATATTATCTTTCCTTCCCAATTGCCTAATGGTCAGGAATCTATTAAAAGATTTCAAGAGACAGACAAAAACTGTGACGTTTTAACTGCAGAAAAAATGCATTTACTTACACCATTGCAAAAACATTTGACTTCCGAGGAGAGTTATGGAAATGTTTTGCCTTTCAGTAAAATAAAACCATTTGAAAATATAGGAAAGGTAACAGCTAGGAATGAAGTAAGTGATATTAGTGATGAATCTGAAGATATTGAGATGTCCATTTCAGGAAAGCAGAAATTAACCAGTACTATGAAACAAAAACGATTCCAGAACAAGGAAAAAAATAAGTCTTCTAAAACTGTTGTTAATAGAAGCAGTCTAAGTAGGAAAGAAAGCAATGCTGATTCTCAGATTATAGAGGAATATTCATCAGAAGAAGAACATTTTCCAGTTATTAAGAAGGTTAACACTACTAAAAAGAAACTAACACTAAAGGGCAATAGGAGTGGAATTCAAATGATGTCCAGATTCTCACCATATCTCAATTATCCTTCTATGACATTGAAAACACAAAGTAATTCTAGCAGATGGCAGTCTTCTGTAAGCAAAGAGACACCCTCAGACCAAGGACAAAAAATAGGATCACTGGATGGACTTTTTGGTAATTATATTTATTTCACAAAGGATTTGTTTCTTTAAAAATTACCATTTTGACTCAGGTGGACTCAGCCTTCCATCCTTCCGAGGTTGGTAAAATGAGGGCCAGGATTGTTGGGGGCACTGTATCTGACTCTAAACTGCTTACAGATGGCTGTAAAGCACTGTGAAGCAGTATATAAGTCTAAGTGCTATTGCTATTTTCTTCTTTTCTGTTGTTCATCTTTTACATTAGATCTTCAGTTCTTCCTTAGACTTTCTCCTTGAGATGATAAATGCTTTCTAAGCAGGGATTACATCTCTGTTATATTGCTTAAAAAGTAAAATGCCCAATATCATCAACATAGTGTCTTGTGTTGCTTCGGAGGGGTCAGCTTTGTATGATTCCATTCTTTGGAGAGCAGAGAGCTCAGAAGGCAATGTTGAGCCTGATAACAGTGACTGATAATAAGTTATTCTTCAAGATTTGATCTTGTTGGTAATGTTACATAACTTTCACAAGAAGCTACTGGTGGAGATCATCTAGAAATTTGCAACATATTAAACATGACATATTTATTGTAAATATTACATGTTGCATATTATATACCATTCATGAGGTCCTGCATAATACCTTGTCTACAAAGTCAGCAAAACATATTAGGTGTTGAACTAATTTTACGTGGGTTTGCATAACGTCTGCTAAACCAGTAGCAAAAGGCGGAGGAACGTTTGGCATCAAATCCTTGGAATGGCCTCTCACTATCATCTAATTGGCTGTCACCAATCAGATGCTTTCAGATACCAATACCTTTCAGAAACTGGTCCAAATAAAGCTCTTCAAAGTGGTGTTTTGGGTCTTCATTCTGCCTTAGTTTTCTTGTAGTCTGGTTTTGTTAATATATTCTATTCTTTATTCTGTAACATTGGTATTTTTCTTGTAAATAGCCAAGAGTCCCTACGGATTCAGTGGTTATTAAATGTAATTAATAATAACCTCTAAAATATTTAATCTGAATATAGATTGTTGTTGATGTTTGTGGATTGCATAGAATACAGTTGTTAGTTCTTGTCTATAATCATTGAAGTTGATCAAGCAGAAATAATTTTAATTGGTTAACATAAATGCAATCTGGCTAAGTTAAAATTGGGTATTATAAGAATTTTTAAATGTTTTCAGTAATTTGTATTTTTTAAGTTGTATTAAAGACACTTCTCTGTTGTCCCAGAACAACAGTATGGCCATATCCATGAAATTATTATAAATTAAGCTCACTACAAGGGAAACAAAATGTTTCTCTTTACTAATGAAAGATAAAGTTTACATTTTTTTTTCAAATTGCTAAATATTTAAAGTTAGAGATTAAAATGTACCATCAGCTAACTAGGATATTTAGAATTTCTGAATCCATAGTAATGACAATTAACATTGAGATTTTGTGAGGAACTTAATTTTAACGGAACATCCATCTACAAGTTAGTCAATCATATTGCAATCTTAATAATTTCTGTATTCTGTTTCAATTATCAGATAATGTTGCTGAAGTTCCATATGTTCATTCAAACCAACGTGTGGTTGGCCCAAGCAAAGCTGAAAATAAAATGAGTCATTGGGCAGTCCGCGATGTTTTTGAACTACAACAATTTTCCCAGCTCCCAGCAAACATAGCAGTATGCAGAGCCAAGGTAAAGAGCAGGGACAGAGAAGTGTGTTTCTTTTGCTATTGTTGTTTTTTAACCTCAGTATTTTCCTTTTTAAACATGGCTTTTCATTGTTGACCACCATGAGCGATCAAAGGCACAGTTACTGGAAAATGGTGCCTAAAGCAGACTCTTAATCAAGTGAATGTTGCTATTTCTGTACCGAGGGACTGAGAAAATTGTTATGGAAATTTCACTGAGAAATGCTTAACAGTATATGTCAGGTATGCCAAGGATATGGCATATATCCTTTTGCTGCAGTTTTTTTTTTAACAGAAAGGAACCTCTGCATGTTTATTTCATATGTTAAATCAGAAGCTTAAATCAATATGTTTATTTCTGTAATTTCCCCTTCTCTCCATCTTTTCATCATAAGTACAACTTTAGGACTTGTGAGTTAAAAGGTTACGGTTATAGCAGAAATCTTTTTTGGTTTTTAGATGAATGTCGTATGTGATTTTTAAATTTGTATCAGCTGTCCTATTGCATAAACATGTATAAAGCCTGTTTCTATTATATTTTGTTCCTTAGTCTGCACCTTACAGTTCTTTCCTTCAAAACCCCTTCTTCATTTCTCCGCTTTCATGTCTCACTTGGACATTATATAGAGTCTGTCTACTGGCTATATTGATAATTGCTGCATTACCAACACTGTAATGTCAATTAATTTCTTGAAGCTTCTCCTCCCTGAGAAGTTGCAAACTTTATTGGAGAAAGGAAGGGAAAATCAATAGGGAGATCAAGTGAAATCCTGTGTCTTAAGATAGAGTGAAATAATCTAGAAAAGATTATCAGTCCTTCAGTGACAGGGAGATTGGTTATCCCTTTCCCTTTGCAAAAACAAAAACAAAAACAAAAACAAACCCCAGCATAGATACTATACGGGATGTTAATGCTGTGAATTTCATTACATTCTGTCTTGAACTAACAAAATTACAGGCTTCCAGATTTGGAAAATGTAGTTTGAAAAGCTCTGCACTGATTAGCCTTAAATGAAGCTCAAGATAGTGAAAGATCCAGAGTCTCCTTGATGTGGCCTTTGCTGACTTTAAATTAGAATTTTATTTGATTTCAAGGCCTTTCCTATAGGCAAAACTCAGAATACTAAGTTGTTGAATGATTCCAGGATTGGAGTCCCTATAAAGTGTTCTTACTGTTGCCTCCTGATCAATGTACAGTGATCTGATGAATCTGATCAGGCGGGTTCGGATATCAAGATCATGCAAAGCTGTCCATAGCTTATTTTGTTCTACGCAGTCAAAAGCTTTTCTGTAATCAATAAAGCACATATAAGATCCTTTTGATATTCACTTGCCTTTTCCAAAATCCATCTAACATTGGCAATGTGATCGTGAGTGCTGAGCCCCAACTTGTACATCAGGTAACTCTTGATCAATGACTTCTATTTAATGGTTTTTAACAGAATCTTTCTTGCATGAGAAATCAATGCAAACGTGCAATAGTTGGAGCAATCTCTGGCATTACCTTTCTTTATTAATGGGATAAAACCAGATCTTTTCAAGTCCTGAGGCTATTGACATGTATTCCATATCTCTTGATAAGGGGAGTGATAATATTAAGTGGCACTGGTCTTAATAATTCTGCAAGTATTCCATCAATACCTGGGGCTTTCCAGTTTGACAATTTTCCCAGAGCCTGTTCTACGTCTTCTTTCAAGATGTTTGATTATTTATTAATGGGGCTGTCATCATTGTCATCATGATGGTAAATCAAATTGCTGTACCTTCTTTTCAACTGTTCTTGGTTTTCTGCTGGTCACTTGGTACATTTCCATTGTGGTCTTCCATTGCAATTGAACCTTTCCAGCATTGTTGGCATACTGTGAAGCCTATCTGATTTCAGTGTTGTCTATTTAGTGCTGCCTATGTGTATAACTGTTACTTGTGTTGTATAAACCACATATTCAATATGTTGAGATGATTTTCCCGGCAGAATTGCACTAGGCGATTGCTGACTTTATAATGTTCACCTAGCTTGAAACTTGTCTACTATTCTTGCAACTTCTCCTTGTCCTAGGTTTGCATTGAAATTGCCATAATATGTAAAAGATCCTTTTTTGGTATTTGCTTGAGAGTGCCTTGAAGCTCACTGTAAAAAAATTCATCATTATTTGAGTCTACAGTTTGGAAGTAGATTTGTAGTGTGTGTGTGTGTGTATAAAAATAATATTTAGTAATCAAAACCCTATGATACATGGAGATTTGCAAAAACTATCAAAACAGATAAAGCAAGAAGCCCTTTTTTGGTTCATAGTCTGGCTCACATGCTTCTTTGGCCCCACAATCCTTACTGTGGCCTTGAGACTTTCCCTTTGTGTTTCCGTCTTCCCTTGTGTTCTAGTTCACTCACTTCACCAGTATGGGAAATATTTGAATCTGTGATGTAGTATTTTGTAATTGTTGTTTCATACCAGTGGTTCTTGTTTGTCAGGCTATAATCATGCTGGACTTAGATGAGAAGCAGCTTGCAGAATCACAGTGATTGGTAGGAATCATGTTTTGTTAAAGGAATATCTGTCTCCCACACTCCTTTCCATTTATGGAAGGAGATTCATGTCTCATGTTTTCTGTTTTTCTATATTTGTTGAGTGGGAGTTCAACTGGAAATGAAACCTCAATCTTGGTGGAAAAAATTGCTTGGTGATTTTATTTAGTATCTTTGCCTCCTACTTTAGCAAAGCTAATAATCTCTTTGCAATCTTTAATTCTATATCTTTATGTGTTAGGCTAATTTTCATGTCCTCTGTTTATTTGTTGATGCATTGTTTATTTCCTCTGAAAATGAGTGATTTTGAAATGGATATGGCAATGACGTAGGCTTCCAGAGGAGAAATGATTGTAGTGATATGTGATTTTAATCAACATCACAGAAACCACCATTACAAAGAGGTTTAATTTTAAAGAAATTTTAAGTGACTATATCCTAGTCATGGAACCAACCAGAAGGGAAGCAGTAGTAGACTGAATATCAAGCAAATGTAGTGTGTTAGTTAAATGATAAGAAAGATAAGCAGAGCGCTATGAAATTTAAATTATATTTAACAGTGCCACAGGAGATTAGCATAGTCATATTTGAGTTAAAATAATACTTTTTAAAAATGATGGGGACTTGTATGAGGGAATTTGAAAGGGGAAGGTTGTTTCTTTCTGGAAGATCACAATTCTTTTTTAAAAGGAAATTTTGCAAAATGGAATATCAGGAAAGAATTATCAAGGCTAAGAATAGTTAACCAGTAATATTGAGAACTAATTAAGGAAATGATTAAATGTGATTCACAGATTCGCACTAAAGAAACGCAGAATAACAAAGGATTCAAACCTATATTGCTAACCATAATGTTAAAATATCTATCTGGAGTAGTGAACACTAGGGGAATTAAAATGAATATTAGTAGAAAATGAGCTCATAGAGAAAACTGAATTAATTTCTGGTATCTATTTTCACTATACAGGTAGAAGGGCAGATTTTCAGTGTCAAAAGTGATATTTTCAGGAAATGAATCCGAGGGCTAAAGAAACAGGTTCCAGTAATACAGTTAGGAATGGAAGACATTTTCAAAAGTATTGGGAATATGAGAATATTCCATATTCTTATCATGTCAATCCTTCTGATAGATTGACAAAGCCTCTGGATGAACTTGGTAAAAGTGGTAGGAAATTAGGAAAGGCTGTTGAGGGCCTAGTAGAGGGCTGCACTACAGAGAAGGGGCAAGTGACAAAATGATGGCCATTTGATATTAACATGGTTAGAAATGGACTCCTACATTGTTCATTGTCATATTGACATTTCCTGACTTGAGAAGAACTTGCCAGTCAAGGGAGAAACAGGATTCATGCTTCTGGATGCTTAGTTTTACATTCAAAGTGAGAAGCAGTGCTTCCTTTCTGCAAGTTTAAAAGCACCTTTCTCTAAAAAAGGATCTATTATTCTCATTTTCATTTAGGAGATCCCTGAAGATGAGAGTTGATACTCCAGCATGCCTTGCTTCACATGCAAAGGGAGCTAACATTAAAAATCCTAACCAAGGATAAGATGCAGAGTTTTAAAAGTCTGTAACATAATTCAAAATTACACGGAGATATACTGTAGATTTGCCTTGCTTGGTAGCTACCAGATTGGGACTGCAGAAATCTGGATAAACAGTAGATAGCAACAAAGAGGAAAGCTGTAATTTACCCAGATTTTTGGAGCTGAAATCTGGTAACCCTATATTTAGGTTCCCAAACATGAGATTATACAAAACAGATATATTCTTGGTTAAAAAAAGAAAAAAATTACTTAGCCCAATATAATATCTATATGAACAGAGTAATCATATAATCGCAATGTGCATTATACTTAATTTGTTGTTTTAATGCAAGGTCACAAAATGTATACTCTGCCCCTTGGTTATATAGACCCCTTTTTTCTGTCAATTGCTTGTTTTCAACAAGTTTACTTAAAGTTTCACTGAAAAGAAATATACAAAGATACTCATTGAATTGAGGATTAATCACTATAGCAACTGAAATGTGGTGACTGAAAAGGGGATGTATTTTCCCCTCAGCTTCCTGCCAGCTGTCATATTCAACTTTTGCGGCATGAACCCAGTCCAAAATATAGACAGTGATCAGCGCTAAGAAACTATATCTGTATTTTTATAAATTGGTACAAGTATCACACTATAAAAGAAGACTTAATCCCTTGAATTGGATGACAGACACTTGGCACTCTTGACAAAGTTTGATAGAGAAATAACAGGCTGCTTTGTAGTAAAACCTGGATTAATGGTAAACCCCTCTTTATGTTATTGCAATATGGTGTAAATGAGAGAAAAGGTCCCCTTTTTCTGCCCAGTGCAGGTTTTAAGTATTCTGCAGAATACTGTACATTAAAAAATTAGGGTTATTAAGAACTTATTGTGGCTCTTGAGTTTTGTATTACAAAGGTACTTTTGATTGGTCATATAAACAAAAGGTTTTGTTAGCTGCATTGGAACCAACTCTCCTGGAATTTGGTTCAGTGAGAATGCTGAATATGAGAGAAGAACCCACCAATTTCCATTGAAATTTTTGATTCATGACAATGAAAAAGTGTGGTTTCAAAGAGAGTCAGAAAAAAAAAGGCTCTCAAAAGTTTTTGTTATATAAACATGAGTTTTTCTGGAGTGTATAATAAAATAATAATTATATCTATTAGGTATAAGCAATAGGTATCATTTTTTGAATTATTGTTAAATTAATTTCTGTCTTTTATTATTCAATTTCTTTTAGCTAAATCTCTTAGTTTAGATTTTGCTGGATAAAATTGCATATACTCACCACCAGAATGGGAAGGCAAAGTATGTTGCAGGATCCATCTTTTAAGGATGTACATCTGGTGGAACAAAGGAATACCCTTCTCTGTGGTGGCTCCCCCCCACTTTGGAATACAATTTCCCAGTAGATAAGATTGATCCTCACCATGATAGTTTTCTGGAAGGCCCTGAAGACATGGTTGTCAGCAGGCCTGGGGACCTCTAGGTGATACGGAGCTAATCAAGTGGCTGGAGTAGGAGGGACACTGGCAGAGCCCAGGGATAGGAGTTAAATGAGGCATCAGCTTAGAATCCTTACATAGCCACAAGAAAATGAAGTTCAACTTCCTCCTGGATATCATTGACACTTGCCTAATTTTGTCCAGGTACAAACTACTAGTTTGAGAAGATTTTGGTGCATAGGCTAATAAAACAATAATTTAGAACCTTTGTGTGCGGACCTGATTTTTCATGCCTGACAGCTGATGTGATTGTATGATTGTCACCATTGGGTAGGGTGTATATAGATTCTTACATTGTGAATTTTTAATGTAAATTGCTGTACATGACTTTGGCAGCCATATAAAGTTGTTTAATAAATAAGTAATAATATGTTGCATGTAAGGAGCCATTCCTTTTTGACTTTGGTTAGGCTTCTTTTGTAAATATACACAGTCAATTTCTCCATTACCATATATTCTCTATTTTTGGTCTCCCAGTTTTGTATCATTGGCCAGGTTTATTTTTTCCAATATTATGTCAAGTGAACATGTGTCACCTTCAGCATATATTTCAATAAATTGTGACACTTTTAATTTATATTGTGGAATCATTATTAATAAAAACATCTGCGGTTTTAATTCAGATTTTATTTTCAAAACTCCCAGATTTTTGATGTATTTCTTCTTTTTTCTTCAACATTTTATTATTTATTTATTTTATTTATTTATCAAATTTAGAGTGATGCTAGAAGAGTTTTGAATCAGTTCAGTGTTTCTATTTATTACAAATTTCAGTTTGTATCATTTTTCCAAGGGGGCCAGGAAGGTGACTAAAGACATCTACTTATAGGAAAACAGTGTGGAAAATGCCAAGAGAGTGAAGTGAGAAAGGAATTGGATTTTTATTTATTTCTTACATTGTATGCTACCTCAGTCACAGAAGTGACTTGAGGCTGTTTCAGTCTAGCCTCTAGGGATTCACATGAAAGGAGATCTTGATGGGTAAGGCGTTTGCATTTCTAGAGAAAAGGTAGGATATATGTTAAATAAATATACATATAATTAATTGATACGTGTAAAGAAAAGTGGAGTGTTAATTTTGTGAACAATCCAGTACAAAAAAACCAATCAGTTGTGAATGTATTTCCTAGACAGAGGACAGTCTCAAGGAATCTCAGATGCTCAAACTTCCCCAGTTTGCAGTAACAGTGAATAACAGTGGGGGAGAGATATTCTTTGTCACAGACACAAAGAGATATCTAACAACTCCCTCCGTTATGTATAGAATTTTTTTTACAGATAAAAGTATAGTTGAACCAAAGAGAAAGCAGAAGAAAAAGGGTGGACGTAACAAAGAAGCTTATTATTTCTTCAGCAGCCTCTGCTTAAGTTGGATCTCCTAGAAAGCTGATGAAAGTCCAGACAAAAGGAGCAGAGTAATTTTTCTTCAGAAAAAAATTAACTCTGTCGAAATAGTAAAAATCTATCCATAATTTTTCATCAGATCCCAATTGATTTTTCTGTGTGATGCTAATTAAACTTTATTGACTCTTGTTCTTATTTATAAATTAAGATATTAAATGTGTAACTCAGCTTTGCTTTCCAGCCTTTAAACTGAACTAAAAAAACCCAAAACCCTATATTTACTTATAAACGCCTTGATATGCTATTACTTCAAGACAAAACATCAATATCACAGCAGAAGCATCTTGTGACCTGCCTGGCTCACTGTATATACTTTGTATATTTTCTTTTAAAAGGTAGATTTCATATATCTTTTTTAAAAGTAAAGTTTGATTTTGTTTTTGGCTTGTGAGATTGATTTATTTCCCCAGGGCTGGTTGAAACCTCAAGTTACAAATGCCAAGCTATACATCCAGGAGATTGCATTATAGTAATTCTTCAATTTTTAACCTTCATTTTTACCTTTTAAAAATCAGAAAAACAAAGCAAATTATAAGATTCTGATCTCACACTGGGATTTGAGGCAGAATGCCCAGTGATGTGCCTCTGGATGGTAGGTGGTGGCAGCAGAATTAGTCAAGTCATAATCCCCAGGCAAGAGACAAGGCCGGGGGCTTTTTGGAGAGTTGGTTTGAGATTTCCAGCCTTGTATACATGAGTTCAGCTGTTTTGCTACAGTAAGATAAACATCTAGAAATTAATTTAAACAATTTTGGAATGGCATTGACATTTAAGATGTCAAGATCTCAAATAACTATACTTTAGCAAGGATTCAGACAGTTTGCACAATTTTTTTCCTCCTATTTTAAACTATCAGTGTTGCTCTGAAATTTGCTGATTTTCAAGCCCTGATTAAAAACAACATCAGCAAACATTTTCATTCTTATATGATACCATTTGAAAGTCTCCTGAATGTGTTGAGCTTTATTTCTTAATAGTCATTTGTGAGAACTCTGTAGATGTTTAGCTTAATTAGCTGCCTTTCTTTGAATGTTTGACAAATTCAAATGAATTCAGTATTTCTACATAACAGACAGCTAGTTGGTTGGTTTGTTTAGCTAGCAGGGGGTTTTTTTTCCCTTCCCCCCAAATACTACTTCAAGGATAATTTATGAATGCTTAAGCTTATTCTACCATTAGTATGAAATATATTCTGTTTACAATTTTATTATTTAGCCTTTGGGCAGAAACCTAACAGTTAATTTTGAGAAGAGTATTTCAAATACAAGCTTTGCAAGCACATTTAGCAATGTTTACCCCCACCCCCCTTCAGATCCCATCTGTAATAATTTATTTGTACTAAAAAGTACTGCATTAGTTTTAACAACATTTCTATTCCCTTAAAGACGAGAAAGTTTGTGGGCTTCTAGTCTACTTACAAAACCTGGTTATTTTCAAAAAAATAAATAAAATTAAAATGCTACTTTTTTGCTTAACAGATGTGCGGGGTTGGTACTATTTAATGAATAAGGCAAATAAATGAATATTCTTAGGTTTCAAAATTAAGAAAGATATGATTGTTTAGTATATTTATCTTCCATTAATTCAGCAGTATTTTAATATACTTTTAAATCCCTACGTGGCTTATCTAAGACTATAGGGATGAGAAGTTGCTGTCCTAGTAATATGTATTGCTTACTAACATCAGCTTGATCTATTGAAAATCAAGGTTATAGAACCAAGGTAGGTATTCAGCATTTAAAGTAACCATAATAGTTTTGTTTCCCAATTGTATCATCTTGCTGTTTTTATCATCTTTCTTCTCCACCTCAGGACAGGCAGTACTAGATGGACCAATGGACCAATAATTTGTTGTAAGACAGTTTCACATGAACGGTTGTAATGTTATACGAACATCTGGGCAATAATAACTGAGATCAGGGTACTAATATACTCAAATAAACTTTCTTAGATACCTACCATGGTTGTTCTTTAGGTACCTACCATGGCTTTTTATAGATTTTTAAAAAATGTATATATTTTTTAATGGATTACTTGGCAGAGTTCCAACCTCCTGCATTATCTTTATTTTCATTAATCCCAAATGGACCCAACTTGCTTTGTTTAATAATAAAAGTTATACTGTCCACTGCTTTGATTTCCCATCTACCTAGAATAAGTATAAAGGTATATAGTAAAAGTGTAAAGATAAAAGAACACCCTGAAACAAGGGGTAGGACTAGAAATGGTAGTAAATAGCATTTTGTCAGTGCCCTTCTCTGCCTGCCTGCACTATGGAATAGCCCTACCTCTGTATAAATCTGAAGGGCCCCTATCACCCTGACCTTCCAGAAAGCCATTGAGATTTGTCTCCTTCCCTGAATCGGAATTGAACACACACATATATGTTTGGCATAAAATTAGAATTTAGAATTCTTTATTGACCATGTTTGATGAGACACACAAGGAATTTGTCTCTGGTGCATAAACGCTCAGTGTACATGCAACAATAGTGATAGATCATTATCACAGTCATTATAAAAATACATTCATCATAAAACATTAGATACAACATTTAGTGATAGTCATGGATACTAAATAAGCAATAGAAATGTTACGTTGCCTTGTTCATGTTAAATTATGTGGGACTTTTTTTTGTACTTTTGTTATTTTTGTACATCCATACTTGTTTTTTGTGTCTAGGCTGAATTCTATGCCTATTCATATTCAGATGCAGTTTTGACGATTCTTATCTTAATCTAAACTGTCATTATTCTTCTGGCATATAATGAAGAGAATACAAAATAAGGGCAAAAAGCAGAAGAAGGTGGATTGTAACATCAATAATATTAAAGTAATTACAGTGGTTCAAAATAGTAGCACAAAGATAAAAATTCACAGCAAGCAAATTGAGCCAGAACAGGACTTTTTTCCTCCCGTTCTAAAATTGACCAAAGAGGAGGGAAAGGAATTAAATGAGGAATATTAATTGGATGCATTGCAAAAATTAGCATGGAAAACATCTGGAAAAGCAAGAACATTAAGGCATCAATCTAGAAACCAGGAGATTGTGAACTCTAGTCCGGCCTTAGGCATGAAAGCCACCTGCGTGACTTTGAGCCAATCATATCTCAGGTCAATTCACAGAATTGTTGTTGTAAGGAAAATAGGAGGAAGAAGGAGTCTTAGGCATGTTCGCTTTGTTGTTATATGTAAAAATAATAAAGTTGGGATAAAAGTAAATAAATCCAACTAACTAAGAAAGCAGATTTTTTTCTCCTGTAATTGCTTATGACATTTATAATTTGACAATAAAAAAGAGAGGAGAAAAGTAGACTCCCATCAAATTATGAATTGGGTGACAGTTATTGCAATATCATAAGAAGCAAAAGTAAGAAAAGAGGAAAGCCAGAAATCCTGCAAAATAGATTACTAAAGTACCTTCTTTAGGTCAAGACCTCAGTTCTAGGAAATAGGATAAAGATGCCCTTGAGTCAAGCCCAACCTTTGGTGACTACTTCCATATACTTTTATTTCGATACAGATTTATATTATTATTAAAAATGATTTACTACTGCCTTCTTTTAGGATGCATTTTTAACTTTACAAGTCTGGTTAATCAACCCCCAATTTCCCAGATGGCCTCCCATCAAATACCAACCAGACCCAATCCTATTTAATATTTACAATCAGCCATGTCTACTCCAGACCAGTACTGAAGTCTAAATTTGGTTAGTGTTAACTGAAAGTAGTTGTGGTGAGCAGCTAGAAACTGGGAGAGTATGAGCTTTAGTCCCACTCTAAGCACAAAGCCAACTAGTTGACCTTAGGTTATTCATCTATCTCAACTCTAAAAAGCAGGCAATGGCAAGTTACTTCTGAAATCTTGCCAAGAAAACTGTGGAGATTTATCCAAACAGTGGCCAAGAGTTAAGTGATGTTGGAAGGTGGGAGAGAGGTGAGAGTGAAACTAATCTACTTTAAAGATTGTTTAGAAACTGCAGTTGGTCCAAAATATAGTAGGAAGAATATTTCTTAAGAATGTGTATTACTTTATATTTGCCAATTTTGTTTCTTTGGTTTCTTGCTTGTTTCAGAGATGTTATAAAGCTGGTATTAAAATAGACCATGTTGGTCCATTTGTAATTTTAGTTATGGTTTATGGAAAAAAAGAACTTTCTTTATATGGACCTGCTCAGTTCCTAAAATTCTATGCTACCATCATTGAAAAGGGAAAAGGAACAGCAGCGAAAAAAGTGTAAAATGTTTATAGATCAATTGGACATCTTTTTCTTGATAAAGATTTTGAAATTGACAGTCATTCCTGTTTCATTTTCACATGTCTTCATTTATGCTGGTTTTAGTTTAATTTTACTTTTTTGTTTAATTCTTGATGTTAGTATTGAAGTTACATTTTAAGTTTTATTCTATTTTGGCTATTATTTACTGTTTGTATGCTTTATAGCTTGCAAAAAGGGGATATAATTGAACTATATATACATTAGCGTACATAAACTGATGTTCTCAAAAGCTACCAGTTTCTTTCTCTTTTTCCTTTATATGAGTGCAGGAAACAGCTCTTTCGAATTTCACTGCAAAGGAACCATTAAGAGCTCATTACCAAGAGTGATCATTTTTCACAAAGTGCCTCAAGTTTTGGTGATATGTTAACATTGATTAAAAATCAATTTCCCAATAAAAACATCAAGCAGTTGATGATATTACGAATCCCAACATAATAAAGTCAAAATCATTTTGAGACAAAATCTGTAAGGAAAAAGCAATCATGTTAATGAGAAATAATGCTGAATAAAATAAGTCTTAAAAATATTTTATTTTAAATTTGATTTAGAGAAGCAGAGAGAGTCCTGAAGATGTTTCATCAAAGAGAAAAAATGTGAAGCAGGATCATTTAACAAGTGAAACCAGCAGGCCTCCTCTCCTTTATATTACACATCCTGTACACCAGAAACAGAAGAAGGTTCACCGGATAGGCTCAGTTACCTTCCTGGTTGGAAAGACACCTAGAAAAATCCGCAGGTAAGATTACAATGTTGGATTGTAAAGTTTTAAGTGACTTCCAGTTTTCTGGGTCTTGTCTAATTGTACTGAACAAGGTTTTAAAATAAAATTAAAATTTAATAAGTAAAATAACATAAGAACAATAAGAAATACAATAAAATTTATTTGGAATTATTACTTATTATATTTTGCAAACTATTTAAAAATATTTGTCCTTACAATTAATAGCTTTTTGAAAATTAATGCAAACATTGCTAGTAGTTTATATCAATTAATTTTTGGTGATTGAGTGTAACAAGCAGAGGCAGCTGAAATTATTTTGTAATAGTTTAGTGCAGTGTTTCCCAAACTTGGCTATTTTAAGGTGCATGGATTTCAACTCCCAGAATTCCTCAGACAGTATGGCTGGTTGAGGAATGCTGGGAGTTGAAGTCCATACATCTTCAAAGGGTCAAGTTTGGGAAACACTGGTTTAGTGTAACAAAATGTTGTGTTTACTGAAATTTCTTCATTCCCTCACAAATTGTTAATGATATATATTTACAGCTATGGCATTGTTTAATCTGTCTTCCCCATTGGTAATACAGGTAGTTCTCCACTTACAACAGTTCATTTAGTGACTTCAGAGTTACAATATCACAGAAAAAAGTGACTTATGACCATTTTTCACAGTTATGACTATTGTAGCAACCCCACAGTCACATGATCAAAATTCAGACAGTTGGCAACTGACTCATATTTATGACGGTTGCAGTGTCCCGGGGTGATGTGATCCCCTTTTTCAATCTTTTGACAAGCCAAGTCATTGGGAAAATCAGATTCACTTAACATGTTACTAACTTAACAACTGCCATGATTTCACTTAACAATTGTGACAAGAAAGGTCGTAAAAGGAGGCAAAATTCACTTAATAAACATTTCACTTAGCAAGTGAAATTTTGGGCTCAATTGTGATCGTAAGTTGAGGTCTAACTGTAGCTACAGAATCTTCTACCAATAATAAACAGAAAAAAATCCAGAGATTGAATTGAGGGAAAAGCCTGTGTTCTAATTAAGCAATCACTGTATGTTGCTGTTGTTACCGTATTTCTCCGAAAATAAGACCCTGTCTTATATTTTTTGAACCTCGAAATAAGCGCTTGGCCTTATTTTCAGGGACGTTTTATTATTTTGGCCTAAAATAATAAATAATAAATTTTTGGGGCATGTGGAGCAAGATGGGGCTCCTCTTGCCGTCTTACCTGATTTCCAGCTCTGCATTTAAATATTTTCGGGGAGGGCTTATTTTTGGGGGGGAGGCTTATTTTAGTGCATGCGCTCAAAAGCGTGATTGGGCTTATTATCAGGGGATGTCTTATTTTCAGGGAAACAGGGTAGTTGCGAAGTCGTGTCCGACCCATCGCAACCCCATGGACAACGTTCCTCCAGGCCTTCCTGTCCTCTACCATTCTCTGGAGTCCATTTAAGCTCATGCCTATTGCTTCAGTGACTCCATCCAGCCACCTTGTTCTTTGTTGTCCCGTTCTTCTTTTGCCCTCAATCTTTCCCAGCATTAGGCTCTTCTCCGGTGAGTCACAGTATAGATATTTAATTATAAGTATTTGATCTAACTATTGGAAAGTGACTTTTGAGAGAAGACTAGGAATTGAAACACTCTATTTCATTTATGCTGACCTCATCAAGATTTGTAAGAAATGTCTTATGAAGTCTGCATTGGCCAAGAGTGTCACGTTTCATTTCAGAATCACTGCATCATAGTTTTATTAGCTTGATCGCTCACATCCCCTTTTCATGAGATGAATTATTCCTGAAAATCTCCAAAATAGGGTAGAAAAAGAAGCAAAATGATGGTTTAGGAATAATTTCTTTGATGTGGTCTCTGGAGATTTTCATATGGCGCAGATTTAAAAACCGTTTGATTTCTGCAGATTAGGGTACAAATCATATTTTGTTTACTATAAAGCAAGTATGGGACACAAATATTGCTAAATTTTCTGTAATTAATTTAGTGAAAGTAGAATTATTAAAGTTACAATTAGTATAAATAGTAACATAATAAAAATAGAACTCAGGTAGAAGGAAGAAAGCTTCCTTACCAGATCAGAAGCTTGGACATGCTCTGTGAAACAAATTTCTGGTGGTTTGTGTTTGAAAAACTTGGCTTATGCTTCTTTGGGAAAAATTCCAGAGGTTGTGTTTACAGAAAATTAGGGAGCTTTTTCATCTGTTTTAGTAAGAAGAAGAAGAAAGATTGTATATTAAGAGATGAGTAAATAAGTTTAAATGAATAGGTCTTGGTATTTTTGTTCAGATTGTAGAATCTAATGACACAATGGATATTTTTATATTTTCTTAAAAAAAATCTCTCCATATCTTCACAGTCCTTGTTTGAAAGCTTTTTAAAGTTTTGAAATAGGAAAGAAAACTTTTTCCCCTGATCTTTTTGACAATCATAGATATCCATATGTCATTATTTTTCAGGGGTTGAAAATTTCCATTCCCCATAAGAAAGTTATTTTTGAAAATTCCGCACCAGTTCAGTTCAGATGCAACACCAACTATCTGTGATCTGACAACATCACAAAATTCTCCTTGTCAGATGATTCATAGTATAATTCTAGCATTTTGCTTAAAACTAATGCAGATGACAGTGTTTACCTAGTTGCCAAATTCATTTCGGGTTGTTTTAGGTAGTTTGCGCAAATTGCTTTAGATTCCAAACCCCAATCTGCAAAGTCTAAGTAGGGTCCCAACCCATTTCATACTTTGTTTTTATTTACACAAAATTCCAATCCAACATTTTCTGTGTCTGGATTTTAAAACATAATTTTTCTGCCCTCACTTTATCCGCAGATAATCTCCCAGTCTCCCCGTTTAGGGTGTCACGCTCCCTTCTGAATTGGGTAGCGGGGGATGACCCTTTGCGGGGTCGGACCGAGGAGTATAGTCAGCATCTGCTGGACAAGATCACTCAGATTCGGGATGGTTTGGACTCTGGGTAGGGTCGGACGGGGGGGGGGGGGGAGACAACGGGTCTTGTCATCTAGGAGAAGTTCAATCCTGTGACCCCTGAGGAAGTGGACAGGATCATGGGGAAGCTGAATGCTACCACATGTTTCCTGGACTCGTGTCCCTCCTGGCTTGTTTATGCAGCCCGGGAGGTTACACGTGACTGGATCCGGGCAGTGATTACTGCATCCCTGGGCGAGGGTAGCTTCCCTACTGCCTTGAAGGAAGAGGTGGTAAGGCCCCTCCTCAAGAAACCTGCCTTGGATTCAGGCATTTTGAACAATTTTCGTTCTGTCCCCAACCTTCGCTTTATTGCAAAGGTTGTTGAGAGCATGGTGGCACGGCAGTTCCCGTTGGCCCTGGAGGAAACAGAATACCTTGATCCATACCAGTTGGGTTTCACGCCCGGATACAGCACGGAGATGGCATTGTCGCATTGGTGGATGATCTCTGCAGGCCCGGGACAAGGGATATTCCTCTGTCTTTGTCCTATTAGATCTCTCGGTAGTCTTCGATACCATCGACCATGATATCCTGCTGCGACGCCTCGAGGGGTTGGGGGTGGAGGGCATTGTTCTATGGTGGTTCTCCTACTACCTCTTGGGGCGCTCACAGATGGTGTTGAGGCAGAGGTCGACCCTGAGGCCCCTCACCTGTGGGGTGCCCCGGGGTCGGTGCTCTCTCCTCTTCTGTTCAACATCTATATGAGGACGCTGGGGGAGGTCATCCGTGGTTTCGGGGCGAGGTATCATCAGTATGCTGATGATACCCAGCTTTTTATATCCACCCCGAACCAGCCCAGTGATGCCCTCAACGTGATGTCCCGGTGCCTGAAAGCGGTACGGACCTGGGGAGAATGGATGGGGAGAAACAGGCTTTGACTCAACCCTGCCAAGACCGAGTGGCTGTGGGTACCGGCATCTCGGCTCGAACAAGATATCCCATCACTGGTTATAGGGGGTGAAGTGTTACCCCCTGTAGACAGGGCACCTAACCTGGGCATCCTCCTGGATTCACGGTTAAATTTGGAAGATCATGTTATGACTGTGACCAGGGGGGCATTTGCTCAGGTTTGCCTGGTGCGCTAGTTGCGTCCTTATTTGGACCAAGATGCCCTACGCACAGTCACTCACGTACTCGTCACCTCCCGTATTGACTACTGCAATACTCCCTACATGGGAATGCCCTTGAAGACACTCAGAGGCTTCAGCTGGTTCAGAATGCAGCCGCGCGAGTAGTGATGGAGTGTCCCGACACTCCGATGTTACACCTCTCCTGCGCGACTTGCATTGGTTGCTAGTTGCCCTCCGGGTGAGATTCAAGGTGCTGGTGATCACCTATAAAGCCCTACCTGGCTTAGGCCCGGGATACTTGGTGGACCATCTGCAGCCTGCAACAGCTTCCCATCACCCGGTGCACTCTCACAGGGAGGGCCTACTCAGGGTGCCGTCGGTCAGACAGTGTCAGCTGGTAACCCCCAGGGAGAGAGCTTTCTCTGTAGGCACATCCATCTTTTGGAAACAACTCCCTCTGGAGCTCCGGGTGGCCCCCGACTTTTGCTCTTTCCGCCATGGGCTGAAAACATGGCTATTTCATCTAGCTGCCCTAGACTGATGAGGTTTTTAATATAACTTAATGGGGTTTTATTGGATTTTTGTCAATTTTATCATGGACTTTGTTTTTAACGGTTTATTTGTTTTGTTTATTGTTGTGAGCTGCCCTGAATCCTGTGGAGATAGGGTGGCATATAAGTCCAATTAATTAAATAAAGAAATAAATAAATTTTAAAAGTATCATAATTTAGTAGCCATTCACAAACCTTAGCTCAACATTTAGTGCTACATCTGAATACTTAATAAGATTTTGGGGGGGAGGGGACAGAGGGACCAGTTAAGAAAAGTCTTTCTCTTCCCTATTTAATATTAATATATTTCACTTGTGTAGTCTCACAAGCAGAATGATAAAAACAGTAAATGATAAATCAAGGAATTCAGACCATGCTGTTATCTCAACTTTTTTCTCTTCCAAAATAACCCACTGATCTAGATGTAGTCATAACATCAGCCTTTTTATTTTGTGACAATATATTTCCATTACTTAATCCTAACCTGGTTTTGAAAGAAGTGTCATTGATTAACTTTGATATCGATTATTTGGTTTCCTGTTCTTTGAGAGAATTAACTATTCTTTTCACCAATTGCTGCAGGAAGCAGTTTGAGGAGATGGCAGATCTTTTTTATAAAGCTCCTGTGGAAGAATTTGCAAAGTACATCACTCAAACTACATCAGAAGAAAGGCAGAAAATGTTGAAAGAATTTTACAGTGCAAAACATCCAGAATTAAAAGATCTTTTAAAAGTTGATGTCCCAGCTTCTGTTTCAGAAAGAAGCAAGGAAGGTGGGAAGTATAAAACCAAGTTCAGGAAAAAACCCTCCATTTCTAACCCTGGGCAAGTGAAGCCTGATCTTCCTATAGATCCGGGTGTTCCAGGTAGATCTGATGGTGAAGAAAAACAATTTCAGTATAAGCTTTCTATACAGGCTCCTGGGGGTCAAAATGGGGAAGACAAACAATTGCCAGCTGATATTCTCGAAGACAGCATTAATGGGAGAAACAGTCAGGCATCCAAAGACTTTATGGCATCTGAGTCACTAACCGGTAAATCAAGAATAATTGAGAGACTGTCTGCAAGTAGTTCTAAAGGACAGCTGAATTTGAAGGGGACACTGTCGCCCAAAAAATGTCTCATGTCTGACTTGGAAAGCAGACAGGCTGAAATCTGCCAGAAAAATGCTGTTGCAGACTTGCTAGGAGACACCTCTATTTTAAATGACCTCTTCACAAGTAATGAAAATAGTCCAGCCGAGATACCCAGGAGGCCTCTTAATGGGCCTGCCGAAAAAGCAGCAACTCGACCAAAAGATTTCTGGGACATGCTGAATGAAGAGAATGAGGAGTGTCTCCAAAGACTCACAGATGTGACAGCCATAGAGAAACTGTGTGAAAGACCGTCTTTCACTTCTTTGTTCAAAGAGAAAGAAGAGAGTGAGGAATCACTTTGGAAGGAAAATGACAATTTCTTATGGAAAATAGATAAGAAACCTGGCACAGATGATGAATCTTTTTCTGGTATTTAATCTGGAATTTAAATATTGAGGGGAAAAGATAAAAATGTTCATATGTTATTCCCAGAACTGGCTTAATGCATTTAATTAATTTAAGTTGATTAAACAACTTAATGCATTTCAAGCTTTTTAAAAAAACTTTTTCAAGGATACCTTCCTTTCAGAAATTTTACAAAGAAAATGTATTTATTTATTTTTCAGCCATTTTCTATCTGTTTTAAGGAAATTGCAAGAAAGAAAAGGACAAGCCTTTAAAAAGAATTGAAGAAAATTCAGAGCATTGAGTGAGGATATTTTCTTCCCTATTTTTTCAGTGGGAACTGGAACAAGTAGATTTGAAAAGCTGAACAGCTTTTCTGCACATTTGCAAAAAGCAAGTGAGTCACTCGATCAGTCTGAAGGGAATCAATTTTATTTCAATTTCAATTTCTAATTGGCAATGCAATTTCAAAAGTTTATTCAATGTGGAGATTTTACTAATTTGCTTTGCAGTCAAATCTCCACATTGAAATTTCCCCTTGCCTGCAAAGTATTATCCTTCCTTATATGAAAAAGCAGCATCTTGAGGAGGTTAAGCAGAATCTCATTTTCTTTGCATGCAAGTTCTGAGGTCGACCACATTCCTCCCTTTCTACTTTGTTAAGTTACATGTATTTTTATCATGTATTTATTGTGGTCAGGACACAACAGCTATTGTAGTGTCGTGTAGTGAAAAACTATACTCTTTTAAATTGTTCATGCTCTGGTGATGTTTGGATCATAGGGGTTTCTATTACGTTCCTGAAGAACTGAAAACTCAATTGGGACTACATTGAAAATAATGTAGGCTTGGATTTAAAAATATAAACAAAATAATCTGTAAACACTTGGAAATTGTGGGGTTATGTACCAATTAAACCTTGCTTAGAATAGATTCATCAAAATAATAGGACTTTTAGATTTAAATCCCAATTTTTCAGTAGGTCTTCCCTGAGCATTAATAAATTTGGATACAAGTCAAAATGTTTTGAAAATACTCAGTAAATAACAGGAGATAGTTGTACACTATAATTCGGAGAATATTTGGACACAGCGAAATTCCACTGCGATGATGTAAATAGCAGTACAAGACTGCAGTGGATGAATTAGTATTTCTACTTATTTGAAACTAAAATGATCAGTGTATGAAGTATATGGTAATGTTCCCTTATCTGTTTCTATTTAAAAAATGAATTGTATTTTAATAAAAACTTCTTTTTTAAAAAAAGCATTTTAAAATCTGAAATTAGTAATTATTATTTATGTATGGGATATCTTCTTGGGCCCATAAGAACTCTGGATGTTAGAATTTAGCACATCTTAAAAAGACAAATCTTTCATAATGTTCTACTATTCATCCATTTTTTAAATAATTTGAAATCTATTAGGCTACAAAGCCTAACTGAAAATCTCTCACCAACCTTTGCTGAATGGATTGTATCTTTTTACTTCAATACAGAATTTTTGCAGATCAGTAAAAATCACATTATGATATTGGCTAGTTTACCTGTAAATAGTTTTGTGCCTATGTACTGTAAATTATTTTAAACACAGCCTAATTTCACCAAAGCTATGTGGTTGTGACAGACTATTAAAAGATGATTAGGAAACTTTAACTTGGATAATATTATTGTAAACTGTCCATTTGAAAATAAAAATATTTCTTCCTTAAAAGCATAAAAGTGCAAATTATATGCCCCCATGAAGTTTCTTAAATGTTTGATTCTTCTTAAGTGAGTATTTATTTCAATCTACATGATAAAAGTGTTTTAAAAATATCCCTTGCAAGTTAAGTATGAACTAGAAAAACATTGACAGACCTTATAATGTGTTGCGTTCATTAGCAAAATTGGGATACATTCAGAAATGTATCTGTCTTGAAAATAGGCCATGTTGAACTGTAAAGCATGTTCAGACATCAGCACAGGAAATGCTTTGTGATATTTTGCATTATGTCCTAAACCATTTTATAATAATTTTTAAGGTTATAAAACATTTTATAAAATTTGCCAAATTTCAATATCACAGGAGTTATGGGTCTTTGGACACATTGTGTAAGTTAGCCCATTTGAGGTACCTTGGTTCAAAAATGGTTGCCCTACGGTGCATCATATATAGATATCTATATTTTCCTTTGGGAAAATAAATTGCATTAAATTACATATACATCAAGAGAAGATATTTGAATAATCAAATAACTACATTGAGAACTGGCAGCACAGAGGCAATTCTGCATGAGATCTTGTAGGTTGCTGAAATCTCTGGAGAAGAAGATGAAATAAGACTTTGCATTGGATTGCATGATGGCAAAAATGGAAATAAGCAAGTAAAATAATACATTGTTAATAGGAAGAATGAAACAGCAATTCTCATTCACCAAAGTTAAGAATAAGAAATAACTGCTTCCTTACCTTACTGAAAATCAACTTCTCTTCAATTGCTCATAAAATGCTATACCTTGCAAAACAAAGGCAGTATGTAAGTAATTTAAGGCCCTTTTCCCCCCAAGCACAGCCACAATGAAATAACAGTCTTCTTTCCCTTCAAACTTGGTGTTTGTATGTACATCTACACTCATTTACAATTTCCTCCATTCAGTAGCAATTCTATTTGCAGTGAGGGTTAGAGATCATTGATGCTGTCCAGGCATGATAAATGAGGTAAGTTACACACAGAAAACAAACACTCAGGTGTTAGACTGGAACTATTCAACATATTCTGGCATTGAATTTCTAAGGTGCACCATCTGGTGACACCCTGGAATTGATTCACATTTTAAAGAAATGCTACTTTAATGAAGGCATGAAGTGTACTTTTCCAGATTAGTAAAAGCTCCATTGGACTTTTTGAACCTGTTAATACAGTCAATACTGGAGCAAAACAAGAATGTTTAATCCAAAATTGTGCTGGGACTAGAGTAAATATATGAACTTAACCCAATCAACTGTAGAGTTCTGTAATGCTTATACCTTGGTCAATCCTCTGAAGCAATGAAATGAAGATGAACAACAGATTAAGAGCATAAAGAACTCTGTTGAAAAAGTCACCATCAATGTTTGAGAATTACAGTCTGCTTCCAAATACTTATCAGATGTAATGCTTAAGCCACTTTCAATGCTGCCTACCTGCTCGATAGGGTGAAAGGGGATCAATACAACAAAGCCTTGCCAATTCTTTTTGGGTTCAAGAACTTGTGAGATACCAGACAACATTTTCCCCAGTTAGATCAATTGTGTGCTATTAAATTCTAAAGTTAAAAACATACTAATTGGTTAATGCCGGAACAAGTTAATCATGTTGTATGAATCAGATTTAGGTGTTTGAAAAGTGGAATTAAAATACAGCAAATAAATAAATGGGGTTCCAGGAAAAGAAAGAATAGTGGATCTGTCTATCTTTGCTCTGACCCACCATCACTTGTTTCAGCCCTGCATATCCGAAGAATGTGAGATTATCACTAATAGTTAACAACTGTTCTAATTGCCATATTTTTTGAACTATTAGACACTTCAGACTATAAGACACACTTAACTTTTTGGGAGGAAAACAAGAAAAAAAATCTGCATTTGCCTCCCAGCATCCATCGGTATTCATCTGGCTAATGTCCTTGCAGCAAACAGCAAATAGCCTGGTCACCTTCAGCACGTTACTGCAGCCTGATTTATCACAAACAGCTGATTGGTGGTTGGATTGGCCTCCTGGAATACCACTGATCAGCAACAAATGGCAATCCATGCCGCCTGGAATGGTCAGAAAATGGGACATGCAGAGGCTGAAAATGGGGTATGCAGAGGCCAAAAATGGGGCACGCAGAGGCTAAAAATGGGGTGTGCAGAGGCTGAAAACTTCTGAAAGGTGGGGGTCAACAGGTGGGCAGGGCTTCAGTAACATTCACTCTTAAGACGCACAGACATTTCCATCCACTTTTTTTGAGGGAGGGAGTGCTTCTTATAGGCCGAAAAATAGGTAACTGGGAGCAAATGAGATGGATCATAGACGGATTATACAGCAAGTTGGCTGTGGCGAGTTGTTCCATTCCATACTGAAGATTACGTTTCTCAACTACTTTTAGTTTAGTGTTTGAAAATCTTTTTGTACCTGTTTCCAATCCCAACAATGCATGTTTCCTTCACTAGATGATCTGGCCAATGTCATTGAATGCCTTTTTAAAAAAAAAATATTTTGCAGGGCAACATTTGTACATATGGTTATATTATTAGAAATTCTCAATTTTCCAATACTTATTTTTCCATCAGATAGCAGACCATCAAAAGGGAAGGTTGCCTCTTTCTGTTGATTACATCTTGCCTTGATCATAAAGAGCTGTATTGCAGAGCAAGATAAGTGCTTACATAGAGCGATAACAGCGTTTTTGTTTCCTTACCAAAAAGTGATGCAACCAGAAAAAAGTGGCAAAGGTCTGTCAAATATAAGGGCAGATAAAATCTTCATGTTATAGTACCATGTGTTCTGTTCACATGGTATAGATCCCATCTTTTAAAAATGATCTTGGATAGAGCTAAATCATGTTGGGAGAAGATCCCATTTCTGTGGGTTTCCCATAACTGCCTTCTTTACCATCTACCTGTAGAACTCGGTGTTCCCTCAGTACTATTAAAGACCAATGCAAGGAATTGTTTCTTTTTAGTTCAGTCATTCCTGGTCATCAAATATCCACCTCTGCCCTAAAATAATTGTATCAAGGGATTATTTTATATGATAAATACACTCAGCCAAATTAAGTGTGCTTGAAAACCACCACCTCTAGCCACACACAACTCACTTCAGTTCCATAAACCTAAGGTTTTCACCATGATAGATCACACAACTCCTTGAAGACTGCAGAGGTTGTGGGACATCATCATCAGACACTATAACCATATTTGACCTGATATTTCAACAACATCTTCAACATTGTAGGAAGTAGCAAAGGACATTAAGGGTATATAGCATACACTTGTAGAACAAATAATCTCCATCAGAAGGTTCACCAGGATGTTGTGAATGGCAATATCTCAGTAGCAATAGCTCAAAGATAACAGAATGTTAGTGATTCAACATCCGGAATACTTTTAAAATGAGTTATGTACTCATGGAGGTATGGCTGATTTCAGTTAAGTTGAAGAAAATGATAACTACTGTAAAAATCAAAACTTATACTATGTATGAAATTTATATTTAATACATAACAGAAGTGTGAAGGTATAAATAGTATAATTGATCCCATATACTTTGGTTTTTATATGAAGGGATTAATTATAATTCACCTCATGTATATATTTTCTATAATTCCTTTTTGACAGGAAATGTAGTAAAATTATGAGAGACCTGAAGGGTTATGCGGGGATAGATGATAGATAGATAGATAGATAGATGGATGGATGGATGGATGGATGGATGGATGGATAGATAGATAGATAGGCAGATGGACGGATGGATGGATGGACGGATGGATGGATGGATAGAGATACTGATAGATGATGGATGGATAGATACATAGATAATAGACAGACAGGCAAACAGATAGATGATAGACATTGTAGTCCCTTAATTGGAGAAAACAGCTTATAAAGAGATAGCATGAGATTGTACCAAAGTAAATCATGCTTCTCTCCAAGTCTTCTGTATTGGCTCTTTGTATTGTCAAAATTATAACAATTTTTCAAGGAAGAAAAAATAGCACTGTCTCGAAATGACAAATGAGTAGCACCACTTTAAAAGAACAAAACTAGAGAGCACATCACATTGCACAAAAATAGAGTATCTTTTTAAAGCTACCAAACAAAGGCACGGAGTACCAGGTGAAGCCATTTTCAAACTTTTATTTCTTCTAGCTTGCCTTTACAAATAACCACAAGAAAAGTGCCCAGGACTCCCCTTCAACCCCTTCCTCCTAGCGTTGGAGGCATACTTGAAAAGACAACAATATACAGATCAGCTGCCTTTTCTTTTGGGAAAAGAAAAAAGAGCATGTGGTGGGGAAAGGATTTTAGTGACTTTCCTCTTCACCGTGGCAAGCACATACTGTAGTAATCCATTTTTTCATCAGCTCATTGCTAACAATCAGCCGCCTAAGCTCTGAAAACCTCCTTTTGCCATTCATTGTAGTCCGATGCTTAAAGGATTTAATGTCAGTCATCATCTTGTTTTGGAGGAGAAGGAGGGAGGGACGGTGGCAGGAGGGGAGGTGGAGAGAATGACGAAGAGAGTGAGCCGGAGTTCAGCAAGTGCTGTGGTTCCCCCCCCCCTCTGTGTGTGTGTGTGTGTGTGTGTGTGTGTGTGTGTGTGTGTGTGGTCTGAGGCCAGTTTCTCATGTTTTACAGGGCGGGTTTCATTCTCAGTTCAAGCAAAACTTGGGTCTCTCAATGCCTTCTAAAATATAGACAACGGTTCTGTGTCGGACTGCTACTATTCACAAAAGTGAATAAGCTATTTTACTCAGGATGGATTCTCCCTCCTCCCAGAATGCTTAGATATAACAATCTGAAACCAAAAAAAAAAAAATGGTCGGGAAAGAATAAACATTCAGAGAGGCCAGTTGAGCTTTCGATGTTAGAGGACATGGAGTTGATATGAATCATGGTCAGTAAGGAAAACAGAGGAAGAAAGTAGAGGAAGAAGAGTGGTCAATGCCTGGAATGCACTACCTGACTCTGTGGTTTCATCCCCAAACCCCCATAACTTTAACCTTAGACTGTCTACTGTTGACTTCACCTCATTCCTAAAAGGTCTGTAAGGGGCATGCATAAGTGTACCAACGTGCCTACCATCCCTATCCTACTGTCCCCATTTATTTGTATCCTTATCCTGTATTTGTAATCATGTTTATATTTATATCTGTTATTTTATACATATTTGACAAATAAATACAAATAAATAAGTGTCGGGAGGGAATGAGCCATCTGTTTCAAGGACTCTAGAATGCTAAAACACATCAGCATTTAATTTTCATTGAACAAATTGAATGCAAACCAATTCTAACGTCCACCAAATAGCGTGTTTAAGCAGACCTTGAACCGAATAAATTGTTTCATATAGTGCCCTGTTAGCAACCTTTAAAAAAAAATAAAGGAAAGAAATTTAAAAATTATTTTAAAATATGTTTATAGTATTTAAAATTAAGACACAATTAATGCTATGTCTTCACATGGGTGCTGTGGTGGCGCAGTGGTTAGAATGCAGTACAGCAGGCTACTTCTGCTGACTGCTGGCTGCTTGTAATTTGGCAGTTTGAATCTCACCAGGCTCAAGGTTGACTCAGCCTTCCATCCTTCTGAGGCCGGTAAAATGAGGACCCAGATTGTTAGTGACAATATGCTGACTCTGTAAACTGCTTAGAGAGGGCTGTAAAGCACTGAGAAGCGGTATATAAGTCTAAATGGTATTGCTATTGCTTGAGGAAATCATTTTGATTCTGGAATCAACAAGCTTTATGGTGCAACCAGGCAGTGGAGACCTGAATGGGATCCTCCTGAGCTCCTTGTCATGTACCATGTCATGTACATGATAAGGAATGGTTAGTCAAAATCTATGGGGATGTAATTGTGATCTCTTTACCGTAATAAAGAATATCATGGCTGAAAATATCATTATATTGATTGCTCCCTTTCCTTACAAATGGAAAATGGGATGCTCAGTGTTCACCTAAAGAATGTCTTGTAATTTCATGCTCATTTTGGGATTTGAACTCTGTTCTCCAGCATGTTATCGTACGTCAATAATCATAGTTTAAGATCTAAACTTTCTTTGTAAGCTCATTCTCAGTACAGTTAATCATGGAATGCAGAAGCCACATTCCTTGGCCTTTCTAGGGGAACATTCAAATGATCCATCTGGGTCACTGTGAAGCACTTTTATCCTGATGGTTTGTACTTTTTTGGACCACAAAGTAAGTCCTACAGCCAAGCAGAGGGGTTTTATTCATTGCCCGGCTTCTTTAATGTCCAACTACCAAGTGCCAAACAGCCATGGTTCCATCCAGATGAGGTTTTTCAAAGTTGGATTGGACCCCACACCAATTTCTCCTGTACATAAGTTATGCCAGTTGAAAAGGGAGGAAGAACAGTCCTGTTTACTATAAAGTAATTCCACTTCTGAAACCAGCAATCAGCAAAACCTTTCCTTGGAAAAGGATCCTACTATAGTACCTGCAGAGCTGAGCTTAGAGCAGTAAAAGACCACAGCTTCTCTCCAGGGGCAGTGGGTACTGAGGCATGTGAGAAAATACACTGGCACATGTTTGTGGATGCTCGAGGTATTAAAATAGCCAGTGCCTGTTTCTGATTAATATCCCAATCCTTCAGATGAATGGAATGTAAACCGCATAACAATTATTGGAAACCCATAGAGGAAACTCCCTTTTCTGTCTGTCTATCCATCCATCTTTCTGCCCACCCACAGGACTGTGGCCTTGTTGAAAAATGCCTTCTGATGATAGAATAGAAACAACCTTCTAGACCCCCAAATCACGCCGACTTCTCAAGACTACAATCAAGCTAAAAAGATAAAAGTGAAAGTGGAACATTTCATGTTATTTAAAGGTAACCAGAGAGACTTGTTAATTGAAATAACAGTCATTGCCCCACTCTCATGGATAAAAATAAAAGGAATTGAATTTTGAGGTCCTTAGTCATGGTTTTCTTTAGTTCCCAAATTGTAGTTATAATGAATTGGATTGATGGGATTAATTGAAAAATACATCTTTGCAAAGTTTGCAAAGTTTCCATCAAGTTGTTCAAAATCCCAGAATTTTCCCAGAATGCTGCTACTATACTGTTCACATCAAGTAGACAAAAAGAATAATGGAAACATCTTTGTTAAGATGACCAAGCTACATCTTCATGAATAAAAAGGTAGCAGCAGTACATTTTCTTAAGGATCTGCTGATTGTGTGAAAGACCTCACAGATCTGTACAATCCTATTGAGTAGGAGATGTTTCACTTAGTTAGAATTCTGCTCTTAAGCTGTGAATTATGAGTGGAAACAGACAAAAAGGACTCTTTAATACTTCACTGTTCCTAATTGGGTATTCTTTCTTCTGGCAAAAATTTAATCAGATCAGAGACAATATTCCAAGCTCCAATTCATTGGGCTTAAAGAGAATATTATATTTACTTTATACTTACTATTAAATACTATTTCATTCACCTTTGGGGTTATCTTGTCATCAGTCATGACAATCTGGTCTGACATTCACTTGTGCAGCTGAAAAAGATGCTGCTTTCTTCAGTAATCTATTTATAGAAACTGACCAGATGACCAGCTGGTTCTTACTTCCTTAGTACAGCTAAGACACCATCTTCAACCACCATATAAGGCAGCAAGTCAATTCAGGGCTTTAGGGTTGAGATCAATCACAGTCTTGGTAAAATGTATTCCTCTTCCATAACATCTTTTAAACAATTGGCCTGTGACAAAAATAGGGTGAGGATGCAACTTTGTAATCAAAGCCCAGCTCTCCTTTTACAAGCACTTGTGTTTTGTTGCCCATTTTATCAATGGAAGGTTCATTTTATTTATTTTATTTCTGTTTGTGAAATCATGACTCTCTTGTAACTTGTTAAGGGTAACCTGATCATGGTTAACAAAAGACTGAGCTAGCTACTTCCCATTGCAGTTTCATGCTAGTTATTCCCTCTGTTACCAGGAGCATTTGTTCGAACAGTGATTAAGAGGAGAGCAGAAAGATTTGCAATCCATCTTTGGCATGCAACCTAAACCACAAATTATAAATGTGTTTTCCTGGATGATATTTTGTTTAGATATTATCCAGTGGTCAGAAGCAGGGGAGGAGATCAAAGCGGAGAAATGCAAGCAATGATATCTGATTTTAAATTGTCATTAAATTGGGTTTAAGAAGGTGCAATTCTACTACAGGGGTCTCCAACCTTTGCAACTTTAACCCCAGAGGATTTCAACTCCTGGAGAATTCTAAAAGTTGCCAAAGTTGGAGACCCTTGGTCTACTATATCTTGGCTGAAAATATATTTGGTAAAATTATGTTGGATTTGCATTTGATGTGTACAATATTGCACACTGTGAATAACGATTTATCCAAATATTCCAGTGGGAAAAATATTTCTGTAGATGGTTTTATATTGGCCAGAAAATAAAGACATTGGCAGAACCTGCTGCCTTCTTAATTTGCCTGGCAAGTTTTCTCAGCCACATCCTTTTCTAAACGATCTGTGAGCCTCTGGCAAGATACCGTACTTTATAACCGCTGCTTTTTCTCCAGGTTATTCTCATTGGCTTTCAGAAAAATGCATGCCCTCAGTATGGAAGGACAATTGGAGAAAGTCTGGATTCCAGGCATTGAAGAGCACCTAGAATGTTTGTCTATTTCTTGTGTTGCATTGATACTAAATGTCCTTGTTTGATTTGACTGCTACATCCTCTGGGAGGATGGAAAAAGCGATGTAGTGAGGCTTATTTCTAAACGGTCATGGACACCTCTTTCAAATGATGTCCTTGCTTCTCCTGAGTAGCAGAGGTGGTATGCAACTGGTTCAGACCAGTTCGGGTGAACCGGTAGCACTGACAATCAGTTGGCCCTGCCCACCTGCCCCTGCTCTATCCCGTCCTTTATTTCCTGCTTTGAAGCTCATCTCAATCACGTGGCACAGCTGATTTCCCCGCCCTTCGCTGGTCTACTTACCATTGCTGACTTGGAAGAGAAGCAGCTGAGCTTCTAAATGCTCCATTTTCAGCGTTGCGCACAAGCACCTTAAGTACAAAATGCACACTCACCGAACTGGTTGTTAAACAAGCAGCATTCCATGACTGCTGAGTAGGCTTGGAAGACAAAGAAGTAGCTGATACCCGTGTTCCCTTCTGGTAACCACGCTGTATATCGGACATTAATATAATAGAATGGGTCCAGAGGTATTTCACGAGAAGAGTTCTCCACTCCTCTGCTCACAATAGAATGCCTTATGCCACCAGGCTTGAAATTTTGGGCTTGGACAACTTTGAACTACGCTGCCTACAGTCTGACCTAAGCATAGTGCACAAAACTGTCTGCTGCAACGTCCTACCTGTCAATGACTACTTCAGCTTCAACCGTAATAATACACGGGCAAACAATAGACACAAACTCATGGTAAACCGCCTCAAACTCAATTGCAGAAAATACAACTTCAGCAACAGAGTGGTCAATGCCTGGAATGTACTACCTGACTGTGGTTTTATCCCCAAACCCCCACAACTTTAACCTTAGACTCTCTACTGTTGACCTCACCCCATTCCTAAGAGGCTTTTAGGGGGTGTGTATAAGAGCACCAGCGTGCCTACCGTCCCTGTCCTTATGTCCCCATTTATCTGTACTCATCTCATGTGCTCATGTCCATGTTTATATTTATACCTGTTGTCTCGTACATGTTTGACAAACTAAATAAAATAAAAATAAATAAAATGATTCTATCCACTTAAACTTTGGCGGTATCCAAACTGCAACTGGGATGAAAATAATTCTTTATGAACTCAGTACTTGCATCCTTTGTTTGACTGCGCCCATGAGAAGAGCAGAATTGAGAGACAGACAGACTCTGCGTTGGAGACAGAGGAGCAGAAGATTTCTATCTGTTATGCAAGCACTTGAGGCACATAGAGACAGCCATGCCCATATTTCTGATTCTTACATTTGCAGATTAGGAGACTTTGCTTCTCCAAATACTCAGCTTTCTGTTCATTCTGGACAGATCCCAACAGATCCATCTGCAAGAATCGACGAAGGAGGCCCAAACAGAGCGTTTCATTTCTAACATCTGTGGTCCTAACAAGGCATGGGATGGTTTCAAATTGCAGCAGTAAGTGCTGTACAAGCCATGCTAAAATAAAAACTTTTTAAAAAATAATAATAAAAACAGGCAAGCCAATATTGGATAGCTGGTAGAAGCTTGTAATGTAATAAACTGAGTGCAGCAACTGGGGGGCGGCTGGGGGAGGGACCATTTGCACAGCAGCTACTTCATCTTTCAATGCAGCTGTTTTCTAATACTTTGCTGGCCTCTAGAGGCATATGCAGCATACAGACTGAGGCAGAACTCTTGCTAATAGGATAAGAAAAAACAGCCTGTTTTGTCCTTATGTAAGAAATATAGGTAGTCCTCAATTTACGACCACAATACAGTATATTATTTGTATATACTGCTATACAAATAAAGAATTGTGCAATTCTTTTGCACAATCCAAAACATACTATTTTCATTCTGTTTTGTAAAAGGGCTTGATTGCTTATTTATTTTAATTTTTATACCACTCTTCTTCCAGAGGACTCAGGGTGGTGCACAGCCAACGCTAAAACACACCTATACACAAAATTTTAAAAACAATTTAAAACATATTAAATAATTTGGCCCCAATATCATTAAAAATAAACAACCATTAAAATTCATGTTTAGGCCAGCCCAGTTTGTTGGAACAATAACGTCTTGAGGGCACGGTGAAAGGTGCGTAGGTCAGGGATCATCCGTATCTCCGGGGGCAATTTGTTCCAGAGGGCAGGTGCCCCCACAGAGAAGGCTCTCCATGAGAAGGACAAATCCAGCTTTCTTAAGGTGTTGGGTTGTACTGGGATCACAATTCCCAAAATTTCCAAGCAGCATTTACTTGGGGGAAGCTGAAGGTGCCAAGGTAGGGGGCAAGGCTGAAATTACCAGGTTGAACAAAGCCCTTAGTTCCTCATCTCTGAAATGCTTTCTGCTTAATGGCCTGAATTACATAATTCAACTATAGAGATCAATAAAATGAACTATTCTTAGGCAATCCAATTGGCTGAGTTAATACAATGTGCTAAAAGTCAACCAAGTTAAATAATTCAGTGCAAGGTTTGAAGAATATGAATTAATCATGAAGTTACTTTTAATCAGAGATGTAACATAACTGCTGGATAATTATAGTAATTCAAAATTTGGAAGTCTTCCCAAGAGCCAGATATCACCATCTTCATTTTTTTCTTCTTCTTCTTCATCATCATCTAGAACACGGATATCAAATTTAGGGCATCACATTGACATCCCTGATCTAGAAGGAGAAGAAGGTCTCTGAGGCTTTAAGCCTTAGGTATATAAACATTTTCCAGATAGCATGTTAACCTATTGGGAGGAGTGGGAAAAGGGAAGTGGGTTTAGTATATTCATTTCTCAAGCTTGAACCTACCTACCTGGCACATACACACACCAACCATTTCATGCCTCAAAGAAGTTTCAGACTAACTAGTGACTGACTGTACCTCCACTGGCCACAAAATGCAGAGGAGACAATTAGGCAATCAGTGCTTTCCTCAGTCAACCAATGGATGAGGACAATAATAATCTGTTAATCATGCCCTACCCTCTGAGTTACTGACAATCTCCTTCCCACCACTCCACACAAAAGGGAAATAAAATTGCTAGCAATTCTGAACCACATATATACAGTTGTCTGATTTGTTCAGAGAAAATGATTAAGCTGCTGCTGCCATTTGTCTATTTTATTTTAAAGCCCCTAAGAATTATAAAAGTAAAATGGAAACATTGTTAGCAGTTATGCAAACAGACAATTTCCCCTGTAACTGCAACCATGATTGCATGGTCTTAAAATCACTGGGTAGAGGGAGAAAAGAGAGAAGTCTAAATAATGCATATCAATAAAGTTCAAGAAAGTTTGTGTGTGAAGCTTAAGCATTGAAGTTTCTGGGAGACAGGAAATTGAAAAGAGTTGCTTAAGTATTTGAAGGCCTTTACTTACTCAGTTCGGACTTGTTGGTTGTCCTAATATAAGGAATAGCAATGGCACTTAAACTTAAGCTTCACAAATGCTTTACAGCCTTCTCTAAGCAGTTTACAGAGTCAGCATATTGCCCCCAACAATTGTTTTACCAACCTTGGAAAGATAGAAATAAAACCATCTTAGTTTTTGCAAAGTTCATTTCCAACATTTCAGCTGGGCAATGAAATGCAAGACAGACAGGTAGATATAGATAGAAATTGGATTGTGAGCTAAAAATGGCAGATGGTCTACAGCTCTAGTGAGGTCTTGTATGAAGCAGCTAATATGGAAATTGAAAAATAAGGGGAAAGATTTGTCCCATGGAGGTTGGAATAGAGAATACTATAGTCAATTCTTTGTAATAACCAGATACACAAGCTGTAAAGACAGAAACCATATGCCTGAAGCAATTTTCAAAGCTAAAGTAAGATGTCTTTGCTTTGCTACATGTATGGCATGTAGGTATATGAAGGTTTCTTTGAAGTAGGACTTCAAACCAATTTTTTGAGATCTCTGCTTCATGTTCCTTGCTTTATTATCAATGTTCTTTTCTGACTAAAGCATGTGGCATTGGAAACAATACTATAAGTTGTGTTAAATGTTTACTTTCTGAATGACGTATCTCTAATGCTGACTATGATTTATTTTATCAGATTTTAAATTAATTTAACCCATTTCAAGAATTTATCTTTTGGAACCATAATGAAACATCAAAATTGAGTGAGGGCTGGAGTTTGAAAATTTCTGTATCTCTTCACAACCACCAAGTGATTGTCCAGTTTTTGCAGCCCAATTCATGGAATCCTGAACCAGTCAACAATATTAATAAATTCAACTACAATAGGACTAAGTACTCAAGTGCTTTGAAACTCATTGAATTTGGTACTCAGCGCAGTTTGATGTGAAAAGTTTGTCCTGGTACTCATCATTTTGTTTGATACTTAATGCTCAAGCTAGAACTTGTTGATATTGGCTGCCTTGTGACTCAATACATTGTTCCTTATGGGAAAAAATTGTTTGGTACTGATAATTTTTGGTATTCATTGCACCCCTTAGACTCAATTAACAATGAGTATGGAACAGGGGTGGGTTCTAAATTTTTTTACTACCGGTTCTGTAGGCATGGCTTATTTTGTGGACGTGGCTTGATGGTCATGTGACAATTCTTTAGGATTTAGCAGAGGTACTGGTCTACCAGGCTTTTAACTGCTTGCAGAATTGTACCAGTCTAACCATTTGTTCTTGGAGCGTCCTGGTCTACCCATTTGTTCTTGAAGCGTCCTGGTTTACTCATTTGTTTTTGGAGCATCCTGGTCCACCCATTTGTTTTTGGAGGCACCAGTCTACCACCACACTGCCTTTTAACACTGATCAGCTGTAGGGCGGCCCTTTGAAGCCCCACAGCAAGAGTTGAAACAGTTTTTTTTCCTTCCAGCTGATCAGCTGTGACTCAGAGGCAGCAAATAGTTTTGGGGCGGGGCCAAATAAAAGGTAAGAATAATGAGGGCTCCCAAACAAAGAGAACTGGTTCGGTGACGTCATATCATCACCACTACCAGCTCAGCAGAACCAGGCTGAACCAAGAGGAACCCACCACTGGTATGGAGATACATTGAATATTCATTCCATTTGAAGTGTGTGGCTAGTTTATGAACGCATCCAAAGGCACAAAATGTGACAGGCAATATGCTACCTAATATATTGCTTAATAACTGTTGCAGCATTTACAGGACCTCCCATCAAATGACAAATACTAGAATGTATCTTCTGCCATGAACCTTAGAAGTTTTTTCTCATATAAAATACTTCTTTGCCTGAAACGAGATGGTAATATTAGTACTTTAAATGGAAAGCTCAAAAGAACATCTGTCAGGATTGCCAGGAATAATCTATGACTTGGAGTTGCATGCATACAGCAACTTTAAGCTATTTATCTCCCAAACTATACCTGGATGGAAATGAATCCAGATGAAGGACCCGCTACTTGGATTTCAGTCCAAGGATTGAAATACTTCCTCCAAAGTAAGTAAGCGCATAGCAACTTGCTAATCTTGTATGACCAGCTATTGCTCATCTATAATGCAACCAGACTTTCTGAGGGAAGGTTCTTTAAGAAGGGAGCCATCAACCCAAATAAAATGGTGGGGAGGGCAGTGACCAAAAAGCAGAAGGGAAGAGGCATGCCTGCTGCTGGACCCAATAGCCAAGTGGGCAAAAGTACATACAAGGAAATGAAGCAGACTTCAGTGCTTTGCTTAACTCAGCAACAATTTGGGAAATGCTGCTTTTGGCATGGAGTGAAACCAGAGCAGCAGAAGTCATTTGGACAGCAAGCTAGGGGAAGGTGAGATGTTTTCCAGTCTTCCAGAAACAGGTGTCCTCAAGTTGGGGCAAAAATGACATGGAAGTGAAAACTCAATGCCATCTACTATGGATAATTTAGCACCTCTCCAATTGGGCCTGTGATGAAAACAGGATGAGGATGCAGTTTTAGCAGCGTTCTACTATTGTTATCCAGATCTTTTTCTCTTCCATTCAAAAAATGACAAGAGAGATGGATAGTGCATGCCTGATTTGTTTTTGCTACCAGTTTTCTTAATGGACATGAAAATGCATGAAAAATGAGACAGATTTAGGAAGAGGTGCTAAACTGAACAATGGGAAAGACGTAATGTGGGGAAAGATGAAAAGAAAATTAAAAACTTGGAGAAATATGACCATTTATACTTCGTAACTGCAAAATCTCTTCAGCCTGGGTTTGCTTTAAAACTACGCCAAAGACTTCTGAATTATTCTCTCCCGACCTCATGTACATTTTTCACAATTTCAATCACTCAAGCTAAAAATTTTGAAATGGTGGTTTTAGAGGAGCTTTAATTAAAAAAAAGAATCATATCCCAAATAGAAAATTCAACTCTGTGTATATTAACATGTGTTTGCTTAGTTCACAAAAGGGCTAATTCAGTTCCTCTTGGTCTTTCATAACTTTTTCCAATATATGTCAAGTATTTTCGATGTAAGTATTTCCCAACCCTTTCTCTAAGTGCTTAACAGCAAAGCCTTTGGAGATGATCTGTCATCACTACGCTCCTATCTTCTATTTTTCAGAAACAGGACGAAAGGCTTCAATTAGCTTCAATTCCTCCTCCCCTCCCCCCTCCCAATTATACCTAATTTTAAATGGACAGATATTTCACAATACAACCAATCTAAGTTACTAAAAGCCCTTGGTGATTGTCACAAGATGGTTTCTTTTACTAACAACTTTTACTTAGTCTCTCCTCCCGTACCATATTTTTGAACCAGATCTTTGATAGGCTCATCAAGTTTACAGGAGTCAAGATTATACTGCATTAATACACATCTCATTTTCCCTACACTTCAAACTCTTGAAAAATTCAAGAGTTTCAAGAGACACTATTTCCCTAAAAGTAAATCTAATAGTTCAGTCATATGGAAATTAAACTTGGATCAAGGTTTAATTTTCAGGATACAATTTCAGTCTCGGTGAACAGTAAACAAGTGGGCACAGATCATGAATGGATTTCAATCAAGTAATATTGTAAACGTACCGGTAGTAAATGAAAAATAATTACTAGCTTCCTTTTATTGCACAATGTTAATTTTTTGTTAAAAATAAATATGCCAACGAAAATAAATATATCACCAAGAAAGAAGACATGAAGCATCAAGAGAAAGAAATTTCAGGATCCCTACATCTCTTTAAAAAAGGAATTTTAGCTTTATTAGAAATCTTTATTAGAAATCAGATAGAATCACCACAAACCCAACTGGATTTGATACCACACCACTGTATCCTCAGTGTGCTGTGAAACTTCCAGAGATCCTTGCATGCTAAACTGGTCAACTTGGAGCTTGATTGTTGCCACAAAGAAACTGCTCTGAAGACAGATTTTGCAGCATTTTTTTTCTGGAGCTACAGATTTTAGTTTCACAGTGATGTGTATAATCCATCTCATTCTATTTTTTGACTCCTGGGAGTTCTACTGGATTTTCTCTCCCTGAAGACAAGTGTTTTTGATGTGTCAGATAGGGAAAGAGGAAAATAGCAATGTCAGAAAAGGAAAGAAAAAATGGGTTGCAGAAGTAAGTTTCTTGACATATTATTCCTTTGAATAATAAGGTGTGTGCCTTAAAAACAACGTTTGTCTGTCTTTTTGTAGGAGGTGCTGGGAGAGAAAGCTTTGAATGACAACAAACACAGCTTCTCTAAAAAGCCAAGTGTAATTAATAGCTTGGAAACTCCTCAGAATTCGTCACTAAATAGTTAATAGCAACATCCAGCATAAGCACAGCCTCCAAATGAAGCTGGAAAGAAAATCAGTGCAGGCTAGGAGGCCAGCTTTTCACACACATTGTAAACTCTCCTTGACAGAACATGGAGCAAGTCTGTGTCTTTCATTTCATAGCGTTGAAGGAGGAAATTGCCATTATCCATCATAAGCCTTTGGGGATGGGGCAATGGATATATCAGAACAAATTAGCAATAACGTGTGTTATCTTCTCTACCACTTTATGTCATCCTGCTTTGCCAACTGCTAATGTTCCTCTGAGTCAATGCTATTTCAGGTCTATTTTAGTTTCCTCTTGTGACACCTGTCTGTCTTGTTCTGTCTTTATGCATTTCTAAAATCTGTTTTCATTCTTTGCACACACAGGTACCAAAATGTGAACCGGGCAGCTCTATGCATTTGAGTAAATCTTTGTGAAATGAGCTATAAAGGTTCTAAAGTTAAGGCTTTCTAAAATATAATACCCAGGAATTGCGCTGTGATGTAGTTTGCAGAGCTGTATGTCAGCGCTGAAATAGAAAACCAATTCACACTTCCAGCTTGCCTCAGTTTCAGGATGGGCTACACATCATTTGGGGCTGGCAAGAATGGAGGACATTTCTGAAAGCCAGTCAGCCTTCTGGGAAGTGGTCTCCACCTGAGTTTTCTTGCTGTCCATCAGAAGAAGTGGCTCAGTCACATGATCATGTTGTTTAGCAATAGAGTTTCCAGGCCCAATTAGCATCATTGAACATAGACTACCAATATAAAATTGAAGGGTTTTTTTTAACTGGGTGAATTTGAGAAGAATTCTGCAAAGCTTCCCTTTCTAGTGAAGTGACAGGAAGAACTGTAAAATTCTCGTCACCCCCTCTCCCACACCAGTAAACTTCAGAAAACATCCTCCCAAAAGGAAAGGAATTGACACTTGCTTTTCTGGCATGGGAGTGGAGCAGAATGGAGCAGAAGAAACAAGGGAATTGACTAGTTGAGGCTCATATAAACCTTGGTCTGGATAGAATACCTAGTCATCACTGTGGCCATAACGGAGAACTGGATTCATTTCAGGGGTGAAATCCTACCGGTTTGGACCAGTTTGGGTGAACTGCTAGGGATTATGGGCATCAGTTTGCCGAACCAGTAGTAATTACCCCTCCTTGGCCCTACCCACACCTGGCTGGTCGCCGCTCATCTCTTCTGGCCGCTCAATATTTCACAGAATTCAATGTTAAATGCAGCAGAGAGAATGCTAACTTTTCTCTCTCCATTCAGAACGGAGCTGCTGCAGCCTGTCCATTTAAGGTACTCTCCAGGAGGGAGGGGGAGGGGGGGAGCAGCTGGAATGGAGCCGCTTTTGTGAAAGGCAGGAAAATGGAGGAGGGGATTTTCCTGCTTGTCATCCATTCCTCAATCTCAGCACAGACTGAGCGAAAGATGGCAGGCAGGAATATTCTCCTCCTCATTTTCCTGCCTTTCGTGACAAGGAGTGGCTGGGGGGAGAGGGCCGGTGAGGAGCCCCTCGATGTGAGTGATGTTGAGTTGGCCATGCCCACCCAGTCACATGACTTCCCCCAACAAGCCACACCCACAGAGGGAAATTTTTTTAATTTTACTACTGATTCATTTCCATTTGGTTTACCCACAACGGACAAATTGTTGAAGGTTGCAATATGGAAAACCCAAAGATGGTCCTATTCAGGATTCAGAAGGAGTAGTGAGGATAATCCAATTTATTCTTTGAGCAGCTTTCTGATGCCACAAATCTTGTACCTGAACACAGCTAGAGAAACATATTGATAGTCATCAAAGTTGACATTAATAACATTCATAATTTAAACATTAGAAAAAACTCAAAAGATTGCATTTCTTGTAAAATCACAGTGAAGCTGTGTGCATTGCCACAAAATCTCTCACAAGCTGATTAAAATCTTAGACATCTCAATAAAATATTGTAAAATCCTAATCTCATGTGAACGCTTATGAAAAATGAGTCATTCTATTCAAATTCATGAGATTACTAAAACCAATGAGATTTTGCTGTTTTGTGATTATATACTTTCAAGTATAATAATTGGTAAGAGCTACAATGTTAATAGGAACCAATGGATCAGTATACCTACACACACTGCATTGCTGGGAAGTCAGATTTGCTGAAAAAGCATGGGAAAAAGAGCTTGGAGAAAATAGATTTTATAGGAAGAAATAATGCTAAAGGAATGGGAAGGATGTTATGGGAAGTATATTGCATGAGTTAAACATCTTAGTAGTGATACTCAATGCTCATATAGATTGGGTCTAAGAATGACAACAAAAATTGCAAAGGGATAGATTTAAAGTCATGAGATCAGTGATATCAATAAAGAGACAAACTATGGTATATGTCATTTGGGACAGTATGATGCACAAACTTGTTTTTCTGTGTTGAAGCAGATTAATTTGGACTGGATTGCAATGTATATTAACCAAAGCAATACATGTCTTTATTTTTCTAGTTCTTTTTCCAGATTATTTTACATGTCATTTTCATCAGTACCATTCCCTTTCTCACTATTAATAGAGTTATTCCAGTGTGCCTCTGCAGAACCAATTCTTTTCTTTTTCTTTTGTTCCTGTCATTCTTTTATTTATACTGTAATTCTTTGTAAAGTACTACATTAATTTATGGCTCTCATAATTTATACCCACTTTTAAAGGATATATTTCAATATGGCTCTCAGTGTTATGTTTTTGTAGTAGTTAATATCATTCTCATGTCTGTTCTCAGGCATTTTCTTTTTAACAACTTTTTTAAAATCCTTGATTTAAAAAAGAAAAGCAAAGAATAATTTTAAATGTTTTTTTCTCTCTCTGCAGTTTGGAAAACAAAAGATCAACAAATAGTTATTGTATTACAGTCTGCAGCATTTGCTTGTAGCCAAACAGAATCTCATAGCTAAAGTGGCAAAAAAAAAAAAATCCTTCTTGCAAACAACTTTGTGAGCGACAACATTGTGTGATACAGAATTCGGGAGAGCATGAATGTTTTTCCTTTGGAAAGTATTTCAGCACAGCTGCTGCTCTTAACTGTCCCATATGGTTGTATTTTTAAATATGGCTTGAACTTGAAGCAGTTTCCATTTAGAAAAATTCTTCAGCGAAACCATCTTTCCAATAATAATAATCTTCATATGTGTGCCTTTGCTTCTGATGTTTTCTCCCCTAATTAATTAATCTCTTAAAACATCATGCCCTTGGCCTCATGCTTTTCTGCACTGGCATTTTTTCCCCTGCCTTGATTCTTAATGGCCTTAAGAGTGTGGAAAGGTTAGGCTACCTTATTTTTATTTCAGAGAACTTAGACTTGTGTTATTATGACAATGTGTATAAAATGTCATGCGCCAGATGTGGTGTCTCTCAGCATTACATACTCAGCCTGATTTCTGTATGTTTAATGCACTCATTGAAAGAGATTCTTGGTCTGCTCTGTGGCTGTTTGCTTCTCATTGCAGGGTTTAATAAATGGCTGAATGATTAGTGTGTGTTATCATTTACACAGCTGCCAAGGAATGAAACATATGCTATGCACGGAGGGGTGTTCAGCTACTTCTGAGCCTCTCCCTTAACTTTACCCTCCTTCCTGCCAGAAAGCTGAGGTCCATGACACACTGTGGTTTTCCTGAAACAGGATTGAGCTGGCCTGAAACAGGACTGAGAAGGTCCTCCAGGCTTTCTGAGCAACCAGTACACAATTATTTATTTTTTTGGCCGAAAAAACTACTCCCTATATTCAATCTGCACTCTAGCCAATCAGGATCAAGTCTGGTTTGGGAGTGTATGTTCTTAAGGAGGTTGAGATTATTTTCAAGGAAGGTTTGCTCTACACCTTCCTAAGCTACAGATGTTGCATTTAGAACTGCCCTTAAATGTAGTAGTGTGAGATTGTGTGTAAGGTGCTAAACAGACAGACCTTTACCAAAAATGCTTCCTTGCATTTTCCCTTTTCACTGAACTGTGTTTGACTTTAGTCCCCTTGACATTTTTCCCATCCATGAAATCGTACTACATTTACAAATGTTGGTTTTACCATGAACTTCTGGTATTTCCTTCCTGGACATGGATGGTACTGTTCTGGTTATATAGTTGCTCACACATAATTAACAATTAATTAACAAGAGCATGAATGGCATAGGAGACTAATGCCTCCTACTAAAGGCAGCATTTAACATCCAGCTGCCTGCAATTACACCAGTTCGAAACTCCCCAGGCTCAAGGTCGACTCAGCCTTCCATCCTTTCTAAGGTGGGTAAATTGAGGACCCAGTTGTGGGGGCAATAAGCTGACTTTGTATAAAATATACAAAAGTATGAAGGCTATTGCTTAACGCATTGTAAGCCACCCTGAGTCTCTGGAGAAGGGCGGCATATAAATCAAATTTAAAAAAAAAACAAAAACCAAGGAGCATACAAGTGGCATCAAGATCACGTGAAGTGTTAATATCACTTCATAATGCCTTGGTAAGGCCACGCTTGGAATACTGCATCCAGTTTTAGTCACCACGAGCCTCTAGAAAGAGTACAGAGAAGAGCAACAAAGATGATTAGGGGATTGGAGGCTAAAACATATGAAGAACAGTTGCAGGAACTGGGTATGTCTAGTTTAATGAAAAGAAGAACTAGAGGAGACATGACAGCAGTGTTCCAATATCTCAGGGGCTGCCATAAAGAAGAGAGAGTCAAGGTATTCTCCAAAGCACCTGAGGGCAGGACAAGAAGCAATGGGTGGAAACTAATCAAGGAGAGAAGCAACTTAGAACTAAGGAGAAATTTCCTGACAGAACAATTAATCAGTGGAACAACTTGCCTCCAGAAATTGTGAATGCTCCAACACTGGAAGTTTTTAAGAAGATGTTGGATAACCATTTGTCTGAAGTGGTGTAGGGTTTCCTGCCTAAGCAGGGGGTGGACTAGAAGACTTCCAAGGACCCTTCCAACTCTGTTATTCTATTCTATTCTATTCTATTCTATTCTATTCTATTCTATTCTATTCTATTCTATTCTATTCTATTCTGAACTGTATCCTTCAGCATTTCTGGTATGACACAATATGCTCTACAAAAACAACAAACAGGATCTATCATTTGACTATAAACTTAATAACTCTGTTGACTTGAGAAGAAAAAGAACCACAGATTAGTTTTGAAGCAACTGGGAAGAGACAACTCTTTTAATTGTACTAAACCATCTGCCAAATAGAAGATTGAATCTTGGTGTGTGAACATGCAAAAAGGTTAAACTGGTCTGCTTTCACTCCTCCATCTTTCTCCAGTAGATGTCAAACAATTAGTTGCAAATAATCGGGTGAGAAAAGGACTTGGTTTGAAGTTGATGGCTCATTGTACAAAATGCTGAAAATCAGAATGATCTTGATATAGGTTTTTAAAACTACACTAATCCATTTTTATTTTAAGGTAACAAATCTTGGTTATTCTTAAAATGTGCTATCAGGTTTTTTTTATAACTTTCGGCTACCCTAAACTAACATGGTCCTCTTCATACAAAGTGCACCCAATGATGGTAAAAAGTTGTGTTTTTTTTTAAAGTAAGATGGGCAGGTAGTTTGTCTTCTGCTATGAGTGGTTTCTAACTGTGTCTGCCTGCCATGGCAGTCATTTTGTGGATAGGCAAGCCATTGTTCAGGACAGACATTTTGTCTATGTGAGAGAGAACTATTTTAAGGTTTAAATATAATAATGTTGAAACCCCTTGTTGTGATGGACTACTCTACTCATGGCAAATAATGCAGAATTCCCCCACTTAATCAGAATGAAGGCGGCAAAGTGTCTACGGAGGTTCTCAGTGGTCCAACTCATGGTTGTCCCAAAGGTGACAAAAGCTGAAGAAGCTTCTTGGATGAGAAGTGAAATGTCTTCAAAGAAAAACCAGAAAGTCAGTTGCCTCTTGAAGGCACTTTTGGGAGAAGACAGCAAAGATACAGGATTAAGGAAGCACGATTAAATGAGATAAAGATCTGACATAGCAACATGCACTCTTAGAAAAATTTACCAAAGGAGAGACAGAGCAAAAGGCCAGATGTGATCAGAGACATTGTGAGAGTCAGACAGAACATTGCGTGCAAGTGAGCGTAAATAATTTCTGACATGTTCTCATTGATATCAGTGGTGGGACAGTTAAAACAGAAGGATTTCTCTCTTTTCTGGAACAAAGCAAAAACTGTCTTCAGAGCCATACTATTTGTCCTAATGTGCTGTGTGCACACTTTGTTCATATTTCTGGGTTCACACAGGGACACAGAAATCATTTCCATAATTTCATGCCAGTCATCCTCCTCCTGGTGCCCTTTAAATATATTGGCTGACCACATACACTAACCCCAGCAAACACAACTGTGAGTTGGAGTTGCAATCCAACACATCTGGAAGGCATCTATATGAAGCTGTAAATTAAAAAGTGGCTTATTTGTGAGAATTTAATAGATCAATTAATTTATCTCATCAAATACATCAGATTACTTCTTTCTGCTACAAAGTTCTGGAAGCACATTACAGATGCAAAGCCAAGATTGTCTAAGGGTGTACATCAGCCACCCTTAAATTCTTTTATTAAACTGGAGGCCAATATGCCTTTGGCTCAAACCTATTTCAGGCAAGACATTTGAACCAGATGCTTCATGTCTTTCAGTTAGGTATTTGAAAGGCTAAGAAGGATAACTAGAAAGGATGCAATCCAAATTTTTTAGACGTATACTATTTCTGCCCTGATGCATGCCAGTTTTAGACCTCAAAATGTCCCAAATGGTAACCAAGATTTCATAAACTGAGATGAGGTGATGAGCTAACATTTTCAGCTTTGCATTCAAATTATCGCTTTCCCTAAAGGTAAAGGTAAAGGTTCCTCTCGCACAAATGTGTTAGTCGTTCTTGACTCTAGGGGGCGGTGCTCATCTCTGTTTCAAAGTGAAGAGCCAGCGCTGTCTGAAGACATCTCCGTGGTCACGTGGCCAGCATGACTAAATGCCAAAGGTGCACGGAACGTGTTACCTTCCCATAAAAGGTAGTCCCTATTTTTCTACTTGCATTTTTTAAGTGCTTTCGAACTGCTAGGTTGGCAGAAGCTGGGACTACCGTTACACGGCACTAGGGATTCAAACCACTGAACTCCCAACCTTTCGATTGACAAACTCAGCGGCTTAGCCACTGAGTCATTGCTTTCCCTACTGGTGTTTAAATCCTTCAATACGTTGGAACTATTTTCAATATATCTGGGAAACCTACACAGGAAACCAGTGTGATTTTGCAAAGTGAAAGAGTTTATTTGCCAGCATATAAAATCTGTTGATGTTCAAACCAATTCAAGTAGGGCATCTAGTCAGTATATGCCCTTTAATAAGGAGAGCTTCCTGAATCTATTTCACTGATCTTATACTGTATTGTCACCTATAGAAAACAGGGATGTTCAGGACTCTAGATTCTGTCTAGGAAAGGCACTTCTTAACACACAAAAACATAAATGTAACAACTCTCGGTGACTCATTAAAGCAGCCACATCTACTTTCAGGATTTCAGGCTCAAAGTTACGACTAGTAGGAAAGTACAGAAGCAGATCTTAACATTCTTTGTTGATCCTTTTAGATTGAAGATTGAAATGCATTCCATATTCCGATAAGAGGTGCCACTTGGAATAAATAGGATAATCTCTTTTGTTCGTGTATTATTCCACTATGTTTGTTATAGAGAATTTCATGTAGAAGTTATTATTCCTTCTTTTAGATAGGACTGAAGATTGTCACACTTGCTTTCTTTTAATAAATTAGGATTTGGAGATAACAGAGAAAAAGCCAGACGTTATGGTTGAAATTGTTCAGTTCAACAAGCTGATTGTACAGATATATATTGTAGTATATATTATATATACAGGTAGTAGCTATTTCTACTGCAGAACAAAATGGGTTGAATTCTAAACTGCTTACTGTTTTCTTTCTCTTTCTGTATTCTGATCAATGGTAGCAAATCGTTATCAATCTATTCATCCTTTAATATATTTGTTCTTCTTTATTCCATTGTGGTGGCCTGCCTTGTCACCAATTCCATGGAAGAAGCATTCCACCATTCCCTAATTTAATCCTTTAGTTAATAATTTTATTCAACTGTGGCATCTTTCAAAGAATCCCAGCTTTGCAGGCATTAGGTAGTCCTCTATCCTCTAAAACACGGGTGTCAAACTTTCCATGTCACATTGCCATCACTTGACATATCGCAATGTTTTTTCTCTTGCTGGAGCTGGGGTGGATGTAGCCTCACCTGATGCATCTGGCCCGTGGGCTTTCAGGTTTAATAGATTTAGAGAGTTGGAAGGGACCTTGCAGCTCATCTAGTCTAACCCTCTGCCCAAGCATGAGACCCTACATCTGCCTCTACCTAAGAACTCACAACCTCCTGATTGTGAGGCAAGAACTCTACCTCTAGGCCACAGCAGCTGAGCCACCAGTTTGACACTCCTATTCTAAAACAAGCTCTTCTTCCCTCTTTTCTTAAGTAGCTGAAGGGTCTGTGAGATACATAGTCTTCCCACAGAAGTTAAGTACAAGGCTTACAAAAACCAGTTAGCATTTAGTTTCTATGATTTACATCCACTGGACATGCTCTCCTATTATTTTAAATCATGTGGAAGAGACACCTGGTCTACCCCAACATGTGGGAGGGGGCATTCTGCTCCCTTTTGCCTTTCAGCTCCAATCCGGGAGCCCTCAAGCTGTTGCATTATTTGTCGTGAATGTGACTGCTTGAGGACTCCTGGACTGGAGCTGAAAGGCAAAAGGGAGCAGAATGCCCCCTCCCATATGCAGGAAGCCCAAGTTCGAATCCAAGTAAGGGTATGGCTTATAATAGATCTATATTAGTCTCCCTTTATTTCTTTATCAGCAAAATATAAATTTGGTATAAAATGGTTTATCATGAATGCGACTGCTTGAGGACTGCTTGGGGGCAATAAGCTGACTTCGTATAAATATACAAAAGTATGAAGGCTATTGCTTAACGCATTGTAAGCTGCCCTAAGTCTCCAGAGAAGGGCGGCATATAAATCAAATTTAAAAAGTGGGGGAGCTCCTGGACTGGAGCTGAAAGGCAAAAGGGAGCAGAATGCTCCCTCTCACACGTTAGGGTAGACCAAGTGTCTCAATAAACACTTAATCTTTCCCCTGGTTGAAGCTGATGAAGGAAGGAGAACTTGTGGCTCAGAAGGTTAATTCAACTGCCTAACATGCAGGAAGCCCAAGTTTGAATCCGGTATGGGAGGCTTGTCCTCACAATGTTGCTGAACAATAATACTTAGCAGTGCTGGCCTCAATGATCCATTAACAATCATGATTCTGCATATCTGGAGTGTCACAGATTCCCTTCTCTTTTTCAAACTGATCCAAAATGACAATAAAGAAAGATTTGAAACCTGTCTAAGAATGGAAGATTACCAAGATAAATGCAAACAATGACACTTTTGATACAATGCTTGTTAATATTTACAAAAAATGTGGGGAGGTTATGACCTGGGGTATCCAACTTTGGCAATTTTAAGACTTGCAGACTTCAACTCTCAGAATTCCCCAGACAGCCATGGAATTCTGAAAGTTGAAGTCCACAAGTTTGAAAGTTGCCAAGGTTGGACACACCTGTTATAACTCATGACATCATCTTGAACTGCAAGTAGTTGTAGTACTGTGGTAGCCCAATCCTGTAATCCTGTTGTAGTCCAACTTCTGGAGATTTTGAAGGTTATCAATCTTGATTTATATCATTGGACTAATGGCACATTTGAAGCAGGATATATTTATGAGGGGTATACAGTTGATAGAAAGGCATAACTCTTTCATCCATATCATGGTTGAGATCCAAATCTAGGTGTTGCTTTGATTGGGGTGGAGATAATAATATGATGTGAAAAAGAAAGAAAGAAAGAAAGAAAGAAAGAAAGAAAGAAAGAAAGAAAGAAAGAGAGAGAGAAAGCAAAAAGAAGGAAGGAAGGAAGGAAGGAAGGAAGGAAGGAAGGAAGGAAGGAAGGAAGGAAGGAAGGAAGGAAGGAAGGAAGATTTAACATTACTGCAATGTTACATTATTTTTCTCTAGAACTGTGTCGACATTTTTGACTAATCTAAATTATTCCACAGGCAATCTTGCAACATTTGAGTTTTAAGATTTCCTTCACTTATCATCATGAATATCCTGAGACAGTATTTCATAAGCTATATTGATGAACAATGGATGATTATGACTGTGCTTCAGGGTAAAAAAAAAATAGAGGTGATGAATGAAAGATGATCCACCTTTTGACTTACTAAACGAAGTCAAGGGAGCTGGTCTTTGCTGGAATTGTCATTAAAAAGAAGGCAGAGAGCTAACATTGCTTTCTGCAGGAAATCCTATAGCATTTTGGATTCCTTAGACAATTTGATGGGGAGCAGGAATCCCCTGGAGCATGGATTCCTTGCAGCTTTCATCGGCCTTTATGAATGTAAAATATTCCCACCACTTGGAAGCTGGGTATACTTGCCTAAAAAGAATAAATCAGGTGGATGGTATCATGGATATAGGTTGGGTTGCTCATTCAGAAGTCAGTATTATTTATCTTACTATAACTGCAGGCATCTTTCTTAGATCACCTAGTCAAAATAAATTTTAGAAAGACCTTGAGAAACGCATCTACAACACATACACACATCTCTAGCTAATGAAAGATTGTGTACTAGTATTAACATTTATTGTTGGTTTTGTAAAATAATCTACCATTAATTAGTATAAAATAAAACATCATATTTATACAGGAAACCAAAATAAACTAAAATGTATCTTATTTAATCAGCTATGGTGACCAATCAATCAAAAAAAATTTTTATTCAACTAATGAATAAAAGTTTATGGTCTACTTTATGTCTTTTTCATAAACATCTGATGAAATATTATTTAAATTTCCATTTTGATAATTTCACTATATCCAGCAATAACCTGACAAAAACCTAGAAGCAGTTTTGAAATGTAAGACCAAAGTCATTTCATACTTATAGCAACCTTTACATATTCTCTAAGGTCATTGGACTCTGATTGTGAACTACAGCACATTCTGTTCCCAAAGCCTCATGTAGGCATCTAACAATTGTTATGTCTTAAATCCTTCTTTCTTTTCCCAATGACTTCATGAGCTAGCAATCTGACTTCATGAATAACTGCAATAAATGTGCAATGTGGAAATATTGTTACAAGTCTACAAGAGCATTCCCGGACTGTGTAAAGGATTGTGTTGAAAGATAAGTACAAGTTATAATTATTCTGAGGCCTTAAACAAAATCTTGTTTTGAACTCATTCATCCAGTTTTTCTTTCTTTTTAATTTTGGTTGGACAATTATAGGAAAGCTACTCCATATATCAGTATTTCTCAGCTTTGGCACTTAAAGATGTGTGAATTTCACCTCATATATATATCACCTCATATATCAGTATTTCTCAGCTTTGGCACTTAAAGATGTGTGAATTTAAAGTCCCAGAATTCCTCATACAGCAAGGCTGCCTGGTGAATTCTGGGAGTTGAAATTCCCACTGGGGAATTCTGGGAGTTGAAGACCACACCCCTTCAAGTTACCAATGTTGAGAAATACTGATATACAAGGTACTTCATTTTCACTGTACTGATATGCACTCTCCTATATACAGTGGTAGGTTTCAAATAATTTAACAACCAGAGCCAGAGAACAGCAGCTGCTATGCCACGGCCAAGGCGGGCGAGGCAAGAGAAGGAGTGAGTGGGACGGTCGGGGCTGGGTGGGTGGGGCCAGCCATTTGTGTGATTTGATTTGATTTGATTTTGATTTTATTGGATTTATATACCGCCCTACTCCCAAAGGACTCAGGGCAGTGTACAGCCAACAATAAAAAATACATAAATACAAAATTTAAAACCCAACTAAAAACAGATTAAATAAATTGGGCCCAGACAGAATTAAAACACCCCAAATAATTTAAAACAGATTAAAATTTAACACTAGAAATGGAGAGTGGTTAGGTCAGGCCCGCCTGGCGAAATAAAAAAGTCTTAAGAGCGCGGCGGAAGGTGGGCAGATCCGGGATCCTCCGTATCTCCGGGGGGAGCTCATTCCAGATAGTAGGTGCCCCCACAGAGAAAGCTCTCCCCCTGGGGGCCGCCAGCCGACATTGTTTGGCTGACGGCACCTGGAGGAGCCCCTCTCTATGAGAGCGTACTGGCCGGTGGGAGGCTATTGGTGGTAGTAGGCGGTCCTGCAAGTACCCAGGTCCTAAGCCATGGAGCGCTTTAAAGGTAGTAACCAAAACTTGAAGCGCACCCGGAAGACCACCGGGAGCCAGTACAGCTCGCGCAGGAGAGGTGTCACATGGGAACGCCATGTCGCTACCATCACCACCCGCGCGGCCGCACTCTGCGCCAGTTGGAGCCTCTGGGTGCTCCTCAGGGGGAGCCCCATGTAGAGAGCATTACAGTAGTCTAGACAGGAAGTGACAAGGGCGTGAGTGACCGTGAGCAAGGAGTCCCGATCCAGAAAGCGACGCAACTGGCGGATCAGGCGAACCTGATAGAAAATCCTCCCGGCCACGGCCGTCAGGTGCCCTTCTAAGGACAGCCGTGAGTCCAGGAGGACGCCCAAGTTACGAACCCTCTCCGTGGGGGCCAGTGATTCGCCCCCAATAGTCAGTGATGGCGCCAACTGACTATATCGGGACGTCGGAAACCACAGCCATTCGGTCTTGGATGGGTTGAGCCTGAGCCTGTTCCTTCCCATCCAGATCCGCACAGCCTCCAGGCACCGGGACATCACTTCAATGATTAGCCGGTTCTACGAACTGCACAAAAATCTAACAACCGGTTCTCCTGAACCGGTCTGAACTGACTGAATCCCACCTCTGCAATATAATATCCTGATGCTTTGAGGGCAAATTCTCATTATCACTGAATGTACTATATATTATTTTTATTTCATTTATTTCATGTTTAATTCACTATCTTTCTGAGTTGAGTACACAAATGTGCAGTGACCTGGTAAAGATGTACTGTTCTCAAATTCCCAACCATGATTGTATAACAGGTGTGCATGCTTCCTTGCTAATTAGGTACAAATTTTCATCCCCCCTCCTCTTTTCACAGTTTGTATAGTATTGCATTACGTTTACACTTACTTGTGATTTTAAAACTCTCGGATTTGCCTAATGTCTTAAACCAATGGGTTTTTTTTAGCATGGGTTATTGAATAATAACTATCTGGCTTCACACAACTCACTAAGGAACTGAAGTATGATTTACAAAAAATAATGGCTATGTTCACTTAAAACATTAAGTTTATCTAACAAAATACATTATGGCTTATGTAGCCATCATTATCATTTTGACCTTATCAATTTGCCAAATCTAGTTTCTCTGTAACTAACATTCACCAGGGTTAAACAACATCATAACTAATCCAATAAGGACAATACATATGATGAATGGGGGACTTTGTAAATTTTTTATTAGCAGGTTTGTTGCTATCTTATGACAATCTAAATACTTTTCACACAGCTTCTGCACAAAAAGATGTTTTTCTGTGTATGAATGTTTTTTAAAAACCTACAAGTTTCTCTTTCAATATCAGGTTATCAATGGCCTGGTCACTTTGTTTGAGACCCACGACTTCCCCGCACCCCCCCCCCCAAGGAATATAATCTGACTTTTGCAAGCATTAAGCTTCTCTCCTTGTTTATTTTGTTGTGAATACTGCCTTTACTAAATTTCATATATGCATCCTTGTAATTGCATTTAGAAATTCAATTCCATTTGCTTGGATGCAACAAACAAGCTGAAGTCAGAGTGAAATACAAGGAGATTTCCTTCCCTAAATATTTACTTCAATTAGACAGTCTGTTAAATTTGCCTTCCATCCGCTTTGGTGCCAGTCTGTTGCCAATTTGTTTCTCATTATTCAATACAGTGGAAAATTATTACAGTGAGATAAATGTGGAATCCACAAGGCACTGATGTATCTGTCATCAATTACAGTTGTTTTCCACAAAATCTAAGCTTTTATGATTTAAAGGGATAAAGAATGAATTGTACTAGTTTGTACCCTCTAGGAAAATGAAAAGAGGGAAGTAGTCTCTGATTATTTGTAATTAAGAATAAAATACAGAGTAATTTTTATAATGGGCAGTAGAGTTTCATGCCACAAGATTTGATATGGCACAATGCTAGAGAAATACTTGAAACAATCAAATTAAAAATAATTACTATTACTATCTTGAACTTTAGACCTTCCTGCAGATGCCCCTGGATAGGCATGTGGCTTTGCTTGCACAGTGATTAACAACCACATAAAGCACATTGCTCATGTGTAATGTATGATTTGGTTAGTAGCCTACATCTACCTGAATCCAGCCCTTAAAGGTTTAATGGCATGCATATCTTTGTATTCTTCCCAACTCAACAGGAATTGGAAAGAAATTATGTAAATGTTTAAGAAGGCTTTCCACCTTCTGAATAGATAGGGATCAAATTTGACATGGTGTGAAAAACTAGCAAATATCGCAGAGAGAAGAAAAAATTCCAGCACAACTTTATGAGAGGCCAATCAGGCAATGTCTTGGAATGTTGCTGACTGCTCCATTCTTAAGTTCCCCTCAGTCCTTGGATTTATTATGAAGGAGTTGAAGGACCTCCAAAAACCATGTGTTGCAGCTTTCCCTATGGTGTTTCCCATGCAGTGAATAGCAATAGCAATAGTATTTAGAGCAGGGGGGTCAAACAGTGGTGTCACATGACGTATAGTAACTTTTTCCCCCTTTGCTAAATCAGACATGGGCGTGGCCAGTGCGTGATGCATCCAGGACACAGGCCGCGAGTTTGACAGCCCTGTTTAGAGTTATATACTGATCCATAATGCTTTACAGCACTCTCTGGGAGGTTTATGATGTCAGCATTATTTGCATATTGCCCCCAACAATCTGGCTCCTCATTTTACCAAGTTCAGAAGGATGAAAGGCTGAGTCAATCTTGAACCCTGTCAGGATCAAACTCCAGGCTGTGCGGCTGAATTTGCATGCAATGTTGCACTTAATCACTGGGCCACAGGGCTCCTAAATGGCAATTCTCATGACATGTGATCAAAGTTAAGATACCAGGGGAGGAATGTAACTCTTTTCTTGTATCTAATGCTCCTATTACTTCACAGGAGAAGGAAATTACTGGTAAGAACAAAATTCATTTGCCAAATAGCAGACTTCAAAAATAGTGGCGGGTTATCATCAGGATTATAAGTGAAGAGAAGTGATTATCCTACTTATCCCAGCAATGCCTAATTACAGATTTTAAAAATGAAAGAAGTGTAATATTAAATCATATATTTAACATTGCTTGTAATTCAGTGTTAAACTGTGGGACACCTAGTACTTTCAAGATGGTGACCCATAAGTGTTTTCACTGAGCTCAAAGTGGATGTCATGAGAACTAAAACCTTGAAACATTTCTTGCTTTCTTAGCGGCTTTCATCAGAGCTGGAACAAGAGGCCAGGATGGCTGAACAAGATCCAATTCTTTTCAAGGAGCTCATCAGTCAAGACTCAACACTGCCAATTTTATTCTCATTTGAGCTACACTTCACAAAACAGCCTTCCTCAACAGCCTTCTTTTTGGATTTGTGTGGTGACCACTTTTATCAAGTCCACCAGCACAACTCTGTGTTGTGAATGATGAGATTTTTAGTCCAACGGATGTGAATAGTACCAAGTAGATAAAAGAGGCTATACTTATTTTTTTTTACCAGATCTTTTTTAAATGGAATTTCCAGTGCTAAATATAAGTAGCTTATTTATGCTCTTAACAATGATTGCATTTTAATGTTTAAATATCAATTGTAAACAAGGAGGGCATTTGATGTTAAATAGCCTTCTAGAATTTATCTTTATCACTGGATAGTTTAATTTCATTGATTTGAGACTAAAGGTCATGCATTCATTTTCCTTTAATGGAAGTAAAAATGGCAAAACTCTAAGAATTTTAGCTCCCCCCCCTCCCGTTCTTTTCTTCTTTTTTGAAAATTCAGACAATTCTCACAGATTGCCCTTCTCAGTTTCAACATGTATGATGGTCAGGGAGAAGGAGGAGAAAGAGTTTCTGTCTGCCTCTGTACATACTGCATAACCTGGGTAGGTTATATCTTTATGTGTCTCTCTATATGAACCCTCAGACACTGCATTTTCATGTTGATAGTTGTAATTCCCAAAGATCTGATCTTGTACTTGTAGCCTTGGTCCAAAAGTTAGCACATTCTTTCTATGCACAGATCATTATATATGTGATGAAATGTATATAGCGTGCTTGTGGAAGAAATGATTTCTATTCAAGAAACATGAGAAATGGAAAGATACTGAGTTATGGTCTGAGGGCTGGGAGTCAGATCTCTTGCTGGCTCAAGAAGGTCTACTTCCCTCCCCCCCCCCTCGTGCTTTGGTTCCCTGTTAATGTATTGATGTGGCATTTCTGTTATTTACCTCTTTGACTCCTGATTGCTCAAGAGGTTAATGTTTGAAAAAGTTTCCATTTCAATTTTCAAATTACATTTGCATTGGATATTTTCTTTTGACATGTCAAATCACAGCACGACTTTCTACTCAAAAGATTCAATGGGGTATTTTTTAAAATGCAATCCGTGATAAGTTGAGATTTAACACACTAAGTATCCATGGATGCAGATTCAGCTTTGAAATATTATATATCCAGTTTTTGCCAGTCAAATATTATATACACATGAAAGCACTTTTAAGGAAGGATGAGCCAATAAACCAACTAAAAGGCTATTGAGATACATTAGCTGAACCCTTTGCAGATAACATCACTTATATTCACTTAGAGTTAGAACTTGGCTAGACAGAGTCTGAAATAATGCTAAGTCTAAAGAGTTGCTCTCTACTTGAGATCAGCTTTGGTATCTGCAGACTAAATCCCTGCCCCACCTAGCTTTTGAGTGCAGCTTGAATAGGGTTTGTAAGATGGATAGGTATACACTGTTATTAGGAGAAGAGGTGGCAATGTTGATGCCACCTCTCCTCCTTAATAGGCTGACCAGGAAACTAGCTGGAGTAGACAACTATGGATCTATCTATAAGCTTCTCTGGGCAGGTTGTTGAAAAAGTGGTAAAGTAGCAGTAACAAAGGACTCAGAGAAGCAGAATACAATGGTTCCTTAGTACTTGACAGTTTCAAAACTCATCAAATTTGTACTTGAGGCATTTTGACAGGGAAATATTGGCCTGATAGTCTTTATTTGTTTGGTTCCTCAGACTCTATGATAGGAAAAGGAGGATGGCTGTGGAGAACAGGCTGGAAGTTGGCCATGCTGGAAAGTCGCTGCAAAAGGAAGAGAGGGATGGTTACAGAGGGCAAACAGGAAGTCAGCCATGTTGGGAAGATCAGTGACATAGGAAAAGGGACAGACAGGAAGTCCTTCTCAATGGAAGCAAAGGGTCACATGTTAAGTTGTGGTTTGTTTGGCATTCATTGTTTTTAGTACTTGTTGCGCCTCCTGGAACCAAATAATGACAAGTACTGAGGTACCATTGTACCGAGACCTTTTTCAACCAAGATTCAGGCCTGGGCATGAAACAGAAGCAGCTTTGGTTGCCCTCATTGATGATGGTTTGTCTGGATTGAGGTAATTGGAAAAGAGGGCAAGCTGGTTAAATACTATCCTTGATGACAGAAGTGTGAACTTACAAGAATTCAAAGGACCAATTACTGACAAGACAATCCTGGCAGAAGTGGCTGAACCCTGGGGCAACAGCAACTTTAGCTCTAATTTTATTTTAACATTCCTGCTGTAGAAGCCAGCAGGAACCAAATCTTGATCAACTTGTTCTTGAACTCTTTGACAACTGAAATTTTGGAATGGTGTTTCATATAAAATTTTATTTTCCATTGCTTATGTGTTCCTATTAAAGAGTTATCCTATTTTGTGTGTGTGAAGAAAATAATAAACCAAAGTTCTCTCCCAGCTGTGTCATGCTGTTTTACAAGGTCATAACTTGATCGCCTTGCTGGAATAACACATGAACTCTTTGTTTTTAAAGCCCCTCCATTTGGGGTTTAGAACACTGCCATATAAAACAGCAGGATGGTACAGTTCCTCCTAAAAAGTGTTAAGTCACCCACTTACTGTCCAACACACCTTGATTTCATGTGATGTAATATTTATATTCTTCAAGACACCATATAAATGGATTTGCAATTGTAACACCTAATAATTTACCCCGTGTGAAGCAACTAGGAATCCTTAAATAAATCCTGCTCATTTAATTTATTGCCCCCAACCTTCCCACTTATATGATCTGTTATCTTGTTGCTGTTTTAAGCCAAATACTTACGCTGAAAGTTTTAAAGTTTAACAATAGTTGTCCAATGGAATCACCTTAGGAAAATGCTGGTGCTAAATATTGGCCTGGGAGTTAGCATCACAAGGTTTTCCTGGTGTATTTTTTTGGTAAACCATTGACATTCCACTGGCAAACAGGAAAATGAATGACTGCTTGTTTCCATTCCCACTCAAGATGGATTATGGACCTTGGCAAATTCAGTGTTGCATTAGTTGGTGGCAGAACAAAGCAGACAGGTGCAGTAGAATCCTCCTCAGTTGAGGAGTGGGAGAGCAGAGGACTTTTATACTCTGTCCCTTGGCCACTTTATATTTTGTTTAAGAAGTGATTGGCATCCCCTCTCCCACTCTTCAATTGTGAGATGAACAAATGCTGATTGTATAGCCAAGTAAGAATGTTTCCTTCCTCTGTTTCATTGGCTTTTGCTTGGAATTCAACATGAAGAAGTGAAACGGTTTTTCAGTCATTTCACATTCATTCCATGCACTTTGAGGACCTACTCCAAGGGCTTCCTGTTTCAATTGGCTTTCATGAACTAAATAATACCATGAAGTGGAATTTGTGGGGGGTAATTTCTGCTCTTCTTATTTCCTTTAAATTTGGCTGTCTTCCTGACTGCCGTTGTCAGAATGGTAAGATCCAGCCATGTCCAATATATAAATCCACACCCCAGTAACCAGGAGATACTGTTAGCTCCATCTGGCATATTTACTCAAAGAATACTTGGGTTATCAGCAACCTCCTCTGTTGTAATGGATTGCCTTTTTTTTTGGACACCTGTTTAATTCTCTATCACAGCACCTATTCTCTGGAAAACCATTGCCTCAGAAATGCATAGACTACCATCTGTTGTCTGCCTGCCTGCCTGCCTGCCTGCCTGCCTGCCTGCGTACCCATTTATCTATCTACCTATCAACCTACCTATCATCCTCTCTCTCTCCCTCTCTCCACAAACTTAAAACTCTCTTATGATTTTGCTATATTTCCTGTGAAAAAGGAGTGATAGAAAATATATAATGATGTGTATTAAACTTCATTCCTTCATATAAAAAACAGGTGACATGGGATTATTTATTTATTTATTTATTTATTTATTTATTTATTTATTTATTTATTTATTTATTAAATTTATATACCGCCCTTCTCCTAGTGGACTCAGGGCGGTGTACAGCCAAGAATAAAAAGCACTCCAATACAAAATTTAAAATATTAATAAAAGAATTAAATAATTTTGGCCCAATAAATTTAAAAAACCCAATAGGCAATTAAAATTTAAAACCCATAAAACTTTAAGCTTAAAAAAAAAATCATGTACCCTATTTACACCTTCACATGTCTGTTATGTATTAATTATACATTTAATAATAACAAATCTGATATTATACACATATACAACAGTTTATAGGCTGTTACGTATAAGCTGGGTTGACAAAATCAGAAATGAGAAGGTGATAAGCCACCTGGGAAAGCCAAGGGAAATCATCAAAACCATTAAAAAGCAAAAGTTAGACTATTTTGTACATGTGATATGGCACATTGAAAAATACTCCATACTTCACTTAATCCACATGACCACTTAATCCTCCAGGGAAAGATTGAAGGCAAATGAGGTCCAGGCAGAAGAAGAACATCATGGCTTCAAAATTTAAGGGACTGGTTTGGACAAAACACAGCAGCAATTTTTGTGCAGCTGTTGATAAAAATAGGATCGTCAACATGATTGCCAATGTCCAATGACAGATATGGCACAAGAAAAAGATGATATTATACATTTTGACATGTTACACTGGTTATCAGGTTAGAACTTTTTTCAACAAGTGAAATCACCTATGACTATAAAACATTGTGTAGTTATATATAATGTTTATATATAAACATTATTTATACTGATGAAGATTTGGAATTTTAGCTTCTACCATATTCTTCTCCAATGGTTTTTTTAAAAGATTTTTTTAAAAACAAAAATTAGAGGGAAATTTGTATGTTGTAATGAAAGCACCAGCCTTCAGTTTCATTTTGAATTTCAACACTACGGGTACCATGTAAGATCCATAGATATTACAAGAAATAAAAAGGAAGGATGACTTTATTTGGAAGTAGGCCCCTTTGTCCAAGAAAAAAAGCTGGAAATTATTAAAAAGACTAGGCATGATGGACTTCCTTACCCATTTGTCTTCTGGAAAACGGGCCAATTATGATGGGTCTCACTCTTCCTTGGAGCCATTTTCTAAATCATCAGGGATGCTCCATAGAAATCATTTTGCAAGGTTACCTGCCTCATGGTCTCAAATGTGCCCACAAAATATTGGAGAACTCTGTAGCATAAAAGCAATACAGAATCACCAATTATTTTTGTTATGTAATTTATTTTTCAAAGCATAAACCTGAGGCTGAATTAACCACTAAAGTCAAATTCAGGAATGAAAATGTTCAGTACTAGTTACCAGTTATTTAAGTAACAAACTTAAAGGGATACAGTTTTCCTTCATGCTCCCCAGGTATGATGGATTTCAGCATAAGCTATTTTATGAGGGTACCCTCAAAATTCCAAATCTTCACAGTATATCTGAATGCTAGCTGTCCCCGGAGCATTTGCTGCTCTGGCAAGACAAGGTTAATTTCTTTCTGTTTCGCTAGGTTATAGGTAAAGTTTAGCAACTCTGGCCTTACTAGTCAAAATAGGTGCCACATGTTCCCTTCACATGTTCCTCATCACTTCCGTGTTTCCCTGAAAATAAGACCCTGTCTTATATTTTTTTTAACCCTGAAATAAGTGCTTGGCCTTATTGCCATGCACTCAAAAGCCCAATTGGGCTTATTCTCAGAGGATGTCTTATTTTGGGGGAAACAGGGTTCTTGTTACAAAGCATGGCTGAGAAAGAGAAGGGAAGTGAGGCCCTCCTAGCCTCTCCATCTTCCATGTAGAGAAGCTGCTCACAGTTCCTCAACTGCAATCTCGAGTCTTCTGGAGGTATTGCAGGTGAGCAATGTATCAGTTCATACATTTAGACGGTTTAAGCCCTTTACGGCAGGGGTGTCAAACTCAAGGCCTTTAGATGCTGTAGCGCAGGGGTGTCAAGCTTAGATCTGGCCTGCAGGGTTGCCCTGGAAACAGCAAAGGTCTGGCCCATAGTGTCTCTGCCAACGAAAACAAAGCTCAGGAGGGCTGCCCAAACTCCGTTTTCACTGACAGAGGGTTACAGGAGGCCATCGCATCTGAAACAGAAATTGGAAGCCCATTTTCACTGATAGAGCGCTCTGGCTACCACAAGCACCACCGACATGAGTGATGTCAAGCTGGCCACACCCCCAGTCATGCCCCCCCAAGGTCAAACACATGCAGCCTTCAATGAAATTGAGTTTGACATCCCTGCTGTAGGGCATAGGGTAGTTATACTTTTTAGCCTTGACAGTGGATAGGCCATGTTATAGCTAGGAACACATGGCTTCTTTTATGGAGCATAGCTGCTACTTATTATGTACATATATTCATACTTATGTGTATCTATTTATATGCCATTGCTTATTTTTTTAAAATATAGGTTTAGCTGAACTTGCAGCATGAAATACTGTCTCCTTTGTTGAATGGCAGGAAAGCTTAACTGCTTGGACAGCTTTCCATAGAGCCACAGGGTTACAGATTACCGAGTCCAGGATGCTAGTGATTCAACATCCAAGATATCTTTAAATGAGTTATGCACTCAGGGAGACATTCAAATGGATGTAATGCCCAGGAGCATGAGGCTGAGGATCTCAGTTATACTATTTCTAAGTTATGCCTGACAAATGTGTTTTTAAATATGAATAAACTTGTTACACAGTTCATGTTTTATTTAATGTTTTGCATTATTCATAATTAATTTCAGAATACAGCCTACAGCTCAGGTATGTGTGTTTGTGTGTGTGTGCGTGAGAGGGAGAGATGCTGGAATTAATAATTCTGAGTGAGAGATTGGGGTAGATTTCTCATATTGCTGGGTTGCGTTGCTTCCATAATGTAATCTGGCTCTGTGCCCTGGAGGGCTCTTTTCCAACAGACAGAGTCTTATAGACATGGTGATAGCTTCCCACAGCTACTTCTGCCTGACTTGGGAAAAGGCAGCTGAAATGCTTTTGCCAGGAAAATATACACAACTACATTTCCCACATGTGTGTTGTTATGACATCACGTCAATCTGCAACAGTTTACAAAACTGATTGGCAATCCCAAGAGCTCTTAAGCGTCTGCAAAGGACTTGTGCTAGTCTAGTGGAATTTGGGGTGTTTCCTCCTTCAATTTCATAATCAGTTAGCTCTCTGGCATGTGCGGACTGGATCCAAAAGTATATTTTTGCCAGAAGAATAAATACCAGTCGTGGATTTAATTTTCTATTGCTTTAGTCGATTGCATATCTCCAGAATTGCTCCAGGGGTCACTGTGGAGAGAATTTGGGAAGCATGGGAGAGGCTACATAGAGAAATTACTTTTGGGCAAACGAGAATTCCTTTTTCCAACAATGCATTTTATCCAATCACACCACTTTAAAAAGGGGAAGAGAGTGGCTAGCACCCATGTAATGAAGAGCTTCTTGGATGAGAAGCAAAACATCTTCAAAAAAACCCAAAAAGAAAGTCCAGTTGCGTCTTAAAAAGCACCTTTGGGACACCCATGTAATGGCATTAATATTTTTAAATGTTATGAATTGGTGCAAGTTGTGCACAAAAAGATAGTGAAGGCAAGCTAGCACAGCATTTGGGGGTTTTTTGGGGGGGGGGGGATTTTGTATTACTCCAGAAGCTGTAGCCGGTTAGCGGTTGAGATACTAAGTTTGAAGGGATGCGGTGGCTCAGTGGCTAAGATGCTGAGCTTGTCGATCAAAAGGTTGGCAGTTCAGTGGTTCGAATCCCTACTGCCGCAAAATGGGGTTAGCTCCTGTTACTTGTCCCAGCTTCTGCCAACCTAGCAATTTGAAAGCACGTAAAAAATGCAAGTAGAAAAAATAGGGACCGCCTTTGATGGGAAGGTAACGGTGTTCTGTGAGCCTTTGGGTTTTGGTCATGCTGGCCACATGACCACAGAGATGTCTTTGGACAGCGCTGGCTCTTCGGCTTTGAAATAGAGGTGAGTACTGCCCCCTAGAGTCGGGAACGACTAATGAGGGGGCAGTAGGGGAACCTTTACTGTTACTGAGTCTTGTTTTTGGAACTCACCAGTTGGTCAACTGGAGGAAGAACTCAATGGAAGTTCCTTTGCATTGTAAAGCTTCTTGCTGCTCTCAATTTTTCTAGGCCAGTCTAATTATGGAGGGTGGAAAGTGGGGGAAAAAAGTGTAACATAGAATTGACTCCAAAGTGAGAGAACCCAGCATTTCTGGATGTAGAGGGTAGAAGGAATGGCCCTGAGGGACAGGAGCAGCTATAAAGACAATGATCAGATAAAAGAGGATTGAGTCTGGGGCAGGAATGTAACCTAAGTAAACATCTGAGACAAGCCCCTTCCTAGTTCTCACAAAGTTAAAGGGAGGTAGTGGGAAGACTCCATTACTTTAGCTTTATAAAAACAACTACACAATAAATAATAATTCATTATTATTATTATCCATAATAATGAATAACTTTACGATAAAAGTAGTACTGCATACGTGAGATTGGATTCCTAATCTGATCTATCTTGAAGGGCTGACAGAATCACTGTTAGAAATCATGTCCTATTCATTTCTCTGTTTTTATACATCCTCCATGGTTCTTAGCAGTAGGAGTTGAAAAGGCATGAAGACTAACTTCCCTTTGAAAAACTAGAGGCTCTGCAGGCAGGGGTTCTTACACACAGAAAAATGGACTGTCCACAGTACTCCATACACTTTTTTTTTAAAAGATTGTTTTTAATAATTTCTAACACTCTGCAGCTGAAGCAGAAATAATTTGGTTCAATTCTCAAATGCCATTCTCAACCATTTTCTAGGATCACAGAGGTCAGAGCTGCTTACAAATCAGTGCAGAGACACTACCTGCACCCGTCTACCCTCTGTTTGTCTGCTATGATCCCAGACAATGCTATTGGCAGTTAAAGCAAATATGTGTGGTTAAAGATTTTATGAAATTTGGCTTTAGCGTATGGGTTTGCTTACTTCTTGGATTTTCTTCTTTGGAAAAAAAAAAAAGGAAGGTCTGCGGGATAAAGATGATGAAACTTCCTCTCCAAACCATGCTCATAATACTTTCTTGGTTCTTTTTTTTTTTCTTTTTTTTTTTTTTGAGGGAGAGAGAACTGCAGATAGCTCAAAACAAATGCATGTTACTTAAAATTAAAAAAGCTATTATTGAATTGCATTTGAGTGCCATTAGTCGAGTGGTGAAATCTGAACCATGCTGTGCATGCACAGTTCACACCAAATGTTCACTGTGCATGTATATGTAATACGCACCAAAAGGAGGCTTGGCAAGGTAAATAGCCTTGGTGGCGCAGCAGCTTAAGCAGCAGCTTAAGTGGTGCTAAAGTGACACCAGCTGCCTGCAATTACTGTAAATTCGAATCTCACCAGGCTCAAGGTTGACTCAGCCTTCCATCCTTTCAAGGTAGGTAAAATGAGGACCCAGATTGTGGGGGCAATAAGCTGACTTTGTATAAAAAAGAACACCACTTGGGCATGGGGCGAAAGCCCTACTAAGCAGGTATATACAAAAGTATGAAGGCTATTGCTTAATGCATTGTAAGACCCCCTGGGTCTCCGGAGAAGAGCGGCATATAAATTAAATTTTTTAAAAAAAGAACAGTGGAGGGGGGGGGGAATCAGCTGTAGTGCACGACCTTGGCAACCTTTTTAAAAAGTTTTTTAAAGCATTTTTTACTACCTATTACTTTTTACTAAAAAGTAAAAAACGGTTCTGACGATCACAGCTGTGCATGCGATCGTCGGAATCTCTTTTTTTTACTTTTTAAAAGCATTTTTTTACTACCTATTCGCCCGAACCGCTGGTAAAAAGTGCTTGAAAAGTAAAAAAAAAAGTTCTGATGATCTTGGATCACTCAGCTGATCATCAGAACTTTTTTACATTTTTTTACTACCGGTTCCGCAAACCAGTAGCATTTTTTACTACTGGTTTGGGTGAACCGGCCTGAACCGGTAGCATTTCACCCCTGCATTAGTCCCTTTCTGCCTGCTTGCCTTCCTTTCCATGCCTTGTGGCATCATCCTACTGTGGGCTATTCCTTGATGCTCATATAAGCCAGAGCAGTTTATAAACTTCCGATCAGCTAGGAAAAACTGGATCCAGCACAAGCTGTGGCTGCTGGAATCCAGGGGAATGAGGAAGTTATATTTATGCTATATTTGCCTTCCCCCCACATTGGCACCCGTTCTGAACATTTCATTTCACAAACAAAGATCTGGCCACTGGATTTGCTTCACTTCCCTCCCCTTCCCCTTTGATATTTAATGCACCATGATGATAGTAATTACTAAAGCCAAAGGAACATTTGTAAGCTATCAAGAGGGGAAGAGCCACTCGTACAATTAAATGGAAAACAGTGTTGGGTCTCAGGATATTTATAGAAGACTAACCTGACTGTCATTTGACTTTCCAGGGAGGTCCACTCGATCACTGATCCTGTGTGCTTTGGCCATGTGGTGCTGTATACTATATTCCATGCAGTACTGAGTACCACAGCTTTCCTGCCCCAGTTTCCTTTTAACTTTATAGCTCACCACAATAAGTGCAACCCACCCAGAAAGCTTTTGAATGGTGGTTTTTCTCTCTGTGTGCACATGTGAAAATGTGAACATTTTGAGAAAGTTCTTATCCATATCTTAGGATCTGCTGCTATAGCATACAAGAAAATTATTTCTGCTTCAATCCATTCCTTCTGCTTCAATCCATTCCTTTGTAGAATCAAAGGTCCTTGTGTCCTTTGATTCTACAGCTGACATCTATGTTCTATGATGCTAATATATTGCTATTTGAAATCAGGGGGAAAATCTCACACTCCTTTTTTATTTTTGGAGGCAGTTTTTGTGATTTCTGCTCAAAACCAGTCAGTGGTGGGTTTCAAAATTTTTTACTACCGGTTCTGTGGGCATGGCTTTGTGGGCATGGCAGGAGAAGGATACTGTAAAATCTCTATTTCCTCCCAATCAGCTGGGACTCAGGAGGCAGAGAATAGATGGGGGTGGGGCCAGTCAGAATTTTTACTACTGGTTCTCCAAACTATTCAAAGTTTCCGCTACCAGTTCTCCAGAACTGGTCAGAACCTGCTGAAACCCACCTCTGGAACCAACGCCTGGCTTTTCCCCCTCATATTGCATATTAAGCGATGATTTTCTCCACTAACTTAAAAAAATCAGCCCAAATAGCTGAGTGGATTTGCTACCAAAAAACAGGATTATGTCCTTACAACCCACAAACAAAATCAGGAAAGATTACAATTTACATAATGCAATTTTCTTAGACTGTAAGATTCACTGATGTATTATCATCATGGCCTGGCTAATGTATGTTTAAAACGCATTCTAACCCTCAGAGTTGCAATGAGAGTCATCAAGTCCAAAGCCTTAAATGTTTTTCAAGGATTTTTGAAGAGTTCCAATGTTAGCATAAAATCTAACATTGGTGAGATTTCTCTTGCTACAAAACGAGATAGATGTGCACCATTCTTCAAATATTATAAATGGCAAGTTGATGAGACCTGGATGTTTTTGAAAAGATTACCAAATTTTATTTATTTGAAACCAAACAGGTATTTGTTATCCTTCCTTCTGCAAAAACATATTTAGTCCACTATAATTAAATTTCTTATTCAATATTCTCATTCCTTGATGTGAATTTATTAATCCCCATGCATAAAATGACAAGGGTCCAGAAAAGAAGATCAAAATCAGGGACCTTTTCCAAACACCTAAAGTAAACTTTGAATGTGGATTTAAGGTAATATTAATTTCTTATTGTCAGGGAGGAATGAAACATGAAACATGAAATTCCATATAGATTATGTAATATAATTTGCCAGCAGTTATGCATAAATGAGACAGAAAAATTATCTAATAAATCCAAGTAATAGGCAATGGAATTGGGTACATTGGAAAGAAATATATCATATTTTTCCATGTATAAGGCAATACTTTTTCTTTAAAATATTTACCTAAAAATGGAGGGGCGCCTGTCTGTGATTATGGAACATAATCACAGACAGTTAGAATATTCGTGATGCCTCTTATTGGATGTAAATTCTTGTATTTTCCAAGACAAGAAGAGGAAAATTATTCATTGTTTTCAGAATTACATATGTAATTTGTACTCAACATCCAATGGAAAGGTCATTGAAGCTAGAGTGAAATACTGTCCCTCACTTGATCATTCTTAGATCTCATTATCCAACCTCTGAAGTTTCATTCAGTTTTCAGGGATGCTTTCACTTCCCACCCCCATGAATTCTTGAAAACATAATTCTTGATCATGGAATGTAAGGGATCTTGGAAATCATCTAGTCTAGTGCAACCTCCTGCCCAGTATAGGAATATATTACCAATACGTTAACCACAGAATAATATGAAAAAGTTTGGTGACGGTTCCTTTTTCTCTGTTCCTATCTTTTTTCTTATCATGGGTCTTTATTAGAAAATGTAAAATCTTTTGGGAAATTGAGTATTTCAATTATTATTGACAATATCTCTTTTTCACTGTATGTGCCTGAAGTGGTTGATCTTATGATGTGGGACAGCAACTGTTTATCATGAATGGTATCTTTTATCTGTGTTGGCAAGAGGAAAAATAAAGATAACAAAGTTAAACATAAAAGAGCTTGTACTGTTAACTAATTTCCCCTTTTTCTAGTATAATTATTTTCTACTAACTTCATATTACTTTTGAAGTTTCATAGGTGTTAAAAATTAGGGAAGAATGAGTAAAATGTTCTAAGCCACTGAATTATTTTTATAAGTAATAGAAGGAAGTTGATGAAACTCATATTAACTATTTATGGAATCTTTGGAACAACATGCTTAAATGTTTCATTCTTGTAAATGAATGAGAAGTTGCTTTAAAGTATGTCAAATAGTTTCTTTTGACCTTAAAATGAGGTTAATACACAGATAATTCTATTTCAGGGCACCTCAGAGAATATTTAACGAGGGTCAATTGGAATTTCCATGTTGCTGGAGATGTACATAGAAACTGAAGCATTAACTCACAACAGCTGCTGGATTTGTCTTGTTTTGGCTTGAAATCCCCAAGATTGATAATATAATTTTAAAGCAATTGTGGATTATTAAGGTTTTATTAAGGCATCAAATATTGTGGACCTTTCATGCATGTGAACAAGGCCCAAATAATAATAATTGAAGACTGAACTATTGGTATGTGCTCACTATTAGATTTAGGCTTTTTACCAGCAAAGCAACAAGGAGTTATTGGGCCAATTATTTGGACTTAGATATTTTCCAGGATTTTGTTTTTCTTCCTTTCTTCCTCTCTCTGTCTCTCTCTCTTTCTCTCTCTGTGTATCCTGTTAATTTGTTTCTTATAATACATAGGGTGTTTTTTTTTAAAAAAAACAACCATCTTGATGATATATGCATCATAGATGAAAAATGACTGCTTTGAGGAAAGAGAATATTTCCAGTATTTTGGGATATAATTTCTGTTTATTAAAATCCATGAATTCACAGACTATCTAAGAGAATTTTATCTACATCTATTGTTAAGTTCCAGTATCAAATTTCCTGCAGATCAGAAAATTGCATGGTAAAATAGGAGTAGATTTCAGTCAATCAATTATTCTTGCTCAGAGATTTCTATCATCCAGTCTCTTTTGGCCTGGTAAGAATTTTTGTCCTGAAGTTTAGGAACAACCAATGGATGCTCCTGAAAAATAACCACTAAAATGCTGGTTGGATGTTGTCTCTTCAGAGAAATGACTGCCAAGATCTGCAGAAAATGGAAAACCCATTAATTAGTTACTGAGGGAGTTCTCAATTTCTAAAAGAAATGAGGGTGCACATACCACAAGAGCCTTAGCTGAGGCATTACCACCACCATTACCCAAAGAAAAATGAAAAATTAAGTTATGGGAAATGCAATTGAATAAATCTAAAGAGTACCAGATTGGGGATAAATGGATTATACCTCTCTTATACTTACATATACAGATTCATGCACCGAGTTTATTATATAATACATTCGCCAATAAATTAATTCTATTGAATTGGAAATGGGTAGTAATGTTACCAAAGGTACAAATAAATGAAATGCTTGTATACTTTAAATTTAAACTGCCTCAGTACTGGTGCATGTTAGCTAGCCATTGTACAAAGATCCCACCAAGTAAATTGATATTCAGATCTCTGTGGTTAATATAGATAAATAAAAGACATTGCAATCACCTGTCATAATATCCTACATGATTACAGGTCAACATGAGGGGCCCTTCTGTGAGGGTGGCAAACTTGCTGTGAGAATTCAAAGGCTGTTGATCCTCACTAGTTAAAGACCTATAATTGCAGCCATTTGACCTCCAACAAGGTAATTACTCTACAAAAGCTCTCTCCGGGAAACCAGGAATTAGTCTTGGCTAATTAGGCCAACACTGATGTGCAGCCCTTATCCAAAGGCAGCTGGTTGGAAAAAGCATCTATAATGCTGCTTGAGTTGTTCACATAAAACAGTGGCAACTAGGAGTGGAATTATTTTCTCTTTGAAAAGGAAGGGAGGGAGGGAGGGAGGGAGGGAGGGAGGGAGGAAGGAAGGAAGGAAGGAAGGAAGGAAGGAAGGAAGGAAGGAAGGAAGGAAGGAAGGAAGGGAGACAACCAGACAGACATCAAAGCCATTTATTATGGAGTTACATGACTCCATGACAGCCTAAAGTCTTCACCTTGTTCATCGATTGATACACCAATAATATTCCTATACATTGAAGAATTGTTAATTACATTACTTTATATGTGGTCACTTATACATATTGGTACAAATAATATTCATAGCTGTTTATTTAGCAAATGCAATTATTTTTTCTTTATTCATTTATTTATTCATTTATTGGATTTGTATACCGCCCTTTTCCTTGCGGACTCAGGGCGGTGAACAGCCAGAAATAAAAAGCAAGCTACACAAAAGTTAAAATTTAAAACAACTAATATGAATTTGGCCAATAATTAAAACTATTCAATTTAAAATTAATATAAAAACTCTAGTAAAATCTCTAAAAAATTTTACAGGGATCAGGCCAAGCCTGATTTATAATCATGGATGTAAAACCATAAAAGGATATACATCTTATTTGCTGACCACTAATAAAAAGAATCCCATCATTGGGAATATTATCTGAGCGCAGGAGATATTCCCTTCGGGGAATTAACACTAAAGGCAGCATACTCCCTTAGCAATTGTTTGTATACATTGTCTTTTTTATTTTTATTTTTTTCATATTCTTCAGCATCTTCAGCTCTCTCATAAATATTTAAAAACCACTGATCAACGTGGCCAAAGAACAGTGCTTTTCATCCTTACATTTTCCAGATGTGGAGATTAACATATTTGACAAAGAGTGAGATTGAGAAAGGTTGATACAATAGAAATTTCTATCTGCTAAGATGCATAGATAGGTCTCTATAGAGCACATGGGCAAGGCAATTGACAAAAAGTGCATGATGGTCTATTGATGCCAAATCTGTGATAAGCATACTTATCTTATACCCAAGATTATAAGGGCAGAGTTTGCCTTCTGATATCATTATGTATATGTTCATATTTTTGACTGAATCTAAGTTTGTTGTGGACACCTATGGTTGAGTAAACGAAGCTCATATACTGCTTGGTGTGGCTACTTTCTTAATTTCAATGATTAGGGAGCACTTTCAGCCATGCTCTCCTACAGTCTGCCAGATTACTACAATTAACTGCTGTTACAACTTTGGAGAAGGGTGGGGGGTCTTAGAGAGATACAAATGGATATAGGAAGTTAATACTGATAGGCAATTCAAAGTACATACCAGGAATATTAGAACTGTCCCCCAAATAGTTTTCAGAAATATGTAAATATTTGGGGTTATATGTATATTCCTACCTGCAAAAGGATTTTGATGACCACAGAATGTTGCATTACAATATTAGTACTAAATTACATTAGAGACACCCAAGCATTGCCACTTGTACAATGGTATTTTTTAAAAAGGGGTTTTGCCAGAACGTTGGCTACTCATGAACAATTTGTAACCATTCCTTTGTAACATATTCAGAGCCAATTTTTATCCACAAGCATATGAGACTGCTTAGGGAGCCCACCCATTACCATTCCCCACCCCCCATCTCCTAAATACACGTAGTAAGTCGGCAAATAGAAATAATGGCTTCAACCAGAGGCAGACAAAGGGGTTGTTTGTTCTTTACATACAGTAGTTTATACACTGCTCAAACAACTAAAGGGAACACAAAACTGCTGTATGTAAAGAACAAAGTATTTAATAAGCCTATTTCATTCATTCAGATCTCAGATGTCTTCTGTTTGTATTCCTTTATTTTTTTGAGCAGTGTATTAAAAGACCCATTAGAAATTACTGTGAATTAGAAGTCATATTCATTGTATATTTAAGGCAATGTCAGTCTTTTAGAAGATATCAGATCCAGGCCATAAATGATTAGTTTAATTGAGCCATTTTATATAAAATACAGTTTATTTATGAATTCATTTTTGTATTGGGCAAATGATATGATCTTGAATGTACATCAGTGGCTTTATTTTTCCAAAAGTATATATTAAGATGATTTATTTAAAGAGGGAGAAACATGAATGGGATAAACATGAATCAAGAATGAGAAATATTAATACCTCCCCAGATAAATATTTATTTCAATCCTGCTTTTTTTTAAAAAAAGGTAAACCCTTCTTTTTGTCTTTAAAAGAATGGTGTTCTATTAGTCAAACTGAAATTAATATCATTTATGAAACTGACAGAGAAAAAGTCTAAAGAATCACACTCTGCTTTCAAAATGAGTTACAGATGGAGGAAAAATGAAGAGTCTACTCATCATTTCTGTAGGCTCAATTTTATGTACAATACAATGAATAAACCAAGAACTAGATATATGAGGTTTGACATTATGGCGGTACAGGAGTACAGTGGATTTATCATTTTTCAGGCTCAAAATATCTTGATGTCTGATCAAATAGGTACCATAGAATATTGTTAGACATCTGGGATTCTTAGTTTAAGTAACATCAAAGGAAATGGAAACATGCCGTTTTTTTAAAAAAAAGCTTATTTAAATATGGTTTACTAAAATGTGGATAAAAATCAGAAGGAATTTGGAATGACCTTTTTAGAGTAACAAATATTAAAATGTATACATTTTCTTCAGCTTGGCTTAGTTCACCAGATGCAGAGAATAGCTAAATTGATTTAAATTGGGCTTAAATTGATATGAGGTGGCAGGAAAGGAAGAGGTAAGACAAGTTGGTTATATAGATGGAGATTCAATAGTGGGTTCCTCCCGGTTCAGCCCAGTTCTCCTGAGCCGGTAGCAGTGATGATATGACTTCATCGAACTGGTTCTCCCCACCCTACCCCTCCATGCCCCCCAGCGCCCCTCCCCCCGCATTATTCTTTCCTTTTATTTGGCTCCACCCCCAATCTATTGCTGCCTCCTGAGTCCTAACTGATGGCTAGAGGGAAAAAAACTGTTTAAACTCTTGCCGTGGGGCTTCAAAGGGCAGCCCTACAGCTGATCAGTGTTAAAAGAAAACAAATGAGTAGACCAGTGCTTGCAAAAATAAATGGGTAGACCAGTGCCTGCAAAAATACATGAGTAGATCAGTGCCTGCAAAAATAAATAGGTAGATCAGTGCCTGCAAAAAATAAATGGGTAGATCTGTAGAGCTCTGCAAGCAGTTAAAAACCTGGTAGACCAGTACCTTTGCTAAATCCTAAATAATTGTCACATGACCATCAAGTCATGCCCACAAAATAAGCTACACCCACAGAACCAGTAGTAAAAATTTTTAGAACCCACCCCTGTTTAGATTACATATGGAACACATTACAAGTACTTTATAATTAACAATTGCAATATATTAAAAACCATTCTGTATATTGGGCCCTTCTGAGATAAACAGAAACCTTTTCAGATCTATCAATTTAACAAACTCTCCCTCAGTTGTGCTGATAAAGTCCTTGTTGCCAATTTGCCATTGTTTTGAGTTCTGATTTCAAACTTGTGTCCATTAATAATTTTGTGCAAATTTTGGCCTGTTTGTTCTGTGTAAAATCTAGAGGGCCATTGTTGGCAGATGATGGCATATATCCCATTAGATGAGATGAAGGTGCCTCTGTGTATGTGTGAAGTTACTGGAGAACATGATAATGTTGTTGATGTAGATTTAGGGGCAAGGTAGACGTCTAAGTTTGTTTCAAAATCTGGTTTCTATGTTAGCATCATCGTTCAGTTGTTTATTGTTGATTGTGAAAATTTACAGACTATAGGTGACAACCAATAGTGTTCTATTGTTCTGTTTTTGTAGCCTCTCTTTTAATGGATCATTTTTGGTAATTGATCTGGCTCTGTTGATTTGTCCGTTGATTGTCCAGTGGCACCTAGGTTTCCTGAATCTGTGGTTTAACACCATCAATTAACCATCTCTGACCCCCAAGAGGGTCAGAACAAATGTGGGCATAGTATAAAGCTGGCTATAGATCATAGATTTGGTGGTGCATTCTGAATTGAAGCTGGAAACATGTAGATATGCATAATGAAGACAAAAGAAGAAAGAAATGGATTGCAATAAGCTCTGTCACTTGCATTTTTATCCAGGCATAAATCCTAAAATTTTGTTGACTTTACATCCATTATCTTTCTTGAGATATATAAAATAGTTATCATAGTTTAATATCATTTCCCCTGATCAAATTTCATTAGAACAAACCACATAGTCTTATCAGGACTCTTTAACCTCTTACATTTAGGAGCTCAAATAATCATCTTAGTAAAAAAAAAACCCCTTTTTTATTTTTGTTACACTACACTAAAATCCCCAAATGGCTCTCTACTATGGAGGCTTTGATCTATCCAAACAGATGGGGAATGGGGAAAATGTGCACATATAAAGATATACTAGATGGAGTAGGAAATCTCAAATCAATTGACACCCTGAGAGACCAAGGTATTAATCTAGATGGGTGGACCTACCTACAAATTAAATCAAGATACCAGAAGGATAAGGAAGAATATGGTTTAGAATTAGGATATAATGGATTAGACAAAATTTTGATGGGGGCAGGAAAAAAAGTTCTAGCTAAATTATACAATTATTTAGTAGATGAAGATAGAGCGGAAGAGATAGTCAAAAACCAACTGAGAAAATGGGAAAAAATATTGGACGTAGCCTAAATTTCAATGATTGGGAAGAGGCCTGGAACAAAAACTATAAATTGACTAGAGCCGCGACATATAAGGAAAATCAATAAAATTAATTAAATTCCTGCTTTAAATTCATTAATTCATTTCCTGATGTGTGATTTTCTATTTTCTCAGTTTCCACCTAGTCTCGTTATCTTACAAATAATAAAAGAGAATAAATAAATAAATTCTGAGCCAGAAAGCTTTGATGCAGTGGTAAAATCCAAAATTTTTTACTACTGTATCTGTGGCCCTGGCTTGGTGGGTGTGGCACGGGAAGGATACTGCAAAATCTCCATTCCCACACCACTCCAGGGAAAGGATACTGCAAAGTCCCCATTCCCACACCACTCTGGGGCCAGCCACAGGTGGTATTTGCCGGTTCTCCGAACTACTCCAAATTTCTGCTACCAGTTCTCCAGAACCTGTCAGAACCTGCTGGATTTCATCCCTGGTTTGATGGTGGCAGCACAACTAATCCATCCTTTAAAGAGAAAGGGGGGAAAAAAGATCAAAATCTGAGTATCTGAAATCTATATACAAGTATCTGATCTGTTACAAACCTCAATCAAAATCTGAAGATCTTTGCCAAGAAGGAGAAACATCTTATCCAGCTAGGCAGCTCTTGAAGACAAAAATTTCATATCATGTTAGCAATTTGCAGAGTTTCCACTTCTCATCCCAATCAGAAAGTGAAAATTAGTGATATGATAAATGTGGAAAACTATAATCTGACAAACCTACACGTCCAAAAGATAAATATTTAAATAAGCAAAAAAAAAAAAAAAAAGCACTTGCCAAATGCATTTGTTTCCATTTCTACTCTCTGCTGTTGCCAAGGTTGCCTTAGATTTGTACTCATCTGACTTTCGATATGCCATATGTTTTCAAAGCAGCGCAGGACAGTTTTGCCATGTTTGTGAAAAAAAGAAAAGAAAAATGACTTTCATTTGTCCTGGCTGTTTTCCTTCAGCATTTGTTGTTCATTTACAAGTTTCTCACATCCCTCTGATGATTTCTGTCAGCCTATTTACATGTTTTAAATTTCCGATGGAATGCATGTTGGCCACACTGGATCTGCTGTAGATTTTCCATAGCAAAAGCACAATTGTATGTGTTGAACATTATTGAGCACTGACAACACACACCTGGAGTATTGACGAATGTGGTAATGTACCCCAAGACAAAATGCTGGTACCAGTGGTGAAATGTAAAATTTGTTACTACAGGTTCTGTGGGTGTGGCTTGGTGGGGGGGGGGGGTTAATGTAACTGGGTGGGTGTGGCCAACTTTTTTTTTACTTTTAAAAGCATTTTTTTCTATAACCTCTTCAGCTGAAATTTAAAAAATGCTTTTAAAAGGCTCTGACGATCCCAGCTGAGTTGCCTGATCATCAGAGGCTTTTTTTTCTTTTAATGGTATTTTTTCTACAACCTCTTCGGTTGAAGAGGTTGCAGAAAAAAATGCTTTTAAAAGCCTCTGATGATCAGGCAACTCAGCTGGGATCGTCAGAGGCTTTTAAAAGCATTTTTTCCTACAGCCTCTTCAGCTGAAGAGGTTGTAAAAAAATGCTTTTAAAAGCCTCTGATGATCCCAGCTCAGCCATGCGATCATCAGAGGATTTTTTTTTTTTACTTTTAAAAGCATTTTTTAGGCTGAAGAGGTTGTAGAAAAAGTGTTTTTAAAACTAAAAAAAAAGCCTCTGATGATCACACGGCTCAGCTGGGCATGGGGGGGTGCAAGGATTTTTGCTACCCGTTTTCCGAACCACCCGCCGCCATCGCTACTGAATCGGGCAATCCGGTCCGAACTGGAAGCATTTCACCCCTGGCTGATACCCTCCAATGTTGCACAGCATACTAGAAACAAAGACATCCATGTGGGCTTTGACTTAAAAAAAATCACATGCTTTTAAAGGTGCTGCTTAAAATTTTTTCCAACATTCTGAAATCAAGGAAAAGTCTTTCTCCATATTCTATAGCCTCAGTCCATGGGCTGCCATTGACAGTTGGTGGTCCATAGACTAGGAATGATAAGCAAATGGATCAAGGAATACTGATGAAGATGGTAGAATAGATGTCTATGGAGATTCTCAGTCATCCAGTTCATGATAGCCCCAAGGTGCCTTTTCAAGAGGCACCTGGACTTTCTGGTTGTCTTTGAAGACATTTCACTTGTCATCCAATAAGCTTCTTCAGCTTCTCCAGAGCTGAAGAAACTTCCTGGATGAGAAGCAAAACGTCTTCAAAGAAAAACCAGGAAGTCCAGTTGCCTCTTGAAAAGGCACCTTGCTAGAAGAGAGTTACTGATAATCTCATTTCATTCTTTTATGCTATGCCAGTGGGGAGGATGTTAACTATTTGTATGGACTGAAGATACACAATAAATGTAGCTCCCCGACCAAAAACTAAGAAGGCTGTAGGTAACATCTAAAGTCTTATAGAAGATGATTTTAGGATACTAGCCTCCCTTCTCATTCTTTTCCTATACTTAAAGCTTTTTTCTTAGCTTTAAGTCCTGATGTGAGAAGGACAGAGATGGAATTAACTGTCTGGACTTCTTTTAGTGTAAACTACTTTATGTACTTTATGTCACTATATCTTTTCTTATTTTTCTATCCTTGCAAATAATCCTCATTTTTACCAAGTTCATGCACCAATTCATATATTGCTTTAAATGATTTAATATCCATACCTCTCTCCTTCATACAATCTCACCAACTCTTCCCAGCCACAATTTTCTCTCTCTCTCATTTTTTTTAATGTTTTTTAATTTTTTTTTTACAAACATATTGTTGTGTGAACAGTGTGGCACCTGAGTATCTTACATTTTAGCACAAATAAAACAATATTCTTCATTTTTAGTATCCTATATAGTTTTAGTAATAATACACATATTTTGTTGAATTATAATCTTTCATTATTTGATTATTCGATATTTCAGGATGTCATCTTTATGCTAATCTCCATATTCTAAATTTCACTCCTTGTACTTCAAATAAAATATTAATAACCATATTTGTTGTGTTTAACATACTTATATAGTTGTAATAGTAATGTACACATTTATATTAAATTATAATCTTCCATTGTTTATTCCCTTTCTAATTTTTAATTATGCTACTATTATATTTAAAAATGTTCCCTTTCTCATCAGGCTTTAATACAAATAAAATAATATTCATCATACTTAATGTTTCACAAGCATATATATAATTCTGATAATACACATATTTTTGTTGAATTATAATATTTCATTATTAAATTGGTCTATATTTCAGTATGTTATTTTTTACCAATACAATTCTAAATATAAATAGAATGTTAATGATCATATTTGTTATATTTAACAAACGTATATAGTTCTACTAATAATACACATTTATGTTAAATTATAATCTTCCATTGTTTAATTATTCAATATTACAATATGTTATTTTTATGCCTATCATAATATTATTCAAACATATTCAATATTACCATCATTAAAATTCTAAGTTCCCTTCTTGTTATTACTTCACCCTGTTATGTAAAAGATATATTTCATTAATCCCATTTTCTCTAATTTCCAATCCTATTTTAACTTATATCACTATTGTTTTTTTTAAAAAGTTCCCTTTTTTAATCCATCATCTCTCACCCGCTTTAACACTTTAATTATTCGTTTCTTAGCTTGTCTCCCATATTTCTCTCTTGGATCTTTATTTCTATCTGCTTCCACTTCTTAGCCAATCCTCTTAAACATTTCTCCCTTCTCATACCCTGTTCCATTCTAGCCACAATTTTCTCATTCTTCCTCTTTCTCCAATGACTTGTCCTACATATAGTTGTTTTCTAATTTGATCTTCATTCAAATAACTCCTTTGCCAAGAAATGTTTCTTCCAAATGACAGTCTAATATTTCACTATCCATTTGCTTATGCGTGGAGATGCAAGTTGAATTTTTCTTCCCACATATATCAGGAGAGAATAAAATTACAATTTGGTTGTGCTGTCATAATTATAAAGCAGTCAAACAAATAAAAACATAACCACAAAATGATTTGTAGTTGTCCTCTTTTTTAAAGGAAGTGTATTGTATATTGTTATACGTGTTTATATACTTCATGGAAGAGAAAGTGCTTTTTCATGTGTATCCTGGAGAAACGGGCTGCACTCAATAAGGATTTTATTGACATATTTCTAAAAATACAGTTCTGCAAAACTGTACACATTTTTGTAATGATGTAAGTAATGTAACCTGTTCAAAATGTTATCCAGAATACGGCTGGTATTTGTTGCCATGAGTTAGCTTCATCTCATGGGTTATCTGAATATTAAAAGAGATCATTGGAGAACAAGCAGCTGTGGAACAATAACATCAGGGTTGCCCTTCTTTTATCCTGATGTTATTGTCCTTCTTTTCTTTTTTCTCTTAAAACAGAAGAGCTGGAATCAAACTTGCATCTTCAATGTAGAAGGAAGCCAAAGGGCATGCTTGGGAACCAGTCTGGAAGAAGTGTAATGTTAATTAAATTGGACTGAGCTCACCAGCACTCTCTGCTTTGGCTTGCTATTTGCTTTCAGAGACTTCATTTTTCAAAGTCCTTAAAACCTGCGACCTATTAATGAAGTATCCCAAGTTAAAGATAATGGGTATGACTACTTGGAAGCTGTACCCCATCATCTTCAAACTTGCAATATACTATACAGGTAGTTCTGGACTTACCACCACAATTGAGCCCAAAGTTTCTGTTGTTAAGTGAGACATTTGTTAAATGAGTTTTGCTAAGTTGCTTTTTTCAATGTTGTAACTTTGAACAGTTGCTAAGTGAATGGTTGTAAGTTGAGGACTAGCTATATTAGACTGATCCCTTTCATGTAAATGTTCTGTTTTTATCTAAGTTTTTGTTAAAGAAGAATTTTACACAATCTTAAAAACTACACAATCATAAGGAAAAAATAGCAGATAAAAATATGAAAAGATAAAAGAAAAAGTGAAAAAAGTAAGTCAAAGAGAGAGGGAGGGAGGGGAAATGGAAAATCTCCATTTAGATATTTAGAAATATCTAAAGAAGTAACTTCCAATCTTTGCAGCAGTTACAGACTGTAAATATATCCTCATGGTTCTAGGGGACTCTAGAAACTGTTGCTTATGTTCATGTTAACATTCAGAATATGAATGTTCTCTCAGAGTAGCTTCTGGAAGCTGTCCTCTCCTTAGTCACAAGGCAAAGAAACCAGGGAACTTTGGCCTGAAAGTCACTGTCTGGTCTCTTCTTGCCAAAATTTGAAATCTGTTTTGCATTGATGTGGATTATGAATAACATTTAGCCCAAAATGGATTTGAGAGACAAATTCTAAAACTGTAATGCTTGAACATTCAGTCTTCTTCTGATTCTTTTCCACAAAAAAATTAAACAGTATTTAATCATGATATGCTCCTAATGGAGGCACTTCAGAGAAGTCAGAAGGCTTGAAAGACCTAAATGGTTTCCTATCACCATCAATCACTGCTTGTGGAAAGAGATTGTGTGTGGCTTGTTTCTCTTCTGGTTTTCAGGAATCATTTGGAGAACAGGAGTATAGACCAAAGGCAGCCTCTAGCCCTTATCTTCATGATCCATGAGGGGAAAAAAAACAAAAGCTTAGAGTCCAGCTGCATAAGGCTAAAGGGTTAAAATCAATAATTAATAATAGTTAATCATGAATGCTTATAGGTAGTGGATCACCTGTCACCTGAAACAATTCCAACTATTTTATTGGAATTCACTTTCTTTGTTTTTGCTTTTTTAAAGCAAGAGACTTTCAAAGCTGGCCTGGGTCTGCCCTGCTTATTAGAAAAACCAGGTGCTAACACGACACGGCTGGGACAGGACTGACACTGTTTGGCCATAATTTGTTTGTTAGGTTAGAGCTTAGTGGGTGGCATCGATTCTATGATTTTTTTTTTTAAGCCATCTTGTAAATCTCTCCCCTCTCTTCTTTTTTTTCAAACTCTCTCTAACAAAAATACCCATAATAAATCCCAAGGAATATTGGAAAGGAAAGTAGGTAGTAAGAGCATTCACAGCTAGCCTCAGATACTGACTGGTTTATTTCCTCAAACAGCAAACACTTGGCCATCCAGAAGTGCGGTGACAGAGGGCAGTTCCTGAATTTGGATGAGACAGTGTGTCTTCACAGGCGCCCACCCACATTGAAAGGACTCTTTCCTTGCCAGGAAATGACAGCTTGAGTCATTTTGTGTATGTGTGTGATGCAAAGGATCTCACAGGCTGTTTGCTAATAGCCAAAGGCAAAACTCTGCTCCTTATTTTCCTTTCCCTCCTCCCTCCCTGCCTCTCCTCATTCTTCTCACTCTTTTTTGTACAGCGGGCACAAAGGCCAGAGTGGTTGGCTGGAGGGAAGAAGGGAGAGGGAGGGGGATGCTGGGTAAACAAACAAAACAATGAGCTTTCTAAGAGCCAGGCCTAAAAGTGACCTTTCATTTTAGATGGGGACCACTGAGAACAAAGGACTTCCTGGCAAGCAGGAATTGTGAAGACGAAAACAGCCCCTTGAATATGTGAAACAAAATGTTGAAAGCCAACAGAAAGATGGAAACAAGAAATGGTTTCCTGCCATTCCTGGTTTATTGCTGGGAGATTTTGGTTAGTTGCTGGTTGCCAGTAAAGCTCTATCCATTAATGAAATTGAAATGTTAGAAAATGCATTATGGGAGAGATGGAGGGAGAAGACAGTATTACTGAAACACTATGAGAAAGCCAAAGAAAGCAGAGACAAACTATTTTAAACTATCTGTCTCATTTCTGACATAAAGGTGTCTGAGAGATAGTTGGATTTCACACCAATAGTCTGTGGAAGGCAGATATTTAAAGACAGACCAGGGCAAGTCTTGCAAATTATGAGCCAAGTTTTAAAATATTTGAAAAAGGAAGGAAGGGAAGGGAAGGGAAGGGAAGGGAAGGGAAGGGAAGGAAAGGAAAGGAAAGGAAAGGAAAGGAAAGGAAAGGAAAGGAAAGGAAAGGAAAGGAAAGGAAAGGAGATCTCCTTTCTTGGACATTTTGGTGTGAACTAACCTGACCTCTTCTAGGAGCTGTCTTGGAACTGTTTCTTGGAAGAAACAGTTGCTAGGTTTTATCATACATGAGAAACTTTTTGTCTCATAATTACTCAATTTTTACAGAAAATCTGCAGAGATTTTAGCTACTGTATTTGGGGGTGGGGTTGTCCCTTCAACTCAGTGCTGACAAATCCTGGATAAATCCCTGCAGCCTGGATATTTTAAAAAAAAGCAGGATACATTTTATATATCTCCAATATCTGCCTTTAGGGGATACAGTGTGTTTACGGTACTTTCAGCTCAGAAATATCTGGGTGTGTTTATATGCACCCATTAAAGCTATTTTTTAAAAAACTGCACTTACTTGGAAAAGCCATGGAATGTAGAAATACCTATTTCAAATGGCTTGGGGACATTTTCAAACATTCCAATAAGTAGACCTTATATAAAGATGCACACACTTGAAATACATTTCAGAGCTCAGACTTGGAAGATAGAATGAATATTTAGGCAGTTTCAATTTATGAATATCTTAAATTGATAGCAATAGCACTTAGACTTATACATTACTTCATAGTGCTGTAAAGCACTCTCTGAGCGGTTTACAATGTCAGCATATTGCCCCTAACTATCTGGGTCCTCATTTTACTTGGAAAGCTGAGTCAACCTTGAGTCAGTCAGGATCAAACTCCTGGCTGTGGCAGAGTTAGCCTCTAATAGTGCATTCTAACCACTGCGCCATGGAGAAAGCAGTACTTACGATTAATTGTTAGCTCTTTAGGAAATGTAAAATTATAATGTTAGAAGCAGGCCACTTGCTGTCAAGAGTATGTTATGTCCAGTACCATCTGGAGTTCCTGGAAAAAAGTGGGTTATAAATTTAAATATTATTGTTACTAATATATATTAACAGCACTCTATAATTCATGAATTTATAACATGCAGTACTATATTGTTATCATAGTAGTGCCTGTAGAGATTCCATAGAGTGCCTGTAGAGGCACTCTAGTAGTGCCTGTAGAGATTCCATAGAGAGCAATTATTCTCTATTTCAAATAAAAAAGAAATACCAAGGTTTTCCTCTCTTTGAACATCAACAATTTTCCTTTCTTTCAATATTAACAGTTTCCTTCTCTTTGAACGTTAACATTTCTATTCCCTCAGTGAACATACAGTAATTCTCTAGAAATCAGGGTATTTAGAAATCATTTCCATGGTGGACAAAATTATTTGAAGGAGAAAAGAAAAAGAAAAAGGAAGAACACGCCCAGAGCAAAGGACTGTACAGGGAATCTTAGTTATTTTATATAGATAAATAATTTAATTTAATTTAATTAATTCAATTTATATGCCGCCCCTCTCCGAAGACTCAGGGCGGCTCACAATACATTTTAAAAAATCATTATAAAAACATTTTAAAATTAAAAACATTAAGAACATTAAAAACTCATTCACGCCATTCATGGCCGATCTCGCCAGATCACAAGAGCGAGATCAATGGCCCCAGACCTGCCAGAAGAGCCAGGTCTTCACCGCTTTTCGGAAGACCAGTAGGGTGGGAATGGTCCGGACCTCAGGAAGTAACTGGTTCCAGAGAGCTGGGGCAGCCACAGAGAAGGCCCTCCCCCACGGGCCCACTAGCCCGCATTGTTTAGCTGAGGGGACCCAGAGGAGATCAACTCTGTGGTATCTTACCGGTCACTGGGAGCTATGCGGCAGAAGGTGGTCTCGAAGATAACCTAGTTGAAGGTAATAAGGAAGAAAGGAAAGCTTTAAAGGAGTTTAAGATATGATGAGGAAATTGCTATAGTTCAGTACTGTAAAAATATTCCAAGGAGAGCTTTAGACTGAGTGTATTTTCTACCCAACAGCAGGAAATATTTTTATTGCAGCCTTTTAAGAGGGCTGTTTTCATTTGTAAAAGTTCAAATGTTTGCCAGAAGGTTCTTTTGCCAAATGGCAGGGATAAATGTGGGTCCTTAAGGAAGGTTGGGGTTCAAGCCCAGTGCAGGGTAAGGCATTTGGAGGCTAGGTGTACATGAAAACACAGATCCATCACCTTTAGCAGATATACCCAAACACAAACCTGTGTATAAACATCCCACTTCCATCTGTATGCTTAGATATATACTTCCTGGTTGGCACTTAACACTTGATAAACTGTCAAAGATGTATAAGGTTGTGTCAAATGTATGCTGGAAATGTAAACTATTTGAAGGGACTTTTTACCACCTCTGTTGGACATGTAAGAAAGCAGAGTCTTATAGGAATCAGAGAATTCTGATTTAACTCAGAGAATTCTTAAAATGAATGTACAATTGCAGCCAAAAGCTTCTCTTTCAGACTTGATGGAAAAGCAGATTAGAAAAAAACCCATAAAAATTTGTTTTTATATATGATAACAATCACAAAGCCTGTGTGTGTGTAGAAATGTAAATACTTACCTATTCCCACAGTGGAAGAATGGATGGTAAAATTAATACAATTGGCAGAAATGGCAAAATTGACTGCTTTGATTACAAAAAAAATAATATTTTATTTAGCTTCATTTTTACTTCGAAACTATTCTTGAATTTTTTGGTTGAAACTGAAAAAAAAAGATTTTTTAATTTTGGTTTTCATGATTAGATATGATCAGACATGGTATTCAGCAAGTTCTGACCAGTTCTGGAGAACCAGTAGTGGACATTTTGAGTAGTTTGGAGAACCAGTAAATATCACCTCTGACTGGTCCCGCCCCCATCTATTCTCTGCCTCTCAAGTCCCAGCTGCTCGGGAGGAAATGGGGATTTTGTAATATCCTTCCCCTGGAGTAGAGTAGGAATGGAGATTTTACAATATCCTTCCCCTGCCATGCCCACCAAGCCACGCACACCAAGCCACACCCACAGAACCGATAGTAAAAAAATTTGAATCCCACCACTGGATATGATGATAGAATACTGTTTGTTATGGTATTCTAGTTCATTTATAGTTGATTTCCAGTTGATTTATAGGTTTTTATTTGTATTGAAGAAAGTCAGAAGTTCCTTTTTTTCTATAACTTTTTGTTGTTGTTGCTCTTACACCCTAATTTTTTTTTGTTAGCTCTTTTGCTGTTTTTCAGAACATGCAGCAGAACTATTGAATGTACCATTTCCACTGAGGACAATTGAAAGTAAGGCAAGTAATCTACCAGAATGAGTCACATGCTGAGTTCAGGAGAAATTATTCTTCAGCTCTATGTTGTCCTGTTCACTTTAGACTCTCATAGAAAATGAAAATATGTATTGGTTAAATGTTATAATAATTCATTATAGGAGGAGGTCAATATGATTTAAGAGGAAGCCTTACTGGGAACAATGATAACACCAAAATTAGCACAAAGCCATATTAACACTGAATGAAGATCTCTTTCTTACTCTTGACTACGTATTCCTCAACCCTCAACATCAGATTCTGGTGACAAGCAAGTTGTTCAATTCCCATCTCAACCAATGGGTCAACTCAGCTGACAATCCCCTCCCCCCAGATGAGCCATGCACTTGTGGGAAAATATCAGGAAGGAAAATAGTCTAATTTTACCTGACTGCAAACTGCTCATAAGGCAGAACTATTCAAGTGTATATGAAATACTTTGAAAGATCAGCTTACATGGATGAAGGACTTAGCATATACTTATGAAGTGTAGGGAGCAATATAGAATAAAAATTTGATGAAGAATAGGAAAAAGCCTTGGGAGTTTCATATATGATATCATAGACTCCATCATGGTTTTCCACACAAGGTGTGGTTGTATTCTGCATTCCCAGAATGAAATTCCTTTAGCCTTGAAGAACTTGCACTAATAATAATTCTTTAACATAACATATAATTATTAGGAACAGGCAAAATTCCCATATGTGCTTAATGAAATGAAATGAAATCAAAGTTAACTTTTCTCCAAAACATGACTCTATTTTGGGCTGTGGTTGGCTCCAGAAATGCCAAGTGCCATCCAAATATAGACAACCAAATCATTGTTTATTGTCTTATTTGTTCTTTTTCTGTTGATAATACAGAATCAAATTTAGATTTCCCCCCCCCTGTCTCTGGCATCTTTTGTAACATTTTGTTGAGGTATGCCTCCAACACATTCCTCAAAGGTCATATGCAATCCCTCAGCCTGAAAAATACTTTGCATCTCTAATTTTTTAGTTTCCCTGCCCTTTGTAGTTTTGGACATACCATATCTGGAAAACTTTGCCAAGAAAACTTTGGGCCTTTGTTCAGGCAGTCTCTGAGAATCAAACACAATTGAACAGAAGAAAAAGAAAATTCTGAAACAGGGAAGGGCAGAAGATAATCCTGATCTACAGGTAAAGGACCTCTCTATAAATGTCACTTAAAGCTAGAGGTGTTCTGTCTCCAAACGTTGAAATGACAGCCCCTCCCCCCTCCCCCCCACAACAAACTACTTTAAGTCTTGAACTTAGGATATTCAGTAATAGATCCTTGATGGAAAAACTGTGAGTTAAGTTCTATCAAGTTCTGGTAAGGTCTTTTTCAAATTGATTTCCAGATGATTTCTTGATATGTCCATGTAGTTTCTTTGGCAAAAAAGATGGAAGTGATTTGCCATTCCTTCCTTCTATTTCCTCCTCTCTCTAGTCTAATTTACAGTCCTTGAGTTCTTTGGTTTCCTAGGTTCTAGCCAGATCTGACCCAGTGAAGTCCTACTTCCACTTGCTAGGATTCCGAATAGCGATAGCACTTAAACTTATTTAGCACTTCAGAGTGCTTTACAGCCATCTCTAAGCAGTTTACAGAGTCAGCGTATTGCCCACAACAATCTGGGTCCTGATTTTACCAACCTTGGAAGGCTGAGTCAACCTTGAGCCAATCAGAAACAAACTCCTGGCAGTGGGAATGCAAAATTAGCCTGCAAGACTGCATTCTAACCACTGCGCCACCATAGCTCTTAGAAACAGTACTAGAATACAACTCTAATGTAGAATTTTTAAATTTTGAGAATAGATCCTGTGCATGAGACTCTTTCTAGATCTCAGGTGTTTACTAAATGCATAAAATAAAGGTTTTAAGTCTCACCATCTCTGCTGTAATAGGAGAATGGAACAAGTTCAGAACTGCTATTAACAAAAGGTGAGAAGCAGTCTTGTTGAAGGGAAAATTCCTACATAAACCCAGACGAGTCCTTAATGATCCATATACTTTACCCCAAATTGGGGTAAAGAATGGCTATCTCCTTGGAGATCTTTGGAAATGTGTTCCCTTCATCTTTTACTGTGGCTTGTTGAAGAAAGTGGTTTCTTTCTTCGCCATAATGAAAGGCTATGTAAAAGAGTGGAGGGAGAAAACCCAGACAAAATTGGATAGAAGCAGACATAAGGAGACCCACAAGAGAGCATATTGAACAGCTGCTAGACCCATAGAAGCCACACTATTTCCTGTTATCAATTGTTCAGGGAGCTGAGCTTATTGAAATCAGGGTGACTTGGAAGAGCTTAGAAGGGAACTATTGAGTGAAGAGTCCCCCTTTTGTATGGAACAGCATTATCCAGCAAAAATTTTTTTATGACGGTTCTACTTTTCAACAGGAGGGATTGTAACAAGGAAAGTTTTATTCACGATCCCTTTATGAAGTGGGTGAACCCCATCCTACATTTCTCTATAGATTAAGAGCTCTGCTTTAAGAAGCCTGCCTGTATTTAGCATGCTAAGAAGGAAAGAAAATAAAAGGATCGGTCTGGATTTTTGTAGTGAAAGCATTTAAGAGGATTTCTCTTTTCTTCTTCTTCTTGTTATTATTAGGTGGTCTCTATAGTCTGAAACAGAGGCTTCAAATTGGAAGGCAATCCTTCTACAAAATAGCGGAGACTTCCAGGGTTATTTAACGTTAATCCAGAAACAGGACAGTTCCTTTAAAGCAGAGCTACCATTTCTCTGGTCTGTTTAATGCTAGGCATTAAGGCATGCTGATTTGCTCCTTGTGCATTTGTTTCTAAATGTGTATTTAGAAGTTATGAACTCTGGACAAGTATGCCAATAGATCAAATAATTAAAAATGGACAGATGGCTGTATTTGTTCCTATGTTACGAAAACTTCTACAGTATGTTCATTTCTATACAGCAAGACGCTATTAAATGATCACTTGGAAGCCCTAATTTAGAGGTTTAAAGGAGCCATTTAAAAATAATCTGGACCCTGTAAGATACATTAGGAAGGCTAGATCCTTTAGGGCTTGTTTCTTTATAGCAATAAAAGGGTTTATGCATCCTAATGACATTATGAGTTAGATCATTGGGAGTGAAACAGAAAGATAATTAAAATTGACAAGAGAAATCTCAACAGTCTCAAATATGCTGATCTTATTATTCTGATGTCTGGAACACAGAAAAGAAGTCATTTGTTGAAGGGAAAAGCTAGTATTAAAAACAGAAGAAAAAAAAACCAGCCTTACTTTATGGCAACAAGGAATTAAAGCCAAAGAAGTAGGAGGAGGAAAAGCTGAAAGTTTTATCTTCCTAGGCTCAAAAACTCCCAGGGATGGTGACTGAAGTTATGGAATAGGGAAATGCCTGCTACTTGAGAGAAAGACTTTGACAGATATAGACAAAATAATAAAGTGCATGTGTATATTGTCAGGGCCATGGTTTTTTTCCCTAGCTGTAACATATGGCTGTAATTGATGGACCAAAAGGAAGTCTGAACAAAGAAAAACAATGCCTTTGAATTGTGGAGCTGGAAAAAGGTGTTGAAAAGATCTTGGACCTCAAGAAAAACAAATAATTCAATACTAAATGAAGTAAAAATAGATTCCTCATTGCAAGCACTAATAATGAAGCTAATGTTTGGGTATTTTGGACACACAATGTGAAAGCAAGAGTAACTGAAGAAAACCTTATTGCTTAGGAAAATAGAAGACATTCAAAACAGAGACCAACAGAAGAGAAGGTAGCTAGGTACCACACTGATGACATAGACGGACTCAAGGAGATCATTGACAGATAATACTGGTAAAATGATATGTACTAAGTGACAAAAAACGTAGATAGGATTGAGCAATAAGTAATTGCTAGTAGAGGCATTACTCTTTTGGTTTGCTGTGTTTTGTGATATTATCTTTGGGTTAAAATGCCAAATGTCAATCACTTCCTTAACCTTAATAATAATTTTTTTTTCTATTGACAAAGTGAAAACAAATTAAGCAGACATTTTTATGGGTTCTCAACCCACAAATAATTGAATTACTGGGAAGAGAGCACAGAGACGTAAAGCATTGAGCCATGGATCACCAGAAGGAGCTGGTACACCCCTTGTTGGTCTGTAATACATTTGAGAATATTGCTCCTGAAAATCCCTGACCTATTGAATATTTAGTATTCTTGAGAAAAAAGAATCCTGTCACTTCCACATGAAGGGATGCCTGCAGAGATAGTTAACATCATCAAAATGGCAGATGTGACTGGATGATGGAAACCTCTCCACTTTTTAAATGTACCGTATTTTCCGGCGTATAAGACGACTTTTTAACAAAGAAAAATCTTTTCAAAAATCGGGGGTCATTTTATACGCCGGGTATAAGCCTGCGGGTTGCTGCGCAGAGTTTCCCCCACCGTCCCAGGCATCCATGTGGACGCTCCGATTTCCCCAGACCTCCAGTGATGGTGAGCCCCAGCTGTCTGGGGAAATCGGAGCATCCACGTGGATGCCTGGGACGGTGGGGGAAGCTCCGCGCAGCAACCCGCAGGGTCCAGCATGGGAAGCAGATGGAAGCAGGGTCCAGATTCGGGAAGCTGTGCCTATCTCATCAAGGGTGCAAGCTGCTTAATGCTGGACCCTGCAGGTTGCTGCGCGGAGCTTCCCCCACTGTCCCAGGCATCCACGTGGACGCTCCGACTTCCCCAGACCTCCACGTGGATGCTGGGATGGTAGGGGAAGCTCTGCGCAGCAACCCACAGGGTCCAGCATTAAGAAGTTCTTTAAGTATCTGTTTTGTACTCAGAACTGAGGAATAAAATCTCTAATAAGAACATAAAAACAATAAGGACCATTAGTAGAACTATTATTTTTAAATTGCTTTTACAGGTGTAATGTAATTTATTTGAATAAATTTGAAATCCTTCCCTATGACATGTTATCTGTAAGTATTTACAGGAAAATCACAAAGAGCCTTAGTAAACTTCTGGGAATACAACTTATTATAATATATGGGAAAATAATTTTAATAAATATTTTGGAAAAGAAACCAGTTCCTCACAATATGTGACTAATACTTGCTATCATACTTTTATAATTCTGTTCTCCCTGTATACATTATGAACCAATACTTAATTTAACACTCATTTTTTTAAAAATGTTCCCCTGCCCACAATTAATTATGCTATCTAATTAACAATAGTATTATTTGTACGGTTATCCAACATCCATTTTAGAACAGGAATGGGAAAATATGAAGCTTGCAGACTTAATCTGGTTAGCTAGCTTGCCCCTATTTGATGAGTCCCATCACTGCTCCTTTCCAGTGCTAGATTTCCAATTGGCAATGTAACTTTTGCTTTACTCATATTCATCCTTTTTCACATGGGTATAATGGGCAGTAATAATAATAATAATAATTTTATTATCATTGTACATGTATACACAGTATACCCATACAACAAAATTCATTTAACACCCAAAGACCAGGTCCAACACACATAACAATCCCCAAACACACTCCCAACCAGCACAATTCCCCAGCCCTAAACCACCCAAGCATCCACATAACAGACCAAGTAATACTATCCAACAGCTCATTGATGGTGGCCCTTTAGTTCATTGTTGAGTGCAATTATAGCTCTGGGATAATGCCAGTAGCTGATCTCATTGGCATTTCTACCAGAATACCAACAGTTCTCATGCTGCTCTTCCTCCCTGAGAAAATAGCATTAGGCTGGGCAAAATCAGAAGGATCAAAAGGAACCAACCTCTGGTTTATTCGATGGAACTTTGAATCACATAAGTAATTGTCATTGAGTAGAAGTTCCTAATGTAATGGTTATTATTTCGTTACTGTCTCCATATTAGCATCAGTGTAGTAAAGGGAGATGCTAGATCTGACCTTTGATTTCATGCCATTAAGTTATTGCCAACTCTTAGGGTTCACATTCATAGATTTTGTCAATGATGATCTGTACCTAATCTGGTGGTTGAGATCTTCCCATAACACCCCAATCACCATTATAATTGAATCTATCCACCTTGCTGCTTGTCATCCTCTTCTCTTTCCCCTCCATTTTCCAGCATTACAACCATCTCCAGAGAGCTGTTAAATGTCCTTTTTTGATATTGGAGAACTAATTTAGGACTGAATTAATTTCCTCACCTCACTTTGGAAGGAGGATATTTTGCAGCAGTATTTGGAAGCTAATGGCATTTGCTATGTTTTCTGTTCTCATATTAGCAGATTCTGGTATAGTGGTATAAAGAGTCAATACTTTCTTCTTCCAACAAGGATTGGGAGCAGGGCAAGGGGAGAGAGAAATATTACCTGGAGTTATTCTTTTAAGAGTGCAAGAGTTTCAGCCTTCTGTATCTGTGCACCTAGAGCCGTGGTAATGCAGTAGTTAGAATGCAGTACTGCAGATTACTTCTGCTGCCTGCTGGCTGCCTGCAGTTTGGCAGTTCAATTCTTACCGGTTCAAGGTTAACTCAGCCTTCCATCCCAATGATTTTGTCCAGCCCATTTTTGGAGTTTTGTGTGACATTATTTCCAATTTGCTTTTTTTCCCTCCCTTTTTTGAATTTGTTCCAATACACACAAAGGGAATAAACATGTGTATAACAAAACATATGTTACTGCAATACTTTTCAATAACATATGAAAAGTACTTCATTTTCTGGAAAAATTTCAGGGGTGCCAACATTTACGGCCATGACTGTATGTTTATAAGTGACAGTTTTCCTGCTAAGTACCTGCATGTCATAAGCATTTGAATTAAAATTACCATATTGAAATCAAATCTGATGTTTTTTAAGTTTTATTTGGTGTGCGTTGGAAGAGGGGTCGTCTTATACGGCGAGTATAGCCCAAACCCTATATTTTAACAGGAAAAGTAGGGGGTCGTCTTATACGTCCAGTCGTCTTATACGCCGGAAAATACTGTATGTATCATGTCCACAGATATCCCATTCAGTAAATAAATCCTGCCAAACAAATTATTCCGATAGAAGAAAAGAGATTTTTGTCAACATTGTGAAAGCAGAACATAAGCATGAAACTCAGAGACTAATGTTGATCAACAATACACATTATTTTAGAGTTATACCTGAACTTTGGGAAGGGATTTGTTTTACCTAATTAATTAAATATTTGTTCATTTCTACTTTTCTCATTTTCCCTTTTTGAAGAGAGAACAAGAAGAGAACAACTGATATTTGTTCAGATTTGGGCAGGAGAGGCATGTTGTACTTCCTGATTTAGCCAGTGGATCCAATGTTCAGGAACCACACAATACACTTTGAATCATATATTAATCCCAGTTGCTGCACTGCACAATATCCTAGGCTGAGATATAGTTGAGTTGTTTCTACTTTCAAGATGTCCCCCACACGCAACCATTGCCTCAAATAGTGGGACATTGTATGACCTCTGAATGAATCTAAGCAAGACACTGCCCTGATATGGTTTGGGCTATTTTTCTTATGGCAAGTACAGCTAATTTTGCAGACAGAGCATCTGACTTTATTTATACAAGAAAGAATGAGTGTTAGTCAAGTTATTTGATGAAGTTCAGACTCCAGTTGGGGAGGAATCCTGAATTTAGCTGTTAAATATTATCCTCTTCAAGGTACACCCTCTGCTTCAAAGATATGCAAATACTTGACCCCTGTGGAAGAATAGAAGAGATGCTGTAATGCTCACTAGTTGTGATGACAACTCTATGAAAAGGATAAGTTTCTCTCCCAGTGCATAGCATTTTGTACATTAGCCTTCTTGGAAAAGTTATAAAATAATTACTTTTTGTTGTTGTATTATTCATATGTGTCTTGGAATAGCCATAATATAATGTTCTCTTCTTTCTTGTAATAATTGGACTTAAAAATATATGTCTTCTCCTCCAGAAATGGCAAGTTCATAGCATTCAAAGGAGAGGGGCTAATTTACAGGTAACAAAGCTTTAAATTAAGCCACCTGTAATTCACAGAGGACCTGATGCAGAGAAATGTTGAGTGAGGGAGGAGCCACTGGAGATAATATCCCTACAAATTTACTAATCTTAGCTGCTGCAAGATGAAGATTATAGTCATTCTGATTTCTGGATCAGATAAACACCAGGTTATTTACCGTGCCTTGTGTGTGGTCCTAAAGGAAGGGATGTTTGAACTTGCAGTGATTAGATTTTCAAAATCCAGATGGTATGTTAAATTTCAGAAATATTACTATCAGGCTACATTGGTATTGTGATTTAGTGAATAGCCAGTCTGGGAGATAGATCTTATGCATGACAAAATACCATAAAGAACAGAAAAGGGGGGAATTTTAATCACAGACCAGGGTGAGGAAATCTGGTGTCCTCCACAAGCTTCCATGAGCCCCAACCATCACAACTAATGTTAAGCCATTGTGGGAATCGTGTCACTGTGTATTGTATCCAATGGTGGAGTTCACCCCAATTCGGATGAACCAGTAGCAGTGGTGGGAGGCTTCACCCACCTGACCAGACGTCATCACGGACGCTCTGCTCATGCGCAAAAGGTTCTGCATATGCGCAGAAGCACTGTGCATGAGTGAAGTGAGCGCATGCATGCTCACAATTCCGAACCTATAGCGAAGGTAAGTGAAACCCACTACTGATTGTATCTCAATACACAGGACAGAAGGAAATCATGAACAGAGGTTAATGTAAGCCTAAAAAATACGTTACAGAGCACATTCATGGGAGTTCCATATTATTCTTTTCTCTATGGGTTTGTTTACTGGGGAGGAGAGAGCAAAATACTCCTTCCACAATCTCTCTGAGATCAACTATTTGTTGCTACTATGTTTTACTCATAATTGATACAGGGTAAATTTGGAAACAGAGATGAAACCTGAGCAGCACAGCAGAAGGTAACTCAGTAGTAGATTGCTTACTAGCATATAAACCATACCTTGGCAAGTTTTGACATCAGCCATACGGGAGATAATATTTATTTTGGACAGTGACCAGATAAAACAAAACATATATAACTAAATAAGGCTAAGAGAGGAGAAAAAGCAAGCCAACCATTCACATAACAAAAAAGGAAAGAAAAGAAAGTTAATTGGTATGAGGTTGTCAGCCATATATAATGTCAGTTGTTTGGATGCATTCACATCAGCTATACAGAAGATTGCTACATATGGGTGATAACCATTTTCTTGTCTGATAAGAGGAAATTGACATGAAGTTCCTTAGGATAATTTGGTGCCTGCAACAAGAGAGGAAAGAGGAGATATAATTGTGGAAGGATCAGCAAAGCAGCATGTGGAGAATAGATTCAACTAAACCATCAGCCCAGGGGCAGGTCCACTAATCATGATGGTTTTAGTAAATCTCCCTTATAAAGATGCTGAGAGTAGACTGTTATACTTGTTATAATTTTATTGGGCTGAAAAGTTGAGAGAGTTTTATGTGGTTGGCTGATTTCCACCTAACATGGTTAAACTGAGTTTGGATAGAATTGGATGTAATTCCTCTTTCTGGACTTCAATGCCACACATGAATTAACTATGACTTTTTTCCTCATAATAAAAATAAAAGCATAGCTGATATAGGTTGTTCTATACCAATATCTCTCAAGGCTAACCAAGCATTAGATGAAAAGACAAATATTTTAAGACAAATAACTGTATGGCACATTGGCCATCCATAAAGTAGGGAGGACATAATCTCAGAATTTTCAGATTTAATTTAAAAAATAAAGAAGAATTATTTAACCCTTCTAGAACTCAAGATGTGTGGCAAAATATATGGCTACTATCCTATCTATTTTAAGAGTCCAATTCCTTCTTTTCAAACTCTTTAACCTATGAATAGGTTAAATAATAACCACCCAGAATTGTGTTTCACAAGATGTATAAAATACATTTTAAAAACTCAGACTTTTGTTTATTTAAGCAGTGTATGTCTTCCCACCCCTCCAAAAAAAAAAAAAAAAGGAACAAAGACAGGAGTGAATAATATTTCTTAGATCTTTTAAGAGTTATATTTCACGAGTTTCTGAATATATATTTTTAATCCTGTCTGTGCAAGCAAATAGTGCACCACAGTTAAAAGCTTGTTTGAAAACAAATTACATCACCAGAGAGACTCTTGGTTATGGCTAATATTGTTTATCTAGGTGTGTCTGCACAAAGAGTGATTTATACCAAGCTGATGAATTATCTGAATTGTTACTCAGCTTCCTGGTGAATGTATAGTATGAGAGGAAGAGGACCAAATTTGGTTGTAGGGCAATGCAATTAGTTAAGGTCAGGGATAAAAAAGGGGATCCCGTTTCTGTAACATGTAGTGTTGAGAAAAGGAAGAATTCACAGTTTTGCTTATCTCCTTGATGGGACTGCTCCTTTTTTTGGATTGACAGCCTGATTGCAATGTCAGGATGGCACATCCTGACAATTGCAATGTTAGGCTGCCCAGAAATCAACATTTCCCCATGAACTGTACTCAATAGAGCTTCCATACTTTGACTTTGAAAAAAGAAAACAGCATGGCGAAATCTTTGTTGTCAGGCATATGCAGATAGGTTGATTTATGGTTGCTTCTCTTCAACAGACATTCTGCAGATGCTTATTCCATCTTTCATCGCTTCCCCTGTAGCTAGCAAAACAGGTTTCAAAAGACACTGCTACTTTTAATCTGCTGCCTATAACAAAACTAAAAGTCTGTGCCTCCTAACCAGGATTGTGACATAATATCAGACATCTTTGCAACTTGAGTGTTTGCTATATGGAATAACAAAGTCTCTGCAATTAAAATCTGCAGAGTGGATAAAGGAATGGAAATATGCTGTAGCACCATCCTGCCTTGAGGAATTAACTCTGTGAGGAATGGAAATGAAGACACTAAACTACAAACAAAACAACAAGAGAAGTACGGTTATGGCAATCTAAGGTAATGTTTGTGCAAAATACTTTCTGATGCATAATTCCCACCCATTAATCGTGATAAATCTAAGCAAATGCATTACATAGTTGTATGGAAATATGCTACCCACCAGTTAGGAAAAAAGTGCCCCACAGACATTATCATGTGTTAAATATGACTTGGAGGCTATGTCATATTAGTTTTCTGCAAATATGAAGTCAGTGAAATGCCTTATTTACTATTCTTGAAAGAATACCCCAAAAGAATATTCCTTGTGATACCATTATACTGTATGTCTCCCATTCCACTTCCCATCATTGAGTGGAAGATGTTGGGTGGTGTGTAGTGACTCCAAACAATACCCATTATTTATATCAGAATAGCCTTTCCTAGAGAGGGCCCTTCAAATAAATTGAATTTTGATCTGGGCTTCAAAACTACAGACAACTATAAGTGACAGCAAAGCGTATTCTATATCCTTTCCTACCTTATAGCAGTCAGAAGAGTTTTCTGTATCTCTTTGGTGTTGGAGTCTTAACAGTTCTCCAGACCTGCATATGGCCTTCAACTTCATTTACATATTCCTTAACCAATGCCTAACTGCTACATAAAGATAATGGAAGTTATAGTTCCATGTTTTTCGAATACAGTAAATTAGGGAAGGCTATCTTGCACACTGAAAGGAAAAGAATAAATAGAAACCCAATAGAGGGAATTCTCCACCTTTTTAAAAGCGAATTTTAACTCCAATTATAAACTTTGGGAATGTAAACAAAAAAAAAACATTAGAATATCCTATTGTGTTGTGAGACAGGGTTTGTTTTTAATATTAATCATTGTGAAATACTTCCACAAAATCTATTGACTGAAATTTAATTCCAGATTCAATCCTTGGCATTTCCAATGTTAAGGACCAGATAGCTAAAAATAGGAAATCCAGTTCTAACTGGGGGCCTGAAGAATTGAAAACACAGGGACAAAATTTAGTCACTAGGCCAATAAATAGCCTAACTCCAGGTTAGACAACTTTCTGTATGGCTAACAAGAAATTACAACATAAAGCAACCTACTTTTTTCCTCTCTCTGCATATGGCAAACTACACTTCTCTCTGTGAAAAGTTCTGCATTCCCATCCAGAAGGAAGGAAGGAAGGAGGGAGGGAGGGAGGGAGGGAGGGAGGGAGGGAGGAAGGAAGGAAGGAAGGAAGGAAGGAAGGAAGGAAGGAAGGAAGGAAGAAAGAAAGAAAGAAAGAAAGAAAGAAAGAAAGAAAGAAAGAAAGAAAGAAAGAAAGAAAGAAAATTGTTTTGCATTTGATTCCCTTAGCAACATTAGCATCTTTTATCAGTGAAACTCCAAGGACTGTCATGATATATTGAAACAGGAAAAGTATACACTGGTACTCATCTTAGTGCCAGTTTCTTCACAAGGTAAAACTCCAAATATGTCTAGGATATATGAAGTTTATTTCACCTTCCCTCCAAATCATTCTTCTTTTAAAACTTTGATATAGGAACATTTTATACGTATCGGATTTGTTTATTTATGTTTATATTTATTTATTTTTATTTATTTAAAGATTTCTATAGCCTCCCATCTTAAGCAATTCTGAGCAGCATAACAAGTTGTTATTGTTTTTCCCTCCTACAGGTTTTGAAACTTTGGCATCCAGGAGAACAAACAGCAGCGCCAAACATCTCTCATCACATGAGCCCACCCAATAAGTTATCTTGATGCTGCACAAAATGCCTCACAAGAATATATTACTGAGAGCTAGCGTCATTTGAGAACCACAGCAAAATCTTGTCAACACACCAGCCCTCCCTTTGCACCTGAAATAACTGAGCTCCTGGATAGAATTCCATGTGGGTTCTTCCTTCATTAGTCTACACCCAAACACCCGTTTGCCCGAAGTCATGTTTAAGAAGGTATTTATGAAATTGCATTGACAGGCATGCACAAAACAATCGGTACATCCAGAGCTGCAACATTCCCAAGCTAAGAGTACAGATTTTTCAGATGGTAATCCTGTCTGCCTGGGAGATTCTTGGTTTTTACTTGCTCTTCTCAGTTGACTGAAATAAACTGCTGAGTTAAGAGAGCTTGAGCATTTAAGACCAAAATGACAAGCGGTGAAACGGTGCCCATTTTAGAAGGTCTTGAGGACCAATGGCATTTTAGGATGCCTGCTGTCTCGTTCCATTTGGCAAGTGTCTGAGCTGGGCTGTAAAGGAATGTGAAGTATTTTATTAGCATCCTGTCAAACACCATACCCATAGAACCTGTTTCTGCAGAATTTGGTCAGAGGGAATGTGTTATAAGAACACCAAACAGATAAATAATCCCCCAGGATTAAAATTTAATCCTACAGCAAATCTAATCGTAACGTTAAAGGGCCACCAGATCTGGGCTGCAAAACCCTGGACAGCTACTAGATGGCAGCAAAGGATTTTCTCTATTTGATGCATTGAAAAGGTCATCCTGATTTTAGCAGCCCCATTTCTCTCAGGATTCCTGAATCCAGCCCTCTGTCCTATTTTGTCTACCCTTCCTTCAAGAAAAGGAGCTCAGAAGATAAGATGGCTGGAAAAGCAAGTCTGTCCATTACAGAATTCCCTGCCAAGGTTGGCATCCCAGGATATACTTGCCAAGCCAATGCCTACTGCTGCTGGACTAGTTAATGGGGAAGAGAGTTGTGAAGTTAAGAGCCTGCTCAGTTCTTTTATCATGCAAAGGCTCATAAGTTGTTAGTAACATTCTATAGAGCAGGGATCTCCAACCTTGGCAACTTTACAGCCAGGTGAGGAATTCTAGGAGTTGAAGTCCACAAGTCGTAAAGTTGCCAAGGTTGGAGACCCCTGCTATAGAGAGTAGCTGGGCTCACTTAGATTCTCAACACTGTGGTTTTTCATCCATTTAGTGGGAAAGTGTACTGTCATAATCCTCTGTAAAAATAATTGAATAGGTAGTGGTTGACTGTAAAGATAATTGAATAGGTAGTGGTTGACATTTCTGTGAGCACACTCACCCTTAGGAATGTTTTTGCTTTGATTAGAGCTATCGGTTTTACAAAAATGCAGATGATACTAGAGGACAGCAAGAAAGCTAGAGTTACAATATCCTTTTGCTACCATTTAATTATTGTCAAGAACTTTGCAGTTTAGGCTTAGAAGTTGTAGCTTTCATAGCTCATGCTGAGGAAACAGGTTACTGTTTGGGTTTTTTTTAAAGCAATTATTTAATTTTTTAAAAATGAAAAATGGATCAAGGAAGAACTTTGAAGAAACTTCCACTGACAATAAGATATTTGTAGGGGTGAAATGCTACTGGTTCGCACCAGTTCAGGCAAACTGGTAGCGGTGGTGGCGGGTGGTTCAGAAAACCGGTAGTGGCGGCAGTGCAAGGCTCCGCCCACCTGCCTGGACGTTGTTACTTCCTGGTTTTAACCAGGAAGTAACCTGTTTTTTACACTCTGCACATGCGCAGAAGGCTTTACGCATGCACAGAGAGTCCAAAATCACACATGATGCACACCCTTCTGAACCAGTAGGGAAGGTAAGTAGTTTCAACCCCTGGATATTTGGTAGAAAAAGTATAGCCCTTAGGAAACTTTTTAATTAAATTCTGCTCAATAATTATGCAATAAACTAGTATACTTGAGTTTGGTCTAAACTTGGGTTGTGAATCATAGAAGGAATATATAACTAGTAATACTCACAGTAATGAACTACAACTTCCAGAATATTTAGGAAGCATAGCAAGTGTCAAGAACTTTAACAGTCTATAGCAGGGGTATCCAAACATGACAACTTCAAGACTTATGGACTTCAACTCCCAGAATTACCTAGCCAGCCATGCTGGGGAATTCTGGGAGTTGAAGTCCACTAGTCTTCAAATTGCCAAGGTTGGATACCCTGGTCTATAGAATTTATCCTGGCCAAGTGTAATATATAAACCCAAAGCTGGTAGTTTAACCAACAAACCATGGTGGTAAAAATTGTGGTTGGGTGCAATAGGATACCTTGTACAAGGATTTAGGCTGCAACAATAAAACTCCCATTCAAAACTTACCTTTCAGTTTGTCCGGCTGCCCTCCACAAACCTCATAATCAGTTTTCCTAACCACATACATTTCCCTGAGTCTTCTGAAGTTTCTTTGCTTATTTTATTTCTTTTCTGGCTCAGCTTCATTACCAGCTGGCTTACCAGGATCAGTTACTTTTCTTAACCATCGATTTTTCTAAATTATCACCTTTGGATTTTTGAGGGGGGGGAAAAAAAAGAATACTACGAACTGGTCCAGAGCTTGACCAGGTGTTTGTTCAAAAGCTGCTGGAGAAATGATTCCCAAGATCTTTCTTTCCTAGCTGTTTGCCAGTCCTCTTCCTCAAGGAGACACCTGTCTCTTTCACATGTGCAACACACATATAAAATTAGGCAGAGCTTTGACTTTACTGTTGCATCTGCCATCCGGTCTTTTGGGGACATCCCTGAGTACTAATTGTCTAAATCAGCTTTGTCAAGCTCACTTCATCAGGGTGGCGTCACATGACACATCTGGCTTGCGGGGCTCGGAGTTTGACAGCCCTGGTCTAAATTATGCCTGGACATGGAAAGAATTGCTGTTTTCCAGTTGCTGTCAATGACAAGTGATTTATTTATACCTCTGCTTTTTTAAATCTCTTCATTATACAGCAATAGCATTTAGGCTTATATATCATCCCATAGTGCTTTTAGAGCACTCTTTGGGCAGTTTACAATGTAAGCTTTATTTGCATATTGCCCCCAATAATCCTGGGTCCTTATTTTTACTGAGGAAATGTTTGTTTGACAGTTTGTTAAAGATAAGGAAGAGAAGCTGCCCCACCATCAGCAAATGGTGAAATAGGCAGTGTTCACTGCTTCAGTGATCTACACCAGACCTTTCAAAAATGTATCTAGCTCTTTAGCACATCTGCCCTTTTTATAGGCCCGTTGAAGGTGTCAATGTGCCGAGTCATAAAGAGATACTTATGAAAACTTCACAAAGTTGTAGCTCTGGAAAAATAGTGTTTTTGCACATCCAAATCTTCATCTGAGAGGCACTAAAAATAATCCAGAAATCATGTTTGTTACTGATCTCATAACAGAGTTGGACACGCAAGTAGTCACATTGGAATTTCAATGTGACATACTTGTATTTCCCCTTTTATTTATGAAATATATATTTTAAAAGAAATGTTTTTGAAAAGACTGAGCGGACTACAGCTGTCCTGGCATGGAATGGCTGTGAATAAATCTTCCAATTTTGTTGACATTCCTATGAATGCAACAGAGGAATCATTTCATTTAACTTAACAGAGCTTATTTCTCTGGTCAAGGATTGCTTATAGGTTGGAAGTTCAATGGAAGAGCCTCATTTAACCATTAGTTTCATGTCATTTTCACAGGCTAAATCACATTTAGGTACAATAAGGTAGTCCTCATTTAGCAACCACAATTATGACCAGCAACTCAGTCACTAAGTGAATGTTTTCAACCTTGCTGCCAGACTTAAACATGTCTTAAAGTTTCCAAGGTTGAGAAACACTGCTTTAGGTGGCAAACAAAAGCCTTTCGTTTGAAACTGGTTAGTGGCTTATCAGTTTCATGCAGCAGCTGGCAGCTGGGAGCATTCTAATCAACTAATTAAGATCACAGAGTTGAGCCTATTAACTTGTGGTTAGCATTTTTTAAAGAGGAAAAGTGGCTCAGAAAGAGAGCTTTTTAAGGTGGGGGAAAGGGTCAGGCACAGGATAACACCTACTGATTGTAATAACAAGCACATGACTAAGAGAGAGATACTGCAAAGGTCTTAAATACAAACATCGGAGGGAAAGATACATTTTCATCACTATCTGTGAACGGTGACTGTAGAAGGCAGTTGCTAAATGTGGGCTACCTGTATTGGTAATTGTTTTTCTTCTGTGAGTTTAGTCAGTTTGTCTCTTAATTCCTTCCAGGCATTTCTCCAAAATTTGGGAGGGAGAGATAAGATGCTTCCAGGGGTTTAAAAAGATTTCCTGAATATGGCCTGCAGATTGTGCATTTTGCATCCCTGATCTAATAAGATATCTGCAGATGAGGAAGAAATGTGGCAAAAACCACATGGGAGAATTTGGTAAAGCAGCATTTTCTTGGTGCCACCTCTAAGGATTTTATATTGAGCATCTTTTTTTTGTTTTCAGGCCTAATGTTTACAAATGATTAGACAATAGAAATGTCTTAAAACTTGTCTTGTGGTTAGAGACAAGAGGTAGAAATTAGAGGAAGAAAGACTATGAGTGTTTGTATTAAAAATAGAGATGGTTTATAACTACAATCATTATAATTAACAAAAATGTCAATAAGCCAATATAAAAAGAAACTTAGTTAAAATTATTTGGTTATATTATTACTATTATTCTCAGTACATGCACTGTTATATTATTACTGCTATTAGTTTATGTGTTAATATTTATAACTATTTTCTATCTGGCCTTTTCTTTTTCCTCTGGTAAATTGTATACCCTGACAATATACTGTATTTAAAAATGTTTATGAATAAAATTATTTTTTTTAAAAAAATGTCTTAAAACTGATACAGTCATCTGATGGACCATAAAGAAGTTTAGTTCACTAAATAAATAAAATTGGACTTCCATCTCTATAAATACACATATCTCCCTGTTTTCGGTGATCGAAAGAAGTGTCTCCCAAGCCAAAGCATCTGCATTCCAACGTGAACCCCACCGCCATGCTTTTTGGCTGAGTTGCCTTATCGGGATGAAATTGACAGGTGTCTCCCTTTTTCCAGCATGCCTAATAAAAGATGTGGTGAAACAGAAACAGTTGCTGCATGGGGTGACTTAATTTTTGCATTTGCCCTGCCTTATTTGTGGAATTTTACCTGGAGGGAGAGAAGATATCCTTACACCTTTGTTCTTGCCACAAAAAGTCTGTTAGGGAAGAAAAGGTGAAGTAGATGGACAACATGTTTTGATTGACCACACAACATGCTTTTCATTTGCAATTATTTCTGGAATTTGATTTACAATATTTGAACAACGACAAAAGCACATTTATGTCAGTCTGGCCAGTCTAATGAAAGCAGCATTACAAGGTCACCAGGCAATTCCCATCAGTGCGTACATGGTTGCAAGACACCCTGCTTATTTTCATCATTTTGACCAAATTGCAACAGTTTGCAGGCACCCTGTGTGTCGTCTCTGTGTCTCTGTGTGTTTCTACTTCCCCTCATATTGTATACAGTATATTATGTTTCTGTGTGTATGTGTACATTGGGAAGTAGTGAGTGAACTGCATATTGTACGTGCTTGGTCATGTGACCAGTGTTAGATCATATTTCTTCCATGTTTCCTTAGCTGGATTGAATGGAGCTGGTGGAGCGTAAGACGTCATCCTGGAATCGATGCAGTGGTTCAGCTGCTGGATAATGGTGGATGCCACGTGTTGCTCCTTCTGTTCAGCCTGAGTCCTTCATCCTCTTTGATCCTACCTTTGTCGCCAGTGTTAGATCGTGGGAGGCAGTGAAGAGGCAGGAGGACAGACAGTAACTTCAGCTCTCTATTTAAGTAAGTGACTTCTGCCAAGGCTTAGCCGGCAGCACTCCCTTTTAAAGGGAGCAGTCCCATCGATTCAGCAACAGACAACACGTTACATTTCCCTCCGTTTGAATCTACCAATCAGTGGTGGGCATGCAAATGTCTAGCTAAACCCGGATCTGAGTGAAGCCTACATCTCTGGCTTCACTTGCTATTTACATATGTAACAACCAGGAAGCCTAATATGGATCAATTGGCAGCCCTGCCCTATTGCCTCTCCATAAGAATATATTTGGAGATTTTTTTTCTTTCACCATAACTCATGGCCAGATTCAGCCTATTATTCTTTACACTCAGACTTCGTTTTCCTAACTTCTCCTTCCATATCAAATTTGGTCTCCTTCTGTTCGGTTTTCAGATAGTGGACAGAATTTTGAGCTCATATGCATAATTTACTTCCACCATATCATTAGAAAGCATAAATGAGCATTCTAATTCTAATAAATTTGCTGCGTATATCTCCTCTCTTCAGTTTGCATGAAGGGACTGTCGAAATCTGCGTGTTTTCAGGGAAGAAATTTTAGGCACTAAATCCTATACGATTCGGTGGAACCTACTCCTAAGCGCGTTTGCCTAGAAGCAGTTGAAATGAACGTTGGAAATTTATGCACCCTCCATTTTGGTTTTGCCAGTTTTCATAGGGATTTCTTTAAGCTGAACTTTGCAAAAGATGCCATATTCCATAATTATCTTAGAAAAAAAGAAGCTTGGAGATACTGTGAAATAAATTAGCAGTGATAGATTTATTTGCGGGAAGGCTTGACCTGGCCACCTAGCACAACCAAAGGCCTTAAGGCTTCTCATGTATGCACAAGATACTCCATTCAACCTCTGGCTGCCTTCACGGGGTAACTAAAGTTGAGCCCTCACTGCTGTTAAACATACCTCTTTGTGCTATTGCAGTTACTAGCCTGGTTTCATAGCTGATGATATAAGGCCACCAACAGGCATGAATTGACACTCCGGTCTCCTATTTTCCTTTTCTTGCACAGGGGATGTTATTCAGACACCGCTGATTGAAAACTTCTGAAGGCATTTCAGATCACTGATTTCTGGGTCCCCATCTTGCTCTTTTCCAAGGGAGCAGAAAGAATTCCATAATTCCCAAGGAAGTGCCAGTACTCTGGCAAAATGAGATGTTGAATGATACATCCAGGACAAAAGAGCAGCAGCAATATAGCAAACTGTTACAGCAGGGATTAAATTTTCACAGCTGAATACTTAAGTCTTCAGATATCACTGAATAAAAGAAGGGGAGGCATCCATAAAGCTCCCTGCCATATTTAAAAGTTCCACTGACAATAATAATAAATAATTGGCTGGCTATATTAAATAACTGGCACACGTATCATATGTGAAGCCATTTACAGAGACTCTAGGAAAAACTTTACCTATGGAGATTCTCAGTCATCCAGGTCATGGTTGTCCCAAAAGTACTTTTTCAAAAGGCAATTCGACTCCCTTTGTTTTTCCTTGAAGACGTTTTGCTTTCCATCCAAGAAGCTTCCAGAACTGAAGAAGCTTCTTGGATGAGAAGCGAAATGTCTTCAAGGAAAAACAAAGAAAGTCCAGTTGCCTTTTGAAAAAGCACCTTCATCTAGGCTGATGGAGCAATTCCCCTTACAGGTTGTCCTTGACTTACAACAGTTCATTTAGTGTTCAAAGTTAAAACAACACTGAAAAAAGTGACTTATGACCAGTTTTCACCTGATCATTGTAGAATCCCCAAGGTCACATGATCAAAATGCAATTGACTTATATTTATGATGGCTGCAGTGTCCCAGGTCATGTGACCCCCTTTTGCGATCTTCTGACGAGTCAATGGGGAATCCCGATTCCCTTAATAACAGTTTGATGAATTTAACAACTACAGTGACTCACTTAACAAACCGTGGCAAGAAAAGTCATAAAATGGGGCAAGCTCACTTAACATAGGTTTCGGGCTCAATTATGTTCGTAAGTCAAGGACTACCTATATTTTGACTGCATCCTCTTTTTTTACTCATTCCGTACAAAATAAATCGGAAGGGAGATTGTTACTTGTTTGTACAAATATTTGGTAGGAACACATGGTCTCTCCCACCCTCCCATCTGCATACACCCATAATAACCTGCTTAGGACAATGAGCGTGTACTATAAGTTCCGTCATGTGCTGAAACATCACTCAGAGCAGCTTCACGGTGCACAGTGAAGGCTAATTTTTTTCCATTTTGGAAGATCTCCTGCTCTCATACTACCAGGGTGGCCTGGGGTGGGATGATAATCACCTTGCTTTTCGGAATTGCTCCGTTTAGTAAACTGTGCCATCCACACTCCCATCTGGAATGCAAACTAACCGTTTTGTGGCAACCACCATGGAAGTCAGTTAAACGTTGAATAATATTCTTTTAATGGGGAATAATCGTGCTGACCTGGCAACATTCGTTCTGAGTCATTCAGCATCTACATATGGCTAGCACATGATCTGCCTGCTGTGTCCTGCATCAGATTACTGTGTTGGCTTTGGGAGAAAAAAGGGTTCAGCCTCTGGCAGTTCAGCCACCAGCAGAAGATTGGTGATACTTTCCTTGGAAAGGAGAGATCACAGGCGAATGAAATAGAGAGGCACGAATGGAAACAACAGCAGAACAATCTTATATCCTGTGCTATCAGTCTACCTGGGCTGAGCACCGAAACACAATCACTGTGTAGACACCGCCGAGAAGGTTCTCCTCACCCCAAATTATGCTCGCTTGATGAGTGATGTTGCCACAGACTTCAGTATCTATAGAGTTTTCTTGTCCGTGTTCCTAGTAGACCTTGGATAGAATGAAAATTTACAACATCTGTGGAGAAAGTTGTGGGAGCTGAATTGGCAAGCTCTCCCAGTAATTAAAAAGAGGTGGATGTGTTCAGCCTGGTGGAGAATGATAGACAGGATCTCTGAAGAACTGTCTTGTAGATGATGGAGCAGATTTGTTGCTCAGATAGGAAGAATTTGAAATAATGGCTTCGGACAACAAAGGTTTTGATTAAATTTCAGGAAAAACTCCCTGATTACACTGGTAGGCTCTTCAGCAATGGAACAGAGTCCTTGTGCTGTTCAGATGGTGAATTATAGTGAATTAGTTACCTAAGAATTAAGAACAGTCATGACTTCTTCATTAAGAGGCTTCCAGTGTGAGGTTTTAATGACTATCTATCAGGAATTCTGGAATTCATCTGCTGAGGGAGGGCAAGAGACAAAGTACATGTTGTACTGCAAGCACCACTGTAAGCAAGCTTCGTTCCTTTTGTATGTGAGTTGTGATATTACACTCATGTTTACAAGGGGCAAAACATGTATTGAGTGTTGCAGTTATCATTTTGTTATTCTGATGAAACCATCAGAATCAGGGGGAACCTCTGGATGGCTTTTACAAAGATAGAAATTGCATATTATCCAATGCCAGCTTTGACTGGAATAGCTTTGTCGATAAGTAGACCTGTTAGCTATTGCATGAACTACTACTAGGAAATCCTAGGGCTGTAGATTACATTGGAAATTTATTCCAGAAGAAAGCATTGGCAAATCAGTTTTATATTGTTGCAAGAAAACAACAATACATCCATGCAGTCACGGGGAGCTGGCTTAGAAGAGATGTTACCTTTTAACAACTCTACAGCTAGGTTTAAACATTGCAGAAAGCCAAAATGGGATTTTGCCTTAGCATCAGTGTGAAATCAATTTTTTTTACTACCAGTTCTGTGGGCGTGGTTTGGCGGGCGTGGTGTGGTATGGTGTGGCTTGGTGGGAGTGGCAGGGGATAGATATTGCAAAATCCCCATTCCCTCCCCACTCTGGGACCAGCTAGAGGTAGTATTTGTTGGTTCTCCAAACTACTCAAAATTTCTGCTACCAGTTCTCCAAACTACTCAAAATTTCTGCTACCGGTTCTCCGAACTGCTCAAAATTTCCGCTATTGGTTCTCCAGAACCTACTGGATTTCACCGCTGCTTAGCATGGTGTGTAAACCTAGGATAATTGTATTTGTTACAATAAGCTGATTATGCACACTATGACTGAACTTAACCTATAAACCAGCCCTGTGATTCCAGGCTGGATAGGACCTATTCACTATATTGAAGACATCTCAACAGCAGCTGACTTTGATTTTGAGAATTTAACTTCAGTATTATTTTATGCCTTCTAGAGGTCATAAAAGCCATTATAGCTGTTGCTTTGGATATGGGCTGCCATGAAGTTGTGTGTGAAAAGAAAAAAATAGATACTGTTTTGAACTGAATTAACTGAGGCAATCACATCCACGACTTTGTCCTTGACTTACGACTGGTTGCTTAATGACTGTTCAAAATTCTGATGGATCCCGCCCCCGAAAGGTATTTATGATCTGAATTCAAAATTCCATGACTACTCACCCCATGGTCATATTTAGGGTGCTCAGCAACCTATTTATGGCTGTTTACAGTATCCTGCAGTCATGTAACTATGATTTATGTTTTTACTGAAAACTGGTGCTTATTTCTGGGTTTTGGCAAAAATGCACCATAGCAACCAATGGGTTCACTTAACGACTACCCCAAAAGTGGTCACAAAATCAGGTCAGTCATGGAAGTAACCTAATTTATGACATCACAACTTACCACCACAGGTCAAGAACTATCTGAACAAGCTTAGAACATTTGGAATGCAATTCAATTTTGACTCTTTTTCTATTGAGGTTTAGTGGTAACTTTAAAAAAAAACAACCCTAGGCTAAATAAAGAGAAAGTACTATATCTGTAGGAGAAAGAAGTCCAATTTTTGCAGCCATAGTTAGAAATACTGGGGGGTATGTTCTACTGCAATACTGCCGATATACAGGTAGTCCTTGACTTACAACAATTCATTTAGTGACTGTTCAAAATTACAATGGCATTGAAAAATGTGACATATGACCATTTTTCACAGTTATAACCATTGCAGTTTCCCCATGATCATGTGATCAAAATTCATATGTTTGGCAACTGGTTCATATTTATGACCGTTGTTGTGTCCTGGGATTGGGTGATCACCTTTTGCGACCTTCTGAGAAACAAAATCAACGGGGAAGCCAGATTCACTTAACAGCTGGGTTATTAACTTGCTCACTTCAGTGATTCACTTAACCACTGTGGCAAGGAAGATTGTAAAATGGGACAAAACTTACTTAACAAATGTCTCACTTAACAACAGAAATTTTGGGCTCAATTGTGGTCATAAGTCAAGGACTACCAGTACTGGCATTTCAACTTTCAGAACCTTTTGAATACAATACTGCTCATTCATATATGTAGTTCCCATTATATGTAAAACAAGCTGCCAAATAACCTATTCTTTTGTTGGCATGCCATTGTATTTTTTAAAATCTCTTTGCATAAAGAGAACATTCCATCAACTGAGCCTTCACACATGGTCTGAAGTGTTCCAATTCAGACATAAGTTCATCACCTCCTCCTCTACAGTTTATAAGAACTAGGCCATAGTAGGCAGAGAAAGTGGGGGAGAACAAGATTGCTTAAAGAAATATAGTGCCACAGTGCCCTCGTGTGGGACTTTTCAAGCAATTTTTGGCAGCCCTGTTAAAAATGTTATATAATAAATTTAGGATGGGGTGAAAGAGTTTACACAAAACGTTGGATGATCCCTTTTACTGAATTCATGTCTCTTGGTCATTAAACCACAAACACACATTTTCCATTCTGGCAGAATAAAAAATAAAATTTTACGCTATCAATAGGCAAATGTTTTATACTGTATTTCTGAAGATTGTCTCAGCTAGGAATTGGCAAATTTCTTCATTCCGATTTCCGTCTAGTTCTTATTGTTTTGACTAAAAGTTGGTTTTGGCCTAACTCTATCCCTTTCAAGGACAAAAGCTGTTGATCAATTTGTGAATGCCAAAGGCCCAAGTAAATTATTTCTCTTTTGCCAAGTAAGAGGAGAGGATTTTTTTGCTACTGCGGGGGCAGTGATTTGTTTGTTATTCTCTGTTCTCCACTGTTTTGAGATCATTGAATCTTCAAGTTGCAAGGGACAATTTAAACCAATTGTTCAATGCAAGTGTACCCCAAGTTAAGGTGCTCCTAGAGGCATTTTTCTAGCTTCATGTTTCTCAGCTTCAACTTTGATCTAATGGATTGAAGGAAAACACATTAAACCTGCCCACTGCACTTATCCTTGTGTTCTTTACTTCTAGACCTGTTAGGTTCAGCTGTCACAGAAAATACAGGAACTCCTCCTCCTCCTCTCTTCCCCACTCCTCATCCCTATTTTCACCTGTGAAGTGAAAGGAGCTTTGAGAAAATGTCTATCTCAAAGTCCTCCCGCTAGCTTTGGAAGGCTGGGAGTTCTACTCCTTCCTTAGTTAACAGTTTCTAGCCCAGCATCTTAACCACCACAGCAGTCAGTCTCTCTTTCCCTTGTTCCCTGCAATCTTTTCTTCAAAAGGGCTTATTGGATTACTTGAGGGGCCCTCCTTCTCCTCTGATCTGGTTCAGCAAGATGGGAATAGGCCAAGGAATGTTGGTTGTCTGGGCCTAGCAAGTATGCCTTTTCTGTTGTAGCACCTGCCCTATGGAACATTCTCACTGTGTATTTTGAGGTTTATATTTGAGATGGGAATTATTTTAATACATTTGAAGATTGCTTGTTGCCCAGAGTCTCTTGTCGAGGTAAGATAGATGGCCATACCAGTTGAATAATTAAATAAGTAATTCTTGCAGACGTTTCATTACCAAAAAAGATAACATCATCAGATATTGGTAATGAAATATTTGCGACAAAATAACCAAGCTCAGAAAGCACCCAAGACCTCACAGAAAATACTCTCTTCAACTGTTACAACATGGCTATGTCTATTAAGTTAACAAAAGTTAATTTGCATTCATAGTTTTTTTAAAAAATGCTGATTCAAAGAAGTACACAAAACACATAAAAGTCCTGAGAATGTAAGCAGATTTTACAAGTAATGGCTGAAAAATTGATTTGTATAATAGCTTTATTACATTTGTTTATGTAATAATGTAACTTATCAGTGGTGTCTTTATGTAAATGGTAAAAAGCAACCACTGAGAACTCCAGAAATTTCTGTATCATTCAAAATGTTTGTCAAACAAAGTTGCTGAATTAGTGATAAGTTCCACCCATCCCAGCAGACAAAAATAGTAGGCATAAAATTGGCTTTACATAATTTAAAAAACAAAGGAAAGGCCTATGCCTGTTAGCCCTTTAAATTAGATTAGATCAAGAGGCAAGGATAGCAATAATTCTACGTATGTCTGGTACAATAAGATCTTCAAAAATTTTGAAAACCTGTCTAAGTTTCTCTTGCCTCATTTTGGACTAAACAAAATTGAAATGGGATAGTTTCAAATTCTTTCTCATACTTCCCTCCCATGAATGTGCGAAGTTCCTCATTTCTTCCCTGTTCCCAAAGTCAGCTCTAATTCCTTTATCCCCTTAATCTAAAGGCTCAAGGAAAAATACCTCTCCCCAATCCATTTGTGTTATCATTCAACCCATTGGACATCCATGAACTGGAGAGACCCTCTAGATCAGCGGTGTCATACTCAAGGTTAGCGGGCCAGATCGAACTGCGGGGTGCTTAGAACTGGCCTGTGGGGCCATCCTGAAAACAGCAAAGGTCTGGCCTGTAGTACCTCTGGCAGCAAAAATGCACACACACACCCTCCCCCAGCTCCGTTTTCACTGGCAGAGGGTTGCAGGAGGCTGTCAAAGCTGAAAACGGAGCTGGCAAAGTGTTTTTGCTGGCAAAACACTTTGGCCATAGGCACCTCTGACATGAGTGATGTCAAACTGGCCACACTCACCCTGGACACGCCCACCCCAGCCCCCCAAGGTCAAACACAACCCTGATGAGGCCCTCAATGAAATCGAGTTTGATGCCCCTGTTCTATATCAAATCCAGGGGTGAAATGTAAAATTTGTTACTACCGGTTCTGTGGGCATGGCTGGTGGGGCGGGGTGGGTGGGTAATGTGACTGGGTTAGCATGGCCAACTTTCTTTTTTTTTTTTTTTAACTTTTCAAAGCATTTTTTCTAATGCTTTGAAAAGCTTCTGCCATTCAGGCAACTCAGCTGGGATCATCAGAGAGGCTTTTTAAAAAATGCCTCTCTGCCAATTAGGCAACTCAGCCTTTTTTTTTACCACCTCTCCAGCCAAGAAGTTGCAGAAAAAAATGCTTTGAAAAGCTTCTGATGATCCCAGCTGAGCCGCACGATAATCAGAGGCTTTTTTTTTTACTTTTAAAAGCATTGTTTTGTCGGAAGAGGTTGTAGAAAAATGCTTTTAAAAGTAAAAAAAAAGGCCTCTGATGATTGGGCGGCTCAGCTGAGCATGGTGTGGGGTGGGGGCAGGGATTTTTGCTACCAGTTCTCCAAGTCACCCGCCACCATCACTACCAGATCGGGCGATGGGGAGCATTTCACCTCTGATCAAATCACTATATAACTCTAAAGTTCACATGGAGTTCAACTGATCAACATCTCTCAGTTATGGGTAGCATTAAATGAAATTAGGAGAATGGGTGAGTTTTATATGTTAAAACATTAAAAAAAATATTTTGGGGCATACAGGGTTACATTATAAAATCAAATACATTGGCATGCTATGAAAGAGCGAGTTAGTGATTCAAATGTTGAACCAAAACAAGGAATTTCGCTTATTTGCTTAGCCATGGAAATCACTGAATAATTATCAGATAGTAACCTGGAGGTAGAATGGAGATAAGGTAGGAAGTAAATGTAGTTATAGGCTGGAAAGCCAAGAGTGAAATCCTTAGTTGAATCATTAATTAACTAATGGACCTTCCAAAACAGAAGTGGCAACTTTTCCTGGTTTAAACTGAACTTTGAAGGGCATCTCAGTAGCTGCACTATAAAAATTAAACTGTGGAGTCTGATCAAAAAGTAAGCTTGATTGGGTTTACATTTAATTGGATTATACTTCAGTATTTAATAAAGTCTCCCTCTTTCAACATTTGTAAAATATCACAATGGGGTAATAATTTTTGGAAATTTTGGAGATGCCCATGGAAGGTCTACAGAAATGAAGAATATATTATGATTACGGTTGTGACTATTTTGCAATAAGAGCTAGTCTTTGGACCTATTAAATCCAGGAGCAGTACATCTCTGAGAATAGAAAAATAGGCTTGCAAGATGACATCTTTCAGGCAACACAGCAAAAGAGAACAATGGCAGCTCTTTAGTTCAACGTATCTGGAGGGCAACCGGTTAAAAAAGATTAAAATACAATAACCGTGGCATTATTTTCATATGATGATAAAACTTTCTAGGTCTACATTCCTCTTCACTAACAAGGTCAAATGATATGAAGATTTTAGGCAAATGTAAGAAAAGATCACATGGTGTTTTTTTCATTATTTTGTTATCTGTTTTCATACTTGTCAAGGAACCTGGGCCAAATGTATCCAATTTTCATGTGAAAAGGTAGACTGCCTGTCTTGTTAGTCCTGCTGTTACTTTTAAGAAGGATATTTGAAAAAATACATGCATTGTTCCACCATCAAGGTGGAACTCTTGTGCAAGTAATGTCATGACAGCACAACAAGGTAGCCACAGGAAACAGTGATATGTACATTTGTCTATATTATGCAGTGATGGGATTCAAGTAATTTAACAACCGGTTCTCTGCCCTAATGATTTCTTCCAACAACCAGTTTGCCAAATTGCTCAGAAAGTTAACAACCGGTTCTCCCAAAGTGGTGCGAACTGGCTGAATCCCATCACTGCTATTATGTATGAATATATATAACAAGATAGACACAGACTTCAGAGGATAATTAGAACTGCAGAAAAAACAATTACTATTAACCTGCCTTCCATTGAGGACTTGTATACTACACAAGTCAAAAAGAGGGCTGTGAAAATATTTATAGACCCCTCACATCCTGGACATAAACTGTTTCAACTCCTACCCTCAAAACGATGCCATAGAGCACTGCACACCAGAACAACTAGACACAGAATGCCTCACTCTGCTAAACAAATAATTCCATCAACACTGTCAAACTATTTACTAAGTCTGCACTACTATTAATCTTCTCATCGTTCCTATCACCATCTCCTTCCACTAATGACTTTATGACTGTAACCTTGTTGCTTGTATTCTTATGATTTATATTCACTGTTTTCTAATATGAGTTGATTGCTTATTTGTACCCTATGACTATCATTAAGTGTTATACCTTATGATTCTTGATGAATGTACAGTATCTTGTCTTCTTATGTACACTGAGAGTATATGCACCAAGACAAATTCCTATGTGTCCAATCACACTTGGCCAATAAAGAATTCTATTCTATTCTATTCTATTCTATTCTATTCTATTCTATTCTATTCTATTCTATTCTATTCTATTCTATCTATTCTATTCTATATACAATAAAAAGAAGAGTTGTTGTCATTGTCATCATCACTGTCATCATCATTATTATCATCCTCCCACTGTAATTTTTTTGAAATCTTCTTCAGCCATGAAGATTGCCTTCCTTGATAGTTTCTTGATTTGTTAAGTATTGGGTATTTGCTGTTAAACAGATTAGAGCACAACTGTTTATTGTCCATTGACTATGGAATTCTTAAGCATCATAGTATTAACTACTGTTGAATTATAATTAAAGACATTACTAGTAGCTATCTCTTTTTTTCCATTACTGAAAAGTAAGACAGTTTTATTTACACTGAAACTCACTGATGAGAACTAATGTTGTTCCCTAGTTTAGTCTCAATCAGCATTGACTTTCCCGCCTGTTTTCATGATCTGGTTTTATCACATATGTACAAATCTTGTAAATATCTTGCCAAGAAGGGATTTAGTTGCCTGAACATATATTTTATCGAAGAACCCAATACAGAGTACTGATTTTGTGGCCCCAAATAAGTATTGACCATTTACTGAAAGTTACTGGTTTCCTTGATGTTTGCTCAGAGGAGTAGAAAGAGAAGAATGGAGGGGCCAGCTACATCTTTAAAGTAGCTATTTTAACCTTCGTTGTATCTAACACACTGTGTTTATGTAAACATTCCCTTACATCTTCACTTGTCAGCATTGCAATAACACACCAATTAATGAAAAAATGTGGTAAGTGATTTAAGTGTGTTGGCAGTGTAAAAAAGAAATGAGAGAAACCTTGAACATTCCCAGTTACTTAACAAGTTTTCCAGTCCAATCAACCTAGTGAATTATAACCATATACTATCTGATGAATATTTTTTTTTATCAAGGTCTGTTTTTGGATTGGTTCATTCTGAACTCTAGCAGCTGTCTTCAGCTGTAACTTGGTTGAATTACAGAAATTTCAACCAAGATACAACTGAAGACAACTGTATGTGTCCAAGAATGAATCAACTCAAAAACAGACATTGATAAAAATAAATACCTAATGCTAATTCTTTCTCGACAGGTATGGATATTATCAGTACATAGCTATTCTAATTATCACTCTGTGAGCTGGTTGTTTGGCTTTGAGAAGAAAAATAAGGAAGATACAGAAGCAAAAGAGAAAACAAGTGGCTTATAATCAGCATTTATTAAGCTATAGAAAATGCAGGTGGATCAAAAAATAGAAATAGATGGATGAGAGGGGGGAGAGAACAAATTATATTTAAAAACACATCTTCATTTCTTCTAAAGTGATTCCCATCTATCATTTAAAAAGAAAAGTATTATCCTTTAGGTTAAATCACTTTATTTACATACAAACAAAATCAAATAATTGGCTAAAATTATATGATAATCAGCTTTGATTTGCAGATGGAATACATACTAAATATTCATATCTCCATTTGCTCTTGTTCATACATAACATAATGAACTTTTTCCTAAAATAATTCTATACAATTATTTCCCACTAAAGCTATTGTAAAAATAAAATCAAGTGTATAAACCATGGTTGGAAATAACAGTGCTTAAAAATATGCATCAGCAAACAATGGAAGCAATAAAATGGGTAAACAATACAGAAATGGGTACATGATTTTTTTTAAAAAAAAGATACTGAAGGGCTGTTTTCATGCATGTTTCAAAATCTTGCAATTAATCAAGCTGACTGCTGCTATAATTCATACCAGATCCTCAAGCAGGCTCACTGAGGTGGACAAGATGTTATATTTTGGAATGCTCTGTCATAAAGTATATCACAGTTTCTTGTACTTTGTTGTTCTGGAACAACCAAAAAGGAATACAGTGTACGAATCGTGCCTTTATCAAAAGAAGAAGGAGAGAGAGAGAGAAACAAAATGAAGATTAATTAATTCCACATATGATGTCACACCTTTATAAATTAGAACAACACAAAATTTGGTGCACAATAGCAAGACTAAGCTAAAGACATTTTGGGGGCAGAGGCAGAGGTTCAAATCTCCCCTCACAAGCATTGTCATGCATGGCACCCAAATGCAGCCATGTTACTCTGGTACATTTAACACCTTTCCCTGGCAGTGAAAATATCTTTAACAATACACTGGAAAGCTTGTGTTGTTGCTGCACATTTATGATTCATCTCACCTCTCAGCAAGCTTCTAACAGTTGTCTTTCTGGTACGTTCTAAGTACAATAGGTATTCAAATAACATTGTGTCATCCAGATGTTTTTGATTCCCTTTGTCATAACATCCAAGCAGCACATCTACAATTATGCTGGTTAGAGTTTATGTCATTAAAGTTTATCATGTATGGAAGGTATCAAGAAACAATTTTGTCTATCACTAATAGATCCAAGATCTTTCTTTAACCAAAAATGCCAGGAATTGTCTGATTACACAGAACCTGGGATTTTCTACATGTAAAGCATATGATGTAAACTAGAGATCCTTCATCATTATAGTGTTATAAACATTCAGATGCAAATCCATAATCAATATGGATTTGGTGAAGCACCAAAAAGATCTAAAGTTTTCTTCAGTATGGCATAATACAAAATCTATTATCTGAAGTATTCTCAATGTACAACCCCAAGTCTTTGCACCATACATTGCTGTTAACTATTTTAAAGCCAATTTAATTTTCAGATTTAAAAAAAAAACCAGATATAAGAGGCAAGAGTCTGTGGTAGGATTTTTTAAGTTTAAGTCTGTGGTAGGATTTTTCACAAATCTCAAAAATTCAATGTGGTATTTGCATGGCCATATAAAATCGTATAATATATGGGCAGGCAAGTGGTCTTTTTCCTAAGAAGACTAGTTTAGGAGTGTGAAATACTGAAGCTAAAATTAAGATTAGAGCATCATTGTCTCATATACTGCTAGCTAAAACTCAGAAGAACCTTTTGCAGGTTTTCAGACTAACAATTTTTTTATTAAAAGGCATGAGTTTTCATGTCTTACAACCTGCTTCAACAGATATGATCATGATCAACTTAGGCCTTTTAATAAAATGCATTAGTTGGAAAAAAATGCTACCAGACTCTTAATTTTGGGCTACTGTAGACTAACACAGCACAAACTGCTGTGAGAATAGTGTTTCTCAACCATGTCATCTTGAAGAGTTGAAGGCCACAGTGACCTGTGGACTTCAATTCCAAGAATTCCCCAGTCAGTCTTGAAGTCCACATATCTTCAAGTTGACAAGGTTGAAAAACATTGTGTTAGAGGAAAGCACTCTATTTTTGCAACCTAACTCAAATTCATAACTGGATTACCAAGATTTCATGGGCTAAACATCCAAATGTTTCATCACCAAATGTAATATATCTCAGTGACTCTCGTGCAAATTCTTCTGCTGTTTTGGTGATCAGATTGGGTTGCTTATGCATGATCATTGGAGTAGAAACAGCAAAGGGAGTCACTGCCTGAAATAAGGAGAAAAATAACAGTCACTGTTTCACATTCCAGAAGATGTTGCAAACCGTAACATGTTCACACTTCATTGGAATAGGTAGGTAGGTAGGTAGGTAGGTAGGTAGGTAGGTAGGTAGATAGATAGATAGATAGATAGATAGATAGATAGATAGATAGATAGATAGATAGATAGATAGATATTGTGTTTTCCCCAAAATACAATATGTCCCAAAAATAAGGCCAAGGCTGATTTTTGGGGTGGGCATAAATATACGCCCTCCCCCGAAAATAAGCCCAAGTGAAGGGATGGGCGTGGCCAGCACAGGAGACAGCCCTTCCCTTTCCCCATCATCTCAGGGCTTCTTGTCCTCTTAATGGGATCAGCTGAGGTGCTCCGGTTGCCATTCAAGAAACAGCTGATTTGCAGGTGCAAAAATGGCTTGAAAATGGGAAGGGGGGATTTTGCCTCTTATTCTGTTCTGTCTGTGCTGACCTTCAGAACAGGGTGAGAGGCAGGAAAAACCCTCTTCCCCATTTTCAAGCCGTTCACAAAAAACGCCTATTCCGAGCCTTCAGCATATTCTAGGATTGCAACATTGAAGGCTCCGAATGGGGCATTTTTGCAAACGGCTCGAAAATGGGGAGGGGGGGATTTTCCTGCCTTTCATCCTGTTCTGAAGGAAAAGACGGTGTGTGGGTGAGAGAGATCCCTACCCCTCCCTCCCAAGGCAGCCACATCTCTCCACTAACCTACTTTCCTGCTCCATTCTCCACTGCCACGTGCAGGGCAAGAAAAGTAGTGTGTGGGACTACTTCCAACTTCACAACATCTTTTTTTTTTTTTTTTTTTTTTTGTGGGAAGTTGGAAGATCTGAATTTCTGGTTTGTGTGGAGAATTTGGGTCATTACGGCCGCAGGCAAGCAGGTGATGGGATGGAGAGGGTGGGGCTGGTGGGCTTGCTGCCTCCTGCTCCTCAAAAATAATAACACATCCCCGAAAATAAGGCCAAGCCCTTATTTGGGGGGCGGGGGTCAAAAGAAAATAAAACCCTGTCTTATTTTTGGGGAAACACGTTATACATACATACATACATACATACATGAAAAGGATTTTTATAAGTAGAAGGCCCCCAACATGTAAATCTATTAAATTGATTTGATGCTTATTGGAAAAAGAAAAAAAGAAATGTAAATTACCTGTATCACAATTCCTTTTGATTTATATTCCATTTGAAGTGCTTTGGAAAATGTATATACAAAAGCCTAGGTAGTATTACAGAGAAATCAAGGGACAGTTTTAAAGACTATGACATTGATTGTAGATGTTTGTCAAGTTATTTGGTAGATCTAAAACCTGATTTCATTCAAGGCCCTTTTTCAAAATCTTTCTATTTTTCCCTTCCTATCACTACCTAGTGCCATTGGTAAATAGTTCTTTCCAACTGAGAATATAGAAAGTTGCACCCACATTCAGTTCAATTAATTCAGGTATAAAAGATCCCTTGAGACATTCACAAAATATATGTTAATTTGGAAAAGAGGATTATCCAGGAATCCCAATCACAAAAGAGCTGCATATAGTCTCTCCCTCTAGTGAACTGGCAGTTATTTTTATAAGTAACATGTTCAGGTATTCCAAATAAATATTTGAAAAAAGAATAATAATGTAAGAACTGGGACAGATAAACAAGCTTGCTATCATAATAATGGGGAAGAAAGATGAAATGGCTCAAAATAAAACTGATACAGTTTACCCAATTCTCCCCCTCCTGTTTTGGGCAAATTGTATTTGTCTTCTGGTAACTTTTTAAAAAAAAATAATTTGGGATTAAAACAAAAATACTCTAGACAAAGTTTCTGCCTTTTTTTGTCTTGCTTAATTTGTACTAGCAGACTAATAAATAAATGTGTACATGGGCTGATGGCATTGTCCTATGTTCCTATTTCATCAGTTCATGGGCAAAAAAACCCCACTATTTCTTTGGTTTTCCAGTTTCTCTAACATCAGGGCTCTGAATAACCTTTCCAGGGTTCATCACAGTCTTGTAATGGGAGTATGTCTGATTTTAGCTTTTAGAAAAGAACATCAGGAATATTGCACAGCTGTTCAGATCTCCCTTTAGGGAAGCCTAACTCCATTATGACAAGATATTTTTTTTTTAGTCTCATAAAACCGATAACAATAGATAAAAACTGAAATACAAAAAAAAAAAATTCAAACCATACCTTAGATGCAGAATATATTGTATATAAAGGACAAGGAAAGGTGCCAAGGGCTGATGAAAGGTTAAGAATTAGACCTTTTTTTCTGAAATGTAAAATGAAAATACCTTTTAGGTATCTTGCATGCACTAAACTAATATGCTTACTTAGGTTTCATAGACGCCAGTACTTACCCAAGCTCAATTTTCTTAGATCACTAAAAATTTATGCCATTTCATTGAGCTAACAAGTATTTACACTCATATAAGACAAGGACTCAAGACATGGTGGCTCAGTGGCTAAGATGCTGAGCTTGTCGATCGAAAGGTGGGCAGTTCAGTGGTTCAAATTCCTAGTGTCACGTAATGGTGTGAGCTCCCATTACTTGTCCCAGCTTCTGCCAACCTAGCAGTTTGAAAGCACGTAAAAAATGCAAGTAGAAAAATAGGGACCACCTTTGGTGGGAAGATAACAGTGTTCCATGTGCCTTTGGCATTTAATCATGCTGCCCACATGACCACAGAGACATCTTTGGACAGCGCTAGCTCTTCGGCTTTGAAACAGAGATGAGCACTGCCCCCTAGAGTCAGGAATGACTAGGACATATGTGCGAGGGGAACCTTTACCTTTTAAGACAAGGACTGCAAGATCTCTGTTTCCTTTGATGTATGGAGAAATCCACAATAAAAAAAAAACACCTGCCATAATGTATAGTATATCTTTCAAGGCCAACCTGCAAACTGCTAAAATAACATTAACTAATGGATTCAAATACCTGGTGAATTTGTAGTTCATTAGCAGTTACAGTTGCTTAATTTATGGGCAGAAGAGAATTGCCATGTAACTGTTAAGGAATTCGCAGAGTAACCCTTGAATAGCAAGGGTGTACACATGAAAGCAATTGAGAGTAGATACGAATAAACGCAGTCAACACACAGATACACTGAGTTGTGTTTACTTTCAGGAAATAGTAAGGCACAGTCCAATAAACAGTCCAGGTCATACACATATAAAGCAGGAGATAGCAAAATGACAGTCCAGGGATAATCCAATAACAAAGTCTTCTTACCAGTCATCGTAGTCATTCACAATAAACAGTTCTTCTGGATTTGCAAACAGTAGCATATAGAGATAACAGAGAGCAAGAACAACGAAGAGAAACAAACCATGTTTCTAGCTCCCCCTTAAGGAGATTGGCTACAGAGCTAATTAATCAGGACACATTATGATGCAATACAGCAGTCTTAAAGCTATATTGATGGTTTATATATTGCCAACCCAACAAGGTAGGTAATTCTTATTTCCTAACAGGAACATCCTTTCTATGATACTGGATGGGCTGCATAAGCTGACCCTGTGATATGATCTAATATCTGGTTTGTAACTATTCAGTACCGTATTTTCCGGCGTATAAGACGACTTTCTAACACACAAAAATCTTCTCAAAAGTTGGGGGTCGTCTTATACGCCGGGTGTCCGTCTCCTGTAACCAGGCAGACCAGCCCGAAAGGCTTTGACGAGCCTTAAATGGCTCTAAGGAGCCAAGCTGAATTGCCTGCTGAGTTGCCGCTAATCAGCTGAGTTACACGCAAGCCCCCTGTAAAAGGAAAAAACTTTCCTTTTACACAACGCTGGCCATCCCAGCTGAGATTAGCAGGCAACTGAGCTGGGATCGCCAGAGCTTGGATGGCCAAGCGCTGTGTAAAAGGGAAAAACTTTTCTTTTACACAACGCTGGCCATCCCAGCTGCTAATTTTTGCCTGCTAATTGCTCCGTAGCAAAAATCCCCCCCCCCACCTCCAGCTTGCTTACCTTAGCTGCTAGCCGCAACGCTTGCCTTGCCTTGCCTGCAATCCATTGCATCAGCAAGCAACTAAATCTCCCTGCCTGCTTGATTGCAGGCAGGGAGATTTAGTTGCTTGCTGATGCAAGCAACTTGTGGACTTCAACTCCCAGAATTACTCAGCCAGCAAAGCAAAGCTGGCTGAGGAATTCTGGGAGTTGAAGTCTACAAGTCTTAAAGTTGCCAAGGTTGGAGACCCCTGTTCTATTGGGTAAGTTTTTTTCCCCCTTTGGGAGCTTTAAAAAAATAGTTAATTGGGGGGTTTTTTAGTTGTTCTTTTTTAGACCTAGCCATTTAAAGGCTAGGTCTAAGTTTTAGGCTAGGAAGTTTTAAATTTAGCTTTCATATAAAAATAAAAATAAAAATAATAAAAATAAAAATAATAAAAATAAAAATAAATAAAAATAAAAATAAATAAAAATAAAATGTGTGCAACTTTCTGAGATTTAATGTGTTTCTGTAGAGTTTCACTCTAACTACACAAACACACAAAATCTCACAAAGCTGTATGTGGAATTTTGTGTGTGTAAACCCACAATGTAAAAGTTGTTTTTTTGGGCTTTTTGTGGCTGTGTGAGGTTCCTGCTTATTGCAGGGGCCATTTTGGGTCTAGCACAACTGCTTTTACATTGTGGGTGAGCCAGTTGATGTTTTTTAATTTTTATTTGGTGTGCGTTGGAAGAGGGGTCGTCTTATACAGCAAGTATAGCCCAAACCCTATATTTTTACAGGAAAAGTTGGGGGTCGTCTTATACGCCCAGTCGTCTTATACGCCGGAAAATACAGTACTTTGGAAAAAGGTGTAATTTATGTCAATCCAAATCAGCCCAATGTTCATTAAAATTGAAAAGCTTCCCTGAAGAAAACAATAAATAAATTATAATGTGGAAAATTGCTTTACCTTGCCACCATTTGTTTCAAAATGATTCGCGTCATCTAAAAAGAAAAGGATAATTAAAACTACACCTCATAACTTGTTTGAGAAAATTCAGCAAAGATCGTCAATATAGTCCTTGCAATAGCCCTAAACATACCGATGACCCAAATTAATATTGACTCGGATTGTGTGATTGTGTGTGTGTGTGTGTGTGTGTGTGTGTGTGAGAGAGAGAGAGAGAGAGAGAGAGAGAGAGAGAGAGACAGAGAGAGAGAGAAAGAGAGAGACTTTTTTTCCCTCTCCTTTTGAAAGAAAGTACTTCACCGCAGGGGTGAAATGCTACCGGTTTGCATCTGTTCAGGTGAACCAATAGCAGTGGCAACACAAGGCTCCGCCCACCCGCATGTCATTACTTCCTGTTTTTAACCAGGAAGTAACCTGTTTTTTACCCTCTGTGCATGCGCAGAAGGCTTTGCGCATGCACAGAGGGTCCAAAATTGCATGCGCACAGCATGCACACTTCCGAACTAGGTAAGTAGATTTCACCCCTGCTTCTCTGCCTGAAAACATTCCTAGAATTGTTGAATCAGAAGGTCCCATGAAGGACATAAATGCAAGCTGAATGCCAAATGCTCAAAATGCTACCGCATGAATGGATAATCATAATTCGAGGAGGAAAGGTCATAAGTAGCCTTTTTGAAATTCATTGTAACTTTGATCAGTCATTAAACAGCTGATTGCAAGTTGAGGACTACTTGTATTCTCATCATTTCAAATGTGCCTTCCGTCTTAAAAAACATAGATTCAAGTAGCAAGGAAACGCTTTTGCATCTTGTTAAAGTAAACAAATGAGAAGTGATAGCCAAAGTTTTCCATGAACACTTCCAGGTAAGGCTTTTGTTATGCAACTATTGTCTGCTTATAACATTCAGATTTTCTTCAATATTTTTCTTTCTAGAGATAAAGTCAGTTAAGTCGAAAAAACAAACTTGCCAATGTGGGAAGGTCCAGTTCCCTATCTCTGTTGAGGCTGCACTAAATGGTATTTTTGACAAGTCTATATACTTTCCTACATCGTCTATATCCATGATGGTGAACCTATGGCATGCGTGCCCAAAGTGGCACATGAAGCCATGTCACCCAGTAAGCTCAGCCTTACCTGTTTGTCTTCTGGGTTTCTGGTGAGCATGTGTGCGCGATGATCAGCTGTACTATGACAATGCCGAAAACTGGCCTGCGCATGTGGGCCAGCCAGCTGATTGGTGTGCATGAGTGCCAAAACCCAGAAGTTCAGCTTTTCCAGAGCGCAATCCCTTCGTGCACACAGCAGTGTTGAAAACTGGCCTGTACATGCGTGCCGCCCAGCTGATCATCAGGTACACATGCATACTAGAACCCAAAAGTTTGACTTTTCCGGAGCGTGGCCCTGACATTTCCATGTAACCTTTTCGGCACTCAGTGCCAAAAAGGTTCACCATCACTGGCCTATAGCTAAATGATAAGCAAGGGCACTAATATATCTGTTTTCACATATCTACCACTAAAATTCTTTTGATTGTATGATGCGATGGGAAAGTAAAACTGATATGTCCAGGTTTAGAAATTTTGTTTTGCTATCGTGCATTAGCCATATTCAGTTTTAGCTAGCCTAAGTGGTTACCCATTCTGATGTCATGTTTCACCATCCAAAGAGGAAGGGAACCAGCATAAAGGCAAAGTGGAGGAACAGAAAACTCTTGGATGCAAATGATATAACAGAAGGAGAAGAGTTGTGTAAGTACCATCCTTAGTCTGTGGGATGACAAAGAGTTGCAACCCAGCATCTTATGGAAGGCCAGACATTGTAAATGTCTATGTTTCTTTGCATTCAGTTCAAATGTCATACCTGGCTTTTTGGCAAACATTCTGGTCTGGTCTGGTCTGTAATACATACCTTAGTGATAGACATGATGTTGCAATTAATGAGGTCCTGTTGAAAATAATAAATGGGTTACATGGCAGTTATGCTGATTTGAAGGGAACAACATGCTCAGAAAGTTCAGTTTGACCTCAGTTTCTAGAATGAGATGTTTAAAAATCTGTTCCCACCATGGCTGCATGAGCCCTCCTATTTCATGAGGATTAATTTGCTTATATAGCATAAACCAATCATTATTCAGCATGATGACTTTTATGTATCACAAGTCAATCTTCCCCAACTTAACATTTTTCCTTTCTATAAAATTGGTACTTTTACTGCCTACAATCCAAAACAACCATTTTGTGATGTTCCATTACACTTCCTCAAATATCCAATTGTGTCCAGAAATGCACGTTTGATTCTAGTCAAAATGTTAGAGAAGAACAACCAGACCAGGGGTGAAATCCAGCAGATTCTGACAGGTTCTGGAGAACCGGTAGCTGAAATTTTGAGTAGTTCGGAGAGCCGGTAGCAGAAATTTTGTGTAGTTCGGAGAACCGACAAATACCACCTCTGGCTGGCCCCAGGAGTGGGGAGGGAATGGGGATGTTGCAGTATCCTTCCCCTGGAATGGGGTGGGAATTGAGATTTTGCAGTATCTTTCCCCAAGAGTGAAGAGGGAATGGGGATTTTGCAGTATCCTTCCCCTGGAGTGAAGAGGAAATGGGGATTTTGCAGTATCCTTCCCCAGGAATAAGGAGGGAATGGGGATTTTGCAGTATCCTTTCCCTGAAGTGAAGAGGGAATTGAGATTTTGCAGTATCCTTCCCCAGGAGTGAAGAGGGAATGGGGATTTTGCAGTATCCTTCCCCTGGAGTGGGATGGGAATGGAGATTTTGCAGTATCCTTCCCCTGCCATGCCCACCAAGCAACACCCATCAAGCAACCCCACCCCCACCAAGCCATGGCCACAGAACCGGTAATAAAAAAATTTGGATTTCACCACTGAACCAGACCCACACATGTAGAGTTCAAAGTAATTCTATGATCACAATAGAAATATACAAGGTAATATTTCGGAAGAGGCTCAACCTTGAATGCTAGAGTATAAGAAGGAAGGGTAGTAAAGCACTGTTGAGTTTATAGCTCAACTCAATAAAGTATAATTTTATGATCCCTGTGGAGTTGATTCTCTGGTCTGTTCTACATAGTGTGGCTGATAGTACACTTTGTGTGGAAAAAACCGAATACATGATCTTATTACTATTATAGAAGAATCCTTACCTCATCTTTGTCTGGAATATTAAGAAAATGGCACGGAAAGCGATTAGGTAGCATTCCAACATTGTTAACTAATAAAAAAGGGTGGAAAAAGCAAATTAGGATCATGAAGCATGGTGGAATCATTAGAGCCTCTGGATCACATGCAGCCCAAAGTCCCACTCTTTTGGTCTCCAGAGCCTCCCGCCTCCTAAGTTGTATTGGCATTTTTAAAAGACAAAGCACCATTTTTCTCTGCTGAAAGAAACAAAAAAAAAGAGGAACCAAACCATTTATGCCCTTGCCTTTTTTGATGAAATAACCAACTCCCTATAATAGGTTCCCAACCCTGCCTGGTTGTTTTTTTCTGAAGATAGAGAATACACAGAATCCATTCAAATAAACATGATTCTTGAGTGTTGTTTCCTAATAACACTAATGTCAGATCAACCACGTCTATCTGATGATGACAATTTAACAGTATGTAAATTTAAAGGGTACAAGAAGAGAAACTATCACACACCATGTTTTGCTGAGTCATGGCTGATGCTTTTCAGCCATGATTCAGGCTGAGTTATAGTACCAAGCAGCATTGGTAGCAAGGGTGAAATCCAACAGGTTCTGGAGAACCAGTAGCAGGAATTTTGAGCAGTTCGGAGAACCGGTAGTGGAAATTTTAAGTAGTTTGGAGAACTGGCAAATACCACCTCTGGCTGGCCCCAGGAATGTGGAGGGAATGGGATTTTGCAGTATCCTTCCCCTGGAGTCTGGTGGGAATGGAGATTTTGTAGTATCCTTCCCCTGCCAGGCCCACCAAGCCACACCACGCCCACCAAGCCATGCCCACAGAACCGGTAGTAAAAAAAAATGGATTTCACCTAGCTAGCCAAAGTTGTTCATATATGCTTGCATATATGAACAACTTTTGGAAGGCTCTGGATATGGGTGATACAGTCCTACTGGTTCTTCTGGATCTCTCAGTGGCTTTTGATACTATTGACCTTGTTGAATTGGCTCCAGGAACTGGGAGTGGAGAACACTATTCAGCAGTGATTCTCCTCCTTTCTCTGTGGTCAGTAGCAATCAATGCTAGTGGGGGAGGAGAGGTCCAATCCTGAGCCCCTATTATGTGAGGTATTTAATGACACAAGTCTCTCTTTCTTTCTTTCTATTTAATTTATAGGATGCCACTGGGAGAAGTCATTCATCAACATGGGATTTGGTATCAGTAAGCTGATGTGTGGATGATACCCAATTATATATTTCTACCCCATGCTAGGCAAGTGATGCTCATCAGATGCTGACTTAATGCCTGCAGGTTGTAAGGCAGAGATCTTCAAACTTGGCAGTTTTAAAACTTGTGGACTTCAACTCCCAGAATTCTGGGAGTTGAAGTCCACAAGTCTTAAAGCTGCCAAGTTTAAAAACTTCTCTAGTAAGGCCTTGAATAGGAAGGAGTTGGCTTTCACTCAATCTTAGCAAGATGCAATGCTTGTGGGATTTTGGTCCATCAGGGTCAGAAGAACAGAGATTTCTGACTCTGGACAGGTAACACTCTCCTGTATAGGGAAAAGGTAAAAAGGGCAACTGACAAAAAAATTGTTTTGTTTTTATTAGTTTCCCCAATTAAAGTAGAGGTTAAAAATTAAATTCTTATACACTTGTCATTGGTTGCTTTTATTGATGGATGACTTTTAAAAAACTTTACCAGAGTTTTAATGTTTTTTTAAAAAAATGGTTACATTTAACTAATTCATAAAAAGGAACATCTCTTTGAACCAGTTTAATTTTTGGTAACTTCGTTTTTCTATTCTTGATTATCTTACCTAAAATTCCAATTTCTAATCCTTGAAGATTTTCTTCAATGTTTTCATATATGTCATTTTCTGTGAAGTCAGCTTGTATGATTTTCACAGTTCTCTTAGTTGTTTGTTCTGCATGGAGAGGGGTTTATATTAATTTATTTTTCCCCTATAATTGTATTATATTATTATATTAAACATTATTGTATTATATTTAAATAGATTACATCTAATAGATTAAATCTATGAAAGCAGGGACCTTACCTGGAATATTACATCCATTTAAATATATTTGGAGCCAGTTTGCTGTTTATGTGGCAGAAACACTGGAAAACAGTTACTATACGACTTAATATCAGATATTCAATTAATTCATGCTGGAAGTCACACAATGAATAAGAAGTAGCTTCCAAAATTTATTGTAACTTTTACTAAAATCTTATTTTAGGAAAAACTACACAATTTTTGTTTACCTTAGAGATTAACAGATGAATTAGCATGTAAGCTTTAGTATTAATAAATGTTGGTCAAATTCTTAGTAAGCAAGACATTGTATTGCTTACTAAGTGATTGTATGTTATGCCATGAATAAATCAATTTTTGTCTTCCAGCAGTTTATGGTGTTTTGCTATTAGATTCAGAAGCATTTTCTTGAGAAAGATGTAGTGAATGATAGGACAATATTTACCTCTACTGATGTTGCAAAGTTTCTTTAACTGATGACATGTTAGTTCAATAAAAATAGCTTTAGAACAATATAATGCATTATTCTGATCTATTGATCACAATGACATTTGAAACATAATACATGTAGTTCTTGCTTTCTGACCATTTGTTCAGTCAGTGACTGAAATTACAATGGAGCTGAAAAAGATGATTTGTGACCTGGCCTCAAAGTTGCACAATGTCCCTGCAGTCACTGGATCACAATTCTGGCAATTGGCACACATTTACGAGGGTCACATTACCCACACAGTCATATGATCACCATTTGCTTCCATTAAGCAAATGCTTCCATCAAGCAAAGTCAATAGGGAAGCCGGCAGGAAGTTGCAAATTGTGGTCAAGTGATGTTGCACTTAACCCACAGTGATTGACTTAATGAACTGCTAGTCCCAACTCTGGATTGAAAGTGAGGATAATATTGTACAGGAAGCCATGATGGTTCATTTAAAAACTAAAATAAAATTCCACAATTGCACTTTATTTGAACTTAACAGAATTAAGTCTCTACCCAGGCATTGTTCTACTGGTAGAACTTAAACTTTCTGCATGCAGTATTAAACCAGTGTCCTTTCTATTCCCTTCCTCTAAATGTAACTTTCAGTCTGATTAGATATGAAGGCTTTCTCCTTGTTTTGTATAATTTTTGCTTCATTCTAATGAAGAATTCTTCTGCTGTGAGGCTACAATGTGAACATGAGACATAATGGGCAAAGTTCTTTCTTTTTAAAAACTTACCAATTTCCAAGGCTACCTTCTCCAAGTTTTTGAATGACCGACTTATGAGAACCACATTTAACCCATGCTTGGCAAGCTGAAAGACAAAGTTTTGCAATATTTAAAATTTTATGCTGAATTAATGGAGCATCTCCTAAATGCTCCTAAAAAAGCATACTTAAATGCTATAAACCTAGTCCCACCATTTAGAAGAATTGAGCATGGGTGGTTGTGGGTGTATCTTCAAATATTTACTGTGTAAAATTTAATACATTCGCTTTATATGAGTCCATGGAGAAAATCAGTGTGGTTTCTAGAAGTCAAAAGTATTTTTGCACATATACAATTCATCACCTTTTGTATGACTGTGTTACAAAAACAATCTCAAAAGTCTCTTCTCTGTAAACTAGAATATCCAAGACTATATATATTATAGGGTGACTACTCAAAATACTTTTTCTTTCCTGGTTTAAAAATATGGCATCATAAAACTTAGTGTTAGATCTACGAAAGAAGCATATTGAGTTTTCACTGATTTGTTGTTTGGTGTGATCCATCACACATAGGTCCCAATTCCTTCAGATGGAATAGCAATATTCTGTGTAAACAGGTGGCTTTCACCCTGTGGTGAAATATTTCAAATAATTTAACAACCGGTTCTCTGCCCTAATGATTTCTTCCAACAACCAGTTCTTCCAACTGCTCAGAAAGTTAACAACTGGTTCTCCTGATGTGGTGCGAACTGGCTAAATCCCACCACTGCTTTCATCTCACCCCCTTGAATCTGATGCCATGGAAAACATCTGATATTGTCAATTTATTGACAAAGAACTCAGTTCACTTCCTGGATTTGAAGCCATGCTTAGTAATGTCCACAGAAATCTTTATCATGCAAAACACTGTCTGTTTGTATCAAATTGTTCTGAACCCAGATAATTATTGAAGGCAATGGATTATCCCTGTATTAAAGTATTTTTTAAAGTATCTTTTGTATTCCTGTTCTTATGCAAGAGAGGACATGATGGCTCAGCGATTAAAGACACTGAGCTTGAACCCAGGTTCAAGATCCAGGCATTGGGCAACAGGATGAGCTCACATTCCAGCAGTTCAAAAGCATGCAAATGTGAGTAGATTAATAGGTACCACTTTGATGAGAAGGCAACAGCATCTTATGCACCTTTGGCATATAGCCATGATGGCCACATGACCATGGAAATTGTCTTTAGACAATGCTGGCCAAGAAATGGAAGTGAGCACTGTGCCTAAACTCAGACATGATTCGACAGGGATACCTTTACCTTTTACTCTTATGCAAATGGATGGAAAAGAAATTAGTCTTTATAAAAGAATCCAATGCAAATGGAAATTCAGATCAATTCTCATGATTGGGGCAGGGTCAGTTTATGTTGTCATTCATAATGTCAAATCTTCCACTCTGCCACTATCCTGCCAATGAACTGTAATTCCCTTGTTCCCAGATATCAATTAAATCTGAAGAAAAGGAGAACTTATTGTTTTTCTACCACTCTGTTGCATGCATAGATATGTACCAGAGTGGTAGACAGATTAGTGGAATGATTTATAACCACAAGTTTATTTATTTATTCATTTATTTATTTGCATTTTTATATCGCCCTTCTCCCACAGGACTCAGGTTGGTGTACAGCCAGAGTAAAAACACAATATACCATGAATTTAAAAAGTTTAAAAGTATTAAATAATTTGGCCCAGTTTTGTTAAAAAACCCAAAATTAATATACCCAATTAAAAATTTCACTTAGTTTGTCAGCCCAGCCTGTTGGAATAGTAGGGTCTTAAGGGCATGGCGAAAGGTACGGAGGTTGGGGATCCTAAGTATCTCCAGGGGCAATTCATTCCATAGGGTGGGAAGCCCCACAGAGAAGGGTCTCCTTCTGGGTGTCACCAGTCGACATAATTTGACCAACGGCACCCTGAGGAGTCCTTCTCTGTGAGAGCGTACTGGCTGGTGGGAGACTATTGGTGGCAGATGGCGATCTTGTAAATACCCAAGTCCTAAGCCATGGAGTGCTTTAAAGGTGATAACCAACACCTTGAATTGCACCCAGAAGACCACTGGGAGCCAGTGCAGCTCGTGCAGGAGACGTGTTACATGGGTCCGTCATGTCGCCCCCATAATCACCCGTGCGACCGCATTCTGGACCAGTTGGAGCCTCCACGTGCTCTTCAAGGGGAACCTCATGTGGAGAGCATTACAGTAGTCCAGACAGGAGATGATGAGGGCATGAGTGACCATGTGCAGAGCGTCCTGGTCCAGAAAGGGATGCAATTAGTAGATCAGACGAACCTGATAGAAAGCCCCTCTGGCCACAGCTGTCATATGATCTTCTAAAGACAGCCGTGTATCCAGGAGGATGCACAGGTTGCAAGTTCTCTCTGTGGGGGCCAAAATCTCATCCCCAATAGCCAGCGATGGAATCAGCTGACTATACCGGGATGCTGGGAGCCACAGCTACTCGGTCTTGGAGGTGTTGAGTCTGAACTTGTTTCTCCCCATCCAGATCTGCATGGCCTCCAGGCATCGGGACATCATGTGAAGGACATCATTGGGGTGGTCCGGGGTGGAGATGTACAAATGGTATTTGAGAGTAGCCCAAATACCATTTGGGCTACTCCTTTGTAACTACAACATTGGCATTCCAGCAATGAAGTAAAAATAAGAAACCTGACACCTCTTTGGCAAGTTGGAAGATCAATTTTGGCACAGTATTAATGATAAACTATTTACAAAGCATACAAGAATGTATTCTAAACTATCTTTGCCCAAAATATTTGGTCATGAAGTACGTTTACAACCTCCAAGGAGTAGGCTCTTCCAATTCCATCTCCTGCTCCAGTGACCACTAAAAGAAAAAGAATATAATCTTTAAATATCTTATTCCCTTTATACATCTTAATATATATTTCCCTCTCACTTTCATCTTCAGAGGTAAGACAGGGAGGGGCCTAGCAAATGCATTTGACCTCATTTATATTAGAACAGAGTTTTTATTACATTGGTTTTGAAATAGCATGGAAAGCAGGACATGGGGAATTTGGTGATTTGGTTTTATAATACGCATCAATCAAATTGCTTGTCTAAAATCTCTTTAAATTGCAACCAAGGCTATACCTGTTGGAAAGTGGAAAAATGAAGTTAAAGTTACTCAAAAGATTGTACTTTAAGAGAGCTTGAAATTAAAGACAGACATTGTCTTAAAAGTAGTAAAAGTCTGAATACCAAAAGTCAGGAGAAAGTAAATTATTACTTAATTTCTTGGACCCTGCTTTAGGAAGATACAAACTCAGTAAAAATTCATTGAAAATTCTTCACCTAGATATAACAGATCTAAGCTAGAAGCTATACAATACTATAGAAATTCAGTGATTAATTGAGAAAATATTGTTTATAGAAAATATGGGAATAAGATATCCAATCATGATATATCTGAAAGTAAAAATCTGTCCTTTTTCACTGAAAAATAAATATTGGTGAATTCGAGGGGATTTTATATAGACATAGGAAATAACATCTTTACAAATGCTCTAATTTTTCTTAATTCCTGAACATCAGAACATCATGCTTTCAATAAGACTTGATCCTAGGAGAAGGCACTTAGGACTGCAAATTAATTTCACAGTGCTTATATTTGTTTCCTTCCAAGAGTTTACTTTGCAGTGATGTTGTAGCAAAGTTTCATACAAAAATACCCCTGTGGAAAATTGTAAGAGATTAGGAAAAAGAAAACCTGGGGCAGTTCAGCAATCATAAGTCTAGTATGGTTGTGATACAAGCCTACCAAGTTTTAATAAGATAAGATGTCTGTTTGTTTGTTTGTTTTTCTGCTGAAGATACTTGCAGATTCGAATGAGATATTTTAAAAAAACAAACCAACAGCCAGTGGTTCTTAATCTTTTATGTCTTCTCACCCAATCCTTCTCCCTCTACCAAAGAATATAAATCCCACCAAGAATCTCTTCCCAAGAATGGCAATTACTGTACATGTTTACAGATGATCTAAGTTACTTATCATTAATGGTTAAAATTTCAGTCTTATTCTGTGATGCATCCCACTATTAAAGAACTACAGTCCAGAAAAGGGAAAATTTATTTGCATCTACAAAATGAGGACAGAATCATCCTGGAATAAAAATATACACACACATATGCACAAAACAGCAATTGCATTCTTGAAAAGCAGAACATTTAGTATTAAAAATATTATGAAATTGCATAACACAAACAAATAGCCAGTTGGATTCCAAGCCATTACTTGCTCATTTAAAATGTTTTCCAAATAAAGGGAAATTATTTTCTATGTGCTGCATTAAAAAAAGAAAATGAAAGGAAATCTGTAGCAATGTGTTAGAACAATGAAACAAGTCCCTATGCCTCTCCTGAATTCTCCAGGCTTTCAGACATAAGCCATATGGAAAACTGACTTTCTAGCACTGAGCTAGAAATATCTAATATCATTCCTCTCCACAGTGGCATATAAGAATAGCAAAGGTGCCTTTACCTGCCCATTCTCCCATTGAATGAAAATAAGATGGAAGTTTTCATATGGAAACTGACTTTCTAGCACTGAGCTAGAAATATCTAATATCATTCCTCTCCACAGTGGCATATAAGAATAGCAAAGGTGCCTTTACCTGCCCATTCTCCCATTGAACGAAAATAAGATGGAGGCAAAATATTCCATATGTAAGGAAGAAAATACTTCAAAAACCAGATGCACTTTAGCAGGAAAATGGAACAACAGATGCCTCCAAGGAGAGCAAGCAGCGTCTGGAATTCATCCATGAGAAACTGATAAAAGGAGAGAGTGGACAAGTGCTGAAACAATCCTTGCTTTCATCCAACCTACAACTACTTTGAAAGCTGGGCTAGCAGAAGAGAAATAAATATACCCAATCATAACTTCTGAAGTCATTTGAATCTTTTTCCATGGATTACACTCAGAATAATAACAAAATGATGTCTTCGTCCTGATATGTAACAGTATAGCAGATAAGCAAACCAAAACATGAGTTCCAGAGCCAAGTTGATACTTTTCTTTTTTTCTAAAAATAACACAATGTTTGGGCTTCTTGAGATGAGCTCACTCCTAATATATGGAAGCTGTCATGATGTCACCATCATCTGATGGTGATGATCTAGTCTCTCAATTTGTTACTGAGGGTCACTGTTATCTCCTTGTTTATAAATTCACTAACCCAATAGAATAGAATAGAATAGAATAGAATAGAATAGAATAGAATAGAGTAGGGTAGGGTAGGGTAGGGTAGGGTAGGGTAGGGTAGGGTAGGGTAGGGTAGGGTAGAATAGAATAGAATAGAATAGAATAGAATAGAATAGAATAGAATAGAATAGAATAGAATAGAATAGAATAGAATAGAATTCCTTATTGGCCAAGTGTGATTGGACACACAAGGAATTTGTTTTAAGGTTTTTATATATAATCATTGAATTTGCTGTTGTTTCTTGCAGCATTATTTAGTGGATTCACAGAGCAACCTTCTATTCAAGAATAGAAGAATAAATCCCATTAAATACATTAGATAGCAAATATAGGATTGCAACCTATATGTCACCTTTCCTTCAAATGGAAAGGTAAGTAGCATTACTATTACTACTAATATTGCTACAACTACCACTGTGGATGGCCAGCCAAAAGGAGCTGTTCAGAAGGCGCACAGTAAAGAATATGAATTTGTTTATAGCTATTTCTGAATGTGTGTACAGAGAAGCGCATGAGTGTTTGAATATGCGTTGGGACTATTCAGTGAGTTTGGGGTCAATCACTCCTTCTTAATCAAATCTTGAATCTTGAACCCAATCAAGATCTTCTAAGGTCCATGCAGATTGTGACTTAAAAAATTAGCTCAGCTCTCAAACAGCATAGACTCAGAAATTCAAAGCTTTTTCCTCATCAGCATGGAATTATTATAAGGAGTTCCCAGAGTGGAAAATGAGCATCACTTTTGATCAGAAAAATAATGTTTTGTTGCCTTGCCAGATCTTGACTTACTGGTAACTTGTTTTCAATTTATTAAAAACCACAATCCCATACACAATGTGGAAAATCTGATCATGGATTTTTCCAAATAATTCTTATCAGGTCTTTTCCCAAAATTGGACAAATTCTAAATATGTGGATTTCATTTCCAACATTTCTCAGAAATTGCCAGGCTGTCTGGAATGGAAGAACATACATCTAGAAGTTGCCAAGATTGGAGAACATTGTGCTAGGCTAGTGTTTCTTACACTCCTTCCCACTTTTAAAAATAAGGACCCCAAGAAAGCTTTTGTTCGTATGGGTTATATTTATCTATATTTTTTAGTATTACACATTCAAATTGGTGCATTGGCTGCCACTACCACTTCTCGCAATTATTTGATGGAATTTTAATATTGTATTATTTTTCAACATAGGCTGGCAAATAGTTTTGGATCCCTGAGAGGATGGTGGTGACCCTCAGAGGTTATAGGTCCCCACTCCAGATGATGGAATTTAGCAAGAAAAGCTGAGTAGGCAGAATTTTTGGACCTGAAGGATTCTTAGAAATACATCCCACCTAAAAGGAACCCTCCCAATCAGAGGTGGGTTTCAAAGATTTTTACTACTGGTTTATCCAACACGCGCACGCTCGCATCACGAGCATGCCTTCTACGCATGCGCCCGGCCTTCCATGCATGCGCTTTGCTCTCACGCGTGCCTTCTGCGCATGTGTGCAGATAATGTGGCTAAATAGAACAGCATAGTACCGGGGCAAGTGGGCAGGCCCACCCGCCATCTCCGCTACCGGTTCACCCTTTTTGTACAATTACAATGCTAGTTGTAGCATTTCAATATTTTTACAAATGTCTTATGGTTAATGGTGGTGTCCAAGTTGCACTCTTGTAAATAAATACAATTTATTTTGCTTTTCCAGTGTAATTATTCTTTAATTAAACAGTTTAAAAATATTGAATTCAGGTGGGACAGGAAGGCTGATAGAGAGCACAGAAATTTCTTTGGGGCATATTTGCTTTGCCCCAAATGCTCTATTTCCTGCAACTAATGTGTGTAAATACAGTAAGTTCAGGTTACAAGTTATATTGTTTTTTGCTGCTACTTTCTGGTTCCTTTCAAGTAAGACTTTTATGCTATACTGCCTTGCTTCTTTCATGGAATTTAGAATATATCAGTATTTCCTTGATATAATTTCAGATGAATTTAAGATACAAAGCAAAATCTAAATACCTTCAATAAATATGTTTATAGAAGAATACTTCTTGGGAGCTTATTCTAGCAAATAGAGCTTTGAATGAAATTAAATTAGCATGTTTCTTCTAAAGGATGACCTTCCTACATAGATTATACTGAAATAAAGCATCTAAAACAGGATTAACAATGACTAGCATTCATAAATTCACTGAATTCCCTATTTAACAATGTAAATCTCCAAGCTGTTGGTTCAGTGAGCATTTGTTATATTTGCAAATTTTCCCACCACTTTGGTTTGGAATCTGGGCAAAGGTCACCCTAGCCTGGTACTCATCTGCTCTATCAGGGGAAATACAATATTGTCACAGATCAAGGATGAAACTTATCAGATCCTAGGGAGCCACAGACATACCCCCAAATCACTCTATTTTGCTAGTGTTGCTCTGAAGCTTTTGGATAAGCCCTTGTAAAACATGTTGCAATAACACAATCCAATTACCGAAGAAATCTTTTCTCTTGCCTCAAGATTTGGAAAAAAGCACTTTGACAACTGTGAGGAAAAACCTCACATTTAATTTTTAAAAAGTAGCCAGAGACTCTGACTTGCATTTCATTCATCAGTAACACCGAAGTTTTGCCTTGCAACAAATTTGCAAATTAAGTTCTCTTTCATTATGTAACCTTTCCACTATATCATCAAAGGCATTTAAAAAAACTATGTAAAACTTGTTTTTGTATGTGATAACAGTATCCATTTGAGGTATAGAAAAGAGGATGCTAATGGATCTGTTTATCATAGACTGGATCAGGTTATCCTGCAATTCTGTGCCTACTATTCTGAGCACAGTAGGGGAAGGGGCAGTGGTGGGTTCTAACCAGCTTTACTACTGGTTCTCTTCGTGCATGTGCTTCGCTGGCATGCACGCCAAACTTGCACTCCACGCAAGCGTGTTACGATTCTGCCCAGCTGAAGTGTGGCAATCCACTCTGCCACACCTATCAGCTGGGCAAAAAAAGAAGAAATAAAAAGTAGGAATAACATGGGGGTGGGAAAGCCCACCTCCCGAACAAAGAGAACTGGTTTGATGACGTCATATCATCACCACTACCGGCTCAGCTGAACTGGGCTGAACCCACCACTGGGAAGGGGTAATTTTTTAATGGACAGGACTCTCTGTGAGGTCATGCAGGCCAGACACTGAAGCACATTTAATTCTGTGTTAGTGCAAAAGGCCCTTGGACTTCTAGCTTTCACATGAGAACACTCTTTCCTTCATAAACTTCTTTTAAAATAGAGAGCATGAACTATCCTTTAAGAGTGTGGGGGTGCAGTGGTAAGAATGCAGTATTGCAGGCAAACTCTGCCCAAAAACTGGAGTTCGACCCTGACCAGCTTGAGCTTAACTCAGCCTTCTATCCTTCCGAGGTTGGTAAAATGAGGAGCCAGATTGTTGGGGGGCAATATGCTGACTCTATAAACTGCTCAGTGAGGGCTGCAAAGCACTGTGAAGTGATATGTAGCAAGTACTATTGCTATTATTCATGCTATCCTGGCAGGAAAATGTTCTTGAGCCTAACATCTCTGGAGGGAGTCAGATTGAGAAAGCTTTCTCTTGCAGCTAGTCAAGGTTCGGATTTTAAAGAAAATGAAAATGGGTTTGGGAAGGACAAGGTCATGGAACTGAGGAAATAACTCAGGAATCCTGAGTTATTTTCAATTACAATTAAAACTCAGACCACATGTTTTCTGAATAGTTTTTATCCCAGAGCTATAATTGCACTCAACAATGAACTAAAGGGCCACCATCAGTGAGCTCTTGGACAGCATTACTTGGTCTGTTGTGTGGATGTTTGGGTGGTTTAATGGTGGGGAATTTGTGGTGGGTGAGAGTGTGTTTGGGGATTGTTATATGTGTTGGACCTGGTCTTTAAGTGTTAAGTGAATTTCAGGGATTAAATCAGAGGTGAAATGCTCCTAGTTTGGACCGGATTGCCTGATCCAGTAGTGATGGTGCTGGGTGGTTCAGAGAACTGGTAGCAAAAATCCCTGCGTGCCCCCCCCCCACCAACCCATGCCCAGCTGAGCAGCACCATCATCAGAGGCTTTTTTTATTTTTACTTTTAAAAGCATTTTCTCTACAACCTCTTCGGCTGAAAAAAATGCTTTTAAAAGTTAAAAAAAAAGCCTCTGATGGTCATGTGGCTCAGCTGGGATCGTCAGAGGCTTTTAAAAGCATTTTTTCTACAACTTCCTCAGCTGAAGAGGTTGTTGAAAAAATGCTTTTAAAAATCTCTGATGATCCCAGCTGGGTTGCCCGATCGTCAGAGGCTTTTAAATGCATTTTTTTCTACAAACTCTTCGGCTGAGGAAGTTGTAGAAAAAATGCTTTTAAAAGAAAAAAAAGCCTCTGCTGATCAGACAACTCAACTGGGATCATCAGAGAGGGTTTTTTTTTTACTTTTAAAAGCATTTTTTCGGCCAGAGGTTGTAGAAAAAATACTTTTTAAAAGTAAAAAAAGCCTCTGATGATTGGGCAGCTCAGCTGGGTATGGGGGGGCAGGGGTTTTTGCTACCGGTTCTCCGAACCACCCGCCTCCATTGTTACTGGATCGGGCAATCCGGTCCGAACCGGGAGCATTTCACCCCTGGTAGCATCCCCATGTTCATGTGATCAAAATCCAGATGTTTGGTAAGTGGTTCATACTTGTGACTATTGCTGTGTTCGAAGGTCATGTGATCACCTTTTGTGATCTTCTGAGAAGCAAAGTCAATAGGGAAGCCAGTTTCACTTAACAACAGTTGCAGCAATTCACTTAACAGCTGTGGCAAGAAAGGTCTAATTTTAAATATCAAAACTCATTTAACAAATTTCTCACTTCACAACAGAAAGTTTTGGCTCAATTGTGGTTGTAAATTGAGGGCTACGGTACCTGTATTTACCCTTTAAATAGCCCAGCGCTCACCAACTGGTGGTCCGTGGACCACTGGTGGTCTGTGAGAAAATTTTGGTGGTCCCCAGAAAAATTATTTGCATTTTTTATATTGCACTAAATCAGAGGTCCTCAAACTACAGCCCCAGGGCCGGATATGTGCAATGAACGTTTGCGTTGCTGCAGAGAGTTTCCTCCTTTGGTGTCTTTTTATGTGGGTTGTGGGGGGGTGGGGGGAAGAAATTCTGATTTGCAGTCTGCTTCAGCTTCCTGGTATGGGGCTTTGGTGAAGGCTGGAGAGAAGTGCCGCTGGTGACGAAGAGCCGGAGGGCCTTGTTCCAGTGGGACTGCCTCAGGGCCTGGAACTGGCTGACCATCTAAGCCCGCTGAATCTCCAGGCACCGGTACCTGGCCTTGCACTTCCGCAAGTCTTCCCTCTGCTTCGAAAGCCTATGCTCTTAGTCCTCAGTGAGGTGCTTCTGCTGAGCCTCCTTCTTGGCCAGGTCCAATTTGAACTGAGTTGTTTTGCCAACTCTTTCTCATGGTGGCTGCTTAGCTCCTGCAACTGCTTCCTGTTGGGGCAGTAAAGAGCCCGGGCAGGCAGGCAAGGATTAGCGAATAGAGACTGGCAAGGTGCCCCACAACATGAGTGACATCGAGTTGGCCATGCCCACCCAGTCACATGATCACCTTGCCATGCCCACCCAGCTGGTCATTAGGCAGATCTTATTAGTGGTCCGTGGGATTTAAAATTATGGATTTAGTGATCCCCGAGTTTCGAAAGGTTGGTGACCCCTGATATAGCCTATTCACAGTACATATTATATATTGTTTCTACGAAGCCCCTCTACTTTCTTGCTTACATTACTTTTCACTCTAGTTACCCATTGGCAGACACATACAGTAACTCTCTTCCTCTCCCCCACGTCTATGCAACGCAGCACATAAACAATGTATCCACTTATCTTTTAACGAAATGGCTAATACAGCTTCTTCCTGGTTTTCTTACCTTCGCTTTTTGTAACTGGGGATGAACCCTTTCTATTGAGAGCACATTCTTTGCTTTTCAGCTCCTGCCTAAAAGATGTGCGCGCATCCGTGCATGTGTGCGCCCCCCCCCCCAAACAATATTCAGTTTCTTTCATTTATCATTTTGGTCCTTCTAAATATTTACATGCCATAAACAAATCTTACTTCCATGAGTTAAGCAAGTCACATCCCTCTTCTAATTTAAACAAATAGCAATGCTTTCATATTCAATTATGTTTCTTTTCTCTGGTTCATGCATGCTAAATTTATGTATTTATTAAGTATAAAGTGATTTTCTTGATTGCCTTAGGTCACTAATGAAAACATTTCAATATGTTTAAGTTGTTTAGACTGCATCTGTATTTGTAATCCTGAAGTGTAGGATAAGCGCAGTGAAATTAAATATTAGAAGAAATCTTTTCCAAAATTTCCCCAGAAGAAACTCTCTGGAACCTCACCATGTCTGAGTACTTTGTAACAGACATAAAATCTAGAACTATAAAGCTATTAAACCTAAATGTTCTATTTCCATAACGAATGATGAGAATGTAATAACTAGTCCCAGCTTAGAAAAAATACTTTTCAGAGATTCACTTCACTATTTGTATGAATGGCAATTTTTGGTATCTGTAGAAATGGATATTAAAAAAAACATAATGCCAAATAGTCCATAAAGAAAGAAAAACTAACAGAAACCAAATATAAACTAGAGAGTTGTGAGTGATTGCAGGTGTTGGTTGCAACCCAAGTTAAGTGTTTGTCTGCAGCAGGACTCCCAAACTCACGTCATCACAGTGGTATCATGTGACGTATCGGGAGTTTTTTCCCCTTTGCTAAACCAGGCGTGGGTGTAGCCAGCCAGTAGGCCGGGAGTTTGACAGCCCTGATCTGTATTAAAATGTAGCTGTTCTAACCTTTTGTCCTTCTACTTCAAATTAGAATATGGGTAAATGTTCACCAAGGGGAAAACCCTTGTGTTTTTTTTTCTTCTTGGTGTTAGTTACGTGTTTTAGTGATTGCAAGCTGCAGATTCCCAAAAAGCGTCAGGAGTCTGCTACTTCTATTTTTGATTTTAGCTACTAGCTTTTTTACCGTATTTCAAAAAGGGAGACCAACGAATATTTGTTCTTTTCTACTTCCTAGCAAATTTTTGGTCCAGGTTAATTAATGTTACTTTTGTACCAGACAGAATGCTTTTGAATGTCTACAAAAAAAAAATAATTTCACACACTATTTGAAGTCTAGTGTAGACATAGCCTAAACCAGGGGGTCGGCAACCTTAAACACTCAGAGAGCCATTTGGACCCATTTTCCACAGAAAAGAAAACACTGGGAGCCACAAAACTCTTCCCGTGCCTGACTATTTCCTGAGTGGCCACAAAACTACCATATATAATTGAATTAAAGATTCTGTTTTCTTCTGAAACTTTTCTTTTCTTGGACTTATCCATGGTTGGGAGTCGAAAGACTCAATAATTTGCGTGCTGGCAAGTGTCACACACTGGCAGTTGTGACACATATTTTGAGCAACAGGGAGCCATAGCAAAGGGATGAAAGAGCCACATGCAGTTCCAGAGCCACAGGTTGCATTTTGCTAAACAAAGGTCACATTTTATATACCCATTAATATTCTTTTTTGGGATTTTTAATCATGAACAACTCTTGGAAACTCAAAAGCTTGCAAACTATTTTGTGTACATTGAAGTTTGCTTTAATATACCAAGTGTATTTTCAGGTGCATTTTTAAATATTTCAATTGTCATCTTCTGTCCAAGGAAATATCTTTGCCTAAGTCGGCATCTTTAGAGTTTTTCATGTTTTGTGCTTCAGTTAGCTCTTGGAACCTGGAGTTGCTTTTTCTTCATCTATGGAGGAACTGTCAGGACTGCCTTGTCCCCGTATTGCCAAGAATGAATATCTCAGCCCTCCTGCCATGCTAGAGGTGAAAAGAAAAAAAAATAGACACAATAATAAAACCATGAACTTCCTTGAGACTATGACATGCTTTCAAAACTCCCTTACCTGATATTGAGTCCAATGAAGTTCAATATATTAAACATGTAATCTCCACCAAACAGCATGCCAATATAAGCAACAGACACATTCTATAAAGAAAAAGCAGTGTGTGTAATTATTTCAAATGCTCACTACGATAAGCTATAAACTAAAGCATGGTTAGCACGAATACACCCACCGACTCCTCTTTTTTGAAGGGCTTAACTACCTAATAAGAATTCTTCATTTCTTTGTTGTTCATGTCTGAACCTAGAATATTTGCTACTTCCATCTACCCTTAAACACAAAACACAACTATGACTTGTTTATACTATCTTTCAAGGCTTTGCTGTAGTTGGAAGCAGACTATATAGACTAACACACTTGTAAACAAGCAACAGACACATTAGGTGATTTTATTTTATTTTATTTTATTTTATATTTTATTTTATTTTATTTTATTTTATTTTAATTATTATTTTATTTATTTATTTTATTTGGCTTATATGCCGCCCTATCTCCAACGGACTCAGGGCGGCTCACAATAATAAAATTCACAAAGCCATAGTACAAAGTTAAAATCTGATTAGACCAACTAAATTTAAAAACCCATAAAACCCCATCAGTCCAGAATTGGTAGGGAAAGGGGCAGTAGATACATTGCTACCAACCAAGCCATACCATTTCATGCAAATCTTATTTCAGTATTCTAATGCCTTTAGACAAAGTATAAGGTCAGAACAGAGGTGGGTTTCAGCAGGTTCTGACCAGTTCTGCAGAATCAGTAGCGGAAATTTTGAGTAGTTCGGAGAACTGGTAGTAAAAATTCTGACTGGCCCCACCCCCATCTATTCTCTGCCTCCCAAGTCCTAGCTGAGCAGGAGGAAATCGGGATTTTGCAGTATTCTTCCCCTGGAGTGGGGTGGGAATGGAGATTTTACAGTATCCTTCTCCTGCCATGCCCACCAAGCCATGCCATGCCCACCAAGCCACACCCACAGAACCGGTAATAAAAAAATTTGAAAGCCACCACTGGGTAAGAACTATGAAAAAACAATCCTGATCTTGCATGACTTCATGGGTAATGGAAGATGGAAAATCTACTGTTCTGTCCTGAGCCCTCTTCAGTCATTTATCTGATTATCTGAGAACTTGAAAGTAAGAAACTAGGTCGAGGATAGGATCAGGCAGGCAACCTAACTTCTGGATATTGAGCCAAGAGGCTCTTATTTCTTTGAAGGCAAATATATTTCATAGTTTGATCTGCTGCTGTATCCATACTGTCCTCTATCTAGTTTCAAACCCTTATGTCTTGAAGTAGAGCCTGACCTCCACTTGATAATCACTTGATAAAAATGACTCTGCAAATAACATTGAGCGGAATATAATTTGATAAATTATTCCTGGCCTTTTTAGAAATGTAAGGATCTTCACATTTTTATATGTCCCCAGTACTCGTGTTCTACAAAAACTGCCACCAAGATATTCATACACATAGTCATATAGGTCAAAGTTGTAGTCAGGACACAGGACTATCTTTTGCAGGTGGTTTTAATGGTGCCTTGGTTCACACATTACATGTGTACTTCTTAACTATGGCTTATAGCTAGTTTTTAGTTATAGGTTAACACTCTTAGCAACCTAGTTCAGACCTAGTGCCAAATTATAGACCTTGCTATACAACCCATAATGACTGGATTCAGACATTATGCTAAAGCCAAAACAAACAATCCAGATTGACAATGTAGTGTAATGTAGTGTATTCAGCTACTGTTATCTAATATCAACTCCTTTTGGTTACTTACTTTTATAGCACCAACTACTGCAGTTGTTAGAGCAGAATTATAATGGCTGCAGAGAACTGTAGAATACATCAGAAGAAACCTAGTGTTAAAAGCAAAAAAGGACTGCATAACTTGGTTTCCTGCCTTTTGTCAAATAATCAAATTACATGCCATAATTCTACAATGATACTAACTACCCTATTTTATGTTGAATTTCAGTATTTAAAATAGCCTAAGCATAATCTAAAACATGTTGCATTTGAAGATCTAATATAAAATTAGACAAACTAAAAACTGAGCTTCTACAGACTCCATTATTTTTATACAGCACCAAGTATCCTCTGGAAATTTATCACTTGATTTGTAGGGTTTAAAAAGTTTAAAAATGTGCAACATTATCAAGGGACTCCTGCTCTAATTTCATTGATGTGGCCAATGAAAATGTCCCAAAGCAAGCTATACTGAAAAAGAAGCAGAAAGCATGTGGAAATTATTTTTGCTCTTTAAGAAGAGATAGTTTTTAAAATGTTGTGTAGCATGATACAAAAGCTCAGTGGTGGAGCTGCGGCGGCGGGAGGCTCCACCTACCCACTCGGGGATCATCAATTATGGTCTGCGCACGTAGGCGAACAGATAGCAAAGGTAAGTGAAACCCACCCCTGCAAAAGCTGTACTATGAGAACGCTGCAGGAATCAACTGGATCTCTCTCTTTTTAGCTTATCTTACTTTGCTAATTATGCAGAAGAAGGATTGCCAAGATGCAAACTCATGCCAGTCATTATTTGATTAGTTGCCAAGATCCCTTACCCCAGGACAGAAGAAAGAAGAAACTGAAAGACAAATAAAACATTTGTCCACTGCTGGAAATTCATGGCCTGTACAAATAAAAAAGATAAGATTTTAGATATATTTAGAGGGAAAAAATTACCAATTATTTATTGAAAAATTCAATTGACAAAAATAATTGAATTTTAGGTGGGGGGGGTCTGCTTGATCCTTAGAAACCACACCAACTGTTGTTTTGCTGGCTTCCAACAGGATGGCACTGCTTCATATTACAAATTTCTTTTTCTTTGTAAATAACTAATTATTGATTTTGAAGGTCTCTCTCTCTTTCCCTCTCCCTCCCTCCCTCTCTCTCTGAATTGCCAAGATGCATGTATGCAGATTCCCACAGACTTCACACATAGCCACTAAGAGCATATGGCATTGGAAGGGTTAGGTAATGTCCAACAATGTTACTTTAGCTAAGAAAAAGAAAGTATGGATCTTCCCTCCAAAAGGTCTCCATGCGGCCCCTGCCCGAACTCCCAAATAGTTGGTAGCTATTTAACGGTAGCCGGGGTGAAATCCTACCAGTTCGGATTGGTTTGGGCGAACCACTAGGGATTATTGGCATCAGTTTGCCGAACCGGTAGTAATCACCCCTCATTGGCCCCACCCAGGCCCGGCTGGTGACCGCTCACCTCTTCCGGCCACTTAATATTCCACAGAATAAAAAAAAAATGTTTGAATGAAGGTTCTGAGAGAAAAATAGTTCTTCTCAGTCAACACCAAATAACAGCCAAGATAATTTGAAAGGATGAATGGATAAAGTTTATGGAAGACTAATATTACCCCTTAATCTTAAAAAGAGAGCTGTGGTAGCGCAGTGGTTAAAATGCAGTACTCCAGGCTACTTCTGCTGCCTGCCGGCTGCCTGCAATTTGGCAGTTCAAATCTTATTGGCTCAAGGTTGACTCAGCCTTCCATGCTTCCAAGGTCAGTAAAATGAGGACCCAGACTGTTGGGGACAATATGTTGACACTGTTAGCTGCTTAATGAGGGCTGTAAAGCACTCTGAAGCAGTATATAAGTCTAGGTGCTCTAGACTTATATACTGCTTCTATCTCCTAGACTTCTAGACTTATCTCCTGTTCCTAGCTTGTCAAAATGAGGTTTCATATCTTATACTAAACCACTACTTGTAATGTTATAAAATAATAGGGGACAAAATCTTACATTTTTGCTTCATGAGTAAAAGGATCCCAAGGATTATTCCAGAAATATACATTTAGGACCCAAGCTAATTAAAGTATTATTGTACCTGAACCTGATTGGTTCCTAAATTCTACTTACCTGCTGGAAATCTCCAGTGAAAAAACTGATGAGAACTGTAGGAATTATCATAAAGCAGGCATTATAAAAAATTACTCCATATCTTCCCAGCTCCTATATAAGCAAATACATATGTTTAAAAAATCTGATAGATGATTACTTAAGAGTTCCTGAAGGATTCAGTACTGAGATATTTATAGTAGCATATCTAGAAGCCAGTAAATTAAATGAATCTTGAAAACTCTGTTCAAAACGCATGTAAGCCTTTGTGATTCTATGTGGGAAATTTTGGGAGGAATAATAGGATGGTAATGACTAAACTAATTATCCTTAACTAAAACACAACAAAGAGCCAATAGGTTTAGGTTTAGGTTTATTAAATTTCTATACTGCCCTTCTCCCGAAGGACTCAGGGTGGTGTACAGCCAACATAAAACAATGTAAAAATACAAAATTTAAAACAATTTAAAAGCAGATTAAATATTTTGGCTGTTAAATTAAAACCCACAAATTTAAAACACCCCATTCCAATTTCTTGTTAAGCCAGACCAGCCTAGCAGGGTCTTAAGGGCACGGCGAAAGGTACACAGGTCGGGAATCATACGTATCCTGGGGGCAGTTCATTCCAGAGGACGGGTGCCCCCACAGAGAAAGCTGTCCCCTGGGGGTCGCCAGTCTACATTGTTTAACTGACGGCACCCCGAGGAGTCCCTCTCTGTGGGAGCGTATTGGTCAGTGGGAAGCTATCAGTGGCAGAAGGCGGTCCCATAGATAATAGAATGAATCTTTCCATATAAATGTCTAGTCAGATGGAAGCACTATGTATGGATAGAAATATGAGGTACAACTATCAGAGTCTGGAATAACAAATGGCTTAAACTAGGGTTGAAAAACCTTTTTCAAACCAATTATGAGATTTGATTGGCAGTCGCATTCTGGAAGTTGGCTCAGGCAGGACAAAATTTAGTTAAATTTGCATTCAAATTTAGTTCAAATTACATTAATTAAATATAATTTCAAGAATCAAATACTTGAGTGTATTTACTATTTTTTCCCTTTAAAATGTCAATTTGTTAACTTTTTAAAGCCCTGAGACCATTGCTTATGTATTCCTTGCTTACGTAAAGCATAGCAATCAGCTACATAACTATTCTTTTAGTTGGCAAAACAGTAGTATTTAGTGTTGTGAAAAGTGAATGAAACTTTCACAAAAATATTACAGTAAAATATTTATAATCTTATGAAAAGACACTTATAAAAAGTGGTCTACAAATATATTTTTAAAAAGTTATTCCAATACATCAGGCTTTTTCTGAGTATTAAGAAAACTATACAACATCTAAACTTTACGTTGACTTGATGGAGGCTCTTTATGAAAAACTTTAGATAAAATTATAAAAAACCCCATGTTTAAAAAAATGCAGAGAACAATACATAAAATCTCTGCACAATTACCTGAGGATCAATTTTTTGTTTGGTATAAACACCATTTGCTGCTGTGAAGACATCATTCAGCAAAACAGAAACATAGCCTTCCAAGCTGAAAGCTAAATCTGATCTGGAAAATAAAATATGGAAATATAGACTAATTTAAACAGCATATATTTAAATAACATTTTTTTTGCAGGGACACATTCTGTCTGCTCTCCAAATTGTATCCATATTACAAACGAGAGATAAATTGTAAAGGAAAAAAATCAGTCTAGTCTTGTTTGTTTTCATAAAGTAAGCATATCGAGAAAATTCAAAGCTGAGATAAACTTCACTTGGTCATTTTGTAAAATACATTATGTACAAGCTGGTTTGCTATTTAAAGTAGATTTAGAGTGTAAGAATTTAAACAGACAACAATTACACCAACAGTAAAATATTTGATGGAATATTTGTAATGTTGAAATTACAGTGGGATAAGACATTGGTTAGACCTAATAGAGAAGGCATTTCCATAGAATCTTACTATATGAGCACAAACCACACACATGAACATCAAGAAATAATAATATTATAGCCTTTATAATATATAACAATAGCAATAGCATTTAGACTTATATAATATCCCACAGTGCTTTATAGCATTATCTGGATGGTTTATAATATAAGCATTATTTGCACATTGATCCCAACAATCTAGGTCCTTATTTTACCAACCTTGAAGGCTGAATCAACCTTGAGCCCCATCGAACTCCAGGCTGTGGGCAGTTTGCCTGCAATAGAGCTCTTTAACCACTGTGCCATAACTGTGCTATGTTCATATTCAATTGCTTTGAAAATATATTTGTTTGGTTTGGCAGGAAAGTATTAGAAACTGCAGTTCTCCCAGGCCTCTGTTATTACTATTCCCCAATCTAACAAGACACTTTTATCATATAGTATAAAGCATGATTTATTGTGAGATCTTCAGTATAATTAACTATGGACTCGGGCCATTGTGATTCTAACAATTAGTTACTCCATCGTCCTTCCTCTGTAAGTGACAGACTAGAATAATTTCCTCAGTTGACTTCCAAATTCTGAACTCTTGTGCAAGGGTCACATCAATTCATTCTGGATCATCTTTGTTTAAGAAAAGTCAATGGCATGTTAGTTCTTGTGTTTTGCAGCACAGCCAAGATCATCTGCAAATGATTTCCAGATCACTGTCATTGTTGATCTACAGCACCTTTACTCACTTCATAGTTCTCTGAAAGTGCTATGATTACACCTCCTGGAACTCCCAGGGAATTGGGCAAGATAGATGGGAATTCTGGGAGTTGAAACGCCACCTATTTTTAGGACACTAGGTTGGGGAAGACTGCTACAGAAAACTGCACAAAACTGTACAAATAATTTACAGTCCCTACTGATTCTTCCAAACAATGACCTACAAAGGAATATTATTTTTCACCAATGTTAAGAAACAAGTATGGAGTTCTAAAGGAAACTTTAAAATCTTACCCTGCTGCTATTAAGGCCCCCAAAATGATTGCAAACACACTGATTATAATGCCCAATGGAAAGCGTTTCCTGTAAAAATAAATGATATCTTTCTAAATGCATATTCAGGAATTCAGACATTGAGATTCCAGAAGGAGCGTGACATCTTTGTTTGACTTGATCCATAGGAGAACAAAATGACATTTTCATCCCAAAGGATTTGAAGCCTCTACATGTAGAAGGTACAAACACAATTCTTGGTATATACCAGAGGTGGGTTTCAGCAGGTTCTGATCAGTTCTGGAGAACCAGTAGTGGAAATTTTGCCTCCCGAGTCCCGCTGATCAGGAGGAAATAGGGATTTTGCAGTAATCCTCCCCTGGAATGGGGAGGAAATAGAGATTTTACAGTATCCTTCCCCTGCCACGCCCACCAAGCCATACCCATCCAGCCATGCCATGCCCACCAAGTCACATCCACAAGACTGGTAGTAAAAAAAATTGAAACCCACCACTGGTATATACAGAAAGAGTTTGGAACAATTCTTTATTCCAAAAAAGGAATTCTTAATAAAGGATTAGATAGTACAGAACTAGATGGCCCAATCGGATATATAAAAACTCCCCATAAATCATGGGCTGCCTATAAATCCAGCCTCATTCAGTAACTAAGTAGTCAATCAAAGCCAGTGTTCACTTTTACAACTTTCTAGAGATTAAGCAGTACAGGTAGTCCTAGATTTACAACCAGAATTTATGTTACTAAGTGAGTTCAATAGAACTGATTCCCAGGAACTGAATCAAAAACTCAGTTACTCAGAGACAGCAGGCCGTAAATAAATAATGCAACATAGTAATATCTGTACATACTTGGGAGGGTAAACTGTTTTTAATATTTTTGAGGCCTGTTTATAGGTAAACAGAATATCCATATAGTTACAGGGAAAGTACTGGAGTTTCTAAAATGCAGGACAAAGAAAAAGAAGAAGACAAGAAAGACCTTGTGTTCAAAAGAAGGAAGAGGAGCAGCTGCAGGATTACTAGATATTCCCTTCAGAAATGTAACAGAAAATATAATAGAAAACTCTTTGCTGCCCTCTAGGTCATCTGAATTTTGGCAAGCCAGAACTAGTAGGATGAGGATAAGAAAGAAACAAGATAGCTAAAGAGAAGGAAAGAAAGAAGGTAGCCAAACAGAAATCGGGAAAACGGTGGCTTAGAAGAAAAGACAAAAGGAAGAAACAAGAAAAATATTCGGGCTTGACCAAACTATCACACTACAGTAGAAGAAAGGCACAAAGGAGAAGAGCTGCCTTGAACCGAAGCTACAACTGAAATCTTTGGCTCCAGATTTCTGGAAATTTCATAGCCTGGAAATTATTTGGCCAAATAATTTTAAACAGTTCAAAATGTCTCCTCAAATTCTTATTAGTCAAGAAAATGCATTGGATCATTATGTGAGTCGATAAACCATTGTGGTATTTCAGAAATAAGAGGCAAATACTCACCCAAGAATAATAATTTCCAGCAGTAATGTAAGAGGAATGGAAAACTTCCTCAGGACTGTAAACATTGGCAAACTGTGTTTAAAGAGAAAAAGAGAGAGTGTGTGTGACTAGTCCATGTCAGTAGCAAACTCCTTCATGACTGATTATCTATCTTTACGACTTTCATCCTCAGCTTCATCTGATATTAAGAATGCACCTAGATAAATACTCAGTTGCAAAGCCAAATGTCAGTCTGACACCAAAGAAAGTTCAGACAGTAGAATAGTTGGAAGTAAGCATTTTTTTAAAAAAAATAAATAAATGTGGCGTCAGTTTCATACAATTTGTTTCCCGTAATTTCCTTTTTTACTGAGTTAAAATTAGTTCTCAAGCAGTCAGTGATATGGTATTTTCCATGAATAGCTATCTAAATGCTGAGAATCGAGGCAACTACGGAAAAGATTTTAGTGAGCCAGGTCAGAAACTAATAAATAACCTGGACTGGAAGTCCCCATGCTGGGAGGGACTCCTACATGATTACAGGTAGAGCTAAGGTAGAGCTGCCTAACCCTTTCCACATTAATACAGAAGAATGTCCCGATATTACTGTATTAGATTAACAGATAATTCGAAATCCACAGGGTTTCTAACTCAAATGCAAATTCCAAATGCTTATTCCTAGTTATGAAAAACCCAAAATAATCACACATACATATGAGTACACTAGTGTGCTTCTTTCAGCAGAGTGGGAAATGACCAGTGACATGCCCAAGAGAAAGGCTAGCAACCTTTCCAGATGTTTCCCCACAGCTGCATACAATGGTGCAGACATCAAACAAATAACTGGAAAAGACTTGTGAGATCAGCAAATATGGGGATAGCGCATGCATTAGAATCCTACATACCATGTTATTGAGCTACACTCAAGAGCTTTAGGTATGCTTCCTTGATGTACTGATGTAGATACCCAAACCTGTACACTGTGATTCACCTGCAAATCTGTTAAGCCATGGGATGAGACTGGATTCAAATAAAACTGTTATATGACACGCAATTATCTATTTAGGCAGCAGACTCCCCAACCAATATATTCTAACTATCCCATCCAATTTTTCACATGATAAATGGCCCATTGTCTAATCAACTTCCATTTTCAATGTCCACTTTCAGCAGTCAAAGATGAAGAACACTCACACCAAAAAGAGAAGAAGGAAATATCAAAACACAAGGAAAGAAAGTAGAATGGCTAGTTGCAAGTTACAGGTTCCTAAGCCCAACACTTACTTTATAAACTAATTTTATACACTGGAATGTCCAAAGTAATGCTTTGGCAAGATGATGCTTTTGTGCAAAAAAATATAATCCATTTTTAACAGTCTTGGAAAAAAAGAAATTTGAAATTTACAAAGCATTAAATAAAAAGAAACTATCAGTTTAGGCTTACCGCCTTGAGTTTACTATACCTTAGCTTGCCTATGCTTGATAATCCACTTATATGATTTCCAATATAAATCAGAGGAAGTGGAAACAACTGTAATAAAATAAATACACCATTCAGATTATGCCATTTCACTCCACTCTGGAAGAAATCTGTTCAAATTAATTCATAAATAATAGGCTGTTTAAAAGCCAATAGAAACAGACAAATTAGCAGGCTTTATAAATGAACATCACTTGTTAGTATTCGATTCTTTGCATGACCTTGCTACTGCTTATATCAATAAAATAAAATTGATATAAGCCTGGATAGCTCAGCAGACTAAAAGCGTTGTGATTAATACCAGTGTCTGCAATTACTGTAAGTTCGAATCTCACCAGGCTCAAGGCTGATTCAGCCTTCCATCCTTTCTAAGGTAGGTAAATTGAGGACCCAGTTTGTCGGGGCAATAAGCTGACTTTGTATAAATATACAAAATTATGAAGGCTATTGCTTAACGCATTGTACGCCGCCCTGAGTCTCCGGAGAAGGGCGGCATATAAATCAAATAATTTTAAAAAATTATATTTAACCTACCAAACAAAAATATTGGACCCATCATGATGACAATAAATGAAAGTGCATAATGTTTTTCTCTAGGCATTTGCTACTATATGTGCAGATGAAGATTATCATTTAGAAGTACATCTATTTGCATTCACTTGGAATTAATAAATATAAAACCTGGTTCAGATTCATGGTGACTACGGCTATATCCATGATATTTACTTAGCAACAGTAGAGAAATAGTTTTCTACTTCCTTCATCCAGATTATTTTTCCCAATTCCCAGCCTTGTCAATAGCCTGGTGATCTCCTGGTGATTCTTAATCTCAGCACTAACAAGTCTGGTATTGTTATTTTATGAGATAAACCAAGTTTAGCTAAGTGCTGCCACCTACTGAGAACAATGGAGTTTTCTAATAATTGCATTGTCACAAACATCTTGTGTAGAACTGATCTAGAATCAAAACTCCAAGAGCCTGAATGTTAGATTAGCAGAGGGTTTCCCCCCCCACCAACCAATATATCTGGAGACCCCACTTTATCCCAAGCCCCAGAATCTGTGGGTTTGATCTTTATTTAGAAACAATTTTCACTGTACAATTCAAATACATACATAAGCTATAGCAACTGACTTGTACTGTATGTCGCTGGGTTTGTTTTTAAAAAGGCATGATGGAAAACAATAATAATCATGCATGGAAAGACTCTAGCAATTCCACCAGGCAAATTCCCCGCAAGGGTAAAATGAGCTGCAGTGACTCCTTAATGTAGAGAATGTGCAAGAATCTGAAAGCAAATATGGGATCCACCAAGGAGAAGGAAGATTGAGAGATTCACCCTTGCCCTTTTAAGCTTTCAAGGACAAAGCTTTACAACAAATGCTATCTCCTTTGAAGCTTCAGTCGGTCAAATAATTACATGAACTTTTAACAAATGGATAAGTATCTTTCAATAGGAATGCATGTCCTGTGGTCTCTCCCACCCGGCTGTCTGGGACAGCAGTCTAGGCTGAGAAACTGTGGGCAATCCTTTCCCTTGGCAAGAGCTGGTTTCTTTGCTGTCCAGCTGGCATCCCTTTTGTAGGGAAGAGCCTTGTTCTGAGCCAAGGAAGGGAGCTGTTTCAAGGCCAGGCCTCTTTGAAGGGTCAGGAGAGTTTGGCAGGCATGAACAAAGAAGGCCCAGAGCTGTTTCTTCCACCCTTTGTTTTGCCTCAGCTTGTGTTCACCTCTCCATCTTCCTTTTCCTCTCACTCAAAAAAGGGCCCCCATCCCACTCTCCGACTTTAAATTCTTACACTCTGCCTGCAAATACTTAGTCCTTGGTGAGGAAGAGTTTTCCCTTCACCATAACATGGCCTCGCTTCTTTTTACATGTTTGCAATGTTTATGATGTGTGTTTAAAGGGGGTGGGGCTTTAACCCATTGACTGGGCCTGCCCATTTATCCCTCCTTCCCCATTGGGAGCATTTTAAGGGACACAAACTTCTCTAATTTTGTTGCTTAAACCTCCTTAAACAGGTGTGGAAACTTCAACTCTCCCACTTCAATGACATTGAGACTTACCCAGTCATGAGCCTTATGGCTCATGACATCACCACAAGGGAAAATAAAATCCCAGGCATGAGACAAGTTGTTCAAAATGACTTGCTGAATGAACCTCAACTGCAAACAGAGTAAGCTATAATATGATTTCTATGGTTCTGATTTTTTTTAAAAAATGTGTATAATCACATTGGCAGAGGTGAGGATGACTTTTCAGCGCTATTACCATAGACCCCAAACCTTGCATTTAGAACAGAAATTAACAACTATTTAGTGTTTAATTTAGCTCTAATTTGGTGACTAAACACTAAAGGAAATAGACTGGTTGGAATTTAATATAACAAGTGGAAAAATCAATATATTTAATTACTTTGTATATTTCAGTAAGTATTATAAGGGAAATGCTGATGAACAACTTGAAGAAACACCGCGGACTTAGTTTGAGTAATTGAATTCTTTCTAACAAGGTAAATAACATTAGGAAAAATGCAGTACAGTTCTCCTTTATAGGTACAACTTAGAGAATTAATGTCCTGACACTTTGGTTATATAAGCACAGAACTGGATCATGTGTATGCTCCAACAGAATGTAGGAATTTTTTTTTACTTGGCAATATTAAAACCCACGCAAAGAGTTAGTCATTCTTACCTTTTTAGGGATGCTTTTGTCAAGATCAGGAAAATGAATGATTTTATTTAATTTTGATACATATAAGATGAGAATAGTGGTTACCATCTAAAAGGAAAATAAAACAATCATGCACAGCAACAAAATATCATTTCCATATGCAGCTGGGGTGGATTATAGATACTGCTGCTATGATAATAACCCAATACGCTGTTCAGTTGCAAACTATACCAATGGATACAGAACTCCAGTTTGATCTGCATGGGAATTCTCATACATTTTTGTGCATTCCTTCAACTGTGAAGATTTCAAAAACAACAACAACAACAAAATAGAGCATGCTTTAAAATGTTAATCCTAAAGCAGCATTGTTTACAAAAGTAAAGAAAAATCCTCTCTCTCAAGGAAAATCTTGACCCTGTTCATTTTGTATCATGACACCTACTTTTCTCTTAGCCTCCAAAACACTAACATAGTTTCAGTCACCAGAATATGACCCATCCCTGTTACAATTTTACTTTAGAAAAAGTCTTGAGAGGGGTGTAAGCAAAGAGAACTCTCCCAAGAGGAAGCAAATCATCTGCATTTCATCCTTCCACCACTGGAAAATCTATATTTGTAAATGAAAATATTTACCATTTAATCACTTATCTATGAACATACCTGTCCTACTCCTAAAAGCATTGGAGATGGGAATCTAGAAAGAAAATAGTGACATTTGTTTATGCATAAATGTATTTTTGTGTGTGTGTGTGTGTGATTTTATTGTATATTTCAGTTTAGAAAGAAAGGGCACATATATGCAAATATCCACAAAATTTTAATTGTTAAATCTCTGGTTATCCAATGCAACAGTCACACATGGATTACTTGTATGTAATGCAATCCACACAATATACACTTTGAAATCAAATCAAACCTATATTTCTAATTACACAAAATAATAGAGCAGGGGTATCCAACCTTGGCAACCTTAAAGACTTGTGGACTGGGCAATCTTGAGAGTTGAAGTCCACAGGTCTTAAAAGTTGCCAGGATTTGATCTGTTATAGAGAAACAAAATAATAAAGAGCATGTTTTTTTAAAAAGCTGTGGATATCAAGGCTATATAAAACCATACAATAAAAATAGCCAGGAAAATGCCAAGAATAGAAAACCTTCAAGTGAAGTGTTAGACTATAAGGAGGCAAATGTTACCTAACAACCAAGATAGATATCCAATAACATGAATATTTGCTGCTAATCAATTCCAAGAGTCTGTCCTGCAAGGAAGCTACTCTTCTCTGTTCTATGCATGTGGCATTTGATAGACCTGTTTCCTTATGCCAATCTGTTTCATTAAAGGCCTGCAGGCTCCATCTGCTGGGGCCAGGGTTAATATCACATTTCTTATCCAACGGTACTGGCCTCAGAGCCCTCCCACAGCACAATATACTATACAACTTTGCATAAGATCATGACTTGTCTGGAAACATGGCCTGGCTTGTAAGTGTTGGAAGAAACATCCTTGTAGGTTCTGCTCCAAGTGGGGACAAAGACACTGGAGACACGGAGACTGCTTGGAAAGATGGTTTAATGGTGGACAGGATCACATGGCTTGAGTTCCTGAACAGAAAAAGGGCAGATACAGGGAGTTCTTGGGTTTTATGCTCTCTCTGGCTTTGAACTTCCTGGGGCCCAGAAAGAGTATTCTGATTGGTTCTCAGACTTCCAGGGGGTGGGGGTCTTTGCTAGCCTTGCTGGCTGATGGTCACATGTGCTTCCCTGGTCACATGTGGTGAGTTTCTGCTGCTATTGTATAGAGGGCTAATCCTATCTTGCTGGATATTTGGCAATTCCTACTATGGCTGTGCCTGAAGGAGCTAGATCTTTGTTATGTAGAATAGACTGGCCCAGGCCTTAATGGCCCATTGACAAGGGGTGGGGGGGGGGGAGGAAGATGGGAGCTGTTTCAAAGTATGCTTATCCATTTTTCATCCAGGAAAATACAATATTCTGCCTTTTTAATATTTCCCAAAAATATTTCACTTTTCCAGGAGAGGGGTGGGTGCTAACTTCCTACATAAGGGACTTGGTCTTTGGCCATAGGGAGAACTATTATGTTTGCTGCCAAACCTGAAATCCTTATTCGTCTGGGCTAGTTATCAGGTTTTTTTGCTGAATCCTTGCTGCCGATGCAGGGTTTAAACTCTTAATATGGATGATAAATTGAGTGGGGTGTGTCTGAAATGTATTTGTGCAATAATATGTCTGAAGTGTATTTGTGCAAAAAAACCAGGTTTACACACTATACTAAATCATAAATCATGAATTACAACTGTCAACAATTACAGCAAATTCATGACTTGTGGTAAGTCATTAAAATAGAAATTAGGGCCACAAGATCTGGACTTCAAGAATCAAATTAACTGCTAGAGGGCTGCAAAGAGTTAAGAATACTTCTGGAGCACATACATAGTTTGGTGTGATGCATCTATCTCAGCTGTAAAATTATGGCTCCAAAGATTTCTCTCTCTGCTAGCTTCTTCTGCTTAGATAAGATCTACTTTGTTTGTACATCAGGATTTTAATGGTCCACTAGCATTCAGCTTCTACAGCCTCAGTGTAGAAATTCTCAACTTTGTAATTAATTTTCAAATATACGACACAAATTACTTTTCTCCTCCTGGTTGATCACAGGACTCTGGGCCTGCATCTGAGATCCAGAGCAAGTATCTTTGAGATACATTTCCTGGAAAAGATCCTGCTTCTGGGTTACAATAATATTGTAGACTGGTAATAAAATGACAATGTTTAATTTATTGGTCTAATGAAATAATTGTGATTGGGCCTGGCTGAAGGAAATAATTGGAGAGGATTTGGAATTAGCCCCCAAAATCTTCTTACTAGGTATAATTAGGGAGAGATTGGCAAAAGAAAAGACTCAACTCTTGATCCATATAATCACGGCAGCCAGATTAGTTTTTGCAAAGACATGGAAGGATATTGCGCCTCCTTCTGAGGAAAGTGTAATCAATAAGATTCTAGAATGTGCGGAAATGTCCAATCTAACAAATGAGCTGAATAATGGTGAAAAATCTAAATATTGTGATGTATGGGGTAGATGGTACAATTGGATGCGTAACAGGAAAAATATTTGAGAGTCAGAAAAAGTGATTTTACTCACTCTTAACTAGAATATTATTGTGATAAACTCTGTAAATTACAGTTAACACTGCACTTCCGATGTGGCATGAAACATGTTGTATTTTGTTTTATTTTCATAAAATCCATAAAGTATATTTTTTTAAAAAAAGAAATAATTGTGAAATAAATGAAAACATTTATTTGCATCCCAAAGCCCTTACTGTTGCTAAGGTCTACAGGTTACAAAACTCCAGACAGCCACTAGAGGGCAAAAAGAATCCATTCACTGTAAACCTATCAGTTCACTACCATCAGCTAAATAAAATATTACAAACTCAGATCTGGACAGTCAAGCCTTGGCTAACAACTGTGATTGAAGAATGCATTCCCAATGTCCAAATTCTCCTTCCTCTCTGTCTGCTTCAACTGTATTATGAGTTGGACTCAGGCCTCCAGAACCAGAATCTTGCGTGACTGCAGCTCGTATTTTCTCGTGCCACCAATCAAAACCACCTTTTAAAAATGCACCGGTAAATTTGGGGAGAGCTGGAGACAATCCTAAAGAAGTATTTCTCCCCTCGAGGCTGGGCATAGAAATGGTCCAGAAAACGAGGAAGCAGCCCAAGACGTTTCCATAAAATAGGAACCTGTCTGAAGGCGGGGAAAGAAGACAACGCACCATTCCAATCCCGATCGCATTCTTAGGGGGTCCCAGCGTGGGAAAAGCCCCCTCCGCGGAGATAGGGATGAAGGGAAGGACTTTGCCCAGTCAACAGTGGACTGAATTGAAGCCCGACCGCCCCGCTCTCCAGCAGGTTCGCGGCAGCATCTTCCTCCTCTGATCTCACCTGTACATTGTCAGCACTGTCTTGTTTACGAGAACGATCAAGAAAGAGCAGGTCCCATAGAAAAGGGCGGAGAGCAGCTTGGGCAGCGAGGACGGGGCAGGGAGTGATGCAGCCAGCTCCTGGTCCGGCTTCTTGGCGGCTTTCATCGTTTGGCACCTGTGCAACAGGTATCCATCTGCCGGTCACACGAAATGACATCCCCGCCGGCCAGGCAAAGGGCGACTTCAGCCCTTCCTCGCTAAAGGAAACGAGGCAGAACAGGAAGAAGCTCGTACTCGGTTTGCCTGTCCCCACCCACGCGGCTGCGGCACCCTCTTTCTTCCGTTAAAATGCTCCGGAGCAGGGCGGCCGCGGGCAATTCGGCCGCGCCCTGGAGCAAGTTTCGTTTCTCGAGCGACTTGTGGAGCTCAGAGGATCGGCGTGCGCTTTGCGCCGCTCTGGCTTTCCTGCCGCGTTTGAGGATGGAGGACAAGAGGGAGCCTTGCCGTCATAATAGCCTGCCCGAGATCAGCCTTTTTCCAGCCCGGTGTCCTCCAGCTATGCTGCTGCGCCTGAGAAAGCTGGAAGTTGTGGTCTCACCACAACGTGGAAGACAAAGTTGAAAAAGGTTGAGCTAGACAAAATTAGTACATTTTCTTTCAGAAGCAATGTTTCTCTCCCTACTATCAGAGACACTTGTTATTTGAAAGTGTAGGAAGTTAGCACCCACCCCTTACCTAGGAGAATGAAATATTTTAGGAAATATTAAAAAGGCGGAATATATTTCCCTGGATGAGAAATGGAGAAACATGTTTTAAAGACAAAGCAGCTCCCACCTTTTTAACTTTTGTATTGATGTTTTTTATTACTGGCTGTACACCGCCCTGAGTCCTTCAAGAGGACAGTATAGAAGTTTGATTAAACTTAACCTTAACCTTACTGCCCCCTCCCGCTTTTTTCAATGGGCCAGAGGCAGAAACCCAATCCTTTGTCAAAGGACCATCATCTACAACACAATAGGACCCATCTAGCCACAGAAACTCACCACATGGCACCTGGGAAGATTACATCAGCCAGCAAGGCTAGCTAAAACCCCGACCCCCTGAGAGTCTGATAACCAATTGGGATACTCTTTCTGGGCCCCAGGAAGTTCAAAGCCAGAGAGGGCATAAAAGCAAGGCACACTCAGATCTCTGCCCCCTTTCTGTTCAGGAACTCAAACTATGTGATCCTGTCCACTAACAATCTTTCCAAGCCGACTCCATGTTTCCAGTGTCTTTGTCCCCACTTGGAGTTGAACCCAGAAGGATATTTCTAATAAAAGGATTCTTGCTTGTGTGCTCTCCCCTCCTAAAAAGATGGTGAAAGTTGGGGTCACCCTTCTATTGTTAAGTATAATGGTGATCTAAAACAACTGGGGGGAAGCAAATTGCTAAGTTGGTTGTTAGCAGCCATCTCTTATGGAAAAACAAAACCTTTTTCTATGTACAACCTTACAGTAAATTCATTGTTTGAAAAAAAAAAAGCAAATAAAAGCATTTTTGCCAGAGCAACCTCCTTATTAGTTTTTAGGTAGCTGGAAGTGCAACTATCCCGAAGTTTTTTTAAAAAATAATCATTTCCTATCTTTTAATATAAAGGAAAAAGTCCCTCCCCACAAATATAAAATTAGCACAACAAAACAAGGAAGGTCATCTTATTACCAACACTGCTGCTAGGAAAGGTCATGTCTGCACTTCCATCATCTCAGCATTTGTTAGAAATGTCAGAATATTTTTCACATTAGATAACCAATTGTTCCAGTTCAAATTTGTTGCTTCTTTTTCACTTCAGCTGAATCACTGCCACAGTAATTATTATTTTCCTCTGAAAAGTTGTCAGCCCTTTAAGGAAGGCCAAGCCAAAAAGCAGATACCATTGACATTCTAGGAATGCTACATTATTCTTCATTGTTGTAGGCTGTCAGTCTTGAATTCTTGGCCAAGTTTTTCTCTGTCCCATTTTATATCAAACAAAATCAAGACAGGAATTTCTTTCTTATACTTCTATTTTGGTTTTCTCCAAGCCCTGTTAATGTCTCACTCTTTTCTTCTTCCTTTAATGGGTCTCTCAAAATACAGCCTTACTAAATACAGCTTTACATTCCTGCTATGGGATACAGGAGTCATTGGTTAAATCTGATAATCCAGTTTGTTTGCATGATCATGATTCACTGAATAAATTATAAATGTTGAAAACATTGTTTTGGGATAAAGTATGAATAAATATACCTCCTATGATGGAGACCTGTTTGCTAAGGTAACTTGGGTTTTTATGTAAATAGGTGGCTATAAGCAATTTAAAATTCTGTACTTGTCTTAATTAGAAAACTGGATCAATTCAGACTTTGAATGTAAATTGATCATCTACATAATATAAAAATTCTAGTTCAAATATAGATTAATTCTAAATTGACTGCAATTTGGAAAAAAGTCCCATTAAAAAAACCTAAAACGTTTATATTGTCACTATTATAAAAACACAAATGCGGCTAGAAATTAGGAAAACAATAAAGCACAAAGCATCAGAATCCTAGTTTATATTGATGGTATCAACATTTGGCATATTGAATTAAAAAAAAAATGGAATATGGCGATATGTCCAAAGCTTTTCACAATGAAAATTTAAACTGAAGGATTTATTTTCTTCAATCAAAATAATTATCAAATATTAAATTATCAAAATAACTGTTAAAAGAAATCTGCAGGGACTTGTCCAGGAATTTGGGAGGAGTTTTCGACATATCCAAAGATCTCTACACTGCAATGAAGATTCATGACATTACCAGGAATACAGATGTAAAGTCCAGGCAACATTTTATTCAAAGCTTATTAGAATTACAGCATTTTAACTCATGCCAGAAGTACAGCTGAATCATACACAGCAGAGAATTCTTGAACTTCCATTTTTTAAAAATCCAACTTTTTACAAATGGTTATCTGGAGTTTTTTTTGCCCAAAGATGTATTTTATACATAATTGGTAAAGCAGCTTGACTTGCCTATAGCTAGGCAGAATGTGTTTTAAGTAAATACATATTTTCAATATGCGTTCAGTGTAAATAAAATATTGAATTGGGGGAAAATGTTTGTGCATCATCAAACTAGGCCTTACTTTCATAGCTGGGCAATATAATCATAAATTTACTCCTACAATGGCATCAACTGGATTCCATGAAGTGCAAATGCCTTTCTCTACTGCTAAATCAGATTCAGAGAAAGCATGAAAGTTTATATTGATTTTCTAAATGCTTTAATATAACTTTAAATGTGGCCCAAAGGTCAACGTTGAAGTGCTTTGTTTTAAGGATGAAGGTTTCAGAAAAATCTTAACCCCCAAAATAAAACTATGTCAAATGTATAAACTGCACTAACTTTCTGGTTTTATAGTCATTTGCCAACATTAATATGTAATTCTATGATATCAAAGTATAGCTGGAACTAGGGGGGAAAAACCATCTAGTACTAGCTTGGAGCATTGAAAAAAGTTATTTTGATAAATACCACTGATTTTATGTTCTTATGCCAGAAGCCTTGACTCTTCCTAAAATCAAAATTGTTAACCTATAATGCACTTGTACTCATTGTTTATAGTTAGCAAGGCACACATCTGGCATATGATAAATTACTTAAAACTATTTCTAACGTATACCACTAGAACTTTTGTTTTCCTTTAAGTGATCAAAAGCACTAAGTGCTGTACTACATCTTCACTTAGGGAAAGAATATAGCCTAAACATCTCACACCTGTAACTACTGCTGAAAGCTGCAATTAGTGAAAACAACTTGGCATTTAAATTTCAGGTAAAGTAATAAGGTGGCATCACGCAAAAAAACAAAAACAAAAAAACCCCAAACCCTATTTGCTGGAAAATGTTCTGAAGCAACATTTTAGTGTTTGCTGGTGAAATTCTAAAATATACTTAAAAACCAACACTACCCTGTAAATATTTCCATGAACAAAACACAAATGCCATTGTTGCAGGGTTTAAGAGCTCTGATTGAAACCCATACTTGATGTTACTACAATGCCTAGAATTTGCAAGAATAATCACTCAGTTATAGAAGAGTCCAACAATGTGCAAATATTCCCACATTTATAATGGGAACAGTAAGTGCTGCTCAACCAAAAGACCTTTAAGGTATCTATCCATAAAAGCAAAGTCAGCCTCCATGTCAGCAGTCACAAAGAAGATTCTAAATGAAAATCTAGCCAATTCATCTATTTTGCCATAAAATTAAGACATTCTAGCATCTGTCAGTAATATTAGATAAAATATCTTCAAAACAGCATGGGTACATCACTGATTACATCCAATTAAAAAAAAATCTATTAATTTGCTTTGAATGTATGTACCATTATTCCCATACAGGTTCAAAAAGTGCTTCCTGTGAGAACTGAAATAAAGAATGACTGGCATCCCAACTTTAAACACTGTTTTTATGGAAGCAAATTTCACTGGTTGCAGTGACTTACTTCCATGCAACTGTGATTAAAAGCACCCTAACCTTGCAAATCTAGCTTTCTGTAAGATGATCATGTTACACAATGCATCATACAATCTCCTATTTACAAAATACTTTAAAAGCTTTACCATATAAAAAGTGCAATTCTTTTACCCCATTTTCTAGGGTAACAACATTCTTCATAATTTCTACATAATAGCAGCTTATGGAAGCCAATAAGGTGCTTAGCTTATGCCAGAAGCTAATTGGTTTAAATAACAAAATTCAGTACATTTTGTTAATCCACACTCCAGTTCTCCTATTACTGTCGCAGTGGGGCTCCAGCCAAGTTGGCAAGCTCAATGAGTGCCAGTGCCCCATGTAAGCGTTCACGCTGTTCTTGAAGGCGACTACAAAGGGATGAATGAGCAGTATTTTTTTCTTCTTCTTCCTCATCTTCAGACTGAAGATATTCCATGGGATCTTGCTGCTCCTGGTCAGGCTTATGAATAGATTTATTTTTCAACACAGGAGTGCGTTGTTCTCTCATTTCCCAATACCTGTTAATAACGATAAAATTGAGCATTAGAAAACCATTACTGAAATATTATTGCCAACTAGTTCCAAATTAAGACAAAAAATTGTTTCAGTTTCAGTGTAAACAAAGCCCTTCTCCCCTCTGACTCTTGAGGTAAACAAAGAATAGGAAGCTTTTATTAACATCCTGGCCATGATTAAACAGAATACAGAACTGGTGGTTAACAGGAGACTGTCCAATCGCTCTCAATTCTTAATGCTGCATTTTATGTAAATACGTACTTTGTCAGCCATTCAGCAACAGCTTTGTTGTCTGCAGTTTGCTTTTTGTTCAGTTTATCTGTAGGTTCTTCTCGTCTTAGTTTGGCATATGGATGCTTGGGACAATGGCGGTTTGCATGCGTGAATCTGCTTATACATCCTTAATTGAAGAAAGTATCAGTCACAAATATAGTTAGACTAGATTCCCCGCCCCCAAACAAAAACACATGAGGAATTTCTGTTCTTAGTTAATTTGATTTCTGAAGGAACACAGAAACGTGAGACTATCTTTGAAATCTGCCCCTTCCCAATTTATGTAGTAAGGGTTTTTTTTAACTATGTTGCTTAGAGGCTATCATGTTTTTCCAAGCTATTCATGCCTAAACATAGGATACCTGGTTCTAGTAAAATAAGATGAAAACTAGGAAATTTTGTTGGCTTATTTTCAAGACATTTATTCATTGCAGTTTGAATGAATGCAATTTTCTCATGACTCACCATTTTCTGCACAGACAAAAGGCTTCTCTCCTGTATGGAGACGCTGATGTGTTTTAAGTTGCCCACTCTGAACAAAAGCTTTCCCACATTCTGGGTAATCACACAAATAAGGTCTTTCACCTAAGGGGAAAAATTCCCTCTCTTGAGTTTCTTCCAGGAATTTCTTGCATAAAATAAACAAAGTCCTCATTTTGCTAAAATTTGCCATGCACAGGCCATGCCTGCCCCGGCTCTGCAAAGGCAAAGAAGTCTCGATACAGCACGATCTGGCCCATAATGCGATTGAGTTTGACACTGTGGTGTTGTAGAATAAGGACAGATGTCATATCCCTTCCCCTCTGTTGAGAGAGGGATGTTCAATTTTGACCCCTCTTTCAAACCAGCTGTCTTCTGTCCAAAATTTGGACTTTGCCATCTGCAAAAGACTGGCCTTTGTCTTTAAATGTAGATGGACTGCTGAGTCTTGTCCTGATGGGTTGTTCAAGTTGAGGATTACCTTTATTATTTTTTAACTCTTTTCATTAGTTTGAAAGGATGCTAAAAGGAGCCTGGTGAAGCGGTGAAAGGAGCCTGGTGGAGCAGTGGACTAAAGCGCTGTTAAATAGCACTTAGCTGCCAGCAATTACTGCAAGTTTGAATCTCACCAGGCTCAAGGTTGACTCAGCCTTCCATCCTTCCGAGGTAGGTAAAATGAGGACGCAGATTGTGGGGGCAATAAGCTGACTTTGTGTAAAAAAGAACACCGCTTAGGGGGGCCAAAAGCCCTACTAAGCAGATATATACAAAAATATGAAGGCTATTGTTTAACGCCGCCCTGAGTCTCTGGAGAAGGGCGGCATAAAAATCGAACCAATAAATAAATAAATAAAAAATCTGAGACAGTCCAACTAAAGGTTTTTTTGTGTGTGCAAGTATGCTTAGTCCTTTTTCTGGACTATTTAAAGACATTTTTTCTTTAAAATAAACTTCCTATCACAGCCTCTTGAAAAAATGTTGCATTTATACACAAAGATTCTTCAGTAAGAGATAAAATTCCAAATTAAGCTTTAAGGAATGAACAGAATAAATTTCATGAAAATTAAGCACATGCATTTTAGTTGAAAATTAAAAATATATTAAATACAGCTTTATTCCTTATAATACTATAGTATTTATAAGTATTTAGCTAGCTCTTTAATAGCTGAAAATTCTAAGGAACTAAGAAGACATTCATGGAATTATTGCTTCTCCCTATCAACAGAAAAACACAAGCCACATGACACCCTAATCCAAATTCACATTATTTCAAGGTGTAACAAAACATAACACGGACAATACAGATCTTAGTCTCTTGAAGTAAATAACTTCTCATCGATGATTGTTCGCTGTCAAGTCCCATCTTATTCAAAATCTGAGAGTTACAGCATGTCCAGAACTAAGTTGTTGCATGACAAATCATTCTAAAGTAGTGGCTCTAATAAGAGATATTGTTTATCCAGTCCACTTACCAGTATGAGTTCTTTTGTGTGCTTGCAAAGACTTCTCTCTTGGAAAAACTCTGTTGCAGACATTACAACGTATTCTGCTAGATGAATGCTCTCCCTCGCTTATTAGATCTCTGACTGTCTCTGCTCTTGGTCGGCCTCTTCTAATCCCATCCTAGTAAATTAAAAAGTCTGTTAACTATCTAAAACAACGATCCCCCCCTCAAAAAAGGTACTATACTGTGTGAAAGAGAAGAAAAAATATTTCTTAAGCAATAAAGAGCTAGTTAGAGCATTATATGGGATGCAGTCCTGTGAGGGGGTGGGGGGGCTTTTATCTGTTGAAGGCGCTGTACATATAAACCTGCTTCAGTTTTTGTGATGCTAAAGAACCTGCACTCCCCTTGACACAGCAATGGACATAGGATATTCTTAGGATAAAATTCAGGTCAGTTTTTTATTGTTAGTGCACAACATATGTACAATGAGATTGGTTGATATAAATAAATAAAATAAAAAGTAATAAAATAAAATAAAGGAACTCTGGTTGAGATGACACCGCTGCTTCTCGTTTTTCCCTTCGGAGGGAATGTTCAGGGGACGGCAACTTTTAAAACAGCCTGTCTCAACTACCGCACATTTTAGTTACCCTGTAAGAGAAAAGCGCCTCCACCCAGAATTAAAAGAGCTCGTGTGAAACCGAGGGAAAGAAGAAGCGCGGGGGGGGGGGGGGGGGAGGGCGCGTGGAGCACGCGCGCCACCTGCCTCGCCTGAGCGTCTTGCGCGCGCCGGCGCTCGCGGCCGACATTTAAAGGAAAGGATGCTTTTGGCGCGCGGAGGTGTCGTCATCCGGAGGGCGAATCACCCGCGGAAATGACTTAACTGCAACCCCGCGAGACGCTCGGGAGCGAAGGGGCGGGGCCCCTGAGCTCCAAATAAGGTTCCTTTTAAACTGAAGCCCTTTTTCCCTCAACCGTCGCTTCCCACGCTTCTCCTTCCCACAATCTCGCCTGCCTCTCGGGCTCACTCACCCTCAAGTGCCCATTGCTCCCAGTACCGCTGTCGGGGCTTCCCGCTTCTTCGTCTTCTCCTGCGGAGCGCTCCACGGCGCTCCGGAGCCCGCCGCCCTTGCCTCCTCCCTCGCCGAGTGGCTGAGATGCGGCGGGCGGCGGGCTGAGGGTGACGTTGTGCGCGTTTTCCCCCCAGCGCCATGGGTAGACCATGAAGTCGCTGAAGCCCGGGCTGGTAGGGATGGGTGGCGGCGGCACGGGTACGCGGGCGGGATCTTCGCTGCTGGCGAGCGACGGCTTGACTGGAGTGGTTTTGATGACCGACACCAAGACGCGCTTCGGGGAGCTTCCCGGACATACGATAACGGGCTGAGAGCCCGGCAGCTCAGACATGCTGCGTCGGTCCGAGATTCTTTTGCTTCTCGATGCGCGGGTCGCTGGAACCGCTTGTACCCCCGGGCGGGTGCTTCCTTTGGGTTTTCCTTTGGTAACCGAAAAGGAACGCCTCAGGTGTGCATGACAGGAAGACTCCTCCGTGGAGATGCCAATCCCGTGCAGTCTCTGCCCGCCTGTCTGAAGCAATCACGGCTTCTCACCATTCAGCAGCGGTAACTCCCGACCACCGTTCCGAGCCCTAGACTTTCCCGCGTTACATTTCGCGCCTGGGCGGGACCAATCGTCGAATCGGCTGCATACGTCATTGGAGTGACAGCCCCTCCCAGCCAATAATTAAGGAAAGCAACACCCACCACTCTCCGTCCAAAGGCGGACCGCTTAGAAAAAAGACACGCTGGGCGTGGCTTCGGGATATTCGGGTTTATCCATTGGCTGATGTTTGGACACACTAGCCAACAGAATTCGAAAGTTGCCTGGGAGGGTGGGTCGCCGGTATTCATCAAAGCTGGCCTCCATCTTTCCCCATGCGAGCGCTCTGATTGTGAGCGGGAGGATTTGGCTGGAGGGAGCATCTCTTTTGATGGTCGTGAAAATATACCGCAATCTTATTTTTGCAGCAGACTTTGCCAAAGATCTCTCAAGCTCAACTTTCAAGGCGCGCTGTGCCCGGGTACCATGTGATCTCTTCATCATGTGATCTATTTAAAGAGCAGAGTGCGGGAACAGTAAACACGAATTGCAACTTCAGAAGCTGTTCGGTTTACGAGAAGAGCCTGAACAAACGCGGGAGCGAAGTCTTCCGCGTAAACAGTACAAGCGTGCGCTGATCTTGAAACCTGCCCATGGGCCCATAAGGTTATCCGGTCTTTGAAATGAGAGGCTTGACATCCTTTTGGCTCAGCTATTCACATTTACCCTTTCTCATCCAAGCATATTAAATGTTTTTGTCCGGAATGTGTCAATATCTGAAATAAGATCTAGCCGTGCTGACGCATGCCCTGGTTATGTAAAAATTGGATTATTGGAATGTGTTCTATTTAGAGCCGCTTTTGAGGAACTTTGGAAACTGCAACTGAGTCAGAATGAAAACAGTTGAAAAACTGGATGAGTGTTTGCAGAATCATATTACAATTTGCCTTGCCAATACTATGATGATTACTTACCTGCTTTGGAGCAACTTTAGTTTTTATAATGATTTGAAGCCATAAGGAATTATTCCTGAACATTTTATTGATATCTTTTCTCACATTAATCCTGCTGCTCTCTACTATTGGATGAAAAGGCTTTATTTTTTTTTCTAACAATAGAAAGATTAAAACTGCCTTGCTAGACCCATCTTATTCTACCATTTTATTTTTCATACTGGCCAATCATGCCTTAGGGTTGCTTGAAAGCAGGAGATGGAGAATTAGCCACTTGTTCTCCAACTGATTTTGGAAACATGCTGCAGAGATGTCTGCAGGGAAGTAAAAATGATAGTCACAACTCTATGGTTGTAATCTTGCCCCTTATCTGTGTGTATTCTAAATGGGGTAACGAGTCTTCAGTATTAATAGCATTCACTGTAAGGACTGCAACAACCTAGCAGACCGCATCTATGAATGCAAACCAGCAGCCAGAAGACATGAAAACACATGAACAGACATAACCATAGTTTCTAATGGGAAACAGCATCCTAAACCAAGCCAAGTTAAAAAACACTAGAGAATTCCTGTAAGCCTGGCACTCTGACAATTCACCCATCAACAGTACAAGGCCAACCAAGGAAACATCAAGACCAATACTGACACGGCAAGCCATTAGAATATAAAATGGGAGCAAGCTCCACTCCTTATTAGCATTGATTGTATTACCTAGTTTGGTAATGAAACGGCTGCAGGAAAACAAGTTCAGAGCATCAAGGACCCCAAACTAATAGATCTACAGGTCATCACAATGATGGAGAAATTATGTACATGCAGTGACATCACAATGCAATCTCTGTGTTTGTTTTTGTATATGATTTCAGATGCAGATAGCTAGATCATGTACTGTGTCTTGTCATGCCAAAACACATATTTCCTCATTCTGCCAATGCCTCTGTTGATAATTTTTCAGCATGTACCTTTTGTTTAGGAAGTGCATATATATGTGTGTATGTATAAGTATATACATACACATACTGTATATGTGTTTTTTTCCTTTAAAAAAATCATGTGTATGATTTTATATTATGATTTTAGTTGCAGATAACTGCTGTGACTTACATGCTAACCTCAGAAGGGCAGGATATAAATAATTATATAATAAAATCTTATATAATAAAAATATAATAAAATCTGTTTAACATGCTACAATTTGTCATAGTTCAGGTGTAATGGACACATCCCAAATAATAAATTCCATCAACTAGCATTTTAATGCTTCTGGGAAGATCAAGGGAATGAATGGGTGTGTCAGTGGGAAGATTAGAAGCAGTAAAGTAAGTGAGAAGGTTGTGTTGATAGGTGCAGTCAGATATGCTGCTATGATATTGATGCAATAGCAGTGGCAAGGTACTTTCCTTAATTCTCACAATTTAGCAAAATGACTTAGGCTTGATTTTGTAGTGTCTGAGAAATCTTTTCTGCTCCCTAAGAACAAGTAACTTGGTTCTTCTTGTCTCTCTTCATAGCAACCAAGGGAGGTGCTGGACAAGATGGCAACTACAAAACCAAGTCTTGTTGGTTTGGGAGAGCCAGGAAGCCTGATTCATATTTTTTACATTCATGCAAAATGACATATGGATTTAAGAAGTATGCACAAAAGTATCTTAAATGGAAACCCTTTCCTCTCAACAAGTTTTCAAACTGAGTTTTAACTGTATAAATTAATAAATCTCATCCAAACTGGTTGGCATAATAAAAGAAGATACTTAGCTTAAGTACCTAACTGATCTTGTCTGATCTCAAAAAGATCCAGTTAATAGTTAAACATATGACTAAAATGTTAGTGTTGCACGATAAATTGGTATTTGTCAATTGATCAAACCTGGGAAACGGGAATACAAGACTCTTCAATATTGCCAAGGAAAATACATGGACATGTGGACAGTATTCAGTTGCCATAACGTCTATATATATCGGGAAAGTTAAGCTCACTATGTATGTTTTCAGTATCATTAAAAATTTTGTGGCTAAAAACATTGAACGTTTCTTGCTAGATCCAAAATGAAATAATCATGAAATGCTTTTGATTAGTTTGAGGGAAGGATGGATTCTACTTTGCCAATGTAACAATAGAGGAGTCCTAAAGTAAAAACTTGAAACAGTAACAGCATCATAATTTAGTAAGATTCACTTGACAGTGAAATGGCATATAAACTTAATAAAATAGTAAATTCTGGCACAACTTGTATAACACTATGTTTGAAATTAATCTTGCTCTAACTTTAATCTAATATTTGTATATATTTTTTTGCCCTTCCCACTTGCACATTAATATGTCATTATGTGCATGGAGTCAGGGTGCAATGTAATTGTTAAAGACGTTGAACTAAAATCAGAGAATTAAAGATCAATAGAAGAGAACATTTGTAGCTCAGGGTTGAAATGATATTACCTCGTTTGGGTAATAAAGGATGTGCAAAGAGGCTCACAGAATACCCGTCAAATTCAAGATTATCTTCAGCCATTGGGCCAATCACAGCTTCTTCACTTAGAGTGATTCATTGATGTTTCAGTGTTAGATTCAGTGTAGCATAATAGTCAAGCAGCACTCAAATTTTTGCCCCCTATTAGACGGAACTTTGTTAATACTATATTACAAAAAAAAAATCCTAATAACTCAAGGCTCTAACACGTGACGCCACAGACGCTCTACGTCATCGACCAGCGGCGTGGGAAATTGTTGAGAGGTGGGGATCCCGTATTTTCTTTGCTTGAGTGAGGCAGAATTCCGGATGCTGATTGGTTAATGACTCTACACGTTTGTGAGGCTCATTATTGGGTAGGACGATAAAAAGCGGCGCTCTGGATTGGTTGCTCAGGCAGGGCTGGAGGCATTGCTGGCGCGTCGATTGGTGGCGCAGTCGGACGGGGCGGGCGAGTGGTCATGGCGTGGTTACTTGGGCCGTGTTGAGGGGAGCTTGCTTCTTTCTGTCGCATTCGGGAAGGGGTGGGTGCTGCTGCGGCGGCTGACGGCACCACGACAATGAAAGGCGCGCTGGCCAGCCCCGTGGCCGCCGCCACAACTATGAAGGAGAGCTTTGGCTGCGCCGTCGCCAACCGCTTCCACCAGCTGCTCGATGATGAATCCGACCCTTTCGACATCCTCCGGGAGGCAGAGCAGCGCAAGCAGCAGAGCAAGAAGCGCGAAGAAGCGGCTTTTTCAACCGGCAGAAAACCTGGCCCCGGAGGAGTCGCTGCCGCCACCGCTGTCAAAAGAGAATCCCAGAAGGAGCGGAAAGGCTGCCCGTTCTTGCAGTCGGAGAGCCCCACAGCACTCGGTATGGAGCGGGAGGGGGCTTGCGTGGACCAGGAAATGTGATAAGCGGGAGATGGTGCCGGGAGTGGGAAAGCGGCCAGTGGTGCAGACCGAATCCGGCGGGCTTCCTTCTTGAAACAAGCCCGCTTTGATCGGCCCCCCTTTTGCCCGTAGAGTCGGCGACTCGCATTGCAGCATTAGAAGCGCCTTCCCCTCCACCCACTCCCGGCAAATCTCATTCATTCCCACGAAACTCGCTCCTAGGGAAACGAGCCGCGACCCGCAGGCTTAACCCGGACAATTTGCTCCAAGGCGCACTTAAATTGGGCGTTCGTTAAAGCAGTCTGCTCAAAGCCATGCGAGCAAGGAAGAACTAGAACCGGTTTATGAGTTATTTTTTAAAAAAAAGTATCGGAGACGGGCAGTCCTCGTTTGGATCGAGGCGGAGGCGGAGGGCTTTCGCCGGTCCTGGCCCTTTGCAGACCCCGGACGGACGGACGCACGTGCGCTCTTGCCTCCCTTTTTCTGCCTTTCGGTACGTCGTCGGCTCTTCTCGCCTGAAAATACCGCGAACCAATCGGGGCGTCTTTCTGACTCGGAGTGGAAGGGACGCGGGCGGAGCAGCCACCTGCTGGCCTTGCCCTAGCCTAGCTCGTGGTTCCTCTCTGCGCGGGTCGGGGCGGCTCATCCCAGGAAAGGCGCGAGCTATTGTGGCGTCTGGCCGAGATAGATATACATACATACATACATACATACATACATACATACATACATACATACATACATACATACATACATACATACATACATACATACTTGTTTGTTTTCTCAGTGGCGTTTACTGCAGGTGGTGCATGTGCTGAAAGCGAAGGGCGGCTCTAACTTGCCGTTGTACTCGGCCTCCGCCTTCAGATGTAATTAACCGGGCTAGTCGGCGCCACCAGATAGCGAAACCTTCCCCGCCCATCGCTTCATCAGCGGAAAGGCGCTTTCCACCAAGCGGGGTTGTGGCTCTTTTCAAGACGCGGGTACATATGAACTGGTTGGGGCTCCTCGCAGCCTTAAGCCCAACCGGAAAAGTGATGTCATCTTAATTTAATGGAAACAAATTTCACAATACTTTGATGTTTCGTTTTTTGTTTTGAAATGACATTCATGCAACTGAAGATTAGTTCGTTAATTGAATCCGTGTTTAAAACACTCTTGAGAGCCACAGCCTTCCCTAACCTCTCACTGGTCTCCTGGAGTCATTCGGTATTCCTGTGGATTCTCATTAAAAAAAAAAGTATGAATGAAACAGGTTAAAAGGAGACAAGTAGCAGGATGTGTGCCATGAAGAAATATGCCAGAAATAATTTGGATACTACTATTCTCTTCCATTGTTGTTTATAAATGAAGCATAGTGCTACCTGGACCAATAAAATCTCTTTGAGTATTTTTTATGTATCCAGTTGCAACTGGCTTGAACCGGTACTGGTGGGAACCACAGTGTATAGTCGTTGTAGTAGTAGTGTTTTGAGTGCCTTAAGAACCACAGAAATTAGTAGTATTTTTTATATAAAGGTTATCCTTGACTCAAGACCACAACTGAGCCCAAAATTTCTGTTAAGTGAATTTGTTCAGTGAGTTTTGCCCCATTTTCTGACTTTGCTTGCCACAGTTAAGTGAATCACTGCAGTTGATAAGTTAGTAACCCAGTTGTTAAGTGAATCTGGCTTCCCCATTAACTTTGCTTGTGAGAAGGTTGCAAAAGGTGATCACATGACTCCAGGAGACACAATGGTCATAAATATGAGCCAGTTGCCAATCATGTGAAGTTTGATCACATGATCTTGGGGATGCTGCAAAGGTGGTAACAGAAAAATGATTACAGGTCACTTTTTTCAGTGCTGTTGTAACTTTGAACAGTCACTAAATGTAAGTCGAGGACTACCTGTACTCACACAAACTTACTTTAAAATCTCAGAGATATTACCAAGCAGAAAGATGGGATCTCCATAGATTATATTTATAGGCCTGTATGAGGTGGCTTGACTTCATCTCCATGAGGCCTTTAGTGCTATAGTAACGGTCTCAAAGTGCCACAGTTCTTAGTTATTATGTCACTCTTAGGACTCTCCTGATACATACAGGATGGCAATAGTTAGTGAAATTACAAGATACACCGATAAACTGTTTGACATGAAGAATCCCAGGCAGTTTGGTTTTAGAAGCAAGGAACTGTGTGCTGCACTATCTTCTTACAGAAATTCTTTATTATGGCAGTACTGATTTTCAATCAATCTTCATATGATTGGCAACAGAATTACAATAATTTGTAGGGCTGTACATTTGTTTGGATTTGATAGCGATAGCTTCTGAAGGATGTAATGCCTTTTGGCAGTTTTTAAAAACTAAGCACAACACTCACTTATTAGTCTTCCATTTTTAATACTCTGTGTGTACACACACACACACACACACGAGACATACCTAATATTCCTGTCTCCTGTTTTACTGACAGCAATTACAACCCTGTGCAGTGGGTTAAGCTGAGAAAGATTGGTCGTAAGTCACCCAACCAGCTTTAATGGCTATGGGAGGCCTAAAATCCTCAGTCACCTGGTTTCTAGGCGAGCACCTTAACCATCACACTACACTGGCTGTATACAGTAGAGCAAATGACAGCTGCTTTAAGGAATTGCAAACAGATGAGACATCTGCACCCCCTCAAGCAATCCAAATGGCCTTTTATCCTTTGAATTTCAAGTTCTCCAAAGCTCTAATAATTTTCATGACTGTGGAAATTAAATTGATGTATATTAGTTAAAAGATACACCTGAACTGGCAGTTTTTGTTCTTGTATTTCCGGGTATTGCGCCAAAACTAAGATGAACAAGTAAGGAACAAGAACACAGGCTATTTTTTAAGATATGTGCACATTTTGGTCTAAACCTCAATATCCCAAGTCAGCAGAACTGCATATTTTCCCCAGTCACAGTCTTTTTTTTTTTTAAATTAGATTTATATGCCACCCTTCTCCGGAGACTCAGGGCGGCTTACAATGCGTTAAGCAATAGCCTTCATACTTTTGTATATTTTTTTTTTATACAAAGTCAGCTTATTGCCCCCACAAACTGGGTCCTCAATTTACCTACCTTAGAAAGGATGGAAGGCTGAGTCAACCTTGAGCCTCGAACTTGCAATAATTGCAGATAGCTGGATGTTAATAACAGGCTATCTACCCTGTTGAGCTATTTGAGGCTCAACAATAGCATATGGATAGTTAGCTCTGTAGGAAGAGAATTTGTGGTCTCTACAACAAAGTGAAGGTTTCCTTAAGTCTCTCCAGCATCCCTTTTTGTGGCTTTTAGAGTCTACAAAATGCACAAGATTAAAAGTTTAGAGCAGGGGTGTACAACGTTGACAACTTTTAAGATTTGTGGACTTCAACTGGCTGGCTGGGAAATTCTGGGCAATTCTTAAAGTCGTCAAGACTGGACATTCCTGAATGTATGTGTTTTGGGGTAGTTGAAAGGGTTGAATGATGTTTTTAACGCAGAAACAGGCTAAAGGTTGCTCAGCCAATCTTACAAAAGAGCTGATGGCTGATAAGCAGTAGCAACTCCTATTTCATTCTTTATCTTTGAGAGCTAATTAGCCCATGTAAAAGTCTTCTTATAAATGGCTTGATGAATTATAATTATGTAGGTTTAATTTTGCATTCTTTAAATGTACAAATTGATAACTTCCTGTACTGGAATCTATCATGTTGCTACAAAATCTTTTTCTAAAGATTCTGTGTAGAGGCATGCAAAACTAATTGTTTTCAATTGGTAAAGTTTCTGCAGTTGTAGTCTCAAGCCTGTATTATTTGGCAATTCATGAATTTTTCACAAATTTTTGCTGGCAAGACACTAAATAACACCATGAAGCACTTAAATTTGTTTTTATTCTTTAAGAATTCTCAAATCCAAACCGGTATAAACTAGCTGTTTTCCTGTAACAAATTATCTTACTTTTTCCAGAGGTAATGTGAAAGTGGTGCATAAAGCTACTTTGTCTTCAGAGCCATTTTGAGTTTATAAAAATGTACGCTATGTCACAATGCACATACAATTCCTTCATTTTTTAAAGTATTAAGATGTCTTACTGCTCTTGGTTTCCAAATTGAAACCGTCTATCAAAGTTGAGTTTCTTGTAGATAATGAAGAACATTAGTTGATTTGCTCTTATTTTTCCTTAGCTTGTAAAATTGCTTTTGGTACATCTGTTTTTTTCTCAGAAATTAACTTGACAAAGAGGGGGGAAAAGAAACTTGTGTGAAAACTTGAGATGATGTTGTTTTTATAGGAAAAGAAAAGATAATATTTTTTAAATGGACATTTTCATGAACTTAGGCTTAAATTAATTTTATTTATTTATATATATTACATCTGTATTATTATAATAACTCAAGGCAGTGAACATACCTAATACTTCTTCCTCCTGCTATTTTCTCCACAGCAACAACCCTTTGAGGTGAGTTGGGATGAGAGACAGTAACTGGCCCAAAGTCACCCAGCTGGCTTTCATGACTAAGGCGAGATTTTAACTCAGTCTGCTGGTTTCTAGGTTTCCTAAATAAATAACGAATAAAATAATTATTCATTATTTAAAATTCACAGGTCTTATATTCCCAATATGTTGTTTTAATTTTATAGTAGATGCAAGGATGTTTTAATAAATATAAAAGATCCTTCATGGATTAGAAGTGTTCAATTTATATGCAAATGTTGATGATATTTTGCTATTTCATCATTCATGTAAATATTTGTTTATTACAAAACATATATCCCACCTCATGTGATAGATTCAGTATGGATCATAGTCACCAAAACAATATATTAAAATAACAACTATAGTGAACATTAGTATATAAATAGAATTCTTCAAAAAAAAAAAGCTAATGTTAAAACTAATAATTGTAAGTTTGCTTCTTATATTTAATGTCAGCATATTTTATTAGAATTGATACCATACAATTCTAATGTGGTTGTACTATCATTTAGTTTTAAAATATATTGTTCATTCTGTAGCAAATGGTATGCTCAATATAATAAATAGGATCTTCTGTTACGTAGGCAGGTACAGCTGTGTTCATTGAAGCTAAAATGTAAATAAGATGAAAATTAACTATAGAATGCAAAAAGATATCAGAAGCAGACTTTAATCCAAGTATAACAAATTTATATGAAGTTTAAAAATCCAAAGAATAAAAGTATAGAGTAGTAGCATTTGGCAGATCTATTTAAAAGTTATTGCATAACATAATTCCATATATTTATTCATTGAGATATTTTGTTTGTCAAGTTGTATAAAATACTGCAATCATTAGAGCTCATTAATGGGTTATTGGCTAAGTGGCTAAGACGCTGAGCTTGTCAATCGAAAGGTCGGCAGTTCGGTTCGAATCCCTAGTGCTGCATAACCTTCCATTACTTGTCCCAGCTTCTGCCAACCTAGCAATTCGAAAGCACGTAAAAAATGCAAGTAGAAAAATAGGGACCATCTTTGGTGGGAAGGTAACAACATTCCGTGCAATTTGGCGTTTAGTCATGCTGGGCCCATGACCACGGAGATGTCTTCGGACAGTGTTAGTTCTTCAGCTTTGAAACAGAGATGAACACCGCCCCTTAGAGTCGGGAACGACTAGCACATATGTGCAAGGGGAACCTTTACCTTTACCTAATGGGTTATTATTAAAAGTAATACTAAGAAATGGCCCAGCACATGTACTTCAGTCTATGGAACGGGCTCTCTGATGACTTGATAAATATATGATAAATATTATTAGCTTAATTGGGTAATTTCCAGATGGGTAGATTTCAACTCTTAGAATTCCTTGCCAAACCTACACTGGTTAGGAATTTTAGTAGTTGAAGTACATGCTTTTGGAGATTCCCAACTCCGGAAAACAATTTTAGAGTTGAATTATGAAGAGTTTTATATGGAAGTTACTGAAGGTGATGAAATATTTGTATGATGTGCTATAATTATCAGTGATTAAGAAAACCACTGAGAAGTGTGGGAGAATTAATAGGATCTTTTCCATGTTTCTTTCCTGCAATAGATCATTGCACGGAGCCCCTAAAATACCATAGTTCAGATTATAAAATTAGAATTTTTAAATCCATGCAAACATAGTTTTTATTCGGGAATACTTCAGTCTGATTAGCAGATACAAACAATTTTCTTACGCTGAAATATTTTTTATAGTATAAACTTAATTTTGTTTACAAGAGATTTTTGCAGGTGTTGTGTGGCTATGAAATACAATATTCTTTAGAAAGTCCATATCCTTTGTTTAGCATCGTTTAAGTGAAACCGTTTTGAATACTGTAAAATAGACTTTTCACATATACACACACACACACACACACAAAACACACACACACACGTATGTATGTTTTAGGCCATTTAAACGTGATGTCTAATCCTTCTGAAGGATTTTTCTGCTGTTTATATGATAAGGAAAGTTGGATTGCTTAGTTATTACTTTTAGGCATATGTAGTGCCTCAACAAACTTCTTCAGTACACTGAAGTTGCCTTGATAGTTCAGAATTCTAATCTCTTTACTTTAAAACAGTATTAATTTCTTGTTGTCTTGCACTGTTCTTCATATATGTGAAATTTGTTGTGAGTCTTCAGCCTTGTGAATTATATAAAAGCCTATATAGCAGAAATGGATTGTCTCTCCTTTTTATTATTTCTACAGCAACAATATCCCTGTATATTCAGAAGATATAATTCTGACACAATCTTTACTATGTGTTTAGCAGAAACGCCCACTTGAAGTAAACAAAAAGTAAAACAAAATTACAGAATAATTTATTAAAGTTTTAAAATTGTAGTCAACATCCACTCGCTAAGGCAGAAGCGTACAGTTTGAGCTCTAAGATAAAAATTGCAATTTTGAATTTTAGAGGAGGTGATTATGAACTATATGAGAACAGTCATATTGATATTCAATTTTAGCTCAATTTAAATGTAAATTAAATTTACTTCCAAAAATACTGCAAGTATTACATCCACTTCTGAGTTCTTCATTTGTTCTAAGGAAGTGGCGTGATTGGTATAGGAGTCTGTATACAATACTTTGTATTGAAATATCCTATTTGGACCTCTGTTTAACTATTCTACTCAGATTAATAATAGCTGTCTGGAATCTCCACCAACATTTCTCGTAAATTGGATTGGTAAACTTTATGAAAGAAATGATTGACAAACTTTGGTCAGGTTATTTACCATGTGTTTCTGCCTTCATCCTTTCATTCAAAATGATGATTTTGCAAAGCTTCAAGCTTGGTGGTTTCATGTCAAAATTGAATTCTTAAATTAACCGAATTAAAAGGATCTTTAATAGTAATTTAATTTGAATAATACCTTGGAATATTTTCTAACTTCTGCACTAAACTTTTTAGTGCAGTTTGCTCTTGAGTTGGTTAATACAAGCAGAATTGATAAAATGTTTTTGATAACTGTCAGGGTGCAGTGGTGCTTTATTTTTAACACTTGGTTTGTTTACTTCTGCCCTTTAATTCCTTTTGCAAAGATCCTCTCGTAATATCAGTCTTTTAAAGAAACTGTAATTTTGTTTGGGCATAACAATGTTTGCTTGTACCTTGGAAAAATGCTTACTACCTTTGAATCTAATACTGTGTATCAGAATTATGGAATCTTGGTATAAATTAAAAGTATATAGTGTGATAATATGGTTAGTATCAGCTGGGCAACCAGATTAACTAGAATTTATAATGCAAAGTTACTCCTCCGATTATTTTTTTTCAGAAACAGCAGGTACTGTTGTAATAGTTGTATCCAGTCATGCTGTGAGTGTTGGGCTAAAGTTGATTTGAAAGCTTTGTTTCATTGATAGTATGTCAGCACATTCAGAGATGTTCTTGAATGTTCCATAACTGTTCATGTGTTGCTTTAATGTAGCACGGTAGACTTCGTTTCTGATCAAAATTGTTATTTTCTCTTCTATAAAAAAATAACTCATAGGCCTGAAGTCTGCCCATTACACACACACACACACACACACACACACACACAGTACTCGATTAAATGACTAATCATTCAGTGACCTCTTGAAGTTATGACAGTGCTGAATGAGTGGAAGTTGCATCTGGTCCTTGAAATACTGGCTATCCCAGCATCTCCATGGTCATGTGATCATGATCTGGGCCCTTGGCAAATGGCTCATGTTTATGACAGTTGCAGTATACCATAGTCATGTGATCACCATTTGCTATCTTCCCAGAAACAAAGTCAATGGGGAAGTTGGAATCACTTGGTTAAGTCTCTCCCAGCAACTCTGCACTAATAGAGCATCTTGACAGTGCATCCATGCACCTCGTGCACTCTTCACAAGCCTCACTGTGCTCCTGCCACGCCTTCCCACCTACTTGCACACCTCTGTGCACCCTTTTCGAACAGACCCTTCATGCACTTTGCACACCAACTCCAAGCTTTGCACCTGTGCCTTGCCTCCCCAGCTACTTACATACCCCCTATGCATTATTCCTGAAATTTGCTGTGCTTGTGCTACGCCTTTTTTGCCACTTGCATACCCTCTTGCATCTTTCCTGAATCCTTCTCAACCCACGTCCCTGAGCTGCACATCCCCCCTTTTCCCTCTCCACTCAGCAGCAGCCATTTATCAGCCTACTGGCCTGCTTGTGAGCTGCATGGCACTTGTAAATTTCTGCCTTTGCTTGTTGGAAGTCAGTGGGAAGTTGTAAGAAGATCCATGCTTAACAACTCACAAACACCACTTAATGACAGTAGTAGGGACTGGAGGGATTGCTATTGATAAGAGAAGCAGTCATGCTTTATGATTGCATCATTTAACAATAAAAAACCCAGTCCCAGTTTTCATTGTTAAAGTGAGGACTACCTTTATAGTGAACTTAAAGTTATTTGATTCAGCAATAGATAGATAGATATCAGTGATTTTGTTGTTATATATTGAAATTTCCAAGGAACTTCTCTATCACTTTGGAATATTTGCTGCTCTGAGTTGCCTTATGGGCTAAGATATTGATTGGGACAGAAAGAAAATAGCATCAAAAACAATAGGATTGGGTGATTATAGTAAACACAGAGCAATTATACCTGTTTTAAATGTAACTAATGCCAATAATCTAAATATGTTGGTTTTCCACAGGCCAAAAGCGAGCTCCAAAAAGAGGAGAACAACAGGGCTGGAATGAAAACCGAGGTACGGAGATAAAACAAGATAAAGCTGAATGGAAACCTTTCAGAGAATACTGTCCTCATGAAATGGAAAGACAAGCAGAGTTTACACTAGAAAGGTATATGTTGTTGAAGGATTTATTCATACATTGTAAATTTGGAAAATGTAAAATCAGTTAATAAGAAAAATTAAACTTTTCAAAAACAATGTTAACAGTTAATGGAGATAGTCCTTGGGTTATGACTGCAATTGGGACCAGAACTTTTGTCATGTGATGTCATGTGACCGCATCATTTAGTGACAACAATCCCGGCAGTTGCTGTTGTAATTCCACGGCTTCACAGATTGTTAAACAGGACGAGGTTGGAGTCCCAGACAAGGAGCGACACAGGCAGATATTAGAGACAATGACTAGGAATCATGGATGGGTGCTATGGAATGTAGGCGGGTCAGCAAGAGCCAGAGGTGCATGCTGTGGAGTATGAGTGGGCAGGTGCTGTGGAGTATAAGATCCCTAATGAGTTTTCTTGGGGGCAATTTAAGGGAACAAGTTGTGACCTTTCCTGCCGGTTTCCTTATTGACTTTGCTTGTGGGAAATGGTCAGGGATGGTCGCAAATGGTGATCACATGAGCATGAGACTTTGCAACTGTCATAAGTACAAGCTGGTTAACCAAGTGCAAATATCACAATCATGACAGCAAGATTATTACAACAGCTGGTATTTCAAGGACCAGTCATAAGTACTACTTGTTCAGTGCTGTCATGACTTTGAATGGTTGCTGAATGACTGGTATTAACTCCAGGATTATCGGTTAAATAGACCTGTATAAGTACATCAAGGTAAATACAAACCGTAAGATTACACACTAAATACAAACTATAATACAAACTAAACAAGGGATCTAATGTGACAGGAAGATTACAGTTTTCTAATATATCATTAATTGCTTATGAAATTATAAAATGTATTATCACTTAAAGTTTTAAACATCACTATTAAGCTTTAAGCTAAAATTAACACGTTAGGAGCCATATTCACAGAATGTAAATCATTGACTAAGATTGTAAGATGTAATAAATTGAATACCATGAATCTAGTTTCCTGTAAAATTGAAACATAAAGTCTATACATGGAAAATTTTACATTTGAGATTGGTACAAATCTGAGATTCTGTACTAGGATTGAAAGCTTTAAAGGTAGAAGTCTGCTATTCTGAGCTGGGAGCTGCTTTGGAATTGGCATAATTAGTAGTTCAATTTTTATTTAAAATTGGCATCTATTTCTATTATTTTTATTATTTTCTGTGGTTTAATGTGGGAGTAGGGGTGTTTATTGCTTGCTCTTTACAGGTAGTCCTCGACTTATAACAGTTCATTTAGTGACCATTCAAAGCTACAACATCACTGAAAAAAGTGACTTATGATCATTTTTCACATTTATGACTGTTGTAGCATTCCCCATGGTCATGTGATTTACATTCGGATGCTTGACAACTGACTCACATTTATGACAGTTGCAGTGTCCTGCAGTGTCCTGGAGTCATGTGATCCTTTTTTGTGATCTTTCTGACAAAGTCAATCCGGAAACCAGATTCACTTAACATCTATGTTACTAATTTGACAGCTTCAGTGATTCGCTTAACAAATGTGGCAAGGAAAGTCGTAAATAGAGCAAAACCCACTTAATTTATTGATATTGTTTCCTGATTGCTTATTTGTACCCTATGACTATCATTAAGAGTTGTACCTTATGATTCTTGATGAACATATCTTTTCTTTTATGTACACTGAGAGCATATGCATCAATACAAATTCCTTGTGTGTCCAATCACAATTGGCCAATAAAGAATTCTAATTCTAATTCTAATTCTAATTCTAATTCTAATTCTAATTCTAATTCTAATTCTAATTCTAATTCTAATTCTAATTCTAATTCTATGCTACGCTACGCTACTCTACTCTACTCTACTCTACTCTACTCTACTCTACTCTACTCTACTCTACTCTACTCTACTCTACTCTACTCTATTCTATTCTAACAAATTTCTCACTTAACATAAATTTTGGGCTCAATTGTGGCTGTAAGTTGAGGACTACCTGTAAATGTACCATGGATGTTCTAGTGTTGAGATTCTAACCTGCAGAATCTTTCAAGCACAGAATGAATGAACGAACTGAAATTTGAAACTTGTTCAGTGCTACATTTGGAATATTGACAGAGCTTATTGAAAATGACTTTCATTATTCTAGATAACCACAACAGATTTAAGGACCAAGGTGTGACAATATTACCTTTGATTTAGTAAACAACTGACGGATGATTCTTTTTATTTTCAGGCCTATAGAGCGCTTTGATCGGGAAAGGCCAATGAGAGGTCGTGGGGGAGGAAGGGGCGGATTGCAGGGCAGAGGCAGAGGTGGTGGTATGAACAGGACCTTCAATGGCTTTGATCAAAGAGGGAAGCGGGAATTTGACCGGCAGAGCGGGAGTGACAAAACGTAAGTGCTGTTTTCTATGGGCATTTGTCGTTTTTAAATCAATCTTTGAACTTATTGCTAAGAAATGTGAGGTTGGCTCCCTTGTGTATTATCCTTTTGTCAACAAACAAAATGACAGGAATTTGGCATGAAAATTGGCTTTGCTGTTCTATGACTTGTAATTGATTAACTTTTTTTTAACGTGCATTTGATTCATAAATGTGTAAAACTTTTTAATAACTGTTGGCTGCTGTCCTGGAATCAACTAGTCCCCAAAGTGGGTTATATATTTACAAAATAAGTAATAGCTTCATAATAAGGAGTCTTAAGTAACTGTGATGGGAATGCTGATACTTTTGTAAAATTTAATCTTTTGTAGCTCTGCTTCTTGGGGATGCGCTCCAGATATGGGACTTCGGCTCTCAAAATTCTCAAATGTTAGCTGCGGAATTCTGAGAGAGGAATTTCACATACCTGCTTGGGAAGTGATCTCAAACTGGTAAAAACCTGCATAGTTCTGTGAACATATATGATTTAATTTCTAAGACAAGTGAAATTTCTATCTACAGAGGAGTCCGTGCAGAAGATAAAAGAGGCGGAAATGGACCACGTAACTGGGGAACTGCTAAGGATGATATGAGGTATGAGAAATGTGTTCGTAATTTCCAGGGCATCGTTTCCATGTTTCCATAACATTAAAGATACTTATTTTAACTATTGGATGCTGACTGAAGAGAAGTACCCTGTCCCTTTCTTATGGTTTTGAAAAGTTGTTTTCAGTGTACAACTGAATAATATGAAACGTATAGGGTGATTTGTAATGTTACACCCTGAGGGCCAGTGGGAAAGGAAAGGGTGCAAATTGCTATTTGTGAATTTCCTTAATTCTCTCACCTTAGATCCAACTTGAGTTTTAGGCAGTTCCTCCTTTATTCTTGCCTCCTTTTTTATGTTGAAACACTCGTCTAGACTAATCTTGCTGCAGTAAACAGTGCAGAATTTATTTTTCCCCAAGGCCTCTTTTTCAAAAGGCTTTAGCAGAGCTGAGACACATCTGTCTCTTTTTTTTGTCTTAGATCATAAGAACTGAGAAAGAAACTAACATTTGGATGCTTTCTTCAGCTTTAATTGTTTGGAAGCAGGATTTGAACAGGAAGGCATGTTGGGTCTTGCTCTACCGAAAAACCTGAAGTTCCTGTAATAAAAGGACGTAGCCTTGTGGTTACATTTGTGTGTGGGGGTTCACATTAAATCTTCTTTCAAGCAAGAGCTGGAAAAAAAACCCTTTATCTCAATCTCTGAAGACAGATGGCTTTCTCAAATTTCAGCTCAGATCATTTTAAAGATTGTAATCCATGAAGGAAAAGTAAAGATTTGCATAGGCTTGTCTTTGTGGGAAAACGAAATGATTGAAATTTAAATAGAAAAATGACTGCTAGCTATATTCGTGAGTGGTAAATATCTTGGAAGAAGATCAGGGACAGAAGCTAAATGCTTGTATCTCCTTATTGGCTTTGTGCCAGAGGAATGGGTTAAGGAAGAAGCAGCATTGGCATGCATTTTCTGGGGTTTTATGTAATGAGATTTGGGTAGCCTCTGTTAAGTTAATGACATGCTTCTACTGAGATTCATACAATGCATAATGCAACATGCAGACGTTTGTAGTCCACCTGTTGTGACCAAGGCCCAAGTAGTGATTACCAAACACAATTCAGTCCTCAACAAACTTAGTTTATTAAAACAGCTGAGAATTAATTCATTCTCAGTCCAAAACAAACTTCCTAATAACCAGTCCGTTGGCCTTATCACCAACCTTTGATGTCACTGGCAACCTGCCAAAGGCTTTTCTTGGCAAACCCTCCACAAAGTTCAAGAGACACTGACAAGAAGCACGGAAATCAACGTTGCTTTTCTACAAAGAACCCAACGGCTTGTTGCTGCTCTTTTAAGCCTTATGGGAGTGGCTAATCATCTTCTGGCCTTACTCCCAAGTTGTCCTTTTTTCTTCAGCTGCTCTTGCCTTCTGGCAGCTCTTCGCATGTATGCACTAGGAACAGGCTCCTCCTGTTCCTAGTGCATGCCTCTCTGCTATCCGCCTCTGGAGGCTCCGGAGATCACGTATCGCTCCCAGATGACCCTGGCCCCATCTCTGCCTCTGACGCAGAGCCCTTGTCCAGGCCTTCACCTGACTGCAGGACTGGCCCATTGTCCTCCCCAGCCTCCTCATTGTCCGACTCCGCTGCCAAGTCCGCAGGCTGCTGGCGGACCACAGCACTACCCTAAAACTCTGAAGCAGCTTTCCTAGTCTGATAATGTGAGAGAGTGAGAAACTATGTTTTTGTTTAGGCCGTGTGAGGAATCCTGTCTAGTGTAGCTTTTGTATTTCACCGGTGCGTTACTGTTTCTACAGTGAGCTGGAACAGACTGCTCCTATGGAAGAGACTGCAGAAACAGAAGAGAGCCCAGGGGCACCCGACGGAGAACCTCCAATGAAGTATGGCCTGCTTTGGCAATCTGGCTTTTGATGCTCCTTAAATCTCTGTCAGAAGATCTGGCCTTTCGCTTGGAAGTTTATTCCAACTGTGTGCCAAGTGGACCTGATCTCAGCATGGGCACTAGAAAATGGAATTGATCCTGGGGCATTATAACAATGCTTTAATGATTTCAGCCGATCTTTACGAACTGTTGGAATGATTGAAATATATGTTGTGGTTTATCCAGGTGGTTAGTAACATGGTTTACATCAGGCTTTGCCAGCTGGTAATGACATGTTGTCAAACAGCTAGCGGTCTATAATTTTCTTGGGTAAACTGCAAAACCTAATATCTAGGTTAACCTAGATCAGAGGTCTTCAAACTTGGCAGTTTTAAGACTTGTGGACTTCAAGTCCCAGAATTCTCCAGCCAGCATCTCTGACCTAGATATTAGGGATGAGATTTTAAACAAATATTTCCTTGATTTTTTAAATCTTGTTCATTCTTTCATTGAAGTCTTTTTATTTTTGTTTTAATCTGTATTTATATTGCCATCATTGAACTCTACGTGGTAACAATATGGTTTTGAAAGAATATTTCAGAGAAGGAATAGCAAGAACCCTAGAAGAAAACTCTGCTCTCCCTATAAATTAATTTAGAACTGGATTGGCAACAGAACTGTTTCCATAGGGTGTAAAATGTCTGTACTTATCATATTGTTTTAAATTTAGACTGTATATCACCCAGTCACCGTGGAGTTGGATAGTTCTTGAATATACTTTTCTAGAAAATGTACATACCATATTTTTTGGAGTATAAGACACTTTCCCCCCTAAAAGGGGATGAAAATTTGGGTGCGTCTTATACACCAAATGTAAAAGACGCTGACCCCACCCTTTGGCCTCTGCCTCCCAGCAATTTACCTCCTTGTAGCAAGCAGCAAGAAGAAACAGACCATTTCAGCTTCAGCACAGCCTAATTAGCACAAATTGATTGTCTGTTGCATTGGCCTCCCGGGTCTCAGCTGTTTCAGGCTGCAGGGATTGCCATTGCCTATTGCTGTGCGGGCCTCTGCTGCTTGTTGCAAGGAGGTAAATTGCTGGGAGCAGATTTTTTTTTCTAATCAAGCTATGCTGAAAACAAAAATGAAAGTAAAAGAGGCTGTTTGCTGCAATGAGGCAAAATTTCTGGGAGGCAGAGGCAGATTTCTTTTTCTTGTTTTCCTCACCAAAAAAGGTAGGTGTATCTTACAGTCCGGAAAATCTTATACTCTGAAAAATACAGTATTTATCAGGTTATATTGATCTCATACTTTGGAATAAAAATGGATTCTTTCTTCTTTTGTTTGACAATGTCTGACCTTGTTTATTCAAGTGGTATGAGACTGGTAAGCAGGCTAATAAAATGGACTTATATCTATTTTGAATTAATTTCAAGATGGATCTGTCTCTAGTGTGAGCTATCCCATTCATTAATAGAGACTAGTCTTGATTCTATACCTTGAATTTTCTATAGTAAAATTAAGTAGCATGCAACTAACAACAACAAATGTATTGGAGACTTCCCAATCTCTCAAACAGCTCCCCTGTGAAGTATATTAGTCTGAAGAAGAATGATTAGCTCTGAGTAACCAGTGAGTTTTGCAAGCAAGTGAAAATTTGAATCTGTGTTCCCCAAAATCCTAGATGGATTTAGGTTGAGGAGGGCTGCCAGAGAAGTGTAATGGAAGACCTAAACATTTCAGCCTGATAAATGAGGTAGATTATGCACCAGTGTTGCTACAATCAGTTTAGACTGAGCATGTATTCAAACCATATTTGATCTCAGAAAACATGCAGGAAGAAGATAGCAAAACTGTAGTGTAATTTTTGATATACACCCAACAAAATACAAAGCAGATATCTGATCTAAACAGGTTTTCCTGGCCAACTGTATACATTTCTTAACCAAATTTAAGCCTTAAATTTACTATCATTGATCAGTAACCGATATTAGGCTTAGTAAGAAACCACATTCTAGGTTGCAAACATTTATACGTGCTGTACTACTTAAACTATAGGCAACATGATGTACTATGGATCTTTGTCATCTCATCCCTCTACATTGCTTTCATTTCTTTTTTGAATGAATGAATGAATGAATGAATCTAAAATACTCCAAAGTAGTCTCTGTGGCACCTTCTTCATCATCTTGGTCAGCCTGGTCTCTCTCTGGCTTCAACAACTGCTTTGTTAGGAAATGCATACAGCTGGCTAAGAAAACAGTTTATGTTATGCTGGGTTAGGGGAATTCTGAGACTTGATGCCCACAACTCTTAAAGTTGCCAAGGTTCGACACCCTTGGTTTAAGTCGGGGGTCAGCAACCTGTGGCTCTTTCACCCCTCTGCTGCAACTCCCTGTGACACAAAATATGTGTCACAACCACCAATGTGCGACACCTACCGGCACACAATTTATTGAGCATTCCAACCCCCGGTAGGCCAACCATGGATAAATCCAAGAAAATAAAAGTTTCAGATGAAAACAGAACATTTAATTCAACTACATATGCTAGTTTTGTGGCCGCTCAAGAAATAGTCAGGCACGGGAAGGGTTTTGTGGCTCCCAGTGTTTTCTTTTCTGTGGGAAACAGGTCCAAATGGCTCTTCGAGTGTTTTAAGGTTGCAGACCCCTGGTTTAAGTGATATGTCCTTCTTAGGAGGAAGGGGAGTAACTCAATTCCTTTACTTTCTATGTCTAGCTATGTCTACAAAACCAATCAATATTTGAATCAGCAAGCCCTCATTCCATAGCAATTATGAGTTCCCACATGCTTTCAAAAATTTAAACCAGAATTTTGTTTGCAGTGTACTGTGTTCAAAGTGCTTATTTTCATTTTAATATAATAGAAGTGAAGTCCTTATAGCTTTATTATCAAAAGTTTATTGAGGAAAAAAAAACGTATTTAGAAAAGACCTAAAATATGAAAATGGGGGATAGAAGGAAAGAATCTTACTGAGGAAAAGTTTTGTCTCCCAACCCTACCAAAATAGCCTGATGCAGACTGATCATATGGTGAACTACAAATACTGAATATCTGGTTTGGGGTGGATAGGAACTAAAATATGTTAGAAGAGCAGACCTGATTGATTGGAATAGAACCTCTCCAAGCTATAGCATTTCTACAAGCTTGGTAACCCATCATTTGGAAACAAAGAACCATTTAATGTTCTATAGAAATTCAAGTAGCTGTTTTCATTTAAGTTGTATTCTACCTTTCTCTCACTAGCATTTCACAGGCTAATTGTTTTTACTTAACAACTATAAACCCTTAGAATTGCTGAAGGAGAGCCAGTGGATGAAGTAGTTCAAGAGATGACATTGGATGAATGGAAAAATCTTCAAGAACAAAATCGACCAAAGCCCGAATTCAACATCCGGAAGCCCGAAACCACTGTTCCTTCCAAAGCAGTGGTAATTCATAAGTCAAAATATAGAGATGATGTAAGCATTACCTTAGAATGTAGAATATTCTCCCTTTCAACTCTGTTAACGTGTCTAGGTGTTCTAAGTTGAAATTTATAGCTAGGGACTGAATAGATTGAAAAACACTGCTAGCACTTATGTCAACCACAGACCATTTAAAAAAAAATGTCAGGAACGGTCTTAATGTTTCTTTTTTCTGTAATTCATTTATAGCAGGGAAGAATTTTTGCTGCTGGTTTTCGGATTTGTGGTTCTTCCAACATTACTTGTTTGGTTTAAGTTTCTAGTTTACAGTCTACTGCCGAGTATGTTCTTTCATTTAGCAGGATGTTCACCAGAGAAAAGGAGAATAAACAATGGATTTCACTCAGACTGCCTTATGTTCACATGAAAGAATGAAGTCGTGTGCATATATTAACTGCACAGAGCTGCATTTATGTAGCGTGATTCCATAAATGCTGGAATGAATTGAGCCTCTTTCTTTCTCACTCTGGTGAATTTGTGAAGAATCATCTATATATGTTTTCCGTACACTTACATACTTACATATACGCACAAGCATTTGCAAGATTACTAGAGAAATATCCATATTTTTCAAATTTTGCTGGCTGGTGTAGTTGCGTTTCAGCACTTAAAAGTCAACTAATGAGAGTAATGAGTGGACATGTACCAGCAGCTGCTTTCTTAGCTTACCAAAGAGCTTTTTTTTTTTTTTTTTTTTGAAAGTGTCTGTGGAGAATTGCCATCTCTTGAGATTGGTTTTTGTGTTGTGTTTCACTCTATTGTGAGATGAGTCATAGAGGGAGCCCAGTTTCTCTGGGGGGTTCTATTCTCTTTAGAATGTCTCTGTAGTGTCCTTTATTTTTCCAGGGCAATTTTTTTTTAATTTAAAGACATCATTTGGCTCTTGATACACTGTTTCTAGTTGAAGATGTACTAGGTTTAACCATAAAAAACGTGGATACATTTTGTTATAGGTGCTGAAGGAAGATTTTGAGGATGATTCTCACTTTTCCCGAAAAGCAGCAAATGACATCACTTCTCAACTGGACATTAATTTTGGGAATCTGCCTCGTCCTGGAAGAGGAGCCAGAGGAGCACGAGGAGGTCGTGGGCGTGTCCGAAGAGTTGACAACTCATGGCCAAGGCCAGGAATGATGGTAATTACTATGTGCCAGTTCTAATCTTTGGCTACTTTATTGCTGTAATTCAAATTATACAGCTGCCTAATCAAAATGGCAGTGTCCGTGGGCAAAATGAAGGCAACAGAAATCACAGGATGTGTAGATGTATCGAAAAATCAGCATTTTAAAAATATTTCTTCAGAACCTACTCCTACCCAAATTACTTGGATCCATTGAACATAATTTCTGAGTCCCTGATTTTTAAAAGCTTAGGTTGAATAAATAAAGCTATGAAAAAAACCTTTAATATTAATAAAATGTATAAAAGTTCCTGAAAAAGCTTGCTACCATAGTAGCTGAGCCTTTGTGTATAATTTTTGACATCTCATTTCGAACTAGTTCTCTGTCTGATCTATGGTCATCAGCTATAGTTACACCAATCTTTAAAAAGGGTGACCTTAGTTCAGGTGAAAATTATAGACCAATATTGTGCTGTATTACACGCAAAGTTATTGAATCAGGTAAAATGCTCCGGGTTCGGTACGGATTGCCTGATCCGGTAGCGATGGCGGGTGGTTCGGAGAACCGGTAGTAAAAATCCCTCCCCCCCATGCCCAGCTGAGCCGCGTGATGATCAGAGGCTTTTATTTTTACTTTTAAAAGCATTTTTTCTACAACCACTTCAGCCGAAAAAATGCTTTTAAAAGTAAAAAAAAAAAGCCTCTGATGATTGTGTGGCTCAGCTGGGATCATCAGAGGCTTTTAAAAGCATTTTTCCCCCTACAACCTCTTTGGCTGAAGAGGTTGTAGGAAAAAAAAATGCCTTTAACCCAGCTGAGTTTGCCTGATCGTCAGTTTCTAAAAGCATTTGTTTCTGCAACCTCTTAAGGTTGTAGAAAAAATGCTTTTAAAAGTTAAAAAAAAAAAAAGTTGGCCATGCCCACATAATCACATTACCCCCCCCCCAGCCATACCCACAGAACCGATAGTAACAAATTTTATATTTCACCACTGTATTGAATCAATTATAAACCAATCCATCGTTCACCACTTACAAACAACTTGCTATCTGACAAACAGTTTGGCTTTAGGAAAAACTCGTCCTGTAATTTACAACTTTTGCACTGTAAAAACATCTAGACTACATGTCTTGATCAAGGTAAAGCTGTAGATGCAATTTACATAGATTTTTGTAAGGCTTTTGATACAGTAGTACATGACAAACGGCTGTTGAAATTAAACTCTTACAGCATTTCTGGACCTTTGCACAAGTGGATTGCTGCTTTCCTGTCTAATAGACTGCAGAAAGTCGAAATAGGGAACTCACTGTCTCATCCTGCATCAGTTAACAGTCGGTGTTCCACAAGGCAGTGTTTTAGGTCCCATGCTTTTCTTGCTCTATATCAACGATTTAATTCTGTTGTTTTGCAAAGTGATCTCTTAATATGTGTCTGAATGGTCATCTATTTGGTAACTTCAGATTTCGATTAATAAATGCTGTGTCTTATATTGGTAAACATAATCAGAATGTCAAGTATAAGCTAGATGGCATTGATCTAGCAGATGACCCTCACTTTGTCAAGGACTTGGGGGAATTATCGCTGATGCTCCAAAGCTCACTGTAACAGCATTGCTAAAAAAGTATTAAGAGTTGTAAATTTAATTTTGCGAAACTTTTTTTCTGGAAACATTGTATTGCTAATTAGAGCTTGTAAAACTTATGCTAGACTAACCTTAAGAGTATTGTTCAACTGTTTGGAATCCCTACCATATATTTGACAGAAGTATTTCATGAGAAAAGTCTTGCGCTCTTCTGTAGATAATAGAATTCCCTATGCTACTAGGCTCAAAATTCTTGGTTTGGATAACTTAGAACTGCGTCGCTTGTGGTCAGACCTAGGTATTGCATACAAAATAATACGTACTAATGCTTTACCTGTAAATGACTTTTTCTGTTTTAATCGCGATAATATGCATGTGAACAACCACTTTAAACTCAACATAAATCATTCTAAAGGTAACTGTAAAAAATATGATTTTTGTAATGGAGCTGTCAAAGTCTGGAATGCTCTACCTGATTCAGTTGTCTCTGTTACAAATTTTCAGTTTCAGTCACAAATCAACTTCTGTGAACCTTACTTCATACTTAAGTGGTCAGTAGAGGGGGTGTGCAGTAATGTGCCTATCGTCCCTATCATTGTGTTTTTTCTTTTATTTTTGTTCTCATTTTTATTTGACAAATTCTAATAAAGTATAGTTTAAAACATTTAGGATAAACCTAAGGATAAACAGTAAATAGTACTTGGACTGTTGCAGCAATTTAATGAACAAAATCAAACTTAGGTGTACCTTAGTAAGCAAATATGTAGCTCTTATCCAACTGATCTGATTTTGCTTTTTCTTTTAGATGCATACTGCTGCTCCAAACCCAGATGACCCTGAGGATTTTCCTGCTTTGTCTTGAAAAACTTAAGTGACACCTCCAAAAATAGCTGTGGAAATACTATCTTGCTGTAGAAGAGAACCACTGAAGTCTACAGAGAGAAATGACTTTTGTGTGTGAATTTTGCACTACTATGTGTTAAGACATACCCTGTGGGTTTGAAGGCAAGTTCCAGTAACACTGGTTTTGGATTAGTTGTATGAAGGCTTATGGTATCATACGTGAGGAATTTCAAATAAAAATTCAGGATGATGGTGTCAAACAGGTACGGATGGATGAGTCTTTGTCCCTTTTATTACAAATGTAAACCATATTAGATGGTTTGGGGACAACATGTTTGGACTACTTGTTTTCCAGTTTCACTAAGTGAAGTGTGCATTTGCTATACTTAAATTACAATTTTCAGAAGTTGGGAAACACTCTCACTGGTTAAAGTCACAGGTGCTATTTTTACAGCTTTTTATCATTTAATGTCGAAAGCTGCAAACTAGATTTTAAAGTTACAATTTGGAAATCAAAATTTGAAGAATGAGGGGCAACATGCAAATAAATCCTAAAATAAATAGTGCTTTGGAAGAAAGGCTGGTAAACTATGGAACAGCTTTGTTTCTAACTAGTTGATTTTCATACATATGGAAAACTATCTACCTGGGAGACTTGATTAGAATAGCATTCTTCAGAGGAGCATTAAATAAGATCACTTTAGGGACACCATAAACCTGATATGTATCTCTCACCTGCCAAACCAACTTCAGTTGCCTTCTTCATTTATCATTGTAGAATCCTTTTAATAAGTTGGTTGGAGCTCTTAATTTTGCTTATGGTTGATTTTTGATAGACAAGGCTGTTTTTCAGCAAAATAAGAACATTAGAAGCATGTATCTCACAAAGAATGAATGGGTGGAGTCAAGTTTTGGTTGAAAGAGTATCCCTCACATCTGGTCTGTAAGGTCACAAGCATGTTCTGTAGTTATGTGCAGTTCCCCAATTTGCTATGTAAGGAGTTGGCAACTTGTTAAAATGATAAACCTGATACGTTATCTTCCACCTGCCACACCAACTTTAGTTTCTTGGGACAGCACATTACTGACTAAATAATTCATGGAAAAGACAGCAGCTTTTGGTTTAAGGAGTTGCTGAAAGGTTTACCCATATATATGCACCCATATACAAGCTGAAGTAACTTTCCTTAGAATCCAAAGCAATAGCCCCTCCTTCCCCCATGAAGTCTTTTCCACATTTGGGTAATCTCACATAAACAATAGATTTTATTTGTACACTTTTCTCTTACACGTTACTCCAGATTTATATAATTCAATTACACTGATGAAAAAATACATACTATCAAATTAAAATTTAAACAGTGTCAAGTTAACCCTGAAATACATTAACAAAATAATTTGATCTGAGGAATATTGATTATACCACATAGTTTGAACAAATTGTACAAGTTTTGAAGACAATACACTAAAAAAATTCCCTAAAGTTTGTAATTGGGATCTACAAGTAGCAACTCTGAAAGTTTTAAGCTTTTACACAGCATAGCTGTCAACATAGCAATGGATATTTTGGATATAACTTTAAAGCGGTAGAAAATAAATTGTGCTAACCAATATGGAATTGTAATAGTTCCACATGAGAATGTAAATTAATCTTTCAGACTATTTAGTTTGCTTAATCATAACAAAGATAACTTAAAAACCGGGAGCCTTCTTTGGTTTTCAAGCCTAAAAGAATTAAACGTATCTTTTGACTACGCAAGACACCTAAATATTGAGTATTTTTTCTGGTCAGATACTAGTACTGCTTCTAGTACTGTGTCTACCGTGTTTCCCTAAAAATAAGACCCTGTCTTTTATTTTTTTGAACCTTGAAATAAGTGCTTGGCCTTATTGCCATGCGCTCAAAAGCCCAATTAGCCTTATTTCAGGGGATGTCTTATTTTGGGGGAAACAGGGTAGTACCTAGTACTAAATCTAAAAAAGATGGTTTAAGCTATTTAACTTTATACTATGCCTTTCTACCAAAAATGATACTCTATGGAGACTGGTTCAACATGATTGTGACCATTTAAAAGTGGCTTTCCATGGTTGATTTGTGTTTATAGCATTAACAACAGTCAGTGGTTCCACAGTCAAGGAATCTTAGTTCTCATGTCTAAAATAGCAGTGTTGCACTTTTGTGCACATGTAACGAGTACTTTCTGTTGATATTAATTAGTAAAGCTTCTGAATCAAAATATCTAAGCAAAGATTTCCTCCATGCTAATTAGGGCATTCTGAGTTGCTTGATGCTTATGTAACCAAAATCAAGGGAGATAGAAACATGTACATATACTCCCAAGTAATAAGTATATTTTATCAAGAACCTTTTAATCTTAATCTAAGGCTCAAACATAATCCTATCAGGAATAAGACGGTAAATGGCACTTAGCAGGTAATCACAAATCTCTGGCAACTGAAATATTATTTTGTATACGGACTATAAAGCTGCATGATTTTATGAGATGGCTAGAAATAATCAGGTTACAAAATTAGGAATAGGTGTTGGCTACTGAATAACTGAGATATAGGTAAGTGATCCTTTCGTCTGTCATGAAACAAACTAGTAGTAGAATTAGTTTATCAGCACTAATGAAAGCGACAGCCACCTCAGTTAATGTACGAAATGTCTGTTTAAACTTTTATCAGGCACACAAAATATGCAGTGCTCTGATTTTTGAAGCTTGAATGTTAGGATTCAGGACAAATAAAAAATGGGATCCAAATGTTGAACAATGAGGCTAATTCAATATTGAAAATAGTAGTACATAGATGGGAGCTATTTTTAGTAATGTGTGGTTAAAAAATATTACACGGGTTTGTTATAGTTGATTTAAATCACTCCACCTTGAAAATTCTCCTACAGATACAGGAAACATTCTAAGGTAGAATATATTAGAGAATAAAGCCAGTATCTACATTATTAGTTTAAATAACATGAATACAGAAATACATCTGACAATATTGGTATCAGCTTGATCTTAGAACATGTTGATTGAAATTTAAAAAGCTAATCAAAACTAACTGCTAAGAGAATATGTAAGCAAGTCTTTCAGTATATTGTCCTTGACATACAACTGTAATGGAGACAGCCAATTACAATCGCAAGTCATGAAGGTTGTTGAGTGAGGCACCCATGTGACTGCTTTGCTCAACAACTGTTATCCTGGCTCTCCCAGCCAGCCTTTGGAAACACTGAATTTGCTGGCCTTCTGGCTAGGAAGCCAACAAATGTGTTCTTTCTAAAAGGGGAGAAAGGCTTTTTTCAACCATGTTTTGAGAGTATTTTCACAGGAGGGACTTGAAGCATGAACTGTTGGGAATCCCTGCTGGTTTTTGCCATGGATCTTTCCAGCCAGCCTCTGAGAGCAGAACTGCTTTGCCAAGGGGCTCCACCTCGCTGGGAGCAAAATCAATCTGGCAGACGGCCCTTCTACTATTTCCAATGGAAAATGGAAATGGGCTGCCCCAAAGTGGGTGCTCATGGACCTTTTTCAATCACTCCCCTAGGAAGCAGAATGAGTCCTGTGGCAGCAACCTTTCCTGCCAGCTTCCCTGTTGACTTTCTGAGGAAGCTGGGATGGAAAATTGCAAATGGCAATCACATGATCGCAGAAAGTTTGGCAACCTTAAATGGACTGCAAAAGCTCAGATGACAACTACATGATGCTGCAGTAGTATAAGTTCAGACAGGAAGGTTGTCCATTTAACACTATCATACTTTTATAAACAGTCACTGAATGAACAGTTGTAAGTCAAAAACTACCTGTAACCATGTGGCATTCAGTTTCATGGTGGATAAAGTAGAACAGAAGATTAAACCAAGCAAAATATAATCCAATCCAATCCAATCAATATAAATGAAGAACTCGTCTATAATGCAACTGCTAAGTAAATGGTGAACTATTCAACTGAATGGCAAAAGCTGAGGTGAAAGCAACATAAATCTTTAAAAAATAAACACCAGATATTGAAGTAATTTCATATGAGAATGCATAGAATTATCTAACTTTGCTTATTAAAAAGTGTTATGGGATTCTTTTTTTTAAAAAAAAACAGCATAGAAAGCAAATAAGTAACTACAGCCCATTACAAAATACGATGAAGATCATAATGAGGTTTTAACTTCACCTGGATGCCAAACTAGAAACTAAGCAGTTTGTATACAGCTCATTTATTTTGGGGAGCATTAGGTAACAACAAAGTCAATCAGTTTCCCCACAATTAAAGGAGGAATACCTAATTCAGCAGGACTGTATAGTTTAGAACATTGAAGTTAATAAGAAAAACATATTATTTGTGCCTATCTAATTAACATCTTCAAACTAGCACATTTTTCCAAAAATCAAAACAATGCCTGTTTACATGGATATTATCAGATGAAGTACCTAGAAATCAATTTGACTAAGTTACTAGTGCAAGATGGTGGAAGAGCCAAGTGAGAATAGCAAAACCAAGGACATTGTTGTCGGTATCTTCCATGTAATTCAGAAACTTATAGAACATAAAAATGTTAATATACATTTCATTGATTATAAAAAGTTCTTCAATTGTGTCAACCATATTAGCATATAGAATGGTCTTAGTAAATAGGGAATCCCAGAATACCTCAATGTTCTTGTATGAAGCCTATACAGGTAGTCCTCGACTTACAACAATTCATTTAGTGACCATTCAAAGTTATAACAGCACTGAAAAAGTGATTTATATAACCATTTTTCACACTTGAAACCAATACAGCATCCCCATGGTCATGTGATCAAAATTCAAATGCTTAGCAACTGGTTTATATTTATGGCGGTTGCAATGTTCTGGGGTCATGTGAGTCATTGGGGGAAGCCAGAATCACTTAACAGTCATGTTACTAACTTAAATGCAATGATTCACTTAACAACCATAGCATGGAAAGTCATAAAATGGGGCAAATTCACTAACAAATGTTTCACTTAGCAACATAAATTTTGGCTCAATTGTGGTCATAACTCAAGGACTATCTATTCATGGAATAGGAAGCCAAGTATGAAATAATATGATGAAACCGGATCCAGGTTGGTACCAGAGTAAGACAAAGGTGTGTACTCTCTTCTCATTTATTCAACCCACAAGTTGAATAAGGGAGGCTGGATTGGAAAAAGATGAGCATGGTTTTAAAACTGGAAAAAGAAACACCAATAACTTACCCTCTGCTGAAAATGCAAATGATCTGAGAACTCTAGTAATGAAACTTAATGAGCACAGTGGAAAGGTATAAGACTAAAGAAGACTAAACTAATGGCAAAAGATGGAACAAACAGCCTTAACTTGACAATGAATATAGGCAATGAAATGGTGAATAGCTTTTGCTTTTTAGGATAGACAATAATAAGGGAACAAACTGTCAAGAAATACATCGTACACAGTACTTGGTAGAGTAACAACGAAGTCCTTATGAAAAACAGATGCCAATATGTGTCTACACTTACAAAGCTCAGATCATATAGGCCTTGACACTATGGAAGCAGACATTGGACTTTGAAAAAACAGGATAAAAAGAGCACTGATACTTGTGAATTTTGGTGGTAGAAGGTTCCTGAGAATGTCCTAGATAGTCAAGAAAACTAATAAATGGTTCATAGAGAAAATAAATCCAGAAATTTCAATTGAAGCAGAAGTGACTACACTTAAATAATCATATTTTGGATACATTATGCTAAGACTTTGTCGTCTTGAGAAGTTTATAATGCTGGGGAAAGAGAAAAGGATGACAATCCTCAGAAAAATAAAGGGTCTTCTTCAATGGAAATGAAGGGCTCAATAAAATTTCTGAAGAGCCAGGTTGGAGACAAATCATCATGAAGTGCCTGCTTGGATTCAGTAAGAGACTTAAGAGTATAAATCTATTAAAACAGTCATGAATATCAAAATGACTAATCAGCCTAAAACAAGATGCAGGCCTCTTTAATACTAATGCTATGAGATTTTTTTTAAGCAAAGCCATGTTCCTAAAATTTAACCTTACTCCTACAAGGCAGCTGTTCAAGACTGACTCCCAACATTGTTACTGGTATGATTAGCTACAGATATTTTGAGCTTCAGGTCCAGCAAGCATTTTTTAAAACATATTCTTCTTTACTAGAGAAATATAGAGTAGGTTATAGTACAGCAAAGCCTCTGTACCAGGATCTGTAAGGATAAGGGCAACCCTTATCCTTACAGATATTGGACAACAAATTTTAACTTCCATCCTGTTGGCTAGGGCTAACAAGAGTCACAATCCAACATCAGGATGACCTGCATTATCCATAACTATTTTTTTCTTGCAAGGACTTTGAAGTCCAAATGAGACAAGAGAATAGTTTTAACAATTATTGCTTAGCTTTTGAAGACTAACAATGTTAATAATTATAGTCCACTGTCTTTTTTTAGATTTCAGTACAGATCTATTGCTGCTTCTGCACTGAAAGGTGAATACAGGTAGTCCTCAATTTACAACCATTTAGTGACCATTCAAACTTACAATGACACTGAAAAAAGTGATTTATGACCATTGCCACATTCTCATGGTTACTTGATCAAAATTTGGCCAGTTGGCAACTGGTTCATATTTATGACAGTTGCAGTGTCCCAGGGTCATGCGTGGTCACCTTTTGTGACCTTCTGACAAGCAAAGTCAATGGGGAAACCAGATTCATTTAACAATTGTGGCAAGAAAAGTCATATAATGGGGCAAAACTCACTTAGCAACAGAAAATTTGGGCTGAATTGTGGTTGTAAATCAAGACTATCTGTAATTATAAACTTTGAATTTTAATGACATGGAGAAATGGGAAATTAAACTCCTATCCAATCTATTGACATGTCATTGGAATCACAACATTGATATGCCACTAATTTTGCATACAGAACAAAATTCACCTATTTCTACAGACTGAGCAAAAATGAATACCTGACTTTTAGCAGAATCACTACCATGCAATATTTAATGGTAGGAATGAATGGTGTCTGAGAACGGGATCTCAGGATAAGGAGAGCCAATCTGTAAGCAGTGTTAGCATTCCTTTTAATGAGAAAGGGATAAATGTAAAAATACATAGAGAACATTTGAAAAGCCATATTTTTCTAGTGCATTTTGTCCGATTATAATCAGAAGTAGCTGTACAACAGGTTTTAATTCATTAGCAGTTCAGCAATTAAGACTGTGATATTCCAACAGCACTCAATTTGTTACAATTCTTCCCAGCTGTTTCTGTTAATTAAAAGTAGTAAGTAACACTTTAGGCAGTGGTATAATTTGCAAGACTAGGAACTAAATCTATGAAAATAAAGCACTCTTTGGTGGATAGTAATTTAGAAATATATGATAAAAGTCCTAATACAATTAGGATAGTTAATGTATGCAAAGAGCAATCATATTATTGGGGGAATGAAGGGAAGAAGAATATGCTTTCCCAATTTCTCCATTTCCATCATAAGAGAAAACCATTTTTAGATGAAACTTTATACATTGAACAAATAATATACGCACTCCCCCTATCAGTTGTTGGACAGAAGATTAAATGATTGCCATCACATTTTATCCCTAAGCATTGTACAAAAAAAAGTTCTCTTGATAAAAGACATATTAGACAAAAGGCTAAAATTTACAGGCCATTATTAAAGCAGTAAAAAATCATTGTTGTAGTGATAATAAATTAACACTCTTGTATAAGAGCTAAAATAGACTTTTTAAAAGAAAAAAAAATCAATCTTCAATGTTTTAATTGAAAACAATGTCTCTTTTTCTCTCTCTGCATTCTTTTGAATTTTCATTGTTCAACGCAGCACACTTCTCGTCCTTGGCTTAGGGGTAGTGCTGAAATGATAAAAGAGATATATGAGAGATAAGATATATAAGATATGTATATAAATACCAGTTAAAAATGAATGATTTAACCATCATAATAACCAGTTAAGACTAAGCCAGCAAATAAACCAAAAACATCTTAGAGGGAAGGGGTGATTGAAAGGCTAAATTTCTGAAAATAATATAACCTCAACAACACAGGTCAGCCATTCAGGTTACATTGTTAGAAAACAAGCTCAGATTCGTGAAGAAAAATCAGTGGGATAAAAGTACCATAAGCGTATTTGTTGTAAAGCATCCCCTTTCCTTCTTTCCCTCTGAGGCATGAGACTGTGGGAAAAGTAGAAAAAAGTAAAGAAAAAATATTTTAAGTGGTTAGGATTAAATAGATGATGCTCTGTCACTTCATTCATTTTCCAATTTAAATCTGGAAGTCAAGTGCAACTGACATTGTTAGAAGCAAGTGGTGGTCTTTGAAAGGTTAAAAAAAATTAAAATACCTTTTAAAACTGGTTACTTTAAAAATACTAGAATAAGTGAAAAAACAGCTCTATTTAAATAATAGGGTTAACACTTACTGTTTTCGTTCCTATTCTTCAAGTCTCTTAAAATCCATCCTCTCTCCACTCATCGTCTCAATATAATATCTCGTTCCCTAAAGTGCTAACTGAAGCAACAAGGGATGACTCTTTCATTTGTAGTATAGGGTTCCAGCCAATTTCAAGAGAAAGAGGGGAGGGAGTTATTTAAATACTCTTGAAAATTATGTTCCATGAGCTTAAGTTTCCAGTTTTAAAGCCAACTGATACATCTATATACATTTGAGGGCTTTGTCTTACATTAGTACTATTTGTGAATACCCCCCCCCCCTCACAGCAATCATACTGTATCTATAAAGTGCTTTATTACATTAATCTATCTCTAATGATAATAGCATATTTAGGTTGACATCAACCAATCTTATCGTAACACAGCATTTCCCTTTCAAAAAGGGAAATGCTTTTCCCTTTTCTTTTTCTAAGCATTGGGAAACATTCAAGATTATCCATGAATAAACTGATAAATTAGTTTGGGCAGGAGAGAGGCAACTATCTGCTTTGAAAGAAATGCACCAAGTTTTTCTAGGGACTTGTTGCTTGACACAATGCTCAATCAATAATATATGGAATGAATGAAACCCATTCTGTGCCTGTCTATGTTTCCACGCTTTATCCATTTTTACCTGCTTTATGGGAATCAACACAAATAATTTCAGAATGCCTGGATTCTTTGGATTATCACAGTTTTTTGCTCTAGCATGTTATAAGCACATACATTTATAAACTATAATATATTTTAAAATGAGGAGGGCTATTCTTTCTCATTTCTAGACAGAATGAAATTGTAATCTTTAGTTTTAAATGAGAGAGAGAGAATACCAGTAAGGGGTACATGAAATGAAGAGAAGCCTCAAAAAATAATTACTTTTCAACAGTTTTCCAAACACAAAGTTACTTGCTTCAGTGCTGGTTCTCAACATCTTTATATTTAAAATAGTGTTCTGTAAACCCATTTAAAACCATGGTTGATTGCTGCTTACTTGATTTGGTATTCCAGGTAAACTATTGCTAGAAAAAATAGTCTGAAACCTACTGTACTATTTAAAAGTCTGTTTAAATAGTAAAATGGTGCATTATACGGCAAAATGTTTTCAAGCATGATAGCTTAAATGAGCTAAGTTACAGAATGTGTCTGAAACCCAGGACTCCCATGGGATTGAAATTTGGCAAATTTTATAAAATGTTTTATGAGATAAAATTATAATCATTTCATAACATAATAGAAATTTCATAAAACTTCCACTGTGGTCAATTCCTGGAAGCATGAGTACGTTATACAATTCAACGTGGATTATTTTCAAGGCAGATACATCTCTAAATAGCTTCCTGAAAAAAATTAAGAATTTTTCAAGTCCATTAGAAACTCTGCTATTGTTGAAGGCACTGAGGAAATCTGTCTGGAAGGATGACCCAGTATATTTCTAACTGGCCAAAACAGAGGTAAAGCACACAATCCAATCTCCATTATATCTTCTAAGAGTAAAGGAAACTGTTCTTGGCAATAGTGGTTTTATCTATAATGGAATCAGTTGAGATAATTACACAAAAGAAAAGCAACCTGTATAAGAAGGTCCAGGATGATCCCCATCCTCCTCCTGCAGAGAGCTTTGCCTATTCAGAAACACTGTTGTAATGCTAGGGGAAAAACTTCTGCATTCCTAGAAGAAGTATTGTGAAACCAGATCTGCCTATTTTCAATCAGTTTTCCAGCAGGAGTGCTTTTTTTCTCCAAAGAAGATTGGAAGCCAAACTGCAGCTGCTCTCCCACTCATGGATTTAGGCTCAAGCCAAGCAAAACTGAGCAGCTTTGGATGTTTGGGCATTCCAAAACCATGTTTGGATCCTCTTTATCTTGGATGTGGTAGCACTGTCTCAGATGGACCTGGTGCACAATCTGGGGATCCTCTTGGGTTCAGCTCCTGTTGGAAGAGGAGTGGTAGCTGTGGCAAAGACAGCCTTTGCACATCTTCAAATTGTGTGCCAGTTCTACACATTCCTGGACCAGGAGGCTCTACTCACTGCTCCCAATTGGACTATTGCAACACTGTCTACATCGGACTGCCTTTGAGGAGTAGTCAGAAGCTTCAACTGGGGTTGTAAATGATGATGGGTATTCTGCACATGTAACACTAGGCTGCATTGGTCCCCAATGTTTCCAAGTCCAATTTAAGATGCTGTTTTTCACCTTTTAAAAACCTTCATGGCTTGGGACTGGATTTCCTAAGCAGTTGCCTTTTCCCAGTTGTTTCTACCATCCAATCCAGTCTGGCAGATTAGGCATATTCCTGGTTCCCATCAGCCAAGGAATTTTGACTGGTAGGGAATGGAAGGCATGCCTTTTCTGCTGTAACCCCTGCACTCTGGAACATCCCACCCCCTTCAGAGATTAGGATGGCCCTGAGCCTGCTAGCCTTTCAGAAAGTCTTGAAGTGTCCCAGGCATAGCGTTCGTTCTAAGTGTGTGAAGGGTAGCATTTCTCTTGGCTATTTGTATCTAAATTCTTGTCTGTGGTGTGTATCTAAATTCACAAAGAGACACAGCAAATACACATACATAGTGAACATTCAAAGAAAAAGAAAGAACAACAAAAAGTCATGCAGAATAAAGAAAAGAAAAAGAAAAAACAGAAAAGTGCAGAAAGAAAAGAAATAGAAAGAAGGTCCTGATTTTTTCCGCAGCAAAATGTATGCATGATTAAACTTATCTTACTCTAGAATTACAAAAAGCTCACTTTTTTTCTATTATCCATTTTTTTTCCTAATCATCAAAACCACAAGTCATTAGTGCATTTTTTCCTGTTTCATATAAAGTCTATAAGGGGTTTCCAGTCAAGCATAAATATAGAAACTGGTTTTTCTCTAATCAAGAAAGTCAATGTAGCTATCTCTGCAAGTTCCATCATCTTCAGCAACCATTCCTCTATTATGGGTAATGTCAAACCTTACTACTATTTAGTTAATTTTCCATTATACTGACAGCTATTACAATCAGAACAAGTTACGGTAGGATATAAACTTACTGGAAGTGGAAACAGTCAAAAGAAGAATATATGTATACAATGCAACTTACATGATGTATCTGAAGCAGTCCACAGAGAAAAAGTTGAATTAAACAAAAGAAACCAGCATGGCAAATTTAGTGTATATTGAAAATAATGAAAACTGTAAATATATTGTAAAATAGAAAAACTGTATCACAAATATATAGCTTAAAGGTGTACAGATGCTGTCAGCAACCAAAAGTTTAAGATGAACTAAGGCTAGTAATGGGTGCTAAGAAGCAAGAATGTTAGGGTTTTTTGGGGGGTGGGGGTGGGGGGAAATAGGTTCAAAATGGAGAAGTATCTTTCCTCCACAAAGGAAGGCAAAAACATTAGCACATAGAGTAGCAGCAATAACAAAAGACAAAGCCTTTTTAACTCGTTTTGCTTCAGTCTTAAGTAATAGCAAAGTAACTTTTCATTCTGCCAGGAAACTGTGAACATTTATACATGCAGGGTCTGATGAATTACATCCTAGATTGTGGAGGAGCAAGATTAAGGTTCCGGTAGAACCTCATGTATTATCTTTGTTAAATTTTGGACAAATGGCAGATGAGTGGAACTGCGTAAATGTCCTTATTATCTCCATAAAGAGTAAAAGAAGGATTCAACCAATCACAAACCAGTGAGTCTGACACTGACTTCTGTTAAGGCACTTAATCAAAAACATAAATTAATGACCATTTTTAAAAACAATACAGGTAGTCCTCGATTTACAACAGTTCATTTAGTGACTGTTCAAAGTTACAACGGCACTGAAAAAAGTGACTTATGACCATTTTTCACACTTATGGCTGTTGCAGCATCCCATGGTCATGTGATTTACATTTGGTTGTTTGACAACTGGTTCATATGGTTGCTGGTTCAAAAGGTCACACCCTTTTGTGACCTTTTGACAAGCAAAGCCAGATTCACTTAACTGGGTTACTAATTTAACAACTGCAATTATTCACTTAACATGTGGCAAGAAAAGTTGTAAAATGGGGCAAAACTCACAACAAATTTCTCACTTAGCAACATAAATTCGGATCTCAATTGTGGTTGTAAGTCGAGGACTACCTATATGTTAATTTTCAGACGTCAGAATCTTATTTTTTTAACCTGTAACAGATTATGCTGTAGATATTATATACCATTGCTTCAGCACAGCATTTGATAACATGCCATGCTATGCATGATACAAGAATTAATTTGAGGCTTAACTGGCTTAAAAATTGTATTGAGAAAAAGCTGATCACTGGTTCTGCATCAGATAAATGAAACTTCATTATTTTCACTAATTATTTGAGTGATAAGGTAGATAGAATGCTTAGCAAATTTGCAGATGATACAAAATTGAGTGGGATAGTTAATACCCTAGAAGACAGAAATAAAATCGGAGAATATTTTTTGTAGAAAAGGTAACAGACTGAAACTTAACTGACTCAAGTGCAATAAAATAAATATGGACTAGCAGTGGCTCCATAATTATTTTATTATATTCTGTTATGGTTAAAGTACTGTATCATGTTCTGGCCACCACACTTCAATGATTCACTGAAAATTGAAAAGGTTCGAAGAAAGACAATGAAAACAACAAATTCAAAGACTCCAGGAGACTAGAAAAGAAGCCCTATGAAGAATGATTTAAGTAGCTGTGTATATATAATCTTCAGAAGGGACAATTGAGGGTGACCCTATGGTGCTTTTCAAATATTTGAAGGTTATCATCAAAATATCAATGCCTATTTTTTTTCCTTTATAGTTCAAAAGGTAGAACCACGGATTTAGGTTACAAGAGATAAAAATATTAAAAATAGAAGTGGTTCAGCAACAGAATAAATTATAAAGAGATGAGACCCTTTTCATTAGATATATATCTACATAATAATCTGCCTGGGATACTTAATTTGGATTCCTGCACTGAGCAGGAGGTTGGATTTGGTGGCCAAAATACCTTCCTCTACCTCTGTGGTTTTAAAATGCTATTTAAAAAAGGCAAAAAATGTGAGAACTGACAATTCTGTGAAGTTGAAATTATAATGGAAATGAAACAAATAATATTAAACTGCAAAGAATTCCACACACTGAAGCCTCAGTGTTAATAGGAAAGCATTCAGAAAGATTACCAGAAATGTCTGGCAATCTTCTGATTAAGTGGTACATGATCTATGATAATGGATTATGAATTTGAAATGCAGTCAGGCAAGATTTTTTGAAATAATAACAAATTCCATGAATATAGACATTTTTACCAAACCTGTTTCATGATTAAGAAAATTTGATGTCTTAGCACCATGGGAAGTGCCAGCTGAGTAAAGTAATAGAAGTAAAATCCTTTCTCACTTAGTAACAGATAATCTCTGGTTTAGAATGAGATCTGTTCCTAAGTCTGTTTTAACTCTGATTTGTATGTAAGTTGGAACTTGTAATTATGAACAGGTTGCCCATTACTAAAGATGGTGGAATATATTCTTCTTTCTTGAGTTATGAAGCCACACAATGTTTTCATGAACCACTCAAAATCACTGAAAAAAGCTGCATATTAAAAATCCATGTTTTTTTCCCCAACTAACTCTATTCTCAAGACCTCTGAACATGGTGAGAGACTAAACTCCTTTTGCATGCATTATCACAAAGCAGTGGACATACTTCTTTTTAAGGAATTATATTACGACACTCATTCAAAATATCCAACTATACACACAGACACAGACACTTAATGCTGAGTCTATGTAATCTAAAAAGGGAATTATTTCATTTTCTAGGCTGCTCCTTGAAAAAATATTTTCTAATTCCTTTTTTATTGAACTTGCTCTTGTAATTGAGGAAGATAAACTACAAATTTCACAAAACATATGAGACAGAAATTCCAAATTAATTTCAGATAGTTCAGATATTAATTCAGTTTTCCAATCACATGCAAAGAATGTGCTGAACTGACTCAGAGATAACATTACATCATACTCTAGCTTTGCATTCATACCAGCAATCTTATGCCTACCAATCATTTCTTTTTTGTACCTAATATGAAGTGTGAAAGGTTGTGGTTCCTTTTTACTAGTCTAAATTATGGTTTACCACCACAGCCAAAAAAAAATGATTTTAAATGAATCATGAAAATATAAAAATTCAGCCTTCATTAATAGATAGGTTCTGGTATTCAGGACAGTAATTCTCACCTTTTAAAACTGCTTTTTCTTGCAGTAGACCTGGTAGTTCTTTTAGAAAGGCCTGCACTGTCAGAAATGCTAGGTTCAGACTGTTTAGTTTTCTGAACACTGGATTGCAGAATTACTCTGAAAAGAGTGGGAAAAAGATATTATATCAAACAAGCTGAAAGTATATAATGCACAATAAGAGTGATATGTTATGTGGTTTCCAGATCTGAAAATTGGGGTAGTGTGGACAGATTTATTTAGTCTTCACGTTTTAAGTTTTTATAGGTTTCAGTGAAAACATTAGTATTTCCACCTTTTTTCTGATTTAGGGCTTCTCAGAGAGAGAAATAAGATTTTAAAAAAATGTGCCAAAAAAGATTACAGAAGATCAAGAATCAGCTACATGCATATCCATATACTCCTTCAACTATCAAAATGAACTGATGGATGGAAAAAACTCTGAGAATCTTAGTAGTATGCCAGAAGGCAAATATATCAAAATATTAATTGTACACTTATGTATTTCACAGAAAAGACAAAATGAGCGTACTCTTGAAAGTTGCAAAGCTATGGGTACTGTTTATATTTTTCCCCAAAAAATTCCCTCCCCTCCCCCAAATATCAGTGGAAAGTAAGATAATCAACCATTTGTCTGAAATGGTACAGGGTTTCCTGCTTGAGGAGGTTGGATTAGAAGACCTCCAAGGTCCCTTCCAACTGTGTTATTCTGTTGTATCAAAAAAAAAAAAAATCACTGATATGTATTTGACTTCTAGATCCTGATAATCTCTTCAAATATATGTACATCTCTCTAAATTTATTTTTTTTAAATAATCAGATTTCAGTAAGCATACTTTAAATCATGGATGCCCAACCTTTTGGTTTGCCTGAGGAAACAAAGAGGAATTGTCTTGGGCCATATATAAATTTTATAAATTTATAAATTTAAAATAAATAAATAAAATAAATAAATAAAATATATAATACAGTTAATGTATATAAATATCTCTAAAATCGCATGATGTCAAAAGTTAACAATCTTGTGGGTCATATTACTAGCTGTCCAGGGTTACATGTGACCAGCCATGGCTTGGACACACCTGCCTTAAATATTAGACTTCCCTCCACAAAGTAACAAAAATCTCACTTGGAAGGGAAATTGGAGATGGCAGCAGTTTTCGTCCAACAATAAACTACAATTTTTTATCCCACAAATTCTGCTAATTTTTAAATGAGCAATATCTACTCATGACTACCACTATAATGAAAATTGCAAAGAATAGTTACTGATTAAATGGCTCATCCTCTTGGTAACATGCTGCCATCCAATAACCTATCTCACTGAGTTGGAGTGAATATTTCATTATTGGTATAGTGAAAAATGAAAAATGGAATCATCCCCAGAAAACCTGACATTAATATTTCGAACACTTTACACAATATATACAGTAGAAATGTCACATATTTCGCAATTTTAAAAATAAAAATACAAAGTGTGCTATCTTTTAGTAATAATAATTCAAAAAAAAAATGAGCAGTTTTCTCAAGATGAATATAATCTGGTTATGCAGTATAGCATATTATCAGTTAGAGTCAGAAAAAGAGAAGAATTCTGAGCTAAATACTACAACAAAACAGAAAGCGGTCAATACAAGATTCTAAGACAAGTATATAAAAATATGAAATATTCCAAAGAATTATTAGGAAGCACAATGTACAATGATTAATATACCTAAATGTAATTCAAATAATTTTACTGTACTGTTAATCATATTTCGTTACTATCCAAATAAGAAAATAAGAGCAAAGAACAAACAATATTAGGAAGAAATGGGGAGGGGGGGAAGCACATTTAGAAGGTCACATGTGGCTCTTGTCCCCCTAAGTATCTGAAAAATTAAACTATCAAATTATCTGCCACAGGACACTGCAGAAGGAAAGGGCATGCTTGTGACAACAATGTGGAAAGCTGAAAAGATATAGATGGAGAAAAATAAGGTCTGACTGGATCTTAGCCAAGAATGACTTGATTCTTGTTATTATAATTTAGATATACTACTATTATAATTTATAATACTAGATTAGGTTCTACTGCCATGAACAGATTTGGCTGACAATCTGGGAATTGTCCTGGATTCACTGCTCCAGTTGAAATAGGACCTGAAGGCTATGGATAGCAGGTTCTTTCTTCAATTGCACCTTGTGCATTAAATCTAGCCATTTCTGGATCAAGGAATTTTGAGCACAGTCAATCATCTTACAGATGGACTACTGCAATTTCATCTGCTTGGTCTGTCTTAGAAGAACATTCAAAAAGTTCAACTAGTGTAGCATGCATCTCCCTGTATAGTTGTGGGTGCATCAAAATTTGCTTCTGTGACAGCATGACAGTACTTCAGCATGTGCAACTCGTATCAATTAGCTTTTCATTGCAATTCAAGATTCTATTTTTCAACTATAAAACCTTTATGGCTCAGACATGGATACTTATGAGACAACATTCTCTGGACTGAACATCCAATGAAATCAGGTAATTCTAGCTTTCTGAAGATCCCTTCTTTCAGGGATGCTATTGACTTGGGGTTAAACTTTTTCAGTGATGACCCTGTTGGAACAATTTACCTGTCCTCCTCCCAATACAGGGCTTCCAAAAGGTATGAAGATCTGGATCTTTGGGAAGATATTTGGGAATGTGGAGATTTTGCCAAACATTATGGGATAGTATTTCACCTATTGTTTTCTGGGGTGCTTATACATTTGATTTTATTCGTAACATTTGTTTTCGTGGTTTGTAAACTTCTTACAGCCTATGGGAATTTGGCAGCACAGAAGAGTCAGTCAGTCAGTCAGTCAAACAAGAAATAAATATGAATAGAGTTGTGGACTTGACTACTCTCTTAGTATTCTATTCAGCATTCTTAAGACTTAAAACACTACCCCCACCGATGATCTAAAATAACAACAATCTAAAAAATATTAACCTTTTTTTATTAATTGAATTACTTTGTGTACAACCATATACTATGTTGACTAATTGGAATGCTCCAATTACTTCAAAGCATTCATGGAGACAGGAGAGGAAGGAAAGGAAAAGGGCATATACCCACTCCTTGTTTAGCAACCATTTGCAAATATTACTGTAGTAAATCATTCATTTTCTGACCAATGCATGCATTTATCACCAAATTTCTTGTGCTTGGCAAGAATGCACACCAGTAAGAGTAATGCTGGCAGAGCTGCAAGAGAGAACTTAGCTGAATGAGACAGAAACAACCAATGACTTTCATTTCCTTCCCTCCCTCTCTCTTTCAGTCACCTATTTAATTAGTGATCATTTCACTTAACAATTTGGTCACTGGAAATGAACTTGGTCACTAAATGAGGAGCGGGTATGTAACAGACCTATAGCACTGAATGCCTAGACTACGGGCTTATTTGTTTACAGCTCTTCACATTTATAGAGTGAAAACACAAGTCAGCAGGTCCCACCCCAAAGGATTCCAGGAAGAGACTAAATTCCTTGTACATGCAGACAAAAGGAAGCAATCTCACCATACAATAAAAACGGCACGACACATATATACGTTTTCTACACAAAATATCTGGACCAGCAAACAGACAAGAAGGGATTTCCAGCTCAAAAGAAAATTCTAAGGCAGATACGGTAAATCACCCCTTGTACTACATCCCTTTTTGCTTCTAAAAGTACCTAGAGAAGTTAAATAAAGGAGGGGCAAGGGGGAGATGGTAATAAAAGCTAGATGCAATGCGCTTATGTTTAAGGCAAGAAAATGAGCTACTGAAGAGAATGTAATAGGGACACTTACACAGTGGCTCTCCCAAGGGAGGTTCTGATGGACCTATGTTCTTAAACCATCTAGACAGAATAGCAGGTTGGGAAGAAGGGAGCCACACACAATCCACCAGATGACAATGCTACTCAGAGCAGAGGCCAGTATAGCTAGGAGACATCTAAAAAGGAGTGAGGGTGGGGAGGAAGAGATGAACATGAAGTCAAAAGGGGGTGGGAAAATCAAGAACTTTGCAGATGAGTGGTACATTTCATCTAAAAGAAATGTCCATTAATTTTCACTATGGAAAATGTTTTCCACTCACTGGGCAAAGATTAGCTGTTTTTTAAGAAGTACCTTTGCCATTATTCTGCAACTCACTTTCATCTTAAAGTATGAATTATTCCTAGACTGGTTCAAGCAGTTTTTTTTTTAAATGCCCAACCACCCCCTTATTTACAAAATGACCTCCCAATATCACATGCACTCTGTGGATGATTAACAGATTAAATCTGTTCTATGTATATTACATTTTACCTATACTGTACACACAAAATGTAGCACTGAGGAAACTGTTGTTTTTCAATATTTAAATATATATCTTAAAAGCATGGCATTTTTAATCAGTTATGCTTGTTTTCCTAACCTTAATAAAAGCAAACTTACCATACACATTTAAAGATGTAGCACAACCCATCCCAGCATAAGGCATGACAGCTTCCTAAGCAAAGGTCCCTAAAAACAAGATTATTCTGACCAAAACAAAGAGTCTGACCTTTCATTCAGGAGTCATTTCCAATATTGCTAATGTTGATAGCAAAATGTAAAAATGTTTTGAGATGTTGGTGTAACATTCAGTTTAAAAAAGCATTTGAGAAAGGTTACATGTACGCCTTAGTGACAGACCAAAGAATTTGGTGATAATAAAATAAAATCACGAGCAGGCTTGTAAGTGATTCAATCACAAAGAATTACAACAAGTTTTTTAAAATAACATGGAACATAACCAAATCAAATTTCAAAGAAAAAAGTGTTTGTATTTACAAAATCAAAATAAAGTTAAACTTACGTTAATGGAACTGAATATGCTTTTGTCTGCCTTTTACTTTTAAGGGCACGGAGCTTGTCCCCTTGTGTTACTGTGTGTGTTTCTTCTTCATCACTGTACTGCAAATAAATGGTAAGCCATTAAAGTTATTTATAACAAAGCTTCCAAGTCCTACTACTGAAGATACATATTTACCACAGTACTAGATAGGAATGATTGTTTAACCCAGTTCTTATGAAAAGTGTTCTGAGCATTTTATTTTAGTTTTTGTGAAGGTCAAATCAGTAAGACAAAAGGTAACTCCAAGCAGCAGAAAGGTATTTTGGCAAAAAGTACTATTATGCCCATACTTGTCTTGCAGAATGTCCTGTTCATTATTTTCTCTATTTTTTGGAATGCTTGATAGGAACAGAAATACAGAACAGCAATACAAATGAATACAACCACTTTTGCTTTATTATACCCACATTAAAAAAAAAAAAAACAGTCCTAAGGTTTCCAACAGCACACCATGCGGATGATTACCGGTTCAGAATCTTTTCTGCTGGCATTCTGATTTTTTGAATCGTTAATTGAAATGTCATCTACTCCTGAAAGGATTTTTGTCACTGCAAGCTTTTGAGTCTTCTTTAGCTTTGAACGATAAACATCACCTTCCAGCCAAAGTTCTGATTGTTTCCTATAATAGAAAGAAGCTAAGTTAGAAACTAGCTCATTTCAATGTATGACCATATTTATAATTAAAATGAAGTTGTTTCAGTATCAGACATTAATCATTGCAAGACACACCTATAACATCAGTTCTAGTTCTAGCATCGTATGTTTCCTAGAAATTATACAATGCCACTATTGAATTGCATGCAACTATTTTTGTCTTCCATCTAGTTCCATCCATTTTGCTCTAACAGAAGTGTCCGCTAATGGAAAAGGCCATGACTGTCACTCAATCTTCTTCCCCACATTGTTCTCTGTGCCTCTTCCAAAAGCTACAGAGCTATTGAGCTACTGGGACAGTTTGAAAGGCAGCTTGGCGAGATGCAGAGGCTCAGCAAAAACCATCTTCATCCCTAAACAGCAGAAACTTGGCTTTTTTGGGTATAAAGACCTACCAGAAAAGACAGAGTCAGATCTGGTGAAATGTGATTTTGAAAATGGAGGCTAAACTTTACTTTTCAGCATTAATGGAATGATTGTCAAAGAACATATTTAATAAACAAAACTGACCATATGAAATGATACACTTGCAATCATAGTTATAGTTTAGGACAATACCCTGATTAATCCATTATCTTGTTATGCAAGATTTGTTAATTAACTATAAAGTCACTTTCCACATTGGACTACTATAAATCATAATTTAAAAAAAACAATGACTGGATTCATATAATTTGTTAAACCAAATACATAAACAGTATTTTGGGTTAAAATGCCTGAACCTAGTATTTTATCCTAATGTAGTAAAACACACTTAGCCACTGAACAGACATGGATAATTCTGATCAAACAGTGGCAACTGCAGGTTGTTTATAATGCAGTGTCTCATCCCATTCAGAACTTAAAGTAATGACCAGTTCCTTAAAAAGCAAATAACTAGTAACTCTCTATATGGCTATATGATTCAAACATCCAATGATAGCTGCAACATATGCAGGTTGTCCTTGTTTAGTGACCATTTGCAGTTACAACACTGAAGAAAAATAAACTTTACAGTCAATCCTCATGTTTACGACCTTTGCAAATTTTGCAAAGCAAAGCTGAAGATCCTAAGCATTATGATCGCTTCATTTAGTGATCAAGTTGCTGATCCCAACTGTAGTCACTAAACTAGGACTACCTGTATGTGAGTACATCAACACCTATTTTGTATGTATGTATGTATGTATGAATGTATGTATGTATGTGCATGTATTGAATAAAGAACAACTATTATACATTTAAGTGTAGCTTTCTTTAAAGTTGGTACTTTCCAGACATGAATGGACTGTCATCAATGGCCAGGCTAGATAACATATCTGAAGGACACCAGATTAAAGTTGTTAAAAACAATTGTTAAAAATAATTATCCTGGAATTGCATACAGACATAAATACAGGCATAACTATTTAAATGTTTACATACTCCAACAAGAAATGTTGTTGAGTTCCAATCACTGAGCCAGGTCTACAAATTCTAATCCAGGCAATAGTTTCAGCAGCAGTCATCCTGTAATGCTTCATAATGTAACATGCTATAAGTGTACCAGTTCTGCCAAGTCCAGCTGTATAAAAACGTAAGGAAATTTACTTTATTTGGATTTGAAGAAATTGAAGAACTTTCAATTTAAAGTTTTAGGAATAGGAAAATCTTGAAAGCTGTTTTTCAAAAACCTAAGGCAGTTGAATTTGCTATTAGGAAAAAAAAATCCTAAAAACTTTATTACACCAATTCAAGGATAACAAAACCAATAATACAACCTTTGAGGGGGTTTGAAGTTTTGTATGAATAGTATCCTGGATCTACTCTACACTATTACTCATTTGTGCAAATAATTTTGATTGGAACAATTACATGCATCTACTGTAAGATCAGGCTTTTAGCAAAAAATATTAACCTTTCATAACTTGTGTTTCAAGCATATTAGATTAGCATGCTTCCACACAGATAATGGCAAAAACAGAGTCATTAGATTTGTAGTAAGAGGCCACAATAGTTTAGCTTAAGACAAAATAACCTCTTATCTTCTTTAAGAATGAGAAAAAAGAGTATGCTCTGCTATGATTAATTTCAACTTTTTGAGTGAAATGATCTAATTTTGATCAAACTCATTAAAAATACATCCTGAGGCAGAGCCAAGTCTGATGAGTTCTACAGGGGTTGGTAAGGCATGTTATGAACACAATTATAAGCAATGAGACATTAATGATCTGAATTCATCACTTTAATACCTTTGCAATGAACTGCTATAGCACCTTCAGCGTTCTCACAAATATTCAGAAATGCTTTGATGATAGCATCATTGGGTATACTTCCATCAGCAAAGAAGAGATCATAATGGTCAAACCCTGAATCTTTAAATCTTCTAGAGTCATACATCTTCTTATTCAGGCGGATTACAGTGGTAACATTATGTCTTCTGAAGTATGGAAAATAGGCTTCGGGAGCATGATGTGGATACCCTTGAAGGAAAAAAAAACACAAACAAATGCAGAAAAATATGTCAGATACAACCCATTGGTAAAAGAGCATCCAAATCTATACAAAGGTGTTTTTCGCCCCGTTCAATCTGATAAGGGAATATTCTACTGTAAATATGAAGCAGCTGCAGCTACCAGATTGGCCATCAGTCTGATTCTGTATCTGGTAGTTTCCTATAGAATGTCATAAAATTCTTTATAATTTAATACATACCATTTTCAATTCTACTTCTTGAGTGAGGTCCACTGAAGGCCATGATTTTTTGGGGTATTATCCAGTTGAAGTCTCCATTTTCTGCCCTCTGTTAAGAAATAACACATTTTTAAAACTTCATTTCTGATATGTAGCATTCAATCTACTTTTTTTAGTGAACGAAACAAAGGAGACAAGGATTGTTAATGTAAAAGTCTTGTTGTGTATATAAGAATATATATACACTCAATTTTATCTGGGATCATAGACCACATGCTATCGCACTTTTAATCTTAGTTGAGAAGCTACCTCACAGGGTGATATGACAATTTTTAAGTTTAGTTTGGTTACTTATTTTTTCACCTCCCTTGTTTAAATTTATTTTCAAAAATTCAAGAGACGTAAATAATAGGTGTCAATTTTATGCAAATATAGTCTCAACAGTAACTAATTACTAGAAAAGTGAATGATACTTACTTCATAATGCTCATATTCATTTACATCAAATGTATTAAAATCAAGGAAGCCATACTGCAATGCCTATAATCCGTAAGAAATAAATGTAACATGTAGAAATCCAGTAGAGTTAATGATAAATATTCTTTCTAAACACTTTATTTACCAATCATCAGAAACCTTCCAAACTAGCTGCACAACTTCTGTAAACTAGCAGACATGGTAAATTCAAATCCAATGTATCAAAGTTGGAGACTTTGAATACTTAAAAAGCGCCACATAACAGTATTACTGCTTAAATGCTATTTAGTTTTATAATGAAGCTTTCATCGCTCAAGTTAACATAGACAAGCAGCCAATCTTGAAAGTCAGAATGCATGAATAGTATAACATAGAAAGGCAACCAAAGAATTCTTGAGAGTCTTCTTGCATACTCACTCCTGGAACCATCTCAGAATTTGTTTTAACTTATTTCCCTGGTTTATCTAATTTCAGAGATTAAATTTTCCTAGGATTCCAACAAGTTTAAATAAACAACGATCATTATATATTACATGAACATACTAACCTTATTTATGGCATGGAAACAGTCAAGCAGAGTTAGATGAAAAGTGCAGGTACCAAATGCAGCATCCCTGTGAGAAATACATATATGAGCTTAAATTCAGTTTGCAAGACAAATAGCTGATGTTTCTCATTTGCCTATATTTGTGTATACCCATTTTCACTACATCAGCACTAAGTGGTCTAGTAAGGACTGAAAAACCACCAGATGTTCTCCAGTTCTTTAGCATCTATTTATTGCTTTTCCAGAGTCTACTTACACCAACATATTATGCTAGTGAGGGCTTATAAATAAAGTTGTTAAACAGATAAAATCTGGCACATCAAAAAGCCACACAGTGAAAAGAGCACACAATGGGCATAATCTCTATCGCATGGCATTTTAAAGGCTGCTGATCCAAAAACAAGAAATAAATTCCATTCCACCAAGATGTGGAAGAGAGAGAAAATAGACACCATCTATCATCTTGACAAGCAGTCCCATCAGTCTTTTCCATTATCCAAACCAATTTCAGCAGCAAGAGAACAGATTTAATAGCCTCAATAGTAATATTAAGACTAGATATCTACTCTTTTCCTTTTCCTACCCCATTTCCTTCTCTGAGAACAGAGAATTTCTCTTTTTATGGATCTGAGTTCAGGTATTACATCAAGCCACAATGTATTTGATGTTTTAAATTTAATATGAGGTACTGAGAGGGTTGCCAAATAAATCATTACTTGTTTTATAGCAATAAGTCGTTTTGAAATAATGGCTTACATTTTCCTCATTCATTATGCTAACCCACCATTGCAAATTACAATTAGGAACACTGATTATTTATGATTCTCTTTCTTGTTCTTGATATTCACTTAAATTCCCTGCCAAATTTACACACACACACACACACACACAATAACTACCATAACAAACCCCTCCCACCACACACAAAGTAAGAATTAACCACAAACAAAATATAAAACTATTCTCATCTGCAAGGCTGCATATTTTATGAATCAGTTACTAATCAATTACAGAATAGGAAATGTAACCACTATACAGAAAACCTTGATACAATATATGGACTTCAACTCCCTAATCCTAACATAGCTAGGGGTAAGTATTCAAGGAGTTGGGAGTCCACTTATTTCAAAATTGCCAAGGTGGAAAATACCAATTTACATATTCCAAAGGGTTAGAGATCAGTGTAATGTCTTTTTTTTTAAAGTAGACACTGTTCAATTGCATGCTTTTACTTACCTGAATGGAAGATATGAAACATTCCCAAATAGTAAATGCCTGTACACACTTTCTGGAGATTCTCTCAGGTATATTATCTGTTTCAAGAAAGAAAGGCAAAAACATTCTTATGGAAGTTTTAAGGAATTCATTATTAAATTATCTAGTATTTTTACCTACTAAATAAATGAGACACAAGTTTGAGAATGGAACTGAAAAATGAAACATACTCGCCAACATAAAATCAATAATAAGGTAAGTGAACCTGAACAAAAAGTCATACAAATGTGAGTGCTTTTCAAGTTCCATATAGAGCCACTGTAGGAAATCTACAAATCAAAATTAGTTATGCATTCATTGTAACATTTGCTTCATAACATAAGCCATATAACATGATTCAAAAGGTCATTTATTTCATACACGAGTAAGAATTGTTAAATCAATGTTTAAAGAAGCACAACATTATTCTGTTCTCTGTTGTAGTTATACAGTTACTATTAATATAACCATTTGGGAACTATTTTAGACAAATTGCTTTTACCAATACCTCAATACTCGAGGAACTGCATCATACTCATACCATATCATTTAAGCACAATGGTGACACAGAACTCCCACCAGTCCTAAAAAAATTGGGTCCATTAATTCTATCTGTATTGTTTATTTAATAGAACAATAAACAGAGGATTTCTGGCAACATCTTAAATACTTAACATTGTACTGTGATCTAATCACTCCTCATCAAGCCAGGTATTCAGATCACCCATTTAATTGTAACTGTTAACAGTAATAACTAATAAAATAAATATCTACTCTGATCGTTAAAGAATGAAAGCAAGAAAAAGACCCCTCAATGATTAGCAATTTCTAATAAATTAGACTAAAAACATTTTAAAAATGAAATAACACAAAATTTCTCCCAAACTGACAATGTTCTCCTAGGAGATGAAGTAAAGATTATAGGTGAAACATAATTCTATGGCTGCAACTCTTTATTATCCAATTAGCATCCCCAAGACAATATAGCTGTACACAAAGTAATTATCCATTACACAGATTAAAATTGCAGGTCCTGTTTCAAGAACATCCAAATCTCTTGATGAAAAGACACTACATTTTCATGAGCAGAACTAGCTATTACCATAAACCTTGAAGAAGAAATTCACAGGCCATGCTAATTAATGTAGTTAATGTAAGCTTCAAAAAAAAAAAAAACCCACAATGCCTTAGTAATTAGAAACTGCTCTGAAAAGCCATACTGACAATAACTATAAAATGTTAAGTTTGAATTTCATATAAGAGGAAGATATACATTAAGTAAAACACTTTGTACAAGCAGAAATGCATTCATATAAAATGGGGAAATGTTTTATTTAGCACCATTTCTAAACACACAATTTCAAAACTAATAGTTTCACTTGACCTCCTGGCTAGGAGGTTCAAGGACTAGATTAAAATTGTCCTAAAATGAAAAGAAAATATACCTTCCACTCCAACTGTACTTTACAGGTGGTCCTCATTTAATGACCAATCATTCAACGATCATTCAAACTTGGGATAGCACTGAACTAGTACTATTCTTGATCAGTCTTCAAAATTCTGTCAAATTGCCCTTGTGGTCATGTGGCTGTGATAAGGGTGCCTGGCAGCTGGCCTGGATTTCTGACTATTGCAACATCCCACGGGCACAATTTGTGACCTTCCCTGCTTCCCACAAGCAAAGTCAAAGGGGAAGCAGCAGGAAGACAGAAGTTGCTATCATAGGACGTCTCAGTTAATGACAGTAACCCGGCAGTGTTAAATGGTATGGTCATGTGATGTTGCACTTTATGACTGCATTGTTTAATGGCAGAAATTCCAGTCTCAATTAAGTGTCGTTAAGCAAGGACATATTTCCTGACATAACATATAGCCCAGAAATGATATGTTCCCCTATTCTCCCCAAAGCTACTTGATAATCCTTTTAATTCTGTTAGAATTAATGTTGGATCCAGTGGGAGCATAAATGAAGAAGAATTAGTATGGTGTAGTAGTTAAAGTGCTGCACCAGAAATGGGGAAATAACTTCATCTGGAGCAGCTCATTGGGTGACTTTGAGCCAGTCACATTCCTTGACCTATCTTACAAACTGGGGAAAAAGATGCAGAAAGCACTATGTACAGTATATCACTTGAATTCTTGAAAAAAAGGTAGAATTTAAATTTAACAAATTTCTAAGAAAAAGTGTTGATTTCTAAGAGAGGTGTTTATAATTGCCTTATCCCCTGAAGTAGGTACATTGCAACACATTCTACAACAGGAGTGGGGAACGATGGCCCATTTATGACTTGTGGACTTCAACTCCCAGAATTCTTGCTGACTCAGGAACTCTGGGAGTTGAAATCCACAAGCCATAAAGAGGCCATCGTTCTTTGCCTCTGTTCTATCTCTGCTCTAGAAAATTTATACAAAGCCATTAATTTATAGTGCATGGGTGTCCAACAGTGGAAAGGAAAAGAGATACCAGCTAGTGCCCAAATTATAAACGAAGTATTAAGAGTGCGCTGAGGCAGATAGAATGATGTATCTGTTGAAAGAAAAAGAGGATTCTGAATTTTTTCAAAGTTGGGACAGTTGGTATCTGTAGTTGAATAAAAGAATTGAGATGAAGTGAGGGCCTATGTTAATATGAAGAGAGATATACTTATTTAGAATGAAAGATAATTGTATAAAAATCACATTTGGGGATTACTTTATTCTGTGTTGTGGGCATAATTATTTACTAATGAGGGCAGGAACAATATCTGCCGGGATAGACGTGGGTTTTTTTTTTTTAATGTTTAGTGTTATGAATGGGGGAGGGAGGGAGGAGAATGTATGGTTTTTGTTTGTATGTATAAACAATGCTTTTGTCTTGTGTTGATTATAATTTGAAAAAATTAATAAAATTTATTTTTTTAAAAAATTATAGTGCATGGGTGTCAAAACGTTTGGGTTACTGGGGCAGAATTGCATGAAGAGGAATTATCTTTTGACCAATATAGTTAATGTATATAAATATCACTAAAAATCATACTATTTTTTTAAATTTACAATCTTGTGGGACTGCATTACTAGCTGTACAGAGCCATGGGTTGAACATGCCTGCTACAGTGCTTAATTCTGTTTTCTTCAGAACGTTGTATTTTTCGTAAGAAATATCATAGTTTGCAAGCTTGTATGGAGTATCATTTTCACACTTTTGGTCTTTCTATCGCACATAACTCCTATATTCCACAACAAATTTTGAGTGATCTGTACACAGGAAGAATGTGAATTCATGTATTCACATATAACAGGCTGTAATGGAATTATGTTTGCTGTTCCTTTTCCTACCAGGCACAAAATAGACAAAGATGCTGCTCAATCTTGCCGTATTTACCATGCTGGATGAACACAATTAACTTGCAAAATGCAGTCTTATGCCTTTTCCCCTTAGAGACAAGAAAAGCTGTACCAAGCGGTACTATATTCTGCACTTAGGCAAATACCATGGATGCAATTAAGAAAATTTGTTCCCTGGATTTTACTTTAAAAAAACAGTAAAACTAATTTTAAACAGACAGAAATAGAAAGGCAGCAAGCAAAAAACTTTCATCTTAGTTCTGCAAGGAGAATTATAATTTCTGAGAGAAAGGTAGAGATTTACTCTACCTCAAGAAAATTTACTCTACGTTAAGAAAATATGAGAATATAGTACAGTACATAAAGGGAGTCTTCGATTTCTGACTGTAATTGGGACTGGGATTGCCATCGCTAAGCAATACGTTCTTAAAGCAATACCATCTTAAACGTGGGTGGGTAGGGAAGGCCCTGAGACCCAGTGCAGGCAGTGTATGGTTTGAGGAATGGGTGGTATGATGTGAGTGGCTTGAGCTCAAGAAGCCTGGGAAAGAAGACACTACATGTGGAGCAGTGGTTAGAATGCAGTACTGCAGGGTAACACTGCATTCCACTGCCAGGAGTTCGATCCTGACCAATTCAAGGTTGACTCAGCCTTCCATCCTTCTGAGGTCGGTAAAATGAGGAGCCAGATTCTTGGGGGCAATATGCTAAGTCTGTCCACTGCTTAGAGCAGGGATGTCAAACTGGCGGCCTGTGGGCTGGGTGTGTCACCCACAGGCCATGTCCACTCAAGCTCTGTGAAGGGAAAAAACGTCATGAAACATCATGTGACGTGGCATGTTTGACACCCGTGGCTTAGAGGTATATAAGTCTTATTGCTATTACTATGTGCTGAATTTTGTTCATGTGATCATGGGTGTGCTACAATGGTTCTAAGTCCCTTTGTTTAATGCTGTCATAACTTAGAATGGTCACTGAATAAATTACTGTAACCCAAGGTCTACCTATAAATCCAGAAAGATATGTATTATAACTGAAATACCTTTGCTTTTCAACAATTAACTTCTTTGAAATGTTTTAGATTTTTTAAAAAAAATAATCATTATTTTATATCTTTTATAACTCTGATTTAAAACTAAATATTTACTAATAAATAAATATTAGTAAACCAGTATTTACTATGAAGAAGTTATTTCATCCCTTTAGTCTCAGCCTCCTTCCTAGAAACTGATTAGTTCATATTTATTTAATTGTAACAATGCTTTAGAGGAACTGATTCCACCAAATTAATCATTGACAGCTAGGTGTTAAGAGTATCAATTTGCAGAATACATTTTGCAATAACAGAACTGGATTAACCTGCAACACAAATCTATATATATTTGCAATTCTCATTGAATAGTAGAGTCCTCATTTTCTTCTGACATTTATTCAAAGAGTCAATAAAGGCACAACAGAGCTGGCTGCAATCATGTTGGGAAAAAAAATTAAGGTCATGGATTTCATTTTCTCTCCCCCAACCTAGGAGTGAATTCTTCCAGTTCAATTACTTTTAATATTGATAGAGATGTTACCCCTGAATTATTGTGAAGAAAGGTTCTTGAACTCAAATAAAGGAAAGAAGGAAACATTCTTAACTAGGTTAACAGTTGGGAAACAGCATGTCTGCAGCATCGAAAGTAACTTATTTATGGAACACATACAAAACTGTTACTCATATTTTCTAGTTGAAAACATGCAATGAAGTTGAATCAAAGTTAAAACAGCTGTCACGAAGTTTGGAAGAGGGGGAGACCTGTAAGGTTAAGCACATTTTTAGAAAAAACAAATGGTCTTAGGATAGTTTCAAGTTTCCAGCAGTTTATATCTTTTATTTAAAATGTATCTTTTCATAAAGTTAAAAGAGAGTCTATCCCAACAAAATCATAATCCTAAATCAGTGCATAAATAAAACTTACGAATAGGCAATGCAAAAATAAAGGCAGCAGAAATTTCTTAAACCGTTGAAAGAGAAAAAAAAAAAGTCCTTATGTACAGTGGAAAGTAAACCTTGACATCCAATATCCAAAGATATTTGACATCCAAAGATAAGGTAGTATATCATCTCTTGGATAAAATACACGCAAGAGTACTGTATGAAGTACATACTCAAAGAGGAGGAGAGCATTATACAAAGCAAAAAAAGTAAAATACCAGCAGCCACATAAAATCTGAAGAACACATGTTTAAAAAATAAAATAAGGAAATGCCCATGAAAAGCTACACACTGAACATGAAAAATATACTTCTGGCATTACGTTTTATGCATTAACCTAGAAATTAAAACTGATTTTACTGGCATATATTTAATTTCATCTAGTTTCAAACTAGTAATGGGAAAGAAGTTACATGTTTGAAAGCTACATCAGAGATGATGTGTCTGCTTCAACAGCGCCATCTAAAACAGGGTTACAACTAGAAATGTTGAAACCTAGGAAGGATTTTTAGAAAAAAAAGGGAGGGGGAGCACAAGAGGTGAAGGAAACTGCTTACCCTGAAGGAAGAAGATGAGAAAATAAAGTACACAGAGATCAGTCCTGGAGAAGATCACCTGAATTACAGCAATTCTTGGGGGGTAGGACCCAAGAACGGTAGCCCTCCAAACATAATTAGTGCCAAGCCTGAGAAAAAGAAACACTGTTACTAAGTTAATGCAGGGTTGGGAAGGAAGAAGTGAGATGGAGGCAGAAGACAAAGAAAGGAGGACAAGACATATAGAAGCTATTTCTAAATTAAGACACATGAAGGAAACCGAAGAAAGGACATTCTGTGTTAATCCTTGTAATATTAGTAGACTGAAAGCATCTACTGCAGAAGTTTAGTGTGATAACATGAATATGTTTCTTCCCACACAGTGTTCCCTTTTAAGACAAAATTGGCATATTAATCTTTAGTTAAGCAAAGCAAAAGCAACGGCATCTTATTTCTAATTGCTATTTCATTTCCTCAGCATTTCCTACATGCCTTTCCAACAGCACAAGTTCATGGTAATACATTCTAATTACTTCAATACTGCTTGGCATATAAGAAGTGAAATAAGAAGGCATATAGAGATGAGAAATTATTACAAAAGACTAAAAACTAGATTACTAAGAACATCTATAGGGTCTTAAGGAATTTTGCAATCTTTTTGTTATTTCAATCCCTCTTTCTTCTTCTGCAGAAGTTTACATAGCTAATCATTCTGTGTGTTTGAAATTCTTATTGAATATGGTAGGAAAGTAAAGGACTTGACAGGATTTAACAACAACAAAAATAGGTTTATCACCAGATGAAAAACATCCATAAAGAGAAAAATCTGTTCTTACAACGTTTCGTAACCTTGATGGAGCAGAAGAAGCAAGCAGCAATCTCTTGATTCAGTGTACAGTACACATTTTCAGAAAGTATTACTGATAAAGTTATGAAAAAGAACGTTTTAGGCTTCCTCTTCTTTGCCCAAGCTTCCACATGACATTCTGAATTGGTTCTGGGTCCCAAAACCAATTAAGCACATAAGAGTCACTGACCTGAAAGCTTTTCTAACTTTCTCTGAATTGTATTACATAGGACGACTTTGTAAATAACTTTATTTCTAAGATTGAAAATATATTTCAGAATTGCAATGCACTGTAAAATTTGAAAATATTTTGTCAGTTATATTTTGAGGAATACAATAACCATTAGAAAAATACATTTACTATAATACATTAGAGATGCTTGAAAATATTAACATTCTGATGATAGCTACTAGATACATTAAATTCTAAGCTATAGTAACCCAATTAATTAACACAAGAACTTGCACTGTAATAATGATTAAGAATTGTCACATCAAGTAGAAAGTTATAACTCTTCATATTTAATATGCCTTCAAATCTTACTAAATATTTTTAACATGTCCTCTAGAAACATCTAATACAACTTCAAACCCTACTAGAGACCAGAAAGAAAGGCTATTAACAACCATAACAAGTTCTTTGAAAAAGGAATTTAGCATTGAGCAATATAAATCTCTCTATCTTAAATACAACTACTTTCATCCTTAAGGGCACGAGCCAATTCAAAAATAAAATATAATGCAGACTATTCATTCTTATCCTGTGTAATCTGCTCAAGGCATTTGGGGTTTCAACTTGAAAAGATTGAGCTCTCCCCCCCCCCTCTTTCTCTCTCACACACACACAAATTATAGGGGGGGATAAATCTGTTGAAACATCTTCTTAAAGAAGAAGAAATTCCTATTAGATCGAAAGACATTATATATCATAATTTTGATATAAGCAAGAAAATCATGTTTTTAATTATATCCTCAATCATCTAAACAAACATGAAGATATTTTATATGAATAAAACCACTGGTTTTCAGTAAATGTATTTTGTTTACGATTACATACATGGGTAACATTGTATATCTTATAAAACATATATTACACATCCTAGTAAAGGCATTTCATTGTGTGCACAAAAGTAGAAAAGTCTCTTAAGATAACTACAGCTGAAGTTTTCATGTTAACAACTATCCAATTAATTTATATCAAAAATTAATTTGATTAAACTATATTATTTTTTGATTAAGTAATTGCACAAACTAAATATTTAAATTCCTTTTAGGATATTAATTTAGATAAATCTGCAGTAAAGATACATTTGGAATTGGAATGAAAACAGATCAGGCTATACTTGTGTTAAAATAAAGATGATTTTACCCACATTCTTCTGTTATAACAACAGAAAGATAAATCAAGTTTGACAATGCTGAATGCTGTAAATTGGAGATGACACGTAGTGGCACATTGGCTGCATGCTGCTGTCACTAACGAAGCCCCAGAGCATTCCCAGATCATGTAAAAAATAGTTTTATGATAGTGTAGTTTCTGCTATTTAAATCTTACAATTCACCCAAATCAGTCAAAACTAGCCCCTTGGGTGATATTATGTCACAGATCAAGCACTGAGCCCAAAAATAATTAATAAAAAATGGAATATGCCTTCCTTCCCAATTGCTAGCAGTAACTGAATTGGATTAAAAGAATGTGCACCTCAGCACAATTAAATAAGCAAGTGTGAACAGTGTGATTCTCTGAATAAAAACTCTCTGTTACACTGCACAGTGATAATCTGTTAGTTGAACAAAGTACATGGACCATATGGCTCTCAGGAGTAGTCTTCAAAGCCATGACATTCATCCACCCTCATGCATAGGAGAAAATAATTGTGACTACTATCCTGGATCTTACTTTAAGAATGATTTAAAATAGGTTTTTGTACACTATTAAAAAATACAGGAATAGCACAATGATTTTATGAAAAATATTAAATCACAATTCCAAATGCTATTAAGAATAGGAAGGACTGTCACTTTCAATAGGACTTTTATTCTTGGATAATCAGATCAGAATCAGTGGATCATGCCACTTACTCTTCATAAAGCAAGCGTACTTTAACATGTACAGGTAACATGTGAAAAGATAATCTTCCACGTCAGGAGCCTATTCACTTTTCTACCCTGTCCTCATTGGTTGATTCCTTCATTACATGAATGAAAGCACCTTTTATATAAAAATAATAAGTACACCCTATCCTCAGGTAGCATTCTAGCGACTTTGCCATTAAGTGAAATGGTTGCTAAGCAAATTCATCACTGAGAAAGAGAGCCAAGATCACTGGTTACTACTAGCTTCTTTCAGTTTTCTCCTACAGTGACCTGTGCCTGACCCATTCCTGCTTTTCTTTGCCTCTATGGGGTGGAGAGATGGCTTAACAAGCTATCTCTTCCTGAACTGCTTTTCTCTGCAGCACAGTATTTCCTTAAAAAGTGCTAACCACAGGTCAAGAAGCTCTGTTCTGTGACCTTAAGTAGTGATTAGAACCCTTCCACTGGCTCATCTGTGGCTTGAAACTGAAACTAATCAGACCTTAATCAGTCTCACACTGAAAATGGACGTTGGTCTTACCTGATATGTCCTTTCTCGATCAGGAGGAAACGGCAGTCAGGCTTGGGATGCGACTTCCTCTGTTCAGCATAGGACTGAGTCTGCTAAATTTAAATAGCTCCGCCCTCTTGACTCAGTGTTTCGGCGAGGGAGCTGACGCAGACTGGCGTGTCTTCCTGCAACAAAGAAAAGAGGTAAGATAAACCCACCCCCACCAAGCCCCCACCCCAGGCCGGACCTAGAAGGGTGGGGCTGACTGCCATTTCCTCCTGACTGAGAAAGGACGTATCAGGTAAGACCAACGTCCATTCTCCGAGTTGGAGGGAAATGGCAGTCAGGCTTGGGACATACCAAAGCTGCATGTTCTCCAGGGAGGGATAGCTCCGGCCCAGCCAGCCATTAAGAGCGATGCATTGACTGAAGGACCCGGTGTCCAAATGCCACATCGGCCGATGCGAAGGTGTCCACTCTATAGTGTCGAATGAAGGGGGTGATGGTAGTCTACGTGGCTGCCTTGCAGACTTCTTCTAAGGAGGCCTGCGTTGCCCATGCTGCCGAAGTGGCCATGCTCCTGGGCGAGTGAGCTGTGATATAGCGAAGGACCTGAAGATAAAGTTGGCGATAGGCTGTAGTTATGGTCGCCCTGATCCACTGACCTAAGGTGGTGCTTCTGACATGAAAACCAATGGAATCCAGTTGGAATGAGATGAACAGCACCTCCGTTTTACGGAGAGGTGCTGCCTTACATATGTAAATCTTGAGCGCTCTGCGAAAGTCAAGGGAGTGCCAGGACTGTTCCAGACGATGAGTAGGATGTGGGCAGAAATCTGAGAGAACCGGTTCCTGTGCCCAGTGGAATGGAGAGTTCACTTTGGGTAGGAAAGCCGGGTCGCGATGGAGAATGACCCTGTCATTATGGAAGATACACAAATCCTGGCGAACGGAGAGGGATGCCAACTCCGAAATGCGACGAGCTGAGGTGATCGCAATGAGGAATGATACCTTGAATGAAAGGAAGCGTAGGGAGGCTTGACAGAGAGGTTCAAATGGTGAGGAAGTTAAGATGGTGAGAAACTTGTTGAGGTTCCAGGTGGGGGAACCGATGAACGATGGGCGGCCGCAAGTTAACCTCTCCCCGTAAAAATGTTTGAATGAACGGGTGTCTGGAAAGAGTGCTGGTGGAGCCACAGGCCAAAATCGAGGAGATGGCTGAAACTTGATGTTGTAACGTGGCCGGAGCCAGACTCGCTTCCAGTCCGTCCTGCAGAAAGGTGAGGACATGGACGACCGAGGCAGATGTTGGAGCAATGTTGGACTTGTTGCACCAGGAGGCGAAGGAATGCCAGGTGACCTAAAAGATGCGTGATGTGGAAGCCCAGCAAAAGGCCTGGATAGTGGAGATAACCCAGGGTGGAATATGAGCCTCCGTCAAGATGAGCCGCTCAACCACCAAGCGGTTAGCTGAAGCCACTTGGGGTCTGGATGTTACAAGGCTCCCTGTTTGAGGACTCTCCTGGAGTCCGGAATACACCAATGGGCGAGACGGAGAGGGACATTAAATCCATGTACAATGGCCGTCGGGGTCAGTGAGGTGCAATCAGAATGAGTTCCGCTCTCTCGTCCAACATCTTCCTGATGACTCTGGGAAGCAACGGGAGAGGAAGGATCGTATAGAGAAGGTTGGTCGTCCACGGACTGGCAGTGCATTTGTGACTTCTGCCCGAGGGTCCGGGAACCTGGAAAAGTACCGGGGACCTGGTGGTTGGCTGCAGAAGTGAACAGATCAATCATGGGAAGGCCGAATCTTGCCACAATCTCCTGAAAGGGAGGTGGGGGTAGACTCCACTCTCCTTGATCCACCAGTCCTCAGCTGAGTGCGTCCACCTGGATGTTTGCCTTCCTGGAGATGTGATCGGCTTTTATGGAATTGAGGTGAGTTTCGGCCCACAAGCCCAAGAGAAGCGTTTCTGCCGAAGGGAATGAGTGCCCCCAGTTTGTTGACGTGGGCTTTGGCTGTGATGTTGTCTGTGAGGACAAGAATGTTCCTGCCCCGGACTAGATCTGTGAAGTGGAGGAGGGCTAGACGTATGGCCCTCAGCTCCAAGAGTTGATATTGCTGCGATGCTCGTCGGGAGATCACTGACCTTGAGCCATGAGATGTTGAAGATGAGCTCCCCAGCCCAAAAGGCTGGCATCCGTGGTCAGCTGGAGCCAAAGAGGTTCTCTGAAGCCTCTGCCCTTCGATGTCCACCACTGAAATGATGCAAGGACGGATTGAGGCAGCTTCAGTCATGTCAATGACGTGCTCCACTGGTCCCGTTGATGTGATAGGAGGAACCATTGCAGTTCCCTGCTGTGTAAGCGAGACCAAGGGACAATACCGAACGTTGGCACAATTTTCCTTAAGGCAGCAGGAAGCGAGGAAGAAAGAATGAGAAGTAATGTTGAATCCTGACGGGAAAGGATCGAATGTGACCGATCAAAGCGGCCATGACCTTAGTAAAACTCTAGGTGCCGAGGAGAGCCCAAAGGGCAAAGCCCTGTATTGATAATGGTGACCTAGGTATTGAAAGTGGAAAAATTTACGGTGGCCAGGGGAAACGGGGATATCGAGGTAGGCCTCAGTTAAATCTATGAAGATAGAAAATCCCCCGGCCTAATGCTCTCCAGTATAGAGAAGAGGGTTTGTATCTTGAACCGGCAATAAATTATGTACCGGTTCAAGGCCTTGAGGTCTAGAATGGCGCTCCATCCCTCCCCCCGATAATTTCCTCACAATAAACAAGCGGGAATAGAACCCCTGGCCACGTTCCCGAGGGACTGATTGAATAGCCCTGATCTGAAGGTGATTGATGGCCATAGAAACGAGAACCCGTTTAGTATTGTCGTTAGACATGGAACATGCGAGGAAAATTGTCGGGGGGGGGGGAGGAGAGTGGAATTCTAGAGTGAGACTGGATCGAATAGTCTCCAGGATCCAAATATCGGAAATAAAAGACTCCCATTGGGCGAGAAAGAGTGACAAACAGCCGCCAATGGGAGAATCAGAGGGTGCTCTATCTGGTACATCTATTGAAATGCCCCCTCCCTTCGCGAAAGGCCTTTTGGATTGAAAACGGGAACCCTGTCTGACCTGAGGGTCCTGTTGGGATCTGGTCGAGAATGAGCGTTGAAAACAAGGCTGAAAGGAACTGATTCTGAAGATTGAAAGAACTGGTAGTGAGGGAGAGCAGAGTAACGAGAGTCACTCCGTCTGGAGGCAGAGGGAAGAAACTTGTGCCTGTCCCTCGTTTCCACGAGAGGTTCCAGTGGAGGACCGAAGAGGTTGCTGCCAGAGTACGGGGCTGATGCCAACTGTCATTTGCTCCTCATATCCTCCTGCCAATTCCTGAGCCAAATCAGGCGGTGAGAAGCAACTGTGGATCCAAGAGACTTTGCGTTGAATCTGGTCGCATTCAGAGTTGCGTCTGCCAAGTATTCAAGGGCTGCTGAAATTTTGTTCAAGTCCTGATGGGACTTGGTGTCAGAAGGGGGGGGGGCTCCTGAAGCTGCTTGAGCCAGAGTAGGGCTGCTCTGTTGAAAAATGATGCTGATGTAGATGCCCTGATGGACCAGGCCGCAGCGAGGTGACCCTTGATGAGCGTCTTTTCAGTGTGTTTATACTCCGGTTGTAGACCGTCCTCTTGGGGACCCGTCGGGTGTGTTCCGTTAGTGAGAGCCACTATGGGATGATCCACTGTGGGAGGCTGGAGGGCGTCAGCTAGGCTAGACGCTGAGTGATAAAGCTGCTTATCTAGCCCACTGGGACTGGGCCCCACGCCTGATAGCACCCACTGTCGTTGGACCACGTTTGTGAAAAGTTTTGGTGCCAGGATGGTTTCTGGATCAACCGTTGGTTCCGCAAACATGGCAGATGCTGGGTTGCAGAGGTCAGAGACCGCAGCAGTTGGCGCTGGGACCTCGCCAAGGCATGTGGTGTCAATTGCCTTATAAAGGAGGGACCGGAAAATTTGGGGCCGGAAGAGTCCGATGAAAGACGGCTGGTCGGGGACCAGGCCTTCATCATCCAAGAGGGCTGATTCTCGGGCATCATCCACCTCCGATGCCTAGGTGTGGTCAGGTGATTCAGGTGGTTTGTGGTCAGACATAGAGTCCTTTAGGTCACTGGGCTGGAGGTGGGAAGGTTGCGGCATGACTGGATGTACTGGTTGTTGAATTTGTTGGAGACATTGAGCGAGGCCTTGTTTAATGGCCTTGGCTATGATGTCTTCCAAGGAGCCTGGCAGCGTGGGGGCCAGTTGGTGGGTAGGGGGCTCAACCACCTCAGGATATCTGGGCTCAGTGGAAGGAGTATCAGGCACAGGGCTTTGCACCATTTGAAATAGGTTGTCACCCCCTTGTGGGTGAGAGGGGACAGCTGACACCGGTTGACCGATAATTCCCTCATTGGATGGCGGGGTCAAACAGTGGGGGAAATCCCAGCATCAGAATGGGCCCAAGACCAAGGTCTAGGAATCTCGGCATCCACCTGTGACTGAGCCTTGAGAAAGGCTTTTTCTATGGCTTTGTGCCATCGCTGATCCTCCTTAGAAAAGGTTGAGGCGGTAGGCTTTTTTGCTTTGGACCTTTTCGCTGGGGGAGGGGTGCCAGAAGAACCCTCCAGGGGATCGCTAATATGGCGGTGCCTCCCCTTCGCATTAGCTTCCTTTGGGGCTTTAGACCTCATGGCGTCTGCCATTTTGAGTTGGTCCAAACTGCATGCTGGGGAAATGGAGGCGGGTGCAGTCACTGCGAAGCGATGGTAGGCTCCATAGGATCCTGACGCTCCCTTCAACGGCAAGATTTAGGAATCCAAGTGACCACTAGCCGTCCGGCTATTAATGCGATATACTGCCTTACAGCTCGCGGGCAACAACAGGCTGGTAGGCGACGGCCTTTAAAATGCAGCACCAGCAACCCCGATGGAAAGGGGAGCTGCAGGAAGGGCTGATGGCTTGCCCTTCTGAAGTAACTGCCAGCCGGGTAGCGGCTTGTGGCGAAAATAGGTCAAAAACCCTTCTTCGCCAAACACGTGCAGATTAAAACTGGTGAGAGTGCTATCTATTTAGAGTTGTAGAAGGACTCGGAGGCTGGGAAGACACATCTGTCCAGCATAGACTGAGTCGAAACACTGGGTCAAGAGGGTGGAGCTATTTAAATTTAGCAGACTCGGTCCTATGCTGAACAGACGAAGTCGCATCCCAAGCCTGACTGCTGTTTCCCTCCAACTCGGAGAACGTTCCTTGTCAGGCATAGGAAAATTGATTCTAAATGTCTGCATTGGTCAAAAGAATGAATTTTTGTTGTCATTTATTATCAATGTATTTGCAAATGATTGCTGACTGACATAGTGGCTAAATAAGGAGTGGGTATAATTAATAAAGATGGAAATTAAAGCTGCAATCACAAACTTGCGTACTTCAAAGCTATCAAAATCATCAGGAGTCAAGTTTGCAGAAACTACATCTAAGGTAAAAGTACTGATACAAAGTATGTTATTTTTTTAAAACAATGAATGTTATAAAGTAGTCAGCCATGAAACCAAATGGATCGTTTTCTCCCACTTTTTCTAGCTCCTGGGATGCTCACTATAATGGAGCTTAGCTTTGTTTGTTTAGGGCAGAAGTCTTCAAACTTGGCAGCTTTGAAACTTGTGGGCTTTTGGCCAGAGAATTCTGGAAGTTGAAGTCAAAAAGTCTTAAAGCTGCCAAGTTTGAAGACTTCTGGTTTAGGGACACTTTTTGGACCCTACCCTTGTTTTCAAACAAGCCTTTCCCCCTCCTTCTTTACTATCTGTCACTCAAATTGAGTCCACTTTGTGATTGCCATTTCAAAGTGTTGTTTTTCCAACTTAATTTTTGTTTTATTTAAATAAGTTCTGTGTGACATCTAGAGAATTTATACTGAAGTGCCCTTAATGAAAGAAAATGATCTTTAAACACAGAAGAATATGTTTCTACTCACATACTATGTAAAAAAGCAAATAAGCTGAAAGTTATTTCCAATTCTCACACTGAATAGAAGTCAAATTTGTGAACCTTGCCAGTTTAAAATGTTAAAATACTTACTGTGTAACAGCCTATGAGGAAGGCTGCATTGGCTTGCTTTTTCTGATCCGAACCACAATAATGAACAATCTTCTTCCTTAACATGGTAAAAGACTATCAAGAAATGAACAGAATTATAATTGTAATCCTTGGATTTTAAATATATTAATGAATGTAAATATTCCAAATACAATTTAAATAGTCAAATGCAGAGATGCTACATTTAAGTAGTAGTTCCATGACAACATCCACTATAAAAACAGAATGTGGCATATCTAATATCTAATGCATTTATTATTATTTTTACATAATTCCATATAAGGATTCCAAATAGTCTTAAAATGTATCAATTTTAATTTTAATATGGCAAATATTAATAAATATAATCCATACAAACATTATTTCATTTATAATGTTTAAAATTGGGAAAGTGTCCTGAGAGAAAAAAAATATAAGAAACAAAATTTTAAACAACCACTAGTTTAATGAAATAATTTAAAAGGTTCCAGCATGCTTCAGTGGTGGATTTGTTCAATATTTTTGACTCAATTATAGAATGAAGTTACCATAGAGCAATGTTTCTCAGCTTTGCTGATTTAATAAGTCCAACTAATTTACAAAGTGACTTAAGATGCATTAATTACTTTCCCGCCTGTGAGAAATCATTATTCATTTACAGCAGAAAAGGGACAGACACATACTGACGGAACCTAGAACATACAGAGATTATATTCCTAAAGATGTGTATCTATAAAAAGGCTAGTTCTTAAGAATACTAGATCACTGAAAGCATAATTACCATGAAACCAAGTTTTGCAGAGTAATTTGAATAAGAAAATTCAAGAATTAGGCCACCACATATTTTGAATTCCATGGTAACTCATCAGCTGAAAATCTTAAAACTACAGCTATATGTTGAATAAAAGATTTTCATATTTCAATGGAATTTCAAAAACTGAATTAAAATATACTGTTACACAATAATACGAAGTACTTTTGATATTTTTTTAAAAAATTATATTTTAATAGATTAATAGTAAGTAATTGGATGCTGCATAAAACATCTGGAAAATAGTTTGAATTATGTTTTGTTGATTTTAGAAGTGCCAGTGCTTTTACAATGCCACATATTGCAATAGTGTCAATTATTACTGACACTATGGATACTACTTTCACACATGAAAATAACTGGCTAGTTACCATGCAGCTCTGTCAGCTGTTGCATGTGACTATTTACAATGAAAAAAGAGAGATAAATTACAAGCTATTTATTTGGACTATGACACAACTGATCAAAACAAACATAGTAACTAAAAATTATTTCATTTTCAGAGGGACCATGAAACAGGAACAGATTTCATTCCTGTGATTTATTTATACATTAAAGTACATTCCCATAAAATATAAGAACTGTATTTTCAGTATTATGCTTTATAAAGTTGACTAAAATATTCAAGAATGTGAATAACTATGAATATGCATAAGCTATTAAAAATACACTAAAGAAATTTCCTTCTGTAACTAAAAGCCAGATATTGATAATCAATCACTCCAATGTATTCCAGGGAAGAGACCCAACAGTTTCTCGATAAGTTTCTTCTGCTCCTGACTACTAGGACTTCAAACTTGGTAAGTTTACGTTTCTGCCTTTAATCATTAGCCACATTATGAATTCAAAATTATTTATACTCTGAAATAAAAATCTAAAACTGATCGTGTACTTTTCCACTCTTCTGGCAAACATATTCTCCTGCACTAGAGTAACTACAATGCCCAAATGAATCTTGATTTTATTATTTCTTCTGGGCAGGGAGAATATAATAATAAAAACATGCAAACAAGACAAATAGAAAAGAATGTTCATTCCCTGTAACATTTTATAAAGAAACTGAGAATGACCAAACTATTAGATGTTACCTTTAATTTTTTATTTAGCTTGCAACAGTATCTGTAAATCATTGCCAGATTGAGAGGGCCAAAATCTGCATAGAAGCTTGGAAAAAGGGGAGGGGGAAGGAGAAGAGAAGGACAGGGAAAGGGAAAAAAAGACCTTATTGAAATGTCTATTTAAAAAAACTCCACATTCTCCCCACATACTCCCACTGCAGCGGCTTAAATTTTAATAAATAGGCATTATAACTGTCACATTTCCCCCCATCTCTTTCAAGATAACCACTGAAACACGATTTAATTAATGGGGGGGGGGGGAATCTTGTAAGCTTTACATATATTGTCAAGTAAATCAGCAATATCTCCTATATTATGAAGTCAATAAATGGTGAAACCATTTTAGAATACGCAATACAATATTTTGTAGGCATGTCTTCGATTAAAATGTAAAGGTGCCTAATTCAACAGAACACGTAACGTGCTGCAAATAGATTACACTACTAAGGATACTTGTAAGCCTGAAGTATCAACGCACAAAGAGAGCTAATTGACTCAACTCTGCATGATTCATTGATTTGACCTTGCCTCTCTGTATACGCCAATAGACTTGGTGTTTTAACTGACCTACTTCTTCACTGTATGTAACTGATAAAGGACCTACAGATGCAGAAATTCGAATGTTCGTCATGGCTAAATAGGGAAAATACTATTTAGAGGATTTTATGGCAGGTTATACTGACAGTATCAGTAAGATTATAAAGGCAGGTCATCATTTGTACCATCCTGATCTCCAGGAGAATACAAAGAAACATATCCATGAGTTGTGCAGGGTATACATATCCCAAATGATATGTATCAATTTATGGATGAACAATGTTTAAGTGTAGATTTTCTTTTCGGAATTCCACAATCAACTCGGTCACATAAGATAGTTGGATTGGATTGAATTGAATTGAATTGATTAAATTTGTATATCGCCCTTCTCCTGACGGACTCAGGGCGGTGAACAGCCAAACATTAAAATACAAGCAATATAAAAGTTAAAATAATCTAAAACATAATTAAATCAATTTTGGCTTTCCCAAATTTAAAACCCCTTATAAAATTCACCCATTAAAATCTACATTAAGCCAGCCCGGCTTGCTGGAATAGAAAAGTCTTTAATGCCTTGAGAAAAATGCGGAGGTCTGGGATTAATCGAATCCCCGGGGGTAACTCGTTCCAGAGGGCGGGGGCCCCCACAGGGAAGGCTCTCCCCCTGGGGGTCACCAGTCGACATTGCCTGACCAACAGCACCCTGAGGAGACCCTCTCTATGAGAGCGTATTGGCCGGTGGGAGGTTATCGGTGGCAGAAGGTGGTCTCGTAAGTACCCAGGTCCTAAGCCGTGGAGCGCTTTAAAGATGAGAACCAAGACCTTGAAGTGCACCCGGAAGACCACTGGGAGCCAGTGCAGCTCGCGCAGGAGAGGTGTTGGGAACAGTTGGGAACAGTTGGGAACAGTTGGGAACAAAGCCAGTCCAAACAAGCTACCTAAGTTCAAACTATTTTGCTGCGCATCCATGATGGATATACTGTATCTTCTGTGAATAAGATACAAGAGATAACATGAAAATTCTTAGTCAACTAGTAATATCTAGGGCAAAGTATTTCACAACTGAGAAAACCCTAAACCTAGAATGGAATTTTCCATTATATTCCTTCTGATGTGTTGAGTTCAATTTCCAAATAACTGGAAGGAACTAGAATAGGGATAGTGCCCTGGACCAGAGGAAGACAAATCAGCATATAAACAAACATTCCAGGCATATAGATGGCAATTTCTCTGGCAGCTTGAAAACTGAACAACCGTTTGCTCTTAGCATAGTGAAATGTTATGAGAAAACCACTTAGGCAGGTCTCATCTGCATAAAATTGACACCTAGAATTGTTTTCTATCAATTTTTCTGAACTGCAGGCCTTTTCTAATACAATTCAACTGATTCATATTATTAAAATGAATTGAAGTCTCTAGCTTCAACACAGTCAATAATTTCAACCATCTGGGGTAAATACAAACTTTTTGATCTCTGTAAAAATAACTCTCTTTAAAGCAATGGTGAGATAGCATGGAAAGTTAGGAAATATTTTTGAGTCTATCCAGAAAAATAACACTGCAACTCCATTTTCATTTGTAATAAATGCAATAAACAATGCTATACATTCCCATATTCAGTGCTTTAGATTAATATTTGTAATTTCTGGAGGCTAATAATGAGAATACTGTATTCCAACTTAAGATCTTCTCTTTCTTTCAACTGCTTTTCATTCAAGAATATACCATCCAAGCCACAATTCCCTATTCAGGACTATCCAGATGTACTGGATATCCACTGCCATTAGTATTAACTTTTATAGGGAGGTAAGAATTCTAGAATATGCCACAAGTTTCCCAGTGTAAATTTATGAAAAATAGATCTTTCAAGTATTTTAGTCACAATAACTAATCAAGGAAGCATGTTTAGCCTCTGTAGTAGAAAATGTATTTCCAACTGTCCTTTCTGGTTTTGGAATCAAAGAAGGGCTGGATCTGATTAATACTTGGATGGGATACCATTAAATTATAAGCTAGACTGGGAAGTCAAAAAAACATCCTAAAAGAATGCAGTGGCAAATTATTTCCATTTTGTTCTTAAGAAAGCTACATGGAAATGTTTATGAAGTTACCAGAAGTAAAAGCTCAACTCAATGGGGACTCTGTAGAGATGGATATTTACCATTATTCTTCAATTTAACATGAAACATGATTCTTCCACATAAATCATGCTTCCGATCAGTTAACAAATACAACAATAATTTTAAAACATTGCAATATTTATAGAGTTATAGAAACAAATGTATCAATTTGCTTCCAGGTTTACACCTTAGAAAAAATCTTAGCTATTCTTAAACTCTTTGAAATTCTTCTTTTTTTTTTGCCTAGTATTCTAAGAAGGACATAATTAAGTTAAAAATCTACAACTTAAGATGCTCTTTCCCATTTCTGGCATTCCGTTTTTCAATTCTTGGACAACACTGATGGATACAAATGCCAGATTCTTACTCTACAATAACGAGTTCTGTTTCAAATAAGCCTTCTTGACTGCTCTATAATGTTCATTTAGAAAAACAATATGTATACAGTACAAAAGCTTTAAACAAGCTTCAAGCAATCTCACCATGAAAATTAAATAATATTTGCACAATAAAGTTGTGTAAATACTTAGTACTAGTACCAATATTTAGTACTCAATAGTTCCTTTTATTTACTTTCAAAGAAATAAAGCAAAAATACATTTCCTTATTTATGAACATCTTTTCTTCTTCTCTTTCCACTGCCACTAATTTTAGCTGCTAATTGTTCCAACTGCATTTTATAAAATTATTTCTTCTGAACTACATGATTCACTATGGCACTCCCTAAGTATTTGCCAAGTCCTTCTGACCTTTGCTTTTTAATTTAAAAATTGGAAAAGGAAATAAATATGCTGGATATTCCGTTTTTCAGAAATTCAATCAGCTTAAAGTTATTTTTGCAGTAAACCCATTACTATATTTTGAGACAGAAAGTATACTCATACTGTCTTCCTATATTATCCACTCATTCTTAGCAATCACGCAACCCCTCAAGATAGAGCCAGATTGGTGTAGTAGTTAAGGCACCAGGCTAGAAAATGGGAGACCTTGCATTCTAATCCCATCCTGGGCATGAAAGCAGCTGGATGTCGTTGGGCCAGGCACTTTCTCTCAACCCTAGGAAGGAGGCAAATGCAACAAAAAAATCCCACCCTCTAGGATAGACTTCTTTAATGATGCTTTCAGTACCCCAGATACAGGTAGTCCTTGATTTACAATCACAATTGAGCCCAAAATGTATGTTGCTAAGTGAGACATATGTTAAGTGAGTTTTAGCCCATTTTATGATTTTTCTTGTCATATTTGCTACGTGAATCTGGCTTCCCCATTGACTTGGTTTGTTAGAAGACTGAAAAGCTGATCACATGACCCTGGAACATTGCAACTGTCATAAATATGAACCAGTTGTTAAACATCTGAATGTAAATCAAATGATCAGAGGGATGCTGCAACAGTCATAAGTGTGAAAAATGGTCATTAATCACTATTTTCAGTGCACTTTTAATTTTGAACGGTCACTAAATGAATCACTGTAAATCATTGCCTCTCTATATATACCAATAGGCTTGGTGTTTTAACTGACCCACTTTTTCACTGTATCTAACTGAAAATATGTATTTTAAAATATGAAAATCATCTACTTTAGTACATTTTAGTAGTTTTTCAATAAGCATTTCCTATCTTATTAGACAACTGGACTCTAGGAATATTCAGTTCAAAGCAGACTTGACTGCTTTATTCCAAATTCAATAAAACATCTTTTCAAAGCAAAAAATATCAACCAAATTTTGTGTTTCAGTTTCAATTTCAATTTCTGAATTGAACCATTTTGAATAGACTAAGACGTTCTATACCAGTGTTTCCCAAACTTGACCCTTTGAAGATGTATGGACTTTAACTCCCAGCACTCCTCAACCAGCCATACTGTCTGGGGAATTCTGGGAGTTGAAGTCCATACACCTTAAAATAGCCAAGTTTGGGAAACACTGTTCTATACCATAGCCACCTAAGAAGATTAACACTGGAAAATTCAGGATTAAATGCATCAGGCTAGAAACCACATCCAAGTGATTTTGAGGCAGTAATGGGAAGAATGCAATGGCAAAAAATGTTATTGAGAAAATTGCATGGATCTGTCTAGGCTACTTCTAGGAGTCAGGATTGACTTGAATCAAATATATAAAATTCACACACACACTAAAGTACAGTGAAATCACACAAATATTCCTTGCCACAAGTAATGAGGGCCTACAAACAATGAGGGCCATAGTTTGTAGGCCCTCATTACAACCTTATGAGGAATAAGGTTGCAAGATTACTATACACAAATAATGTGTATAGTAAACAACGCTTCTAGAATCAAAGGTTTCTAATTGGCCACAATTGGCCAATGATAGAAGACTAGATACCTATTATATTTATTTTATCAGAAAACTTCACAATGTATTTTTATATATGCTGTTGTTCTTATATTTTATTTCTGTCTTGCAGAACAAGGGAATAATATTATACTTACTTTTCATACACAAATTCATCATCTATGCAGAAATAGTGTGTACTTGTACTACCGCTTTTTGGTTTATGGAACAGAATGGCAAAATAAAGACGATCTGAAATTGAAAACAAAAACACCAAAATAGTATTTATAATGAACACAAAGACAATTGTAAAAAATGGGTTGATAGATTTATTTCTTTTTAGCCAAGTTACAACAGCAAAAATAAAAACTTGCATTCAGAATTTGATGCTTTCAGAAAATTGGCAATATAAATATTAATAACTATTCAACATGGCATAGAAGATGAACTATTAAATTTGGATACAAGAAATTCAAATTCATAATCTGAGTTGTTGAAAAGAACTCTTACCTACCTCACTGAAACTACAATCCTTTTCTGTGAAACATTAAGGTAATTCCAATGAATCATGTGAAGGAACATTGTATTTATGGGCTACTTTTGAAGTTACTGGCATCACTTCTTAACACATTAGAAATAGAGTTATGCAAGAAAAGTTTGGTCAATGGTTAAATCAGCAGGTTAGAAACTTGTAAGTTTGTAAGTTTCTTTCATCAACAAAGCACTGTTTTGTTAATTATGCTATTGATGTTAGAGTTCTAGTCTCGCCTTAGGCATGAAAGCCAGCTGGGTGAGCTTGGGCCAGTCACTCTCTCAGCCCAACCTACTTCACTGGATTGTTGTGGGGGAAATAGGAGAAAGAAGTATTATGTTATTATATTAGATATGTTTGCTGTCTTGGTATTTATAAAAAATAATAAAGGTGAGATAAATAAATCAGTTATCAACACATTGTTTTCCAGTCTTCACAATTTCCACGTTGGAAATTTTTAGTGCTTCAAAGAATGACGAAAATCCACTGTTGGTAGCTACTGCATGTATAGACTGTATCTTGCAGATATATTCATGTTGCTTACTCATACAAACTAACTACAGTGTAACTAAGTTAACATGGTCTCTAAGCAGAGTTGCAGAAGCCTTGCAAGTCTTCCTTCCCATGACTAAGAGATTTTAAATTACTATCAGTGAATTAAATTACTATCAATTGTTTGGATTTCTTAAACAGAGGAAAGTCTGGCAAGAAATACAGATTAAACAGTAGTGGTTAAAACCTAATTAATTTCTAATTGGTTGGAAAATCTAACTGGGGAAAGAACATAAAGATGAGAGATATTTTTAGAATTCTCTCTTAAAAACAAAGAAACTTTTATAAATTGCACAAAAAGCAAAACTGTGAACAATGCTAAATTAATTTATTAGGAATAAAAAAGTTCAACAAACTGCTTCATGATTTGTTACATTATTTCAATGTAAATATCGTTTTGCTAGATACAGTACAAGCATAAGACTATCTGAAGTAAGTATTTATTGAAAAACACTTGAACTTACATATCACATATGGAAATCCTAACAAATTCAAAAACGTTGCCCACACTTTAATAAAAATGGCACCAAAAAAGTTGTATATGGGCAGGCAAGGAAGCCAGTAGACACACCACCAACTGCTGTGGTGATTCGCAATTTTGGGAAGTTTTGTGGAACAAACTAATAGCCTACAGATACAACTATCCCACTTACTCCAAAGATTTAAAGGGCTTAAGCTCCGACAAAGACATGGGAGGCAGAAAAGTTCTTTGTTGTGCAACATACCTGCGGCACCTTGTTTTGTTGTAAATCGCTTACCCTGCATCAAAGAAAGAACGCGAAAACCCACACCGAGTGAGCAAAAGTTGGCCTCTCTCCCCAGTTGGCGGAAAACTTTCGTCGGGATTTTAAACGCACCAACAGGGGAAAGCTATTCTCCACCGCCGCATTTTCTTTAAAGTTCCGCTGTTTGCTTACCTTTAACTAACTCCGCGCAGAAGGGCAGGCGCTTGGCGGCGTTCATCTCCGGTTACCAACATTCAACCGAGAAACCAAGGACTGGGCGAGCAGCGGCACGGAGCTTGCTGGAAATGGCTGCTTGCGGAGGTCGCTGCTGACTTTTGCAGCCGCGGGTCAGAAACTCCTAAATCTCTCCCTCCCTTCTCGGAGTACTAACCGCAACGTCCCTACTCTGCCTCCGAGGTTGGGGGGGGGGGGAGAAAGCAGCGTTTCCCGCACCAACTCGAACGGCGGGGCGAGGGGCGCTCCGAAAAAAGGCGCCACAAAATCCTCTTCCCCTAAGCCTTCCTTCTCTGGGTTTACTGCAGCTCCCTCCTTCAACAGGCAGCCTGAGAGGGCCGCCAGTCCTTCCCGCGCGCTTTCTCGAGCTCCCCGTGTTACTGATTTGTTCGGCCCAAGGAGCAGTTCCCAAATGCCTGCCCGCCGCGCTTGCCTGCAAAGGAGCCTCAAGAGCGCGCGTCGGGGGTCCCAGCTCGCTTTTCCGAACGCGGCTCCAGCTCCTCAGCTTCTGCCAAAGGCGCCGACTAACACTTTCCCAACAATCATTAACGCGTCCCCTTCCTTCAATGAAGGAGGCAGCTCTCGAAAGCTTCGCACCGAGAAACGGCCATTGGCTGGCGAAGGAAGCAGAGCCCCTCCTTGCCAACCGCTGGCCACTTCGCACTGCAACCATGGGCCTTTGCCCAGAAACCTCGGCTGGCCTAGTTTCCTCGTGGGAGGAATGGAAGATTTTGGTCACTGCCTGGCCTCCGGTTTTTTTTCCCCTTCCCCTGGCCGCTTTGTGTCTTTCTAGTGCCATTCTGGCAGAAAACTACACCCGCTCCACCGCAAACACGCTTAGCAAACACTTTCGCGTGTGGAACCAGGCCGAATTGTAAAGGCGCTTGAAAAAGGATCACAAAAGTGATCTTAACTCCCGCTGTGTGGAAGTGGTGCCTGTCCACGCACCACAAGCACTTGCTGCTTTATTATTATTATTATTAGTCATAGTAAGACACCAAATTGATTTCAAACGTTGAACAAGCACTGGTACATCCGATATAAAAAGCGTTAGATATTCTATTCAAAAATCACTTATTTTTCAGAGGCCTTTATAGGGGGAAAACAAATGGAGCAATTTGTTTGTTTACAACTCTCTAACAACTAACTAATCAAACGGGTAAATTATTGTCTGCATTTGAGATTACATTTGAGCAAGAACTGTTAATAAACCAACAATGGGGCAGGCTCAAGCCCTATCTGCAGAATAAGGTCAATAATCATCCTAAACTTACAGGTCAAGTTGTAATTACACCAGGAAGGGCTTTAAACTTTTCATATTAAGACCATAGTACAAAATAATTATTTGGCACTGCAGTGCAAATGTCATAGTTGTAAAGGATAGCTCATATCAGAGTCAATCATAAGTGTTGCAGTAACATGTCAGATATACCCATAAAATAAATGGAATGCTTTATTTTCTAGTTGCAACAATGCTCAGATATCAGTACACAGATCCGTCCACTGGTATACAGTATACGAATACACTAGTATTTCCTAATACCAGTATCAATATATTATTAAACTCTCATCCAGATCTAGGAGTCTCCATGAATTCTAAATGTAAAAGGAAGTTGCACACAGAAGAATTTCTACTATCATTAAAAAGGCAAAAGACCTATGACATTTGTCATTATGCATTATTAAATAATTTTATATTATTTTTGAAGGGAAGTGTGCAGTGGAGCCTGTCTTAGGCCCAGTACTCTTCAATATCTTCATCAATATTTACATGAGGGGTAGAAGGTAAACTCATCAAATTTGCAGATGACATCAAGCTGGCAGGAATAGCCAACACCCTAATGTAAACTCAACATACAAAAGGATCTCAACAGACTTGAACATAGGTCCCTATCTACCACAATGAAATTCAATTGTGAGAAAAGTTAAGTTCTTAGGCAAGAAAAACCAAATGCACAGGTATAGAATAGATGGTACCTAGCTCAATAATAGTAATTGCGAGAGTGATCTTGGGGTCCTAGTGAACAATCAAATATGAGCCAGCAATGTGCTAATTGCCAAAAAAGCCAATGCAATCCTAGGCTGTATTAACAGAGGAGTAGAATCAAGCATTATAAAGTACCACTTTATAATGCCCTGGTAAAACCACACTTCAAATAATGCATCCTGTTCTGATTGCCATGATATAAAAAAGAAGTTGAGACTAGAGAAGAGCAACAAAGATTAACTAGGAGACTAGAAGCTAAAACAAAGAACGGAATTGGGTATCTCTAGTTTAATGAAAAGGATTAGGGGTGATATAATAGTATTCCAATAACTAAGGGGCTGCCACAAAGAAGAGGAGGCCAACCTATTTTCCAAATCAGCTGAAAGCAGAACAAGCAGCAACAAATGGAAGTTAATCAAGCAGAGAACCAATCTAGAACTAAGGAGAAATTTCCTGACAGAATAATTAATCAGTCAATTGACTAGCCTCCAGAAGTTGTGCATGTTCCAACACTGGAGGTTTTTAAGAAGAGATTGGGCAATCATTTGTCTGAAATGTTACAGGGTTTCCTGCTTGAGTTGGGGGTTGGACTAGAAGATCTCCAAAGTCCCTTCCAATTCTGTTATTCTGTTAATATTTAATTCAGTAATTCAGATAGATGGGGACATACAGAGAAATGTGCTGAAGATCACCAAGGCTGATATGGGAAACGGTGATCTTAAAGAAGAACGAAGTATTCAAAATTCCCTTTTATTTCAATATAAAGATTAACATATTGATCACATTAACTTTTATAAAATGGAGTTCACCTAATGTGTACTATATTTCAAATACTGTGTACATAAATTTTGCCCCAGAATATTCAGAAGGAAATGGAAATGTTATTTATGGTAATAATTATCAATTAATTGATCATTTAGAAAGTTGTTGGATAATATAATGTAAACCTCCTTGCTTTGGTTACATTGCAACTCATTGTGTGTTGAAAAACCAGTTTCAATGAACTATAAATACTGAAGAGACTTGCAAAATTTAAGATGACAAGTAGAAGGCAGCATAGTGTTAGCTTTTTAAAAATCTGTTGCCATCTGGTGGTCATCTGATTTTTTGCACAAAAGTTTTAATTCATTTTGTGTAATAAAGGTAGCCCTCAACTTACAACCACAATTGAGCCAGTGGTGGGCTGCCGCCGGTTCGGGCAAACCGGTAGTTGCGACTGCTGAGTGGCCCTGCCCCCCCGCCCCCACACTATACCATCCTATATCGCTGTTTTTTTGAAGGCGCATGCACACTCACATTTTCGGTGCTGGGCGAACCGATTATTAAACTGTCAGCAGCTCACCACTGAATTGAGCCCAAAATTTCTGTTATTAAGTGCAAGATTTGTTAAGTGGGTTTGCCCCATTTTACAACCTTTCTTGCCACAGTTAAGTGAATCACTGCAGTTGATAAGTTAGTAACTTGATTGTTAAATGAATCTAGTTTCCCCATTAACTTTGCTTGTGAGAAGGTTGCAAAAGGTGATCACATGACTCCAGGACACAGCAATAGTCATAAACATGAACCAGTTACCAAGCATCTGAATTTTGGTCACATGATCATGGGGATGCTGCAAAGGTCATAACTCTGAAAAAAAAGTCCTAAGTCATATTTTTCAGTGCCTTTGTAACTTTGAACGGTCACTAAACGAACTGTTGAAGTCAAAGACTACCTGTAATGGAAGAAGAAAACTGGGTGTGGTCCCAGTTCCACAAAATAAACCTGTTTAAAATAATGCTTTTAAAATTCTGCATAAGTTTATCATGTACTTCTCATTATTTTAATAGTCTAGTAGGCAATAGTCCTTAAATACACAAAAATATTGTATATTTATTTTGTATGCCTAAGGCTCTCTTCTGTTTCAAACAAGAGATACGGTAATTAGTTAGTTGCAGCACACTTAAGATGCTTAAGTGTAGAGTGTGGAAGAGTTTCAGGGTACAAATTTAAAAAAAACCATTCAGATTTTTAAAAATCTCTTAATATGCCTATTACTATGAAACAAGCTCAGTAATTTTGTTGTCTTTTTAAAGTACACCATAACATTGCAGTTGAGCTCCAGAAAACTTCCAAGTTTTGCACTTCTCAGATATTTATTATTGTTTCGATTTATATGCGCCCTCCTCCAGACTCAGGGCGGCTTACAATGCATTAAGCAATAGCCTTCATACTTTTGTATATACCTGCTTAGTAGGGCTTTTGGCCCTCCTAAGTGGTGTTATTTTTTATACAAAGTCAGATATGACATATTTCTTCAACAAGATGAAATATTGCCCCTCTCAGTAGTAAAATCTTGCTCCTCCCAGTAGTACAGTAGGACTAGGTTTGTATCCAGCTACAGCAAGACATGAGGCACATGCTGTAAGGTACAGCTAGGCACATTGGTTCCCCAAAGTGCCAACCAATCCAAGGAAGAAAGAAGTTAGAAGCTGTGTCATAGTTTAGGTGACTGTTACTTATCTGTGCAAAGCCACTCTGAGGTAAGCGTTGTCCTTTGACAGTTACATGAACAGTTGGATGAGCTTTGTCACTACTAAATGAAAAGCTTTTGAATTTCACAGGAATGACAGCCAATATAGAATAGCATGAAATGTGATCACTCTATCTTTGACCTCCTTTCTTTCAGAAAAAGAAAAGATCAAGCTACTACTGCAGACTGAAAGAATACTGCATAATTTGAGGGGAATACCTGGCTTTCTTAAAAGGCAAGGTGTTAAAATACAATTATTCCTGAAAGACTTCTGAAAGATTAAGATCATGCAGTCAAAGGTACCTGTTGTGAATCTGGAATTTTTGTCCCAGAGGGCTGGTCAGTAGAATGAAATAATCCATAAGCAGTATGGATATCTGCTTGTTCTTCACTGCCTAAGTTGGATAGGGCACTCCATCTTAAAGCAAGGTACCATCCTAGTCTCTTCCATATTTTCAACTACCAGTATTTCTTAAATGCCAACATCACTATTCTTGTTTCACAGCTTCAGTATGATTTATATATACTGTAATAATAGTTCTAAATTGCATTTCACATTCACAGCCAATGGTCAAGATGTATACAGTATTGTTTAACTCTTGACTTATTGACTAAACCAGACTGACTGTTACACACTTAATGCTAAGTCTTGGATTGCATTGTACAATGACTAGATACTGTACATGTATCATGCAAAGGAAAAATCAATCAAACCTGTTATAGTTAGTATTTGAACTGCGTTAATGCTATAAATCAGTGGTTTAAATCAGAGCTGTCAAACCCAATCGCATCGCAGACAATATTATGACATATCAGGATGTTTTTGCCTTTGTGGAGCCAGAGTGGGCGTGGCCTGTATGGGCCGTATCTGGCCTGCGTTTGACAGGCCTGATTTAAATGTTTTAATAGCTATAACCATAAGTATATATGTCAAATATAGGTAGATTTCTGAAAGCATAACAACTGTCCTGTTTAGGGACCATCTGAAGTTACAACTGCACTATAACTTTATGACCAGTCCTCGCATTTATGACTATTGCAGTTATGGTTTTCGCATTTACAACCATGCCCATAGTCATGTGATCTACAGTCAATGCTTGGCAACCAGTGGGCATTTAAAATCATAAGCTGCGGTCACATGATGTCTTACTTAATAACCCATGGTGACTTGCTTAATATAACCAAATGGGAAATGATATAGTAAATCCATCATGGGCCTATGATACTTTGCTTAGCAATCGTAGTGTTTAGCAACAGAATCCCTGAACCCAATTGTGCTGGTTGCTAAGTGAGGATTATCTGTAATTAAAACACTGATGAAATCCTACCCCCAAGCATATTTTATTTCTTTGTAATATGTTTACTTCTTTACTAAAATAGATCATTGAAGTTTAAAATTAACTTCTTTAAATTACTACACAAAAAGAGAGTGCTGTACCTTTCTAAATCAATTATCAATATTTGCGGAGTAATAACTGCAGTTAGTGTTTAATGTTTCATGAAAAAGCTTTTCAATAATCAAAACAGACAATGCAGAACAATTTCCTTGAATAATAGAATACTTTGTATTAAGTAATGGGAAATGTACATTTACAACATAACTTAGACTCAATATTGTGTACACTTAACAGTAGTTTATGGGACCTATTTCTGAATTAACAATCCATGGGATTACTTGCTTATATTTGTTTTCTTGAGGGCCAATATGGCTATTAGATGTTTTAAAAATTCTGCATTTATCAGAATCATACAAGATGATGTGGTCTTACAAAGAATGCAGAGAAAAGCAACGAAGATAATAACAGGTCTGGAGGCTAAATCATACAAGAACTGCTAAGGGAACTAGGCATAATGAAGAGAAGGCCAGGGAGACATGATAGCAGTCTTTCAATACTTGAATGGCTGTCATAGGGAAGAGGGAAGATTTATTCTCTATAGCACCTGAGGACAGGACTAGAAAACAATGGGTGGAAACTTATCAGAGGGAGATTCAAACTAGAAATAAGGAGAAATCTCCTGACAGCAAGAACAATTAAAATCAATGGAATTTAAATTCAATTGCTACTGGTTTTCAAAAGACTGGACAGCCATTTGTCTCAGATGATATAAAGACTCCTGCCTTGGGCAGGAGGCTGGACTAGAAGACCTACAGCATCCCTTCTAATTCTATGATTTTAAGAAGCACAAGCTTTTACAGCTCACTTGCAACTTTACCAAATTTAATTCAGCCATTTTCTTTGGTTATTAAATGGGCATTGCTAATTCAATGCACATGCTCTCCACTTTTAAAATGCTGAAAAAAAAAATCCCCATCACCTGGAATAAAATCCATTCTCCCACTCTTATCTTGCCCAGATTTCTGATAGGTTCCTGAAATACAGATCTATAAAATTTAATGAAAACATCCCTATTTATTTCAATACATACTCGTATTTCAGATTGGGATAAATGGCATTAGTGCTATGGTATAATAGCAGGCTTACTCTATTTGGATTTTCAGATAAAAGGTATCTTTTGTGCTTAATAGTAGTAGTAGTAGTAGTAGTAGTAGTAGTAGTAGTAGTAGTAGTAATAATAATAATAATAATAATAATAATAATAATAATAATAATAATATTTCTATACCGCCCTTCTCCCATAATAGGACAGCCTATTAAAAGCACAAAAATAGACATCAATTAAAAATAATTAATTAATCTAACATAACAGGCCAACTAAGAAACAGTCCAAATCTATAATTCCCCTCATTCTGAGTACCTTACTTTGCGCCAGAAACTGATCCCAGCTTGTTTTATCTACCTCATCTACTTATACCATAGTGATTTTGGTTGCTTAATCTGAAGTTGATCATGAACCTAGGCCCAATATGGTGTAGTGATTAAGGTTCTGGGCTAGAAACCAGGTGAGTTCTAGGGCTTTTTTAGGCATGAAAGCCAGCTGGGTGACTTTGGGCCAGTCATTTTCTCAGTCCAACCCACTTCACAGGATTGCTGTTGTGGAGAAAATAGAAGGCAGCAGTATTAGGTATGTGAAGGGCAGCATAAAATCTAAACAACAACAAACTATTCAACAGTACGGTGAAAGGCTTGAAATTCAAAAAAAAAAGCGGTGCAAGGCCAAAAATAATTTGAAGTATATAATTTAGTTAATACTTATTATTTAATCAATTTATAATCTGCTGTAAAATAAATGGATATCTAACCTTTATAGAAATATTAAAACATCCATGATAAGTTTTTTTTAAAAAAATTCTATTATTAACACTTTTCTCCTAGTATCACATTAAAAGTTACAATTTGTAACAGGTTTTGAAGGGGATAAGGAGGCACAGCTGAAATTTTTGGAGGCTGCATATGACCATGTATGCATGTCATTCTCTTTACCTATTACATACCATACACACTTTGCTTTAAATAATAATGTTATTAAAAATTATAATTGCGCTGACAGAAACTAAAACAAAGTAAAAACAATAAAAAATAGAAGATGCAACATAACATAACAACATAACATAACAGATATACCTTGGGAGATTCTAGGGAGAGGCTATCCTAAATCTGTTCCATTTCCCACAAATTATTAGATATCAGTTTTCATTTGTATATCCAGTATAGAGCATCATTTTCCATATCATTCTCATTTCAAAACCCACTTTTAGCTCAGTCTTTCTGACACAGCAAACTGCTCCTCTCCCATATCTTTTAAGCACAATTTATTTATAGCAGCAGACATTCTTAAAAGTAACTGGGTCCATTGTTCACAAATATCCTTCAATAGATCCAATGTATTTTGCACCATTCTGTATTCGTAGATCATATTTAAATGTCATTCTTTAATTGTAACCTTTCATTCCTTCTGATTCCCTCAGGTGTCCAACCTTCAAAGTTCCATCCTATAATTTTTTTTAAAGAATTCAGAACGAAAACATTTTCCCACAGGAAGGATTCTTATAATTTATTTCAAATCCATCTGGGCTCTTAGTCCATTATAACTTTTCAAACCAACGTTCTGATGACCCTTTTGTTTTTTATTTAAAAAAATAAAGTTCTTAAAATTGTAGTTAAAACTTTTTTCTTTAAGATTGATTGAACGAAACTCACTGCTTTAAAACCTGTTGATTCAAAGATTACTAAAGATTACTAATGGCTAAAAAGCAGATAGCAAGCAATTTCTGAAAACATTAAAAAAAGAAACATGCAAACTCTGGTGCTGACCATGGTTTGAGTGAAGATGGCTTCCCTGGTCTAGAGCATTTGTGGGCAACTTCAGGTTTTTTCCTTGTCCAGGCAAGAATTAGGAAGAGCTGGCCTACTCACCAACTCTTAATTCTGTCAATTGTCAGCCCTGTTACCATTTCTTCCCTGGAAATACTTCACCATCATACATTCTGTAAAATATCTGGATCCTTGTTAAGGCCCAAGCCCAGCTCTGTGGGTCCAATCGAGTTCACTCATTTGTTTACACCTACTAGTAATAGACAGACTCTTGCTAAACAAAAGCTAGCTACTTAACATTCTACCCTTCTAGATATTAACAGAGGGATTGTAAAGTGTGGCTATCCTGAATCCTCGTCTCCTCCCATCAGTTTGGGACTACACAGTATCTTAATCCGGACCTCTCTCTGGGAAAGCTGTGTGTTGCCAATACTTTCCCTCACTGTTCCTCCAGGTGCATATTCCATTATATCTCTTCTATAAATAGCCATGATTTGCTTAGCCACACAGAGTATTCTCTATAACCAAATGGGTAAAAACGCTATAATTTGAAAAATCTATGAACATTTTTCATGAAAATGAATGTATTAAAAAATTGTTCCATGGAGAGATCATTCATATAGACATCAATATTAAATTTTGGATAAAACAAAAATAAAATCTTGGGTAGCTTTCTCTTTGGAATAGCCAAAAATAATTTAATTTAATTTAATTAATTCAATTTATATGCCGCTCCTCTCCGAAGATTCAGGGTGGCTTACCTCATTGGTTTCATCATCTTCAATGAATAGCATAGTTCAAAACGAATTGCAAAAACAAGGCAGATTTGACTAAATTTGGAAAACATATCAACAAAATTAAGAACATCTGTTGAGGCTTACTTACATGACAACTGATATATAACAATGGGCATATCCATGGCAGATAAGTATCAAATTTATTGTGAATATGACATTAGAGAAAACTGATACAAGATCCCCCCCCCCCCCACAGTATACAGCTCCATTGCTGACTGTCCAAATACATAATACAGTACTTACTAACAATATTGTACTTAATGGCAATGACTTCAAGCTCAATAATTCTAGAAGGTGATTCACCATAGAATGAAATACTGCCTTTTTTTTCCTGAGAGCTGTTTTTCTACTAAATATTACTTAGCCTTATATTTCTACAAAGTATACAGAGCATATTAGTTCTCTATATGATAACAATTGTCAGGAAATGTTATGCTTTTTACTAGAAATTATGCAAAATTAATTATTTAGAAGAATGGCAGACTAAGGCATGAGAGTATGCATCAATGTAAACTATGACTTTGTAGTTAAAAAACACATTTAATATGGAATTCAATCTGGAAACTATTTATGGACTTTATTTTTACACACAGATTTATATTGTAACCAAAGTGTGGGTTTTTTCAATGTAAATTGTTAAAATATTTTAGTAAGGATAGGACTTGATTATAATAGAAATTTCTGTTATTTATTCTGATTGATGTTTCTTATTATACCTTTGCTAATTAATGATTGATTTAACTTCAGTAATAGTTAAAACTGATATTTTATCTTTATATGTAGTATTAATCTAATGCTATTTTGAAAATTCTTGTCAATTTTATATAGTCTGTAAATCTATTTTTATGTATTTCTTTTCTATCTGTATTTTTAAATGACTGTTAAAATAAAATGGAAAATAAATAGTCTATGCTAATGGCTTATGGTAGTATTATTTCTCAAGGTTGCTTATGCTTATTCAGAGAATAGGGACATATAATACAATGCTATTGAAGTATACATGTTTCTCAAATACTGTAATTAATATTGCATTGTAATTAACATTATGCCTTTTTTAGATAGCTTCTCTTTTGCATTTTTCCTGCTTTGTGTCTCCCACTTTACAAATCTGCATAAGTAAACCACAAAGCTTCTGATTCAGACTTCTGTCCATATAATAATAAAAAGAAGAATGTGTGGATAATTCATGCAGCAATACCAGGGGTAAGTAAAATAGAAGACAAAGAATGGGAGAAGATCACAAAGTATCAAGAACTGAACTCGAAAAGATTATGGCATAAACTAGCTGTGTTGGTCCTAGTGGTTTTTTGTACATTTGACAAAATTTTCAACTGTCAATTACAAAAGGCCACAGTGCTTGAATAAATTACAATTCCCTAGGTTTTTGAGAAGAATATGTGTATGAAGGTCAACACCAGATAAAGAACTAGCTATTATTTCACATTGTTGTATATATAATAGTAATAGTGATAATTTATTAAACTTGTATGCAACTCTCAATGAACAATAATTTAATAAATAATAGTTTCTCAAAGCAAATATTACTGAATTTGGTACATGGAGTATATATTGAACACATATTACAGTACATATGATGTTGATGATCTGCCAATTTATATTTATCACAGTCTTTCTAAAAATAGTTTATATATTCTTGTAAGCAGCTGTTGATGATGAATATTTCTGTGGCCCCATGACTGATATAATACTGCACTACTAAAATATTGAGTTCCTGCACTGAAACTCCAGACAAACTCCAGACTAATCCAGACTGAAGAGTTGTTCTGTCAAAGCAGTCCTTCAGAATGTATTATTTAATCTTTTATAGGATAGATTTGCCAAGTATATTTCAACATACAAACATGCATTACAATTCTATCTAGTATCTTTACAGAAGTAGTGACTACTATGTCATTTATATGAATAGATAGCTCCTTGTCAAAACAGGTTACATTCTGAAAATACACTATTTCTCTCTAAAAATTATTGTAAAGCAATTGTAAATCTTTTAGTATAAATATCTATGGTGAAGCTGCATGTCACTAAAAGTTTTTAAATCTGAACAGAGGTTTTTCAACCATAATATAGCAGAAGAAGCAACAGTCAATCATGTCTTTTTAAAAATTAAGGGCTTGTAAAGGACTACCCTTTGAGATACTTGAGAAATACTTAATAATAAAAAATTGGTGACTTCTGGGATGAAATGGCTGCTTCACACATTGAAGTTAGCCATAATTGTAGTTTGATTTGGGGTTAAATGATAAAAGAACCTAACCACTGACACTGATGTGTGAGTGCAGCCAAATGCAGCTTTTGCTCAATAAGTTAAGCAGCAACACTGTTATGATGCAACTGTTTTATTTTCCACTGCAAAAGCTTGGAACTTAAAAGGTTTTACAACAGATCTGATTTGAATGTGAATACAAGTCTTGTTTTACTTAACTCATAGTAAATAATAGGGTGCATATATTTTTCAATTATAGTAATAAAAACATGATGCATGCTACACTATGAATAAGCTGCTGCAGGACTATGAAAAAAACATAATTCCCATTAACAACCAATACCTGAAGCTGATATATGGACCAGAATTACAATACATACAGGCTTTAAGAACTTTGGAAAAGAAAAGCAAGACTAAAATATAATTAGGGTTTTGCTAGCTGCCTGCTTTATTAGCGGTAATATAGCTGTTGAATTTGCATACAATATTCATAATATATATATATCCTTTATATTGCCAGTTATAATTCCTTTTTATTTTATTAAAAGTTTTATTTTATTAAAAATTAAAGATTAACTGTTAAAAGACTGATTTCAAGGGGGCAAGGGTAAATGTTATAAAACCCCATACGAAAACAATGTTTTCTTGAGTATTTGTTCAATTGTAATAATCTAGTCTGGACTGCTTTTCTGTATACATAATGCTTTTTAAGTCAAGATTCAGAGCAATACTGAGTTTACCATTGTGCCCTGGTCAGATTAAATCCAGGCAACTTGAACTGCTGGTTTAAATAATTTAAATTACCAAGAAAAATAAACCAAATAATTTATGTCAGACAATTTTGTACGTTTTCTAACAAATAGTGATCCTAATTGAAAGCATTCCAAGTTATAGAGTTTATGCATAATTCAAAACCTCCAGCAATGTACTATACAAAACTTTACAACAAGGAAATATTTTAAGAAAAAAACAATTGCAAATTGGCTCTAGACATGTAAAAAATAATGTACTCAAAACTTAACTTTGGTGACAGTATAGCAATAAAACAGGCTGATTAATTCTCTTGGGAAGTGGGGTTATATAAATTTCAGGCTTGTCTTCCTTTTGGGTAAACATATCAGAAGGAAGTTGATTGACTTGAAATCTGAAACTAAAATCAGTCTCGAAAGAGCCATAATCATCCTGTAGGGGGTCTGGCCACAGTGGTCACCATTTCCCTGGAATTGAACCCAGACAATCATAGAAACCAGTTGCTAAGCATAGTTGTCTCCTTTCCTTATTTTTTCAGCAGCTTTTTAAGTTAACCATTCATAACAACATGGAGAATGTCTGTCTTTTAGAAGGGCTTGAGATCTAGTGAAGGGGCCTGTTGCTGAAAGAGGAACTTCAGATAAGTCCTTTTTATGAGATGAACTATTTTCATTTAAGAGTATAGGCCTACAATGCTTAAAACTTTTCACTTGAGGCCTACTCTGCCTTTTGGTTCACCTTCTTGGACAAGAAAGTGAACTATGCCAGTAGTGAATGGGGCCCCTGGGTAAGAGTCAAATAAAAAAGGTAGTCTAGTTCCTACACTCTAGCTGGACTTTCCCCAGCATAAACTCCCATTGTCACAATTGTAACAAATAGACAGCAGATACCCACTGTAGGTTTTAATTTAAATGATCTGAATAGTCAAAGCTGTTTTCACTCAAGTGGGGTTTTTTTTTTGGTCCCAATCCATGGTAATGAATAATAGATTGGAAATCATTATGGTGTTTAGTCACCTCATGTCTTTCAGAGTATCTGTGCCTTATACATCCATCAACTTTGTTTTTTTCATTTAGCTTTTACAGAGAAAAGTCATAACAACAGGAAATTACTATTGATGTGCCAGGTGGGATTGTTCCCTCAAACCCTCCCACCCCCCACCCCCACAAATCCCTGGAGATTGCCTCAGGCTAAATGAATGTTCTGACATCATCACTAATCATCATAACATAGTTTTCAGGAAATTGCCTCTGGACATCTCTTTTCTTGTCTCAATAGACTTAACAAAATTCTATGCAAATTCTTGAGGAAAAAGAAGGACACAGGACAATTCAAGCGGAAGCCCTAAAGAGGTCTCGCAAAATTTCACCCTGTCCCTTTCCCATCTCTCCCCATCACAATTTTTAAAAAATTTAACAGGAAAATAATTTTGCAATTAGATTTAATTTTTAATATTAATAATTAAAAATAATATTTGCACTCTGATGAATTGTATTTCATAGATTGTACATTCATTTTATATAAGACACAAAATATTTGATAATATGCAGGCTACAAAATATGTATTAAATTTAAAATGCAAAAGAGTAAGAGAAGGAAACCACTAAAGTTGCCTATTTAACTCCAAGCAGCTGTACAATGCTTTCCATCATATTTTTAACACAACTCAACAATAAAACACAACAATGGAACCATTGGCAAAACAATCTAGATGTCCTTTTTATCCATTATTTTTAATACCAAAACAGTATTGAATCATAAAAATATTTTTGCAAAACAGGAGCCAGGAAAATAGATCCATTAAGCAAAAAATAAAAAAAGTATTGTTTCTCTCTATGCTCGTACGTATTTCCAATCCTGCAGAAGCTAGCACAAGAAAAAGTGAAAGAAGTGCTCGTCTTTTTCAAACTGCATCTTCACGCTTGAAGCATTTAAGTTATTTTCCAAGGTTTGACCTGCAATTTGGATAAGATACGATCTGAGTATTACCGTAACCTTATGTTTTCCTCAGACAATTACAGCATTTTTTCCTCCCGAGGGACAGCCACGGGGATTAGAAACCTTCTCTCAAAACATACATTCAGTGAGATTTTTCTCCAGTTTTAACCCGAGACTGGGAGGCACCTCAAACGAGAAACGGATCCAGAGACGCTTGCGCCCGTTTATGGGTCGCCCCCGACCCCCAAGCACTGCAAACCACCATCAAAGCCCCATATCGGAGCAACCAAGAAGCACTTTTGGAAACTAACTCCACGGGAGTTGTTTACTACAATTAGGCTCGGAAGGGCCCCTCCAAATCACACACTTCAAGAGACCGAGAAGTCGTCCGCCCGCAGACACGCCCCATACGAACCGCCCCGCTACTTGGGGTGGTTCAGTCGCCCCGATTCCCCGCAGCGCCCCTTTCTTCTGCCGCTCCTCACCGGAGATTTGTAAGCAGATCTCGCGCCTCGGAGTCTGGAGGGTCTGCTCCTCTGCTTCGCCCAAGACCTGCAGGGTGGCGGAGCTTCGAGTTTTCTTCGATGCCGGCGGTGCCGTGGCCGGCAGAGTAGCCGGGGCCGAGTGTCTTCGGCTCCCCACCCCCGAGGTCTTCCGCTTCATGGCGGCGGTGGTAGCGGAGGAGACGACGGAGGCGGCGGCGGCGGCTGCAGGGCACCGGGGCTCATCCCCGCCGCCTCGCCCCCAGTAGGGGTACAAGCAGCCCAACGGGAGCCAAAGCAGGAGGAGGAGCAGCAGCTGCAGGATCAGCAGGAGGAGGAAGAGGAGGGAAGGCAACTGCGGCCGCTTTCTGAAGCGCCGCCCCCTCCCTCCAGCTGCTCCCAACCTGCTACTTGCCGCCGCGGCTCCCGCTTTCAGCCAGCGCTCCCTCTTCGGCCTCCCCTCACGCTCGCTCCTCATTGGGCCGGGCCGGTGTGAGGTCACAATCGCAGAGCCTCTGACAGAGTGATATCATAGCGATACACCTGAACACCTGCGTCACAAAGGCGAACTAAGTCCTAAGAGTGCCTGCACCGCGCCTCTATTCTTCTCCCCCAACCCCAAAAGAAATTGCAAAAAAAAAAGAAAAAGAAAAAAAAGGACAACTTAATTTATCAGGGCCCTGCAACCTCCCCGCCTGACATATGTAATATCTTCCGTTGTGAACTGTTGGCCCCATGTCTCAACAACCAAATAAAACTTTTTAAGAGGAAAAATTTGAATAATTTTACTTTCCGTTGCTTCAAGCGTGTCATTTCTAAAGTGATCAAACGTATTGACCCTTTGTAATAAAGATACCATGCAAAAAGTTAAACATAGTATAGAGGAGGCAGTTAATATTTCATTTTTACACATCAGGAAAGCCCCAATTCACTAGATGAGTCTCTTTCACATGGTAGAAGAGGGTATATTAAAAGTGACTTCTATAGAAGAACTAGGATTATAGGTTTATTTTATGCATGTTACTTAGCAGGAATTGGCATGGAATTGATGACCGATTTCCAGGAAAAAGGTTGAATTCAATGGCTATCACAAGAGGAGAGCATTCAGAGGTTTATATCTTGATTCCTGGCATGCTTGTATTGAATAGTTAAAAGGGCCTGGTGGCTGAGCAGACTAAAGCATTGTGATTAACACCAGCTGTCTGCAATTACTGTAAATTCAAATCTCACCAGGCTCAAGGTTGACTCAGCCTTCCATCCTTTCTAGGTAGGTAAAATGAGGAGCCAGTTTGTGGGGGCAATAAGCTGACTTGGTATAAATATACAAAAGAATGAAGGCTATTGCTTAACACATTGTAAGCTGCCCTGAGTCTCCGGAGAAGGGTAGCATATAAATCAATTTTTTTTAAAAAAAAAGTTAAAATAAGCATTATTGTGAATTTCTTGATTTTACCTTTATAAAATTGCTTTAAATTTTGCAGATAGGCAGAGAACCAGGTTAGCAGCTGAAAACTGATTAAAAATCAACAACGTAATAAATTGACTAGTAATGATGAGATACATGCATACATATCCGTGTTTGCTCAATCTCAAATACATTAGCCTCTATGAATTCACTGAAAACAATTCCAGCAGTTGCTGTTTGAAAAATTCTGCCTGTCCAATAAAAGTAGAGGGGAAATTTGAATACTTCTAGTTTCCCTTGCTTGAGGCTACACCTGCTGATGACTACATAGATGGGAGGAAAGAGCAATTATAAAATTACAGTATAAGGCAAACTGTTTTGGAACACATCTCATAATATGCATGGAGTTTTTGCATAATGTATCTATAAAATGTTACCAGCTGTGCTCTTCATTCTCAATTTTCTTGCCTGTTTTGGGGGCGTGTGGAAATATTCACATATAGCAGCTACCCTACTTACTGTTGTGGCTTCCCTTTGGGGGAAGTGTGCCATCTGCTGGATATTCACATTCTCACATTTCAAAGGCCATTTTTAATCCCTTATGTCCATTACAAATTTTCATGGGCAAAGAAAGTCAGCATGGTAAATTCTTAGAAAAGTAGCCATTTCTAGTGTCACGCCACAAACAAGATTCTTCAAAGGACAGTTTTGTTCCACCAAATTATTTATAGGCAGATCGAGGGGATTTTGAACTATATTTTGTGAAATCCTAGGATTCCAAGAATATTGATACGGTTTTGTCAGAGATGAAGAGGAAAAACATTCACTTTAATACAGCCAATTTTCTATAATTGAAACTTTACCACCTGAATTGAGGTTCCAGGATTTTTTTAAAAAAAATCAGGTTCTGTGGCCTGAAAAACTTTGAAAACTTTTGTTAATTTGTTCAACTGAAAACAAAAAAGGAATCATACTGAATCATCAAGTTAACAGTTCTTGCAATGTAATTCTGTGTGTGTACCATTATAATATAGCCATATCATGATGTCGCTGCGACTTGTTGATGTTGTCACACAGGAAAAAAAATCCCAAATTGCAAGGACAGAATTACACTGGGAAAATGGAAGGTAAGAAGTGTGAACATGGAAAAGCTCAGCCCAGTGAAAGATTAAATTAAATGATCACAAATGGTCATCTTAGACATCAGTGAAGTCAGATGGACTAACTATATGATCATAAGAATTCACATCAACACAATGTTAAAGAAATGATAAAAGAATAGACACAAATTACTGTTATGGAGAAAGAGACTAATATTTTTAAGATATATATGACGTGCCATTGACAGGAAATGACTGATCAGTGATAAAAATATTTGTTTTGAATGGGATTATACATTAAATGTTTCAGCGTATATTTTGGGAATATAGATGAAACCTTTATTTGTAATGCTCAACCATCAGACAAGAGCTAATATGGCGGAGTGGTTACAGAACCGGACCAGAAGCTGGGAAATGCATCTTCAACCATGAAAGGCACTGTGTCTCAGCCCAATCTATTGCATAGGGTTGTGATTGGGAAAATATAAAGCAGAATATATGTCCAAGAAATAAATACACTATCAAGCCTCGTGAAAATAAATTTTCAGGTAGAGTAGGACTATGTGGAATAATGGTATTGCAGACCATAGATCAAATTAACCCATGATTTACTATGGGGTAAACCCCTGACATTTTTTTATTGTTTATAAAACTGATCATGTTCATTTACTACTTGGTAAAGGCTAAATTACATAAAATACATTGCTAGAAAAAAAATAGGCTAAAAGTCCTCTGTAAAATGTGTTTATTACTAGTTTTTTGAGAGGAGAGGTTTACAATATATCATAAGAAATATTTTTTTAAAATAGAAACTTATATCTGGCTAAAGTAGTTGACAGTATGAAAATTCCTAGTTATATAGCATATAATGTATGTTTGGTCTTAACAATGATTATGTTCCAATTCTGCACTGATTTTTAGATAGTTTCCAATGTCAGGCTAAATAAAACACTAAATCCATATATTATATACGTTTTGCATTTTCAGTTTTTCTTTATGTCTTCATAAATAATCTTAAAATATCAAAACTGGAGAATCTCTCATTCTCTATAATTCTTCGTAACAGTTTTAACCAACATTTCTCAACTAGAACTCCTGGTGGCACCAAGGAGCGTTATAAGTAGTCCTTGGCTTACAACCACAATTGAACCCAACATTTCAGTTGTTAAGCAGTGCAGTTATTAAGTGAGTCACATCCCACTTTATGACCTTTTTGCCACAGTTGTCAAGCAAACTTAGCCGTTGTTAAGTGAATCAGACGGTTATTAAGTGAATCTGGCTTTCTCCATTGACTTTGCTTGTTGGAAGCTGGCTGGGAAAGTTACAAATGGTAATCACATGACCCAGGGACAATGCAACTGTCATAAATACATGCTAGTTGCCAAGTGCCCAAATTTTGATCATGTGATCATGGGGATGGCATTTAATTTCATTGTACGACGTGCAATGACAATAAAGTAAACTAATGTTGCATCAGTTGTAAATGTGAAAACTGGTCATAAGTCACTTTTTTCAATGCATTTGCAATTTTCAATGGTCACTAAACAAATGGTTGTAAATCAAGGACTACCTATATTGTTGCTGAGGTCTTCTGATTAACTGTATGTTAACAACACATGCATGATTATAATTTTCCACCTCTGCATTATATAATTGATCTTTCCTTTTCTGAACTCTTGGGATCAAAGTGAGCAAAAGTGTGAAAACTATAATCTGAAACCCATTAGTTGGGTGTAACACTGATTGTTCTGTTGCATGCACCTAACAAAATACTGCAGAAAAAATTGCAGATAACTTTTAATTCAAGATTAGTGGGGCATCAAGACTAAAAATAAAGATTACCCAGTCAGTAGTTTACCATGAAATTAATTCTCTAAACACTTTTTTCTCGTCTTCTAGTTTACAGACTTCAGAACAACATTCATTCCAATTTGGCTTCCAAGAAAGCAATTATAGACAATTAAAGTTTGCATTTTTGTTTTGATCTGAGGTCTTGTTTTAATTAAACACTGAAGAGGCAAAAGGACATTAATTGTTATCCATATGGTTCAATCGTTAACACACAACAGTTAAATTTTAAGTGGAATAGTGTGATTGAAATAAACTCTGAGACTCCATAAAATCATTACTTTTGTTCAGCAGGTTTAATGACTTGTTTTCTTGTTATTGTGTCTTGAGCACAGTATTAAGTTTAAAGGCTAATTTTTTTGGGTGTAAAAATCAATTCTGGAGCTATTTCTGTTTTATTAATTTCACAGGAACCTCATTAAATTGCCGCAATAGTCTGCTGATATATATATATATATATATATATATATATATATATATATATATATATATATATATATATATATATATATATATATATATATCACTTGTCTTGGCAGATGTATTTTTCTTCTAAAAATTCATATATCAATAATCTGAGATCTGTAGGTAAAATCTACTGTTTCAACTCCAGCAAGCTGCAAAACATTATTAATGGGGATATGGTCCAACCTGTTTTGGTCAAGGTGTACAAAATGAATCTCATCACCTGGAACAAATGGGAAACAAATAATATTAACACTTCCATCTCCACAAAACAGGTACAGCAGCAGCAGGAGCAGCATGCTATCTAGCTAATATGGATTAGCTCCTCAACTTGCAACCATAACATTCAAAGTTACAATGGCACTAAAAAAAGTGACATGATCAGTTTTCACGCTTAAACCATTGCTGCATCCCCATGGTCATGTGATCAAAATTTGGGCACTTCGCAATTCACAATGTACTTATGAGAGTTGCACTGTCGTGAGGTCATGTAACCTTTCCAGCTGGTTTTCAAGAAGCAAAAAAAAAAAAAAAAAAAAAAAAAAAATGGGGAAAGCCACATTCAGTTAACAACAGCATGGTGCTTTTAACAACTGCTGTGATTTGCTTAACCAGTATGCCAAAAAGGTCGCAAAATGGGGTCTGACTCACTTAACAATTGCCTTGCTTATCAATGGAAATTTTGGATTCAAGTATAGTTGTACGTTGAGGACTATCTGCATATTTTTCCTGAGCACTGCATCTGGATAAAATACCCTTTTCATCAAGAAATCCTATTATGCTTGGGAATAAAGATAGAAAGGAGCTGTTGCTACATCAGTATAAAGATCACTGAATTGGTTGTGATAAACTATTTTTCTTAAAAAAAGTAAAACTGTCAAATAGAGCTTGTCATCTGATAACTGGCAATATGTAATCCTCTTGTGTGTGTGCGCACACAGATATACACACAGAGAAAGCGAGAGAGAGAGAGATGATTTGCCACTGCCTTCGTCTGGATTTTTTTTTTTTCAATTTCCCTTTTTAGCCTACTGGCCAAGAGGTTCCTAGTAGTCTCCTATCCAAGTACTAACTAGATCATAGTCTGTTTAAATTTTTAAGATAAGCAAGATCATTTATGTTGTCACCTGCTTGGCCATTGACCAAGAATGAAAAAAGAAAATTATGATGGATGAAATTTCATCGGTCAAGTCAGGAAGAGGACTTGTGTCCATTTGCCATGCCAATCCAGGAGAAAGCAATTTGTTAGGCAGAGGCCTACCACCACCACAAACCTCCCTTCATTACAAATGCGTTTGTGCCAATATAACCAGCTTCTTTCTGTAACAAGTCATTAGGGTAAGAGGCAGAATCTGGGGGTGGACTGAAGAGTCATTACGTTCTCACAAGTGAGCCAAGTCCAGTCTGGAGTTGTTACATTCCCACAAGTGATCCGAGTCCAGCCTCCCCTTAAATTCTGTTAACTAGCACCAATTTAGTGATGAAGACTAGTTAACTAAATTCTTGTGTATAGATTTGAGTAATAAATCTTCTTGTCTGAACTTAATATGTGGTTCCGATTCTTCACACATGAGAGGTCCTATACATGGCATGATCAACTTTTTATCAGGATTTAAACTCAAGAGGCTTATGCTTTGATGACTATAAATTAGATTGCCTAGCCAACAAAAAGCTCTGAATTTATAGTTACTTTACCTGGTCCTAAAATGAAAGTGCCTCCCTGCTGAGCTGGATCACCCTGAAAATCAAATGCAGGGCTCATCATTGCCCTCCACATGCTTTTAATGCTTCCTGATAGCAAACTGGATTTAACATGAGGGCTGTGCACTGAAAATGATAGCAGAAGAGGAAGTTTATTTGGCAAAAAGCATACATTAGCTCTGTTGTCATTATGAATACATTAGGCTATAGTCCTCTGGGCAGTTACTACCAATTCCAGGAAGATCAAAACTAAGTTCAAAGGAAAGAAATGTGCTTTAGATCAGTGGCCTCCAACCTTTTCGGCACCCGGGACCAGTTCTGCGAAGAGATGCAGACTGGTGGGGGTATAGTTTTGTGTGCTGCCTGCATCCTGCGGATTGGACTTCATTTGTTTGCATGACCTGGTTTCTGGCATGCCATGGCCCGGGGATTGGGGACCCCTACTTTAGATCAAAGTACCGCGGATTCTAACACATCCTACATGAGAAACATTTCTGCATGATTTTGCACTGTCTAGGACACAGGAGTCAAATTTGATCGCGTCACGTGATGTATTGTGATGTACTGTACCGCGATGGTGTTTGCCTTTGCAGAGCCAGGGTGGGTGTGGCCTGCATGTGATGCATCTGGCCCACGGGCCGCCAATTTGACAGGCTTGGTCTAGGATATTCCACGGTTGGAAAATACATTCAGGTTTGAATCAAAATCAGATGCAGCTTGGTAAAGTAACAAACTCCTAAGGGATGTGATGAACTTTTCTTCAATTGATGGCTGTTATAGATCAGTGTTTCTCAATCTTGGCAGCTTTAAGTTGGGTGGACTTCAACTTCCAGAATTCCCCAGCTAACTTTGCTATAAGATAGACTAGACAACCACCTGACAAAAAATGCTTTCATTTGGATTCCTGCACTGAGCAGGAGGTTATACAATGGCCAACATAGCCTCTCCAATTCTATAATCAAATGTGATCGGAATAGTATTCCTGATTTTGTATGTATGTAAAACAAAGTACAGTACTTTGTACAATGAAAGTTCAGTTTCAGCTTACATATCATTAGATAGAGATACATTAGTTTCTGATACTGTAAGTCAGTAGCACAACCCACCTGCCGAGCCGGAGGATTCCCCTCTTTTCATGCCAAGAATTTTATAAATTTCTCTTTGTGGATCTACATATATTTCATGAGGGTAACCTGTCAGATTACAAAATGGCTGCAAACAATATATGTTAGGTACCAATGTAATACACAATGCAGTTCTATTTTTGAAAGCAAACAGTGCAATCCTGTCAGCCTTGCCTTTAATTAAGTCCCATTCCACTGAGCAGAATTTTCTTCCAATTAAACATATTTAATCTGAGCTTTGGCAGCTCTAAGCAAACATGATGGAAGTACCTCCTCCTAAAAAGAATGGGGATAATTTCCAGGAACCTGGAAAGAAGCCTTCAAAGGAGATTTAGTTTATCCCATCTTATTTAAGGAGTCTTACTTATATCAGGATATGCATACATGTACATATAGTATATATGTGTGAAAGTGTTTATGGATGGACAAGCTTAGAGGTGCAAACCCTGAAACAAAAGAGCTGCATTTACAATCACCTCAACAGAATAAACTGGATTTTCAGTTATACTTACCCGAATGTGATGATGTGCTGATTGCCCAATAACCACAAGTCTAACTTTTGCATCCTAAAGCAAAAAAGTAAAATAAAAAAAATATTGATCTTAAATTTGCCCACCAATATTTAACAACCCAATCTCTCTGCCAAACTAAAAATGAGATTCGTGCAAATCTTTGAACAATTTTTGCTTTAGCAAAGGCTTGGCCTTCTTTAGAACAACTTCATAAAATGGCATGACCTCTCCTTTTAAATAACCGAGTGGAGCAACTGTATCGCTTAGCTATAGGAAATGAGCTCTTGTACATATGCAGCAGCCCTTTTCCCACTAAGAAAAGCATCGGAAGCAACTTTTAACCAAAAGCAATGGGTATCCACATCTATGCCCTAACAATAGAGCAGATCAAGTTACTTTCTCAGTATGGAGCATTCTGTTTTATACAGCAATACCAGAAACCTGGACTCCATAGCAGCTGAGGCATCATATAATTAAAAACCTAGTGTTTGCATTGCATAATATATTAAGTTAAATTTGGGTAGAATATTTGTTTTGGCATAGCAGAGTGTATGAATTTATTTCCTGTGGTTATTTGATAATTCAATGAATTGTGCAAACCCAGACTCAAGTTAACCTAATAACCTATGTCAGGATGGGGTTGAGACCAGCCTATCACTCTAATATTAATGGTCATCTAGGAATTTACAATAAATTTCCATTAGTGGAGATAGTGATCTTAAAGTATTTAAGGTAGCCTATCTGAGTTAATGGTATAATATTACTGATTAGACTATTAATACTTTGGAATGGTTATTTGAATTTCAAAATCTACTGGGGTTTAGTGACCTCAAAGGTCTACAATCTTCAGATAGGCAACTATGATTCTTTAAGAAGAGATTAGCTGAGGGCAGATAACATTTCCATAGTGGAAGATTAGCTAAAACACACATCAATGGATTTTCTTCAAATCTGTATAATCTGACAATATTTACTTCTATAGTATACTGTATTAAGCAACATCCAACATCTTAAAATGACACAGTATTTCAAAGGCTGATGATCTTGAACATGCACTTTTAAGATTAAAATATAGATGCATTTTCTTGGGAGTCAACATCAATAAACAACCCCAGCTAATCATTCTTTTTCTAAAACACACACAACACATATATGAAAACAACTTCACACTATGCAATTTTAGGGAGACTGCAAACTTCTGTGTTAGTAACCATAACATATATAACTTTTGCTTGCACTTACTTGCAAAAATTTCTTGGGAATTTTGGCCAGATCCTCCACATATTCCTTACAGACATAGCACAAAAAATGCTGGGGTTAAAAAAAAACAATGGGTGTCAAATCATACATTTGCAGGATAATCTTTTGTTTATTGAAATCTGTTTTACTTGTTCCTGTGTGTTGAATTCATAAAAATGAGGATACCAGAAAGCAATAAATAAATAAATGTTCTACAACATGCAGGCACAGCACTGATCTAGTTTACCAACTTTTCTGTCTAAATTACAAAGGTGCATTTACAGAACATCCTAAGCCACAAGCTACGGTGGCCCGTTCACACAACAGGCACAGCCTTGATGTGACTGCTTTGCTTCCACTTTTGTCTGAACCATTCCCGAATTAAGTTTAATTTTTATATTAAACTGGAATTATGGCTCGCGCGTTTGGCGGATACGCGTGATCTTAGCCTGCACATGCTTATTCAGAAGTAGGCCGCGATCCCTAAAAAAGAAATCGGTCAGGGCTGCGGGAAGCCCTTCGCCCTGGGCGAAATAACCCCCCCTCCCCCCCCCATGGTTAGCCCAGCTCAATCTCCAAACAGCTACGCAGAATACCATCATTTTATGGTTACCATTTGCAGTATTTGTCCGGCGGATCTCTCGGGGTTGTCAATAATAAACTTTAATAATAGAAATCCAAAGCCTGTTTACAAGCCTGTTTACATAAACAGGCCAGGAACGCTTCAATCAACTCGGAGGCTGCAACTCAGATGTCAATCCCCAGCTGGCTTGTTACAATCACGCGGGGGGGGGGGCGAGGGGAAGGGGGGGGGCTCTCTCACCCGCAAGAAGATCACGATCGTCTTCTGTTCCTTGTAAAGAGTCCCGAAGGGGATCCTGTTCCCCACTGCGTCCTCTACCAAGCACTGAGTTGCGAGTGGCAATTCCGCGGGGTCTTCCCGGGCGCGCTGCCAATCAGTTCGAGCGCCGATTTGCTCCGTGACCGGATCTGCCATGCTGCAACGCCCCAACCCAAACCGATCCCGGCTAACGGAGCCAAGAGGGATGTGCGGATTCCCAAGGAGGGGTTTTCTTTCCCGTTGCTGGATGAGCTCCTCCTCCGGTGGAAGCCGCACAAGCGCTTAAAGGAGGGAGAGGTGAACAACGGGTTATTTCGAAGTTTCCTGAATGCCGGAAAAGCAGTTGGAGAATTCAGATCGGGCCCGACTATACTGGTGGTCTTTCGAGCAGCGATGCTTTATTGTTTAGAGCAGGGCTATCCAGCCTTGGTAACTTTTAAAACTTCTGGACTTCAACTCCCAGAATTCCCTAGCCAACCGTGGGAATCCAGGGAGTTGAAGTTCACAAGTCTTAAACTTCTCAAGATTAGAACTTTAAGATCTTTCATGTTGCCCTCGTTTTCCCTTTTCTTTTCGGATCCCTTCCAGTGTTTTTCCCCTCGAACAGCCATAGATGCCGACAGGAGCGCTCTCAAAGAAGGCAGCTGTTTGTGCATCTATCACAGTGCATATCTCAGAATGATGATCCTAAATAGTGGAACAGTTCGCTTCCTGAAATCATGAGTGCTCACTCCCTGGAGGTTTTCAAGAAACGTTTGCTTAGCCTTTTTTCTAGAATCGTATCAGGATACTTGCATTGGGCAGGGGGTTGGACTAGAAGACCTTTAAAGTTCCCTCTAACCTGTGATTCTAAGCTCAGGAGTCTGAGAATCAGCCTTCTAATTCTGGGAATATGTGCTGGCCCTCACTACTGAACTCAAGTGTGATAATCCAAGCCTAAGGAAGGCTACTAATAGTGAAGTTTCAATAGGCTTTAATAATATGCTTTGTCTGGGTTGAGACCAGGGGTGAAATCCAATTTTTTTACTACCAGTCCTGTGGGCGTGACTTGGTGGGCTTGGCAGGGGAAGGATACTGCAAAATCTCCATTCCCACCCCACTCCAGGGGAAAGATGTTGCAAAATCTCCATTCCCACCCCACTTTGAGGCCAGCCAGAGGTGGTATTTGCCAGTTCTCCGAACTGCTCAAAATATCTGCTACCGGTTTTCTAGAACCTGTCCGAACCTGCTGGATTTCACCCCTGGTTGAGTCCATTGTGAAGTTTAACAGTGGGTTAGGAAACCAACGTGCCTTAGTCTGTTATGTGAATCCATCCAATTGTGGCATATATTTGGATTTATATTTCAAATATATTTTTCATTCTACTTCTTTATGTTTGACAAGAGCTCAAGACCTGACACCTTACTTAAGCAAGCCGCTGCCTTAGAGTGTGCTTGGTTGTGATTTAAGATTGTCTTCAGGCTATATGAGAAGTATGTTCTGTTGTGATTGACACCACATCTACAAGAATTTTGTTTTCTAAGACAAATTTGATCCACTGCCATCAGTTGTGTTTGTTCCCAAGTATCTTGTAATTTAGACTTCCGAGTTTGATGCCTTGCAGTGCTGGTAGACTGTAATTTCCATCACCTTTACCCAGCAGGTCAGTCAAAATAACTCTAATTCAGGAATTGCTATCTGTGTGGAATTTGGAATGTACACCCATTTTTATTGTTCTCAGAGCTCCATGGAATTCTATTCTCAAAATTGGGCAATAAATAACTGTTTTTCAGTAGTCCTATTTTCCACATTATTATTAAAAGGGGGGAGGGGGGGCGAACTTCAAAAAAAACATGCTGAATGTTTCTAAATGCCTGAAACCTGAAGACCAAAACACCAAAATGGATTGAAAATGGAATTTCAGTCCTTCCTTAAGCATGAAAGTCAGCTAAGTATCTTTGGGCTGGTCATTCTCTCAATCCTTAGGAAGAAATCAGTGGCAAATCACTTCTAAAAACTTTGTCAAAAAAACTGCATAGATTTGTCAATTAAGTCATGACTACTTGGAAGCCTCCCTCGCCTATAGATATCCAGATATTGCTGGATAATTGCTCCTAGAAGGCAACTGTTCTTTTTAAAAAATGAAGATGGTGGCTATGAAGATAACAATCACAGCTCTGCCCTTTTTGGTCTGTGAATCAAAATGGATGATCTTCACTTAACCATCATGGCTGCCATATTCATGTTTTTGTAATCATACCCCACAGATACCCCTGTCTCCCAGAAGGCTTTACCATTAGTAATTCTGATGGCAGTTGCAGGCAGTTATGGTTCAGCTTTTGGAAAGCCACAGGTGCCCAGCCTTCTTCTCCTAAATTTGATTTAGGTTATGCCAAGCCAGTCTTTGACTTGAAGCTTTCTAAAGAGATTGAGATGCTTCAGATTCCTGGAAGCCAGGAAATGTTGACTGTCAGGGACCGATCTGCAAGCCTTCTCTGCCATAGCCCTGCCCTCTGGAGCATTTTCCCTCCAGAGATTAGGATGGGTCTGATCCCACTGGCTTTTCATTCACAAGGCCTTGAAGACCTGGCTATGTGCCCAGGCCTGAGGCCACAAGTGAGTGAAGGGCTCCGGTTATGTTGATACCGATGGATTATATCTCCTGATACCTATTTGTACATAATTTTTGGGAGAGTTGTTTTGATTTTTAATTATTTTTATGATTATTCATCATCACATTTTGAGATGGGTTTCTATACAAACTGATTGAATGAAAATAAAAGATAGATAGATAGATAGATAGATAGATAGATAGATAGATAGATAGATAGTAAGTAACTGGGAGCAACTATAACCCTGATAGCTGAAAATTATGACCACTGTAATCCAACATATTTGGAGGATGCTAATTTGAAAATGCTATCTAGGATTATAAAATGAAAGATACTTTGATGAAATAAATAGATTGAGTACTAGCCTTTCCAGTAGAGACATGGATGGTTGGAGAATGTGGAAAAATATCTTGCATCTTTATTGACTGACCACTGGGTGTCAGGGATGCATTGTGCTCCTGTGACTCGTATACCAGCTTTCTAACAATTGGACCATTTGCTGATTGTAGCAATAGCTTTCACATTCATTTTGGAGATGGTACTTGCCAATACGCTACCCTATCATTTTTATTCTGATTTCCATTTTCTCTGACATATCCTGCATGGCTCATCAGTTTCCATTTCTTTCTCTTGCCTTCCTTTTTTTTTAAAAAAAAATCTGTATATCCCTGAATACTAAAAACAATACTAACTATGCAGCTATCTGACAGGAAATGCTAATAAAAGATGTTTTACCTCCCTTAGGGATTTTCTGCACTCTCATAATTAGGCCTGGATTTAAAAAAAAATCCACCCAAACAGTTTCCAAATAGAAAATACTTTTTCCTTGCTGAAATGGTAAACCCTTTAATGAAAATATTGGCTTTGACTATATTTTCCTTCAAAAATACCATCACTTCTGGTCAACGAATTATAGAAAGTTCACCCCCCCCCCCAAAAAAAAAGTTTCCATCTCTTGACTGAATCAAATTGTTTGCAAGTTTTTGAACAACAATAATATGAATTTGTGGCCATGCTGGATGGGAGAATCTTTGCATTGCTTCATCTTAGGTGCCAGTAACAATCCTTCCTGGAGAAAAGGCTGTATTCGCATGAATCATGTGTCTCTCACTTGGACTACTGTATGAGGCTGTCTTTAAAGAAGACATGGAGGCTATAGCTGGTCCACCGTACAACAGCTTAAGCATTTAGGGAGCATCTTGTTTTTCTCATATCATGCTGCTACTTTAGAACCTGAATTAACTCTCATTTGGCTTCTGAGTGCAGTTAATCTGGGCATCCTTCAGATTGCCTACTCCCAATTCTGATTGGTAAAATGGATTTTCTCTGAATGTTTTCATCAGTAGGGACTATAGTCCTGGTTGAACAATCACAATTGGACCCAGCAACTTAGATGTTAATTAAAGCAGTTGCAAAGTGAAACCAAAACTCTGCTTATTATGTTATTTATATTTTTCTTGGCTTTACAGACCTTGCAAATACAATGACTGGTAATAAAGTTATTAATACATTATTGTCATAACTGCAAATGATGGTTAAATGGATACTACCAGTAGAGGGGTGGATTCTACTGGTAGTATTCAGGAGTACGAGTACGAGGAGTTGCTGTACTCCTTGTTTTTCTATTTGCACATCAATGTTCTTTATTGTCCGATTTGTTGCATTCTTTTTTAAAAAACAATTTTTAAATCTCCTTGGTTTCCTAATCTGCTTAAAACTTTTTTAAAATCTTTTTTTTTTTGCTTTTTGAAAATTGTGTATTATTTTAAATTCTTAAGTTTCTTAAGTTTCTTCCTAAAATGTCTTAAAGAAGGTAAAACTCATCAGTTGTCAATGTAAACTGTTTTGCAAGTCTCTAATACCCAGAAAGTGGTTAAATTGAGCATTTCCAAATGTGATAAGAAAGTGACTTCAGCTGGTTTAATGTCCTTATGAAAGGCTCTGCTTCTTCTGAGAGCAATGATGTCATCTCCTCAGCCACTGGCATTCAACCTGTTCAAGACGACATAACTCACACTGAAAGCCAGTTGCTGGGTTTGGGATGTTGCAATCTTGAATGGGCTATCTGCTTGATTACTGTGTTTTATGTACCTCTGTGTATAAGTATAGATCGGGTGTCAGCAACCTGTAGCTCTGGGCCCTCTGCTGTTGCTCCTATTGGGTGTCCACCACTGGCTAGCCCCGCCCCTCGCCCTCCCCTCCCAGTCACTCCTTGCCTGGCCTGAGAAGGTAAGGGCGACGGCGGGGGATGGAGAAGCGGCCAGGACAGAGACAGAGATAGAGAGAGGAGGTGGAGAGAGAGACATAGAAAGATATAGACAGAGAGGGGAAGAGAGAGGGAGGGGGGAGGAAGGAGAGAAAAAGAGATGTCAAAAGGGTTTTGTGGTTCCTGGTATTTTTTAACAACCAGTCGTCTGCCCTAATGACCGGCTGGGTAGGCGTGGCTGGGGTGGTGGTCATGTGACTGGTGGAAGTGAGTGACATTGAGTTGGCCATGCCCACCCAGGTTTTGTGGCTCCCGGTGTTTTCTTTTCTGTGGGAAACGGGTTCAAATGGCTCCTGGAGTGTTTGCAAACCCCTGATATAGATGGTATAGAATATAGATGTTACAGCACTTTGTTACTATTTATTATTGGTATCGTTATTGTCATAATCAAATTAAAAAAAATCAAATTAAAAAAATAATGTATTGTAAGATAATTATGGATGTTGAGTATGTACCTTGCTTAGAATCACTAATAACGAGCTCTATAGAAGTTCAGTAAATTAAATAAACAAACAAACAGAAATGTTTAGGTTAAATTGAATGCTTTTCTATTATGGGGTTGAGGCTGAAGGCTGTGTGTATGTTACTGTCTTTCCCTAGTTAGTTTCTGATTAATTGTTCTCTAATAATAGTTTTGATTAGGGCTTAGTAAATTTGAGGTTTAATTAGAAGCAGGCATCTTAACAGTGGTAGCAAGGAGATTTTAATGTGGCCTCTATGGGAGAAACTGAGGAGTTAATCCAGGCTCTGGGCACTGGCCGAAATATGTGTAATAATTAGGCAGTTATTTTCTGGCTAATGAGATTGCTGATGGGGACAAGCAAAAAGCTCTGTTTCTCTCTGTATATGTGTTTCAATAATACATATGTTGTCATGAGAAGTTTGTTGCAGCCACAAATGCCAGGGGACCAAAGTAAATGCTCCTGTCTGAGAATTGTACATCCAAACCAAATATAATAATGTGATATTTTATTCCGTAATTGGAGAAAGGAAGAATGGTGAATTTAAATCAGAAGGTACTGCTGATTTTTTTTTTAAAAAAAAAACCTCACAGAACATTTAACGTTTGAAAATGTTCCAGAGGATATGTTGTGGAACAGATGTGTCTATGAAATGGGGGATATTACTATCCAAAGTAAATTATTGGCTGAGGGGAATTTGATCTGGAATAAAAATATACAGACCGCAGCGGCTATGAAAACAGCAGTGAAAAATGCACAGGATGTTCAGTTAAAAAAGACATTCTGCGGGAACTGATAAAGAAGTGGAAGACCACATATCTAAAATTTAGAGCAATGATTCTGAACAGTTTTATAATTATGGACCACTAAGTTAACTTTTCCCATTCCATTCTCTCCATTTAAAAACAAATTGGGCATCAAAAAACATAATCTTACATTAATAATTTATATGCCATTTGCATTGTATTATGTACCCCACATCATAATAACAATTCTTATTGACCGTATGCTGACCAAGAATATTCTTCAATAGAAATCTCTAACACTATAAGGGGCTATAAGTGAATGGATCTGAATGATGAAATACCACTTTTAATTCCGCATCATTATATTTCCTATTGGGATCTTGTTTTGGAATAGTTTATATGCATTCACAGTTCCATTTAGCACAGCATATTGCACATTCAGCTGTGACTACCCGTATATTTGTGATCTATTCACTATAGATGACCAGGTAGAACCTGAATTCAGGGTCAAATGTATCATAAATTTGGAGTCGCTACATTTTCACAAGACACCTAAATCCAGCCACCTCCTTCCCATGAATTCCATTGACTTATCTAGCACCAATTTGCCTTGGCCATTAGTAGATCAGATTCTTGTGTATAGTCAGCAGGTAATAAACTTGAAGTGCTTTGCACTTAACTCCTGTTCCTAGTTACTTGCACCTGACATTCACTATTGAACAGTTTTATGAATTCTAGTACTCCCATTTGGGTGCCTTAAAGCCACCTTTGTCTACTGACAACCTCCTGAACAAATTCTTGCAGTTTTCTTGGCAAGATTTCAGAAGTGGTTTGCCATTGCCTCCTTCCTAGGATTGAGAAAGAGTGACTGACGAAAAGTCACCCAGCTGCCTTTGTGCCTATGGCAGGACCAGAACTGCAGTTCCTAACCTGATGCCTTAACCACTGTAACAAACTGACTTTCAGTTTGCTCTGTAGTATATTCCCATTGGTGTCAGTATTATCAGGTACAGGCTTTAATAAATCATTTTCAGCAACTGATCCATTCTTTGAGAATGAACTGAGTACTGGAGCATGTGGTCAGATGGGGCTAAGGTACCAAAAGATTCAGATATGAAATGGGCTTCCATCAGCGGGTTGTTGTTACTCACAGGGAGATGTGGCAGAAATGGCGGACTGGTTCTTGCTAACTGACAGCATATATAAGGGTGGGGTTGAAGCACCAAAATGTTCTTGACAGCTGTTGGCATGCATGACCAGGGGAAACTCAGTTGGTGAACATCCTCTGGCCCATGAATGTGATAAAGATTATGGCAGACCATTGAGTGGACATTTACAAATCACTGACTGTTTGTAAACTGTACTTCAAGAATCATTGGTTTAGAAAATTGAAAATGTGTTTTTGTTGTTGAGAACTGTACTCTTACAATCTGCAAGCATTAAATACCCATCTTTTCCAAACATTTAGTTTGCAAGCATAACATGTGTTGGGATTTGTTTTACCTGAAATGAATTGGATTTTGCAAAGTGAATTAAACATCGAGCATTATTGCTAATGTTCTCCTGTTTCATTATAGCATGTGGATTGATTATATTATCTCATTTTAATTGTTAGCTGCTCTGTTAAGTTATTTTAGGGCTGAGGAGCCTGGTATTAATATTCACAGTTAAAATAGCTAGCCAACAAAGCAATCATATACTTTTATAAATATAAAAGTATATTGATAGATATGTTATGTTCCTTCCCTATGCCAAATAATGGGAGGCAAGATGAAAAGACAGCTTTATTATGGCCAGTAGAATATATGTTTGGAAAGAGATAAGGTCATACATTCTTTTATATATTCTTAGCATTTCAGATCCTGGGAAGCTATTCATATTCAAATGGGCTATACCAGGTGTGTCAAACTCGTAGCCCGACAGCCGGATGCATCAAGTGTCGGCCATGCCCACCCCCATTTTAGCGAAGAGGAAAAAAGTTGCAATACAACCCATGATGACAACATGTTGTCACGAGTTTGACACCCCTGGGCTCTACAGTCCAACTTCCTTAGTCTCTCAGAGCAGAGAGATACAGATAGTTCTCGAGATAAGATGGCAGTTAGAACTGGAATTGCCACCTCTAACTGAGTATTGTCCTAAAGTGTGATGTCATGTTACTGCATCACTTACAAACAGCAATCAAGGCAATCCCAATTGTCACCAAGACAAATGGAAGCAGAGGGAGTCCCAGATAAAGAGTGGGGGGGGGGGGGTGCCGCAGAAGTGTAGAGGTGACCCGGCAGAGGCTATGCACAAAATGAGGGTGCTATAGTGCACCCTATAGTGCAGCACAAGCTCAGGAAGGTTGGGGAAAGAGGATGTGGGGTGAATGTGTGTGAGCATGCAAGCAGGCTAGGGAAAGAGGTGGAAGAATGCATGAGTTTATGTGAGCAAGCCCAAGGAGGGCACTGGTGGACGCATACTGGTATACAAGTGCCGAGAGGTCCAGAAAAGGAGTGGGCTGGTGCAGATGAATGAGCAATGGGGAAAGGAGGGTGTGGTGCAGGCAAGCGAGTGAGTGAGCAAAGAAAGACTGGGGAGAGGGGTTTGTCCTTCCCTGCCAGCTTCCGCATTGATTTTGCAGGGAATTTTGAGAATTGGTCATAAATCTTTTCATTCAATGCCATTATAAGTTTGAACGGTTGCAGAGAGAGAGGGAGATGTTACATTATGTCCATCAGCGACCATTTACCTTAGAAGATGGACATGTCCTCCTTGTTTTAAAATCTTCTATTGTGATTTTGTTTCTAACTATATATGTGCTGTGGTAAGCCAACACATATAAAATTGAGAGAAATAAACTAACAAATTATATCAATAAGTATGGAAGAATGATATAAACTTGCAATAACAATAGCACTTACACTTATATACTGCTTCACAGTGCTTTACAGCTGCCTATAAGTGGTTTACAGAGTCAGCATATTGCCCCTAATAATCTAAGTCCTCATTTTACCCACCTTGGAAGGATGGAAGGCTGAGTCAACCTTGAGCCGGTGAGAATTGAACTGCTGGCAGTTGGCAGAATTAGCCTGCAATACTGCATTTTAACCAATGAGCTACCATGGCTCATTATGAGTATTATGTACCATTATGTGTATTCTATTCCTCCTTTTATTATTATAGCTAACATCCAGATAGTTCTTGACTAACAATCAGAGTTGGGACTGGAACCTCTGTTGCTGAGTGAGGAAGTGATTAAGTGAGATGCACCCAGTTTTATTATCTTTTGCTGTGATTGTTAAGTGAATCACTGCTCATTCAGCAAATGACCATTGACTTTGCTTTTATGAAGTTGGCTGGCAAAATTGCAAATCGCCATCAGGTGACCCCAGCATCCATCGTAAACACATGTCGGTTGCCAAGTGTCCAAATTTTGATCATGTATCTGATGAGATATTATGATGGTTGTAAGTGCAAGTCAGTCCTAAGTCCCTTTTTGCAGTGCCATTGTAGCAGTCACTAAATGAATGTTCGTAAGTTGAAGACTATCTCTATTGTTTACAATGTATGAAATTCTAAAGGAAAAATAAAATACATCGTAAACTATATGGGAAAGAAGAGGGATAGGATGATTTTTCTTCTTTTGTTAACTTTCTCCACGCTTCACCTTACTGTTCTTAATGAGAACCAGGCATGGAAACAGGTCCTTTCACACAAATCAGGAGTTGTGGAAGGATATAAAACATGCATCCAAGTACAAATTAGGGCTTGGAGGTAACCAGGATATTCTACATTAAATCCAGTGATCTTCCAAGTACTAAGCTCTGTACAAGTAAGTGAGAATATGGTGTCCACATGGAGCGTACATTTTGAAAGCAACCATTTTAGATTTCAAATCCAATCCTTCACTTAAACCTGTTTTCAAAGAAGTTAGATTTTTTTACCCATATGATAATAGGTGTGTTTGTAGCCTGAGGTAAAGAAATAAAAATCTGAGTACATGACATTTTCAGGGCACAATTCTGCTTCATATTGACAACTTTGACAGATGCTTTCAAAAGACCCAGGATATATGTAAAATAATTATATTAACACAGTACATTCCATTAGTTTTGAAATATTGCAATGAAATCTATATGTGTGGAAGGATTCTGGCACTAACACGATCCACTGTACCTGTTTTACGCAAAATGGAAGAGAATATAAATAGAAAATGCTATAGTGCTCTGATTTAATATGAGGATATTTCAGTGTTGAGTAACATACTACCCCGATTCATTCAAGTTTGAAGAACTGAAGAGACTGTTAGTCAAGAGGCCGTACAAGACAGGAAAAAATAACATAAATACCATGTTGCTCTGACATAACTGAAATATTTTTTATGCATTTCATCTCTCAATTGTAGGAAAAGTGGGCTTAGAATTTTAAATTGTAATCTCTAAGATCCACTAGATGGTGGTGTTTATTAAGAAGATACGTTCTTCTACATAGTGGAGGACAAGTTTAAAATTTCCTATTAGTTTTGCTAGGGAAAAGTATATGGGAGTGATTCATCACAAAACCATTAATTCAATCAATCCTGATTATGTTGCACAATGAATATTTGATATGGACATATTTTAACAGATATGTGCTCACAGGACTGGCGATTTTGCAAAATTCCTTTAAAAACTTTATGGATCTTTACAGTGTTACTGCATCCACTTTGCATGATAGCAGCAATTTCAAGATCATAGTTAGAGAGCCATTATAATTGAAACAGAGCATCGGCTATAGAAATACAGGCAACTGAATTATATTTTACAGTTTAAAGCTCAGAAAATTAACAGTGAAAAAGCCTTGGAAACTGGGAGAGGAGAAGATACTGAATATTTAAAGTTGCTATTGTTCAATCACTAAGTCCTGTCCGACTCTTTGTGACCCCGTAGACCATAGCATGCCAGATCCCCCTCCCCCGCCCCCCCTCCTGCATCTCCTGGAGTCTATCCAAACTCATGTCCTCTGTGAACTAAAATTTCAGATCCAAATGTCTAGAGTTTGTGAATCAAGTGATTTAAGAGAATCAGTCATCAGGGATATCCTATGATACTTCAAATAGTGAAAATGGTACTCAGTACTCTCACTTAAGTAGCACCTTCCATCTCATCAAATGATGCCTAATGTGGGATGTGCAAGCAAGGGAACTTGTCTCACAATAGAGGGCCTACCCCAGATGTGTCAAACACATGGTCCACAGGCTGGATACGCCATGGAGTTGGCCTGCAGGGCCATCCCGAAGACAGTGAGGGCCTGGCCAGGCCCCCCAAGGGCAAACAAATGCCTGATGTGGCCCACGATGGGATTGAGCTTGACATCCCTGGCCTAGTCAAAATCAGAATCTAAACTTTTCCCCTCTGACAATTGATAACCTATTCTAAGTACAGTTAGTCCGGGACTCATGACCATAATTGAGCCCAAAATTTCTGTTGTTAAGTGAGGCGGTTGGTAAGTGAATTTTGCCCTATTTTTTACAACCTTTTTTGCCAACATTGTTAAGTGAATCACTGCAGTTGTTAAGTTAGTACCACATTGTTAAGTGTGAATCTGGCATCCCCATTAACTTCGTTTGTCGGAAAGTTGCAAAAGGTGATCACGTGACTCTGGGACATTGAAACTGACATAAATATGAGCCAGTTGCCAAGCGTCTGAATTTTGATCATGTGACCATGAGGATGCTGCAATGGTCATAAGTTTTGTGGGAAGAAATATCCATCTGGTTCAGTTCCAAGCCAGGAGAAAGACACTGGAAACATGGAGGCTGATTGGAAAGATGGTTAATGATGAAACAGAACCACATAGAGTTGAGAGTGAGGGGTTTTTATATCTTATCTTGGGCTTTGCGCTTGAGCTTCCTGTTCCTGTGCAAGAACATATATTCTATTGGCTGTTGTCAGACTCCCATGGGGCCAAGCAGGGGCCATAGCTGGCTCTATAGGCAAAATACAAATCCTAGGTGTTTGTCTGAACTCCTGGGTTTGGTTGAAGTTTGGAGGGTGATGCAATAATTCCTATCATGGCTTAATGGCTTTGCCCTGTGTTGGCTCTTGGGTGAGGGCTAATCTGCCTTTGTTAGTTAATTAGTTAGTTTATTAGATTTATATACCGCCCTTCTCCCGAAGGACTTGGGGCGGTGTACAGCCATAATAAAACAATACACCATACAACATTTAAAACCCAATTAAAACTGGATTAAACAAATTTGGCTCTCTCCATTAAAACCCATACTTTAAAATGCCCCGCCCAAATTTTATTTTATTCAGCCAGGCCAGCCTGCTGAAATAACAGGGTCTTAAGGGCCTGGCGAAAGGTATGGAGATCGGGAATCATGCACATCCCAAGGGGTAATTCATTCCAGAGGGCAGGTGCCCCAACAGAGAAGGCCCTCCCCTTGGGGGTCGCCAACCTACATTGTTTTGCTGATGGCACCCTGAGGAGCCCCTCTTTATGGGAGCGTGTTGGTCGATGGGAGGTTATTGGTAGCAGAAGGTGATCCCGTAAATATCGGGCACTAAGCCATGGAGCGCTTTAAAGGTGGTAATCAACACCTTGAACTGCACCCAGAAGACCACTGGGAGCCAGTGCAGCTCGCGCAGGAGAGGTGTCACGTGGGTGCGTCAAGTTGCACCCATAATCACCTGCGCGGCCACATTCTGGACCAGTTGGAGCCTCCGGGTGCCCTTCAAGGGGAGCCCCATGTAGAGAGCGTTGCAGTAGTAGACTACAGTTTTCCTTTTCAATTACTCTTTTGCTGCAGGGAGTAATGGATTACCAAATCTGCATTTCTAAAAACTGCCCCAGCTCATTTTCTGCTTGAGGGCAGGGGCTGGAGCCCTGACTTTCTGTCTCCCTTAAGATTTTTTATTTCTCTTTTAGGGGAAATATTTTGTCCTGTCTTTTTAAAATATTTCATTCTTCTGGGGGTGGGTGGGTGGCTTCCAACAGTGTGAAAAATGGTCACTTTTTTCAGTGCCATTGATTTGAATGGTCACTAAATGAACTCTTGTTAAATTAAGGACAATCTGTAAATCTCAGTAGATGGATGACAATTCTCCTATTTCTAAAAGAATCTGTCATCCCTGACAGGGGAGATGACGCCAGCTATTCTACTACACCAGCAACAGTACATGAAGACCTTCCATGGAGCTACCACCTGGGGCTGCAAAACACCCAGATGGTCACAGGAGGGTAGCCAGGCATTAGGGTTTCCTTCTTCTTTATTCTTAATTTATTGCTTATCTGGATTTTTATATCCTAGACCTGGTCAGTTAAGTTTTCCTTTTCAAGTTATGTGGGCGAATTGTAGACCAGCTTGCTGCCTCTTATCCAACTATTTGTTTCTCATGTTTCCAGATCTGGCAATTGCTCCCATTTCTCCCTGGCATTACCACAAAATATGATGTCTTGGGTTTTGCTTTAGTGTAGTTGGAGACCAAGTCGTGGTTTATAGATCTTGGTTTATTAGCATGATGTGTGAACAAATCCATAGGGGCTTGTTTAACAACAACAACAACAACAACAGCAACAACAACAACAACAACAAAATATGACTCAGTATGAGGGCTGAGGATTTCTGCATTCATGCAGATGTGTGGAGTGAAGCAGAGAGAGAGAAACTCTGTGGTACTGGTAGCTTGCTGCAAAACCCTGGTGCTGTGTTTTGTAAGGTTTTCAAGCATTTAAACAGTCTTTAAAATATTTATGTACTCTACAAATACCCCTGTGATCTTTAATTTTAGATTTGATTTCTCAGAAGGTGTTCTGTCCTCTGCCTAGCCTCTTAAACACACAGACAATTTTGCAATCGCTCATCCAGAGATCTACTGCTGCTTTTCTGCCTTATAGTTTTGTCCGAAAGAAAACAGGCAGCATGCCAGCCATCAACCCAAAGCAGAAGCTTTAATTTGCAGTTGAAAATGATGTAGCTTCAAAAGCACAAGCAACATATGTTGCGGAGCATATGAATAAATCAAATACCATCCTCAACTAATGAAACACGCTCCAATATGCTTAACACAAATTACTTTTGATTAAACAGCCTACTGGGGAGACAAATGTAAACCACTGGTAGGTATGCGCTCTTGAGAATGATGTGCTGAATCTAATTTGAAATGGATAAGAACTAACAATTCATTTTCTTTGCATTTTTTTTACATATAAATAGCAATTTCAAGTATTCCATTTGAAATATACTGAGATTATTAGCACAGCCTGTATGTGTAGCACAAGTCTTCACACAAATGAAGTTGAAATGATTTAATATGCTTACAGCCACAGATAGATAACTTGATCAATAGTGTAAAGTTATGGAACAAACAGGCTATGTCAGAAAGCTATTAAATTTCTCAGTGTACGTTCAATAGAGAATATATAATTTCTCTCTCTCTTTTCAAATGGAAAATCTGATGAGAAGCTTTTTTTAAATAACAGCATTAATTAAATAAAATAAATCAGTAAAGGAGTTTCAGTAATTGCAGGATTGTAAGAAACTGGTCAAGATAGTAGAAAAAAAAAGTACTTAGCCATACTGTAATGTATCTGAATAGGTCATCTTCCTTAGCTAGTCCAGTACGTAGTGGTGCCGTTGAGATAGACAGATAGATAAATACATGCTAATAATTTGATTTAAGAAAACAAAGTTTCCAAAGGAGTTTTATATTGGAAAGTTGATATCAGAACAACTAAAGTTCAATTCCCTTTGGGCTATTGGATCAATAGAAGGTGAATACAGACAAAGACTGGCCAGGATAACTACATCCTTCCAACTTCCAAGGATCAGTGATAGACTAACCCCCAGCCATTTAACTGCACAACCAATAGGCAGAACATGTGGCTAAATTGACATGTCATAATATCATGAATGAAAATCTGCTCAATCTTGGAATAGACTGGAAATCTTTCTGGGAAGTTTATGGTTTGTAAAAGCAGGTGTTTAGCATCTTGGTTTCAGATTCAGATTCCAGATGATGTTACTTGAGAACAACCAATAACCTTTACAGATTTGCCCATTTCCTATTATTTGAAGATGTGCTGTAAACTTCGTTATTTTTTTTAAAAATGTCAACATTGAATGACGTTTTTCACAAAAAAATTGACTGATTAAAGCAGCCCTTAAACTTCCTATTTCAAGCAACAGCCAATAAAATGCTTTGCGAATGAAAATAATCAGTAGACATAGGTTAATATTAGTCATATTGTATTGCACTCAAATTTTAGTCTCCGCCATTATATCCAATGTTTTTGAATTATAACTATGGGAAACCTTTATTGTATCCAGGTAGAAATGTAAGAGTATGTGCCTTTATAGCTATGTTTATTAATGTCTTTTTATTATGTTATTATGCAAACATCTGTCTTTGAGTTAAATGTTCAATGTGAAGTCTTAAGATTAATCTTTTCACAGCGGTCTGGAAAGTATAACCCATAAAAACAGTAATACATTTCAGTTATGAGTATCTTTGAACCCTTTGCCAGAATTGCTGAAGGTCTGGTTCTTCCAGCAGAGAGCATGTGATTGAAATGGATGGCTCCCTGTTTTGTTTTGTTTTTTCCTGATATAAAATACCAAAAGTAGACAACTTTACAAGCCTCAGGTTAATTTCAAAAATCCTCTGACAGTGATTAATAAGACCTCTGGCAGGAACAGTTTGTCTGAAGCAGAGAGAAAGATGGAAATGGGATGAAGTAAGAAGTGGAAGTAATGGAGGGTCATAAGCAAGAACTAGAGCTTAAGCTGTCTACCGTATACAGATATGTGGCTCTTTATCAAATTACTCATGAGGGAATGCAATCCTTGAAAGAAGGAAGGTGAAAAACCAATGCTGATTAAACTTTAAGCCATGAAGGTCCTAACTGAAATCCCAAGTCAGTCATGATCACATTCAAGGCACCGCCACATTAAAGTGTAATCCACAAAGCCTTTAGTTGACAGGAAAGTATTAATTGTGCTGCCCCGATGGCTGAGTCCTAGTCTGTATCGTTGAAATGGTTGGTGATGCTTACTGTTATTATTTCTTTAATGGGACACATGAAGGAAAGCAATTGGGGATTTCTCTGGCTTCATTTCTCCTTCTATTGAGCATCCCCAATGACAGAAACGTCTACCAGTTGCTCTTTTTAACCAGGTGGGCAGCGCTGGATAAATGTAGGTGGATATTTTGAAGGGGGGGAGTTAGATTGCTAGATTGCTCAATCCTGGATTGTCATAGTGTAGTAGAGGCAGTGAGGGCATTCCTTCCTTCTTTATCAGTATGGTACTAACAGATCTAACTCTCTTTCCAAAGAATGCTAGGCCTGTGCATGTGAGGAACCTGCATTGGTCCTCAAAAGACCTTCAGAAAGCACCGGTGAAGCACTTTGTGGGCAGTGCTTCTATGAAAGCTAGATTTCTTGGCTCTCCTTTTAACCAGGGGTGAAATCCAGCAGGTTCTGACAGGTTCTGGAGAACCGGTAGTGGAAATTTTGAGCAGTTCAGAGAACCGGCAAATACCACCTCTGGCTGGCCCCAGAGTGGGGTGGGAATGGAGATTTTGCAGTATCCTTCCCCTACCATGCCCACCAAGCCACACCCACAGAACCGGTAATATTAAAAAATGGATTTTTTTATATTACCACTGCTTTTAACCCACTCAAACTGGTCACAAGAGGTTTTCCATAGCAACCTAAACTGGCCAATAGAAACTGAGCAGATCCTGATTCCTGATAAGACATCTGACTGGTGAAGCTTGCTAGATTATATCCATGGCAGAAATGATGTCAAGAGAAGAGGGAACACACTACATTAAAATTGGAACAGCTAAATAGGAGTTCAGTCTCTAGTCAATAGGGTGGGGAACAGATGAAGATGGTTTCATAAAAATGTATCATATAAAAATGTTACTGGGGCACTTGAGGCCAATGTTAGGGAAGTATCTGGACAGAGCTCTGTAGAGAAAGCGGAAAATGGACTTCAGTCTGCATCTTCCCAAGGCATTTATAACATAGTAATCATAACATTTGACATTGAATGTATTCATATATTACAATTAAAACATTAAAAAAAATAGTCAGCAGTACTACAAGTAACTTTTAAAATTGACAGAAATAAATATTGTAAAAGAAAACAATTCTTTGAACATTCATTAAATCAAGACTTTTCACAATATGAAGACATATTTTGACAAAATGTCAGCCTCAACATGGTATCAGAGAAGCAGGCAAGAAAGGAAATTATTTTCACTTGTTAATCTATTTTCATCTTTCTTTGTTGCCTTATTGAAGAAAATAGCTTACATAACTGAGTAATAGTTTTATCAGCTCTACTGACACTTAATTGATTAATGAAATCACAGAGTAGAATAGTCCTTTGCAGATGGTTTAACTAGAGAACCCATCTGCAGATGTTTTCTTCTAGTAGAAAAAAAAGATAATGAAAATACTGGAATGATAAAAGGTTGGATCAAGATTTGGTTATAGTCAGACTGGACCCAATTAAATGAAAGGCATTTATATTAATTTTGATTTAATAATCCACATCAATTTCAGTTGGTTTGCTTTGAATGTGACATAATCCAGCTGATAGATTTTAATACTCTTTCATTTTTCATTATAATATAATTACCATCTTTTTATGACAGTATAAGACATCTATAATTATACTTTATTTTCTGTATTTGTTGAAATTGCTTATGGCATTTCAGGTTTTCCACAAAGTAATTATATTAGCATGGAGGTTTTTCTTTTAGCAACCAACACTTGCTATTTATTTTCTTAGGATTTTTCTCAATTTGCTCACAACCAGGGCACAAACATAACTAGGGAACCTGCTTTTTCTGCCATGTGTCCATTATGTTTCCCATGAGGCAGGTTAAAACTTTATTGGTGTTAAAGTAGTATTTTTGCTCTTATTCTAAGATTGTCCAAGGACAGCCTCAAGGTATGCAAAATCTATTCATCACTTAAAATCTTGCAGAGATGTTAGATGGCTCTGGTGACCTGAATTAGAGGTGATAGGAGTGGGATCAGTAATGGGAGTACAATGGCATACCTTGTTTTCTGCTGACTAAAGGATGGTTGGAGAACAATTCAAGTCATCAATAAGAAAAGGGCTCTTTATAAATCAATAACAGGGAAATGCCCATAATGCCATCTTGCCTTATAAGAGAAAGGATTCTCAAGCATCCTAAATCTATCAGTACACTTCACTTAACTCCTGGTTGGTTAGTTGTTATGTTGACCTGCAAGATAGTCTCTAGATTAAAGAGCCTAGCTTACATGGAATAGCATGGTGATGTTAGAAGTATGTTAGTTGGAGACATGAGTTGAATGTACATTTGCTTTTGCTTGCAGGTAATGCCATGCTGTTGGCTAAGAACTTAGATGAATTGTAACCACTTCCTCATTCCTTCAGGGAGCTGTTGGAGGGGAGGAATTGATTGCATAATGCCCTTATTTGCTATTTTAGCTTTGTGCTAAACACTAATGCACACAGCGTTAACACACTTAGCATTTTTGGATGAACAATTGAACTGTATCGCATGATAAGCCTTGTGTATTGCATTAGAAGAACTTTGTTAGGGATAGCGCGTTATGAAGAAAATATATGTGGTTGGTAAGAATTGATATAATCAATCATTTCCAGCTTTTAGGAGGCAGCATCAGAATGGGGGCAGAAGAGGATCCCCATGGACCAGAAGGGCGTTGCCCAGAGATTAAGCATAGCTCTAGCCATACTAGATATTGACTAGCCTCTGGTTTAACAGTAATGAAACATAACATAATGCTTTTTCCCCATTAGCCTCTCATAGATTCTCATCTAATTCCCACAGAATCCTAGATTTTTGCAAAACATATACAAACCCTGGTCTTAAATAAAATATTTTTGTCATTGCATTCAAAGTATGTCTGTGTGCACACACATGTAAGTGATGTCCACTCCAAGCCCTCTGGGAGAAAGTAGCATATACAATGATAAACTAATTAAATAAATAAAACAACGGGTGAATACTTAGAGAAATGTTCTATATTGCTCTTTTACCATCGTGTGTCATAATGTGCTTTCCATTTCCTATAGGGGTGAGGGGGTAACATTGTAAATCTTTCGTTTCTGTTTAAGTGAAAGAGCTCTGGAAGCTGAATATATTTTTGGCATTCTTGTTTTAATTAGCAACAGAGCTTCCGGGAAATAAGCAGACAGACTCTCTATGGCAGTCAGTGCTTCCATTAGATGCTACAGTAGTTTTCCAGAGGACAGCTGTTGTCACTCCCTCTCCCGAGGCTGCACTTTGGTTGGGCCAACTTCAGCAGCTAAATTCTCATTTCTGCCTTCTCCAAATTAAAACTGAGCATCTGTTCATTTAACAGATTGTTAGAACCACTTTCCATGTGTTGCTAATAGCTGCTGCCATTGGCAGTTGATCACTGGTCTTCCCATCACACTCCCTGATAGAGAAAGAGATAAGGGAAACCCAGCCAAAATGCAAGGATCAATTTACCTGTCAATCTTTGTATCTCTTAAAAGCCCTCTGTTCAGAAAATCTACATACTGATAGCCCAGCATGAAGCTTTGGCAAGATGCACACTTAAGGATCAGTCATCTCAGGGTTGGGTCTCTGAATTGTAGATAGTTCCCCCCAAAATAGTAGAGTGGCATATCAGAAATAGAGGTATTCACAATTGTCCCATTTCTTTTTTTAATAACACAAATTAAAATAGCGCGGAGGGGAGACAAGGAAAACAGAAACCCACTGAAAGATACAGGGCACAGCCAGATGTGTGCAAGTTCTTGAACTGGCAGAAAAGTCTTCTGGCATAAGATTTAATCCTATTCTGGTACAGGAACAAGGTAGCAACTCTTCCTGTCATTGTTGTAATGTAGAACAAGTTAAGGAAAGCAGTTGTTTGGGAGCCAAGTCCAAGTATCTTAAAGTTGCCAAAGTTGAAAAACACTGATCTAGACCAGGGGTCTCCAACCTTGGCAACTTTAACACTTGTGGACTTCAACTCCCAGAATTCTGGGAGTTGCAGTCCACAAGTCTTAAAATTGCCAAGGTTAGAGACCCCTGATCTAGACCGCCTGATTGCTAATTACCACCCGAGAAGTATCTTCTACTATTAAAAAAACATTTAAGTCGTTTTTTCAGTCACTAATTCTAGCCTTGTCTGTGGAGCAACAGAGAACAGTTATGCTTTGCATGCCTCCTTAGGATTCAGTTCTGAGTATAATGCTCATCTATATCTATTTTTCAGCCCAAGAACATAAAGCTATTTACTATATTCAGTTCTTTGTTTTAAGTAGTTATGCTGACTAAGCAGTCTGGTTAACTTTACATTCCTGTTCTTAATAGTCACACATGGAACTAAGCAGTACTGTTGTTTCTAAGATTCTGATTTATTATGATTTGTGAAAGCAGTCACTGTGGCTTGTAGACCATGTTTTATGGCGTGGTGCAGCTGATTCAAAATACACTAAAGAAATGTAGCTTAATGTAATATGTGAACTCAGCCACAGATCTTAAATATTAATTATGTTGATAAACATGAAAATAAACACGTGCGTGCACATTCTTCATTTCCATGTATTTGATGTTTATGAAAACACTTTTCATTAATTGAGGGTGACATGTCTTTTATGCCTACCACACACAATTATAACTGGTTTTCTGTGTCTCACCACACAGCATTTCATTGATGGATTTCTTGCAAAACCGTTAATTAGTAAAAAGAGGGTGTTTGAAATATAAAGAATTAATTCTGCTGAAATAAATAGAAAATAAAGCTCGTCATACTTTTACAAATTGCAGGCAAACCCAGAATCTACAGATTTATATCTATAGTTCATACATAAAAATGAATAGATTTTTTATATTTTAAAAAATATTATGAAGGATTTGTAATATGCAAAACTGAACACAGATGTATGCTTAAAGAAATGGGACAGGCAATCTGGACTGGAACAACAAAAAGTCATGATTACTACTGGGCTCACTTCCAAAATAAATTTATGAGCAGCATCTAAAAATGGCTGTTTCTTCAATGAAACACAAGAATAAATTCTGTATTGATGGGCAAAAGAATTCATATTATCAGGCCCATTTTCAGCAATTTGCAGTTTTATGTTTTCTAGACAAGAAAGCCAGTAAAATGGTGGCAGGTGATTTCTGAACTAACCATACAGTGAAGTTTCTTTGTCTGTGTTGTGTGGGACTCAGTGTGAGACTCACACTCAATGGTTCTAAAAAGTATGCTTTTCCTTTGTTTCTATTTTATTGCATTTTTCCTTTTGCAGTAGCAATAGCAATAGCACTTAGACTTACATACTGCTTCATAGTGTTTATAGCCCCTTCTAAGCAGTTTACAGAGTCAGCATATTGCCCCCAACAATCTGGGTCCTCATTGTACCAACCTCGGAAGGCTGGAAGGCTGAGTCAACCCTGAGCCAGTGAGAATTGAACTCTTGGAAGTTAGTAGAGTTAGCCTGCAATACTGCATCCTAACCACTGCACCACCATGGTTCTAAGTACCATTAGTGAGACGTGGGGATGAGTACTAGTTGCCAAGGGATACAGACAACTAAACATCATGGGTCAACCATACTTTATATAAATATGTGCTTGGTGGTCCAAGTCTTCTTTGGGCTAGACTTAAAATAAGGAAAGGGTCAGTTTGAATAGGGTTTGAATAGAGACACCAGCCCAGAAACCAGGAGACCATGAGTTCTAGTCTCACTTTAGACATAAAGCCATTTGGGTGACCTTGGGCTAGTTATTCTATCTCAGTTTTAGGAATAAGGCAAGGGCTGGAATCTTGCCAAGAAAACTGCAAGGACTAGTCCAGGCAAGCACCAGAAGTCAACAGACACATTCATAGAATAAAAAAAAATCTTAATTTTACTTTTTTAATACAACATCAGTAAAAGGTCTCTGAATTTTAATACTGGCTAGGGAAGCATGGAGAGGGCAAGAAAATGGATGTTTGTGAATGGATGTTTCTAATGTTTGATAAATAATAAACAACTTTATTTGATGGAAAGGAGAAAATGACAGAGTTGGGGTTAAGAGCAATGCAAATTGGAGTGTCACTGAAAGAAAATGTGTTACATGTGAGTTTCTCTTCATGATGCAGAAGTGATAGTGAAAATCAGTAACTGCATTTTTCTTTTTCTACATTTCTGGAACAGGGAACTTTTCCTGGGGCAGTTTTTTTTAGACTTATACAGATTAGAGTAAGAACATTTTTTCCTTATCACAATCTTTAACTGGGTACACGGCTAGAGATCTACTCAATCAACAAGCTGCTGTTTTTGCTCCCCCTGTTATTAGCATTCTGAGTTCACAAAATTTTGTCTTGGTAAGGCTTCCAATACAATCATATAGTTGTCTACCAAAAAATAAGTCTTAGTATGAGCTCAGTAGGCTTATTTCAAGGAAACAGATTGAGAAATTCTTACCTAAGTTAATCCTTTTTGGTGGTTTACCGTAACAACAACCCAAAAAAAATGAAACAGCTTTAAAATGTCTTTTTATCAACTTTATATGTGCATTTCCTTCTTTCAGTAAGTAGTGTGAGAAAATAGGTTATTCAAGGCAGCACATTATATTCTGCCATATGGGAGAAGGTCGTTTTCAGGAGACACTAACTCTTATGAAGAAAAAGGTGATTCTCCTCCAAATGTTTTTAGATTTATTCCCTGCTATGCCCTTCAAATGACTTCTTTTGGAGAAAGCGCTTCACAATATTTTAACAGCAGCTGTATTTGTGTTGATGAACCTGTCACTTGGAGTGGAATGACATTGAGCTGAATGGCTTCTTATGAAGTTTATTTTTAGCAATCTGGTGGAGATCAGAGGCCTTCAGAGAAAAATTTGTTACTGAAGGACCATAATCCTAAATTAAAGCATAAAATTTTCTCCATCTTCTAAATTAACACCTATAAAAACATAACGGTTTCCAGCACTACTGTATATGGGAACTGAGCTACCTATATAGTGCTTGCTTTTATTTTGCTTTGGATACAGAAGAAACAAAATTTCAGAGACTAGAAAAGTGGCTTGGGGGCGGCAGGGGAAGGATATTGCAAAATCTCCATTCCCACCCCACTCCAGGGGGAAGGATATTGCAAAATCTCCATTCCCATCCCACTCTGGGGACAGCCAGAGGTGGTATTTGCCAGTTCTCTGAACTACTCAAAATTTCTGCTACTGGTTTCCAGAATCTGTCAGAATCTGTTGAATAGCACCCCTATATTTATCCCTTCCTACAAGATTACTGATTGCCAGGGTCTGGATATCTCCTAGAGTTAATGTGCTGCATATAGTACCCAAAATATAAATGCCTGTGAGTTCAATTCCTGGTAGAGGGGTTGGTCTTCCCTAAAATAAGATCTGGCCTTTTATGTTTGATGATTCCTGATAAGGACAAAATTGGGCCTACATCCTATTGGTCTATGTGACATAACCATAATAGAACTCCTTAGGTTTCATATATCTTAAGAAACAGGAACATCCTAGAACCTAGCCACCTGTGGCATGCATGCCACATATCAGTGGGTATGTCAGTTCAGCTCCTAGAGAGGGTCTGGAGGCTGAGGACAGCAAAAAACGTCACTTCCTGTCCCACCGGGAGTTGGGAAATGGGCTGTTTCGGGCCTCCTGAGGGCCTCCGAGGGAGTGGGAAAGGCTGTTTTCGCCCTTCCCAGATGCATAGAGAGGATCTGGAGCCAGGTAAGAAAGAAAAACGGGCCTACCGGGCCATCGCATGCCAGAAGCAGGGGAGAAGGGGTTGCACACACATGTGCAGGGCAGGGTGCATAGAATTATGGGTGTGGGCACACGTACGCGCGAACTTCCCTGCACCCTCCCCCTCCTGGCACACAATGGCAAAAAGATTGGACCTAGGACCTAGAAGATGCACTCCCTAAAATTATGCCCTTATTTGTGGTATAAGCTTCACTTATGGCATAATCGTGATCCTGCCTTTTACTTGCTTCCTCTCTTTCTCACTGCAGAAGCTTCCAGTCCATTGCTTGAATTTCTAAAAGCTTTTTCTGAATTATCAATCATAATAACAAAATTATTACCCTACCCCTGGAAGGTTTGAATGTCTAGATTAGAATATCTCTCACTTTTCCAGTGTCCACTTTCTTGTTGACATGGCTTTGTTGTTTTACCATTTGTTTTTGTTTTGTTGTGAATATCACTGTTTTGTTTCAAGACTCCTGACATGCAAACACACAGTGCTTCAGAAGCAGGAATATTTATTGCAGTTTAGGCAGATAACATCAGACAGGAATGGGATTCCTAATAAAGAAGGCCTGTCGGAACACATACAGTAGTCCAAGAAGCAATAGTGCAGTCCAAAATTCCAAGAATCACAGGATGTCAAATTGGGTAGTTCTCCCGTGTATCAAAGGGTCAAGAATCACCGACAACAAGCAGGAATACAATTCAGTTGCTGGAGGCCAAACCGTTATCTCCAAGGACTGCAACCACAGGAACTAATTAAATCCATTTGCAGTCACCTGGCTGCAATAACTCATGCTTTGCCCTTTGTTTTGCAAGAAGCTTCAATCAAGAACATTGTGCTTCTCATTTCTGTATATGCCAAGGTTTGGAGGCTGTACCTTGTCATTTGACTGCTTCAAATGTACAGGACCGACTGATCAGCTTCAGTCGAATCTTGGCTTACTGATTCCTAAGCTGACAATTCTGAAGCACCACTATCAGATGCAAGGTCAGAGTCAGATTCTGAATTGTGGCTCATAAGAATCACCATAATAGCACTACCACTGTGGTAGGTTTGAAACATGTGAAATCTACTTACCTTCCCAACCGGTTTGGAAGTGCACATGCCCCACATGTGTGATCGCTTCGCTCACGCATGTGCGTGCATCACGTGCGCAGTTAGATCCTCTGTGCATGCAGAAACCCTTATGCGCATGCGCAGAGAGTCAAAAATAGATTACTTCCTGGTACAACAGGTTACTTCCTACGACAACTGGGCGGTTGGGCGGAGCTTCATGCTGCCATCACTACCAGTTCTCCGAACTACCGGCTGTCGTTGCTACCGGTTCGCCTGAACCGGTCTGAACCAGGAGCATTTCACCCTTGGTTAGAACGTATCTTTTTATAAAATGTATGGGGAAAGTTGTATCAGTGACCCAATGAATATATAAACTAAGCCAACAACAGCATAAGATACATAGCCCAAGAATTTAGTCATACTGTACATTCACATCTCAATAACCTTTCTTAAAGAATCATGAGGAACTTACCGGTATTTATTTAATTTATTCAGTTTCTATAGCTGCCCATCTCAGCTAAGTGATTCTGATGGTCTGCTGATGTCCATAAAAAGAACTAGACATTAATGGGTGTGTGTATGTGTATTTGTATGTATTAAGCGCACTGACCTAAAGTAGAGTTGTGGCAAGGGAAAATGTTGGTTCATCATTTCTTGATCTGTTTTCTCTGTAACTATTTAGCAATTTTTCATTCTCAGCATTAGAAATGTAGATTTGTGAACCACATATTTGTTCTCGTATTTTTGTATGAAGCCCTTTATGCGTAGGCATTAGCTGGTGCACAATTGAATCCATATTGCCTTTACCCTATTTTGTAACATTTCTGCCTTTTCATTGTCAGAGAAGGTGCAGGATGCAAATAAAAATGAAATGAAAAGATTGCACATATCATCCGAAGTGGGATCTGCGCTGAAGAATAAGATTAAATTGGTTTCTAGCTCCAGAAAATATGAAAGTTGCTGCTCTGTACAATGGGTCATTTTTATTGGATCTGCCTTTACATCGAGGAATAAGGTTCTTCTGTTTGTCTATAAGACCAGGCAAATTTATTCGAAAAGTTAATGCAGTCAGGAAAAAAAAAACATAGATCAGAGATTTTAATTCCTTTTCTTCTCTTTTTTTCTTTTTTGAAGAAATGAGAAAATTTAATTCATGCTACAGACTAAATGTCTGCAGTAAAAATGCTATTTATGTTTTAATTATGTTATTGGAAAATGAAAACTTCTAAGAGAGCACTAATGGACTAATACTTTATGGTATAAAATGAATAAAACACTGGATATTCCATTATGAATTTTAGACATGATTTGGGTATTAAAGGAGGTAAACAACATTAAATGCAAATTTTAAGGTACGGAATGTGATGCAAATTTAAATCACTAAAAGAGTGATGGTTTAAACAACTATCAACAATTAGGTCAATCTGGTGATTTTTTTTCCCCTCTAAAAGAGATTTTTTGCTTCTTTTCAAATCCCCCAAATCTCCACCTGTGATTGTTGCATTATTTCTATACTCTGTGGAATTCATACATTCAGATATTATATCGAAAATACGTGGCGTAATTATGAAAGATTCAATTTTCAGCATCATTCAGTCACATTTATTTTCCTGTTCATGCTCATAGTTCATATCCCATATTCCCATATTTAAAAAGCAAACATGTTCCAGTTGTAATTACTTTATGTTCATATGCTCATGACATTGACTTGTCTTATTGCCAACAAACAGCTGAAACCAGGTGAAATTCAGCAGGTTCTGACAGGTTCTAGAGAACCGGTAGCGGAAATTTTGAGCAGTTTAGAGAACTGGCAAATACTACCTCTGGGTGGCCCCAGAGTGGGGTGGGACTGGAGATTTTGCAATATCCTTCTCCCAGGAGTGGGGAGGGAATGGGGATTTTGCAGTATCCTTCCCCTGCCATGCCTACCAAGCCACACCAAGCCATGCCCACAGAACTGGTAGTAAAAACATTTGGATTTCACCACTGGCTGAAACAGCTTAAAGATGTCTTTAGACCTGTTTCAGTTTTAAAATTTGTTTTCCACTTTCCTCGCAACATAGAATATGACATGGATAAGATCTAGCATACTTCAACAAGCCTAAGCCTAAATTTTCTTGGCCATTTTAAGGTTACCGTAGTTACCTCCATCCCAGTCTCAGAAAAGTGCTCTTCATGGCTTTTTGACCATCCTAGCATATCCGACTGAAACTTTTTGAAGCAGGTCTTTTCTGGGCTCCTTACATATATGGGTTTAATATTCTTTTGAAAGTGTGCCAGACCTAAAATACATGATTAAGAGAGAGCTAGTACTATGTCGCAGAGGGAAAGAAAGTCAGGTGATCGTGTGTTGCTGATTCTATCACCTTTGAGTGTATTACAGATATTCCACTGCTTCTGAATACAAAGGCTTCTTCCTGGCTGTACTTTTTAAAAACTTCTTTAATGTGTTGTATGCTTGGAATGAAGTCACCTTGCTTACTGTCAGCTTCTTGAACTAAAGGGCTTACATAGAGAGATTCAAGGACACAGCTCTCGATAAGATTTTATTGGAGACGCTGGAAAAGGTATTAATAACAAAGAGGACTCGCTGCTGCAAACTCTAAGATTGAAGCCATACGAATAGTGTAGCCAAAGTTCAAAGCTAACATTTTCCCCTTGTGCCTGGGTATTTTTTTGCAGATTAAGAGCTGCTTGCTTCTCAGTAGCAAGGTAGGGTGACACTGATGTACAGTTTTTATAATTAATCAGTTTTGTTCCAGGCACTTTGCTTCTGAACGTATCCATTCTAGCTATCACACTGATTTCATTCTGCTTCAATGACCAACCATTTGGACTAAACAGTACATACTGCCAGCACAGCCCTTCCCTTGCAGTACTAGCTCAAGGGCAGAATTCATTCAGTATCAACTGATCCTTCCCACTTCATTGTGCACTCCTTATCTATGCCTGTAGTCTATCAACTGAGCTAATTTGGGGCATGCTTTTCAAAGAGCACTAGAACTGTTTTCTAAACTAGCCCAACTGATAACTCATAGGTAGAGATTGTCTATGCAACTACAACAAGCAGATACATAGACAATAGATAAGCATGCTTTTTCAAGCACCCAGCTATGCTCACCAAATCCTGACACACCCTTCCTTAGGCAAGACACTTGGCACAGTAGTTGTTTTCTCATTGCCGGCAGGCAATGCTTGCTGAAAGTTGGAGGAATCTAGCAATCATTTTTCCTTAGTTATCCCACATTAAAACAATAACATTAGCACCAGTCACTGACCTTATTACTGTGACAGTTTGGAGTTTGGCAATCAGGACAGTATACTTTATTCTGAGAAGTTTTCAGCCCACCCAATTCAAGGATTGGTGGAGAGCACTTTAACCTAGTTGTCTGGATGTAATCCAAACGAGTCTGAATGCTTCCATTCATTGTGTTCATATTCACATTCCACCATGCATCTCATTTCCAAAGAATAGCCTTGTGCTATTCTTATAAAAGACATGCAATATATCACAGTGTAAGTGTAATAATGGAAACAAACTTCAAGCAAGTTTTGGTGTGTGTGTGCTTGATGGAACCTATACATGTTTGTATGCACTGGGAAATAAATCTGGTTGGTATGATAATTACTGATTGATCAGGAAATATTCTTTAATTTTTTGCCCACTGAAATGAAAAGAACACAACATGGCAAGGTCAGAATAGCATCAAAAATCCAGATGTCCATGCTACGGTAATTCAGATTTTGGTAATTCAGATTTTGGAACACAACAAGAAATCTCTGCCTAGGAGCTCACAGGGAAGAGTCAATGTTAGCCCTTTGTGGTAGTCCAGACAAGAAGCACAAGCAAGAGCATTGGGTATTATATTTAATATATTTAAGGTTTCATTAAACAGATTATTGCAAGACTGAAAATACTTCTCCCCGCTTCTCTTTAGTTTTCTCACTTAGAAAACTAGCTTTTGGGTTGCTTTTGAAGCCTCTCACCCTTTCTTCTCACCTGCAGACTGAGCTGCTTCTTATTAGACTATTGCCTAGTCTGTGGATCTTCCTCCTGTCATCCATTTCCACATGCCATCACTGTCAAGGACAAGTCTTGGATAGGTAAGTTGCTTTTATACTGTTTCAAAAAGCCTTAATATTGAGGAAGGTTGGCTGTAGAAGCAATCAATCAAGCTCTCTAGTTATAACAGATCAGAGTTTAAATCTTGCTTCTTTTTCTCCCATTCTTATGTGATGATGGATGTTGTTTCTTGTTTCCTGGCCTTGAAACTGGAGGGCACATCTACCATGGATTATGATGAATCTCCTCTGGTCCCAGGCTTATAGCTTCTGGCCCTGCTAGCTTCAGCTCTCACAATAACAGCTTGAGTTGGTCAACACAAATCTCTATCTTTAAAGCATCCTAAAAATTCACTCTAAACAATGCATTTATGCAAACTATAGGTACTATTTGCTCTTTACTGTGCAAATATTTACTGCTTAATTAAATATTGAAGTCAGATTGATTTGCAGCATCAAAATGATTTTGTAGATCAAACTGACTGATCAATTTGGACTGATTTAGACATGAATTTAAATGCAGTAAATCAAATCATGTCCAGTTTTGAGAAATGGTTCAAATAAACTAATCATTAAAATTGAACTGGTTTTCCAAATCGATGCAGATGTTCTTATTAAATCCACTAAATTTACATACCCAATATATCTATTTATCTGCCTGCCTGCCTGGCTGTCCGTCCATCCATCTATCCAAACACACAATCTTTATATATATAAAGAGAGGGAGGAAGAGAGTGCATAAAATACACGCACTTGCCTTTTTATTAGAAATGAATACTACTTCAGTCTTTACAGACATGCAACTGTCTGTAATAAGTATTATCAAGAACTTGATTGATAATGAACTGTATTTAATGTACTTGCAAGAATAAATAATGTTCATGATACTCTAGAGCAGGGGTGTCAAACTCGATTTCATTGAGGGCCACATCAGGGTTGTGTTTGACCTCGTGGGGGGGGGGGGAAGTGCAGGCGGACAGGGCCAGGGCAGGCAGGGCCAGCTTGACGTCATTCCTGTCAGGGACACCTGTGGGGACCCAAGTGCTCTGCCAGTGAAATTATAAGTTTTATAATAATGTATTATATTTCTGATAATGTATATTTCTGCATTGTGGTAATATAAAACAAAACTCTTGATGTTATTCACATTTTACTTAACAGGAATAGTGTAATTACACAAATACACATGAATATAAATTCTTTGCACTTGTGCATTGCCAAGAGGAAAAAAACAAATTCCTTTAAGAAGTATTTCATAAGTAATTGGTTAAACTTCAGACTGGAAAAAGGTGTTCTGTATAATTTTCCTTGAATACTTTGATAAATCAATAGCTGTCTTTGACAAGTTGCAATTTTCCTGTTTCTTTATATAGGTTTTCTTGATTTTGTCTTCTGTTCCACCATTAGTCAAAACATGTTATTTTCTATACAGCCTGTGTTTTTTTTTAAATCCTGCTTTCATTTTGTCTTCTTTTTTTAAAAAATATCCAAATATGTATGCCTGATATGCTGGTTCTTTTTCTTTCACTTTGTTTGATATCATTAACTTAAGAACATCTTGTCGCTATGTTTACTAGATCTGGGGAATTGGAGATTCTGGCTTTAGGGAGGAATTGTTGAGTTTTACTTGCCCAATAGTCTGCATACAGAATGGATCTTGAGATTCATCACATTCCACTTTGATGCATTTGGACAAGAGGCTCACCACAACATATGTTTAAGCATTTAAAGATAAAAGTAAAGGTTCCCCTTGCACATATGTGCTAGTCATTCCCGACTCTGGGGAGCGTTACTCATCTCCCTTTCAAAGCTGAAGAGCTAGAGTTGTCCAAAGACGTCTCCATGATCATGTGGCCGGCAGGACTAAACACCAAAGGCACATAGAATGCTGTTTAAACATATACTACAAGCCTTTTCTCACTTGCATTTACTGATAGCACAAATATGCCCAAGCAACCTTTTTTTCCTGCTGTATCCTGATGATGTGGTCTCCATCTGATCCATAGTTCCTAAATTGTCCTTAACTGTATTAGTGTTACATTAGTGTTTTCTCCTTCTCTGGCACAGATTTGATTACAAATACAATCTGACTCACTTCACCAACCATCAATGCCACAGTCAGATGCCCCCTCACCCCGGGGGGGGGGGATGGTTAGATTATCCTCTATTGGTCACATACAGCTTTCTTAAACACTTTCAAATATAATAAATTTACAATTAAAGAGAGATTTTCTGAGCATCAGGATAAGAGAAACCCATTTGGTGAATCAACATGAATTAATCGTTTTCTGGATTAAAAAGGAAAAAAAAGGAGGGTTTTAAAGATTGAAAAACTTTTGGCAAAGAAGTTAACAAAAATTGGATTTGGAATGCCATTTGAGACAAAAATATACAGGAAGACAAAATAGGAAAAAAAGGAAGAGTCTTTCTGTTGCAACTGAGGCATTTTTAATTTTGGATTACAATATTACATTGGGAACCACCAGAAAGTGGCAAAAATAGCAGAGGGGAGGAGAGAATCACTAATGCAACCTATAGAGGTTACAAGCCCCTAAAAAATTATGTGAGCCTGCAGGAAGTCTAACAAGAACACCATTGATTTTGTTCAGTAGGCATAGATAGGGTTGCACTGAAAATGATGGGTTTTTAAAAATGAATGAATGTGATGCTACATCTATAATACCATCCTGTCAAACCAAAATATAAAAAAGAGTCACTTTTATTGTTCATTTACAGAATGGAGAATCTTAGTGGTTTAAATTCCAGTTGGGCAAAACAGATGCATCTTTCAACACATTTTTTTCAGTGACATATATTTGAGACCTAGTATTGAATTCAACTTGGGGAAAAAATAAATTGTGGGAGAAATTTTTTTAGTTCTAATGCATCCCTGTGAGAAGACTGTTTGTTTTCCTAAAACTAACATTGTTTCAGCCTCAAGAATTCTGAAGCATTGGACAACGTTTCAAGATACACAAGTAAGTACACTATATTAGCCAAAGTTAACCACTACATTCATTGATAATTGGCATAATAAGGAGGACTTTTCTCCATTTAAAGACTATAGTGCTATTACCTATCAAATATAAGTAGCTAAGACTGCAGATGGAAATTAATAATACATATAAATGATCAATATTCAACTAAGAATTAGGGGGTTCCCCCTCCTTTTTTTTGTTGATAAAAAGTTTGCAAAGTTAATAGCTTATTTATAACTCAGGTGTCACTTGAATTTCTGTTCACATTCGTAATGAACCATCAAGGATCAAAATCAAGTCTGGTCAGCAGTTTGGCTAAAATTTTCAATTGGAGACAGGTTATCCTGCACTTTGCCATTTTCACTGTTCTTCCGAAGCATCTTAATTTGATTTTCCAGCCTTAGAGTCCATTCATGTCGGAGCCTGGCAAGAAAGAACATACTGTGAATCTTTAGCTAAATGCTTTTGAAGTCTAGTTCTTTTGTGTAATGCTATTGGCGTCCCTTTTCTTTCATCACCATTGCACTTGCCATGTGTTAATTTAGTATAGGTATCTCTCTGGCCTTCTGACTTGGGATAGACAGAGAATACTAATAGTATAACTCATCATCAGAATGAACCTTGGTGACATTGCTAGATTCCAGAGGAGTCAACAACTGGTAAAATGTTGTCATTAGAGATACATGCTGTTTCTCCTTTGGGAATTCTCTGGATGAAGCATCAGCTCAGGGCTATCTCATAGGAAAAATAATATAGTGCATGTATTGGAAATGACATCAAGGAAATTTGGGGAAGCAAACTCTTTATAGCACACCATCAGCAGAACAAAACCAAAAAGAAAATAATATAAATTAAATACATTCATTGAATCAAGAAAGCATTATTTTTTATCAAAGTATTGATATGGTAGGTTTCCATATACCTCCTTGGGCTACTAATCTAATGTGTGCATAGAAAAGGTTTTAGTGAAAGTGAAAATATTCCTTATTGTAAACACTGATATTTTTCAAATTGTCCATTAGCCATTGCTTCCCAATGTTTTAGGAGAGGACCAATCTAGATGGAAGCATTCCACGTGACAGAATTGTAGGAATAGATTGGCACTCTGTTGTGGCAAAACATGATGTTTGGCAAGATATCCAATATTTTTTCAATAGTAACGAGCACTTACTCATTACCATGGTGGTGCAGTGATTAGAATGCAGTACTGCAAGCTAACTGCTCGCTCCAGGAGTTCGATTCTGAACAGCTCAAGGTTGACTCAGCCTTCCATCCTTCTGAGGATGGTAAAATAAGGACCCAGATTGTTGGGGACAGTATGCTAACATTGTAAACTGATTAGAGAGGGCTGTAAAAGCACTATGAAGCAGCATATATGGTAAGTCTAAGTGCTATTGTTATTTATATGTTTGAATTTACGAAGGGAAAAGAAACCATAGCTAAAACTAATGTATATAAGAGTAAGAATGAAGCTGTTCATATCAGATCAGTTTTCACTGAACTCTGGACATAAAATAAACAACAATTTAGGCCTAGGATAAAGACATCACAGGAACCCTTTGAAACCATTCTCCTTGCATACACTGAAGTAAAATTATATTGAGAGGAGAGTATACAAAAGCCTCTGTTGCCATTGTCCCTCTTACTGAAACATAGAGGTAAGCTGTATGATAAGCAGTTGCTTTGTCATTAAGCAGGCTGCAAACTCTACCTGGCTAAAAACAAGATCTGCTTTTAATTAAAATAAATAACAAATAAAACATACAACCCAACCCAAAACAGCAACAGGAGACTGACATGTTTCAAAGAAAAGAATCTGACATCAAATGCATTTACAAGAATGTTTCTGGATTCCATATACACCGAAAGCTATTTTTAGAAACAAAAATGGTAGATGGATTTACAGCTAGGGATGTTTAAAAAACTCAGATTTGGATATAGAAGGTTCAGTTTCCCTCTAGAGCAGGCTGAAGAAAACCCTCCAAATGGAACAGGTACTAGAGGTGCCAAGATGGTCTGGCCTTGAAAGAAGCCTGTTTTATCTAGAACATCATGTCTGGAACAGTTGAAAACACTTCTGATTCAGGGGATTTACTTCTGGAAACTACTGAATTGGGTCCAGAATTTTGAGGGATGCGAATTTTGCAGCTTGGTGATTTGTTTGGAAGTGTGATTGGTTGCTTAGGAAAAATACTAACATAAAAAGAAGTAGAAGAGAACATCCTGTTAAATTATAGGGAATAACAGAAAACAGCCTCATGGTTTCACTTACTGGTAAATCAGTGTTTTATGATTGCCCAGACCCAACATGACAGCTGTTTTGTGAAGAACAAGACTCCCTTGACGGCTTTTTGTGAGGGAACTCATGATATGTTCTTTTAATTCCAATCATGCTTACTAGACTGAAAAGATTGTGTGTCCCTGCTGCGAAGTTTTAGTAGGTCTCTGTGATTTGAACATAAAGTTCTGCTGAGGGATTATCAGTGTCTTTGGCTGAACATACAAGTTTCCTTGAAACTGGGAATTCAGTTAGCGCATTAAACCCACTTCAGACTCTTATGTACTTTATGCAAAAGTCTTCAGGGGCTCTCTTTGCACAGACCCCAATCTGCTTCTAACCTTAAATATGCTGGATGAACTTCTGGCAGAGGGATATAATAATTGCTCAGTATAGTTTGTTGATTGATTCATTTAAAGTCTCAGTAAACATAGTATGGCCTTTGATCTACAAATAGCAAATGTGGTATTCTCAAATACCATTCTAATCAGTTAGCAGTTTTTAAATTCAAACCACACTCTTGCATTCTCCCTTCTCAAATATTCTTTATTCTTTATTCAATCCCAGGAGACACTAAGAGATATACTTTCATTTAGACCGTTGGTTGCTTATTCTTTAGTATCAACTATGCACAAAAGGGAAGAGAAGGCAGAGTATCATCTCCTCAATTCAAAGTATACTTTTAAGAACTTGACAAAAATTGATGTAGGAAACTGACAGGCATTATTTAGCTGCTACTGCAATTTTGGATGGGGATGTAATTAAAAAAAAAAAAACCAAAGAAACAATGGTCTTGTTTATGCTTAGTCTCCAATGTGACCAGCAAATTCTTTATTGAGCCTTATAACATTCAAGTTTCATGTTTATCTTATTTTATAAGCCCGGGGGTTGATAAAAGTTAATAATCTGGCTTCTAATTTCCAACAGTTTTCTTACTCAGTAAAAGAGGCTTCTGTTTTTTCATGTCATAGTTAACATATTTTCAGTTTTATTTTGATGATGTTTATAAACTTACTTTATTATGAAATAGCAGGCATGGCTGTTCTTTTCAATATCACACTTCTTCCCTCCTCTAGAAGTTCCGTAACTGCCCATATTTAGTATTTTGAAAAAGCTCAGGATAAGGAATTTGTTCACAATGTGGTTTTTTTCCTTTGGGTTCAATTGAAACAGAGAAGCCAAGGGAAGGTTGAATAAAAGACAAATATTCTCACACATTCCTTAGTCACCGTATAGCTAAGGCAACTGAAAGAGATCGTAGGAGAAGTTCAGCAAAATGCTCTCCTGTGTGGGTGGAAGGAAGCAAACTATTTTCCTCAGGCGGGAAAAAAATGGTTGTAAAAAATGGGGAAGATGAAGAAGACGTTACAAAGTTTGGCAATGGCTACTAAAACAAATTGAGAATAAAATTTTCATCAGAAAAGCAGCTATTAAGAATTAGCACATTTCCCATTCAATCTTATAATCTCTGTGGGTCCTGTTGATTAAGAAGTGTCATCCGTCTGAACCCAGAAAACTTGCTTTTGCTGTTGTATTGCCTACCCTTTGGAATATGATTGCTCCTGAAATTAGATTAGCACCAACCCTGCTGTCTTTTCTCAAGTCTGAAGACCTGGATGCGTTGTCAGGCATGGCAGTTAGATTCTTAATTGAAGGCAGTAAAGTTGTTGGTTTGTGCTTAACTGATTTGTCCTTAGTTGCTATTACATGTATTGGTTTTTCTGTTTTGTATTTGGAATATAAGCGCCTTTAGTCACCCTGAGATGATAGCCATATAAATGGAATGAATGAATAAAGTTCTCTCTTCTTCTGTGAACACCCTCTTCCCATCTCTATTTTTTTATCTCCATTCATATGCATTTTTTGCTAAAAAAACGTGAAAGGCAAAGTACAGAGGAGGGAATAGAATATTAAAAGAATGTATGGGATCTTTCAGTGGCTTCCAAGTTGCCTTGGGAGTTGATTTGTGAAAATAAAATGTGAGTGTGTTAGCAATTTTGTAACCAGACATTTCCCCATAGTTATGATCCTAATTATGTGTTGTAGTTGTGGCTGGATCGGAGGAGAATGAAGATGGGTTTTAAACATGCAAAAGGAGAACAGCTCCAGGAATAGCACAGTGAATCTCTGGGGAGAAAGGAGAGAGGATGATGCTTGGATTGATTCCAGGAACTAGGAGCTGAAGTGAGCCAAGAGCTCCTGCCAACAGCAAAACAATTTGCACATGAGTTCTACCATGTCTTAGTGTTATATTCCAAGGAAAATAGCAGCTTTGTTGCTGTTTGTAATAAATAGCAGAGTCCAAAATAAGCTTGCTTCCTAAATGCAGACAACAGGATGAGGTCAATCAGATGTGGAACAATTACCAGAGTAGTAGAAAAGCAGTGTCCTGGAACTGCCCTATGTGTTTCAGACCTGAGGGAAGCATAGTTACATTACAGTAGCGAAGAGTAAACCTATGGATATGTCTTTGGGAGTTGGCTCCATTTAACCTGGTAGACCTTACTCTCAATATACAGGCAGTCCTTGATTTATGACCACAATTCAGCCCAAAATTTCTGTTGTTAAGAGAAACATTTGTTAAGTGAGTTTTGCCCCATTATACAACCTTTCTTGTCACATTTGTTAACTGAATCACTGCAGTTGTTAATTAGTAATCCAGTTGTTAAGTGAATCTGGCTTCCCCGTTGACTTTGCTTGTCAGAAGGTTGCAAAAAAGCATTCACATGGCCCCGGGATACTGCAACCATCATAAATATGAGTCAGTTGCCAAGCCTCTGAATTTTGATCATATGACCATGGGATGCTGCAATGGTCGTAAGTGTGGTCATAAGTCACTTTTTTCATTGCCGTTGTAACTTCAAACGGTCATTAAATCAACTGTTGTAAGATGACGACTACCTGTAGTTTGTATCACCATTTTAGTTGATTGGATTGACAGTATATTTCGCGTTTCTATTCTGTGTCTCAAGTCATCATGTCTGTGAAATAAAATGGGCCTGGTGGCTCAGCAGACTAAAGCATTGTGATTAACATCAGCTGTCTGCAATTATTGTAAGTTCGAATCTCAACAGGCTCAAGGTTGACTCAGCCTTCCATTCTTTCTAAGGGAGGTAAAATGAGGACCCAGTTTGTGGGGGCAATAATCTGACTTTGTATAAATATACAAAAGTATGAAGGCTATTGCTTAATGCATTGTAAACTGCCCTGAGTCTCCGGAGAAGGGCAGCATATAAATCAAATTAAAAAAATAAAAATAAATAACTAAAAGTAATTCTTGACCACTTGCAACAAATCTACTTGGAAAGGACTGGTGGAGGGGCCCTCAAATACATTAATATTGAGTGTCATTTATATGATTTTATTTGGCTAAGCTTGTTTTGGTAATCTGCACATTTCCTTCATGAAATAGAGGTATATGTTTATAATAGGACATTATTTTAATGTTGGCAGCTTCAGATGACCCAAAGGTCATAGAATAAATAGTAATAAATAATAAATAAATGGTGACCTTGCAGAAATATGCAAAGGATCATCAGTGTGGATAAATGAATCGAACAGTGATTTCTTTGGGAAAAAGACAGTATCCCCTCATCCATGAGTTGATTGAGGAGGAGAACACAGAACTGGCTTGCATTATGGAAACTTTGTTGGGCTCGGAGGAGGTGTCCCTCTGACTGAACTCTGCCCACCAGGTTTTCGGGTGCTACACCAGCCGAAGGTTCAGGGTAGAGGTGTGGGTGGTGGCGATTGTTATTAGGGAGTCCCTTGGTCCGCGGGAGGTCACTTTTCCTCAGATAGATGGGTATGAGTCCTTCCTTATGAGATGGGGTCCGCAAGGACAGTTGGGCATGTTGATTATGCACCTATCTCCCAGCTGCGTATCAATGGCCCTTCCTGGGCTGCTCGATGCTCTCTCGGGGTTGGTGGTTGAGTTCCCTAAACTTATTGTTCTGGGGGACTTTAATCTGCTGTCTCTGGGTGGAGCATTGTGGGCAGCCCGGGAGTTCATGGCTTCCATGGCAGCCATGGACCTGACCCAGATAATTCAGGGCCCAACTCATGAGGAGGGGCACACCCCCGATCTTGTTTTTATCTCAGAACAGTGGTGTGATGATCTCGGTGGGGGAGTACCAGTTATTCATCCCCGGGATATCTGTCAAACCCCCTGCAGCCAGCGACAATTCCCAATCGCCCGGTGCATTCCCACAGACAGGGCCTCCTCAGGGTGCCGTCAGCTAGACAGTGTCAGCTGGTGACCCCCAGGGGGAGAGCTTTCTCTGTGGGTGCACCCACCCTTTGGAACCAACTTCCTTTGGAGCTCCTGATGGCCCCTGACCTTCACTTGTTCTGCCGCGATTTGAAGACCTGGTTGTACCGTAACCTGGACTGATGCAGGGTTTCTAAATGAATTTTAAATTGTTTTAAATTGAAATTTTAATTTTATATTGTCTTTAATGAGGAACTGTGCATCTTTACCGTTGTGAGCCACCCTGAGTCCTTGGAGATAGGGCGGCATATAAATTGCATTATAAATAAAGTATATCAGCAATTCTATTGTCAGCCTTTGGACTAGCATATCATTTATGTAAAGCATCCCAAAGAAATATTTGTCTAGGTCTCTCTTATTCTGCCTTTCTTGGCCAGCGAATTCTGTTTCTGATGTGACTTGGTCAGTTGAACATAGATTGACCAAAATATTAGATGTATCCCGTTTGAAACTTGTAATTCACATTTGCTAAGCAGATTGAATTTAATGCAGATAAAATCACTCACTTATTTAACGCACTTCCATGCAATCGAGAATCTTCGTCTTCTTTTTGCTTGGTGTATGTTTCAATTATTTCTTCCCAAAATTTCTTCAAGCCATGAGCATCACCGATTATTATGGGATGGCGTTTGGAGCCAATGTAGCTGTCCATTTTCTGAAAAGCAAATCAAAAGTACAAAGAAGACAGCACTTTTCTTTTCTGACTGCTAAAAGAATAATCCAGGTCTAAGAAAACAATTTCTTTCCCTTTCCCCCATTATAAAATGGCTTACATAAAGCTTTTTGTGAAAATAATTTCCTACATTAGATTCTACTTAGATAAATATTTAAACTAGAGTTTTCTGAGTTCGTTTGACAAGGGATGTTGTGCTTCAGCTCACACCTTCTTAGTTTTGTTTGCAGAGAAACTAACCTATATATTGTTCTACAATTACAGTGAGTAATAGCGTGAAACAAATAGAAAGTGGACTGTACTATCAGATATTCCTGAACATCTGAACACACAAAAGATATTCTAACATCAGTTTAATTAACAGTGTGGGCTGCATCTACTGGTTCCCCTTCTTATACCTAGGACTGTACATTCTTATAGTTCTTGAAGGGTTTCGGGGAAGCAAGATAACATTCATGGTGTTTCTCATATAATTATCAAAGTGCATAAAAAGATTAGTAATTTGTTCATAACAACTTGTGACTTAGTCCCTAAAATATTGTATAGGATTTTTTCCTGATTCTTATTTGCATTTTATGACATACCATTTTTAAAAATTTCAGATTGTGTCTCTGATATTTATGAGCAAAAGTTTTTACATCCATGAAGAAGAATAACATTATTGTTGCAGTCATAAACAGAATAATGAATAAATTAAAATAGTTTCTTTAAATCTTATAGACTTTTCTAAACTGGGTTCAGTAGAAGGCCATCCAAGGTGAATTCTCTGTTAGCCATTAAATAATATAAGAATTATAGCAATTTCCTGACAGTTAGAACAATTAATAAGTGGAACAACTTGCCTGCAGAAGTTGTGAATGCTTCAACACTGGAAATTTTTAAGAAGATGTTGGATAACTATTTGTCTGAAGTGGTGAAAGGTTTCTTGCCTAGGCAGGGGGTTGAACTAGAAGACCTCCAAGGTCCCTTCCAACTCTGTTATTCTATTCTATTCTAATAATGCAATCATTTTTTAAAAAAAGATTCCTTTTGTGTTCTGAATATTTCAGGAATTGTTTGGATTGCAAGTAGATACTATTGTGCAGTAACTATGGGTTGCAAATTCATGTAACATACTTCTACTTCCTAACAAGAGTGCTCCTGTGCATTTCTCTGAGATTATTTATTTTGTTTTCAATCTCCCCACTTTTTGTGTGTGTTTTTCTTTCCCCAATGACAGTCAACCATCCTAGGCAATTAAGCATGTGCAGACATCAGCACTTCTGTAAAACTAGAGCTTTATTCACACATGTCAATATCTCCCCCTTGTGTCTGCACATCTGCCAACACTAGCCATCTGGTATCACTTGATCTGCAAGATGCTTCCAGATTGAGGGCTTTTAGTTCTATACCACCAGCTGAAGAGTTGCTCAACATTTCTGTTTTTTCTTCCCAAAAAAACATTTTGTTTGGAAAAAAAACAGACGATTCAAGTAGGCATTGACATTATCTGGAATGTTGAACAAAAAACGGGGCATTTTTGGACTTTCAAAAATATCTCATTCAGAGATACCAATGGCATCAGTTTACTTCAAAATCATTTGTGGCATTTGGAGGTATATGTTTCTTTCCCTTAATATAGCTTTTTGTTTATGTTGCTTCTGTTTTTGGGACGATTGTCCAAAATAATAAAGTGAATCCAGAAACTTAACAGAAAAGAAGAAATCCATAATTTTATTTAAAGTTCCAGTTAAAATTCCATTCCCCATAGAAAATGCTTAAAGGAACTCAAGTATGGCAATTTTTAACCAAAACATCTGCATAATATCTTTGGTTTATGGCCTTATTTTGGTTTGTCAATACCAAGCAATTGGTTTAATTTCAGATAGGTAAACCGTTTCTAAAACGAATGGCTCTTTTCTTTACATTCAGTCTTTCCAAACTAATTAGATAAGTGGAAATACAGCAAATATCTTAAAGTATATCTGTATGTTTTATTTTTAAGGGTAGCAGTTTGTTTTAAGCATAAACCCACAGTGGGATGAAACAATCCCTAACATGGTAATTCTTAAACACTGATGAATGGGAAAAACTACTTTGTCTAAGTTGAACTTTCTGATTAAATTTCCTCCACTAACTTCCTTTCCGCTTCTCTAAAATGGAAATCATTTTATCAACCTTGATAACTTGGAAGCTAACGTTTAACATATTAATATTGTATATATATATTTAAAGGCAAGATGCTTTATTGTGATCTTGTAAGATTCTACTCAGAAGTAAGCCTTACTGAATTCAGTACACATTTACTCTCTGCTAAATGCTCATAACTGCAACTCACAGCTCTATCTCCCTTGGCTTAATTCCCATTTAATTAGTAATATTTGCTACTGAATAAATATGTAGTGTATTATAAAATTGGTATACTTTTATTAGGACTAATATTCTATGTTCAACAGAATCTCTGTGTTTCCAGATGAAGCAGGGATTTTGCAAAGAAGTAGAGTTAATTTCCTCATAATTTCTTTCATCTTTATTTTTACCTCACAAAATATGTCAAGATAGGAAAGTGAGGAGTCTGTGGTTATGCAATTGCATCTCAAATCAATTTATGGGCAATTCACTGCAGATTTAATCAGACATATGAATACTCCAATTAATGGATCGTGTTTCTAGATTACTGTAGATGCAGTCTTAGAATGAAGCAATTATAGGGCAACATTGAGTTATTTATTTATAATGATTTCATTAAAGCTGAACAAATAAGTTCCATATTCTTATTAGTATGCTGAAACTGTCATTTTACTAAACATATCCTATGGAGACATCAAGCATGAGATGACAAAGTTTAATTTGATGTTTAGTAACAACATATCCAAATAATTCAAATATCAAAGTATCTTAAGAAAACCAATACATCGATAAAAATCCAGAAATATGTAAAACAATGTGCACTAAATTGTGTATTACTTTATAAAATGTTTAACAAGCAGTAAATTACTGTGCTAAGCATTGCAATTTAATATAATAATTATTTTTAAAAAATTAAATGCTTACTTTAATAATGGAGAAGTTTCTTCTTCTTTCACCTGGCTTTTCGGAAATAGTTTTGAGATGTGTTAGCTTTACCTTTAGGGTCTTCTCTTTCTAAAAACTCAAAGTGGTTTGGGTAAGCTTCAAATATCTTTTTCTTCTGTCACTCATTTTTTATTTGGGTTTGGTGACATGGCTATTTTTGAATCATTTCAACGGAGGGGAAAGAAATTAATCTCCTTCTATGAGATCTCCAACATGAGGTGAGTTTGCCAGACAGCTACAAACCATCAGCTCTGAATGCCACATTTGATCTATGCTATAATTTTCTGGCAAGAGTCACTGATGTCATAATTTGGCTCTAGGGAAACAGTTATTCTTTGACTAATGCAGCATCTTAGGAACATGTTGCCATGTGACTAGCAAGAACAGGACACCATCATTTGAACAAACAGAGACCTAAATACTCTATGTTGTATAACATGTGGTTTGTTTTAAGACTGGGTTACTTGAATGAGCTGGAGGAGTGATAGCAACAAATCTTTTGAACTAGTCTTTGTTAAGAAAACCTAGTTGATTTCTAATGACCCCAGCCATTCTTTTCACATAGTAGTCAAGGAATATGCACCGAAGAGCATCCTCAAAACTTTTAAGAATGTGAGATAAATGTAACACATAATTCTCCTCTATTGAAATGATAACTAGAAAGTTTTTCTTTGCTGTGGTTTTTGAAATTTCTCAAAATGAGATGTTCCCTCCTCAGCATTTTAAAGAATTTTCTGACACTTCGTAGAATAAACATTTTACAGCATAAGGTTTTGTGGGCCAAAGCCTATAAGATTCCTTATTATTCTGAGAAGTAGACTAAAATGGTTAGCCTCCTGGAAAAGCACCAATTTAAAATGTCACTCTTCATGATCTACCACTACATCCTTTGTTTAATGTTTCTCTCAACAGATGTTTCAGGGGTTTTTTTGAAAGTCAAAACTATCATCATTTTTTCAAGATTTTTTTTGTCCTGCTTGTATTGTTTGCCAGAACCCAAAATTTGAATTCTGATTTGTGAATAAGAAAAGTAATTGATTATTAATTTTATAGACAGTTAATTCTTGAAAGATTCCCTCAATGAAGAACAAGTTAACTTAAATGTCTATTTAAAAAAAAAACAAGCATGGCTTGTGTAGGCATGCTACATGTAGCTCCATTTTTTAATTTAATATTTCTATTTTTTCTGCAATGATATAATATGTGCATGTATCCAATAAGAAGTTATTTGTGTGAATGCCTCAGTATAGCTCCTTTTTTTCTGAATAGTGCTAGGACTAAAATTACAGTCCTTTCAGACAGCAAAAATGTTTGGACTGGAACTATAAAGACCAAGTTCAATCCTCCGCACAACCATGAAATTCATTGATTTGGGGCTAGTGATGCTCTTTCTAAGCCCAGCCTTTCTCATGAGCTGCCTTGAGTTGCTAGACAGAAGGCAGGATATAAATCTGTCAAGTAAGTAAATAAATAAATGGTATCAGAATAGCATAGCATATATACAAGCAGTTTTATAGAGTCAGCATAATGTCCCCAACAATCTGGGGCCTCATTTTACTGACCTCGGAAGGATGAAGGCTGAATCAACCCTGAGCCAGTGAGACCCGAGCTGCCAAACTGCTGGCAGCCGGTGATCAGCAGAAGTAGCCTGCAATACTGTACTCTAACCTTTGCACTACTGCGGCTCTTGATAGATGTTAATCTGTTTCAAAATTCATTTTTCCCTATTTGATTGCTTAGCAGGTGAATTAACAGAACGTGAAGGGTATATTTGTTGCTGTTACGTGGTATATTTATAGTACAAATGTGAAAACATTCAGATTGTTAAATTGTTCTGCCAGCAAAAATGTCACTGAATAAGAATGGTAATGCTCAAACATGTAATAAATCAGAATTGTTTTTCCTCCTCTCTCAACCTACTTTAAATGGATAAAATCATATTTTATAATCAAGCTATTAGAATGATATTAAAATATAATCTTCATGAATAGCCTAACAAGTTATCATATATTACATTACTTTGTCTGACATTTTAATTTTCAAGTTTGTTATTAGTGAATTGACTCCCTTGATTACAAATTACATGAAAGCTTCTATATTCTTCATGTATGAAATCAACAAGAAAAACAGTCACCTTTGGGGTCAACTTTAGATCTTGGTTTATTCGGTGAATTATAGAAGAACTATATTGAAGAGTTTAGAAAATTTACCCAAATGAGTACAATTCTCTATCACTGTGATGGTGAATGTGTGCCAAAAGTGGCACTCAGAACCACCTTACCGGGCATGCGAGCCATCACCTGTTGCTCTTCTGGTTTCCGGCAGGCGTATGTGCACCGACCACCTGGTCTTCCAGTTTCCAGCACGCATGTGTGCATGAAGGCCAGCTGGCCAGCATGTATACATGTGCCAGGAACCGGAAGATCATCTTCCCAGTGTGCACATGCACACTGGGCTGCTGCTCTTCTAGTTTCTGCTGCACGCATGCGCACCGTCCAGATGGTCTTAGTGCGCTCATGCATGCCAGAAACCGGAACACCAGGTGGCTGGTGCTTCATCTGTCTCAGCTCCTCGGAGAACCAGGGAGCTAATTGAGATTGGCACCGGGTCAGAGGCCACAAAGACATGACGCGGTCCAAAGCTCCAGCGGCCATCCTCTCCCAGGCGGCCACCAATTCTTCGGCTGAGTCGTGAGCCAGAGTCTCTGGGAATGGCCCAAGCTCCATCAGGTTTCTTTCGATTGGCTTTTCTACTTTACCCTCCTTCTTCATACATTCATCTTTATGCTAATAAGCTTTCTTATCAATAGGGGTGTGTGTTTTACTATTAAAATAAGGTAGAGATTATCAAGGTTTATGTCTAAAGTGCCTTAGCTGGCATCCTTCTAATTCGGGGGTATCAAACTCAAGGCCCGGGGGCCGAATCCGGCCTGCGGGATGCTTAGATCTGGCCCACAGGACCACCCTGGAAACAGTGAGGGACTGGCCCATGGTGCCTCTGCCAGTGAAAATGGAGCTCAGGAGGACTGCATGTGGCCCTCCCAAGCTCCATTTTCACTGGCAGAGGGTTGAGGGAGGCCATTGCAGAAAACGGAGATTGGGAGTCCGTTTTTACTGGCAGAGTGCTTGGGGTGCCACATGTGCCCCCGACATGAGTGAGGTCGAGCTGGCCATGCCCCTGGCCACCCCCCCCGAGGTCAAACACAACCCTGATGCAGCCCTCAATGAAATCGAGTTTGACACCCCTGTTCTAACTGCAGCCTTCTAACTTGTAACTTTCTTATTTTTTTCTTTTTTTTCTTTTAATTTAAACATTTTTATTAAGTTATAGAATAAGATACAAAATACAAAAGTAAATAGGAAGGCATCATTGGGGGGAAAGGGGAAAGAAAAGTGAGGAGGGGGCTGGAAAAAAGAAAGAAAAAAAGTGTTGATTTCCGATTCCCTCTGTTGCAGTAAAATAAAACATTAATATCAAACCATAACATTTTGTTTTTCCATAATAATATAAACTAGCCATTTCTATAAAAAAACATAGCAATCTAATTGGTAAAACCCAAATCAAAGTTTCTTGTAACTTTCTTGTTGCTAGGCAGTAATTTCCCATCATTCCGTCTTGTTACACTTATAGCAGCTGTGATTTTCTGTCCCAGCAATTCCTTTAAGAAATTCTCCTAATTCCAACCTGAGATCTTCACTTCAGCTATTCACTCAGCCACTCAAGGAAGCCTAAAACTGAGCATTTGTTAGTGCAGTTTGTGAAGTATCCTTAAAAAAACAGATCCCCCTATAAGCTTGCCTGCTTTAGACAATACCCTGTTTCCCCCAAAATAAGACCTCCCTGGATAATAAGCCCAATCGGGGTTTTGAGCGCATGTGCTAAAATAAGTCCCCCCCTCCCAAAATAAGCCATCACCGAAACTATTTAAACACATGCGCAGCCAGTCTCTGCCATTTCTTCTGGTTAAGGTTAGGGAGACAGAACTGGAAATCAGGTAAGACGGCAAGAGAAGCCCCATCTTGCTCCATGCACCCCAAAATAATAAGACTTCCTTGAAAATAAGGCCAAGTGCTTATTTCAGGGTTCAAAAAAATATAAGACAGGATCTTATTTTCGGGGAAACACGGTAGTACCTGCTTTACTTACAGACAGTCTCTGTAAGAAAGTTGGTCTTGTATCACATCAGCTGGGCTCCTTTATAAAAAATAAAAAAGTTAAATTGGGGGCTGCTGAGCCCTGGAGTTAGGTGAGAGGTTGGCCAAGTCCTGCAAGTCCTTGGATGGCTGATAAGAAAGGCTTCAACCTACAAGGTCTCACAGTCAGGCATGCATTGATAGTGTCTGCTGCCTGGCTTTGGGCTCCCTTGGGAGGCTGAGTGACTGGGTGGGAAGCAGGCTGAGCATGCAGGGACCCTGAGGAGCAGGAAGCAGAGCATCCCTCGGGGTAAAGGAGGCCTGGGGCAGGCAGGCCATGGCTTACACTAGGCCTCCACCACATCTCTGAGCTACCTTGTGCTCTGCTTAACCACTCCCCATATTTGTTTTATTGGTTCATCAGGAGAGTAGGGGGTGGGGACTGTTAAGTGAGGCTTCTCACTTAACATCTGTGCAAGCGCAGAAGTGTCCAGGTGGGTGGGTGGAGCCTCCCGCTGCCGCTGCTACTGGTTCACCCAAACTGGGGTGAACCAGTAGCAACCCATCACTGAGGAGTACCAATATACTATTTATAGGCTTTGTCTGAACTTCTGACTTATGATACAAAACTCATTCTATACCCAGACTGCTGAAATATAGTCTGGGTATGTTCTGTTGTACTCTTTTTTTTTCCCCAGCAAAAGAGATTTCATGTATGTTTGCCTTCATTCATAAAAGAGATTTCTACTTAATCTAGTCGTATAGGTCAGTTAATAATGTGCCTGTGAACAGCTTGATTCAATTTCCCCTAACACGGCACTCTAGATTTATTAGGACAGCAGCTCCCTAGACTTTTAGCCGTCTTGGCTTTTCTAATCAGCATAAAGAATTCTGGGAGATTATAGTCCCAACAATCTGAAAGGCTGATGTTTAGAAAAGACATAGAAAGCATCATCTAGCACATAAGAATGCCACATCTAGCATCATAAGAATGCCATCAAAGAAAATTTGCCTTGAAGTTCAGGCTATGGGATTTTTACAGTCAAGAAACGCAACTGTTATGGTAAAGGCAATAAAATAATTTAAGTGTGATTTGAATCTTGCTCTAATGAAATTTAAAGTAAATGTAATATGAAAGTTACTGTGGTTGTGAAATATTAGTTTTACTACTATTGCATTTTCTGCTTTGGAAACCTATTGTAAATTAGTAAATTTTCTTCTCATATTTCTATATTTGGAGAAATGTTTTATAATGTGAAGACTACCCAGTTAAAACATGACCAGACGAATTTAAAAAGGACAGTTTTTCAGTTTTTCTCTGTACTACTGCCATTGCTTAGAGAACATCTCAATGTAAAATACACTTCAAATAAGGAAAACAACTTTCATCTATTCTACAAACCAACAGTGCTTCAGAATTATTCTCTTGTTGCAACAGAAATAATGCTGTCATTAGAGGAAAGAAAAAAAATAAGGGTATTTTCCTTAGTTACAAATTAATTATCATTTAAAATATGGTCATGTCTATGTAAAAATGAATGAATAAACTTGAACCAACCTCTCTAAATAAAGTAAATTCACTGGAAAATAGTAAAAGTTCACCAAAACTAGACAGTGCTAGATTTTTTAAAAAATCAACAAAAAACTCAGAATTTGCACGAGATTTTCTGAATTCTCACAGCTGAATTTTCTATGGGCAATTTTTAATTAATTGGACCTAATAACTTATTTCCTACCAATCAAATATAAAGGGATGCTTCTATCATGTTTCTGATTTATGCAGCAGGACACAATTATCCCATTTTCAGAATATACACCAACAAATAGGAAGCAGCAGGTGAAGCTAAGCAGAATCATATCAGATACCTGTACAATTAGCACCGGGGCCTCCCAAGGCTATGTGCTCTGCCCATTTCTCTTCTCTCTATATAGCAATTACTGCATCTCTAACGATCCATCTGTTAAACTACTGAACTTCACAGATGACACAACAGTGATCAGTCTCATTCAAGACAATGATGAATCCATATACAGATGGGAGGTTTAACCCATTGTGGTGTGACTGGAACAATCTGGAACTGAACACACTCAAAACAGTAGAAATGGTGGTAGTTTTTAGGAGAAACCCTTCCATACTTCCATCTTTTACAATACTAGACAATACAGTATCAACAGTAGAGACCTTCAAATTTCTAGGTTCTACCATATTGCAAGATCTAAAAGGACACCTAACATCAAAAACGTCACCAAAAAAGGACAACAAAGAATGTTCTTTCTGCGCCAACTCAGAAAGCTCAAACTGCCCAAGGAGCTGCTGATTCAGTTCTACAGAGGAATTATTGAGTCTGTCATCTGCACCTCTATAACTGACTGGTTTGGCTCTGCAACCCAAGACTTCAGAGGATAATTAGAACTGCAGAAAAAACAATTGCTACCAACCTGCCTTCCATTGAGGACCTGTATACTGCACCAGTCAAAAAGAGGGCTGTGAAAATATTTACAGACTCCCTCATATCCTGGACCTAAACTGTTTCAACTCCTACCCTCAAAACGACGCTATAGAGCACTGCACCCCAGAACACCAGAAGTTTTTTTCCGAACACCATCATTCTGCTAAACAAATAATTCCCTCATCACTGTTATACTATTTACTAAGTCTGCACTACTATTAATCTTCTCATTGTTCCTATAACCCATCTCCTTTCACCTTGGTGGCGCAGCAGATTAAAGTGCAGTTAACTAGCACCAGCTGCCTGCAATTACTGCAAGTTCGAATCTCACCCGGGTCAAGGTTGACTCAGCCTTCCATCCTTTCGAGGTAGGTAAAATGAGGACCCGGATTGTGGGGGCAATAAACTGACTTTGTATAAAATAGAACACTGCTTGGGGGGAGGGGGACAAAAGCCCTACTAAGCAGGTATACACAAAAGTATGAAGGTTATTGCTTAACGCATTGTAAGCCGCCCTGAGTCTCCGGAGAAGGGTGGCATATAAATTGAACCAATAAATAAATAAATAATGACTGTATGACTGTAACTTTGTTGCTTGTATCCTTACAATTTATATTGACTGTTTCCTAATTTGATTTGATTGCTTATTTGTACCCTATGACTATCATTAAGTTTTGTACCTTATGATTCTTGATGAATGTATCTTTTCTTTTATGTGCACTGAGAGCATATGCACCAAGAAAAATTCCTTGTGTATCCAATCATACTTGGCCAATAAAAATTCTATTCTATTTTATTCTATAACTTAGGAAGAAGATAGGAAGAAATCTGTATAGTTCCCTCAGGATGGTCATAACTTTCACATTTTACAAATCAATGTCCACAAATGCCTCCAGGCTAAGCAATCAGCAAGTTCCTGATTTATGACATAGCTTAAGCTGTGCAGAATGTGATACCATCCACGGCTTCAAAAAAATGTGAGATCCTAATTAAAGAGGAGTTGCTGTCATCACAAATAAGTTGGACTATATATAGGAGGTTGGTAGGCAAGGTTCCATCACCAGTGTTTTCCCCACCCCCACCCCTTACTTTATTTGGCAGAATCCTAGAAAATAACTGGAAAAACCAAAGAATTTCCTGCAGGTACACAAGAGCAAATTTGCATAAGCAAATCCAAGTGTTTTCAACCAAGTCATTTTTACATATTATTCAAAAAACAGAAACCAAGCACTCTGGGATGTCCCATAGCTTTGAGCATCAGTACCACCATAGCTGTCATACCTGATTATAAATAGAATTATATACCAGCAATATTCTGGATTCCTCACTGATTTCCTGAAGATGTTACAACACTTCATCAATCTGTCATCACTGGATTTGCAAAGGTATCGTGTATATCTTTATGTGAAATCAAGATTTCATTTATTTATTTACCTATTATTTTTATATTCATGTTCATTGTCATCATCACCAAGCTAAGAAACATATTTCAGTGTGATTTAGGTTTGTAATGACTGTTTCTTTGATTATTGCATTTAAATTTCATCAAGGTAGTGCTCTGGGAGTATATTTTTTGACAATAGTGTTTTGAGAAATAGTGACTGGGAAATACATGGCCAAGTTAGGACTTGAATGAGTACTGCAGCCCCATCACAATAAATCATAATTTATGTGATGTGTTTATGTTAAATGTTATGTAAATTCAATTTTTGAATTATGCTTTATTATCCTTGACAAAACTTGGTTTATACATTGTATGAATCAAACAGCACTTTCTTCTATATCATTTTCCTTTCTGATTTCTGATAATTTTGTCCTCTTTTTGTTTTCCTTATGCATTTAAATTGTTTGCCATAGTGAAAGCAAACAATGCAGATAGCCATTAACACTGGTCTTGCTTATTCCTCAGTTGGTCATTCTGGATGCTATTTTTTATGTCCATCAATAACAAGCTCTCAGAACAAAAAGACCACAGTAGAGATGTGGGAACTATTTCTGAGTGGCAAACATTGGAAGACTCTTATACTGGAATTATTTTACAGCAATCAACCCACAAGTTTCCTGGACTGGCAATCTTATATAGAAATGTGGGCATATGTAGGATTATTCAGAAAAGCTAAGGAAGGAGTATGATTATACAGCTTCCTATTTCTCAGCAGCAAACTAGCTGCATCTGGGAAGTACTGTACAAAAGCAAAAAAGCAAGGTAAATATTTCTATGATATATAACTGAATTATAATCCTTTTCACATGAATAATTCATTGAATACTGGTATGGCAAAGGCAAAAATCAGCAAGGATTTAAGGAAAATGTTTTTTTGATTTGGATTTGTGTTTTGATTACTATTCTTTATGTTGTGAGTTGCTGAGTGTCTGTATGATTGTGGCAGAATATAAATGAGATATATAAATTAGCACCTGAAATAGAGATAAGGTAGAGGATTCCACAGTTAAGAAAAGAATTATTATTCTAGCTATAAAATTTCTTCTCTGTATATTAAGGTGGCTCTAAATTAATCAAAACAAATGCTAACTGAATAAGTAAAAAATCTATGTAGGGATTGGTTAGGTGGAGACCAGACATTTCTGATATCCTACTACACATGTATTTTCTGGGTACTTTGGAGAATCAATGATCTCAGTAATCTATGCATTATATCCTACTGTAAGCCTGACAAGGTAGACCAGCTTCACAGGAAGACTTTAGTTTATTGAGACAGATTATGTTTCTCAAACTCAACAATTTTAAGCTATTTGGACTTTAATTCACAAAATTCCCTAGCATGCATTTTAATATTGTTGAGGATGAGAAACATTGCACTATGATAATACAATATAATTCTGAAAGTTTTATTGTGCATTGTGCATTTCTTGCCCTTTTTCTTATATCCCAGTGAATCAGGATGAGAGTGAGGTATCCACCTGAGTCTTCCTTGCTATCTCCTTTCCCAGGACTTGAAGATATGCTTCAATCCTTTTTTGTTTACATAATAGTTTTTAAACATTTGCTTCAAGGCTCCTTCTGGCTCTCTACACTGTAATATTCTCTGTTTTCTTAGTTAAACCAAGGATAACCAAGACACAGAAACTTAACCGTAGTAGAACAGTGAACTTGAAACACCATTTCTGGAAAAAGTGTTAAGTATTGCTTTTGCATAGGTCAGCTTTAAAATAAAAGTACCATGGTGATAAATTATATACTAACCAAGAGAGATTATATATACTTGGATTAAGATATGTATATTCGGTATAATATAATCAGTTACATTAGATAAAGTGGCCTTTAGTTTAAATACACACAGCTCATCTGAATGACTAAGTTAATTGGTCTCATATGTTACAGCTGCTACAATCTATATCTGTGTCATTGATTGGAGATCAAATGAAACCTAAATATTAGCTTACCGAAGCTTTAAAGAGATCATTTATATCTTGAAAGTAAGTCTGACACACTTCATAGAGTAAATTGATTACAAACATGCATTTTGGGTTTATATACAGTTTAATCAGGAAAATCGAAACATACAAGGTAGTAATAACAAATCTCAACTATTGCATAACTATCTTAATTATCACATATTTTCTACAATTCCAATGAGAGATTTTAAAACACATATATACATATATACACACACACTCTATTAACAAACAATATTACATATGCATCTCAATCCATATTTACAGATGCCACTTTGGTAGTAGATGTAACATCTTCCACTGGAAGAACCACCACTCAGTAATTAAAACATCAAAAATGTAGACTACAAAATTCATGTGCAAGAGTTGATAGCTTAATGATTATGCCAATATAACATTGCCTAGACTGCCCTAGATGGATAATCCCAAATTCCATATATATCCTGCATTCATTTTGGCCAATAATATATTCTGTCTACAGTCTCTCTCCAAATCTTAATGCATAGGAGAAAATTATGGAGAAAATCTTAATGGAGAAAATTCTTTCATAGTGGAACAGAATTTGAAAAGAAACAGGCATGGATTAATTGCTTAAACCTCTGGGCTCCTGCTGCATTTGACAGAGCCTGGAAGGGACCAAAAAGCTTAGGCAAGTAATGAAAGCACATATAGTATCTATTGACTCTTCTCTATCATCATGGGCATGTATTTTAGACAGTTGCCCTCCAAATTCTGATATGAAACAAACAGGATCTTATCTTTGATCACTTTGAACATGTTTTGAAAATTGTGCTTTGTCACTACAATATACAAGTAACATCTTTTGAAGTAACTATTCAGGGCCCAAATATAAGAAAAAAGTATGATTATCCTGAGTCACACAAACTGTTAAATAAAACAGTTGAAGAAAGAACTAACTTTCTTCCAATTTATCCTGTCAGTCATGGGAGGAAATAATGAAGATTTCCAAAGATATGTCTCATGTCCTGTAGAAATGTGTTCACATTCGGATCGGGTTTCACGACTGAGTTGAAGTAATTTCTCCTTTGAAGGATCTGAAGAGCAACAAATTTATAAAAAGCATATGTTATCTTGATGAGAAATAAAATACATGGGTTGCTTTTGTAGGGATCTCCCAAACTCTGACTATTTTTATCTTGAGCTAATTTGTGAAGTAAGAACTCAAAAGAACTAAAAACTCCTTGAGGATTTGCAAAGCATTGTTCCAACAGAAAAGTTTATAAAATGATTAACAGCATTTTGAGATATTCATATGCAAATTTCCTGGAATGTTTTTTTATGTGAAGTGCCACTTTTTTCATGCAGATGAATTAAACAATCAGAGTGATAGTTGTAGATTTAGCTGGGAAGCACAATATAATGCTGAAGAGTGGGTTGGGATGAGGGTTGTTAATATAAAAAGTATTAAATGCATTTTTTTTTCTTCAGAAGCTTGTTCCATTGTGTTCCATTGTATGGAAGTAAATTTACATCATGTCTTTATTTTCTATAATTCAAAGCAGTTTGCACAGTTCTTCCACTTCCTAATTTCCTTATAACAACAACCCTATGAGGTAGATTAGGCTGAAGGAGATTGATTGGCTCAAAATCACCCAACAAGCTTTTGTGCCTAAGGGAGGACTAAAACTCCTAGTTTCTAATTTAGTACCTTAATCATTAGACCCCAGTGCCTCTCCCTACTTTGTTGCTCCCTACTTTGTTGCTTGCTCCCTGCTTTGTACATGGACTTTAAAAGTTCATGCTGCAAAAGTTCAGATACCTGCAAGATTTTTCCTAACATACTAGGTAGTATTATTTCCCTTAATTGCAATATTTATTGTTTTACCACTATCTCTATTTAATTTTATTCATGGGATTAGGAATGAAGTCATTTCTCAGAGATTTTACTTCAGCATGTTAGCAAATTCTAAACCAGGGCTATCAAACTCGCGGCCCACAAGCCAATTGCATCACATGCTGACCATGCCCATACCTGATTTAGTGAAGGGGGGAAAAGTCACGTGACACTGCTGTGATGATGCGAGTTTGACACCCCTGTTCTAAACCAATAAAGCTATTTTCTTTTTATTTAAAAATATATAATATCACAATAGAATTAAAACTGAAATAATCTTAACATTTATCAAATGTATGGCAGATTCTGCTTTTTTAGCTGCCTACCTAAAACTTATTTGGAATGGAATCAATTTGGCCTTGATCTGAAGAAATCCCACAGAGTCCATGCTGTTAAAGGCCTAGTCTCATGTTACCATTAATTTAGACTCCCTTGGCAGTGGGTCACAAGGCAATGCTTCTAATGAAAGCTGCCAATGATGGCAAACTCAAATGGAAAGGAGAAATGCTTCGGATAAGACATTAACAAATACGCATGACCTTGGAGAATTGACAATATAGCATATCCTCTATTTGAACTGGGCACATTTTCCAATCTCTGTTTCCGTATTTTTTTTTCTAATTTGGAGCCCAGCTCAGGTGCAGAAGCTAGCAAAACTTCGCTGATTTTGAAAAAGCAAAGCAGAATAAAGTTCTTGGATGGGAGACCACTAGGAGATCTCATAATTATAGAATGTTCAAAAAAACTGGGAAAAGGTCAGTTCTGTACTGTTGCCAGGTAAACTATATGAATCTACCCAAAGTCATAAATCATCAAATTTAATTTTTGCAAAACTATTATATTTTGGAAACAGGATGCACACAAATTTTTAATTTAGCACTTATCTCTCTTCTTAGTGCCTTGTTTTTGCCTTTTTCTCTACTCTTTTTAGAAGCATTTTAAAAAAATACATTAAAAATTAATCTAGCCTGTGGACTGAACCTATTTTAAGAACTTAATTTAAAATCTAGAGATTGAACTTTTTGAACAAAAACACAAAATGATTAATTCATCATGTGAACTTAAGGTACTCAGTCCCACCAATGACAAGGAGGTTTGAAGAGTAGGGGACAACCAAATCAGCATCTCAAAACCAGAATGGAGTAAATAAAATGATGCTGTCTCTACTTCCTATTACTAAAGGTGACATAAATAGCTATAGTTCATTGAATAAACAACCATAAAAGCTGCAGCTGCATGAGAGTCATCTTAGAAGCACTGAGCCATCAAGGCAACAGTTGTTAAATCCTCAGAATGTACAATGGTATGTGAGAAAAACCTTGACAGACAGGGTGGGGAAATGCTGCCTAGGGAATGCTTAGATAAGAGAGGTCATAACCCGCAGCCACATAAAGTTTGGGGAACAAGGATGATGTAACTCTTCCCAGATAAACCAGGCAAGAAACATCACTAGATGAGCTAACTCTACCTTGTTGTAAGTCTGCAATAACAGAATCTTGCAAGTCTGAAAGCATAAATCTCCTGCCCTCTCCTTATCAGCTTGAGAAGCTAGGAAGATTCCTTCTCAGTCTCTTTCTGTGCCCATTCTGCAGATGTGAGCTATGACTTCTCTTATTTAACCATTCCCTAGGTAACATTTTTTCACCCCATCTCTTAAGGTTTTTCTCACATACCGCTATAGAATGAAGTGAAAGTTGTGCAAACAGAAAAGTGTGTCCCACTGAATCCTCTGGTACACAATACAACCAATGGCTACTGGGCTAGCAACGTAGAACAGAACCTTCAAGCTGTCTGGCACAGAACTAGCACACTTTCAGAATAGCATGAGACACATTTAAACAAAAGTCTAATGTTCTTTCCAATAGAACAGTGAATCAATGAAGATAAAGAGAATATGGAAGATCTGATGATTGCTATGAAAAATGCCACTCAGATATGATATGAGTAGATGCCCCAAAGAAGCCAACACGACCATGAAGGAAGCTCAGAGACAGAATGGTAGCAGTGGGGTCTGGGCCTATATAGCATCCAAAAGTGACCCATCAGATCTGGGTACTTCTTAACCCAAATGCATGATCAACCATATCATCCATGACATATGCCAGATTGCATTCCTAGCAAAACTTGTGCTGTGAAAAGAGGATAGCTGGGGATGAGGTGACAAAGTCATGAGGAAAGGTCATGCTATATTTATTAGACTTATATCCTACCTTTCCTCTAGGATTTAATATAGCAATGATATGTCCCATTTCTGAACTATTAAATACTCAAACTGCTGAACTGCTATAAATACTTAAATAACACTTAATGTTATTTAAATGAAGTGTCCAGATAAAGGTTTTTATCTCTGCAGTCTTTTTCTGTGCTTTTTCTTTTCCATACTGTCTTAGGACAATAAAAACTAGTACTTACAACTAAAGGCTGTCTTTGAATGTTCAGGTCATCTGGAAGCAGCAGACTCTAAATGAGAAGGATGTCAGTAATTAATATTTTTTTCCATGAGATAAAGACAAAACTGGAGGAGAAATTAGAATTTTTGATCTCTCAGCGGCATGCAGATATTTCAGCTTCCTTCTTAATTATTTCCCTCCCTTTACTCCATATAGGTACTCAAACCAATTTTTCACTGACGTGAGAAATTTTAATTTAAGCACTGAGTAAAGGAACAAGGAGCTATTAGGAAATTATCAGTTCAGTCAGCTTAGCTTTCAGAGTAGTAATTTAATTGCTTCTTACCACATCCTTGCTTGTGAACATTAGGCAGGCATTCCAGAGTCCCATAAATACAGCGACATAATTGGCATTCTTCTTGAGACCACTCACCATGTCCGAGGGAACCACAATTCCTAAGAAATCACAATGTTTTCGTAAATTGCAATGAGTTCCAGAGGCTCTCAGAAAACCCTATAATGTCACAAAAGGGAACCTTTTCTCTTCAGAAGCAAAGGGGGGAACTTTGAGTAAACATCACTTTTGTTAAAACAACAGCTAGGCAGGCAGCCAACTAGCAAACCACTCCATATATTTCTGTGACAATTATGACGGTGCCTACAAAAGGAAATACCCACAGGACTGACAGGAATTCAACAACATATAGAAATATATAAACAGTCACTAGAAGTCAGGCAGCATCCAAATTAAATAAAGTAAAATAAATAAAAAAGTGGGAGAGAAACTGAGCCTGGGTTTTTAATGCCAAAATATGACTAAGTTAAATACTACATTTGCTTTGGTTGAGAGCTGCTCTTCATAATAAAAGTCTTTAGTGCTCAATTTTGAGAGGTATATTAGAATTGAATTAGAGGATTATTGGAAAATAAAGAGAATTCTAGTTCAAGGATAATGGAGGTATCAGGTCAGATAATGTTTGTTTTACATACAAATGGTCAAAGTTAAAACTGAAGAGATAATTGCAAATCTCCATTTGATTGTAGAGCTCACTGGATGAATTGGGCCAAGTAAATTTCTGTCAGCATCATCTACCTTAAGGGTTTTACTGTAGGAATGATCTAAATCAGTGTCTCTCAACTTTGGCAGCTTTAAATGAATGGAGTCTTGCTGGCTGGGGACTTCTGGGAGTTGAAATCCATTTATCTTAAAGATGTCAAGCCCGGGAAACACTCATCTAAAGGAAGACTTTCCCATGAATGTTTCCTTGAACTCACACGGAGAAAAAGTGGATAAAATACAATAAATAAATTCCCCAGGACAAATGATGCCACTAGTGTTATTTACATGCTGCATCTCTCCAGCTCTCCCTCCACCCAACTCATTTTTTCTGGAGCAGATTTGAAAAAGGAAGAAAGGAAGAAGTGGGGAACAGGATTATTTTTGATAGTTGGATGTGGAAAAGTCCACTAGCACAATACTCAATGGATCCTAGAGACAGAGAACTTTTTACATACCTGATCCTTGTATCATATTCACAGTATCTCCCACTGAAAGGTTTTGGGCATATACAAAAAGTCCCCAGGAAACAAGTTCCTCCATTTTTGCAGCAGTGTTTGTTCAATTTGCCTGCTAGAAATAAATGGGGAGAAAATCATAAAAAGTATATCAAATTTCTGTGAAAAAATAGACTCTTAAAAACTACTGTTCTGTAAACAGGAAGCTGCTACATACTGTATGATAAAAAATCCACTAGTTTCTCTTCTGAAGTGCCCATTGTAGAGTTAAGTGCCCTTTTAAATTTTATTAGCCACTTTTGTCTAACGGTTAAAACACCAGACTTGAAACCAGGAGATTGTGAGTTCTAGTCCCACTTTAAACATGAGAGGCACCCAGGTGACTCTGGGCCCAACTCAGGCCAACTCACATCAAAGAGTTGTCATTATGGGAGGAATAAGAAGTATCACTTATATTTGCTGCCTTGAATTACTTCAAAAGTAATAAAGGCAGGATAAAAAATTTCTAATGCATAAACTGAAAATAAATAAATTATAAAACAAAGACAGAACAGTTTTGGGGAAGCTATGGTCTGTAGATTTGTTTTCAAATACAGAGAATGATTTACTCTTTACATTGAGTGTTCTGCACAAAATACTAGACTTTATGTGACATTGTACAGAACAGTTTCATTCTCTAGTAAAAGTAGAAGAGATTCTAGCCACATGCATATTGTGACATGTGGTCCAGTATGGATCAACTGAACAATTAAGAAACGTTCTGAAATTTTGGACATGCTGTACTGTAGATCAAATTTACCAAGAGGTATTAATTCATGAAAAGAAATTTAAACTTATAAAACATCAGAGTTCTATTTCTTTCTTTTTTTAAAAAAAGGGGAGGGAGTAAAGATTTCAGATGGTTTCAAATTTATTAGAAATCCCCCAAACCTTCAGTGACTTGTAATTAATCCACAGAATAGACACTTTTTTTTTACTAGTAATATACTATATAATAGCATCATAAGCAGTTGTTATATAAATTCAAGATTATGTGATGTCCTGGCTGGCCATCAGTAATTTTTTGCATAGGGTTGTACTTTGATAAGTACAACCTGTATGCAAAATCTGATCTGAATCTGAACTTATCAAAGTACAACCCTATGCAAAATCTGATCTGGATCTGAACTTGATACTCTGGATATCTGAGTATTTAAATTTTCCTAGAGATTTCATACTGAGGCTTGGTTCACACATTGAATTAATTCATAACATAGTTCCAAACAGTCACAGTACTGTACTTTATCATCTGCTTTTTTGATTTAGCACAATATGTGAATCTAGGCCCATTGTTAGGCACAATAGTTGATATTAAGAGATGCTGTATCTAGTGGCTTTTATGCAGTTGGAAAAGAGTTGCATTAAACGATATTTAAAGGCACCTTCCAATTCTGATTGTAATATAATTAGTATAAAACTTTATTAGAATCAGACTGGAAGGTACCTTTAAATAACATTTAATGCAACCCTGCTCTAGCCGCATAAAACCCACAAGACAGAGCATCTCTTAATGCCAACTAGAATATACCCAGTGGTGGGATTCAGCCAGTTCGTACCACTTCGGGAGAACCGGTTGTTAATTTTCTGAGCAGTTTGGCAAACTAGGTGTTGGAAGAAATCATTAGGGAAGAGAACCGGTTGTTAAATTATTTGAATCCCACCACTGAATATACCCAATATAGTTACATAGCATTTTATGTAATTGTAAACACAATTTGGATTATAACATGACAGGGTATACTTTTTCAGTTAATATAACCTCCCAGACTGTGTTCTTAACACAAATTGTGCAGTTCAAGGCAAAATTCCCAGATAATTGGATAATGCTTATATCAATGGACAAACATTGGCTACTATAGTAACAGAAAGGAGTATTTCTAGAAATCAAGTAAATCTAAGTTTGAATCCTCAATTACACAGTTCAGTACACACCACCTGGTCAGCCACTTATCAGGTGTTAATCTTGCATTAAACCATTACTTGTACCCAGCTGCTGTGGTATATAAATTATAGTTTATAGCTTAGTTTATTAGTATTGTGGAATTAAAATTCCATCTTTCTTTTAGGAATTCAGGTAACATATACAGCACTCTTCCCCCCCCCCCCCCCCCCATAACAGCACTGTAAATTGGCCTACATGAAAATATTTACTGGATTTACAGGACTGGGGGTGGACTTGAACCTACGTCCTGGCTAAAATAACTTCATACTACCCTATGTGAATTATTAGGTCATAGTTCATGAACGCACTTAATTGTGGCTTAAGAAATCATGATTTATAACTATATGAACTCAATCTACTTTACAGAGTGTTATTAATGTAAGAAGTAAGAACTCCAAGCCTTGAACCCAAGAGCAAAAGTGCCCTTTTGCTCATCCCAATTTTTTCCTAAAGTTTTTCCTCCTGTGAAGTTCCAGCTGGACATTTAGTAATGTTTAGTTGGGGTTTTTTAGGTCACCCAACAGCTGAAATTCTCTGGGTGGCTTACAACCAAACATAAAAATATACAGCACTTTGCAAAAACTTACTATCTGTGATCCCAATGAAAGGTATAACGTTGGATGGATTGTTCCTCCTCTTTTCAGAATTAAGTTGATTGAGAACATTCAAGGTTTTCAGAGCATGATTCCTATCCCTCAAACTTGGGACATCATAGTCACACTCTTCACTCTCACAAGCTTTTAAAAGAGAAGAAATACATAAAATTCAGTAATGCCCATACTACTTCTAGGGCTACCATCCTCAGCCCTTGTGTTTTTATTAGATAATTTCTTACATCAAGAAAACATATGCATTTCATGCATTTCCTAAGCTAATTTTGATGAATTTTATCAATGAAATGGGAATGGAAAATCTCCAAGAGAGGCAAAGATGGACAAAAATAATGAAGTTAGAACTCCTATTTAAGATTCAACATATGGATAACATTGCATTTGTGCCCATTCCTATTTTTTTCCATAACAGTTGTGATAGGAGTGGGGGGAAGGCACTGATTATCCTTTCCCCAATTTCCTGGGTCTCTAGCTATTGGGGACCAGTACCTCATCCCTTAAGTGTTTTGTATTTCAATCCTATTCGAGCTAAAAGTACTAAAAAAGGAAGTAAGGCTAATAGGGCTCAACATTGCATTTGTTTAAGCTTTACAAGGAATCAATTTACGGAGGGGGGGGGGAGCTTTTGATGGACTGACACTATTAAAATTATATTGCATAAATTTACATACCGTATGCCATCTGGATTACATGTACTGTCATGGTCATCAAAAAAATGAAATGGAAGGATCTAAACAAGCAGAAACCATAAGAGTAATTTTAGGACATTTTTGTCATCATTTTCAAACATCTGTCAGTCACAATATACACTAATAGAAAAATACATTAATAAAAATAAATAATAAAACGATTAATATCTAAACATTATAACATTCATGAGAGCCAGTCTGATATTATGGTTAAAGCACCAAGCTAGAACCTGGGGGGGTCATGAATTCTAGACTTGCCTTAGGCGCAAAGACAGCTGGATGGCAAGTCAGTTCTGAAAAACCTTGCCAAGAAAACTGCAAGGACCTATCCAACTGGTCTCAGAGGAATAATAATAATAATAATAATAATAATAATAATAATAATAACAACAACAACAACAACAACAACAACAACAACAACAACAACAACAACAACAATAATATCCATATAGCAGTGTCAATTATATACAGATGGGAAAAATTGCAGAATGTCATAGAAGAGCATCTTTTAATTAAAATTATATATTTTAATTTGCATTTCAGGTAATGGGCTATATTCATTTACCTTAAAGTCTGCATGTTCTTTTTAGTAATCTTCAGAGCAAACAGTTCTGCTGCAAAGTTTTCCTGTGGTCCAAAATACAAGCAACTCTTATAGAGGAATGGGATTACAGTAATTTATAGAAAAAATAAACAATGGATACTCTCTAGTTCCCGCCTCCCTTTTTGTCACATGACTGACAATGTAATAATCTGCCTGGGGCTATGTCCTATGTTGTGAGGTAGGCCTGTAAATTCAAAAGCCTTAGCTGTGACATACATTTGATTTGGATTTATTTCCAGATAAATTAATAGAACTTATTCTGCACTTCTTGCTTTGCTGCTAAGATTCTAGAAATATTTTATATATTATTTGCATTTACCTGATATTCTTGATAAATGGAAATGAACTATAAAGAGGTGAGAAAATCCTTTAAAATGATTAGTTTCTCCTTGTTAGCATTTTAAAGGTGATTCAGCCTCTCTCTTTTATAACATTTTAGCTGCTTAAACCTTCATCTGTACCAGGAATTAAACATTTATTAAAATAAATACAAAATTACAGACTCTTCTATATGAGTCCTTTTTCAAGTTATTTGTTTTTGCTATTTAAATTTTGCTTTGCGTGGTAGAATATATCCAATCCAGGCAAAATTAGGAATCATTATCAGATCTCATGAAAAATGGTAATTAACCCTTTTAGCCAAGCAATTCACATTGAATTCATAGCATGAGTAATAGAAGTATAAAGCTGAAGCATAATCTAACCAGCTGTATTTTAGTCTACTGTAGTATGTTTTATTTAAACCTATATGGTGAGATGATTGATGAATAATAAGTAAACCATAAGTAAATGTATCATACAGAGCACATTTGTATGATCACTTTTTATATCATGTTTTTCTGTGCCAAAATTCCAGCATCTCTCACATTGGGCCATGTTGGTTAATTGTCATTAAAAACTATTGTAATAATTGGAAGATTATTAATTTCCCATTTTATGATGTTGTATTGAAGATGCTGCTAAATGTGTAACTTTCAGCATCCTTCACTACTGCCCATGATTCCTAGAGATACTGTTATTGTTCAGCAGTATATGGGTTGCCTGATCTCATAGTAGAAAATTTAAGAATTGGGCATTAATTATTATTTGCATTATTCAGTTTACATATGTCAGAATTGGTGCTTCACTGTTTCTGTGAATATCAGTGGAATAAGCCCTATTGGATTCAGTGAATAAAACTATATAATATCATTCTATGAGATATGGAAAAACTGCTTAAGCTTACTTCCACCTGCTGGTTTAAATTTTTTTTAAAGCAATTGATGATTTTTCCATTGTGCCATAGAGAATAAAAGCCCTAATTATTTGGCCCTAATAAGTGGTCATCAACAACTTTGCAGATATAAAGCTAATGGGATATAGAATGTGAAATCTGAATGAATAATTAATGAGTGCTTTTAAGGAAGCAAAAGAGTTCTTTTATGCATAGGTATTGTGTTAAATTAATTCCCCTGAACAGAAATGTCTTTAGTCCTATTCTTCAGAGGGTTTTTTGTTTCCACTAGAAGCTGTTTGCTAAAGTTCATTAGGGCATTGTTGTGTGAGGGAAGATTAATTTCTTTAGACTAATTGTTTTATAATTGATTCTGAAACTACATTATTATTGATCATTTCATGTTGTTTGTTTCCATTTGTGTATCATTACTGCAAAGCATAATACCTAATGGGATTGCCTGCAATTAGGCTGTTGATGATGATGACTTGGGGAACAAAAAAAGGGAAAGAAATGGTTTCTCCTCTGAATTATATGAAATTTAAATCTAAATGGAACAATATTGAGAAAACCTATTCTTTGAGAAATGGGCAATAAGGATTAGTTGCTTGTTAAGAACTAATAGATCTAAATTGAAAAGAACTGCTGCCAGAGATGCTCCCCTTTAGCCTTTCTGAATGACCAGAATCAAGTTGCCATTTTGCTTTCTCAAAACGCAAGATGGAATCTCAGGTCTAGCATATTAGGACTGTTCGTTTATATCTCTCTGCCACTGCTCCAAATTCATTTGTTTATCCTAATAAAGTTAATAAAGTTTCAAAATACTTATATTTTTAGAATATACGGTGATCATAGCTTTTTTTTCCCCTTACCTACCTTTTCTGTAAGAAGCATTGCCCGCTTAGCGCATGCATAACAGGTAGAAAGTGAACAGGTGTCATGTAGACACATAATTTAGAAAGTTTGTATTTGATGGGTATAACCCTTTATCATAAATGCTGCAAGATCAGAATGCATTTATTCAGGCAATGAACTACATTGGTGGAACAGACAAAAGAATGCTAATTAAAGGAGTTTATTGCTACAGGACACAGTGATTAGCAATATTGGGACAAGCAGAACAAAATATTTTATGTCTATCAATAAGAGCCAAAATCAGTGGTGTCCTATGCTTCATTACATACAGTGTAATGCTTGTGAGAATTGGAGTTCATATAAAAGGTAAAGATAAAACTGAATTGTATCTAAGGTAACTACAAGGAAGCATCCCTGCAGTTTTCTTAGCAATAGTATAGAAATAGTTTGCCAGTTGTGCCTTTTATGATTCCTCCCATGCCCCCAATATCCTTTCCTAGTGCACAGCCTGGATTTGCTGATTTTCTCCCATTTAGGGACTAATTAGATCTAATCCTGTTTAGATTTGTTAAGATCCTTTTGCTTAGGTGCTTCCCTTGGTTCATTGTCTCTAGTCCTGGCTTTCCAACGTTGGCAACTTTAAGACTTGTGGACCTTCCAAAATTCCCCATCCAGCCATGCATGGGAGTTGAAGTTCACAAGTCTTAAAGTTGCCAAGGTTGGACATCCCTACTTTAGTCCTTTGCAGGACAGATAACTATATTTTTTTAATTCACCAAAAGAGTGAAAGGGAAGAATGACTTTAGGCCAAATGTCAAGAATAAAAGATGGCAACCTGATGAAGTGATGATTTGCAGCACAGTGGAACAGGTGCTATAGTTTGTTTCCATTTCCATTTTCTATTTTTTTATGTTCAATTAGTTAATTTGTTTTCAATTATTTTCTGTATGCCATGCTTAGTTATGCATTTGTTTTTAACAGTGTTACGTTTCCCTGAAAAGGATTGGATGCTGCAGTCTTAGATAAATGAGTAAATAAAATATATTGTAAAATAATAGTTGTAAAAATCTATTTAAATAGAAAAATCAAGACTATAATTCAATCAATAGGGAGTATAAAATGACACTTTAATCTAAATATCACTGATAGGTTAAAATACTCTATTTTCAAATACCAAGCCAGTAACATTCAACAAAAAAGCTTATGATCAACCCCCACCCCCATCCCAAATGAAGATAATTCTAAAATCTATAAGGAATAGAATTAATAAATATTCCAGAGCATATTTGTTTAGTCTCGGCAGGAAGCTAATATTTGAAATAATTTGTCTACAAGATTGTGATGGCCTGGATATTTTCACTACAATGATACTGACAATTGTATTAAAACATAATAAATTCTGTCAAAAATGTTTCTTTTGGTTGACAGAAGAAATTGTGTTTTTCTAATGCAGTTATTTGAAATAACTACATAAAGGCTGAAGCTGAAGAAGAATGCATTACATGGGTGAATATATGGTGTTATACAAAAACCAAAATTTCTGCTGCACAAATAATGTTAATATTATTTAGTCTAATATAAGTAAAAATCAGTGAAAAGCAACTGAAATGTAGTGATTCAGACGTTGCACATGAAACTTTGTTTCAAGACTACTGTCAATCATACAAGACCACTGAGCTTTTGCAGAAAGGGGATTATAAATCTGACAAATAAATAAAGCCATAAATAGATATAAACAAAAGAAAAACTTAAATTATATTAATGAGGTAATGACAGCATTCATTTCTTGCCTTTTAACTAACTTGTTCTATTCTCATTAATTTCATATTCTCTCTCTCTCTCAGTAGAAATTGACATTTTATGAATACCTTCATATCTAATTATCATACTTACATTATGTTGCCATTAAACTGAGGAATATAAGAGAACAATGACCTCTGAATTTGAGAGATCAAATTAAAATTCCATGTTTTTCAAATATTTGAGGCAAGAGAATGAATTCAACTTGACTAAAAGAAACCTAGGCTAGAGATGCTCTATAAACTGCATTGGTCACTTAAGACTATGATCTTATAAGAAGCAGAGATGCTTTAAAACTGGCAATATTGCCTAGATAAAATGGTCAGAATGCCCCATTGTAGCCCTCAGTGCCTTCTGAGGAAGAGAGTGGGAGAATCTGCAACTTCCATGTTCTTTGCTTGTCAACAGTGATAGCTTCCAAGTCTACTTCACAACCAAAGAATTTCCACATGGTCCCCCTTCCACGTAATAATTTGAGTCCGTTTAACTTTTGAGCTCAACCAGACTCAGGTAGGTGCTGCCATCTGGTGTGGCTTCTACAGTGTGCATGGAATGCAAATGCACATGCTGTGTGCAGGTTGGCATACACTCTGTGCCACTGTTTATGTCTTGCAGTGGATGGGGTCCACTTGTGCTGGATATGGACCCAATATCTTTATATCTGCTCAGCGTATGAACTTAGGTTTCAAAAAGCATGAGTAGAAAAGATAACAAACATTGCTAAAAGCCCTTTGGATAATCTTCTGAATTAGGATATAATCGAAAAGTCAAGCTACTGGAATGGAGACTTTAGATCTGCAGAAGCAGAAGGCTGACATTTGCTACATAAAACACTATTTCTGCCTATTTTGCCAAATTATATGGTTTATTATTCAGGGTGTGAATTTTGCCATGTGCTCTAAATATATGTATTTCTCATATAAATAATGCATATCAATTTATCTCAAAAATTCTCTTTGAACTGCAGTATTGCAGCTATAATATTGAGAGTTTGATTTTAGATTTCATCATTTATCATTCTTATAATCTGGAACCACATCCAGCTGAATTGATTGAAGATTCTGAAATGGGTATTGAGTGATAGCAAGCAATTTTATATCAACATTTCTTTGATGTCAGTATTTTAGCAATATAAGCTTTCACTTATTTTGAATTGCACCAGAATGGTATAAAATCTAACTTGTGAAAAACCTTGCTTTACTTAATGACACTCTGCAATTTATTTTATTGCAGAGCCCTAGAAATGTTTCCTTTGAAGTAATTCCCACTCTGTTTGGAACTACATACAGATAAATGATTATAAAATTGAAGCCTTAATGGATTAATCAATACATATAATTTCAGTGGTGATGTTTTGAGTAGCATAGTAAGATAAAATTGAACTACTCTTTCAAAGGCCTGTTTTAATAAGGTTAAATTATAGGTTTCATTGTAAAAAAGGAACATGCAAGTCAGAAGTATTAATAATTTATTTAAAAAGCGATTAATAAATTAAAACTTCCCTGAGGAAAGAAAAAGGTATTTCTTCTACCTACTGGCTAGGCAATAATAAAGGGATATATCCCTGGAGTAGAGAGTTGGTCTCTAACAGAAAGCCAATTGAAGAGACTAGAAGCATTTGAAATGTGGATTTACAGGTGGCTGTTACGTATAAGTTGGGTTGACAAAATCAGAAATAAGGAGGTGATAAACCATCTGGCAAAGCCAAGGGAAATCATCAGAACCATTAAAAAGTGAAAGTTAGAATATTTCAGACATGTGATGCGACACTCAGAAAAGAGTGAAGGCAAACGAGGTCCAGGCAGAAGAAGAACATCATGGCTTCAAAATCTAAGGGACTGGTTTGGACAAAACTCAGCAGTACTTTTTTGTGTGGCTGCTGATAAAAATAGGATTGCCAACATGATCACCGACGTCCGTTGATGGATATGACACAAGAAGAAAAAGAAGATACCCCTGAACAGAGAAGTGGCATACAAATAGCACAAACTAGACTACAAAACACCACACTATGAGATTGACTGCTGAACTTCAGAATGAGCAAAAGATGAGTTATTTAGCAAGAGAAGGAAGAGATTTTCCCATCCTCAACACAACTTTTTTGATTTTTAAGGAAGACCAGCAGCAATGGAGAACTATTTTAAAATCAGTGAGTTGTGCTCTTTTTTAAAAAACCTGAAACTTTCAAGTCTAATTTTTCCCCCTAACTGTCAGTTTATAATACAACGTATGATATATATTCATGTGGCTTGAAGATGAAATGATCCAATAGTATCAGATTAGAAGCACATCAAAGCCATAATTGATGTTCAGCATTAGACAAAGCCTCTCATGTTCCTTATGATTCAGAGTTGTATGTACTGTACAGATTATAGTCTTTATGCAATAATTATTATAAGCTACACTGTTGTCAGTCTAGGGATAGATCGGCCTTTGTGTGATTAATTCTTGTTTCAAAAGGGCTTTGCAGTCGTCAGTGTTTCTATTTTCCTTTACTCACACACTGTGGTGCAGCTAAATTATATTAGACTGTGGACTCACTGATTGTATGGGGTGGGTGGACTTGCTTTAGGAACTAATGGTTCTTATAAATAAGCACTCTTTTGTTTTAAATGCTTATGTAACCAAGAATGTTAGTAAACAAGCACCTGTATACTTTTGAACATGCCAGGGAACCAGCTGCTGATCATTAAAAGTTTTATTTAAAATAAGAAATATTGCTGGTGTTTTTCAAACATGGTAAACCCAGTCATTGGAACTGTTTATCTCCAGGGAAAAGCTCAGAAGAAAATAATTAAGAACTCTGGTATTGCTGGAGTTGAGATAACCTCTTCTCAACATATATTCCTAGGCATTTCATCACTCAGTTCTCCAAGATTCCTTCTAGTTTTCCTCTTCCTTTGTATTATTTCTTCTCCATCTTCATCTCTCCAGCTGTCAGTCAGAGTTCAGCTGCAGTATAGGAAGCATTTGGTATGTCTATTTGCAAGTCAAAACCACCATAAATAAAAAGCCCAGATATAAATGATCCTTTGACATTCTTAAAACTAAAATCTTTTGTGTGTTTGCTTGGAACTAAGTACCCTTAAATAAGTTAACTTCAGGATGGCTGTTTTGCTCCACATTTGAAATTTGAACACTAAAATGTTCAGAATTATGGAATAATACATCACAGAAGTTGTAAAATCAATTTTAAGCAGAACTGAAAGGAGATTCTCACTTTTCATTTTTCAGGAGAACTGAAGAATTTTGAGCCATAGAAAAAGCAAATGCGCTTTTCACTTGCTAGTTATTGGCCTCTTCAGCTGCCTGCAGGCAATATCTCTTGAATAAAACCCAGGCTTGTTTGCACAATGAAAGAAATACAAGGAAGTTCTTAAGCTGATGCTGAGGCATTTTCCCAACATGCTGAAGTCATACTAGTGTATATCCCTCCTGTAAAGAAATGCAAATTTCTCTTTTGTAGCTTAAATTGGACAGCACTACTATTCTGTAGTTCACAGGGCATGCAGATAAACTTGATGTAACAGAGCTTATCCTTTGCATCTCAGTAACTCTGGGAACTCAGTTATTGCAAAGTATATCATACTATTGTAATATACTTTTAAGTACTGATTGAATACATCTAAATACTATTTTTATGAATGAGAGTTGAGGAGCTTCTATAAATGCTTATCAAATTTTCAAGATGATACAAAATAACCCAGTATATATAATAACTAATAAGCCAGAAAACATAAATAACATATATTGCAATTATGATAGGACAGAAAAACTGGTGGAAAATAAGACGATGAAATTTGGTGGAGGCAGATTTGTTACTTAGGGGGAAAAAAAAGCAAACACACAGATGTTCAATAGGAATGGCAAGAGTACTTGTGAAAAAAATGAAATAGAAATAGTAGGATCATAGTGTGGCTGCAAAGACTAGACCTATAATTTTAGACAGATTCAATATAAATAATATTTCCAAATCAGAGAAAGTAATAATTCCATGATGGTCAATAGGGATCAAATTCTAATGCTGGGTCTAATTCAGAAAACCAGAACATGTTTAGACTAGAAGGGCATTGAAAATAGTTAAGGGACTAGCAACTAAATCCTTAGGAAGACAGCTGGACTAATTTGAGAATGCTTAGTCTTGAGAATGTACCACTGTGAGGAGTTGTGATAGCACTGTAAGTATGTGAAAGGATCTCACATGGAATCTATCATCTCAGAATGCAGCAATTGGAATAATGAATTTAAGCTACAAGAAGGCAACCTCTTAGCGAATATTAGAAGAAAGGTAGTAACAGTAAAAACAGGCTGACAGTGAAACCAATTACCCTTCACCCGAGGTTTTCAGACAAAGGCTGTACACCAGATTAAAAGGATTTAATCTGAATTTCTACACTGTGCAGAGTGTTGAACTCAATGTCTTAAATTGCACTTTCCAGTTCTATAATTCTGTACTTAGGATCAAAATACTACAGTTACTTATGTGCTATTAGTGTGTTTGAATTAATCTTTTGCAGCCTGGTCTTAAATAGGGTACTTTTTTTTTAACTAAAAACATTTAATTTAGTAGCTCTTGATTGCAATTAAAGCTGCACTTTTAATAGGGTAAGGATAGGTTGTTGTTAACTAATACATTTATTACAAACTGTATATCCTGCCCTCAATCACATTTTGATAAAACAGTGAATGAATGAAATGATGTTATTGGTTATTAGTCCGTGACAAAACAAAAGATATTTCAAGTGGTTTCATTTGGAAAATACTGGTAAAATATCCAAAATTCTAAGAAATAAAAAAAAATGTCACAAAGGGTACATGAATTATTTGTATTTTGCCTTTATTATTTTTATAACTATCTCAAACATCCAACACACCTTCCTCCTCTTATTTTCCTCACAACAGCAACCCTGTGAGGTGGATTGATTGGACTGAGAGAGACTGATAGGCCCAAAGTCACCCACCTGGCTTTCATAGACTTGAGGCAGGATTTGAACTCATGATTTCCTGCTTTCTGGTCTGGTCCCTTAACCACTAGAACAAATTGGTTTTCTGAATAATAGCACATAATTAAAATAAAAGCATACTTTACATATTATTTCTTCATAGGATGCCTATGTGATATTATCTGTTGCTCTCAGACTCCGTCAATATTATTCATATTATGCCTTAATGGAAGGCTTCTATACAACATCCTAGAATGTTGTATAGAAGCCTAGATTTCTATACAACATCCTAGAAATGACAAAACAATAACACATTTGTCTAATTCATTTCTACTGATACTGGATACATTCTGAACACTTGGTTTCTTCAGTTAGTTCAACCTCATAAGGATGACAGTGGCTAAGGATGTAATTCTAGCATGTAATTGTCACATTTCCTTTTCTATTTTTAATAATTTTTATTAAAATTTACAAATACAAAGATAAAAAATGAATTTATGTGTATATGCATATATATATGTGCGTGTGTATGACTCTTCCTCCCTCCAGACAAATGCAAACTTCACCAACTTATCACTTTCTTTAAAAATACGACAAAAATATATTCTATCTTATTTGCTATCTATAAACAAATTTTAAAACTTTATTCAGTTCCAGTAAAAAAAAAATCCATTGAGAGCTACCAGAAACAACATATGTACTTTAACCTTGTTCAAATAAATCTACTTTATATTCTTTCTGTTTACATTTAATAAAATTAATGTTTAATTGCTTCAAGTAGTGTCCCGCAGTTTGATTTATTATTTTCTCTTTGCCTCTTCTCAGAAACTCATGTCTCCTTTATAAATCCATGGTAAGAAGCTGTTCAAGTTTCTCTTCTGATTTAATATTTATATGTTCCCTTTCATCAGTTGGTTTCATTTGTAAATCCAATGTGGCATTTTTTGTTTGTTTGTTTGTAATCTTGGCTTTTTAGATCCACATTTAAATAAATCTCATTCTCTATTTGTCCAGTAGAATCTGTTTCTTTTCTGTAGTCTCTTTTATAGACTTTTGTAGCCTCTTTTATAGACTAGGGCTGTCAAATTCACGGCCTGTGGGCTGGATGCATCACGCACTGATCATGCCCATGCCCTGTTTAGCAAAGGGGGAAAAAGTCACGATATATCACATGACGATGCCAGTTTGACACTCTTGGGATAGACAATCCTAAGGGCAATTTCTGACCGTATTGTTCCCAGATATCCTTGAATTCTTCCATAATCAAAATATTGTTCCATTGTGTTAATGGATCTCCTCTTTAATTGTAATTTTTAGTTCTCCTTTTTTCCTTCAAATGAACTTTCAAAGTTCCCTCTTATCATGTGTTTTTTTTCTAACCAACATTTTCCCACAGGAGGATTTATTGTTGTTAAATTTCAAAGTATGTATGTATGTATGTATGTATGTATGTATGTATGTATGTATGTATCATATTAAATAACCCGCAGGAAATATTCTTTCAAGTCCATTTGGCCCCTTAATTTATAATTTTCAAAAATCAACGTTCATGTAAGTTTACAGACTTTATCCATCACCCTCTTGCTATTTATTCAAAAATTAAAACAATATAGTCTGTACACTTAACATTAATCTTCTATCATCAAGGATAGAAGGAAACTCACCCAGTGTAATGAAATTTGCCATTTGGAAGGTTCTTAATATCCAAAAACACAGTGTTAACAAGCGATTTGCTATGGTGATCCAGAGAGGAAGTATGCAAACATAATGTTTGAAGGTGCTAAATCATGGCTTAGTCAAGATTACTTTTCTCCTAACTCGTTCAGCATGGCTGGCTGGGGAATTCCCAGTGAATTCCCAATTCCCAGTGAATTCCCAGTGAATTCCCTAGTTGAAGTCCACAAGTCTTGAAATTGCCAAGGTTGCACACTCCAGTCCTAGAGCTTTAAAATATGTTTGGACACTGCTATCTTATGGTACCCGCATGGGAGCCTCTGAATGGAACAATTCTTGCCCCCTCATTGGTCTGGAGAGGAATTCCAAGAAGCTGATCCATTCATTGGGTCCTCTTTCTACTGTGACCACTGGATCCATCTTCAGTCCGCCATTGTTTCCCTGGAAGTTGTCACGCGCCGTTTCTATAAAGTGCAATGAAATTTGATCAGGGTTGATCAAATAGTATCAACATAGTGAGGTTGATTTGCAGATTCAGCCTGAAAAATAATTTTTGAGAAGTATTTGAAACAGTAGAATCAGTGGAATAACTTGCCTCCAGAATTTGTGACCGCTCCAACTCTCGACATTTTTAAGAAGAGATTGGACAAGCATTTGTCTAAAATGGTATAGGGTTTCCTGCCTGAGCAGGCGGTTAGACTAGAAGAGCTCTAAGATCCCTTCCAGTTCTGTTATTCTATATCCATTCAATACTTGGGCAACCAATTTTAAGAGATGGAGAGGTCATCGGCAGGATTGTCAGACAGAGATCTACCTGTCCTCCCTCAGCTAAAAGAGCAAGGTGGGACATGAACTAGTGAATCACATCTTGCAGTAATTGAAACAATACACATTCATTTCTGAAGAAACTGCTCCTCCAAAGATTATTAAGTCCAAGGCATAATGTTGATAAGTTACAGTTGTATATATAGTCACAACATCCTACATTATAAAATTTATATAGTGCTGATAATTGGTCAACATGATTTTCCTGTTATGACCTTTTAAGAAGATCATGTTTTTGAACATGCTTTTTTAAAAAAAGATTGTCAATCCTAATAGGCTCACACTTAAAAGTCTTGTTTTTATCTTTTGTGAAAACTATAAGCTTTGTCTTTGCTTCCTTTGATATTTTTTATAAAGACCTGCATGATGAATTAAAGGTTTATTCTGTTGTCTTTTCAGCTTGTCATGGACTTCCCTGAGTAATGTTCCTCCTACTGATTAAGTTTCTTTCATGCCATTTTTAGACTTGAATGTTAGCTCTATTTTTTTTCCTGATTGATCTTAAATTATATTACTACAAGGGGAATACAGTATTCGGCTTTCAGTCATTTATAAAAGTGCTAGCCAGATCACTCTTTGGGGAAAAAAGAAAAGAAATTGAGTTTGGGATTTTGGTACTTGTATAAATATAGATAATGTGACCTGGAGTCCTAAATTTAGTATTACGGAATCTGGTTCTAAAATAATTCATTTAGACATTTCAAGTGAACTATAAGGCAAAGAATGAAAGCAGAGTTGAATCCAGCAATAAATATGTTTCCAATGTCCTCATAAAGAAAACAAATCAAAGAAACTTCACACATTTCATTTTATTTAATTGCTATAATTGTGGCCTCAGTCATATAATAAGATGATGTTCTGATCACTGAATTTTGAACGTTTACATATTATGTTTCACATTAAAGTGACACAACCATAGGCAGTTCTAATTGCTCAACTTAATTTTAGGGCACTGTTGTAGGAGGACTCCATACCACTTCAAAAGCAGCTCTGTGACCTGTGATCTCATTATGTTGGGCTGTGTTCCAGAACTAATCTGGTTTATTTCTGGTTCATCTACAGTTTATTAGAAAATACTGTATAATTACATAGGGTTTTTTTTAATGTTGCACTTCAGTGAAGCTTGTGAACTGTCTGTTCTTCCGTTTGTAGGAACTGTTTTTTCTCCATGCTTTCCGGTTCTCGGGTTTCAGGCCTTTCAAGAGGAAAGGCTGCTTGACAGCTTTCTCTCATTTGAATTGTTAGGATCCCTCCCCCTCCCCCCCTTACAACTAGACAATGGCACACACCATGAAGTAAAGGAATGGATGAGATAGTTACAGTGGTGGGTTAGCCCCCGGTTCGGACTGGTTTATAGAACCGGTACTAAAACCGGTGGGAGGCTCCGCCCGCCGACCCTGACATCATCAAGAAGCTTCTGTGAATGTGCAGAAGCACATGTTTGCTTGCTTTGCATGCATGCATGAGCGGCCCCTTTGCGAACCGATAGTTAAGTTAAGTAGAACTCACCCCTGGATGGTTATAAATAATTCATTTTACTTCCCGGTTTCATGGAGAGTAAGGGTTTGGCCATTTCAGTGATGGCAAAACCTGTAGTAGCTTGAAGAAGGATAGCAACATTTGCTTCTTCTCGGTATTACAGTATTGGCAGGTTTGAAGATCTGGGGTCATTTTAAAACTGCTTTTGGGGAATTGGGAAATAAAATTAGCGCAGGTGTGGCAGTGCTCCCAGTAAATAGAATGTAACCTCCACTCTGTTTAACATCCACTGTTTAAATAAATTGGAAGTGTGTTCTGGGACCACTCTGCTTTTGGAAGTGGGAGAATTTGATTCTATCAAACTGGATTCTCCTCATTGACCTCCCCTGCCCCAGGTGAATCACCAGTTTAGAGATGTGGTTCAGACCTGGTGGTAGTAGAAATGGGGGAGTCTTTATCCTGAGGCAGCAGAAGATCCCTGGGTAGCTCCCTTGTGAATAATTGTTGATGGGGAGGGTTATTTGATGAAGCAGGAGAGCCACTGCAGCTCAATTGTCTTGGTATCAAATTTTAACACATGGCTCTACCTATCTGTCAACACTTACCTCCTTCCCCAGTTCCAATCCCTTCCCACATTAAGGAAATTATTAATGGCTATTTGTTTCCACCAGCTGTTGATGTTTAGTGGGAGGGAAAGGAGGGAAAGCTGGGGAATCCATGAATCACTTAACATACTCTGCTCACAGGAAGTAAAAACAGCACTATTTGAGAGGGGGTTACTTTAACTGAAGAGGGAGGGCTAATGGGGACAGCAAATATTAAGGCATGGTAAATTTCTTTTGGCTGAAGGATGGGTTGATGAGATTTTATCTTAATCCTGGGGAAAAGCCCTTTGTATCTCAATTCTGGTGACCAGTGAATGAATGGGTGATGTCAGATTTGTTTGGAAGGAAGGAAGGAAGGAAGAAGGAAGGAAGGAAGGAAGGAAGGAAGGGTGAAATCCAGCAGGTTCTGATAGGTTCTGGAGAACCGGTAGTGGAAATTTTAAGCAGTTTGGAGAACCGGCAAATACCATCTCTGGCTGGCTCCAGAGTGGGGTGGGAATGGAGATTTTGCAATATTGTTTCCCTAGGAGTGGGGCGGAAATGGGATTTTGCAGTATCCTTCCCCTGCGACGCCCATAGATAGATAAATTGTATTAAATAATATTGTTTAATGAAACATTGCAGATGACTCTTCCTATGTTCCATTATTTAATATTATTTATTTGTTTGTATTTCGAAGGCATATGCATGTAAGGGAACAAGCAGCTTGTTTGTTTGCATGAATAAATAATAAATACTTTATTCGATTTATATCCTGCTTTTCCCCCAAGGAACACAGGTAATAAAGGTAATAAAACTGACAACTTCATTTCAATCCTATCCTCCACCATGAGCAAAAGAAAAACTGCATCAACTACATTTCACTCATTGATATTGAAAATTCTGCCTCTGTAAAAAGGCTGAACAGTGATAGCGTTCTTATTTCTTAGTTTTTGAAATGTGGAACAAGTTAAAGCTATAGTAGATTTTCCTAATTATTTCAATACCTTTCCACTGAATCACTCTCCTTAACATATGGTGTGGCAAAGATAGGTGAACAGAGGCAATTGCTTAGAACAGCTAGTTTATCCAACTCTTATTGTGACAACTAATAGATTGAAGTCCCAAATGTCTTTTTTAAAAGAGGCAACTGGACTTTCTGGTTTTTCTTTGAAGATGTTTCACTTCTCATCCAAGAAGCTTCTTCAGCTCTGACTGGATGGTGGGAAATGGAAATCCAGTCAGAGCTTGAGAAGCGAAATGTCTTCGAAGAAAAAAACCAGAAAGTCCAGTTGCCTTTTGAAAAAAGCACTTTTGGGACAACCATGACCTGGATGACTGTGAATCTCCATAGACATTTAACAGATTGAAGACATGGAGGTGTCTTCACAGGTAACAGGCATGTTACCTGTTAGTTCAGACTCTTTCTGAACACTGATTTAGTGCTCTTCTGAAGAAGTGCTAAACCAAAGTTTAAAAATTTGTTTGGCTGGCTGGTCACAGGTGTGGATAGGTGAGGATGAAATGGGAGGGATTGATCCATGATGAACCAGCTATGTCCTCAACTAGTTCTGGAAAAGAAATGCCATTATTGTGAATAAACAGTCATAGCCAGCAGCACATGTTCTGAGAGGTGGCAAAATTCTATAGGCCTCAAAGAAATAAAACTGTAAGAAGGCTGCCACACAAATTCTCTTACAGTAAAAGCCAAGGAAAACTCATTGTACACTCACTAGTATCAGAACCAGTAGCCAAAAATTGGCGGAGCTACCTCTCTTTCCTTGTTTCAGTTGAACATCTTTGCAGCTGAAGACTTAATGCTTAGCCCTGTTTTAGGCCTTGTGCTCTTTTTTCTCTAAAGAGGAGACATCCACATATATACATGTAAGACCTGACAAATATTTTGGAAAGTGGCAGTCAAACACTATGTGGTACATAACTTTGCAAAGCCAAGCATCTGATAGAAGCTAAAATGGCCATGGTGAACAGTATGCAGTGTCAGGAGGAGAACAGTCATGCTAATGGTGGCTTACAGAACTTAAATAAATCCTTACTCCTGGTGTATAACCAACCACACTATTGATGAAATATCCTACGTATACCCATTGTTAATTATTCTGGAAGCAGTGAAAAACATTAAAACCAGGTAGCTAAAAGTGACTGGGAATAAGATTAAGGCAGTGTCAGAAGAACATGAGAAAAAACAACTTGAGCCTGTAACCCAGGGGTGCTATTCAACAGTTCTAACAGGTTCTGGAGAACCAATAGTGGAAATTTTGAGTAGTTCAGAGAACTGGCAAATACCACCTCTGGCTGGCCCCAGAGTGGGGTAGGAATGGAGAGTTTGCAGTATCCTTCCCCTGCCATGCCCACCAAGCTACACCACGCCCAACAAGCCACACCCACAGAGTCAATAGTAAAAAAAATTGAATTCTACCACTGCTGTAATCATTTTATGACGTCTTTTAGGCTGGAGATAGTGACTGTTCTTATATCACTCCGCAAACTCCACTTCGATAGAAGGAGTTTTCTGTCTCCAGGCTTGTGATTCTGGGATTTGGCAATCAGGAAAGCACACAACTGGAAAAAGCTGGCACATACCCTCTAATGTACTACCAAATCAATTGATTTTATTAGTTATGTCAGAACTGAGAACCACCCTCTAATAATACATTGAGAACAGCTGATAATATTGTTTTGACATATCTCTTTGTGAATCATTTAAAAATTTACCTTAAACAAAGTTTTTCCTATCTCTGTGTCTTTTTCCATTTTCTCTTCTCCTGATTTTCTTATGTATACAAAGCATGTTTTTTTAAAAAAGACAGTAAAACTATCACAAGGCATCAAACATCTAAGACAGTAACTTGGCTTCACAGTATTTATTTACGGTAGCTAATGCCTTTGGCTATGAACCGTTGTATGAATAAGTCTATAGAGAATGCCCTGTTACAGAGAAAAGCACAGTTTAATTTAAAGGCCTGAATATAGTGTTTCATTTCTGTTCTATTGTGTAATATGTGTAATATGTGGTTTATAATTTTTTTAAGCGAGATTGGAGTGAGAAAGTATTAGAACCACTTGGAAGGAGAAGTAATATATCCAGAGGTTGGCGTCACATAATGTAAAACCAGTTCGCCCAGCGAACATGAGCGCATGCGCACAACACGGTGATATAAGATGAAATAGCACTGGGGTAGGCGGGTGGGGCACCCGCCGGTTGGAACTACTGGTTTGCCCTAACCAGTCAGAGCTAGCAGCAGCCTACTACTCCATATACCCTTATTGATCTAGGAATCATGGTCTCCTTGTTTCAGTTTGAACCAGCAAAATGAAAAGAACATTCAAAGATGTATATCACAAGGATCATATTTTCCACTGATCTGCAAATATTTAACATTGTGTGGCACAATAGCAAGCAGAATAAATAATCATTTCAGAATATGGACTGCTAGTAATATCATGTCAGTTATTTTAAGGACAAATTTATTTGATAACATTTCTGTATTTACATTTCCCCCTTCAAAAAAACTACAATGTTAATTATGATATAAAAGTTGCATATAATGAAACCAGTTTCATCAGGAAATTTTTGGAAACCCCCCAAATTATCATATTTTCAAAAATCTGTGTTTTATGAGCATGCAATCATTTTTCTTTTCTTATATCGTAACATTTAAATAAAATATTTACTTTATAGGACATGTTCATACAATTGTGCCCAGTCTCACAGCAGTGGCATCCACTCATCTATTATCCCGAATCTTATTCCTACGTTACTAAAAATAGCTAGATACAGGTAGCGTTCGACTTACAACCACAAGTCGGACCTAAGCAGGGCAGTTGTTAAGGGAGTCACAACTGATTTTATAATCTTTTTTTGCCATGGTTGTTAAATGAATCAGTGCAGATGCTAAGTGAATCATGTAGTCATTAAGCGAATCCGGCTTTCTTCATTGACTTTGCTTGTCAGAAGCTGACTGGGAAGGTCACAATTGGGTATTCAGGTAACAATTGGGTATTTTTCCAAGAGCCTGAATTTTGATCATATGACCGTAGGAATGCTGCACCATAAGTGCAAGAACAGGTTGTAAGTCACTTTTTCAATGTCATTGTAACTTTGAACACTCACTAGACCAGTGGTTCTCAACCTGTGGGTCGCGACCCCTTTGGGGGTTGAACGACACTTTCACAGGGATTGCCTAAGACTATCGGAAAACACATATTTTCAATGGTTTTAGGAATAATTTTATGACTGGGGTCCCCACAACATGAGGAACTGTATTAAAGGGTCGCGGCATTAGGAAGGTTGAGAAATACTGCACTAAACGAATGGTTGTAAGTCAAGGGCTTATCTGTACTTGTAGAAATAATGGAAAATAATGGAAAATTGCATCCCATGTGAGTGTTAAAATAATACTGAACTCTGTAAATGAAATGAATGGAACAGGCCACCAGCTTATCTTTTGCAATAACAGATAATTTTTGCAATATGTGAAAGCGTGGGGTTTGATTTAGTTATAGTGCAATTCTAAATGGAAATAATGTTGTTGACTTCTCCCAAAATAATTATGTGAAAGTTTGCAGTTTTACAGAACCTTCTTAACTCTCCAATCCTCCCACCATGAATTTAGCAATATGGGAGAGACCGTGGAATGGCATTTCCTCATTTTTTGTTTTGCTCCTGGGGATAGTTTACTTTATTTTATAGATAGCTTTGCATTGAACTTGATTTAAGGAATTTATTAGTCTTAGTGGATAGCTGGCACACATAGAGTCCAGGAAGACTGGATTTACTTACTCTGTGGCACCTCTTGATACTCAGAGGGTGATATCCCCCAATGTCAAAATAGTAATGCTTGCAAGAGGTGTGGGGACATACTTCTCATCTAAGAATAAAGAACTGGGGGAACAGACAGACCCTCTGGCCTTGGGGTTATCTCCCAAGGGACAGCTTTCATGCATTTGCAGTTACTTATCGCTTGGCTGACATATTTAATGTTCCAAAAGCAAACATTATGTTTCAATAATATTGATCAATTGCCTCTCAGTCTGAAGGCCTTCTAGGACAATATACAAAATTATAAATTGATAAGAGAAATGTATAAGTCTGAAAGTTAAAACAGTACACTACACTCTAAAAAAGTGGTGAATAAGAAAAAAGCAGAAAAGTATTTTAGTTGAAGAGCAACTCAGACTGTAACATAGTCTGCCTGCCTGCCTGCCTGCCTCTCTCTCTCTCTCTCTCTCTCTCTCTCTCTCTCTCTCTCTCATATATCAGGGCATTCCAGGACTGCTAGCTAGACTCAAGAGAGAGTCTAAGAGAAAATCTTAGGAAAAGTACAAACAACGTCTGTATTGTTTCCAATAAAACTTCATGAACATATTCATGAGATCATTAGATACTGAACTCCTCTTGAAAGAAACCTTATTTAATATTACATATATTTCTAACATAAATTCAGGGATTTTCATAAATCATTCTTCCCCTAGGCAGGTATCCTCCAGGTGTGTTACAACTATTATGTTGACTGGAAATTCTGGGAGTTGTGGTCCAAGATATCTGGAGAGTATTCAGTTCTGGAAAGTTGCTTTAAGCAAATGCAAGCCAAACACTACAGCTTTGCCTCAGTGCAAATTTTCTTCTTTCAATTTAAGCCATTTTCCAATCAGTGTACATAAGCCAATGCTTTGTCTTCATTGAGGGACTTCTTTCTTTCCTTCATGTTCTTTTATCATTTTTAATCTTTTTTCCAGCATTGCTTTCCATTCGTTTCTGAGTCTGGAAGAAAGGCAGATGGTTAGCTTAACCAGAAGGAGCCTTACTATGGCCGAGTCAATGGAGAATGTACTATCTTTCTTTTTAATTTCCCATAACCAGGAAAGGTTGGGCAAATTTTTAAAATTTCTCCTACATTTTTCCAAGCAATTCTTGCTTCTCTCAACTGGGTATGATCACCTTAGATAGAATATATGAGAGTTTGTTGTAGTGATTAAGGGATTGGGCAAGAAACTGGAAGACTGTGAGTTCTAGTCCCACCTTAAGCACGAAGTCAATTTGGTGACCTCTTCAGCCAGTCACTCTCTTTCAGCTCTAGGGAGCAGGCAATGGCAAATTATTTCCATAAAAATTTCAAGAAAATTGCAGGAACTACTCCAGGTAGTTGCCAGGAGTCAAAAAGTGACTTAAAGGAGAAAGAAAAGGAGGGAGGGAGGGAGGAAGGAAGGAAGGAAGTCCAGATGGAGAACACTGCTATGCCCAAAATGTCCTACCATATTGCCATTCTGGGGAATAGGGAATTATCTTTTCTCTAAATCAGAAATTGTTCTGGTCTCATTCTCACACATCTGCTGCATAAACTGTTTGTGAGATTTACAAATGAAATCAATCACAAATCGTCAGCCAAGTACTCACTCACTTGGTCAATGCACTTCTCTGTAAACGGTCTTTCTCGGCTTTCGAATGCTGAGTTTGCTTCTCAATGGTCTTTTCCCAGAAGATTTTCAGCTCACCAGTCTCACAGGCAAGGAATTCATAGCGAAAATATTGATTGTTCATTTTCTGTAAAGGGGAAAGAGAAAATTTTCCCCACCCCAAATTAGAAATTTAAAAACTGCTTCGTTCTTCCATAATGTTTCTGCTATGGCCTATTGTGCAAGGAACACATAATTTCACAGAAACATATTAGGTTGTTTTTCATTCCTAAAGCTCGTAAGAATTGTGAGCAGTAATTGTTCATTTAATAGAGGATGTGATTAAAAAAGCAAAGCAAAACAAAACCCTCCATCTTTTGCTTCCACATAACTGTAAACATAAGAAAGATGTGCCATCAAGTTCTTCCATCATCCAATTACATTTTAATACATTCTGAAAAGAAACTAATTACATAATTAGGATTCCATGTGATTTGGCCCTATTATAACTAGACTATAAGTTCATAGCAGACATTTAAATGTTCAAAGCCTATGATTTTGGAGAATATTTTCTGATTTTTGTACCCCAAAATGGTCAGATAAGAGAGGAAAGGAAGAAAAAGCAAGTTAGAAGCTTTCTTTTTTTGTTTTTAAATGTCTAGGGAGGTTTTCAGTCATCAAGGTCGTGGTTGTCCCAAATGTGCTTTTTCAAGAGGCAACTGGACTTTCTGATTTTTCTTTGAAGATGTTTTGATTCTCATCCTCATCCTCATCTTGTTTTTAAATGAACAAAAATTCTCATGGGAAATTAAATTCTCTTAATTCTCATGGAAAATTGACAACCACAGAGAAATTGAGAATCACAAGTAAATCCTTTCTGGTTAAGGTCATCTTATTTTTAACCAGCCTTCTAAAACATTTCCACTCCTAAAACTGCTGAATGGCAATGTATTCAGCTAAATTGACTACAGAATTTGGACCAGATGCATTAGAAGTATCTGGAACTCCTAAATTGTTATTTTAATTGGGAAAAAACTTGTAATGATCTAAACCTTCAGAATTTTATAATGGTACACATGATAACCTATGATGGTAGGCATGGCAAGTTCATAATCATAATCATAAGTTTATTTTTCCAAACATATATAAGATAACAGGTAAAAGTATAAACATAATTTGAATACATGAAAAGAGTAAGTAAAAAGGAATAAGTTACAAGAAAACTAAAGCATTCAAATACTCTGTTTTACAAGCCAATGGGGATAGCATGTCAAAGAATGTTAAATATGTGTCTTTTGTTCATAAAATGCATTTCATCAAACAGGATTCTTTGTTAAGTGTATTGCATAGTACTGATCGTTTTGTCATCACTTTTGCATGGCAGGAATATTACTGTGATGTGTGAACCCAGTCAATGAATTGAAATGGTTTTGCTGAATCAGGGGTTGGTTGAATGCCAACTTCATTGATAAAGGATCTCTTCAACATATGGTAGGACATCGGTACTCTACTAGTAGAGATGTCAGCTTGGAAATTGGCCTTATATTTAATGACTTTCTACTTTCTCCAGACTATTCTTCAGTAATGTTTTAAGTCTTAAGGACAAACTACCATGTTTCCCTGAAAATATATTTTTTTGAACCCAGAAATAAGCACTTGGCCGTATCGCCATGCGGTCAAAAGCCCGATTGGGCTTATTATCAGGGGATGTCTTATTTTTGGGAAAACAGGGTACATGTGTAATGTGAAGGTGGCATATCTCTCTACCTTGTAATTACTGATAAGAGGTTGTTGTTTTTTTTAATTTGATTTATATGCCTCCCTTCTCCGAAAACTCAGGGCGGCTTACAATGCGTTAAGCAATAGCCTTCATACTTTTTGTATATTTATACAAAGTCAGCTTATTGCCCCCCAAACTCAATTTACCTACCTTAGAAAGGATGGAAGGCTGAGTCAACCTTGAGCCTGGGGAGATTCGAACTGGTGTAATTGCAGACAGCTGGATATTAATTACGGTGCTTTAGTCTGCAGAGCTAAACCAGGCTCCATAGCAGAGTTAGGGTCTGAGTTAGGATCGTAGCATGTGACAAAGGAAAATTGAAACTTCCCATGTGTAAAAATGTATAAGAAGAAAAAATGATTGCCAATTGGAAGTTTATGACTGGTTTTTAAATGTCTGCATATGGATGCATGTCTGAATGTCTGTAATGGTCAAGGTCAGAAAGGAAACAGCACCTGATTCTAATCCTAATTAGGAGTCTGCTATTTCTTAATAAATGGAAAGGTTAAAAACTACAGGTGGTGTCCTTGAGAAAATAAAACCTATGTAACAAACTACTATTGTGTTATAGTTGCCACAAATATTTTCAGATGATTAGTTCTTTAAAAAATCAGCAGTATAATTTTCTTGCTTCTTTATATATATATATATATATATATATGATCTAGCAAAACTATTTTTATGAAAAAATATTGCTAGAATAATAAAAGCACGAGAGCTAATTTGATTACACTGTAGTTTGAAGGAGATAAAGAGGCCACTTGGGGACCACTGGTCATGAAAGTGAGATCTTAGGAGGCGGGTTGTTTTATTAGGAAATAATTCTTATTCAGTGCTCATTAGGGATTGTTCTGAATGACAAAATGTATTGATTTTTCAGTTAATCTTTGCAGTATATAGATTAATTTCGAATTAAAGTGAAGAAGATTAACATTTGCTCATGATTGCAGAATCATGTTCCCTTAAAAAGTATAATTTCCTTGGAAACGATAAGCCAATACGTTGCCTACTTTTTAATGTTATTTCTTTGGCAATCACTTCTAGGCAAATACTATTTTATATCAAAAAGAATGCATAGGAGTGCATATCAGCACCATCTCTTCTTCCCCCTGCCTGCTCTACATTGGTTAATGGCACTGCAATCAAACCATTAATAAAATTGAGAAATTATCCTGAGGTTTGTTATAACAAAGCTTGTTTGCTGCACAATGGGTTCTCAGCTTATTTGTGTATACTGTATATAGAACAGCTTTTCCCCAAGATGAATTGGGTTGCAGCTCTCATATTTTACAGAAAGCATGCAGTTGACACATGACACAATTGAATAGAGTAGCTAATGTTTTCAAAGTTAGGAATGAAATTCAAACTTATTGTACTAAACAAAATTCAAAAGGCAATTTAGAGGAAATCCAGAGAAATGGGAACCTGTTCCGAGAAGGGCAGTGGGCATGATCAGAGAACTAGAAATTAATCCCATGAACGAGTGATTCACAGAGCCTGCAATGCTTGAGAAAAGGCATCTGGAAAGAAGGAACACCTGTAGTGATCAGAGGATATAAAAGAAAAGAAGTTTTAGGAATTGTTCGAACTTATAGGAGAGCTCTGGACAGACAACAGTGGGTTTAAATTGGACAAAGGTGGATTTTGATTCCATGTTAGACAAAAATAACCCAACTATAAAAGCAATTCAACCGAAGAACCATTCATCTAGAGATGATGGTCTTGCTTTCCAGGGATATGTTTAAGATAGGAGAATTGAACACACTTTTGGTCTGGGAATCTTTAATTTGGATTTCTGTATTGAGCAGGAGATCAATACCTTAGATCAGAGATGTCCAGCCTTGGCCATGGCTTCTCATGGCTGGCTGGAAAATTCTGAGAGTAGAAGTCTATAGGTCTTAAAGTTGCCAAGATTGGACAACTGCCTTAGATGCTCTCTTTCTGTTCAGCACTTGGGATTAAATTCAAAGAACTGAATGATAAAATGAGAATGTTTTTGACTTCAACACCCTGCACTGATCGGGAATCCATTAAAGCACCTCCAACAGAGAGCTCTCCAGCCTCAGTTTCAATACCTCCCCCCCTCCAAAGGGGGGGAATCAACAACCTCCCTTGGCAATCAGTATGATTTCTGTTAATTCTTTAAGAATGCTATGTCATATACAGTAAAATGATGTTATTTCCTAAGAAAAATAGAGGTGAAATGGTATTTCCTATTCTACCTGTAGCAGATGACTGAACAAACTTGCAGGGAAAATAAAATCTATCAGCTTTTCAGGTACTAGTTGCCTCCCAGACTGTGTCATGAATTGGGCACTGCTTGCTACCTTTCCCCTCACTGTCTTCTAAATTTCTTTTCCTAGAGCAAATATGAAGACTAACTTTTATAGTTCAACCACCCATAGTCTCTGCATTCACCCAAAGACTTACTATCCCTCTCAGTCAGGGTAAGAAACACAAAGCTGAGAACCACTAATCTTCATATAAATTAAATCACTGGGTTGGAAACTCAAAGATCTTGTATGTCAAGCACAGAAATAAACCCTTTGAAGTGGGCAGTTGTTTTCAAAGCTTGAATGTGTGCACTGCAGTGTTTTGGCTTTTTCTCTTTGAAAAACCAACCTTATGCCATGAAGTAGGTTGCCTGTCGTGCTTGTGTTCAGTTCTGAAAAATAAAATGGATTACAACAAGGCAAGCATTAGATGAAACGCTGTAGTCCAAATCCTTCAGCTCCTCTGTGGTTGTGGGCATTGGGTCCTTTATTGTGGGTTCCTCTTGCACATTTCTATATGATTGCTTATGTATTATCTTTAATCCTTGAAGTCTGAGGAAAGATTTGTTCTTGTATTAGTGACTTGCTTCCTGGGGTTGCTGCAAAACTCTGAAGCACTATTATTGGATTTCTCAGTGGTTAGCATGATGGAGCCTAAGGGCCCTTCAACACCTGCATAGTTCTTGGTTCCCAAACTCTCAAAAGCAATGTGAAGACAATCTGTGATTTTCTGTCTGGAACAGCTGAGGATAGAAAATGTGCTCCCCTGAGCTACTGCAGGTTTTGTAGGAAAAAAACAAACCACCAAAATACCCAACAGAAAAAAATTCCCACTGGTAGTCTTATTTACAATAACAATTTTATCAATGGTTACAATTTAAAAGAAAAAAAGTTAATACAAACTAAATAAAGAGTAAATACAAAAAAATAAAAAATGCAGAAAAGAAAGAAAAATAGAAAAGATAATAGAGGAAAAAAAGAAATATATAAACAAACAACTTCCCCTTCCATCACAGTAAGCATAATCTGTTTTCATATCATTCTCTTTTAATATATAGCAAATGTATATTTTGTATCTCATATTCTACCTTTTATCTATGGACAAATCCATAAAGCATTGTCATTGCAGTCCTGATAGCAAAAATCCATTCAGAATTACCAGAGAGAGCAACATATTTATTGTAATCTTAATCAAATAAACCAACTTTTGGCAATCTTGGTCCTGAATCGCTTCAAGCTTGATTTATTTTCATTTTTTTTCATTTGGTCTTTTCCCCCAAATTTATTTTTCTTTACTTCTTTATTTATTAGATTTGTGTGCCGTCCATCTCATTAAGGGAGGACTCTGGAAATCCTTCAAAACCTTAATAAGACTCTTTTGTAAATCCAATATAGGAAAGTTATCCAAGTCACTGTTTTGGTTTGTTATTTGTATGTTTCTTTAAGTCATTAAGACACCAGCAGCTTTCATTTGTATATCAAATATATCATTTTTTTCCCACATTGTTCTTGTTATTTTTAAGACAAGACATGCATCTATCATTTTTAAATGCACATTCAAATCAATTTCAGTCTTGTTCAGTAGAACTTGTCCCTCTTTCACAACATTAAATAAACTGGGTGTAACAGAAGCTAAAGGACGCGGTGGCTCAGTGGCTAAGACACTAAGCTTGTTGATCGAAAGGTCAGCAGTTCAGCGGTTCGAATCCCTAGTGTTGCATAACGGGGTGAGCTCCTGCTACTGTCCCAGCTTCTGCCAACCTAGCAGTTTGAAAGCATGTAAAAAATGCAAGTAGAAAAATAGGGACCACCTTTGGTGGGAAGGTAACAGCATTCCGTGCGCCTTTGGTGTTTAGTCATGCCGGCCACATGACCACGGAGATGTCTTTGGCCAGTGCAGGCTCTTTGGCTTTGCAACAGAGATGAACACTGCCCCCTAGAGTTGGAAATGAGTAGCACATATGTGCGAGGGGATCTGTCAGAAGCTAAACATATTGGGACCTGTTTATTAAGGATAGCAAAGAAATTTAACAAATAACTTTAGGCTGCTATAATTCACTTATGTAACAGACCATAGTTTAACTCTTAGTGCAGTATGCGAATGACTATAGTCACATATATAAGCCATAACAGGTTTGTCATTTGTTAATCTTGCAGTTGTACATTAAGAGTTGTACAGACTTTGCCACTGTCATTTTCTTGTGACAGTTGTTAAATGCAGTTGTTTAGTAACATGATTGTTAAGTGAATCTGGCTTCCCTATTGGCTTTGCTTATAAGATCTCAAAAGGAGCCACATGATCCCAGGACACTACAACCGTCATAAATATGAGTCAGTTGCCAAGCGGCCAAATTTTGCAATGGTTGTAAGTGTGTAACTGCAATGGTTGTAAGTGTGTACCTGCAATGGTTGTAAGTGTGAAAAACAGTCATAAGTCACCTTTTCACTGTGGTTGTAACTTTGAATGGTCACTGAATGAACTGTTGTAGATTGAGGACTACTTGTATATGTTTCCACCTAAAAAAGTAAAATAGAATAATGACTTGGAACCTGCTTCAGAGGTTGTAGAAAAAATGCTTTTAAATGCCTCTGATGATCCAAGCTGAGTTGCCTGATCGGCAGAGGCTTTTCAAAGAAAAAAAACCTCTGCCGATCAGACAACTCAGCTGGGATCGTCAGAGCCTTTTGAAAGCATTTTTTAACAACCTCTTCACCGAAGAGGTTGTAGAAAAAATGGTTTTAAAAGTAAAAAAAAAAAAAGTTGGCCATGCCCACCCAGTCACATTACCCCCCAAGCCATGCCAACAGAACTGGTAGTAACAAATTTTAGATTTCACAACTGCCTTAAACAAATCATGGCCCTGACTACTTTTGTAATGCAATCCTGTACTTCTGTATAACTGCCCTGCCTCAATTGTTCCCAATTTGCATCTGGAGACCATAATATAGAAGTCTAATCTCACTACCAGCATACTACCAATCTTTCTTGGTATACTAAAACAAACAAATAAATAAGCAAATGGTCCAAATCTTGTGAGATTGTTAATTCTTGCAAAATGCTGATTTCTCATTCAATATCTTGTAAGACTTCACAACAAGAGTCTAACCCACCGGTGTCAAACTTGCCACGTCCCATTGCTGTCAGGTGACATTTTGTGACATTTTTCCCATTCATGGAGCTGGGATAGGCGTGGCCTGTGCGTGATGCATCCAGCCCAAGGGCTGCCAGTTTAACATCCCTGCTCTAACCTCTTGTGAGATTTGACGATTTCAAAATAATTCAACTTTTTTTTTTAAAAAAATGGAATTTTGAGATGTTATGGGAAAACAGGATTCTCTTATATACTATGTTGCCTGTTGCAGGCATTGTAGTATTACCCAACCCTTTGCTTGGACCATGTTCCTGAAACACTTTTACTGACAATAGATGGATTTACGCAAAGAAAAGGATTTGGAAATGCTTCTTTACATGACAAGGGTAATGAGGGGAACAAGTTCAAAAACAGAGAATGTAGCTTTAAGCAGGAACTACTCCTTCCCTACTTAAATGCCGAATTTTTAAATCTTTGAAGATGAGCAAATAGTAATGTTCTGAAAACTATGCAATCTGTTTCAGGTAGTCTTTCTGTAAATCTCTGGGGTTAGTCCCGACCTGAGCTAGCCTGTAACTGCTGCAGAAGTTCTGACTGAATGAGATTTAATTTAAGCCTGCAGTGACAAGCTTGCCAAAAGACAACAATGAGAAACCTGCTCCCAGGCAATCATTTCTGACACTGGACTAGTTGTAAACAGGGTGAGCAGATGCATCGGCTGCCAGATGAAAGAAACAATCGGACAGAGTTCAGAAAACATTTTTACTATACGAGATACTATAGGAAAGCTTATTTTTAGATTTAATCATATTAGATTGCACTGATTATTTTGAGATTGCATTTGCAAAGGTAGGGCTCATAGGGATTGGACAACTGTGTTACCAGAGAGATAAATGAAATTCAGAAATAGTACTAATGTTGTTATCTGGAAAGCAAGATAGATCAAATGTATCTCAGTATCTGCAAGATAGAGGAAACTATGAAAAAATAGGAGCTTCCGTCTGGCATTTACAGCCATGTCCAGTATATAAGGATTATGGCAGGATAGTTTTCAATTTCCCAGAAGCAGCTGATTTAGGTAATTTCCCTAGTAATCACTTATAGCATCTTCTAGAGTCACACAGAAAATATTAATATGAAACATATAAGACTGATGGGGTGTGTGGCATGAATATTTCTAATCCTCATAATTCATACATGAAATACCTCATTCGGTACTAACCTTCCTCTGGCCCAAATGGTTAATCAGGAAAGGCAACTGGCTTTCTGACTGGGTTTAGCATGCCTGCTTATGCTTGCTTAAATATCATTATTGATCCGATGAGAATTGGCGGTGTTTCCAAAACGCTAAACCAAACCAAACCAAACATGCCACAGTCTGATTTAGTACAATATGTGAATCTAAGATTTTATGGCGATGTACCTTAGTCTTCCTCAGCACTGTTCCCTCTAGAAGTTTCAGATTTCAGCTTCCACTGTTGATTGGTAAAAGAATATGCCACAATGGAATTATGGGGACCGAAGTTCAGCACACTTAGAGATCAATAGTCAGAGAAGAAAAGAATGGAGGGAACATATCTTTATATAAGTCACTTCAGAGTTCCTAATTGTGTTGCAATTTTGCTAACACCTATGGTTGCAAGTAAATATTTTAAATCAGGATAATTATATGTTCCAGCCTATTAAAGTCTGGAGGAAGTAGGAAAAAAAGTATCCAATTTTGGAAGTCATCCCTGTAATGGAAAACTATATTTTTAGAGCATATGAGCTTCTTTCTAGCTTCAGGTTCATGTTTCATTTTTTTGTGCTATAAAGCCAAAAGAACCATGGGTTTTTCAGATGGAGACAATGGCAAATGTCAGGCCACTCCTATCATTTCCATTCCACTGAAGCCGATCACTAAACATCTTCACTTTTGTTGACCTTGCAACACAAATAACTTGCTGGAAGTGCTACAAGCCACCTACCAGCAGATCAACAGGAGAATTTGAAAAAATTACCTAATCAAATGCCGCCCTGCACTGAATTTGACGTGATAAAAATCTGCCCAATTCCATTCCAGACAATAGCATAATAACATAAAGTGCTAATACACCTAGCTATGTTTCTTGGAACATTGTGTGTGTGTGTGTGCGCGCGTGTGCGTGTTTCTGGTCTCTGTCACTCTTCATCTAACCAGTTATTATGAGATGAAGCTTCCCAGCTGACATTTCTCTGTTGTACTTAAAAAGTTCTGTGAGATACAAAAGGGAAATTGTCAGCAATTTTATAAACAAACTTTTTTTTTCTTAACAAGTTATAAACATGATAAGATGTTGCTACTGTAGCCAAAGGGAATGTAGGAGGGTTTGTCAGAAGTTCTAAGCACCAATTAACAATTTCCCAGAATTCTAGAATGCTGAACCCTTATGTGATGATCGTAAGGAGATACCTCCCTTGAATACAAGACCTTGGAGGTGGGATGTTATGAACTAAGAGGGAGAGAGCATCTCGGTTCCCTGAATGTGGATTTTTCTAAAATGTAATCCTGAGTTATAATAGAATATAAGCAATAGTTGAAAAGTAGATTTTTTAGGAAGATTGACTGTTGTTTGCTACTCAAGAAAAATATCCTTCCCTGATGACAAAGGTCTAGGCAGCAAATTTATTCAGTGGCCAATCCACCTTCTTAATAAACTTTGATTGAACAATACAGGTAGTAACTAGTTTCTACCCATTAAAAACAAGGCTTTAGGGAGCCATTGTTGTGTCATGACAGTCAGATGCAGTGGTTAGAACACTAAACTAGAAACCAGGAAGTTGTAAAATTTAATCCTAATCTAGGGGTGCGAACCAATTGAGAAAAATGTGCCAAGAAAACTTTAGAGTCTTAGTACAGGCAAGTTGAATCAAAAGGCCAATGTAGAAAGTTCCTGAAGATGTCTCCAACTCAGAGTGTAAGGAAGAAGAATCTGTGATAAAGAGCAAAAGAGGAGCTATATTTGAAAACTGATAAATAAAATGTATCAGTGCATATTAATCTGGTAGATGGATGATTTTATTACTTTAATTTTTACAGCAAAGCGTCTCACGTTTGGGCTGGCATATATGATCAGGAAACCAGACTTCAAAGAACTACAGATTCTAATGATTTAAAAACGCATTCCGAAATATTCTGATTTTTGAAGGGCTTTTAGCAAGATATTTATTAGCACCATATTGTTGTGCTGTCCTATGGGAAGCATAATTATGATTGATGTTGCATCAGAGCAGAATGCAAAGCCTCTCTAAAGACATAATGCAGCATTGCAAGCCCCAACATGTGAGGATTTGACATCCTGTCAGGGAAGAGAGCCCCTCCATCACATAACAGAAGGCTTACACAAGAAAGGGAAAGTGCTTCTGACAGCTGCGTTGTGCTCACAGAGGTTCAGCAATACTGTTTTGGTTAATCCTGAGATTCAACTCGGCAGCACCACATTGATAAGATCTTGTGGAAGGTTTGCTCCGATGTTTCTTCACCCCTTGTATTTTTCAAGAGGAACTGACAATTCGGCTTTCTTCCATTCTGTCTCTCAAACAGATAAGAGCAAGCAATCGTTGCATGATTCTGCAAACATGTTATGCGTTTAATGCTAATTGAAATATTTCATGGTAGAGTCACAGTATTAATGCAACTTTTCCCATCTTATCTTAGACATGTTTATGTGGAAGGTAAAAGCTGGATTAGGGGGTTTTATTATTATTTTTTTACTTCTTTACTTATACTTTGGTTAGGCACTCATTTTCTGGGTTTTTTTCTTCTTTTTCAATGGCAAATGGGTAATCTATTTGCACATCAAAACTGTCATGGAATGCTGCTGGCAAAAGCTGAATTAAGACACAAGGAGCCTTGGTTTGAATTTCGCCTATGCTATAAAGACAATCCAAGACTGAAACAAGGGAATAGGTTTCTCCTTTCCTCCCAGTTCTCTGACCAAATGGGAAAATCTTAAACCAGGAGTGTCCAACCTTGGCCATTTTAAGACCAATGGACTTCAACTCCCAGAATTCCCCAGCCAGCCATGGGTAGTTGAAGTCCACAATACTTAAAGTTGCCAAGGTTGGACACCCCATCTTATACCTTTACTAATAATGGGCCAGTGCCCTGCATTACATGTAAAGGCAACAAATTGGTATGTGGGCTTGAACAGGCACATTCAGCTTTTTCCTCCAGTGTGTTTACATTGCTCCTGCATCCCAATACAGGCAATCCTTCCTTAGTGATCACAGTTGGGGCTGGCAACTCCATGTTAAGCATGCTCAGCAACCGTAATTGCTAAGGGTAAAAATCATGTGACTGTGACAAGTTTATCATCTCAATTCTCATTTGGTCATTAAAAGCAAATCACCACAGTGTTTAAGTGAAACAGCAAATGACCACAATTTGTGATTTACTTCTACATTCTCCATTAACTCTTTTTGTCATAAGTTGATTGGGAAGTACACGAAGGGCAATTACATGACTGTAGGACACAGCGGCAGTAATCTGAAGATTGGTCGCAAAGTTTTTTTTTTTTACATCATTGTAATTTCAAATGGTCACAATAAGCAAAGATTACCTGTATATACTGTTAAATTGTGCTGATCTGCCTCTTCTGAACTCACATTGGCTGGCTGACACTGTACACTAAACCTTAAAATATTCTCTGTAAAGCACAATGACTGGATTTGACAATTTCCTAACTTCAAGCCAAACAAAACGTATCAGAATTTAGTGGGATGGGTGAATCTATTTATCAAATATAATTTTCATTCTTAAACCTACCCTTTTCCTCTAAGTTTATTAATGTCTTTAAGGCACTTGCCAAATGGCTAAAGAAAGAGAAACTTGGGAACAACTTTAGTTCAATTCCAAAGATACCCACTAGAGTTGGATTTTCTGCATAAGCAGAGAAGGGAGAATGTTTTCAAACCACCTCCATCAAATCTGGTAATGGATCTACTTTTCTTTTTACATTACATATTAATTTTACTGAAGATACTTGCATTGACTATTGTTCTTCTCCAACCATCTTTTTACCATTAGAAAAAAATTATCCAGCTTCACCTATTCAAAATAGTTCCACATTTTTTCATCATGGTTTGCATTGTCTATTTGATTGATGAGCAGCAATCTTTATAATGACAAGAATAAGCACGAGACCATTTACAAAATCAGGGTTCTGTCCCAACCTACACATGGACCATTTGCTTATCAACACTTTAAATGTATTCTCAGTTTGTACTGTCATTTTCGTGAAATATATTCTTTAAATGTAATCTTTCATTATCTTCCTATGTATAGCTTCATGATTCCATTGGCATAGTAACTTTTTTATAAGCATGACAGCTATTCTCTGTGGGCTACAACAGTGTCTCATTTTGGGCCAATATCAACATGAACTAATACAAGAAGTATTGCGATGACTGATGTATATTTGTGTGTGTGTTTAAGTATTTAGATATAATAAGCATGGAAGGCTCAAGGACAAATCAATTTGCAAGCATTTGACTTTCACTAAAGTTTGAAGAAGAAAAAAGAGTTCCAATATAAAACTCTCTAAAACATTTAGATTTAACTAGCATTGTACATTTGATGTCTAGATAGATAAAGATTTCAAAACCATGGATTAATTAATCAACTAATAAGGATAACTTTATTCTGCCCCCAATATCAGTGTGAGATACATACTGTGATGTTGGCTATTAACTGACATTTATCTGACACATGGTTGATTTTCTTAATTGAGTTCCCCAATTATTGAAAGGCATTTCAATGGAGAAATAGAAGTGAAGTCATTTCAGTTACAACTCTCTGTGAAATGTTGTTTTTTAGAAATTCAAAGAAAATCTTACTCCAGCGACGATATGGAAATCAGAAATACGTTTATGTTCTAGCTGAGATGTTTGTGGCTGCTAATTACTTCTTCTTTTCCCTGTGAGTTTAAAATTATGTATATAACTTTCCCATCTCATATTTTAATGTTATAACAATTTTGTCAGATACATTAGGTTATGAGATATGCTTCCTTTAATTTTTTTTAAATACCAAATTGATGCATATTTTTTGTTTTATTTATGCTTTCATATATTAAACTTTGATCAGTTTAAACTATTTTAGTAGCATGTTTATTTTAAATTAAACTTATAATAAGATGTAAAATTAATCATCACAAAATCATGAAGGATATTCTGCAGTTAGAAGACAATGCATGTGCTCGGTGTAGTTATAGAGTGATCATAAATTGCAATAATAAGTAATATAGTAATTAGGCTGTAAACTAATACAAGCAATTTGCAGAAAGACGTGAACTACACTTTGAAATATTAATTAGCTGTAATAACAAGTTTGGCATGCCATATTTTCACAAAGTTTATAACCAGAAGTCTCTGTTAATATAGAAGACTATACAGATTTTTACTAATTTCAAGACAAGAAAAGACTTACAATAAACAAACACACGCGTTTTAAAAAGTTAATACTAACCACAAGAAACCTGGATTATTTAAGAAACTTGTTATCTGCAATCTGTTTGGGAGCAAGCCTAACTGATCCAAGTTAAAAAAACATAGTTCATTTGTGCTTCATAGTTCCAATATCCACTAAGATAAAACCAAGTTCTAATGAAATGCATGAAACTGTTCTGATTCATCCATCTATATCTGTCTTCATAATATAATGGCCAACATTCTAAAAGAATGAGTGATTCCAGGTTTACAATAGGTGCTTCTCTGTAACAAACCATATAATATTGGTTTGCATGATCGGAAACAGCTGTTTATGGCCATTTTCTACATCCAACCTCCAGGGTAATCACACCAGCAGCTGCAAATGAATGAGTAATACATATGATGTACAGAAATCACTGCTCGTTCTCTGTTTAAAGAAAGTATGTTTGAAGTGACCTGGTTCGTTGATAGACAATTACAATTAAACAATATTGTAACCTCAAATGTTCACAAATCTTTGATTCAAGGTCTTATCTATATCCAAATCAGAAACTGTGTTAAGAAATAAAGTGAAAAACTCCATGTATGTTAATATTGTGTTTCACTTAAGAATTTTATATTACCCAGAATACTTAGCATCAACAGTGCTAAGTATTTCAGAATGGTGTTAAGCTGAGAATTTCCCCCTGGCTTTTTCCTTATGTTCTTAAATCTATTTAGAAGATTTGAATCAATGATTTTATTCTAATGTGGCCAGCAGCATCTTACCTTTGGTTGCCATATATTAATGCCACATGTGATTCACAGGGCAATCAAAAATGTCTTACTTACTTTTTAGATGGATTCTGTGTGACCTCAACCGATAACAATTATTATAAAAATGGACCTTGCTTCAGTCCAAGAGGTGTGAGAACAGCAGTGAAATGCATACCGTACCTCTGTACTTTTTATTTGAAGTCAGGGTGGGGGAGGACGACATAAATCCTTCATCAACGGAAGGCTATTTTAGAATAACTAGGAGACCAAACTCATTTCCTGAACATTGCAGCCCCCTGCCTGAGATAACTAGGAAACACAGCCTTCTTGAATAATGCTATCCCTCCTACATTATCTGATTCCATAGGGAGAGGAAGGTGTCCATTGCAAAGTCAGGAAATCAGAAGGACAATTTGAACAGTGCTCCTCCTCTTAAGAACATTGTAAAGTATGGAAGGAAGAAAGGGAAGTGAAGTGAAGTGAAGTGAAGGGAAGGGAAGGGAAGGGAAGGGAAGGGAAGGGAAGGAAGGAAGGAAGGAAGGAAGGAAGGAAGGAAGGAAATATAAATATTCAGAATGATTTTTAATACCTCTCTCTCTCTTTTTCTCAAACTGCTCAGAAAGTTAACAACCGGTTCTCCTGAAGTGAAGCAAACTGGCTGAATCCCACCAATGCCCTAACCCTAACCCTAACCCTAACCCTAACTTCTAGCTCTAATATTCCTTGATAGTCTCCCATTACGTTTGTGCCAGACTAACAGGACATCAACCAAGGTCCATGAAGAGACTTATATACAAAGATTAATTCTGTCTTCTGCTTATGCATGGTGTGAGAAACGGACAAATAGCCTATTGGACTACCAGAGTCCATAGGTTTCAGAAGGATAACAGGCCCTAAAAAAGCTACATGAACCAAAGTTTTCAATAGAAAGCTTTCAAAGTGTATCAGAACTATTTGTAATCCTGCTGAGCTGTTGCTGTGAAATGTGATTTTGCAAAGTACATAGTTTTGAAATACATTTTGGAATCAGAACATTGAAACTGTGACAAATAGGGAACTGAAAGTAGCCAGTGGATAGAGGTTTGAGATGTACATGGGTGTATATGGAGACTGTCTATCAATAAGAGGGAACAATGAAGTAACTTGTGAAATGCGTGCAGAAAAGTATAAAAAGAATGTCTTGGGATGAGTTCAGTGCCACGGGCTATAGCTATGCCTTGCTGGACCTAGCTATTGTCTCTGGACCTCATTGCAATGGATTATTGATACAAATTGTGTTCTGTTGGCTATTCATATTCCAAATTGCTCATGAAATAAACCTGCTGGACCTGTCGAGAGGCAATGAAATTTTGGAAGAATATTCAGAAGTGGCTTAATGAGATGTTGAGGCAGCATATACAACTGTGTCCTGAGGTATTTTTATTAGGGATAAGACCCAAAAATGTTAATAGAATAGCATGGTACCTGCTGCTACATATAACAACAGCTGCAAGATTGGCATGGGCCCAATACTGGAAGATGGATGTTAGCCCACCCGAACAAGTAGTAATTCAGAAAATAATGAATTGTGCGGAATCAGATCGGCTTACTATACTGAAAGGACGAGGGGACACAGACTATTATATATCTTGGAGTCAATAGTATAATTGGATGTCAAATTGAGCTGCAAATAGAGATATTGGATAAGCATGTCACTTGGTATATGTAATAGACTTTTGTAGATTACCCTATATATGTAATGGGACAAGTTTATTTCCTTCTCACGTTGTGATGTAGACCGCTATAGGTTTAATGGTTGTTGGATGTATAAGATAAAATAAAATAAAAAACCTCTGAATCTTAAAGTAATATTTATTGCTTGTGGTTTATCTATGCTCCTTTTTATTGGGATATTTTTTACAACAATGGTGAATATGTTATTTTATAACTCACTTTCAGAGCTTTATAAAGTGCAAGAAGAGGCAGAAATGCCTAATCATGGAGGAAAATAAAGATAATGCAATTATAATATCCATAGGAAAATCAAGATACTTATTTTTAATCTAGAATTTTAATAAACTACATTGGAAATAGACCTCTTTGCTCCGTTTTGTTACTGACGTTAGGTCAACCTTAAAAGATCATGTGTCTATTTATTTTAGAAATATATAAGACTGCTCAATTTTAGAATAGATGATGAAAGCACACAATTTTTTAGGATCATTCTGCATTGTCTTTTATTATACTGAGAATTTATTGTTCTATCATCAAACATCACTAAAACTTACAACTTTCATTTTTTAAAAAAATTTCTCAGGTCACTGACAAGTGAAGCCTACTGGTCCCAGATCAAATCCCCCATGCCACTAGCAAGATAGGAACCTACGAAACCCCATGAGCCTTTGTTTCATGGATTCACTTTAACCCTCTAAACTAGTTTATCATTAACTGAATTATCAAACAATCTGATTCTTAAGAACTACCTGGGGTGAAATCTAAGGAAGTACAAATTTACACCTCTGCCAACTTTTGCTCTTTTCACTCACCTAATTGTTTTCCAATAACTTATCTGAGATGACTAATGCATTATCATGGGTGAGATTATTAGAATAACCTTGGACCAAAGCTTCTCTAGTTAATAAATCAAAGCATTAAGTTTATTTACAAAAGTCAACATAGAACTGAAGTCAGGGAACAAAATCATGATCCCTGATCCCATTCAGTCCTCTATAAATTGAATTTTTGGACATATGTTTTACATATTAAACTCAAGATGATGCTTACAAGACAGAGTCCTACCTATTTTGTGTTTACATTAACATCACACATGAGTAGAAAGGGCTGAGGCTTTGGTTGCACTGTTGTAATTTCCATCTTGACTTTTTAAATCCACCTCAAGCTCCTACTACTGGATAAAATCTTTTGCAAATATATTCTATGGTACTCACTCATTGTGCAGTTTTAACATATTCAGGAGTGATCAGGTATATGTTTGTAAAATAAATGATTGAATAAGAACTCTCTTACATTAGGTACAAATTCTGTGCGAACTAAACTAGTGTTCTTATAGTGAGAAACTGACTAGCCTCATATACAGTTCTGAGAAACTTAGTTATTCCAAGGCATCTTTTAAAATGCATTGCATTTTCCTCAATTCCACTTTCTTACACAGCTATGTAATAGCTCAGAGCCTGACCATCTGCAAGACTGCTGCTCCCATTACAAATCTCTCTGTCTGTTAAAATCTACCCTACTTAAAATGCTCTGGCTGTCAGCGGCCTGTTCATGTGGCCTATAGAAAAGGGTTAATCCCAGGGCCTGAGATGCATTCTATTTTTTAAAAAGAGACCCTGGTCTCTTCTGACAGCTTCTGATTGATTAACATTTGCACTGATAATAATTTGTGCTTTAATGTCAAATTTCAGAAGAAATGTGAGAAAGAGAGAGAGAGAAAAGAAAGAAAAAGAAAGAAAGAAAGAAAGAAAGAAGGAAAGAAAGAAAGAGAGTTGCTAGTGAAAAAATTCAGTATGTTTATGAAGGCCAAATGTCAATCATAATCTCAGTTGCCATTAAATTTTATCTGCTCTGTCTTCCCTAACCCGGTTCCCTCCAAATATGCTGGACAACAGGTGACTATCAAAAGAAATGTCAAAAAACCCAATCACAGACTTCCTGTGTCATGTGTAATTGAGCACTCATTAGACTATAAACAAGGGCACACCAAAGCAGAACTAAAAAGCTGCCTACTTACATTAATGCTGTGTTCTTGAATGTCATTTTCTCATGGAATTCTTGTCATAAATTTGATATGCAACAAGTCGAGGCTTGTTTGCGTTATAATAGGCAAATCCCAATGGACTTATTAAATTTGTACCACTGTAACTTTATGGCTTCTTGAAAACTTCATACATACAACATCTCTTAATCCAAAATATTAAGATCAATAATAGCACCTTGAGTCTCCTTTTCTATGTATGCACTGCCTAGAGATCTACTGCCCTTATTATCTATTCTTTTATTCTCATATAGCATCTGAATAAGGGTCCTTGGGGAAGGAGGGGATGACAAAAATGGATGTCATGACATCATAGTTCAAATCCTATGACTTTCATACTAGTATCAGCCACCAGGATACAAGGCTGTGGTTTGTGTTTAAATGTTGTCATTTTTTGTCATTATGGTTTGTACTGGATACCCATGTCTATGACTCAAAGAACTAGAACACAGTGATAAAAAAATGCAATAAAATAAATCAACAGTTTAATTAAAGCAAAGCAAAGCAGAGAAACCTATTCCAAATGGCAGCTAGGTTGAAATTTATAAAAACTGAGACATAAATAAAATGCAGATGTCTAAAAGACATTGTAATCATTTTTAAAATAATTGACATAGTGTTCATGGGGAAGGAAAGATATTTAGAACTTTTTCCGGGGGCTAAATCAGCTATCCACTAAAGGCTAAGTCAGAAGAAAACTCTAGGGACGTGACATTTAATGTTCCCATTCCATTAATCTTTAATTTGCTTTTGTTGCTTTGGGTTTAGAACTAGTAATAGCACTTAGACTTATATACCTCCCATAGCGCTCACAGCCCTGTTTATAAAGTTAGTGTATTGCCCCAACAATCTGGGTCCTCATTTTACCAATCTTGGAAGGATGGAAAGCTAACTCAACCATGAGACAGTCAAGATAAAAGAGCTGGTAGTCAACAGAGTCAGCCTGCAATGCAAAACCATGGTGCAGCTTGAAACCATTAACAATAACAACTTTGATAACATCTTGTGGGTAAACCCAACCACCTCTACTTCTTTAACATCTGCATAGCGAAAGACATTTCACAGGCAAGCTAGGATCAGAAGAAAGCAATGTGATGGGAAGATGACAGAACAAAGATGATGCCAGGCCCTGCTTGTACTGTGGTTAAATGCAAGTTAGGAAAACCAGTGGGGGAAAATAAATCTGGTAACCAACATATGGAAGAAACACATAAACGGGGGATTAAAAGACTTTATGGTGCTGTACTATCTTAGAACAGTTCAGGATATACTACTTTTTTGAAATACCTGAGTTTCTGAACATGCGTAGATGGGAGTGCTGCTATGTTCACGCCATCTTATTTCAACATTTCTTAAAGGGCGCTTGGGAGCTTTCATGGGAACAAAGTGTTGAATTATCTAAACCAGGGATGTTCAATCTTGCCAACTTTAAGACCTGTGGCTGGCTGGGAAATTCTGGGAGTTGAAGTCCAAAAGTCTTAAAGTTGCCAAGTTTGGACACCCCTGATCTTAGCTGTTGATTTAGCTAAGAGGAACCATTGTTATCATCTTATGAAGTTGAAAATTAAAACAAGAGGTAAAACGTCAATCAAAACATAATTTTGGAACAGCCACATCCACGGAGTATGGATATAAGAGCTACATGGAGTCTATAAATGGAATTAGCATGCAACTGGTTTACTGTCACCAAGTCCAAGTATCCATAAGTGCCTATACAATACTATTCACATCAACTTCTGTAATATTAATATACTGTCTAACCATGCAGTATTAACCTTTGCCAGTGCAGATGTGTTGTTTTATGTGCAGCTTTATGGCGGTCTGAATCCCTAGTGTCTAGAGCTCCTGTTACTTGTCCCAGCTTCTGCCAACCTAGCAGTTTGAAAGCATGTAAAAATGCAAGTAGAAAAATAGGGACCACCTTTGGTGGGAAGGTAACAGTGTTTTGTGTGCCTTTGGCATTTAGTCATGCCGGCCACATGACCACAGAGACGTCTTTGGATAGCGCTGGCTCTTTGGCTTTGAAACAGAGATGAGCACACCCCCTAGAGACAGGAATGACTAGCACATATGTGTGAGGGGAACCTTTACCTTTACCTTATACTATCTTTTCATGTCCTGATCTATGTGAGTAGATTGGCTGAATTTAAATGACAATGTACTTGCCATTTCTGACTATCGGGGGAAAATATATCAAATGGCTTATTAAATCTATGTATCCAACAACAACCCCTTGTTCTGCTGTGCAATTAATATCATTAAAAAGTGGACAAGAAGGCACAAATTATGCTGCTTAGGAAAAAGTGGCAGTTGTCAAAACAAGCACATTCTGTTTATTACTTTAAATATAACTATTTAAATATATCAAGTGCATATATTTTAACATGTTATATGCAATAGAATCCAGATGGCAGATTTCATCGAAGATTATGGAGAATAAAAAGTACTGTGGGACTTTCAGGTTTAGATAGACAGGCAGGTACCAGCTAATGAATCAGACGTTGTGATAGTAGACAAAGATGGTGGTTGTGGTATCCTGTTTCCCCCAAAATAAGACATCCCCTGATAATAAGCCCAATTGGGCTTTTGAGCACATGGCAATAAGGCCAAGTGCTTATTTCAGGGTTCAAAAATATATAAGACAGAGTCTTATTTTTGGGGAAATGCAGTAGATGTAGCAGAGCCAAATGATAGCAACAACAGGAAGAAGTATGACAACCAGGAAAAATTATGAAGGTGGAACTAAAGAGGATATAGAAAGTAAAAATCAGATGCCACTTGGTGTTGTGACTCTTAAATTGGGAGATTGGCTCCAATAGATCCCAGGAATAAAGAGTCATGGTATGATGGAAAATGCTCCTAATTCTGCTTCCTGATCATTCTTAGAGAAAGGAGGTTTTCTTTAAGGAGGAATATACCCTGCCCTTTTCTTTCTGTTGCAAAATCAAGTGGCTTTAACAAAAAACAAAACAAAACAAAAAACAAAAAATCTCAAGCTACTTTATACCTCTCCAAAAAGCAGCTGATCATATAGAAAATGAAGATAAAAGGAATGTTTTTGCTGTTCTAATTTCTCAGATCTGTCTTCTTCATCTTGTCTTTCCTCAATTTCAACAAATAAAACCAGTCAAATGCAATTTGGGTGTGCTTAATAGATCAAAGGAGGTGTGATGAGTAGAGCCCATATTTACTGAAAATTCTGGACATACGGGAAAGTTTGCATGGAAAACTATTCATATTGTAAATCTTTATTTAGAGTCAAGAGGTCACACTATACAGCTTAGTCTCTCTTTCTCTGAAACCTGTTCCTAATTTACACTTCCCACAGATGCAAAATAGATGCACTGCCAGCTTGGCTGTGATTCAATGCCTGAGAACAACAGCTGAAAGAAACTGACATATTTCTTGGCTGTATTCTCTGATCATATGATTCCTGATCAAAACCAATTCTTAATTGTTCAGCACAGTGCTATATACTACTCTGCCTCTATCCACATTCTTTTTTCCCCCTTTGTTCTCTTTCTCAAAGGAAAGATGAGTGATTGCCAACTTTCCAGGTTCAAGGATTTTCTAGATACTCTTCAGTGAAATTTCCAATGAAGTACAGCTTCAAATATGCTCTTGTGATCCTGGCTGATAATACAGATCTGAAGGTCAATAGAATAAATGATATCTTGTTTATCCTGTAAAATCTGCTGGCAGTTTTGGATCCTATTATTTAGGAAGCATTTGTTCATAGACTGTAGCTCGACGTAACTGGATTGTTTAACTCAAATCTCAAATGACCAAGCTATATTTTTGTTCATTTTTTCTCGGCATATATTCTGTATAATTTCTTTTGTCTTTTGTGCCTGGTCTGTTGTTCAAAATTAAAATTCTAATTTTTAGAATTTTCAATGTGCTGACACTGGACTGAGAGGATGCTCCAAATCCGTGATTACGCACCTATGGCATGTGTGCCAGAATTGGCACGCAGTGCCCTCTCTGTGGGCCCACAAGCCATCACCCCAGCTCAGCTCTGCCGTGCATGTGCACGGTCCTCCCGCCAGCCAGCTGGTCTTCAAGTCTCTGCCACACATGCATGGGGGCTGGGGCGCGTGTGGGGGTTGTGCATGCATGCGGGGGCCACACACACATGCACGGGGCGCACACGTGGGGGCCATGCACGCATTGCAAGTTGAAGATTACCTGTATATATTTAAACCTTATTGCCATAGATGCCACGATGGAATTAATTCAACTAAGAACCCTGCTACATCCTTTGTTTTAAATTAAATGCACTGAATGGATGTTGTGGCTAATATTCTATCTCTTAGTATTGAGGTGCAACTGAAAGAAAAGTTGAGAATATTGAACCAAGATTGCATTATTTTCTTTTGTGGAAGATCCTAGTTTTCAGCATTTGAATTAAAAGGGAATTAGGTGGTTTTTGGGGTGATAATGATATTATATTTTAATCTTACTTATCATATATTTTTTCTATAGCAAGCTGATAAAATTTGGTCTTAATTCTACTGTTAGAAGTCCACAGAGTATTTTTAAAATTAAATTAATCAGTTGGCAAAAACTACATAGGAAGCGTAGTCTTGCTTTTTAAATGTTGAATATTTAAAATACTTTGTAAATTTATAATGCTCCTACATTTTAACCAATTTAAACAACTCAAAACAAATAAGCTGTGCTACCAGATTAGGATTATAAAAGTATTTGTCAGCAATACAAAAATAAGAGCAGTATGTAGAAACAAGCACCCACACCATCCCCATTTAAGCCGCTTAAATACTATATTTTATAGTATTAAATAGCTTTTAAATACCTGTAAATTAGATCCTGATTTTGCTGTTAGTTTCATAGATTTACACTAATTTTTTTTTACTCTGTATTAATTACAAATCTTTCCTTGGTCTTTTTGGTTGCTATTCAGATATCTATTTTTAATTTTGTTTTAAAGAAATGCTGGAGGTCAGAAATCAGACCAGACAGATTTTTCAGGTGACTTCAAGATGTATTTTTTGAAGGTATAGGAGTTATACAGTCACTTGGTGTATATTGAAACAATAATCTTTCTTTTTAGATAAGCAGATGAAACAAGAAGCTGGTAAAGAAAATGTTTTATGAATGTGTATAATGGCATCTAGTCTTTTTCTAAAGCAAATCAACTCTGGCTATTCTTTGGAAGGACAAATGCTTGAAGCTCAAATGCTTTAGCCACCAAATGAGAAGACAGGATTTATTGGAAAAGACCCTGATGTTGGGAGAGATGAAAGGTAAAAGGAGAAAGGGAGGGCAGAGGATGAGATAATTAGATAGTATCATTGATGCAGTGGGCATGAGTTTGGGTAGTTTCTGGGAAACAGTGGAGGATGGAGGCTTTGCATTTTGTGCAGGGGTGGGTTCTACTTACCTTTACTACCAGTTCTCAGTGGGAGCACGTGTACACTTCTGTGCATGCCCAGATCACCAATTGTGATGTCAGGGCGGGTGGGCAGAGCCTCCCACCATTTTTACTACCGGTTCTCATGAACTGGACAGAACCAGGAGCAACCCACCACTGATTCTGTGGTTCATGGGGTCGCGGAGAGTCATGACTTGTCAACTGAACCACAACAATCTAGTATTCATTGCTTGGCCATTGAGGAGGACAAAGACTGAATTAGAGAGAGCAGAATGGACAATATTGGTGAAACTAATTTTTCCTCCTCACTGCAAGCTACATATCTGGCACACATTTCTTTCAAAGGGATTGGGGAATTCTCCAGAGCATTGTTAAAGCAAATTAAAGGAAAGAAAGGAAGACCTCTGGATGGAGCAATACAAGAAAAGGCAAGAAAACAATTGAAATTGGACACACCATTTAGATCAAGGGTCTCCAACTCCTGGTCTGCGGCCCAGTAACAGTCCATGGCCCATTGGGAAACAGGCCATGCAAGCAGCATGTGTGCAAAACTGTCTCCTCTCCACCCCCCTCCGCTGCTACCACTGCCACTCTCTGAAGTCAGAAAGGTTGGGGATTGCTGATTTTTAGAGGGCCTGTTTTGCTACTGTTGATAGTTCCAGCCGTAAGAAGACAGAGCTTCTTCAGTCAGCCAACTGGTAGCAATACAGTCCTTTCACATGGGAATAATATTACCCCAATATTGTACACCAGTTAGCAGCATAAATACGCCATTTGAGATCCATTGACACTTCTCAAATTCTTCAAGGGAACCCTCATGTAGATTGCATGAGAAAGATTTTTCTTTGCCTGTATTATATAGGTTTGCCTGTATTATATAGGTTTATATAGGTCAGAGCTAATTGGAGGGAGGGAGGGAGGGTAGGAGGGAGAAAAGAAAGGGTGGGAGAGAGGAATCCATGTTCTAATTATATTACTATTTACTTAGTTTGCCCCAAATGTGTTTGCTCATTATTCATAAATTTGTGGTGTTCTCCTGTGACAGCTCTCAAAAATCACTGTGTTGTCTTAATGTCACATCACAGTTAAAGCTGCAGTATCCGATATTGTAGTATTCTGCTGCTGTAAATTTTGGAGGATTACGAATTGAAGTATTTATGGGTTGGCAGAATCAAGAACATTACAGCAAAGTTAAAAGAATCCTTTTCATCAGATTTATAATAACAAAAAGATACTGAAAAGATTAGACCACAGTTATTTACAACCTGATCTCTCAGACTTTCTAGAATGGCACTGAATTTCACAGAGAAAGCACATTTGTGCCTTTGCTTTAACTCAATAATTTAGATTAATGAGATCTCTTTAATTTTTTCTCCAACATGATAAAGTTCAGTCGGCATAAGATATTAATAAGCTTTCCTTTAAATCAGTGTATGCTAATTTAGGAACTAATGAATGTAGTTGAAACCCTGCACTGTGCTTGCTTGAAGATGAAAAGAGATATGGCATGAAACGGACCTTTGCCAGCAAGTTTTTTTGTTGTAAACATGGGCATATCAAGCCTTAGAAGTCTTTGTTAAAAAGTCTGAACTGCCCTTGGAACAAAAAACCAGATGTGAAAGGGAACATATAAGAACATCATCTTTACTAAAAAGCTGAAGTCTTAACTATGGTATTAGATTGAGGCACGAATACCCACATTTGCTAACAATATTACATAGGAAATATCAGGTACTGATAGATCTTTCATTACTGTTAATTTTAAGGAGGGACTTTCATCAGATGAACTTTGACGAACAGAAACTTACATATGCAATTACATGAATTACAGAGGTCTTCATTTGGTGAGCTATTATATCTATTTTCTAAATAGATCTGAACCCCCTTTTCTCCATTTATTTATGTTTACATCTTGTCTTTCTTCTGGGAGCTGAATTTATGTCCATTTTACTCCTTTCACCTATTTTCCCGAAAACAGGTATTCTACGGGGTAGGTGGGTCTGAAAGAGATTAGGTGGCCATGTCACTCAATCTGCTTCCATGACAGATGGTAGATCTAAATCTTGAGTTTCTCCAGCCATATGCTGATACCTTAACTTCTACATGTAAGGGAGTATCTATTATTCTTATTTATTTTGGTCTCCCCTATTTTAGAATGTACAAATTCTATAGCGGTAAATTCTTTAATATGCCTATTATGCTAGTAATCTTGACTTTTTTTCCCATGACAAAAATGGAATCTGTATACTTGCCTCCAGTTTCTTAACATAGTATACAGTATATTATTCATCCACACAATCATCCATACATGTGTGACACTACAGATAGTTCTCAACTTACAACTTACAACAGATCATTTAGTGACCACTCAAAGTTACAGTGGTACTGAAAAATGTAATGTATGACCGTTTTTCATACTTATGATCGTTGCAGTATCTCCATAGTCACAATTCAGATGCCTTGCACTTGACTCATATTTATGACTGTTGCAGTATCCTGGGGTCATGTGATCCCCTTTTGTGACCTTCTGACAAGTAAAGTCAACGGGGAAGCCAGATTCACTTAACAACCGTGTTACTGGTCTAGAATGTGGCTGCACGGGTGATTATCGGCCAACTCATCGTGCCCATGTAACACCTCTCCTGTGTGAGCTGCACTGGCTCCCAGTGGTCTTCTGGGTGCGATTCAAGTTGCTGGTTACCACCTTTAAAGCGCTCCATGGCTTAGGACCTGGGTATCTACGAGACCGCCTTCTACCACTGGTAGCCTCCTACCAGTCAGTTCGCTTTCACAGAGAGGGACACCTCAGGGTGCCGTCGGTCAAATTATGTCGACTGGTGACCCCCAGGGGGAGGGCCTTCTCTGTGAGGGCTCCCGCCCTTTGGAATGAACTGCCCCCAGAGATACGTAGGACCCCCGACCTCCATACCTTTCGCCGTCCCCTCAAGACCCTGCTATTCCAACAGGCAAGGCTGACCATTTAAATGAATTTTAATCAGGTATTTTAATTCTGGGTTTTTAATTGTTTAATAATTTTAAATTTTAAATTCATGGTGTTTTGTGTTTTTACTCTGGCTGTGCACTGCCCTGAGTCCTGTGGGAGAAGGGTGGTATAGAAATATGATTAAATAAAATAAATAAATAAATAAATCCTGACTAAGTAACTGCAGTGATTCACTTAACAACTGTGACAAGAAATGTTGTAAAATGGGGCAAAACTTACTTTACAAATGTCTTACTTCACAACAGAAATTTTGTGCTCAATTGTGCTCGTAAGTCGAGGACTACCTAGGAGCTAAACTAAATTAAAAGTGCCTTGTGAGGTTTCATCTAGGACAGTTGTGTGTGCATTAAATATACTTACTTCAGTTATACATGTTACAAGCTTAACCAGGCATAATGATGTTCGCTAGAACCGTGAAAATAGATACTGCTTTTTATTATCCAGTATTCTTGAGGGCCAAGCAGGAATCTTGTACTGCAGTGCTGTGATATAATTGATCACATCAAAATTTTCTTTTTTCAATGTAATTTATTAATGTGCTCATGCACTTAGACACATTAGTAATCAAGGCAATGGAGAAATATATAAAATAGTGGTAAAACGTGAATTACTAATAGCAGATGTTGGGTGGAGAAGGAGCTGAAATTCTATAGGCTAAACCTGAAGGAAGGGAGAGCAGAAAGAATGGCACATATGGTGCATATTTTTAATCTGAATTGAAAGTCTTAAGTGAGGGGGTATGCTCAAAAGGACACCCTGGGGAAACCCTGTTTCCCCAGGATTTCCATTTGAGTATAATGGCCTGAAAGACAATATAATGGCCTGAAAGACAGTGTCTGGAAAACCGAAAGAAGAGGACATATGTACCACTGATGTTTTTATATGTGTTTTTTCACACTTTGTTTGTTACTGGGCATACTACTCGTTTTCACAAAAGAGATTGGGGATTTGTGCATCTGTCAAGGCAGATATGAGAATAGGCTGATTTTTACAAAGATGAGAAAAAGAGAGAAAGAGAGACAGAGAGAAAGAGGAGAGAGAGGGATCAATCAATTATGAGGAATAACTGCTAGGAAGTTAGCTTCATTTAAAATTAGGGAAAGAAAGTCAAACATTTATGCAAGATCAAAGTTGCAGATTTGCATTTTAAAGCCAAACATTCATACTAATGTAGGGTTTTTTAAAGTGTTTGATAGATAAAGATAAAATAGTCAAAAAGAAAAAGAAAATATACCACTATACAAGAAAAAGGGAGAAAAATAAAAATAAAAACATTATAAAGAAATGTCTTGGGTACAAAGGGAGCTTGAGTGGCGTAGGAGGCTAATGCCTCCTACTAAGGCAGCATTTAACATCCAGCTGCCTGCAATTACTGCGAGTTCAATTCTCAACAGGCCCAAGGTCAACTCAGCCTTCCATCCTTTCTAAGATGGGTAAATTGAGGACCTAGTTTGTGGGGGCAATAAGCTGACTTCGTATAAATATACAAAAGGATGAAGGCTATTGCTTAACACATTGTAAGCCGCCCTGAGTCTCCAGAGAAGGGCATATAAATCAATTTTTTTTAAAAAAATTATACTTTTCGCTATCATTGTGTTCCAACTGATATTCGTAGTTAAAACATTTATAACCATTAGGAATTGTCTCTGATTTCTGTTTCATCTCTTCCTCTAAAGAATATTTCCTCTAAATTTAGAGGAAATTTTCCTCTAAAGTATCTAAATTTGCCTTCTGTCATGTCTCCTTTTAGAGTCAGTTTGGTTGGTAGTTAAGGCACCAGGCTAAAAACCAGGAGACTGTGAGTTCTAGTGTCCTCTTAGACACAAAACCATCCAGGTGATGACTGGTGAGTCAGCCCAAGAAAAGAGGCAATGGCAAAATATTCCAAAATCTTAAGAAAACCGCAGGGACTTATTTTTTTTTTTAAACTCAGCAATCTGTCCATTTCTGCACCTTCCAATATTTTCTTAATTACATTCCCCTCAGATGGGAATGACCCCACTATTCCTGACTTGGGGGCCTCAGCAACTTCCCAGCACTCCTCTGCACCCTCCTGGTTCCCGGAGCCTGCTTTTCCTCATCATTCAAGCAGGCATTCATGGAAACCATCACACCTCCTCTTGTTCCTCTGCTGCTGCACAGTAGCAGAGCTAGATTTGAAAGGACCGTGCACCAAAGCAGAAAGACAATGTCCAGGAAGCAGAAGGAAGAGGATGATGGCACATCTATCTGAAGTGACTACAAGTGATGTCATTTTCTAGGAGGTACCTACAGAATGCTTGCTGAAGCATGTTGGCTTGTATTCACAACAAAATCTTTATTGGGATAAGCAATAGCAATAGGACTTAGACTTATATATTGCTTCACAGTGATTTACAGCCCTCTCTAAGCGGTTTACAGAGTCAGCATATTGCCTCCAACGATCTGGGTTCTCATTTTACTGACCTCGGAAGGATGGAAGGCCGAGTCAACCTTGAGCCAGTGAGACTCAAAATGCTGAACCGAATTAGCTTACAATACTGTATTTTAACCACTGTGCCACCAAAGGGCAAAACACAGTTTGAACATGAGTATAACTAAGGGTGATTTAAGTCAGTGTTATGAAGCTGTGGCCAAAAAAAAAAAAAAAAAGTTGCAGGCACATGTTTGTGCCCCAGCTAAATATTAGTATGGAAAGTCTCAAAATGAAGCAAAGTAGGGGCTTCCTTTTGCTCTATAAAATGGTGTATATCTGTGCCTTACATTTCAATGCAATTATTTTGCTTGAAGCATCACTGAAACAAATTACCACTTCAAAGCTTTGTACATCTTTATTATCTAGGCAGTTCATTTTATTCCAACCAGTTTTTATGGGTATAGCTACTGGCATTTAATACAGCATTCTGGATAATCGTTATCCTATATTTAAAATAGCTAGATGCCATAGGGTCTTATATTCCATCTTTGTACCTACTGCCAGTTTCATGGGCCTTCCCGTTTTCCTTCCTTTTTACAGCCTCAGGACCTATTCAAATGCTTAAAATTCTCTCTCTTCACTCACTATCTTTGAATAAATTACATAACTAGACTTCATTGAGACTTTAATAAGGGTTATCTAAAGCACTAAAATATTTCTGTGGACACAGTTTTAATTTTTAAAGTTTTTTTTTTTTTTTTAAATCTTTGTCTTTCATGGAGCGTCATTGGAAGGTCATTTCAGGCCACAAATGATTTCCTATGATTTCATCAGCTGGATCAACTGTATCAAGAATACTGAGAAGAAACCCCTCAGGGACCTATCACAAATGGAAAACAGAGTTGGGTATCAACAAATATTTTCCCTAAGTGTTGATATGAGGCGTGAACATCCCACATGAACTTGAAATAGAAAAAATGTATGCACTCTTAGTCAATGGCCTCATATCACTTTCTCAATTTATTTCAGTCTTTATGATATAAATCAGTTCCTGTATTTAGCATTCCGTATAAGGAAATTAAGCTACTTTGGAGTTTCAGTCTGCTGATAATACAGGGGGACTGTCATTTCATAAATGACATGCAACTTCATAAATGAAATGCAACTACGTAAGTACAAAAACAGGTGATTCCCAGATCGTAGTAATATAATATTTTATATTGTAGTAGATTTGTTTTAATCCTCAATTAACAAGACCTATAGTCCAGTAATAGCTATGAACTCAGTTTCTGATTTCCATATTATCTGCAAAAGCTATTTCCTGGAGACTGGAATTTCATTTGGTAGATTTAATTCCTTTCTCAGTAACAGTAAGCCTGAGGCTTCTTAAGAACTGCATGTGAGGTATCTCAGAGAAAGATAAGTGATGGTGGACAAGGTTTCTTCAAAGTGCTATCAGTCTTCCTCCTTTAAAGCATAATTCTAGGAATTCTGCCACATAGGCAGTTCCCTCTGCAGATGTCAGTGTGAAGAAATTTCCCGGAGGGTGGACAAATTGAGCTCTGATCAGAAGAATCTTTCTAATGGCTAATATATATAACAGACATTAACTCAATAAATCTTTCATAATAATATAGATAGGACTATGTGTTGTGTACTGTTAATAGCTTTTAATGCCCCGCTCTTAAAAAGCCTATCCTAAAAAGAAATGTAAACTTGCACCAAATTTTATAAATATGAGCAACTTCCATTCTGCCTTTCCTATACTGTTTTGATCACATCCCATAAAGATTGTTTTGATCATATCCCAATATTTAAGAAGGAAAATGCCACACATTTGGAAAAGTTTAAATCTTCCACTGTGACCTTATATAAGAAGCTTTCCAATATACAGTATGTTGAGAGTCAACTCTGTCCCATCATTCATATGTTAATTTTAGTCCATAAATAACTCAAGCAACTTAGATTTTTATTCCTTACTTTCATATATACATGCTCCTTTCTTGGTTTCTTTCTATGATAATCAGAACCCAACAATAGGGCTTGTATGTATTTATCATGTTAGGTATCTAGAGTACTTTTCCATCTCTGAACATTAAAGCAAGAAAACAGCAATGGGATCATATAATAGTATAGAAAAATGGGATCAGGTATTTATGTCAGTGCCATTGATCAGAAAAGATACTACTTCCCCAAGCTAAAATAATTGTAGGTAAAAAAACGGTATAAATTTGTAATGATAGCTTATCATTGAAACCCTGAAGCAAAATTCACAATGTTTACATTGTGTATACATACAGTAAATTAATAGTATTGGAAGAACCCCTTCTGTGAATCAGACAGACACAGATACCACATCCAACAGCTACATTTAGAATTGAAATATTTTCTTCTGCTAACCAAAATTATTCTGTCCTTCGTGGATTTGATATTCTGTAGGAATAGCTGCATGCATCTAGCAGCAGGAACAACTATATAGCAATAATGCATGAATGGAAATGAAAGACTGTTAATGGGTGGCTCCAAATTAGAAGCCTGATCACGTGGTATGCCATTTGTTTAAGCTCTGTAGTAACTTGTGAGGAGTGAAAGAGCAAATCGTTCAAGGACCTGTGAAGTACTTGATAAATATTTCTCTTTGCCTTCCCCTCCCAAAAAGCGCAGTTACATGGCAAGGAAGTGGATATGATGAATGTGAGAAAACTGAGGCCGGGCTGCAACCCTCATTTAACTTGAGCTAAGTAAGGTTGTGCAGAACTGTAGAGCAAATGTTCCTGTTTGCTTTAAACAACCCTCGCTCAAGTGCTTGTAATTTGCTTTGTGAGGGAAGGGGGCTTGGGCTCTGGAGTAAAGAAGCCTTTCCTTTTATCTACACTCCCGAACAGCTGGGAAGAGATAAGAGTGGAGACAGGTCAACCAAGTCAGTCTGCTAGAATTCCTTTGACTTTGAGGCTTTCCAATTGGATGCAAAAAGGCAGACATTTTTGGAGAGCTGGTGTGGTTTTCTTCAACTTGTGTCCTCACTTCTATTAAAATGCATAGCTATTCTTTTTTGATGAAATTGAATTGGTGTGGACTTCACCCCGGTACAAGTTGGTTTTTGCACCAGAGATGTAGTTTTTTTTCAACATATATTTTTATATACAGTGTATATACAGTACATATACAGTACATATATACAATATATATATATATGTGTGTGTGTGAGTATGTGTGTGTGTGTAAACATATACACACACATATGCACACAACACTATATGCATGTGTGTACACCACACATACACATATGTACACACACACACATATATAGTGTTTGTGTATATATGGTATGTATGTATATACATATATACACATACATTTATATGTATATGTATACTGTGTATCTATGTGTGTATATACATATACATACACATACACACACACACTGAGCTATGCTCTACTAAATAGCTCATTTATGACTATCTATGGCACATGTCATGCTGCACCTGCTAGTGGTCAAAGATTTTATCCCTTTGGGAAAGGAGATGGAGATAGACATTTAAACATTTGCATATTTACTTGAGTAAATGCCTGTATATTTGTCATTCTATTATTTTAAATGTTAAGAGAAATACTTTAACCCATAAAAAGCTTTCAATAAACCCATGTTACATACATAAGCCAGATAATTTTCAAAGAAGCTTATAGTAAGTATCTGTTATCTTTGTATACAGAGGTAGTTGAACATTGGAGTCTAAAGGGTGAGTTATTCTGGCATTTTCTTGGTTGAGCATGAGTGGCATGTGTCTCAGCCGTCCTAGGCTAAGCACTTCAACACCAAGAAACACACGCACACAGGTTGGTGCTATGCTGGTTTATTACCCGGCTGGCTCTAGGAACGTGCTGCATTCGTTAAATGATGTGAAATTAGCGCTACATTCCATAGGCGTGCAGCTGTTTTATAGCAAAGAGCTCGTTACTGTGCCGCCCCGCCCTGTATTTAAAGCCACACCCTCCCTCTTCTTTCCGGATGCTGGGCTCGGCGTCTCAGCGTTTTCCCAGCCTCTCCTCGTGCTGGCGTCTCTGCAGCAAGGGTGTCAGCGAATACAGCAGTCCGTGTGTTGAAGCCCTAATACCGTCGCCCCGCCTTCCCCACCCCGCACATGGCCGCCTATTCCTGAGTGCTCCCATCACCAGTGCAGCCCCCCACCCCCCAGGCAGGTAACGTTGTCGAGCGTGTCGCTTGGCTCGACAATGTGATTCAGTGGTTGGTTACCCCCAGTTTGGATCAGTTCACAAGAACTGGTAGTAAAACCGGCGGGAGACCCCGCCCACTGCCCTGGATGTCATCATCGGCGATTTGCGCATGCGCGCTCCCGTTGTGAACCAGTAGTAAAGTTAGTAGAACCCACCCCTGATATGATTGGTAGGAGAAGAAAAAACTTCCTGGACACATAACTATATAATTTCTTAAATCATATTACTTTTGTATTTAATTTGCTCAGTACAATAGGAAATGACCTCTAATTTTATCTAATTCTCCATCATGAGCTAAACTTAAAATGTATTTAAGCAATGACAGCTATTTACATTCTATTGTTTGTTTTAGGAAATTTCCATTCTGGGTTTGTATGCTCTATGTAGCTAATCTGCCATTTAATTTTTATTTAACAAGCTATGATCTGTACATGGTAAATGTTATTATTGTTCAGATATTACCTGGGCAAATTATCTATGCACATACCTGTAGACCAGACTTTCTTATTGAATCTGCCACAGTTTAATAATAACAGACTAATAGCACAATCTTTGCAATTTACATTCCAACTTTACTCACTTGGGACTACCTCTCCTAAGTGAGCATCGAAAGCATGGTAAGATTTATTTTAAAAAGGTTATTTTAAATTCTGTAGATGAAGCAAGGTTGCTTCATTGCATAGGGTATTATTTCCTACTCAGATACTGACTGGACTAGGATTGCATTTTCTCACTTACAAAATAAATTGTGCCTTTATTGTGTCCATAAAGAGAAATGTCTGAACAGCAAAAAGGCAACCTTGGAGGACACTGTGCAGATTATATGCAAAAAATAAATGTATGGTCATTGTGTCAAAAATAATCATTGCACAGCCATTGTGCTCCTAAGGAAAAGCTTCAGAGTGAGGAAAGAATCTCCTGTAGATACCAGCCATGCGTTCATAACCCTTGAATATAAATTCCTCAACAGAGGCCTGAATAATTAGGCCCCTGCTGGGGGCATTGGAGACAACATGTCTGCTTCTCTGTAAACAGTGACACAGGATGGAGAGTTGGGGGTGGGTTGCTGAAGACTTGTTTCTACAAAAGTAGGTAGTCTAATCTGGCAAATTTCATGAAGGAAGATTGTATCAATGGGTCTGGCTGCTAACCCAGAGGAAAAAAAGATCCTATCCTGAGACATCCTGAGACAAATCTCAAATAATAAATTCCATGACCGATCATCTACAGATAGAAGGATTTTTTGGGGGTATGTGTGTTTCAAATGTAGCAAGGTTTGGGCAAAACATTCTGTGCATCTCATTGGCCTGTGTCTCTGTCTGTCTGTTTTAAAAAGAGATCCGAGACAATCAGAAAAAAATGGTCAGGATTTATTTCAAGTCACTATTAAATAAGGGCTTTGATTTCCATTATATGCAGGCAGAACTCATTTTACTTTGACTTTTTTCTACTTTGGGAACAGCCCTTTTATAGTGATAAAACACTGAATTTCACAAAGTGATGCTAACAGGGTCACAACATGTATAACTCGGTATACAACAGAAACACCAAAACTAAATGTTGACTGCTCAGAGGCCGTCATTTCATGGCAGAGGAAAAGAGGATACCAATCAAATGAATCCTAAAGAATAAGAGAAAATATTTAAAAAGAATAATTTCAATTTAACAGAAGTCTTTATATTACTGGCTTAAACTAATTATATATATACATATATATATATATATATATATATATATATATATATATATATATATATATAGAGAGAGAGAGAGAGAGAGAGAGAGAGAGAGAGAGAGAGAGAGAGAGAGAGAGAGAGAGAGAGAGAGAGATCTGATCATTTGAATTTATGCAGAATAATCATATTGTGATCTTTAAAAGTAAGGAACATAAAGACAGTTTTTATCTAGCCAAGTTTCTCTTCATTTGTCATCCATTTTACCCAAGCTCTAGAGCAGTATTTCTCAAGCTCAACAACTTTCGATGTGAGAACTTTAGCTCCCAGAATTCCCTTCCTGAGACAAAATCTACAAACTTAAAAATTGCGAGAGAAGCATTGCTGAAGAGCTCTGGTGGATTAGTTAAGATTTTACTCTCCACTCCCAGTCATGACTAACCAGATGCCTGTTAAAAAGACATGAATACAGCAGTACCTCCTACTTATATTTAGAGGAAATTAAAATGACTTAGGAGAGATGAGTGGTGTAGAAATTTAAGGAATAAATAAAATAAAATTTGGAGAATATTGCTCTGGATCTCTGGAAAACTATTGCTCTGTTTTTGCAAAACAAAAACCCCCATTCATTTTGTCCGCATGCACTGCTGGAAAGTAGATAAAGAATAAGCAGAAATCAATCACCATCACAGGGACATTTTCCTGTTATTTTTAACCTCAGCCATTCGTCATTATCTCAGTAAGAAACAAGGAAATAAAACCACGCTTGGTCTACATGCATTTGTTATATGTAACAGCTACATTTTAAGACATGTTTTAGGTGACAACTAAGCTCCAGTGAATAGTATTGCTCTGCCACAGAATCATTTACTAGCAACCCTTTGCACATTTGTAATGTACATATGCCTTTTATGAAACAGACCAAGATATGTATTCAGGAACAGACAAAAATTGTTCTTTAAGATTCAGTACATAAATTTCATCTATGCATTTCAGTATCAAAACAACCCAGGCAACTAACTCTTCAGATCTTGATCTGATGTATCATTGTCTTTCTGTTGAAGTAATTTATCATCTAAGCATTATCTCACATGCAGTGAAAATCACGCAAGACTTATTTCTAGGGAGATATATTCTGCATAACTGTATCCAGATAGGAAGTTTTGTGAAAATCTTTCTGAAAAATCAGTGTTCCTTTTTTTACTCCTCAGTTTACTGCCCCCTCCCTGCAACTCAAGTCTTCTACTTTTTAAATCAAATCTAGGCTTCTTGGACCAGGGCAGGATGGCATCTTAAAAAAAACAAACAAACTGAACTTGGTTACTCCAGTCATGTAGGCACGTTTAATACACAGTGCTTATTGAAGATTGCACTGGCCTATTCATGTTTATCCAAATGCACCAAAATCACTGCAAATTTGATGAATAGTGTATTCTTTTTGGGGTGTGTGTACAGTGTTATTGTTCCAGGAAGAATCAGGTGCATGTAAGAAACATTACAGGGCCATGGAAACAAAGTAAATATAATAACATTGTTCCAATTTTTCAACTTGGAGGCATTATTTTTTTAAAAAGACATGCATGAGGAACTGAATGTATGACATATTGATCTGTTAACTTTGACATTTCTCATTATGTAATAGAGGCTAAGACTATAATTGAATGGCACCATGTATCAAATAACTATCAAATTAACTTACACCGAAGATTTCTGACACACGAAGAAATCAATACAGTCAACTGGATTGTTACATGTAATTTCCATATTTCCACCACCCCAAAGTTAACAGCTCTCCTCCTGTGCTGGCAACATGTGATCTCTGGTACCTTCAAATCAATTAGGACTTTTTTTCTTTTCTTTTCTTTTTTTCTTTTTCTTTTTTTTACAAAAACAGGTAGGAGACTGTCATTTCTTCTTTTTTTTCACCTTTAGAAAATATATTTGTTAAGACCGCATTTTTGCAGGCTTCTAGAGACCAGTCTTGCAAGAGGCAGTTAAAGCTCCAATAAGTTATTCAGACTTCATGGTCCACAAGGATCTTAGTTGATCCTCTGAATTGCTTTTAGCATGTAGACAAGAAAACCAAACATAGTCAAACATGTTGTGTGAATATGACCATCCATATGATGTTTTGGAATAGAATGGATTGAAACAAACTTCCAGAATATGAGATTTCACCTCAGGTAGAGAGAACGGAAACATTTGCCTTTTATGAATTCTGATGTAAACCTAATAGATCACAATATATTAATCTTGATTTACAAGCCTTTATATTTGCCAAATATACCAATTGTTGACTCCAAAGTACACATTTAATTTAAAATTCATGTTTAGAGAAAGCAATTGGAAATGAGTAATTTATATTAATATAAATGTGTAAATTATATTAAATGTACACTTCCATTCAGATATTTTGAAAAGAAATAAATAGCTTCTTGTCTTTAATTTTATATATTAAAGCAGAGAATGGAGCTGATGTATCAATGAACACATATAAAAGTTACCTGAATCAAAAACAGGCCAATTTACACATTCCTAACAATGTAATAGTGAACTGATAGAATAGTCTTCTAGTAAGAAACATTATGAAGCTGAAAAAGAAGAACCTCTAATAAATTGTTGCATTTACAGTTTGAGTGTACACTCATAAAGAGACCTAGACAGACACACTATTTGAAAATATTTTAATGTCATATAATACCTGTTTTCTTCCACTGGAAGAGTCAATATTGCAACAGATAAAGTTTTATGCTGCTTAAATCTGATTCAAACAGAAGTAGTATTTGTGCAACATTTCTGTATACTAGTTTTGATTAACAATAACATAACCTTTGGTTTAACATGGAGCTAATATGTGAAACACCACTGGTGTTTTTGGTTAATAATTGGATGGGGGAATACTAGGAAACCTTCAGGGGAGGTAGAGAGGCTAGAATGGGAAGTTGGGGGAAAAATATCAAGGTGGCAATTGGAAATTATTTTCACAGTGCCACCAAAAAAAAAAAAAGTATATCGCTCAGGTGACTAGGAACTGAGCTCACTTAAAGATTTTGGTTTTACTTTTCATTGATGCAGATTTGTTTACAACTAGGCACAGAAGCATTTTCAGTGTTGTGCTCTTGAAATATCTTGGACTGCAATTTTTAATATGGGAGCCGAAATTCAACTATTTAAAGCAGAAATGGCAAGGTTGAATTAGGTCTTATACAAATCCTTAATAGCAAAACATCTGCATCTTTTCTCCTTGATATTATCTAGCAAACACTATTGGAATGAGGTAATTAAGGGTGATTTTACCATAGAAATGTTAACTGGAACTTTATGAAAAGGAAGTAAATATCCTAAAGCATTCCTGTTAAACAGGTAAATAAATAGTAGAAATACAACCACAGTCTTTGTTTTTAGCCTTCTTGCATTCTGCAGATTCATCTGCAGGATTTCCAATCCAAATAAGTGAGAGCTTCAAAGTTGATAGAAAACCTTTGTGCTGAACCAAGTGAAAAAGAAGCCTAGCAGAAGAATAAGAAAGTATATTGTTTGCTGTAATCTTGGACAATTTGAAGTTAAATAGATGAATTCCTCTTCTTTATTTAAAGCTGAGAAAAAAAGGGGGAAGAGCTAGTTAGGGAAATCTGCATACAAATTCTTTCAACAATACTTAGTAATTTCCTCTAAGCTCTTCTGGAAGTACTTAAGTAAAATACTAAATAAGACAGGATAGAAGTCAATGGCTGTTGAATTCTCAGAGGAGAGGTGCAAATGGGACCCATAGGAGCCTTTGAAACCAATGAATGGTAACTTATCAGCATTAATCACATCACAATCAAAAGTAAATACAAATCATTAGTTAAGAAGCATTGCTAATAAAGAGGGCTGTTCTTCTTGGCCCTTCCGTTCCAGGTAAGGAAAACAGAAAACAAGATGAGATTAACACTTATAACTTGTTGGCAAGACTCCATCAAATATTGTACTGGAACTCACTAGCGATCACACACATTCCTAACATGATTACTGGAAGCAAGATTTAGATTAAGAAAAATGGTGCTAGATAAATGGCTTACAAAAAATGTTACATCATGATAGTATTTTTTTTTTTGCTTTTCTTTAACAATGATAACATATTGTTGACTAGACATTCTAACTTACGTTTCACATAAGGTGATTTGAGACAGTCAGTTTGGTGTGGTGGTTAAATTATCAAGTTGGAAAAAAAAGTTGGTTCTAGTCCTGCTTTAGGCATGAAGCTAACTGGATGACCTTGGACAAATCTTTCTCTGTCTCAGCTCTTGGAAGGAGGCAATAGCAAACCATTTCCAAAAAAAACCTTGCCAAGAAAACTACAAGGACTGGTCAAGAGAGTTGCCAGGAGTGAACCATGACTTAAAGGCACACACAAAGAAGGTGTATTGCTTGATCTAATAACTGCCTGAACTGACCATATGACTGCTAATACAAAATTAAATCATCCCATTTATGAGTGCACTGATATTACCTAATTTGGATGATGATACTCTACAAGAAAACAATCAAGCTCAGAGAGCACTAAGGACCTTTCATTTCATCCCTGAGCTACAAATATTCTCCTTTATTGATCTCATTTATGTAAAGTAGCAATAGGATAAATGTGGTATGAGACAAATTCTTATGTAAAGTGTGTCCTGTCCCTCCCAAGGTTTCTGTGCCACAACAGCTGGCACGACAGAAAAGCTAACAAGTTCTCTTTCAAGAAGTCTGCTTCATCTGATGAATGTTTGCTTGTGATGTTTGTAAATGTAGATGGGGGGGGGGGGAGTGGATGCTTTTTAAATGAACAATTGCAAGGAATATCTAGAAAAATAGCTCTTTCACCTCAGTTATATAGGGAAAAGAAATATTCTTAAGGACTTTTTTTGCAGACGGACTCTCAGCATAGGAAGCAAGTAATGGCAAACCACTTCTGGAATCTCGTCAAGAAAACTGCAGGGGTTTTTCCAGGAAGTTACCAAAACTGACTTGAGGGTATTAAAAAAAATACTCTTCCCCTACCTCCACCCAGGTTTGGGAATGCACAGTAAAAAATAATAATAGTGCACTTTTTACATATAAATAGAAGGTAGGCATGAGTAGAGCTAGTTCCTTTTTAAACCGAATTGCCCAACCTACAGTGAAAAGACAATAAGGTATTTGAATTTGGGAGATATACTGTATAACTTCCTTTAAAAAACAATGAGTACTGAACACCTGAAGGGATCATTATGATAATTGCTTCTCTCAACAACAGATAGTCCTTGACTTACAACTGTTCCATTTAGTGACCAGTTACATCACTGAAAAAAAGTGATTTATGGCCATTTTTCACACTTACAACCGTCACAGCATCCCTATGGTCACATGATCAAAATTCAGATAGTTGGCAACTGACTCAAACTTATGATGGTTGCAGAGTCCTGGGATTCATGTGATCACGTTTGTGGCCTTCCTGGCAAGCAAAGTCAGTGGGTAAACCACTTAAGAAACAAGTAACTGACTAAACGACCGCTTTGGTTCACTTAACAACTGTGGCAAGAAAGGTTGTAAAATGGGGCAAAACTCACTTAACAAATGTCTCACTTAGCAACATAAATTTTGGGCTTACTTGTAGCTGTAAATCAAGGGCTATCTGTATTCAGGTAGAGTGGGTAGTGACTTAGGGCCATTAGGAATGGTGGCTCTAAAAATTCAGTCCTAGGCCACGAACTATGAATTAGTACCTATAACATCAGAGAAGGCCGTTTCTTGTCTAAACCTGATCTAGAAAGTGTGGCTACACTAAACCCTCTTTGAGAAGAAAAAAATCCCCATTTATATAGACAAATGCTGTGACATTTTAGAAAGTGTTTCATATAAAGTGGACAGATAGAACAAAGCGCTACCTCAACAAGCTCACAGAAATCGTATTTGGATTTTAACTCAGTGAGACAAATTCAACAATTCAAGAATAGCCCATAAGAATTCATGTATAGCTTCTCCTTTAGCCTTTTGCAGTGAGAAGTACAAAACTACTGACATCTTAAAGGCTGACAATTAAATAATCTAAACTTCATTGCAGAATAATTTATGCTTTATAAATGTGTTCATGTTTCAGATATAGGACTTTTGATTTCTTTTCTCTCCCTCCCCCATTAACTACAGGCATATTTCCCCCCCAGCGATGTATCTTCTTACCACAGTTTTGATTTGGTTCAGATAAACACTTAAGAACGCCATAAGCACATCGACAGAGCTGGCAACTCCTCCATATCCATTCTCCATTCACCAATGGGCCACAGTTGCTGCCAATGACAAATCAGAAGATGCAACCTTATTTCCAAGTTTCATTGACAAGCCACAATCACCCCAAAATTTAAGTATACCTTCATTACCTTTTCCGTTCATCATACTCGCAGTATCGGCCAACAAAGTATTCGGGGCATGCACAGAAACTGCCCAGGATGCAAGTTCCTCCATTTTTACAACAGTGCCGGTTAAGGGTCCCACCTGAAAAATGAATAGCCCATAGTTGACAAAGAAACAGACTTCTTTGAACCTTCTTTTTCATTTGTTTTTGCCAAGTCTTCCTAGCTGCCAAAGACCTGGTTCTATTGGCCTTAAGGGGACCATAAAATTAGCTGCCTGTTAAGGCTGTTTGTTCAGCTAAGCCCAGATTGTTTAGATAAAGATTAAAAGCAAACTGCTAGAGATTACTGCATGGCCAAACACCCCCCCCCCCCCGCCATATGACTTTTTCTACTGCAGAAGCTTCAGGTCAAACTGCAAATTTCACTCCAGCAGAAGGTAATAATCCTACTAGCTTTTGAAAATAGCAGTATTGATATTTACCCATGGAAAGAAAATAAATATTATCTTTTGCCCAATGTGCAAAAATTTATCATTTTATTTTAAGTAAGCTAAATAAAAACATTCATATATGTATATGCATATATTCTATATACCCGTGATGGCGAACCTATGGCACGTGTGCCACAGGTGGCACGAGGAGCCATATCAGTGGGCACGTGAGCATTGCCCTAGCTCAGGCCCAGCGCGCATGTGCGCTCTGGCCAGCTGATTTTCAGGCCTTCTGGGCCCACCAGAAATCAGGAAACAGGCTGTTTCTGGCCTCTGGAGGGCCCCAGGGGGTTGAGGAAGGCTGTTTTCGCCCTCCCCAGGCTCCCAGAAAGGCTCTGGGGCCTGGGGAGGGTAAAAAACTGGTCTACCGTGCCATCGCATGCCAAAAGCAGGGGGAGTTCGGGGGGATGGGGCGCATTGAATTATGGGTGTAGGCATGTGCTCCCCCCGCTTTTGGCACGCGATGGCAAAAAGGTTAGCCATCACTGCTATGTACATATACACATGTATATATACATATATATCTATTCTGTATCTATTCATGTATAACTATAATAAAAACATTATGTTGCAATATGCCTATCTCCCAATTTGCTTGGCAGAAAGATTTATTGCAAATGGAACTGTGGAGCTGATGAATATATTTTTTTTAAAGTCAGTCCTGGATAAATGGAGAGATTAACATTTCCCAGAAGTAAGCAACTGGATCTTACTTTTTGTCGCAGCTCATTACAGAAACGGTGCCAGAAAAGTACAGTAATTTGTCACCCCCCATTGGATTTCCAAGTGAAGAAACATGTGAATTATAATCCTAAACATCCAAACGTTTTAGGGTCTCTAAAACATATAGAGGATTAACTGTATTTATTTTAAAAAATATAACACTGGCTCAGTAGAATATAATTGAGTATATATAAGGACTGTAGCTTATAGCACAAGTCTTAGTAATATTATTTACAAAGGTTTCATAACATTTTGGCTATTCTGGAGAAATAGATTTTCCAATGGACATACTGTATGTCCATTTGTTCATGTGTATTTATTGCATTTTTATTGTAAAACATATATTTTATTCTTACCACATTCCTCAGAGGTGGACAAAAGTAAAAAGGAATGCTTGCTCTAAAGACCTCATGCATAGAATTAAAGTTAGTACAAAATGACTATAGACAGGACTGGCTAATACATTTCATGGCAGAACAAGGATTTGAACCCAGGCCTCTCTGCTAAATTCATGTTAATACTAACTATGTCAGCTGACTGGTGTTACAGGCACTAGATTGGAGAAATCTGTTGGTATAATGAATTCAGATATCAAGATTTAGGGAGCATGTAAGCATAAAGAAAGTAACTTACTCTTCGTTAGCCCAGTGAAAGGTACAATTGATCTCGAGCGGATTTGCTTTTTATACTCAGAGCTGTGATTCATAACGCTGAAGACTTTTAATGTGATGGCTTTCTCTTTTGCACTATGCTTTTGAATAATGTCATCAACCTTTCCTTCAGGGTCAGGAGTGTCATCGTCTTTTTTAAGGCCTGGTGGGATGCAAAGAAAGAAGAACGTAAGAGAGTAAATCATTTTAAGCAGAAAGCAAAATTGGAATCAAATTATGGGAAAACTACTCACCTTCTCCAAAATTAATATACTGCAAAACCAGAGTGATTGTTAAAATAAACCTGGAGAGGCAAAGTATGCACAGATGTTATTTCAGTGTGAAGAATGTAGGTGTGAGAAAAGGACATTCAGTCCACCCCAAAAACTAGTACTATTAAAATTCATTGAATTTTACTACTGGATAATTATATTTAGGAAGGCAGACTTAATTACAGACAAAGCAATCTGATGCTAAATATGCTTAGGACAAAGTAATGAAGTCAAATTGAATTGTCTGAGACTTCTTTCTAACAGCAACACAATCCTAGGGTATGGATAAGCCACTGCAGCACGAAACATTATTATACATTATTATACATCGTTATAAGATCCCAGCTAAATAGTTCTATTCTTTTCTTTGTTACTGAGATAATTGCTTCAAAATCACATTTGTAGCCCTGTTACCAAAGCAAAGCACTGTATTATAAAAAGACAATAGCTCTGGAAATTATATTTTACTCTCACTAGAGCCAAAATGCGCAATATGTTATATCTCTTGCTTCTACATGGATTACAATTTTGCTTTTGTGTATAAAAAGAATAGAAGATGCATGACTGAATACAACTCGATTATAAGGGTATCATAATGCAAACTTACCTGGTAATTTCCCTCCAATACATTTTGTTAAGATGTTTTTCACCTTCAAGCTCACTTCAGTTCTAATGCTGTTTCCAAGTAAGTGTGGTCCAGACTGCTCACCCCAAAAAGGGATTAGGTGGAGTAATATAAGGAGAACTTTTTTTTAGCTGTTTCTCATTTCCTTCAGGGGCACATGCCTTCTAAATCTAGAAGCTCTTCTGTAGTTAGATTCTAAAGTGGGTTAGTTCCTACCCCTCCCCTTCATAAACACATCTTGCTGGGGGAGGAGCAATCTTTCACACACCCAGCAGGAGGTTGAGCTTCTCCTTCCCAAGGAGTCTTCTAGCATTGGTCTTCAACTAGTAGATTGGTACTGATAAATTGCCCTATTTTACAGTAAAAAAAAGAAAAAGAATGGGCCATTACCTTTGCCAATAGTATTTCATTCTTGCTTGCATTGAGTTTTTAAGAGCAGGAGATGAAGGTCAAATACAAAGAAGGACGAGGCCTCTCTGCACTTTTAAATTGCGGAATAGTCCATAGGCAGGAGAAGCTTACTATGCAACAGAGAGAAAAATGTCCTTTTCTATGTCCCTGTAAAAGACTCTTTGCCACTGGTTATCATAGAGATTCAGAAAATTACTCCGGAAATTTATTCCAGATATAATAATAAAATATGGCCATCGTTTGGTCATAGTTCTGAAAAAGGTGACATGCTTTTCATCAAAGAAAAGGATGGTTCAAAACTTGATTATTTAGTCATCTAGTTTTTTAATTAATATGAAGTGTTTTAAAAACACTTGTGGCTTGTCTTTTAAAAGGAGTTGCATAAAATATAAATTATGCACTCAAAATTTTTCTGCACTTTAGAAAAACACACCAGAAATTGAACTGATCCTGCTCTACGATAGAAAAATGGACATGAAATTTACCATCCGGCCTCTTTTGTTTCTATTTCAGATCACTGAGCCCTCTGACATCTTGAGATTTCCCTTGGATCATGCCAGAATAAGGGAGAAACAGCTAAAGAAGATTCAGGAAGATAGGCAGACAAGGAGGGATTAGTACTGGAGAGACTGAAGTTCAAGTTGTCCCTCAGCTATGGAAGCTTACTGGATGACTTTCAGCCAACCACCACTCAAGAACTACCTTGTAGGTTTCCCATATAAACTATCTTGAACTCCTAAAGTGTAGGGTTAAAATTTAACACAGGTCAAGGGTAAAATAGCAGAACATTTTTGTGCTGTGTGTAGCTACAGGCATGGAAATGCTCAAAGACTTTATTTTGCTTGTGATTGAAAAACCAAACTGCCATTTAAGAAACAAATATAGATTTAGTTAAACCTCAATAGCTTTAAAATTCAGCGTATTCTCAATTTAACTTGGGGAAACTGGGACTGAGAATCTGGGCATCATTTCAATAGGAACAACTTTCCCATAGTAGAGTTCTGTCTGATGAATTATACTTGATGCATCTACAGGTAATCCTCACCTTACAACGGTTTGTTTAGTTCAAAGTTACAATGGTACTGAAAAAAATGACTTATGACCATTTTCCACATGACTGTTGCAGCATTCCTGTGATCACATGATCTGAATTAGGAGGTTTGGTAACTGGCTCATATTTATGGCTGTTGCAGTGTCCCAGGGTCATGTGATCAATTTTTGTGAGTTTCTAACAAAGTCAATGGGGAAGCCAGATTCACTTAACAACCGTGTTACTAATTTAACAACTGCAGTGATTCACTTAACAGCTGTGGCAAGAAAGGTCATAAAATGAGGCAAAATTCACTTAACAAATGTGTCGCTTAGCAACATAAATGTTGGGCTCAATGGCGGTTGTAAGTTGAGGACTACCTGTATACGTGGCATAGCCTGTCCCCCAAATTTCTAAAATAGTCACCAATTGAAAGATTCTATTCTGGTTACTTCACCTAAACAGTTGGTGGTTAGACCCAATGAATTTGGGGATAAAGAACTCCATGGGAACAGCCCACATATTTTTTTAAAAAAATTAAATGTATATGCCACGTCATCTCATAATTGGGAGTTTAGTGTCCAACATTTAGAATATAGCAATGATTAAGAGATAGGAAATGTGGAATTGATTCACCCAGAGTGTACAGTTACATGCTTCCAAGTCTCCTGCATTCAAAGAAAATAACCAAATATTTTCCATAGCAACACAATTCAGATTGTAATACACCAACAAAAAGCAACAACAATAAAAGAAACAGAAGGCATTGTTAAGGAAAAAAACCCCCTGCAAGCTATAAAAAAGTGCATCCCAAAGTAGCTAATATTTTAAATCCCTTAAATGTTAAAAGGTACAGTCAGTTTGAGGGGCGGGAGGCAGTTATTTTTAATGTATTTTACCTTACAATAGATTTTTACTGTATGAATGCAAATTGGATACTTAAGGAAAGATAAAGATAAAGATCTCATTAGTTCAGATATTTTACATTTGTTTCTGTAATTTGGTAATGCAAATACAGGCAAATATTTGTTCAGTTCTTTGAGGATCTCAGGTTTTGGTTGCTGGGATAAGAGAAATTTAAATCTATTTTATTTTTATTTAATAAATCATTCTAGCCTCAGTTGTCTTCTCTTCGAAGTGAAAATAAGATTGAATCACTTTATTTCAAATTTGTGAAGATCAGATAAGATAATTGGCACAATTTCATTTTTAGAGAGCTAATCATGTAAGCCTTTTGCAACAAAACAACGAAATCTTGCAACAGTTTGAAGGTTAATGAATATGACATATATTCCCCTGGGTTTCCTCATTTTCCAGAAGAATTTTATGCTCAATTGGCAGCTAAGTATGCGGTAAGTGGAATAACAATCACCAGTGGGATCAGATGGCAATGGAATGCATAAAGTAACCTATTGTATTTAGGAGACAGTGCTAGAAGCACTAACATTTTGGAAATAATGATCATTTGAATGCCCACATTTCCCTAGCTACATGCATCTGCCAGTTAATCAGCCAAATCATGAACTAATGAAATGGACTATAGTCTAATAATTTCTAGCCTCTTCCACTTCATGGACTGCTCTAGTGTTACTGAAAACTCCTGAGGAGCACTACATAAGCCAGATGATGGTAATTTGGAGTTCAAATATCTATTCTGATGTACAGCATCGTAACTCACGGCCCACCGGCTGGATCTGGCCATGGGGTGCTTAGATCTGGCCAGCGGGGCCACCCTGGAAACAGCGAAGGACCGGCCCACGGTGCCTCTGTCAGTGAAAACATAGCTTGGGAAGGATGCGCACAGCCCTCCCAGGCCCTGTTTTCGGCTGCGATGGCCTCCTGCAGCCCTCTGCTAGCAAAAACAGAGCTCCATTTTCACTGGCAGAGGGTTGCAAGAGGCAGTTGCAGCCAAAAATGGGGCTCAGGGGGGACCAGCGGCCCACCCAAGCTCCATTTTTGCTGGCAGAGGGCTGCAGGAGACCGTCATGGCTGAAAATGGAGCTCAGTAGCCCATTTTCACTGGCAGAGTGTTTGGGGCACCATAGGCACTCTGACATGGGTGATGTCAAGCTGACCATGTCCACCCTAGTCACCCCTCCCACCCCCCAAGGTCAAACACAATCCTGATGCGGCCATCAATGAAATCAAGTTTGACACCCCGATGTACAGTATTTGACAGCTCCTCAGTTGCAAATTACTTTAAACAATGTTTAAAGTAACATTGTTAAACCACAATGTTACTTCAAAAAACACAAAAACAAATCAAGAATATTAAAAAGGACCAACATGTTTTTAAATTGTCAAATCTTGCAAGATACGTGATGATATCATTATGACCATTAGTTAGATATACAGTTTATGACTGATAAAGGACTATTTTCTATATGTTCAGGAGTCATGGATTGTGAATTTGACATCATTGCTTACCCTTTAATAAAATATACAATTATATTTTTATTTTAATCTTTGAAGGCAAAAGGCAGGGTTTTTTTTTTCATTGTTAGACAAGTTTTATGGAAAGGCAGTTTATGGAATTCTACTTGTAAGAAAGCCTACTGAGCCTAAGTGAACTAACTTTGATTTAACTATATATTAATTACTTTAGTAACATTTTCCAAAGCACCAGAAGGCAAGACAAGAAGCAATGGATGGAAACTAATCAAGGAGAGAAGCATCCTCGAACCTAGAACTAAGGAGAAACTTCCTAACAGTGAGAACAATTAACCAGTGGAACAGCTTGCCTTCAGAAGGTGTGGATGCTTCATCACTGGAAGCCTTTAAGAAGAGATTGGCAGCCACTTGTCTGAAATGGTATAGGAGGTTGGACTTCTAGACCTCCTGGGTCACTTCCAACTCTATTATTCTGCATTCTATTCTGCAATATGTTTTCCTTATAATGTAGGGATGTAATAATAACACCATCTTACTAGCAATTATTCTTTAAATAATTACAAATGCATTCTGTCTTCCACCATGTCTGTTGACATCTCTTATAGAATATAATGCGTGGAATTTATTAAAAGGAATTCAAGAAAAGAATTAATATATTCTAACGTACATTATTTTGAGAATGAATCCTTTTAAATTGTGGGTCAAGTATCTAGGGCAATCATAGGATTGGCATGTATAATTTATATAAAGTAGAAAAATAAATTCATGAATAAACATGTATACGATTAATGCACAATTCTTAGATTACAGTCTTCTTAAACTTTCACAATCTGTCTAATTGCTGCTCATTGAGATATGTTGATCATCCTTTTCCATCACTGATCATTTGAAAGGAGGATGATCAAGGTATCTCATTGAGAGGCAATTACACAGATTGTGAAAGTTTAAGCAGAATATAATCTAAGGATTGTTAAGGGAAGTTTGGCTAGGTCCATGTATCCCTGCTTTTTAATGCCTGTAGACAGTTTCTGTTATTTTGCTACCTATCATCTTAAGAAATATAAGAACTGAACTCTCGTCAACATTCAAGATATGCATTTGCCCTTCATCATAAAATTGGAGAGGCAAAGCAAATGCCGAGTCAGAATAGCTATTCATTTTCAGAAAATGTAATCTTTCTTTAAATGCCATTTCTGAAATGGATATATTTCTAACGCAGACCTCAGTTCTATGTCAGCAGCAGAGAGAGGCAATGTTAGAAATATGAATGACATGTCACACCTCATGCCATTTGCTTAAGATCAGAAGTTTGCCTTAAGTGAAAGATCTAATGGTTTAGGCCACTTTAAATCAACTGAGAAATATTTCTCACCCTCTTGTCATGTGTCTTCCTCTGCCCGAAAGAAGGAGTAGGCAATATGGCTACAGATCTATTAAACTACTGTTTTCTTTCTCTAACCTGGAAGGAGTTTGTCATTAGAAATACTGAATAGCCTCCAATGTTTGATGTCAAGAAAAATCCATCAGGAAATAATTCTACAGGCCTCAAAGCGACCAGCACAGTAATGATATGCCCCTTCCTCATCCTTCATGTTTATCAGGCCTCCTAAACAAGATAAGATTGGAAACTCAACTCAGAACTGACCCTAGAAATGTCATTTTGTTTTCAACAGAAGACCATGGCAACATTTAACAAGGGAAAATGTCATTCCACTTTGTTTGGCAATAACTTAATGGACCTCAAGATTGCCTGATGAAAATATTTAAAGGTAGAATTTATATTTGTTGAATTAATCTTTGAACATCATTAATGTTGATCTGTGGTTCAAGTATTACCTAAAAGAAATCTCCCATGTCAACTTGTCAGGGCTTTCATCAGGCATAGGAAAATTGTGGTCCTCCAGACATAATAATTGTCAGTAGTCCTACCCAGCATAATCAGTGATGAGGGATTATGGTGTTGCAAAATTGGGCTCAATTGTGGTCATAAGTCACAATACAATTATATAACGCAGGACTATATAATTCAGTATTCAGAAGCTATTTCAAGTAAAATTACAAGTAGAATAAATCTATTAAAATTTGGTTTGTTTTAAATTGCTTGGTATTTTTTTGTTTTTTCAGCAATAAAATAATATGCCTTGGAAGATAACATGATTTCAATGGGCTAAGAATGCTAAATTCCCCAGTGGGCTGAATGAAAGGCAAGGAAGGAGGCAAGGAAGAAAACTAAATCAAAACCTTAAAAAAAGCCAATTTATCTATTTACGGCTCTCAAATAAGGATAAAAGCTGCAGATAAATGGAATTGTTTCTCCCAGCTTAGGTTTTTCAGTTTGCTGAAAGTTGTAAATTTGAAAACAAGATTAGAGGTGATGTATACAGGAGCAACAAAAGGATTTGGTAAGAATCTATTCAAATAGAATCAGAAAAAAATGCTAAAGAACAAGTTAAGGTTTACTTGAGAATTAGCTCTTAAAGCTGCTTTTCCTCTTTCAAGATAAAGGAACTGCCTGAAGGCTAGTGCACTTAAGAGAAAGTGATTGATATCACCTTATCAGATTTTAATTGTACTTATTAAATGATAGCCAGGGAGTTTATTTTAATGGGCACATCAGCTGGATTTGGGGAACATAGCCAACTGGAAAGAAGGTGGATGCTGCTGTCAAAGAAAAATACAGGTTCAAGAATTTGTTAACCAACAATGTTTGCATTTTGGTTTTGTGCAAATTTTATTATTGAACTGTCTTTAAATGATGGTAGCAATGATCGTGACTGGAGGGTGAAAATGAATGATAATGCATGCATTATCATCTTGATGAGATCTACAGTTGCAATGGATACTCATGGTAGCAAACCCACCCAACAACTTACCTTCTGCTGATATTCTCCTGTCACTAATTTCAAGAATTCCCCAAACCATTAATCGGATAAGATAAAACAAGAAAGAAAATAACATAGAAGGATTAAATTCCCATTTCTCAAGATTGGCAATATCAGTGTAGTTATCGAGACAGGCCAATCTCATCATAGATATAGCCCATGAACTTCCTCCATTATCTTTAGGTTGGCCTCGGGCCTCAGCTACTGTATCAGTTAAAGTATAAAATCAGAGTGATTTCTAATACTGTCTTTAAAGAAAATGTGTTTCTTTTGTTCTATATCAACCTTGATTGCCCACCATCCAACTTGATTGCCTTTCATCATGGGCAAAGGTATTAACTTCAGCTAATATAGGTACCGGTAAATAAATTTACCTGAAGGTAATACAATCTTAATCTTCCTAAAACTGATATCTTCCAGATGCCTTGAACTACCACTCCCAGCTTTCTGACTGATCATGTTGATATCACTGATCATCATCCGTGGCTGCCAAAAGACAGGAACTATATAACATTCCAGGACTGGAAATGACTTGGGAATTCTGGGAGTTGAAGTCCACACATTTTACAATTGCCAATGTTGAGAAATATTGGGTAAGGGAATCTAAACGTCCTTCTTAAGAAAAGTCATAACCTGCTGACTTTTCAATCCCCAAAGCTATCTTTTGCTGTACCTAATCTCCATTTATTTTTTCCAGGTGTAAAAAAAAAAAGTGGGATTCATGTTCTGTTCAGCATAGTTGTATGTATGTATGTATGTATGTATGTTTCCATTTATTTTATAAATCTGTTAGATTCATATCTAACTTTCTCCCCAAGAATTCAAAGTACCTTTCACAGGTGTTTTGATTATCTTCCTTTGATCCTCATAATAAAAACAATAACATCCTGTGAGAAAGATTGGGTTGTGAAAAAGCAACATTGAATTTCCATGGCTAATAGGGGATTTGAATCTGGGTCTACCTCATGTTAATTCAATAACTGGAGCACTAAACTATGCTGCCTCTGATTTTATCTAGGGCCCAATATTCAGATAATAGTTTATTTTTAAATCCAACTTTTGTGGTCCCTTCAATTCATAAGGCCAAAGCTTTCCAGGTTTTAAGGCATTTAACTTACAAGCAACAACCAAGAAAAGCTATTGTGTACAATCACTTTGAGATTCCATTGTCACCCCCCTGCTTCCATCTTAAACAGGGAAAGTTTGTAAAGTTATTCACAAATTATCAACGTTTTTGCCAACAGGCAGGATTTTTACATTGTTCAGCAAAGCCCTACAGCCAAAGCCAGTCTTTGGGGGAGGGGGGAGGGATCTCTTTAAAAAGCAACCTTACATTTTTTTCTAGGAGAAGGAAAGAAAGGGGAATTTTTGTAAGAAAATATTTTTTTTTTCCTTGTGGCTGTTTTCAGAATGACAAAACCAAAGTGCTTATCACAAACATTTTGCTGTCTTCTCCCAGCCAACATCAAACTGTATACTTAGGCCAGGGGTGGGTTCTAAATTTTTTTACTACCCGTTCTGTGGGTGTGACTTATTTTGTGGGTGTGGCTTGGAGGACATGTGACTGGATGGGCGTGGCTAGCTGGTCATGTGACCGGTGGTCATGGCTATGTGTATAGGGACTACTCAAGAGGGCTGAAAAAAGTCATTTCTGACAGATCCTCGCACTTATGACTGGTCCACACACTTACGACCATTCTCACATTTATGCCCGTGCAGCATTCTTAATAACCATGACACTCATTTCACAACTGCTTCTCTTCACCATGGTGATAAGATAGGGCAAAAAACGTAAAATGTGAGGACAGTCGTAAGTTCGAGGACTGGTCAAAAGTGAGAAGACCAGTCAAATATAACTTTTTCAGCCTCTGAGTAGTCCATATGCACAAAAGGACTACCCTGAGGGCTGAAAAAAGTGATTTCTGATAGGCCCTCACACTTTTGACCAGTCTTCGCACTTATGACTGGTCATCATTTATGCCCATTGCAGCATTCTTAACAACCGTGTCACTCATTTCACAATTGCTTCTCTTCACCATGGTGACAAGATAGGGCAAAAACGTAAAATGTGAGGACAGTTGTAAGTTCGAGGACTGGTCAAAAGTGCGAGGACCAGTCAAAAATAACTTTTTCAGCCCTCTGAGTAGTCCATATGCATAAAAGGATACAGCAATAGAGAGGGATGAAGGAAGGAAAGGGAAATTAGAGTAGAGTGAGGATAAGAGAGGAAAGAGAGGAGGAGAAGGAGAAAGGAAGAGGAAGTAGGGAGGAGAAGAAGAAGGGAAGGAAAGAGAAGGTAAGAAGGAAAGAAAAGAGAGAGGTGGTAGGTTTGAGGAGAAAGATTGCTGTACAATAAAAAAGATGAAAGGGAAGAAAGCCCAAACAAATATAAAGACATTAAGATAAAGAATGAATTGTTAAACTTTAAAGAATAAAAGAGAACAAATATGAATAAATAGCAATAATTAGAAACACACATACAAACATACAATGTATTTTCTTTGAACAGAGTATTTGGCTGGTTCACAAATTTAAACAGTGTTTAGTCATTTCAATTAAATTTACAATTTCTATATTTCCTTTTTGCCATATTTATTCCTCATCTATTCTTTTAAAAAACCAATATTATACTTCATCTTCATCTCTAATCTTAATCAAATTCAATTTTTCCTTTCTATTCTATATTATACCCCTTCCCATTGTCATCTATTTTTATATCCATCCTCACATTGGTTAATTATGTAATATTACAGTTGTTTAATACAAATTCAACATTTTAATATAAATCAATTAGTTATATAACTATCTTTTTTGTATATTAATATGAACATGAATATTCCAATTCTTTCCATGCAATCCAATTTCTTACAAATCAATTAATTATATTTACCAATAATAACAAACCAAATAATTTCCCCCATATATTCCTCTAAACTACAACTTAAACCATTTCTGCTTTCAACACAATACACAATTAATAGTATCTCAATTATTACAATTCCCTAGTTAAATAGAACTTTTTTTCTTTTGTGTTTTAAAATCTTGAATTCTCCTCTTTTGCCCTAAATTTCCCATTGTTTGCAGTTTTGCACCTACCTTTTTTTGTGAGGAAAAAGAAAAAGCAATCTCTCTCTGCCTCATTTTGTCACATTGCAGCAAAGACCCTGCTTTACTTTCAGTTTTGCTTTTAAGCATAGCTAGGGATAAAAAACCTGCTCCAGCTCTCTTGTAGCTACAGAGCCCTGAGCAAAACAGCTGAGAGCAAATCAGCTGAGAGTCGGGACAGGGAGCTAATCAACTTGTGGTAATTAACCTATGCTGAAGCTGAAAGGGGCTGTTTTTTTCTATTTTTGCAGGCACCGGTCTACTCATTTGTTTTCTTTTAACACTGATCAGCTGTAGGGCGGCCCTTTGAAGCCCTGTGGCAAGAGTTTAAACAGTTTTTTTCCCTCTAGCCATCAGCTAGGACTCAGGAGGCAGCAATAGATTGGAATTGGGCAGGGTAAGTGAACGGCAACCGGACCGGGAACTGGTTCGGGGGCGGGGCCAGCCAATCTTATTACTGGTTCTTTGAACTATTAAATTTTTTTACTACTGCTTCTTGCGATCCGGTGCGAACCGGGAGCAACCCACCTCTGACTTAGGCTAGCTAATCTCTCTCTCTCTCTCTCTCTCTCTCTCTCTCTCTCTCTCTCTCTCTCTCTCTCTCTGACATGCTGCAGGGGAATTCTGGGAGTTGAAGTACACATCTCTTAAAGTTGCTAAGGTTGAGAAACACTGATATAATGATAGTACCAGCCCTGCATTCGTTCAATGGCTGAAGTTATGAAGTCAGATGGAGGGGGTGGGAGACATAGGCAGTGGCTGCGGAGTACAGGGCAACCAAAACAGCAAAGATGGGGGGAGGGGCAGGGGAGAAGACAGACTGATATGGGGAGTTGAAATAAAGGTGGACGTGGCAGGCCAGGAGAAGTGTGAAGTCTTTGCCTAACAATTGCAACTGATGCAGAATTGCTAAATGAATGTGTAATGTTTCACCTGCGGATTGCTTCACTTGGCAATTCCAATCTCGGTTAAGCTCATTAAGCAAGAACTACATGTATTCTGTTCTACAGCACACAATGTAATTCCCACCCTTAAGGGTCACAAGCTAGTGGAAGCACTACCTTTAACAATCTGGTGATCTGCAATGCTAGGAACACCCACCCACCCATCCACCCACCCACATACATAGTTACCCACTCACAGTCACAGTAGAATCCTGTTTTCAAAGTCTTTGAGATTATTGTTGACTTCTGCTCCAGCCTCCTATCACAAGCACATATATAACCGCATGTATTAAGCATAGAAGATTGCTTTCCTCAGGAATGACCAACATGTTTGATGTGTTTGTGTTAATTCTGCTATGCTCTGCCAAAGAAAATAATGTTGTATTAAACAGTATTTGGGATTCTGCAGCTGTCTTCTTCTTCTTTTCTTTCATGCTGAGGGTCATAACATTCCTGACTTGTCCCCCTTTCTCTCAGCTTTTAAAAATGCTATTAACTTTTAACAAGCAAATACTCTTCTAGTGCATATAGAGAGCCTGCTTAACCCTACAGGGCTGTGTCTAAACCTTTTCCCCTGTATTACTAACTGTAGGTACCTGATGATGACCTATAGGCTTTTAAAAAAAGACCCTGTGTCTCCACTCTCCTATTATTCTGGAAAGTGAGGACTTATGTTCCCACTGTAAATTCTGAGACAGAATAGGAATAGAAACAGAAAACAGTCATGTGAATTGTCTTCTGTGGGTATCTTGGAGACATTCCATTCTAGGGAATAAAAAGCCCTTTGAACTTGCTTTGGAAGTTAAAACAAAAATAATGAGGGCAAACAATAGAAGCTGAAAGTTGTTGTGAGAAAACAGAGGGGTGATATTTTTAAAAATATTAAGTTATGAAATGGGAATGTCATCTGTCTCTTTCACAGTAGGTTTCTATGAATTAAAACATAGTTTTCACTGTTGCTGCAAAATTGCTTTTCTAACATGGTTTCCCTCACTTGAAAAAAGAAAAACAAACCCCAGAAATGTCATTATCTATCATTTTCAGTTAGGTGTTTATGCTGTTTGTATATGTTTGCTTGTTTAATGAAAATGTCAAAAATTAAATTAAAGCTCCCATTTCTTACTGTAGAGGCTAGACAGACAAGACAACAATATCCAGCACGCATATGAAATATAACCTTGTTGCTACTGAAAGTCATATTATCAAGATGTTTCTAAAATATGAGGTTTTAAGATGAAGACTTTCTCTCTAAATTTCTAATGGTGTACCTACACAATCTACTAGATTGTGGAGACTGGCTACTGTACTGCCCACATGATAGTCCAAATTAGCACTCCACAACTGGTATCCTCTAGATCTGTTTTTGGCCATCTGGGCTAGAAATTCTGAGAACCGCAGTTCAGATACATCTGTAAAGACAGTTAATTGAATCAGGCTGGACTAAATTATATCTGGCAACCTATGGAACATTAGAGTTTTCCAACTGTTCTATTTAGGGTAGTCATTTATTCATTAGAAGAAGTAGGAAATATCTCACTGAATTTCCGTTTCTCCTTGTGGTATTTTTTTCTTTAAGCTGATTTGGACAGATGACCTTTCAGACAAATAATGCTCAAAGCAGGGAATTTCCCTCAATAGCTTGCTTAACAGGCAACAAGCTTTTCTGAAGTGAAGGTCTTTCTTTTATGCTATATATCAGCAGTCTCCCCTTACACATGTCTATGTCTACTCTTTCCTTGTAAGGGTCCCAGACTTCTCTCGAGAGGAGGAAGGTGGCTCCTTTTTTCTCCATAGGCAGAAGGAAGAAGAACATTTTTAAAAATAATTCTGCACATTGGGTAAAGTAAAAGCCCAAAGGGTTGAATCTTTAGGAAGAACGCCCTTATGGAACTTCTCAGTAGGCTCCAAGGATTAATAAAGGGAGGGTGGCAGGAGTCTCATTTACCCTACAAATTCCTCACCTCTGTTTTTAACAAACAAATTTAAAGGACTTAAATTTGAAGAATTTCAGTTTGAAGTTTTTAACATTCCCAGCTCCCAAGATATCAAGTGTTGTGCCTATCAGCCTTGGTTTGTGTCATCATTTTTATTCAGTTTTTCTGCATTGACCTAGAAAAGAATTGCATATTATTATGTCAAATTTTCAGCATTTTATTATTTCATTTAATGATTGCCTATTATACCGTGTGTGTGTCAATCATTAAATGTAATCATATATATACATACGCACACACACACACCGTAGAAGTTTTCATTCCTAAAATATAGGACAATGCAGCATGTTTTATTTTTCTTTACAATATTTTATTTATTTTCATTAATAATATTAAAAGTGTTTGTATATGCTCAGATACTTCTCTAAATTAGTACAAGGATAATCTGTATATTAATTTGTTATTAATATACATTAATAACAAATTGTTATTGGTACTTCATCCAATTTTTAAAAAGTTCATCCTTAGCTGCCCTCTTCCATACAATACTGACTTAAAACAAACATAATGAGGACTAAAGTAAACCTGTTATCCACCATAGCCTCATCACATTTTCACAATATAAGGCATAGTGTCTGGCCTTGCCAGAATTGAATTAGTGGCAAACTAAGTCTCTTAAGAATTTCCTGCTTCCCTGCTCTCTGAAGTGAGGACAACAATGACAAGATGGCAGGTCTTGTTGGTGGTACCACCCACATTTTGGAAGTACTTACTTCCACATGTTCATAAAGCTCTCTTGCTCATAGCTTTGAGAAGATCTTTAAAAACAGTTTAATTTTATCAGACTTTCAACTGTTGGAAGAAATGTCCATCTGGGTTCAGTTCCAAGTGAGGAGAAAGACACTGGAAACATGGTGGCTGATTAGAAAGAAGGTTTATTGATGAACAGGATCACATGGCTTGAGGTCCTGGGCAAAAAAAAGGGCAGAGATGCTGACAGTTCCTGAGTTTTATGCTGTCTGTGGCTTTTGAATTTGAGCTTGTATTCTGATTGGTTGTCAGACTCCCATGGGACCACGCAGGGGTAGCTTTGTAGGTTGTCTGTGTCCCAGGCTTGATTCAGCTTTGCTGGATGATGATGTAATGAAGGGGCTTTGGGCAAGTCCTACTATGGGTCTGCCTGAAGGAGGTAGATCTTTGTTATGTAGAATAGTCTGGCCCAGGCCTTTGTTATATAGAATAGTCTGGCCCATTGACAAATGTGGGGGAGGGGGGGCTGAATTTCTGCCTCCCTTTTAGGGGAAATATTCTGCCCTTTTATTATTTCCTGAAATATTTCATTTTTCTAGGAGAGGTTTGGTTGCTAACTTCCTACACAACCTTAGCTAAGCTAACCCTGTCTTCCAAGGAGTGATTATTTGTTGTTAATTTACAATAGTTTTATAATGTTGATCTACCTTATTGTTATATTATCATTTTGATTTGTTGTAACCTATCCAGAGTCTTTTGGACTAGATGGATATAAAAATGGTTAAAAAAAAACCTAAATGAAAACCTAAATAAAATCTGTGGAGTTCATAGAAATAGTATCTTCAGTCTTCATGTCTAGTGCTATAAACAAGTACACTGCAACTCTTATTTATTCAACTTTCCAGAACCTGTGATGTTTTGAATCAACTTTGTGTCACTAGTTTTCTGTCAAGGAAGAAATGCTAGGCTGTAAGTTCAGCTTCCCACTTAATAATAGAACTATTTCATGCAAGATTTCCTGCTGAGAAGATCCAGCTCTTGACAGATAATCAGTGGCTCCAGGGATAGGTCACATTATTTCACAGAAGCAGACAAGGGACTGCTTAAGGCAGGCAACAAGGGAGTTTTAAGTATACAATTTCCGGGTCATATTTTTTACAGGGCAATGTCTTTCATATGGATGGAAGAATGAAAATAGCATTTGTGTTTTCACCCAGCAACCAATCTGAAGGATTCAATTCAATTATGAAGTGAATTTGGTCTTTTTTTTAAGCTTACAAGCTTATTTATTCACTTTCCATAAATTCATAGGCATATGTTGCTTAATGTCAAAACAAGTACTAGCAAAATCCCCATAGAGCAGGGGTGTCAAACTTGTGGCCCACAGGCTGGATGTGTCACATGCTGGCCATGCCCACGCCCGATTTAGTGAAAGGGAAAAAAGTCCTGATACATCACAAGATGCTGCCGTGACAACACAAGTTTGACACCCCTGCCATAGAGGAACCAAGTTATATCTGATTTGGATTGATATAGATTTAACCCCCAGTTTTTAATTTATGTTGGGCTAAAAGATATCCTAGAGTGAGATTAAACAGAAGTCCTCAAGTTAGAACCGCCTGTTCAGCCAACATTCAAAGTTACAACAGCACTGAACAAGTGGTACTTACAGTACAAGTGCGCCTCAAAATTCTGGCTATTGAAGCACCCCATGGTCACATAATTGTGGTTTTGTTGGTTGGAAACTGGCTTACATGATGGTTGTAGCATCTTGTGGTCACAAAATTGCCATTTGTGACCTTCCCTCGCAGCTTCTCACAAGGAAAGTCAATGGGGAAGCCGCAGGGAAGGTCACAAGTTGTCTCCTTAAGTCACTTTCACCCATTATTCTCCTTAGGACTCCATTTCAGAGTATGAGATCCTAGCTCATTGCACTCAGTCCATCAGTCTACATCCCTAGAATCCACCTATATCCCTGGCCGGCCTTCCTGCATTCCCCAAAGACTCACTGATACTCCCTAGCACCCCTTTGTGGCACGTCCCCACTTCCCTGTGATATTCACACACCCTCCCACAATCCTACCTGGAACTCTGATTAATGTTAGTATCCTTATTAGTGGTTTAGGGCAATTTAATTTTATTCAGTTTAGGAAGAATGGACATACTGAGTGCCATTAGTAAGAAATAACACCTGTACTGAGTGTTAATTATGCTGTAGAATTCGCTATCAGCAGATGTGATTATTAGTCTACAGTATATTCATGATTTTAAAAAGAAAGAACTGGACAACTTCATGACTATAAATCTTGATGGCCTTATACCAGAGGAACAACAGTGGAAGTTGTCTCTTGCTTTGTGAGTTTTCTAGATTTATCAGTTTGGCATTGAGATACAGAAATACTTGATTAGTTAGTGAGGCCTTTTGTCTAATCTAATAAACCTCTTATTATCCTATGAAAGGAACTAGCAGAAGTTTTGCCAAACTAGTTCAGTATTTCTAGTAAAAATATTGCTAGAGTTTCTTCTTTGGATATAATGCTACCTAATTGTACACATTGGCTCAAATTCTAACAGAAACAAACCTCTAAAGTGAATATTGGAGCTGTCTGAGAGGAAATAAACCTCAAACCATGTCTTTTCTTTAACATTAACAAAGAATGAACTTGCCATTTAGAGAAAGATATTTTTTTTTAATACAACATTTTCTTTAGTCAGGAAAAAGCATTTTGGGACACCTCTTTGTGTTCTTATCTTGGTTTTGGAAAAGAGATGTGTGCAAAATTACAAGCTTTCTTTCTTCCAAAACACATTGACATTAGGGTTCCCCCCTCCCCCGAATTTTGTATATAGCTGTCTCTCATTTTGATGTTGAATAAGTCTAACTCTATTCAGACTATTTGAAATCACTATTTTTTAGAACTATGGGATGTTTTTGAAATTTATTTTAAATAGTGAAATGCAAAGATAAGTAGTGCTAGCAAGAGAAAAATAGGGATTAACTGTGGTTTTCCAGTAAAAAAGAAAAACCTAGATACATTATGGCGATTCTTAGAAGTACAGCAAGTGTGAAGTTACCAAAATAGAGTGATTGAAGAAGTGGCAACATCCTTTATTAGTTTTTAGGCTTGTTAATCTTCTCAAAATCAGTAAGAGAGGGTAAATGTAGTTGGGCCATTAACAAAGTATGAAGTTCAAAAAGATTCTACATTTGAAAGAGCTAATTCCATCCCTTTGACAACCTCCCCCCCCCCCCATCCTCTAAATTTACTGCATCTTATTCCTTTTCTAGTTGCTTTCAGGTTCAAGCTATTCAGAATGTAATTGTTCTGCTCAAATCACAAAATGAGTTGCAGTGTGGATAAACCTCTCAGATTTTTGTCAGAAGTCCATAAGATCACTGTACATCCCACCCCCCCTTCCCCAATTTCTGGGCAATTCTGTTTGTAAATATTTTCTCTGAGGCTGAATGATATAGTGGACACCTGGTTTTCTGCAGGACACCTGGTTTTCTACACTTATCATCAGGTTTTATTTGGGCTTACTATAAATATGAGTTTATTGGTCCTTTATCTGTCTTTCAGAAAGTCAATTTAAGCCAGGGAAGAGATAAGTGCTTGTAGTTTTGGATGCATTCTGCAGCAAGGGATCTTACATGACTTATTTTTTTTTTACTATTTTTGTTCTATTTATTACCCCTGAGGACCTGTGTAGAAGTGCTATATAGCTATTGTCCTAACTGGGCACAATTGTCCTAGGACTGGTTTCTCATACTGCAGTTTATACATCTGTTTCTGCAATGCACCATGTTTACAAATACCTCCCTGATGAGGGGAGAACCTAGCCTTTTATCTACTCCCTTTCAGGATTGTCAGCACTAGGTTCCATGGAGGTGATTATTATGTATGGATCAATCCCAATTGTGCAAATCCAGAAATCCATTCTAATATGTGCAGTAGTGGGATTCAATTTTTTTTTACTACCGGTTCTTTGGGCGTGGCTTGGTGGGCGTGGCAGGGGAAAAATACTGCAAAATCTCCATTCCCACCCCACTCCAGGGGAAGGTTACTGCAAAATCCCCATTTCCTCCTGATCAGCTGGACTTGGGAGGCAGAGATGGTATTTATTGGTTCTCCAAACTACTCAAAATTTCCGCTACCGGTTCTCCAGAACTGGTCAAAACCTGCTGAATACCACCTCTGAGTGTGTGGATTTTCCATGCAGCGGCTACTTCTGGCTAGTAGATCATGCTCAGGACTTCTTGTTCTGTTGTGCCTGCACTGGCATTCCCTCATGACATCATTTCTTGTGCCTTTTGCCCTGCCAGCTACACCAATTTTGAACAAGGTTTAGGATCTTTTCAGAAGAGCAATACACCCATGTTCATAATCAATTCCAGCCAACAACAACTCTTGGTGTTTTCCTTCTTCACAAATGAATCACTTTTGTTTCACATATTCACTCACACACTGATTCAGCCTGTATTCATTGTTTGTGCAGTAAAGAAAAAAGCACCTGCATATTTCTTTTATGTTGCTCATTCACTTTTATATTCAGCCCACAGTCATTCATTCAACTCTCATTCAATTTTTATACCTTTTTGTTTTACTACACTTCTTAAATACCTCATTCCTACTGCATTTAACTTACTTTTATGTTTCTCTTGACATGTCCAACTTTCATATAATAGTGTATCAAACCATGATTTTTTGCTTCTGTTTTGCTACTTATAACAAACCCCATATAGTTTTTCTCAAAACTTGTATTTGGTTCTTCTACTGTCACTATTCACTGGATAGTAACATGGAATAGTTGTGGTGGCACAGTGGTTAGAATGCAGCATTGCAGGCAAATTCTGCCCACTGCCAGGAGTTTGATTCTCACCGGCTCCAGGTTGACTCAGCCTTCCATCCTTCCGAAGTTGGTAAAATGAGGATCCAGATTGTTGGAGGCAATATTCTGACTTTGTAAACTGTTTAGGGCTGTAAAGCTCTATGAAGTGGTAATAGTCTAAGTGCTATTGCTATTGCCATTGCTAATAGTCTTTAACTTAAAAGATTCCTACATTCCTATGAATGAGCAACAATCTTTGCCAGGTTATTTTCAGACAGGATGGCAAAAATGTCAGATGCACCACAGGATAAAATTGCAGGAAATTACCACAAGATAGCAACCAGTTTCATGACTTCATTCAATATTTTAACTAGATTTTATTTAATTCATACTTTAGAACCTTTGCCTTGAATCTCTGCTGAACATGTCATGCTACCCCTTAATTTCCCCCCCCCCAAATCTTTCTTACTTACCAAACTTACAGTTATTTCTCAATTATTGATTATTGATCACTTCAATTGTAAACTAAAAAAAATCACTGTAATAAGAAAGCATTAAGGACAAAAACAAAGCAGAAAATTTAAGAATCTGTACTATATTAAAATACAAATAATATATTAATTGTGTCAGCTAAATGTTTATTTGGTTAGTCCTCTTAGTTGTAAACCTAATGGGGGCAACTTTTTAGTTATTCTGAATGTCATTTGGAATATGTTTAAAATGGAGGAGAGGGATATATGCTCCAGATAAATGAGCAATCATTTCTTTCTTTGTATGGAATGTAGATCACAATATTGGAAAGGAGTTACATTTTACATTAAGGATTTATATTATTAGAATTAGTCATACCTTTGAAAATGACAGTTTTATTAATTTTGCTTTATAGAATATTGCTAAGCTTACTGTCTTTAATAATTTATCAAATAAAATATGTCTAGAATGTAATATATTCATATAGCCTATATAACGTAGGTACATATAAGACTCATCTTCCCTACCAGGGGTGGGATTCAACCAGTGGTGGGATTCAAGTAATTTAATAACCGGTTCTCTGCCCTAATGATTTCTTTCAACAACCAGTTCACCAAACTGCTCAGAAAGTTAACAACCGGTTCTCCCGAAGTAGTGCGAACTGGCTGAATCCCACCACTGGATTCAACCAATTTAACAACCGGTTCTCTGCTCTAATGATTTCTTCTAACAGCCAGTTCACCAAACTGCTCAGAAATTTCACAACCGGTTCTCCCGAAGTGGTGCGAACTGGCTGAATCCCACCAGTGTTCTCCATCCCCCAAACAAAAGCCTTACTCATTATCTTACTGAACAAAACTTTATCTGGCTCATTTTTCTTTTCTATTTTGTCTTTAGCTTTACAGTGTCCCAATTAAATTATAATTAGTCTGAAATCAGGTAAAAATGAATTGATTTTTTCCCAATGAAATCCATTTTTATATTAAACTTTATTTTTCAATGACATATAATGAATACTGAGAAAATGGATATATTGATCATTCTCTTTATGTATAGTGGACAAATATTCCAGTTTACCAACTACAATATTTAGTCTGAAAATAATTCTGCTTGAATGATTGTCGGCAAGTTTGTTCTTTGAACTGTCAGAAAATATTTTAGGAAATCACCAGTTTTGGTTTAAAATTAAAAGTGTAGATATAAGGTAAGAATGTCTTCTAATATCCCATTGTGGTTGTCACAAGAAACTGTTTTTAGAAGACAAATGACAAAACTGGTTAACATGCTAATATATTTATTTATTTTTCTCTCAAGGAGAATTTAAGTTAAAAACATGAGAGGATTTAAAATTGAAAGATAACATACATCATTGGTTTTCTTATGTTCAGTCGATGGAAAGATTTAAATTTGATAAGAAGTAAAATAGTAATAGTGATGTGTTTGATATTTGGTATGTGTGTCTGTTAAGATATTTTCAGAGCCTTCATATATGAGTTTCTTGTGTAGTTATATGTCTGTAGAGAGTTGCAATTCTTCTTCCTTTCATTTCAAAGGAAACATGTTTCATAGAATCATAGAATTGGAAGATATTAAAGAGATCATCGAATACAATATCCTGCTTCATGAAGAATCTACTCTAGAACAGTATTTCCCAAGTTGGGTAACTCTGTGATATGTGGACCAACTCCCAGAATTCATCAGCCAATATAACTTTTGTTTAGGATTCTGGGACGTTGCCCAAGGTGCGAAATGCTACTTTAGAATATCTCTGACAGGTGACCAAACAACCTGTTTGAAAACTTCTTGTAAAGGAGAATTCAGCATTTCCTGAGGAAAGCTGTTCCACTGGCTAACAGCCTGTCATTTTTCTTCTTTAAGTTTTCAAGTTCCTGTATCTGACTTACCATCTTCTGCAGTCTGCCAAAATCCACGGTTCTGAAGTCCAGCATAAACTCTCTCAGTTCCTCCTTCCCCAGATAATCTACATTCAAAAATAACAATTTTCCCAAGATGCCAGTCACTTCCTCAGCCAACTTTCAGTGAGAATAAGATCTAGGCTAGCACCCCCCTTTGTTCTTCCTTTTGCTTTCTGACACAAGAAGTTATTAACAAGAGAGGACAAAGTTTTGCTGAACCTCTGATTCTTGACAGAGATTCCCAGCTACTATAAGATAATTGAACCTCTCATTATCACAGTCATATGTCTCTTTGAAAGATTGGCTATCTGATGCAAAAATGCTTCATCTGTATCTTTGACCTGCCCAAGACTCGCATATGACTTTTGTTCCTCTCCCCTTTTATTTTTACACAAACCTGGAACACAATATTGGTAATCCAGTTCCTTAATTTCTATGCAACTTAATTTTTTTATTTATGTACATCCCAACAGTTTTTCTATTGTGTCTGTTCCTTCCGAATAAATTGTAGTCTTTGACTGTATGTAACAATAATGAGTATTGGCCCATCAAGTTCCAGTAACGCCTATCATATATGATGAATTAGTATCGCTAGCTCTACCTTCTTATTGTCCATACTCTGTGCACTGATATATTAGTATTTGATATTTTGAATGGCACCACTTACTGATCACTCTGTTGTAGATTCTTGAAAAACTCTGAGTTCACAGCCTGGTCTCTTCCTCCTCCTTTTTTATTCTGCTTTCATAGCCCCTTTTGTTCTAGTTTAATGATCTTCCAAGGAGACTGGTGAATCAGCTATCAAATACCTTCTTCCTACTCTTTGAAAGACATGGTACATCCGTTCCCAGGATTTATTTATTTATTTATTTATTTATTAGATTTATATACCGCACTTCTCCTGACAGACTCAGGGCGGTGAACAGCCGACTAAAAAACCAATACAAAAAAGTTAAAATCGTACTAAAAACAAATATAATTAGGCTGAGAATTTAAAACAGAATAAAACTAAAAATTTTAAAAAGTAGAAGGGATCAGGCAAGTCTGGCAAGTTGGAAGAGATAAGTCTTCAAAGCCCGATGAAAAGTCCGGAGGTCGGCAATTGTTCTCAGTTCTGGAGGAAGATCGTTCCAGAGGGTGGGTGCTGCCACAGAGAAGGCTCTCCCCCTGGGGGTCGCCAGCCGGCATTGTCTGGCTGACGGCACCCTGAGGAGGCCCTCTCTGTGGGAGCGAACCGGCCGGTGGGAGGCAATTGGTGGCAGAAGGCGGTCCTGTAAGTACCCTGGCCCTAAGCCATGGAGCGCTTTAAAGGTGATTACCAACACCTTGAAACGCACCCGGAAGTCAACCGGCAACCAATGCAGCTCACGCAGGAGAGGTGAGCAGGAGAGGTGTCACATGGGAGCGCCCTGTCACTCCCATAATCCCCCGCGCGGCCGCATTCTGTACCAGCTGGAGCCTCCGGGTGCATCCCAAGGGGAGCCCCATGTAGAGAGCATTGCAGTAGTCCAAGCGAGACGTGATAAGCACCTGAGTGACTGTGTGTAGAGAGTCCCGATCTAGAAAGGGCCGCAACTGGCATATCAGGCGAACCTGATAGAAAGCCCCCCTGGCCACAGCTGTCGTATGATCCTCTAAAGACAGCTGTGGGTCCAGGAGGACGCCCAAGTTGTGCACCCTTTCCATGGGGGCCAATGATTCGCCCCCAATAACCAACGATGGAGTCAGTTGGCTATATTGGGACGCCGGCAGCCACAGCCACTCGGTCTTGGAGGGGTTGAGTCGAAGCCTGTTTCTCCCCATCCAGACCCGCACAGCTTCAAGGCACTGGGACATCACTTCCACGGCATCGTTGGGGTGGTCTGGGGTGGAGATGTACAGCTGAGTATCATCAGCGTACTGATGGAATTCCACCCCAAAACCACGGATGATCTCACCCAGCGGCTTTACATAAATGTTGAACAGAAGGGGCGAGAGGACCGATCCTTGTGGCACCCCACACACTAGGCGCCTCGGGGTCGACCGCTACCCCCCTGTCAACACAGATTGCGACCAGTCGGAGAGGTAGGAGGAGAACCACCGTAAAACGGTGCCCCCCACCCCCAGTCCCTCCAACTGGCGCAACATGATACCATGGTCGATGGTATCAAAAGCTGCTGAGAGGTCTAACAACACCAGGATAGAGGAGTACCCCCTACCCCAGGCCCTCCAGAGATCATCCACCAACGCGACCAATGCCGTTTCAGTGCTGTAACCAGACCTGAAGCCGGACTGGAGCGGGTCTAAATAGACAGCTTCATCCAGGTACTGGGGGAGCTGCCATGCCACCACACTCTCAACAACCTTCGCTAGAAAGGGAAGGTTGGAGACTGGACGATAATTTGCCAAAACAGCTGGGTCCAGGGGGGGCTTTTTGAGGAGGGGCCTCACCACCGCCTCCTTCAAAGCGGTCGGTAGGGCACCCTCACTCAAAGAAGTGTTTATAATCTCCGGGAGCCAGCCTCGTGTAACCTCCCGGGAGGCCAGCACGAACCAGGAGGGACACGGGTCCAATAAACATGTGGTAGCGTTCAGTCTTCCCAGAATCCTGTCCATGTCCTCGGGAGCCACAGGATCGAACTCAGCCCAGATAACACTCTCAAGACCGGGCTCAGTCACCTCGCCTGAACTAACCCAGTCAGCGGCCAAATCATCCCGAATCTGAGTTATTTTATCATCCAGATATTGAACAAAGTCCTCAGCACGTCCCTGCAAGGGATCCTCCCATGCTCCCAGATGGAGGAGGGAGCGGGTCACCCTAAACAGGGCGGCTGGGCGATTATCTGATGACGCGATAAGAGCGGCGAAATAATTAGATTTCGCCACTTTTATCGCCACTAAGTAAGTCTTAATATGAGCTTGACACTTACTAGTGTCAAGTCAGATTCAGAGAGACTGGCCCTCCAACCGCTCTCTAGGTGTCTTTTCCGGCACTTCATCTCCCTCAGCTCCTCGGTAAACCAAGGAGATAAGTGAGTTCGGTGCCGGGTCAGAGGCCTCAAAGGCACGACGCGGTCCAAGGCCCCACCGGCTGCCCTGTCCCAGGCAGCCACCAGGTCCTCAGCCGAGTCGCGTGTCAGTGTCTCAGGAAATGGCCCAAGCTCCGTCTGGAACCTATCAGGATCCATCAGGCACCTGGGGTGGAACCACCTGGTCGGTTCCGCCTCCCTGCAGTGAGGTGCAGCGGTCAGAAAGTCGAGTCGAAGGAGCGAGTGGTCAGTCCATGACAAGGGTTCCACACCTATATCCCCAATATCAAGACCACTCAACCACTGACCAGAGATGAAAACTAGATCCAGGGTGTGTCCACCAATGTGAGTCGGGCCCTGAATTACCTGGGTCAGGTCCATGGCCGTCATGGAAGCCATGAACTCCCGAGCCATCTCACCAATAGATGGCAGATTGAAATCCCCCATGACTATAAGCCTGGGGGTATCAACCGCCACCTCGACTATAACATTGAGAAGCTCGGGCAGGGTCGTTGCCACGTGGCAGGGAGCCAGGTACATGACTAACAGACCCATCTGCCCACCAGGACCCCACCTCACAAAGATGGACTCACACCCGGCTATCTGAGGTACAGTGGCCTCCCTTGGACCCAGACCTTCCTTAATAATGACCGCTACTCCCGCACCCCTGCCCTGGGCTCTCGGCTGGTGGAATGCAAGGAAACCTGTTGGGCACATCTCCACGAGGGGAACCCCCCCCCTCGTGGCCCAACCAGGTCTCGGTGATACCAGCCTTTCTTCATAAAGGAAGGGAATTTTCCTTTCTTTGCATAGGACCATCTTTTTAAAAACAGGATGGCACAAATCTGAAGGCGGGAAAATCTTTTTCAGGTGCAGGTTCCTGCTTTTGCAGTTACATAGACTTCTTGGTTAGAGCTAAAACCAAAATAGAGAAAAATTTCAGGGTTTAACAGTGGTAAAATAAAAATAGTAAAATGCACATTAACATTTGAGAGGAAGAAAGAAAAAAACCATTGCCTTGATTTGGAAATAGCTCCTAGAATTGATCTTTCCTTTTGATACACCTATGCATATAATTTTCTCTCACCTTTCTATTTACAGTTCGAAAGCCATTATATTAGCATAAGACTACAAATTATTTTTGTATATAATTTCGGAAATACCTTACCATATCATTAATTCCTTTTTGGTTATAGCTGGGAATAAGAAAGTATCACTTGCAGTTATTGGTGATTAATCGAGAGTCTTATGGGAGAACTTGCTGCAACAAATCCAACATTTAGTGCCAGTCCAAGGGGATTTTTTCCCCTTCTCATTACTTCCCCTCTTGTTAATTATTTTAAACTTATTGTTTTATTTCTGGGTAAATCATGCAGTGAAGTCATTAGTTCTTATGTAGAGACTTTCTTTATATTTTCATATTCTGTGATGGATTCTATTGTTTCTGCTTGTAATTACTTTTGAAATTGCTTCTGTAGTTCTTGCCCTTCCTTTTATTGCAAGATTTGCATGGCAGACCAAAAACAATATATTTAATGGAAAGCACCTTTATAGAGCCTGTTATTGATATGACAAACACTTCAGCACTATTAGTGACATGCTGAGGAGCAGCCTTTCATTAAGTCCATTCTCTTTCTTCTTTTCCTTGTTTGGAGGGCTGATTTGTATAGACATACATCACCAAATAGCTTATCAAACTGAATGTCTGAACTATTTTTGTTTGAAGATACTCCTCTGAAGGTAATGCCATCATCCTGTCCCCTAATTGTAATACAAACACGCCCAGGCAGCTATTTTTGAATGCCTTAATCATGATGTTGCCTTCATCTCATTCCCACACCTGAGACATCTTAACATTGTTTTTGATTATTCCAAACTTCAAAGCTGGAACTGTTCCAATTGTCTCCTGGTACAATTTTTGCCATGAATGTATTCTAATACGGGTAGCCCTTGATTTACAACAGTTTGTTTAGTGATCATTCAAAGTTACAATGGCACTGAAAAAAATGTGATTCGTGACCGTCAAATGGAGCAAAACTCACTTAACAAATATCTCACGTAACAACAGAAATTTTGGACTCAATTGTGGTCATAAGTCAAGGACTACCTGTACAATGTTTTTGAACGTTGAAAATTTACAATGTCTGGACTTCAATTCCCAGAATTCCACAACCAGCCATGCTATGCTAGCTGTGGAATTCTAGGATTTGATGTCCACACATCTTAAATTTACCAAGGTTGAAAAACATTGTTCTAATATATTAGGGTTTCTGGTGCAGTTGGGGTTAGAGTCTGTTCAGTTTCTCTTGGGCATTTTAGCTGCTATGGGTATTGTTGCTCGGCGCCGGAAAGAAACGCGACTCAGCTGTCCGTTCAGAACCTTTATTAGGAGTGCAAACTGAACTGCCGGCTGGGCTGCTGAGCCTCCTTATATCCTGCTCAGGCATGCCCGCTGGCCAATGACAACAGTTTAAATCTCCCGCCGGTGGAATCTACCAATCCCCCGGCGGATGTCCTTATAAGGACATAACACCCCTCCCCTCCTAGTCCTTAGTCCATCAATCAGTGTGCGCGACCACGTACTCGCGCAGGTAGGCGGGACGCCTGACAGTTCTACCAGACCTGCGCGGCCCAGTCGGCGGGTTGATGTTGCTCTGGATGGGTCGAGCCCCTGCTGGCTCCGGTCCCCCCATCTGGGAATCTCTGGACTCCGCCGTCGAGTGCGCGGGGCCTTGCCTGGTGTCTCCGGCAGGAGTTGAAGTCATCTCCAGGTGCAGTCCCCGGGTCGCGCCGCCGTAGGTCCAGTGGCCATCCGAGCCGTTCCAGTCGCTGCGGTCGGGAGACGGTCGTCTGAACCTCGGTAAGGTTCCCGGGTCCTCGTCCAGTGTCCAGGGTGCCCCCGGGTCGGGGGGCGCGGTGGCTGTCACCGTGGGTTGACCCCCAGGTGGGGGTGGTTGCGACGGTCCCATCTTGGCCTCTCCGGGTCGGCCTACCTCGCCGGGGTAGGGTAGGACTCCCTTTCGGGGTTGTTGTTGTCCTACCCTGCCGGGTTGGCGGCGTCCCTCCAGGCTGGGGATGGGTCGGTTGTCCTCATCGGGTGGTGGGAGGCCCTCCTCGCCGGGGCGTTGTCGTCCCCCCCTGCCGGGTCGGTATTCGCCGTTTCCATTGTGCTGGTGTCGGTCGACCTCGTCTGGGGGGTGTTGCGTGGCCCGGCTTCGTTGTTCCGTCCTCCTCTCGGAGTTGTGTTGGTCTTGGGGGTTGTGCTGTCGGGTGCCACCTTGGTTGGCAGGTTGGCACCCTTGCCGGTGGAGCAGGTCCCGGTCTACCGTGCTCGCTTTTTCACTGGTGTCAGCGTCTCTCGGGTTGACTAGCAGCGGACCTGCCTCGCCAGGTTGGGGCAGCCCTCCTCTGCCGGGGTGTTGTAGGCCCTCGTCTTCTGGGTGTGGTTGGTCTACCCAGCGGGGTCGTGGCCGTCCTACCTCGTCGGGGTGTGGTAGGCCTACCTCGTCAGTCGGTGGCTGGCCTAGCCTGTCTGGTCGGTGCAGGCCTACCTCGTCGGGGTGGTTTTCCTCGACCTCCTCGATTCCCCTCCACCTTTTCCGGAGCTGGTCGATGTGTCGCCGGCAGGTGCGGCCGTTGTCCAGCTTGACCTCGTAGGACCTCGGGCCGGTCACTCTCACGATCTGACCCTTGAGCCACTTCGGATCGGCCTGGAAGTTTAGCGCGAAAATCAAATCTCCGCACGCGAAGCTTCTTGACGGCGGTGGTTTGTTCGGCTTGTCTTTCGGGTTGTACATCGGGTGCAGACGATCTAGAGGTGAGCGCAGCTTCCTCCCCATCAGTAGTTCTGCCGGGCTTTTCTTTGTTGTGGTGTGGGGAGTGATGTGTTGGGTCAAGAGGAACTGGTCAATTTGTTCCTGCCAGTCCCCGTTGCCCATTCTGGTTAGTGTCTCTTTAGTTAGCCTCACCATTTTTTCGGCCTTTCCGTTTCTGGCCGGTCTGTAAGGGGCGATGAGCGCGTGCCTGATGCCGTGGCCGGCCAGGAACTCCTCCATCGCCTTCGCCGTCAGCTGTGGCCCGTTGTCGGAGATGAGGGTGTCCGGAAGGCTGTGCGTGGCGAAGAGTCGTCGTAGGGCTCTGATGGTGGCTTCCGTCGTTGTGGAGGGCATGGCTATAACTTCGAGCCACTTGGAAAATGCGTCGACCACGATCAGGAGGGATTTCCCGTTCATCGGCCCGGCGAAGTCGATGTGGATTCGCGACCACGGTCCGGATGGTTGTTCCCACTCTGTCGGTTGTGCTTGCAGGGGTGCTGGTCTCGTTGCCTGGCACGGGTCACATCTGGCAATCCATGCCTCAATGTCTTTGTCTAAGGCGGGCCACCAGACGTAACTCCGTGCTAGGGCCTTCATTCTGACGATCCCTGGGTGACCGCAGTGGAGGGTTTGCAAAGTCCGTTTTTGTAATGATGGGGGGATGACCACTCGGTTGCCCCAGGGGAGGCAGCCTTGCATAGTGGTGAGTTCTTGCTGCCTTCTCTGGTATGGGGCAAGCTCTTCCTTCTGGGCTTCTTCTGGCCAGCCCCGCAAGACCCAGGATAAGACTTGCCTGAGGATCCTGTCTTTTGCGGTGTGCTGTGCTACCGTGGATGAGGACACCAGGCTGGACTGGTCATCGTCGATGTGGTGGAGGCCGAGTGTGGGTGCTGGATCCTCGATCTGTTCGTTCAGCGGGCACCTGCTGAGGCCGTCGGCATTTCCGTTGACTTTTCCGGGCCGGTGGACCAGGCGGTAGTTGTAGCCCAACAGGAAGATGGCCCAGCATGTCATCCTGGGTGACATGAAGGTTGGGGTGGGTTTGTCCCCCGCAAGGAGGCCTAGTAGGAGTTTGTGGTCGGTGACGATTGTAAAAGCTCTTCCGTATACGTATTCATGGAATCGCTTTACGCCCGCCACCATCGCTAGCGCCTCCTTGTCAATCTGGCCGTAGTTTCTCTCGGCGGGTGACATTGTCTTGGAGAAGAATGCAATTGGTGCTTCTGTTCCATTCGGTAGTTGGTGGCTTAGGACGGCCCCGACCCCGTAGGGTGAGGCGTCGCAGGTCAAGGTTAGCGGTAGCTCTCCGTTGTACTGGATGAGGAGGCTGTCGGAGGATAGGAGTCTTTTGGCTTTCTGGAAGGCTTCCTCTTCTTCGCTCCCCCACTTCCAAGGTGCCGCCTTCCCTAGGAGTCGGTGTAGTGGTTTAGCAATGGTGGCTTTCTGTTGTAAGAACACACTATAGAAATTAAGTAGTCCCAGAAAAGCCTGAAGCTCCGTTTTGTTTTGGGGGGCTGGAGCCTCGTATATAGCCCTCACCTTGTTTTTGGTGGGGTGGATGCCCTGGCTATCAATTAAATAGCCCAGGAACTCGACTTCCCTGACTCTGATCACGCACTTGTCCCTTCGGACCCGTAGTCCCTTCGCCTGGAACCGCTGCAGGGCAAGCCTGAGCCGTTCCATTAGTTGGGATTGCGATGTCCCTGAGACTAGGACATCATCAAAGTAGGGCACCACCCCTGGAATGCCTTGGAAAAGGCGTTCCATCATCGATTGAAATAAACCCGGGGCGGCACTGACTCCGAATTGGAGCCTGTTGCATTTAAAGGCGCCCCGGTGCGTGACAATCGTTTGCGCCTCCGCAGTTGTCTGGTCCACTGGCAGCTGCTGGTAAGCCTGCGCCAGGTCCAGTTTGGCAAAAATTGATCCTTTGCCTAGTGAGTGCAACAGATGTTGCACCACTGGCACCGGATATGCGCTCTGCTGCAACGCGCGGTTGATGGTGCACTTATAATCAGCGCAGATGCGCACTGATCCATCTGGCTTCATGGGGGTCACAATGGGAGTCTCCCATGCAGCGTGATCGATCGGTTAGAGGATGCCCTGGGCGATTAGTTTATCCAATTGTGCATCCACTTTTGGTCTAAGGGCAAACGGGACTCTGCGGGGCTTTAGCCGAATTGGATTGATTTGGGGGTCTAAATTTAGCGAGATGGGTTTCCCCAGGAATTTACCTAAGCTCCCGTTGAAGACGTCCTGGAAGTCTTCTAGGAGTTTGTCGAGTTGGCTATTCCTGATTTGATTAATTCTGCCAATTGGGAGCCCTAGTGGCCTGAACCACTCCACTCCAAGTAGGGTCAGTCGGGCGTCCTTGATGACGGCGATGGGGAGGTCTCCGTTGAAGTCTTTGTATTGCACCCTGATGTTTGTGTGTCCCAGGATGCCAATGGGGTGGCCGCCGAAATCTACCAACTTTGCCTGGATTGGCTTCAATTGTCCTTTAGTGATGTTAGGCTGGAGTTTCTTCAGGTTGTGCCAGGCAATGATGGAGAACGGCGAGCCAGAGTCTATTTCCATGGGGCATGATGCTCCTTCCACGTGGACGGTCACGTGGAATTTTTCGGATCCCTCAGCTGCGGTGTGGGCGATGGTCGTCTTGTTGACTTGCCTGCCGTTGGATTGCCGCTCGTCGTTCCGCCTCGGCTGCTGGGATCGTCTAGATGACCTTTAGTATTCGCGGTCCGCAGGTCTTTGCCGCTCGAATGTTGGTTCTGCCGCTCTGCAGGCCTCAGCAATGTGGCCTTTCCGTCCGCATCGGCGGCAGGTTGCATCTCGCCAGCGACATCTGGCGCGAGGGTGGTCTCCTTTGCAGCTGGCGCATCTGTCCTCTCGGCTGCCATCTTGTTGTTTTTCCCGCCTCTGGGGCCTCGTGACCTTCTGGATGGCCATTTCCCCATCCGACTCCGAGCACGTGGAGATGTCTTCGGATGACTACGGGTAGTCTCTGTGGATCTTGTGGATCCCTTTTGATCGTCGCATCGCTGCTGCCGCTCTGTCGGACGTTTCCGCCGCAGTGGCTTCTTCGATAACGTCCTTGAGGGAGATCTTTTTTCAGCTGAGGAACTTCTTTTGGACTGTACAGTCCCTCATGCCAAAGACGATCCGGTCTCGCAGCTGGACGTCCACGTTTTCGAACTCACAGCTGGCCGCGATCTTCCGGAGCGCCGATACAAACTCCTTGAAAGTTTCCCCTTTGTGCTGATTCCGTTGATGGAATTCAAAGCGGTTGGCTAGAGGGGTGCTCGTGGGCGCGTAGTGTTCTTGGAGGACGTCTTGGAGCTCGGACCATGGCATCTGTTCGATGTCTCTGGGTGCCACGAGGTCCATCGCCATCTCCAGAACTTCGGATCCGCAGTGGGCCAGGAAGAGAGCCCTCTTCCTGTTGTCGTCCAAGTCTGTGAAGCCGCTGCCCGCCAGGAATTGTCGGAATCGCACCATGAAGGACTTCCATTTTTCCTGGCTTGGATTGAATGGAGCCAGAGAAATTTGGGGTCCCGACATGGTTCAGTGACTTTGCTCAAGTGATTCAGCTCTTGGATGGCGGTTGCGGTCGTGCTGCTGCTCGTCGGTTCTTCTTCAGTCCTTCGTCGCCAGTGTTGCTCGGCGCCGGAAAGAAACGCGACTCAGCTGTCCGTTCAGAACCTTTATTAGGAGTGCAAACTGAACTGCCGGCTGGGCTGCTAAGCCTCCTTATATCCTGCTCAGGCATGCCCGCTGGCCAATGACAACAGTTTAAATCTCCCGCCGGTGGAATCTACCAATCCCCCGGCGGATGTCCTTATAAGGACATAACAGGTATGTTCTATTTCAGGTGTCTCCAACCTTGGTAACTTTAAGACTGGTGGACTTCAACTCCCAGAGTTCCTCAGCTAGCAAAGCTATCTTATTTTGCCCCTATCTTATTTTGCCTCTTGGAGCTGCCCTATGTGATTATTTGAGCTTAATCTCCAAGAGAAACCAAACACCTGGATTCTGGGTATCTAATGCTAAACAAATCCTTTCCAAAGTGCTTGTTAAGCCTTATGCTGGCTTATTATAAATACAAGTTTAGTCTCCTTTGAAGCAGCCTTGTGGTGAGAGGCAGAGCTTTTTACAAAAGTCAGAAATTAAGTGGAGACAGCCAGGTTCTGCCTGCTGTGTATTGCTCATTCCATCATTATAAGACGCATTACATATTTTTCTCTGCTTCTTTCAACAAAAGTTTTCAGGTGGCTATACTTTTCATTAAGCATAGGAGGAGGCAGAATCATTTTGCCCACACTGCCCCGGCTCCATGATCAGAATTGAAAACAGAATTGAACAAACTATCCATTCCTGTCAATCCCTTCAAGCCCTAAAAATGTTTGATTGTTATTTATTGCTACCTCTATTGCTATTTCATACCCACATCTCTCCTCTTCCTGTGAAACTTGATGCCAGGTTTAGATCCAGATTTAGCATTCTGTCAAAACAGTGCTAGACCTACGTTCAGTAATAATAATCAAACTGACAGGACACAGGTATGAGGTGCTCCACATTTATGATCTGTTACTCCAGCATTTAGCAAAAGGCATACTTAGTGGTGAAATCCAAATTTTTTTACTTGTGGTTCTGTGGGTGTGGCTTGGTGGGCGTGGCAGGGGAAGGATACTGCAAAATCCCCATTCCTTCCCTGCTCTTGGGGAAAGGATATTGCAAAATCTCCATTACCACCCCACTTTGGGGCCAGCCAGAGGTGGTATTTTCCAGTTTTCTGAACTACTCAAAATTTCTGCTACCAGTTCTTCAGAACCTGTCAGAACCTGCTGGATTTCACCCCTGGGCATACTGTACCTTTCCAAGCACCCATCTATGCTTGCTCAATGTTCTCCCACCACACATTAAGGACAGGGATTGGTTGCTATTTGCCTGCCAGCGGGTGAAGCTTGGTAGAGGGAGAATGAAGCTGAGGGGATTTGTCAGCCATCTTCTTAACTTGCCCTTCCAGTTAAAAGTAAGGACAGTATCCATCACTGCACTTGTTATTGTTACAAAATAGGCAATGGGGTAGCAATTTTCTGCTGCTGTCAGCTCAAGTGTTGGTGAAGAGCAGTTTTACATTGCCATTTGACATTGCCCATAATGGAATTCTGAAAGAATGAGGGATGTTGTGAATCCAAAAATACCATTAACATGCTTCTGGAGTACAAAATTTCTGTCCAGTTGAAACGCATTAGAGTCTTCTGATGGACGTATTTCTTTTGGTATGCATCTGGGGATAGAATAACACTTCTGACTAGTTGTATCCTATCTTTTCAAGGTTTCAGCACAATAGAATATCCAGCTATCTCCAGTTGGTTAGAATTTCTGAGTCCTCAGCCTGTCTCTAGAAAAAATTAGATAGATGCTTTGATTTCTTTGCCCTAGAGCCAGCAACTCAAAGAAATTCATGAACGATCTCCAAGGATAGCTTTGTGGTTGTTCAGGTTTATGCATTACAAACATTTAAAAAAGAAATCTACTTTAAAATAAGACTCTTCTGTGTTCAGATATGAAAAGTTTATTTGGGAAGAAAGAAAAAAAAAACCCCAAGAGACTGTAATAAAGACAACCCCAAATATAATCAATCTAAGATCATTTGTTATATATTAATTGAATGCAGTCTTGAATTTCAGAGTTTATGCAGAATTTTGCATAAGAGAATGGTCTTGATGGCCTCATATAATACGCTAGAAACAATCAGAGAGCAATCTTCTATATTTTATCTATTCATTTCAATCATTTCTGGTTTTCCATTGAAATGCGTAAGCTTGCCAAATAAAATACTGTTTGAAGAAAAAGAAATCCCATGAAGCTTTAAATGCATATTTGGGAGCAAAAGATCTGGCCCTTCTGAATTTTCAACATAGTGTCATCTTGGTAAGGACTCTCAGGCCCAGTATTGTTCTGCTGTGTTTTAAAATAAAAGGGATATTTTTTACAATTATACCTTCCATTCCTTCATGTTGTTCCAAGGTATCAGACCTGATATCTTCCCTGCTGCTCACTTTATCTGATTTCAGTCAGTTAGTATGGCAACTAGGTCAATAAGGCTGGGTGTTGGTGATGGGCTTCAGATGAGCCCTTGAACTTTATCGGTAAAGGTAAAGTTAAAGGTTCCCCTCACACATATGTGCTAGTCATTCCTGACTCTAGGGGGCGATGCTCATCTCCGTTTCAAAGCCGAAGAGTCAGTACTGTCCAAAGACATCTCCGTGGTCATGTGGCCGGCATGACTAAATGCCAAAGGTGCACAAAACACTGTTACTTTCCCACCAAAGATGGTCCCTATTTTTCTACTTGCATTTTTTACATGCTTTCGAACTGCTTGGTTGGCAGAAGCTGGGACAAATAACAGGAGCTCACCCCATTAGGCGGCACTAGGTATTCGAACCGTTGAACTTCAGACCTTTTGATCGATAAACTCAGCATCTTAGCCACTGAGCCACCGCACCCCTCTTTTGAACTTTATAGTGGACTTTCAACTTGTATCTTTGTATCTTTATTTGCTCTTCTAAACACTGCGCCACACTGGTCTTCCTGACTTGGATGGTGTTTATGTGCACATTTATTGTGGAATAAGCCTTATTAAACTGAGTGGCCCTTGTGAGAGATTCAGCTTGCACGCATTTATTTCTCAGCTGCTTTTCTTGCCTTTCTATTCAGACAGTTCTTCAGGAAATTGTGCTTACTGTAGCACGTTGCTGTGAAATGCAGAACTAGAAAAATCATACGATCCCCAGTAATACGTTCTTAGTGAGAAGGATTGAATTAAACATTTATGTAAACTATAGTTACGAAGTTTAATCCATGGGTTTTTCCCCCATATGCCGATATGGAATCCTTTGACATATGTAAGTGAATAATACAGGTAATGATAGTGTTCAGCCAGCAGATGGCAATGTTAGCCTCACTGTTACTATCGTAACCATTTTGCAATGTTACCTTCAAAAGAAAAATTCCAGGAGAGGGATATAATTCCAACAGTCTTATAGTTATATTCGTATATACTTTGACAATAACTGTGAGGGAAAAGCTTTATTCTGAGTATTTATTGCATACATACCCCAATCATTCAGCTAGTAGTCTGACCGTCTGCTTTATTCCACCTTCTGAACCAGTAACTAGAGGAAAAGAGCAGAAAAGATCATACCTGTAAAGCAGTTTAAGAAGTTGATTTTTTTCTTCTTTCTAAAAGAGTTTAAATGCAGTAATAATTAGATGTTGGCTATATTATAGCAGCATGTAAGGAGACAGTCAATATTCTCAGTGGTGGAATTCAATTTTTTTTTTACTACCGGTTCTGTGGGTGTGGCTTGATGGGCGTGGCAGGGGAAGGATACTGCAAAATCTCCATTCCCACCCCACTCCAGGAGAAGGATACTGCAAAATCCCCATTCCCTCCCCACTCCTGGAAGAAGGGTATTGCAAAATCTCCATTCCTACCCCACTCTGAGGCCAGCCAGAGGTGGTATTTGCCAGTGCTCCAAACTATTCAAAATTTCCGCTACAGGTTCTCCAGAACCTGTCAGGACCTGCTGGATTTCACCCCTGAATATACTTTATATTAGAACTGGCCATTACTTCGAAATCCAAGATTAGATTTTGCAATATCTGGAATCATTAACAAGATACCTTTGGAGGTTGCCAAGAGGGAAAAACTGTGTCAGAGGACTAGCACATAGAACTTTATGTCCATTGGTTTGGGGATGGGGGTTATCTTTAGGAAATGCAAATCTTCTTATTAAAGATGTTGTGGAAAACGTGAATGTTTAGCAGCTATGCTATTTGTCATCCTTCCTTCTCTCTGAAGCTAGCTCTTAAATGCAATTGAGTGGCCAAAATGTTGGACTCAAGATCAGTGGTTGAATCATTGACAGTAGTTGAAAATGGTTCACAACTGGTATTATATCTTATTTATTTATTTATTTATTTATTTATTTATTTATTTATTTATTTGTTTGTTTGTTTGTTTGTTTGTTTGTTTGTTTGTTTGTTTGAATTTGACAAAGAAAAATAAGAACAAGAATAAAAAGAATAAAAATACAATGACAGGGATGATAGGCCTGTTAGTGCACTTATGCAAGTCCCCTCTATTGACCACTTAAGGATGATTTTTACAAATGGTTTTATTTACAAATGTTGATATGATGATGAGGAAAAAATTGGGGGCAGAAGTTCAAGGCCCCTCTCAAAAGAATGAACAGGAAGACCACTGAAATATTAATGAATGGGCTTTTTGACTCTTTCAATACCAAGATAATGTGCATTTACCAAAAAAAAAAAAAACCAAAAGCAAAAAGAAAAGAAAAGAAAAGAAAGAAAGAAAGAAAGAAAGAAAGAAAGAAAGAAAGAAAGAAAGAAAAAAAAAAAAGGTAGCAGAAATTTTGAGCAGTTTGGAGAACCGGCTGTGGAAATTTTGAATAGTTCAGAGAACTGGAAAATACTACCTCTGGCTGGCCACAGAGTGGGGTAGGAATGGAGAATTTACAATATCCCTCCCCCAGGAGCAGGGAGGGAATGGAGATTTTGCAGTATCCTTCCCCTGGAGTGGAGTGGGAATGGAGATTTTGCAGTATCATTCCCCTGCCACGCCCACCAAGCCATGCCCACAGAACCGGTAGTAAAAAAAATTGGATTTCACCACTAGCACAGACTTCAAAGTTTAGCATTTAATATTGCTCAATCATACTACTGTAACAAAGACATTGAAATGCTAGGAAAAGGTTAATAATAATTACTGCTGAGACACTGTGGAATTTTTTGCTATTGGAATGGAAATGAAAGCTTTTAGAGTATTACCATTAGTTGTCACCAGGGACAAGGCTCATTTTGAAAATGCAAAATATTCCCAGTGCAATATGAGAGATTTGGCTGGGATACGTATCAAGCAAGCTGCAAAACAACTGAAAATGTATTGTGGTCAGATGGAGTCTTCTGGGTGGTTAAGGAAGCCTCAATGTTCGGAATAAGAAAAACAATACTTTTATAAAGGAAGAAATAAATATCCTTATGAAAACTTGAAAATATATTTCTAAAATAATAACAGAATAAAAACTTTTTTTGCTTTTGGGTTTCAAGCATTCATGCCTATAAATCTCCCTTCAGGCATTTTAATAAAAAAACAACATGCCCTTTCACTTGTGTTGACTTGTTCATTTTGATTCATCTGACTACTTACCAAAGCTGAGCTTACTAAAGCCAAGATTTTCTGGGAGCAATTGCAGCTTTTTTTTTATTGACTTTACTGAAAGATAGACAGCCTTCCCAAAATTTGTTTGTTCCAGATATATTGGGATTGCAGCACCTGATGATCTGGTAAATTCTGACACAACAACCTGATGGACCTCAGTTGGGGACTGGTTGAACTAAATGTAGAACTGATTTGTTAATGGTTTTCTTAGACATTTTGTGCCTTTGAACGTTAAGTGACTTCCATTACTTTGCAGATGGGAAATAATTCTGATCTAAGGAAAGACAAGTCTGTGGAAAGTCATTCTAGAGCAGGGGTCTCCAACCTTGGCAACTTTATTCCCCAACTGCTGGCTGGGGAATTCTGGAAGTTGAAGTCTTCCAGGTTTAAAGTTGCCAAGGTTGGAGACCCCTGCTTTAGAGAGACCTCTATGTATGAAGATGTTAGATATTTGAGTGCACATTCTTATCAGACAGCAGTAAATAGTTTGGTTGGATTGTTCTACATCTCAGAAAAGCTAAAGTGATTGAGAATTTTCAAAGAAGTTCAAACATCATTGGAAACAAATTGAAAAAGAACACATATTGTGGCTAGGAGAAAATCTGATATAAACAGTGATCTCCATGCATAAGAGGATGTTGTCCATTGAATTGAGGAAATTATATGTTTTTGAAGTCATTTTAAAAAATAACAAATAGCACTGGGAAATACTTCCCTTGACAACTGAGTGTGCTGATTAAGTGGTAAATATACCATGTTTTCCTGAAAATAAGACACTGTCTTATATTTTTTGAAACCCGAAATAAGCGCTTGGCCTTATTTTTGGAGAGGTCTTATTATTTTGGGGTACATGGAACAAGACGGGGCTTCTCTTGCCATCTTATCTGATTTCCATCCCTGTCTCCCTAACCTTAACCAGAGGAAACGGCAGGGACCGGCTGCGCATATGTTTAAATATTTTTGGGGAGGGCTTATTTTTTGGGGGGTTGCTTATTTTAGCGCATGCACCCAAAAGCCCAATCGGGCTTATTATCAGGGGATGTCTTATTTTCAGGGAAACAGGATATATGTGTGTGTGTGTGTGTGTGTGTGTGTGTGTGTGTGTGTGTGTAAAAAGTCTTTAAAGAAAGCAGTTTCTAAGGGGGGATGGGACTTCCAAAGCCGTCCGGTTGAATGATTACTTAGTAAGGAAGTGCAGGGGTAGGGAGTGTGTGTGTGTATGTGTGGTTTGTGTGTGAAGAGCCCTATAATGGAGAGTGGATTCAGTGCTTAGATGTCTTTTGGCTGCATCCATGAATATCAAATTTCCCTAGAAGACTCTGGCTGCCAACAAAGTAGATTGCTTTGGGTTAATGGAGAAAGGCTTGCTTTTGCATTAGTAGTTAAAATAATCTGTATGCGACTCTAACCAGTTATCCTCCTGAAAACATAATCAGTGCTGTTACCTCTTTCCTCTTCTGTGTAGGCTTGATAATAATTTTTAACTATTTGAAATAGGGGCCCCTTATTTTACAGTGCTCCTATAAACAGAGTTATTCCTTTTCTTTTTAAAGTAAATATGCTACCATAAAATCTGAGATCTGGAGAGTACTAGCACTAGCACTAGCATTTAGACTTATATACTGCTACCGCTTCATAGTACTTTTACAGCCCTCTCTAAATGGTTTACAGAGTCAGCATATTGCCCCCAATAATCTGGGTCCTCATTTTACCAACCTCGGAAGGATGGAAGGCTGAGACAAACTTGAGCCGGTGAGATATGAACTACTAAACTGCAGTCAGCAGAATTAGCCTGCAATACTGCATTCTAACCACTGTGTCACCACAGCGAAAAGTATTTCAATAAGACTCCTGTTGGATCATGTCAAGGTCCTGGCTAATCCAGCATGCTACAGCCATAAACCATAGCCATAAACTCTTGGGCATTGAAAAGCAGCACATGTGGTCAATTCCCTTTTCTGGCACTCAGGTACATGCTCTTCTGCTTCTAGAGTTTGCATTCAGCCACCAAAATGAGGTACTGTAGGATGAATATCACATTTTAGTGTTTCTCAAGCTTCTAATTTTTCCAATTCTGTCAAGTTCAGTTTCTCATTTTGATGAATCTACTGATTGTTGGACTTGAGAATGCTTTCTTAAAATAAAGTGCTTATTAAAGTTTCAGTGCATGTTTTTGCAAAATATCTCCTTTCTGGTTAATGATTTTGCCTATTTCCATCATTTTTTTTTTGCAATTTTCCCCCAATATAATGCTGCACATGTACATCATTAGTTGTATATATTTCCAAGGTATTCCAATCATCTGACTGAAATACTCTCCAATTTTATAATTTGGGTTAAAACAAACACAGAGTAGTTAAAAATAAAAACCAAGTACATATGTAATAGTCGTGCACTCAGGATATCAAATATTCTAAAACACATTATTAAAATGGTTGCTCATCTGGAGGAATAGTCCTAATAGCTCTTTTCCTGAGGCTTGGTGGAATAATGCATACATGTTTTGTATTAACTCTTCATTAATATATCAAAAGAAAGCATAGAGCAGTGTTTCTCAAACTTGGTAGCTTGAAGATGGGTGGACTTCAACTCCCAGAATCCCCCAGCCAGCAGCGCTGGCTGGGGGATTCTGGGAGTTGAAGTCCACCCATCTTCAAGCTTCAAAGGTTGAGAAACACTGGCATAGAGGCTTTACTCCCCGTCCCCAAATTTACACTTAAAATGGGGAAAATATCTTGGTTTCATTATGAATAGTATAATTGAGGGACACTTTTTGGAGAGTTGCCTAAACATTCTTTGAGAAGATTTGCCTTAAATTCTGAGCTATCTTCTTTTCAGGGAAATAGGTTCTTTGATTAGCAAACCGTATCGCAAAATTTGGAATAACGCCAATTTGAAATGATAACCAATCTTAGGGTTTGTGCAATGGTTTAAAATGCAAACTTGTTAAGATTGTATTCAAATGAGAATTAAACGAATGTTCTTCCTACTGCTAACAATATCATTCCTAAACATTTATTCTCAGTAGATGTGGATGATTATAAGGTAGCGTCTACATTTTGCAACCCAAATCCATAGTTTAAAAATGCGCTATGCAAAAAAAGAAAAAGAAACAATACGTCACTTCCTTTATCCCGAATCCTTATCAACCAACTTCCCCTGATGATCTCAGATTCTGCTACTATGACAGGGAGAAAAACACCTCTCTAATCACGTTCACTCTGTGTAATTTTATAAAGTATAGTTTCATCCTTTTCTGAAGCAGCCTGGCCTTTGGCAGGATCGCTTCTCAATTTCCCACCAATATGACAGTTAACACAAGAAAAGTTTTCCGATTACAGTGTCAGAGGGATGATACTCTGCCATGTTAGATTTTTACACTGTGCTCTAGGTGCTGTGGTATCTGACATAATAAACCTTACCAATTTTTTGTTTTGTTACATCTCCGAAAGGATAAGGAAGGGTCAATTGAACTGACTTAAATTTGCCACCGGGACCAGCAGATCTGTAGCAAGGTTTTGTAACCTTTACTTACGTTATTTAGTGCAGCATGTCCACTCTACCCTGGTTCCCTTTTTTCTGTTGCCTTTGCTGTGTTTTGAGTCCGTTACTGTTCACCTTGATGACCCATGATTGCTGTGCCGAGTCTGCTACGAATCATATTATGAAGTATGCAGATGACACGGCAGTGGTGGGGCTTATCCGGGATGACAGTGAAGATTCTTATAGGGAGCAGGTGAAGGCTTTGGTGGACTGGTGCAATAAAAATAAACTGGTTTTGAATGTTAACAAAACAAAGGAGATCATTGTAGATTTTAGAAAGAGCCAGCATAATCATACTCCACTTTATATCAAGGCTGCAGCTGTGGAGGTGGTCAATGTATTAAGTATCTGTGGGTGCAGATAACTAATGATCTGACTTGGTCTCTCCACACATCATCCTTAGTGAAGCGTATAAACCAGCGCTTGTATTTCCTGCGTCAGATGAGGAGAGCACATCTTCCTCCTTCTGACCTGGCTACTTTTTACAGAGGCACAACTGAGAGCGTTTTAACAAACTGTTTGGTTTGGTGCAAGCAGTGCCTCAGATAGAAGATCCATACAGACAGTGGTAAGGACAGCTGAGAAGATGATAGGAAGCCCGCTTCCCATTATTCAGGATACTGCTTATAAGCGCCATGTGCTTAGGGCTCGAAGTATTGTTAGAGACCCCACACACCCACTTCACATCTGTTTCTGTTGTTCCCCTCTTGGAGGAGATTTCAAAGTATCTATAGCAGGACTATTAGATTCTGTAACAGCTTTGTTCCTTATGCCGTCCATCTTGTAAATTCGCAGGATTCTTTTTTTTCACCATGTATATGTATACATTTGAACTAGACTGTGGTTTCCTTTGTGTCATATATGTGTGTGTCATCATTCCAAATAATGAACTCTGGGAGATCAAACTTTGACACTGTGTTTAGGTTCAAGCAACCTTTTATTGAGTACATCATGTCGGCACTCAGAAAGGTGAAGCTAGCTCTAAATTATTCCCATATTTAGGGATGGTTAAAAGAATGAGATTTCCCCATCACTCAATGTCTCTCAGCTCACATGAGCCAATCAGTACAGATGTAGATTCCCACCTGGCTTCAACAGGTGTCCGTTGACATGAACTTGGTTTCACATGCCGTCTGGTAGATGTTATGGCTAGCCAGCTGAGGCATCACATTCCCAAGTTCCCTCTTACTCCACCTTTGAATGGCAACCAAGAAACGAAGAAGAAGTGAGCATGGCTTCAGCTGAAGTTGTTTTGCAGGTTGACAGTGTGTCTATCTGGGCATATGCATAATGCTTGTCATTTGAGAGCTGAATGCAATGAAATTTCCTTTTATTGTATGCTGATTAGTGATTTAAAGTGACAATAAAGTTTTTATTCTATTCTATTCTAAAACATGGAAGGGGAAAATGCAATGTGAGAAATTCAATGAAATTGAAATTGAAGAATCTTAGAATCATGAGAATGCAACAGAGTGCATCATGTTATAGCACATATAACTTGATAGAATTGTCTGAATGAATTGGTTCAGGCTTATTGCATTTGGGGAGGGCTTTAAATTTTTGCCCCACACTATAATTTAATAATATATTGGATCTTCTTCACCTATGTATCCAATGAAATGCAAAAGAATACGTCCATATTAAAGAGTGTTAACATAGTGAAGAAAATAAACACTGAATATATTATAGTAGTTAAAGAAATTAAACATAACACAGACAATTAACTAAATGAAAAGCTCCACTGATAAGCATAGATATTTACATGAAATTAATTCAGTTGTGCTTACTAAATCTGGGACATGTAGCAACATAATGTGTCATTTTTTCGTTTTTCAGCACAAAGTTTTTTCAAAAATAAAGAAGAAACTGACATCTCAGATTCATTTCTTAAAGTGATTTTCTTTCTATTTTTCTACCAGAAATTTGAATTGGTAAAAAATTCTATTGCCCTAGTGGAACCATTTCTCTAGTGCAGAAAAGAGACATGGGGACCTAATTAGGGTTACAATTACAATGGCACTGAAAGCTACAACAACGCTGAAAAAAGTGACATGACTATTTTTCACAGTTATGACTGTTGAAGCATTCCCATGATCGTGTGCTCAAAATCTGGACACTTGGCAGTTGGCTCATGTTTATGACAGTTATGCTATCCCGGGGTCATGTGATCACCTTTTGTGATCTTCTGACAAGCAAAGTCAACAGGGAACCCAAATTCACTTAACAACTAATTTAACAACTGCAATGATACAGTTAACAACTGTGGCAAGAAAGGTTGGAAAATGGGGCAAACCTCATTTGACAATTATGTCACTTAGCCACAGAATGTTTGGGCTCAGTTGTGGTTATAAATTGAGGACTACCCGTATGTTGAAGTGAGATGCGATGACTGGTTCAACATCACCTTGACTTGAACCCAAGCCTCCCAGCTTCAATTCAACACTGTAACCACTGGTTCTGTGTAGTAAAAGCAAAATGGCCTCTCTTTTTCCCTTTTAGATCACAGATCACTGATCTATAAGCAAATCAAAAGGGAGCCTTCTCCAACTGCCTTCAGTTGCAGCCTTAGTAAATTGTTTACTTGAACAGACCTTTAACCACATGGATTCCTGGCACCTCTTCTCCACATACATTGCAATGCAACTACCTCAGAGATGAAGTTCTGCCAGGAAAGACCAGCTGGATCTGTTCCTTCAAAGATCTTTGAGACTATATCAGGAAGGTCAGAAGGTCAACCTTTCTCTTAAAACATGTGCCTGCCTCACTGGAGTATCTTGTAGATGGGGATTTGGGCTTTGCAATGTCCCTCCCATCAGTCAATATATTACTCCTAAAGTAAACAGCCTGTTTTCTCTTTTCTGCCATAGGAAGAATACCATATCTAGTGCTTTCAAATAATTTAAAATTATGTTTGATTTGTAGGTCAGACTAGTGTTATTTCTATAGCTCTAGTGGAAGTATGAGTCTTATCATATTAAAAGTACTGTTCTATTCTCCAAGTGAAGCTGAGAAGTGTTGATATTCTGTCATGCCATTCTATGTCCGTGGCTGCTTTCAAGCCACAGATCAAGTTAGCACATTACAAATATAGAACATTAGCAAATCTGGAAAGCAACATTAGCATCCTGGCAAGTTTAAACAAATAGAGATATTGAACTGACCAACAGCTATGTTTCTGTAAACAACCGCAGAGTTTTCCAACATACTGCATAGGTGCATTGAGGAGCTGTGCACAAAAGTGATCCTTAGGTGCAGGTAAGTACTGATTGTCGGGATAATCACTGAAAATAGGAAACTTGAAACCCGTAGTAATCATATATGAAATGCCTTAATTGCTGCTAGATCTGGTTGGTTCCTGCCAAAATGTAGATATGTTTGGGTGCAAGGAAAAAGAGAAGCAACATAAATACCTTAACATCTCTCAGACTATTATGAATTTTGAAACATGAAATGTTTCTGATGCGTAGCTTAAAAGGCTCACGCTACTCAATAGTTTCATTTGAGAGTAAGTTGATATAGTGTATTAAGTGTGGTTTTATAAAAATTGTTGCTACTAATTCTGCAGTTTCCTGTCAAATAACAAAGATGATACTGCTGTATCTCTTAGGTACCTAAGTTGGAGCAACAAAGATTTATTGTAAAAAAAATGGTTTGAAAGAAGGACTTTTTATTTTTGTGTGTGAGAATGTTGAGGGATATTTAACAGATTATGGAATATCTGCTTCTCAGGACTATTTCAACCAAATATTTGTACATAAAAAAAAATAAACACCTTTACAAAACATTGCCTGAGATCACCAAATTATCAGCTGGTTCCTTTCACTTATAAATGTTAGTTGAAAACATGTACTAAACTTTCATGATATTAAGACTGGAGAGAGACATGGGCCTTAATGGCTATTATGATGAGCATATTTTGTGAATACCAGTTGCTGGAATATAACAATAGCGCTATTGACTTCAGTGTATATATATTTCATATTGACATCTTCTTGGTCAGATTGAGAAACAGGACAACAGATTTGACTGATCTTTGATCTGATCTACCATAATATGTTTGCAGTAGTTTATTTCCCCCTTTATGCAAAATGAATATGAAAAATAATAATTGTTTCTTGTATTATACGATGTTTTTCTTGTTCCATATACTGTGGAATTAGTTCCACTGGCATCTTTAACAAAAAGATGTACAGATTTTTCTACTGATTCAGAGTTTTGTTTGAAAAAAAAATTGATGTGGGAGAGATGGGAAGGATCATGCAGTCATATGTGAAATTAAAGCTGTGTTATACAGCATGACTTCAAAACTCACGAAAGGTATTTCCTCGCCTAACAAAATTGCATTTTCAGCATCTACAATGTGCTGTGCCAGCCCTGAACCTTTAACACATTTGGAAGGCCCTCTTAAGCTGTCTGCAGGACTAAGAACTGTTGTGGTCTATGTACTCAGTTGGGACAAATGGTATCAGAGAAAATATTCAGAAACAAATACAAACATCTGTATTCAAAATTGAACTTGACTGGAACAAGCTTAGCCTTAGCCTATGGCATTTGAAGCAAATACCTTTGTCCTAGGGGGTGACCACTATTTGATTATAACTCTGAGAAGTATGTTTGCTTATTGTAACCAGTATCATTATAAGGCTGATGCTGGGATATGCCGGCAAGTTGCACTTCTTCAACTTCATCATGAGCTGTGGTGGTGCAGTGGTTAGAGTGCAGTACTAGAGGCTACTTCTGCTGCCTGCCGGCTGCCTGCAATTTGGCAGTTCAAATCTCACCAGGCTCAAAGTTGACTCAGCCTTCCATTCTTCTGAGGTCAGTAAAATGAGGACCTCAGATTGTTGGGGGCAATATCAGTGGTGGGTTCCTGCCAGTTTGGCCCGGTTCGGCTGAGCCAGTAGTGGTGATGATGTGACATTACCGAACTGGTTCTGTTTGTCTGGGAGCTGGGCCCTCCCATCCCTCCCCTGTGTTATTTTTACCTTTTATTTGGCCCCACCCCCAATCTATTCGCTGCCTCCTGAGTTCCAGCTGATTGGCTAGAAGAAAAAAACTGTTTAAACTCTTGCCGCAGGGCTTCAAAGGGCCGCCCTACAGCTGATCAGTGTTAAAAGGCAGTGTGGTGGTAGACAAACAAATGAGTAGACCAGTGCCTCCAAAAATAAATGGGTAGACCGGTGCCTCCAAAAACAAATGAGTAGACCTGTGCCTCCAAAAACAAATGGGTAGACTGGGTACAACTCTGCAAGCAGTTAAAAGCCTGGTAGACCAGTACCTCTGCTAAATCCTAAAGAATTGTCACATGACCATCAAACCACGCCCACAAAATAAGCCATGCCCACAGAACTGGTAGTAAAATTTTTTAGAACCCACCCCTGGCCAATATGCTCTGTAAACCGCATAGAGAGGTCTATAAAGTACTGTAAAGCGGTATATAAGAAAACTGCATAGAGAGGTCTATAAAGCACTGTAAAGCGGTATATAAGTCTAAATGCTATTGCTATCAGTCTTTGTTACAAGGCAAAGAACCACTCTCCCTTGAGAAGGCAGGAGGCAATGGTGGCCAAAGTTATGGGCTATGTGCCTCACCTTCCTTGAATCTCTGAATCTCTGAAACTGGTGAGTTTGAAGAATCTTCCTCAGAATCAGCAACTGGAACTGAATCATGTACTTAATTTTTCAAGTCTTAATAGATGAGCTAGGTTTTATTGTGCACTAAATCCTTTTTTATATTCTCTGTTGTGAAGTTATGGGTTTTCTTCTCATGCCAAAAGCTGAACCCCAACCAGTGGTAGAGTGAAACATGTTTTCTGTAGGTTTCCCATTCCCATGTTTATAGGAAGAAGTCTAGTGCAGGGGTGTGGAACTATGGCAACTTTATGACCTGTGGACTTCAATTCCCAGAATTCCCCAGCCATCTAGGCTGGCTCAGGAGTTCTGGAAGTTGAAGTCCACAGGTGATAAAGTTGCCATAGTTCCCAACTCCTGATCTTGTGTAAAAGCAGAAAAAAGACATCTTTCCAGAATCAGATACCCACAGTTGATCCCAGAGCAGAAACATGCAGCCTGTACATGGGTCCTAGCCTATTTTAACTTTCCAGTCCATCTGCATCCATTCTTTTGCCAGAGGAACAAGTAAACTCAGAATTAAATAGGTAAACATGCCAGCATGTCAAACAGGTGCTTTATTCTTTATAGTTTCGTAATATCTTACCAGAAATGAGATTGGCACTTTCTGTCTTACTTCTGCTCCAATGAAGCATAACCACTGTTGTTTGCCAGAAGATGCTTGCTTGCCTGTGCTGTAGTTTTTAATCTGACACTTGTCACATGCTGCATCGTGACAATTTCAGAAGGGCCAGCTGGCCTTCGAAAACTTCAACTTCTGACCTGGCTGCTTGCTCTAATCAAGTGTTTACTTGAGTATAAGCCAAGCTGCTCTCAGGTTATACATACTGGTATTAAATTTTGCTCAATAAAATTAAATATTTAATAAAATTAAAATTCTTCAGTTATCTCACAGAAGGCAGAATCCATTTGCAGAAGATGATTGTCAGTTCATGGAAAAGAAAAAGAGGTGGGAATCTGTCATTTTACATCCCTCAGCCCAGTGGCAAAGACATTACAGTAATGCTGAAAGAGCAAGAGGGATACAAGAAAGCCTCTCATATCAACCACTGTTTAATCCATAATTAAAGATATTAATTAGCATCTCTGTGAGGAGTTTAGACTTGACAGTACAAAGACTGCAGCTCTCAAGTGAACCTTAATGATGAGATAATTTTCTTTCATGAATCCTGAAATATCTCGCTGGAAATTTGGCATTAGTGGTACTGATGCTTAGCACCTCACAAGGGATTGCAAGCTGTGGATAAAGTCAGGAATTAACTCTGTATCTCCTCTTTGCCTTTCATTCTGCCTGCTCTTTGTCTTGAGATTGCTAATCTCAGGCTCTTTGTTACCAAGGTCTGCATGTATCAGCTTATGCACACACACATGCACACACATTCACTCTCTCTTTAACACACAGAAACACATATACACAAGTGCCTACAGAGATCCTAGTGTCCACAGATTTACTTCCTGATAGAATGTAGCTGGTTTTGCCTATCTTTACTATTTCTTTAAATAAATAACTTTTTTCTCTGATCAATCTACTTCACTAATCCTTAGACTACTTAGACTAGTCAATTCAAGGCCATATTAATGCTAATACCAATGAATATTTATTTCCTTACTTTTGGAGGTGCAATGCCATGTTTCCATCTGCCGAGAAGACTTGGGTTTTAATATGTGATAATCTAGAACAGCACTTTATTAGAGTTATAATTATGCTAAATTAGACTTGGAAGATCAACTTTGAGAAAGTTAATCGTGTACAAAAGTTTCATTATTCAAAAAGAACACCAGTCTCTGCATCAAAGGATGTTGAATTAACTATGTGGGCTTCCTACTGTATTAATAAATTGAGGAAAATATGCGGACTGCAAAAAGCTTACAAAAAAAAAAAAAAAGGAATAATATCAGGACCAATCAGTATAATACATATTCTGTTTCTGAAGTCCTTAACAGCACATCATCCTGGGAATAGAAATATTTCTGATGTGACACCTGGTAGCTGTCTGTTGAATAAAACACCATTTTAAATTGAGCAATTATGAAAATGGTAGCAGCTCCTTTGAAAATGTGTATATTCTCTGGTTTTCATAAGCTTTAAGAAGCAGAAAAGGGTTTTGCAAAAGCAATGAATTTCACAGTTGATGCACTGACTCATTTCTTGCATAAATCTGTTGAAACTCTTAAAGGGAATGAATCTAGCTCATTGTGTTAAACATGAGAGCATTGACTGAGGCTTGGTAAATTTTTCATGTGTAAACAGGCATTACTAAAGCTAAAATTACCCCTTACTATAAACTCCACATACATACCTTTGTCATTCATGGTGCCATTGTACTTTCCTTTTCTCTGTTTTTTATAGTCTTAGACCCTATCTTTTCAGTTTCGAATCTTTGTTTTCTTTGTAGATATTGTGAATAGACCCAGTTTCATAATCTCTCATGACAAATAAATTTCAGAGACATACAATACTACAATCAAGCATTACTAAGAGAAATACACCATGACCTAAACGGATGTTCTCTACAAAAAGTGATATTTGCCAACAAGCTTTGCATGGCTATACTTTAAGCTACATAAAGACTATAGTTAATTGTTCTTCCATTCAAAATGCAAGTGGTAGAAAAAAAAAATCCAAAAGGAAGAGAAAATACATTCCTGGCTTACTAACAATTCCTTTCATACCACAAAAAGCTAGACAAAAAGGATCCATCCGGATGTTCTTGTACTTGTTTTACTTGTCCATACATAAAACAAGATCTTCCTTTGTTAGAAGAGACCTGGTTGATTATTTATGAGCTACTAATGCAAATGATAAATTGTAAAACAGTCAGAGGGCAGTTGATAGAACAGAACACAAAATAAAGGACCTATAGCAGGAAGCTAACCTTCCCATAACTTCCTTCACACCAATAAGAATGCATAATGTTTAGGGACGCAGAAGAATTGCTCAGTGTTATGGGCATGCCCTTCTATTTTTCCACATTATGGTCTAATAATTTCTCTTTAGGAAGTGATGTATGATTATTTTTCTTTAGGAAGTTTCTGTATATCTCTGCTATATCTTTTTAGGAAGCCTCTGTTATATGGACACCATTCTCATAAAACACAAAGCTGATTAAAAAAAAAAAATTCCAGCAAAGGAAGTAGTAAGAATGTCCTCTTAACTGAAGTATGACAAAATCCATGGTCTGAGTACATGTATTCAAAAAAAGTCTACATTATCCCCAGCCAATGACACTTCAGAAGAAGCACAATTTTATTTCAGAACAATTTTGTCATTGTAAAAATATCCTTTATGTCTGTAACTATGATCATTCTTCTATGATCCTTCTCTAGCTATAATAATAATAAGCCATAATAAGGAAATGGTCGAACAAAAGAGACATTGTGATAAACAATGTCATACGTAGAGGGTTCTAGCATGCTTAGAGTCAGCTTGGGTATTGATTCCAGATGTTGATGTGCTGTATCATTTTTTCTTAATGCTTTGTGAAAGCATCATCTTTGTGTTGACTTTCCTATTATAAGGGAAATATATCAGAATCTGCAATGCAACTTTAGAGAAGTGGCAGGCTGTCTGCCATTGTTGTGGCCTGCCAGTGACCAGTGGAGCTGGCGGCAGACTCAGACAGTGAAGAAGTTGGGGAGGAACATGGGCCAGTCCTGGAGTCTGGGGAAGGCTCTGATGAATGCTCCGTGTTGGAGGCAGAGATGGGGCCAGAGCCATCCAACAGTTACCAGCTACCTTCGGAGTCAGAGATAAATGGGGCAGAAGAACAGCTGGAGTCTGTTCCGGATGTGCGCATGCACAGAGCTGTCAGGAGACGGGAACCATTAAGGAACAGTGGTCAACTTGGGAGTAAAGGCACAAGGGGACGCTGAATGGCCCCTCCCATAGGGAATAAATAGGAGCAAAAGGGGAGTGGTGTTTGCAGGAGACAATTAGTTAATTTATTAGTGTGAAGATTTGCTTACCTGAGTTCGTGCCCCACAGATACTCCTCGCCAAGTATTTCATTGTATAGTGTTGCACTTGGAAACTATTGGCCTGGCAACTATCCAAGGACTGATAAGGTCTGTTGTTGCAATTCACCCTTGAAAGACTGTTTGCCAGGACTTTGCTGGATGTGAATGCTAGGAATTCACATTAGCCAAATAAAAACAATTTTTTTTCAGTTCAAGGAGTCTGTTTTGTGATTTGGCTAACAGATTCAGGAAGCAGATCACAGTAGGGGTGAAATCCAGCAGGTTCAGATAGATTCTGCAGAACTGGTAGTGGAAATTTTGAGTAGTTCAGAGAACTGGCAAATACCACCTCTGACTGGCCCGAGAGTGGAGTGGGGGGGAATGGAGATTTTGCAATATCCTTCCCCCCAGGAGTGGGGTGAGAATGGAGATTTTGCAGTATCCTTTCCCTGTCACGCCCACCAAACCACACTCATCAAGCCACACCATGCCCACCAAACCACGCCCATAGAACCTGTAGTAAAAAAAATTGAATTTCACCACTGTATCACAGCCTCACTACCTTCTGGAGCAGCATCTTCCCAGACACATGTATGGTTCCCATTCAGGTTGTGCTTAAAAGGTTTTGGATAGTCTGGCTTTTTCCCATGGAACTTTGTTTTAAGGTGGCTCATGGGCCTGTTATGGCTAGGGGTGTGTGTGTGTGTGTGTGTGTGTGTGTGTGTGTAGAGCTGTTACTTGGAATCTTTCCTCTTCTGGATATACATCGTTCTGTTCTTTGCTTTACTGATTCTTAAGTTTTTAATGTTATTTGCTACCCAAAGTCTTTATGGAGTTGGTCAGTTTTTTAAATCTAACAAATACCAGTTGGGGAAAAAAAGGTTGCTCATTTTAGTGTCTTCTAAGAATACTTCAAAATATATTTCCCCCTTATTTTTCTAGTTATATATTATACCATGGCATAATATTTTGCTTGCATGCATGTCTAGAATAATAAATTGCCAATTGTCTCTTGCTGGGAGCTGACACCTTTGTCAATAAACAATTTCTGCAAATATTAGGCTTAACGCTATAATGTCTTTATCACTTTATGATATTGTTATGAGCTCATAGATACTTTATACTATAACAAGCATAAAATAAACAATGAAAGCATAAATAAATATTACTATTTCTGAAGCACATGCTATTGGTACTAATTGAGGGGATTATAGAATAGCTATAAAACAGGGGTGAAATCCAGCAGGTTCTGACAGGTTCTGGAGAACCAGTAGCTGAAATTTTGAGCAGTTCAGAAAACTGGCAAATACCAGCTCTGGGTGGCCCCAGAGTGGGGAGGGAATGGGGGTTTTGCAGTATTCTTCCCTTGCCACACGCATCAAGCCACACCACGCCCACCATGCTACGCACACAGAACCAGTAGTAAAAAAAAAAAATTGGATTTCACCACTGCCATAAAATATGACAAGTGTGAAATATAACTTATGGTATGTCTGTGGATAATTCTCAGTCATCCAGGTTTATGGTTGTCCCAAAGGTGCTTTTTTTCAAGGGGCAACTGGACTTTCTATTTTTTCTTTGAAGATGTTTCGCTTCTCATCCAAGAAGAACTAAAGAAGCTTCTTGGATGAAAAGTGAAACGTCTTCAAAGAAAAACCAGAAAGTGCAGTTGCCTCTTGAAAAAGCACCCTTGTGATTTCTTATGGTAATTTTAGCCTATCTTTTGGAATATGGAAAAAAAAAACCCATTTATTTTTAATTATCTCTTATTATAGGCCCTAACATTAACCAGACTGAAGCAGTAGCTTCAATTAGCAAATGCTTAGAAGTGGAGAGCAACTATAACAACCTGTTGTGCTTCATGGCTGTAGTGCCCTATATTTCCTAAATTAGCTTTTTATTTTTGGGGTGTATTTTATTATTTATTTATTTATTTATTGGATTTATATGCCACCCTTCTCCCGAAGGACTCAGGGTGGCTCACAACAATAAGACACAGAAAATACAGAAGTTAAAAGACAAATTAAAACAGAGTATCCAATAAATAAAGTTAAACCTGGGAATACCCATTCAAAGTTAAGATTTAAGAATATATAAATTCTTAATGAAGGGTGCTGGTCTGCAAACAGTATTGAAATATGTTCTGCTGCCAGCCCAATTAGATTTAAGGGGAGGGAGAGCCCTTTGTTTCAAGCAACAATATATGTTTAAGACAGTGGTGGGATTCAAATAATTTAACAACCTGTTCTCTGCCCTAATGACCACCTGGGAAGGCGTGGCTCAGTGGTCAAGTGACCATGTGGGCGTGATGAACTTAATGTCACTCATGTTTTTTTTTAATTGAAAAAGTTTTACAATACAGTTTTTAATATCCCTTCCCCCCATTCCCCCAACCCAACAACCACCCCCTCCCATCCCCCCTCACCCCCCCTTCCCCCTCCCGACTTCCACTATTAAACAATTATGTATTACAATCAACAACCAACAACTTTTTTGGTGAGATCTAGCTAACAATATAACAAATTTAAGCTTAGATAGTACAAAAAAATATTCTAAACTTATAACGTCTATTACCCCCCTAGCTAAATATATAACCACATAAATCATTTATAAAAACTCCTAAAAAATCTCGCATACTAAATATAACACTTTTCTTTAAAAAAAATAATAAAATAATTTTGAGCATCTTAAATTTTAGATTAACATATCATATAAATATTTAACATTAACTATAATTCCCAAAATTTACTCTTAATAATATTTCTTGACCATTCAAATATAAAGGTCAACATTAAACAGGATAAGCAAAAGGGCATCAAATAAGATAACAAATTTAACCATTTATAGTAGAAAAAAATTAAGCTAAACTCATAACATCTTTTTTTTAAAAAAAATATAAAAATATATCAAGTAATGTCACTCATGTTGATGGGCGCTTCACCTTAGCTGTTACAATGTAATAAGGGATAACCAGAGAGGCATTTTCTGTAAGCAGGGTAATAAAGATTAGGCTAGAAACAACACCAGAATGTTTCCTTCCTGCCTTCCTTTCAGGATTAGCCTTGTAAAGTGGGAAAAAACAAAATAAGATTTCTTCCAACCTCAAACTGCTTAGAAAGTTAACAACCGGTTCTACCGAATAGGTGTGAACTGACTGAATCCCACCACTGTTTTAAGATATATCAATGTATCTTTAAAAAAAAAAACCAATATCCCAGACCATACAATTCTTAAAATGGCTAATAATGATTAAAACAATAAAATATCAATTGAAACAATCATAATCAGTAAATAAGATACTTTCACAACACAGCAAAGGGAAAATAAACAGAAGGGGAGAGGTACTCCCCCTTTTTTTATTTTTTTATTTGATTTATATGCCGCCCTTCTTCGGAGACTCAGGGCAGCTTACAATGCATTAAGCAATAGCCTTCATACTTTTGTATATTTTATACAAGGTCAGTTTATTGCCCCCACAAACTGTGTCCTGATTTTACCTACCTAAGAAAGAATGGAAGGCTGAGTCAACCTTGAGCCTGGTGAGATTCGAACTTACAGTAATTGCAGGCAGCTGGTGTTAATCACAATGCTTTAGTCTGCTGAGCCACCAGGCCTGATATCCCTTAAAATCAACAGCACAAATTTTACCATGGATGGGAAAGAATAGATTCAGATTACATCCTACGAAGACAAAGCTACTGTTATATACTGAAGTTCCCTCTGAATGGGGTTGTACTTCCTGTGAAGGAACCATTCCAATCTGCTGGATCAGTAGAGAGGCCTTGTTCAGGGGGTCCTTGGCCCAGTTTAGTTGGGGCATCAAATTGTGACCTTACTTAGAGCGGAAGGCTCTGACTATGGTGGCTTGCTCTCTTCACTTGTTTATACTATAGCAATGCACTCTATATGGAACATCTTTAGAAGACCATCCAGAAGTTTCAATTGGTGCAAAACATGATGGTCCAGGTGTTAATGGGTGATGGCCAGTAGGTTCATGTCACACTGATTTTGTAGTCCCTGTACAGGCTTCCTGTTAGCTTGCAGGTGGAATTTCAAGTTTTAACTTCTAAATTTCCTCTGGCTTGTCCTTTATCCCTTATTACCTATAGGATCACATCTCTCAATTGGAGTTGGTCTGATCATTGTGATCTTTTAGGAGAAGCAGCAAGCTGTTTCCCATTTCTGGGAGGTAAGGAAGCCTAAAGCCCAGAGATGATGCTTTCCTATTTCAAATCTGTCTCTTTGGAATGGCCTCCCAGGGGGGTTCATTTGCTTCAATCTTTCAGAAATAGCTGAACACGGAGGTTTTCAGGAAGGCATTTGGAGATTGTTGCCATGATCTGCTGTGAAATCTGTATATATTTTATTTTTAAGTGTTTATGATTATGGTATTGTTCTTATTTGTGAGTCACTGAGAGTTTATTACAATTGCAGTGAGATATAAATCTGATATAAAGAAGTAGCAAAATGTCTTGCAAAGCAGAAAGCTTTTAACTGCTCTTGTAGAAAGGTTGATCATATATTAGAATTATTTATAACAATAAGAAAGGCTGTGAAAATCAGATGGGATAGAATGGGGAAAGATAATAAGATATGGAAAAGTAACAAAATATTTAGTAGAAAAAATGAATGAAGAACAAGACACTTTTTAATCCTGCATTCAAAAGTTCTACCTCCCAGAATTTTACATCCCAGAAGACTAACTTCAAAGAAAAAAAAACCTATTCATTCTGTGCTGTCCAACATACTGAACCAATATTCAGAAAATAAACGATGTCTTTAAAATGTGAATATAGTCAGAATGACTAAAATCCCCCATCCGTGAATATATCTAATCTTTAAGAAAATGAAGGGGGAAAGGTTGATTTGTCTTTCATTGGATTGACAGATCCTGACTCTCTATTTAACTTTAATAAAGATAACATCTAATTAAATTTCAAGATACGCAAAAAAAAAAAAAAAAAAACCCTGGGTTGAAGCGATTATTCTTGAAAGGCTTCTTGACTTCTGCGTAACATCAGAGTTCCTGCAAGCTGGTTTAGTGAATGATTTTATGAATGAGCAAGCATAACAAAAGCTCAATTCAGATGTATTAGTTGTATTTCTTGATAGAAATCACATGGAAACAGTGACACCTTCAGCCATTGATTCTAAGCAAGGGAGAAGAATTCACTATTAATTAGTGACATCTCTGGTTTTTCACTTTCAATATTGAAGTAGTGTCTCAGGGCTCTAATATGACACTCTATTGGAGGTCTTGTTTTTGGACAAGATAGAAAGGCTGGATCTGTTGGTTGTAAGAGAGCTCATTGAGCCCTTTTCAGAAACAGAGATGTTATTAATCCCCTAGCCAATTATAACTGGAATTTTGCTACTGGTTTTCTCAATCAATGAGCATCAGCCTCTGAAAGCAATTAATTCAAATTTAAATCAGTAGTGACTAGAAAAATGTGTACAGATCTGATAGATGTGTCTCTCCTGTGTAAATTAGAATGTGCATGCATTTTCTTCTCCAAGCAACCCCAAGTACAATTTTAGCAGTCTGCATACCATGAAGCAATTGAGTAAACCTGGAGAAAGATCCAACTGCTTTAATAGTGTGAAAAGAGTCTCTCTTGCTACTTATGGATGGATGTAACTCCATATATTATCTTTTCAGTCATCAATCAAATAGGAATCGGTTTCCAATGCATTACTTGCAGACAATGCTTATGTAGGAGAAAGTTATATACACTTCAAACATCTTGTGTATACTTGCAATGTATCCAATGTATACATTGCAAGTAGAATACACATATCACTTCATCTCATGAATTGAAACATATAACTTTACTTTGTTGTCAATCATTTTGGAGTTTTTAATATAAGTAATCCCCAACTAACATGATACTGTGTTTCCCTGAAAATAAGACCCCGATCGGGCTTTTGAGTGCATGCACTAAAATAAGCCCCCCTGAAAATAAGCCCTCCCTGAATATATTTAAATACATGCACAGCCAGTCCCCGCCATTTCCTCTGGTTAGGATTAGGGAGACAGAGCTGGAAATCAGGTAAGACGGCAAGAGGAGCACCTCTTGGTCATGTGCCCCAAAATAATAAGACCTCCCCGAAAATAAGGCCAAGCGCTTATTTTGGGGTTCAAAAAAATATTAGACAGGGTCTTATTTTCAGGGAAACATGGTAGTTAGAGATTATGTAGCTTGGACTCCAACACACCAATGCCAATGTATCAGATTCTGCCTTACACCAGTTTCTATAATATTTACTATCAATCCTGATTAACTCCAGTTAAAGTTTATGGCTCTCTAGGATCATCCATATTATTTTAGCATCTAAGCTACAAAACAAAAACCCATGACAGGCAAGTCTCCCAAGTTGAAAAAATTGAATACATAAACTAAAATTATTACCAATTTCACACTCTTTTATGATGACCAAATCAATTGCCTTATATGTCTGAATCCAAGTTACAGTTGGTTCATAAATTAAGCTGCCTCTCCTCATGCGTAGGATGATAAATAACATTTAATGGATAAATCAATTCAGGCACTTGTAGGATTGAAAAAAAGATAACTATGCATTTTAAAACAATGTGTCTGCTAGTTTTTGTTTGTTATTTTATTTACCTAAATAAAATGGCTTTCTTAGTGTTAAATAAGATATTCCTGTTCCTTATCATGACACTTTTCAAATAAAACTATTTTTTTTCCAGATAATCTTAATGCCAGCATTATGGGACATCAGGTGATAATATTTGACTTTTCAGCCATAAGAGGTTTATGGGAGACTCGAGTGAAGAAGCACAAAGAAAAACAGAAACAGGAAAAAGAACGAATAGCTCACAGTGCATTAGAGAAGTAAGGAAATATTTACTATATTATTATTTCAATGTTATCATTACTGTTTCATTATAAATTAAGCCATTGTACACCACAGCCACCAATAGCTGGCATTTATTTATTTACATTTCTTATATGACTGTTCATCTCAGCATAGTATTTCTGATAACTAATAGTCTGTATTTGATTAGAATTTTTATTTTGGGAGGATAGGATTCACATAATTGTATTGACCATTGCTATTTTCATTTGCTATTTTCATCTGCTTACACTGTTCTGTGATCAAGCTGTTTCAGAGATGAGCCTCATTTGTTTTCTCTGTATTATTAATGGTTTATAACTATTATTGGAATGCTTATAAACAAATGGGTACAGTCATGCCAAATAACCATTTATCATGAAAACATGATCCCAAGCAAGTTACAGAAACTCAAAAAGAAGATTGATGGGCCAGAGTGAAGGTGCAACTGCAGGATTGAATATCCTACAGCCTGAGATCATTTGAAAAGATCCTTTTGTTGGGCTTCTTTTGGGACAATATTTAGATATTTATCACATGTGGGGGGAATTTCTCTTGTCTTGATTTCATTTTGCAGAATGGAGTACAACCAACTCACACACCACTCTAGTGCCAAATATGACCCTCAACCAAGGAAGAGTTGCACCTTTCTAGTTTAACTCAGGAAAGCACCAAGGAAAAGAGCATGATAAAAAAGGTTGAAAGGGTATTTTGTAAATTGAATAACATAATTCTCCATAATAAGGGTTTGGGCTTAAGTAGTGCTGTGCATGGGATATGCACGTGAACTTAAAAAGTACTCATTCAAGTAGCCTTTAAAGAGCTTACAGAGTCCCAAAGGTATTGCTAATGGGGCAGGAATTCACTATGTTGTAAAAAACAGTCTCGTTAATGAGGTCTGCAACTCTTAAGATAGTTGCAATGTGCTGAAGAAGCCCGTTATATTATATGTTTATGACAATTTACTTTTAATTGTGTGAAAATTCTCTCTCCCACAAATAAAGTTGCTTTGGAGATAGTTTTAGGCAATGCATAATGCATATCATATTGGCTGTACTGTAGGCCTGATTATGTTAGAATTGGCTATTAGGCACAGCAAATCAAGGGTCCTCCATATCATGTCTGAGATCCCAGTAGTTTTCTACAGAGGTCCAGAAGGAACCATGAAAAGCAACATAATCAATTCATTTATGATTATGAAATGAAATGTAAAACTTAACTTTCATATTCTGTTAAGAGGAAACATGTAACTGGTAATTTGTTTCACTTGAAAATGATTCTACCCTAAGGAAATCACTGCTGTAGTTGTATATGTGCATTGTCTGTTTATCTTAACACTAGTACAATACTTCAAAATTGTTCTCCTTAAGAATAGTTAAAATCCTCCTCCTCCTCCTCCTCCTCCTCCTCCTCCTCCTCCTCCTCCTCCTCCTTTGTCTTCAGAAGATATCAATATTGATTTGTAGTTAGAACTAGTTCAACACAGAAGCCTAGTTCACAACATCCTAAGACATGTGACATATTTGCCTATGGATAGTGAGTTATATGTATATAGCTTCCATACTTTGAAAATTTTAGCTTACAGCTTTTCATTGGGGGAAACCAACCAATTGTGATTCATTTAAAACAACCTACACTTTGTGTGAATCAGATCAGCTTGAGCCCATCTTCTAAAAAGATACCATTTCACAAACTTGATTGGGAAGTCCTCTTGTGCTGTTCCATGAAACTATTTCTGAAGTTCTAGCAGTTGGAGAGAAACCAACCAGGGACTTACTTCATCTTAGATAGCTTGGAATAGACCAACAATATATTTTCAGGATGGATCAGAACAGTCATAAATTATAGTGAAGCTGACGTCCTTTGCCTTCGCTTAAGGATTCATACAGAATCAATAGCATTTCCATATACTTGTATAGATCAGGGATCAGCAACCTGTGTCTCTGGAGCTGCATGTGGCTTTTTCATCCCTCCACAATTGATAGGGCTTTCGGTTAGGACTGGTAGAGGAAAAAGGATGCAGCGCTAGGAGGAGACTATGATGGGGGAACCAGACTTCTGGTCAGCTCCAGAATTGAACGGGGGCTTCTGGTTAGGACCTTTGGCTCTTTGAGTGTTTAAGGTTGCTGACCCCTGGTATATATGAACTGGAGGTGTAGTAGTGAACACAGATAGGACCAGAATACTTCTATGTGCTGATTTTGGGCTGCTTGGCTGGTATAATTTTTAGTTTCCCCCCACTCTGGAGTTATTGTTATCCTTATTATCCCCCCCCCCCCAAACTTGGAGATGTTCTTGCTTACAGAAATGGTTTATGGAATGGCCAGCAGTGAATTGGATAGAATTTTTCTTGGCCAGAAGTCTGCATCAATACTTTTGGTTGGGGATGATGACCTAGTAGCCCAAATGGTGATAATATGTGATCTTGCAATAGGCAGTAGCTCAGAGACTTTTTTATGACCAATGGTTGAATAAGTTATTTTGAGTAGTTCGGAGAACTGGCAGACACCACCTCTGGCTGTCCCCAGAGTGGGGTGGGAATGGAGATTTTGCAATATCCTTCCCCCAGGAGTGGGGAGGCAATGGGGATTTTGTAGCATTCTTCCCCTGGAGTGGGATGGGAATGGAGATTTTGCAGTATCCTTCCCCTGCCATGCCCACCAAACCACACCCACAGAACCGGTAGTAAAATAATTTGGATTTCACCACAGATAAATAGATAGATAGATGATAGATAGATAGATAGATAGATAGATAGATAGATAGATAGATAGATAGAAACCCAGAGGCTTTTGTAGGATCAAAACCATTTTCTGTCTCAAAATAATGAAAGTGTTACTGTGTCGCCATGGTGCAAGCTCCATCCTTTCATATGTCCATGTTATGTCACAATGCACATACTAATGGACTGGATCTTACAGAGTGATGCTGTTTTCATCATTTGCTTCCTTGATGCCCTCTGAAGTGAAGGTGTCTAAGAGTGTTCTCTTTTTCTATGTGACATCCAAATGTTTGATCATTTATTTGGGCTGGACTTGCAATATTTCCCTTGAAGAGTTTATTAGACAGTCTTAATTTGCAAAGCATCGCACTGAAAACAGTTTTTAAGCTGGATAAATGTCCTGTCACAGATGGCCCTGCAGCATTAACCTTGATTACTTTTGCCTTTTTCTGATTGCGGTCAAGCTGCTGTGATAAAAATTGTCTAGAAATGTTACCAATACAGCCAATCTGTGATTTCTCAATTTTTGCATGGATTTTTTTAAAAAAGTATATAACCATATTAGCAGTTAGCATGGTCCAAACAAGAGCAAATGAAAGGAAGCTAATTAAAGAAAACAGTAGAAAATATAAAAATGTAAAATCAATTACACATCAATCAATAGATGTGAAGCAGCATTTTAAATCATAATGTGATGTATTATTGTCATGTTTATATTTTATGTCTGTTTTGAGGCATATCCTTCAAAGAGTGGCTTACCTAGCATGAAAATAAACACACACTGAAAAGCAGAACGTTAAGATTTGTGGTTGCAATTCTGTTTTACGATAAAATTGAAGGGAAATTTGTCATGCCAAAGAAAAATAATCCTTGTTTTAAACATAGTTCTCAATGTATATCATTTTCAATATTTGTAAATGAATGCCAATTCAAAATTTCATATGTGGCTCTTGTAGCTGGCTACTGATATGTTTTGCCTATCTCCCAATATGTTGTCAATTATTTCACTGATTTTTTAAATGTAAACCTCTTTAGAGCACTGTGGTCATACATGTGTGGGTAATTGTAAAGCTGGCACATGATGCTCAATATATTATTTTTCCAAAGTGATAAATGTATATTGTGATGAGACATCCTCTCCCAATTCAAATTGCAATTCATATTCTTGTGCTATGCTTCCATCATTCCATCCTTGGTCAGGGCTGAAGTTTTTCCTGCTGGTTTGCACTTGCCTCCTGGAGTTTAAGGAATTATTGATGTACTTTACAGATAAGGTAGACAGGACCTCCACCTGAGAAAACAACATCTATTATTATTTTGTTAAATTATATAGCTAGTTATTTGTATAAGCAGGGAAAACAAATAAAATGCAAGGAGCTATGAGAGAGAATGTCTCACAGTCATCAAGGAATTTCCATATCTGACACTGGATTTGGGTTTTCCTGTTCTTAGACTGACGTCTTAATCAGTAGTGTGATCAAATCCCGTTCGCTCATGGGTGCGTGCCCGCTTGCACATGTGCAGAGATGTCTGGGTGGATGGGCGGAGCCTCCTGCCGCTGCTACCGGTTTGCCCAATCTGGGACAAACCGGTAGCAACCCACCACTGATCTTAGCTATTACATCATCTCACCTCTTTACAGGGAATATTAATGATAGGTTTTATTTTAGCATTAAGAATAGATAACTCCATCATCAAGCCCATAACTGGTGATCCTAGAGAATTAGTAAGCATATTTAGGAAGAGAAATTACAAGTGATCTGATATTTGTCTGTAGCAGGTTCCTGGTTCTCTTGAAATGCATTGTATTACTCCTATGAAGTCCAGGGAGTTTGGTGAGATTAAGGAGTTGTGAGAATTGCTGTCCCAAATTTTTGAAAGATGCTATATAACGTTAGCATCAGAACTGCACTAGAATACCAGCACTGTATAAAATCTTAATTAAACGATGTATCTGCTTTGAAGATTTTGAAGTAATCTATTGAAGATTATCAGTGTTCATACTGTTTGATCTCCTTCAATAGATTAGTTCAAGGTCTTCAAAGCACAGATGAAACAAGAACATACCTGAGCACCAAAAACACCTTTAGTCAAGAAGGAGAATCACTGATAATGTGCTCTCTTTCTTTTTATATTCTGCTATAAAGGAAGCTTTATAATCTAGAAAACCAGGTCCATCATATAAAGAGCATGAGACAGGCTGAGGGTGATTCAGATGCATCTGGCACATATAAACCCACAAATTATTAATTTGATTTGACATATTCCACAATTTGCTCATAAGGCTTAAAAAATCCCACTTGTGATTTGGTTGAGAAGCAAGCTTTTACAGCATTGGTTTATTCCATTGTTTGCTCATTAAAAAAAATTTTTTTAGCATTCTAATCAATTATATCTCTGGAAAGTATTGTTTGTTTTTACAAGATGTCAGTAGCAGCCAGACATTCTTGCCTCTTTTCATTTTGCATTGTGTATTGTTCTCCATTGTGCTTCATGTTATTTGCTTAATTGCAAAGGATAGTGAAAAGCTTTCTCTTCCTAACAACATGCAATTTGGAATGCTAATAAGTACCATCAGAAAAAGAGACATTTCAGTGGTGAAATCCAATTTTTTTTACTACCAGTTCTGTGGGCGAGGCTTGTTGGGCATGGTGTGGCTTGTTGGGTGTGGCAGGAGAAGGATACTGCAAAATCTCCATTCCCTCTCCACTCCTGGAGGAAGGGTATTGCAAAATCTCCATTCCCATCCCACTCTGGGGCCACCCAGAGGTGGTATTTGCTGGTTCTCCGAATTACTCAAAATTTCTGCTACCAGCTCTCCAAACTGCTCAAAATTTCCGCTACTGTTTCTTCAGAACCTGTCAGAACCTGCTGGATTTCACCCCTGCATAGGACCAGATCTGGTGCTATGAATCTTCTTCAATCACCTATAGCTGAGGTCTTCAAACTTGGCAGCTTTAAGATTTGTGGACTTCAACTCCCAGAATTCTCCAGCCAGCAGCTGGCTGGAGAATTCTGGGAGTTGAAGTCCACAAGTCTTAAGGTTGCCAAATTTGAAGACCTCTGATCTAAAGCAAGTGAAAATTAATGAGTGGTTATCAGCAAACGAACTTGTGGATTAAGTGATTCTTGTTATGTCCTTATAAGGACATCCGCCTGGGATTGGCTGAAGATCCTTTCGGCGGGAGTTTTGAATCCCTGTCAGTGGGCGGTGCATCTGCCGGAGTGTATATAAGGAGAGCTCCGGCAGCGCACAAGCTGTTCAGTTCTTGTTATTAAAACTTGTTACTTGAACCCTGCTGGTCACTTCTTCTTTCCTGCGCCGATCTAACACTGGCGACGAAGGTCTAGAGAAGAACCTCCGCGTGGCACGATCGCCATAACGAGCTGAAGTCACTCGACGCGGTCTGAGAAATGGCAACGCCGCAAGCGCCGTTCGCCTCGCTGGCTCCCTTCAACCCCAGCCGGGAGAAGTGGAGTTCGTATATGATACGTTTCCGCCAGTTCCTCCGGGGAAACGGCTACAACAACCTAGACGACGAGAGGAAGAGGGCTCTCTTCCTCGCTCACTGCGGCTCCGACGTTTTGGAACTCGCCGTCAACCTCGTCGCACCCAGGGACATTGAAGTCATGTCCTGGGTGGATCTGCAGACTGCCCTGCAAGACCACTATGCACCAACGGGCACCCCCATATCAAACCGCTTTACCTTCCGCCAACGTAATCAGAAGGAAGGCGAATCGCTTAAAGACTTTGTGGCGGCATTGCGTCAAATCGCTGCGAACTGCGAATTTGAGAACGTTGACAATGCCTTACGCGACGGGATCGTCTTCGGGATGAGAGATGCCAACCTCCAAAAGAAGTTCCTGAGCAGAAAAAGACTGTCCCTGAAGGACGTTCTTGAGGAGGCTACGGCTGCTGAAACATCCGAGACCGCCGCTGCTGCCATGTTCCAGTCCCGAGGGATCCATAAGATCCGCAAACCGTCATCTGAATCGTCCGAGGACTCTGCCACACCAACCGATTCAGAGGGAGAGTCGACCGTTTTGAAAGTTTCCCGCCCACCTAGGCGGGAAATTCAAAAAGATGGCCGCCACGCCGCTCAGTGCGGCAGTTGCAAGGGACACCATCCCCGCCAATCCTGTCGCTGGCGGGATGCCACCTGCAGACGCTGTCTTAAGAGGGGGCACATCGCGGAGGCATGCAGAGCCTCTGATCCGGTTCCTGAATCGATCAAGCCCCAGAATCCAGAAAGTCGTCGCGACCCCCAGAGGTCATCCAAACGGTCCTCAATCCAGCAAAATCGCGACGACCGCAACAGTTATCATGGTGGCGCTGTGAACCAGACAACGATCGCCCTCACCAGCACCAACAGTGCCACAAAATTCCATGTGACACTGTTGGCAGAAGGCTTGCCGTGCACGATGGAAGTCGACTCAGGCTCCGTCTATTCGATCATCGACTGGCACCAGGTCAAGAGACTGAAACCGAATCTCTCCAAGCGCCAACTTGAACCTCTGCACTCCAAGCTGGTGGATTTCGGCGGCAACCCCATCGGCGTCATCGGGAGAACTAACCTCCGGATCGCCTTCAAGCAGTTCCAGGGCCAGCTTCCCATAACCGTCGTGGAGCATAGCCGCCCGACCCTGCTGGGCGTGGAGTGGTTCCAGCCGCTGGGGCTTTCTATTGGAGGCATCCACCAGATTAGCTCAGGCGAACTCGACTCACTCATCGGAGAGTTCCAAGAAGTCTTCGATGGTAAGTTAGGGACCTTTTCAGGGAAACCCATCTCCTTTAATCTGGACAAGGGGGTAACCCCAATTCGGCTCAAGCCCCGCCGGGTTCCATTTGCCTTGCGGGCTAAAGTAGACGCTCAGCTAGATAAGCTGATTGCCCAAGGTATCCTGGAACCCATCGATCATGCTTCATGGGAAACCCCCATTGTGACTCCCATGAAGCAGGATGGATCTGTGCGCATCTGCGCCGACTACAAAGTGACCATCAATAAGGCGTTGCCGCAGAGCGCATACCCCGTGCCAGTAGTGCAACATTTGCTGCACTCACTCGGCAAGGGCAAAATTTTTGCAAAACTGGACCTGGCCCAGGCTTACCAGCAACTGCCAGTAGATCAGGAAACGGCGGAGGCACAGACTATTGTCACCCATAGAGGCGCGTTTAAGTGCAACCGTCTCCAGTTTGGAGTCAGTGCAGCCCCAGGCATTTTCCAATCCATGATGGAACGCCTTCTCCAAGGCGTTCCAGGGGTGGTGCCTTATTTCGATGATGTACTGATCTCTGGGGACTCAAAGGCTCAACTCCTGGACCGGCTGAGGCTAGTTCTCCAGCGTTTCAGGGAGAAGGGCTTGAGAGTCCGGAGGGACAAGTGCATCATTGGGGTACAGGAAGTCGAGTTCCTGGGCTATCTGATAGATAGTTCTGGCATCCACCCCACCAAATCAAAAGTTAAAGCTATCCATGAAGCTCCCAGCCCCAAAAACAAAGCGGAGCTTCAGGCTTTCCTTGGATTGCTTAACTTCTACGCTATTTTCCTCCAGCAGAAAGCCACTGTTGCTGAGCCGCTCCATCGCTTGCTGGCGAAGGCGGTTTCCTGGAGGTGGGGACGTGAGGAAGAGTCTGCATTCAGAGCCGTTAAGCAACTTCTGACCTCTGACAGTGTGCTCATTCAATACAATGAGACACTGCCCCTCAGACTGACCTGTGACGCTTCCCCGTACGGAGTTGGCGCTGTGCTCAGCCACGAACTGCCTACCGGTCGTGAAGCCCCCATCGCATTTTTCTCAAAGACTATGTCTAGTGCTGAGCGCAACTACAGCCAACTGGACAAAGAGGCGTTGGCTATTGTTGCAGGGGTGAAGCGCTTCCACGAATACCTGTATGGACGGCAATTCACCATTGTCACCGATCACAAGCCTCTCCTCGGCCTACTAGCAGGGGACAAGCAGACCCCAGCATTCATGTCCCCCCGGATGACGCGCTGGTCCATATTCCTCGCCGGCTACTCCTACAGCCTCGTCCACCAGCCTGGTAAAGCCATCGCAAACGCCGACGCGTTGAGCAGGTGCCCATCCGCCGAATCCGTGGAAGACCCGGCCCCCACGCTCGAGTTGCTGCATATTGACAACGACAGCAACTGTCCCGTGACATCTGCCGACGTAGCAACGCACACGCGAGCTGACCCCATCCTCCGGCAAGTCCACTCCTGGGTCCTGAGAGGCTGGCCGACTCGAATTGACAGCGACGACTTCAGCCCGTTCAGCCGCAAGCAAGGGGAGCTGTCCACCATGCGCGGCTGTTTACTATGGGGAGATAGGGTGCTGATTCCCAGCACTCTGCAACGAAGGACTCTTGCTGCGCTGCACAAAGGACACCCGGGCATAGTCCGGATGAAAGCCCTGGCACGGAGCTACGTCTGGTGGCCGTCACTGGACAAAGACATTGAACATTGGGTCGCCAGGTGTAGCCCGTGCCAAGAAGTCAGAGCCGCCCCGCCTCAATCTGACCCGATGCCCTGGGAGACTCCGAGCTCCCCCTGGTCGCGCATTCACATAGACTTTGCTGGCCCCATTCATGGGCACCACCTCCTCATCGTGGTTGATGCCTACTCCAAGTGGTTGGAAGTCGTCCCCATGGCATCCACCACAACAGAAGCTACCATCCGTGCCCTCCGGCGCCTCTTCGCGACCCATGGACTCCCAGACGTGTTGGTCTCAGACAACGGGCCCCAACTTACGTCCGTGCCCATGGAAGCTTTCCTGGCTGGCTTGGGCATCCGCCATGCCCTCTCTGCCCCTTACAGACCAGCCGGAAATGGGCAGGCTGAACGGATGGTGCGGCTCACGAAGGAGTCACTCGCCAAGATGGGCCCGGGTGACTGGCAGGAGCGCATTGACACTTTTTTGCTTACCCAGCATATCACGCCTCACTCTGCCACCCGAAAATGCCCCGCTGAACTTTTAATGGGCAGGAGACTCCGGTCACCCCTGGACAGACTGCACCACCAATACTCCTCTGAGGTGCCCGCATCCGCCAGTCGCCAACTTCGCCAGTTTTCCGTCGGTGATGCCGTCTTCGCTCTTAATTTCCACGGCTCGCCTAAATGGCTTAAAGCTACAGTACACAGCACAACCGGTCCCAAATCCTATCGCGTTGAGCTGGACGATGGACAGATCGTGAGACGTCATCTCGACCAGCTCCGCAAAAGGTGGAGGGAAGTGAGCGAAAACCACCCCGACGAGGTAGGCCTAAACCACCCCGGCGCAGTAGGCCTAAACCACCCCGACGAGGTAGGCCTAAACCACCCCGGCACAGTAGGCCTAAACCACCCCGACGAGGTAGGCCTAAACCATCCCGGTGCAGTAGGCCTAAACCACCCCGGCGCAGTAGGCCTAAACCACCCCGGCGCAGTAGGCCTAAACCACCCCGACGAGGTAGGCCTAAACCACCCCGGTACAGTAGGCCTAAACCACCCCGACGAGGTAGGCCTAAACCACCCCGCCGAAGTAAGCCTAAACCACCCAGACGAGGGAGACCGGCGACCCGAGGGACGAACAAACACCCCGGCACCTAGCCTAATACCAGATCTGGCAAGGCAAGTAGACCAGGGACAACCCAGCAGGGGAAGCCAACGTCAACCCTGCGAAGTGGGCAACCGGCAGCCCAGAGTTGGGGACCTCCAGCCAACATTCCAGGAGACCCTACAACAACCCGCCAACCGCGCAGAAAACCAACCCTGCAAGGAAGGCCTCCACCACCCCGGCAGGGTAGGCCAACACCAACCCGACCAGGTCGAGCAGCCCAGCGGCCAGAGGGAACATTCGGCACCACCGCCAGACCAACCGCGCAGAGAGGGCCTACACCACCCCTGCAAGGTAGGCCTACGCCACCCCGACAGAGCCGACCAGTCACCATTTCCGTCCGCCTGCCGCCCCGGGAGTAAGCCGGACTCGACCGGAGAACCCGGGGGCTTAACCCAACCACCACCGCCGGACTCGCACCCTGACCCAGACCGGCGCGACCCCAGCCCAGAGGGGACCCGAGGGAGACCCAGGGACCTACCGTGGCTCAGGAGTTCCGGACCGGCCAAGAGCAGGGATCCACACCGGCGGCTCCACGATCCGTGCAGGAACGAGGCAGACCAGCATCGCCCGCAGGCGGAGGTCCGTGACCCGGCCGGAGGTTCGGACACAGTGCCCGCGTCCTCGACGGCCAGATCCAGCCCGGCACCGGGGAAGAAGCCCCGAGCAGAGCAGACACCCTCCGTCCGGGAGAGTGTCCATCTTGACTCTGAACTGCGCAGGTCTACGCGGGCACGTAGACGTCCTGTTTATCTTAGTGACTATTTCCCTGATCGACTGACTAAGAACTAGGGGGGAGGAGTGTTATGTCCTTATAAGGACATCCGCCTGGGATTGGCTGAAGATCCTTTCGGCGGGAGTTTTGAATCCCTGTCAGTGGGCGGTGCGTCTGCCGGAGTGTATATAAGGAGAGCTCCGGCAGCGCACAAGCTGTTCAGTTCTTGTTATTAAAACTTGTTACTTGAACCCTGCTGGTCACTTCTTCTTTCCTGCGCCGATCTAACAATTCTAATGTTTGGAATTTTGCTAATAGATTTGAGACATTGCAGCAAGAGCCTCTCTCTAATATGTAGGATAATCTACCATATATTCCCTTTTATTGTCTTTAAATCAGTATTTTTGAAATGAGGATTGATGTATCTCTATAGGTATTGGATTCTCTAAAGAACATGCTGAAAAACTAGATAAAAACCATTCAAAAATGACAAAACGACCTTACAAGAACTCCATGAAAAGATCTTGTGGATGAGCAATACCTTTTAATTGCTTGAACTGTGACAGCTATGTTTGAGCAAATGGCAGTCATCTGTAGGAGTCTGTAGGATCAGCTGAAATACATATGTGAAGTTTTGGTAAACCACATAATGAAGATCTGACCTAGCTCCCAAAGGTAAACATTCTAACATCCTTATTATTAATAAAAGAGCATTGAACCCTTTGATTAAAATATACCATATCCCTGAAGGGAAAGGGAGGAATTCCTACTTCTTACAACCAAACCAAATAGCATTAAACATCACTTTTATCAAGGCAAAGGGAAATGGCCATTTAAGGGACTCATTATTTACTTTCTAAGCAACTTCTGAATTGCAGAATATATTCATTTGAACTTAAGCAATTAAACAATTGGAGTGGTTGCCAAACTAGAAAAGGAAGAAAAGAGTTTTGCTAATACTTGTATATGGGCTACAACCCTACTGAAGATAGAGTTGGCCATTTTTGATAGCTTTCCAAAGTGTGTATTCAAAGAAAAATGATTCTTCCAAGCAAAGGAAAAAAACTCACCACCTCTAAGTATAAGCATTCAATGCTTCTTGGAAAATTAGGCATGAACAGCAATCCAAGTACTCCCCACTATCTATGATTGTGTTGGAACAGGAGCTAGATACCCCCAACTAGCAACAAAAGAGAATCATGCCTGGGCTCATTTGAGCACAACTCCTTAAAACGGTTGTCTTGATGCCAAAGAAGGGACCAGTGGACAATCTAGAAAAAAAACGATGAACTGAGGCAAGGTATCTACGCAATATGCAAGGCAATTGAACCCCTGCATAATCATTCACCACAGAAAGATAATGAAAATATAGCTGGTCACATAATGTAACAGCTAATTTCCAGTCAATTAAAACCTGCATTTCCCTCATTAACCAAGATCTTAAGCAGAGAAGCAATGAAGAGATGCAAGATTACAGCCTTAAAGCAAGGAACAGCAAAAAGAGATCTTGATGGAAATAAAATGCGATGTGGAAAGAGAGGCTAAAGAATGGATTTATAAAAGAGAAATGGAATCAAGAAGTTTTGAAAAGGATCTTACTGATTTTATTCTAGCTGCCCATCAGAGAAAACATGCATGATGTCTCTGGAGATTATTCCTATGTCAAATTCTGTGGCAAGTACAATGTGGAAGTCTCAGGAGGCTGAAGTAGGGATGGTAACACCAATCCCTAAGCATATAACCACTCATTCTGGACAGAGGAAGTCACCTTACATCCAAGTCCCATCTGAGGATCAGATCATGGCTGATCTTTCTACAAACTTTTGAAGTATCCTCTTCAACAAATTATCTGAGAGTGCCCATTAATTGATAATGAAAACATTTACAGGAACTACCTACCCATCGTTTACCAAGGAAACAGATCTTGATAATTATACTGCATAATCTCTCAAAGCTACTTCATCTAGAAAGAGGAAGAACAGAAGTGAAGAATTATGTATTTGTCTCTGAATTAGATCATCAGCGACCGAATTGAAAATCTATACAACCCATTTGCTATGGTTACAAATTTCCAATTTAGATTTTGCTACGTTACAGTTATTTATTTATTTTCCTCTTAAGCTCTTACAAAAACAAGTGAGAGAAAAAGGCATGAATTAGAAATGTATGTAGCATCTTTAATAAACAGCTGCCAAAGGCCCTGGTGATCAGAGGTGAGTTTCAGCAGGTTCTGACCAGTTCTGGAGAACCGGTAGCAGAAATTTTGAGTAGTTCGGAGAACCGGTAGTAAAAATTCTGACTGGTCCCGCCCCCATCTATTCTCTGTCTCCCAAGTCCCAGCTGATTGGGAGGAAATGGGGATTTTGCAGTAACCTTCCCCTGGAGTGGGTGCAAATGGAGATTTTACAGTATCCTTCCCCTGCCTTGCCCACCAAGCCACGCCATGTCCACCAAGCCATGCCCACCAAGCCATGCCACGCCCACCAAGCCACACCCACAGAACAGGTAGTAAAAAATTTTGAAACCCACCACTGAACTAGATGAAGAATTTAATGCTTATGAGCTTTATGAACAGTGTAACTCTTACCTTGTTTTAAATCCAGAGAGAGATGTTAGCCCACTCTCTTATATGTAACTGCAGAGGCAGAGGAGTTAACTTTGCAGAATAGTGCCCGACTCAATTGGTTAATATCTTAGATTTGTTAATCTTGAATGGTACCTGGGAGAATAATATATCTGGATATTATGCTTTCTGGGAGTGTGATTCCCATGAAATGATAAATATGATCTTTAATTTCAAAGTTGGTTTAGTGACCACTTGACTTTAAATTTACATTTGGTTTCAAATGGGCAAATTATATATCCTTAAAATTTTTTATTGCTTTGAATAGTCCTCAAATCCTGAAATACATTTGTGTAAAATGGACTGAGAAGGTGGAAAGAACATGGAAATCTATATATAAATCTGGCAAGGGAGACAGTTTGTACAATTCTTTAATTAAAGTCCCCCAAAAGGATTCTTAACACAGTTTGTACTATTATTACATTTACTGATTTGCAAAATTAAATGAGCTCTAGCAGAAGGTTAGCCAACTATGGTTTGATGAGGAATGTGCAAAAGAAAAGAACTATTTAATTGAAAATTTGCAATTAATATTAGACTAATGACTGTCCATTACTCATGAGCAAAAGAAGAGAAAAGAATATAAAGCTTTGCTAAAAAAGAAAAAAAAAAGGATACGAAAGGTGTTGGGTCAAAATCACAGCTCCCGACTCTGCCTCCACATGGGAAGTTGTAATCTAAAGAGGCACAGATGGACTTTCCAGACTGACCATCTGTTGTCTCAGTTGAAGCTACTAAGCTAATATCACCACTGAAGAAGGGAAAACCTCAGGAAGAAGCAGTATTCCATCTGAGTTGTGAAACCCAAATCTTCAGTAGTTGACACTCATTTTGGTGGTTTTGTTCATGGTCATAATCTTCACACTGAAAAATCCCACCAAATATGATAACTCTATTATTGTTCCCATATTCCCCTAGAACAATTAATCAGTGGAACAACTTGGCTCCAGAAGTTGTGAATGCTTCAACACTGGGAGTTTTAAAGTAGATGTTGGATAACCATTTGTCTGAAGTGGTGTAGGGTTTCCTGCCTAAGCAGGGGGTTGGACTAGAAGACCTCCAAGGTCCCTTCCAACTCTGTTATTTTATCGTTCTATTGTCTATTTAAAAAACGAGACAGGCCCAATCTTTCCAAATGTCTTCTGATTGGCTCTTAATTATTATAAATAAGCTGCTTGTTTAGATACTTGTTTTGGAACCCAGTGGGCTGGAAAGAACAGAAAAGCATAATTGCTGAGGAACAGGCCAGGCAGGTATAAGATAGGACATCAACTAGGGTTTATGACAGTGCACTGAAAAAATATCTATCAGTCCCTAAAGAAGCCTTCCTATGACATTCATCTACTTTGAAAGAACTTTTGACTCTATTTATACATACATTTCTAGCTTGTGCTTCTGTCACAGCCTCTACCCTCTGGAATAGCATACACTGGAAATATGTATGCTTCCCATCCTTCAGATGTTCCAGATGCTTGTGGAGTTCCTGGCAATCTCCCCCCCCCCCCCAATAATGTTATTTACATGGTTTGTCTGGGAAGCCATGTCACTTTTTAAATTAGGCATTTTAAAAAATATTGTAAGATGTCTGGGATCTTTCTGGAATTGGCAATTTTTCAAGCAAACAAAAAATTCAGGAACAAATTAGAGATGTTACCTTTGATAGACAATTGCTAGCACTACTTAAAACGTTGCATGAAAGTTCATCGATTGTTTGCCCTCAAGATAATGTTGACTCTAAACAACCAGACCTTCCTCAGAAAGATCTGTTTTTAGTTTGGGCCTCTATCAATTTCAACATGAATTGAAACATTTATGGGCACAGATGCTTAGATGCCTATATTTCTCTGAATATAGAAATATAGAAAAAGAAATATGAACTAATTACTATGATATCACACCAGATAGAATTTATGTTAACATGTTTATGACAGAAATATTGAGAGAATGATGAAAAACCTGGTAAGATCTTGACTAATTGTTTAAAATAAAACCAACAGGGCAATGATTCCAATTATTAGAGGTGAAAGATCAAAACTATAAAACTTCAATGGATATAAATGATCAATTTTTAAAAGTTTATTCAGAATTATATAGTGAACCAGCAATTGTGTCAAATGAAGAGACATAAGGTTTTTTTTTCCAAAATAAAATTAATCTACCATATTTAGATGAAACAACTTTTACTTGCCCTACTATCTTAAGTAGAGATTAAACCAATTGGTTTTAGTATTGATAGTAATATCATTTTTTGTTTTCTAACTGCTTATAATAGGGTTTTGATTTTAAACTTGTGTTAGTTTCTTCAGCTAGTAGAAGAGAAAATTAAAATAAAAATTAAAAAGTAAAATAATACTTTGCTTATAATTGTTTTTTTACTGTCAGTGAGATAGGATATATTAGTAAGATGCCTACATATTTACATATACATTTGTCTACAGCTTATGATAAGAGCCAGTTTGGCATAGTGGTTAAGGCATCAGGTCCAGAAACCATGAAACCATGAAACCAATTAACCTAATTGGCCAATATTCTTTCTTACCTCTATGTAGAAGTTAATGGCAAAACACTTTTGAAATCTTTTCAAGAAAGCTGCAGGGACTTGTCCAATAGTCAACACAGATTCAAAGGCTGTGTGCCTTTGATAATCATACAATTAAAAAAAAGAAGTGTGTTGTAATTCTTGGAAACCCTGATCAACACAAAAGTAGCTCTCAGAATTGTGAGACTGGTGCTTTCTAGTAACAGCATCTGAGTTGTGAATTGTTTTCTTTTTTTTTCTTTTTTGAATTTTTTAAAATTTTTATTTCTTATACACATAATGTAAATGTACATTCTCTTATACATAATTGATCATACATATACATATTTTTCTTAAAGAAAACATAAAAATAAGGCACTTTAATTACCTTTGGGGTTGCTCTTCTGAATTGTTTTCCATGGAGGCTACTTTAACCCCATGTTTTAATTATAATCCACCTAAACTGAACCATGTTAAGGCTTTATTTTTGCAAACCACTGGGGATGGATACTCATTTACTTATCGTGTCCATTTGTATGACCACCCTCTCCCTAAGGTGACTCTGGGTGGTAAACCTAATTAATACATTTATATAATAATAGAAGATAGAAATATGCATATTAACATAACACAAACAAAAAAAAAAAGCATATGAAAATAGCAACTGAAGACAAACTCATCTGTAATAAATAATACTGCAGAGGCTAAACTAATTTCCCGGCTTCTGTGACTGGGAGAATAGCCAGATTTTTCCAAAAAGAGCCAGTTCATTTGCAGAAATGCGTGAATTTGTAGGCAAATCTGCAATGTGCAACTAATTCAGAGTTTCTGGTAGCCACTTTCTATCTTGTTTTGTCCTGCCCTCTTCTTTAAGCATCGCTGCATTTTGAATGGCATTCCAGTTTATTCTGCTCTAATATATATCAAGAACCTCTTTCCCACCTATTCATTCCCTTCAGTAGTACTTTAATCTAAAAGACTTTTCTTTAAATTTTTATGGTTTGCTAGCAATTGTGGCTTATGAATAGCTTATGAAGAATGCTTGACTCTCTCGAGCCTATTTTTATTCAGTAATACTAGAAGGACATTTGATCACTTATCTTAGCAAAGCCCGCACGACCTCTTCACCATTGTCCTGCTTGGGGGAATTCCCTTTTGCACTCTGACCTTCACGCTGCAAAGTCACTCTCAGCAAGCTATATGGCAAAGGTGACCTTTGGCTCTTATTATTTAGAACTGTTACTACAACATCATTTATTTTTTTGGGGTATCAAAGTGCTTGACAGAAATAGGAAAAGAAAGTAGGCATGAGAATAGCAGCCGAATCTTATCAGCTGCTTTAATTTGTGTAGCAGAAACAGCAATGCACTACTGCAAGGTCATCTTTCATGATTATGTGACTCCAGACTCATGTTTAAATGACTTTAAGGCACCTAAGAATTGCTTAGAAAATGTACCCGCGTGTCTTTAGAGTTTTGGTCTAGTCCTTGGTACAGAAAGGCAATATATACCTCTAATAAAGGAAGAAATAATCTTCATATGTTTACCCACAACTGACAGCTCTTTCATTCACGTTGCTACTACACATATCAGGATAAAATTGGTTTGGGAAGAAATAAAGATAAGGAGGGATAGTTTAGAAAACAGCTTTCTAATTCAATCCCAGAGATGGATGAAAAGCAAGAACCAATCACCCACTGACATCAGTATAATTCAACTTTCTCAACCTGGCGCCCTGCAGATGTGTGGGCTTTCAGAACTCCCCAATCCCCAAACCCACTGATGAGAATCAAGTTCATACAATTCAATGACACCAAGCTTGGGGAATACTAAAATAATGTATGGCTGGTATGGCAAAGTAGTTAAGGGTGCATAGGATTAAAACTTAACTATCTCAAAAATGTCCCGGAACTTCTCAGGAACTGATTGCACCTTCTTAATGCTAATTTATGTAAATACCTCAGGAAGAAGTGATGACCGCCTTGGATCTTTTGCCTTTAGCCAATTAGCATAAGATCTTTCTGACTATTTCTTAAGCACAGGAGATCTCCCTTCCCTGCCCTTAAACCAGGGGTGAAATCCAGCAGGTTCTCGAGAATCGGTAGCGGAAATTTTAAGTAGTTCAGAGAACTGGCAAATACCACCTCTGGCTGGCCCCAGAGTGGGGTGGGAATGGGGATTTTGCAGTATCCTTCCCCTGCCACACCCACCAAGCCATGTCCACCAAGCCACACCACACCCACCAAGCCACGCCCACAGAACCAACATTGGATTTCACCTCTGCCTTAAACCACCTCTTTAGCAGTAGAGGAAAGGTTACAAATTCCTTTGAGTTCTTAATGAGCCTTTCTTGGTGAATTTGATATAATTGAAAATTGGGGGAAAGTGGCACCAGGGGGTGGGTGGGGGGGAAGTGAGGCAGGAATGAAATGAAAATGTTTTCATTTGTACTTTTTCAGGATAAGGCAAGAATGGGATATTATGCTAGACTGCAAAAGAAAAGGCATTCCACAGACTGCATATTTGAATAATGGTTTCATAGATACTAACAGCATCTTAGATAAACTTGAAAAGAACTCACCACTGATTAAGAAGATTGCCTTGCTGAATGACAAGGAAAGAAGCAAATTTATTTTTCAACTTTCAGGTGAACACTGGACAGTAAGTATATTATTTTAATTACTCTTTGCTTACGACTATTGAAATGGACAAATTTAAATTTGTCTGAACCTTGCGAGTCATTAATTTTGTCTCTGTGCTCTATCTTTCTTTGTATAAATGACACAGCATATATTTTATTTTAGTAGGTGCTCCAACTCCTTAATATTTTCTGTTTTATCTTTAGCAACCCAGCATTGATAGCTATATTGATATTGACATTGATATCTTCTCACTAGTAGTGACACCACCAAGGAAAGACAGAGGTTGATGCCATGGCTTCTTTTTGCACTAGAAGAACTCACATTCCTAGAAATTGAATTACACTGTATTATATTTTTCATAATTGCTTGGTAACAGTAGAAGTGGCAGTGCAGCAATGGCTCCTTTGTTGCTAAAATAATGTGTGTGACATTTTACACATTTGACATGTCATCAGGTTCATTGACATGAACCTACTGTGGATGGGGGCGGTGCGGCCTTCCTGGACCTAGATCTCTTTGATGGCGGAGGCAAGGCCACAGATGACCCATCTAATGGGTCACTAAGATGGCGCCACCGAGATGAGGAAATGGGCGATTTTGAGCCCTGCCGCATGGCATCCGCCATTTTGAGGTGACTAAGGAAAGGCAAGAATGAGGTAAAAACTTTCCAGTAATGCTGCTGGTGTTTCTGCCACTCAGCTGACGATCACGGCTCCAAAGAACAGGTCGCTAGCCATCCGGCCTTAAATGTGACTCAAGGATCGGCGAGCAGCTGCTCGAGCTGATAAATGCTGCTAGGCAAATGCCTTTGAAGCGCAGTAACGCTTCCCTTGATCGGGAAGAGCCGGGGCTGACAGGCGATGGTTAGCCTGCAGCCCAATTGCCAGGGAACCACTTGCGAGCAATTTGTGGCGAAATGGAGGAGATTAATTTGTCCAAGCTGTCAGAGGAAAATGGCTAGAAATGGAGACATGTCCTGTCAGCGTAGACCGAGTCGAAGAACTAGCAGCTGATAATACCTTCTCTACCCCCTATATATTTTCTTTCTTTCTTTGTTTCTTTCTTTCTTTCTTTCTTTCTTTCTTTCTTTCTTTCTTTCTTTCTTTCTTTCTTTCTTTCTTTCTTTCTTTCTTTCTTTCTTTCTTTCTTTCTTTTTTTTCAAGCAATCTAAACAGAGCCATCTCTTGGAGTGTTTACAACATGGCAACCTTCAGGATAGGTGGGAGGCATTATAGGATATCAAACTTTATCCCTGATAAACTGTCTTGATTTGCTCTTCATTGGGCATCATGTTCCATGAAGTTTGGACATTGTATAAATTTGTGAATACTTAGTTCATTGTGGAGAGCAACTGATTGGCTTCCTATAGGCATCTGTGTACTGAAGTTATAGAAGAATATAGGGAGACTAAAAAGCAGAGACAAAAGGATGTATGTTTGAATTCATATCACAAATTAACCGCAAATCAAGGTTTGTATGCCAAGAGCTAAGATGATTGATGGATTGATTGATAGGTCTAAACTCTGACAAATTATATTTATTTCTATGGTAGTAAGCAAGAATCTGGAAGATATTTAAATAATGTTTGTATAACCTTTCCCTTTCTCTTCCCTTATTTACATTACAAATGTTAAACGTTTGTAGCTCTGTTTTGCTTTGTTTTAATATTCTGAGGAAATATTATCTCTACAAAGCCATTTCAATTAATCTTATCTAATTAGCTGGGGGAAAAAAGACACAGGAATGCCTACCAACAAGGGGTTAGTTTGAGTTTTGGGGCTATAGAACAAACTGATATTGTAAGAGCACACTTGAGCATATCTTAGCTCTGCTTCCTTAATTTCTTTTCAGAAATTATTGTTAATTTAAATGTATATCAAATTAGTAGAAGTCTTAGCAGACTAGATCTGGATATAGTAATTTATGTTGAAATATCGCAACAGCAAAAGACAGGAGCATATCCATACACTAAAAAAAGAAAAGAAAGAAAGTTGCAAAAGGGGATAACATGACCCCAGGACACTGTAACCATCATAAATATGACTCAGTTGCCAAGTGTCTAAATTTTGGTCATATGACCATGGTGATGCTGAAATGGTGTGAAAAATGATCCTAAGCCATTTTTTTCCAGGTTGGTTGTAACTTTGAATGGTCATTAAATAAACAGTTATAAGTAAAGGATGTTAAAAGGGAAAGCAGTGCTTCATGCACTGAAAAGTCATTTGGAGCCAATGAGTGTGGTTTAATTTAGGGCTCTCCAACCTTGGCAACTTTAAGCCTGGAGGACTTCAACTCCCAGAGTTTCCCACCCCAAAACTGGCTGGGGAATTCTGGGAGTTGAACTTTAAGCCTCTAGGCTTAAAGTTGCCAAGGTTGGGGAGCCCTGGTTTAATTCAAATGGCTTTGTGAAGAAGAAGAAGTAGAAATGCTGCTGTTGTCATAGATTTCTTACTGTCCCAAATCTTCTTTTCTTAGGAGTTACCTGATTGGCTGAAAGAGAAAACATACCTAAAAGAATGGCACGTAAACAATACTAAGATCTCAAGCATTCCAAGTTACATTGCCTTATTTCAGGAACTGAAAATTCTCGAATTATCCAGTAACCAGATTACAGATCTCCCTGTTGAAATTGGTAGGTGTCCTTTTTTTTTCTTAGACATTTATATCTGTTCATTTTATTCCAATCAATAAAGATTTTCTTTCTTTCTTTTTTCTTTTTTTAAAAAAGCAATCTGGGCATACATTTTATAAACACCTATTTTCCCATATGATAATGTGAAATGACAACCTTCACAATCCTGGCATCCTACACATTGTGGAGGCTTCAACTCCTAGAATTTCCAGCCCTATAGGTATCAGTCTGGAGGGAAAAAAAAACCTGAATGGGAGCATTGTAATTCACACAAAGGGAACAAGGTTGATGTTTCTGCATTATAGCTCTGTACTCTTTTATAATTGATCCATCAGGGCCACCTGCCAGATCCATTTACTGAAATGATAGATCCTTCAGGCTTCTTCTGAAACAGATATGGGACTCTTCTTTATGGCTAAATTAAAGTGCCAACTATCTGTGACTAAGCTGGCAGAAAACTACCCTGGTGTAACAATTGATGAGTTGACCCCTCTCCTGCCCAGGCATGATGCTAGAAAATGCTGCTCTTATTTACGGTGGACAGGGCACATTAAGAAAAGTAATTGTGAGATTATCCCAGCTTTCTTTTCTCCCTTCCCACCAATTCCCACCTGCTAACAGGAAAATATCCATCAACAGAGAACCAGAGAGGTAGCCTTGAACCCTTGAACACACACATACACACACACACACACACAAACACACACACTCCCTGAAGGGATGGGTTCTACTTACTTTTACTACTGGTTTGCAACAGGATTGCGCATGCACTCGCTTCACTTCGCACGCGCCTTGCTTCTGCGCACGCACAGGTAGCTTCTGGTGACGTCAGGGTCAGTGGGCGGAGCCTCCCACCAGTTTTACTACCAGTTCTATAGAACTGGTTTGAACTGGGGGCAACCCACCACTGACTCCCCATCTCTGTCTCTGTCTCTCTTCCTCCCCCTCCCTCTCCCTTCTTAATAGTCAGGAACCATTATGAAACCAATCAGGAGAGAAGCATTCCTAAGTCCTGGGAAAGAATATAGCATTTATTTATTAACCCACCTTTTTAAATATATAACTCAAGGTGACAAAGATACCTCCCATTTGCCCTACAACAACTCTGTGAGGTAGGTTGGGCTGAGAAAGAATGACTGTCCCAAAGTCACCCAGATGACTTTCATGTCCAAGGCAGACCTAGAACTCAGAGTGTCCTGGGTTCTAGGCCAATACCTTAACCACTACACTGAATTGGTTTTCTTAGTATTAAGATTCTTCTCTCTCTTGTCTCTCTCTCATACACATACATACACATACACACACACACACCATCTCCCTCTCCTTCTCCCTCCCTCTCCCTCTCCCTCCTCATCCTCATCCTCATCAATCTTTAATCTCTTAGAATTCTTAGTTTAAGAAGAGACTCAAGTTAGCCCCTTCCAAACTCATTGGGGTATAAGAGGGAGAAGTGGAAAAGAATTTCATTTTGGGGAGGTCTACCTTATGGGACTCACCTTCCCCTTAAAGTATGCTCTACGCGTAGTCCTTGACTTACAACCATTTGTCTAATGACAGTTCAAAGTTACAATGGCACTGAAAAAGTGATTTAGGACCAGTTCTCACACTTATGACTGTTGCCACATTCCCCACAGTCACATGATGAAGCGTTGGGTGCTTGGCAGATAGCATGTGTTTACAATGGTTGCAGCATCCCAGAGTCCTGGGATTGTCATTTGCAACCTTCCTTAGGGTGCTTCTGACAAGCAAAGCCAATGAGGGAAGTCCTCAACAACTGTAGTAATTTGCTTAACAACCATGGCTAAAAGGTCATAAAATAAGGTATAACTCAATTAACAACTGCCTTGCTTAGCAAAAAAAATAAATAAAAATGGACTCAATTGTGATCATACACTGAGTTGAGGGAGGAAGTGAGATTAATGAATCCCTAGACTAATAGCTAGTTCACTCAAAGCTTGTATTGGTTTTTGGGAAGTGTGCAGCCACTGCTGGCCAGCTGCTGGTTGTGTGGATCTATATCTCTGAGCCAGGGATTGGTTTAGAGACTGGCAATTATAAGAGGAGAACCCAGTTTGAAAGAACAAGATGTTCTTGCATTGCGAAGCACAATGGCTCTTGAGGACAGTGTCAAAGGCTGGGATCAGCTCATCTCCTGAGGGTCACCTGATTCTGAAACACCTCAGATCAGTGGTGAAATGTAAAATTTGTTACTACAAGTTCTGTGGGCATGGCTTGGTGGCGGGGGGGGGGTAATGTGACTGGGTGGACATGGTCAACTTTTTTTTAACTTTTAAAACCATTTTTTTACAACCTCTTTGGCTGAAGAGAATAGAAAAAATGCTTTAAAAAGCCTCTGATGATCTCAGCTGAGTTGCCTGATCATCAGAGGCTTTTTTTCTTTTAAAAACATTTTTTCTACAACCTCTTTGACCGAAGAGGTTGTAAAAAAAAATGTTTTGAAAAGCCTCTGATGATCCCAGCTGAGCTGCGCGATCATCAGAGGCTTTTTTTTTTTTACTTTTAAAAGCATTTTTTCGGCCAAAGAGGTTGTAGAAAAAATGCTTTTAAAAATAATAAAAAAAAGCTTCTGATGATCGCGCGGCTCAGCTGAGCATGGGGGGCGGGGGCAGGGATTTTTGCTTGGTTTTGCTCCGAACCACCCACCACCATCGCTACCTGATCAGGTGATCCGGTCCAAACCGGGAGTATTTCACCCCTGCCTCAGATACAGATTCAGTAGCCCTGCCCTGGCATGTCACTAGCTTAAAAGGGAAACTCTATTTTAGCATTGGAACAGATACAGTGTGGACAACATAAAACCTCCTCATAGGTGGGGTGGGGAGGAGAGTAAGGCAACAGCAGGACAACATGGCAGAAAAGTGAGGTTGGTATGCATCTTCTTCCTGTGATTTGTGCAAGTGAGCAAATACCCAAAGTTATTCTAGTTAAAAAAGGATATATAGTTGAGAAGTTAGTGAGAGAAGGACTTCCCTCTGTAACATGCACTTTCAAGAACTGCATTCTTGAAGATATTTGCATCGGGAGGATATAGGAACAAAGGGCTCTATCAATCAAGAACATTAATATAGAGCAAGCAGGAATTAGGAGATGTCATCACGATTTAAAGACCCAAAATATAGGTGATACAACTTCTCTTTTTCTGAATGCATGTGCGCACGATGCACATACACACACGTTATATATAACTTGAAAGCCTTTATAATGCCTTAGTAAGACCACACTTGGAATACTGCATCCACAATGTAAAAAAGATGTTGAAACTCTAGAAAGAGTGCAGAAAAGAGCAACAAAGATGATTAGGGGACTGGAGGCTAAAACATATGAAGAACGGTTGCAGGAACTGGACATGTCTAGTTTAATGAAAAGAAAGACTAGGGATGACCTGATAGCAGTGTTCCAATATCTCAGGGGTTGCCACAAAGAAGAGGGAGTTAAGCTATTATCCAAAGCATATGAGGGCAGGACAAGAAGCAATGGATGGAAACTAATCAAGGAGAGAAGCAACTTAGAACTAAGGAGAAATTTCCTGACAGTGAGAACAATCAACCAATGGAACAGCTTGCCTTCGGAAGTTGTGAATGCTCCAACACTGGAAATTTTTAAGAAAAGATTGGATAACCATTTGTCTGAAGTGGGGTAGGTTTTTTTTCCTGAGCAGGGGATTGGACTAGAAGACCTCCAAGGCCCCTTCCATCTCTGTTATTCTGAATAACTTATATTAGTAAAATTGAGGACGTCATTTTTAGGGGTTGAGAGAAACTGTAGAATAAAGAAAAAGAAAAACTGTAGAAAAGAAACTGTAGAATAAAGAAAAACTGTAGAATAAAAAGGAACAAGTAACTCTCCAATTTGTTGCTCCAAAGCTTTCCAAAAGTTCCACAACCCTTTTACATGAAATTATTTTGAAATGATTTGGGACATTTTATCTCTTTCTTTAAAAAAGAAAGAGTTTGTATTTCAACAAACTGAAATTGTCTCCTTTTTTGTACTTTGGGGAGGACTTCTTGAATAATCTCTAGGATTTCTAAGGATCTTTTTTCTTGATTTCTGGTTATTGGTTTTAAAGTCTGCTGCCAGTTTTGATCCACAACTTTTAAAACAATAACAGTGGAAATAATTTGTGTATGTCCATTTTATTTTATAAAGATAATTGCCAACTAGCACCCATGTTTTATGAGCATACTAGAAGCAAAACACGTTAGAATAACTTTAATGAGTAAAAAGCATGAGTTTATGAGTATGAAGCAAAAACTGAGTTCCTCTCTTATTGGTATTTTTTAATCTTGGGATGAAACAAAACAGACTTAATTGATTTATGTGTTCCACAAGGTGGCAGTGGAGAATAAGATAAAAATGCAATCATTCACCAGATTAGATTCTATCCCAAGTGGTCTTCCTCCTTCTCTTTAAAAATCATAAACAAGATACAGATTCATATGGGTGATTTGCCATATAAAGATGGGTAGTTCTATAAAAACATTTCACTTGAAGAATTTCTGAAAAACAGATAGTGGAGTTTATAAAAATTATTACAATGAACTACATTATTCCCAAATCAAATCAGGGTATTTGCTAGAGAAGTGGAAAGACTTCTTTCCAGCCTTTTCAAAATCCCCTTCCTTCACATTAAATGGAAATATTATATGTGATGTAAAGTCAATGCCCCAAGAATGGGCAAGGTTCAAGTAATATAATTTATTTTAGATAGAAGGGGTGTATCAATCTGGAACAGCTGTTACATGTCATACATAAACGGCCTGAAAAGCCACTAAGCAACTATGGAAGTTTAATTCTTGGAGGTTAAATAGTGTTTGTTCCAAAGGTCTAATCTGCACATCACATTAAGTCAAAACCAAAACTCATTATGGTTAGTGGCTTAATGGTTTGCAGTAATGCTGTGACATAATGGATATGGTCGTACATCTGACTAAATCCAAGACAAACCAGCCACATAATAGCTTAGTGCTCTGTGAAAATCAATAAAAAGGAAGAATAAAACAGATTTTCCAAGCTATATATAAAAAAAGAACAAAGATACGGAAGAAGGAAAGTAGTTTCTCGCAGATCATGAGGGAAACTTTTAAAAAGAGAACAATGAATCTTTTGGAAAATGCACAGTATGGGAGCAGTCCCAGTAAATCAAATTCCCATTTATAATACTACTGTACAGTATGCAATCGTTATGATGACTAGACATTTAACTTTGAGATCCAGAGATAAGATACTAGCAAAATTGACTGGTAGAAGACTTGGTTCTTAAATAGCCTTTTCCACAGTTACCCTTCCTTTTGGTTTCTGGGATTCACTCCCCTTTCTACATTGTGTTCTATCTAGACCTTCATAAAATTTTCCTACTCAAGTTGTGCTGTTCTTCCTTCTGAACCCCTTAAGATAAAGTGATTGGTAAAACCCATCATGACATGCTAAACATCCTAACAGCTCAGAATATGGCTGGGCAGAAATTGTCTTGAGTTATAGACATTCCTCAATTCTTAGTGTTATGGCAAGAATCTTCCAGTCTTTTAAAGGAAGTTGTAAAAATGGATTTATGATCAGCTCTGCTTATAATTCTTTGAACAGCCACTTAGGAACTCTTATGCAGTTTTCCAATTTCTTGAAGTTGCATTGCTATAATGATAATAGCCATTGCCTATTAAAAATTAAAAGCTGTGGTTTAATTATGGGATTTAAGATTTAAAAATGATTAAAAAGAAATGAGAATAAATCGTGACCCAGGGATGACTGCGCTACTAATTAAAAATAAAATATTATTAGATTGGAAATTGCCACAGAAAATACATTTCATTATACTTTTGACTACTTTTAATCTGATAGTTCATAACAATAACAAAAACCTTTTTTTATTATTGTTTAATTCTTAATGGGTATATTATTCTTTTTGATAGCAACATTGTGTAATGAATCATTTAAATCAGAACCATGTTAAAAATCTTCAAACTACAGGTACTTCTCACTTAACAATGGCAACCGGGACTGAGAACTCTGGCACTAAGCAATGTACTCCTAAGGGCCAATGTCATGTGACTGCACTGACAAATGAAGACCTATTCCTGCTTTTCAGTGCAACTGTATCTTCAGTCGCTGAACAAGTAGATGTTAAGCCTGTTAATATACCTACTTAATTTTAATGAACACAAATCAAGAGTTGCTGCTTATGAATGTTGTTATTTGACCGCCTTGAAAAAAATAGTTCCTCACAAAACACGTTTATATGGAATTGATCTTCACTTTGAATTCACAAAGTCATATTTTCCAAACACATATAAAAGTTCCTAACAGTTAGAAATCTTTTTGCTCTTAACTTAGAGCTGTAATGGAGTTTGTAAAGCCCCAGATTTGTCTTATATATGGCTTAGCATGTGTTCAAATGGTGACTTCTGCTTGGAAGTAATTCCTGAGTCTCCATTTTAGTTGCTTTCCAGTTTATGAAGCAAGAATTGTTGTGAGATGCTACCTTCTGGAACTCTTTCCACAATAAAATTGAATTTGGGCAGTGACATCACCAATTTTTATAGGTTGATCCAGGACCCCCAGAGAAATATCCAGCCATTCAGACAAAATTGTTTGTTATTGACTCTAAAATCTGCTGCTGGATTACTGTATACTAATGACAAAGTAGAGATGAAATAACAGGGTTTCATATATAGATGAGTAATATTATAGCAAACCATGACTTAAATTGTAAATTTAGAAGAATAGTATCTGGTATTGTACATTGTACCATAAGATTATATAAATGAGAATAAATAGAATAGGAAGTATTTATTTACTTGGGTTTGTATGTTGCTGTAATCTGTGGAAACCTAAAGTTTACAAAGCCCTACTTGCTGGGAGGATTAAAAACATGACATCAAAATAATCATGTAAAACCAATTACAATTAGAGAAAATGTTATGCCAAAGGAATAAACAAATATCAACAAATATCATAGCAGGGAGCTTCCCTCTTCAGAATTCCCCATTCCAAGCTCTTTTGAATAGCTATGTCTTGACACTGTGGTGAAATCCAAATTTTTTTACTACTGGTTCTGTGAGTGTGGCTTGGTGGGTGTAGTGTGGCTTGGTGGATGTGGCAGGGGAAGTATACTGCAAAATCTCCATTCCCTCCCCACTCCTGGGGGAAGGATATTGCAAAATCTTCATTCCCACCACTCTGGGGCCAGCCAGAGGTGGTATTTGCCAGTTCTCTGAACTACTCAAAATTTCCACTACCAGTTCTCTAGAACCTGTCAGAACCTGCTGGATTTCACCCCGTCTCGACAGCTTTCTGGCATATTGACAGAGAAAGGTTTAGCTGATATTATACAAAGAAGGTTTGATTAAAAAGGTAGTTCTCAGGATTCCTGCAGATGACTTTATGTTGAAGAAGATTTCCAGAAGCAAACTTATTCCTCACAATCTTACTGTGCAGGAAGAAACAAATGAGAGTAGGCAGTCCTAAAGATACCAGTTCTTATGCCAAATAGACAACAATCAGCGCATTGGCATACGTCGTCAGGAAACTGTGTTCATCATCAGCTAACCTGTATTTGAGATCCAAGTGTTGCTGTGTGGTGGGATGAGCTCCTGTCATTCGCTCCAGCTCCTGCCCAGCTAGTAATTTGAAAGCAAGTAATTGCAAGTGGATAGACAGATACCATTTTGGTGGGAACATGAAAAGAGGCCCTAATTGGGTGTCCCCTGGGCAACACTGTTGTCACTGGCTAACCCTTTCAACCCAGAAGCGCCTTAGGTTCTTCCAACATGAAGATCAGCTTAAACTTCACCCAGAAAAGATCTTCTGACTTTCTGAAAAGGAGTTAAGATTTGCATAGGGAGCCCAGGGGAGCACGCAGCGCTCCCTTTGCCTTTTAACCAATTTTAATCTTTTGCCTCTTTTTAATTTTTTAAAAAAACTTTAAAAACTTTTATATATACTGTTTTATATTTTAACATTTTATTGTACACTGGCCAGTATCCCTCTTTGAGGGAGATGGGCAATAGAAAAAGGTGAAAAATAAATACAAATAAAAATATAGTATGTCCAGCTTTTGAAGCTCAGATGTTATGTGTGAATTCCTATTGACATCCATCACAATTTAGGCTGTTAGATTCTGCCCTACTTCAAGCATCTGAGTAGTCTTCAAGGGTAGTGTATTATATAGTCCAAACCAAAAGTGACTAACCCATGAATAACTAAAAGCAGGTCTCGTGATCCTGCTAAACAATAACTGACACCAGTAGTAACTCTGAGAAGATAATTTTAGCTATAAATATTATCTGATCTTTGAGCAGGAACTAGTAGTTTAGGTGAACTCAATGGAGTGCAAACCATTCACAAACAAATATATAGCTTGGATATTAACAGGTCCCAGAGTCACAGTCACTTAATCCTGCTGAGATTAAGCTTTTTTGAATGCTAGGTAGTGGTCTAGCTGTGGTTGTGGTTGGAGTAGTGTATATGATCTTAGGAATGTTATTGGATTTGACCAAGTGGAGTTCTAGCACATGGTCATTGCAAGTTGCAGTTTGTCAGGCTTAGTTAGAAATCTGGACCTCAAATACTTATCGAGACGGGCCTGTGGCATGGATAGTAACAGCAGTCAGTTCTGATTGAATGCCAATTGAAGGTAAGAAATTGAGGATGTGGTGTTATTGCTGATTGAATGAGTTAACATTTGTGACTGGATTGGTGTCTGGAGTTATTGACAGAATAATCACATGATATATTAATTGGGGTAAGTAATCAATGTATCTTCATTTGCCCATGTGACATCTTCTCTTTGTGAGCCACACTGATCCTTGGTTGACTTCTGGATGCAATTCAAGGTGCTGATTGTAATCTATAAAGCTTTTCATGATTTGGGTCATGGTTATTTATGAGTCTGCATGTCTTCAGTAGCTTCTGCCCATCTATAAGATCTAGCTAGATAGGAAAAGATTATTTTTCATGTTTATTGGACAGCTCAGAGAATGTTTAGAAACAGTTGACTGTCAACTTATTGAAATGTAAAATGATGGAATGAAAACATACCGATTTGATATATGCTCGCTGTACTGTGATCTCCATATTTTAATATTGCTAATACGATTTAGAGAAAAAATAAAGTTTAAAGATGTGAATCTAATTTTGAAATATATCAAATTTTGGTACTATTAATATATGAAGAGACACTGATTTGGGCATGATGGAAACACTATGCTATTTTGCTGTTACAGAGAAGCTACTATGTCCTTTCTTACTACTTTATTATTAGCTTTTTCTTTACAATGGAAACACAAATCAACAATATTCTTTTGTGATAGTTTTAATATTGTATTTAAAAAATAAGCATGCCTGTCACAGGGAATGCCCCAGGTTCATGATCTGATGGGGACTGGGTAAAGACATCAAGTTTTCAGACTTTATGTTTTATACGCATTTTATTCAAGACAGAAATAAGCAGTTTAAACATAAGCCATGCTTTATCTAAGTAGCCCAGTAGATACACTTGAAGATTGCTAATGGGTATCCATCCTTTCATGAGTGAAGCTATCCCTCTTCTCTAGGAAAGCCTAGAGCCTTGTGGCACTTCACACACTTTTTTTCCCTCTAGATGTGCATCTGTTCTCAAAAGCATTCCAGGAAAGCAATTATGAACACAATAGGTACATCCTACATGTCTAAGAAGAAGGCTGAACCTTCATCCATTCCCAGTCTGAAGAGAAAATAGGTGAACCTCTGGTTATTTCTTTGGAAGGCAAATCTTTGAGTATATCTTCTTCACATTCAATCTCTCCTGGACTGACATTGTTTAATCAAAGGAATCTGTGGAATATCCATCTATGGGAAAGAAAAAATACACAAGCACAATTGAGACAGAGTTTTGTTGTGGTCCTCCAGCAGCCTGCGGAGCTGGCAGCAGATTCAGACAGTGAGGAGGCTGGGGAGGAACATGGGCCAGTCCTGTATGTCTGGGGAAGGCTTGGACAAGGGTTCTGTGTCGGAGGCAGAGATGGGGCCAAGGGCATTTGGGAATTATGTGCTGACTCCAGAGACTCCAGGGTCTGACATCAGCAAGGCAGAGGAACAGGGGGAGCCTGTTCCCAGTGCGTGCATGCGCAGAGCTGCCAGAAGGCAAGAACAGTAAAGAAAAAAGGGGCAACTCAGGAGTAGGGCTTGGAGATGATTGGCCCCTCCCATAAGACATAAAGGAGGAGTAAAGGCACGTGAGCCTTTGCAGGAGGCAACTTTGTTCGTGCTGGTCTGTTTAAATTCTGAAGCTCCATTTTGACTCTGTGCTCCATGTGGCCTTGCAAAGCTAATTGCCAATTAGATCTTTGGCAGCATGTCAAGGGAGATAAAGGTGGGTGCTTATCAGCTTTATCCCGAAGGACTGTGGTAGACTTCTGTCGGACTCTTTACAAACTATTTGTGACTCATCATGGGCTGTGAATGAACAGAATACACAGTCGTTGAAATAAAAGGAGGTTTTTTGGGACTAATGGTGTGCTTTTTACTGTCTCAGGAATCCTAGGTCAGAACAAGTTTCCATTGTAACATGACAGTTATTAGGTGAGATGTGCTCCATTTTACAACCTTTTTTGCCACAATTGTTAAGTGGCTCACTACAGTTGTTAAGTGAATCATACAACTGTGAAGCGAATCTGGCTTTTTCCATTGACTGTGATTGTTGGAAGCCAGTTGGGAAAGTTACAAATGGTGAACACATTATCCCGAGACACTGCAACTGGCATGTGATAAATACATGCCAGTTGCCAAGAGCCCAAATTCTGATCATATGATCATGGGGATGTACAATGCTCATAAGTGTGAAAACTGATCATAAGTCATTTTTTCCAGTGCTGTTGTAACTTTGAATGGTCACTAAATGAACAGTTGTAAGTCGAGGACTACCTGTAGAGATGCTCATTATGAAACTAATAATGGTTGGTGAAAAGTCCATTTTATGTTAAGTATTAAGAAGGTAGAGCTACTATATGGTTAACCTACAGGTACATGCTTAGTGAATTTATAGCTGATAATGAAGAAGTAAAGATTTTGTCTTTGTTTCATCGGGTTTAAGAATTGATGAAAGTGGCTAAAATGCTTTGAGATATCAAGTGGGATTTTACCCTAGTAGGAAAGGCAATGTCAAATTTAGACAAGATAGTGAAAATGGTATTTTAGTGACAACAAACATTGCAATACCTAAAAGAAGCCTTTCACTATGAAAACTGGCTCTTGAGAAGCAAAGGAAGAAAGGGGATGTGCTATTTGAATTGTGGAATGGGAGACAATAACTCAGAGTCCTGTGGTCTACAAAAAGCCCCTAAGTCAGTGATGGCTAACCTTTTTGCCGTTGTGTGTCAAAAACAGGGGGGAGTGGGGGGGTCGCACATGTGTGTGCCCACACCTATAATTCAATGTGTTCCAGGCCGTTTCCAGCCTTAGGGGGGAGGGGTGGGAGGCCGTCTTCACCCTCTCCAGGTTCCTATGAAGCCTCTGGAGCCTGGAGAGAGCGAAAAACGGGCCTTCTGGTCTTACTAGAAGTTGGCAAATGGGCTGCTTTCGGCCTTTGGGGATTGGGGAAGGCCGTTTTCACCCTCCCCAGGCTCCTAGAAAGCCTTTGGAGCCTGGGGAGGGCGAAAAATGGGCCTTCCTCACCCTGCCCCCACGGAGGCCTTCCGGAGGCCGGAAACAGCTTGTTTTCCTGACTTCAGGTGGGCCTAGAAGGTCCAAAAAGCAGTTGGCTGGTGCGTGCATGCGCACTGCAGCTGAGCTACGTCAATGCTCGCATGCCCACCAGTATGGCTCTGTGTTCCAGCGGTGGCATGCGTGCCATAAGTTCGCCATCACAGCCCTAAGTCATTGACAAATACATAGTGTATATCTCCAAGGAAAATCCTAATTAACACATATTGAAAGGCTCATACAAATAATAATGTTTTAACATCTGGTTATTGAGAAAAAAACAGTTGCCCTGATTTTATCACAGCAAAAAAAGGAAGCAGAATCTTATGGAAGTTATCAGGAACTGACCGCATTGGTTAAGGGAGGCAGTAAGCATTCCCTTGTTCCTTAATAAAAAGAGCCTTGGTGGTGCAGCAGACTAAAGTGCTGTTAAGTAGCACCAACTGCCTTCAATTACTGCAAGTTCGAATCTCACCAGGCTCAAGGTTGACTCAGCCTTCCATCCTTCCGAGGTTGATAAAATGAGGACCCAGATCGTGGGTGGAATAAATTGACTTTATATAAAAAAGAACACCGCTTGTGGGGGGGGGGGGGAGGGCGAAAGCCCTACTAAGCAGGTATATACAAAAGTATGAAAGCTATTGCTTAATGCATTGTAAGCTGCCCTGAGTCTCCGGAGAAGGGCGGCATATAAATTGAACCAATGAATAAATAATAAATAAATAAAAGTTGCAACTTTATGTTGCAACTATATGCACATATGTGAATCAATTTCAACTTCCCTGAAAAGAGGAGGCTTTGTGCAAAATGTTTGAAAAGCAATATTTTTGTATCCTAGAAGGCATTGTCTGAATTATGTTAGTGTTTTTACCCAAGTCGTCTTCTGGAACTAAGCAGTGATGCAATTTCAAGTAAGAACTTCTACTGGTTATTTCTATTCCCTTCCTCCCTTCCCATTCCTTTTTTCTTGGACTGTGTATTATGTCTTTCAGATTGTAAGCCTTAGGGTTGGGACCGTCTGATTTTTTAAAATTTGAAGGCAGCTGCAGAAGCCTTGTCACAATTTGTGAACCAAAAAAGAAAGAGGAAAAGCCAAGAGTGAATTAACTTAGTCTGTTTTGCCAACATCTGAACCTCTTGCATAATTCCCCAAAGATTCATAATCATTCGAACAATTATATTTAGAGCAAAGAATTTAAAATAAACTTTCAGGCCAAGCACATCAAAGAGCTTTACAGTAGTCCACTTCCAAATTCCCCAGGAACACACTTATAATGGTTTAAATTGGCTAATATTATGATTAAACATGTGATCTATATTTCAGTTCTCTCTAACATAGATTTTAAAAGTAAGCCAAATTTAAACTAAAAAAACAAAGCTTGGCTTGCACCCATGCATTTTTTTCATAGCAGGGTTTATAAAGGTATCTGGTATAGTCTTTTTTCCCCCCCAGGAAAGGAGAAAAAAAAACATATACCTTTAATAGGCATTCCTAAATAACTAGTCAGCAATTTAACCATGATTTAATAAACGAACAGATCAGAGGTGGGTTTCAGTAGGTTCTGACCAGTTCTGGAGAACCGGTAGCAGAAATTTTGAGTAGTTCGGAGAACCGGTAGTAAAAATTCTGACTGGCCCCGCCCCCATCTATTCTCTGCCTCCCGAGCCCCAGATGATTGGGAGGAAATGGGGATTTTGAAGTAACCTTCCCCTGGATTAGGGAGGGAATGGAGATTTTACAGTATCCTTCCCCTGACCCACCCAACAAACCATGACAGCAAGCCATGCCATGCACAGCAAGCCACACCCACAGAACCAGTAGTAAAAAAAATTTGAAACCCATCACTGGATCAGATTAATACTTATAAAAACTTGCTGACTGTGGAAAAAATAGATTGTGCTACTTTGATGCCTGTGGTGATGCTTCCTAACTATTTTCCTTAATCCTGTGGAGCCCAAAGGAAGTTCTACCTTTGGGCTCTATCTTTGCTTATTATAAGCAAAATAATTGTATCCTTTTGCAGGGCAGGCTTATTTGGACAATATAAAGTTACCTAAAGTTAAAGGTAACAGTGAATCCTCAGGCACAAAATTATAAATACATTTTAGTATCTGAAGTGGAGTTGGTTTGGGTAGAAGAGTTAATGCTGGCTACAATGTAGTCTTTAAGTAGGACTTCTTCAAAGTAGGGCTTCTGTTGCTTTCCTCTTTGTGATTTTGAGCTCCCTTCAGAAAAAAAAATTCAGTGAAGAAACACAGCTGGTAACATATGATAAGTTCTTGAAGCTGAACAAGGTATTGTTGGTTTCTCCTCATTTGGAGCCCACAAAATTAGGTATACAGTGGTTTAAAAGAGTCTGTGACCCAGTTTGAGAGCAGGCAGGAGAGTTTTTTTGTTTTTTGTTTTGTCTTGTCTCAGAGAATAGTGTGGAAATTAAGGGGCTTTGGATGCACTGGATCCAAAGTTTCATTATACTAAACCCCAACATCCATTCTGAAATAACTGTATTTAGTATAATTGCCAATAGGCAATTTCTCACTGCAGAAGGATCTCTAATGAGAACTTTTTCAGCAATCTTTCTTACCAGGATTCCTAGATGAATATGTACAATATTATGTGTCCGTATAGTATCTAATGGATACTATCATACAGACCACAGGAGTGCATTCCAAAATGTGTTTAGGTAACAGTCCTAGCTCACCTTCAGAGACACTTAACTTACACAAAGCTATCACTAACTCTTATAGGACAAAACTTTGCAGTTAGTTTTTAACAAACATTTTTATTGAGAAAGCAATCTAAAGAGCAAATTTTAAATCGATTGAGTGGAATGGAATTTTGTACATTTGATGAGTAACTGTGTTAATGTTTGCAACAAACATTTCAATAGAATTTAGATTACAGTTTATTCAACAACAATAATAAACCAATTTTAAACTTACTGTGTTTATAAAGAAAAGGAATTAATGAAACATGCGGAATGAATGAATCAGTATATTTCTGCGATCATTTCTGCTATATTCTGAGAAGAAATCATTGTACATATTAATTTGGCTCAGGGTTTAATAATTTCAGATTTCCATATGCTTTTGAACAATGTATCTGATACAGGAAAATTAATGGCTGGCAATGAAAATGAATTCTCCATGCTTTATTTATTGCTAAAAGACTTGTTCTTCAATATTGGAAGGATAAATTTATGGCCCCAATTACTCAGTGAATTAAAGACTGATGTTTCTTGTAACTTATGAACAAGTTGCTTACAATGTAGATTATATATGGACAGTTATAATGAAATATAGCCATCCTTTATTGACACATTATGTCAAACCTTATATAGAATAATTCATATACATATGTAGTGTCCAGGGGTGGATTCTCCTTATCTTTACTACCGGTTTGCAATGGAAGCGCGCATTCGCAGAAGCTTCTGCAAATGTGCAGATCATCAATTATGACATCCGGGCGGATGGGCAGAGTCTCCTGCTGCTTTTACTACCTGTTCTAAAGAACCAGACAGAACCAGGAGGAACCCATCACTGGTTGTGTCTCATTCTCTGCATTTTTTTCTTTTGTTTAATTAAATAAGGCTTTATTTTTTAAAAAAGGTAACAGTTCTAATTATTAGTTTATTAATAACTAATTATTAATTTTAATCATGGAATCAGAACGCTCTACTCCCATTAACATGACCATACCTATTCCTGCTGTTGCACTCAATTGAATTATTACTCAGCTAATTTTAACTCACTTTCTTTTGACAGGTTGTTTAAAAAACCTAAAAGAGCTGAATGTAAGTTTTAACCGTTTGAAGACTATCCCTCCAGAACTTGGAAACTGCGAGAATCTTGAAAAACTGGATTTGTCTGGAAATTTAGAACTAATGGAGCTTCCATTTGAAGTAAGTCTTTGAGCTCACTTTTGATGTGTTGATCAATTGAAGAATGGAATGTTTAAAGATAATTTGATTCCCAATTAATTAAGGCCATGTTAAGTATTACACCATTACAAATGTATCCTATGGCTCAATGGTGATTTAATTACCTCATTTTTAGAAGTCATGTAAATAAAGAACCTCAGTGAATTAGATATGAATTTGTTTACCTATGACAGATTCTGAATCTGTATGTGCTTGTGGACAGAAGATCAAATTATGCCAAAACATACTTTGTTTAAGCCTAATTGTGTGAATGGCTTTGTGCCATGAAAAACAAAATTATGCAGACAGCTGGAGCCATGCTATGCCATGAAGACTTGGCTGGTTAAAAATATTTGGCTTGGTTTCAAGACTGCCATTAGCAGCAAAACATGGCTTGGCAAAAATTCAGGGCATTTCCAGACAACCAACGTTCCTATCACCTAAGACTCCTGACCTGACTAAGAAATTGGGATGGAGGAGATCAAGTTATTTATTTCATTTTAAGTCCACAGTTCTTGCAAGGAGCTAATGAACAACTTTTCAGGACACTATAGAAGCATATATATATTTCCTTTTGCTTTATAGAAAACAATAAAGAAGAAAAGACTTTCAAACTCCTTTCACAATAGCAACCTAGCTATTGTGCTAGCTATAGTTTGTTGACTATTTAGAGCTGGGAACTGAGTACTCACTCCTTTCATTAAACTCTAAAGCTGCCTAGTTCAAAGCACAGCAGCAAAATGTTTTCATGAAATTCACAGAATATAGTCAAGGCCTGAAACCTGAGTTCACTGCATGTTGTGACAGCGTCATCAATAAGCATTCAAATGGCATCAATTCTGGATCATTTCTGTTAGCTTAAATCAGGGGTCAGCAACCTGTGGCTCTGGAGCCTCATGTGGCTCTTTCATCTCTCTGCTGTGGCTCCCTGTCACTCAAAATATGAATCACAACCGTCAATGTGTGATTCCCTCCGGCATGCAATTTTTGAGCTTTTCAACCCCAATAGGCCAACCATGGATAAATCCAAGAAAAGAAAAGTTTCAGAAGAAAACAGAATGTTTAATTCAACTACATATGCTACTTTTGTGGCTGCTCAAGAAATAGTGAGGCAAGGGAAGGGTTTTGTGGTTCCTGGTGTTTTCTTTTCTGTGGGAAACGGGTCCAAATGGCTCTTTGAGTGTTTAAGGTTGCAGACCCCTGGCTTAAATCTTAGCTCCTTGATGACACACTGACAATATGCACTTCCAGATGGAGATGTATATCTTTTCAGGTGGGGATCAGCTCAGTCATGAAAGGATATACATCCGCATCAGGAAGTGCTCACTTTTGTGGTGCAGCTGAAATCTTTTACAAATTGCTTAGATGCTTTAGGAAAAGAAAAATTATTTAATATTCTGTAAAAATATTAGGAATATGTACTCAATCCATCTGCATGTGGCCAAAAGCCCATAGGATACATATGTCTTGTTATATGCATAACAGAGGGCAAAGTGAAATCATAATAATTGTAATAGTATTTTTCTGTTGCTCCCTCTGCAAGATGAGTAGACTCATGCTCACTGAGACTATTTCTATTGCATTTGATTACTTTTATTTCATTAATAGCTCCTAAGGTCTTAGAAATCTATTAATTTTTGCTGGAGATGTTAAGCACTAAATAGCGTTACTGATTTAAAGATGGCATAATTTACTTAATATGTTATGATGTAATTGGAATATTGGGCCTAAAGCTGCATTTGAAGATTTAGTCTGATAAAATGTTACAAAAAACAAAGTTTTTAAATATTTTTAAAAATAACATTATTTAGTCCTTGGTTCAATTACCAAACATAGGTTTGCAATTATGTGTTGATTTTAAAGTTCTCATACTAGAGATTGGTGCTAAATTAGCATAACACTGTCTAACATGCCCACTGCATCTCCACAAACTTGCCATTTTGTTTCCTATGTTCTCAAGGAAGAAGCTCCAAGTATTAGAACACTAAAAAGATGGGGTGGGTGTAGAGTATTGGATGTATGCGTATAAGACTACCACCATTTTAGCAATTGTCTATCCACTGCAGGATGAAGGCCTCTTCCGTATGTTTCTAACCTATATGGTCCTGAATTTTCTTTTGAGAATTGAGCCTACAATACTTGCTGATGTCGTTGATCCACCTTCTATACAAATGTGTGTGTGTGTGTGTATACACACACATATATGTGAAAGTTTATGCAGTGAGCAACATTATTATGTGAACCAAATGTTTAAATCCTCAGGATTATAACCTCTTTCACATAGAGACTGTTTAAAATTTTATACTAGCCTTAAGCTGTATGTATGTATGTATGCATGCATGTATTTATTTTGTTTCTTTGTTTAGTAATCTTCTTTTCATAAAGAGGACTGGAAATATGAAGTAAAACGAATGAAATTAAAAGAACTAAAAGCTTAGAACTTTTAAAACCACATTCTATTAAAATGCACCAAGCTCATCTCTGCTTTAAAGCAAATATATTTCTGTTATGATCAGCTTTCTGGTGTGGAATTTCTTAGTCAAGGAAGTGTCTTTTTTGAATATTGTTTAAAAAATATAGAAACAATGGAAGAGAACCACAGAGCATGTGCTTTCTGGTACAGATTCCCCATTTCTATAGAATTGGAACATTTTAATGTCACTTATAAAAATACCCTTTGGGTGTCCTCAGATTATTTGGGGCACTCAAAGTTGTTAGACAATGGCAAGGCAGATTGCCAATTATATGGAAATTACATTCTTCAGCAAATTAATGCACAGTACTCCATCACTGAAAAAAAAATGACATTTTTCATTTGGCAGGAATGTCTCCTGCAGTAACTGATGACATTTGGACAATGTGTGTTGGCTTGTGCAAATACCAAAGACACCTGTCAGCAAGTGTGTATGAAAATTGAACCCAATGTGTTAATAGATTGTGACACTCACACAAATCAAACGGAACGTTGCTTTTAAAAAATAGAACATGCACTTCTTTTCTATTATTAAAAATGAGATGGAAATGAAAACACTTGTTCTTAGATTAAATGCAGGCATGAGAAGCCATACTGAGAAAGAACTTAAAGGCTTAAAGTCTCACAGCTAAGAGCTCACTTCCTATTAGATTTCTTGTAAATTAAAAAAAAAGAAAGAATTACCAACATGCTTTTTAAAGATAATTGTTACTTTCTTTCCTAGTATATGTTTTAAAGGCTGAGTGCTACTGCATTATACAATAGAGGTGCAACAATTCTCATAAAGGCTGATCCAGTGTGTCGTGATCCCCAGATAAAATTCTACCACTGAATGTAGAGGCCTTTAATTAGCAATGTATAAAGCTATTAAGATACAGCCAGCTTCACCAGCATCTCATTCTTCTTTGTGAAGACAAACCATACTTTTATTTTAAAACAAAATAAAAATCTAGGTTGACAGGATGGAAGTCAGAGCCTCCAGACACAAAAAAGGAGATGACAATACAACACAACACCAGAAATAGACTTCCTAGAGAAGCCTTTTTCTTGTAAAAACATTATGGTTGCCCATCTCTAGCTATGTTCACCAGACCTGGTTAATTATGGGTGGGTAATTTAACTAGAGAGCAGCCCCAAAGCTTTGGGTCAGAAATTTAAAAACATACTGAGTTTTTGCCTATCATATATTACCCTACTTGTTTCATCATCTTAGATTGCAATTATCTGCACTTCTAATAATGGTCAGTGACTACAACAAAAAAACAACAACCATGGAATGTGGACTCAGTTAATGGATCTGAATGGGGCTATAAAATTTATATAAATAAGAAGGGGCACAATCCAAGCAAGCCGTGCTATTCATATTGTCATTTCCAGACCAATGACTCCTAACATCACCGAGCAAAAGACTTTTGCAGGTTTCCTATCTTTCTTTCCTTATGTCAGGGTTCCAAGTAACAGCCCATAGGAAATCAAAACAGGAGCCTGGATAGCTCAGCAGACTAATGCATTGTAATTAACTCCAGCTGTTTGCAATTACTGTAAGTTCGAATCTCACCAGGCTCAAGGTTGACTCAGCCTTCCAACCTTTCTAAGGTAGGTAAAATGAGGACCCAGTTTGTGGGGGCAATAAGCTGACTTTGTATGAAATATACAAAAGTATGAAAGCTATTGCTTAATGCATTGTAAGCCGCCCTGAGTCTCTGGAGAAGGGTGGCATATAAATCAAATTAAAAAAAAAAAAACCTCCAAGGCAGGATCTCCCAAAATATAGGTTTATTAGGCATGTCATATTGGCACAGCTGGTGAAAACCTAAATATGAATTTGCCTGGGTTTTCCCCACCCAGTTCAAAATCCAAATTTCTTCCCCACATTACACACAACTGTCATATGCCCCAATCATGTCTCTCTCCCCATCCTGGATGCCTCCTATCCACACCCCTCCAGGTGCTGGTGAGAGTGTCCTTAGTTCCCAGAAGAAAGAATGTTATTTTGGCTACATATCCCCCTCAGCTATCTCTACTCCCCCCTCCCTTTCCCACAGCTCCATCCAGCCTCCCTGTGGCAATCCTGAAGATTCTCAAAGATGGCTCCAGGGTTGACACTTATATATATATATGTATATATATTTATATTTCTGAGGTTTTCGCGGGTGTTTGTATGTAGGTCTTTGGTTATTCGGGTCTTCTCCCGCGTAAAATTGGAAGTGTCTTGGCGACGTTTCGACGAAGTCTCATTCGTCATCTTCAGACCATATATATATATATATATATATATATATATATATATATATATATATATATATGGTCAAAGAGGAAACACAATCCAGAATTGTTGAGAAAATAAGGGATTGGGAGGGGGGTTAAGTAAATATTAATTCAACAAATTACATCACTTAAACGCCCTTCCATTACTACCATGTTTTCCTGAAAATAAGACCCTGTCTTATATTTTTTTGAACCCTGAAATAAGCGCTTGGCCTTATTGCCATCCGCTCAAAAAGCCCAGTTGGGCTTATTATCAGGGGATGTCTTATTTTGGGGGAAACAGGGTATTCCATGTTTTGAGTAGCTGAATTGTACAATTAAAAACCTTTAGAATCCCACCTTTTCAAACTGACATTTCTCTCCTGTCCTGTGAAGGGGAAGGCAGATGCATGTAAAACCTGTGCCAAATCTTTCACTCTCTCTCTTTATCAAATGTCTGACAGTTTATGAAAAGGAACAGCTGAGTTCTAGGCAGGAGAGTTTAGGGTGTTGATATTGACATCCCCTATATTTTCTTTTTCCAATATTAGTAGGAAGGTGTGAAAAAGCAAAAGAGCAGGTGTGAGGGGGTCAAATGTCAAGTGGGCTTCCACAGAAGCATTAACACCACATGAGGTCCTATAAATGTTTGGAGAGATTAAAGAAGCATGTGCAAAGAACCCAGAGCAAGAACATAAGAGAGTCTTCATTCAGTGGTTTTAAATCAATTATATATAATTCAAATAAGAAAATTGTGAATATCGCCATTTTTCTTCACAGGGAAAGGCCAGTTAGATATGTTAGGAGAGGCAAAAAGTTGAGTTCCAGTGCAGTGCATCAAAAGGAGATTGATCAAAAGCAGTCGTCATTTCAGGCAGTATCTATTTTTAGCTTTCATCAACAGCAGCTTGTTTGGGGGAAAACATCCTCTCTAGTTCAATCAGGGCTAAAGGACAGATTTTCTATAAATTGAAAGAGTTTCTGATTTAAGGCAGATGGGTTCATTGTATCTGCAGATGCTAAACTGTTATAAGAGAATTCTATAAGCATTAACCCCATTTGCTGTGTTCTTTTGCTTCAAGCTTTAATGAGCATAACTGCATCCTGTGATTGCTACAAAACCTATAGGCAGACAAACAAGCTGTTCTGCATCAAAACGTTCTTGAACAAATCTGGAAGAACTCCCTAACACAAAATATTTTGTTCCAGTGATGGAAAACTCAGTCCAATCTCAGAAAAGAATTCTATTCTCCACCTATTCTGGGCTTTAAGTCAAAGCCAAGCAAACCTTACTTTAACTGACTCAGCAGGTGCTTTATTTTCTACAGAAAGGGAGAGGAAACAATTTCTTCTGAGTTTGCTCTTTTAAGCAGAAAAGGCTTCAGATCCAGAAGTACTTCACTCACAATGATATAGGGCATTCCTGATCAGTCTTCCTTCCTGGTACATCGCATTGCAGATCAATCCAAAGAGCAGGGTAGGATCTGGAAGTTTTATAAATAGGCAAGGTGGTTATAGCTCCTAAAGATTCATCACATTTGTTTCCAAATTGCAATGTTGTTTAATATGACAAAAGAGGAAAAGGATTAAAGAGGCAATTGGAAAGTAATTGTATGAGCTTGTTTCATATTACTTACATCCAAACAGAATAGAGTGCAGATTGATTTAGGTTTTGTCTAACTTGCACCCACAATATTCAGAAGGGAACTCATGGCATCCCCTTCAAATGATATGCACAGCTCTTAGTTTAGAAAAAGCACTGAAGCATTTTGAATGTGTATCTTGGGGTGCTCCCTTAGCATTCACTCAGCTTCTTGACTTGCTAAGTTTGAAACTGAATAATTGTTCTGGATGGGATTTTTTTTAAAAAAAGCATACATTTTATGTGACATTTTAGTCAAGTATTGTCCTGAAGAGACCCTGAAGCTCAGAAAACCAATAATCAAGGCCTTTTGCGCAGTCCCTTCTTTTATCCAAGACTTGGCCAAATCTCAAGTAACAGTTGAAAATATTCAATTTTCAAGAATGATAATGTTCAATTGAAGCAGCAAGAATTTATTTGATACTTTGGTCCAAATCAGGGGTGAAATCCAGCAGGTTCTGGCAGGTTCTGGAGAACTGGTAGCGGAAATTTTGAGCAGTTCAGAGAACCAGCAAATACCACCTCTGGCTGGCCACAGAGTGGGGTGGGAATGGAGATTTTGCAATATCCTTCCCCCAGGAGTGGAGAGGGAATGGGGATTTTGCAGTATCCTTTCCCTGGAGTGGGGTGGGGATGGAGATTTTGCAATATCTTTCCCCTGCCATGCGCAGCAAGCCATGCCTAGCAAGCCACACCACACCCACTAAGCCATGCCCATAGAACCAGTAGTAAAAAAAAAAAGAACTTTACCACTGGTCCAAATCAATCAAACTGATGATCTTCCCAACTTTATTCTTGATTTCCTAGTAGCAATAATAAAAGTTATACTTCAAAATATAGACATTGGAACACTAAATGACAATTGATTCACCTTGACATAAAAACAGATTTAAGCTGTTATATACCCCAAATCAGCTTGCTTAAGAAGTAATAATACGCCTCTATCTTTTCTACAGTAACTAGTTTTAATAAGTATCTTAATGTGTTTGGTTCAACTTCCATACAGATATAAAAAGTTCATAATTATGATCATAAATGATTTTCAAAAAGTGTAATGCTGTTTTGACGAAGCATAAAAATATAGGTTCTCCAGTTACTGTGGAAATATGATTCAATAATTCTACTTGTAAGCAATTGCCATTTTGCAACACCATCATCCATCAGCCCAACTGATAGCATCTTCAAAGTATCACTGACTGAAATGTTGCTGCTATAATAGCACATTGCTAAAGATCAGGATTTTTTTTTAGCTGTGCTTTAACATTTACCTCCCATCTTTTCCCTGACATTTATTTCACATCTGACATTCCTATCCCCTTCCAGAGGTCTAAGCTGCTGATATTATCTTTTAAAGCATTCTCAATATTTTCAACCCTGAAATGAACAGCCATTGTTTTTTCCCCACACCAATAAAATAAAAGGATCTTGCCAAGGAGAAGTTTTATCATGCCCTTTGCAACAATCCCTTTGTTGGTGGATTGTATTAATGTTTGCAAATAAAATGTTTGCAAATAAAATGACTTCAATAAGAACATTCTGCTTGTCCTCTAGGAAGCGATGATTGATTTACCTTATACCTCAAAAAAGATTTTTTATTTTTTTGTGAAAAATAAAATAACAGCTTCCGTCGCTGGGGTTTCTGGTTACATCGAATTATTGTTGATTAGTAATTTCAGAGTCTTTTCCTCTGGGGCAACATTTCCATATTAGTTGATTCTGCAAACTACAAATGTGGATTTGTTTTTTTTAAAAAAATAGCAATTAAAGGGAAACATGAATTTAATAATTCAGGACAAGGCAGGGATGGGCTGAATTTAGTCTTATTTCCATAGTTTGCCTTTTTTAAAAAAAAAAAAAAAAACCAAGATTCCTTATGATCCTCTTGTGGTTTAAATTACAAAAGAAAAAAAATGGATACACAGCAAAATGTAAGTAATTTTGAGTCAAATAATTCTGAACATGCACTCTTGTTTTGCAGCCTAAGGTGTACCTTCCTGGACAGTATCCAGTACCATCCGATACCAGCTAGTGACATTTGCTATCTGATACTCTGCAGCCTACCCCTTTCTCATCTTTGATTTAAAATTGATGTTGTCAGTTTATTGTTTCATCATGGCTCTGCATGATATTCTGGACAGGAAGATAATTCAGCTCCATGAAAACCCATCTAATACTTGAGGCCAGTTCAAAATATGACACAACTAAAAGTTTCTTTGAAGAGGCACACTTCAAAGCCAACTTTCCAACTTCTGTAGCTAGGTGGCATAGATTTATCCCATGCCAACACTGCACAATCTGAAAGCTGGTCCTGGTATGTAGCATTCCCATGAAGTTAGGCCCTACCAAAGTTATAGAGAATAGCAAGGGTAGCTCTGCTATTGGCTTGGTTTCTCATCTCCTTGAACAGCTTTCAAGGCTGAGATTTCTTGCATGTAATAATCTCTTTATCCTGGAGGCCATATTTAGTTCCCCTTGCATTAGTTCAACCTTTCTTTAAAATCTTTCTACCTTCCTTCCATTGCATTCTAATATTTTCTGGTATCTTCTTTCATTCTTCTTTCTAATTTGTTTTGTAGAATTGCAAATGCAGCTGCAGCAAGAGTAAGAGCAACAAGAACTATATAAAAAAAAGTGTTTTTAGGGACACTGAGCTTTTTATGCCGAGCATTCCTTTTGTCTTTTCTATCTCTATTGCTTTCTGTTTAATATAGCATGATGCTATTAGTGATTGTTTCTTAAGTATTCATTTCCTATTTCACACATCCAGGGCTGCAATTATTGGTTTTATACCAGGCACAAGACTTTCAAAATAATACTGCTTCACTATATGAAAGAAAGAGGAAATTAAGACTTAACCCTATCATCATAGTCATGGCAGGGGTGTTGAATTGAAAGGAGGCAGACACTACAATAGGAAATTCATGAGGGACTTCAGCATACCCATGCTAATCTGCTAGAGGAAAACACTTCAACAGACCAGCAGTGTTGAAATAATCTCAGAATGCAAGGGGTCTTATACCAATTGCCATTTTTATTTCCTTCACATCATTTTTTTTTCCAAATGAGAAAAACCAATATTATTATTCTATCTAAACTGAGAAGATCAGGTTTCTTTAACTCCTCCTTTAGTTGTGCAATCCATAGAAGTGATCTATTTCCTATGGTAGGGGTCTTTAGCTCAGTCAACCAGTAGAATTTTCTCTCTATGCTGGAAAGATATTTACTTCCTCATTGAGCTTCCAGTATTCTATTGTTTATTTATGGATTGTTATTGTCAAACTTTCAGGGTGGTTAAAACTTATCATCTTTCATCTCCTCCTTGGTAATTCCAGACAATACAGCAATATATTCCCAAGGGCATATTTGGAAAAATCGTCTGAATAAAAAAAAAAAAAAAAAAAACCCTCAGCTTGCTACAATCACATACATGTCAATCCACAATAAAGTTTGGAATGTAATGACAGTATGGCACCATGGCAACTGAAAAACTTTTCAATGCATTCATTTTCATATTGATTTTTCTTTGCTGCTGATCCTCACGCACCTGTTTGAGAAAGAAAGGACTGTAAAAACAGCAACAACTGTGTGCATGTATGAAAGTGCTATTGATTTGTTAAATGTTATTTTTGTGGAGGTGAGGACTAAGAAAGCTTCATTAGCGCACAGTTGATGGAAACTAAGAGATGAGACATAGCAATTTGAGGCAGAAGGGAAGAATAAAAGAGCAACATTTGATGCTGCAAAATTGTAAATGTGCCAAAGGATGGCTAGTTAAAATAATGTGGTAAATTGGTATAGCTCCTTTGATTTGTATATTTTTGTAAAACTAGTGTACTGTCTGGAATCTGTGGAAGTAGGCAGTATGTAGGATTTTGGGATGAATAGGTAAACTTTATTTATCCTTAAAGATGATGATGAAATGAAAATAAAGCACATTTCAATTTAAGCTGAATTTTAAAGTGTTGAGAAACAGATTGTGGAATGGAAATGCCCACCATTAAATTGCCTTTTGCTGAACAATAATAACCTGTGAACCTGCAATATAAAACAATTTTGGATATAAGAACTGGCATTGCTAGACAATAAATAGCATTCTACATTGTTTTTGCAGAGCCTTTGTTTTACTTCTGCATCCTGTGGTTTGCAGAAAAGTAATGCCTTCCAGAAAAAAACTGTGCATTCCAGTTGTGCAAGAAATGCACAACTTAAAGGTATAATAAATAGAGTGGGAAGGCAAACGATATTGAGGGCGACAGCCAGTTTTTTCTTCATTCATTCGGGTCACCTTTAGGATTTAACTCATCAGATGTTGATTCATCTAATGGCTTGAATTCAGACACTGTCATGCTTAAAATTCTGACCCACTGAAATCAATGCACCATTCAATTTTGTAGGTTTATTACTGTTATCCAACCCAATGTATTTAATTAATGGTAATGTTGTTTTAGAAAAGTGAATCCACAATTGAAATTATCATGGATCTTTTTATTTCTGATATGCTATGAAATGAGAAGTTCCTGCCTGAACCACAATCAAGCAACCTTATCAGCAAATCCTTTTCAATGACACAACTAAATAAAGAAGAACTGAAAACACATCCATTAATCACACAACTCTTACCACCTAGGAAAGGAAGCTGGAAAGCAGTGGGGATCTTTGAAATGTGCACAGGCAGCATTTTAAAATTAAATGATGAAGATCAACAGAAATATTGGTTGTTTATCAAACAAAGATGACAATTGTTAATGAAAATCAGGACAGAAGTAAGGGTGTCTGGGAAGTTTAACTGGCACAGAGTCTGCATTAGAGCTGATTTAGAGTTAGAAGGGAAAGTACTTGAAAGAAAGGGAGGTAAATGCTGCTAACAATGAAGCGATGTAGGTTTTTAAAAAATAAATCATTACAAGAGTTGCAGAAATCCACTTACCTTCTAAAAGGAATAAAATATATAGGACTTTTTTATTAAAAACATTATATAAGTACCATAATTTCCTCTGAGTCCATGAGCAAAAGGATAACAAATCCATCTAGTTTCTTTTTTTTTATTGAAAAAGTTTTACATTACAGTTTATTTTTAAAACCCCTTTCCCATCCTACCCCCCTACCACCCCCACCCTATCCCCCCTATCCCTCCCCAATCCCCCCCTTGACTTCCGCTATTAAACAAACATTAACATTCAATATTTAACAATTTTTTTTTAGGTGAGATCCAACTAAGAAAAAGCTATAACCTTATTTTATAACCAATTTTAACCTTAAGTAATAAAAAAAAAATTTTTCTTTTAAACCAATGTATGACAATATAAATCAAATATAAAAAACTCTTAACTCTTAACTATCTATTTAAAAAAAATCTAGTAAAATAATTTTGAGCATCATAAGATTTAAATTAAAGTGTCATATAAGTAATATAAATATATAACATTAACTATAATTCCCAATATTACATATGTCAAGATCAAAATCAAACAGTACATAATACATTTCTCTTTAAAATTAAATCTAAATATTAAAAATATAAATTCAATTGCTTAAAATATGAAATTCAATACATTTCTCTTTTAGATTAATTCTAAATATAAAAAAATATAAATTCAGTTAAGTGCTAATTGAAACTTCTTACTTTGATATTTATTCTTCATATATTCTACCCATTTCTTCCACTCCTTAGCAAAGGCTTCATGGGTCCTGTCTTTTAGATATGCAGAAATCTTAGCCATCTCTACAAAATTAGACATCTTCAATATCCAAATCCATCTAGTTTCAATAAAGAATAGAAAAAAGCTGCCATTTCTTAAATATGTATGTGCTTCTTTAAATCAGTTTTAACACCTGGAAACTTACAGTTTTTTTGGGCAAGGCTTTTTTGAAGTGGTTTGCCATTGTCTCTTTCTTGGGGTTGAGAGAAGAGTGATTGAATCAAAATCACCCAGTTTAGCTAAGGCAGGACTAGAATTAACTGTTTCCCAGTTTCTAGCCTATTGCTTTAACTACTACACCAAACTGGCTCCATTTCTTAAATATAGCCTCAAACAAAATACCTAGTGGAACTTTATTATCTCCTGTTAGCTCATCCATTAATATTTCTCAATCATATCCTATATCCAAGGGACTAGAAAGTTTAAGGAAGACAGTCTGTAGAGATTCTCAGTTATCCAGGTCCTGGTTGTCCTAAAGATACTTTTTTAGGAGGCAACTGGATTTTCTTGTTTTTGAAGTAGTTTCGCTTCTCATCCAAGAAGCTTCTTTAGCTCTAACAAGCTGCTTGTCCATTCCCCACTACCCTGACAGAGCTGAAGAAATTTCTTGGATGAGAAGCGAAATGTTTTCAAAAGAAAAAAAAAAACAAGAAAATCATTTCAGTAACTGTGGCAGGTGAATAATCTGGAGGTCTTTTCAAAAGCTCTGGACAATGGATTCTTTATCAAAAAGACTATCAATCCATGAAGTTTTTGCTAAGGAGTGGAAGAAATGGGTAGAATACATGAAGAATAAATATCAAAGTAAGAAGTTTCAATTAGTGCTTAACTGAATTTATATTGTGCATATTCAGAATTAATTTAAAAGAGAAATGTACTGAATTTGATAATTTTTGATGAAATGTATTGAATTTGATAATTTTAGATTTTTATTAGAAATGTACTATGTATTGTCCGACTTTGATTTTGATATATGGAATATTGGGAATTATAGTTAATGTTATATAATTCAATTTAAATTTTATGATGCTCAAAATTATTTTACTAGATTTTTTAAATAGATTGTTAAGAGTTAAGTGTTTTTTATATTTGATTTATGTTGTCATATATTGGTTTAAAAGAAAAACTTTTTTATTACTTAAGGTTAAAATTGGTTTTAAAATAAGGTTATAGTTTTTTCTTAGTTGGATCTCACCTTAAAAAATTGTTAAATATGTTAATGTTAATGTTTGTTTAATAGCGGAAGTCAAGGGGGGGATTGGGGAGGGATAGGGGGGATAGGGTGGGGGTGGTAGGGGGATGGGATGGGGAAGGGGTTTTAAAAATAAACTGTAATGTAAAACTTTTTCAATAAAAAAAAAGACTATCAATCTGGATGTCTCATCTAAGGAGTGATGGTACAAGGGATGAAAGCATCAAAGCTACTGCAGTTTAACTTATATCTAAACAGTTATTCTTTATTTCATTCAAGGTTTTGTATATGAACTGGATGTTCTTGTTCCTTAATGCCTTAATGTATTACTTATTTAATTTAATTTATTTAATTTAATTTTTATTTATATTTGCTTTTTGTAAAAATAATAAAAGCTGCTTTTATTATTTTTACAAATAGCACTAGGCAGTGAACTTATCCAACACAACTTTCTCCTCTTATTTTCCCCACAACCATAACCCTGTGGAGTTGGACTGAGTTAGAATGACTGGTCAAGGTCACCCAGCTGGCTGTCATGACTAAGGAGGGACTTGAACTCATGGTCTCTTGCTTTGTACCCTGGTATCTTAACCACTTGACCAAACGGGCTCATTATGTAACTATATACCTATGTAATTTCCCAGAATGAGTGGGATGTTGTAACCAGAACTGGGCCCATCTATGATCTCCTGAGGTATACATGTAAACTCTACTTCATTTTAAGAATTTAAAAATAAAAAAGCAGGATTTAAAAAAAAAATGATTTAACAAACACTGATTTAGTAGTCTTTAAATGAAAATTTGAACAAAATTTCTGACCAGCCACCTTTCCAAAGAAACACGTCTCTTCATCCAAATCCTTATTCACTTCTGAATAATAATAATTACTTTATTATTGTACAATATATGACAGTATACCTATACAACAAAATTCACTTAACACCCAAAGACCAGGTCCAACACACATAACAATCCCCAAACACATCTCCACCCACCACAAATTCCCCGCCCCTAAACCACCCAAACATCCACACAACAGACCAGGTAATGCTGTCCAACAGCTCACTGATGGTGGCCCTTTAGTTCATTGTTGAGTACAATTATAGCTCTGGGACATTCTGACTGGGACAGTCAGGTACATTCTTGTTAATTTTATGGCATTAATAGCTATTTGCATGATTCATGCAAGTGGCATAAATTGTAATTGTTGCAAATTACCTAATAGGAGAACTGCCCTGAAAATTTTGTTCTTTGAAGACTTAGGCCATTTCCTTCAGAACATCATTATATAACCCAATGCAAATGTTATCATTTGCCATTCAAGGGATACCTGAGAGTAACAGACACCTGCTTCCCCAAACTGATCTATTAAGTTGAAGTTTCACTGTCCATACATTTATCAATCTCCTCTCCTCAGCCCTCTTTGGTTTAATTCTCTAACACTGAGAATCAGTTGCAATCCTTTTCAAGTTATAAACGTGTTGTCATCAGCACATAAAAGAACAATTTTTCGTGATAGAAGATAAAGGGACAAACATCAAAATCAGATATGAATCAGAAAGTAAAAGAACAGTTGTTTGCAAACAGCTCAGAAAGAAGAAAAGCAACTATATTTACCATATATATATATATTTACCCAATGACAAATAGAAATTTTTCCCTAGGCAGAAAAAAAGGCACACAAGGAACTCCAGAGCTACTGATTAGATAGATATTTGACTCACAGCAGAGCTGCACATCCTGCTCAGCCCATTGTCAAGGTGGAAAACTCCCCGCTTCCTAAATGTAGGAATCTACAAATGTCTTCCTCCTCCTAGTCCAATACAAAGACATGCTGCAGTCACGTTTCCCACCTTTGATTCCAAACTGTAATTGTCTGCCACAAGCCACCTTATGCCCTTCAAAGCGGAAGGTCTCCAGCATTTTTATTCCATTCTAATGGCAACCCCAAAATTAAATTGGCTGCAGTACCTGATATGTCCCCTTCCTTCCCATGGTTAGTTGCTGCTCTGTGTGATAATTTTGTTCTGCACTGCTAGGCGGCTCAGTTCTCAGTTCTCTGCCATTTGGCAGTTGCTATTTTTTTCCCAAAATTAATTTTGCAATTGATCCCATGATAGTTCACTAAGTTAACGAACTGTCCTCAATCCTAGAAACTCATGCCTTAAATCTCCCAGCAGATTACGCTTTTAGTTTTTGTCTAGAATAAGTGAAGCATGCTTTTCCAACATTTGTTCACACTATGGCAAATCTTCTCTTCTAAGTCTTTAAATTGCAAAGTACAGATAAATATCTGCTATTCTGTTTATAATGAAACTGAAGTATCTGCTCTGTCTTGCTGCAAAGTTTCCACAGACCTACAAAGGAATCCTGAAATAAAAACCTCTGTTGATTCTCCCTTGCTTTCATAATTATAGCAAAAGTGGAACTGTAAAGGGGAGAGGGAAGGAAAGGTCCTGTGCTAATAATGTTAAAAAGATAGTGTGGGAAGAGGGGGTGGAGGCATCCATATTTTTATTTATTTATTTGTCTTGAGCAGCAAGGTAGACTACCGAGCTCTTGCTACAGAATCTGGAGGCTCTGAATTTGATCCTAGGTAACGGCAGATATTTCTCTGTCTGGGTGCAAAGAGAAAATACCTGCTGTGAATCTCTCATAGGCATCTGGCCATCTGGCCAATAAACACTCAGCTTCATTCAGTCACCCCAACTCCACCATGATGCAAGGGATTTCAGGGTTGTTAAAAGGAAAAAAAATATTTATTTGCATACTGCCTTTATTATTTTTACAAATAAGTCAACATATCCAACATACCTTCCTCCTATTTTACCTACAATAGCCACTTGAGCCGAGGTGACACAGTGGTTAGAGTGCAGTACTGTAGGCTACTTCAGCTGACTTCTAGCTGCAGTTTGGAAATTCAAATCTCACCAGCTCAAGGTTGACTCAGCCTTCCATCCTTCCGAGGTCAGTAAAATCAGGACCCAGATTGTTGTGGGCAATATGCTGACTCTGTAAACTGCTTAGAGAGGGCTGTGAAACCACTATGAAGTGGTATATAAGTCTAAGTGCTATTGCTATTGCTATTGAGAGAGAGTGACTGATCCAAAGTCATCCAGTTGGCTCCTATGACTAAGGTGGGACTAGAACCTGTGGTTTCTGGTTTCTAGTCTGGTGCCTTAACCACTAGACTAAACTGCTGGTTTCCCAACATCTGTGAAACTACAGGAAAGGCACAGGAAAGGAAAGGTGATGAAAGAACAATCCCTATAACAAAAAAGCAGGCATTGATTAATTGGAGCTAACCAATGAGACTCACCTATTTTACATGGATGGGAAGAGCAAGAACCCAGGGGAATGACCAATCACATCTTGTGGTGATTTTAGTCAGGACTGAACATCAGTGCAGCCATGTTGCCAACCTACTGCTATCCAGACTGGAATGTCAGAAGTTGGATTAAAAAACAGCTGGGAACAGCATGGGAGAGAAGCAGTTTCACCTGCAGTTTGGAATTTCCCTCAGAGATGAAAATAATAGCATATACTTTCTGTAGTAATCCATTAAGATAATAGTTAATTAAAAAGACTCTCTATATCACTGCAACTGTGTAGGCTCTCTGGTGTGTCCGGCACAGAGAAGAAGCCTGTGAGTTGTAGGCATAAAATGAAACAGGAATGCCATAACCATTGCCTAACTTTCTTCAAATGAGCAAACTTAAAATGTAACAAGAGCCGAGGTGGCGCAGTGGTTAGAGTGCTGTACTGCAGCTACGTCAGCTGACTGCTAGTTCAGCAGATCAGCAGATCATATCTCACTGGCTCAAGGTTGACTCAGCTTTCCATCCTTCCGAGGTGGGTACAATGAGGACCCAGATTGTTGGGGGCAATATGCTATTTAGTATATTGCAAGCCACCCAGAGTCCTCAGAGAGTGGGCGGCATAGAAATATGATTAATAATAATAAAATAATAAAAAATAACAAATAAATAAATTGCTCATCTGCTATATTTCCATTTGCTTTTTGGCATTTTGTGAGTTCCTTGTTAGTTGTGAAATATTATTAAGATTAATTTTATACATTTTTGCTGCTAGCAGTTGGCTTAGCAAAACAAAGCAAAGCTTTTAAACTATGTGATTTTTGAACAGGCCTTTCTGGAAATAGGTGGACAAATATCTTCTTAAAGAGAAAATGGACAACCAGTTCTCAGTAACCTTTTTGATGGAATGATTATTAGTGTGACTGACTCTCATGTATATTTCCTTTTGATCAAATGCTTTGACAAGCAACTTGTGGTACTCCATTAAGTGCCACATCCTGTTCAGGATAGAAATATAGAAATCTAAAATCAAAGTATTCCTGATTACTATCTATCTAGTCTTTGTTGAATATATTTTGAAAAGGGAGCTACTCGCTTAGGAAACTGGTTGAGTTGCTCTAACAGCTACGGAGTTTTTCTTAACATTCAGCCAGAATCTACCTTTTTGTAATTTACTCTGAATTTGGTATTCTAAGTTGGCCTTCTTTTGTGGGACATCCCTTCTGAAATTTGTAAACTGCTATCATACTCCTGCCAACAAAGGTATGTAAGTGGAAGCCACAGTTTGTCAGAGGTAGCATATGGTTGACCATCAGAAAGGTGGAATGAAGGAAATTCAATGCATTTGGACTGGAAACGGTTGAGAATTAGATAGCACAGAGAACAAACCAATCAGTACTTGTGCAGCTAGACAACTCTATAAAAGCAGTAATGAGGAAGCTAAAATTTTGGACATATAACATGGAAGGAAGAGTTTTTCAAGTAGACTGATACTTGGAAAAGCTGACAGCCACAAAAAAGAAGGCAGCAAAAGGCAATGTGGATGAATGCTATCATTAACATCACAACATGATCTTACAAGAGATCAAAACAGTTACTGACAGATACTCCTGGTGAAGTTTTGTCCATTGAAGTAGAAAAAGTCAGAATTTTCTGGACTACAAAACATCAAAATTATCTCTCCCTTCAATCATCTTTTCTAAAAGCAAAGTATATCAAGTTCACCCAGCCTTCTCTTCTTATTTTCAGTCTCCTTCTTTGCTTATCTTCTGGTTTGACCAAAACTTTAAAGTATATAGTATTCAAGATGAAGTTTGATCAATGAAGAAGACTGTGAAACAATTATTTTCCTATGATTTGGAACACTATCCCCACTCCTTTATCTGGATATTTAATTACATTTTTCTAAATGACAAGTTATCTTTTTACCCTCTTCCTTTAATGTATTATAAACATTCGGAATATTGTTTCTGCATTTTAGAATATTGTACAACCCACCCAATCTTTATCTTGTGCAAATTTGATAAGAATCTCTCTCTCTCGCCATCATTTTCCATAATGGTTTAAAACAAATCTTGAGAAGTCCTGCCAGAGATCCAAACTTTGTGGATGGTTACTAGGTGCTTCATTCCAGTTTACCTGAAATTATATAATGAGCACTTTTGGAGTGGATTTTTTGTTGTTGTTGCCAGGTACAGTTCCATATAATTGTCATGCCATTCAGCTTATTACTTGCAAGCTTGTTAATCAGAATGTCAGGGGAATATCATTCAACATCAATTTATATGTTAGATAACTTTTTCTTGCAATAAGAATAATTGGCAGTGGAACCAATTAGCTAGAGAAATAGAGGTGCTTCATCAATGATTGTCCAGAAAGTTTATTATCCAGAATTTTTGAAGTAATTCAGCTTTCTCCAACTTAGCAGCCACTAGATATGGTATGGAAGGGAGGGGGGGGGGATTTTGAAATTTCTGAAGAAATGAAAATACCAAAAAGAATCTATCCATATAGCAATATTTGAATATTTTTGTTCGGTATGTGAACTGTTCCCACAAATTTAATTGCTTGAAAAAGCTGTTATGTGACCTACAGGGATACAGGTACACATCAAAATGGTGTAATAGTAACAAAAGCATTTGTGATAGTCCTTAAACTGTTGTACAGGATACTTGGGTAGCATTGGTGCACACAGTATATTTTCTAGATCTCTAGAAAGAGTGCAGAGAAGAGCAACTAAGGTGATTAGGGGACTGGAGGCTAGAACATGAACAGTTGCAGGAGTTGGGTATTTTTAATTTAATGAAAAGAATGACTAGGGGTGACATCATAGCAGTGTTCCAGTTGCCACAACCCATTCTCTAAAGCATCTGAAGGCAAGACAAGAAGCAATGGATGGAAACTAATCAAGGAGAGAAGCAACCTAGAACTAAGCAGAAATTTTCTGACAGAACAATTAATCAGTGGAACAACTTGCCTCCAGAAGTTGTAGGTGCTCCAATATTGGGGGGTTTTATGAAGAGATTGGATGGCCATTTTTCTGAAATGGTATAGGGTTTCCTGCTTGAACAAGGGGTTGGACTAGAAGACCTCCAAGGTCCCTTCCAACTTTCTTATTCTGTAACAGCTTACTTATGTGTGGATTCAGTATATATTGATCTTTGTGGAAAGGAATGAATAATACCAGATAACTCCAGATTATGCTGAAATAAGGAAGTAGCATGTCTTGAAACAAACAGTTCAGAGAAGTCTGACAATTTTTAAACACTTTGTTAAATGTTCAAACCTAGTTCTGTTATTATTCTTGATTGAAGAAAGAAAATGCCTTCCATTTTTACAAAGTTTCCTTCAATTTATTCCCATAATAGCAACACACTGAGGTAATCTGGGCTGAGAGATATTGAGTAGTCCAAAGTCAGTGATTTCCGTAGGCAGAGGGTGAAATTGAATCTTAATTATTTTAGGTTCTAGTCCAGTATCTTCACATTATAGCAGACTAGCTTTATTATTACTAATGCAATTCATGCATAATAGATTGGGAGTAAACCCTAGCACAATCCTGATGGAACAGACTCCAAGGGCAGAGAAAACATCTTTAGAATTTATCTGTTAAGAAGATTGAGATTGAAAGGAAACAATGTGAAGTTATTTCTCAATTTTGTGTGTAAACTGAGAGATGCCCACTTTGACAAGGTGTTCAAATGATTTTTAGTGTAAATTGATTTGGTACAAGTAGTCTTGCATTCTCCCAATGAAGCTTGGAATGAAGTGTTCTTCACCTTATGATAATGCAAGGCACTGTGGTATGTGTATTAATGGCAGGCCATTTGATGACTATTCAGCCTTGGAAACAGTCTGTAAAGCACTTCTGGCTATTGTAAAATATCACGTTTTCTGCCTCTCCACAATTCAATGATTGTTTTTTGAGACCTTGGTAACAAGCTCAGATTTATGACTGGTTGCCAACATCTTGTGTCATGGCAGGGGTGAAATCCAATAGGTTCTGACAGGTTCTGGAGAACCAGTAGTGATAATTTTGAGCAGGAGAACTGAAAAATACCACCTCTGGCTGGCCCCAGAGTGGGGTGGGAATGGATATTTTGCAATATCCTTCCCCCAGGAGTAGGGAGGGAATGGGGATTTTGCAGCATCCTTCCCCTGGAGTCGGGTGGGATTGGAGATTTTGAAGTATCCTTCCCCTGCCATGCCCACCAAGCCACACCACACCCACCAAGCCACGCCCACAGAACAGGTAGTAAAAAAGTTTGGATTTGGCCACTGCGTCACCAAGCTGCAAAAATATTTGGTGGTTTCCAGCAAAAAAATGCCCATTTGGAAGAAGAGATTCAAACTTAAGACTTAACAACCGAGATTCACTTAACAACCGTTGTGAAAATGGTTGTAAAATTGAATCCAGTCACGGGTTGTCTTGATTTATGACTGAAATTAGGAACTCAATTGCAACTGTAAATCAAGGACTACCTACAAGAGAGAGAGAGAGAGAGAGAGAGAGAGAGAGAGAGAGAGAAACTTTCTAAAGTGTGAAAATTAAGAGAAAGAAACATGATTGTATGTAAATAGAGTGTCATATGCTTTGAAAGAGACTAAAATGCAGTATTACTACTAACAACTTCTGCTTATCTAGTAAAAACCCTCATGATAGGAATTAGAAGGCTGGTTGGACAGAATAAGGCAACAAGCATAAGGTGCATTGTTTTTTTCAAATATAATTCTAATAAATATAATGCATTGTTATTAATGAATTATGTAAACAAAATAGTTTTCTACTTTTGTCATATCCATAGCTGCAACTAATTGACATTGGCTCTCAGGAAAGCCAAGTCTCAGGTATGGTTAGAACTGGGATGAGAGCTCATCTGAAAATCTCACAGCTAAAGGCTAAAATAAGAGCTTAAAGGCATCCCCCACCCAAAAGAAAAAAAAAAACCCATGCCGAACTACTTATGCAGTATTTGACAACTTTAAAGATGTGTGGACTTCAACTCCCAGAATACTCCAGCCACCTTTTAAAATTGCTAAGGATGAGAAACTCTTCCAAAATCTATATGGAAAATTCCTTGCAATCACGAGGAGACAAGCTCAGTTTAATTCGTTTTTGTTAAGTCTGGTTTAGAAAAAAAGATTATTTGATATCTTGGCTCTAAGGCATTGTTTGCTCTCAAGAAAAATAATTACCTTAAAAGCAAAACATTATTTTATGCCAGTCAACAAGGAGCTAGAGATATTAACATTCTGATCCTTAATCTGTTTCCTGAGAGTAAACTCAATTGATTTTAATATAATGAATGTTATCCAGGATAAAAGAATCTACTTAGTGCCTTTTATGTCCCATTGGTCTCCATGGGAGAGAATTCAACATTTAATTAATGTATTCAAGTGAGCAATGATAACTTTTTTATGTCTTAGCGATATGAAATATTAACATATTAACCTATAACGGGACCATCTATTTCAGTATTATGAAATACTTTAATAGTAGCCTACACATGTTTACTTCAAACAAAGCCTATTATATTCAATCTTGTTAATGAGCACAAGCTGGAACTTTATAGTGAAAATCTAGGTATGTTATTTAATAGATTGGAATTAAATTTAATCTTAATGTCATTGATTTCAATCAGATTATTTGGCTAAAGAAGACTTCTGGGGGAGGCATGGCAAACCTGTTGTTAGTTGCAAAGTCATGCCCCACCCATCACGACCCCATGGACAATGTTCCTCCAGGCCTTCCTGTCCTTTACCACCCTCTGGAGTCCATTTAAACTCATGCCTACTGCTTCAATGATTCCATCCAGCCATCTCATTCTGCCGTCCCTTCTTCTTTTGCCCTTAATCTTTCCCAGCATTAGGCTCTTCTCCAGTGAGTCCTTCCTTCTCATTAGGTGGCCAAAGTATTTGAGTTTCATCTTCAGGATCTGGCCTTCTAAAGAGCAAGGCCAGATCCTGGCTCTGGGTTGATCTCTAGGACTGACTGGTTTGATTATCTTGCAGTCCAAGGGACTTACAGGAGTCTTCTCCAGCACCATAGTTCAAAGGTCTCAATTCTTTGGTGCTCAGCCTTTCTTATGGTCCAACTTTCACAGCCATACATTGCAACTGGGAAAACCATAGCCTTGGCTGTACAAACTTTTGAAAGACCAAGGACCGGTACGTAGATCTGTTCCTTAAAACCTCCCAGTATAAGTAGAAGATAGGTGATTGCCCACATGTGCTCTGTATGGTCATGAGGAAATGGTAGGACAATGTTTTTTTATAGGTTTGAACACTGGGGGACAATGGAATTATCCATCTTGCTCACAACTGTGGCAGAGTCTTTTAAAGAACACTAAGTTTGCAAACTTCACTTTCTAATCACTTTTGGAAATTGCCTTTTAATTATCTTAAAGCTATTAAAGACCTTTTGACAAACAACTTTGAATAGTTTTTATCAGGTGAGTTTATCTTCATCTTGAGAAAAAGAAAAATTATAAGCATGAGGGCTTTTGATCTAAGAAACTTAAAAATGAATGGAGGTTCCAGATATATTTTAAATATTGTTTTTTACTAGATCACCATGAAATTAATTTATAAATTATATTCTTTATGAATTTCTTGTGGGAAACAAGATTATTATTTATTATTGCAAGGTATTTATTATTACAAAGATAAACAATTTTATGATTTTAGAAACTAGAGGGCACTAAAGTTCCTAATCAGAGGTGAAAAAAATTACAGGCTTTTATTTACATTTACAAATGTAAGAAGGCCTGAAAATCAGCTGATCTGAGCTGGCGTGCCCACTGATATGGCTACATGTGCCATTTGTGGCATGCATGCATAGGTTCGCCATCATGACTGTAGGGGTTGGAGAACCACTATATTTGTTTATATCTGTGATGAATGTTGGAAGTTATTTTTTATATATTTCTTTTCTCTTTATTATATTCTCCATTTTCTTTTTTTTCCTTGCATTTTTAATTTTTCTTTCTCTTCCCTTTCTTTAAGTTTGAATGTTTTTAGTATTATAAACAAAATGTTAAAATAAAAATTATATATCAAAAAGTGTATTTTGACTAAACATGGGCCTAAAACTGCATGTTCTTTGAGGGTTACTTTCAATTAATTGGGGGTAAAAATGTCCTCTGAAGCTGCAATATTATAATCATTTACTTGGAATATACTTCACTGAATTGAAATGGCTTTTACACAATTGATGTGTCACTGTTACTTTTGCATTGTTACAATATTATGGAGCAATCCTGATACCAAGATACAGTATGCTGAGAAAATGATGTAGTTCAACTGAGTGAATTGGATCAGAACTCCTGTTGGTAGAAATTGCTGTCCACCAGCAAAATTTTTCTTCTGCCTGGAAAAAGTTAGCTGTTAAGATTTAGTGACTAAGGTTCTGTCTTCAAAAACACTATGGTAGCCAAAATATATCTGAAGAGAAACTGTCAAAGTGGTAGAGAAGATAAAAGAGGCAGAGAAGTGACATCGCAGACAAAGGTTCTCCTGGCTGAAGTCATACATATATTAGCATCAACAATTCCTTTCTTTGAGTCAGGGGCTAAATCAGGGGTGGGCTTCAAAAATTTTAGCAAGGGATTCTCTGCCCAGTTGCTGGGTGGGTGTGGCCATGGTGGGAGTGCCTAGTCGGCTTCCTGCACCACAGTGGGGGGCGGGGGGCTTTCCTCGAGCTTCTGGGAGGGTGAAAATGGCCATCCCAGGCTCTGGAGGCCCTCTGGAGGCCAGAAATGGGTCTATTTCTGGCCTTCCTGAACTTCCAGTAGGCCTATTTTTCACCCTCCCCGAGTCTCTGTGTGTGCCCTACACTTATCTGCATCCAAAACAGGCCATGTGGTGACTCCTGGAGCGGTGAGGCAGGGGAGGCGGGGCCAGCAAGGAGTGGGATTTGGGGGTTCTCCCCCAACTGCACAGAATCTTAGCTAGAAGTTCTCCTGAACCCCTACAAACCCCCAGCAGCCCATCCCTGGGCTGAATGGCTAACGTCAAATCACCCAACCAGTTGGAGTTAGTTCAGCTAACCCTCAGCCTTGGCCATGCTGCCTTTAAAGCTTGGAAGAACAGTTTTAGATTCCACATGCCACTAATAAATCAACCAGATTACACTGTTAGGTTACTATTTTTACCCGTCTTCTAACGACCATATATTAAATAGTTTCATACATTTTTGACAATGGAGATTATTTTGTTTGAGTAAGAATAAAAACAGTATTTCCTTTAATATCTGTTTTGGATTGGATAATTAATTTTGAATCCAGCAATATAGTTTTTAAAAAAGACATGCTTTGGTAAACTGTTATTCAGGCAAAAGAATTTAGTGTACTGCCATAAATCATTTTTATAGTAATAATAAAATGGTGCTGCTGCTATGAGACTTTTCCTTCAAATATTTATTTCTAACATCGGTTAGCAGCTTGTTAGTCATATAACATTTCTCTCTGTCATCTTTTAAAGGACTATTGAAATGTATGGTTTGGAGAACCTCAACATTTATGAAGGGATGTGCATAGTTTCTCATTTAGAATTGTCAACTGTTACCATCATAGCTTTTAAGCTTATTGATCAAAGATAATGATTATGAATCCCCAGTAGGAAATCACCCAATCTATGAGAAGAGGTATAATTTTGGGTTTTTACTACAAGAATGTACTATTCAATATCAATATCAATAGCATACTTCTATACTGCTCCATTGCATTTCTAAGTGGTTTACAGAGTCTACATAGTGCCCCTGACAATCTGGGTCTTCATTTTACTGACCTCAAAAGGATGGAGGGCTGAGTCAACCTTGAGCCAGTCAAGATGGAACTCCTGGCAGTGGGCAAGAGTTAACCTGCAATACTTCAGTATAACCATTGTGCCATCACGATTACTCAACCAATCTGACCAGTCTTACTATGTCAATATCATAGTAAATATCCTTTAAAATATCTTTATGATGTCTCCTACAAGACAATTACCTTATATGGATTGTAAAAATTGTAAGATAGTAAAAAGAAAAAATTGAGTTTTCTGTATCTCTTGGTTTCCATCTTCGACTCATATTGATATTTTAATATAGCAATATTTGAATATTCAGACTATCTTTCCTGAACTTCATCTTACTGGATTTGGAGAAATCACAAATGAAATATCTATTTGTGTGCCATGTCAAACACATTTATCAGATTTTTACAGTTATTACCTAACCTTTTCTTCATCTTTCTGCTCAGTATGTGAAAGTAGATGTGACACAATCTGATCTGTTATTAAACAACTGAGATGGATTTATTATATTTGTGTATATGTGATAAAGAAAGTATAATTTCACCCCACTCTACTCTTCTTAAGGCCCTAGGAGGTCCCCTGATTTTGGAGGACAAAAATCTCTGAGGTATTCAGCTTGCCTGAGATCTCCAAATGAATTGACTGTCAAAAGTCAATTATATAAATCTAATAAATAAATGAATGAATGAATGAATGAATGAAATAGAAATAGAAATAGAAATAGAAATAGAAATAGAAATAGAAATAGAAATAGAAATAGAATAACAGAGTTGGAAGGGACCTTGGAGGTCTTCTAGTCCAACCCCTGCCCAGGCAGGAAACCCTACATCACTTCAGACAAATGGTTATCCAACATCTTAAAAACTTCAGCGTTGGAGCATTCACAACCTCTGCAGGCAAGTTATTCCACTTATTAATTGTTCTAATTGTCAGGAAATTTCTCCTCAGTTCTAAGTTACTTCCCTCCTTGATTAATTTCCAATCATTGCTTCTTGTTCTACCCTCAGGTGCTTTGAAGAATAGTTTGACTCCCTCTTCTTTGTGGCAACCCCTGAGATATTGGAACACTGCTATCATGTCTCCCTTAGTCCTTCTTTTCATTAAACTAGACATACCCAGTTCCTGCAACCGTTCTTCATATGTTTTAGCCTCCAGTCCCCAGAAAAATATCTGCAAGGGTCAACATTGGCAAGGTTGCAGTTGAAGCATCCAAGTCTTGCCTTTTTTATATGTTCATCAATGTTATACATAGTTACAAAGGGTCAAGTTTTAATCACAATACCATATTCAGCATTTTGTCTGTCTTGAGCCCTACCTAGCAATGCTGGTGCTTGCTGTCTTTAAATGATCTGTAGAAGATTCAACTGTCAGGCCTCATCCATTTCTCTATATAGGATGATATTGCCGCCTTGTCTTTTGTTTAGGTAGTATACACTGTGAGGAAGAAGAAAGGATATTTACAATGTATGTGCAAAAAAGTCAAGTTGGCTGCCATGACGGTGAAATTGAAGCTCTCTTTGTGCCTTATGTTGCAGGCATAAAAAGAGATGATGCTTCAACCTCATCACCATCTCAACATTTTTGGTCATAGCCTGTGGATGTTCCTGGAAAGAAAACAACTTTTTTTTAAATTACCTTTTGTAAAAAAAAAAATAAAGAAAGTAATTGAACATTTGGAAATTAATTAGAGGTAAAGTCATACTCATTTAGGAGACATAAATCTATATTAAAACCTAGATATCGCATTGGCATAATCATAGAACTGTGCCATTCAAAATCCTATTCAGTAGGAACTACTGTGAATACCAACCTGTAAGATATTATTGTTTCAGTCAGATAAAATGCAATAGTCTATTAAATATAGAACTTCCCTGAGGGAAGATGAACATGGCATGCAACAAATAAGAAATACTGAAAATGTTTAATTCTGAACAAGGCCTCATTTTTTAAATAATGGAGTGTGTAGCCTTATGGCAAATAGGCAATATAGCACAATTGACCTCGTTTAGCCAGCAAAATATCAACTATAATTGTAGTCTATTTCCTCATTCGAGTCTTTATTAAATAACATTCTGCTTCTTTACAGCTAAGCAATTTGAAACAAGTGAGCTTTGTAGATGTATCAACAAACAAATTCTTTTCAATCCCAATATGTGTACTCCGGATGTCAAATCTGCAGTGGCTTGATATAAGTAACAACGGTCTGAGAGATCTCCCACAAGACATAGACAGGTAGATTTTTATATGGCTTTTGCAGTGACAGTTGGTTTTAGCAAATAAAGCATTGCCTGGCTATTTTGTCAACATTTGTAAGTGATTGGAAAACTGTCAAGATCATTTATGCTAGAGTTACAAAGCTCCGAGTTTACAACGCTGTTGAAGACAGGGCTTCCTTGTCTCCTAGTACAGAGCAATCTGAAACTGATCCACAATAATCTTCACTTCTCCCATCCTCAATTGCTAAGAATATACCGAGATAATATCACAAACGAATCAGTGTTGTTCCTCAATATCCCTCTGAGATTCTGCACAGAAATCCTAGCAATTTTTCAATCAGGTGTGTTTCCCAGTACAGGTGACCCGGACTTCACATTGCTATGATTGTTTGTTGTGGAAGAACAAAGATAACTTTTAGCCAATGTATAAGGAGATGTTCAAAGTGCAGAATAGTGTTCCTCTAACAGTGTGGAAAGTAAATATAGCTTTGGAATCCAGGAGAAGGGCCTTCTCTGCTGTTGCACCTGCCCTATGGAATATTTTGTTCTCCCCCCCCCCCATGTGAGGTCAGCCCCCAACCCTCTGACCTTTTGTAAGAGCCTAAAGATCTGGCTCTGCCAGTTAGTTTGGGGCCCCAATGGGGGAGCATCACAGTGGAAGTGGCTGTTCAAGTAACAACAGATCCCATCTCCCCCCCCAACCTGCCACCACACTCCCCATCTGTAATTGGATCATGGGGTTTGCTCATATTACATTAATTATGCTTTCATACATATATGTGTGTGTGTGTGTATGTATATATATATATATATATATATATATATATATATATATATATATATATATGTATATGTATATGTATATGTATATGTATATGTATATGTATATGTATATGTATATGTATATGTATATGTATATATTATGATCATAAGCTTCTCAGAATTAGCCTTTGGTAAGATGGGCAGTCAATACATTTTATAAATAACCAATAAAGGAGAATATTTGTAGTTGAGCAATGAAATGAGGGATTACTGGTGTAAGTACTGGTGTACTTAGGCACCCAGATGATCATAGACTAACTCCAAGATTAATATCAGACCAATGATCAAGTAAACAATACCCCAATGAAGGAACTGACAACAAGCCAACAGTAAACAGCCCAACCAAAGTACTTCCAAGACCACCCCTACCAACACTGACAGGCAAGCCACTAGAATATCAACTGAGAGTAAACCACATCCTTATTATCACAGATGTTGTTACCTAGTTTGGGTAATGAAACATTTGCAAGAAAATCATCAAGCACAAGGAGCCTTCATAAGCAAACAAACCAAGTGTAGGCTGCAGAAATCCAGCTGGTTGGTACATGGTGATAGGTAGATTCAAAAAACCCGAATTTATTTTGTGGTCATTTGGATTTTTTTCAGCCCAGATATGTTAGGCTTACTTTCCATTGTCTTAGAGGTTCACTTACTCCTAGGTGATCAGGTGTGTGTGTGAGAGAGAATAACATTGTATTGAGGTTTGGAACAGGATGAGTCCCTGGAAAATAGAGTACACAAAATTGGTAGATCTATATTTATCAACAGAAAATACCAACAGTAGTTTCCAGTAAACTAAGGCAAACTTAGAAGTAAATTGTCTGAACTTCTAAAAACAGATGCTGCAAGATCAATCAGGTCTAGAACGGGTCCTGAAGGAAAATGAGGGGGAAGTGTCCTTACTCAGATACAGTAGAATTCTGTAATTTACTCACAACTCAGGTTACATTTTTGATAGATTAAGGTGCAGAAATCAACCAAAGGAATCTGTTGATAACATTATATGCACACAGGATTCAGAAGTCAGCTCTCTCCAACTAATATTATCGGATATAAAGCAATCATGCTGGATTTGCATATGCACACACTTTCCTGTCTCACCCAGCAGCATCTAAGCACACATTTAAACTTGAAAATTGGGCAAATTTCCTTTGATAAGTGTAAAAAAAACCAGCAAGAATTTGACTTGTTTTTCACAATCCAACCTTTGCAACCCAGAAAGAAATGAGTGGGTAAGCCGACATTCATAAGTTTTTAATTAAGTGCTTCATTCACTCCATTTTAATTTCATATTCATTACAGAAGTCTAAAACAAAAGGCAGCAGAACTATAAAAACAATTTTTTGTGTGGTTTATTGTTTGTACGTGCTGGGTTTCATATAGCATATTCTCCTTATATGTGCCATATAAATAGTTATGTATAAGTTATGCATAAATTGGAAACTCTGCAGAGATAATGGACTGAGAGGCCACGAAATGGTGTTCGTTGTCTCTGCCTTTCAAAAATTTGCATGTCAACAATCTTTCTGCTGCCACCAATGTGAAATCAAACAGTCATTCCTGTCTTTTAACCTAGGATAGAAGAGAACATCAAACAAATGACACTTTTCATACCGGGCAATTAATTTGTTGGGTTGCACATTCATCTTACTTCATGAACTTGATTAAAAATATATCAGTTATTAATATATGTTATATTACAGGTATTAAACAATATGTTTATATGTATATGTATACATTTGTGATTCTATAATGCACAATTAATTTTGCCATTTTGTTAATTTTCGAAGGCTAGAGAAGTTACAAACTCTTCTTCTGCAGAAGAATAAGCTGACCTACCTTCCACAAGCCTTGGTCAACTTGCCAAAACTCAGTTTATTGGTTGTGAGTAGTGAAGATTTGGTTCAGATGCCCACAGCCATCTGTGACTCTTCCACCGGCTTAAAGTAAGTCAACTACATTCAGACACATTTTTTTCCTATTTGTCTGGATTCTGAAGTGGGTGGATCTTAAATAAAAGACATTATGTAACATGATTCCACAAAGTTGCGATACGTCTACCCATGCATTAATATGAGCGAATACATTAGTTTAAGTAGTTAATGCCATGCATCTTAAACATATTGGAATAAATACATGGCCTGTGGTCTCTTGAGGATCACTCCAGTTATTGTCTTGGTTCTTAATTCCAGAATAGGCAGCATAATATCAAATATAGCAGCGATGTCTTAATCAGGAAAGAGGTAGGCTAAAATAAACATTTAGCATGTAAGAGCAATTATTTGCATTTATGATTTAGAGTGCAATTATGCATCATCAATGCATAAAGTAAAATATTTGTGACCCTGGTGAACTGCATAATATTTTTTTCCCAAATAAAAGTCCACTTGGTCCATACTAGCATAAGGACCAAGACTTGTGCTGCTGAAAACAGTCCTGTTCTCAGAGGCTAGTCAAAAATCATTAGGAATAAATATTCCACAAAACTGGATAAGGAGGATCAGAGCTCTTTGTTAACAATACACAAATGAGATTCTGGGCATTACATTGCTCCTAATCTCCTGCTATAAGGTGGCAATAGTTTTTGTGTGTGTGGGTTTGTTTGTTTTTTAAAAAAATGAAAGGACAAACTATGGGAAAGGAACTACAAACTCACAACAGCAATTGCCTACAAAGAAAACCTTTGCCATCAGCATTTGCCACCAGCGAGATTGGCCAAAATGTATCCCAATTTATCACCTAATTGTTGGAGATGCAACCATAAATCTGGAACATTCTACCACATGTGGTGGACGTGCCCCATCTCAAGGAAGTATTAGTGTCAAATTCAAAAATGGTTGGAAGAAATTACAAAGCAAAAAATAAATTTGAAACCTGAATTGTTTTTATTAGGAATACTGGAACCAAAAATGAACAAAAACCTTCAATACATTATATTGCACATACTTACCACAGCAAGAATCAATTTCACAAAAAATTGGAAACAAAAAAATGTACACTCAGACGAAACAATAATTAGGAAAATTCTAGAATGTGCAGAGATGGATAAAATGACTATGGAGTTGAAAGAGAGAGAGGATTCGGAATATTATGAAACATGGAAAAAAATGTACAGTTGGCTCGAAAATAGAAATCAGAACAAGAAATGTTTAACTTAATATTGATGAAACTTAAAGTAACTGAACAACAGTAAATAAAGAGATGTAAATATAAACAAATATAAATGTGTAGATAAGAACAATGACTATTATAATGTGTGTATATATATATGTGTGTGTGTGTTGGAGTAATACGATTATCCTACTATTGAGTAGTAAATAGAAATGATAGAATAGAGAACTACAAAAGCAAAATACGTAGGTCAATACAAAATGCTGTAAAATTACCATTAATGTTATGTAATGTTAATACGTTATGTCTTGACATGTTTTGTTTTTATATATGTGTGATTGTTTTTTGTGTTGTTTTTAAAGACAAACTGTTTAATAAAAATTATTTAAAAAAATAAAAAAAAATAAAAAAAGCCATTCAAATTAATATTCAATGACTGTGATGTGTCATAAGCAGCTTCAGTGCATCAAGACACATGGGGATATTTTTTTGATTGAATAATTAAGCTTACACTTTTAGGGTTTTCTATGCTTGCTTCTAGAAAAGATACATCTTAATTAATATTTCTAATAGATAATGAGTGTTATGAACACTGAACATTGCAGCAAAGTTTTGTTCACGGACAAAATTGGCTTTGCTCTGCAACAAAGTCGGAAGAAGAAAAAATTTATAGAGCTAGAAATCATGTGCGTATAGCAAGTAACAATCTGCTCACAATAAGAAGCATTATATAACCTTTTTCATGGTAATATGTCATCACCTTGCAGATTTATAAGCCTGAAGGATAACCCTCTTGAAACAACCTCCTTTCAGGAGATTGAAGAAATAACAGAAAGTGACCGCGATCGTGAACTGTTTGAAAAAGAATTTATGAAAGCTTACATTATGGATATACAAGAGAGAGGTATGGATGTATCTAAATGAAATTCCAAGCTAATTTTCTTTTCATTCTAACTGATTTTCTGGACACATTTTGGAAAATATTGAATCGTATATGCCTGTCCGTTCTGTGTAAAGCATTTCATGAGGAACCTGGAATTTGGTAGAGACAACTAAGCATTATGGGGAGGGAGAGTACATACCCTCAATCCAGCTGTCTGCTAAATTGAGGAATCTGTCAGCTACAGCACTATAGACATTTCAGCCTCTACTAAAAGTGAAGAAATAAAATAATTGTATTGGAAGTCAGCGTAGCAATGTCAGTGTTTCTATTTTTAAAAAGAGAGCTAGTTTCTAACTGTTATGATAGAAAAGCATACACGGCATCTCAGAAAGGAAGGTGAGGGCAATTTTAAAAGGTTTCCCTTTTCTCTCTAGCATCTAGCATGCTCCTATAGTCAAGCAAATGTTATCTTCCTGCTTTAATTCCTGGCAGGCCATTTTATTCCCATATCTGCCGACAATTACAGAATGCATATTAAAGCAACTTCACAGAAGTGATGGTTTCCCAATTTTGCTTTTGCCCTTCTCTCTGTCCATTGTCTTCTTTTAAAGCATGTAATCAAAAATCAAAAAGTTGCTCCTTTCTTTTCCTTTATGCCTTTAATAGCGGAATGACACACAGAAAGTCAAAAGGGTTAAGATTTTTCATTCATGAAAAATGTATCTAGAAATCACTCCACACGTGCCAGGTTTCTTTTGAAAGTGCAGATTCAACAAAAATGAAATATCCTGTAGATTGAATGGACTATGGATGCATAGTGATGAAGATGGAAAAGTAATACGATAAAATCTCAACTCCTGACATTTCTGTCTGTCCATTGCTATTTATTATGTTTTCACCTCAACAACAAATTGGCAAAAAGAGAACTCAATGTATACCTAAACAACAAACTGCTCCCATACGAGGCAACACCAAAATACCTGGAGGTTACCTTAGACAGGACTCTGTCCTTTAAAAAACATATTCAGAATATGGCTGCCAAGGTTAACAGCAGAAATAACATCCTACAAAAACTATGCGGAACAACTTGGGGAGCTTCAGCCCCAACTCTTCGATGTGCAGCCCTCAGGCTTTGCTACTCTGCAGCGGAATACTGTGCACCTGTATGGATAAACAGCTCACATACAGGACTTATTGATGTTCAACTTAACTATACGATGAGGCTAATTACTGGGTGCATAAAATCTATACCTAGTTACTGGTTACCAGTTCTTAGTCACATACTTCCCCCGCACTTACGACGACAAGAAGCTCTCATTCGAGAGTACAGTAAGATCCTGTTAAATTCCTCTCTACCCATACATGGATACATTCCTGATCTCTTAAGATGCCGATTTAAGTTAAGAAATCCACCACTCTTGACAGCACTTAAGTTGTTGGCTGATCATCAGAACACCACACAAAAGTGGATGGAGGCGTGGAGTAGCTGTTCCCCCCAAGATGTGGCTGAGCATAAATTAATTTGTTTTAATTTGTTTTACTGTGATTTGTATTGATGTTTGTTGTATGTAAGCCGCCCTGAGTCCTCAGGGAGAATGGAGGCATATAAATCACAATCAATCAATCAATCAATCAATCAATCAATCAATCAATCAATCAATCAATCAATAAATAAATAAATAAATAAATAAATAAATAAATAAATAAATAAATAAATAAATAAATAAATAAATAAATAAATAAATAATCAGTCCTAGTAGTATACCTCCGGGATTTAGCCTACCCCAACGCATATGGGTGACATATAATAGAATTAGAACAACTCATGGGGTGTGTGCTGACGCCTTGTATAAATGGAGAAAGATGCCTTCAGCACAATGTGATTGCAGGGCCCCTTGACAGTCTATCCAGCATATAATGAGGAAATGCCCTAACAGAAGGTATCCAGGAGATTCTAGGGACTTCCTCTGCATAACAACGGCACCTACTAACTGGATCTCCAAACTCGACATCAAACTTTGAAATGTTATTTCTGTTTTCCTTTTAGGTTTTCTTACTGCTTTTTTTATTGTTTTTAATCTGTAAAAATGAAGTGTTTTAATATTGTGTGTGAACAGCCATACGCTAAATAAATAAATAAATATTTATTATAGAAAATTGATGCACATATCAAACAATATTCACAGTTATATTTAAGCACAGGGAATAAGCTTCAACACTTGCTTTCTCTTCATTGATTGCTGAAAATTTCAGTAAACCGCATGGGGAAAAAACCCACTACCAATGAAAATTAAACTAAGGTGAGGGTTAGGTCTCCTTGGTGTCAGGACAGAACAATAAATTGTTAGAGTTTCGTGAATCACATTAAAGTACATGGGAAAATTGTTTTGCAACTGAAAATGAAATTACGTCACGGTTAGGGTTAGTATTAGGGTTAGAGTTAGGATTAGGATTAGGTCTCCTTGGAGTCAGGACTGAAAACAGATATTAGTGATAGATTCTTAGAAGTTCTCCAAGGAAAGTGATGGTGACAGCTTCGTTTGGAGTTGTTTATGAACCACAGTAAAATCCCAATGCCAATAAAAATGAAACTAGAGTTGGGTAGTGAATATTGCCATTGTCAATAAAAGTTAAAATGTGGTTTCGGTTATCGGTAGGATTAGATTTTTGAATCAGGATGTTGGTTTGATGTAGACATCAATCTACATTTGTTTTGTTTTGTCAGAAGTTGCCTAGACCACAAATGTTAAGGTATTTGCTTTTATTCCCATTTAGTCAAACTGTGCCATAAGTGCTTATCAATCATTGTCATTTTTAGAACAAATAGATTATTTACACAACATGAAACTAAATATTTACTCCAGCTGGGAGCCATTGAGGGAAGGAGCTGACAAATGGATTACAAAGTGATGGTATGAGGCAGTACCTTTTTTGGATAATGATCAGGAAGGTTATGTGTATAGTTGTGAGTGTCAGGCCACAAGTTATCAGGTATAACAAGCATGTTATAGACTTTATTGTTGCTGTTCAAAGAAACTAATCTAAGTCCAGAAACCTAAAAGGATATAAACAGAAATGGGGAATGTTCTTTCAACCCATTAACACCCATATGCTATCATAAAATAAAGAATGAGTCTAACTAAGGTCTTAAATTGCCTTAGTGACTGACAGTGACCTGTTTCAGTTTGCTTTATGCTGTAATAAGGTTGGTTAGATTTAGCAAAGTTGTTAAGTGATCAGAAATACTATGGCCAGTAATTTGTGGTTCAGGGTGTTATAAATTCATTTTACCACAGTTAATTCAATAAACCAGGGATTTGTATAATATGTAAACCCATCTAATAAAAAGACACTGAATGCCTAAACCAATGGCATCAGTTGCTTAACTTGGATGAGGGAGGAACATTCATTATAATGTGGCCCCTGGGTTTAGTGGGATGAAATGGAAAAGGGATGAGATGGGGAGGAAAGCATGGACTGTAATAAAACAGAGAGAAGAAAAGAATGGAGAATAGGAGTGGGACAAATGAAAGAGAGGGGAATGGAGTGTCAGAGACAATGGGGTAATATACAGTGGTCTTGACTGAGGTTTGATGAAGATGCTTAATGTCCTGTATTAAGCACCGAGAAAGACTAAAATCAAGTCAGAATATGCTAGAGAATTCCTGGAAGCCTGGCACTCAGACAAATCAGCCACCAATGAGCACATATAAATATACAATATCAACATACTATTCAAAATAGATAATCAAAAAGCTAAAAAGGAAATAAGAACAAAACATCTCACCAGCAATCAATACTTCAGATTGAGATAAGCAGAGATAAACACCAACATTAATTCTAGACCAACAATCAAGAAGTAAACAATGCCCCTATCAAGGAACTACCAACTCAGACAAATGGCAAGCAACAGCCTATTGAAGGAACTACCAAGAATACTCCCACCAACACTTACAGGGCAAGCCAACTCCACTCTCTTCTAACACTGATGATATTACCTAGTTGGGTAATGAAATGTCTGTAAAAAACATCCAAGCTCAGAGAGCGCCAAGGATCCCACAGACTATCAGGACCAATCCACAGCCAATCCAAACATTTTCTCTTTCTCTCATGTACCAATAATTGATTCATATCATGAATTCCAATCTTGAATTCAACGGTTACAGGAAACAGAACAGAAAGCAAAAAGAAAACTACAGTGTAGCAGAGATAAAGCCCTATTTAGTTCTTCAGCAGCAAAAATAGAATTGCCTTGTTACTGGAAGTCAATACCTGTGAATAAAATCATTTTATTAACTTCTTGCTCTTCAGGAGAGGCCAATAGAGCATGAGTAACAGAGAGGCTTATTTGAAGGCAATAGGGAACTTGCCTGGTTGGCGGGAAAGAACAGAAGATGGCTTGGGTCCTACCAGGGTGAATCATACATAGAGCCTATTTTAATGCTATTCTCATACTTTATCCCAAGCCAGGATCTGGGAATCATTTCACATGCAAAAATGCTGAAATTTCAAAAGATTTGACGATCTCACAAGATTGGGGATGTTTATGAATTTATTAAAAACAATTGGGGGTTCTGGGAATTATTTGCATATTTTATAGATGGAGTGTTATTTATCACCTTTGGAACATTTTAAACATTTTCTTGCATGGCCCCCTGTTGCATGTATTTCTGGTCTATCTTATACTAGATGACACTGGATTCCATGCATCCATTAGAGACTCAGAAGCATCTCCCTTTTGTTCAACACATTATTTCCCTATGAACACCAGTTGTATTTTGAGCAAGAATAGTATTAAAAATAATGGGATTTTTCTATTTAAAATGGTACATGCATTTCAGTGAAACGATTCATAATATGAAAATTAGTTTTGAACAAAAGAGATGGATTCTTTCAGCTATATTAGAAACTTGGCTTTAATATCCGCCTAATTGTTTTCAAAAAGTTACGCTATCCACAAAATAACCAGTTAATGTGGTATATTTATGCTTTGTCTTTACAGAGATTGTTCCTTGCTATACCACAAAAGTATCGCTTAGCATCCAAATATGAACAGTGGAATTTCTATAAACAGGAACTATTTATAAAGACTTACTTCTGCCAGATGAATTAAAAACCATCCTCATCATACAATAGCAACAAAAGCTCTTTTTAAGAAGAAAAGAATAAACTATCAATAATAACAGAAGTTGATGCATAATGGAAGATTCAAATGACTGGATGGGCATATGATGGTTGCAATCATACATAACCATGACTGCATTCACTTTGCAAAATGCTTCTGTTATGAGAAAAAGGATGTGATTATACTTATATGAAAAAAGTAGAAAGATTTAGGTTATAAGGCATGTATTGTAATGGGTTTTTTTTTCAGGTGAAACAATAAACATTCTGATGCTTTCCTATCCCATTGTCAGGGATAGTCATTTGAGTCCTGTGATCCACCGGAGAATGATCAGACTCAAGGTGTAATTAACTGTGCTACTCTATGGATGTTTACTCAGTTTCTACTCTGCCCAGTTCACTGCCAGGAAAATAAATCTATTCCCTGGATTCATTACATCTACCATAGATTCTATCTTTCAACTTGGAGTTCAAAATGGTTGCAGAGATGGGTAATTGGATCTATACCACCTTGTGAAACAGATCCGTCTGACACATATGATTAGCCCTAAAGTTACCACTGATCTTTATGGAATGTAGATCTCAATCTAGATCACCCTATTTGCAGTTCAACAACTTAATTACATTTTTAGATGGGATGAAAGATTTGCAAATAAATATATTTTACAGACTTTATTTTTCAGGTTGTTGTTTCTTTAAATACATATCTTACAGTGGTTGCCCAGGGATTGTTTAGGTAGCCTGAGAAAAAATGCATGAAGTTGATGATCAACACTGCAGTTATAGTTCCGAAACCTTATGTTGTCCTTTTCCTAAAATACATTATCCTCCTGCGTCTTTTTGAAAAGTAGTCTCAGACAAAGCTATTGCTTACTTTCTGAGTTGTGGAATGGCACATAAGACAAAAAATTGAAATGATTGCTTATAGTTAACTTGTTTACTATGTTCCTCTGAAGCTTCTTTTTCCATTGCAACCTTAGACTTGAAATAATTGCTAGTAATAAATTGCCATACCGAACCAATTATGGTGGGTCTTTTTTTTTTTTAAAGAGTTTGCACTTACATTAGAGGCCACCAGACTTTAATTCAGAGCTGGAGGGCCACAAAATGATAGTCACAGCAGAGACACAGGAAACCACTTTGCTGCCACCCAGTGGCTGTCTGGATTTTTGCAGATGTGGTTTTTGCAGATGCGGTAGCTCTATTCATTATCCCTTCCATATATAATAATATTTTAAACGCTGGAGATTTTAAGACAACCAATTATAGTAGGCATGGGAGCATGGTTAATGATGATAAGCTTGTTAGCTGGAAGACTGACAGCCCGGATTTGAGATCCGAGTGCTGCATGATTGGTTGAGCTCCTGTTACTTGCCCCAGGTCCTGCCCATCCAGCAGTTTGGAAACACACAAATGTGGTAAATAGGTACCACTTCAATGGAAAGGTTAACAGCATTCTGTGTCCTTTGGCATACAGTCATGCTGGCCACATGACCATGGAAATTGTTTTTGGACGACGCTGGCTCCCTTGGCTAATGAGAGGAACACCACCTCTTGGAGTCAAAAATGACTGGACAAGGGAAATTTTTATGTTTACCTTCATGGTAGTTATTCCCATAATATCTATGAGTTAAAATAAAGCTCCCACACAAAGCAACAGCAAGATGGATTTGCAAAGAATGTATGATTTTCTGCTTTAATTTCATACAAGCAAACACATTTGCTTCATGTAAAACTATTGCTCAGTTTGCTTAGGAAATTTCAGCCAGTCAGTCTGCTATTTGGAGCTGGGTTTTTTTGAACATATTCTAAGAAGTTACATGAAAACAAAGAAATTAAATTAAATTAAATTAAATTTTCTAGTAATCAGTAAAGGACCCTGTGCTTTTTATTTACATAGTAAATTTTTCTGTTTGTCATTGTTAATAAAGTTTGCCTATGAAGATATTAATAAATATCTCCCTGAGTCCTTTGTGAGAAGGGCGATATAGAAAATAAATAATAATAATAATAATAATAATAATAATAATAATAATAATAATAATAAATAAAATAAAAAAATAATAAAAAATACAGAACTGAGCTACATAAAATGAAAACATCGGCAATCTTTAGGATGGTAAGAATTTGTCTTGATAGGCACCATAAAACTTTAGGCATATAAAAAGAGCTCGACACATTTCATCTGTTCAAAACTAGACAAATATTTAAGAACTAAGCACTTTCATTAATATTTGTAACATTATTTGTTGGTTATTCATGTTTTGATTTTGTGCATAATTGTGTTTATTTTTGTTTGAAAAATTTACTTGTTTTATAGTATGTCTTTTTTGTTGGTTTAGTGCATATTAAACTTGTAAAATAATTTTGTTTTGCATAATCCCTTTTTCCATTCAATAAATATTCTATATTGATAATCCAATTAATCTGATGTACTGTACTTTCATTTGTGTACTGGCTGTTGGCTAATTTTCATCCAGTCTCCTATCTCCCCCTTTTGGGGAATTTGTTGAAAGGGTGGTTGTAGCTTCAAATGGCCCTGGGAGAAGCAGATTATATGGCTTCCCTTCAGTCAGCTTTCAGAATAGGATACCTTCCTGAAATAGTATTGATCATACATGGTTGTTGATTATCTCTGATAGAACTTGGTTTCAGGTGGCATACCCATTCTAAATCTCTTTGATTTCTCAATGGCCTTGATGTCATTGATATAATATTTTGGACTGACTTCAAGGGTGGGATGGTGGGGGGAGGGCAAAGTGTTCTTCTCGTTCCCTCAGGATTGATTTCAGTAGCTATTGGTAAGAAAGGTCTCAAGGGTTCAAACTCCTGACCCAAACCAAAATCAGGATGCCACTCACCACCTTACCTGTGGGATCCCTAATCCTCAGGTCTCTCTCTGCTCCTATGTAACATCCACACAGAGTTACTGAGTAAGATCATTCACTGACATATGATTAAGTGTTATCTGCAGCAGTGGTGAAATCCAAAATGTTTTACTACTGGTTCAGTGGGCATGGCTTGGTAGGTGTGGCAGGGGAAGGATATTGCAAAATCTCCATTTCCACCCCACTCCAGGGGAAGGATACTCCATCCGCACCCCACTCTGGGGCCAGCCAGAGGTGGTATTTGCTGATTCTCCGAACTGCTCCAAATTTCCGCTACTGGTTCTCAAGAACCTTTCAGAACCTGCTGGATTTCACTTCTGATCTGCAGTGGTGGGTTGCCCCCGGTTTGGACCGGTTCTATAAAACCAGTAGTAAAACTGGTGGGAGGCTCCACCCACTGACCTTGGTGTTACCAGGAAGCTTCTGTGCATGCACAGAAGAGCGTGCATGTGGCCCTGTTGTGAACCAGTAGTAAAGGTAAATAGAACCCACCCCTGATGATCTGTATTACCTTGCTGTCATCTACTGCAGTGACCCCCAACCTTTTGGATACCCAACCTTTTGGAGGGGAGATGGTTTTGCATACTGCCTACATCCCATGGATGGGGCTTTGCTTGTTTGTGCAATCCAGTTGCTGACATACTATGGACCAGTGCCAGTCCACGGACTGGGGGTTAGGGAGCCCTGATCTATGGTCATCATGATTTTTTTCTTGCCATCATTTGGTAGTCCTAAGCAAGTTACTGAATGACTAACCTGTATGCCAGATAATTTGCTCTTTGCTCCCTAAGCTGCTATATTTAGAAATGATGCATGGACTCTTGTTCCACAAAATCTTGAAGGTAGATTCTACTGCTAGATCAATCATGTCTTGAACATGTAATGGAAGATCAACATCCTGATCTTCATCTCTGGAGCAAAATGACTTGGACTTAGAGGTCATGGTTTAGGGACCGGTTGGAGGGACTGGGGGTGGGGGGCACCGTTCTGCGGTGGTTCTCCTCCTACCTCTCCGACCGGTCGCAATCGGTGTTGACAGGGGGGCAGCGGTCGACCCCGAGGCGCCTAGTATGTGGGGTGCCACAAGGGTCGGTCCTCTCGCCCCTTCTGTTCAACATCTATGTAAAGCCGCTGGGTGAGATCATCCGTGGTTTTGGGGTGGAATTCCATCAGTACGCTGATGACACTCAGCTGTACATTTCCACCCCGGACCACCCCAACGATGCCGTGGAAGTGATGTCCCAGTGCCTTGAAGCTGTGCGGGTCTGGATGGGGAGAAACAGGCTTCGACTCAACCCCTCCAAGACTGAGTGGCTGTGGCTACCGGCGTCCCGATATAGCCAACTGACTCCATCGTTGGTTATTGGGGGCGAATCATTGGCCCCCACGGAAAGGGTGCGCAACTTGGGCGTCCTCCTGGATCCACAGCTGTCTTTAGAGGAACATACGACGGCTGTGGCCAGGGGAGCTTTTTATCAGGTCCGCCTGATACGCCAGCTGCGGCCCTTTCTAGATCGGGACTCCCTACGCACAGTCACTCAGGCGCTCGTCACGTCTCGCTTGGACTACTGTAATGCTCTCTACATGGGGCTCCCCTTGGGATGCATCCGGAGGCTTCAGCTGGTACAGAATGCGGCCGCGCGGGGGATTATGGGAGCGACAGGGCGCTCCCATGTGACACCTCTCCTGCGTGAGCTGCATTGGGTGCCGGTTGATTTCCGGGTGCGTTTCAAGGTGTTGGTAATCACCTTTAAAGCGCTCCATGGCTTAGGACCAGGGTACTTACAGGACCGCCTTCTGCCACCTATTGCCTCCCACCGGCCGGTTCGCTCCCACAGAGAGGGCCTCCTCAGGGTGCCGTCAGCCAGACAGTGCCGGCTGGCGACCCCCAGGGGGAGAGCATTCTCTGTGGTAGCCCCCACCCTCTGGAACGATCTCCCTCCAGATCTGAGAACTATCACTGACCTCCGGACCTTTCGTCGGGCTTTGAAGACTCATTTTTTCCAACTCGCCGGACTTGCCTGATCCCTCCTATTTTTAAATATTTTTAATATTTTAAATTATTTAAATTTTTTAGTGTTTCAGAGTTTTATTCGGTTTGAATCTTCAGCCTAAATTTATATTGATTTTAGTACGTTTTAATCTTATTGTATTGCACTGGTTTTAAATTGGCTGTTCACCGCCCTGAGTCCGGAAGGAGAAGGGCGGTATAGAAATTTAATAAATAAATAAATAAATAAATAAATGGTTCAGTCTTCACATACTGCCTAAGTCCATTCACCCATCACAGAAGTATGGAATCATAGAATTTAGAAGGGGCCATTTAGATAATCAAGTTCAACCATCCATTCACTGCAGAAATCCAAATGGCTCTTCCCGTCTCTAGCTGACTACATCCAATGAAGGGTCCCCGCTCAATATAATGTTTCCCACCATCAAACAGTGTTACTCCCAAGGCCTTCAACTAAAGAAAGGTTATTCCTCCCAGTCCAGTCACTTTTAAAAGCCAGTTTGATAGCTTTAATGACTGAAGAGAACAAAAATTACTTTAAAATGTATAAAAATACTTTGAAATTAGCATTGTACTTAGATGATCCAATTTGGATCTACATCTAGTGCTTGTTTGTAGGAAAGAAGCTATCACTTATAAATAAACTCAAATTTTAAGAGATAAAGTTAGTAGATCTTTAGTTGGCTCTAAATCAATAAAGTTAAAAAGAAAATACAATTATCTTTTCTTTCCTCTTGACCAGTGACATTTAAATGCCATCTAGAAGTAGATTTTTCACTGTTGCAGGGGGCTGGGGAAGGAGAGTATCAATTTATCATAAGATCTGACAGCTTTTCATATAATGTGATTTGTTACAAATGGACTTCGGGTACAAGATGCCAAGAGGCCAGGAAAATATAAGTTTGCTTTGCTTCAACTGAACAGTTAACACAAGGTTCACAAGAAGAATCAGAATACACAAAGGAACAGTTTCTATTTTTTAATTGTATTACCTTACCTTTGTTTGACATCTGTTCCACAAATTCCACCTGTTTTCTTCCCCTTCATTAATCCTTACTTATCTTTCTTCTTTCAATTTGTGAATCTCTAGAAGGCTGTTTACAAAACTAATTTGCCACTAATTACAGCATAGGGTTGTTTCTTTTTTTTTCTTTTTCTTTTTCTTTTTCTTTTTTTGCTGAGTTTAAAAGATGAAGCTAAGGAAAAAACCAGCACTGAAAAAGGAAAACAGTCAACAATATTAATACAGGTCAATGGGATTTTTACATGAATCCATCGAGTTAGGTCAGAATTAGCTAAAAAACCAATATGGTAGTCCCATACTGACATCAAACAGTTTATTTGAAACCAAGAAAAGATATTTTCTTTTGTATTGAGACAGCAAAATTGATAGATGATTTGTTTTCCCACTGCTAAAAACTCTATTCTACCTCTCAACCTAGAAATTCAGTACCCTGGTCACGTTGATAAGGGAATCTGCTGCTAATTGCAGTGATGAAAAATGATGGAATGTCTATTATAAAATCAGAGTGTTAAGTCTGGCCTTTCATAGTAACAACTTGACACTGGATGCTCGTATATAAATCACAAGATTTTGGTTGTGACTTTGAGATATAAATTTAATCCTTTCTCCCCAATACTTATGCTGGTGACCATTTGTAAATAATACTTTCCTATTTACTCCATCCATGCTAGAAATTTCAGGAAAATACATGGTGCTATTTCATCATCACAACCTAGGTAGAAATAAAGTCCTTGATTTACAATAATTCATTTAATGACCGTTCAAAGTTACAACAGCACTGAAAAAAGTGACTTATGACCGTTTTTTACAGTTACGAACATGGCAGCCTCTTTATGATCATGTGATAAAAATTTAGGTGCTTGGCAATTGGTTCATACTTAAGACTGTGTCCCAAGGTCATGTGATCAATTTTTTCAACTTTCTGACAAGCAACGTCAATGGGGAAGCCAGATTTTCTTTACAACCTGTTTACTAGCTTAAACAACTGCAGTGATTCACCTAAAAACTGTTGCAAAAAAGGTTGTAACATGGGGCAAAACTTATTTAACAAATGTGTCACTTAAGAACAGAAATTTTGGGTTCCATTGTGGTGGTAAGTCAAGAACTACATGTATTTATTTGGTAGCAATTATCCTCCCTCCCTCCCTTCCTGGGGACCACCAGCAACTCCCATTTTAGCATTTTTGACACCAGAAGATACAATTAGATAACAATGTATGCTTTGATTCATTATCAGAAGGGAAGCATTAATTTCACCATGGTGAATTCTGCATGTTCTCAGACATTTAAGGTTGGGAGATGCAAAGGTGAAGATCAGTTTCAATGTGAAGCATTGGGAGGTGCAGCTGATCAGCTTAAGAAATGCCTGAATCTCTAAAATGGAGTTTCACAATGCAATTCTCTGTTTGTCTTCATGGAAATAAATATGTGCATATTCCTTAATCTATTTTGTTTTCCTCTTACCTTGTGGTATATGCCAACAGACTAAAAAAATGACTGCGCAGAACGAATACATAAATATCAACACTTTAAAAGCTCATATTAATGTATATTATGCATCTAAAACATTTTTAGAACATCCTTCATTGAGACAGGGTGTTACGTCTCAGGCAATTGCTCAAGATTTTTTTTTAAAAAAATGCCAAAGTCAAATTAGGAGGAATTTGATTATAACACCAAAGGCATTCAGACTAAATTTGGAGTTTATTTTGTAACCCTTAGGAAAAAAAAGAAAGAATACACTTTTTTTTAGCTGTGTTATCTGTCTGAAATTCTATAAAAATCCCACCTTTTACTTATATAAGCCCTCATGAATTATAAATTTTCTTAATAAACAAATAATAAATAAGATTCTTTTATTTGATCTTAATTCAAAGACAGCTGGGTTGTTTCTTGGTATCACAGCTATTCATAGCTGATCTATTTAGTAGACAGAAAGCAGTTATGGTTCAGGAGAGCTCAAAGAGTTTTTACTTACCTTATAATTTTAGCAGTTCACAAGCTTCAAGTATGAGGAATTCAGAAGCAAAGTTACGAAAGCAATCTGGAGTAGTCCAAAGGTCTCAGGCTAATGTGGAGACCCGCAGGAGAGGTGTCCCCATGTGACACCTCTCCTGCACGAGCTGCACTGGCTCCCAGAGGTCTTTTGGGTGCGCTTCAAGGTGTTGGTTCTCACCTTTAAAGCACTCCATGGCATAGGGCCGGGGTATCTGTGAGACCGCCTGCTGCTACCGATAACATCCCACCGGCCAATACGCTCGCACAGAGAGGGCCTCCTCAGGGTGCCATCAGCCAAGCAATGTCAGCTGGCGGCCCCCAAGGGGAGAGACTTCTCTGTGGGGGCACCCGCCCTGTGGAATGAGCTACCTCCTGAAATTTGATTGGACTTCCATGCTTTCCGAAAGGCCCTTAAGACTTACTTATTTCAACAAGCCAGCCTAGTTTGATTGGTTTTAATGGGGTTTTTAAAATTTTGATATTATTGATTTTTGGGTTTTAAATTGGGTATTTTAACTTGTAGATTTGAGATTTTAATACTGAAACGCCGATGATTTAATTTAATTTTAAATTTTTTCTAATATTTGTACTATATGTGTTTTTAATTTGGCTGTTCACCGCCCTGAGTCCCCCGGGGGAGAAGGGCGGTATATAAGTTGAAATAAAATAAAATAAAATAAAATAAATAAATAAATAAATAAATAAATAAATAAATAAATAAATAAATAAATAAATAAAGACAGTTGCATAGATTAGTTCAGGAAGCATCCATACGCAGGACAAGATGCTAGAAGGAGCAGAAGACCATAGAAACATGGGTGTGGAGCAGGAAAATCCTTTTGATCAAGAAAATTGGTCTTATATAGGCATGACTTAATTAGAGGAATTGCTGCCTTTCTTGAGGAGTCATGCTCACCACTTCTGGCCTCCTTAACTCCTAGTGTACTCTTGTGTTTGACATCCTATTAGAATCTTCTTCCTCATCATCTGAGTCATCCTATGGTTCATTATATCAGAGATGTTCTTCGTCACCTTTTGGCTTTCCAGGTTGACAGTTCATGAATTCTGCTTCTTCAGCATTTGAATCCAGTTAGAAGATGCCATAATACCCATGTGCCCTCTGAAGCACCTTTGAAGCTGCAGAGCTGTAGGGCTTATTCTGTGCTTTTCATCTATATTTCAGACAACTGAGATTGTGAGGCAAGTGCAAGTGATATGTAAGCAAGAATTTGAAGCAGTAGTGATATTTTTGTCCGTGGAAGATCGTTTTTTCTAATTTTTTTATCTTGCTAAGCATATTCTGTCTTACTACCATAGTTTTGCAATGAAGAAATATCAGGAGCACAAACAGAAATCAGTAAACATTTAGAGATCAAAAGTCAGAAAGGGACCAAATGCCAACAGAAGCCAAATGAAAATCAGGATAATAAATGAAGAAAACAATTTGTGATTCTGAGGGATAGCCAGAATGTTAAAAACAAGAATATTGAGTCCCTGAAATTCAACTATGTCTTTGAGAGCATTGTACACTGATTCATTAAAAACCTTTCAAATTCCACATCTTATTTGCCTTTGATTTTGAGTAAATATCACATTTCAGTATGTAGATTTTTGAGATGCTGATCATTAATTTTGGAAAAGAAAGAGAGAAGCTTCAAATGCCATTTGCATATAGAAATCATCATTAAAAGAATAACATCAAAGCTTTCCACTGGTCAAGCATGTACCTTCCCCTTTTCACATTTAGCCATTAGTTATTATTTATTAGTTATTATTTTGGTAACTTCGGCACTTGCATTGGGTTTTTTCACTGAACATGCTTCCCTTTGATATTGGAAGGAAACAAACTATGGAAAGAAACTCTAAGGCTGACCTGTCATTAGAGTTGTCATTACAGCTAGATGGTGTGGCCTGAATGTTTAATGCCTTATTATTCTATTTCATGTTGCTTATGAATCATTCTAAAACATTTTGAAAAACAAAAAAGAGCATGCATGGGTCAGACAGATCATTTTTAATTTAATTGCTCTTGTTACAGCTGACTAGTCTCGGAGGAAGGAATGTTCTTTATCATTCTACTGTTGAGAAAGAAAATGCGTATAATTGAGTTCTGCCACTACCTTGTTTGGGGTGGCTCTAGTAATTAATTTGTCTTTGGAAGCATTAATTGCCTTAAGGCAACAGTCATACATTTAGATTCTTTACAATCCTTGGCATCCTGTTCATGCCAAATAACATTAATATATTTCTACTCCTACTATGTCAAGATATTGTTGGGATGAGTTATGGCTGATGGGACTCCATCATTCTACCTTCTAACTGGAGGAGAAGGAAAAAATAGAAAAAGCGTCAGTGGCAGCTGCAAGGTCTTCCCAAAATATAAATAAAATTACATTCTTACATCTATATCAGTGGATATTATGCATGGAAATATAACTATTGTCTTGAGCCTTCAAATAAAGATTGAAGACAGGTAACTTTTGGATTTATTTTAATTAGGTGAATATTGGTTTTGTACAGCATTTGGCTGGCATGCTGCCATCATGTGAACATTTTCCAAAATACAAGTCCCAATCTTAGTATGATACTTGATATTGGCACCACCTTAACTTTTTTGAGTCCGATCTTTTGGATACCCCTGGTCTCTCTTCTCTTATTATTTTTGCCCAAATAATATCTAAGGAGGAGCTCAGTTCCCTCTCCCTTTTATGTAGTGTGGAAAAGACCACCAGAACTGGTTTTGAAGCTCATCCAAGAACATGTCCTTCTCTTCTCCTGCTCTTCATCTTATTCAGAACCGTCTGTCAGTCAGAATTTTTCTTCACTGTTGCTTTAATTTGTCCTTTCTGGGCTCTTGAATATCACACCCACTTTCTCAATCACAGTCCCCACTCCTTCCCTCACCTACCATCTTTCCTCTCATTTCTTCAGTGCTTTCGAAGGCCTGGAAAAGAGATTGAAAAATTCCAGAAAGGAATAGAAGCTGTGACTGAGAAAAAGGGTGTGACATTCAAAAGAACCCAGAAAGAACAAATTGAAGCAACGGTGAAGAAGAATTCTGTCAGAATAGTTCTGAATATTTTCAGTAGTGTGGGGTTGTTTTTTTTTTTTTTTTTGCTATTTCAAATTTTTTTCCATGTCACCTTTGACTATATATTCCACAGAGTAACAGCAGGACTGTAGTTAATGGTACAAATAACCATGGTAGCAAAATGTTGGTAACAATGACCATCCTGAAATAGAATTATTATTATTTCTTCTGTTCAGTTATGTCCTATTCTAGGAGATTGCCAGGACAAGTCCCTCTAGTTTTCTTGGCATGGTTTTTCAGAAACAGTTACCTTAAAAAGCTAATTAGTCCCATCTAATTAACACCCCAGTGATAATTAGGAACATGCACAACTACGCATCTGTCTATGTAAGAAGGCCACAGGTCTGCTTATAGATATTTCAAAGTAGCTGGTCTTCTCTTCTATTTCTTGCATTAACTTGCACTGATTTTCTAAGATAAGACATGTTAGAGCAGGGGAAAAATAAATGTTTTTGTAATTATCCATTCATGAGTTTGGTAAAGATAAAAAGCATCTTGGGATGGGTAGGTAAACTTTTAGAAAAATGAATTATTGAGCTTAATGCTGATTTATTAAAACATTTGTGTTAAAAATGCCCAACTAACATCAAAGGATATATGAGACAGAGAAACAACACATAGGTTTTGAATGATATGAGTTATATCACTTTGGTTTCTGATGCTTTGCTTGGCTGCAATTTTGGCAGCATCTTAAATTTTAATTTCTAAGTCAGGGATAAGTGCAATGACTGGCTTTTGTCTTGTTTTAAACCATCCTTTAGTTATGCGTTACAAATAGTTCTATGTTGCTTCCCATAATGAAGCAATTTATAAGCTCTAAGCATGAAAATAAAGAATGTAAAAAATAAAGTTCAACTGCAAATAAAACTTAGAATAAAACTCAACCAAAATCTTAATGGCTGTGGAAATGCACATGGGCATCCATAGAAGGTTATGCAAAAGAGGCAGATGACCAACTTGCTTCATGACATCATTGTGAAAATGATGTAAATGAAGTATTTAATTCATATAATTTATATGGCAATGCAATGATACATGCAGTGTAAGTTTTATGAAATTGTGCCTTCTACTGAATATGCATGATGGAACAATATAAACAGAAATTTTTAAAGATACCCTAAAACGCATCAGCCCTTGATATAGATAGTAGGCAGTTAAGTTCATTCCATAGGGCAGTTATCTCCATGAACAAGGCTTGCTTCCATGTTTCACCAACAAGCCACTTAGTAGTTGTGTCACAGATAACAAGGCTATTGAAAATAGAGGGTATTTTAGGTTATCGAACCCCTGATTTAAGATAGTTTGATCTTGAACTATATGAAACTTTGAGTAGAAGGCCAACATTCAGAAGGTATTTCCATAACTGACTTTTGAACCACGTATTTCCATTGCATCTGAAACAAAACTGAGTTAGAGGAAATATTGACTTGGGGACAATCCCAGACTGAAATGGTGGCATCTTAAGGAAAACATCCTGCCTGAAACCTCATTGCAAATGTTGAGTAAATGAAACAATGATCCAATTCAACAGAAGACCGTTCATTAGACTGATTATTGTCCTTGACTTTATTTACTTATTGATTACATCTCTAGACCACACAACAATCACAATTCCCTGGGTTGTGCAAATCCATTCAAATATGTCATTAAAAAGAAAATTGTTAAATTCAATATTGTAGCATTATGGGAACAACAATAACAGTGAGATGATTATAATAAAACAGTAAAACTAAACTTAAAGATTTCCTTTGTCCAGTTGATTCCAATTTAGGAAGCGGTGTTCATCTTTGTTTCTTAGAAGAGAAAGCCAGGATTGTCTGAAGACATTTCTGTGGTCATGTGGCCAGCGTGTCTATATGCTGAGATGCACAGAATGCCATTACCTTCCCACCAATGGTACCTATTTGTGTACTTGCATTAGCATACTTTCAAACTGTGAGGTGGGCAGGAGCTGGAGCAAGTAACAAGAACTCACCCATTGCATAGCACTCCCATCTCAGACCTTTCTATCTGATAAGCTCAGTGTCTTTAACCACTGAGCCATCATGCTTCCCGATTACAACAATACTAACAGCAACAAACTAGCAGCAAAACCATAAAAATTTACTCTATTTTGGAAAGAAAAGAAATAACAATTTTCAGTTGGTGCCAGAAATATCCAAATCTGTGTGATAGACAAACTCCTCTGGGGAACCCATTCTTGATAAAAAAAAATACTTCATCTTCTGACTGCTCATCTAGTCTCATTTGGTGGAGGTATCTGAAGAAGATGCTCTGATACAGGTAATAGAATCCAGGTAAGTGAAAGTTGCAGGATATCCTCATAGGGATAATATAGTTCAAAGCTATTTTCAAGTTTTGAAGTTAAAATCAGCAAGCTGACTCTGCCAGTGTAGACTGGAAAATACTGGCATAATTTAACTGGGTGTATCTGGAAATCCAAGTTATGTAGGAACTCAGAATTAGCAGGGATTCATGAAGCCATCCTAGAGTGCCATTCTAAGCCATTCTAGAAGAGACTAGAAGCTATTAGAAGCTTTCAGGGAGAATTTGCTACATATTGTGACAGCTGATAAGGTGAACCAACAAAAAGCTGAAAGCATGGGGAATAACCAATAAGATGCTTAAACTGTACAGGAATAGCTGTTTTTATGTGAGCCCTAAGAAAGACAACAGTTTATGATAGCCATGCCAGATTGAGGGTGTTCTTTCACCAAAATAAAAATTACTGTTCAGTTATTACTATATGTAACAGAGTACAGGAAACAAGAAGTTCACATTTGTTGGCTGGAGCCATTTTAATAATAACTTGCTTGCAAGTTATAAAGCTTGCTTGCAAGTTTTGTCTTCTGTTCACTAAATACACCCTGTGACCACAGTATTCCGTAAGAAACTGTAGCTTTCTTCTGTTGATATGTTCTTATTTTGGGATTAGTAAAAACTTTCAGAATAGTCAGCAATCTAACTTTCCAATTTGAATATATATTTTTTTGAATTGTTAAGCAAACTACAAGGAGGAGGAGGAAGAAAGAAGCAAGTCATTTCTTCATGATTTAAAAAATTGAAAGGGCCTGTGCCTATTTGTCTTATCCTATTTTCTGTACTGCAACCATATTTTCTGTAGGTGATCCTTTCTAGTACATATAAGAACAATAATAAATAGGACCCAAGCTAAATCGATATGTCAGTAGCATGAGAGTTTGCTATGATGTAAACTTGGTTTAATATTATAAGCAACAGATCTCTCCAAAATCTTCAGAGTACTAGCACCTACTAATCGGTGTTAACTTTTTTTTTGTTTTTTTGCTGCAGACTTGTTCTGTCTCCCAGCAATTGCTATTCAGTTTCTGTTACTGGAATATTATGGCACGTTTCTTCAAAAGATTCAACTGGCAATATTTGCATTTAATCATTGTCATCATGGCTACTATAAGTTAGCAAGAGTTTACCATCAAATTTTATTTGTGTTTCCACAAGCTGCTGCATCTGCTGTTATTTTCATTTGAAGAAAAAGGAATAAATATAATACTGAACTTATTAATATGAAGATGAAATAGCAATGATGATGTATCTTGGTAGTATGGTATGTGTTGGCAAGTAGACCAAGTAGTGTTCTTTTTTTTCTTCCTAGTGGAAACTCTTCCTTGAGATCAAACTATGGCTTTCCGTTCCTTTTGCTTGTAGAAATAGAAAAAAGCACAAGAAAAATCATGTCTTGACACTGTTCATTTTAATAAACAGACCCATGTATTATTGACCTAATAAAATATTCTTTTGAAAAAAACTTGTGCATGCTTTTTAGAATACTTGAAATTTAAGTTTCCATTCTATCAGCAAAATTATTCCTTGCTGTTTTTGAAAAGCAAATTGCACATAGCAGAAAAGTTAAAGAACTAGAATATGTTAAATCTTCAAAAGAAAAAGAATAATAGTTTTATTAAATGTGATTACTCCGAATGTGGTTCAGTGGATTATTTTCTATATTGTGCTTAAGACTGCATGCTTACACAAAGGAAGAAAAATAGCTGAGTTTAGAAACAATTTAAAATGAAATATGACATGAATATGAATTCCAGTTTGTAAATTCAGTTTTGTAGCTGAAATGTTTTGGGTCTCCTATGAAATTAGCTTTTTTACCTATGAATATTTTTACCTCCCCTAATAAAAGATACTTGTAATCTACGGCTTAGAAAGCACTGATGGAATGTCAATTTTAAGACAAGAAATGGGGTAAAGGAAAAGTGAGGGAGATTGCAGGCGATATAATTTTTGAAGTCAACCAGGGATAAGAATTGAATTTTCCAAAATCACTCCGAGAATAGAAAGTTCTCAATACTTTGAAGTTATAGAACAAAAGAAAGCCTTATAACCTCAATTGCTGTTTGTAAAGCAAATCAAGGTGTTTACCATAACTAAAATCAATTTACTGCCTTTTGGATTCTTCAAACATAGTTGAAGAGCTTATTGGAGGAAAAGTTGAACAGATCAAAAAAGGAAGTTTTGAAGAGTTGAATTTTAACCCAGCAAATAAGAGGTACATCTATTTATATTAAAGCTCATTTATCATGCTCCAGCTTTGATAAATCCAATACATGATGGTTATTTGTAGCTGCAGTTGCCATTGACCTTGTTAATTCTGGTTATTTTTTCCCCTTTCCTCTAAATGAGAAGTGAGAAAATTATTTCCCACCATTCTTACGGTAGCCCCAATAGGAAGGAAGAAACTCACATGTCAGAAACTGAGCCATAAGCAGTGATGAAATTCAATTTTTTTACTACTGATTCTGTGGGCGTGGCTTGGTGGGCATGGTGTAGCTTGGTTGGTGGATGTGGCAGGGGAAGGATACTGCAAAATCTCCATTCCCATCCCACTCCAGGGAAAGGATACTGCAAAATCTCCATTCCCACCCCACTCTGGGGCCAGCCAGAGGTGGCATTTGCCAGTTCTCTGAACTATTCAAAATTTCCGCTACCAGTTCTCCAGAACCTGTCAGAACCTGCTGGATTTCAGCCCTGGGCAAAAGGGATATCTTTGACATCCTGACATTATCCAGTCTTCTGACTTGAGAATCAGAGAATTACAAGGATCAGGGCTAGTATTCCAAATGTTTGAAGAGTTCTGTACCTAATTTAGGGATAGGCAACCTGATATTCTCCAGCATTTGGACTCTATCAGTCCTAAACACACAATCCAAGGAATTATGAGAACCATCTTCCGAAACATCTAAAAGTCACCAAGTTACCTACTTTCTGATGAAACCACTTCCTGCCAGAGAACTTCTGAGACATGAAAACTTGACTGCCAAGTCATAATGAGGAGCTAACCCATAAGGTCCCCTTTAAATTGACCATGCCAGGACCTCAGTAGAAATAAATCCATTTCAGAAGCTTTCCCACATGGAACTTTTCATAATACTTTTTGTTTAGCCTTAAAGGGATTACAGGGCTGTAAAAAAGGGATGTATTTTTCAGTATGGTTTTGGCATGATTTTGTCAATTGGCTTGAATTCATTCAAGTTGCTAGAGAACACTTCTTGAGGCTTCCATTAATCCATGGAACAGACTATTGATCCCTTTATCCTGCTTTAGTGAGACTGTTGCATCCAAATTACTGGATTCTGCATATTCCATTCAGAGTTCCTATAAGAACCCTAATTCAATACATCTCAAAAGCACCTGACTGGGAAAGTTACTTTATATGAAAGCCCCAGGAAGTGTCACTCATGTTCACGCATGCCGGTTTTCCCTTCTCATAATCAAAATTAATGAAGACCTGAAGAAGGTTCCATATGTTCTGAGATTATGAAGGAGCTTAACGAGAACAAATAAACTGCTGCTGAAACTTGGCAAGATAAAGATACTGTTGACTGTAGAATCTATATCCCTACTTCAGTAATCACTTCCAGATTCTCTTTCAGCAGAGTAGGGTAGGATTTTACTGAAAATCATGTTTTTGAGTTTGTTAGGAATCTCCTCAGCTATGCTTTAAATTTCCTGGTGATAACTAGCTCACAACATGCCTTCCACTATTTGCATGTGTATAGGCAGGCTACAGAGACAGAACTTAGCTTTTAAAGCATATCTTTATAGTAACCATATGCAGTCATTTGGACCTGGGGTTGTGCTCAGAAGATAATTCACATTTAAGTTATTTCAAAAATATGTTTAGCTTATTATGTGGAGCAAGCTGAATTGAACATGTGGGCTCATTTCATTGTATTTACATGTACAATTTCTTGAGAGCTTCAGGGTTCTTTTCAGGAATTATCTACTACTTGATCAGATGGCTTTAACACTTAATCATTTTAAATGACACTGAAACTGCCATGATTGCTAAATTTACCTATGTGTAATAATATATCTTAGATATGCAAATCTGATGTGAAAGCATTATATACCGGTTTTAGATTTAGCTCAATGTAGGTAGTCCTCATTTAATGAACACTTACTGACATTCAAACGTATGATGGCGTTGAATGAGTGATATTAATGATTGGTCCTCGTAGTTGTGGGCATTGCAGCATGCTGAAGTCATGTGATTACAATTTAGGTATTTGGCATTTATGATATCGCAGTGTTCTCATGGATCTGTGGTTGCCATTTGAGACCTTTTAGCAACAAAGTCAATGGGGAAGCCAGCAGGAAGTCGCAAATGGTGACCATCTGATGTCACACTCAAAAATGGTGCAGGATTTTCTTAATGATGGCAATCAGAAGGGCCAGAACAGTCTCATGAACATTGTGCTTTATGACCACATCATAAAGCACAATGTTCATGTGACTGTTCTGGCCCTTCTGATTGCCATCTGTGCTTCATGATAGTAATTCATACTGGAGCACAGATTACCTGTATCAGAGTCAATATGGCCAGCAGGAGGAGGAGATGGACACATTTGGACAAAAAGGGAGTGGAACTTGATGTTTAGGATCTGACAAATGAATATATGAAAACGGTACTGAAATCCAAACATGGGATCTTTGTGCTGATTGTAAAGCAGCACTATATCTATGTAATCGGCACTTCTCTCTTTATAATCTTGATTTATTTCTATTCCAGTTTTTAGGGGCTTGTAAACAAAGAGGTGGGGACTTGAGTATTGAGTAACAGAAAGTAAATGCTGCACTTTCCCCTCATGTAGAAAGTCTGCTGAAGTTTACTCCCCCACCCAGACCCTTGAGCACTTAGGGATGGGATGATCCACAAAAACAGGTTTACTGAAGTCTCAGCAGTCCAAACCAAAAATTTAGAGTTGACACTCAAGATAAAATATCAAACTAAGAAAGTCAATGAGTCTGGCAGTAGCAGTTTGAAACTTGTTCTTCTTGCACCAATGGTTTCAATAATTCTCCCAGCACTTGGCTGTGACCATATAAGCAAAAACCTTATTTGAGTAGTCTCTGGCCCCTTCCTTCCCTTTGAGGAAGGGTCTCCAACATGAAGAATTAGTTCTCTTTTAGGGCAATGAGCTAAATTCCAGCCAGCAGACTAGAGGGATCGGGAAATCTATTTATACAGATCTGATAAGGATAATTCTAGCAGGCATTTCTGTTAGATATTGAATGGACTGACATAAGGACCAATCAGTGGCCCGAAGTCAGAGTGGGAAAATTAAGCGCGCATCAGTGGCTGAAGCCCCGTGGCTTCAGCTGAGCCGCGGCTTTGACCGAGCTGCCCCGGTTTGGTTTGCCATTGCTTTTGCTGGAGCTAAATAAAGAAGAAAGAACCACTTTTGAGCATCCTGCTTCTTCTCTCCACCCACTATTTTACAATTTCCTCTACAGATTCTCTTTGTCATCTTCTGTCTCTCCCTCAGACTTCTTCTCACTCCCTCCACCCCAACCTGCCATTTCTTCTGAGTAGCCTTCTTGTTTAGCAAGTACTGAGTCTGCAGGCATTTAGAACGTTGATTACAAGGAGACTGATGCTGTTTCTTCACTGCAAGGTGAAATAACAGAATTTCCAGCTTTTCTATTTTTTTTTTCTAATTAGCCAACTGGAGGAAATGCTGATTGGGTAGGAATGTTCTCATCATTTTGAAGGTTGATAGCAGCAACTCATGGTCCACTTCAGATGATTTTTGAGGAATTGGAGAATAGAAACAGTAGTGGTTGTGTGGAAGCAGCTCCTTTCTTCATGATGACGTCTTTGAATGTTGCTTCTTTCTTGTATGTAAGAGGAAACAATACAACTGAACAGCTGAAATTATTTAAAAATTGGAACGAAGGATATGAGGGTTCCATGATGTCATTTTAAATGGTTCTGTTATAGTGACTTAAGAGTACAGTGTTTCCCCGAAAATAAGAGCCTGTCAACCTCGCTAGTTTTGCTTTGCCGCTTCGGTTGTCATAGAAACGGAAGGAGGGGGGTTTATGCTCACACGGGCTTTCTAAGAAACTTTCTGAGAAACGAAACCTTTCCTTAAGCTGTTATCAGTCCAACGGACACTGCATTCCTGGATGCTGACATGGCCAGACGTCTGCTCCCACCTGACCTCTGGAAGACCTGTGGATTGGATGATTTATGGTGCACAAGGGAGGGGGATGCTTTCTAATTGTAACTTTCACGCGTTTTGCTTCAGAACCCTGCTTTCTATGGTTGCGTTCATTTCATATCTAGTAAAAGTACCAGTTAATCTCTGATGGAATCTGGGTCCTCCTTTCCTGGATACTGAAGGAAGCATACCTGACAATAAGCAGGGTTCTCATCACAGCCATCCCGGATCACACCGAGGGGGCTGAAAAAACTACAGAATGTCTGATCAGGGAAGTGATACAGAACAGATGGGGGCATATGGCTCGGCAATGTCTTCATACCAGCAACCCGAAGAGGCTGCGATATGGATGGAGAATTTACAGCTGAAGGAACCGAGGGAAGAGCCAGCCCGATGGTCGACAGGGGTCGGAAGGTTGCCGGACCTGAGAAAGACCCCCCGTGGAGTAACAACCTCCAGACCCCGAAAAGGAGAAGGCGTGTGGCTGCAGGAGCAGAAGGAACGCCTCAAAATGGAGCAAGCCCTTCAACTCATTCGTGAGATTGATGAAAGCCGAAAAGCCCGTGAGTCTTATGCATACCCTGGGGGGGGGGGAAGAAGAAGACTCTAAAATAGATCCTGAGGAAGGAGTTTGTGGGGGAGAGGAAGAGAGAGCTGACGAAGATATATCCCAGGCATTGGGTGGTCAAATGAGGGATGCAGCAGTCCAGGGGCCCCCAGCCTTACAGGCCCCACCCCGCAGGTGGAAAAAACCTAAAATTCCCCCCCTTCCTGGAAAGTATGATGGGAACCCAAAAACTTTGGGATTTTTCTTAACCCAAGTGTGGAATCACATGCAAGACTGGGGCGAGGACTATTTGTCAGATGCAGCCCGAGTGAGATGTGTCACCAGTGCTTTAGAGGGGGTGGCAGCTGAGTGGATGGTGGTACTCCACAATAACAATTCCCCCCTGCTGCGGAATTACAACCAGTTTATGGCGGCCCTTAGGAGGCGTTTCGAGGACCACCTAGCTGAGCGAAAGGCGAGGCTCCGTATGAAAAGTATCCAGCAAGGCCGGAGATCGGTGGCGGAATACACCCAAGAATTTCGGGAGCTAGCGCCATACATGACAGGGTGGTCAGAGGTAGCCTTGCTGGAAGGTTTCAAAGACGGGCTGAATGATGAAATCTACCACGACTGTAGAGCACGGGGGGTTCCCGAAGATCTGGACAGTTGGTACATAGCATCTGAGGATGCAGAAATCAAGATAAGCCGTAGCCGACTAAGGAGGGGGCGTGCCGGGGAACCCTCATTCTCCTACCACCGCAAGGAAGTCCCAAAGATGGCTGGGGGAAGGCCGGAAACCAAACCCAAGCTGAAGCCTTTCACTTGTTTTAAGTGTGGCATGGAAGGACACTGGGCCGCTGAGTGCTCTTCCAGGCCAGTGCCAAAACCTGCCAGCAGAGCGCCAAAGAAGATGGACAAAACACCCGCAAAAGTTCGTGAAGTCGCGCTGGAGGGGGAAGTTGTAGAGTTCGCTCCCTGGACCAAGGGGGAGTTGGGAACTCCAACCAACGCAGACGACAGCGAGACCGACTCCGACTCCGATGATCTGGTGAGTCACACTGAGGGGCCCCTACTCATCCCCATAGAACTTAAAGTACCATCCACAGGGGCCCATGCACAGATGCCGGCCTTATTAGACTCTGGGTGCACCAGGTGCATTATCAGCCCGAAAGTAGTAGAAAAGATGGGCCTGGGACTGAGGGAGCTGAAAAGGCCTATTGTATTCTGCCAGCTAGATGGGTCGATGGCAGGCGGGACCCCAACTAGTTCCGTAACGGAACCCATTGAAATGAAATTAGGGGACCAAGTAGAGACTCTCAGTTTTGTGGTGGCCCCTAGCATGGAACGACCCCTCATTCTCGGCTTGCCCTGGCTACGGAAATGGAACCCGCGAATTAACTGGAAAACGGGGGTTCTGCGCATTCGTGCTAGTAAGCCACCGCCTAAAGGGAAGGAGCCCCCCCCTTGAAGACAGAGGGGGCCCTGAATAAGCGGAGATGGCAATAGACCACATAGAGGGGGAGGAGAAAATTCCAAAAGAGTATTGGGATCTCCGTGAAGTTTTTAGCGAGAAGGCCTTGGATGTGCTGCCCCCCCACAGGGCTACAGACTGTGCTATTGAGATACTCCCGGGAGTGAAGCTCCCTAAGCCAAAGATTTATCCTATGACCCCTCGTGAACTGGGGGAACTACGAAATTTCATTGACAAAAACCTAGAACGGGGCTTCATCCAACCAGCCAGACCACGAGTGGCCGCACCAGTTTTATTCAGAGAAAAGAAAGATGGTTCCTTTCGTTTGGTAGTTGACTATAGGAACCTAAACGCGATTTGCGTAGAAAACGTCTACCCCTTACCTCTCATGAAGGACATGTTGGCTCACTTAGGGAAGGGGAAGATTTTTACCAAATTGGATTTACGGGAGGCTTATTACAGGGTGCACATCAAGGAAGGGGATGAATGGAAAACTGCATTTAACTGTCCGCTGGGGTGTTTCCAGTTCCGAGTGCTCCCGTTTGGACCACAAGGGGCTCCCGCAGTATTCATGCAATTAATCAATGAAATTTTGCATGAGCATTTGTATAAGGGGGTGCTCGTTTATTTGGATGACATTCTTATCTACTCTGACAACATGGCCAACCATGTGAGATTAGTACGCACTGTCCTGAAAAAACTTAGGGCTGCTGAACTGTATGCAAAGCTTTCTAAATGTGAGTTCCACCAAACCAAAATTGACTATCTTGGCTATCGCATATCCCCGGAGGGAATAGAAATGGACCCTGCCAAGGTTCAGGCGGTGTTAGAATGGACAGTGCCACGCACCCGCAAGCAGTTACAGAGTTTTTTGGGATTTGCTAACTTTTATCGACAGTTCATCCCCTCGTTTGCCAAAATCGCATTGCCAATAACTAATCTCCTGAAAACCAAGGGTGAAGAAAAACCAAAACCCTCCAAACCTCTTGAATGGACTATGGACTGTCAGGCAGCATTCGAAAAACTGAAACGGCTATTTGCTGCTGAATCAGTCCTTAAGCACCCGGATATGGATGAACCTTTCGTGGTACAGGCGGATGCCAGTGATGTCGCAGTAGGGGCCGTACTTCTGCAAAAGAATGCGGATGGAAAATTACAGCCTTGTGCCTACACGTCCCGGAAACTATCCGAAACCGAAAGGAGATGGGCCATATGGGAAAAGGAGGCTTTCGCTGTACGCTGGGCACTTCTAACCTGGAGGCATTTTCTCGAAGGAGCTAAACATCCTTTTGAAGTTTGGACTGATCATAAAAATCTTGAGGCTTTGAAAACCCCACGTAAGCTGTCACCAAAACAAGTGCGCTGGGCCCAACACTTCAACCGTTTTAACTTCACTTTGCGCTACCTTCCTGGCGGGAAGAATTTCATGGCAGATGCTCTGTCCAGATTGCCTCAATACAACAGCACCAGGGAGGAAGTTGTCCGTCCAATTGTCCCGTCAGCCCAACTGGCGGCACCAGTGACTACCCGAGCACAATCGAAAAGTGACCCAAGCCTGTCGGGTGATTTGCTCCAGCAACTAAAAGAGACTTTAAAAACCGATGAGTGGTTCCAAGCCCACTCAAACGAATGTACACTTCGTGATGGACTAGCTTGGGTTGGAGCCAAATTGTATGTCCCAGCTAATTTACAAGTAACTGTTTTGAAACACGCCCATGACTCCAAGGTGGCGGGACACTTCGGATTTGTCATCTCGTCAAAAGACAGTTTTGGTGGCCCGCACTCAAAAAGGACACAGAGGCATATGTCGCGAGTTGTCCAGTGTGTGCCTCAGCTAAGAGACCTCCCGGGAAGGCACCTGGTCTTCTCCAAAGTGTGGCCAAACCCACTGCTCCTTGGAAAGAAATATCCATGGACTTCATTGTAGACCTTCCCGAAAGTGGGGGTTGCACAGTTATATGGGTAGTAACTGATCTGTTTTCCAAACAGGTGCATTTTATCCCATGCACTAAGATCCCATCAGCAAAAACCCTTGCTAAGATGTTCATTCAACATGTATATAGGCTACATGGAGCACCAAAACGTATAATTTCAGACAGGGGAGTACAGTTCACCTCCAGCTTTTGGAAAGAGTTCCTAATGTTGATAGGCTCCGCCCAAGGACTAAGCTCCGCCCACCACCCCCAGACCAATGGGGCCTGTGAAAGAACCAATGGCGTGCTAGAACAGTATTTAAGATGTTATATAAACTACCAACAAGACAACTGGGTGGAATTACTGCCATTCGCAGAAGCGGCATATAATAATTCCGTACATAGCAGCACAGGTTTCACTCCTTTCAAGGTGGCTTCTGGGCAAGAGTTTGTGCCAATCCCAGAGTTACCTCATGATGACCCACAAAACCCTTCTCTGATTGAGTGGATCGATCAGCTACGAGCGACTTGGGCAGTGACTTGTAAAGCGTTAGATGATGCTCACCAAGCCCATAAAGCCCAAGCCGACAAAAGGAGATGCCCTGCACATGCTTATCAAGTGGGGGACATGGTTTATCTGTCTACCAAGTATTTACAAACTCCACAGAAATCAAAAAAGCTTGGTCCTAAGTATGTGGGCCCTTTCCCTGTTACTCGGATCATTAACCCAGTCACGGTTGAATTAGATTTACCCAAGAACTTGCGACGAATTCATCCAGTGTTTCATGTTAGTTTACTGAAACTGGAACAATCATCCTCTCTACGTCCGTCCAAGGAACCTCCTCCTGTTCCCATCCTCATTGAAGGGGAACAACACTTTGAAGTAAAAGAGATTTTGGACTCTAGAAAACATCATGGGGAAGTACAGTATCTCGTAGCCTGGAAGCACTTCCCGTTATCACAAGCTGAGTGGGTGAATAAACGTGATGTTAGGGCACCTAGAAAAGTGCAGCTGTTCCACACCAAATACCCTGATAAACCTTGAAACATGATGAGTATTAATTGTTGTGATATTACCTCTTCTTTTCTCTGTTTCAGGATTAGAAGCTGTCTCTTCTGAAGGGGGGCCGAATGTCAACCTCGCTAGTTTTGCTTTGCCACTTCGGTTGTCATAGAAACGGAGGGAGGGGGGTTTATGCTCACGCGGGCTTTCTAAGAAACTTTCTGAGAAACGAAACCTTTCCTTAAGCTGTTATCAGTCCAACGGACACTGCATTCCTGGATGCTGACATGGCCAGACGTCTGCTCCCACCTGACCTCTGGAAGACCTGTGGATTGGATGATTTATGGTGCACAAGGGAGGGGGATGCTTTCTAATTGTAACTTTCGCACGTTTTGCTTCAGAACCCTGCTTTCTATGGTTGCGTTCATTTCATATCTAGTAAAAGTACCAGTTAATCTCTGATGGAATCTGGGTCCTCCTTTCCTGGATACTGAAGGAAGCATACCTGACAGAGCCTGTGTTATATTTTTTTTTGAACCCTGAAATAAGCGCTTGGCCTTATTGCCATGTGCTCAAAAGCCCAATTGGGCTTATTATCAGGGGATGTCTTATTTGGGGGTCAGGTGGGGAAACAGGTTAGCTGAGAATTTTATGGATGTTTGACTCAAAACAGAGTTCTCTAATCCCATAAGAGTGCTGCTATCAGTGACTTTGAGTAGATATGCATCAATTTCATGATTCTTCAATAGATATAGCTCAAATAGATTTCCTGGGGAAATAAATGTTAAGTTACAACAGGACATGGGAAGTGGAACTATTCACAAAGCTATTCTCAAAACTGTGCAATTCCATTGGGGGAAAGAAGTCATAAAAACATACCATTAATTTATAGTCATTTTGTAAGAAAAAATAAAATAAAAGTGATAATAGGAAAGATGAGAACATGGGAAAGAGACCAGAATCTCTCCTTCTTCTGACAAAATGATATACTTTTACCATTTTATGCTAATCGATCCAATGTTTCATCTCATGTCTAAAATGCTATTAAAGACTGCCAGGCCTCTCTTATAGTGTTCTGCAGTATGCCTATACTGTAATTAGAAAAAAAAAATCATATCCAGATATTCCAATTTATTTAAAATTTAATTGACCTAAGAAAGAGCCCCTTTTTGCAATTAGTAAGAAGATTTTTTTTTTGGTCATGGTTTTCTGAGCTCTTTCTTCTTCCATGAAGCAGCTCGCCCAAAAGCACATGACAAGAAAAAATAATGACTATAAAAACCAACTCTACATCATTTTTCTTCTTTTTGCTCTTCTTTATGCTTGCATAGCAGAAAGTATGCTGAAATAAACTCATTAACTTCATAGGTGGCCTGTTTTTTTAAAAAAAGAAAGGAGGGAAAAAAAACTCATAGTTTTTAACATTGCAAAGAAAAGAAGAATTGCCGACTTACTGTGTAGAATACATCATCCTTAGTGCATTTTGCTGTGTTGGTTTCCCCCTACTGCTTTAGAAAATACTGTGCGTAATTTTCTCCAACCTTCAGCCTGCTCTTAGGATCTCCATTAGCACAGCAGCAATAGTGGCACTTTGCCAGGACTCTGGTTCATCCCTCCATTTCACCTTTCTCTGACAACACACACAGTAGGCATGATTATTACCACAGCAAGTCCGAGTGGCTTCAAAATTGCCATCTTGCTTCTTCCCTTCTATTCTGGTACTGAATAGTGAGACCACATTGAAATGAAATGCGATTGACTGTTTTTCCGATGGATTTGTTTGCTCTCCAGCAGTAATTGAGCTTTCCGTTTAATGAGATGAGTGAATGAAGAAAAATTATCCTTGGGAGTACAGCTCTTTAAGACATCTTAACTTATTTTGGTATCTTATGATAGCATCTGGACTCGGTAAATCAGGATAGACAGAAGTGATACCCAAGGATTACGGTAGCTTTTGCTGCTTCCTAGTCTTTCTGGATTGTTGCAGCTTTTCCCCCCTCCCTGCCATGGTATTTGTTAAAAAAAACTCCTTGATACAAGGCTGTGTTTCTCAACCTTGGCCATTTTAAGATGTGTGGTCTTCGGATATGTGGATTTTAGCTCCCAGATAACTCATGTATGGAATTCAACTCCCAGATATAAATCAGTATACAATGTAATGAGCAGTATAACATTTTTCTCCTTCTCCTTTCAATGCATACTTATTTTCTTTACAAATAGGTAATAGATACATACCCGTCCCTCATCCCACAACTCTATAGGGTTACAGTGCTGAAATTTCATTTGTTGGGAAATGCAAAGAAAAGCCTTCCTAAAATCTAAGTATCTGCCAATGAATTTATTCTTAGGTGAAATAACTAAATAGTCAATGTATCAGACAATGTAAGTAGCATATATGTTATTTCTAAATGCATGCTACACTTTTATTTTCCCCTATTTATTATTTAAAATATTTGCATCTAACTTTCCATTTAAGAAAAAAATACAAACAAAGCAGTATTTTAAAACAATGGATTAAACCATAGATTAAAACACTGTAATATATGGAGAAAGAGAAAGAAGAAGAGAGGGTGGAGGAGACTATACTATAAATTAACCAATGAAATATGAACAGTTAAAGAAGAGATAAACAATTTAAAAGATCAGTGCAGCATTAACAAACTTTGTGAATTAAATTGTCTTTTCTTGGGCCTGAAAAATAAAACAAGTAGCAGGAAGTCTACATCTGGAGTACCTTTCAGAACTAGGGAACTTCCACTGAAAAGACCTTCTCCCACTCAAGCATAGGACAGCAGGACCGCCAAAGATGATGTTAGGATACGAGATGAAAGAGGCTTTCTTCCATGGAAGCATCCTGGGAAGATAAATAACCTAGGGAAGCATATGATTGGTTCTTTGAAAGGCACAGCAGTCTAGACCAGGGGTCTCCAACCTTGGCAACTTTAAGACTTGTGGACTTCAACTCTCAGAATTTACTGGCTAAGGAATTCTGGGAGCTGAAGTCCACAAGTCTTAAAGTTGCCAAGGTTGGAGACCCCTGATCTAGACCACAGGGAGAATGGATCCCAAAAGAGGAGGCATATTATTTCTAGATTGCAGAAAGCCTTCAGAAATGGTGCCATGCCACATATAGGAGAACGTACAAGCCACCTCTCTTCAAAGCAGCCATGTTGTTTGTAAAATTCATATGATTTCTTTGGCACTGGTATGGTTCCTGGCTATTTCACAAGGCTTATTGCCAAGTGGCGTATGGGCAGAATAGCTATTTCCACTTATAGTTGTATCATATTGGTTCTTCAACAGAAGGACACAACCTGGAATGGGTGGGGAAGCCCCAGTGATTTGGCTGGTGACTGTTCAAAAGAGTCCTTAATATTTCTTAGACATAGAGTTATATATGTTGTTGACTGAGTGTAGAGAAAGGATGTGTTGGCTTGGAATAGGGCCACATTTCTTTTTTTAAAAAAATAGCTGTCAAAAGAGGCACAATCATAATGATGATGATGCATCAATTTCAATTGGACACAGTAGAACTGTACTTTATTTCATTATTGTCGGTGGAATTAAAAAGGTGGTAGGATAAATTTGATAAGCTACTTTAAGGTTACTTACTTCATTTCCAAACCAAGAAAAACAAAAATTTGTTCCTATGCTTTGGTATGTGTACTACTGAACAGTGGTGTGATTCAAATGCTTTTACTACCGGTTTTGTGGGAGTGGCTTGGTGGGCGTGGCATGGCTTGGTGGGCATGGTAGGGGAAGGATACTGTAAAATCTCCATTTCTTCCGCACTCCAGGGGAAGATACTGCAAAATCCCCATTTCCTCCCAATCAGCTGGGACTCAGCAGGCAGAGAATAGATGGGGGCAGGGACAGGTCAAGGGTGGTATTTACCGGTTCTCCGAACTACTCAAAATTTCTGCTACTGGTTCCCCAGAACTGGTCAGAACCTGCTGAATACCACTTCTGCTACCTAAGTCAGAAAGCACAGTTGGGGCCTCTAGGGCAAATATTGAGACCATTTGTAGCCCACATAGAAGCACAAAAATATATTTTTAACCTTAAATTTAAATAATTTTCCTTCTTGTACAGGAGTTGCTGAAATGCAACCACATTAATTCTTATGATATAAATAATGATACCTGTCATCTCTTTTCCCATGATCTTTTGGGATCATTGCTAAGTTGGTATTGAAAAGATAGATGATGTTGTAAGATGACATTTCGCCCCAGACGGATACCAAATATGGGCACCTAGAAAAGTGAGACATCCATTTAATTACAGTCCCTTCTTGTTTTATCAGGTTAGCATTACAAGCCAGCAGGAAAAGAAATGTTAACTTTCTCGTGTTGATTCTGTCTTTATAAAGAAAACAAGAATGGATTAAGACAAGTAAGTAAAACAGTGGAGAAAACCTTTTAATGAGGTTTCTGATTGTGTAGTGCTTTTCAAGTTATACATACACAGCAGGCAACTTTTATCTCGCTAAATTATCTTGCAACAGATAATGAAGCTGTTGTTTGGGATTCCTGAGGTATATAACAGATGGCACTAAAGTGGAACTGTGGGTGATAGTCAAAGCAAGGAGGAGAAATTTTTTTGAAGTTGTTATATATAGATGGCACAGAGGTGAAAATGTTTCTTTCTGGCTCGGGAAAAAATAAATACCGGTATCAAATACACAGCTGCAAAATAGAAAAAGAGGCCAAGAGGGCATGCTTGAAAGGAGCTATAACTAGCTTCTGAAGTATGTCTTCTATGGGATACCAAAAAGGACTAATCAGTATGGTTATTATCCCTGGGTATGACTAATTTACCTATTTTCTGTTTTCTCTTGTAAAAAATGTTAGTAACAGTATTTTTCTTGATATTTTAGAGGCACTGTGATTTTGACTGTAATTTCAAATTGCTTTAGAACTAAATCTTAAATCCAATTGTTAAATTACTCTGAGTTGACTTCAGTAGAGTTAACTCAGAGTTAGATCTTAAACAAAATATAAATACCCATAGTCAGGCAAATTCTTTTCTGGGACCAAGCAGATATTTCCCAGATTATAGATGACATTTGAAATCTGCTGAAAATCCAAGAGTCAGGGTAAGGTAAGAGTATATACATATATATGTGAGAATATATGAGAATATATATATGAGAACCTGCTAGCCCAGGGGTGTCAAACTCGCAGGACACGGGCTGAATGCATCACACGCTGGCCATGCTCACCCCTGGTTTAGCAAATGGGGGAAAAGTCATGATATGTCACATGACAATGACGCGAGTTTGACACCCTAGTTTGACACCCTTCAGATCCAGAGGAAACATTGGGAATCTATCTTGATAGTATTTCCCCTAGAAATGGGAGCTAGGTTGATGTGAACTGGCTCAGCTTCTCAAGCCCTCCACAGTCCTTTGTACTCTTGGAGTGACATATCAGTAACCTTGCATCAGTGCATTGTTTGCATGTAGAAGGATCCTTACTGGGTGGTATCTGATTTGCTTTTATCCTAGAAATTACTGCTTTGAATCATATGATTGAAATGGTATAAAAATATTTGTAATACTTCTTTTGGAACAGACAAATAAATTTGAAGCCTTACGCAGTCAATGGCATAAACTATGATCAATGACCAACGCATATTTTTTTTAAAAAAAATTGATTTATATGCCGCCCTTCTCCGGAGACTCTGGGCGGTTTACAATGTGTTAAGCAATATCCTTCATACTTTTGTATATTTATACAAAGTCAGCTTATTGCCCTCACAAACTGGGTCCTCATTTCACCTACCTTAGAAAGGATGGAAGGCTGAGTCAACCTTGAGCCTGGTGAGATTCGAACTTACAGTAGTTGCAGACAGCTGATGTTAATCACAATGCTTTTAGTCTGCTAAGCCACTAGGCCCTATTAAGAAGCCTTTCTCACTGTAGGTAATGTAAGTATCTCTATGAATCAGCTTCAACCCGTTTTTCACCTGCACCTGCTTTTGACCTATTTCTTGTCTTGAATGGGGCAGCTTATGCATGCAACAAACAAACACAATTTACTAGTTCTGATTCTTCTAATAAATGATTGAAGAGAAATATACTACCTATGTTGTGCGATATGACCATCAAGGAAGTTTTCTTTTTCTTAGGACCTATAGGACACAACTCAGTATAACATATACAGGGTTTTTTTTTAATTTTTAATTGAAAATTGTACTAATAATAGTAAAAGACAATGCAAATTAAACCGAGAAAGAAATAGACGAATGAAAGAGAAAAGATAGTGCAAAAATAAAAAAGAAAGAAGAGAAAAATATTTTAAAAAGTTGCTTTCAATCTTCATCATAAGTGCAAAGAAACCCAGTACTCCCCTACCCTCTGTAAGGTTATGTACAAGTATCTCTTCTTCCCGTAACCAACCCATATTTAACACAAATTTGTAAATTATTAACATTTGTGCCCTGGTATCAGCAAACAAGTCCATAAAGGACTTTCCAGAACTTTATAGAAATATGTCTTGTTTTAATCTTGGTCCAAGAAATCAAGTTTGACTTCCTTCCTGTTGCTTCTAACAATCTTGGTCTTTAATTCATTCAGAGGTTGATGTAGGATTTGATCTCTCTTCAAATGCTCTTTTTTTTTTTTTTTGATCCTTTAGCAAACCTCTTTTTCTGAATCTAGTAAGGAATCATTATCCAGGTCATTCTTTTGACTTATCATTTGTATTTCATTGTTAATTGTCATCTCTGTTAGGGTCGCCATGATGAACGGATGGGAAAATAGTGGGGCTCTTTGGAACCCCACAAAACCCCCATCTTTTAAGTCACTGCTGGCAAGTCTGCAGACTTAACCTGTCCTGAAGGGACAAGGGATTAGAGAGGGACCCCTTGGACGGCCGAGAGGAACGGGCAGGTTCTTCGGGGCCAGAGGATTACCCTCTGCGCTGCTGTGGTGGGAGATGCAGCCATGGTGTCTGCCCCAAAGCCTTGGCAGCCAGGACAAGCAAAGTGCAGGAGGAGACATAGGAGCAAGATGTTTGAATGCCGGGTGAGTAGGATAAGCCCAGGCGAGAACAGTCTTCAGACATTTAAATACTAATAATGCCCTGGCTCCAACAGTGGCTAAGAACTATTTGGGCAAAGAATTTAAACAATTAACAAGGAGAAGACCCATTAAAGGACAATAGCACCAATTAACTGCTTTTGGAATTTAACATCCCTTTGGATGGATTTAAAATTTGACATTTTCTTGGTCTTCAATGAAAATGGATTAGCTTGGGAGGGGAAGAAGGAGAAGAGGAAACAAGCAGAATGTTGTTTTAAAGCTGTGAGAATAACAAGTGGAGGAAGTTAAAATGGCTGAGAGAGTGAAAGTACAAATTGCATCTGTGGAAAGTTTGCTGTTTAAAGAAGAAACTTTGTCTCTTGCTTACAGAATTGGATTATTTTGAGAAAAAATTAAGGAGGCTTGATTTTAAATGCACTGCAAAGATTTTAAACTGTCTTTGGACTATTTATAGACAGTTGGAAAGAAGAAATTAATTGGAACAATTAAAATCACTGATTAATGGTGTTCTAACATAAGGGAAGGGCGAAGCCCCACAAGAAGACATGATGATACCAGATATGGAATACAAAAGAACTAAATCCTTTAATCTTTATAACTTTATTGATATTGGAACTGAAAAGGGGAAAAAGAAAGAAAGTTTGGACATATTAGAGAAAGAAAACCAGAATATACTGGGTAGCAAGATGAGAAAAGTACCACAGTTTGATTAACATGGATGTAAATACTTTCTATGTAATTGATGTCTAAATAATGTAAGGAGGAGCGTTCCTCCTGCTTCTTTCTCTTTTCTACTTTTTCTTTCCTTTTTAAATATATCCTCTTATTATATTCCTCTCTTTTTGTTTTCTTTTTTTCCTTTCTCTTTTTGAACCTTTCTTTTTGATTTTTTTCTGCTATACTTTTATTCCTTTTTTCTTCTCTCTTTCTCTTTCCTATTTTTACCTTTCATTATTTTTATTAAGAGAAGTGATTTTCAAGGTGGGGAAAATGTGATTATAAAAAAACTACAAGAAATATGAAGGTTATGAATGAATTTTTGATTATTAACAAGAATTGTTGATAGCTCTAACGAATACAGAAAATTGTTTCTTTAAAATGGTTTAAAATATTGTAGAAATATTTATAGAAAATAAGAAAACATGAATAAAGCTTTGAATATTACCAAGAATTGTTTATAGACTTCATGACTATTTTAAAGTGAGAAATGTCATTATAGAAAAACTACAAAAAATGTAGATATTTTGAAAGAATTTCTTAATTAAAATATTAATAAGTGTTCTAATGGTTACAGAAAATGGATTTGAAAGTGGTTTAAAATGTTGTTTATCTACAATAAATAAGAGAATGGGAATGAATTTTTGAATATTAATAAGACTTGTTTATAGATTTTATAACTATGGTAAATGGGTTTTTAAAATGGTTTAAAATGTTGTTTTACATAGAAAAACAAGAAACAAATAAGAAATGAGAGAAATTTAAAGAAAATTAATAGTTTAGGAGAGTAGGAGAGAAGATATATACTAAAATGCATTATTAGTTTAAATTGGCAAAGAAGTATGATTTTGGGGATCAGATGACTAAAGCTAAATTGTGAATTAGTCAAATATAAGGTTAGGAGTGGAGGAAAGCATTTCTGGAGAACAGCTGATTAAGCTGTGAACCAGCCAAAAATAAACTTAGGAGGAGTGGAGGAGACAATGCTGGGGACCAGTTAAAGCTAAACTGTGAACCAGCTAAATATAAGGTAAGACGTGAAGGAAAGCATCCCTGGAAAACAGTAAATTATGCTGTGAACCAGTTAAAAATAAACTTAGGAAGAGAGGAGGAAGCAATATTGGGGAGCAGTTAAAGCTAAACTGTGAACCAGTGAAATATGGGTTAGCAGTTGAGGGAAGCATCCCTGGAAAACAGCTGAAAAGCTGTTATCCAGCCAAAAATAAACCTAGGAGGAGTGAAGGAGAAAATGTTGGAAAGCAGTTAAAACTAAACTGTGACCCAGCCAACAAATAAGGTTAGGAGTGGAGGAAAGCATCCCTGGAAACCAATCAAACTGCAATCCAGTTAAAAATAAACCTAGGAGGAGTGAAGGAGATATTTTTGAAGAACAGTTACTGACTTTGAAATGTTCTTAAGAGAGGAATAAAATACTTTATGGTGATTAATAGACGTGAGTTAAAAGAAACATTGACTTTATTTGGGTCTTTGAAGTAAAGTAAATATATGAAATACTGATTATTAAAATGATAAATGAATATTATAAAGAACTGTTTAGAGTTGAAGTTTAAGATTTAGTGTGATCGCATAGTAAAATACTAAATGTTAGAATAAGATGCTAGATTGAATGATAAAAATTGGGTTTAGATTTGTTCTTTTTTCTTCTTTTTTTTTCCTTTAAGATGTTAACTGATGAAATTTGGAATTTATACTTATTTTATACTGGATCAAACCCTTGCTCTAAAAAGATGCTGTTTTATGTTTAAAAATAAAAAAAAAATTCAAAAAAAAATGGTCATCTCTGTTTCATAATTTACATTTTAAAAACATTTTATAGCATTTCAATTGCTTTATATTCTAATATTTCTATATCAGATGAAGTTTCTTTCAGTTCTTTATCCTGTAGACTTCCAAGGTATTTTCTTTCACATTCATTATTTGTTCCATAATATCTTTTTGGAAATTATCTGTAGAAACAAACATCATTTTTTTAAATATAACTTTTTATTATTTTTTTATAAAAACAAACAAACATTTAGTACATTTGTCGCCCGCCCCCTGTGACATCTTGGTGTTATCTTCAGTCCTTCTTCTTCTTCTTCTTCTTCTTCTTCTTCTTCTTCTTCTTCTTCTTCTTCTTCTTCTTCTTCTTCTTCTTCTTCTTCTTCTTCTTCTTCTTCTTCTTCTTCTTCTTCTTCTTCTTCTCCTTCTTCTTCTTCTTCCAAAAAAGGAAATTTCTTCTATCTTGATCTTTATACAAACCATTTTAATATCTCCTTACTAAGACAAAATTCCATCAATTTTTAAAATATAATCATAAAACTTTTATCTTTTATATCTCTTTTCCAACCAATAATAAAAACAGTTCCATATCCTATAATACTCTATCTCTTCCCTACCTTTAATCATTGAAGTCAATCTATTCATTTCTGCACAAGCAGACATCATTATTGACATTATAGCTGCTGTTTTCTGATTCCATTTGTCAAATATGGAAATACCTGCAGTATTTCACATATCATACCATTTTCTATTGTTTTGTTTCAATGCTGACCAACAACAAAAAGAAAGCCATTCTCTGTTTTGTTTCCTTTTTCTCATTTCTGCTTGGATCTTCAGTTCTTCTACGGTCCAATCATAGAAACTTTATTTTCTTATTACTTAAGATAGACTACATCCTATGACAGTGCTATTTATTTATATAACTATTTCCAGAATCTTATAGCAAAAATCATAGCATTCCATATTTGTCTGATTTCTTAATTCATTTATAACTTTTTAAGTTAAAATCTTATTTAGCTTTTTGCTGCTTATTTCAAATTGTTTACGTTCTTAAGTTTATAATTATTATTTTTCTTTTATTCTGGGATGAAAGTAAATTTACCAGATGGCTTTGTAAATTTGTCATTTTGAAGATCTCTATTATCTGTATTAACATAATTAAATAGTTAATTTCTGAAAGTGATTGGAAAGTGAGGTTAACAAACCCTCATAGAGTAATAGACTCTACTATGGTTAAGAGCTTTCTTTTGTCTCTTGGCAAACCTGCAGTAAACCATTGTCTTGCAGTCTCCTTGCAAGAAGCAGCCATCTAGGCATTCAACTGGGCAATCCCCTGATCCTCTTCATTTCCATAGAGGTTCTGTGGGACTGGTCTACTTGATAGTTTTTTGGTTGTGGCTGCAACATAGTTTTTGTTAATTTGGAGAAGTGTTAGTCTGCCATTTCTCACCCAGAATTCCCCACACATATATTTTCTTTCTCTAATTCAAATGCTTGTCATCAATCTATCAATGACCCTCAATCAGGGGTCAGGAGCCCCATTTTGTTCCTTATAAAGTGGTGTCTGTAGAAATTCTCAGTAATCCAGGTCACGGTTATCCCAAAGGTGCTTTTTTAGGAGGCAACTATACTTGTTTTTTCTTTGAAGACATTTCATTTCTCATCCAAAAAGCTTCTTCAGCTCTGATAGGATAGTGTGGAACGGAAGGATTTATATTCCTTGCAGACATCTGGTCATTTGCATCCTTTTAGAGGGACTTTGAAGCACTTGGAGATTTATCTGTGTCCTCAGGGTCACCTGAGTAGTACTCCTGGTTCCTGTAGTCTGCATTTTTTCTCTGGAAATCAATTCCTACTCCCACACCATTCAAAGCAGGGGTGAAATGTAAAATATGTTACTACAGGTTCTGTGGGCGTGGCTTGGAGAAAAAAAGAGTCACACTTTTTTCCCCTGGACTTGGGTTTCCTAAAACAGGAGTCCCCAATCCCTTGACCATGCATGCCAGAAATCAGACCTTGCAAACAAGCAAAGCCCCATCCGTGGGATGCAGGCAGCACACGAAACCAAGGCCCTTCTGGTGCGTGGAAAAACCTATCTCTGCGGAACTGGTTCCTGGTACTCAAAAGGATGCAGGCCACTGTCCTAAGAGACTGCAAATAAGGACAGACAAATACTGGGAAGCTTGAGAATTCTACAAAATTCCTGGACAGCTATACTAACATGACAGTTTTCATGATATAATAGCCTATTTTTATTCTGTTTGCCTCTCCCCTTTTTTCTCATCAGGAAGCAAAATCATCATCACCACCACCATCATCATCATCACCACCACCACCATCATCATCATCATCATCATCATTATCATTATCATGATGTCCTAGCCTCAATTCTATTTTACATCTCTACTTCTAGATATGTTTGCTTGTTCTTGCTTATTGATCTTTAAAAATATTTCTTCTTTACATAAAATCCTAGTACATAACAACTTATCATCATAAGGTTAACAAACATGGCCTGTATTAACCTTAACAGTTCAGCCAAGAGCCTTTCTTGATTGAAATATCACACTCTTAACATTATGGTCTGTTACTTCAAATGTTCCTTCCATTCCTCATGGTACAAGCAATTCATTTCCAGAGAACAAAATACAGACAACTGCAATTTAGGGGTACACTGGTTATGCAGAGGTTTCAGTAAGAGTACAAATAAAAACAATGCCAGGAATATAGAAATGAGTTTCTATCTCCTGGCATTTTAGCTATGCATAGTAATGAATTCAATTTATCTTATTCAGGTTGATAAACTCCCATTATTAATACATTAGCTTCCCAGCAAAATACTAATATTTTCTCTTCAGGTGTTAACTGCAATATGCAGTTTTTTCATTGATTTTCATTTTTTTATTGATCATCTTTGCTTCCCTCCATGCAAGACTTTTGAATTCAGTTGTACCACAAAAACTCCTTAATTATAACTGCTTTCAGTTTTCAATGCTGACCCAGTTCAATGGCTTCCTAGGAAAGCTTTGTTTTGTTATTTTTCTAATAGATAAATGGCCAAGTTTGAAGATAATGGGGCAGAGGTTGAGGGTCACATTTTGTAACAACTGGTTCACCCAGAACCAAAAATGTGAGCGTGCGCAGCAGTGGTGGAATTCAGATTTTTTTTACTACCAATTCTGTGGGTGTGGCTTGGTGGGCATGGTTTGGTGGGCATAGCAGGGGAAGGATATTGCAAAATTTCCATTCCCATCTCACTTCAGGGGAAGGATACTGCAAAATACCCATTCCCTCCCCACTCCAGGGGGAAGGGTATTGCAAAATCCCCATTCCCACCCCCATTCTGGCACCAGCCAGAGGTGGTATTTGCCGGTTCTCCAAACTACTCAACATTTCTGCTACCTGTTCTCCAGAACCTGTCAAAACTTCCTGAATAGTACCCCTGGCGTGTGCACCTTCCATGTATGCATCTGGCATCGAAAAACCAGTGATTATATAGGACGTGATAGTGCCAGGGTGGGCGGGCTGGCCCAGCCGCTGGTCGAAACTACTGGTTTGCCTGAATTGGTCTGAACCGGCAGCAGCCCATCACTGCAATGGGATTCAGGAGAAGAGTTACTAGAAAATTCTTCTCAGTTATTGAAGGAAATTTGGTGGAGGCAGGAGGCAAAGACTTATTTATTAATTAATAATCATGGATGCACAGGGAGGAATAAGGGGAGCCTTAAAGACTACTATTCTTTCTAAGTTCTAGTTTTTAAAATGTAGATATGTCCCTGATAACAGTAAATATCAAACACATCTCTAAAAATGTTAAAAGGAATTGGGAAAGACGAGAATCTGTCCGAATTTCAACTATATTTTCTGATTAAGAGGTTTTTATGCCTGCAATTCAGAGATGGGTTTCAGCAGGTTCTGACCAGTTCTGGAGAACCGGTAACAGAAATTTTGAGTAGTTCAGAGAACCAGTAAATACCACCTCTGACTGGCCCCGTCCCCATCTATTTTCTGCCTCCCAAGTCCCAGCTGATCAGGAGGAAATGTGGATTTTGCAGTATCCTTCCCTTGGAGTGGTGTGGGAATGGAGATTTTACAGTTATCCTTCCCCTGCCACACCCTTCCCCATGCCCACCAAGCCACACCACGCCCACTAAGCCACACCCACAGAAAAAATTTGAAACCCACTGTTATGTCCTTATAAGGACATCCGCCGGGGGATTGGTTGTTTCCACCGGTGGGAAGTTTAAATGACTGTCATTGGCCAGCGGGCATGCCCGAGCAGGATATAAGGAGGCTCGAAAGCCTCAGTCGGCAGTTCTGTCTGTACTGAATAAAGGTGCTGAACGGACAGCAGCTGAGTCGCGTATTCTTTCCGGAGCTGATCTAACACCCACCATTGCTGCAATTGTTCATGGACATGTGTCAGTAAGTGAGCCAATTTGGAGTGGTGATTAAGGCACCTATCTAGAAACTGAGAGGCTGTGAGCATTACTCCTGCCTTAGGTTCAAGCCATCTAGGTGACTTTGGGCCAGTCATTCTCCCTCTCAGCTCTAGGAAGCAGGCAAAGGCAAAGCACTTCTTAAAAGCTTACCAAGAAACCATAGAGAGTTAGTCTAGTTAGATTCTAAGTATTAGACACAACAGATTGGAAGAACAAAATATTTCAGTTCTTATAAGAGTGAAAAATATGTGGTCTTGCAGACTAATTCTAAATATTAGTGGTTGGGAGGAAGTCCTAATTCACTAATCTTCCTGATATCAAACCCATCATATTAGAACCATAAACATCAGGAATACTGCTAGTTGGTAGCTTTCTGTAATTGTTTGCTGCCATCTAAGGATTATCTGGATTTTGGCAACCCAGATAGGTACTTCTATATAATCTTATCTCTTTGCTAGCAAGTGAAGTATGTTAACTGGAAAAGGCAAATAACAAATGAAAAACAAAATCATTTATTCATGCTTACATTTTCAACTAAAAAACCCAACAATGTGGGATTGTTTGAGTGAGATAAATTTTTTTTTAAATGGAAATAAATATTTCCCCTTACATTTTATGCAGTTGCACTCAAAGTACAGTCAATTCTCTCCTCCTAAAGAGTAAGCATGATCTATTTATTTCTGTCCTGGGTTGTTCACAATCCAAATAGACAGTCCTTTTTCTGCCTGGCATTTATTTTTCTATCTTTTCCTTTTCTATCTAATAGACTGTGTTTGGCCTTCTTGGCCAAGATATCAAGCAATTGGACTTAGTCTGGAGGAAAACAAGCTCCATGCCACACTCTGTTAAATTCAGGGCAAAGATTTGACATGTTATCAGCATGAGTACTGACAATGTCCAATGCTTGTAGCTGTGTGTGCTCCAAATTGCAAAACTGGATGCTGTATACTATACTAAGGCTTAAACCAAGCAGTTTCTGTGGGTGAAATGATTACCTCTGGAAAGTTAAAGCTATACATTTGGATACTTAAAATACTACATATATCTGGACTAGGGGTGAAATGCTACCGATTCACACTGGTTTGGGCAAACCGGTGGTAATAAAAGCTACCAGTATGGGCGAACTGATAGTAAAAAAAATGCTACTACTTCATCCAAACCGGTATTTGTGACGATCAACTGTGCTGTCCAATTTATATTCGCTAGAAAGCAGGAAATCCTGCTTTCTAGCAAATCTAAATCGCGCAGCACAGCTGTTCCCCCCTTCGCTGTTCTATTTAACTTCTTAAGCCTCCTTTTTCCGCACTTGCGCAGTAGCGCATGCAGTGTGCATGGGCACTGCACAAGCACGCACAGAAAACCAGCGGCAAACCTCGGAGGATTTCACCACTGATCTGGACATGTGCATACATATATGTGATGACTACAGGAAAGATCTTTAAGCAGCAATGCTGAACCTTCTGGAAGATACAGCAAATAATGCTTTGAGAAAAGATACTTCAATTGTGCAGTGCACCCTTCCAGATGCTTTACACAGACCTATTAAACAAGTGTATCCCATATCTGTTAAACTTTTGTAGATGATAGCCAAAGTATGATGATTGTACCTGGAGTTTTTTTAAAAAATCCCTTTCTTTACTCTGTAGTAGTAGTTGTTTGTTTCACATTGAAAAGTAATATACATGGCTATATCTATTGGTACTGAAATTTTGTATAGGAATTAAAGCATTTTATGCTGTTGTTACCCGTTAAAGAAAACCATGGCAAAGCTATTTGGCAATGCATTCAGTTTTGTCTCTGGGGAATAGAATGGAAAGTCATGAGATGAGCAACAAATTAGGAGAGAATTAGTCTTGTACAATGTTTTATAATTTGTGACAATTTGGAGGAATTACAGGAAAGCAACTATAGGGTGAAAGTTGCTAAGTCTCATTAAATTTGATTCCTTGTGGAACTTAATGTCACACTTCAATGATGTGTTACCTGCATAAATAATGAATTTTCACAAGAGATAGAGATGGGGAGGGAGAGAGAGGTAGAGTAGAGTAGAATAGAATAGAGTAGAGTACAGTTATGTCTTGAGTATCTCCCTGTGGCTACATCCTTTTCCAATAAAGAGTGACAATGTAAGACAATAGCACTTAGCAATAGAACTTAGACTTATGTACCACTTTATGGTACTTTACAACTTTCGCTAAGCGATTTACAGAGTCAGCATATTATCCCCAACAATCTGGGTCCTCATTTTACTGACCTCGGAAGGATGGAAGGCTGACTTGAGCCTGGTGAGATTCGATCTGCCAAATTGAAGGCAGCTGGCAGTCAGCAGAAGTAGCCTGCAGTACTGCATTCTTACCACTGCACCATAGTGGCTCTTAAAGAAGCAGCACATGAAGCTAATGTCTAGTTTGTAACAAATAATTAAGGAGATAATCTATCTATAATTTTTTTCCTGGGGGTACAGTAAGTCCCATTCCACTTAGTTACAGAATACATGCCCCAGTTTATGGATAAACATCAAGAAGAAACATCTATCTATACATTATATCATTAAACAGCCTTCATTCTAAGATAAAGAAATAGCATTGCACCTGCTAGATTTGTAGCTATTTTATAATATGATAAATCAAAGTATTGGACATAAAGAATGACACCACTGGATCATAATTGTGATTCCATGTGCTGGAGGGAAAAATATTTCAGAGTTACAAACTGTGATTGCAAGAGAAAAGATCAGTGAAGGGCTGACAGTAATGAACAGCAGCATAACAATATAAAATGGAACATTTATAGTTACTGTCATTAGCTTCTCATCCTACATCAATCATTCTGGTTTCCATGGATAAAGGTTAAGGTGGTGTCTTACTCCCTTCCAATTCTATCTATACATGGTGATTACCTGGATTGCAATCCTATGTGTCAATTGAGGGTATCAGAATGGCTTTGTGGCCTACAAAATTCTGGGCTCCAGCCAGAGGTGGTATTTAGCAGGTTCTGACCAGTTATGGAGAACTGGTAGTGGAAATTTTGAGTAGTTCGGAGAACCGGTAGTAAAAATTCTGACTGGCTCCATCCCCATCCCCATCCCCATCTATTCTCTGTCTCCCAAGTTTATTGTTTATTTATTTATTGGTTCAATTTATATGCCGCTCTTCTCCGGAGACTCAGGGCAGCTTATAATGCATTAAGCAATAGCCTTCATACTTTTGTATGTACCTGCTTAGTAGGGCTTTCGCCACAGTGTTCTTTTTTATACAAAGTCAGCTTATTGCCCCCACAATCCGGGTCCTCATTTTACCTACCTTGAAAGGATGGAAGGCTGAGTCAATCTTGAGCCTGGTGAGATTCGAACTTGCAGTAATTGCAGGCAGCTTGTATTACTTAACAGTACTGTAGTCTGCTGTGCTACCAAGGCTCTTGGTAGTGCAGTCCCAGCTGACTGGGAGGAAATGGGGATTTTGCAGTAATCTTCCCCTGGAGTGGGGTGAAAATGGAGGTTTTACACTATCCTTCCCCTGCCACACTCACCAAGCCATGCCACACCCTTCAAGCCACACCCACATAACTGGTAGTAAAAACTTTTGAAACCCACCACTGGCTCCAACCTAAAAGAATGGACCTAGGGCTGCTCTTTCAACCCCTCCTCTTCAGTTCCCTGACTCAGCCATTTGCTTCTGCTTAATACTGTGCCTGCCTTTTGTGTCTTTATTTTCAGATCACAATTGACAGGATTTTTAACACAGTTCAATAGCAATTGCAGCAACAGAGGTCTATTGTAAGTAAGTCATGTACAAGTAGGTGCATAAATCATAAAAGAAGGAGTATTAGGCCTTGAGTTATTTAGAGAAATAATAAAGGGGGGATAAAAATAAAACAAACAAATAAAGTTCATATATGAATGGATGGAACCTGAACTGACAGTATTGAGCCAGGAAAAAGATCTTAGGCTTAGGGTTAAGGATAGATGTTGAGCTCAAATACAGCTGCAGAGAAGAAAGGGAAATTCCATTACTGGCTCATTGGTTAAGGAGTCAAAAATAAAGCTGCCAGTGCTGTAATGTTTCATATGACTGTTGTCTGGAGTAGTTTATAGAACTGCAATCACTGTTCCTCAGAGAGGATATTATGGAGCTGTAAATGATGAAGAACTAATTTGATCAAAGGGCTAGAATAGCTGCAACATTTGGAGTTTTGCACCTTAAGAAAAAATGGCAAGGAGGATGGACTCAATTACAGTGGCAATGAGTGCACCATCGGCAGACTTGAAAGACCAAGGGTATAATGGAGAAAATCTGTATGGTCACTAGGAGTGGAAAATGACTTGATAACACACAATCCATCAATCAATCATCAATTAATCGATATTGAAATCTAAATTTCTCAATAAAAACTAAAAGGTAGGAAATTCAGGACTCATGAAATGAATTATATCTTCGCACAGCATTATATGTTTTGCAGTGGTGGGATTCAAATTTTTTTACTACCGGTTCTGTGGGCATGGCAGGGGAAGGATACTGTAAAATCCCCAATTCCTTCCGATCAGCTGGGACTTGGGAGGCAGAGAATAGATGGTGGTGGGACCAGTCAGAGGTGGTATTTACCAGTTCTCTGAACTACTCAAAATTTCCACTACCGGTTCTCCAGAACTGGTCAGAACCTGCTGAATACCACCTCTGATGTTTTGAGGACATGTACTGATGACTGCCAGTTTGGATGCTTTTGAAAGGTTAAACAAAATGATGAAGGATAAATCTTTCAGGAATAGTAATAATAATAGCTATATAGTATATACCAACTCAAGAGGCAAGGTACTTCTCAATGCATCATGCTACCAATCCTGGGTTGCAAAATTTGGGTGATTACTAGATGGCAGCAAAGAGTTATTTTTTTTTTTCTGTCCCTCTGCTGGTCATCTATTGGGCATTCAGATTTCTTCAGCCCTGATTTGATACCAATCTCACTGAATCCTGTTTACTTGTGTTTTGTTCCTGGCTGGTTTTTCCCAATGTACTTGTGGTAATATTAATTTATTAAATTTATCACACCAAATAATGAAAAGTATCAAGATCACTGTAAATAGACAATTTATAACTCCAAACAAAGCCTGGATAGCTCTGCAGACTAAGCACCCTAATTAACATCCAGCTGTCTGCAATTACTCCATGTTCGAATCTCACCAGGCTCAAGGTTGACTCAGCCTTCCATCCTTTCTAAGGTAGGTAAATTGAGGACCCAGTTTGTGGGGGCAATAAGCTGACTTTGTATAAATATACAAAAGTATGAAGGCTATTGCTTAACACGTTGTAAGCCGCCCTGAGTCTTCAGAGAAGGGCGGCATCTAAATCAAATTAAAAAAAAATACTGGTATGCTATTTTTGTTTGGATTTTTAATATAGATTATTAAAATATTTAATATATAACATTGCCCTTTAAAATACTTCACTATTGGAATGTTTTAACTACCAATCCCATCTTTTAAAAATAATCAAACTTAGATGTTAAATTTTACACGTAAATAAAATAGAAACCTGATTGTCCTATTAATGCAAATGTCACAATTTGTGTGTATTAGAACACATATTTGAATGAGAATTAATTCCATTAAAAAGTCATATTTACCAAGGGGAAGATTGGCAAGCAGTATTTCCAAAATCCATTGATCTATCTTTCTATTTGAGATGTACATAGGTTTATAGTCAAGCCTGGGAAAATAAGTTTTTATCTTTTGAAGAAATTATATTATTAGAAATGCTCAATGAAATGGGGGGGGGGGGGGAGAGACAAAATGTTATACAACAAATGCCAACATGGAGAAGACGTTTCCAACGGTGAACTACAGTGCTTTTCAACTAAGCACCAGTATTAGGATGGTGCTTTAAGAGCCAACTGATACATTTTCATTGTAATCAGTCCTGGTTTAATGACCTAAAAACAGCAAGAACACTTGTTCTTCCAAGCAGAAAGTTCAGAAGCAGCTCCCATGGAAAACATATAAGTTTCACCAGATCTATGTTTATTGCTGTTTATTGTTAATTCCTGACCCTGTTTATTGTTCTTTATTGTTCATTCCTACGTTTATGGTTCATTCCTGCAGACGTCATTGAGTAATTGCTAATTCTTTATAGCAGTAAGACCTGTAGGTAGAATTGTCTGATAAATTGCAATTAAGGTATTATGCTAAGATGTGCTAGCAGGGAAATCCCTGAATTGGGTTTTTTGTTCTAGAATTACTACTACCTATTCTGTGGTATGATACAGTGTCCTCAGACTTCTATAGACCTTGAGGTTCATCAGGGCATATATCCACTTCCGGACTGTCTCACTGCATGTACATCAGCAGGAACATACCGTGTTTTTTGGAGTATAAGACTCACTGGAGTATAAGATGCACCTTAGCTTTTGGGGAGGAAAATAGAGGGGGAAAATTCTGCCTACCAGGTATTCATCTGACTAGTCCCAGCACGTTAGTTTGCTTGCTGGTTTTGAGGTTGGGGCTGGTTAGGACTGTGCTTCTAAAGCATAGTTGATTGTTGGAGGGAGCTTCAATTAGAAAAGTAGACAAAGCACGGAAGATCGCTTCACTCTCACTGGGGCTGAAAAACAGCTTCAAAAGCACAACTAATTTTCAGAGAGAGCTCCAGTGACTAAAGCAGGCAATGTGCGGAAGGGGTAAGAGAAGGCAGCAGCTGTTCTAGGTAGCCATTTTGGGCACCGCACGGCGTTACATTCGGAGTATAAGATGCACCCAAATTTTCAGCCTCTTTTAGGAGGGAAAAAAGTGTGTCTTATACTCTGAAAAATATGATATGTTGTCCCCTATTTGCTACCAACTCATCATGAATGTGTCATGGGATCTGAGACTAGCCTTGGGAGACAAGAGGAAAAGCTGCAACAATAGTCTGATAAGAGAAATCTAAGTCCGAAGGAGAAATGGAGGTGGAGAATGTATCTCAAAAGGAACCATTCCTAATTCTTTGGAAACTAAAATCAGTGGAGGGAAGAAATGCTTTCAGACTTGCAAGATTCTGATATTGTAATCTTACAACGAAGGTAGTGTTAGTACCCATGGTTTTGGTTTCCTGTCTCGGTTACTTTAGAAGTCTGAATGTGATTTCTGCTCCTGTTTTCCTCTTCTACATTTAAAATAATTTTCTACTTTATAGTGCCTTAAACATCATTGTCTAGTTTGCCTGCTGTGTGGGTTACTTTCTTTTAGTGCAGCCCTCTTCTGTGATTATCTAATGTCTGCAGTAGTAGGAACACCCCATCTCCTGGATCAATGTTTGCACCCTGCAGAGACATTAAGAAAAATCCATCTTTTGCAGTTTCATGGAATTGACCTCTTCATCTCTATTGCAAGTACTATTACAAGAGTATTCCAGTAGTTTGTCGGAATTGCAACATTTTTTTAAAAAAAATCCATTTACTAGTGTACCACTGAAATATAGGACTTCCCCCTCCCAACCCCCCATTTTATCCAGGGCTAGGTCCATTGCAGTACTTATCCATTTGGGCTGGAATTGGGATTCTACAACCTATGAAATGGTGAACTAGTTAAAAATTAAAAAGTGAAATGCATAGCTCAAGGAAAGAAACATAGTAGTTAAAAAGGGTTTTGCTCAATTTTGAATCGGGGACCCTCCTAATTTAAGACAAATTTTATAATCTCTATACCATTGGACACAATTGCAATGGCAGTTGCAGTTAAGAGCTAAACCTGGGACAATGCAAAAACAGAAGCTATTATTTTTCAAATCAGTTACTGTGCCTAGGTGCACATGCATTTTCATGCCTTAACTTTGCAAATAATAATATTTTTTCAAAAATAAATAAATAAATGGTATAGTACTTTTCAAAAAATACAATTGTCCTTTAAGACTCACTGATAGGAATGAAAATGTTTGGCAATTGCTTTCTTGGCATGGAAAAGTGGGAAAAAATGGCAGCAGAGGAATTGTCCAATGGAGGTGGAGGTGAGGATCAGGTGTGGATTTTAGTCGGCAATGTAGACTGAAGATTTGACCAGCAGTTATCAAACTATCCCAATTCTAACAGAATCTTCTTAAACTATCTAAGAGTCCTGCTGGAATTAGTGTGGGACAATAGCACCTAAACATGCAACACAGAGGTGACTTGAAGGCATGGTTATAGCTTTTGTTGAAATTAGTATGCAAACTCATTATAGGACAGCATAAATGGAGTCCTGTAATTGTAAGCAGCTTTTATAAATGTATTGCCAATGGATGAATAAATGTCTTTTAAATGAAGGTGTTGTTGTAGGTGTGAAGGGATGATCTGTATGTAGAGATAGTCTTGGGTCATCCTGTCTTTACTCCTGGGAACCAGTGATGGGTTCCTCCTGGTTCGGCCCGGTTCCACCGAGCTGGTAGTGGTGATGATATTATGTCACCGAACCGGTTCTGCCCCCCCACCCCCTGCGTTATTCTTACCTTTTATTTGGCCTCACCCCCAATCTATTGCTGCCTCCCGAGTCCCAGCTGATCGGCTGGAAGGAAAAAAACTGTTTAAACTCTTGATTCGAGGGCTTCAAAGGGCCGCCCTACAGCTGATCAGTGTTAAAAGGCAGTGTGGTGGTAGACCAGTGCCTCCAAAAATAAATGAGTAGACCAGTGCCTGCAAAAATAAATGGGTAGACCAGTGCCTCCAAAAACAAATGAGTAGACTGGTGCCTGCAAAAATAAATGAGTAGACCGGTACAGCTCTGCAAACAGTTAAAAGCCTGGGAGACCAGTACCTCTGCTAAATCCTAAAGAATTGTCGCATGACCATCAAGACATGCCCATAAAATAAGCCACGCCCACAGAACCGGTAGTAAAATTTTTTAGAACCCACCCCTGCTGGGTTCTATTGTAATCACCAACCGGCATGATAAATTAAAGGAAACCCAATGAAGATCTGCTTAGATCTAATGTTAGGAATGTTGAAGACAATGAAAAATTGCCCCTGCAGTGAGCACAGAAAAGATCAGGAGTAGGAAAGGTTTATCAGGAAGCCATTTCAGATCTGTGATGGTAATGGTGGCGTCAAAGAATTCCAAGTCCATAAGGAGGCAAAGGCAGCTTATAACACTCCTACAAAGTTCTAGAAAAGTATTTGACTACTTTGTTCATATGAATCATGACTTGGTTAGAAAAAGAATCCATCAGAATGGTGTATACCATGTTTCTCAACCACCACAACTTTAAGATGTGTGGACTTCAATTCCCTGAATTCCCCAGCCAGCATGCAGTCCATGCAGTCCATTGCCAAGTTGGGAAACAGTGGTGTATACAGTCTATCTTCTCTTACGGTCTAAGAAACGCAGAAGTTACATTATATCATACTCCTGAGATTTTTGTATGACTACCCCAACATAATACAATATGGTGGTGGGTTGTCTCTATTTTTACATAGTGCATGTCCTGTGTGATTTTTTTGTAGTTATATTGACCCAAGGTGGCAGTGTATTTCTGGTATCATTTTTATGGAATGTTCATAGTCAGTTCTTATTCTATGGGATTCAAAGAGTTGACTTTATAGATCATTGCAGAATAGATAACTAGATAGCTTGAAAAAGTTCCTTATAAGACCATTGGCCAATACAAGTATCTTTTAAACAGTTTCCTATGATTTACTGTTGTTCTCTGTTATTGTTAGTGTAGTATCTCAACCAACAGAATATCTATCATTGGCAACCAACATGACAAATACAACAATTGTTATCAAAGTTGGAATAGATTTTTTTTCCTACTTGGGAATTATCAATATCTAAATGACCAGAGTGTGGAATTTCAAAAAGATAGTTATGATAGATATAAATATTACCATAATGGTAGCATTCTCTATCCTGACAGTCTGTTTAGTTAGTAGTAGGTATGATATTCTTGAATTTTTATAACCTTGTAATGCATTCTAACTTTGATGTTTCCATAGTAACCAGTTGTAAAAAGCACCTATTCATTGGAGTTCCTTAGGAACTGTACTTAGGTTAAGAAAGCAGCTATTCCTTTATAAATCACAGAAACAAATGTGTTTATGGTTTTTATATTCTTAAATACATATGAGTGCTTTAGCTGAGTTAATGGACTGGATCTACATTATTCCAACAGTTATTTTGTTAATGCTTCTTCTAACACTTAGACATTGTAGGTAGAGGTCACTGCTGTAAATGATTATGTATTTCATTGGGAGAAGATTGGAAGATTGGACTATTACAATGCACAGCATTCTGTTTCAGCTACTTTAAACATTTCTTGTACCAAATGTCTGAGCTAGAAGAATATTACTTAGAACTTTTGATACTATCAATCCTGGTATCTTCTGGATAGTCTACAAGGGGTGGAATTTCAGCAGGTTCTGACCAGTTCTGGAGAACCAGTAGCAGAAATTTTTAGTAGTTCGGAGAACCGGTAGTAAAAATTCTGACTGGCCCCGCCCTCATCTATTCTCTCCCTCCCAAATCCCAGCTGATCAGGAGGAAATGGGGATTTTGTAATAACCTTCCTCTGGATTGAGGAGGGAATGGAGATTTTACAGTATCCTTTCCTCTGGAGTGAGGTGGGAATGGAGATTTTACAGTAACCTTTCCCTGCCATGCCCACCAAGCCACACCCACCAAGCCATGCCACGCCCACCAAGCCACCGGTAGTAAAAAAATTTGAAACCCACCACTGGTGTAATGTCTATTTGAAGGAACAGTTTTAGTCTTTAGAAGGGAGGGAAATCAAGCCCTAGGTTCTTGGTTTATGAAATACCACATGAACTGACACTTTCCCTTTGCCTTTTTAACATCTACATAAAGCCACTGGGGGAATCCACTGACATGAATTATGTCAATGTTAATGGTACCAAATTTACATTTAGAAGGTTTAGTCAAACAGATGGTCCTGGCCTGATGTCTGAAAGTGTTAGGGAGTAGTTGGGGAGAAGTAAATTTAAGCTTACAGCAAGCTAGAATAGTTTTAAGTTAGGGACACTCTCCCACATTTTGAAATGATTCATGGCTGAACCCAGATCAGGTTCACAGCTCCTGATTGAGGGATATGTGGTAGCTACATTAGGGAGGACCATTGCATAATTCCATCTTGTGTTCCAGTTATGAACTTTCCTGGAGCTTGAGACACTAATCACTGTCACTTATGCCTGGGTCACTTCTCATTTATGTTATTGCAATGTGGTTTCCATGGGGCTGCCTGTGAAGACCATTTCGAGGCAAGAAGTGATTCAGATTGCAATGGTCTGGGTAGTTCTGGGCACATACTGTATTCATTCACCCATACAGTATTTCTACTCCAAGAGCTGCTCTGGTTCAAGATCCAAATCAAGGTGCTTGATACCATTGTTAAAGCTCTGCATAGCTTAGAACCTGGGTACCTTCAAGACTAGTTTCTTCCAATTGTTTAGGCCTGTCTGATAGCATTAGGTAGAAGAGACTGTGTCCCAATAAAGGAATGCCATTTTCAGGCATGTTGGTGATAGACCTTATTAGTTGCTACTGCTTTCTTTGGGCAGCGTTTCCTTTAATATCCACTTGGTCCTAAATTTAAGGCCATTTTGGTAGATGATTAAAACCTGGCTTTTCCAGCATAACTTGTTGGCAGATACATTATGAGGTTTTTCCACTTGGAATGTGGCTTTCTGTTGAGCTGAGTGTGTATTATTCCAGAGATAAAATTGTGAACTACTAGTTACTTGTTTGACTTGGTATACCTTTTAAAAAAATATTTTATGTAATATGGCTTATAAGTCTAGGACTCTTAGGTAACAATCAAAAGTATTAAATTTCCAGAGATGTTGAGGCAATTGAGAAATATAGTAAATGGGAATAGATCAAAATATATGCTGTATTATTTTCTTATCGGGCTCAAATTGATTTTACTGGGGTTTTTGTTTACTAGTTTTTGTTTGCCTTTGATTCGGTCTTGACTCCTAGTGTCTGCCTAGATAAGTTTCTGCAAAAACCTTTGCTAGATTTCAGAAGTGATTTGCCATTGCTTTCTTCCAGTGGTGGGTTTCAAATTTTTTTACTACCGGTTCTGTGGGTGTGGCTTGCTGGGTATGGCATGGTTTAGCGGGTGTGGCTTGGTGGGTGTGGCTTGAGAAGGTTACTGCAAAATCCCCATTTCCTCCCAATCAGCTGGTACTCGGGAGGCAGAGAATAGATGGGGGCGGGGCCAGTCACAGGTGGTATTTACCGGTTCTCTGAACTACTCAAAATTTTTACTACCAGTTCTCCAGAACTGGTTAGAACCTGCTGAAACCCACCTCTGCTTTCTTCCTAGGGCTGAGAGAGGATGATTGGCCTAGAGTAATCCAACTGGCTTTGTGCCTAAGACAGGACCAAATACTCACAGTCTCAAGATTTCTAGTCTGATGCCTTAGTCCATTACACTAAACGGTTCTCCTTACTATTTTAACAACATAATAAACAATATCTGAAACTTAGCACATGGGGAGGTGTTGAATTCAAAGGAACCCCAAATTCACACCAGGAGGAAGGTAGTTTGCATAGAAGCTTTGGTGCCTCAGAACGATGGAGGGCTATCCCAATTATATTTGGAATCTATGAACGGGGTTACCAGTATATGGCAGCACTCCTAACATTTTAGAAACTTATTGATAAAGAGCCAGTATGAAGGATATTATATTGGATTTTGTCCAGTGATTGACAAGCCTATCTTCAATTCTGGAAATAATTTGTAGACAAACAACAATGTGGAAGACATATTTTCATTATGATTTTCTCCATGTGGCTTCACTTAGCTGTCATTGCATGTTCATGATCAGTTTCTTCTCCCATGTAACCCTTGCACAGGTCTCTGCAGGTAACTACCCCAATAAAATGATACCTCAACAAAAATGATAACACACATTGCAGTGGCTTCATAAAGTAAACCCTGCCTTTATGTACTTCAGTGCCTAAATAAGACACAATTACAAAAGTTGTGCAGAGCTGGAAGACAATGTCATGATGCACATTGCAGCATTTGCTCCTCTTTGTCTCCCTCCCCATGAATACCTATGAAAATCTGATTACATTGTTAGCTGTCAAGCAAAGTAAATTACTGCCTAAGTTTCTTTACCTTTCTTTCATCCTTCAATACATTATCCATTGAGGTGGTGCAAAGGGGGAGATTTGAATGTGATTCTGAACGATCACGGTATAGAAAGACACATAATACCTGTCAGGAACATTTAAAGAAGTGATCTCTTTTTCCTGGGCTTATGTGGTTCCCTTTCACAGCTGATGTCTGATCTTGGCAAAAGTTAAGCTTGGATGTGCACTGATGGCACTACAGGTGTACCTATGTGAATTCTGAGTCATATTTTGTCTTCTAATCTGATTTTTCTGAATAGTAGATAGTTGCTATATAACTAATACTTCTCTTACTCAGCGTGGCATGTTTTCTTTTTCATTTGGGTTTCTAACCAATCTTTTGCCTTCTGACATAGTACCAATAGTGGTTTTCACTCACCTTCGCTAACAGTTTAAAACTGGGGGCGCGTGACACTTTTGCGCATGCACAGATCGTCCATGATGATGTCTGGGCAGGTGGGCAGAGTCTCCCATTGCCACCACTACCGGTTTGCCCAAATCGGGGCGAACACCACCACTGCATAGTACAGTTTGGGGGCACCCCAGTGAAATCATTTGCATATATAAATATTCTTATGGTGCAGGAGACAAATAGAATTCCATAAAAACCTTGGACAATGGGATTCTAGAAAAAGGTTTTTTAAACTGTCTCAGAGTCTGGAACCTATTAGTTTAAAAAAACAAACCAACCAACCAGAATCTATGATCAAGAGATAAAGCTTTAATGAGAAAAAATAACTGCCTTCAACTTTTTTCCCCTTGGTCTCTTATGGAACCCCATGGACCTCTTTTCTATTTTTGAAAAAAAAAACCTGTTCTAACATGTACCCAGTGTGGGATCCTGCCGGTTTAACAAACGGTTTGGTGATTGTGCGCTTTGCACGCTGCTCATGCGTACACGGTTTTACAAAAACTTACCTTTTGCATTACTGCTGGGGATTAACACAGCTGATGTGTGGCAATCCACTCTACCCTGTGAACCAGTTGAGAAGATATAGGTCAGTAAAGTGCAGTGGCAGGTCGGCGGGCCCACCCGATCGTTGGAGCGAACCGGTTCACTCCTAGCTGATCATCAAAAATACCAGTTCGTGCGAACCGGTCCAAACCGGTAGAATCCAACCCCTGCATGTACACCAAGCTAGGATATTCTAAATTGTTCTTTAGTTTCCTTTTTTCTTTAGTTTTCCACCTAAAGAAAAATATTTTGGTGAACTCATTGGAATCTGCATCATGACACTGCACCCTCCGCAAAGGGTGGAACTTGCAGTTCAATGGCTGAAAAGTTCTTTCTTCATTTAGATGAAAGCAGGGAGAGCTGAAGATTTCCATGGTGTTGCAGACGATTTTTCTGCTTGCAAAAGATTGTGACATTAATTAGGCTGCTACTTGGGTGCTTCAGAGAAAACATTTGGTCTGTGCAAAGGGACCTAGATTGACTTTGAGGGAGGCCATGGAGGTGACCTCATTTCCTTCGCAGAAGCTAATATTTGTACAGTTCCAACTACTGTACCAATTGGGACCCTCTTTGAGCTGGTCATGCAATTATCCACATTTTAGTTACAATCCTCTTGAATATTGCAGTGTATGTCTTGCAAATTATGTATGTATGCATGAATGCATGCATGCATGTATTTATGTATGAATAAATAAATAGAATATTTTGAAATTACAAGTGGTGCAAAATGTGTTGGTTAAGCTGCTGACTGGTTCAAAGTACAGGAATCATATTATCCGAGATCAAAAGAACTGCATTGACTGCAGTTCATGTAGCCTCATAAAAGTCATGATATTGACTTTTATGAGGCTACATCAGGGTTTCTCCATCACTGGCTTTCTGGGAGCTGAAGTCCATACTTCTCAAAGATACCAAGTTTGAGAAACATTGCCCTAAATGGTTAATGGACTGACCTTCTTTCCTGCTATGAAACTGCCCAGCAATTCAGATAAACAGGGGCCCTTCTTAAGATATATCCATTGTCAGAAGTTAGACTATCTGGTATATGGGTGGTAGGCAGCAGTATATGGAATGGCCACACCAACCAGGACTTTCACTGTCCTGACATGTGCCTTTGTGTACTTCCATGCTGATACTTGATAGAAGTATGTCAGTCACAATATTTGTATCATGATGTCCTGAAGCATGCTTTGTAATTTGCTCCTGCCTTGTCCCACTGTGGATGCCTATAGTGGAATGTCCTACATGCAAAAGTTCTTGTCTTCCAGCATCCCCAGTATTTAGAAGGTTAGTAAAAGCACAGCTCTACTGCCAAGCTTTTAATTTGTTTAATTGCTATTTTTAATCTGATTTTTATTTGTATGGTGGCTGTATTTCTCTTTGGTTTATAGTCTGTATTCCTTTTATTGTTATCAGTTCCCTTGATTATCAAATAGAAAGACAGGCAGAATGTAAATCCAATAATGATGATATACATTTTTACACATTCCATCTCCTTAAAAAAATGTATGTATGTATGTATGTATGTATGTATGTATGTATGTATGTATGTATGTAGTGTAAGATTAGGATGTAAAAAGTAGGAATGAATATATGAAGGAAATATGTCCTCTTAATTTGACATATTTCTGTATGTATATGTATATGTATGTATTCTGTATACATATAATCTGTATATGTATTACTAAACCTTATATTGTACAGCATATAGCTGAAGAATATTGGCCTTGTAAACTTTAAATTCCTAAAAAAGTGCCACTAGATGGTGCAAGAGATATTTTGAAAATATACTCAAAGGCAAGTCTTTTCAAGTCATGTGTTGCAAGGCTTATCAAGACTAAATTACACCAGTCATTTATAGCAATGACTTTTTATTATTAAAAGTTATGTGTTCAGCCAAATATACCAAATTGAGAAACCTGTTTACCCTTTCAAATTGATCTCTTCATACGATAACAATGGTTTGGAAAAATTGATATTGAGAAATGCTGGAAAGGAATGCACCAGTGGTGGGTTCCTCCCGGTTTGGCCCGGTTTGGTTGAGCCGGTAGTGGTGACACTATTACGTCACTGAACCGGTTCTCTTTCTTCGGGAGCTGGGCCCTCCCACCTGCTCCCGCGTTATTCCGACCTTATATTTCTTCTTTTTTTGCCCAGCTGAGAGGTGCAGCAGAGTGGATTGCACAACCTTCTAACAAGCAAAGTTAATGGGAAAGCAGATTCACTTAACAACCGTGTTACTAATTTAACAACTGCAGGGATTCACTTAACTGTGGCAAGAAAGGTCACAAAATGGGGCAAAATTCAACTCTCTTTCTTAGCAACAGAAATTGTGGCCTCAGTTGTGGTCTACGTTGAGGACTACCTTTATAGGGGCCAAGGCAGATCAGAAGAAAGATATATATATATATATATATATATATATATATATATATATATATATATATATATATATATATATATATATATATATGTATATATATATATATATATATATATATATATATATATATATATATATATGTATATATATATATATATATATATATATATATGTCTTTGGTTATTCGGGTCTTCTCCTGTGTAAAATTGGAAATATCTTGGTGACGTTTTGACGAAGTCTCATTTGTCATCTTCAGGCTGGTGTTCTCGGCTTCGTGCTTCCAGGAGCAAATTGCAGGAGCAAATTGTTCCTGGAAGCAGGAAGCCGAGAACACCAGCCTGAAGATGACGAATGAGACTTCGTCAAAACGTTGCCAAGACATATCTAATTCTACGTGGGAGAACACCTGAATAACCAAAGACCTACACACACACACACACACACACACACATTCTTATTTTTCGTAGGTTTAATGTGTGTTTTTCCTTTAAGCCAGATTTTTCCTACTTAACCAAGATTTTTCTGGAACCAAAATTGAGTGAAATCATATTCACATTCACTACTTTCTGTGTTCTTTGTCCATCTTTTCATTCTGGCAGCAAGCAAATTTTGTGCTGCATTGTGGGAGACTTATATAGCTATTTCTGGCTCATTAGCCATCCTCAGTAAGCCACACCCACTACCCAGAAAATAAGATTGCCTGCACATGTACCTTACATGCTGTTCCCATTTTGGATAAATAGTGTTGCACTGACCTCTGTTTAAAAGGTTCTTGGCTGTAGAAAAAGCATCTTTGTAAAAAGCTATACAAGGAATGGTTTTGTGACATAGTAGTCAGCCATTCCTGACCTGTCTATTAACAACTTTCTTTCTTTCTTTCTTTCTTTCTTTCTTTCTTTCTTTCTTTCTTTCTTTCTTTCTTTCTTTCTTTCTTTCTTCCTTTTTCTTCCTTTTTCTTCTTTCTTCCCTTCTTCCCTTCCTTCCTTCTTTTTCTCTCTCTTTCTTTTTTCTTTCTTTCTCTCTCTCTCTCTTTCTTTTATCTTTCTATCTGTTTATCAGTGATATGATTCTATAATCCAGGACCTTGCAAGAAAATATATCTCATATATATGAGATATATATATATTAATATATATATATGTATATATATATACATATATATATACCAATGTATATATTGGTAAAACCAATGTAATAAAAGAAATAACAATAAAATGTCATCATAAAAGATCATAACAATGATCACTAACAACCAAAAGGCCTAATTCATTGAAAAGGTCACTTGAATAAAACCATTTTAAGGATATATTGAAATAATATGGGGAATGGAAAGCTAAAGCCTCACTCTTGGGAAGCTATTCCACAGTTGAAACATTATAGTTGAAAAGGTCCCTTTTTGTATTCTGTTTAGACACTTGTCCTGGGAAAGGGGGAGAATGAATGAGGGAAAAGGTTTCTGAAGGAACCACTATTTTCATGCTGTTTAGGGCCTTAAATGCCAATTGAAGCTGTGGGGGAAAAATGGAAAGTATGTTAGCATAGCAAAATCTGTCTTCTCAACTAGAGAATCCTGGCTTCTATTATATGCTATTATACAGTCCAAACTCTTGTCAACAGTATAGGTTGACAGTGATTTGTTTTGAAAGTGTCTGAGTGCTGCAGAAAACTGAAACCATTTTGGATTAAACTTTGGTGGGTAATGCAGAATATCTTGAAGAAGAAGCTGGAGTTTTCTCCTCAGTTTTTTTTGTTGGGAATAGTTAAGGGCTGTTCAGCAATTGATACTAGATTAATTTTACACATGATTACTGCAGCTAGATTATTGATAGGTCAATACTGGAAGAAAGATAATGTGCCTACTATAGAGGAATGGATATTGAAGATGTCTAATTTGGTAGAGATGGCCAAAATTTCTGCATACTTGAAGGATAGGACCCATGAAGTTTTTGTTAAGGAGTGGAGGTAATGGGTAGAATATATGAAGAATAAATATCAAAGTAAGAAGTTTCAATCAGTGCTTAGTTGAATTTAAATTTTACATATTTAAGTAATTTAAAAGAAAGGTATTGAATTTGATAAATTTCTATTTTTAAAGAGAAATGTATTATTATATTTTATGTAATTGAATTTATAAGTTTGATATTTAGATTATATGTTAAAGAGAAATGTATTTTTTTTTGATATTCAAAGAATGGAATGTATTGAATTTGATTTTTAATTATATTTTATGTAATGGAATTTACAAGTTCAATGTTGGGAATTATAGTTAATGTTATATATTTTTAGTATCTGTACGATGCTCAAAACATTTTACTAGACTTCTTAAATAGATTGTTTAGGGTTAAGTGTTTTTTTACTTAAGGTTAAAAATGTCTAAAAATATGGTTATATAGTTTTTTTTTTCTTAGAGGGATCTCACCTTTAAAAATTGTTAAATATGTTAAGGTTGATGTTTGTTAAATAGCGGAAGTCAAGGGGGGGAGGGAGGGGTAGGGGGGGTAGGGGGGGTTAAGTAGGGGGTTGGGAGGGGGAGGGGGAAGGGGGTTATACAATAAAATGTAATGTAAAACTTTTTCAATTAAAAAAAAAAGTGTCTGAGTGCTCTTCACATGTCTGAGGTAACATAGCAATAGCGCTTAGTCTTATATACCACTTCACAATGCTTTCCAGTCCTCTCTAAGTGATTTACATAGTCAACATATTTTCCCCAAGAATCTGGGTCCTCATTTTACCCACCTCAGAAGGATGGAAGATTGAGTCAACCTTGAGCCAGTGAGACTTGAACTGCCAAACTGCTGGCAGCCGGTGATCAGCAGAAGTAGCTTGCAATACTGCACTCTAACCACTGCGCCACTGCAGCTCTTACAATGAGTTCTTCAGCTAGCAGAAAACTATACTGGCATAAAATCTGCTGCCACACTGAAAATCCCTATTCTGCCACAATCACAATGCCAACAAATGGCCCTTATTTATGGTGTATAATTACACATTAAGGATAGGTGGGTTCTCATGGCTTTTTCCCATGTTCTTCCTACCAAAGAATATTAGTCAATGGGAAAACATCTAAGAAATGCCTGTCTTAAGGTATGATGGGGTTGGGAGAAGCTATACTTAAGACTGGAAGTTCCTTTATAGGATTACATTTTAGCTAAGCCCATGTTATTGGAAAAAGGTTAAACTGAATGCAGTCACAAAAAAAAGAGAGAAATTTTAGTAGCTATTTAGAAGATTGTTTAGAAGCTACAAGGCAACTTCTTGAAAATTTGTATGAATGTTGGGTTGGAGACACTTACCCCACCTTTTTAAACCATTCAGATAAGCACATAATAATACATGGCATCAATGAAAATTGTGTGTACTACCACATTCAAGGTTAGGATGAATTGAATCACAAATACTTGCATAGTCCTTGATGCTATAATTCCATACATACTTAGCTAAGGATGAAATAATGAGGTTTATATGAGAGCAGACGTGTCTAGGATTGTCGGTCAATGTACTTCACAGTCCTAAATTATGTCATGGTAAACAATGTTATAAAATATCTGTCAGAATTGAAGACAGCCTTTTCTGACTTCCTGTGATCCCATCTGTTTTGCAATGTGTGCACAAAGATTTCAGAACTCTGTGAAGAATTGTAAGGCAGGAGAAGAGTTAGGCATGCTGGGAGAAAGGTTTGTTTCATATTTCCTTCATGGTGGAGATATATTTGTGCTGCACTCAGATGCATGCATAGTTCTTAAAGCATATCATGATAAATTTTCACAAGAAACTGGAAAAGAATTAAACAACTTTCTCTGAACTTCAAGACTTGCCACTGACGTCAGATTTCAATATTCCCTGCAAGGTTTAACAGCTTTTAAAAAATGATCTTGTTAGCTGTTTGTACAATAATTGGAATATCGGCTGACAGTGTTTCAATGTAAAGAAGCTGAAAAAATATGTCCTGGATTACCTAGAATTCAACAAAACATGTTTTGGCAGATAAGCACATTACCATAAAAACAACACCCTTAATGATAATAAAAATGTAAAAGATAATACCCAAGAATAACTTTTACTGGCTTTAATTGAAATCCATGGAAATACTTTTTTGCCAATATTTTTTTTTTAAAAAAATGTCATCCATGTCTTTATCTGAATATGGGAGACCTTGGAAAGTATCTAATATTGGAGTCAAATGACCAATTATACTCAATAATGAAAATGTATTTATTTTATGCAGCATTTGCCTTCTAGAAATCTGTTGCAGGTATTTATTTAGTAAGCATAGGGAAAGAAACAGAACCTCAGGATTGGAAAGCAGCTAGAAGAGAATGGATACAAAAGTAGACAATAAAGGGTAAGAATTGTAAGATTTCTAGGATTCCTTCATATATTTTTATATTGTAAAGAATCAATAGAACAGTTTTCTTTCTACTCAACTTATTTTTTCAAGATCAGAACAGCAGAAGATTGAAGCTATTGTGCTTAGTGGAAATCCTACTTACGTTTCATAATAAAAATGTATAATTCTTAAATTTAAGAAATACAGGTACTAATTTATTTAATAAATAAATTTAATAAATATAAATATAAAATTATCGTAGCTCAGCAATTAAGATGCTGGGCTTGTTAGTTGGAAAGCTGGCAGCCCAAGTTTGAGATCTGAGTGCCGCAGGACAGGGTGAGCTCCCATCCTCACCCAGCTCCTGCCAACCTAGCACTTTAATATATATAAATTCTTAATATGTAACGTAAGTAGAATTCCCACAATGCATACATATGTCTGTGTGTCTGTGGGTCTATGTGAACATGTAAGAAGGGTAAGTTATATTTTGTAAAGACTACATGCCAAGTTGTACACACCATTGCTACACATATTTGTAATTAGTGCTGAATTGAGAGGACTGAATGGAGAGAGAAGTTGAGGGAAATGAATGAAAGAGATTGGTTTTTTTTATTAAGATCTGCTCATTAGCATGGTATGAATATGGCAGGTTTCTTCACAAGAAAAGATTAACAGATATGTGGCTATGTGGCCCAACTGCAATTATCATAAAAAGGAATAATAATGACATAAAACATAAAAGCTTCCTCCTTTGGACACAGTGAAGATATACTATTGATGTCTTCTATGCATGCATGTGCATGTGCTTATTATTAGGAGTGCACAAATCACCATTATATAATCTGAATTACATTGAATCTCTGAATCTTATCCAACCTTACATACTATCCATGAGTATTATCCAGATCTGCCTGAATCATGAGATGGGCAGCAAATGAATTTGATAAATAAATCCATGGGCAGGTAACAATCATGCATTGTATATTTTAGATGAATCCTGATGAGGCATCAAGTCTGAATTAGGAACTGAACCATAAGCGATGTTTGTAAAATCATCAAATATGTGTTTAATGTCTCTGTTCTCACCTGCACCACTCTTCCTCTTCCAAGGTATTATGAGGTGGGTTTCTATGTATCTTCAGATATACATCATATGGATTGAAGAACCTCCATATGATTTATAGATAAAGACATGTTTGCAAAAGAGGGAATAGAGAACTTTTTAAAGATCTTCCAACAATATTTAAAGATCAGAAACTAGAAGGGCAGGTCTGACATGTATGGGGATCTTGGAATACAATAGTTCATATTTTATTTATTTGATTTCCCCCTGCCTTTGTATTGTTTATAAATAACTCAGGGTGGTGAATATAGTAGGAGCCTGGTGGAGCAGTGGACTAAAGCGCTGTTAAATAGCACTTAGCTGCCAGCTGCCTGCAATTACTGCAAGTTCGAATCCCACCAGGCTCAAGGTTGACTCAGCTTTTCATCCTTCCGAGGTAGGTAAAATGAGGACCCGGATTGTGGGGGCAGTAAGCTGACTTTGTATAAAAAAGAACACTGCTGGGGTGGGGGGATGCCCGAAAGCCCTACTAAGCAGGTATATACAAAAGTATGAAGGCTATTGCTTAACGCATTGTAAGCCGCCCTGAGTCTCTGGAAAAGGGCGGCATATAAATCGAACCAATAAATAAATAATAAATAAAATGAATAATATTTATTTTATCACATTGATACTGAACAACACCAGTTCGACTGGGAAGGAACAAAAATCATTGGCCATGCTAGCACCCACCATGCACATGAATATGTTGAGGCCTGGTATTCTACCAAACGAGCAATTAACAAACATATTGACCTAGATCCAGCATATGAATGTATAAGAAACCAGATCATTCGAATAACCAGTCAACAAAAGAACCAATCAGCTGCTCAGAATTTAAATATAGCTCCACCGAACAACCAACCAACCAAACGACCAACTGACCACACTAGCACACAAGACATTTATAAACTAAGGGGAATAGGACAAGACAGTTCTGCTGATGACGTTATCTAGTCTGGTAACTAAATGTTCAGAAACTAAATTGAAACAAGCAATTAGAGAGAGCAAACCACTTGCCAAAAAATAAAATCTGAGCTACAAATATTTTCTATTATTTCATAATAATCCTTCCTCTTCCTATCTTCCCACACAACAACAACTCAGGGAAAAAAAAATAAAAAAACTTAATAACACTTTTTTTAAAAAACCAAAAAATCCCCAACAACTCTGGGAAGTGAATTGGCTTGAGACAGGGTGACTGCCCAAAGTCTTTAGCGTAGCATAGCATAGCATAGCATAGCATAGCATAGCATAGCATAGCATAGCATAGCATAGCATAGCATAGCATAGCATAGCATAGCATAGCATAGCATAATCATTTATTTGGCCAAGTATGATTAGACACAAGGAATTTGTCTTCAGTGCAGAAGCTCTCAATCATATATTGATTGTGTGATTGTGAACCTCTGTTATGACATATTGCTAATGTAGAGACTGGATTTTCTAAGTAAGAAAACCTCCAACTTTACTATCCGGTCCAAAATGGTGACAGTATTCCAGTTTGCTTTGAAAACAAAATTATAAAGATCTCCCTCCCCTCCCTCTCTTTCTCTCCCCACCCCAGTGAAAAAAATAGCCTCAACTCTTTCAGGCTTTGGCTGTGTAGCTTTTATTTTCCTACAGGAGTGCTGAATAAAATAGCAGATCCCAAATCTTCGGGAGCACAGCATAGAAACACCTGTGTAGGAGAGGTTATAGGGGAGCATAGAAACACCTATAGAGAAGAGGTTATAGAGGAGTCTTTATTTCACTTTGCAGCAAGAAAAGAATAATAAACTCCACCCCACCCCCACCTGGATCTGAATAAATGCATCAAGAAGAATAAGGCATTGCAATGGAAGGAAATGAAAAATGGATAGAAGCCTCATAGGAAAAAAGCTGTTTCAAGCTGAATTACTCTGGGAAGAAAGAAAAAACTACAGGACCCAGGTTGCTAATGGTTCCATTATTTCTCATCCTGAGGTTGCCACTGTAGGATAAATTTACCTGCTGCAAAATACTGCTTTGAATCTCATATTTTGGTTTCCAGCAGATGCTGTGAAAGACAATGAATATATATATTTTCCTGTCTTGCTTCAGTTTTCTTCCATTGTGTATATGGCATAAGATACTGGCTTTGGAGAGTTTTCAGCAGGTACTTATTTTCTTATTGCTTAAAAGGACTGTGTTTTTATTATGAATTATATCCTACTTGAGAACTATCGAATCAAGTTATTAAAAAGGTCTCTGCAAATGATTTGGATCTGATTTGTATGATACACCACACTGGAGGTGCAGTCCTGGTTGTGGCCAAGATGAACACTGATATCTCTCTCTCTCTCTCCCTCTCCCTCTCCTTCTCCCTCTCTCTCTCACACACTGCACTTTATTATGAACAGCATTGAGATATCCCTGTCCTACTGGTGTTACTGTATATCTATGAATGGAGAAATGCCATCTTAGAAACAATTGCTCAAAAGAGCAGCAGTGCTCTCATTGGTTGGCTTACCCTACTGCTGAAATTCTAATACCCTTTTTTCTCAACTTGGGGACCTTTAAGATTTGTGGATTTCAATTCCCACAATTCTCCAGCCAGGCATCTTACAGGTTCCAAGGCTGAGAAACACTACTCTAATTATAACAGTATAATTCTATTGTAGTAGCATGCTGATGTGATTATATAAAGGAGTCCGAGTGCCAATTTTTTGAAACCTTGAGATAGGGGATAGCAAGTATTGCTACTTCTGCAGGTTTAATTGTAGGGATGGGGCACTTGGTTATTGATTCAAAAAAAAACTTTGATGGATGGACAGTTCTCTCTATGTTGCTACTGGCCAGAAAGAACATATGTAGATTGAAAGAACATATGTAGATTGAAATCTGTAAGATTTCACCTTACAAACACATAACCATGTCCTTGTTTATAGCGTCTTGAAAATTCATCTGAAAATAATTAAAACAGTCCTGATTAATCTTGGGTGCACTTGGCATGGAGTTTATTATGGTTGGGAGACTGAGAAGTTGGTTGTTTGGAAAACAAGTTGGGGATTGATTCTACAAGTAATAAATATTGGCATTCATATTTCAAAATTCATTCATATTTCAGAGGCACTTAAAATGCAAGCTGATCATTGCCTTATACTGACTCTCTTACATCTGCTTAACATTTTTGTTTCCAAATGAGTTTTGCTATGACATTAGGAAGATTTGTCAGTGAAGAACTGGATACTTATGGATGACAATGAAACTAGTGATTATCATGAATGATTGCTAACTTCCTTATTCTAACCTTGATGGGCTGTTCATCTTTTAGATTCCACTTATTTTGACAAACTGTGTTTCAGGTCTAGTTTTCCAGCATCCATTTTTAATCAGAACTCTTTTGACACTGTTGCTGGATTTGCCAATCCTGCCTTATTTGGATTGCTTACCTTGATATTTGGCATATTTTTCTAAGAGCAGTTTGATACTTATTGTGTGATTATGAGTTAATCAGCCTAGGAAATTACAAGGAAAAGACATGTGAGATTAGATTAAAAAAAAAATAAAACATTGGAATACTTTAAACATTAGGGATGTTTATATAATATTAATTTATATACCAAAGCTTTGGAATTCAACTGTTTACCAGAAATTGTGGTTGTATCCAGAGGTGGGTGTCACATATTGTAACAACTGGTTTGCCCAGAACCAAAAATGTGAGCGTGTGCACACACTAGCTTCACTTCTGCGTGCGCATCTTCCGAACCAGTCTGAACTGGCAGTAGCCCACCACTGATTGTATCCCCTCCTCCCCTCCCTTCACAGGAGACCAAATCAAAGGTGGTAGGACACAATTAATGCCGACATGAAAATCATTCAGTTGGACCAGGTTGCTACGTTTGATTGCATTGAATGGTATTTGTGTGCATCTCAATAGAAATGGTAAGATGATAATGAAGATTGTCTAAGCTGCTCCAAGTTTGGAGAAACTGGGGTAATCTATAAATTTTATAAATAAACAACCAAATTAAAGAAAAATTGTTGATGATTCCTGACTGACTATTTCAATTTAAAAGTAGATGTATTTACATGCATTTGTATATTGCAAACATTGCTGGTTGGTTACTATGTTTCCTCCTCTGAGATAACAAGGCTATAATGCTGCTATTATTATACCTTAGCTTAAACATCCTTTAGGAGTGGAATCCAAAATGAGGACAACATTGTGGAATTGCACAGCTGAAGCCATATTTATCTAATATACCAGATAAATTGCTTTCCTATAAGAGGGCGTTGGGTTTTTTTAAAGTTCTCTATATTCTTTTTTAATTCGCTTTTTAAGGGGTGGGAGGTGTGTGTATGACCGGGGTGGGTTCGGGGGGCAACCCACAGATGTTGGGGGGGCAGGGTGGGTTAGTTCCTATACTGCGGAGGGCATTTCCATATGGTGGGAGCAAGGGGCCATATCATGTTATGGGTTATGGATGCAGTCACTACTTACGAGCGATTGCGTGTTCTGGCTCCCAATGCTCTTCTCGTTCCCTGGGTTGTTCGGACCCTCAGGGCCTGGGCCTCCAGTTGATGTAGTGCAATGCCAGGTCAATGGTAAATAAAGCCCCCCTCATTTGTGATCTGGTTCAGGAGGGGGGTGCTGACCTGGTGGATATTACGGAGACCTGGTTGGGCTAGGAGGAGGGGTCCCCCTTGTTGAGATGTGCCCACTGGGTTTCTATGCATTCCATCAGCCGAGTTCCTAGGGGAGGGGCGGGGGGTGGTGGTTCTCATAAAGGAAGGGCTTGCTCCTAGGCAGGCCACTGTACTCAGATAGCCAATGTGAGCCCCTCCTTGTGAAGTGGGGACATGAGAGGCAGATGGGCTTGCTGATTATATATCTGGCTCCCTGCCACGTGTCAGCATCCCTGCCCGAACTGCTCAACATGATTGCTGAGGTGACGGTGGAGACCCCCAGGCTTATGGTTATGGGGGACTTCAATCTGCCATCTGTCAGCGAAGCGTCTGAGGTGGCCCGGAAGTTCATGGCTTCCATGACGGCTGTGGACCTGACCCAATTAATTCGTGGACCCACTTACATGAGAGGACACACTTTGGACTTGATTTTTGTCTCTGGTCAGTGGATGAATAATCTTGAGATAGGGGAGATAGCAATTGAACCCTTGTCATGGTCAGATCATTCCCTTCTTAGGCTTGACTTTCTAACCACCAGAGCCGGCTGCAGGGAGACCGAACAGACTAGATGGTTCCGCCCCAGGGACCTGATGGATCCTGATAGGTTCCAGATGGAGCTTGGGCCATTCCCTGAGGCTCTGGCTCATGGCTCGGCTGAAGAGCTGGTGGCCGCCTGGGACAGGGCGGCTGTTGACGCTTTGGACCAAGTCGTGCCTTTGCAGCCTCTGACCCGTCACTAAGCCTACCTAGCTCCTTGGTTCCCTGAGGAGCTGAGGGAGATGAAGCACCAGAAAATACGCCTGGAGAGTAGTTGGAGGTGTATCAGTTGCGAATCTGATCGAACACTGGTAAATCTCATATTAAGAAGTACTTGTGGTGATAAAAGCGGCAAAATGCAGCTATTTTTCCGCTCTTATTGCATCTGCAGATAATCGGCTAGCCACCCTGTTTAGTGTGACCTGCTCCCTCCTTCATTTGGGAGTGTGGGAGGATCCCTTTCAGGATCGGTCTGAGGATTTTGTCCAGTATCTGCACAATTAAATCACTCAGATTTGGGAAGGCTTGGTCTCTGACTGGGTAGGTGCGACAGGATGATGGAGGCCAGTCTTGAGAATGTCATTTGGGAAGAGTTTGACCCTGTCACTCCCGAGGACATGGACAGGATACTGGGATGGCTGAACGCGACCACATGTTTATTGGATCCGTGTCCCTCCTGGTTGGTGCTGGCCTCCTGGGAGGTTACAGGAGGCTGGCTCCAGGAGATTATTAATGCTTCTTTGTGTGAGGGCGTCTTGCCAACCACCTTGAAAAAGGTGGTGGTGAGGCCCCTGCTCAAGAAGCCTTCCCTGGATCCAGCTCTTTTGGCTAACTACAGTCCAGTCTCCAACCTTCGCTTTGTGGCGAAGGTTATGGAGAGTGTGATGGCATGACAGCTTTCTCAGTACCTGGATGAAGCTGTCTATTTAGATCCACTCCAGCCCGCCTTCTGGCCCGGGCACAGCATGGAAATGGCATTGGTTATGTTGGTGGATGATCTCTGGAGGGCTTGAGATAGGTGTTGTTACTCTATTCTGATCCTGTTAGATCTCTGAACGGCTTTTGATACCATCGACCATGGTATCATGCTGTGCCAGTTGGAGGGGTTGGGGGTGGGGGCACTATCTTACAGTGGTTCTCCTTCTATTTCTCTGACCGGTCGCAGTCAGTGTTGGCAGGGGGGCAGAGATCGACCCCAAGGCACCTTGTTTGTGGGGTGCCGCAGGGGTCGGTCCTCTCACCCCTTCTGTTCAACATTTATGTGAAGCTGCTGGGCAAGATCATCCATAGCTTTAGGATGGAGTTCTATCATTACATTGATGATACTCAGCTGTACATCTCCACCCAAAGCCATCCCAAAGATGCCCTTGAAGTGATGTCCTGGTGCCTAGAGGCCATGCGGGTCTGGATGGGGAGAAACAGGCTTCGACTCAACCCTTCCAAGACCAAGTGGCTGTGGCTTCTGGCATCCTGATATAGCCAGCTGGTGCCATCGCTGGCTATCAGGGGCAAGTTATTGGCCCCCGCGGAGAGGGCTCGCAACTTGGGTGTCCTCCTGGACGCACGGGTGTCTTTAGAAGAGCATATAATGGCTGTGGCCAGGGGGGGCTTTTCATCAGGTTTGCCTGATTCACCAGTTGCATCCCTTTCTGAATCGAGACTCCTTACACACAGTCACTCAGGCATTTGTCACTTCCTGCCTGGACTACTATAATGTTCTCTACATGGGGCTCCCCTTGAGGAGCACTCAGAAGCTCCAACTGGTCCAGAATGCGGCCATGTGGGTGATTATGGGAGCGACTTGGCGCTCCCATGTGACACCTCTCCTGCGTGAGCTGCTCCTGGCTTCCGGTGGTCTTCCGGGTGCGCTTCAAGGTGTTGGTTACCACCTTTAAAGCGCTCCATGGCATAGGGCCTGGGTACTTGCGGGACCACCTTCTGCCACCGATAGCCTCCCACCGGCCACAGAGAGGGACTCCTCAGGGTGCCGTCAGCCAGGCAATGTCAGCTGGCGACCCCCAGGGGGAGGGCCTTCTCTGTGGCAGTGCAGAGGGCAGCTCTGTGCCCTCTGGAACGACCTCCCCCAGAGATACAGAGAATACCAGATCTCTGGGCTTTTTGCCGTGCCCTAAAAACTCTTTCGTTTCATCAAGCTGGGCTGGAGTAACCCCCCACCCCCACCCCACCCTTGGATATTTTAAATTGTAATGTGGATTGTTTTAAATTTTGGGCCAAATTTATATAATTCTTTTAATAATTTTAAATTTTGTATTGGAATGTTTTTTATTCTTGGCTGTGCACCGCCCTGAGTCCAATAGGAGAAGGGCAGTATACAAATTTAAATAAATAAAATAAAATAAATAATAAATTGTTCTTTGCTTTTTAAAAATCTCTGGATAATTGGCTGTTTTTTCTTAATTATTTCAGCACTTGCCAAAACAAAATTTGTGACATCAGCCTTTTACAATGACAAAATAAAAAGGGAAATCAGAATCAGAATCAAAATGTGATATAAAAAGCCGGTGTTGTCAGATAGAATATGTTGCCTTTAAAAAAAATTCTTTTCTTCATGGTTACCAACTTGAAGAGATGCTAACAACTAAAAGTGGCTGTGACAATCCCTATTTCTTACTGGTATATCTCACTGACTAGAGGAATAAATTAAAATGCTGATATTAGGAGTGGTGATGTTTTTAAATAAAGGAAGGAAAAGAAATGGATTTGGGGAAGAGAATGAGATCATTTTCACATAAGAAAGACAAACTGAATTTGGCTCATAACAGCAAATGTAGAATCTGCCTTGGTAAGCCTACATATTCAAATCTCCTTCCAGCTGAATTATTAATCATGAATTTATTCTCTCTCTCTCTCTCTCTCTCTCTCTCTCTCTCTCTCTCACACACACACACACACACACACACACACAGAGTGAACTTTAATGAGTTCCTAAAGGTTGTAATTGCAAATGCCTTAAGATGTAATAGGAAAAGGGTTTAGACTCTAGGAAAAAGGTAGAATTAGGCCAATGGAAGCATTTTCACTTATTGTTGTTTAAGATAAAATGAGGTTTTCTTCATGTCTTGACATAATTGTACCTGAATAGAATAGAATAGCAGAGTTGGAGAGTTGGACCTTGTAAGTCATCTAGCCCAAGCCCCTGCTCAAGTAGAAGTAGAAGATGAAGTAGAAGGAGAGTTGAGAAGAGTATATTGGATTATGATGTGCTATTGAGAAAGAGGACAACAGGCAAGGGGCTACACAATCCCTAAAATATCCAATTTAGGAAGAGCAAGGGAATTGGGGCCTGCATGCAGAGGGTAGCTGCAGGGCCCAACTTCTACGCCAACTCTACACAGTGCCAGGAGCAAATTTCTTTTCTCAGTTAGAAACAGATGCCAAAATCTTAGTTGTAGCTCAGTCCACAGAGGACAAAAACCTCCTTGAGAAACCTAACGAATATTAACCAATATCCAAGGCAGCTACATCTGGATGTCTAAAGAGTGAAAAGAATCTTAATCTTTCTACAATCCATAACTTGGAGACTGGCTAAGGACAGGGCCACCTAAACAATAACTAGCACAACAATGAGCAATCTAAGTCTGCCTACGAATAAAAACAGAGACAATAAAATATATAATAAAATCATAAAGCCATAGAAAGAATAAATCAAGTACATAACATCTATATGCATTTATATGCAGTGATCCAAATTGGAGATGGGTATGTTCACATACACATATACAAATTAGATTGTTTTGTAATAACAGATAGGAGCCAAAAGAATCAATAGGAAATCCTAGAAATAAAAATATCTTCAATTTTGTGACATATTTTTATTTTTCTGAAATCATCCTCGCCACAAAGGGAAACAAAATTACATTTGATGGCTGTGCTTTTTATCATTTCCCTTGAAAGAACCATCACGGTCACTTCATTTTCTTCATCTCTGTTCTCATCACTGTCAAGGTTTAGAATCCGGGAACTGACGTTACCTATTCTCCAAGATCAGGTAGCTGCAGCCACCTGTCAAGTGCATTCAACTCCATCACTGTACTTCCTCTTCATTCTTATGAATATTTATTAACACAAATTCTTTTGGTATTTAAAAAAAAATACTTCAGCTGATGATGAATCTATAACTGCAACTGAATTGTTTGATGTTTCCATTTCTATTTTCCCAACGTTAGATAAATTTTACATTGACAGAGGTAGATTAATTAATTAATTAGTTAGTTAATCCACAATTATTTATTTAATTTTTGCCCACCGGGAGTATTAGTTCTATTCTTTGGACCCTGTTTTGGATGCCCCAGTTTTAAAGATCACTTTGAGATTCAGCAGCAAATCTAAAGAAAGCAGGGGAAAAACTGTTAAGAAATCTGGAAACCAAGTCTCTTAATAATGTTGACACTGGGGCAAAAAAGATGAAGTGTAGATGCAAAGTATCTTAGTAATGACTGTCCATCATGGTTTGCAACAGCACAAATAAAAAAGCACTACTTTTGAAGTACACCAAGAAAAAACTGCCTTCAATAATTGGATGGAAGTGGGTTGAAGGCAACAGTATACATGGAGGGGTATCTTGAAAGCAGACATGGATGCCCCCTTAGTGTTACACTTTATTTAGACACAGAGAAAAACACAAAGTCCACAAAATCTACTAATGAAGTCTTTCAGAAACTGAGTAACATATCTCAAGAACATTACAGGTTTCCATGAACGTAAGTATAAATAACTACCAATAAATCTCTGAGGAAAGACAATATTTTGGTCAATTAAATTAAGTAGCAATGGTGTCTTGATTTAGAAGCTTTGAAACTCCTGAAACAAGGATCATTTGAGTATTATTATGGTCATTTTTTTTATAGGCAAGCCCTCCATTGTTCACTTTGTATAAGATATGCAAAAAACAAAGAAGCTGTTAGAAGGCAGAAAATATAATTCCTTCTAGTGGCTTTTATAGAGCAGACAAACAAATAATTGTTGCAGTTTGAGAGAGAGAGAGAACGAGAGAGCAAGAGAGAGGGAGGGAGGGAGGGAGGGAGAATATTACCAAATTGGTTCCAATCTTTTCTCTCACAAATGCATTAATTTCTTTTGTGAGGTCACTTATGTAGTAGTTTTATAATGCATATACAGCAGTAAGACTTTATTATTCACTGTAAGTTGATTATATCACATATATTTTCAATGCTATTTTGTATTTGCATTTAATATTAGGATGCTAAGTTTGGACTGCATTTGATTGAAAATCCTCCTTAGAATCAGCTGGTAGCACTCGCCTTCTTGACACGTATTATTAGTTTGGCATCAGAGAACCTGGCACAATAAAGTCATTTTCATCTGTTATCAAATCAACAAAATTTGAAATTGTTCCATGCTTGTGGCCCAGCTAGTGAATTTCCCCCATGACTCTTTTTCATCAGACAGGCCATTATTATTTGCATAAAAATGGACTGAATTTATTCATGTGATTGTTCACTAGGAAGCCATTGCCTAATAGTCTTTCCCCTTCCTTCACTGAGTAGGTAAACAAATGATAACTATGCCAGTTTTTATGGGAAGATACAACTACATTTTAGATGCTATTTCTAGCACTCTTGATATATAGCCTGCTCTTGCCTCTGCAGAAATAACTGGACACATAGTGTTTTATCAAACATGTATCTTCTATAGAAGACTCTGATCAATCCAAGACTTCCTTCAGTAGAATGGAAAGGCAAAGTGGGCAATGCCTACTGTTGTCTCCAATTTGGGTTTGAGTCTGATGCCTGATGAATTTGGGCTGAGCCTGATGAAGAACACCAGATGTGAGGTACAGTTTTGTTTCCTTTTATTGAATTGATTCAGCAAAAGGGGTCCCAGGACCCAGAACAAAGGTTTCAACAAGCTTTTATACAGTATTTTCAAGGTGGGATAAACAAGCATTGCCTAACAGGCATTCTGAAAATTATCTAAAGCATCCTCTATTGGCTTCATGCCATTCCTATTTCTAAGTCTTAACTAATAAACACTTCAAAAGTTATATAACAAGTGTTCTTTTGGCTCTATTTCAACCCTATTTCTAAAAGTTAACTAATAGGCATGCTAGAAGACTTTTAGCAAGTCTTCTATTGGCTCTGTCTTAGCCCCATTCCTTATCTTAGCAATATGTCTTCTTTGATATGCCTGACAGTCAGCTCTTGTTTTCTACATTGAAAGGGGTCCCACCTGTCCACACTCACATTTCCTTTATCTTTGTTATGCAGGCCTTACAAATACACATCTCCCTTCCTTCTGAGTTCATGCCGTAATCTTGTATTTTATATAGCAAATGGCCCTACAGCAAATGGTCCATCACTACTATATCTTACACATTTTAGAGTAAACTAATAAAGAAACAATTGTTTAACCTATCCTATAAAATTTGAATTAGTAAAAATTTAATTTTGGTAGATTCTTATCTGTAATTATAAAATGAAAGAGAACCAACCCTTCTCCAACCCACTCAAAAGTCCACCAATCCATATGGGATTTAACAAAATTTTTCACATATATTAGCATACGCTGTCGGTATATTAATGGCATAGAACAGCTCAAAGAAGCAGGGCAAGATTGGAAAATGTGGAAAGACCTGGCCCATAGAATCGCTAAGAGTTGGACACGATTGAATGGACATACTCATCTTAACAGCATATTCTAATATATGTAGTATATTAGTATTAGTAACACAGATATGGGTAAATTGATATTCCACTTAATTCTGTGTATTTACAGTAAAGAGGACAGATCCATACATAATGTCTCATGTTTTACTTGGATACCTGTATCACATTGCATCATAATCACTGGTTGTTTGATTTGCCAGCTATTTGTCTCCTGCTGCCACTCATCTGCTTATTTTGATAACAGTTTTACATTGTGAAAATCTGCAGATCTCATGTCAAACCTTTCATGAAATTGCATTATTCTAACAAAGCACTTATGACACACACTAATTTCCTAGGCTTACTAATTAGATTTCACAGAGTAAATTCATACCTTTTGACTGTTTTTGTATATTGCACTAAAACATAGGTTTGTATAATAAATCAAAATTGAATGGGTTCACACAAACTATCTATGAATCTATTTCTTACACAAAATAAACTCTTGACACTTTTAAATTTTAGAAGTATGATGTCTAGTGTCTCAAGGAAGGTTAGTGAATTGCCCAACACCAACACTGGTATAATTATATTGTGCTTCAATTTGTGTCGCACTGCCACAAACTATTACTATTTTCCTTTTTTTCACTTTTGTTAGCGCACAACCTCAATCATATAATCATGGATAATGCACTGCAAAGAATACAAGAATTCATCTAACAAGTCAATCAAATACATACATACTGATAACTAATAAATCTCATCAGTCAATATTCCAGAGTCTCACTATGGTTGAAGGCCTGTTGGAATAAGAAAGTATTCGGAGCCTCCTAAATTCAAGGAATGGTAGAGATGGTTGTGAAACCTGTATCTGAAGATGGCAGGTTCAAGAGATGGTAGCAACACACCGTCCTTGTTCAATCCAGCCACCCCCTTTCAAACCAGCTGTCTGAAAGAGCCAGGAGCAACATGGATAAATCCCAAACACAATAGCATCCACACTACAGACAATGCATGTATACATGTGTTGCCCTTAGATAAGACACTGTTTTCCTTGCTGACTCCATTTTTCTCTCTGACATTCATATACCTCAGAGCACTTCCAAAGATATGTTTCTAATCCCTAATCTTGCCAAAATGTTAAGAAGTCAGTGGTGTGATCTTCTTCATTCCTATGAGAAATACCATGAGCTAATCCAAATGACTAATAGACGAGTACAAAAAAATGGCATTCCATCAATTACGTGACCCCATGCAATTTCCAAATGATAAAATTCCATGATCTGAATACCATACAGTAAAGGAAAAAATAGCTTCATATCGAATGTCCCTGCTTTATTATAGACAGTCCTAGAAAATATGAATATCCATTTAAGCATTATTTTTTTAAAAAAATCTCTTTTAAATGCAGAATACTATGGATTACAATGAGCTAAAATGCAAACAATATTACCCTCTTTAAACACTTTTTAAAACCAAGACTAGAAAAATTGAGGGGGGCGGGGAGAAGCTTACAGTAAGTACTGCACAGAGTAGGATCTAGCTAAGTTCTATAGAGATACTGTAAAACTAAGAAGACTTGTCATGTTAGAAGTGATAATTTATTATTCTGATCATTGTAGTATCTTACTGACATTAAATATAAAAGTTAAAGAGGGCAAAGCAATTTGTGCATGTGTTTAATGTTTTGCAATTGTGCAGCATTAAAGCAACAGTTGAGATCCTTTTAAAATTTCTATCTGTTGTGATCCACCAGCAGCCTGCAGAGCTAGCAGTGGAGTCGGACAGTGAGGAGGCTGAGGAAGAACATGGGCCAGTCATGGAGGCTGGGGAAGGCCCAGGGCTCTGTGTCAGAGGCAGAGATGGGGCCAGGGCCATCTGGGACTCCGGAGCCTCCAGAGTCTGACAGTAGAGAGGCAGAGGAACAGGAGGAGCCTGTTCTTAGTGCATGCATGAGAAGAGCTGCCAGAAGGCAAGAGCAGCTAAAGCAAAAAGGATGACTCAGTAGTAATGCCAAGAGATGACTAGCCCCTCCCATAAGGCTTAAAAGACCAGGAACGGCTTTTGAGCTCTTTGTCCAAAACAACATTGATAGATTTGTTTCTTGTCTTGCTGGATTTATTTCTTGTCGGTGTCTTCTGCTTCTGAACTTTTGCCAAGAAAATCCTTTGGCAGTTTGCCAAAGTAGACCAAGGTTGGTGGTAAGGCTGAAGAATTGTGTTATGAAGAATTTGTTTTGAATTAGTTTGGACTACATTGAGAATGAGTTAATTCTCAGCTGTTCTAATAACTGTTTGTTTAGAACTGTTTGTGTCTGATAATACCTACTTGAGCCTAGGTCACAACACTATCAGAGGTGCCATACTCAATGAAAATAAAAAAGAACCAAAATTCTTATTATTTTTTTGCTTCTCAGATGGAATTTGGATAGCTACTATAGGGAAATGGGCAACAAACAAATTTAAGATGAAGAACATGACACAGAAGTCCACAATAGGGCAGTGATGTCATTTCTAATATCTAGGAGCAATTTCAATATAGGTCAGTGTTGGTGAACCTTTTCGGCACTGAATTCTGAAAGGGGAGCGCACGTGTGTGCATGCAGGAGACCATCGGAAACTGAAAGAGCAGTTCCCTCGTGCCCATGCGCAGGAGTGCCGAAAACCAGAAGAGCAGCTCCCCATGCATGTGCATGCTGGGAAGCTGAGTTTCTGGTTTCCGGTGTCCGCATGCACATCAGTCACCTGGTCTTCCAGGTTCTGGCACGCATGCATGTGCGAAGACCAGTTGGCTGGCGCACATGCGCGCACCAGCAACTGGAAGCTCAGCTTCCTGGCATGTGCATGTATGCCAGGGAGCTACTCTTCCAGTTTTCGGTGCTTCTGCACATGCGAAGACCAGCTGGCCAACGTGTATGTGCATGCAGGAACCCAGAAGAGCAAGGGGCGACGGCTGGTGTGCCCAGGGAAGATGCTTCTGCATGCCACTTCCAGCACAGGTTTGCCATAGTTTTGCCATCACTGATATAGGAGGACTACATTCTCATCAGTGATGAAAGGCCTTGGATAAATGGTTTCATTCACATTAACAACAACAACAACAAAGACCACTTGATGTTGTAATTTTTTAGAACTCTCCATAGTTTTATGCTTATAAAACTACTGCTTATTTTAGCCTCATGTATACTTCTACTACTCATTTTAACCTGAGACATTTATTCCTTTGTCTGAATCACTCTCAAAAGCTTCTCCAACTTTGCCAAAGCTGTTCATTATGTTTGCAAAGACAAACATAATGCTTTTGTAGCATTATGCTACATTTGTAGCATGGCACTTCTTGCACTTCCTTCAGATCCATTCACAGAACCCATTGTGGTATCCTTGTCACAGCCTGCTGGCTTCATGTCCTATTGAACTTTTCCTTATAGGTAACCTGAAGATGGAATGTATGAATTAATCATACGTGGAGCTGTTCCTTTTTATAAGAAAAGATGAGACCTTCCTTTCAGATGGCAGTTTGGGGTGAAATGGACCCCATGTGGAAGTCCCATCTCACCAGAACCAGTTCTTTGGAAAACAATACTCTTGTTGTATCATTTAGATACAAATTCCTACTACTGTTACCTTTCTTATGTGTCTACCTGAAACAGGTTGCTTCCCTCTAATGCATGAAACAGCTGGCCCCGTTTTCTTTTCCCACTGTCATTTTTCTATTTTCTATTGCCCTTGAATTAAAACTGATTAAAGCATAGAGCCTAAAATAGAACTATATTGACATGGATTTATTGAACACTTTATCTGGTTTTTGTCATAATAAGTTATTGTAAAGGTCTTTACACTGGGCAGGTTTACTGCAACTTTATTGATATTCAGTTTGCTATTTGTTGAACCAATCCTACATTGTTTTTTATTTCAAAAATGCATATTCGTTTATAATATATGCTTTCTGAAGCATTGTATGATTCTACAATGCTTATTAGGATTGGGAGTCCAAAAATATTTGTCAAATCAACCTCATGGTGTTGACTAGTTGCTTTTATTGAAATCATTATTTCTGTGCTGTCTTGTCTTCAGCACTAGTGCTTAATCAATGTATATGAAAGAGTCACCTTGAGTTTTTAAGCTAAAGCGTCAGTGTATTTTTCTTCTTGCATGTCAAACTATAAAACACTGATCAAGTCTTTTACAAGTACCAGACTTGTCACAGATCCAAGACAGGTTTGTTCAGAGATATATCGCAGAATGCCTTTGCTCATTTTGTGCCTTTAAAAAGTAAAAAAAATAGGACATCTCTTTTCTTCTGCTTTCCCTAGTTATAAGGGATTCAAAAAGCTTTGATAAGCGATACTCTGATCATATCCCATAACATAAGGGGATTAAGTAAAGAAGAAATAAAAATTCAAATCACATCTGTGCCAGGTGTGTTTGTTATAGCCTGGACCTTATATATATATATATATATATATATATATATATATATATATATATATATATATATATATATATATATATAGACCTTATTCTTCACAGTCTTTTAAAATTGATTTTGGATGAAGTTTTAGTATTGGTTAAGGGATAGTTTAATTTAACTAAATTTGCTCAGGGGAAGTGGGGATGATAATTTGTAGAAAACATTGATTGCATTTAGTCAATTTTCTTAGTTCCTGGAGAAATAGAATAGCAGTGTCATTAAAGGTAGCTTAAAATTATTGGATAGTTTCTCGCCCTTTTTTAAAATATAGTTTATTGCTGCAATTGCCACAGGAATTGCTATATGAAATCCATAACATAGTTTTACAATTTAAATGGTCAACTCTTCCAACTTTTCCCTAATCTAAAGCTATGAAGTCCATCCAGGGCAATCACTAGGAACCTGATACTTTAATCTATCTATAGATAGACCTATGGCAAATCTGAAGCAATTCCTTTGATGTTGGTAAAGTAGCAAGAGCTAAGTAGCTTTTCATTGACTCTGCAATTAATCATTGCAGAATGCTAATTAAATAGTTATTCCTCTCCTCTTAAGAGCGGAAGACATTAATAATTATTAAGCAACATCTTTCAGCATATATTTGTTACTGCAAGTCTTCTTCAGGCCAATGGCTCAGAAAACCAATAACACAAGATGTAAATCATCCATGGATGCCTCATATCAGCTTGGGGCAGAAAAGGGAAAAAAGGAAGAATAAAGTAACTTAATGTGGATACTTTGGGGAAAAAATAATTTAGGAAAGCAATTTTGTCTTTATAATGCTTGACTACATACAGAACAAAGAGCTGGTTTGACAAGGCTGTAAGGGCATTTGATACAAAGTAAACTATTACAGCAATAGGCACCAGTTTCAAAGATAAACTTAAAATATAACAATCTTGGTAGAAAGACATAAATCAAAGACATTGCATTAAAATTTATATTCACTTATGGCCACCCCTACTTTTAAAAAAACCCCAAAACAAATATAGTTTAGTATCAGGATTTCTGAATATATGGACATGCTGGTCAGTTTTTAACCTGTAATGTTTGTTTTGGATAACATAAATATTTCAAGATTGACAGCTCACTCTTTGGAAGGATAAAAAGATTCCATGCTTTTGCTCTTTGCAACATGTTAGAAATCCAGAGTAATGTATCAAGACTGGAGTTTTTCAAAACTAGGGCCAGAATACAGAGGCTTCGGATCCAACTATTTGAAGCCGGGTTAATCAAAATTAAATCAACTGTGATTGTCACTCGCTGAGTTTGCTTACAAAAACACTAAACATGCCTCCCCCCAAACTTCTTTTTAAGTGACTTATGCTTTCCATTCTTAGGTCTTTCCTGTGCTTGGTTTTCCAGTCTTGCTCTCAACTACTGATACATGGCTCTCAGAACTTCAAGCTGTCCAAGACACCCTCCTGCAGCTGCAGGTGGTCAGATATTCTTGGAACGGGGAGCAGAGGATGCAGGAAAGACATCTACTTCCACATATGCAATGCCACTTGGTTCCCCCTTTACCAGCAGAGGGCCCTCCCTGTTTAATGTAGGTGCTAGGCAGCATGGCAGACCACCCAAAAATGACACAAAGCCTCTGTGCCCCATAAAAGCATCTGGTTCCCAAGCAAACAGCAAGTCACATTGACTCCGTCTGGCTGACTAGCCACCTGTTTATCAGTGCCAACTAAGCAAAAGGAACTACAAAGATATGGTTCCATCAGGAAGGAAATTCAAACAGACTTCAGAAGATAATTAGAACTGCAGAAAAAACAATTACTACCAACCCGCCTTCCCTTGAGGATCTGTATACTGCACGAGTCAAAAAGAAGTCTGTGAAAATATTTACAGACACCTTGCATCCTGGACATAAATTGTTTCAACTTCTACACTCAAAACGACACTTTAAAGCACTGCACACCAGAACAACTAGACACAAGAACCGTTTTTCCCTGAATGCCATCACTCTGCTAAACAAATAATTCCCTCAACACTGTTAAACTATTCACTAAGGCTGCAATACTATTAGTCTTCTCATCGTTCCTATCACCCATCTCCTCCCACTTATGACTGCATGACTGTAACTTTGTTGCTTGTATCCTTACAATTTATATTGATATTGTTTCCTGATTGCTTATTTGTACCCTATGACTATCATTAAGTGTTGTATCTTATGATTCTTGATGAATGTATTTTGTCTTTTTATGTACACTGAGAGCATATGCACCAAAGACAAATTCCTTGTGTGTCCAATCACACCTGGCCAATAAAGAATTCTATTCTATTCTCTACTAATAGCTCTTGGTGTCTGGAAACAATTTCTGCATATAGAATGCTGTGTTCCATGCCTTTGATTTCTGCGTATATTCTAAAACTCTGGATTGTTCTTAAGCATCACTCAGAAACACTGCTCAGCACACCAAAGAATTCTCTATGCTCTCCAAATCCAAACTTGGTGTACATCTTTTCTTTAGTTCCTAGCAATGTCAGTATGCAAATACATACCTCACATTCTCATTCCTGTTTCCTTGCCTTGCCTTCTCTGCTGTCCCTACCAGAGCACCTTACTTCTTTCTTGCTTTTGTCCCCTTGCTTTCCACCTCCAACCCAAGCACTTCCCCAGCATGTGCTTGACACCAACCCTACCTGCAGATGTACTCATGCTTGCATGCTGCCTGCCAAATATCTGGCATTCATCCAGGCTTCAAAACATATTAAAAAAACAGGAGGTGAAAGGCTGGACCATCTGATGTTGTTATATTATATAAATATTGTATATTGTTACCCCATAATAACCAAAGGCATTAAAGATTTGAACATTAAAATAATTAAGTAGTGAACAATCTTGGATTTACCCTTCTTTTCAAAATATAACCTTCATTCTTTTCAGGTTAAGATGTGGTTCTTTATTATAATCTTTATTATAATTATTTTTATTGGATAACCCCTTTCTCAGTAGAAGAAAACTTCTGAAATTGGAGAATAGTAAAAGTGCTGCAAAAAAACCTTGTTCAATTTTAAGGTTTATAAATCCCTTATGATCAGAGAAGTAAAATAAATTTAAGTTAGTGTGATGTACTATACAAATATGGATGTGTGTGTGTGTGTGTATTTATATATACATATATGTCTTCTCAAGTTTTCGCGGGTATGTGTATGCAAAAAGTTAAAATCTTGGGTGTTTTCCCGCATCATTAAAAGTCTGTTAGTTGAAATGCTTAAAATCCTGGCTAAAATTCCAGTTTAAGATCCTTCAAAATCACAACAAAACATATATGTATATTGTTAGTAACATTGATGCTTGGCTCCTGCAATACTAATTAAGAGGCAACTTATAATTGGAGTTTAAATAAGGGCCATAACATTATTGATTAGGCTCAGCTGCCAATTAAGCAGTCATTCAAATAAATCACACTAGGCATTTTTTTGCCAATGATTTTTCTAGCCTGTGAGTTTGCTAGCTCATCAGGAATATGTATGTGTGTGTCACAGAGAGTTAGGTATCCAATTTAATTCTGCACCAAATAAAGTCCATTTTTCCCAAAATTAAATCTCAATTAACATTGGACCTACTATTAATATAATCATTAGAGCACTGCTATAATTATGACTGATTCAGCTATGACCGATTCAACAAATTAACATTTATAAAATGGCCTAAGAGCCTTAGGGATGTTTGCCAATAGTAAGTTATGGTACTACTGATTTATTCTTGAGTGGCTAGAGCATTGTAGCAGCACAACATTTGCTGCCTTCACTATTGATCTCTAGCATAGCTGTATTGTTTCTGTTTCCAGTCTCTGCCAGTCCTCTGACTTTCCCCCAAGACAAGAGGGCTAAGATGGGTAGACTTCCAAACTGTACTTTGGACAGCAGCCCCCTGCTTCCCAATGAATAATTAAATTTTAATTTAAAGAATGTAAAAATCATTTATTTTTTAAAAAGAAAAAAAGGACCCAAGATCTACACACTGACATTTTACTTGTCCTTGTCTTAGATAAAATGGAAAAGCAACAGCCTAGTTCATGAGTTTTCAAAGCTCATGCCTTTTTTTTTTCTTTTAGCTTTCCGAAGACAGCTCTTTAGAGATGCATGTGATTTGTTCTTCTGGAATCTAAATCAGCTTGCTTATTGATTGGTTCTAGCAACTAATGGGAAGCAACCTAATCACCTTTTTACTGTAAAGAGCTATTATAATCAGATTTAATTTTGGGAAGCCTAGATTTACTGTGAGGTTCATCGCCTTTGATTTTATTGAATCTGCCCCCCTGTAGGTCCTGTACTTTAAAATAATTCTTGCTTTGCCAAACTCAGGAAGATTTCAGTAACTGGATAGCTTTTGCATATCTTCAATATCATTGCATTCATATTTCTCTTTGTATTGCTGGTAAATGGAGGAGTAATATTCTGTTATGTTACGCTTTAACGGAGAAATACAGCCTTACACTTGTGCTGAAGTGATGACAGATGTCACCATTCTGTCAAAGGAAGAATTGTCAAATGTAGATGTGTTTGGAGGGGAGGACAAGGAAGCCTTTTCAACATCATACACTGGCCTGCATTGCTGTATGGCTTTTCTTGACATTATCTTACTGCTTTGCCTCTTGGAGTTGTCGTGGCTGTGGTATATCTAACATTCTGTTCACTTAGCAGAACTTCTACAATAACCAACAATTCCTCAGCTGCTGTATTTTGAATATAGAACTGCTTCAGAAAAGTTAATATATTCATATGAATCCTTTAATACTTATTAATTTGGATCCAGTCTTTTCATCAAAGAACAGATTCCACTTCTCCCCTGCAAATTACAAACTCCTGGTTTAATAAACAATGCATTATTTGACAAACGCTCCTTTTGTTCATCAAATCATAATGAATGCATACAAGCAAATTACAGAAATATGGAAAGCTTTTAATCCCTTAAGCATTATATCAACTTTTCCCTTAACAGTAATATGTTTTTGAATACTCCTTTTGTTGGGGGAAAACTAGACAGTTCACAGCATGGACATTTTTGAATTTTAAATCCATTTTTTAAAAAATGTCTAATAGCTACCCTGTTTCCCCCAAAATAAGGCATTCCCTGATAAACCCAATTGGACTTTTGAGCGTATGGCAATAAGGCCAAGCGCTTATTTCAGGATTAAAAAAAAATATAAGACAGAGTTTTATTTTTGGGTATTCGTTAAGTCCATCAGTAAAAGTAGACATAGTTGCCTTACGTCAAGCAACTAAGAGCTGAGAGCATGTGGGTTCTATTTTTGAAAATATATTGCAGAGGGGTTGTGATTCACACCTGTTCTTAACATCTGCACTTGAGCTCTCTTGTTAAAAATGAAATAAATAGAAGAATTAACTAGTTTTCTACATCAATAACTGAGACAGTAAAGTATGAACAGAATTTAATTTTCTTGTGTACCCCAGTGTGCTATGTAAAGCATGAATTAGAAAAATGATAATTGCATTTATAGGAGATCAACACAAGAAGGAATCCAACTTTGTATCTTTTATTCATTGCCAATTAGCAAAAGAAAGGAAATAATATTTTCATTTCACTTTAAGTATTACAATAGAAATTGCCTATTTTGTTCTTCTTTCTTATATACTATTCTCTCTTATATACTAGTCAACCTATTGGAGAATCAGTCTATGAATATAGGCCAACAGTATATTGAAATGAGCTGGGTTGGAGAACTGTAGACATGCAGTCTATCCTGGTGAGATGCTGTGGATAAATACTTCTTGTCCCTTTACCTTAGGTAAGGTCTTCTGTAGATTGTTGGCTTGCTTTCTTCTAGAATTTCCTAAATACGTCTTCTCTCTCTTCCAATATTTGTGCTAAAACAAGCACTTGTTAATAAACTTTAGGTTTGCTTCAGGATTTCTTCTCTTTTGATTCTTGTTCTATAGCTTACTTCGTTCTTCATAAATTCTCTTCCATTTGGGGTCTTCAACCTCTTTCCATATCATAGCATGAATACTTTCTCTCTAAATATTTGCATAAACATTGTAATATAATTGTAATATCATGTGGAAAATAACTGCCTATAAGGAAAGCATATTATAAAAGAGATATCCCTTTTCACCCTAAGCTTTCTACTGGTGATGCAGTTTAGACTCTGTTAAGTCTTTATTTTTGGAACTAGAAGGTGTTTTTAATTATGTTGAAGAATCTGTTCTGATTCTATTTTGTGGCAATGAGATTGTGGCCAACATTGACTTGAGGCCGCCAATATAGTGGATCCTTTTTGCTCTCATCTCAGAAGTGTTCACAAAGAGCCGTGACCCTGTTACTATGTGGAGAATTGCAGGATTCTCACCCCAGTGATTCAGACAAACTGGGAAAGGTAGAAAGGAGGACACCTGGATCATAAGGGCACTGGAAATTTAGCGTTATGGAAAGAAATTGAGGGAATGAGGTTTATTTAGCACTGAGAAAAGAAAGCTGAGTTGGAAGGTAAGAGTGAGACAACTGAAGGGATGCATAAAGAATACGGATCCTGTTCTATATTTTTCCAGAATAAAACCATTATTCCATAACATGAAATAATGGTTTTAACTGGAAGACAGGTTTTGATTGAATTTTTGTAACAGCAGTGTGACAGAATAATGAATTATTATGGGAGACTGTGGGCAACCCGTTCACTGGTTGTGTTCAAGCAAAAGCTGGACAGCATCTATCATGGATGATTTAATCCTGATTCATGGATGGAGGAGTAGGTTGGACCTTATGGTATAAACAACCCTTCAACCATATGATTTTATGATTTACCAGAGTGGCCTTGTCATTCCAATTCTCTCTCTTTCTCTCTCTCTCTCTCTGTGCGTGTGCGTGCGGATGTGCCTGAGTTTTATACCCTGGTCCTACTTTATACAGTCCCATCCTGCTATTTTTCTACTCAAATTATATAGCAGCTGCAAAATACAGAGTAATGTATCACTATGTCAGAAGCTCCTTCTGTCACTACATCAAGAGATGCGTTCCATTAAAGATCACTAGTGAGGAAGACTCAAATCAAACTAGGCAGAGCTTGCCTGCTTTCATAATTTTGTTCTCTAAGGAAAAATAAAGAGCTGGAAGAGTAGAAATAATGAAGAAGTATTATCTTTGTGATAAATGTTGGCATGAAGTCCCTGGCTCACACATGCCTTTTACCAATTAGAAACATTTACCTTGGATTAAGCTACCCTTTTCTCATTTTTTACTGAGATATAATAAAGTTCTATTTTTGTAGATTAAAAATGAGTTACTCCTTGCTAGTCCCAGAATTCCCTCCTCTTGTTTTTTGGAAATAGCAATAGTACATAAACTTATGTACTGCTTCTCAGTGCTTTACAACCCTCTCTAAGCAGTTTACAGAGTCAGCATTTTGTCCCCAACAATCTGGGTCCTCTTTTTACTGACCCGGAAGGATGGAAAGCTGAGTCAACCTTGCCTGGGTCAGAATTGAACTGCAGGCAGCTGGCAGTCAACAGAAGTAACCTGCAGTACTGCATTCTAAACACTGCAACACCATGACTCCTAAAATTGCTACTCAAGACTAAATAGGTAGCTAACATGAAACAAAGTGATAGTAAATCATATTCACTTTTATTCACCAGTAAGATGTTTATTTTATAGCTAATCTTAATCTGAACAAAACATTAAAAGACAATAACCATATATGACTGAAAAGCTGAAAGGTTACCTTATCTGGTTTAGGAAAGCAATCCAGAAGTTCAGAATTGAACTAGCCTAGTCCAGATCATTTCAGTTTGACTCAGCTTGATCTTCAGAATCAATACAACAGCTTCTATGCTATTGCCCTTTGCAACAATTACTACTGGAATACTGTTGCTTTGGACCCAACTACTTTAACTGGGTTAATCAAAATTATCCTTTTCTGTCCCGTGATCTGATTTTCATTTTTGTCCAATGCACATAGTTAGCAGCTTACATTCCTACAACCTACTGCTATGGGTGACTTCAATATGATTTCCTTTGTGCTAATAAAGATGTTTAGGATCTCAGCCACAAGCACTGCAGTTTTAAGAAATGTTGGAAGTCATTTCAATTATTACTTGCTTTCCGACTGAAAAACCTAGAATCAATATAGTTAGAATGAGCTGATTAGGCTATTGAGTCCAGTCCCTTGTGTAGTGAAAGAATCCAAATTAAATCACCTCAGGCTGAGGACTTTCTAGGCTATGCCTCTCTAGAAAATTAAATCTACTGCTGAATTGATCTTAACATTGGGAATTTTTGCCAACATTCATTCTGAATCTGCCTTTTAAAAACCTTTTAATTAAAAGATATTCCTAAATGTGTTTCTGATAATAATTCTCAGAGGGACTTATTATCTTAATTATGTCCATTGGACTCTAAATCTAACAGAATTTCTTGGAATGTAAAAATCAAAAATTATTTGTTGCATCAGTTCTTTTATAACTCTTCCTAGCTGGCCATAATAGGATACAAGGCACTAGTAAAAAAAGCTTCTATTTTACTGTACTAGTTAAAAAAACTTTATAGATGTGACTTACTATAGAATTATTTTTTTATTATGGATGCTGCCATTTGGTCAATCATATATATACTGACGTCTCCGTGGTCATGTGGCTGGCATGTCTAAATGCCAAAGGCACCCAGAATGCTGTTACCTTTCCACCAAAAGTGGTGTCTATTTTTCTACTTGCATTTTTTACATGCTTTCGAACTGTTTGGTTGGCAGAAGCTGGAACAAGTAACAGGAGCTCACCCTGTTATGCGGCTTCCTTATGTTATAGGGATTCGAACCGCTGAACTGCCGACCTTTCGCTCGACAAGCTCAGCATCTTAGTCACTGAGCCACCACATCCCCTTTTACATACACACACACACACACACACACACACACACAAACAACAAAGTAAAGAAAATCAGCAATGTTAATTTCACTGAGATGTTTGAAAGCAGAAAACATTTTTGGAGAATAGATATGAGTTTGGATAATAGGAATTTATGATTTTGGGAATTTGTTGTTAACAATGGAAAATAAACTTAAGTTACATTGCAGGCTATATTAACAGCATGTATGTTATACTGAAGATCTGTCCAAAATCTGTGCTGGATGTGGTCATGCTGATACTATTTTAAATCTCCTTCTCATGGTTTCTACATTCGCAGGACTGAACAACTGTTTTACTTGCTTTTTTCTCAAGGCCAGTACTAAATACTTCTATAGTCCTTGGCTCAAATCTAATCAGCAGTCAGGTTCTTAAAATGTAAATTTATGAAAATCCTTCATCCCAAGGCGCACCTTAAGTACTCCTGTGGTTCCTAGATTACAGAACAATTCTAGTCCAGCATATATCTTCTAAACTTGTATAAGAAAAAAATAAAAATAAAACAAAAGGTACACAGCACCTTTTCACTAAAATTTAGAAAAGTCTTTATGCAGTCTTGGTGACATTAATCAATTTTTATCTTATATGCCAGAGAGGAGCCTCTAAGAGGACAGTATTTAGAAAACATAAGGAGGCTTATTTATGCCAGTATGAAGACTCACTTTTTCACTGGAATGAAGATAAAAGGGGGGGGGGGGAAGTGATTTTTAGCTTTGCTTCACCAGGAATTACTAGGAAGATATGAAAGTTTGTGAGAAATACTTCATGAATTGGATACATTTTGTCTAGCAGTGGATGACTTCACAGTTTCTTCATAAATTTCATTAAAGGGCAAACATTCTACCTGGCAATTGTTAGGGAGGCAATTGTTGACCATGTGTTGAGGTTCCATAACTAAAAGTATAACCAGATCAGATCAACCGAAACCTTACAAAATAACATTTTCCAACAGTGAGATGGTTAAAAGACATATTTAACTGAGAGTGGAAACAGAAGGGAAAAAATGGAGACCAGGCTTTTACTATCTGTGGTAGACAAAGAAATCAAGACACAAAACTGAACCGACTGCTGGTTTTTTCATCACAAACTATAGGTAAATGTTTGAAGCCACCATTTTGAATACATCACATTCGTTATCAACTCCTAAATGTAAGTCACTCATCTGTCTTTTTTTTTTTTAAAGGAAGTTGGAACTTTCATTGTTATAATAATGTTCAATGCTTAGCAGCTGGCTGATTTAGTTAGAAGCTACAGGTGCTTCAGAGGGATAACCACCTGTTCTCCATAATGGAGAGGAAGGGGAAAAATACTATTGTACAAGCAATTATATTACATTAATTGTATCAAAGTAAATACATTGGAATTGTTTAAAGTCCTGGCTTTGTATTTTTCTTTTTTCTTTTTGCCAAGACAGTATTAATAGAGCAAAGAGATTCCAGGTGAAAGCTTTTAAATAAAGATAGGGTAACACAAATTTGATTCTTTTGATAAAGCATGCAGAAGAAACAATCTCTGGGAATTTAATGTGTTGATATTTCAGAGAGAAATATTGAACGGGCTGTCTCCCTGTGTTACTTTGAGCATGTAGACGGCTTTGCTTCTATCAGATGAAAATCTCATTGACAATATACTCTTCAGTATTTTAGATCTTCCTGTCTATTTATATTTTAGTTTGCAACACACTGACTTAATCTCGCAAGCTTTCCAAGAACAGAACGAAACTTGATTATATGTTTATGTCACTTTAGATATTTCTACAAAATGTTTAAAGATACAGTTTGGCTTGCTTGTGAAAGACCTATGTAAATGTTAACAAAAGTTAGCAAAACATTTCAAGACAGCAAGTTATCTGGATGGATTTCAATATAATTACTTAATCCTCTTTCTATTGAGCACAGGAGAAAACATCAGCAAATGATATCTGTGTCCATGATATTCCCTGAGAATATAACTAACTCAAGAGATAAAAAGTCTATTTGCTGGGTTTTTGTTACTGTGATTTGTTCAGGGTAATGAAAATTTTATTTTACTTCAGTCTCTAAAAACTATGTGCTGAAGGGAAAAGTAAATTCACAGAGCTATTTCATGCCTTGTGATTAAGAGCTTGGTGATTTGGAGTGACTTAGCCTAAAAACTTATTCTAAGAGTCTTTTCTTTTAAACAAGAGAAGAAAATACTGCCATTTTCAAAAGATCAGCCTTGATAGTCATATACCACAGTTTAAAATTCTGTCCAGTCTAGTGTGCTCCTTAATGCTTCACTCGCTAGCGCCTCATTAGGGCTGAAAAAAAGCTTTGAAAAAGCTACATTCAGAGTATAAGATGCACCCAAATTTTCAGCCTCTTTTGAGTGGGTGGGTGGGGGGAAGTGTGTCTTATACTCAGAAAAATAGGGTAACTGTCTGTAAAAGGATACCTTTTAAGGATACTTTTTAAATTATAGCTTTCTAATGTTGTATGTTTGAATATATTAATGAGACAATGGAGCAAACATAAATGGTAGGGCTACTATTATATTGTATAATATTTGTGCTTTTTAGTTTGTTTTTCAGAAAGGAGAAGCAGGATATAATTTTTGTGTGAAATCATCTGTGTTCAAGAGAAGTCTAAAAGTCTAAAGTTTTGAGCAAGAAAAGACTAAAATAGCAATGCAGCTAGAAAAACTGACACGAGTGGAATCCACTGGATCCTGTTGGCTATTCTCTTCAGCCATGGTGTCCAGTGCATTGGGAAAGGAAACATCACATTGTGTAACTAACCATAAACGAAGTATCACCACTAGTATGATTGGTTTCAGTGGAGTGGATCTTCTGCCAATGAAGGGCATCTTTGCACAGCAGATTATAGTCCTTTCATGCAAAGGAGCCTTAGTGATGCAGAGGACTAAAGTGCTGTTAAAGTAGCACTTAGCTGCCAGCTGCCTGCAATGACTGCAAGTTCAAATGTCGCCAGGCTCAAGGTTGACTCAGCCTTCCATCCTTCTGAGGTAGGTAATATGAGGACCCGGATTGTGGGGGCAATAAGCTGACTTTGTATAAAAAAAAGAACACTGCTTTGGGGGGGGGGGACGAAAGCCCTACTAAGCAGGTATATACAAAAGTATGAAGGCTATTGCTTAATGCATTGTAAGCCGCCCTGAGTCTCCAGAGAAGGGCAGCCTATAAATCGAACCAATGAATGAATAAATGAATGAATACTATAATGATAAAACATGGATTTATTAAGTAGCATCCCAGCTATACCACCCTGGTTCCTTGGTTTTGAGGAGATGCCAATATTGCAATATGAGGAATTTCCACAATCCCTCAAATTGAGCACCTTTTGCTTGTGATAAATGCTTTTCACAGATAAGACTGCTGATAACTGGGGGAAAAAATCCAAGTGATTATGGGAATCTTCCCATACTGACTGGTATGTTTACACCAGTATGTTTAATAATTTTATGCAATTATAATATGCTTTATGCAACAAAGAGACAAGGATATAAATAATGAAATATTTCCCAGACCCAGGAACACTGACACAAGTTATATGAGTATATAGGATATTTGCATTCCCTCCTGGAAATAAAACATTTGCCGTAAATGGTTTTTTTTTTCTACATTAGCAGAAGTGATTTAGAAAAAGAGTTTCACAGAAAATATCAGTCAAATAGTCAAATGAGAGTATATATAGGAGTACATGCACATTTGTAGATTTGCTGAAGAGATAAAATAATATTTGCTGGCAAGGGAGCTTTCCAGCCTGAGACAATAATATTGATACTACACTACAAAAAAATTATTATACAATTATCCTTCTTCATTCATGGGATTTTACCTGGTCACAATCTTGTTATCTTTTATTTGTAACTATTCTGCATTCATCTGATAGCAATTCTTTTTTTCTAAAAAGAAAGATTTCTTTCTTTTTATTAGTTGATTTTTGTTGCTCTATTTCTTTGTTTCACTAAATATTTTATTTTTTTTTGGGAGGTAGTATTATTCCTGCTATCTTCCTGCCTCATTTGTATTTGTTTTGATCACTTATAATATTTCCAAATACGGGTTACTGATATTTTAAAGTTCCTAAAAGTTTTAGCTATGGTTTAAGCAAATCAGGCCAAATATCAGTGATGGAGTTATTTTTGTAATTGTCCAGATTAAAAAGTGTAATAATCCAGTTTCTTTGCCTCACAGTTACACCTTGCTAAGCATTGACTTTACCTCTGAGGCTTTGCAGGTAAATTGCCAACTCTGAATTGTCTTTTCATAGAAGCCAAATCCCATTCATATTCTTTTGTAAAACCTCTGACTAAGGGCAGTGCTTGCCTTAGGTAAATCATAGCAAGTGACTCAATCACAGCAATCATGATGACCATAATCACAGTGGTATTGAATAGTAAGCTGTAGATCCCAATTTCAATCAGCAGGATTTGAGAAACCTGATCAACACTAGGGTGTATGGCACAAAGCCCTGCGGTTTCAATTCCCACTAAGGTGAGACTGGCCAGAACCTCTGACAAATGGGACATCACCATCTGTTTTTCTTGGAAGATGTGAGAACGGCAGTGTTAGCTATTGAAATACTTATTTAATGGAAAGAAGAGAAGCTGTGGTATAGCTTGCTGACCAGATATGGTGACAGGAACAGAAAAAGAAAGAAAAGAACAAGCATATCATTCCCTTTTTCCTGGCTCCCAAAAGAATAGCATATTGATGAATATTTTCAGTTGCAGTTGGATAACTGCCAGGAAAATAATTGTCTATAGAATTCCTTTGTAGATACCCTCAAAATATTTCATGTATCCCTCTTTTCACACTCATGGAGGTCAAATGGCTTAAAATAGCTGTCCTGCCTCTTCAACTTAGCAAGCAATTTCCGAGACGAGGTTATTCCCTTTCTTGCAATCAGTGCTGCAAAAATGTATAATTATGAATGTCTGACATTGATTCCTTGCCCTTCAGGTGACCCAATCTTACTGAAAGCATGAGATTGTTAATTTTCACACATAAGTGGTTAAAATAATTCAGCTTGTTACAACGGCTTCACAACACATGCAAAAACGCTAGACGTTTTGTTCTGCAGCTACAGCAGGCTAATTAAGATATGCCACACAAAATGTATTCTGACAACTCGAATTGCTACAATAATGGAGCTTGGATCTACATTCCTAGCAGCTGTTACATTGAATGAGGTTTTCAAATCCAGGCTGATTATCATTTTTCATTAGGATTTTATGGATGGATTTCTCTTTATTAGTTGATACTCATCAATATGGACTAGATGTTTCTGTATTATCTGTAAGATGCTCTGAGAACTATTATTAGTACACTGAATGAATAAATATAGAAATAAATTATAGCTTCCAAAGGTTTTATCTTGTTCATAAGATTATCATAATTATCAGAAGTATCTATTTTTAGGATTTCTTGCAAGATATCCAAAAGCACTAGCATGATCACAGGCATTTTTGTTGATTCCTATTAGGTCAACCCAAAGTTACTGTTTAATTTTATAGCTCTCTCTTTCTCTGTGTGTATGTTTGTGTGTGTGTGTACACATATATAAAAATTAAATATGTGTACAATTTAAAGTTTTAATATGAAAATTCTAATACAAAATAAGTTTACTGCTGAAAAGTGCAGGGCATTTTAGAAAGTTTATATAGCAGTGATAGCTATTGTTTGCTTAAAAAGCATTTTTGCAAAACTTTCTTCATAAAATGTCTACTTGAGTACTTTCTAATTTCCTTTTGATACTTTCTGTCGAATCTAAAGATCCCTTTATATGCTGGAATCTTTCTAGCTGTTGGAGAAATTAAAATTCAGCTCTGTCTAACAAGATCACTTTTATTCCCATGCCTCTTCCTCCACATAATTGAATCAGGGTGTTTGTTTTTTTAAAAAATCTGAATTCAAGTTTCATAAAAGGGTTGTCTGAAGTCTTTCAGAACCATTGTTAGTCTTTCATTCTTGTTATACTATTGAATGCAAGCCTGCTACTGAAAAAGTATAGGAATGTGTAACTGCTTAAGTGTGGTTGAATTCCAATGTCCTCCAATATGCAAAAGTTGTAGTTCAGTGCACATTCCCCAACTGTGATACATACAATGTGATTGAAAAATAGTGTCTAAATTTATTACTCCTCTTTAATGGAAGCTTTCTATCAACATTTGCCCAGTAAAATAGCTAGCTCTATCAGGTCCATGCACCAAAAGAATATAGGACTATTTCCTATGCCTCTTTCATTCTGATTCTGGCTTACTTTATACAAAGGCGTACACAGTAATGGGTTGCCCCCAGTTCAGACCACTTCTATAGACCGGTGGGAGGCTCCGCCCACTGACCCTGACATCATCAGAAGCGATCTGTGTGTGCACAGAAGCTTCTGCACACGCGCAGAAGCAAGGCGCACGTGTGAGCGAAGCGAGCATGTGAGCGCGATCCCGTTGCGAACCGGTAGTAAAGGTAAGTAGAACCCACCCCAGTATACCGTCTAGCAGAGGATTAACTCTACTTAACTTGAGTTTTGCAGACCCAGTTAAAGTCAACCAGATATCACCCTATCTTTTTCTTTTTACGTCCCTAAGAAATGACAATCTTTTTTTTAAAAAAATAGACAAATCAAATTTTTGACCATTTACATTTGATTTTTTAAAAAGGTAAGAAGAATCCACTGGAGAGATCCAAGTTGGAACTTGGAATCCAAACTTTAATGTGCAATATTTCAGTACAAGTATGGAGATTGATCTTGATGTAACAAGTTTTCTGAGGACTTGATCATAAATCATGATCATCATCTTCCCTTCCTAAAATAATACTCTCCCAAAATGTTTCCATTGGCATATCATATCTCTGTCTGCTAATTTAGAAATATGTCATCTGGGAAAAGGTGATTACTTCAGCTTTACTTGTCAAGTTATAAGAACACTTTAGAAAATTTAAGGCAAAAGAAAACAGCAATGAATTCAATCAAAATCTTGAAATGGCACGTATTTTTAGCTTTTTCATTCTTCTTAGAAAAGTATTTGCTATATGTCACAGTTTACCACCATTGCAAGTTGGAAAAGCCTAGAAATGAAAAGGAAAAAAACAAAACAATACAATTGATTCAATTCTATAGTCTGTCATGGGGTATTTTTTAAAAGGCCTCAAAATTTCTTCAACATCATGAATATGAATGGAGTGTCAGTTTCCCTACCCTAAAAGTTCATACAGGTGGCTTTTGAAAATAAAATAAGGAAAATGTAAATGCCTGCACCAGTCATTTTTAAAAATAAAAGCTGATTGAAATTGCTGTTGCAAGAGGAAATCACATTAACAGTTATTACTCTGTTGATTCATTTTTCGTTTTGCTATGCACAAGGAAGATTTCTCCCTTGAATTGTCCTGTTGCTTTGACAAGGCTTCAAAATCTGTCAGATGGTGGGTTGAGAATCCTAACAAGCTGCAAATGACATTCAAGTTTAGGAAAGCTTCCTGTTTGTTGACAGCTTTCTAGTAATTTTCTACAATGCTGACATTTAAATAAAGATGTGTACATTTAGAGACTGCAGTCAACGATAGTCTTGTTTTTATTGGAGACTTGTGGTCCACTTTAAAAACTGCTTGTAAACTTTTGATGATGGAGAACATAGCCTATTCAAAATATAAGTATTCAGGATCAAAACACAACCATCAAATGAAATTTTGAAGAAAGTAGCATGAATATGTATAATAAAATATAATAAGTAGTAGTGTCTTTTTCTTGCTTGGGAAATAAAGTGCTTTGGCTTGCAATTTTTTTTAATGTGTAGAATTTCTTTGAAAAATTATTGGGTCCACTTCTGGGAGCCACACTTTCACACTAACTGGAATAGGTTCAGAGAATAGCAATGGGGAAAACTATATGACTGGAAATTCAGTATTACTAGGAGAGATTAAAGGAGTTGGCAATGTTTAGCTGTGAGAAGAGAAAGCAGTAGGAATATAACACTCCTAAAATATCTGTAACACATAACATAATTGTAACAAATTCTCTCACCATAGATTGCAGAACATAGAATAATAAATTTGACTTAGATGAAATATATTCCTACTCAATGATAAAAAAATATGATTTTTTAAAAATATGATATCACTTTTGTGATCCTGTACAAGGGGATTGGTTAAATTCATAGATCACAGATGGATCAATGTTTTTAGTCTTGAGAGCTCAATGTTTCTTCCAGGTTCAAGGCAATATACCCCAAATAACAATTTCAGGGAAACAACAGTGGGAAAAGAAGGATACGTTGACCATTTTATGCTTGGGAATGTTCTATAAACGTGGTTGATTAAGACGAGAAAACACTGGTTTAGAATTAGTCTTGGCCTGGTTTGTGTGGGCTATTCTTGTAAATTTATGAAGTTAAAGGCTCTATGTCTAGATATCTCATTAGAATTCAGAGTTCTACATCAGACGTGCATTTTTAGTGGCCTTCAAATGTCTTCTGCATAAGCAAAATGAAGGAATCCCCTTGAACATTTTAATTGGAGACATCAATGTACCATTTTGAATGGATCAATCTAATGATCCGAGTCAAAGCAGCTTGACTCAAGAAGTTACCACTTTGCGTGGGTACATTAAAACTCATAGCAGTTTTTATCCTAAGCTCCTTATGAAAGTTCCACATTTTTTATCATTCCAGTGCCCCATAGCTTTCATACTGTCCAAAATAAGTTTCAAACATACATGATGGCTTTCTTCAGATTTTAAAATACAACAGAGAATTAATGAAGTCCCTTTAGCTTTTTTAAATGTGTAAGTGCTTATGGCAACCTATGCTGGACAAGTCCATATCCTATTTAGTTTAAGATTCTGTGTTCCAAAGTTACTCATCAGATGCATATAGGAGAATGATGGCTCTCTTCCATGGTTACGGTGTAGTAGGTAGTATTTGAAGGATGCCGCCAATCATTGAAGAAATGGTAAACAAATGGTAAGAGAGGTAGCCAGATTTTTCATGATTTTTCACTCAGTCCTTTTTAAATCTGTCCAAACTGGGGACTAACTTCATTTTGACATTAGAATATTCCACAGATTAATAATAAAAACCAAACAAATAATAAAAGGGAAAATTTTTCAACTATATTTCCACATTTCTGGACTGTAAATATCTGGATATCCACTGGATCGTAGCAATTAATTGATTCCAACTATATCCCTTTGTAGTTGTAACCATTTTGAGTGGTTGCCTGGAATTCTGTAGTCCAGGTATGCTGTGCCTACTCCCCCAATAATCACTTCCTGTGTGATGTCTCCCTTGGATGGCTCCTTAAATTCTTCCTTGGAGGTTGGCTCAAGGGAGGATGAGCTCATTCCTGGAATGTCAGGAACTGGGTTAATTAATGACTCTGAATAGCCAGCCTAAAAATATTTATAGGGAGCTTCAGATGGGGACAGTTTTTGGGGGTGGGCAGTCAGTGAAGAGGAAGAGGAGCTACCTTCCATGGTGGATCCGAGAACATGCAGAGCAGAGAAAAGACAACAGCCACTGAGATCTGCAAGATTACTTGGGATAATCTTGATGGGCTGCACCAGAAAGCTATTTATCATGGCAGGCAGAAGGAGGCATTGCTGGGAACAACATGTTTGGTTCCTGACTGTGTGTGTTTCTCGTGCTTCCTGCTGGACTTTGGAGATGCTGAACTTTTCTTGCCAATTGAGCTCTTGTGGGTATATTTCAGTTTGGCCTGGTAGATTAAATTTGTTTGGTGGATTATTTGTTTGTGCAACTTTTCTTTGTTTTATAGACTATTGGCCATTGCCATGTGCACTAACCTTGGCTAGTGGCTGGATTTATTTGGGTCATTTCTGAGGCTTGTTGAAGGGAATTGATGGGGAACTCTCTAAGCCATACTTACCTGTGTGTGTGAGTGGGGCAGCACACTACCATTTCCTATTGGACTTCATCTTCAAGGTTTTTACCTACAAATAGAATATGATTCTCTTAGGAAAGGAGAATAAATCACATGTTGCAAATGTAAACTATCTATCTGGATATATGGGTAAATTAATACAGATGAAGGCCATAACAAGAGAAAAAGAGCTAAATCCTTCTATTCCCCATGCTAGCTTCCCAGTGTGAATTGAATTCCATTGTCTTGCTTTAGAATAAAGCATAAACCAACCAACCAAAATATTTATGTAGTAGTTTTGTCTCTAAAAGTATGGGTAGTTTAGCTCTCACATGGCCTAATCATTCTAAGGCAGGGGTGGGCAAATGTGGCCCTTTTACAACCTGTGGACTTCAACTCCCAGAATTCCTGAGACAGCCATGCTATCTCAGGAATTCTGGGAGTTGAAGTCCACAGGTTGCAAAAGGGCCACGTTTGCCCGCCCCTGTTCTAAGGCCTTTAGGCTTTCCTGTTATGGTACACAATAGCTTTTGTCATGGCCTTATTCTTGCTGACAACTTGGAATCTGACGCTGAGGAAGAGAGATCAATTATTGGTATAACTCGGAGTAAAGACTATGGAAGGATTAGATCCATATATAAGCACAATACAGGTTCTCAACCATGCTTTGTGTAAGAAATTCTGTTTATATAAAGCACCACATCAAGGTTCCATGGTTCAGAATGGACCAGAACCTAAACCTTACCATTCCTGGTCCAATATGTTAACTACAACTGCACAGTGGGTGGATATCAGGGGATATCCACCCACTGATATTGTGTCATTGAGGCACAAGAGTCTGTAATAAATTATTCCTAGTCATTTAATTGGGGTACCAGCAAGTAGAAAATAATATGTATTATTATTATTATAAGACTGTTTTTAAAGCAGAATGTCATGGTATCACTTAGCATAGCTTTAGTTCTTCCAAACAAAGATTGGACTAAGAGTATTTAAAAGGATTACAGCAAGAATGAAGAATTATATTTTGGTGATCCTATATGTTCTTGTTGCATATAAACAGAAAAGTGTGTGTTACTCTTTTATGAACAAAAGTAATTTGTAAGATGGGAAAGTTTGCTTATAATGCTCCTGAGAATTATGAAGTACAAGAATTTGGAAGTCATTATATTTGGTCAAAAGATTTTAAACTATTGTTAACAAATACCCATAATTTGATATTCTGTCATGATAATAAGGAGAAGTGTTGTTTTATTTGCATAGTTTAAAACTGCAAATCTGTGTGTGCAGAAAACTTTTGAAATCAATTTTCAATTTATAGTACACAAATTGCAAGATACTTCACATTTGCTTTGATACCATCTGTTCTTTTCAAGGATGATTTTAAGTGATCTCACTTGCATCTGCTTTTGCTTTATAAAGGGACTATAAACACTGTTCCCACTAGGTATAGTTGGAATTAAAGCAAATAAATAGACATTTACACAGTAATTGCCCCATATTCATGGTGAAATATTTGGTTTATTGACTTATCACTCCATACTGTTTTACTGAACAGGATGTAAATGCTCCGTTTCCTGATAATTAGAAAATGTAATCAGTGGATGATGCTTATCTTTCTGGAGTTCTGATTCTGAATGTTGATTTAATGATTGACATACTTATCTATGAAATCATATGTTATACACCAATGAAAATGGGTTATTGATTTATGATTGTTTCATTATTTTCATCCTTAGCTTTTAGTTACAGATTTGGATCCATTATTTATAAGTCAGTTTGGTATAGTGGTTAAGGCATCACATTAGAAACTGGGAGACTGTGAGTTCTAGTCCTGCCTTGGGCACAAAGCCAGCTGGGACACTTTTGGCCAGTCATTTTCCTCACAGCCTTAGGAAGGAGGCAATGGTTCCAACTTCTGAAAAACTTTGGCAAGGAAATTTCTGAAGCTTGTCCAAGAAATACTTGAAAATCAAACAGAATACAAAAAAAGTTATTCAGCACATACCTACATTTACATAAAGTATAGTATAAATAGCATTGGTAGAAAAAGGCCTTGCATGGAAAATTGGGAAGAAACTGAGTTAAATATAGTTGAGTAAGTCTTATATATCTCTATATCAGCTTTGCTTCAGTTTGACTAACAATTGTTAATAGATACTACATTGGCAGCTCTTGTTACTACTCCTTGATTTTCTCTTCCAACATCTTGGGGTAGGTTATGATATCATTTATTTATTTATTAGATTTATAAACTGCCCTATCGCCCTGGTGATAACCAAAACCTTGAAGCGCATTCGGAAGACCACCGGAAGCCAGTGAAGCTCGCGCAGGAGGGGTGTTACATGGGAGCGCCACGTCGCTCCCATAACCACCAGCGTGGCCGCACTCTGCTCCAGTTGGAGCCTCCGAGTGCTTCTCAAGGGGAGCCCCATGTAGAGAGCATTACAATAGTCCAGACGGGAGGTGATGAGAGCGTGAGTGACTGTGTGTAAAGAGTCCTGATCTAGAAAGAGATGCAACTGGCGAATCAGGCGAACCTGATGAAAAATCCTCCCGGTCACGGCCATCAAGTGCTCTTCTAAAGACAGCCGTGAGTCCAGGAGGACGCCCAAGTTGCGAGCCCTTTCTGTGGGGGCCAATGATTCACCCTCAATAGTCAGAGATGGCACCAGCTGACTATATCGGGACGTCGGAAACCACAGCTACTCGGTCTTGGATGGGTTGAGCCTGAGCCTGTTCCTCCCCATCCAGATCCGTACGGCCTTAAATCTATTGCTAGTACTTCCTCTAGTTGGGGGAAATATTCTTGATACAAGTTAGTCTCTTCAATCCACATTAGCATACTCTAATTTGTGCATACACAAACCAAAAATATATGCTATCATTTCTATTATTCGGTGTCAATTAGATGAGCAACAGAACGAAACTTGAGGTGATAGTATCTGCAAAATATCTGATAATTTGACTACGTAAGTGTATATTACTTGCATTTTGCTGTGAAATCAACAAGCAATGTTCACCAAAACATCCAAAAATTTATATAGCACAGATTTCTAATGAAGTGCTCTCTAGATGTATTGTATTATGACTCTAAGAATTCCCAGTTATCATGAGAACTAAAGGGTGCCAGTGTGGAGAAGAATGCACAACTTGCTTCTCTCCTATTATTATTAGTCTAATACCATGAGCTTGAAAATGTCTTTGGGGATGTGAACGATAGAGTTATTGAATTCAAATTGTTTAGCATAAAACTAAGTTTTATGCTAAACAGTCACAACTATAATTGGTCATGGATTCCAATAACGACAGTGGAAGAACCAGTCCCTGCCCCTACCAGTATGTTTTGAGTTCTGGGGACCCACTACAGTATTTACCTTCTCATGTTTTAAAATTTCTCACTTTCTATAAGTCTTTGCCAAAACATCTATGCTTCCCACTGGCCCAAAGTCACTTCTGTCCATCCAGATGGTTGGCTAGAAATGTCACAAATTGTAAATGCTATAATTTTCAATCATAAAGCATGAACTGAAGGATCATCAAATCAAACAGAATGCAAGAATTCACAGCCTCTGTAGTGATCATAGCTGGTCCCAACTTTGATAGTTGTACATAGTCATGTTAGAAGTTGTCTTTACTTTGGAGCAATTGTTGGAACATCTAGATTTGGAGGTTATTACCATTCTTCCTTTGTCGTGATCTGGTTACTATCTGATCACCATCCAGAAAAAGCTGAAGGTTGATTTATTCTGTTGAATGTTTGAGTCATGAGACTGGCTGAGTGAATAATGTACTGTATATGTTATGTCTTTGGGATTATTTGTGTTGTTTTATGATTGTCTCCATTTTATTTATGAGCTAGTGAAGCCTGATTTTATTGTACCAGGGTAAAAATCCAATCAATGTGCCAATTAGTTTCTACCTCCAAAGAAATTTCTCTGTAATGGTGTGCGTGTGAATGTGTGTGTGTGTTCTAGAGAGACACATATAAAGCTGTTATGTATCTAACTGAGGGAAAATTAAGCGGGAAAAAGCTTGATGATTATTGGCTAGCACCCTGGGAAAGAAACTATATAAGGAGAGCTGTTCTACTATACGTTTGCTGGATTCTCACTGTATATTAGAGAGTTGTTGTTCACATCGACCTGTCTCCTGTCTCCTCACTCGCCCGATCTAGCAAAAGCAATCTACATGCTTTCAAAAATGACCAGCATTCCTTGGCTGAAAAGAATTTCTAATTTTAGAATGAAATTCCCATTCAGTTCTATCAAATTGGATACTGATTTTGTTATTCTCTAGGAAGAAATGTGGATGCTTATAATAGTTGAACAATCAGCTTGGTCTCCTCAAAACACACAGTGCTGAATAATAACATGTGATAAGTTCCTAATAATGGATGTAAATGATTCATTCAGTCCTTTTTTTCTGACCTGTGGGATATTTAAAGCTCAGTGCAAAAGCTATATGATGATTTTTGTTGCCATCCTTCTAAAAAAATGATAGAGAGGAACTTCTGAAATATGTCTTATATCATCCCCTTTTCTATGGGATGAGATATACTGTGACTCAGTCTATGGCTTTCCCTCTTATCTTCCAAGATCTGTTGTGGCCCGCTGGCGGCCAGCAGAGGTGGCAGCAGAGTCAGACAATGAGGAGGTTGGGGACGAATTTGGGCTAATCCTGGGGGCTAGGGAAAGCTCAGACGAGGGCTCTGCATCAGAGGCAGAGAGGGAGCTAGACAGCAGCGAGGCAAAGGAATAGCTGGAGCCTGTTTCCAGTGTGCATATACACAGAGCTGCTAGAAGACAAGAACAACTCAGAAAGCAAGGTCGATTTGGGAGTAAAGCCACACCTTGGAAGTGATTGTCCCCTCCCATAGGAAACAAAAGAGGAGCAAACAGGGAGTGGGCTTTTGCAGGAAACAATTCGTTCATTCCATGACTCTGAGAGACTCTGTGCCACGTTTTGCCTTGTACTGGGTTTGGAAACAAGTTATGTGGAAGCTTGCCAAGCAAGATAAGGTGAATAAATATTCCTCTGAAAGACTGTTTGGACAGACCTTGCTGACTGTGAATGAAAGTAATTCATAGTCATGTAAATAAAAGAGGTTTTGCTGGGACCAAGACTTTGCTTCCTCTTTTTAAGGGAGCCTAAGTCAGAACAAGATCATTCTCATACACCGTTAAGAAACATAACAATAAAAAGTATAGATATGCCTGAAGAAATCATAGGATGTTGCTTCAAATCATGGCCAAATTAGTTGCTTATTTCTCCAAGTATTCTGATCAGTCTGGGCTTTTTAGCTGACATATTCTCCATTATTTGATATCTGGACATATCCCATCTGGACATATCCCATCTGGACATATCCCATCAAAGATGGGATATCAAATATCAAACATGGGACATCATTTGATATCAGTTATGAAACATGGGATCTTCCACATACAAAGCCCCTAAATTAGCTATTCCTCTGAAATCATTTTATTCAACATTCTTTATGTCCTGATATTATAATGTGGAATAAAGATCTGATAACACTTGATAAGAACAAGCTAAGTATTATTCTGTCACAGAAGAAACTAACGCTCAATATTTGTTATGCTTATGTTTACATTTAAGAAAAATAATGAGATTGATGGCATAATACAGGTTATAACCTATGCTTAATAAATTAAATCTGAACCGTAAAAAAGATATGCTGAGTTGGCAAGGCTTCAGAGAATATGGAGATAGGTCAAATATGAGAAAGATGAATAAGAACTGAGAAAAAGTTTTGAATATGGAATGATTTGGCATTCCAATGAAATGATAAGGCTAATCTATTATTTGTTCCATTTTTCAAGAAGGCTTTTCATTTCTAACAGATGCTTACAAAAGAGCCTATGAATATCTCACTCACAGATTTTAACTAAAAATGCACAAAAATGCATTGAGATAATGAATTTCAATGGAAATAAGCCACATTGATCATTCAGAAGATCAATGTTACATCACACAGAATGTATGTAAAAACAGAGTAATTTCCACTACTCAAGGGAGGAAGCTGTTACATGTAAAACCTTGTATGCAGGAGTATGGCATAACATAACCTACTTATAGCTTTTTCTCTGAATGCTTAAGATAAGATGGGCTGTATTTATCATTCAAAATAGCAATAAGATGTCAACCAGACCCTTCAGAAACAGGGGTATCATTATAAAAGTGTTAGGGTTCCCACGGATGCCCTAATTAAATCATGAACCTCAATTTGGTAAAGACTTTTGCCTTGGCTAGGTGAGGTAGCATATCCTTCATGAGAGGGAGGAGGTATAGGTTGTGTACTAGTAGGTAGAGTTTATACCTCTAAACGTCAAAACATAATTTCATAGTTCCATCTTTTTTTTTAAACTGGGGCTGCGATCTGTGGCTTGGCTGGCTGGATGAAAAGTTGGAAAGAGGATTCGATGGAATGGAAGTGTAAAGTGAAATCAACTGTAATTGTATTGATTTAGTACTTTTAGCTGTTAAGAGGAATTCATGATCAAATGAACTGGAGGGTGGTTTTCCTATTCTTTCATAAAGGCCTTGCCCTGAGCCAAATGGAATAGGTTGAAGTCTTGGTACACCTGAAAAGTGTAAGATTATGTCTTCCTTGGCTTAACGTGTTAAGGTGAGGTATTATTTTTTAGTAATATATTGAGAATTTATCTGCAATTGAAACTGGGAGGATTGTGAGCAAATGTGGATTGCACATTTATATGCAATCAGTACAATTAAGTGCAGTGGGGAAAAATATTCATATCAGGTATGTTGGTGTCACAGACTTATCATCAAAGTCCCAGCTCTTTACATCTGTGTTTGATATCTACAAAAGAAGTGGGGCTTAAAATCTCACTACTGCAGCTATCATTTTGCCTGTTTTGTCACCACTGCAGATGCCACTAAGTAAATGGATTTTTTTTTGTAATTTATAGAAATTAGATGTAGATTGTCATGACTAAAGGATTCTTTATATATTGTGGTTTGAAGCGTACAATTAAATTGCACATTTTTATTAACTTATATTGTATCTAAAACATTACTTTGTCAAATCTATACCCACATTTTTATTGCTTTTTATCAATTCCAAAAGTAGAATAATGAAAACATATATCATATACTATGCTATGTTTAAGTATATATTAAAAAAATACTTTTTCAGAATTTAAAAACAATATAGTGGCTTTAGCTCCGAGAATTGAAATAGTTAACCTAGGACTTGTACCATATGGAAATATTATTATGTTCTTTTTCATTTTATTACAATTATTGTATTTTAAACAAAAAGACCAAGAAACTGTCAGCCAAACAATGGCTTGTCAATTAAACACGCTTTGTGGCTTCATACCAGATGAGTAGCTACCTGTATAGGCTTTTCATTCTAGAAACTGTATTGTGCTTAGTAAAGCCTGACTGAACTCTTTGAGAATTTAAATGCTTTGGTCCTTTTGATATTCATAGAAGTCAGATCAGCTGCCAGTGTTAAGGAGGGAATGTTAAAAGAGAAGGGAAGATGATGACATGGAGACGTACATACAGAAGTTGAATATGGTTTACTGAAAATGTGTGACTTGAACAAAAAATATTTGATCCTGTAAGAAGCAAACAAGGTATTACACCTGCATTTTTGATTGTAGATTCACATTTAAGGAAAAATAATAGAAAGAACGGTTTCACCCAGCTTGAATTTGTGAACATTTGAAATTAAAAAATACTGTTCTGCTTAAGAATAGATTACAAAGATGGATGAATTTATAGTGCAAGTTTTTATCATTGTTCTATGTTTTATTCTGTTTTACCTTATTTGCAGGACTGTTGTGGTATTTTAGATGTTTGGACATAATTACCTGTCCTATGTTCAGTGTGGTGAGCCTGGTGGTGCAGGGGACTAAGTGCTGTTAAAGTAGCACTTAGTTGCCAGCTGCCTGCAATTACTGCAAGTTCAAATCTCACCAGGCTCAAGGTTGACTCAGCCTTCCCTCCTTTCGAGGTAGGTAAAACGAGGACCCGGATTGTGAGGGCAATAAGCTGACTTTGTATAAAAAAGAACACCGCTGGGGGGGGGGGAGGAGAAAGCCCTACTAAGCAGGTATATACAAAAGTATGATGGCTATTGCTTAATGCATTGTAAGCCGCCCTGAGTTTCCAGAGAAGGGCGGCATATAAATCGAATGAATGAATGAATGAATGAATGAATGAATGAATGAATGAATGAATGTGTAGAAATCCTGTTTATACTGAGAACTCACAATTCAATCATCCACTGGAGGTTACCTGTAAGTGTCATGTTGCTATCACTAGTTTTCTTGTAAATTATTTTGTATTGAATTGAATCAGAAATAGATCTAAATAATGAATTCTTGGATAACACTATCCTCCCACTCTTCTGCCACAGATTAGTGTCTTTTCCTTTAACAAGCAGCATAATTTAGCTGACTAATTGACTAACAGATGACCAGGAATGTTAAAAATGGCACTAAGCCTAAGGTATTGCTAAACTAAATTTATCTATGGAGTTTGGTCCCAAAGGCTTCCTTTGATATGTTTTGGAACAGTTTAGTCAGTGAGGTAGTCAGTGAGGTAGGTGATACACAGCACTAACAGAATACAGATTGTCCTATAATGGAGCCCTTCATAGTAATAATTTGCGAAAACTATAAAGCAGATCACCCATATGTTTGATTCAATTTTATGTTCTTTTTAGTGGCAGTCATTAAGCAAATGCCACAGTTATTAAGCAAACCAATGGTTTGCTGTGGACTAGTTTTGCCAAAGTCAGACGTAAATGCCAGGCTTTGGCAAAACCATTGTAAAATGTGGTCATCTGACTGCAGGATGCTGCAAATGCTTATAAATGTGTCCCATTTGCCAAGCGCCTGAAGTGCAGGCACGTGATTGCTGGGGGGGGGGGGGGGGGGCAACAGTTGGAACTTCAAATCTAGGTCATAAGTACTCCAGGGGAGGTCTGTTACTTTGAATGGCGAGTAAGCAACCAGTCATAAATTGTGGATTACCTGTAAGCAGTTGGAGTCTTGATGTTTGCTTCAGGAATGCATAGTTGCAAGTCTCCATCTGCTTACTGTTTTCAATCAAACCCACACTCTCAAGAGGAAGCATTACTTGAACTACAGATTATACTTGTATCTTTAATGAAGTTCAAGGTCAATGGACATTGCAGTGTAACTTTACTATTATGTGATCCAATGGAATTCATGCATAAGTATTGAATGCAGGACTTGAATCGTCTCTGGAGTTCAGTAGTAAACATTCTCTACAATAATGTCTGCCATCACAGCATGCATCCAATTATTCTTCCTAATGCTAAGAAAATGCTGCTATTTCAATTCATCTTTTAGAACTTATTTGAACTCCACTAAAGAACCTTTCTTTGTGTTCCAATAGAAGTTTAGAACAAAAGGTATTTCTTATTTATGATGCTGGAAAATAGCTATAAGCATGCAAATTTAGTTGCAGGTGTCAAAGTATATCACTGCTTGATTTTTGCTGCTGAATAGTTTTGGCATCATAAATGCTGTTTGAGAGCATTAAAATTGACTAAACTGGGCTAGAATGTCATTTGGGCATGCAACAAAGGCTGGAAAAATATGACTGGGGATCTATATTGCTGCTTAGAGAGAGTGCACAAGAGCGGCATTTTTCAAATGTGAACTTAATCTTTGACAGAAGGTTGTTCAACAAGTATACAAGAAGTAGCAAATCTGATAATGTATAGTCAAAATCAACTGAGCAATTCTGAGCAATTGGAAATTTGTTCTGAAGTGTTGCAGCAATAGATGTTGCTTAAATCAATAGTGATCTTCGACAAGCACTTTGCTTTTCTGACAGTCAGGATGAGTCACTGAATAAATGAAAGACAGATCAATGCCTTTCCCTAAAATTTATGCTCTTGTAAATTAATCTATATAGTAAGAAGAGGAAGAAAAAATACAAATGCCTCTCAGACTTAATAATATATATACTGTGTACAAGACAGTGGCTTCATTTATGAGATCAAAATATGCTCCCTAATTATCTTTTAAGGAAAATTTTTGTGCCTTCAAGAATTATGAAGTACCCAAACAACTTATTCACAGGTCGTATTAAGCCAATAAAAACAGCAATTTACTTGTAATAAATCAAACTGACTCTAATTTCTCAGTTAGTCTGAAAATGTGCAATTGTCCTAGCTGAACTTGGCTGATCTTGAAACCTAACCAGCAGGGGTGAAATCCAAAATTTTTACCTACCGGTCTGTGTGCATGGCTTGTTGGGCATGGCAGGGGAAGGATATTACAAAATTTCCATCCCCCCCCACCAATTCTGGGACTAGCCAAAGGTGGTATTTGCTGGTTCTCCGAGCTACTCAAAATTTCTGCTACCGGTTCTCCAGAACCTGTTAGAACCTGCTGGATTTCACCCCTGCTAACCAGGTTACCTCTTGAAGGAAGAACTAACTGAATGTTTCAGGCTGTTGCGAGACTGGGAAGTTAAAACCATTTTGGAAGAATTCTGTACTTTCTGTTACATTGCCAAGAAATCTGCATAGATGTTGCCATCAAGAGTGAAGCTTGACTCAGAGCCCCTTCGTGCTTATAATCTTAACTAAATGTTTTAACCTCAATATCCCTTCAATTTATAAACTCCCATCTCTAATTTAATACATAGAAATACTTTTTCTGACTTGATTGATATCAGACAACTTTGACTTCTTATACTGCAAGATGCAGATCGAGACTTTTTAAACTCTATTTTTCTTTTAGTGATTCTGGATAGAGAGGGATTATTCCTATGTATTAGCCAGAGGCCCTGCAAAATGGGCTGGTTGTCTCTAAGGGCAAATATTGGGCAATGAGGATTAGACAAAGCTCTGTCATGTGCTCCTAACTTATTTTTTAATTCTTGGATATAATCTCTAACAGCAGTAATGGTAGTGGTTTTCGCTTACCTTCGCTACTGGTTTGGAACTGTGAGTGTGCACATGGCGCTTCTGCACAGAACCTTCTGCACATGTGCAGAACATCCATGATTACCATTGGGTGGGTGGGCGGAGCCTCCAGCCTCCGACGCTACTGGTTCGCCCGAACTGGGGTGAAACAGTAGAAACCCACCACTGAGCAGTAATGTAAGTTTGATTTGGCAATTCATTAGGCTTCTATGAAGTGAATAAGGTATTCTCTTTTTCTCCTTTGCTTTAAGAAGTAATAAAATAAAAACCTAACCTATCTGTAGAGGAGACAAATGATTTGGTTTGTTGTCTGCCCTAAAACTCTTGGTAAGACTTTTAACTTTCTATGCCAGGAATATCCTGGAAGAAGGAATGGGGATGTATGTGCCATCTCTGACCTCCGATACTAACCCTGTCATTCATCACAAGGTAGATGGTGAATTTCTGCAGCTGGGAACAGCTGGTACTTACATAGCTTTGATGAATGGTTTAAAACTGTGATCTCTAGGATTTCCAATTGCATTGAAGCCTCACTGGAATGATAACACTTAACTAAATGTATACTTAGCAAAACTTAAAAGCTTATATATTATTTGAGAGGATCTTATTAAAATTATGCTGCTTAAAAAGTCTCTTTTATCTAAATGGCTCTATAACGTATTTCTTCGTATAACAATCAGGAATTTTCACATCTATTCTTATTAGCCATCTTTACGGTATTTGTCATTAATTCAACAACTAATATGTCAACACGACAAAATAATAAATAAACACATTTTTGTTCCCTTGCATGTTAAATACATTTTTTTAAAATTCTCACATTCTTTCAAAATTAGAGAAAATTCTCAAATTAGCAAAAGTTCTATCTAGCTGAATTTCCAAATCCTCTTCTTCCCTTTGTGTAGAACTTTTGGTTTCATTCTCATCATACATGAATCTCTGAAACAAAGGGGGATGAAAATTTGGCTTAATACAATTTTTTCCATGTTCTTTTACTTGCCAAGTTCTTAAAGCAACTCTAGATTGGGCCTACTATTGTACCAATAGGCAAATAAGTGCAAATGAAAGCAGTTTGCAAGCCATTCTAATTCTTAAACTAAAATTAAGAAAATGGGAAATAATTGACTGAATTCCCAGGGAAGGAGGAGAGCAAATTAGAGGAGGCAATAAAAGAAGCATTTATTTTTCTATGCCACCTGTTCTCAGACTCATTCCCCCCCCCCCTCTGTCTGTTTAGTTAACTTTAAAGCATTGTGATAGTTTCTCCACTGCTGGGGTCTTTGTTTAAAATGAAAAATTTATATCAGCAGGCTGTTTTTATGAATAAGCAGCAATACCTCTGCTAACTCCATTACCGTGTCTAGAAGACTGAGTCTTTGGAATAGCAGTCAGAACCTTTCCACTCAAGAGGAAAACATTTTGAATCCCATGAAATGACCCATTCCACTGTATCACGCAAGCTGCTTCCCAAATATGTGGTCTGTGGAAAAGGTGTCTGTCTAAGCAAGGTCAGCAGCATGATTTTCAGCCTGTACGGTCTGCCCCACCGGACTGTTTTTCTCTACCTTAATGTAAGGAGACAACGCTCAAGAACATAAAGAACACATCCTTCTTTCTTCTTAATCCTGCAGTTCTTGCAAAAATTTGAGAAAGAGGACTAGAAAACAGATGTCCAAGTGGGACTTTACAAAGAGATCAAAATAGTCAAGATGATCATAGCCACAGCACAATCAAATCACCTACCCTTTTATCATACTAGCTGATATATATATATATATATATATATATATATATATATATATATATATATATATATATATATATATATATATATATATATAAATTTTCTGAGGTTTTTGCGGGTGTTTGTATGTAGGTCTTTGGTTATTCGGGTCTTCTCCCGCGTAGAATTGGAAGTATCTTGGCGACGTTTCGACGAAGTCTCATTCAGGCTGGTGTTCTCGGCTTCGTGCTCCCAGGAGACCAGAATACCAGCCTGAAGATGATGAATGAGACTTCACTGACCAATGACTCTATGGGAGCACCGGCAACTCAGATTCGGAAAGCTGTGCCTATCTCATCAAGGGTGCAAGCCGCTTAATGCTGGACCCTGCGGGTTGCTGCATGGAGCTTCCCCCACAGTCCCAGGCATCCACGTGGACGCTCTGACTTCCTCAGACAGCTGGGCTCGCCATCACTGGGGGTCTGGGGAAGTCGGAGCGTCCACGTGGATGCCTGGGATGGTGGGGGAAGCTCCGTGCAGCAACCCGCAGGCTTATACCTGGCGTATAAGACGACCCCCGACTTTTGAAAAGATTTTTCTTTGTTAAAAAGTCGTCTTATATGCCGGAAAATACGGTGTGTGTGTGTGTGTGTGTGTGTATGTGTATGTGTATGTGTATGTGTATGTATGTATGTATGTATGTATATGTATATATATATATATATATATATATATATATATATATATATATATATATATATATATATATATATATATATATATAAGCTTTGAATGGTGCACAAATAGATACAAACTTTTATGTGTATAATATGAACCTCACGTACAAAAGTGGGGGAGACTTAAGTATGTGTCTGTTGCTACCATCGTGAATATTTGATCTCTCCATCCATAAACCCCTTTTTCTACAGAAGCAAATTAATATGTTCTCCCAAGATAGACTGGGCATAACATGAAAAATACTGTAAGAAGGACACATGGACATATCTGATAGTATATGGTATTACTGAACAATGAGGCACGTTACTGAAAGTTGCTACAAACATGAGTATATATGCAAAAAGATCAATTACAACATTAAAGTTTATATTTAAAAGCAACGTAAGAGAAATTCAAGTAAAATGTAAATTGAGGAAATGGATGTAAGTAAGAACTTTTAAGAAGATTTCTGCTTTAAGTCTAAAGTTACTGCAAAATGTATGCACATTTTTGTTTTTAAGAATCCATTAAAATCTTCCAGTGGAGATACTATAACAAGTAGAGTAAAATAGATTGGATTAATACTGATCTGCTCATCTCTGTTAAAAAGTCAACTCTGATTAAGGGCATGACATCTATCAATGGGCTTCAGGACCAAATTAAATGTGAAAGTGATACTGTATGATGAAATAACGGCTGATGGTCAAAACAGAAAAGCAGATGGAGGCATGGAAATGAGGCATACTAAAACTTCCCGTAACCTGCTCCTATTACTTTTAGGCTGTCTCTTAGGAAATGAAAATTTAAGTCATCTCACTGCTACGTTATGGGAGACAAAGCTTACGGGTTAAAGGAAGCTAGAGAGAATCCATGGAACGGCTATGAATTGTTAATCACACACGGAAAAAAGGCTTTAATATTAACAGTTCTAACTTAAACAACACACTAGGTAACAGAATGCCATATGCTTTTAGAGCAATATTCTGTCCTAGTGGTATTGAGTAGTTTTGCTTAGTTCACTTTTCTCTGCCTGTGTTCTGAATATGATGGGATTGCAGTTCTAGGAGATAATGAGGCTAAGCCCAAGGAAGGGGTCAAATGTGTCATCAGTCACAAGTCCCTTCACATCCACAAGAGATCTAAGTCCAGGCCACCTTGAATTCCCTATCTACTGCTAATTTGCTTGGACTATTAGTACTTCAGATTCTTGTAGAGAGCTTAAGTGTGTAATAAAGCTTTATACCCATCCAACCTTTTGGATGTTCTTTGGCACACGGCATTAATTTTTATACTTCTAAATCAAGTTATGATGCAATTCTACCAGGGGTGTGTGTATATATGTATGTATGTATGTGCATATATATAATATACATATATGTATAATGTACACACACACACACATATTTCCATCTCTTTTCGTAGGTCTTTATGTGTATTTTTCTCTCAACCAGGTTTTTTCCTACGTAAATCAAGATCTTTATACAGCCATAGTTCAGTGAAATCCCATTCATTTATATATAAATGAATTTATATAATTTATATATTTATATATTATATATAAATATACACATACCAGTGGTGGTTTTTAAAATTTTTTACTACTGGTTCTGTGGGCATGGCTTGGTGGGTGTGGCAGGAGAAGGTTACTGCAAAATCCCTATTTCCTCCCGATCAGCTAGGACTTGGGAGGCAGAGAATAGATGGGAGCGGGGCCGGTCAGAGGTCGTATTTACCGGTTCTCCGAAATACTCAAAATTTCCACTACTGGTTTTCCAGAACTGGTCAGAACCATACATACACACATACTCTCTCTCTCTTTGAATGCCTATTCTCTTGATACTAATGTATATTGGTATATTGCCTTATACCAAAAGTTTGGTAATTGTTTCAGTTACACAAGAATACAGAAAATATTAAGAGTTCTTATTTTTCATGCCTTTGAAGAAGTGTGTTTTAGAATCAATTGGACCAATATCTCCATTTTTATGTACCCTTGAGATTTTTTTTCTTCATTTCTTTTTTTCATTGCCATTTGTGATTTTCCTCCATTTTCCAAAAACATCCCTGATCTGTAAAGGTAAGCATTCATTTGCTCACTACATCTGATAGTTGCATTAAAAATACTGAGACTTGCTAACTTTCATCAATGTATAAGTGGTCCTTGGTTAATGATTTATTCAGTGATGGTTTGAACTTTTTTTTTTATTGAAAAAGTTTTACAATACAATTTTTTTTTCATTTTCAGCCCCCCTCCCCAGTCCCCCCTTCCCAACCCCGCCAATCCTCCCTCAGCCCCAACTCCTTCCCTCCCCATCCCCCCCTGACTTCCGCTACAAATTTTAAAAAACAAAATTTAGAACAAGAGAAAAAGAAAAAAGTTATTAAGTATTCAAATTCTAAATTAAAAAAAATTTTCGAAAGAGGAAGAGAAAGAAGGAAAGGAAGAAAAAAAGATAAAAAAAGAACAAACAAACAAAAGAAATCCAATAACTATAACCAAAAAGTAAAACAGTAAACCTATAAATATTAATATATTTCTAAAATAAACAATGTTGTAATAAAGAAAACCAATAATAACCATTATAATTTTATCCCAACGAAACCCCTTAACTAAAAAGCAAAAAACATAAAACATAAAAAATGTATATGCATATATAATTATAATCATGCAATTATGTCATAAAAAATTATCTTTTGTTTAATTCATTTTTCAGTCTCTATAATCCAAATTTCAGTTTTCTCTTCATCTTGATTGAAGTTGAATATATTTCTCCAACATAAATCCAATTTCGATAAGTTTCATCTTCCCGCTGCCCCCATCAGCAAAGTAAAACATTTCTCCTCACAACCCCCGAGTGACTTTATATAAATAATATCCAACCACGAAGGTATTCACACCTCTAAGTAGAATCATTCAAACTAGCTTATACTGTAACACCTAAAAATATGAAAAAACCTTTGCAGCTCCTCTTAACATTCAAGCCTTGAAGAAAAGAAAAAAAAAACCAACTAGGAACCGCATTCCCAGATGTTCCTTTAAACTCTTTCAAATCTTGCCACCCTTTGCAATTCATTCCTTCGGGTTGTAAGATGTTTTCAATTTCATTGTCTTCTCCTAGATGATGAATTCCACAAAAAGATGTATAATAGGGTAACCAGTGATCGCTGCTAATATTGCAGCAATCTATCGACACTCAGGATATTAAGTCCAATCCAGGATAAACTTTATGGTAAAATTTTTATAATCCATTTTGATATATAAGTTTAAAGTCAGTCCAACTCAGGATGAACTTTTAACAAATTGTTATACATCTCCAAAGTTTTAACGGCTATGTACAATAGCTAATCTTCAAAATAAACTTCTTGGAAAATTTTTATAATCCATTTTTTCCAAATCTTTCAATGCTTTCTGTTACAGTATCAAACGATTCACGATACTCCTTAAATTTATCATCTGTGGTTTCCAGTTGGATTTCCTCATTAACTTCTAGCTCCTGTCGATTAGCATCACCCCCCGTTTCTTGAGGAGTACTGGACCTCTGCTGCTGTTCATCTCGAGGTGTAACTTTATTTTTTGAATCTTCCTCAAGCAGTTCAAGGTCCTGTATTCCCCCTCCAAGGTCACTGGGATGCTCAATGTTCTCATCAGAAAAGTCCATAATAGAATCCTCTGGCAAACCACCGGATACTCCTTTTTCTTTTAACACACTTTGAGTTTCTTCTTTCTGATTGCATTTTGTAGACTCTCTTTTTTGTTTTTTATTCTTGAAATGTTCCGGGGCTCCCTTAAAAGTATTTTGGTAAAAATATTCTGCTTTTTCAATGCTTTTCAGACAATGTCTCACACCATGATATCTAAAAATTATACCAACTGGTAAATCCCATCTAAATGGGATATTACTTCTCTTCAATTCCTTGACCAAAAAAGCAAACTCTTTTCTGTCCTTTACACCTTCGGTGGTAACTCTTTAAAAATACTAATTTGTGAACCTTCTACCTTCATTCTGTCAGAGTAGGACTTTTGTAAAATATCATCTCTCAATCTTTTATCAGTAAAATAAACAACAACGTCTCTAGGCAAATTCCTTTGTTTAGCTACATGTGAATTGACTCTGTAGACTTTCTCTATAGAATCCAAAATTGATTCATCTTCTAGCTTTAATAATTCTGCAAAGGCCTTTGCACAAATTGTTCTTAAATTTTCTCTCTTGTTTTCTCTTATACCTCTTAATCTAATTGCAGATTCCATAGCTTTAATTTGAAGCATAATAACATCATTCTGTATGTTCTGATTTTGGGCCTCTGCTTCCAGAAGTTTTCCTTGTAATTCTTGTATCTGGGATTCAAATTTACTACTAATCTCAGTCACTTTCTTCCCCATTGCAACCACTGCACTTGAAAGATCTGAAGCTACTTGAGCAATGGTTTGACTTAATTAGTCATATTTCCCAGAAACCAACTCCTCAAGGTCCTTCTGTGAACCTTTTATCTTGTCTACGACACTCTCTAGAGACCTTGTTATTAAATCTTTTAAGTCCATATCTGTAAGTTTCTGCAGATGAGTCATTTCAGCTTTGTTCAACTGACTCATGGGGGAGCCCCCCCTTCCTTTAGGTTTAGGAGTCATCTTTACTTTTCAAAAAGACCAGAAAAATTCTTCTTACTTCAATAAGAAAAAAAACCAGGAAAAATCTCTTTAAAAACCTTTGTTTCTTTAATTCTTTTCAATAGCAAAATATTTCTTTTAAAGTCTCTCAGCACTAAGCTCTATTTTCACTTTCTTCTGTAATTTTCTTTCAAGCAGAGCCAGTCGCCATCTTAGAAACACTTTCACTCTTCATCCTCTCCTTCCCCTTTCCTTTCCTTCCTTCTCCAAAAAAATCAGTAAAAAACCCCCCATACTTGCATTACACTTGTCTTCTTCCTTTTCCAGCTTGCTCAAGTTGTCAATTCAGTCGTGATGTTGCTCACGACATCTGGCTCCACTAATTAACTAATTAGCAGAGATCCCTCTCGGCGCGGAGCATACTCTGGGGGTGGATAGGGAGCCATCACTCTGAGCCTTCCCCAGGACAAAAGAGAGGTTCCTGGGGCGACTCAGGGGGCTCAACCTCACCCCCAGAAGCTCTCCCCCCTCTTTAAAATAAAGAGCGGGTTTTTCGAGCCGCCTGCCTGCTGTGCGGAGGCTCTTAACGCGCCGGGAGGCCGGCGGTCATGAAGAGACCGCCGACAATGATGGAGGCGCCACCGGAAGCCGATGGTTTGAACTTTTGATGGTATTGAAAGAGTGGCACTTATTAGTCCTTGAAATTCAGGCCATCAGAGCGCCCTCGCATCAGAATCTGATCTCGGCATTTGGCAACCAGACTAATTTTCTGACAGTTTTCTGACAGTTTCGGTGTCCCATGGTCACTTGGTTATGATTTGTGACCTTCCCTGCTGGCTTCCCATAAGCAAAGTCAAGAAGAAGTTGGCATGAAGTTGTACTGTAAGTCGTCATCATCTTGTGAGGTCCTCATTTAATGACCTATGATGAATCACTTAATGACAGTAATTCAGATCTGCTGAAACAGCTATCAGTAAGTGATAAAGTCCTTTGACATCATGCTTTATGACTGCATTGGTTAGCGAAAATTCTGGTCCAATTATCATTGTTAAGCAAGGATTATCTGTACTCATTCATTGCTTAATGCTACAATCCTATATTTTTGCATGGCAGCAAATTCCATCTGAGTTCAAGAAACCTGAATATTGGTAGTGCCTTTTAAACTTTGTTATGACAATAATCATAGAAGATACGAAATATAATAGAGGTTAAATGAAAGCCTCAATCCAGAAACATTACTTCCACTAGAGTGCTGAGCATTGTAGAATGCCATTAATCACTGATTGAACTGAAGTATCATTACTATTCTCATGTAAAGTCAGATAAATTACATATAAATTACAGTCCAGAAACCTGGTCTGTGTGTAATAATAGTTTCCTGTTTAGCTCAGGAACTAAACAAGGAACTCTTGGTGAACTCCTTCGCTCAGTGCAGAGATACAGAAAAGAAAACTGCAGTTGTAAACTGGGCATCATTTTCTTTTTCAGAGTAAATTTGGAACCAGAATCTAAAACTTATTCTGGCTGACAAAGGGAAAAGGATGGTTAAAAGAAAAATATCTTTGAGTTACAAGTATCTAATTTGTATGACACTTTCCCCAACTTTCTGTGGCTGAATTGTTAAATCCTCTCATGCATATTTATCCTTGAAAGAGCAACTGATGAAAATTGCCTCTCACCCTGATTAAACAGACCTTTCTGGGTCTAAATTTGTGTTAATAAATATTAATTTGCATTTTTACCGGAAATCAAATTTCACCATGTGTTTAATTATGCATCTTTACTACCTTATAATTATTATTTTGTAGACATTTCTTGTGTGTGTGTGTGTGTGTGTGTATTTGTTTTGTTATTGCACAAAGAACGCAGCCATTTTTAGTGGCAAACTTGGTTGATTCATTTTGCCAACTATTGTCTAAGTAATAACTCTTTAATTGATGCCATTTATAAACTTTTTTTTCTTGTAAAAAAGATAAAAAGGAATTGAGTAATTTAATTCACACACTTGGACTTAGAAACCTTTGGCACTTTACATTCTCTTTTTTGTTTTTTTGAGCTTTTTGTAACTTTTGGTATCTATCATCTAACATATTTCTCTCTCATCTATTTCTGTCTCTGTTTCTCTGTTTGTTTCTCTCTCTCTCTCTCTCTCTCTCTCTCTCTCTCTCTCTCTCTCTCTCTGTCATCATCTCTATATATCTCTGTCATCTCTATCACTGATGTCTGTAAAGTTAAAAGATCTCCCATTTCAAGACAAACCAGGCTGCCACCACGGATATCAAACCAATCCATCATAGAATTTTTTTTGAAGTGAAATATTTCGTTCTAAGGTAGAATTATAATTTATAGAGTCACAAATATCCATCTTTCTATCTTTCTATTCTATTCCATCTTTTATTTTATTTTATTTTATTCTATCTTTGCTCAAAAAGATAGATTAAGTATACATAGATAGATAGAATAAATATACATATTTGTGGACCTGTATTCGGGTCCACAAATATGTATATTTGTAAATCTTGGATGCAATAATAAATTCAGTATTATTTTTGAAAACATATAGAATTTATATGTAATGTTTTACAACTGAACAGAATAGATAAACCCAGTTTAACATAGTAAAGCTTTCATCTGATCTCAGAACACACTCAGAATTTGAAACCAGTTTTGATATTTCATAGTCTAATTGATATGATTTACTCTCTAGAAAGTGGGATTTAGAATTGCGCCCAAAATTTATATGGTGTTATTTTATTTAAAACTGATTCCAAATGTGAACCAGGAATACTCATGAATTCAACAGATAAATTTCATGTGTGGAAGCTTTATAACTATTGATATCAGAACTCCTAAAAGGAACTTAGGTCCACAATGGATTCCAAATTTACTCCAAACTAGTTTTCTTAGTGGAGGGCCAAAACACATGTAATAATGACACTATACCTGAATCGTTCACTGGTTTTTCTTAAAAAACAAAAAACAAACCTTATTGTGTTTAATTGGGATTTTTTTAACCTACATAAATCATTTGCAGAACACCTATTTGATCTTTTGGAAAAATATACATAATGAGGAAGTTTGTAACTTTGAGAGAATGAGTTTGATCAAGAAAATATAGCAGAAGAAATGGTTAAATAAATCTGCTTAATAAATCTTGGGTTTAGATGGGAACTTGTCCTTCCTCTTACTATTTGCAAAGGCTTAAAGAGACCAGTGAGTTGTTTAAGATCCTCTATATCAGGGCTGTCAAATTCCCAGCCCATGGGCCAGATGCGTAATGTGCTGGCCATGCCCATGCCCAGTTTAGCAAAGGGGAAAAAAGTCCTGATACATCACCTGATGCCGCCGTGATGACGTGAGTTTGACACCCCTGCTCTATATCACAGATTTTCACTATTCAGAATAAAACTTGTTGTTGTTGCTAGTTGCGAACTTGTGATGACCCATTGCGAACCCATGGACAATGTTCGTCCAGGCCTTCCTGGTCTGATACTCTCAACTCTTCAAAAACTTGCTACAATTTGTTGTAATCCACATAATCAAAGGCTTTAGCATAGTCAATGAAGCAGAAGTAGATGTTTTTCTAGAACTCCCTAGCTTTCTCCATGATCAGTTTCAGTTTCAGTTTCAGTTTTATTTATATACCGCCCTTCTCCCGGATGGGACTCAGGGCGATTTACAGCCATGTTAAAACAATCAGATATAAAAATTAAAACTAATAAAATAATTAAACTGTTTGGCCGTAAAATTAAAACCCCTACTAAAAACCCTATTAAAATTTAAACGCAAACTTAAGTCAGACTGGCTTGGTGAAACAGTAGAGTCTTCAGGGCTCGTCGGAAGACATGGAGGTCAGGAATCTTTCTTATATCCGGGGGTAGTTCATTCCATAGGGCTGGAGAATGCTCTCTCCCTGGGGGCTGCCCGCTGGCATTGTCTGGCTGCCGGCACCCTGAGGAGGCCCTCTCTGTGAGAGCGTATTGGGCGGTGGGAGATATTCATTGGCAGAAGGCGGTCCTGTAATATCCCAGTCCTAAGCCATGGAGCGCTTTGAAGATGGTGACTAGCACCTTGAAACGCACCCGGAAGACCACCGGGAGCCAGTGCAGCTCGCGCAAGAGGGGAGTTACCCGGGAGCGACGAGTCGCTCCCATAACCACTTGCGCAGCCGCATTCTGGACCAGCTGAAGTCTCCGGGTGCTCCTCAAGGGGAGCCCCATGTAGAGAGCATTACAGTAGTCCAAATGAGAAGTGATGAGAGCGTGAGTGACTGTGCGTAGGGCGTCCCGATCCAGAAAGGGATGCAACTGGGCGATCAGGCGAACCTGATAAAAAGCTCCCTTGGCCACGGCCGTCATATGATCGTCTAAAGACAGCCGTGCATCCAGGAGGATGCCCAGGTTGCGAACCCTCTCTGAGGGGGGCAAGATCTCTTCCCCAATAGCCAGTGATGGAACCAACTAGCTATATCAGGGCACCGGAAGACACAGCCACTCTGTCTTGGAGGGATTGAGTCTGAGCCTGTTCCTCCCATCCAGATCCGTACGGCTTCCAGGCAGCAGGACATCATGGTAAGGGCATCGTTGGGGTGATCCAGAGTAGAAATGTACAACTGCGTGTCGTCGGCATACAGTTGACACTTCACCCCGAAACCATGGATGATCTCACCCAGCGGCTTCACATAAATGTTGAACAGGAGGGACAAGAGGACACCACTCCGTGGCACCCCACAAGTGTGGTGTCTCGAGGCCGACCTCTGCCCCCCCACCAACACAGACTGCGTATGGTCAGTGAGAAAGGAGGAGAACCACTGCATAATGGTGCCTCCCACTCCCAAACCCCCTAACCGATGCAGCATGATACCATGATCAATGGTGTCAAAAGCCGCTGAGAGATCAAGAAGGACCAGGACCGAGGAATACATCGAGGAATGATCCAGTGTATGTTGGCAATTTGATCTCTAATTCCTCTGCCTCTTTGAAATCCTGCCTGTACTTCTGGTAGTTCTTGTTCCACATACTGCTGGAGCCTAGCTTGTAGGGTTTTAAGCATAACTTTACTAGCATGTGAAATGAGTTCAATGGTGCGATAGTTTGAACATTCTTTGGTATTGCCTTTCTTTGGAATTGGAATGTAAACTGAACTTTTCCAAGCCTGTGGCCACTGTTGAGTTTTCCAAATTTGCTGGCAAATTGAGTGTAGCAGTTTTACTGCATCATCTTTTAAGATTTTGAATAGCTCAGCTGGAATACTATCACCTCCACTAGCTTTGTTGTTGCTCAGATTTCCTAAGGCCTATTTGACTTCACTTTCTAGGATGTCTGGCTTGAGGTTAGTGACCACCCCATCTTGGTTATCAGGGATGTTCATTCTTCTATAGTTCTTCTGTGTAATTTTGCCACCTCTTCTTAATCTCTTCTACCGCTTTTAGGTCCCTGCCATTTTGGTCCTTTATCATGCCCATCTTTGCATGAAATGTTCCCTTCATATCTCCAATTTTCTTGAAGAGAACTCTGGTCCTCCCTATTCTATTGTTTTCTTCTATTTCTTTGCACTGTTCATTTAAGAAGGCATTCTTATCTCTTCTAGCTATTCTCTGGAATCTGCATTCAATTGGGTGTATCTTTCTCTTTCTCCCTTGCCTTTCACTTTCCTACTTTCCTCAGTTATTTGCAAAGCTTCTTCAGACAGCCACTTTGCTTTCTTGCATTTCTTTTTCTTTGGGATGGTTTTAGTTGCTACCTCTTGTACAATGTTGCAAACCTCCATCCATAGTTCTTCAGGCACTCTGTCTCTCAGATCTAATTCCTTAAATCTATTTGTTACCTCTACTGCGGGGTGAAATGCTCCCAGTTTGGACCAAATCAGCTGATCCGATAGCGATGGTGGCGGGTGGTTCGGAGAACTGGTAGCAAAAATCCCTGGCCCCATGCCCATGCCCACCCAATTGCCCATTAAAAAAAGGCTCTGACAATCCCAGCTGAGCTGCCTGATGGTCAGAGACTTTTTTTTTTAACTTTTAAAAGCATTTTTTACAACCTATTTGGTCAAATAGATCGTTAAAAAATGCTTTTAAAAGGTAAAAAAAAGAAGCTCTGATGATCCCAGCTGAGCTGCCCGATTGTCAGAGCCTTTTGTTTTACTTTTAAAAGCATTCATTTGGCCAAATAGGTTGTAAAAAAATGCTTTTAAAAGTAACAAAAAAAATTGCGCGCCACAGCTGATCACCCCACCCCCATGTTGTTCTACTTACCCCAAGCTTCCCTTTGGTGTGCAATTTGCATGCATGCACCTCACATTTGCTGCATGGTGTGCACTGTGCATGCGTGCGTGCAGCATGCATGTGCAGTCAGCAAATTGGTAGTAAATTGGTTCAGATTTCACCACTGCTCTACTGTATGTTCATCAGGGATATGATTTAGTTCATACCTGACTGGCCTAGTGTTTTCCCCTACTTTCTTCAATTTAAGGCTGAATTTTGCAATGAGAAGCTCATGGTCTGAACCATAGTCAGCTCCTGGTCTTGTTTTTACTGACTGTATAGAGCTTCTCCATCTTTGGCTGCAGAGCACATAGTAAATCTAATGCTCTGTGTTGACCGTCTGGTGATGTCCATGTGTAGCGTCATCACTTGGGTTGTTGGAAAAGAGTGTTTGCTATGACCATCATATTCTCTTGACAAAATTCTATCAGCCTGTGCCCTGCTTCATTTTGTACTCCAAGGCCAAACTTGCCTGTTATTCCAGTTATCTTTTGTCTTCCTACTTTAGCATTTCAATCCCCCATGATGATAAGGATATCATTTTTTGTTTTAATTTTATAAGGTGATGTAGGGTTTCATAGAACTGGTCAATTTCATTCTCTTCAGCACCAATGGTTGGGGCATAGACTTGGACTACTGAAAATAAAACTATTCTACCTTAATTTTAAGATGAATAAACCTGAACATTAATCTATTGGTTTCTTATTTCTGGACATTCATTCTCCCAAGCATTATTCCATGCTTGCTCTCTGTTTTCTTTTATTCTTGTTTTTTTACCTTTGCACTTCTTATGTATGCTTTCTTAGCTATGGCTGTCATAATGAAATCAAAAGAGATGAGCAACATAATTTGAAACCGCCTTTGAAAGAAGGCAACACATCTGTAAATTTGATATAAATGATATTCATTCCAAAAAGAAACTCCTGTTTAAAGCTGGGTACACAGCTGCTAGCTTCTTTGTTGCAATTATGTGTGTATATTATGTATAATGTATTTGAGTTGTTGACAGAGCTTTTTAAATAGTTTTCATTTTTCAATGTAACAGCTAACCACAGAAAAAGAAAACAGTGGGTAAAAGCATATATTTTGTTCATTCTCCATTGGGAAGATTGCAAGCTGGCTGAATGGATTTTTATGCATATAAAATAATTGTAAATCATAATCAAGATATTATGCAAGACTGAGCAAATAATGGTTCCATTTAAAAAAACTATAGAAATATCCCGTCTTATCAGTATTAAATGAAAATCTAATTCAAAATGCTACAGTGAATGGCTGCCCAGATGTGGAGGATTGATGTTGTCAATCAAATATCATTCTAGGTCTACCAGTTCAAACGAATATCATTAGATGCAAAAGAACAGTTCTTAAATATTCTGTTTATGGGATTTGTTGCCTTGGTTCCCTTATTTACCAGCCATGAAATCGCAGAAACACAAAACCCCAAAGGAACAGACTTAATGCCAAGAAAGGAACAGCAAATTTGCTTTTCTTCAGGCATATTACAGCTGCCAAACACCACCAATGGCTTACACAGGTAAATTATTTAACAACCATTTTAAAAGTATTTGTATACATTAAACCTATTGGAGTTGACATCACTAATTTTGCAAAAGGTTACTCTACTTGGAATAGTATACTCCATGACTGGAAATCCTCAGCAGTGTTGCTTTTTTGTTCCAGGCTATTCCAGTTTTATATTTTGTATTTCTGGCCTATTATGGGATTGAAGATTTAAACTGTTTCCAGTTTAGCCAGGACAACAGCAATGACAGGTGATCTCCTGCTGGAGGCTTTGATAGAAGGGATTCAATGCTAGGCAAAACAGCAGTTACTTTAGCATTTGGTTCAGGGCTGAAGAACTAATGTGGATTTTGCTATTGAAGAATGAAGACTAGAGTACTGCAACTGATTAACCAACTGTGAATGCTGTTGTAGTTCTAAATTTAAAGATTGCTACTACAAGTAGTTCATTGAGATAATCTGAAGTGGCTGTTGAATCCTAAGAAGGGTGAGTACTTTGTCCACTGGCACATGCCTATTCATATTAAACTGTACATATTTCTGTAATGGTTGAGCCAGTGAATTGAGATTTTTTGTGAGTGTAGCCTGTGTTTTTATGTGCTCTTTAAATTGAGCTTCAAGGTGTATTTAAATGCAGATTTACAGCATTTAATTTTATTCTGAAATATTATTCATGGAAGAGCCAGTTTAGTGTAGTGGTTAGGGCATCAGGCTAGTAACCAGAAATCATGAATTCTGATCTTACCTATGGCACAAAGCCAGTTGGTGACCTTTCTTACAACCTAGGAAAGAGGCAATGGCAAAACACTTTGAAAAACCTCGCTGAAGAATACTGAAAGGACTTCTCTAGGCAGTCTCTGAGAATCAGACAAAGTGGAATGAAAGGGAAAAAATCATGTCAGAGTGAAATGACAGCATTTTTTTTTTACCACAGTATAATTAAATAAATTATCATGAATGAATGTAAAAGTTAAATGACTGAAAGTGGTGTAAACTGGGAAAGGTTTGTTATGAGAAGGAAGGAAATCACTTGGCTGGCTGTTGGAAATCTGGATATCCAGGGTTTGCAATTAGTGGAACGTAGGGCAGAGGCCTTAAATGAAAAAAAATGAAAGGAGAAGCAAGATAATTGGATCACAGAAGGAAATGGGTAGCCTCTTAGCAGAGACGTGGAACATATAAAGAAATCCAAATTAGGAGCTTTCCAAAAGAAGATATTCTCATTCTTAATGAGTTGTGAGGAAAAAAACAAAGCTTTGAATTTGGGAAAGGGAATACAAGATATGTGGGTGCAAGAGTTCCAATTTAGAAGCAAAAACAAATCTATGGACTCTAATTGTCAGGCAGAGTTGACCTAGAGCAGAGATGTCAAACTTGCAGCCTGCGGGCTGGATGTGTTGTGCATTGGCCACGCCTACCCCAGGTTTAGTGAAGATGAAAAAGTTGTGATACATCACGTAACAACAATGTGACACCACGAGTTTGACACCCCTGACCCAATAGTGGGTTTCAAAACCTGTCGCTACCAGTTCACTTGTGGGTACATGTGCGTGGGTGTGTGATGCTTCTGCACATGCACAGAAGCATTTGGGCGGGTGGGCAGAGCCTCCCACCGCCACTGCTACCGGTTCACCCAATCCGGGGCAAACCGGTAGCAACCCACCACTGCCCTGACTTAGAGAGACCAAGCCTAGAAACAATAACTTGGTGGAAGGAAGAAAAGGAAGCGGAAGGAAGAAAAGGAAGTGGAAGGAAGGAAAGGAAGTGATTGATGTATTAAGGCATTCTGAGCAGATGACAAGGAATCAGATGTTTACAGAAAGTCAGAAAAAAAAAAAGAAAATTTTAAAGCTGCTTCTGAACTTCAATAACTTGAAAATGTGTGGATTTCAACTCCCAGAATTCCCCAGCTATCCACACAACTTGAAGTTGCTGTGATTGAGAAACGTGTTTGAGAAATTCTGGGAATTGAAGTCAACACATCTTAAAGATGGAAAAGTTGAGAATCACTGCTTTAAATAGAGGGAACAATTACTCAGGAATCAGAGGCAAGAAGACAAAAAGAACAAAACAGTCCAGTTGCAAGGCAGAGTAACAAAAAGAAAAAAAAAGAGAGATAGGTACAAGTCAGGTAGATCAGGCCCACACATCATGAGTGTATGATGGCAAGGGATTGGAACTGTCAAAGAGCTAATGAGTTGCCAAAATTCTGCTGCAAAGGGATCATGCAAGGAAAAAATGAGCAGAATTAAGAGGAAGAGAACAGAAAATACTTCATGAGAGTGAAGGCAATTGAAATTGTGAATATATTTGGTATTTTACTAAAGAAAATCCTGCCTGCCTGAGGCTGATAGAGATTTGCATTCTCCAAATAAGCCTCTAAGAAATGCGGGGATTCAATTTTGATCACATGAACTAAGGGACGCTACTACTGTCATGTGAAAAATGTTCATAAGTCACTTTTTTCAATGCCATTCAACTTTGAATGGTCGCTAAATGAACTGTTGTGAGGATTACCTGTGAATCATTTTATAAAAATGTGGGTTTACTTTCCTGTTCAAGATAATATTTTATGTTTCTGAGAAAAGTACAGAGGTTTATTCAGCTGCTGAAAATGGCCAGCACTGGCTATAAAATAAATGCAAGTTTAGAAGATTGCAATTTTGATCCCAGATATACTAGATGATACCTTCTCTAAGTGCATGATAAATAGAATTTAATTACCATTTAATTTATTTAGATTTGGAAGGAATTTCCATGAACAAGCAAGAGAGTGAACTGCCATAATATTCAAAATTTCAAAACCAAAATAGATCAAGTGGATTTATCAGGATGAGGCTCAAGATAGCTAATACACAAGTTAGTTGAAAGCTCCTTAGCTAGCTGTGCAATTTAAGTTTTTGGTTAAAATACTTCTATCCTTCATCACAAACTGTATCCTAATCCTCTGAGTCTCTGTCATCTTCAATCCAATGTATCTTCAGCCTATTGCCTTTCCTCTGTTTCCAGGCAGATAATATTTAATCTGCTATTTCCTGATCTAGCTCCAGCACAGTCACCATCTCTTCTTATAATCTATGTCCTCTTTTCTATAGATCTTTTCTTTCTGTAACCAGGAGAAAGAATATCATAAAGCAACCAAATTTGAAAGCCAATTGTAGAACAAGGACTAAGATTTATATACAAGGTAGAACTGCAGTGGTTAATATATAGTATTGCAGGCTAATTCTGTCGACTGCCAGCAGTTCGATTCTCCTTCCAAGATCAGTAAAATGAAGACCCAGATTGTTGGGGGCAATAGGCTGACTCTGTAAACCGCATAGCTATAAAGTATTGTGAAGCAGTATATAAATCTAAATGCTATTGCTATTGCTAGAGAGGCCACTTAAATCAATTCGTTTCACCGAAGCAGCCTTGTATGGTTAGCCACTCATTCATCACACACACTTATTCTTTTTGCTGAAAGATTCTACTTTTGGAAAGTATGCAGTAGATATGCATTACTAATTTAACAACCGCAGTGACAACTGGGGCAAGAAAGATAGTAAAATGGGGCAAAATTCACCTAAATGTCTGATTTAACACAGAAAGTTTGGGCTTAACTGCACTTGTAAATCAAGGACTATCTTTATTGTTGCAACATGATGCCAGAGACATTCTGTAGAATTTATAAAGGCACTTTGAATCTATTCTGGAACTGTGAAAAACATAAAGGGACATTTTATCAGGCTTGGTGGATGTATAAAAATAACTTTAAAAAATGGATTCAAAGGCATATGATACAGAGGATTTTAAAGATAAATATTCAGTTGAAAGCAGAAATTTTTCTTTTAGGACTGATACCATGGAAGCCATGGAAGATTACTTCAGTATATGATTACAGTAGTGTGTGAGATTATTATATGCAAAGAAATGGAAAGATTTGACACTGCCCATTATGGAGGAATGGCTGGTGAAATTGACAGATCTTCATGGATAAACTAACTTCTTCGATTAGAGAAAAGACATTATCTACATTTATTAATAATTGGAAACCTCTTATGGACTTTTTGTGTGAAAAACACTTGTGATTTATGGCTTTGATGATTAGACAGGATAGATTATAGAAAGAAGATTAATACAATCTAACTATAGAGAGAGTGGTTAAAATATAATTATAACTGCGGCGAAGAATATCAGAAAACACTGCTTTATATCTCTTTTCTTTCTTTTCTTGTTTACTTTAGCTTTTTTTTTAAAAAATTGCTTTCTCTTTATTTCTTTTTCCCTTTTCTTCTTTACTTTATATTCGTTTGTATTTATTTTATCTTCCTTTTTAAAAGTTTTAATTAAAATTATATATGAACAGGAAAGTAATGCCATCAGCTACTTGTGCATAGAATTGTTAATCTGCTTTAAAAAAAAAAACAAATGAGGAAAATTAAGACCCTCCATCACACAACTTTCTCTCTCTCCTTCTTTCCATTTTCTTTAAATTATTGCAGGCTCACGTATCAGCCTAATCATTTCCTCATTGAAAAAACAGCATTCATCAGTTGAATATATATTGCACTAATGATCCAATAAGACAACAATGAAGGCTTTTACTAAAAATTGAGTTTTTCTTTTTCCAGAAGGGGAAGTTCATTATCATGAAGCTACAGGAAGTACCTTCAAAGTTCTGATGATGATTGGTCTCATAATCATAAACCAAGAATTTAAAAAAATTAAAAAGAAATATTTCCAAAAAAAATCTGAACATTAAGCATAAACTCAGGCAGAACTTGGCACAATTAGATTTTGGAAAATATGTACCCCCCCAAAAAAGGAATTATATAATCATTTAAAAATTTGCATAATTCACAACCTGGAAAAATTCATTATCATCAAGGTGCAGCCCCTTCCCTCTATCATGCTTTTAATTTACTGCTGTTCATACAATTGATTTTTCCTTATTCATAGATATATATTTATTCATAATAATGAATACTGCCCACTCAGTATTCTGATTCTGAGTAATGCACATAATCATTTGCACATATTGTACCTATGTAACATATTCTTTTCCTGCCAATCATGAAAAAGAGATTCAATGGAAACAAATGGAAACTATACTTTTCAAACAAATAATACACTAAAATAGAAGGATATACTATATCGGTGGGTTCTCCATTGTTAAATAAAGCTACCGATTTCTCCATCACCATACTGATATTATGTAGGAAATTAGTCGTTTAACTAAGGTCTTTTTCAAATTTGTACCGTGAATCAAGGTATAAATTCTAGCTCAAGATGTGTCAGTATAATATCCTGCTAATATCTGCAATCCTAAAACCTCTTTGTGTGTGTGTGTGTGTGTGTGTGTGTGTGTGTGTGTGTGTGTGTGTGAGAGAGAGAGAGAGAGAGAGAGAGAGAGAGAGAGAGAGAGAGAGAGAGAGAGGGGAGAGGGAAAGAGGGGGGGGGAGAGGGGGAGGGAGGAGTGCAAGAATTTCAGATAACAAGAAATCACTGCAGCTAACCAAGATCGTCATTATCAGATTCACACCTGAATTCAGATTCAGAGCTGGCAGTAGACTTTGCTTGATAACTAAATAGTGCAACTAGGTAATTTTGAAGGTGAGATTAAATGATCCTGCACAGGTCCTACTAAGACAGCAATGATTGTTAGTTCAGTTGTGGAGTGCACAGATGTCATTCCTCTCTCCCATCTACTACTTTTTCATATTTTATAATGGGTTCTACATTCTCGGGGAAACAATCAACAAAATGTATCAAACTCAAATGACTGTGACTAGGTCTGGGCAAATTGTCAAAAGATCCCTTTCTTCATTGAAAGCCTTAGTAAAGGACCCCTGTGAAGCCTAATCATGAATTGATGGTTCCTACCATTTTTTATAATGGCAAAGCAGGAACCCTTCAAAAGCTGTGTCCCCCTTCCCCCATAAGTCATAGAGTGGGAATGTTGTGATCTAATAATCAAGAAATTAATAAAGGCAGCATTTCGTTTTCTTTCGGTGCTGTGTTTTGTATTATATAGTCGTCCATGTTTTAGACTTTGTATTCTTTAATCTTAATAAAAGAGTACATACGGATTGTTCAGAGTTGATTTCTATTGGAATGGTATATAAGCTTTGTATATACTGTACATTTAGCCTAGTTGTGATTAAAGGGATAGAATGAAATTTGCTTCTTCTGTCCTGATCTTAGGCATATTAAAAGTAAAGGTAAAATGTGAAGATTCCTCTCGCACGTATGTGCTTGTCATTCCCGACTCTAAGGGGTGGTGCTCATCTCTGTTTCAAAGCCAAAGAGCCAGTGCTGTCCAAAGACATGGCCGGCATGACTAAATGGCAAAGACACATGGAATGCTGTTACCTTCCCACCAAAGATGGTCCCTATTTTTCTACTTGCATTTTTTACATGCTTTCGAACTGCTAGGTTGGCAGAAGCTGGGACAAGTAATGGGAGCTCATCCCGTTATGCGACACTAGGGATTTGAACCGCTGAACTACTGACTTTTTAATCAACAAGCTCAGCATCTTAGCCACTGAGCCACCGTGTCCCTATATTAAAAGTAGGACATGTGTCCTATTAAAAGTAGGACACGCTTATTGAAAAAGAAAAGGTCAATATGTCTTTTAAAGAAAAGCTAATTAAATAGGAAGCTCTGTATTTTTAAAACTAGTACTGCATTTAAAGTCCATGCATTTCTGAAGACAAGTATGAGAAATACTTGAAACTGATTTTTGTTTTCCATCCATGTTATAGAATGTCTTGAAACATACCCTGGGCAGCCTACAGTGCAGAGAACTCAGACTAGAAGTTCCAATAACTTGTGATCTGCCGTGGCATAAAACAGTAACATGTTTACATTTTAAGTGCATTAAATTCATGAAGCAAACACAGTCATGTCCACTTTTTTAAGACATACGATTAGGATCTTATACCTATTTTGAAAGATGTGCCCAGTAGAAGGTGATGACTTTAATCTTTAAAATTAAATGTGGCTTAATGATTGATTCACTGATAGACTATCTGCAGCCACTTGGTTTGGATTTTTATTTTAGAACACCAGCATTTTTTTCAGGATCATTTATTATATTTCTTAGGAAATCACTTTTTCATGTTTTGATTCCTAACTACAACATTTGTTTCCTCCATTCACTGGATCCTTTTGCCAAATCCTTAGGATCAATATTGAGCCATCCATCTTTCATATGAATAATTTTATTGGTGCTTTTAATTATTTTCTGGTATATTTTAAACTGCATTATTTTATTTATTTATTTAGAAAATTTATATAAGCAATCAACTCACAGAATCAACTCAACTCACAGAATCTCTGGGTATCTTATATAAATAAAACTCCAATCACAAAACTCAATAAACTCACTCTCCCCTGAGGTATTAGAAAAAATTATCAGCCAAAAAGGAGAATAGAAATGTATTAAATATTAATAAAACTTTCTGAATTTCCTTATCCAGCCCAAAATATATTCAGTGCCCATTGAAATTATAGGACTGAAACAAGATTAAAAAACCCCAACTCAACTTTTGAAATTTGAACATATTTTGAATTTTCAAAATACTTCAGTGCTATTTTCTAATAGTTTAAATTTAGAATCATAGAACCATACATTTATAGAGAGGTGAACTTATTTAAGCTCCTACTTTGGGGAATAATTAAAGTCAAACATTTCTATACTTGTGATGGAATGAAATTGGGCCGCTGTCTGTTCAAGTAATTGCAGTCATGCAGACAATCTTTATTTCCTACCCTCCCTCAGCCTTCCCTCAGTTATTCATCCATTCCCTCAGAAATTTACTCACACCTTAAGCCAGTGCTGAAGTTTCCTGGCTAACTGAGCTATGTCCTGGTGTTTTCAAGGACATGTTGAAAACTAAGTAGGGTAAGGCTTCCTGATGCAGCCTCACCTACCCAGTCTTTTAATATTATAAAATTAAATGCTAAAAGAGTGTGGGAAGGGGTGTATATAGAGAAAAGGAGATAGCAGATGGAATACGGGTCAATGAGATGAGCAGATGCAGCTGGAAAGTGGGTAAAATATGTCATCACTCTAGCATCATTGTACAGCTGTAAGAGATCCAAGTCCAGTCCTCCAAGAATTTCACCAATCCTTATCTATCACCAGGGATGGTATTCAAAAATTTTAGTAACCGGTTCTCTGCTCAGTTGCTGGGTGGGCATGACCATGGTGGGCGTGGCCTATTCAGCCTCCTGCACCGTGGCAGGGGAGGCGTTTTTGCCCTCCCCAAGTTCTGGAGGCTTCCTTTTGCCCCAGGAGGGCAAAAATGGCTTTCCCCAGGCTCCGGAGGCCCTCTGAAGGCTGGAAATGGGCCTGTTTCTGGATTTCCAGAACTTCCGGGAGGCTCATTTTTCACCCTCCCCAGATTCTGGAGGCTTTCCTTGAGCCTCTGGGAGGGCGAAAACGGCCTCCCCCAGGTTCCGGAGGTCCTCCAGAGGCCTGAAAGGGGCCCATTCCTGGACTTCTGTAACTTCCAGGAGGCCTATTTTTCACCCTCCTCAGGCTCCAGAGGCCATCTGAAGGCCAGAACTTCTGGGAGGCCCATTTTTTGCTCTCCCAGAGTCTCCACACAGGCACTGCACTTACCTGGCATCCAAAACAGGCCGTGTGGAGACCCCTGGGAGGGGAGGGGCAGGGTGGGAGGGGCCAGGCAATCCTTGCAACTATCTGTTCAGTGAACCAGATGTAAAATTAGCATTCAGTTCACTTGAACTGGTCTGAACCAGCTGAATCCCAGCACTGTGACTATCACCAATTTAGCTTTGACCATTAGTTGACCAGATGCTTGCATATAGATAACAATAATAAAGTCTTAAGGGCTTTGAACTCAGCAATTGTTCCTGGTTCTTTGTGCCTGACATCAGGTGATGAAGCAAGAGGTGATGTCTGAAGTTTGACAGCTATAACAAGAAAGATGAATATTACTCAATGACCAAAAGCAATTAGAAGAGGAGCAACTGCACTGAAACAGCATTTCATCCCAACTAGTATAAGAACATTCAGAAAAAGGAAAAGGTTCCATGTTACTATGAAGATTTTGACACTTTTGTTGAACTGAATATTAAGAGGCATAATAGGGCTGGGTATTAAATTTATTTATTTATTAATTAAATTTTTATACTGCCCTTCTCCCAAAGGACTCAGGGAGGTGTACAGCCTCAATAAAAGAACATATACTACAAAATTTAAAAGCACTTTAAAAATGTATTAAACCATTTGGCCCCAGATTAAAACTCAGCAATTAAAACACCCATTACAAATCCATATTAAGCCAAACCAGCTTGTTGGAATAGTAGAGTCTTAAGGGCACAGCAGAAGGTACGTAAATTGGGAATCATATGTATCCCCGGAGGTAGTTCATTCCAGAGGGCAGGTGCCTCCACAGAGAAGGCTTTTTCCCTGGGGGTCGTCAGTCGATATTGTTTGACCAACAGCACCCTGAGGAGTCCCTCTTTGTGGGAGCGTGTTGGTTGGTTGGAGGCCATCGGTGGCAGAAGGCGATCTCATAAATATCCAGGTCCTAAGCCATGGAGTGCTTTAAAGATGGTGATCAACACCTTGAATTGCATCCAGAAGATCACTGGGAGCCAGTGCAGCTCGCACAGGAGAGGTGTTACATGGGAGCACCAAGTTGCTCCCATAATCGCCCACGTGGCCGCATTCTGGACCAGTTGGAGCTTCTGAGTACTCTTCAAGGGGAGCCCCATGTAGAGAGTGTTACAGTAGTCCAGACGGGAGGTGACGAGGGCATGAGAGACCATGCACAGGCTTCCCGGTCCAGAAAGGGACGCAACTGATGAATCAGGTGAACCTGATAAAAAGCCCCCCTGACCACAGCTGTCGTGTGATCTTCTAAAGACAGCCATGCATCCAGGAGGACAGCCAAGTTGTGAGCCCTCTCTGTGGAGGCCAGGGTCTCACCCCCAATAGTCAGCAATGGAACCAGCTGGTTATACCGGGATGCCGGGAGCCATAGCTACTCAGTCTTGGAGGGGTTGAGTCTGAACTTGTTTCTCCCCATCCAGATCCGCACAGCCTCCAGGCATCAGGACATCATGTCAAGGGCATCATTGGGTGGTCTGGAGTGGAGATGTACAGCTGAGTATCATCAGCGTACTGGTGGCACTTCACCCCAAAACCACGGATGATCTCGCCCAGCAGCTTCACATAAATGTTGAACAAAAGGGGCAAAAGGACCGACCTCTGCCCCCCTGCCAACACAGACTGTGTCTGACCAGAGAGGAAGGAGGAGAACCACCACAACACTGTGCCCTCCATTCCTAATCCGTCCAGCCGGTGCAGCATGATACCACGGTCGATGGTATCAAAAGCTGCTGAGAGGTCTAATAGGACTAGGACAGAGGAACATCCCCTGTCCCGAGCCCTCCAGAGATCATCAACCAATGCGACCAATGCCATTTCCGTGCTGTATCCCAACCTGAAGCCCATCTGGTATGGAGCTAGATAGACAGCTTCATCTAGGTACTGGGGGAGTTGTTGCGCCACCACACTCTCAACAACCTTCACCACAAAGCGAAGGTTGGAGACTGGACGATAGTTCGCTAATACAGCCAGGTCCAGGGAAGGCTTCTTGAGGAGGGGCCTCACCACCGCCTCTTTCATGTTGGAGGGGAAGAAACCCTCACTCAAAGAAGCATTAATAATCAATTATTAAATTAAAGATATATTCATGTGGCAACATCACCTTGCAAAATCCTAGGAGGGTGGAGTTGACTCAGGGCAACAGCCTCTTCTTGGGGAAGGTATGTGCTACAATAAAGCTAAGCTGTGGTATGTCCGGTCCTTGGAAAACAAAGAACCTTCACAATACTAATAATAACAAATGATCTGCCACTTTAAATATCTATGTTCTGTATTACAACAAAAGCAATTTTTCATTTCATTTACTGGGGAGGTGAATAAAATATTCAGTCATTTTGAAACTGTTTTTTTCCAGACTATATTTCCTTCATTTTAGTTTTATATGGTAAGATTTTTTATGTTGCCAATCATAAGGTAATTTATAGGTGTACTGTATGCATGTATATTTTAGAAATCAAAGTATTTAATAAAGCAACTTGTTTTAAATGGCATAAATCAACCAAACTGCTGAAAGCAACTATTAACTCAGGAGCTGAAAATAGGCACTTAATGGAAGCTGAATTTCAAGAATATCTAACATAGGCATTTGTATATCATAGTGTGGTACAAATACAATATCACATACTTAATCATGTCAACCTTTTATCCAACTAATATCTTTAGTTTTTGTTTAGAATTCCAGATTAATTGATTAGAATGAAAGGATAGGCGGAAAGTTTCAAGCAACATTTGACTCAGTCTGAATATAATTATATGATTTAATAATATATGAAGCTTGGACATAATTTGAACATAGACAGTATCTCCATTTATAGGTTGCTAAATAAGAGAGTAAAAGCATCTTCCCTCCAAGTAATGTTGCTGATTAGTGTGCAAGGTATACAAAAAATCAGGCCTCCTAGACAATGTCAGCTCATTTATTATAAAAATTATACCAAATGTTTAAACTGGTTGCCAGTTTCTTCTAAACATTTACATGCTAGTTTGACACATGACTTTTGAACATTCCTAACTACAGTAATATTTTCTCTCACAAAAATGTATTAATAAAAGCCTATAGGGTCTGATTTATGGTACATATGTATATATGTCTTACGTATGTGTGTATGTACTGTATATGTATTAAATAAAAATGTATGACTCCTCCTGGTGACATTTAAATACACTAAGGTGGGATGTATGACAATGGCATGTCATAGGAGATGATCAATGACTTCATGGATGCCTCCATGTATCATTGCCGTAAACTCGTGATCTGCTCTCAAGTTGCCATAGGCAGGAAAAAGTACATTCCAGCCGGGCATGTCAAGGTCATATACACACAGACCCAGAGTGGCTGGAGGTTGGGAACTCTATAACCTGTGAAATTGCTTCGTTGGAGAATGTGACTGATGACACACCTTGGGAGGAGGGAGAAACAGGGTCAGAGCCAGAGTGCGAATTAAGTGAGGTCAGAGTTGGCTTCACTTGATCCGTGCTGACATGAAGCTCCTAACAAATAACTGGATCTTTTGAAGCTTGGCTTGAGGCTCATGATTTTATTAGGGCATCGGTCGGAACCCTGACAATTGCCTTCTTTGGAGAAGGTTTTATTGATTTTCCAATATAGCCTACAGCTCTGATATTTCCTGATGGTTCTTCATCCGAGTGCTAGCCAGGTCTGACTCAGTTTAGCTTTCAAGGTCAGCCAAAACGTGTCACCTGCTGAGACAATTGTGCATGATGCATCCCAATAGTAAAAGCATGGCCATATACCTCATCTTTCTCCCTTGCCTTGCCCTCTTCAATATCGCAGCCAGAGCAATAATATTCCAAGCAATTGTGCTCTTGCCAAGAGAACTCTTTTCCATGCAAGCCCGTTTTGCATAAATGTATCTTCTCAAGCGACTCGGTGAAACAAAGCAATCTCGTTATGAAGAGTGATTTTGTTACTCTTGCCAAGGTTGCCTCTTCTTGCCAAGAACCGATAACAAAACAGACACCACCTGCCAATTAAACTTATTTCCCAGCATTTTTATCTTGCAAACATACTCACTGAGATCCAGTAATTTGAAGATGTTTTAATTGGGGAAAAAAATAGTATCCCATGACAATGTCCCCTTCCATGCCCTTGGCTTGTTTGAATTGGAGATGTAGGCCTGAGCACTGGAGTTTCAACATTGAAAATACAAGTTCTAGCACTGAGTTATTGCAACAAAAGTAAATGGAAGGTTGCAACAGTTGTTAAGTATATTATTTCAGTGGCCAAGTTCTGGGAAGGCCTATGTTAAAAAGTACCATCTAGCTTGAAAATTTGGACGAGTGGCAACAGATTCTTTTTCCAGTTTTTTTTTTAACCTCTTATATGTTTTTGGCTGTTTAGTTAATAACCAGACATGAATATAATAGAAGATAAATGCTACAGCATGAATAACATAGATAATTGGGCAGGAAGTGGAATGGTGTAATAACCACTTCATGATGGCCGATTGAAAAAAGAACACTGACCCTCTCCACATGTTATCATTTAGGCCATTCCAGAATTAAAACCACACCACTATGTTCTCACAGCTTTGGAGTTCTTTAAAAGCTGAAATAATCCATTCTGGCTCAGTTCTGACACTCATGGACACGTTAACCAATTCAATTTTATAATGTTAAAACTGGGGCTAATGTAGTTTCCTACAGGTAAAAATTCTCACTTTGTTTCTGTCTCTGCTGAGTCAAGGTACCATTACTCTGTCAGGCTCTTGAGAAGACCCAGTGCCTTTTCTACCCCTCCTGCTGAAATCAAGGGATCAAGCACTGCACTAGCATTTCATTGGGCTTTTGAATGGGAATGGCCATTTTTCTTCTTCTTTGAGGTGGACACAAATGCAGTGGAGACACAAGAAGACAAGGAAGATTTTGCCCTATTTGTCAGTTTGTGATAAGTGCAGAGCTTCTTGAGGACTTTAGTGGCCAGGGTATCTGCAAAAGGAGATCAAAACTCCCCTTCCCCTTTACACACATGTACAAGCATGAAACATATTAGTAATGGACAGGGCCTTGAGCACAGAAAATCATGACTTTTTTTTGACTCCCCAGCAGTTGCTTCCGGTAGGAACCCTCCTGTACACAAAAATCTTTCAAAGAGTTTAAGAGTTTACTGTGTAAAGAAAGGAGGGAGTTGTCAATGAAACCGGTGTGAATTTGTCTGAGGAAAAGCTTAAAAAAAATCTGAATAGCAAAGAATGGTGAAACAAGCAAACCTCCTTTTTTTTTAACCTCTATATCTCTTTGAAATATGAAATTAAGAGTAGTTTGTTGATAGATATCTTTGCCGACTCCAAATGTTGAACTCAACCATTACTACCTCCATAGCACCCCAAGGAGTATATTTTCTGGAAAATTGGGACTGTATCTTCACAACATGAAAAAGCTTTAAATTACATGAAAAAATTCGATACAGCTCTGAATATTTCTGGCTGAGTTTTCCCTACCCCAATAACAGACACCCACATTTATAGCTATTGTGAAAAGTGCATCTTCTCAGGAGATTCTTGATGTGGCCTTGAGGGTTTCATATTTTTTTTTATTAAGATAGAGAATAGACTTCTCAGCTTTTGGGCTCTATGAAAAACATCTATTCCTTGCATTATTTTATGCTTTGGTCTTCTAGACACATAACTCAATTGATAGTTGTATCACGGCTTTTGAAATGTCAGTAGATTTTAGATGTTAAGTGGTACCCATATTATATCTTGCTGAAGAATAAAAAAAATTAAGACAAACAACAGTCTATTTGTCTTATCTTCAAGAGTATCTCAAAAGCAGTATTTTACTGATTGCAATGTATAAAAATATAGTCCATATGCCACACATATATTTGCATGAAATGACATAGCCACAATTTAAAATAAAAGAACACTAATTTAATAAAATAAGATACAACATAGCAATAGTAATAACACTTAGACTTATATATCGCTTCACAGGGGTTTTACAGCAGTGGTGGGTTGCCCCCAGATTGCAAGGTTCTATCAAACCGGTACTAAAACCTGTGGGAGGCCCCACCCACTGACCCTGACGTCACCAAAATGCTTCTGCGCATGCTTTGGTGCAAACAAAGCGAGAGTACGTATTGTGAACTGGTAGTAAAGGTAAGTAGAACCCACCCCTGTTTTACAGCTCTCTCTAAGTGGTTTACAGAGTCAACATATTGTCGCCAAGAATCTGGATCCTCATTCTACCCAACTCAGAAGGATGGAAGGCTGAGTCAACCTTGAGCCTGGTGACATTTGAACTGCCAAATTTGCAGGAAACCGGCAGTCAGCAGGAGGAGCCTTCAGTACTGCACTCTAACTACTGTGCCACCGCGGCTCACAAGATGGTACAATCACATGCAATTGTACAAATGTTGCTTATAATTTTCTTTTAGCTTAGATTAGAATGGTAAAAATAATGTCCTTTATTTTACAACAGAAACAAACTAATTTAGGTATAGGAATTGAGAATTTTTTCTCTCTATTCTACAATTAGAGGTCAGGATTTGATCTTTCTTGAAAGATGTGGAAACCTCTACATCTCTTTTGAGATCGTTCAATTATGATTGATTTTATAAACCATGACCTCATAAAAATTAATGATCCTTATTATTTATTACCAGATTATTCACTATGATTATTATATTCAGCTACCTTGTTGTCTATTTAGGGATTAAAGTCACTGATATTCCAATAATACTATCACTATATGCATCAGTTTACAGTCTGGTGGTATTTGGGGCCGGCTTGTCCTACAGCATGAATATGCATCAGTGTTCACAGTGTAGCTGATTCTTTGTGCAGGTCAAAAACAAAAAATATTTGCATTACTCCCAAGCTAGCATATTTCTTTCAACAACTGAACAGACTTCTTTGCTAGTTGGCAAGCATAGTATCATTTTACAATGCATATGCTTATCTGTGCTTATGACCCTTATGATATACTTGATCGTGTTAGTCATTTCCCTTGTTTGTATGAGTTAATAAATGCTGCTTTAAATGTAAATGAGTTTATTAGAGTCATTCTCTACAAGCATTCTAAATCAGTTATTAAAATGCCATATTTGAATTCTATCTCCTCTCACAATCATTGTACGTGTTCAAATTTAGGCTAAGAACATGTCAACTATATATATTTTGACCTCTAAAGGACAGAAAGGATTAGTATAATTAAATCCTTTGAATTTAACAGGAGTGGGCACTTTGTTTTCTGAATATTGTTAACAGATAGCTTCTTAGTTGTTTGATACTTCTGTAATATAGCCCATTGCTTTTCTTATGTAAACATTTTATATGCAAATATTTTATATGCAAACATTTTCATTTTCTACTCTGACCTTAAGGGTAGAAATAATAATGCAATAGGAACCATAACAATGTGCTGAACTGGTGACAAGTCATGCATACTTGCACACTCTCTGTTATAAAATCCCAACTCTGCCAAAACGTTTCTCTTGATTTGAATATACTGTATGATTAGACCAGGGTTGAAATGCTGTCAGTTCAAACTGGATCATCCAATCCGGTGGCTATGGTGGTGGGTAGTTTGGAGAACCGGTAGCAAAAATCCCTGCCCCCCCCATTCCCAGCTGAGCCACATAATCATCAGAGGATTTTTTTTTTACTTTTAAAAGCATTTTTTCTACAACCTCTTCCGACGAAAAAATGCTTTTAAAAGTTTTTTTTTAAAAAAGCCTGTGATGATTGCGTGGCTCAGCTGGGATCATCAGAGGCTTTTCAAAGCATTTTTCTCTGCAACCTTTTGGCTGAAGAGGTGCTAAAAAAAATGCTTTGAAAAGTCTCTGACGATCCCAGCTGAGTTGCCTGATCGGCCTCTGCTTTTCAAAGCATTAGAAAAAATGCTTTGAAAAGTTAAAAAAAAAAAGTTGGCCACACCAACCCAGGCACATTACCCACCACCACCAAGCCATGCCCACAGAACCGGTAGTGAGACATTTTACATTTCACCCCTGGTTTAGACTCTATCCTTCAGCAGGCTTTCTGCAAGGAAAGCAATTCCTCCATTCCTGCAGAGATGCAAGCTTTCCACCATAATATGCAACTTATTATTTTTTTAAAGGATTCTTTGAACCTGAAGGATTTTTTTTTCTAGATAGTCCCAATGGGCTTCACTTACTCACTAGGCTTTGATGAAATGCAGACATCATAGAGTGAACTGGATAATTCCAAGCAGAGTAATCTCAACTTCAGGCCGATACTCAAATAACCCTCTTGATTCTTGCACATTAAACAGACACAACTAGCTTTAAATTTATATGGTAGTTAATGGCAAGGGTGGAGAATATTTGATCCTTATGGTACATAAATCATAGCTGTTTAGATTATTAATTGGAGGCAGCAAAGAGAGTGTAAATATGTTGAGATTTACATCTAGAATTCATGGATTGGAGAAAAAAAACAGCTAGGGGAAGCCATTTTCAAAAGAAAAAATTACAAAGACAGGGTTAAGAACCTTACCCATCATCTCCAAGCATCTTACACTCAAAATAGTCATGTTTTCTAGCTTCAAGTAGAGATTTTCATGAATACAGGTAGTCCTCAACTTACAACAGTTTGTTTAATGGCTATTCAAACAACACTGAAAAAAGTGATTTATAACTACTTTTCACACTTAAGTCCGTTGCACATCTCCATGGTCACATGATCAAAATTCAAATGCTTGGCAACTGATTCATATTTATGACAGTTGCAGTGTCCCAGGGTCATGCAATCCCATTTTGTGACCTTCTGACAAACAAAGTCAATGGGAAGCCAAATTCCTTTAACAACTGTGTTACTAACTTAACAACTGCAGTGCTTCGCTTAACAACTGTGGCATGAAAGGTTGTAAAATGGGGTAAATCTCATTTAACAAAAGTCTCACTAAGCGACAGAACTTTTGGGCTCAACAGTGGTCGTAAGTTAAGGACTACCTGTACATGAAGAGGAGTTAGGACTGCGGATAAATTGGTTGCAATCTCCTGTCGAACTATTTCTATGCAATAGTTTATCCTTAAGAAACAAGGGGAATCCAAACACAATCCATATTAGAACATACTGGATTTCCACTATTTAAAGCAATATTGTGAATATAAGATTGAAGGGTGAGCTTCAGTGTTGATATAAGCATATTTAAGAGGTTAGTTTGAAGTTCATGGAACTTAATTTCAATGCAGCTTACAAAATTTAATGCTTGTTAAAGAAGAATGGATTTATGCACAGTTATATTTGAGAAACGGATGGATCCTGAATCTTTGTCTTCTCCCAATTTAACATTAGCTTCCTCTGTTTTGAATTTACCATATTTTCAAATGAAAAGTTGCCTAGATAGACCTGCCTGTTTTCCTTTTCAGTTCAATATACAATTTTATAGCTGAAGCACTGAATATAGGATGTTAATGGGAAGTCTCGCAGGCCCTGGACAGCAATAATATGAACGGCAGTGACACAATTCAACAGTCAAGACTTTCATCCATTTTGCCACAGTTTGTTAAAAAGTGCTTTAAAGTATTTAAAATTCATTTCCTTTCAAAATAGATTTAAACAGGGTCATATCAGATTTTTCCCAAGTGAGCGCCACAAAATATTTATTTGACGTAGTCTGCCGATAATCGTAAATCACATATCTGCATGCAGTATTCAGTTTGATTTGTATTCAACCTTTGCAGGCACACACTACCCTCTAAGCTAATACCATATCATGATTTCAGGAGTTAGTCATGAAGAAAATAGAGGAGAAGTGAAGGAGAAGTGAAAAAAGGGCAAAGCCACTCTTCAGAAGACTGTGAAATTATAGAAGCAAAAACCGCCATTTCATATTGGAATAAAAGTCACTGAGATGTGCATGAATCATTTTACTATTACTTTGTGAATATTTCCTGTGATCATTACAGGTAGTTCTTAACTTACAACCACAATTGAGCCCCCAACTGAGCCTCAAAAGGGAGACGCCTGTCATTGAGTTTTGCCCCATTTTATTATCTCTCTTGCCATGGTTGTTAAGTGAATCTCTGCAGTTTGTTAAGTGAATCTAGCTTCCCCATTGACTTTGCTTGTCAGAAGGTTACAAAATGTGATCATGTGACCCCAGGACATTTCAACCGTCATAAATCTGAATCAATTGCCAAGCAATTGCAAATTCTGATCACGTGACCATGGAGATGATACAATGGTCATAAGTGTGAAAAATTGTCACTTTTTTCAGCGCCACTGAAACTTTGAATGGTTACTAAATGAAAAGTTGTAAATCGAGGACTACCTGTATTTTGCAAGCCTCCTGCAAAATGACAGATAATTCAGAATTGTCAATTAAAAAGAGTTTGATTTAAAACAGGTCAGAACTGCAGTAGTTTTACATGGAAAAAGGGGCAAGGGAACACTTCTTCACTATAAGGAGTTAAACTAAAAAGAGTCATCATTCCTATGCATTAAATTATTAATTACTCAGATGAGCTGCTTATAACACATAACATGCTTATTATATAAAATATACAGTATATTAACATTGTGATTGTTTCTATAGTATGGTTGTTCTTATTGCATAATTTATGATAGCATTCATTTATACCTTATCCAGATTGACTGACTGACTGCAACATGCAGCACTGATGATAGGCATCTGATACTTCATGAGTCATCCAGCTACTCAATCTCTTCTTGGTTGAAAAAACAACAACTACAATCCAAAACACAAGATGGCAATATTTTTGGTCTAGAGTAGGGGAAGTTATACAATAGGATTTTTAAAAATTGTTATTGCTCTTCTGTGAAAATATGTGGTCTGTTTAAAGAAATCAAATGCTTTTTATCCTTCAGGGTTCACTGCAGTGTCACTGTCTGTGGGAAACATCTGGGGGAGGGGCAAGATGGCAGGAGAACATCTGTTGCTGTCTTGTCCCTTTCAGTGCCTGAGACATGCATTCACAGACCAATTATAATCTCGGCCTTCCATGTTTCCCTGTGACTCAAAGGGTTCCTTTCCTTTGTAGTTAGGAAACATCCTGTGAATGTTGTTCCTGATCACCACAATTACTAGCTTCTTTCCTTGAACCTTTGACAGTCTTCTCATTGAGTCTGTAGAGGACTACAAAGATTACCTTGAAACAAGAATTTAGCTACCATTACATACTGTAACCTTTTCATTACTTCAGATAGACAGGAAGGGGTGTGGAAAAGACTGAGCCACCATTATTATTATTATTATTATTATTATTATTATTATTATTATTATTATTATTATTATTATTATTATTGACAAGAAACATAAAAAGTGTCCTTTATGTTTTTTAAGAGTCTGTTACTATATCCTATAATAATAGATTCTGATATTTCATGTGGTATCTGTTCCCTGCACTGGTCTACCTCAGAAAACATGCATTATCTTTGGCAAAAAGCAGTCATTCAGAGCTTTCCTATGCTTTCTTGTAGCTCTTTTCTCCATTTTTTCTTTTGCACCTCACTAAAAAAAATCTTCTCAGGCGTGCTATGTGGATTTTAATTTTAGCCTTCAGTCCTTTTAGTCCTTTTATTTTTAAAATTCTACAAGATACAGGGTTTATTCATACCCTGCACCTTGGAGGAATTCAGGCATGATCTGTTTTATGTTAGTGTTGGATACAGCATAGGTTTTTTTTTTTTTTTACTTTATTTATTTACACAATTGAGAGGCCATCCAACTCTTAAACCAACTCTGGGCAATTTACATTAAAATAATAAAATTTTTAAAAAACATTAAAAAGGAAGCAATAGAAATAAAATTCCATTGTGCAGCAAGCACATTCCCTGAAACAGAAAATGTAAGCCACAAGGCTCCACAAAAACCCTACCCTAAAGCTCGGAGGAAGAGTCATGTATTTAAAGTCTTCTAGAACAGAAGTGTCCAAACTTGGTAATTTTAAGGCCTGTAGACTTCAGTTTCCAGAATTTCCAAGCCACCCATACTGACTGGGGAATCCTGGAAGTTGAAGTTCACAAGTCTTTAAAGTTGCCAAGCTTGGACATTCTCGTACTAGAATATCAAGGGGAGGTGGCTATATGGAACTTGGGGAGAGGTAGTGGTAGATATCAAGAGTGCAGGTGTTGTGACAGAGACATAATTCTTGTTTATCCCTATGTGTGTAGATCAGTGTATGTGTCTATCCCTATGTGTGTTTTTCTGGATATGTGTATCTGAAAATCAATTCTACATGGTCATTAAGATCAATGATGACTTTATGACACATAATCAATCCACATACAAACATGTGCTCAAAGAAAGAGAAAAGTTATTACACACACACACACACACACACACACACACACACACACACACACACACACACACACACATATATATATATATATATATATATATATATATATATATATATATATATATATATATATATGAATTTCTTAATAAAGGACAGTAGTAGCACTGAAGACTATCTGATGGTTCCATATTCTCCCCTCCCCACCATTTCTATTTTGTCCTTGAATTTGTCCCTGAATTTTGTCCTTAGCTGATTATCTGAGAAGTGAAGTTACAGTAGACTTTGGAAGGAGCTCAGGACTACAGTAATTTATTTTAAGATAGGGACTGTAGTCAAGTCATGCTTTTCATCTTGCCTATGCTCCACAGGAAATGTATAGTTCCTTGCCTAACTAAATCCACCTGCTGAGTTGGTTATATTCACACTTGACTGAGAGAGGGTATTGGTAGTTTCATTTGGAAATGGAATGGACATCACTACCATCTGAAAATATTTCTTGAAGAAATGTACAAAATGCAATCTGAACTATAGAAGAAACCAACATTTCAAAGCTATGATGATTTATTAAAATAAGAATAGCAGAAACATTTATATGCACATTTTCATGGACACCATGCAAACAATCACAGATAAAGCAAACAATCATAGACAAAGTTTTCCTATGCTGTAAAACCTTCTCTAACAGGGCTGCTCAGCAGAGATTTTATGCAGTCTGTCATTTGAAACTAGGTGAAATAGGTATGCAATCATTTGCCCTCTCTCTATAGCTGATCACTCTAAAGTTGATGGCTGCCAAGAAAGTGTGCAGTCAAATTCAGCTGGAAAAAAAAATCTAATGCATCAGGGATTTTAACTCTGGTATTACATTTGTGAAGGCTTGTTCACACATGTACATTTATATGGTAGTCATTCTAGTAGTGGGCAAAGTAAATGCATGTCTCTATGTACCAGCCCTAATGTAATATTGTAAAGAAATCAAAGTTTCGTACTTATGTGGTCCGGCCTGTGAAAATTTAATCCAGCGTTGTCTTCAGATTTCACACATGCAGTCAGCTAAGACAAAACAAAGCACAGTGTGAGAATACCACTGTAGCAAGTGTTTGTATTAGCAGAATTGATGCATCAACTATATGCCTGTAGCATCGCTAACAAAATAAATAAAAGACTGAAACTCACTCTTGGGAGAGTGCTAGGGAACACTCTGTCTTGAAACTGTGTTAAATTATTTAGAAGGCATTCAAGTTGTCCTTTATTTTGCTACTTCTAAGAAGCATTGATAGTATTTGACAAATAAGTGAACAAATAGTGGGCGGTAGGTGCTCTAAATTTATATAAATGCACAGCGTTTATATAAATACACAAACCAACCAAGATTCAAAGTTGTTTTCAACTTCTTTGAAAGTGAATGTGCCCCCCTCTGATTCTAACATTTGATTTCAGATAATAGGTCTGAAAATATACTGCAGCAGCTGAATAAAAAGTAGCTGGGATTGTCTGAAATTACCAGTTTTTTTAAAAAAAAATCAAATTAACACGGATCTTTTTGCTGTGGTTTTGAATATGTGTAATTATTAAGATGATGATGATGATGATATCCACTATACTTGAACTATATCACCAATTCAGTTATCCTGATCTTTCCTTTATTCATTCCAAATCAAACACTCTAGAATAAGATCATGATGCTCAGTGTTTAAAAATGCGAAGCCACTGTAATCAAGGAAGTCCTGACTCACTTTCTTACTACTCACAATTATCTTGGTAATATAAATCACAGAACAAGGCCCAAGATTATTGTACTTGATGGCCGGGTTTAGAGAAGAATTAAATATCCAAGTCCCAAATTATGTAATGTTGTATAAATTGAAACAGCTTTTAACACAGCTTTTAAATTGTGTCCAGCTAGAAATCAGAATCTATTTCATGTACACATTATAAGTCACATAGCCAGGAAAAAGGAGCAAGAAATCATGGTTACCATAGCTTGTAAACCAATGCAGTTCCACATTAAAATTATTTTAACAATACTTTGCATTTTTTTTTCCAAATTTTGATGGTGAAAGCTGAGATGCAAATTGCTTATCTAATAAGTCCAATATTTTATTTGCAATTTTTATTTCCAGTATGAGAATACAAGTTTGTTTGACCATTTTCAAATATGTCTCATTTTGATTTGCCTTACAATTAATTGCCAATTATATAGAAGAGGGTTTGAATTTCTGTCTTTCACACAATTTCTTCCAAACATTATTTTTATGTAACATTAAACAGTATTTTTATGGCACTTATTTCCACATTAACAATTTTGGATTTTTACCATAAGATGTTTATAAAAATATTTCCAGATAGTCAAATTTATTTGAGGGAGAACAATACTTAGGATGGTAAAGATAGTAAGAAAAACATATTTCAGGCTGATTTGCTCTAAAGCAAAAAGTCTTTAACTACATAAGAATATTATCTCTGTGTTTTACCAACTTTTTTCTTCTTCTGTAAAAAATTGAAGCAATCATTCTTTTAACTGCAACAAAACTTGTTTCAAAAACATCTGATTGCGTACATCACTAGAAGAGTAATTTGTTTTAAACACTTCAGGAATAAAAAGCCCTTTTTAAATAAAAAAATCTGATTTCAGTCTGCAGATAGAATAAATGTTTACTGCAGAATTTCCAATATAATAACTTTGTCCACCAGGCTTTCTCATAAGTATACAATTACATACTTTGTGCAAATGCTTATTGAAAGAAATTAGATTATGTTCTTTGACATCAAAAAAGAAGATGCATTGTGCCTTCTTTCTATTTTTAAAGATTTTCCAAATACTAAAATGCTATCACTGTTAGACTAAGTGCCGAGTATACACAATATACTGCTCCAGATATATACATGTGAAGGAATGCAATTTGCTGTCCTTGGTTAGATAAGTTGACTTTGAATGGTTGCTCTCAAGTGGACATTTCTGAAAATGAAGTAGTAAAGAGGAAAATAAATATTGTGTGACAACTTCCTTTATCTGAAGCCCATCTAGCATACCTCAACATATTTAAAACCACTATGTGTTAAACAATTCAGGAGATGGCATTGAGGTATATTGAAAAACTGGCAGCCCAGGTTCAAAATCCAAGCACTACACAATGGGGTGAACTACCATCCTCGCCCAGCTCTTGCCAACCTAGCAGTTCAAAAGTGTGCAAATGCTAATAGATAAATAAGTACTAATATCCAATCTCCAGGAGAAAGTTAATGCAAGACTTGATCATGTTTGGGGCAAAATCCAGCTTGTTCAATTTTGGATTATAGATTCTACTGTTAGGGCTATTCTGTTTAACACAAATCTTTCTATACTTTTTAGGCTCTAGTATAGGTGACAAAGAGAAGAGCAATTGGCCTGAAACTTTGGGGAAAGTTTGGAGCCTTCCCTGGTTCCAAAATTGCAATAATTTTGGTCTTCCTGAGTATAGGGGGCAGTCATCCTGAGTATAGCATTGAACTAAAAAGGAGACAAGCCAATGGTCAACGGTTCTTCAGTAGTTCGGGATACATGTCATTAAATCCTGGCATGTACCCAGAACTACTGGATTCTTTGCAAACTATTGGATTCTTTACAAAATGTACCATTTTGTAGAGAATTCAGATCCCTCTACACTTCTTCTGGTGTTAATGGGCATGAGTATAAAGCATGTGGTGAAAGATCATGCTTCATAGTCTAAATTCAGATCTGACAAATTTCTTATATCTTGTTGTCCTTGAAGCAGAGTTGAGATAACTAGCTATAGATTCCAAGCAGATGGTAGAATGTTTTCTCGATGGATGATGAGTCCAGTTTTTGGATAAGGGACCAGGCTTTTCTGCTAAAGTGGGTAAAGTTGTGGTTTTCTACAGTCCTGGAGCATTTCTCTTTTCTGGCTCTGTCCAGGAACTTCAGCAATTTGGTTGTTTTCACCAGATTCCCATGCTGTTCAAATTTGGTGCACAAGTGACTTGTCTCCTTGCTCCATGCAGGACATAATCTTTATGGTAGCCTTTGGGAATATTCTTCTTAGCTACAGATTTAATTAAACCAGCAAACCTGTCATAGTTCTTAGGGGCTGATAGTAGTATGCTTGGCATAAATATTCTAACTTGCTTTCTGTAAGTTCCAAGTTCTGGAGGTTTAGGAGTGAACCTAATTATTGGGATCTGGAGTCATATGCTGTAGATTATAGGCCTATTATGACTATGCAGGAAATTGTTCAAATCTTGTTTCTGGATTTCAGATGATGATTTTACTACTCCAGACGAAACAAAACAAAGGTCTCAAGAATAATTCTTTCACAAGCTATAATAAATAATTCTTTAATAAATCCTCCATGTTAAAGAGTAGTCATAAATGTCAGTACAGAATACAGTTACAGTGATTAAAATGTCTCAGAACCTTTGGCAGTAGGAAAATTCAGTCAGTGTAAATTGCAATTGTTTATCAGAGCATTTTGGGGAATAAATTAACTCCTATTGGTTCCAAGTTAAAAACTGGATGAGGAGAATGTATTGTGATGATGAAAGTAACTTCTTATGGTGTTATCTGGGATGCTTTTGGGCCTAGAGATCCCAAAGAAGACAAGAGAGTTGATTAATATCTTAGCTCCACCATTGTGGTCTGGAGCCTGCCCCATCTGGCTAATTAAATCAGTTGGTTTCAGGCAAGATAGAGGGATTGATAGATAAACTTTCATCTATTTATCATATTTGTTAATTTTGATTTCTATTTATCATTTTTTAAAAAAAATACATAAAACAATACCAAGAAATATCAATCACAGCAACCCATTATAATAAACCACAGAATATTTTCTCTTGCCTTGGAAAAATAAATAAGAAAAGCTCTAGGCTCAATGAAGGCCTCTAGCTTGTGAGGGAGAATTTTGGAAATGTCAGAACTGCTCCAGATAGGTTTCTTAGGAAAGAAAGACTCTTGACTCCATTTGGTTGAAGTGATAGGTTCTTTTAGTAAAGGATTCTGGTTGCACCAAAACAGGCTATAACTAAGATTTCCCTATAAAAAATATTTCCCCTCATTCCAGCCCTGCCCCTCATGACCAGTTCATCTTCAGGCAATGAAGTTTCACGTAGGTATTTTGAGAATGCTGAGATGTTTGGGGGTAATCCAAATTCTTTCTCAGGTTGCATAACTTTGAGTACTGGCACAAACTGTTTCTGAGCTTCTCTGTTGTTGGTCAAGTTGTCACTCCCCCTTTCCTATTTCACATATTCTCACACGTTTATTGCCCCTTTGTTTTGCCATGGCCATCCCCTTCCCCCTAGCCTTTGATGGCAGGATGCCAGTGAGGCACCAAGCCAAAGATGGCAGACCAGACAGGAATTTAGCTTTTAAAATGAAATTTAAAGATGAATAAGTACACAGGAAAAGCATCAAACTTGCTGAAGCAACTACCAATGGTAGCAGTATGGCAAAGAGTTTAAAGGACACCAAAATGCTCTCCATTTCAAAAGGAAGGGGAAAATTAAAAAGGTGACCCATCCCTTAAAAATGCTGTTTGTATTAGCTATCTACTATATGTCATTAAAAAAGTGATTTTAAATAGCCTATAGCATTTCTGAAGAATAAACCTAATCAGATTAATTGTGTCAATAGGGTCAATGTTTTTAAACAGCTGAGATACAAGATAGAAATGTCCAAATCCCTGCTCTACGGTTAAAATTAATGGTGCGGTTCTTAATGTAAGTTCATTTAGGAAGTTAATAGAAAGAACATTTCCTGTGTTCCATCTGTGGTTATCTCAGACCCCTTGAATAATACATTCTCTCCAATGTGTAAGAGGGATTTCTCAGGAAAGCAAATGGATGTAAGAGATAGAATATGGGAAGCACTGATCTAGAGCCAACAGCAATACAGTATTTGCTCTTTCTAGTCAATTCCTGAACTCAGAGAATGATCAGCTCATAGTATTTCAATTTCCAGACAAGAATGGAGTACCTTCTCACATCCATGCTTCAATCTATACCCTTTTACCTTCTTACAAAAAATAATATTTATATCAATATTTGCCCCCAGTTCTTGGCTATGTTTTAACAAATGTCATCCATAGTTCCACTGGAAGTATCTTGCCTGTATCCAGATGTAGGCACAACTGCATCCTATATTCAGAGTCTTTTGACTGGAGCTCTAAAGGTGCAAAATAAAATTAAATAAATCTAAGTTACACAAATAGGCCTGTTTTCCAAATGCAGCCAAAAAGAATTTACCTATAAATGCCAAACAGATGCCATATTGAAGTTCAGTAAATATGATTATCTGGGTGATAACTTTTTGCATCATGCATCTTAAGTGGACACGATGGAACGTCTTTGTGCTTTTTTCCTTTCAACAAAGTAGGCCCCAAGTGTATTGCCTCTGATTTTATTTGGTATAAGTAGTGAGATTTCTCTTCTGTCAGAAGTCAACTTTAAATAAACAATGCCATTCTGTGGCAGCTTTCTGTGTTTAAATTTGACTGAAAACCCACTGAATTATTTATGATGCTTTGGTGTCCATATGATTCAGGGATTATGGCTCAGGATTCCAGTTGGATTCTGCTGGTCTTTTCTGGTGTGCTTTTTACCAGGGCAAAAAGTTGGCAACATTTTGGAATTTGCCATAAATCTTGATAATCTGAAGCATGAAATAATTGATACTTACACCTCCTAACACATTTGAGTCAAGTACCTTGAGATGGATTTGAAACTCAAAACTGGCAAAGAATAGGAAAGATTGAATAAGAATATACAATCTTGTGTTTATGCATTTTTTCCACAACATAAGAAAGATTTTTGAATATAAAACATTGTTCGCAGATGCTAATGTATCTGTACAAGAATAAATTGTAAAATAACACTTGTATTAAGAGCAAAGTTGGATAGCTGGCATACATCTTTATGAAAAAGAAATTGTGATAATGTATGGCTTGATGAAAAACACTCAGGATCAAATAATTCTCAGAATTTTTATTGAGAATATAAGAGAAACCCTTTTATGACAATTATCCAAGTGGGGAGAATTGTTGATATTAATGTTTTTACATAGAAATAAATGTGTGCCCAATTTATTAGTGCTAGATTCACATGTAGACTTCATAAAATAATCTCACTCCACTGACTTTACAAAATAAAAGATTTCAAACTGAAGTATTACTGAAAAGTCTTTAGATTTGGAAATAATAAAATTAGTGCCATGAATTGGCTATTTTAATGTTATACTTATGTCATTATTTCTATTTAGGTTAATTTTGTTTTAAAGCAGTTATTATTTTGACACTCAACAGATTTCTCCCCCCACCCCCACCCTCCTGACAAGCTCTTTTAAATCTTATAGGAATCTTCACCAACAGTTGAGTTACTAAAGAAATGTATTATTGGAACATTAGAGCAAAAGTATGTTTCAGCTCATGTTTTCCAGTGTTTGGAGTTACAAAGCTCAACTAGTTCATTATCTATTGATTTCATCTTCAATGAAGGTTGATTATTTTAAAACTATCCTTGACTACCACCATATCTTGTAGAAGTGAATTATGCAGTTTAATTATGTGATGAATTGTGATGAAGCAATTCCTTTTACAGGTAGTCCTCTTACGACCACAATTGAGCTCAAAATTTCTGCTGTTACATGAAACATTTGTTAAGTGAGTTTTGCCCCATTTTACAACCTTTTTATCACAGTTGTTAAGTGAATCACTGCAGTTATTAAGTTAGTAACATGGTTGTTAAGTGAATCTGGCTTCCCCATTGACTTTGCTTGTCAGAAGGTTGCAAAAGGTGATCACATGACCTCTGCACATGTCATAAATATGAATCAGTTGCCAAGGATCTGAATTTTGATCACTTGACCATGCGGTTGTTCGTAAGTGTGGAAAACAATCATAAGTCACTTTTTTTCTGGGTCATTGTAACTTTGAATGGTCACTAAATGAACTGTTGTAAGTCGAGGACTACCTATATTTGTTATGAACCTTCCTCCATGAAGCTTTATTGGATGACCCAGTAAGTAGCATTAACATAGCGGAAAAAATTGTCTTCCTTTCCATAATTCCCAGGCATGATTTTCCAAATGCCTCCTCATTTCTTCTTAACTGAAACCAACCAAATCTTAACTGTTATATATTTTGCTTGCCTTTTTTTAATACTTATTCCATCCCTATGGCGTGTATTTGACGCAGGCGTGGGTTCTACTTACCTTTACTACCGGTTCGCAATGGGATCTTCATGTGCAGATTGCTTCTGATGACATCAGGGTCAGTGGGCAGAGTCTCCCGCCAGTTTTACTACCAGTTCTATAGAACCGGTCTGAACCAGGGACAACCCACCACTGATTTGAACCTATACTTTGCCTCTGTTTCTTAGCTTTCATGCATAGGCAATCTTGTGATAATATCCACAAATATCCAGCATCAATACAATGACAATTTCAAAGATTTCCAACTCCTGAAAGCTAGCAAAACTCTGCACATTTTCTCTTCCTTGCTTCAGAGACATAAAATGTGTATTTTCAAAGATTCGTTCTGTATTTACATTTTTTTTAAAAAAATTGGAGTGAGTTCCCGCAGTACCCTCTGTTTCTCAGCTTTAGCTAGCATTTCATTTAACTCAGCTAAGCCCTCAGATGTAAGTTTGCAGATGCAATGCTCTCACCAGATTTACTTCCATGAGGCACTCATGATTTTCTGGGATAATATACTTCATTCAGCTTGCTAGATTGGTGATTTGGTGCCATAGTGAAGAGAACGCTTTTGAGGTTTCTCAGTGCATCTGTTAGGTTCAAAAATCAATGTTCTCTTACAACTGTTTCCAGTACAAACCTACCAAGGGAATGTTATGCAAACAATTAGATAAATGTATACAAATCCATGTGGACAAATGCATTGGCTCTGTGTTGTGTTTCTGTTAGAAATTCATTTTCTGTGTTTGTGTGAGAGGAAAGGTAAAAAGCTCTTTCTTAATTCATGGAACACTGAAAGCTCTGGAGGCGATACGCTCCATAACAAAAAAAATATTTCTTCATGTCATGTTGTTTCTGCTATATAAAGTCCCAAAACAAAATGTGGATATTATCGGCTGGCGTATTTTGTGCTTGCTGCTGGCTAGCTCATGCTGAGAGATAATTGGCTCTCTGCAAATCCAGTGCAATGGTATGCAGGAATGATCTTGGGAGATGGAGGGGAGGGAATAGATTCTGCCTAGGGAATGATCAGCCAGCAGTTGCATAACCGTGGAGAAAGAAATGTAAAAAGGATTCCCCCCTAAAAAAGGTGGCAAGAGATTTGCACTTGTCAGCTGGAGAGCTGACAGTCCAGGTTTGAGACCCTGCTCCATGCAATGGGCTTAGCTCCCATTACTTATCCCATCTCCTACCCACCTATAGCACTTAGCAATAGTACTTAGACTTATATACCACTTTACAGTGCTTTACAGCCCTCTCTAAGCAGTTTACAGAGTCAGCATATTGCCCCCAATAATTTGAGTCCTCATTTTACCCACCTTGGAAGGATGGAAGGCTGAGTCAACCTCAGTGAGATTTCAACTGCCAAATTGCAGGCAGCCAGCAGTCAGCAGAAGTAACCTGTAGTACTGCACTCTATCCACTGTGCCATCACCTAGCAGTTCAAAAGTATGAAAATGCAAGTAAATTAATAGGTACCACTTCGGTCAGCATTCCGTGTGCCTTTGGAGTATAGCCACACTGGCTACATGACCACAGAAATTGTTTTTGAGTCATGTCAGTCATGTCCAACTCTGCCTTAGAGTTGGACACAACTGACAGAGAAACCTTTACCTTTACCTTAGCTTTATAATAAAGTAGAATTCGCTCATCTGGTTATGTGTCTCATCTGGTCAATCTGGGAAGGATGACACCTAGACATCATGCTGAAAGCATTTGGAATTGTGATGATCAAAACTAGCATGGTAGTTTCAACTGTGTACAGTCTTTATCTTCTTCTTCTTCTTGTGCCATATCCGTCATTGGACGTTGGCGATCATGTTGGTGATCCTATTTTTATCAACAGCCACATGAAAAAGTGCTGCTGAGTTTTGTCCAAACCATTCCCTTAGATTTTGAAGCCATATTGTTCTTCTTCTGCCTGGACCTCGTTTGCCTTCAATCTTTCCCTGGAGGATTAAGTGAAGAATGGCGTATTTACAGTCTTTATAGATTAGTAAAAAGTCATTATAAAGTTGATCATTTATTTTCAAAACTATAACATTCCAAATTCTCTCTCTCTCTCTCTCTCTTTTTATTCCAACATGTATAATTTTGTACTTGTTCATACTGAATTGTATTTTTATTCAGCAATGAACTTTACCTAATTTATTTAAGTGATGCTATGTTAAAAAAAAATTCTCAGAGAAAAGATTAATAATAGAATCACAGTTGTTAAAAAAAAGACTAACTGTGAGTTTTCGTAGTGACTTAATATAAATCAGAAAGGATACGGTTAGCTCCCATTATTTATCCCAGCTCCTGCCCACCTAGCAATTCAAAAGCAACGAAATGTTTGCAACCAAATTGTCAAACTCAGAGCTCAAAGCAACAGCCTAGAAAGGATGCAAGCCTAAAACTACTTTCCTGGGAATAAATGCAGCTGATTTATGTTTGATGATTTTTAAGCAAGTGCTTGTCAATCTCCCTGGTATTTATTGTATCTTTAAATTAAAACACATTTGAAGTTATATTCCTATTATTGCCATTGAGGGATGAATAAAATATTTACTCCATTTGGCACATATGAATAAACTTGAAATAAATCTAAAGAAATTTAAATTCTACAAAGTGTCTTTTCAATGGAATGGATGTTAGTAAACTATCCATGTTCCTGATTGTTCAAAATATGTAACATCGTTAATTATTCAGAGAAAGTGTAATGCAAGTATAAATCAAATCAGTTCCAAGTGCTAATGAAATGCAGAGAGAAGTAGCTGACTTAACAAGCTTTGCCTGGTTAGAATACAAAGCGAAGAATAACTTGAATAATGTACTAGAAAATATTTTTTAAATCTGCAATAAATTATACTTCGGCTATTTTTTTTCTTTTGAGTTCCAGCTCTGAAATAAGACTAACACAATCTGATTGAGAAAATGAATTTCTTAATAGAAACACGTTTTTCAAGTGCTAGGTTTTCTTTGCTAGGAGAAAGAACAAGTCAGGATGTTCCAGCAAGAACAACAAAAGGTATAATTTATTATTCAAGCTGATGGAAGATTTCCATGGATGTAGCCTGTTGCATATAAATAAAACTGCAAAGAGGTGTGGAGAGAATGAATGCTCAAGAACATGGAAGAAATGACGGTAATGATAATGTAATAATTTATTTGCCAGTTGAACGATGCAATTCATTAGGATGGAATATTTAAACATAACATTTTATTTGCTTTTACCTCATGCCTTTTCACCAACCCACAGTAGTCATGGTGGCTACAAATGTAAAAATAAAGGGAAAAAAACCCTATCAAACTAAAAGCAACAAATCATAATTTAAAAAGTACTGAAAACATAATAAAAAGAATATCAACCCAGTCAGTAGCAACCTGAATTAAAAAAATGTTTGCTTGATTGGAGAAATATAGTATTGACAGAAAGGTCTGAAGCCTGGAAACAGTCTACAAGATCTTCTCATAATTTTACCAAGTGTCCTTCCCATAGTAGTAGAACAAAGACCAGGATTTTGGCTGAAAATCTTCCAATCCAGCCAATTTCATATGGAGAATACAGCCTTTGATATGGATTTATTGATGAAATTTATGTCCAACTAGAAACAGAAAATTGTATAGATGGTGTTCCCTATTTCCATTTTTTTCTCATAAAGAAAACACTTGAGATGGGTTGGACCAAGAAAGAAACCCAGATTATCATTTTTTGAGCAAATGGTCTTAAACTTGGTTCTCCTCAGTCCAATCTAGCATGTTAACATAAAGCATCATTCTAACTGGCATCTAATCTATAATCCTTTACAATCAATTATTTGTGGTGTGTCCAGGAACAGACCAATCAAATAAAATTACATTATAAAATACTCTATTAAATAGTTAGATTTCAGCATAGACTTAGAATAACTTTATTGTCATGTTGAATGCTAATCGGCATACATTAAAATGAAATTTCATTTCATTCAGCTCTCAAATGATCACCACCTCCAATATACACTACATAAACATGACAAAAAATGATACCTAGACTCACATACCCATATATATTCTATGACACAAGGAAACAACATGTCTAGTTCGGTTGTATACATCTGCATGGTGAGAAAAACAAATCTTATGAGTTTACTAGACGGATGGCACAGGGAACAAAACTGTTACAGAATCTGGTAATCTAGCAGTGCTGCTAGAAATACTTCAAAACCTCCACCCAGAGGGGAGCAACAGAAACAGACCATAAAGTGGGTGTGTGGGATATGTTGAAACAGTGGGGCCAGAAACAATGGCTTCACTTCCAATGTCTCATGTGTAGCCACTTTCTCCAATCAGACTTGCTTGAAAGTAAATAATTCTACCTCCCTCAAGGTGAGACTTTTCTGTACCAGGCAGAATCACTCCTCAATTCTTACTTTCTGTTGAAGAAACAAGTGGCATGAAGAAAGTAGAAACTGCATACACTTGAACTTGATGGCTAGCCCAATATATATTTTTTCTTTTTGAATCACCAAAAGTGAAAGAACCCAGTTAAGCTAATATGAGATCAGAAACTATCAGTTAATACTTGAATAAAAATACATTATGAAGGTGGGAATTTTGAAACACATTTCTGAAGAAGGCAGTGACAAAATGCATTTATGTTGTTGAAAGAAAACTTCATGGGCACATCATGAAATCACTGTGAAACAGACACAATTTTAAAAACTGATAATTGTTTCCTCCCCTCCCCCAACAAAAGTTTATAGGATCTTATATAAATATTAGCCTTTATAAAGTGGTTTGGTTTCACCTTGATCAGTGTTTTACACTTTGGAGGCAATGCATTTCTCCTTGATAAGGTGATCTACATGGTCCTTGAACAGTAATTCAAGGAGCTGGTAACAGCACTCCTGAAACTACTGGAAGAGATGAAGGAAAAGGCACCAAGGCATTTGCTTCTCTTTTATGTTGGTGGTGGAGCTGAATTGTTTTCTGAAGCAGTTTCAGAGGAATACTTTGTTTACAGCATCATGAAAGAAAGCCCCCTTTGGAGCTTTGCACAGCTCTAATAAATATACATAAACGGCAAAATAATCAGAAAATAATTTACAATTAATATGTTAATATACAATCAATTATCTGAAAACAAATATATTCATGATGGTTTAAGTCTCAGTACATCTCCGTGCTATGCATCAATAATTGATGGCATTTATTGCCACAAGATGTGTCAAAGACCAGGAGTTTGTTGGAGTACAAACACAATTAGCCAAACCAATGGAGAATAAATCTATTGTCAATTCTTAGTTATTAATTCAAAACAGACTGTTCATTTTTTAAAACATATTTATTAAGACTTTTTTTATAGAATAAAAGACAAATCAAAAGAAAAAAGGAAAGAAAGGAATGAAAATACAAGAAATAAACCCTAAGGTTAAGGTATATACAAATCATTTCCAACTTTGTTTTTAACAGAGAATAGGATAGGATAGGATAGGATAGGATAGGATAGGATAGGATAGGATAGGATAGGATAGGATAGGATAGGATAGGATAGGATAACAGAGTTGGAAGAGACCTTGGAGGTCTTCTAGTCCAACTCCCTGCCCAGGCAGGAAACCCTACACCACTTCAGACAAATGGTTATCCAACATCTTCTTAAAAATTTCCAGTGTTGGTTGAGGCATTCACAACTTCTGCAGGCAATTTGTTCCACTTATTAATTGTTCTAACCATCAGGAAATTTCTTCTTAGTTCTAAATTGTTTCTCTCCTTGATTAGTTTCCACCCATTACTTCTTGATCTACTCTCAGGTGCTTTGGAGAACAGTTTGACTCCCTCTTCTTTGTGGCGGCCCCTGAGATATTGGAACACAGCTATCATGTCTCCCCTAGTCCTTCTCTTGATTAAACTAGACATACCCAGTTCCTGCAACCATTCTTCATATGTTTTAGCCTCCAGTCCCCTAATCATCTTTGTTGCTCTTCTCTGCACTCTTTCTAAAGTATAAACATCTTTTTTATATTGTGGTGACCAAAACTGAATGCAATATTCCAATTGTGGCCTTACCTAGGCATTATAAAGTGGTATTAACACTTCACGTGATCTTGATTCTACCCCGCTGTTTAAGCAGCCTAGAACTGTGCTGGCTTTTTTGGCAGCTGCTGCACACTGCTGGCTCATATCTAAATGGTTGTCCACTAGGACTCCAGGATCCCTCTCACAGTTACTACTATTGAGCAAGGTGCCACATATACAGTACCTGTACATTTTGTTTTTCTTCCCTTGCTAAATGTAGCACTTTGCTTTTTTCATTGTTGAATTTCATTTTGTCAGATAGTGCTCAATGTTCAAGACTGTCAAGATCCTTCTGTATCTTGAGCCTATCTTCTGGAGTGTTGGCTATTCCTGCCAGCTGGTGTCATTTGCAAATTGAGGACTACATGCTGAGTGCGGTTGGTCAGCCAGTTACGAATCCATCTGGTGGTGATGCTGTCTAACCCACATTTTTCTACTTTATCTAGTAGTAAATTATGGTCTACTTTATCAAATGCTTTACTGAAGTCCAAGTAAATTATATCAACAGCATTCTTCTGGTCCACTAATTTTATCACTTTGTCAGAGAATGCAATAAGATTAGTCTAGCATGATCTGTTTTTACAAACTTATGATCTGTCCTCCCCTTATGCAGATCACTCCAGCCCTTCATTTGATCCACATCTTTCTTAATCTTCAAATGCATAAATCATAATTTCATTCTTTACTCTTTTGGTAAAATTCCACTTTTCAGACTTTCAGAAAAGTTGTTTATTCTATTCATCTTTTCACAGTCTTTGCATTGGAATACTATTTGTTTGAATAGCAATTGCTAGACAGGCTTATTACAGTCAAAAATTATGACAAGATTTCTAATCTTTTGGCAGGTTCCTATGTGAGAATGAAAAATCTGGATGTAGTTGTATAAGCATGGCAGATGGGGTAGTAAAATATAGTTCTCCAGATATTAATTTTGTCCCATTGGTCTCTATCAAGGTGTCCACTGTTCGGAACTCTTGAAGTCCATGAATATCTGGAAAGTCATCTGTTGCTCACATTTGCTATTTATGCTTTGCTGTAAGTAAGTTTCATTGAAATAATGAAGATGTATTTCCTAATTAGTAGACATTGACTGGACTATGTACGGTTACACTGCTAATGAACAATTATTCCGTTTTTATGTAACTTCATTTGAAATAGGCTAAAACAAATCACTTTACCCCATTAAGCAATTTGCCAAGTTGCTTCAATAAATATTGTGCAATATTTAAATATTTGACAATTTGATAATTGTTTAGATCAGGGAAGAGGAAACCCTTACCTTTGAGGCTAATTGACTAATAGGCCCTATTTTAATGACCCATGCATCTTATAGGTCTCATGGGAAGTGCTTGTTACATCCCCACCCTGTTAAAAACTTCTGTAATACATTATTATATTACCATATTCTAATCAGGAGTGTGTTCTTGGCAGTTTGGGCATTCATTTTAATAAAGTGAAAAAGAGTCAGCATTGTCAACAATATGTATCATGCATTTTCCTAGTTGCATATTTCTGTGATGATCATAATACAAATTGCCATTGTTGTCTATATCCCTTTTCTTAAAATAAAACAACTGATATTGCATGATCTTTGTTCTAATGATATGCAATTATTGTCCTTCCTACTTTGAAAAAAAAAAGTAACATTTTTAATGTAGCAATTGTATTTTAAAGGTTGATTTTAGTAGATATTCACATTTAACTAGGTAGAAAAACTCCCTGTCTGTTTGATCAAACTCCTTTTTCTATTTTAAATTCTTGTGCTGAATTGCTTTTGAAACTTGAAACATCTTACAGTGATCAGATACTTCACCCTTTGATAATGCAGAAGACTGGCTTATATTTTTATACTTACAACTAATACATGACGGACACTTGCTTAGATTCACTTTCATTGTGATCTAAGATTTGAATAGTATGAATAATACTAATCAAACTATGGATGCTGAACATTTTTTTTAACTCCTGGCACAGTCCTGATCAAAGAAAAGATGAAAATAGAGAAGATCAAGGAGCCATACCGTAGTTGAGAATTCATATTTTCCATTCAGGAGGTTTTAAAGCTTTTGTTTCCATTTAAAAAGATCAGGTAACAGATGAAATATCTGTTTTATCTGGGACTGTAGAGGAACACACTTAGGGAGTAACTGAAAGTGCCTTATATCTTTAATGTTTCTTCATATCTTGCTGTATGGACAGTAAATATGTTATACTTTGCGGGGTTTGGTAAAGGGTTTGTAATGTAATCTATCAGATTGGGGGTTTTTTTGGTTCTGATATTTCTTACACAATGCTCCACCTTTAGATGAAAATATTAAGCTCCAAAATTAATATATACAACATTGGAAGATGTCTGTTACAACCTGCCTAAAGGGCAGAGCTGGTATTCAGCAGGTTCTGACCAATTCTGGAGAACAAGTAGTGGAAATTTTGAGTAGTTTAGAGAACCAGTAAAAACCATCTCTGACTGGCCTTCTCTGCCTCCCAAATCCCAGCTGATCGGGAAGAAATGGGGATTTTGCAGTAACCTTCCCCTGGAGTGGGGAGGGAATGGAGTTTTTATAGTATCCTTCCCCCGGAGTGGGGTGGGAATGGAGATTTTACAGTATCCTTCCCCTGACACGCCCATCAAGCCACGCCACCAAGCCACGTCCACAGAACTGGTAGCAAAAAAAAATTGAATCCTATCACTGCTAAAGGGATATATTGAAAAGTGATATAAGGCAATAACTTTTCTCCTAGCATGTAGATATTAAATTAAGTGAAGTTATTTAATTTGATTTGCCACTTAATTAATGCTTATGGATTACCAGATTAGCAATATTTTAAAGAATTTATTGAATTTTGAACAGCTTAATTTGAGAACAGATGCTTGTTTATTAACCTAGATAACCATACTCAATTAATTATTTTAAGGGCTTAAATCAGTGGTGGGATTCAAGTAATTTAACAACCAGTTCTCCACCCTAATGATTTCTTCCAACAACCAGTTCACGAAACTACTCAGAAAGTTAACAACTGGTTCTCCCAAAGTGTTGTGAACTGACTGAATCCCACCATTGGCTTAAGTATAAAATAAAAACAGTTTCAAGAAAATCAGAAAATTACTCTAAGCAGTTTTTTTTCAAATGCACAACTTTTTCTATAGTAGTCCACTCCAGTTTTGTAATTCAGCATTTATTTCTCACCAAATTCATTGCATTTGGACCTGATGTTATTTTAATTGGAATGAAACTACATTTTTAATCATTTTTTTCTTTTTCTTTTCCATAAAGGTGTATTGGGCTTTCATGTCTCTAGTTCTGTATGTGTTCTTTCTGCCAGCTCAGATATTTATTTACAGCAATCTAGAGAAATAGTACTTGTAGTCAATTTAGAGCAGTCCCACTCTCTTTTCTGTCACAACAAAGAACTACTACTTAAACTCTTCATATAAATGATGGTAGCATTAATATTTCACTCTGTTCCTTTTCAGCATTCATTGAGGAATCACTGCTGCTGAGTAGCTTCTATGGAGCTACTACGACTTTTGTATTTGTAGAAAAGAAAGACAGAAAAGTGTGGGAAGTGGTTATTGCAGTACTTGGAGACAGTAGAATAGACAAGAATGAGCTGGATAAAATAACAAAAAAACAAACAAACAAACAACAACAACAACAACAACAACAAAGCCACCTGCAAATAGAAATAGACTGATTGTGGCAAAAGAAATCAAAGATAGTACCAATAATAACATAAGTCTAGGTCACCATCCCAAAACAAATGGAGCACCACTTGAACATTGTTGGCATTGAGAAAATCACCATCACTTTGCACAAAGGAGCTGTATTTGGGACAGTTTACATCCTTTGATGATACCTTTAGTATTATTAAACAAGAACATCTGCCTATCTCAGATCCTTGGGAAGGACTTGACAAGAGGACAAAAAGGCCAAATCCAATCTAAACATCTGGCTGACAAGGTGTGCAACCATAATAATAGCGATATACAGGAGAACACCATATCACAGTGTTCCTTTCTCTCTCTCCTGTATAAAAATTTAGGCTTGCATTGTCCTCTGTACACTATGCTTAGCAGCTAAAATTTGACCTGGCTTTGCCTCTCCCTCTCTGCCCTGTTTGTTACTTAAATTGCTCCTACTTACCCATCAAATGGTTCAGGAGATAAAATGATTGATGATGAGAATGAGGAAGACAAGAAGGAAGATGACAAAGATCATAACAATTTTATATGAATAGAATAGAATAGAATAGAATAGAATAGAATAGAATAGAATAGAATAGAATAGAATAGAATAGAATTCTTTATTGGCCAAGTGTGATTGGACACACAAGGAATTTGTCTTGGTGCATTATGCTCTCTGTGCACATAAAAGACAAGATACATTCATCAAAAATCATAAGGTACAACACTTAATGATAGTTATAGGGAACAAATAAGCAGTCAAAGCATATTAGGAAACAGTCAATATAAATTGTAAGGATACCAGCAACAAAGTTACAGTCATACACTCATAAGTAGGAGGAGATGGGTAATAGGAATGATGAGAAGATTAATAGTAATGCAGAATTAATATCTAGTTTGACAGTGTTGAGGGAATTAGCTGTCAAATTCCATTGGATCCCGACCGTTAAACATTTGTATCAGTTCTGCCTATGTATTGATTTCCCCAACATCATTACAGTACAGAACTGGTATTTGAGAGGGAGGATTTGTCTTGGAAAGAAGCATTCCAAAGAACAGAGTTGGAACATGCACCATAAAACATGTTTCATCATTCCTTCTTCCACCCACGCTTCCCCTTGGGGATTCCTAGGCCTGTGGCTGCAGTAAGAACTGTAGCAGCTTGGCCATCTGAGGGCATCTGAGAGCTACGGTTTATTAATCTATGCTTGCAAATACCAGGGACTGGTGGAAGAGAAAGAAAAAAAGGAATAAAATTAATATTTTGTACATGTTATTCGAATGGCAGGTGGCCTAATGGTGAAGACAGTCGCCTCCCACTCAAAAGGTTGAGAGTTGAATGCTAGCTAGCAGCAGATGTTTCTCTCTCAAGACGCAAAGAACAAATATCTGCTGTGAACACTGCGTGGCATCAGGAAGGGCATTCGGACAATAAGCTCCACCCAGTCACCCCAACTCAAATTATAGTTTATAAAAAGGAAGGTTTTGTATATGTTATTCATTCACCAGGGAGTAAATTTCACTATTTTCAACATGGTTTATTTCTGAGTAGACAGCAAATTGAAAAGTTATTTTAATTAGATAATTCTTCCCCTCCTCCCCCTCCATTCTTTTCTCCATTCTGTCTTGGCCTGGAATGTTATCTTTAATGCCTTTAGGGCAAATGGTACCATTTTCTGTGTGACTAAATCGTTGAATGTCACTGAGAAAGCAATGCCTCAGGATATTGACCTGGAGAGCATTTTGCTGCTAAAAAAGAAGCAGGATAACAAAGACGAAAACCAAACAGCCTGAAAGAAAAGAGCTTGTTCACACTGAAATGTCCAACATGCATATTTTTAACTACTGACAAATGGAAGCCAAAAGAGTTTGGTTTATGTTGCAGGAGGAAATGGAAAGAAAACCAATAAAATACACTGTATTTCAAACAGGTGATAACTTTTATTAAAAGAGTTTACAAAACAATCAGTGGTGTCAACTTGCCATAAAATACAGCACAATAATGCTTGGAATAAATGGATCTATTTTCATTTATTCCATTTACTCCAGTAAATCATCAATAGTCAAGTCTGAATTTAACATAAATTAACTATAGGACACTATTGACAATCTATGGTCAAATTCCTCAAGCTTAGTATTTAAGCTTAATATTTTTAGTGTGAAATCCAGCTAAGAAAAATATAATTAAACATTATCTGTCTAAACTTTGGGAAGCTAGAATATTCTAAATTCACCGGGGATCCTGATCTCCCTTTCATCTGCTTGCAGGTTTGCTTATACCAGACTCGTAGCTTATCATGGGAACATAAACAAAATAAGTTTCAACTCTTGAAGATTTAATAATAGAGACCTAGTGTGATGACACCAGAGGCTAGAATATAGCAATTGAAGAATACAGTTTATTCAAAAAGAAACATGGAGACAGCTTCTTCACATGGATGCAAAAACCAGTGACTACATTCTCTGCTAACTGTTGAATTTCAGAAATGATATCTTTGAAATACTTCTTTGTATTTTCTTTGTCCCCACCAAGAACACTTAGGAACTCCCGAGCATGATCATATACTGCACAGTATCAAACTACATAGGTTGTGTCACAAATTCCAGTCTTACTGTGTAGGTTGAAATGATAATAAGAGAGGAAAAGTAAGCTGATGTGCTTGAAAAATAACTGGGAGGCACCCTGGAGTGTTTTGCCTGAATAGGTAAGTTTTGCCAGTGATATTGCAACATTCTGGAGATGCAGGAATTTGATATGAGCAATGATTAGAAGTAGATTTTATAACCATGACAGAAAATTGATTTATTACTGGAAATACAGTGCAGGGACAAGCACAACCTAGCCCCTGCGTATTTCTTGGCAAGAGAGCAGTAGTCAAAAAGCCCTTGCTCTGTGCATGGGTGCATGAGAAAAAGTGTCCTCAGATTAGCAGTCTGTTAAAATAAGAATATACTGTAAGTAATTTACCTCATGCATTTGTTTTTGGTTAGTTCCATTCCAGTGATCATGCTTTGGGCCATTGCTAGGTAGTTGTTCTTTCTCCTTCTTCACAGATTTTAAATGTTTCGAGCCCTTTAGGATTATGTAATCTCTAGCTATTGTGGATCAAAGCTCCAAATCCTTTGTACTTTCAGCATCCACCCTATACAAAAATCATTTTAGATTCATAAACTCTTTGTTTTTCCTTCTGAATTCTTTCTATTAAGTTTCCTATTAGCATCATATAAATTCCAACATGAAGACATAATGCACTTACAAGAACAATGTCTAATATACAATGATCTATCTCTGTTAAAATTTACCAAATTTTTAGCTATGATAAATAACTTACCGTACATAAAGCCTCTAAGAATCCCAATCACTCTTTATTTTCAATGCGCTATATTTTATATACTTGTTTTGGTGATTGGTGATTGAGATTTGCATAGGTCAATTGCAGACTGAAAGAAAAACCTAGAGAAATACAACTTAAAGAAATACTGTGGAGGTTTTTTTTTTCCCTATACTACAGATAGTCCTCAACTTGCAACTATTCTTTTTAATGACTATTCGATTTACAACAACAAAAGTGAAAAAAGTGACATGACCATTTTTCGCACTTATGACCATTGCCGTATCCTCATGGTCATAATGATTAAAAATTCAGGTGCTTTGCAACTACCATTGGTATTTAGAATGGTTGCACTGTTGCTGGACAGACAATCACCCTTTGTAACCTTCCTATATGACTTCTGACAAACAACTGCCTTGCTTAGCAACAGAAATTAGCGACCATCAATTGTGGTCATGAGTCAAGGACTACCTGTAGGTCTTCCAATACAGTAACCTAGCTACATTTTGGCCTGTAGATGGACAGAGTGGAATGATGGGGTCATTGTCCTAAGAAATATTTTACTGTATATGAATCAGGTTATTTATTTCTAGAACATTTTGTCTAAGCAATGAGCTATTTCTTCTAAAGTGCACTGTCTTTTTCTCCTTTCCCTGCTTTCCTATCTTATTTCATAGGGATCCATCTGCAATGGATGGATTGGATCTATGTAGGGAACTCCAAACCAGTTGGTATGGACTCCATGTTCTTTAAACTGGATCTAATCATATACTGCATTGAAAAAAAAATGATTCAGGGGTTAGTATGTTGGAATATAAAAGCCAGTTTGCTATAGCATGGGTTAGAAGCTAGGAAGTAGCCTGCAGTACTACACTCTAACAACTCCGCCATCACAGTTCAATGTAAGCATTTTCCTGTTCTATTTTTTAGCCTTTGCAGTATACTTTTAATGGGGATAATGGCAGTCATGATTGGGTTTTGTGGTAAAACATTGGATATAAAAATGACTATGTCAGGGTTCTGACTGATGCCCTAATTAAATCATGAGCTTCGAGCCAAGCTTCAAAAGAAATCCATTTATATATTAGGAGCTTCATGTCAGCATGTTCCAAGCGAAGCCAACTCTGACCTCACTTAATTTACATCCTGGCTCTGACCCTGTTCCCCCCTCCCCCCAAGGTGTGTCATCAGTCACATTCTCCAACAAAGCAATTTCATGGGTTGTAGAGATCACTCCCCTCTGGCCACTGTGGATAACCATGGAGATGGCCTTGACAGAGAGATGGCTAGAATGTGCTTTTGCTTTAACTGAACTTCTTTCTCACTGCAGATGCAAAATTTGTTTTCTCATCCTGCTTGCCTATAGCAACTCGAGAGCAGGGATGCTTTGTGAGTTGACAGACTATCTGAGAAAATAATTTAATTTAATTCATTCTAATAATAATTTGCATGCATAGTGTAGCCCATCTCTACTTGTAAATGACAATACATTAGTCAAACTATTGATCCATGCTGATGTTCTTTCTATGTTATACGTATAGCTGAGTCTTCCCAGAGTCTAGCCAGCAGAATAAATGTGCAATATTTTAGGATTTTCTCACCTACAGGCAACACAGTGTGAATCAATAATATAACTTTGATATGACTTTATTTACTTTTCATACGAGAAGATGAAACGATGTTACTGGAGGCCTTCATGTAAGCATTTTGTGTTAAAATTTGCTTATGTACTTGATATATAAGGCTGTTTGGTCAAAAGATTTCCGGTAAGGATATGGTGAGCTAGATATCCATGAACAACCATGGGTGGTATTATGGTTGAAATTGAAAGGACAAATTCTGGCTATTGAAATCTTTTCAGAGAAAGGAAAGATTGTGGGATTACCCACATGTGCTTTGCACAGCTGCCACCTATGGGTTTTTGTGGTGAATGGAGCAGCTGGGAATTGAGGGATTCCATCTACACCCACAAACATAATATAGCCTATATAGATATAAAGCTCAACTGAGCCTCATTTCTTAATCACTTTGCAGTTGCTTTTATTTATTTATTTTAATTTATTTATTTATTGTTTTTCAAATATCAAATGGCAAGATGGTAGCCATTGGATGAATTTCTTCAATTCTTCAATGAACAAAAAAATTTTATATGCAATTTTGTGGACTTAACAGTTTGGGAGAATAAGTGGTAAAAGGGTGATTGAAGTGTTGTTTTCAAAAAGTTATAAATGGATTAAGAGTCTAGATGGACTTGAAATCTTTGAACTTTGAAAATTGGATACTAAAGTGAGTCAGAAGGAAGTAAGATTTTAATTAAAGGAAAACATCTATTTGATTCAGAATGGAATAAAATAAGCTTAACATGGAATGTACTAAAGGATAAATATATTCAGAAGTTAATTTTAAAAATATCTGACATCATAACTAGACTTGATGAATGATATTATGGATGAGAAACAAGTTCTATTAGATAAGATCAAACTAGATCTGAAGCAGCTACAAGAAAGATCTGGAAAATAATGAAACTGGATATACATACAAATACAAGTAGCTCATATTTTAAGAGTTAAAAGGGACATTCAAATAATTAAATTATCCAAAATTTTTGGATAAATTTGACAGCAGATTAAGTCATTAAAACCCAAAGAACTTTGTAAGATTTTACATGGCAATGGTAGATGAAGGTACCATATTAGGTGTGGTCAGCATGAAGTATGACTTCTTTTATGGCTTCTTTTTTCAGTTTGTGAGGACTGTTTAGGTCTTTCTCTGCCTTTGCCCTTTTGGAACCTGCAGAAATAAATTGCTATTTCCAGTGACCTGCTTGTAGAAAGCTTGTTAAATTAAGCAAAAGAGTACAGGATCTTGGATCCACAAAGCTCTAAGTCCATAGGTTGTCTAACCAGACTCAATTTAAGACCTGGCTAATATAATTCTAAAGAGTGTGACAAGTTCCACTTTAAAAACAATGACCTAAACTATAATAAAAATGAATTAACTTAATGGAAACTCATGTTTACCTTAAATTCCTATCTTTTTAATATTTTATGTGTAATTTTTAAATGAATTTATCTACACTATAGATAGCTAGAATCTTGAGACTGGAACGACCTTTGAACAGAATTAGCATCTAATTTAAAGATATTGTCAGCAGAAAGAAAAGAGACACATTTTTGGCCCTGGAAAAAAAAATCTGTTTTGGACCCAAGGAAGACCTGAGGAACTTTCTGAAGCAAGTGAATCTAAAGAGTTGGGGAATTGCAAAATCACTTTTTCCCATTAGTCGGTGAATCTTATAATGGATCCCATGAGCGGAATGGGTTTTTCTGTTTCTGTTTCACTCTAGTTAAGACCCAAGTCACTAACTGTATTTATCTAGACAAAGTATATCTGTAAAATGATTTTTTCCCCTCATCTATGCAACATTTTGGAGGCAATGCAACTTTTACTGAGATTCAAGCATGTATTGGTGGGAGTGGGGGATAGAAAAAAGTAGAAGCAAACTCTTTTTTTTAAAAAAGCCATTTAGAAGTATTTTATCAGCTTAGCAATACTTTTGTGCTATGAAGACTATACCATAGAATCTGTGCCCCTGCTGTTTGCAAAATCAAGCTGCATTGTGTTATGAATGAATGCATTATCATTTACCATTTGCCCATCCAGTTAAATCAAAGTTATGGCTTTCAGAGTTCAGAGCAGCAGAACAAAGGAGAAATTGATCTCTTTATCTTAATCGGTATTTTTAACTATGAATTGAAACATCTTCCTTCATTGCCACCATTTGTCAGGAAAATTTGTCAATTCGGTTGCGTGCTGGGAAACATTATTTTTGGGAAAGGGCGATAGAGGACAATTGTTCTAGTTTATTTGAAAGCTGTTAAAAATCTGTTCAAATGTTGAGTGGAAAAAATGAGTATAACACATTTGAAATTTATTAGCATATTACAAAATGTGTTCATTACACAAAGTGTGCTGCTATTGCTAATGATGTAGTGTTTTGAAATACACTATTGAATGTTTAAATAAATCACAGTGGGGGTTAAAGTGCTGTCCAATCAGCTTCTTCTTGTGTCATATAATTAAACAGAGATGGTTTAGATAGAATCCAAAATGGCCTATGAAATATTGATTTGAGTCTATATGGCATAATTAAACTTTAGCCAGACAATGTGGTTTATATTGAACGGAGGGGACAAAATAAGCAATCATTAACACCAAGGACCTCTGCTTTCAATTAGTCCAGAACTAAAATTAACATAAAATGATTGTCTGAGATTGATTTGGAAATGCTGGATTTGCAATGTTTTATGGTCCATTCAACATTTATTGTTACTTTTTTTTTCAACGCTACATAAAGCAAAACCATGTCAAATGAGACAACTCTAAGGTAAGTATTTTTTTAAATGTATAAACATTTTTAATCTTTGTGATATTTTGATTAAAAATCTCACTAGGCTTTGTGATATTATATATCAAAATTAGTTGGCAAAGTATAAACGGTAAAAGTTTTCACGTGCAAATATATTATAAAGCCATAGATTGGAAGACATACCTGAATTAATCTAATTCAACATTTTATTCAGTACAAGATAAACAGGTTTCCAAAAAAAGGGGGGGGGGACTGTCAGATCTTTACTAAAAAGTTGCCTGTGTTTGAAGTCTGTAGATAACTGTTGGAAAGTCTTTGCAAAATGCTATTACCATTTGAATGTCTATGGAGATTCTTGGTCATCCAGGTCACAGTTGTTCCAAAGTTGCTTTTTCAAAAGGCAACTGGACTTTCTGGTTTTTCTTTGAAGATGTTTCGCTTCTCATCCAAGAAGTGAAATTCTTGGATGAGAAGTGAAACATCTTCAAAGAAAAACCAGAAAGTTCATCTGCCTCTTGAAAAAGCACCTTTGGGAATATTATTCGAAGTAGGTGAGCTGTGGCATTTCTGCACCCCAGTTCTCTGGGTCCTCTGATATTGGATGCTGAAGACTTCTTTTGCAAGAAGGAAATGCTAGCTATGTTGGATAAACAAACAGTGATACATACCTACATTCTCTTTCTTTAGGTGTATAAGCACACACATGGGAAATAACCTCAGCTTCAAAAGAGTGAGGAAGTACCTGAGAAATCCAACTTGCCTAAAAGATGAATGCTATTCACCAAGCCTGGAGTAATTTTCAGAACTGGTAGCAGTTGCTTACTCCTAGAAGTGTTATAATTGTCTGCAATATAAGATATATTTTCCTCTGATTTTTTATCCATTGGATTTAGTTCCAATTTGACCAAAAACAGCACTAAAGGATATAATGGAAATGTTTTTCTTTACATCTTAAAAGGAAGAGTTCAGCCATAAGTGATCAAGATATGAAAATGACAAACCTTGGATTTCCACTCATTCCACTACATGCTTGGAGCAGACAGATCTAAAGGCACCTAACAGTCATTTTTACTTATATGCCACTAAAAGCCTTATATAATTTGTTAAAAAAGAGAAGAAGGTATTTTCCTTCCATGGAAATTTTCCTTAACTTTGTACCATTTCAATCTGGCCAGATTGGGATTGCCTTGGATGACCTCCAAGTGGATAATGAACAAAGTCTTCAGATAATTAAAAACACCATAATCACATTTTCTGGTTGCAGTAATAGCAATTTGCATAGCAAATAAACAGTTGTCAGGGTAAAACATGAAGCACTGGATTTGAAGGCAGACAGAATTAGCATCTGGATCTGTGGTTAATTTAAACCCACTTATTGGTGCCTGCCTGATTCTTCCCATGACATTTATGTTAGTATCCCTAACTACTATTTAAACTTGACATTGATATAGTACTTCTAAATATTCAAAAAATTTGAAAATACATATTATTTTACTTTTATTCACAGTTGAGATACAATTATTACCTAAGGTTAATTAGTAACTTCATTCTATTACATACAATATTAAGTTAGCTGAAAAATTCAAAGTCCTAGGAGAAGCCTAATAAAAAATATTGGTTTAGCACCAGAAAAACTGAAGAAGCTTTGGAAATCATAAAGCAATAAATAACAGCAATATCTGGGAAAATTGAACACTGTGAGACACAAATCATCCAATTTAAGCAAAATCATATTTCAATCAGAGCAGAGGTGATTTTACCGAAGTATAAATGGCAATAGAACTTCTGAAAATGGAAAATCAAACAAAAAGAAAACAATTAAGTTTTGGAAAGGTCTATGGGAAACTCAAAAAGACTATGATAAAAATACTGGATGGATAAAAGAATTTGAAGATGAATTTATTAGCACTTAAATAGGAGATCTAATAATAAAAGCAGAAACAGTTAAATTTAAATTGGCTAGCTATCTGACTAGCTTATACCTAATTATATCTAAACAGCTTACATCATAAAGGAGACAACAGAGACTGGTTAATAACTGGCAAATGTATCTGACTCAAAAAAGATCCAGAAAAAAGGACCACACCAGGAAAGTATAAGTCAATAATGACTAAAACAGATTGCATGTTTGTACGGGAAATGGGTATATAAAGTAAATCTATTTTGGGACAGTGTTAAAAACAGCATATAATAAGGAAATGTTTTTATTATTATTATGGAAAGATGACAATGAAAATACATGTGGATTTTTTTCATATGTATTTTCTTAATTTTTAAAAAAAGTTTCTTCATAAAAAAAATGAAGAGAAAAGAATAGTAAGGGAATATATATGATTTGCTATGCTATGGAATTTATTCTATATTTGGAATAAGGTACATGGTTTAGTTTAGAATCATTTACATGATTTGAAAAGCCAGATTTCCCAAACTTTATAATAGTGTAATCCAGACTCTGGACAAATCCTGGCACTAATCTGTGCAATCCTATATGTGAATGATATATAGAAGTTGGAAAATACTGTGGTCAGGGGAGGATAAGTACACATTGTTCAACCATCTTTAGGAGAATGGTCAATGGTAGGGAATGTTCACAATGTCAATAAAATCCTCTCTTTTCCAAAAGAAATATGATAAAAAGGACTAATAGCAAACTGGAAGAGTAGAGACATCACATAGCTATGTCCCCAGAAAGTCAAATAAATCCTGTGTTACAATGTGTTAGTACACAAGAAGTTTGTGAAAAACCGTGGCTGAAATACCTGAGAATGGTCAATAGATTAGAATAAACATGCAAGAGAATATATATGTGCAAATATGCTTCAAAATCAATGGTTTAAATCAGTGGTGGGATTCTATTGGCTTAACAACCAGTTCGGTAATCGTGTGCTGATTGTCGGAGCTACTGGTTCAAACCAGTATAATCCCACCCCTGTCTTAAACATTTTTTTTTATTGAAAAGTTTTTACAAACATTTTAACCAAGTTTTAAGCTCCACCTCCCTCCCTATTATCCCTCCCTCTTCTCCCCCACCCTCGACTTCCCAGAGTGAAATACAGGGTATTTCATTTAGCAATCTTAATCTAATATATACTAATTATCTATAGACTCTTTTCATCTATTTTTTACTTTAACTCCCTATTACGTAGCTAAATAATAACATATCGTCATTAAATCCAAATAATCATTCATATACTATTTGAAACTTTTTAGTCCCATATTTGCTTTGAATATAATCAATCCATCTTCTCCAGTCCACAATATATCTTTCTTGTGATTGATCTTTTAAATATGCTGAGATTTTTGCCATTTCTGCTAAGTTCGATACTTTTAATAGCCATTCTATTAAAAGCCATTCTATAGTAGGTAAATCTTCTTTCTTCCAATATTGCGCCACTAACAGTCTTGCTGCCGTTATTAATTTTAACATCAAGTTGGTTTCAATGACACTACAGTCTGGGATAACATCTTTCCTTCTTCTCCCAACAGTCATCCACACGCAATAGTAGTTCATAGAGTGAGTTACTGGTAACCAAGCAATAATACACATGCAATACTGCTCACAAGATCAATGTTTCAAACCTATATAGAAGAATTTTGTTCCTCATTCTAAGCAGACATTCCTTGCGAGAAATTTAATGATTAGGAAATGTCCCAGTTTCTGAAGCCGTATTGCATTTGTACAAAAGTGCGCGCGCGCGCGCACACACACACACACACACACACACACACACACACACACACATTCTATTTTTCAGGTTCAAACACAGCAAGAAGAAAACATGTCCCAAGCAAGCATGTCCCAAGTTTTCTGATCATCAGAGGGCCTCTTGCTGGTTGATAGGTCATGGCAGATGCCTGGAAGCTTTTTTTCCACTGCAATTTGTAAGTTTTAATGTTTGAAAAATATTGCAATCTAATTTTGGTAAGTGTTACCATCTGGAGGGATCATAATTAATTTCCCTATGTACAGCAATTTATTGCATGGCTTTTTATAAAAAAACATACTGATATAGATAAGAAAGTTTTGAATAGCTAGGGAGGTGAGGTGTAGAAATCTCCTGTCTGAAATTTGTATAATTAGAAAATTAAGTTTTTGTCTCATGTCAATCATAGAGGTTTCATCTTCTCTCATCTCTTAAGTGTGCACCAGTTTTCACAGCTGCAGGCCATGAAACTAATTTTGGAGATATGCCTAGGCAACCATGTCCAATATGAACCACCGGATATATTTTAAGTCTATTCATGACAGAAGATATTTATATTTTACAAAATGACATCATGCATTAGGACTAAGGTTCTCCATGTCCTTATGGTCTACTGTTCAAGAAAAAGAATAAGATATATAGTAGCAGCTGGTTTTTAAAAACATTATAATTAACAAACCCGAATAGGTCATCCAAATGATTACACAAATTTTGATTACACTATTTTATTTTCTTGGCAATACTGGTAATAGTGGGAACTGAAGTGAAAATTATCCAGAGTATAGTGTCTCATATCTTATCAGAACTTGTTGCTATAATAATGGGTCACCAATTGTGTGAGGCCTGCACTATGGCCAGTAGGTCGCTGAATAGAATTCACTGTGCTGTGTTTAATGTATTTGTGGACATTATGGTTTTAAACCTTTATGGCCTGACACTTGGGTACCTTCAAAATGGTGTTCTTCAGTTTGAATCAACCTGTTCTGACCTAGCCTTAGCAAGTAACTCGCGAATACAAACAAACCCCTTTTCAAACATGGTAGGAACAGTCTTTTATTCACATGAATAAACAAAAATCAAATGTAATTATTTCCAACAATCCTGTCCAAGAAATCCAAATCGCTTGTTGTATCCTAAAAGCAAATGGTTCCCGGGGACAACTGGCCACTCCCAAACCCCTACTACTTATTTCCCAGCCAGGGAGAGAATGACTAGTGTTCATATCTGCTTTTCCTTGAGAGCCAGTTTACTGTTTTCCTTTGCTCTCCTGTTTTTTCCTCTCTGCACATATACGCATTTGGGATGGGCCTCATCTGTTCCTCCCTCTCACATATCTCAGGCTCTGAAAACAGCTGCCTTTCCACCAGGGGTGGGTTCTAAATTTTTTTTTCTACCGGTTCTGTGGACATGGTTTATTTTGTGGGCATGGCTTGGTGGGGGTAATGTGACTGGGTGGGCGTGGTCAACTTTTTTTTTTTTTTACTTTTAAAAGCATTTTTTCTACAATCTTAAGAGGTTGCAGGAAAAATAATGCTTTTAAAAGCCTCTGACGATCAGGCAACTCAGCTGGGATTGCCAGAGGCTTTTAAAGGCATTTTTGTTCCTACAACCTCTTCGGTCGAAAAGCTTTTAAAAATGCTTTTAAAAGCCTCTGACGATCCCAGCTGAGCTGTGTGATCATCAGAGCCTTTTTCTTTTTTAAACTTTTAAAAACATTTTTTCGGCCGAAGAGGTTGTAGAAAAAATGCTTTTAAAAGTAAAAAAAAAAGCCTCTGTTGAGGTGGGCGGAGTAAACGAGTGGCGAACGGGCTGGGGACTGGTTCAGGGTAATGGCCAGCCAATGTCATTACCGGTTCTCCAAACTACTACAAATTTTTACTTCCAGTTCTTGCGAACTGGTGTGAACCAGGAGCAATCCACCACTGCTTTCCACCTGGGGGAGGACGGAAGGCTCTGGTTCTGCCTTTGTCTCTGATGCTATTTCCTTTCACAGTCTTCCAAAGACTCCGAAACTGGCTCAGGCTCTCCCTTCACCTCCTCTTTGTCTGACTCTACAGCTAGCTTTGCTGGCAGCCGACTGGCCACAACACAACCTATCTGAAGCATTATTAAATATTAATGCCCCATTTCTGGGAAGGGGGAGTGATGACCCTATTTTCTAGAATACCCTTTCACTGAAAGGGAGACTATGTAATCCTCAATTTATGACCACAATTGAGTCCAAAATTTATGTTGCTCAGTGAGACATTTGTTAAGTGAGTTTTGCCCCATTTTATGACTTTTCTTGCCAAAGTTGTTAATGAATCCCTGCAATTGTTAAGTTAGTAACATAGTTATTAAGTGAACCTGTCTTCCCTTGTCAGAAGGTCATAAAAAGGGATCACATGGCCCTGGCACACTGCAGCTGTCATAAACATGAACCAGTTGTCAAGCAACTGAATTTTGATGACATAAGCATGAGGATGCTGTAACGGTTGTAAATATGAAAAATAGTCTTAAGTCGCTTTTTCAGCATTGGTTATAACTTTGAATGGTCACTTAATGATCTATTGTAAATTGAGGTTTACCTGTAGTCTTTTTGAAGTTTATTAATCCCGTGCTACTTCAGAGAGCTTTAATGTGAATTATGATTGCTTCCAGGATTTTTATTGTATTTTAATCAAAATTGCCTTTACCAGGAATACTTTATTCTTGTTTTATGATTGTTGTGAATTGCCAAGCCTTAAGAAGATGTGGAAAGACCAATAAGTAAATAAGCATCGAAGTATGGAACATTCTTCCTTCCGAAATTAGAATATCTCCACCCCTTTTGATATTTCGGATTTCCTTGAAGACCTGGTTATGTAATCAAGCTTGGGTCTCTGAGGGAACCAGAAATATGCTCAAATGGCTCCTTTGCTAGGTGCTTCTTTTTATCTGCCCTTTGCCTAGGATTGGTGTACTTGTTTTAATAATTTTTATTTTAATTAAGATTTTAATGTTTTTATATTACATGTTTTCATTTTAGCAATAGCACTTATTTATTTATTTTATTAAATGTATATACCGCTCTACTCCCGAAGGACTCAGGGTGGTGAACAGTTAAGATGAGATGCATATAATACGAATGTTGAAAGACATTTAGAATACAATAGATATTTTGGCCCAATAATTTAGAACACCCAATTTAGGACAGATTTGAAATAATTTAGAAGGGAAAATTAGGCCAGGCCTGCCTGTTGGAATAAGAATGTTTTAAGGGAACGGCAGAAAGTGTGCAGATCCGGGATCTTCCGTAAATCCGGTGGGAGCTTGTTCCAGATGGTAGGTGCCACCACAGAGAAGGCTCTCCCCCTGGAGGCCACCAGTCAACACTGTCTGACTGGCGGCACCCTGAGAAGCCCCTCTCTATGGGAGCGTACTGGTTGGTGAGAGGTTATTGGTGGCAGAAAACTTAGATTTACATACTGCTTCACAGTGTTTTACAGCCCTCTCTAAGTGGTTTATAGAATCAGCTTATTGCCCTCAACAATTTGGGTCCTCATTTTTGTCCTCATTTGATTGTTGTACACTTCCCAGTGTCATGTTTTGTAAAATGGATGGCTATATAAATTTGAGAAATAAATTAAAAAAAGGCAAGGCTAAACATGCTTACTTTTTTAAAAAAGCAGTTAGAGTCAGTTAGCTGCTATTGTCATTTTTGAAACCCAAGATCAAGCTGACTTTTAATACAGCATATTGAATATAGTGTGGAATATTTTTATGTAACTATTTATGCATAAAATTCACTTCTTCCTGCGTCACACAGGGAGGAGAGTGTCAGAAATATGCTGCAATAACAGAAAGACACAGGGAGCCATAAACATCGTCTTCTTAGTGCCAAAGGATCAGAAAGGAGGAAGTTCTATGACTCTAAGAAAAGGCAACAAAAGGAACAGGAAACATTTCACATTCACATTTGCCATCTGGCAATAAACCCTACAAGAATTAACACTGAAAGTCAATTGGAGCTTTTTAGCTACACAAAAACACACTAGCCGGTCTCTATCTGGAAAGCCTTATTCCCCACTTGTAGCTGATATGCCATGCAGTGCACAAAAATGCTTGCTTTATCTACAGATTCTACAAAGCATAGTAAAAAAACAACTCTTTGATGAAAATGCATCTTACTATTTCTTTAAATTCCCTTATTCATATTTATTTATGCAATTTATTCCCGTTTTCATTGTTCATTGTTCAATATATCTTTATGTAGGCTTCAGTGGTGGGATTCAAGTAATTTAACAACCGGTTCTCTGCCCTAATGATTTCTTTCAACAACCAGTTTGCCAAACTGCTCAGAAAGTTAATAACTGGTTCTCCCGAAGTGGTGCGAACTGGCTGAATCCCACCACTGGTAGGCTTGCTAAAAGCTTGCTTTAAATAGGAATAACCTCATTTATGTTGTCATGGAGATCTACTCTTAAAGTTAGTGTGGTGAACAAGTCAGTAAACAAAACTTAGACCAGAATTAGTTGTAATTATAGATACATAGATCACAGAAAGGGACAAGAGTATTTCACGTATGACAAAAATATGGTGTTGATGTCAATTAGGCATTAACCTAAATAAAATTAGTGCATCTTGCATAGAACAGCATCTTGCTAGCACTTTCCAAAGGAGTTTGACAGAATTTGAGCTACTGCTTCTTAGTCAAGTTCAAAACTGAATGAGGAAATCAAGTGGAACTTAGGATTCCCCTCTACTGAAATACATCTATTTTAATCTTCCACAATTCTGTTAATAACTTACAAAATGTTTATTCCACCTGGAAATTGATGGAATTGTAATACCAATGTGAGGAATAAAACTCAACTCCAAAGTTGTTGGAATACAAAACAATTTTATTGAAGTGTTTGCAAAAGCTGGTGGATTTCCATGGATATTAGAATAGAATAGAATAGAATAGAATAGAATAGAATAGAATAGAATAGAATAGAATAGAATAGAATAGAATAGAATAGAATAGCTTTATTGGCCAAGTGTGATTGGACACACAAGGAATTTGTCTTTGGTGCATATGCTCTCAGGTACATAAAAAGACAAGATACATTCATCAAGAATCATAAGGTGCAACACTTAATGATAGCCATAGGGTACAAATAAGCAATCAAATCTTACTAGGTAACAATCAATATCAATATAAATCATACGGATACAAGCAACAAAGTTACAGTCATGCAGTCATAAGCAAGAGAAACCATTTGGGTTACAGATCTCAGCATATTTTATACATTTCTATCATCAGCTGCTTGTCCATCCTTCCCAGGTCCCGTTGATAGGTCTAGTCTGGTCACATGCTTTCCGACCGCCTATAATCTGCTATCACACTTAATTGTTTAAAGTTAGTTAAGTCCTTATTGTCACCCAAACTTGCTAAGCGCTCACCCCCATCATTTCTCCGCTCTTTGATATTCCCTTATCGGTTCTCTTGTTTCACAAGAATTATAGCATAACTATACAAAAGAGCACTGTAAAAGTAAATGAAACATTTGAAAAAGAAAAACATCAAAATAGGTTTCAGTAAGATACATTCTCAGCTTTTCCCAAGGTTGGAGGCTTGACAACTTCTAAAAATGCTACAATATATTAAAATGGTCTCCTGGCAGTCCTGGTCTCTGAAAGAGAGGCCTTTTCTTGAAAGTTAAGGTTTATGGGAAATTATCAGCTATGGCTCTACCTTGGATATATGGGAATGTGGTGGCTCAGTAGCTAAGATTCTGGGCTTGTCGATCAAAAGGTTGGCAGTTCAGTGGTTCAAATCCCTAGTGCCGCATAATGGGGTGAGCTCCTGTTACTTGTCCCAGCTTCTGCCAATTTAGCAGTTTGAAAGCATGTAAAAATTGCAAGTAGAACCACCTTTGGTGGGAAGGTAACAGCGTTCCATGCGCCTTTGGTGTTTAGTCATGCCGTCCATATGACCTCGGAGATGTCTTTGGACAGTGCTGGCTCTTTGGCTTTGAAACGGAGATGAGCACCTTCCCTAGAGTCAGGAACGACTAGCACATATGTGTGAGGGAAACCTTTACCTTGGATATGTAGTAGTGTGGCTATATGTTAAAATACTAACTCTAGGTAATTTGAACAAAGGATAAATCTTATATAAACTATAAAATATATCATTCATAAGCTATATGCTAGTCTACATAATGGAAAATTGCAGCTGATTACTGTATATTGTATCTCACCAACACATGGAGAGGATAACAGATTGGACAAAACTGATCTAAATTCCTATATCATTATCATCATCATCATCACTATGTCACATCAATAGTAATTTCAATTTACTATAGATATTTTTCTTGTTCAGTAGATAAATTCTGGAACAATATTGATCAAACTGCTACCCTTTTCACTTCTGATGCCTCATTGCAACTGTTTTTTTCCCTACCTTCCACCTCTTTTTTCTCTCCCCCTCTTTTTTAAAACCTTTTAAAATTTAAAAGGTTTTTAAGTGTCTGCACTTAGGGTTTATGTTGCCATCTGTTTGAGGGATTATAGCTATTTTTAAACATAACCATCTTGCCTGTGAAATCATTTATTATTGGAGATTTATTTCTAAAAAATTACGCATTCAGCATTTACTCATGCTTAAGGAGACATCTAACAAAGAAGAAAGTAGGCCATTATCACTTGAAGTCTAGCTGAAATATTTGGCAAACCGTCATGTTTTGCTACTGGTTATATATTTTATTTCAGAGAGGAATATTGCCTGCTGCATGTAGTACTAAAATAGGCACATCAGAGGGATAGGCAAAACGTTAAACAGCAGACACATGTAACAAGCTGTGAGTTTAAATGAACAACTGCCATCAAAACAGAAGGAAGGAGGAGTGGATAATTAGTTAACCCTTTCTCTTCCAGCAGCTTTCCAGCTCTTCCTCCTACATGTTCTCTTCTTCTGACGGAAAATACATGGAAAAATGATCTCCCCTTGCCATGTGGAAAATACGTCAGAGAAAACCATTTTCAGCTGGGAATGATGGAAGGAAAAGGCATCAGCCTTGTTGGTTGGTTTGCTGAAGCCTCACTTGTTTTATTTGAAATTATTTGAAAACTGGATTTAAGATTAACTTTCTGCATAACACTCTCCATAATCTCTCTGAACAAGTGATCTATCACAAAAACTTGCTAATGTGTTTAGTTGGATGAACAACATTGTTTAAAGAGATACAGACTCATACTCACAGGCAGGGACGGGTTTCAAATCCCGTCGCTACTAGTTCGGTCGTGGGTGCACTGCACAAAAGTGTCTGGGTGGGTGGGTCCCGCCGCCGCCGCTACCATTTTGCCCGATCGGGGGTGAACCAGTAGCAACCCCCCATTGCTCACAGGTGTTTACCAATAGTTGCAACTGTAGAATGCAATCTTCATCCCCCCCCCCCCTTTTTTTGACATGCATCACAAAACTCCTGAAAGGAAAAGAGCTTTGATCATGTGATCAAGAATGCTTTTTGAACTCTGCACAGATGCCCTATTCAACTTGCTTTCCATGAAACCACATTGCTCTTTGGGGTAAAAGGATTGAATATGGATTTCTTTTTATTGCACTCTTTCTTATTTGAGTAGCTCTTATACTGTAAAACCAGGTGGTGGCAGAGTTAAATTGTTTGTCCTTACCCCATTTTTCTTTCTTTTTTTCCAGACTCCAAATTACTATTATGGCCTTTTTATTCTTGAAGGCTTCACACAGTATGCAATTGGATTGGCATCTTAATGTTTCAGACTAATGCATATAGGAAAATCTACCTCACTCAGGCATGGCCATACAATTTTCTCCTGGGAGCTGTCAATTCAGAACATTTTCAACAAATGTATACATAAGAATGAATTGATTTATATGAATAATTCTCCAAATCATAAACTATTTATGGCTTTTGAATTATAACCTAAGATTGTAGCCTACAAAGTCTATGTGTGGCTCTGTAAATAATTGCAAGTACAGAGATTATTAGTTTAAATACCAAATTTTGAAATTCAATTTATTTTCACCACCAACTCTTTTGCTTCCCTTTTGTGTTTTGTTTGGGTTAAATCTGGTTCTTGCATCATGGGAAGCACTGGTGTTGACTTTAATGAAGGGCTGTCATTCTTTTCTTTTATCCAGAATCTTCAGAATTTGCATAACTGTATTATACCAGTATCTGCATAATAAAAAGTGGTTACCTGCATTAGTGATGCCTTTTGTCCTGAATCCCTAAGCCTTCTCCAAAAATAAAATGGTGGCCATGAATAATAGACAGTGTGCCATTGAGAAAACTATATTCATAATTCTGAATACATGATGAATTTCTATTTATCAAAGCATTGAAACAAAAGAAAATGCAGGTCAGTAAGCTCCATTTGGATCAAAGGAAAATGAACCTGAATGAAAACTACCAGATGCAAAAATGACAACAACACCTCTCTGATTGTGATTGGTATATTTTATATTTCAGAAGATTTTTTGTCTCTCTTTAAACTAAAATAATATCTGGGCACTACTCAAACTTTCATCCCAGGTACAATTCTTTCATACTAAGGCTTGATCTTTCACTTGATCTTTCAACTCATCTGCCTCAGAGTTCTTAGGATATTTTATGCTTTCTTTGGAAGGAAAATGATCTAGCAAATAAATCCAAAGGTACATGGGAAGGTTTTAAACTCCAATATTGAGCATAAGTACCATGCAGGTGTGAAGAAGTGATGGACACTATGGATATTTCTGTAGAAGTGCATTTACATCTATTAATCAATCTTTGTTTCAACCCAGAGGAACTCAAGGGCATTTGGGCCTTCCTCCATGGGCCTTAATCCAAATTAGAGCATTAGTGCAGCCAAGGAAGCTCAGAATTTGCATCCATAAGCTCTTGACTTTCTTTTAGAGCAATCAACTTTGCCTTTTTGATCTGACAGCTGTTCTTCTTCTGATTAGAATATTCATTTCTGCTTTCCCATTAACAATATACTCTAATTAGTCTGGAATTTTAAGAAGGTGCATATTTGTCCAATGGTTTTCTTGTACCATTCTTATTAGAAAAGCTTTTATCACACCTGTTAGTCTTGATAAGAAATCCTTACAGCTCCAAGAAATATTATGCAGGTCACCAGCATCCCAGTACAGCAGTTAAATATCTAGATGGTAGCTTAAAGCAATTCATCATGTTTTCTTAGCAATCACATTGATCTCACACGTCATTTAGGGCTTAATGATGATTAAGAATATTTAATGAAGTTTAACTTACTTTGATAAATTGACCTTACATGTCCTGGAACTAGTGTTTTATACTTCTAAAAGTTCAACTAAGACCTACAGACAGAGATTTTTTTAAAAAAATCTTTCAGGATTAATCTGAACTGTTGCACTAGAAACAAGTCACAATTTCCAGGCCTTGTTTTATATCCATTATTTAGGATACATTTTCAAACATTAGGAAAACAGTAAGTCATACGATATTTAAAATGCAGTTAACATAAATAAAAAAGTTATATAAAAACAGCAAGCAGCTAAAATATAGGTCTGTATGAGAATTAAGTGAAAAACCTAAGCAAATAAAAAAAGATGATGATTTGGGAAGGGATATAAAAATATATCCCATAAAAATGTCAAAAGCATTTTCCAACCAGTTTTGAAAAATCCTACACCTGATCCTTGCCAATCACACAACTTTCCTGGCAAATGAGAATATAATACTGTTAAAGCTCAGGGCTAAGGTCCCAAACCATTTATGGCTGTATAGCTGAAACCTGCAGTTTAAAGTGAATTAAGAAATGAGTAAATAGCCACTAGTGCAGCCAGCCCAGTACTAATATATACCGATGTAATGAAATCATTAATGAAATTCTCTTCTTATTCCTATGGGAAGTATGTGTCTTGCTCAATTTTTGCTTCTCTACGAGAGAACAGAGTTTGAGGGTTCTACACTGTATCTTAAATATTCCTAACCAGGGATGGGATTCAACCAGTGCAGGCAAACCAGTAGCTCCAACGATCAGCTGAGAGTGAACCAGTTCATTCCGACAATTAGCTGGGCCCACCCACCTGCCCCTGCGCTATACTAACCTGTTATTCCTTTGTTTGTAGCCCAGCTGATAGGTGTGGCAGAGCAGATTGCTGCACCTCAGCTGTTTTATTCACCAGGGCTGCAATAGAAAGTAAGTTTTAGAGCTGTTTTCAAATGCACTGCATTTGGAGCACATGCTTGTAAAATGTGCACTCAGCAAACCGGTTATTACACCGGTTGAATCCCACCATTGTTCCTAACACTGTACTTTTCTGGACAGAAAGCTCTGACATTCCTGGGATCTGCTGATGCCACTCTTCCAGTTTAGGAGTCACAGCCTCAAGTTAGGAATGGAAAATTCTGTAATGGCCACTATTCAAGATAACATATCTGACAGAAACAAAAATAAACACCCACACATTATCTGGAAGGGATGGAGGGAAAGGAAAGGTGAAAAATGTCTTTATATAAAATATAATTGAAAATAAAAAAATTGAATCTCTGTGTATGGTAAGAAGAATAGAATAGAATAGAAATATGAAAAAAGAAATGAAAGTTGAATATGCAAATTAACAGAAAATCAAGGAGAATGGATCATATGAAAATGAAAAGGTGATGTATAAAAAAACAATTCAGCTGTGCTCAAGAACATCACCATATGCCGAAGCATTTAGGAAGAGAAATTGCATACATATTAAAATATGTTTTATTTGAATGATCTGTGGTTTCATAACGTGAAAAATTGCTTCCAGACATTTATAGAGTTTAAGTTCCTCAATAGAATTTCTGTTTATTTGCCATTTGTGTTTAATTGGCCTCTTAGCATACATCAAGACATTTGTCTTTTGGCAATTAATACTCAACAATTCTTTTGAGCCATAGGTGGTAAAGAGCCTATGATATTCTCCTTGGACTAATTTGGGCCATGAAAAGTATCATCACATAACTCTCATTTAAAAATAATGTAATTTATTACTTTAATGTATTAATAGTTAAATCTTCCACCAATTTAGGAGGATAAAAGTTCACATGATCAAGCTTTTAAGCATAGCGTTAATATACAAGTTAAACAGAAGAGGATCTCCCAAATACTATTATTTTATTCTGGCTGAATTTTACACAAGTATTTGTCATAAATAGGAATGATTGTACAGTTCTGCTAAAGAAGCAGTAATAGCAGTGGTGGGATTCAGCCAGTTCGCACCACTTCGGGAAAACCAGTTGTTAACTTTCTGACCAGTTTTATTATTTATTTATTTATTTATTATTTCAATTTATAAACCGCCCTTCTCCTTGCGGACTCAGGGCGGTGAACAGCCACAATAAAACATGGTACACAAAAGTTAAAAACAATGAAAAATTATTAAATATTATTTGGCCAAGAATTAAAACAACCCAATTTAAAATCAAATTCAAATTTAAAAACGGAGGATGGGATCAGGCTAGCCCAGCTAGATGGAATAAATGGGTTTTAACGGCCCGACGAAAAGTCCGGAGATCTGGAATCCTGCGTATCTCCGGGGGTAGGTCATTCCAGAGGGCGGGCGCCGCCACAGAGAAGGCTCTCCCCCTGGGGGTCGCCAGCCGACAATGTCTGGCCGACGGCACCCGGAGGAGGCCCTCTCTGTGCGAGCGTACTGGCCAGTGGGAGGCTATTGGTGGCAGAAGGTGGTCCCACAAGTACCCAGGTCCTAAGCCATGGAGCGCTTTAAAGGTGGTCACCAACACCTTGAAGTGCACCCGGAAGACCACCGGGAGCCAGTGCAACTCACGCAGGAGAGGTGTCACATGGGAGCGCCACGTCACTCCCATAATTCCCCGCGCGGCCGCATTCTGGACCAGTTGGAGCCTCCGGGTGCACCTCAAGGGGAGCCCCATGTAGAGAGCGTTGCAGTAGTCCAAGCGGGAAGTCACGAGAGCATGGGTTACTGTGCGTAGGGAGTCCCGATCTAGAAAGGGACGCAACTGGCGTATCAGGCGAACCTGATAAAAAGCCCCCCTGGCCACGGCCGTCATGTGTTCTTCTAAAGACAGCTGTGTGTCCAGCAGGACGCCCAAGTTGCGAGCCCTCTCCGTGGGGGCCAATGTCTCGCTCCCAATAGTCAGCGATGGCGTCAGCTGGCTATATCGGGACGCCGGCAGCCACAGCCACTCAGTCTTGGAGGGGTTTAGTCGGAGCCTGTTTCTCCCCATCCAGACCCGCACAGCTTCCAGACACCGGGACATCACTTCAACGGCATCGTTGGGGTGGCCTGGGGTGGAGATGTACAGCTGGGTGTCGTCAGCGTACTGATGGAACTCCACACCAAAGCCACGGATGATCTCACCCAGCGGCTTTACATAAATGTTGAACAGAAGGGGCAAGAGGACCGACCCCTGCGGCACCCCACAAACAAGGCGCCTCGGAGTCGACCGCTGCCCCCCTGTCAACACAGATTGTGACCGGTCAGAGAGATAGGAGGAGAACGGTGCCCCCCACCCCCAACCCCTCCAACCGGCGCAACATGGCAAACTGGTTGTTGAAAGAAATCATTAGGGCAGAGAACCGGTTGTTAAATTACTTGAATCCCACCACTGAGTAATAGTCATTGATTTACACCAAAAATCTCAAACTCGTGGTCCATGGATTACAGGAGACTGTAATGCAAACAGGCAGGCAGAGACAGAAAGAAGAATGTTAGTGTTGGAATGGTAACCAGCCAATTGTGACCAAATATGGAAAATAACATAGCACCTGACTATAACAGAGAAGTCAGTCCCTTTTGAGCAGAAAGTATGAATTGTGACCAATGTTAACAATGATTGTTTACAACATGATTATAGAAAAAGTCATGATAGAGTTATCTGCTTATTTGAAGTCATGGTCACTTAAAGAATTTTCACCAGAATAACAAGAAAAAAAGAGTAGAAGATACTCAATTTCATTTTAACAGAACAGCAGAATTGGAAAGGGCCTTGAAGGTTGTCTAGTCCAACCCTCTGCTCAAGCAGAGAACACTATACCATTTTAGACAAATTGGTGCCCAATCTCTTCTTAAAAACCTCCAGTGTTGGAGCACCCATAACTTCTGGAGGCAAGTTGTTCCACTGGTTTATTGTTCTGTCTGGAAATTTCTTCTTAGTTCTAGGCTGTTCTCTTCTTGATTAGTTTCCATCCATTGTTTCTTGTCTTCCTTTCAGATATTTTGGAAAATAAGTTAACCCCCTTTTCTTTGTAACAGCCCCTTAGATATTGGGACACTGCTATCATATCACTCTAGTCCTTCTTTTCACTAGACTAGACATACCCAATTCCTGCAACCTTTCTTCATATGTTTTAATCTCCAGACCTCTAATAATCTTGTTGCTCTTCTCTGCATTCTTTCTGGAGTCTCTTTATCAGACTAGGAAAGACAAGCAAACAAGAAAAAGCCAAAAGAATTATGAAAGAAACATAAAGTTCTTGCTCAGCAAGTGGAAAATGGTTACAGGCAACTCTAAAATGTGTTATTCTAGATTTAAACATCCTAGATATGAACTTGGAAAAAAGTGTCATATCACTTTTAATCTAATAATCTAATAATAAAACCAGTTACTATTTTTTTATTAATGAAAAGCTGCCAGATAAGTGGCCAAAGACAAACGCTTTGTTTTGCAATTCTTGTACAATTAATGTTTGTTGAGACTTTTGTATTACTGTATGAAAAAGCTTAAGTATGGGGCCTCAGACTAATGATTGCAGCAATTTGAGCTTGAGATCCCAGTACCCCATTAAGTCAAAAAAGTTGGCAAAAGCTGCATAAAGGATTTATTTTTATAAATAGGAATAATTGTTGCTAAATTCTAATCCTTAGAAATAATCTCTGAATGAGAAGTAAAAAAGAACAGCAACCAACAAGGATCACCATTCAGTATTAACCTTAATCAACTCTGGGGGATGATTCAGTTACATGATTTCTTAAATTCCTGATTGTGTAACATCCCCAAAGTGTACTTCAATATCTAATCTCTACAAGGCAGTGAAATAACAACCAGTTTTGTTATTAAAAATTAATTGAAGGTTTCAGTATGCATGTAATAGGCCAGTGGCAAGTTCAGACAGGATAATGTGACAGTCTTCCTTTAAAAAAAAATACTTTATTTTGAAATAAAATGAGGAGTTCAGGCAATTAAAAATGAAGATTATGCATAGTTAATCACACAGATTATGCTAATCATGCAGAATAATCAATAATTAAGAGAGTGAATCAAAGAAAGTATTCATTGTCTGCTGTCCTTAGTAAATCAAGGGCAAGGAGTCTATGGGACACAGTTTTAGGAGCTTTGTTTTCATTAGTTAATTAAGAGATAGGTGGGTTAATTTTAATGCAGAAAGGGAATGTAGGAAAAAAGGAATAGCTTCTTAGCGTTTTATGAGAAAAAGTAGGCCTATGAGTCTTGGCTATGGAATGGAGAAAATCACCTTCAAGCTCCCACTTTAGTTTTATCAAACTAGATTTGATAAACTAGATCAACTATAAGATCTGGGTTGCCAGAGCCTAATGTCACTAGATGTATCTCCTTCTGCTGTCTCTGGTGGGCATCCAAATTTTGCAACCCAATTTGATTGCCTTAGAAAAGATATGATTTATTGATAGCTTTTCATTCTTTAGAAATTTTCAGTTTTATGGCTGCAGCGATATAGTTTTTATTCTCGAGTTTCTGCTTCGTCTTAGACTCGTCAGGGAACACTATTATTTTTGTTTCTAACTATAATTGTGGTCCTCGCCTTACCTTCTGATTTCATTGGATTCTTTATTATTTGCAAAAAAGGTAGGGTCTACTGCCCTCATACTATTTTGGTGCAAGAAGCTTAAAAAATGATTTCCCAGAGTCAAGGAATCAAAAGAAAATGCACTCTGAAGTTTCCCTTCAAATTTCTTTCAGTAATTACAACAGCATGGAGGAGAGTGTCCTTCCTCCTCATTTCCATATTTTAAAAAATCAGGAAAAAAGTACAGCCCCTATGCAATGGAGTGAAAGGAGAGACAACTCTTATTGTATCATAAACCTGAACAAGATTTCCCCCCATTAGACTTTAAGCCCACTTCTGATATAAGTATAGTACAGTACAGTAGAATACAGTACAAGATATGCCAAAAATCTGGCAATTTTGAGTTTTCACTGGCACATGATGCTTGCAGAAAACAAAGATGCTCCTAAACAGACCCTGCTGGCTTTCTCACTATGAAAACTTTATTAAACTGTTGTCAAATCATTTAAACATATGCCCCAAGCCTCCTTTAAGTCTGTTTTTGTTTCATAACCTGGAAGAAGAAATTTCATGTACAGTATAATGAACATAAACATGAGAAAGAGGAAGCAGAAACTCAAGAAGAAAAACTATATCATTGCAGTCATAAAACTGAACATTTCTAGAGAATTATGAGCTATCAATAAATCATGTCTTTTCTGCATTTTGGATTGTAACCTTAGTAACTATGTATCCATAGTAACATTGATCTCTTTAAAAAATATTGTAATCAAAATCTTTTGATTAAACTCTGATTTCAGTATCTAAGTTACATTTTGTATTTCTAGACTTTTCATGTACTGTTATTCACACCTTGACAATTCTTTATATAGCTTTATCTGTTTTGGGAGGCTTTTTAATCTTGCTTTAAATAAATGTTAATATATTCTATTAAATATATGGCTTTAGGAAATTTTTGAAGCCTTCATGTTACTTGATAGAACAGTTGCTAAAATTGAGGTAGCTGCACTGAATTATGTTTTGGGTATGCATTTAATATTTGAATATCATTTATACTCTGCCTCTCAGCCTAAAACAGGTAACTGTATAATGCTTCATTCTTAAAAAAAATGAAATTAGGATTTTCTAGACCATACGTTGAATTTAAAGTTGTTTTCTCCTTAGGATTCCTCAAATCTGTCCAAGGGAGTTTACTATTTTTTCAGCAAATTCAAAATTTGATTTATATGTGAAGATATTTATCACTTATCAGAGAGCAGAGCACGCAAAACAAGATTATATTAGATTCACATTCATAATGAGAAAGTGATTCTAAACACTTACTGAATTTTAAATATCAATCCATCAGTCATTCAACTTTTCACCTCCCGGTATTAAAATGAATGTAGCCACTTTCTTTTGCATATGCAATCTGGCATTATGAAGTAAATAAATAAGAAGAAATAATAAGAAATCATTTCTCTATAAATAAGACTCAGGTTCTGATATAGTCATTTTACATGTCATGTAGCCCACTGATTAAAAATACACGAGTTAGATTGACAATTTGGCAATGTATAATTTTAAAACCGTCCTTGGTATAGAAGAGAATTAACATCTATAACACATAACTCCTCTGGTATTTACTAAGTACTACTATATATATAGATGGAAAATTCAACACATAAACTTTGTCCCCTCCGATAGCCTCTTCTACGAATATTAATGCTTCTATTTGAGAGAAACAATTTCAAATTTATCCATGAGTCTTAATTCTCATAAAGGTTAATTCAAAAATGTTGGCATAAAGATCAGTCTTAAAGTCCCTGCATTTATTATCAATTACTTTATAATGTATGATGAACATTTTTTCCCCCATAGCTAATCTTTTTCCTAATACCAGAAGTAATTATGATAAAACTTCAGTGTAAGCTGGTTTGGTACCTCTTCGCCTTTCATTCTTATTATAATCCTTTATCCTTGTTACCCTCTTAGCACTACCTTCATTTTTGGTCGGACTTAAAATGATGGATAAGGTCCATGGTGGATAGAAACATTTTTAAAACTAGGAACAATGTCGGTGATACTTAAAGTTTTGGGAATAATCTAAGCTTATAATACATGTCAGTAAAATGTCATACAGCTTTACAGACTGTATATTCTTTTTCACAAAAATAATATTCCTGAGCTCCTTTTATCTGGCAGCTAATATGGAAGCCTGTTCTCTCCACCTGCCAATCTACTATTTTCATGTAGCACATAAGTTATCTTCTTGGTTTGGTTCTGCAACCCAACAAGACAGACACAGACTTCAGAGGATAATTAGAAAACTGTAGAAAAAACAATTGCTACCAACCTGCCTTCCATTGAGGATCTGTACACTGCATGAGTCAAAAAGAGGGCTGTGAAAATATCTACAGACTCCTCACATCCTGGACATAAACTGTTTCAACTCCTACCCTCAAAACAATACTATAGAGCACTGCACACCAGAACAACTAGACACAAGAACAGTTTTTTCCCAAACACCATCACTCTGCTAAACAAATAATTCCCTTAACACTGTCAAACTATTTACTATGTCTGCACTACTATTAATCCTGTCATCGTTCCTATCACCCATCTCCTCCCACTTATGACTGTAGGACTATAACCTTGTTGCTGGTATCTTTACAATTTATATTGACTGTTTCCTAATATGATTTGATTGCTTATTTGTACCCTATGACTATCATTAAGTGTTGTACCTTATGATTCTTGATGAATGTATCTTTTCTTTTATGTACGCTGAAAGCATATGTACCAAGACAAATTCCTTGTGTGTCCAATCACACTTGGCCAATAAAATTCTATTCTACTCTACTCTACTCTACTCTACTCTACTCTACTCTACTCTACTCTACTCTACTCTATATAGGATACAGGCAAAGGAATAACTAGAAAAATTCAGAATTTGCATTCTTGATCATACATAACAAACAAATAAAACACAAAAGACAAAAAAAAAAAAAGAATAAAAAAGTCATGATCATGATCACAAGTAGCATTCTGATTGCAACTGAAATAATTGCCCTGAAGTAACAATTGATGTAAATTGATAGAATTTGCCAGGAGAAGTATGAAAGTTAATACCTCAATGCCAAGGACCTGAGACTACAACAAGAAGTTAGAAGTCAATGCAACTTGTCGAGATAACAAATATGTGGCAATTAAGGGAAAGACAAGGTATCTGCCATAAGACAACTTGAAGCCAGTGAATGCATTAGAATGTTTTATCACAGGATATGGAAAAATATTCTAGGGGAGTTTCTCTGCAGGTACCAGGGACAAGGAGAAATGTAAGCCTGTGGCAAAATAAAAAGACTTAATCAGCAATATTTGGCCAGCCAAGAAGTATGAAAGTGACAATTCCTTGTGCAAAGTGTGGAAGATGATGTGGACTGAGTTAGGTCAGATCCATTATCAAAGCAGTAAGGGTATAAATACCTAAAGTTCAAAACTTTAGCTATTACCAGATATATAAAAAATTTAAAGATACCCAGGAAATATAGGAATAAGATGTACGCACTGAACTATGATAATAAAGACATGAAAAGTTTAAACTAGTTCATCTTTGACCTTGTTACAGACAGGACTTGTAATGTAGTCAATATGCTTCTCCTTAGATATGAAGGTGAGGAAGAAGGGTATACAGTATAGCATAGCCAATTTTATGAAAGGTGCTTTTTCAAAAGGCAACTGGACTTGGTTTTTCCTTGAAGACGTTTTGCTTCTTTTCCAAGAATCTTCTTTCATCTGAAAAGCAAAACATCTTCAAGGAAAAACCAAGTCCAATTGCCTTTTAAAAAAGCATCTTTGGGACAACCATATCCTGGATGACTGAGAATCTCCATAGACAACTTTATGAAACACTTATGACTTAGTTGGAGGAGAATGTCACCCACCTGAGAATAGGATATTATAGTGGGGGTTTTACAGATATTTAGGAATGGAGAAGGTCCTTTCAGTCTTCACCTATTGCCTCATTAAACAAGGCTTTTCTCCCACAGAAGGCTGAGGGGAACCTGGCCTTCTTTGAAGCAAAGTCAGAGGGACTTTCATTGACCTTTAAAAGTAAAGGGCTGTTGCTGCTTCACGAAGCAGCTTTGAGGGGGTGCTTCATTCAAAGATTCATCAAAGCAAAGCATTCCTTCAAAGTTTCTCATAGCCCTAATATATAGTAATAATTGGCACTCTAAGGCAACTGGGAAAGAGAACCAATGAACACCATGTTTTATCTTCTCTTGATATTGTCAAGTTTTGTATTGAAAGTATTTGTTGTTTTGTTTCAAGAATACTTCAAAGCAAGCAACGTTTTGCATTTCATTTCTTTGGTTCCAAATCAATTGAGAGTGATTGATAAGAAGAAATAATTATCTTAGCATCCTTGAAAATTACTTCAACCTTGAAAATGGCTTTGATTAGGTTATGCACAGAGAACCAAGCAATTCCCTGTAAAGGTACTTTTATAATTTGGAAGAAAGAAGTCCAGCGTTAATATTTTAAATAAAAATTAAGAGTGGCAGAAACCTTTGATCACAAGCTTTGTATGAGTTCAGTGTTCTTACATAAATCTTCCTGATATTTTAGATAAGGCATGAGTTTTTAGTATTCTCAGGTATAATCATCAGAACACCTAGTAAAAAAATCAACATTCACAAATTTATTAATACTGTCATCTTCTGAGAAATTAAAGCATTTTTGTCTTGAGTCCATGATAGTGCAGCAGTCCTTGGAAAGGTTGCCAGCAAAATGATTTTTATCTAAAGGGGAATTCCTGCTCTATTAAAAAAATTGAAGTTAAACATATTTTTCTCTTATCTCATAATTGCTAGATGTATTTTGAAGGCAGCAAAGACACTGTCTAACGCATTCATTCTCAGTGGATAGAGTTCTTAATAATAGCATCAGATTTATAGTTCTGCTTTCTTCACTTGGCTAAGGAACATTTATAGGCAATATTATCCAATATGTGAGCATCTGTCCAAGAATCAAGAATCAGGTGGGATCAGCTCATATATCAACATTTGGAGTTGTTCATACTGTTCAAACTTTATTCTAGAAAGTTCCAGTTTCTTCAAGGAAATAAAACGGTCTTGAGTGATAATTTAAATAAAAAAACATGAAAGTGAATGGGATGAGCAAATCTTATGACATGAGAATAGCGAGATTAAAAAATTGTAGAGCAACCAAAGAGGAAAGATGAAAGCTCTGGGTTTAGATAGACCAATATTTGTTTTGTAGGTCATATTTTACTTCTATTATGTAAACAATTGTTTGAAAACTCTGTCCATTAAAAAATATGAAATGGGTGTTTCATGTAGAATCTTCAGGGCCTAAAAAAAATATCTGTTAAGGATATTCTCGTCTAATAACCAATGTTGTGGGTTATTGAGCAGAGTGCCCTTTGAATTTACATACAAAAGCAACTGAGAATGATTGTGGATAATAACAGTTCACAAACAAACAAACTGGGTTTTTATAATATTTTACTTTTAGGGAAAAAGCAAAATCGTAGTCAAAAAACATTCCAAGTCATACACATATAAAGTGAGATAAAGATCAGTCCAGGGATATTTTCCAATATAAAGTCTTCTTAACAGTTGTAGAAAAAATACAATAGAACGGATCTTCTTCAGTTTCATTCAGGAACACAGTTCAATATAAAAACAATCAATGAATATTAGAGAAGCAATAAATAGCCATGATCAAGCAATGATCATTCAGAGAGATCAAATATAGAGTTACATCATATCAGCAGATAATATGGTATAGTGTCCACTCAAACCATAATTCAGCTCTCCTTAAGTACATTGGTTACAGAACTCAACCAATCAGGATGCAGGATGATGCAACATAGTTTTTAAAGCTACATAATACTTTTATCTACAAACACACAATGTTGGTTATATATTTCCTGACCAACCAGTTGGGTAATAACAATTTCCTAACAATATCCAATCCAAAAATGGAGGAAATGCAGTGCAAAGACTTAACTATGAACTATTATTAAATTCTTTATAAAACAGGACACTATTCCTATATTGAGGACATAGTAGTCAGTGGTATATAAACCAAATAAGAGCACTGTTGCTACCAAAACCACATATTTAGGTAAACCATTACACCTGGGATGTAATCACTGGGAAGCTATTCAGAAAGTCACTTTGAACTCAGCAAGGTTTAAGGGAGAGGTGATCTGAAGAAAATATTAAGAAACAATTATACAAGAGAAATAAATTAGTAGGTATTTGAATATTTAGCATTGGACATATCAACTATATTAACATTTTATAAGCATTAATTAACATAGCATACATTTACTGAAGCTATGAACAAAATATTGGTGCAGAAACTGCATATTTATGTATGTATGTATGTATGTATGTATGTATGTATGTATGTATGTATGTATTCAATTTATATGCCGCCCTTCTCCGGAGACTCAAGGCGGCTTACAATGCGTTAAGCAATAGCCTTCATACTTTGGTATATACCTGCTTAGTAGGGCTTTTGCCCCCCCCCCCAGCAGTGTTCTATTTTATACAAAGTCATCTTATTGCCCCACAAACTGGGTCCTCATTTTACCTATCTTGGAAGGATGGAAGGCTGAGTCAACCTTGAGCCAGGTGAGAATTGAACTCACAGTAATTGCAGGCAGCTGGCAGCTAAGTGCTACTTTAACAGCAGCAGTTTAGTCCACTGCGCCACCAGGCTCTTCACAAAAAAGAGAACATTTGTAGCTCATAGTTGAAATGAGAAGTCCTTTGTGCTCTTGGAGCTTGCAGTTTTCTTTCAGATGTTTCATTACCCAAATCATTTGAGCTGATGATGTTACCTAATTTGGATAATGAAACAACTACACGAAAACAACCAAGATCCGAGAGCACCAAGAACTCCCCAAGCTGTACATTGTAACTCAGTTATTTGCCTTCCTAGATATACTAAAGTAGGGATGTCAAATTCATGGCCCGTGGGCCAGATGCATCACACATTGGCCATGACACACACACACACATACACACACACACCCTGGTTTAGCAAAGGGGAAAAAGTTGTGATAACGCAACGGTGCGAGTTTGACACCCCTATGCTAACACAAATTAGTCTTTCTCATATCTACCCTAAAACATAATGGATAAATGAATAAATAGATAAATGGAATAAGAATTTTAAAATGCCTCATATACCAACATTCAGACAATCTCACCTGAGTTTTTAAATATCTGACAATTAGGTTTTTAGACATTTGTGCACACAAACCTGGCCATGATAGGCCATCTAACTTATTTCAGACATCTACCTAACAAATACATAATGAGCACTGACATATCTTGGTTTGTTGAATGGATTGCTATTTCCTACTCTAATATTCTCGCCCTTTTAGAAGTTTGGAAGATCAGCACTTTATTCTCTATTAGGGTGTTTATTTTATATAGCAATTACAATTAAGGGGAGAGAATTGGTGCAGCTGAAAAGTGTTTGCATATGGGAGACAGCCAATGAAATTTTTATGTGTAGGTCTTGCAACAGCTGTGCATAACAGCAGGTCTCTCTCTTCCTGCTGTTTCATACTTTCCATTCACTGAAGAGGATAACTGGAGTACAAAAGCAAGCCTTTTTTAAAAAAAAAAGAGCAAAACTTTTATTTTATCAACATTTCATTATAGAAGCTAGTTTGAGAGCAGTTTAAAGGCTCTAGCAGTTTAGGCACTAAACTAGAAAGCAGGAGAACATGAGTTCAAGACTCACCTTAGCCATAAAGCCAGCGGGAGTGACTTTGGATCAGTCACTCTCTCTCAGCCCAACTCATCTCACAGGCTTGTTCTTGTAGAGATAATAGGAGGAAAGTATATTTGTCACCTTGAGTTAGTTGTAAAAACAATAAAGGTGGGTACAAATAAATAGGATGAAGAACAGAATAGTATAATTTGCTTTTTGTGTGCATGTACACACACACACTCTGTCTCTGCTGTCTTTATAGAGTATATGCACACACATGTCAAATATCCAGATTTTCACAACTTGGAATACTTTTAAAGGTTCTAGAATCTATAGCTAAAAGCAGCAAACTTCATATATTGTCAGTATTGAAACTCTGGCATGTTAAATAGCCAGTAATCACACAATAGTTTTCCTTCCTTCCTTCCTTCCTTCCTTCCTTCCTTCCTTCCTTCCTTCCTTCCTTCCTTCCTTCCTTCCTTCCTTCCTTCCATAGTTTCCTTTTGCTTGTCTTCTCATTTTTACAATGAAGCATTGATAATTTTCACCTCTGCTTCATTACAAAAATTGAGACACAGGACTCTCTACTTCTAATTTTATAGAATCTGAAAATCGAGTTACCAATTAAAAATCTACAATAAGAATATCCAAGTGTGCCTTCACGTCTTTAATTGCTTAACTAGAATAGGTCACCTTTTGTACAACTATACTTTTTGTCAATTTAGGAGCAGAATAATTCCTTATAAATGGCAAAAGATAGCCTTAGTCACTAAAAGATGAGTGAAATCTCATCAGGAGTTCCCTGTCAAGAGGTGCTTCACTATGTCACTGCATAATAAGTAAATGTAAGTGGAAATTTAAACTTTACCAAGATTTTTGGTGGCTAAAGGCTCAATTTAAGTAATTAATAGTTTAGCTACTTCAATTACTCAAGATAGAAAACATTCTGAAGAAATAATAGTTCTATCAATTAACTATGGCTACAGTTTGGTGAAAATTGTCTTGTTTTCTACTGGAAACATCCAAAATGGGGAAATATATTCATACTAACAGTAAATAGACTTAATTGGCTATGTATGATGTAGGGAAAATGTTGAATTAACCGGACCAGAATTATCCAGCTTAGTCACTAAATTCAATATTTGGCTGAATATACTGTATGTGTCTGTGAGTAGAACCAAAGCCATTAAAGTATGGTGATTTGGTGTTTGGTGATTTGCATTTTTGGAGGGAATATAACATGGCATTGTGAGGATGAAGATGAAGGGACAGTATTGAAACTCAAAACTGATAAAAAAACATTCTTAGGGAATATCCTTTTTTAAAATAAGTTTAAATCTCCAGATGAATTTCAACCTTAGATACTAAAGGAACTAATTAATTATTGGACTGAACATTTATATACTTGGGCATTGGGGGAGAACATGGGAGGCAAATTACAAGATGTGTGTGATATTATCATGCAGTGACTTAGCTACTTGAATGAAACATCGGGATGCAGGTATGACAGCATCTGTGTTATAGCATCATAGTGTATACTAATATATTACCATTTTGGCATGATTGTGATTTGCTTCAGCTGATGTTGCTTATGTATTGTCTTTGAAAAGTCCTGGTGAGTGGGTGACTGAAGGAAAGCAAATAAGTTTCCTATCTTCAGAATGGTTGAAGAAGAATATCCTGCAAACTATAGACTTTTTATGTGGCAAGACTGTAGACTAGATCATAAAGAGAACCAAGTACCCTGAAGGCAATTCAATAATTGCAATAAATCAGCATGGATTTATAAAGAATAAATCTAGCCAGACTAGTGTTGCTTCATTTTTTTGATTGAGTAACTTCCTTAATAGATTATGAGAAGAACGTTGTATTGACAAAGTATTTGACAAAATATTCCATGGCATGCTGATTAGCTAGTGAGAGAAGGATGGCTGAACGGCATGACAATTATGTAGATACATAACTGACTCAAAAAATAGGGCAACCAAGATATTCAGGGCAGTGGTGAAATCCAATTTTTTTTACTACCTGTTCTGTGGTGTGGCTTGGTGGGTGTGGCTTGGTGGGCATGGCAGGGGAAGGATACTACAAAATCTCCATTCCTTCCCTACTCAAAGGGAAGGATACTGCAAAATCCCCATTCCTTCCCCACTCTGGGGCCAGCCAGAGGTGGTATTTGCCGGTTCTCTGAACTACTCAAAATTTCTGCTACCAGTTCTCCAGAACCTGTCAGAACCTGCTGAATTTCACCCCTGGTTCAGGGGAATAGAATCTTATGAAGACAGAGAGAAAAAGTTGAGAATGTTTAGCTTTGAGAAAAGTCAACAAAAAGAGAATATGATAGCACTCTTAAAAGACCCGAAGGATGGCATTTTTTTCTTCTCTTGTTTCAGACTATAAGACACAGAACAATCGATTTAAATTAAAAAGAAGGCAAATTATGATTCGGTGTTAGAAAGAAACTTCTTAACAGTAAAAGAGTTTGACAGTGGGAACTGTATCCCATAGAGATGGTGTGCTTCCCTTCATGAGATGTTTTCCAGCCGACACTAGACAGCAATCTGTCTGGGATGTTTTAATTTAGATTTCTGCACTGAACAGGGGATTGACTCGGTAACCCAAATGTCCCTTCCATCTTCATGATTCTTTACTCCAAGGCTCTAAGGAACAAGTAAAGTTTTTAAAGGAAATTACATCTTCTGTCAGAATGTCTGCTTCAAGAAGTTTTTAATTCTCATGATGGGAGAAAGGGAAGAAAAATGCAAGTATCATTCCTGAAGAAAGCCAGCTGAAGAGCAGAGCCTTCTCTGAGTTCAATTAGAAGAACACAGAGCAGAGAGAAAGAGAGAACATCCCTTGCTCACTGTCATTACTTCTAATGCCCCTAAAGCAGGGGTGAAATTCAGCAGGTTCTGACAGGTTCTGGAGAACCGATAGCGAAAATTTTGAGTAGTTCGGAGAAGAAAAAAATGCCACCTCTGGCTGGCCCCAGAATGGGGTGGTAATGGAGTTTTGCAATATCCTTTCCCTGGAGTGGGGTGGGAATGGAGATTTTGCAGAATCCTTCCCCTGCCATGTCTACCAAGCCACACCATGCCCACAAAGCCACATTCACAGAACCGGTAGTAAAAAAATTTGGATTTCATCACTGCCCTAAAGTCCTTCAAGAACTGTCAAGCAATAGGTTCAAGGCAGCATAATTTAAAAGAATTAAGTCTGTTTGGATTCTTTTTTCTTTCAGTCAGATAGGAAATGGGATGTTCACTTCTCTTGTGCTTCTATTTCTTTTTCTTATTGATTAATAAGATCATTATTTCAATTTTAGCAGTCTGGATTTCTCCAAGTATGTCAATATTTAAAGGTAAACATTTCATTATTAATTTAGAAACCATAATATTAATCTACATTCTTTAGGTATTTGAACAATAGATCTTGTCACTCCTTTCTCCTTCATAACTGATGATAAGTTGGGCTGGTCAGAACTAAAATGCACTCCCCTCCCTGCCTTTCCTCTTGCAACAGTATGACTACAGATTAGAATACTTTTAAATATGGTTGAAACCTAAATAAAATAATGTAAAATAATATAACATATTATTTTCTCATTTATATCTGCTTGGGTTGGGGAAGGATAATTTCAAAGGGCTTGGGTGTCTTTAAGGATGGATTCATTAAGGAGACATTAAGTTGATTTCCTAGTATGATTTGATAGCTTATTAGTAACCTTGGCTATCACTAAGTGTTGTATCTTTTTATTCTTGATGAATGTATTTTATTTTCCTTATGTACACTGAGAGAATATACACCAAAGACAAATTTCTTGTGTGTCAAATCACACTTGACCAATAAAGAATTCTATTCTATTCTATTCTATTCTATTCTATTCTATTCTATTCTATTCTATTCTATTCTATTCTATTCTATTCTATTCTATTCTATTCTATTCTATTCTATTCTATTTTTTAAAAAAATAATCTTTATTTACATTTATCATTAAAAAAGATAAGGACACACCAAATATATGACAAATAAAGCAACAGACCAATTAACATATATATCTGTAAATAGTACCTTAATAACTTAATATTCGGTACAATATATCCATGTTACATTCCGGGTGAGACAGAACAACCTAATTTACCTTTATATATCAATTAGGTCTATCCAACCTCACTTTACTTGTATAATATACATTTTTCAATAAATATGACTATTCTATTCTATTCAGCTTTCCAAACATTTTGTCCTAAGCCATTCCATTCTCTCTATGAGGAGTGGATGTAATTTGCACATTCTGAATTATGGAACATCACAATTTTAGGTCTACAGCATTTAGCATTAAATGAGAGGGCTTAGAAACTAACTTCTAGTGTAGTTTCATGTCCCCAAAATCATAACTGGTCTTTGTATCGTATCTTTGTTGCTGAAAAAGCTTTGTCTCTCTCAATGAAAATCTATGGTTATATGTATAAAAGTGATGAGGGGCTTGGAGATTAATTGTTATGAAGAAAGGTTAAAGGATCTGGGTAAGTTTAGCCTAAAGAAGAAAAAACTAAATGGGAGACATAAACAGCAATCTTTGAATGTTTGAAAACCTATCACAAAAAAGATGTGGATTTGTTCTCCATAATGTCAAAGGGTAGAACAAGCACCACTGGGTGGAAGCTTTGCAAACAGAGATCCCAACCTGAAGAAAGGAAAAAAATCCCTGACTCAGATAACTGTTGAGCAATGGAAAAGCCTGCCCTTGAAGTTGTGAGGGTCCCATTACTGGACGTTTTTAAGGTTATCTGTGACGGAGGGGGGGGGGGTTCTACTTACCTCTACTACCAGTTCGCAATGGGGCCATGCACACTTGCTTGCTTCGCTTGCACACACACGCTCTTCTGCACATGTGCAGCATTCTGATGATGTCGGGGTCGGTGGGCGGAGCTCCCTCTGGTTTTACTACCGGTTTTATAGAACCGGTCTGAACCGGGGGCAACCCACCACTGATCTGTGATAGAATCAGGATACTCTGGAGAAGGAATTGGAATAGAAGACCTCTACATTTCCATATAACTCTATGATTCTATGAAGTCCTAGTCATCCCTACAATTCCCATATTCTTCATCAACCATTCTTCTCTTGTGGGTAAGGTCAAACCTTTCCACTTTTGAGCATAAAGTAATCTCCCTGCAGTTGTCATATATAACAAAGTTCCATGGCTTGTTGTTGTTGAGCCTTCAGTTGAATGAAATTGGAAAGTACAAATTGATAATGATTACTATAATTATAGGGCAAGCAAGGTAACTACAATGGACTAACATACAGAACAAAGGGATCTATGACTCCCACAGGAATGAAATTTGGTGCTGCTGCTGCCCTGGCTGTGTTGCCACAGGCAGATGCAGTTTGATTGTGAGCCTCATTGTTCATGTTCCATGACAACTTCCTGCAAGGTAAAGGGGATGCTGGCAGGAATTGTATTGATAGTGATTGCCAGCATTGCATGCCAAAGTCTTTACTTGTAGAAGCTGGCAACAGGCGTTGGCAATGAAGAAGCTGGCAGGGAAAATCGGCAGTTATTTCAATAATTCTCTCCTACCTGTGTAATTTCTCCAGCCTCTCTGCACTCATGCTGCTCTGGCCACTCACACACCCTTTCCTTTGCTCTGTCCTTGTCCCCGTTACGCGTGGGAAGGGAAGGGAATGGATGGATGGAGATGTAGACGGGATATTATATCTGATATTCCCTGTCAGCTTCCCACAAGGAAACTTAATGGGGAACCCAAGGAAATTATGACTCCTACTCCCACTGATTTTTTTACCCACCCTTGATTGTTCTCTTTGTCTATTTAGGTAAAGAAATATCTCTGAAAGAATGATGGGCCGTGGGTTATCTAGTTAGCCTATAAAATCTCTTGAATTAGTGTATTTATTTGTATTCTTTTTTAAAAACTTTTTTTATACATATGATGCAAAGCAACTTTCATCCAGAAAAATCTATGTCACTTTCTTATTTATTTTAAGAGGTAAAGGTTTCCCTCGCACATATGTGCTAGTCACTCTCAACTCTAGCGGGTGGTGCTCATCTCCGTTTCAAAGCCGAAGAGCCAGCGCTGTCCAAAGATGTCTCTATGGTCATGTGGCCAGCATGACTAAATGCCAAAGGCGCACGGAACGCTGTTACCTTCCCATCAAAGATGGACCCTATTTTTCTACTTGCATTTTTTACATGCTTTTGAATTGCTAGGTTGGCAGAAGCTGGGACAAATAATGGGAGCTCACCCTGTTATGCGGAACTAGGGATTCAAACCGCTGAACTGCTGACCTTTCAATCGACAAGCTCAGTGTCCTAGCCACTGAGCCACCACATCCCTTGAATCTTATTTATTTACTTCAATGTATATAGCCACCTATCTTAATTATGTGACACTGGATAGGTCACAAGTTAAAACAATTGATGAAGAGAATTGTGAGCTGTCAGGCTAGAAGCTGTTCACAGAGGCTGAAAGTTTATATATTTTAATTCCATTGACTTATTGTTGCTTTGATGAAGCATTAGTATTTGTTTTCTTCACAACATGATATAAAGCCACCTTTGGGTGGAGAAGTTGTCACTTCAGCTGTGTTTTCTATAGCTATTATTATTATTATTATTATTTAAAAAAGAAGCTTCTTGTTTGGAATGCTTTTGAATAGTACAATAAGCCATTGTGCACAGATAAGCAGTAATTGCATATAACTGACAGACAGTGATAATGGCCATGCATAATACAGCTGGGCTTCATTTATCATCCCTGGCAGATAGTATTTCAAATGGGTTTGTATATGAGTTGAGGAAAATAGAAAAAAGGTGATCCATTTCAATCAAAATGCTATATTTTGCTAAATGTTTTACTGCCTCAAGTAGTTCCTATGGTCCATACTTCTATGAATATTGACCTGCCAGGTTTAGCTTCTTTGGGTTAGGTAAAATGGGGATCCAGATTGTTGGGTGCCATATGCTGAGTCTGTAAACCGCTTAGAGGGGCTGTAAAGCACTGTGAAGTGGTATATAAGTCTAAGTGCTATTGCTAATATTGGAAATGTTGATGAATAATACTTGCTTATTTATAACTATATAAATCAACCTGGAGTCAAAGAAACAATCTTTCAGAGGGCAAAAAAGTTTACCAATCAGGTTTTGGAGGGCTACAACGTACTCACATGTTTCACTTAACTTCAGTAGAAAGAAATTATATTTTCTGTCTTCGTCTGATTTTTTTTTTAAAGTACTGTGCCTCAAGTGTAATCTTTAAATTTAAAGTGTAATTAAATTTAAATTAAATTTAAATTTAAAGTGTAATCTTTAAATTCAAATTATGTTTATACTTTTACCTGTTATCTTATATATGCTTGACAAATAAAACTTATGATTATGATTATGATATGATTTAATTCTTTGTAAGCTGCTCTATGAAGTGAGGACATTAAATCCTAAAAATAAATTAATCACATTTAAGCTTCAAAAACTTTCTTTTGCCCCAGTCCATTTAGTTAAAGGATCGGCTTGCTTCCAAACATCAGAGGCTATTAGATGGCAAAAGCAGGTGAAAAATGTTCAGTGATCATGAGAAATCTGCAATTATTAGCTATTACTGATACCCCAACCGATTGTTTGTTAGCAGCTCATTAACATAACAAAGGATAATCTCCCTGCATCCATAACTGAATGCATAAAAAACTATCTTTAAATCACTTTCATTGTTTGAACGTTCCATTTTCACGTCGACTCAATACACACACAGCATTATAAGTCTTATTACTCACCCAAACAAAGGTAGTGCCAGTTTCTAGAAACCATAATCATATAATAATTACCTTGGTTGCTGACTGTTGGAGCAACAGTTGCATACAGATTTCATTGAATGAACGAATGGAAACCAATGTTTTATAACCTAGAAGAGGGTCTAAGGTATCATCTAAAATATGATCTGAAAAAAAAGCATAAAGGTAAATATGTATAAATCAGGAATTATCAAATTGATATTCTATTATATCAGACTCTGGAACCACTGCCTTTTCATTGGTATCCTTCATAAAAAGGTCCATGGCATGTATTAAGGTTTGTTTAAACCATTTTTCACCCGCCTAATTCTCTGACAAAGCTTGCTTGTGAAACTGAGTTATTGACAAGTTCCTTATTAGTTTTGTTGTTAAGGAGGAATCAGATTCCAATCTCTGGTTAGATTTAACTAAGCGTGACTTCTGAAACCATAGTTGTTAATCTAACAGCAGTTAGGAAGGGGTGTGTGTGTGTGTGTGTGTGTGAGAGAGAGAGAGAGAGAGAGAGAGAGAGAGAGAGAGAGAGAGAGAGAGAGAGGGAGGGAGGGAGAGGGAGGGAGAGGGAGAGACAGAGAGAAATATGCTTTGATACTAGATCAATTGTTGTCCTGGAAGTATATATCTGTGAAAGAAGCTATCTGCTCCTTTGTTTTTACGGCAAGCAAATTTAAGTTCTACATCTGATAGATTGATTATGTGCCATCAAGTCATTTTTGATTGCTGTCAACCACATGGACAGCGTTTCTTGACGATGAACTGTCTCTAACTTGGTTTTTCAGGTGTCCCAACAGTACAGTACTGTAAATCAGTCCATCAAACTTACTGTTGGTCATCTTCTTTCCTTTCACCTTTCTCGGAATTAGAACCTTTTCTAGAGATCTAAATCTTCCAATGTTGTGTCTGAAGTAAGATAATTGGAGTCTAGACATTTATACCTTGAGTGCTTTCAGAACTCTTGGTTCATTTATTTAATGATAAGGTTTGTTTTCTTGACTGTCCATAGTATACTCAGGAGTTTTTTTTTAACATCAAAGCTCAGAGGCTTTCAATAAGCTGAATTACCTGAATGATAATAGGGTACGTTCTGATCTGGATAGAGGCAAAACCACTACGTCTTTCTCTATGATACAATCTTGCTTTTCTTAGCAAAACACCTGTCTGACTTATTTTAGTTTTCCATAAACAATAGGTAATTAGTGACTGGGAATCAAAAAGGTTGTGATTTGGTTTTATTGTTCTGTTCTCAATGTCTGGTGGCCATTGGATTACTTTGAATATTCTACTGTGGACTTCTTCAACCTGTTTATTTATTTACTTGTCGTATAAGCTGCTCCAGTCATATTAAGTGGATAATTTGTGGTAAACAAATGCTCAAATTCAAAAACTGGGTTGAAAACATGCAGGATAAATATCAGCCAAAATCTAAACTATAATTCAGTACAATTACAGTATATATAACAAAGCTACACATTCAAAGAAAAACCAGATTGGTATAGTGGTATAGGCATCAGGCCTGAAACTGGGGGACTGTGGGCTCTAATCCTGTTTTAGCCACAAAACTAGCTGATGTTGGGCCAATCTCTCTCTTTCTCCCTCTCCTTCTCCCTCCCCCTCTCCCTTTCCCTCTCCCTCTCTCTCTCCCTCTCTCTCCCTCTCTCTCCCTCTCCTTTTCCCTTTCCCTCCCCCCCTCTCTCTTTCTCCTTCCAAAATCTTGCCACGTAAACTGCATGGACATGTACTAAGGGTTGCCAGGAATCAATACTAACTTAAAGGTCCTAATAGATAAATAGAAATTCCAAACCAAAGAACCAACACATTGTATATAGAAATAATTATTATAGTTCTGCCTCAAGGTATAATGGAACCTCCAAAGCTTTTAAGTCTTTCTGAAATTCAGGAGAGAAGCTTATAATAGTGATAAAGGCTGATAAATGTCTATTTAATCTGGTTTCCCTAAGGACCATTTAATCCATCAGGCCCAAAGGAACAAGGACTATTAGAAGCCCCCATGTTATCTCACAATGAATTAATTCATTCCCTTCCGATAATGTGAGCATTGGAAGATATGTCTTCTAGGTTTTCTTTGGGAATGCAAAAATTTGACCTGATTTTACTAAATAGATTTACTTAGATGTCACTGGAGCCAGCAAAATATAAATATTTTATAATTGGCTTTTAATCTATAATTAGATGGAATAAACAAATGAACATAGATGTGTCCAAAGATTAGAAAAGTCATCTAGATGGATGATATAGGTTATTGCATTTGATTATTCTGAAATATATGGTGGTATTTTGCAAGTAGGAATAAAATAGAAGTTAAAAGTATTGATTATTTTGTTGCATTGTGTGAATGAAGTTCATTAATGTACCTATAAGTTGTTTTTCGCAATAACAGATTTTGTTGGATTGGTATTGGAAACTAAAGGCAATTCTAGTGATTTACACAGTAGTTGATTAAGTCTGAAAACTACAGAAATTGTTATGCTAAAGGTAGGATTCCTGAGAAAATTCAGTTCACTTTCTGCCATTTTTTATGTAACAGAAATTATATTTTAAGTGTTTTTAGTGATCAGATTTTTTGTTTCTGTAATGTACTCAATTCTATAAAATATGGGGGCAAATTGAGGCAGAAAACTTTGTTAAAAATCCAATAGTATTATTATCTTACTTATTTTGTTATATCTACTTTCATTTTTATTACCAACCCAGCATTACTCTGAATATAATGTAGAACAGCTTAGCTTTTTTCTAATGCTTATTATCTGGACACTGACAGGCATACAATGAAGGGCAGTAGGAAACAAATATTTCTTTAATCTTCTTATTAGTCTCAACCAATATGCCATTACGCCTTTTTCACAGCAAGAATTATGACACTTCATTATTGTTTTTATTACTCCAGGCTAGTATCCACAATGATGTTCTTTTTCAGAGCAAAGCTGTCCAATATATCTTTCTTTCTAATTGTCCTGTTTATTTATAGTGCATTGATTTAATAGCAAAATTGCCTATTCTTTTTCCTCAGGTAATTTCCACTGACCATATTTTAAGAAATCTACTATTCCTATCAAGATTGTACTGTTTATGGAAGTAGCGTATGGGATATGCAGTGAGGTTTAGGGAAGAAGGAGTTTGTTTATAAATGACTTGCTAGCTAAAATTTTGGTTTCTGTGATCATCAATAAAATTGGAGTACTTAACAATGCAAGAAAGGGTGATTTGAATGCCATTTACCTTGGGTTGAAGTAAAGATAAGATTTGAAGATATTAAGTTAGAAAGATTAATGCATATATAATGCCTAATATCTACTTGTGACTTAGGGGATGTTTGTGTTTTCTGTCTCTGTCTCTGTCTCTTTCTTTCTGTCTCTTTCTCCCCCCCCCCCCCCCAGAGTTGAGACAAAAACTAAGATCCATCCTTCCTTCCTTCCTTCCTTCCTTCCTGCCTGCCTGCCTGCCTGCCTGCCTGCCTGCCTGCCTGCCTATCTGTCTGTCTGTCTGTCTGTCTGTCTGTCTGTCTGTCTGTCTGTCTGTCTATCCAGTGGTGGGATTCAAATAATTTAACAACCAGTTCTCTGCCCTAATAATTTCTTCCAACAACCAGTTCACGAAATTGCTCAGAAAGTTACCAACCAGTTCTCCCAAACTGGTGCGAACTGGCTGAACCCCACCACTGTATCTATCTATCTATCTGTCTGTCTGTCTGTCTGTCTGTCTGTCTGTCTGTCTGTCTGTCTGTCATCTGTCTCATGATGCCAAGACTAGTTATGTCTGTGATTGGGCTCTAGTTGTTTGTGAAGTTGAGAATATCAGTCTGTGGAAGATTGTGGAAGATTGGAACAGACAACAGTGAGTCCCCCTGCAATTTCCATCACCAGATGAGAGCATCTTTCTATTAAACCTGCACGGTTCCATCCCAGGCCTTTCAGTGACTTGGCACAGAAACAGATTTGGCATCATGGATTCACTTCTTGCTTTGTGTGGTGATGTGGAAAGGCTGCAAATGATTCGCATCATTTGCATACTGATATCAGTACGCAAACTGGATTATTTGCATAATTATGTAATTGCACAATGACATTAATCACTGTGGAAATTTGTTCAGTTTAAAGCAATGTTTATTATATAAAAGTCTACTAAATGCAAATGTCACTGTACATACAACCAGAATAGTGTCCTGTGTTCCTTTTCAAACATCTTTCTCATAGATACTGCTAAAAACCAATGGATTTATATTTGAAATGATCACATTCCAGTCAGATTTATTTATAATCAGGAAGAGAGTATTTTATTTATTTATTTATTTATTTATTTATTTATTTATTTATTTATTTATTTATTTATTTATTTATTTATTTATTTATTTTGGTTTATATGCTGCCCTATTTCCCAATGGACTCAGGGCGGCTCACAATAATAAAAACACAAGCCACAAAACAAAGTTAAAATCTAAAATCTAAAAAAATTAAAATTTAACCCTTAAAACCCCATCAGTCCGGGTCGAGGGATTTGAAAAGCCAAGTTTTTAATTCACGGCGGAAGGTGCGAAGGTCAGGCACCAATCGGAGCTCCAAGTTGATTCCAGAGAGTGGGCGCACCCACAGAGAAGGCTCTACTCCTGGGGGCCACCAGCCAATACTGTCTAGCCAATGGCACCCTGAGCAGGCCCTCTCTATGGGCACGGACCAGGTGATGGGATGTCGTTGCTGGCTGTAGGTGGTCTGCCAAATATCCTGGGCCTAAGCCATGTAGGGCTTTTATTTATTTTATTACTATATTTTAAAAATGGAGCAAAGTTGCTATGGGATAATTTGAACCAACAGTGCTGGATTAATTTGAAATTATGATGTTGGTCATATATATGATGATTGGTTTATGTTAATACATGTGTTCTTCAGAGTTTATTTTATAGGGGTACAGTATAACCAGTCTAGATATATTGGTGTCCCCCAGTTGTTTTGAGCTCCCCCAACTCTTGCAATTTGCAATGAAGGTTGGGTTGAAAAATGTTGTCTTGAATGTCCATATCCCAAAACCTAGGGGATTTAAAATTGCCTATTTCTGTTATGTAGAATTTGTAGTGTTTAAGGGACAGGAATACAATTCACTTTAGTGAATCCAACGTTTTAAGAATGTTCATTTTTCTTTCTTAACAGGCCTTCATAATTAGTTTTCAAGTCTTGCTTATTCTATATATGAGTCATACAAAAGGCAAGGATTCTGAGACAAGGGAGTAGATTAGAAGTTTCAATTAATGTTGGAAAGGACTCTTGGGAAATATTGGGGATGATCTTCCTGGCCTCCAAGATATGCTGGGTTTTGATCATTTTTTTTTCTTGTATATGTTTCATCTTCAAATCTGTGAGAATAAATGCCCATTTATGCAGGCAGCAGTGCAGAATTTTAATGGCAGTTAACATATCTGGAGGAACATATCTGCTACAAATAGAGAACCTAAATATTTATATTTCAGTGAGAAACCAGTACATGTTTATCTTATTTTTTCCAATATCTATAAAGAACCCAAAAACTAAAAAAATAAGTTTACAGAAATCAGCCTTAACTTGTGATCATTCTTTCTTTTTTGCTTAGTGCACATTTATTTCATATGTATGTCACCATTTAGCTGAAATTGTTAAGAGTAAAACATCTGGCAAAATAATTAAACCCCTTAAAATATGAGCAAATTAACAAGGAATAAAAATCAATAACAGCATTTAAACTGCTTACCAAAGCATACACATAGAACCAAGTGGCATTGTAACAGAATCAACATTAGTTATGTCTATGGAGATTTTCAGTCATCCAGGTCGTGGTCTTCCTAAAGGTGCTTTTTCAAGAGGCAACTGGATTTTCTGGTTTTTCTTTGAAGATGTTTCACTTTTCATCCAAGAAGCTTTTTCAGCTCTGGCTGGATGGTGGAGTATGGAAGGATTCAGCAATCCATCTGCATTTAAAAAACAAAGGCCACTCTTTTGAAGACAGCAAAGTCCACATTTTACACACAGAGGACTGCTAGTTTGAAAGAGGGATCAAAGAGGCCATCTATGTCAAAATTGAACAGCCCTCTCTCAACAGAGGGGGAGGGATATGACATCATCTATCTCCAGTCTACAACACAGTCCTTTCAACACTTCTAAGAAAGCTCCATAACCATTTGCACCATTCAGGTGATCCTGATGACACAGATGAACCTCTAGATGGCCTTAACCCTGTTAAAAGAATGCAAATGACTGACTGTCTGCAAAGAGTATAAATCCTTCCATTCTCCACTATCAAGCCAGAGCTGAAGAAACTTTTTGTAGAGAAGTGAAATGTATTCAAAGAAAAACCAGAAAGTCCAGGGTTTTTTTTTTTTTTTTTTTAAATTGATTTATATGCCGCCCTTCTCCGAAGACTCAGGGCGGCTTACAATGCGTTAATCAATAGCCTTCATACTTTTGTATATTTATACAAAGTCAGCTTATTGCCCCCACAAACTGGGTCCTCAATTTACCTACCTTAGAAAGGATGGAAGGCTGAGTCAACCTTGAGCCTGGGGATTCGAACTAGCAGTAATTGCAGACAGCTGGGTTAAATTACAGTGCTTTGTCTGCTGAGCTATGCAGGCTCTATCCAGTTGCCTCTTGAAAAAGAACCTTGGGACAACATTAGTTATATTTCTTCAAAGAAGCCAAATACTTTTGGAAGGTGGAATGGACCACAAGAATATGACCAACAGAATAAAATAAGAGTCACAGTTGATCAGAGTAAAACAAGCTATAAAATCACATAACTATTAAAAATAAAACTGTAATGAGACACTTGCAGACTAATTTCAAGTTATTAAGCATCAGGTAGACACAACTTTCCTGTTGCTTCAAACTTTACATCTTCTATACTCCTAATGCAGACTAACAAATATATGTTCTAAGCATGAATATTTTATAATTATGAATTCACTCTTACCATGTACACTCTTACCACCCAGTTTGACATTCAAGACTCTGGGGAGGGGATTAATGGGAGACTTTTTCTCCGAGTAACAGGAATTGTTTTCAGAGACCAAAACCCATGCATGCATGATTTGAAGAGTCCTTTCATCCTGGGATTCCCCTTTTTGTGAGGGAGATATCAAAGTTGTCAAGAGCTTGGATGGCATTCTGGTTGTAATTGACCTTTCTCCTAAAAGTAGTTCATTTGCTGCCATCATGGTTTTCCTTCCTTCCTTCCTTCCTTCCTTCCTTCCTTCCTTCCTTCCTTCCTTCCTTCCTTCCTTCCTTCCTTCCTTCCCTTCATTCCTGAGATATTCTATCTGCATATTCTCCATATTCTCTTGTCATGATGTCTGTCTAATCATCTCAAAGATATCTAGTTCACAGCATTTTTAAGAAGGACTTTTTCATACTGATGAATCTTAAATTTTATCTCTCTTGTATGTACCATCCACAGTCCAATCATGAAACTGAAAAGACTAATGCTTCCTTGGAGCAAGGGCTTTCCTGCTATGTCACCATTAACTTAGGTAACTCATAATAACTAATAATTCTTCCTAACTATTTGGCTGGAATGGCCTGTCTTCAGCAGGAAGCCCTATGATTCTGTTTCTACTCAGATGTCAACTTTCCAAGCTACTTACAGCTACCATTGCCACTGGTTGCCAAATACTTCCCATCCAGCTCTCATTTCTGAACCCTTGTTTTTTTTCCAATAAATATAAGCTGAACATTATTTCTTGAAGAGGCAACTAAATCATACCAAGACCTCCTTATGTATTCTGCTGCCTGCTGCCTGTCACCACCAGAAAGCGCCCCCTTTGTAGCTGTTGGAAACTGTTTTTGACTTGTGGCCAGGCTTTATCCACAGAACTATTTAAAAAACAAAACAAAACTGGATGTCAAATTTATTATCCTGCTTCCTATACTTGCACAGATCAATTCCACACAGCTTCCACAGATATATAGACTTCAGAGTGGACAGTGATCTTATTTTACTGTTCCTTTTCCCCTCCAGTCCATGGGCCAGTCTTCACACTTTGCATTCCTTCTTAAATCTCTATTTCTCACTAAATTCATGTTCTCTCCCCCCTACCTCAAATACTCTGGGAAGGCACTCTAATTTCTTCCTTATTTACCATCAGCTGGCATTATATTCCCCTTTTTCTTTAATGAAATAGAGCTTTCTCTCCAACCAACTTATTTGAAAGATCTTGTTACATTTTAACCATAAGCTTCTTAATGGAAGTAGCCATTATATTTGCTTTCATTATATAGCTGGACTACTGAATATTATTGATTGAATATAGAATTTCTGTGGAAACCAAGTAGTGAACCTTACATTTGGATGCTTAATGAAAAACTGTGGAAAATAAATTGGTAATGATGCTGAGTAATCCAGTCAATGTAAGAGCTTCACTAAGAGGATAATATGTGATCAACTATTTGTTTTCTAGCATTAGAACATCTGGTTTGAAAAAGGACATTCTGCCTGACCTGGGAAGACATTTTCCCTCTTCCTTAATTCAACCCTTATCATCTAATTACAAATCAAATGCACAGCTTCCCACTGATGATTATTCATAATGAGATACATCATCCCTAGGCAGGGGTGGGTTCTAAATTTTTTTATTACCGGTGCCATGGGCGTGGCTTATTTTGTGGGCATGGCTTGGTGGTGGTGGTGGGGGTAATGTGACTGGGCATAGCAAACTTTTTTTTTTAACTTTTAAAAGCATTTTTTTTCCCTACAACCTCTTTGGCCAAAGAGGTTGTAGAAAAAATGCTTTTAAAAGCCTCTGATGATCCTAGCTGAACCACACAATCTTCAGAGGCTTTTTTTTTTACTTTTAAACGCATTTTTTTCTGCTGAAAAAATGCTTTTAAAAGTTAAAAAAAAAGCCTCTGATGAGGTGGGTGGGGTAAGCGAGTGGAGACCGGGCCGAGGACTGGTTCGGGGGTGTGGCCTGCCAATGTTATTACCAGTTCTCTGAACTACTACAAATTTTTACTACTGGTTCTTGCGAACTATTGCAAACTGGGAGCAACCCACTGCTGTCCATAGGGAGATGCATCTGCATTGAAACTGAAGTGAGGTCCTTCAACTCCATGTTTGTTTGTGATAATGTATATTTTGACTTCTGTACAAGACTAGTGCATTACTTTGGGATAAAAGCTTAAATATTAAATGCTAAATGTTTCTATATGTCCACATAGTGGTTTGGTCCATACAACAGAATGGACTTTTCATGCTTTCATCCAGTGGTGGATGAAACTGGTGAATGCTACCAGTTTAACAACCGGTACAGTGATCGCACACTTTGATAAAGATAAAGGTAAATAAAGCGCAGGGGTGGGTGGGTGGGCTGACCTGATCATCAGAACTACCAGTTTGCCCGAACCGGTAGAATTCCAGTCTTGCTTTCATCTTCAAGAAAGTGATAGCAATATATCCACCAGCCAAATATCCTGGCTTTTCTGCTCTAGAATCCTGATCGATTCTTCTTTTAATAAACACATGGATTATTAGAATGACATCCACAAAAATAAGACCTGAATGATGAGTTATGTCACATGATGCTTTCTAGTGAATAAACAAGTTATGTATTACCTGCAATCTTTAGCTATAATTCAGAGCACATACTGACTTCTTGTGTCCTTGAATCCTAGTGAATGCTTATGAAAACCAAAATACATTCAAAGAGTAAAGTAATTGCTAAAGGGAGCAAGTCTTCCCCACCCCCACACTCCCAATGATTTAATACATGCTACTTGGAAAGTAAGTTCCTTGAAACAAATATTTAGGATTGTGCTATTAACAGATGTATATCCAACTTCATCCACTCTCAGAAATTCCTGATTTTTCATGTTTAGAATGAGAAGAATTGGTATATTTGCCCTGTGGTATTGGGAGAAAAAATCCAATCCAGTCCATGGATAAAAAGACCTCAGAATAGAATCAGCATTGTGGCTAATAATTTTAATAGGGCTCTAAACCATATTAAAAACAGTGTTTAGTTTAATTCCTCAGGGTGATACCAATGACTTGCTTAAAGATGAAGACATTCAGATGGAATGGTCAATCTGTTTCACTTTAATCCCCAAGGTTTCTTTTCATTCTGAGACTTGCCCATCCACATATAGCTTCAGAGTGATTGAATAGGTTCTTTGTATTGAAATGTGTAATAGTCTGTTCCTCCAGACTCCAGTTGTTCTTCCTTTTTGCCTCAGTACACAGCATGCACACTGATTTTAGTTCTAGAATTAATCCCAAGGGTTGCTTAATCTTCCAAACCTTTCTAAATAATCCTGTCTATTTTTCACTTTGATGTCTAGTTCATGCATTCAAGGCTAGAATTCACTTTTTTAAAAAAAGCAAAGCAAACATGATTTTGTTGCTTCTTTTGCTCAGTTTAGACCAGTTTATCTTGTACTTCCAAAGAGGAAGTATTAATCTTTGGAAAAGTGCCCATTGTGTGCAAGGTTAGTTTGGAGGGTTTTCTCCCCCATCCACCCACTTTTTCAATTTTTGATATCTCACAAGAGGCTTGCAACATTCATTTGAATGATGAGCGATAAAGCTAGGAATTTATTTGGGAAGCTGCCACCAAAACCCCTGAGCCAGAATAACTATTCAGTCACATTTTAAGTCTCTCTCTCTCTCTCTCTCTCTCTCTCTCTCTCTCTCCCTCTCTCTCTCTCTCTCTCTCTCTCTCTCTCTCTCTCCCTCCCTCCCTCCCTCCCTCCCTCTCTCTGGTGTGTGTGTGTGTGTGTGTGTATTTTGGTCTGAGCCAGGTTTGTTTTCCCAGTTTAGAAAATCTTTCCCCTTTGTTGAAGTGCATTTTATAGTGTATGTATAGTATATGTAAGTGTCCAAACGTTTTCTCAGTTTATGTAATTGTTTAGTGTGTGTATAGTTGGGACAACAATAACTACAACTCATTTCAATTATATCTCATCTAAGGTGAGAAGACTCAGAGAGGACAAAAAGAAACCAATTGAGCTACTAAAAACCATATTAAAGCAGAAAAAGCATGCCCCAGCATGGAAAGCAATAATCTGTATCACAAGTGACCTCATTATCTATGGCAGTGATGTTTTTAGTGGCACAAATTTGGTTTTATTTCTTGTAGCTCTATAAACTTGTGAAGTAAAACTATGTAACCTAAAACTAATTGTTCAACTGTTATGGCAATTTTAGTACAAATTCTTAAAGTTTTTCTCTACTCACGTATAGTAGTGGCATATATTGGATTGTTTACAAAGTATAGTAAATGATGGGGGAGGGAGTTTGATAAACTTGCAACCCTGGAAAGGGAGGTTTTGTTCAAGTTGCATTTGCTTACATGCCATAATTTCAACTTGACAAGAAGATAAATTACCCATAACTTCATTTTGACAGATTGGTCTTTCCAGAATTTGTCTGGATACTCTGCCAATATGCAAATAGTGGGAATGATTTCATATTTGCCAAGTATCTATTAAGACGCAGTAATTTACTTGAATCTATTCAGTATACTCCTATTAATAATAAAGATGGGGGGGAGGGTAAACAACATGCTAGCATAATAAGCATTATACTCTAAAACTGGCATGTCCAACCAGCATATGACCATGGTTGCATATGACCATGGACAGCTAGTAATGGTCTGTCTGCATATGACCATGGACAGCTAGTAATGCAGTCCCACAAGATCGTATTTTAACATTACATAGTAGAGCGACATATATCAACTAAATTATATATTTTATATGTGGCTCAAGACAATGCACTCAGTGTATTACAGTTAATATGGCCAAGGCAAACTTGAAGTTTGGACACTCCTGTTCTAAATTCTTCAGTGATTGAAGGAAATGCAGAAGTAAATTTAAATTAACAAGTTCAGATTCACAGGATTCTACTATATGGTGGGACTTGGTTTTGGAGTTCTGATTTCATTTTCAATATGATCCTCTTAACACAAAAGCATATTCTGGATGATTTCCAGAAGTAAGATGTAAGATGGATGTAAGATAAGATCACCTTTATTGTCATTTTTTTTTCTGTGAGCACACTGGCTCACTTTAAAAATGAAATTCTATTGCCTGCTCTCAAAAGAAAGTATGCATTTACCCATACACATACATAGCACACAAATACACTATATGTATATATGTATATATATATGTGTGTATGTGTATGTATATATGTATATTCATATATAACAAGGTAACAAGGATAACAGATTATGAGGAGGATGTGTAGCAATGATGGGTTGCCCCCGGTTAGGACTGCTTCTATAGAACTGGTAGTAAGACTGGCGGGAGGCTCCGTCCACTGATCCTAACATCATCAGAATGCGTCATCTTCTCCATGCGCAGAAGAGCACATGTGTGCGGCCCCATTGCAAACCGGTAGTAAAGGTAAGTAGAACCCACCCCTGATGTGTAGCTTTCCAGACAATACTATGGACCCTGCCCAAGCATTGCTCATATCAGGGGTGGCTTTCACTTACCTTTACCACTGGTTCACCTTGCACATGCACTCTCGCTTCGCGCATGTGCTGTCAGCACATGTGCCCAGCCTTCCATGCATGCACTTTGTTTGTTTGCATGCCTTCCATGCAAGTGCCCAGCCTAGAAAATGTGCTTAAATTGTACAACTTTGAGCTGGGGAGGATGGGCTGGCCCACCAGTGATCTCTGCTAATGGTTCGAGTGAAACACTCCGAACCGGATGAATACCACCTCTGGTTTATATGTTATGTCCTAGTTGGAGGAACTATGGTACAAATTGATTTATGTATTCAACATATGCATTGATTATAATGTTTTAACATATTATAGTTGTTCATGTTTATGTATCAGAGAATTGTCAGGAAGAACATGGGACAGAATTTCTATAGCTTCCATCCAAACATGAAGGAATTAGGCCATGTAGTTCTGACCAAAGAATTATAAATACCTTGAATGGAGGACCAATGAGGTAGCCATGGATTGCAAAAACATTTTCTTATTTTGAGAAAATTCCTAAATAACCTACCGAAAATATTAAAAAGTTTATCTGATGTAGCTTCATTTGATTTCTTTTCATTTAATTTAACTTTGTAAAAAGCAGCAACTCATCCATTTTTCCTTTTTGTTCAAAGACTAATTATCAGTTTTAATCTTTTGCTCTATCTAAAGGCAAGGCTATCTCTTCCAGTAAGTTTTCAAGGATGCTAAATTTAAGCTTAATTGAATGAAAAAGGGTTGCATAATCTTCTAGGACATTTGTCTCTTAGAAACCTTCATCATTTTAGCAGAAATACAAGTTACTATGGAAAGTCTTATGGGAGTACTTTGCTTCTTATTCCCTGGTTTCCTGTAGTATTTTTTTGCAGTTTGAATGAAAGTGGCATTTATCATACTCATGTCACTAAGGGGAAAAAAAAGAGAAACTAAGAAGAGGCAAAAGCAAGGAAGTTATAATGATGGATAATATTTTAGACTCTTTTGATTACTTCTCAGTTGGCACCAAAGTCAGCCAAGAACAACAGGAGGTTAACTGTGAAACCAGTAATGACAGAGAGAGTGTTTCAATGTTTGATATTTCATACCATTCTCTGTGCGTAACATTTTTGATTTGCTTTGAGTTCCTGCAATTTAAAACTAAATTAAGATTATACATAAACAAATTAAAATATTTGTATTTTATTGGTAATCATTTCATTCTTTGTACATTGGAAGGCTGATAACCATTATTTAGTTAGTTAGTTATTTGATATTATGGTTTGTTGCACAGTACGCCAGGTATTTAGATTAATTTTTGCTATTTTTATCCATCAATCCAGTCCTTCCCAAAGATAGACAGATATTGTTCTTTGATGATATTATAAGTATTGTTACAAGATATAAGCTGTTCTGAGTAAAGCTACTTTTTTGCAATTGACTGATGGTGATCTTGTTTATTATTTATGCATCTTATACTTATATTTATTTATTTATTCTGTTGATTTTTATGCCTTTGTTGTGATTTTGGGTGTAAAACATTACAGTTATGTTTTTTTAAAAAATTCTCCTAGACAGCCGAATGTCTTATGGTCAAGAGTATGGTCATATTTTAGCTTTTTATCTGCTGATGTATCCTGCATTTGAAAAAAAAAATACTATGGGATCAATAATGAAGTTGTTTTTATTTCTACTCAGAAATACAACATGTTGAGTTCAAAAGGTTTCACTTAAGAATATCCCTATTCCTAACATTACCGTAATTTATAATATTTATCAAACAATTTAACTGAGTGGGCCTTAATTGTCAACCTCTCTCTCCCCCTCCCTTTCCCATCCTCCAGCTTGGTACTTTTGTAGGAGATACCCAATTGGTATAGCAGGAAAAAAGCTGGAGTAGGAATGGAGATACCCAGGTTCTGATCCTTCTTTAGGCTCAGAAGTTAGCTAGGTGACTTTAGGTCAATCATTCACTAGCAATTTTTTCCTGGAACATCAAAACATCTATTTAGTAATCTGCAGTTGACTAGCATGATGGATTATATTCCATAACATTCATGAAAATCTTCATATTGCAATGGGTTGTTTAGGAGATGTAGATGCAGATGGAGAGAGAGACAGAGAGACAGAGAGAGAGAGGGAGGGAGGGAGAGAGAAAGAGGGGAGAGAGAGAGGGAGGGAGGGAGGGAGGGAGAGAGAGAGAATTATGTTTATCTGATGCAAGGTTTTGGCAAGTTAACAAATGCAACATAAATATAACACCTTAGATTCTGATTGTAAAAATGGAAAGCAATTTGCAGTTGAAGTAACTGTAGCCTTTTTTCTGCATATTCTTTAAATAAGATATTCTAATTGACTTCATTTTCTTATTTTAATAAAATTTTTGCTACTGTGACTTTCTAATTATATTGCTTAGCTGAAAAATATTCATGCATGCCTGTTTTATGCAACAATAGATACATCTCGGTTAGTGAATTTATAAATCATCTTAATGCTGAGTAAAGAATTACTTTGATTGTTTACTTACATAATCTGGTAATCTGGTATAAGAAGGAAGTGCAGCTAAAGGTAACATTGGTTTGACTGAAAAATCTGTTCATTTTCCTTTTTTTAAAAAAACCAATATTCTGAAATGTTGGATGTAAGACTGAATAAGCCCAACAACAAAAGCTAAACTGGGAACATTTTCATTTTTGCATATATACGGTGAGCATCAGTTGTGATCACATGTATAATTTTTTAGTGTATGAACATATTTTGGGGTAATCATTATGTGCACTTCGTCGTGCAGTGCATTTTTAACTTTCTTGATGTGCTATTAATCTAGGAGATTAATATTCTTTTGCTCTAATTCTAGGTCTTATTTCACTTGTAGAAATAAGTTGAAGCTTTGCCATAGCAAACTGAATTTGTCAGATTTCAAATCCAAGGATGTTGCAACATAACCTTATGCTTAGGGTTCAAAGGTTGAAAGTTGAAAGATCACTCAAAGCAGTTTGCTTTATAATCTCTTGAATATAGCAGGCCACTGTTATTTATAAAGCAATTTTGCTAGATATTGTTTTTGATGAGCAAATGTTTCTGTAATTTTTTCAATGAAATGTTGAATAGGAGTTTTTCTCCCATCAAAAACACTACCAAGGCTACATCGTAATGCCCCTCTGCCCCCGTTTCTTAATACTATAATTTTTATTGAGTTTTCAAAAAGTACTTATGATACCATTTGGAAATGAAACATAACAATTCCATTGTAAACTATTCTAAAAGGCTGAATACATTAGAAAAGCTAAAAAATGCAAACTCTGGTGGAAAAAGGCTAAAAATGAAAATAAAGAACTGATTATTGTACTCTTTAGGCCTATTCTGCAGCTGCCGTTGGAGCAGTTGTAAGAATTTTCAAGAGTTTCATATTCCATATATTAGCACAGTGTAACTCTGAAAGTTTATTGTTTCTTTTCCTTGGATAACATAAAAGAAGACGACATTGATCATTAAATCCATGCACTAGGAAATATTTACTATAATTTTCCAAATGATCAAGAAATACGTTATTTGTATTCACCAACTGCTTGGAATATGCAAATCTTTCCCTACACTTTACAATGCCATTTCTATCCATATGTTCCTATTTTTAAGTTCCTTGGCAACAGGGTAGAACTTTCATAATTGTGAAAGGGCTTTACGAAAAGCCTATACTTCTTTTATGCTGTCTATAAACAGAGAAAATTAAGAATGGATATCATGGAAATATACATAAAGTTTTTAAAAATATAATAATGAAAACAGGAAACATTAGCACAATGTAATGTAGCACTATCTGGTATGTGTCACTAATCTCTAAAAAAAGAATAAAATGGAACAATGGGAGTGAAGAAAGGATAGGTTTGTTTAAAAAAAAGTGTTTTATTTTTTACACAAAAAAACAAAGAAACAAACACACAGTGTATTTTTTCTGAATAGAGGATTTTCCGGTTCACAAATTTAAACAGTTTTTAGTCATTTCAACTAAATTTTCAATTTATATATTCCCTTTTTGCCATAATATTTATTCTATTTTTTTAAAACCAATATTACTCTTCATCCTAACCTCTAATCTTAATCAAATTCAATTCTTCCCAAGAAAGGATAGTTAAGGGAAAGTATTTCAATGTTAAATTGGGCTAAGGATTAGTATATGTATTGTGGATTCTCCAATCATTATAGATAAAGGTAATCCTCAACATACAACAATCCATTTAGTGACCGTTCGAAGTTACAACAGCACTGAAAAAAGTGACTTATGTTCACTTTTCATGGCTGTTGCAGCATCCCCATGGTCACGTGATCAAAATTCAGATGCTTCTCAACTGACTCATATTTATGATGGTTGCAGTGTTCTGAGGTCATGAGATCCCCTTTTGGGATTTTTCTGACAAGCCAAGTCAATGGGGAAGCCAGATTCACTTAACAACCGTGTTGCTAACTTAACAACTGCAATGGTTCACTTAAAACTGTGGCAAGAAAGGTCATAAAATGGGATAAAACTTACTTAACAAATGTCTCACTTAACAACAGAAATGTTGGGCTCAGTTGTGGTCATCAGTCGAAGACTACCTGTAATAGGTGCATTTAAACTTTTGATGTTGGGGATGCTTTCATAAGAATGCTCCAAAGGAAGATGGACTTTCATTTGAACATTGCCATAGCGGGAATGACCAACCCCCAAAAACTTGTTTACTCAAAACATTGTCTATTTACCAATATTCTCTTACTTTCCAGAATGCTCCCTGGTTACTCCCAGTATCTTTATCTTTTTCTGGGCATACAGCAGAGGTGAGTTTCAGCAGGTTCTGACCAGTTCTGGAGAACCAGTAGCGGAAATTTTGAGTAGTTCGGAGAACCAGTAAAAACCAGGTCTGACTGGCTCCGCCCCCATCTATTCTCTGCTTCCCGAGTCGCAGCTGATCTGAGGGAAATGGAGATTTTGCAGTAACTTTCCCCTGGAGTGGGGAGGGAATGGAGATTTTACCGTATCCTTCCCCTGCCATGTCCACCAAGTCACGCACACCAAGCTATGCCATGCACATCAAGCCACGTCCACAGAACCAGTAATAAAAAAATTTGAATCTCACCACTGGCATACAGGAATACCTGTGAATAATGGTCTTGACTGCAGAAAGTCACACATTTATGGGAATCTTTTTAAAAGATGAATTATGAGGCAAATAGCTCAGTAGGCTTTAAGGGAGAAGTTGATAGGCACTCTGATGTCCACAAGCAATAGCATGGAAATCCCCCAAACTCTGAGATTGTATTGAAGACTTCATAGAAACCGTGGTGTTTGAAGATTCTCTTTCTATGTTTTGTGAAAGTAGGCATGATGGCATGTGGAAGTCATTTGTTCCATGATCATAGGAAAATTATGTGTGTTTTTTTAAATAATCTGGGAAGAATTGCAGAAGTTGATATCGGGCAATTTCAATAGGAATCATGGTTTGAATTTAGTTGTTTAATAGTTTTGGTACCTCCCAAATGTCCCAATGCACTTCTTTGCTCAAAACGTATCAAATGCATTTTTAAACTTTATTTTACAAGTAGCGTAGTTTACATGCTGTTTTAAAGCAGCCCTCAATTTAATGCTCTTTTAAAAGGGAAGACTCTGGTAAACGCACAAGTCAGATAGAAGTGACCGAAGCGTGAAAATGCACAAATGAAGACTGGAAATGAAGACTAGAAATAGTCTGCCTGTTGCTAACGCACAGCCATCACCTTCAAATGGCACTGTGCTTTGCAATTGTAATGTATAAGCGGCATGGCCTTGAGACTATCTATTGCAGTGTGGCCTTGATGCTGTAACAATAGCAGCAAGATGGCCTTGAAAATGGAACGTTCATAGTATGACACACATTAATTGACACTGTGCAAAAAGGGTTTTTTTTTTAATCATCTCAGCTTTGTTACACCTTTAGTCTTGTTTTTACAGCCTTCCTTTGAAAGGACTAATGAAAAAAGATCAGGCAACACTTATCAGTGCAAGGTAATTCTGAAGATACCGTTTTTTAAAAATCCTTTTATGCAAAAATGATATTGGATGCTTTATTATTGATGCGATCTCTATTATTTAGTTGCTTTTGTAGATGTATGAGAAGTCGGTCTTGTAACCAGTTGAATCCTATTTCCTAGGATATTGTTCTTTTAGGTACATAAGAACAAATGGCTAAATAAGTTTGCTTTTAAAACGTTATAAAATATTAAAACGTTATAAAACATAAAATTAGATGGGAGAGTAAGATTGACCTTTTTATTCTTTTTTTTTATCAAAGTACCTGGCATATTAACACTAAGGAGATTATGCAATTAACTGACAACACTCAATATTTTAAAGGGACTTTCAAAGGTTAAATGATTTATTAAAATCAATATAAACTTTCTCACTATTCCCTTAAGTGATATCATTGACACTTACTCTTTCCTACAAATTGGTTGCAATATACAGAATTTGCAGGGTAGGCTTGATAAAAGATTGGGTGGAGAGCCGAAAGCACTAAGTTCAAATCCTTCCTCAGTCTGTTTCTCTGTCACCTCCTTAACTTTCAAATTTATTCATAAAAGCTTATGGAAAATCAAATTAATATAATTTGCCAAATGATGATGACCCAATATATCCAATTCTTATTGTTTAAGCTTTTTCAGAAGTTTGAATTTGTGGTCATTTGTTTAATTTAAATGTATCATTTCAGTTGTATTATTCAATACAAACTGACATTAAAAGTAAGCTAAAGTATTTTTAGGTCCCCACAGTTACTCCTCTCATAAAAAGGTAAAGGTTTCCCTTGCACATATGTGCTAGTCATTCCCGACTCAAGGGGGCGGTGTTCATCTTTGTTTTAAAGCCGAAGAGCCAGCACTGTCCGAAGATGTGTCTGTGGTCATGTGGCCAGCATGATTAAATGCCAAAGCCGCATGGAACGCTGTTATCTTCCCACCAAAGGTGGTCCCTATTTTTCTAATTGCATTTTTATGTGCTTTCAAACTGCTAGGTTGGCAGAAGCTGGGACAAGTAACGGGAGCTCACTCCATTACGCGGCACTAGGGATTCGAGCCGCTGAACTGACAACCTTTTGATTGACAAGCTCAGTCTCTTAGCCACTGAGCCACTCTCATAGGTTTAGTTTATTCAGGTGACTCTTGTTTTAGCTAACCTTGTGCATCCTTCAAGGCTAGTACCTGTCTCTCAGTCCTTTAGATTATGATCTCTCTGAATATAAATAAGTATGTTGATAAGGTTAATGTCTTTTGTGCTGGGTTTTTAAGTTGTTTTCATTTTTAAAATAGGTAGTTGAGGAGGGGGGGTTTGGTTGTTAAAAACTAGGTTACATTTGGCATCTGCATTTTATCAATAAAAAATATTAGTCATTTTATAATAAAACGGTAATATAGAAACAAGGATTGTTTACTGCTTGTGAACTAGAGAGCCAACAGCCAAAGCCCACACCTCTCTTGTATAACAAAGAAAACTATCCTGTGCCATACTTTTTAAATATTTTTTTGTTTTTCTTAAAAATAATGCATATTGTATCCTTTATTCTCCTCCATATATAATTTGTATGACACAAAAGATCGGAATGAAAGTTTCATCGTCCTTTGAATTTATTATTATTGGGTTCATCTTTCTCCTCATTAAAGGCTGATAACAGGATCTCGATGTGAGAAGTTATTCTATTAACCTTTAAGTGTCATACAAATTGTGTAGATGTTGATTTTCTTTTTCACAGCATTCAAGACTTTTCTGCATATAATTTACATCTCAAGTCAAATCATCTTAAAATAGCCCAGTGTATTATGCAGATAAATCTTTATTGCATAATTAATACATTGATTGATGCTCACACCAAGCTTCATTTTTATCCAGTGTTAGTACAAACTCATTTATTCAAATGGGAGACATAACAAACATTCACTTGTTTTTAATTTAAATATGGAAACAGACCCATCAGATACCATTGGGAGAATGCATGATATCAGGGTAATAACGAGTTTCTTCCTATGAAGAAATTGGAAATATTATTAGGAGGGTACTAACTTTATTGTGCAGTCAACTGAAAAGCTAAATACATTTATTTAGCTTTAGAGGCTAAAAATAACAGATGTCTCCTCAAGAGTAGCTGACAAGCAATGCATGAAAGTATTGCTCCATAAGTGAAGCATTATATCCACTAACTTGCATTTAAGACCACTGAGAAAGCTCTGTCCAATTTTCTTTGAGTTGAAAACATCTCTGGTTCCTTAAAAAATGAAAAGCAGACTGAATGAAAAGAAAAAAAAATTTAGCCCAAAGAGAGATAATTAATGGCATGCAATCCCAAACTGTGCTTACTTTTCCCACCTTACATGACTGTATATGTACAGGCAGTCCTTGACTTACAACAATTCACTTAGTGAACATTCAAAGGTACATCCAGTGATGGGTTTGCACCGGTTCTATAGAACTGGTAGTAAAACCGGCAGGAGGCTCCGTCCACCAACCCCAATGTCACGAAAACGCTTCTGCGCATGCGCAGAAGCTTCTGTGCTTGTGCAGAAGAGTGCACATACGTGCAAGCGTACGTTGGCTGTTATTCACAGTTACGACCTTTGCAGCATTCCCATGGTCATGGGATCAAATTTCAGATGTTTGGCAACTGGTTCATACTTATCACCGTTGCTGTGTCCCAAGATCATGTGAGACCTTTTGGGACCTTTATGACAAGCCAAGTCAATGGGGAAGCCAGATTCACTTAATAACCAGGTTACTAACTTATCATCTGCAGTGATTCACTTAACAACTGTGGCAAGAAAAGTTGTAAAATGGGGCAAAACTCACTTAACAAATGTCTCATTTAACAATATAAATTTTGGGCTCAGTTGTGGTCATAAGTCAAGGACTACCTATATATATTTCTTTCCATCCTTCTATTTGTTCGATGTAGCCCTATAAACTTCAGATAGATGAGGTACAGTTAGTCATAACAATCAAATATCAGGTTCCTTTTATCTAAATGTTGGATTTTCTCAAGTTAATGGTTTCAAGTTCTAGAAATAATTGGTTTTTTTTAATTAAAACTAAGAAGAACAGTTTTTATATATTGAGTCTGTGCAGTGCTTCAGATTTGATTCAAAAGAGATGCTATGGAATGTGGGAAGCATGACTTTAGCTTCTGTTCATTGCTCATTAAAGCAACTGTATATGTTTCCAAGATAGAACAGGATGAATAACAGTTTCTTTGCAAATTTATGGGAAAGATGTAGTTGCTTTAATCTATTCTTCTATCTATTCCAAAGCACAGCTTACAAACGGAATTTGAAGTATGGCTACATATTACTATTCAGGTGTTTAAAAGGGCAACCTGAAGATGAAATTGTAAAATACCTTCAGATGCATTTTTCTGGTTCACAGTTCTTATTCTAAATCACATTTCAATGCCATACAACAGCGATTCATAATGTGACCAGATTGGAGAATAAGATCTTTCTTGAGCGTTTTAAAGTGCAAAGGTCTTATTCACATAGGCTAGCGTGGGTTTACAAATCAAGAGTTTTTGCACACAAAACCTGCAATGATCTTTCGCCTCAACCTGCAATGCTTAAGTATGTGAGCCATGTCTTTCGGTATTTATTTGCAATAGCACCCGAAGTGTTAAGAATGGGTTGTCTTGAAAGTAGCGCTCTCAGCTCTTAGCTGATCCAAACACTCTAAAAGAATATTTTATTGAGAGCTTTAAGAATATCAGCAGAAGTTCACTCTTGCCCTCTCTCTCCAGTATGGTGACATTTTGTAAGAGATTTGACACTGTCTCTTCCTAGAGCTGAGAGTGAGTGACCCAAAGTTATCTACCTAGCTTTACACAGGATTAGAATTCAGCAACTAGTGCCTTTAAGCATTTCATTGAAGTGGTTCTCAAACTGTTGCTTAGAAGACCGCTCACCTGGATGTTTGCAGTGGGATTGCCTCCCCCTTCTCCCAAAAGAACACTATCATTTCATACTCTACATGTATGTACATGTGTGAGAATGGAGTTTTCTTACCTTATTTTCTCCTTGCTCAGATCTCTTCTTTATGTTCATCAGAAAACACCAGCAGATGTTCTTGGTGTTTTGCTTCAGGGTTAAAAACAAGTTTAGAACATTCATAATTCAAAATTGGCAATCATTTTTATTTCCCTTTTCAATCATGGATACAACAATCCACTTGAGGCATATAATCACAAACACAAAAGCAAATTTCATGAGAGGTACTGCTGAATAAATATGCTTTGGAGATTGTGTCCAGAAAATCTATCACTGTATGAAAATACCTACATTGTCCAGGTACAAGGCAAACTGTTATTCTTCCTACATGGTTGGACTTCTGACATGACTAACCTGTTTATTTATAGAAGTCAAAGTAAACTTGAAGACCTCCAAAATGAAGAAGTTAAAGGACTTCGATACAATAAAAATTGTGTTGGTAATCAGTGGAAGTTCAGTGGAACAAGTTGATTAAAGGTGAAGCAAGTGATCCTGAGTGTGTATAGATGTAGAAAATTGATTTGTTCAGCTACACTTCACTTTGTTTATCCTTCTGCTTGTAGACAAAAATACATATACAGGGTAACAAATTAAAGAAAATACTAAATGCAAACACAAATACAAATACTGTAATATATTTCAAAACATTTTAAAGCTAGACAGTTATTTATGATGAAGTCACAGTTCCTAGAAACAACATTCCATTTCTCAAACCATTAAAAATATTGTGTCTGTGTGTCTGGGCCTATAATGCTTATATTCATTTGACTTATTTCAACTTGTCCCTAGTTCTGCAGTCACAGAAGCCCTGGTTTTAACATTATTTTGTACTGTCTCAGGTCTCTTGCAAAGAATTGAGCAGAAGTAATATAGAAGAAGGAAGGAAAGTAATAGAATCACTGGCATTTGGTCCAATTGACCTCTTCCAATGATGAATTACTTCGTTACGGAAAATAGGAAAGGATATTCCTGCATTCCTGTATTCCTGCAGCTCTTGCATTCTTCACACAACTGTCTTTAGAGGTTTGGTGCACCTTTGGAACAAATTTTGGAACAAATTGGGTGTAGATCCTGTGGAGAGAAAAGAAGTCTCACTGGTTCATACAACATTGGGTTTTAATTCTACAAATTAAATTTAGAAAAAACACTTATAAAGAATCAAAGAAGGACAGAATTTGTATTATTAGGTTCAAGCATGCCCAGGAATGTTCTTACATTATTAATTCATTGAACTGTTATTTTATTTATAGTTATCTTTCTTGCTTTATCACCTATAGCCCCAATACAACTTGCATCACAAATTGAAAATAAAACTATATAATAGCATCAAAGCAAACAATAAAGAAAGCATGTGTAGCATGCTAAATCTAACTAGCATCAACAAGAAAAAAAGCCTGACATTTAAAATGTCAAAATAACAAAAGGCAGTAGGCAAGTTTCCAAACTTTAAAAGTTATTACATATACTTGATGGATTGCACCTAAAGCAGCTTTCTTTAGTCTGAGCCTTTCCAACTATGGTAGAAAATGTAAATCCAGAAATCCAAATAAATCATTGGGAAGATTGGAAAGGCTGATTTAATATTTTGTAAAGAAATGACAAAAGGGCTAGCCTAGACACCAGAAGACTGTGAATTCTAGTCCCATCATAGCCATGAAAGCCAGCTGGATGACTTTGGGCAAGTCACACATTCTCAACCCAACACCTCATAGAATTTGTAGTTGTGGGAAAAATAGAAGGAAGAAGGTGTAGTAGCTATGTTTGCTGTCTTGAATTACTTATAAAATAATAAAGGTGGAATAAAAAAATCCAATCAATCAATCAACCAATCAATGCAACTGTCATGATGACAAGAATAAAACATTTCTGTTTAACAATATGTCCCCAAACTGTTGGAAATGTAAACAAATACCTGGCACATATTACCACATGTGGTGGACCTGTATAAAGGCAAGGAAATTTTGGATACAAATTGATATGTGGTTAAAAAAATGACTAGACAACATATAGAGTTTAAGCCAGAATTATTTTTATTAGGCATTATATCAGACGGTTATGATAAAGGGACAATATACCTAATATTACACATCTTGACTGCAGCCAGAATTGTGTACGTGCAGCAGTGGAAGAGTGAAAACACCCCTTCGGAAGAGGAGACAATAAGGAAGATACTGGTCTGTGTGGAAATGGACAGACTAACATTAAAAATAAAAGATAAAGGAGATACAAAATACTTTGCTATATGGAATAGATTCTACCAATGGTTAGAAACACAAGGTGGAAGGTAGAATGCGAAAGAATCAGATTAGGTGGAAATGGAAAGAGATAATATGTATGTATTAGAATGTAGGTATTAGAATGAAAGATAAATTGATATTCTAGAATATGATGGTCAGAAATAACTGTACAGCACTAGTACTGTTTACAATAGTATATATGTTAGTTTATTTTTAACCTTTGTTTCATGGCAAATAGAACACGAGGACAATTGCACTGTATTCAATATATTTATATGAAAACAAAAATATATATATTTTAAAAAAAGAATAAAACATCTCTTAGGGCTAGTTAATAATCTAGACCCTTGATGGAGAACCTATGGCACGCGTGCCACAGGTGGCACTCAGAGCTATATCAGTGGGCATCAGCTCTGGCGTGCATAGGTGCATTGGCCAACTGATTTTTGGGCCTTCCGAGCTTACCGGAAGTCGGGAAACAGGCTGTTTCCAGCCTTCGGAGATCCTCCGGGTGGGGGGGGGGAGACCCGTTTTTCATTCTCTGCAGGTTCTAGAGGCTTTCTAGGAGCCTGAGGAGGGTGAAAATGGCCTTCCCACCGCCCTGGAGGCCCTCTGGAGGCCAGAAACAGCCATTTTGCTGACTTCTGGTGAGACTTACTGGGCCCACCCTGCCATTGTGTGCCAAAAGCAAGGGGAGCATGAGGGGTCATGCATGCATGCCCAGCGATTGGGGGGGCACATTGAATTATGGGTGGGGTGGGCACGTGTGCACGTGACTTCCTGCGCTCCCCCCGCTTTTGGCACGTGATGGCAAAAAGGTTAGCCATCACTGATCTAGACCCTGCTTTTCCACTGTATTATAATAAGTTATTTTTTTACATGAATAGTATATGAGAATTGTTCATTTATGTTCAAGTGCAGTCATTGCTACATTTGCTTTGTTTTACTGTTGTATGCCACGTGTGTATGCCCTTCCACAAACAAAATGAACAAAAGTTTGATATTATTTCCAAGAGGCAAAGCTGATTTTTCACTGTTTAAAAACAGGGAAAGGCCTTAAGTGTTAAGCTGCTGTGTCATTGGTCATTGAAACTATCCCATTTTATAAGTTCCTCAAAGTTCAGGAATGCAATGTGTATAATGCTGCTCTAATTGAATAATGCTCAGTTCTCTCACAGCTTTTGTCTTTGTGAAAGAAGCTTAACACATAAACAAGCAATATTTGACAAACACTCTCCTTTGTCTCATAAACAAATGTTTCCTTGGATGGAGATGAGTGATGCTTCTAACTGTGGCGCACATTAACTGGGTGTGAGATATGGTTCCTGCAAGAATAGTTTTCATCCCTGCACACCAAAATCCAATATGTCATTAACAAAAAATAACAAGTATCATCTCCCTATTCTCAGGAGCATGGTGCATTTCTTATAGTTTCTTTTTGCTTCCAAATAGGCTGCAACCTGCCTTACTGTCATGTATAGACTCATCAGCCAGACAACTATCATTCTTCCTCTTGTTCCTCATCCTCATTACCTCTCTTTCTCTATTATCAAAGATATTTTGTTACTGTTTCATTTGCATTTCCCTGGAGGCATTCTTTGCCTTATTATTTTCAAGGAGTCTTTTTAGAGTTGCACTCTGACAATCCTTTATGAAATGTTCATTTGGGACAAATACTGTAGAGAAAACTGTCAGTTATCTGTTTTTCTACTGCAGTCTCAGTGTACTTTAGAATTTCTTTTGAAGGTATTTTTGGAGTTTTACTATCCTATTGCAGTATAGCTGCAAAGCTAATGGTTTGGTTTATTTTTTTCTTATTTTTCCCCCAGTTACATCCTACTATTGTTTTGCAACCTGCCTGGCTGTCAGATTTCATGATTTGAAAAAAAAGAAAAAGGAGATGTTTGCCAATAATATCTTCCCTTGGGCATTAGTTGGTATATTCAAAGCCAAGGCAATTGCTTGTCACAGGAGAGAATATTGCTGGTCAGAGGAGAAACAATATACACATAAATAATCATTACACTATTACTGTATCTTTTGGGTCAAGGAATATTATTGAGCCGTGGTGGCACAGTGGTTAGAATGCTGTATTGTAAGTGAATTCTGCTGACTGCTTGGAGTTCGATCCTGACCAGCTCAAAGTTGACTAAACCTTCCATCTTTCCAACTTCGTTAAAATGAGGACCCAGATTGTTGGAAGCAATATGTTGACTTTGTAAACTACTTATAGAGGGCTCTCAAGCACTATGAAGCACTTTATAAATCCACATGCTATTGCTATTATGCAAAAGACAGGAAGGAAAATAATTAAAAGTAATTGAAGGTGGGTGAAAAAATCTAAGTAAAGTTAGTTTATGCCATCATTCACTATAGCTCTCCATATTTTCAATCTTTGAAAATCTTTCTTGTTGTCTTCCCATCTGTACCAAAAATCAGGACAAGAATAATGTTTTTTTCAATATATTAACCGTTATAAGTGTCACGACCACCCCAGTCCATTTTAATTTCATATTTTTAATTTTCCTTTGAAAATGGTTATAAAAGCATTTTTTCTCCGATCAAATCCTCTTGGGTAATATTGAAAAATAAAGAAATATTTGGTTTAGCATTATTTGGAATGATGTTCACCCTAAACAAGTGAGCAAGCATGAAGTCTTATTTGAACAATTTTGCTGTCTCAGAATAACATTGATAACAGAGTGCAATTGGCTAAATTGCACATGTCACTAAAGCATCATTTTTTTTAAAAAAAATCTTTTTTAAAAAGCATACATTGGAGGGAGAGGATTCTGTTCAGGATGGTAGCATGTAAACAGAAGGGATTTCATTCCTCTGTTGAACTCTTCTCTCAGACATGTTTTTGAGGAAGATTGCCTTTAAAATAAAGGACCTTGTGTTTTCAGTCTTTTTCTCTTGCTGTGAATAAATTGCTACTTTGAAGGATGATAGATTAATGAGATACTGTGTCCATAACAATATGTGTAGTTAAGTGGGCTTTTTTCATTTTGTTTTGCTGCCATGTTGTGATGGAATCCATACATGGAAATGTGTTTTGATTCTCTTTTGTTTAACACATTAAAAAGGTTATTTGTTCTTCATGCATTCCCACTTCAGAAATGTAAACTACAAGTTTTTGTGTTTGTTAGACCAGTTTTGCTTTAAAGGTTGTTGTTGTTAGTTGTGAAGTCATGTCCGACCCATCACGACCCCATGGACAACATTCTTCCAGGCCTTCCTGTCCTCTACCATCCTCTGGAGTCCGTTTAAGCTCACGCCTACTGCTTCAGTGACTCCATCCAGCCACCTCATTCTCTGTCATCACCTTCTTTTGCCCTCAATCTTTCCCAGCATTAGGCTCTTCTCCAGTGAGTCCTTCCTTCTCATTAGGTGGCCAAAGTATTTGAGTTTCATCTTCTGGATCTGGCCTTTTAAAGAGCAGTCAGGGTTGATTTCCTCTAGGACTGACCGGTTTGATCACCTTGCAATCCAAGGGACTCACAGAAGTCTTCTCCAGCACCATAGGTCAAAGGCCTCAATTCTTTGGCATTCAGCCTTTCTTATGGTCCAACTTAAAGGTAGGTAGGCATCTGTAAGAAAGGTAGATAGAAACTGAAAATCTCAACCATCTTGTTAATAAATAGAATTACTTACCAGACAGGTAGTGTTTACCCTCCGCTGCATATCAATAGCCCTGTAGTTGAATTTCTTGAATTTCTGCTTTATAAATCAACACCCTATCTCATTATAGCACTTATAAGTTTTTTGCACCTAATCTCTTTATGCCTATTGATATTGGCATTCTTGGTGGCATTGGATAAATCCCACTCACTTTATGCTTGTACAAAGGAAGAGTTCATGCAGTTTTGTAATGGGTTTAAAAATTTATAATTCCCTTTTAAAATAAAATCTGTTGACAGATTCACAGCAATCTGCCAGGGTACGTGAAATGCATTTGTTGTCTGCCATTGAGGAAAAGGGAGTTGATTTTGATGCTGAAACTTATTAATGCTAATTACAAAATTAATTTTAAAACAAGAAGCTCCCTAGGGTCTTCTTTCTAATTCCCACAGAATACAAATTTCCAGAGAAATGATTACTTCTTTCTCCTGCTATTTATACATCTACCATTCTCTCCTTGGCCTATATATCAGTATTTTGAGTTGCACTGATGCTATAGCTTTAACTATAGCTTTATTTATTTAGCGTATGGCTGGTCACACACAATATTAAAACCCTTCATTTTTACAGGTTAAAAACAATTAAAACAATAAAAAAGCAATAAGAAAACATAAAAGTAAAACAGAAATAACATTTCAAAGTTTGATGTCGAGTTTGGAGATCTAGTCAGTAGCTGCCGTTGTTATGCAGAGAAAGTCCCTAGAATCTCCTGGATACCTTCTGTTAGGGCATTCCCTCACTATATGCTGGATAGTCTGTCGAGGGGCCCCACAATCACATTGTGCTGAAGGCATCTTTCCCCATTTATACAAGGAGTCAGCACACACTGAGAATCATCTCAGATGAAAATGTTGGGCCTACTGATAAGAAGAGGATGAAATAGAGGGGCTTCTAGGGATCATAGTCCTGGAGGAAATGTTTCTAGCATTATTGAAGCCAGTAACTGCAGTCTTCCTGAGGCAAATGTAGCACACTCTTAGAACTCCTTGCCTGAACCTAGTAACACTTTGTAGGATTCTGAGATTCACGTATCTAGTCCCAATTAGAGGTGTGTTTTAAAGACACAACAGCAGAGGCTAAGCTCTGCAGGTGAAGAAACAGACTGGTAGGGCAATAGGTTCCAATGCAGTGTTTCTCAAAATTGGTAATCTAGTATGGCAACTGGCTGGGGAATTCTGGGAGTTCAAGTCCCCATATCTCAAAATGTCAAGGTTAAGAAACATTGCTGTAATGAGTAATGTACCTCAGCTATATATATGGGGAGTGGCTCAGCCTGGCTTATTTATTGGCCTCACTTCCTCAGAGAAAATACTGAGAATTACTTTTCAAGTCTCAGCTCTGTCTTGTTTATCTTGTTATGCCATACTTTGAACTCCGGATTGTACCTCACCACATCTCTTGTCTCTTCTTTGTTTATTGGATTCCTGGTCTTGACTGATACTAAGCTCTGATTACATTACAGTTGCCGTCCATAGATTTAAGTAAAAAGAGCTCTGCTTCTAAAAGTTCTATCTGAATTTCCATATGTCTGAACTGAGACAGAGGCATCTAGTGCAGGACCAAGATGGGGGAAGGCAGAAATATAGTGGTAGAGCCCAATCAATAAGGGAGAAACAGCATCAAAGCCATCCTTGCAGACTCTGATCCTTGTTATTAAGATTTTGAATCAGATTGTCAATATGCCAGCCCAGCATATCACAGAGAAGAGGACGACAACCTATTCTCCAAAACACCTGCAGGCAGGACTCTAAGCAATGGATGGAAACTTATCAAAGAGAGCTCCAACCTAGAATTAAGGAGAAATTTACTGAAAGCGAGAACAATTAATAATGGAATGGCTTGCCTTCAGAAGTTGTGGTTGCATCATCACTGCAGGTTTTTAAGAAGAGATTGGACAGCCATTTATCTGGAATAGTATAGGATCTCCTGCTTGGACAGGGTTGGTTGGACTCAAAGACCAAAGTCCCTTCCAACTTTGCTATTCTGTATTCTGTATATACTGTCCATTCTATGCGGGCAATCAGAGATCAAGATGGCTCAGCAACACACAGAAATGCCAGTTTAAGCAGGTGTACTCAGAAACAGTCTAGGCATATAAATCAGGATTGATTACTACTGGCAGAAGATAGGACGTTCTATATTTAATACCCCCTTTGAGTGCAGCCTAGCAAGGGAGAAGCATTTTGTGGCAGGCCTGTAAGTTCTTCATACTAGCTCTTACTGAAAACATTTTTTTCAGAGTCTCTGATGATGACTTTTCCTTGAAGATCAGTACTAGTAGGAATTTGACCCCCCACTGAATTCAGACTATACTGATGTTCAGACCTTTGCCTGGTGAATTTACAGCCTTGAGATATCACTTAACTAGCTCCAGATTTTAGAAGCAGTCAAATAAACTAGTGATGAAATAATACATTATACAGGATAGAAGTATAACAGAGTGGGATTCTTATCAAGGATTCAGACTTTAGAAATTTCATGGAAAATCAAGTGTTCACTTATTTGTGCAAATCTGAGATTCAAAAATGATAAGATACCAGTGTGGATTGGTATCGAGATTCCAAACAGTACAGGTTGCAGAGTTGCTATTCTCAGATCTCATGCACTTAACAGTGTTATCTAGAAACCTCTGCCTGGTTTTGTACGGCAATTGAAAATATTTTGAAAACTGCCTAAAAAGTAAGTTGTACTAACTATTGATGATGTTCACCATTTCTCAATCATTTGCATTTCTAGGCTGATAAGCATTTTGGCAGGACTCATCGGCAATGCTAATCTCTTTGGGGGATGACAAATGACATACTGCTTGTGCATTCATGTGTTGCTTTTAAAAGTCTGAGAAATGTGAAAGTTACTATAGTTCTGTGAATAGAATAGAATAGAATAGAATAGAATAGAATAGAATAGAATAGAATAGAATAGAATAGAATAGAATAGAATAGCAGAGTTGGAAGGGACCTTGGAGGTCTTCTAGTCCAACCCAGGCAGGAAACCCTTCAGACAAATGGTTATCCAACATCTTCTTAAAAACTTCCAGTGTTGGAGCACTCACAACTTCTGGAGGCAAGTTGTTCCACTGATTAATTGTTCTAACTATCAGGAAATTTCTCTTAGTTCTAAGTTGCTTCTCTCCTTGATTAGTTTCCACCCATTGCTTCTTTTTCTACCCTCAAGTGCTTTGGAGAATAGCTCGATTCCTTCTTCTTTGTGGCAGCCCCTGAGATATTGGAACACTGCTATCATGTCTCCCCTAATCCTTCTTTTCATTAAACTATATTAAACTATATGTAATAAGCTACCATATAAAGAAATAGTCCATATAAATATACAATAGTTTAATATCAAGCATGTTAGCTCAGACCCACTTATACAGCGAGGACTAATTCTCCAAGTACAAAAGAGATAAATACGAATTTTTAAAAAATGAAAAGGGACTGCTGAAGAGATGTAGACTGGTAGGGCACATATATCCCAAACACACTAAAAGGCAGCATTTGAAGAGGTGATAAACCCACTTGACATTACTCATGTCATTATCAGAAATCTGCAAAGCTAAGGCATTCACTGAGCCGTTAAATCACCTTTGAATCTTTTCAAAGCCATTCAAAGGAGCCTAATTCAGTTTAACAGTTTGAATCAATGTGGAGTTTTAATTGATCCATGTTGAAGGGGTAATTCAGTCAAATCTCCTTTGAAGTGATATACACCTTTGAAACTTCTTCTGTTAAAACGTAGTTGGCTAGATGTTAGCTTTTGCCGGTCCTTATAATGTATTTCCTATACATACGTCACCTTTCAGTTCTAGTTATAAAACCTGTTTCATGGACTGTTTCTCAGATCTGATTCCTGCTGTCAGGAGCACTCCTACACACAGAGAATGGTTCGGCCTACAGCAAAAACAATAAGTATGACGCCCCCCCCCCCCCCCAAAAAAAAAAGAGTGAGTTTGTTTTACTGGATTTCATTGAATTAGTGCAGATATGCTTGGGGCATCTGTCTCCAAATCATTTCCATTCAGCTTCCTTTTTTATTTGGAACTTTTTCATTATCTGACCAGATCAGGTAAAACTGGCTTTTGTCCTTCTATCTCTTGCACATCTTTTTATCTTTCTAACTTAGAATTGTTTTTTTTTCCTCTGAGAATACAATAGACTAAAAAACTAATATGGACATCAATTGCCCACATATGACTCACAGAGTGAGCAAAACATCAAAGGAATGAAGGGAAATCTGAATGTCTCTGTGTGAGAGAGGGTGAGAGATTGAATAGGTATGAAAGAAATCTAAAATTGCTTCAAGTTATCCCTAACCAACCTAATTAAATATTTGCAAATAACAAATAATCTAGAAACAAGTAGTTTTTAAAGGACAGAGGCAGTGATGGGATTCAAGTAATTTAATAACGGGTTTTCTGCCGTAATGATTTCTTCCAACAACCAGTTTGCCAAACTGCTCAGAAAGTTAAAAACCGGTTCTTCCAAAGTGGTGCGAACTAGCTGAATCCCACCACTGGACAGAGGCAAAGTCAGCTAAAATCTTCCACTTACATCAACTTGGGAGGGAAAAAATTCTGATAGCACTATCAATCTCCTATGATCCCTATGGATTAGTGCTATTCAAATGAAACAGAAAATAACCAGACAGCTGGGAGAACAATAGTGAAAAAATGCACAGTAACTCTGTCAAATCATTTTGCACGACACAAACTGTTTCAACAATCCAAGGTGTTACGGGTATATTGATTTCTGTTCTTAAGAAATAATCACATTGGAGATTAGTATGCAGAGTAAGAGGCTGTAGAAGCCAGATGTGGGATCTTTTGCAGGCAAGACTAGAGTAGTAGTGCTTAGGATGAAGACATGTACACAGCACAATTAGACAGCTAAGTTAATCACGGTCCTGGCCATGCCACCTCAGACTTTCCTCAAGGCACCCTGCGTTGTCAATATAATAAATCTGACATCAAGAAGAAAAGAGAAAACTTTACTTCCACATCAGAACAACTGAAGAAGATTCAAAGCTGCCTTCAAGTACGTTGGGGTTGAGATGGAGGTAATATTTGTTACTGGCACTTTTTAAAGTAATTACTTATTAATTGTATGCCATTGAGAGACATTATGGAGTTGGGTAGCCATATACATTTAATAATAAATAAATTATGATGACACAACCCTTAAGATGGTTAGTAAGACAACTTCAAGTAAGTGGACTTTTAGATTTTTCTAAGTCTTTTAGATAGTTTTTAGATATTTCTTACTGTGTCACATCTAAGGATAGGTAGAGGAAAAGATCCCACAACTCTTCTTAAATTTGTAAGAGGTAGAAAATAATGCACCTAGATATGGTGTGTGTGTGTGTGTGTGTGTGAGACCATGAGCTCCGGTTATAATCATATGCTTCTACTAAAGTCTACACTTACAAATTATCAATACTAATACTATTACATACTGAAAAAGCTGGCACATCAGTGATGATTTTAAGTCTAAAACTAAATTAAATGAACAAGTTCTTCCAGCAATCATTTACATTTATGTAAAATTAGAATTAAATTTCTTCCCCTTACTCAAAATCCTGCAAAGATATATGGTGCATAATAACAACAGTGAAAATAGAACTATGCTCCATATGAAATCCTCTTATATTCTTTAGCAAAATTGACATGAATTCCTTTTCACATTAAACTTATTCTTAAAGTGTTCAAAAAGCTAAGCTGGGCCTGTAACCAGGCCACCGCTAACACCGCACTCCAGATGTTCTGCAGGACAAAAATAAAGGGCCATTTGAGATCTCCACTTTCATGGAGGTGCCTTAGCTGGTGTCATAACAGATTTTTTTTTTAAATGACCATATTAAAAGGCATCTTTGAAAAAAAATCATTTATGCATTTATCTTTTACAAACTAGCGTATTGCTATTTATTTATATAAATATCTATATAAATTCATATATTCTCTTCACTGTTTACAGTATATGTTCTCTTTTATTATTTTTACAAATAACTCAAGGCAGCAAACATATCCGACACACATTCCTCCTCCTATTTTCCCCACAACCACAACTGGTGAAGTGACCTGGACTGAGAGAGAGTAAACGGCCCAAGGTCACCCAGCAGCTAAGGTGGAACTAGAATACCTCCCTGCTTTCTAGAACAGAGCAGTAAAGGTGGAAAGGACATTGGAAGCCTTCTAGTCTAACCACATGCTCAAGGTACGAGTCCTGAGACCTCCCAAAAGTCCAAGTATCCTTTCTCTCCCAAAATTCTATACTGCTGTGCAAACATTCCTAATGACTTAGCTCCCATGGTACTAACCTGATCCACTGGATAAAGTCCCACTACTTTATTGCTCACTATAGCAATAGCACTTAGACTTATATACTGCTTCATAGTGCTTTACAGCCCTCTCTAAGTGATTTACAGAGTCAGCATATTATCCTCAACAATCTGGTTCCTCATTTTACCGACCTCAGAAGAATGGAAGGCTGAGTCAACCTTGAGCCTGGTGAGATTCAATCTGCCAAACTGCTGGCAGCTGGTGATCAGCAGAGGTAGCCTGCAGTACTGCACTCTAATCCAGGGGTGAAATGTAAAATTTGTTACTACCGGTTCTGTGGGTGTGGCTTGGGGGTGGGTGGGTAATATGACTGGGTGGGTGTGGCCAATTTTTTTTTAATTTTAACTTTTAACCGCTGAAGAGGTTGCAGAAAAAAATGCTTTAAAAAGTCTCTGAGATCCCAGCTGAGCCGCGCGATCATCAGAGGCTTTCTTTTTTACTTTTAAAAGCATTTTTTTGTGGAATAAGTTGTAGAAAAAATGTTTTTAAAAGTAGAAAAAAAGCCTCTGACGATCGTGCGATTCAGCTGGGTATGGTAGGGGTGGGGAGTGCAGGGATTTTTGCTACCGGTTCTCCGAACCACCTGCTGTCATCGCTATCGGATCGGGCAATCCGGTCCAAACCAGAAGGATTTCACCCCTGCTCTAACCACTGTGCCACCGTGACTCATATGACTTCTTTTTGGCTTTTTTTTTTCCAAGAAAGAGGGACATACTTGAGTTAATATCTTCTGATCTGTACTAGGAGCACAGGGAGCCACAAAAACTCACTTTTCTCTCCTTGCAGGAAGAACAGTAATATAAGTCTAGTAGGTTTTCAAAAAAAAAAAAAAATTTTAAAATAGCTATTACACACTTTTATACGGCTGCTCAACTCATACACGATGACTGTGGGTGGCTTTAAAAGCATCTCTGGGTGTGTGGAATGTAGGACAGAAATCCTACATTCTTCTCTTTCCCTTTCACAAGAAATATAGCTTTTTCCATTTTTCATCTTTGTCTTCAAATTGAAAGGAAAACTAGCCTATCTAATGCAAATGAATGGAGATGGCACCATGATATCAAGAGTCAGTGCCCAAGGGCTCAGAACCACATTTTTCAAAGAGTAAAATTACACCACAATACAAAGTTTATTTACACTGTATAATTGGAAGACCAAACATGCCATGCAAACTTAATATCTGATTCCTGTCAGCAGCATTCAGTGCAGTAAACTTTTATCATCTCTTTGGATATTTCATTATAATTAAGCAGAAGAAGTTTCCTACTGTTTACAGGTGCTCAAACTCTGACTGAATTATATTAAAATTATAGTCTGTCTCAGTTTGAGGTCAGCAGAGATTGACTTTAGGACATTCTCCTAAATCAGCCCCCATTTGTACTAATATATTTGGCCTCATTTTTCCTTATTTCATCCATGCTGTGTATTATATACATCCACAGTTTTAAGCTCTGCAGGGATTTATTCTGCCCTCAGTCCATGGACATAACTTCAATTAATGCTAATAGGGGCTTCATGTGCTCATTAAAGTTGTTGAATCAGCTGGAACAGAAGCCAACTTTAATTGGGACATCATTCAGTAGCATAGTGTGATTTATGTCACTATTACTAAATTGGTTTTTATTTCTGAGAAATTGAAAAACTGGAATTAAGAAAAGTAGGATATTATGTGTTGTTCTCCAAACAAGCTTGTTGGTTGCCATTTTTAAAAAAAAACTTCCACAAGAATAGCACAGTGTGAAGACGTTTGTCAGTGTTCCAAAACTGACATAGAAGCAAGGAGGAGGAAAAGTTTGACATTTCACCTAGAAAAACTTTCGGTGAATTCAGTTTCCTGGGAGATGTTGGGAGGGGTGACATTCCTGGGTACTGAAGAGACAGATAAGAGAGAGTATCTGGAAGGCAGCCAATGGAGAGCAGTTTTGGGGAAGGAATAGGAGGGGTTTTGGATGGAGGGGCCAGTACTGTCTGCACCGTTGTCTGGCTTGGATGCATCTCTCAATAAAGAGAATATTTTCTAAATATACGGCTTGGAAATTAAATTATTTCGAGGATGAAATCACAAGCTCTGACAGACAGACAGTACTTGACAACGTTATTGAGAGGAACAGGATATTACCTTGTGCTTACCTCAAGTTTGATGCAATACATATTGTTTTAAATAACACATTTTCACACCAGGAGTCGGTGGGAACATTTGCATAGCACCAGAGGATTCTGTGAGAGCTAGAAGAGCTCACTGTTGCCTTGGTGAGATGGACAGCACAGAAGTCTAGTAATAAAAAATAAAATAAATTGAAGTGAACTTCATCCAGTAGATCAAGCTACAAGACTCGAGTCTTCTGCTAAGGACATGGTGGCTCAGTGGCTAAGATGCTGAGCTTGTTGATTGAAAGGTCGGCAGTTCAGGGTTCCAATCCCTAGTGCTGCATAACATTACTCCCATTACTTGTCCCAGCTTCTGCCAACCTAGTAGTTTGAAAACAAGTAAATGCAAGTAGAAAAATAGGGACCACCTTTGGTGGGAAGGTAACAGAATTCCATGCACTTTTGGCATTTAGTCATGCCGGTCACATGACCATAGAGATGTCTTCAGACAGCGCTGGCTCTTCAGCTTTGAAATGGAGATGAGTACTGCCCCCTAGAGTCAGGAACGACTAGCACATGTGTGTGAGGGGAACCTTTACCTAGAGCAGTGATGGCTAACCCTTTTGCCATCGCGTGCCAGGAGAGGGGGGATGGGGGAAGTTTCCGCAGGCGCATGCGCACCCCCCCCTAATTTATGGAACTCCCCTACACATACACATGCAACCACCCTTCCCCCCCCCACTCCTGGTACGCAATGGCCTGGTAGGCCCATTTTTCTTTCTTACCTGGCTCCAGATTCTCTCTATGCATCTGGGGAAGGGAAAAACAGCCTTCCCACCCACCTAGGATCTCTGGAGGCTGGAGACACCAAAAAACATCACTTCCTGTCCCACCAGGAGTTGGGAAATGGGCCCTCTCAGGCCTCCAGAGGGCCTCCAAGGGAGTGGAAAAGGCTGTTTTCGCCCTCCGCAGATGCATAGAGAGGATCTGGAGCCAGGTAAGAAAGAAAAACAGGCCTTCCCCACCCTGTCCCACCCCACCCCACCCAGGCCCTCCTGAGGCAGGAAACAGCCTCTTTCTCTACTTCTGGTGGGCCCACAAGGCCTGAAAAATCAGCTGGCTGGCACGCGCATGTGCGCCAGAGCTGAGCTGGTGTGCCCACTGTTATGGCTATGTGTGCCACCTCTGGCACATGTGCCATACGTTCTCCATCACGGACCTAGAGTCTTCTGGTAGAGAAAAGAACTACAAAACTGAGGCTTAGTTCAGTGGCTCAAGCTAGAATCTGTGGACTGTGTTATTGGGAGTATTTATTTAACACAGAGCTGGTGATGGTGAGAAGTGCTTCAAATCTTCTCAATCTGACTGTTAACATTTCTTGTTCTTTGTCAAGGACTTCAGGAGTTCTTTAGGCAGTAGAGAAAATTCTGTCTATTGAAAGGGATTAGCAGCTGCTGGTTCTTTTCAACAATATAGATGATTTCTTAGTTTGGTCCCAAATTTCTCCCATATCAAATCCTTGAAGTCCAGACAAGGAAATTGATGTTTATTTCAAGAAAATTTCCATCAATTTAGTTATAATCTGTCTTAGACTTAGAACCAAAGAAGTCCAATTTCCAACACTGAGTTTAATGAAGTCATGGGGGAAAACATTCTTTTCAATAAAGTGTGCTGACTGTTTAGTGAGCTCTCTAAGTACTGGAATGTAAAACCTGTCAATTCATCTAGTTGTTGTAATGGCAGAAGGAATGATCTTGAGGAGCACAAGGAACAACCCAACCAATTTTGAGATAAAGGAAATCTTAGTTTGGGCCAAAATTTTGACCTGTGAAAGCATCTCAGCCTAGTTCTTATGAAGCAAGGGCATTTTATAAAGTTCTTCCTAGTTTTTATGAAGATACAGTAAGGGAGGATTGTAGTGCATTCAGACTTTCAAGATTCTATTACTATAACCTTGTAATAAAAGTAGTATTAATATGCATGAATTTGGTATCCCAGTCTGGTCTTCCTTGAAGAACTGATGTCAATCTACTTGATTTCTAAATTACCAGTAACTAAAGTCTGGATACATTTTATAGTTACAGAAACTTTTATATTTTCAAGTATTAGTTATAAGAATTTATTTCATAATACTTTCTATTATCTGAAAAGAAACCAGAGATTTCATCATATGTTCCACCATCACTATGGTTAAAGCTTAATGTGCCAAATCTCTTTCACATTCTGAGTTCTTCTGTAATTAACATATGATTTGATGAATACTGAGCTGTAAATTAGTGAGAAATACTCCATGATTAGCTCAAAACATAACAAAAAAGTTAATTATGTAACACTTTTGTGATTTATTCATGTACAGCTGCATTAGTATGCAACCACTTTGCTAATAAAATTCAGTGGGATCTGTGAAAGAGCTCATTAAACTTTGGATGTTATCTTACTGGAAGGTCTAACCTAACAATTTATTAAATGAGGACAATATTCATTTATAGTGTAGACGGTCCTTTTTGATGCTAACAACTGGTAATAGTCAGCATTCATAATGTGTCACATCATTTGAATTGCTTATTCTGATGATTTTAAATTGTGATTTCTTCAAACAATTTCAAATAATGTTTTACTAAGATTGGATAAAAACTGCTTGTCGATGGAGAAATTTAGTGTTTTTCTCTATCAATTTGCATTAAATGTGATGAAAATGTTTCAAAGAAACAAATGTGATAGAAATTGTTTCAAAGAAGAAAAAAAATTGAGGAAGTTTTTCTGGATCAGATATGTAGTTTGGCATTTACCCTAATTGCTAACATAATTAATATCTTTCTAATAGCATAAATATGTAAATGATTTGACTTTCATTGTCTGATCATCTCTCTGATGTTTTATGCCTGCTTAACTGCTAACATACCAGTTAAAACTCAAGAGAGGATTCCAAGAGAAACCCAAAATTGATCTTCCAAAAGGCAACTGGACTTTCCTTTCCTTTCCTTTCCTTTCCTTTCCTTTCCTTTCCTTTCCTTTCCTTGCCTTTCCTTGCCTTGCCTTGCCTTGCCTTGCCTTGCCTTGCCTTGCCTTGCCTTGCCTTGCCTTGCCTTGCCTTGCCTTGCCTTGCCTTCCTTTCCCTTCCCTTCCCTTCCCTTCCCTTCCCTTCCCTTCCCTTCCCTTTCTCCCTTCCCTTCCAAAAATCCAGTAGCCCCTTGGAAAAGCATCTTTGGGACAATCAACCTGGGTGATTGAGAATCTCTATAGACATTCCAAGAGAAAGCTCTCTCTCTCTTTTCTCTTTGAGATATGATTCTCAATGTATATACTTATTATATATATACACACACACAAAATTGGCTTCTTATGTACCAGCACTGGATGCAGAAAATATAGTAAAATCTTCACTGTCTTCCCAAGATCAACCAAACAAAGAATAGAAATCCACAAATTAAATCATGCCACATTTAATCTAGTTACATTTGGCAATGACTGAGACTCAAATAAGATAATAAAATACGAGCAAAACCTTATGGAACTATATACATTTTCTAGTCCATGGAATACCAGTTCTTTAGAATTTTATAATGCCTTGAGTTCTCCAATAAATGCAGCCATTACAACTATACTATAGTCCCTGTGTCTATGGAGATTCTCAGTAATCCAGGTCATGGTTGTCCCAAAGGTACTTTTTTCAAGAGACAATTGGACTTTCCAGTTTTTCTTTGAAGACGTTCGCTTCTCATCCAAGAAGCTTCTTCAGCTCTGATGGGAATGGAAGAATTTCACCTGCGAGATTGCCTTCTGCCGCCGATAGCCTCCCACCGGCCAGTGCGCTCCCACAGAGATGACTCCTCAGGGTGCCATCGGTCAAAGTATGTCGACTGGCGATCCCCAGGGGGAGAGCCTTCTCTGTGGGGACTCCCGCCCTTTGGATTGAATTGCCCCTGGAGATACATTTGATCCCTGACCTACAAACCTTCCGCCGTGCCCTTAAGACCCTATTATTTCAACAGGCCGGGCTAATGAGAGACTGACTTTTAAATGGGTATTTTAATTTTGGGGTTTTTATAAAAATCAGGGCCAAATTATTTAATCTATTTTAATTGTTTTTAAATTTTGTGGTGTATATTGGTTTTTATTATGGCTGTGCACTGCCCTGAGTCCTTCGGGAGAAGGGCAGTATAGAAATTTAATAAATAATAAATAAATAAATAAAAATAAAATTTATACTCCTTGCAGACAGCCAGACATTTGCATTCTTTAAGTGGATCGTTAAGGTCACCTGAAGGTTTATCTGTGTCATCAGGGTCACCTGAGTGGTGCAAATTGGTGTAGAGCCTTCTTGGAACTGTTGATATAGTCCCTGTGGTTCACACAAGATTGACTCAAATACAATGTATTGCTATATAGTTTAACTGAATGTGCATTTTTATATATAGGCATATACAGATAGTCCTCAGATTATGACCACAATTGGGACCAGAGCTTCTATTTTTAAAGAATGTGAAGAATTGTGCCTGATTTTACAAGCTTTTTTGCCATGATCATTAAGCAAATTTGGTTTTTCCTACTGACATTGTTTGTCAGAAGTCCCTTGGAAAAATCACAAATGGTGATCAAGTGACCCCAGGACATTGTCGCTTTGGTAAATACATGCTGATTGCCAAATACCCAGATTTGATCATTTAACTGTGGGGCTACTGCGACAGTCATAAGTGAGTGAGAGGACCAGTTGTAAGTCACTTTTTCAGCACTGTCATAATTTCAATAGTTCTGGCAGTGGGATTGGAGGTAGGGGTTTCCAGGCAGATGGCCTTTGTGGAGATCAAACTACTTTCCCTGTGGATGGGGTTATAGGTAGATCAGGTTTTCATGGAAACCATGATTTCCAGAGCCTGTCCCAAGTCAGCCATGGCCCAACTAGGAAAAATAGTTATATGTCAAGTTTGGTGTTCTTGTGATCTGGAATTGGATCAGTGGTGGTATTCAGCCGGTTCTATCCAGTTTGGGTGAACCGGTAGTGACGGCTGTGGGAGGCTCTGTCCACCATCTGGATGTCATCACTTCCCATTTTTGATGCTCTGTGCATGTGTGAAAGGCTCTGCGCATGCACGGAGGTCACGCGTGCACTCACATTTGTGAACCAGTAGCAAACTTAAGTGAATGCCACTCCTGAATTGGATCTATAAATGGTCTCCTAGTGGTTGGTGGCTATGAGCTTCTCTAGGGCTGCATCATTTGCTATGAGTGGCCTATTGGATTGGTCTGCCCCTGTGATAGTAGACCCCAATAGGTTTCAAAGGAATCTGTGGTTATAACTGCATAATCCTTTGGAGACTCTAGACCCCATGTGGAATAGGAGGAAAATCTTTGTTTTAGGTATGATTGCACCCAAGTGATATAACCTGAGCCATGAATTTCATTTTTCCCCATGGTATCTGGAGGAACTGAGAAAGATGAAACAGATTAAAAGACATCTAGAACAGGGATGTCAAACTCAATTACATTGAGGGCCGTATCAGAGTTGTGTTTGACCTTGGGGGGCTGGGGTGGGTGTGGCCAGGGTGGGTGTGGCCAGAATGACATCATTTGTGTCAGGGAGCACTCTGCCAATGAAAATGGACTCCTGAGCTCCATTTTTGGTTGTGATGGCCTCCTGCAACCATCTGCCAGTGAAAATGGAGTTTGGGGTGGGTGGGTGGGGCATGTGAAGCCCCACATTGCTGGCAGAGTCACCGCAGACTGTTCCTTTGCTATTTCCAGGGCGGCCCCATGGACCAGATCTAAGCACTCCGGGAGCCGGATCTGGCCCCTGAGCCTTGAGCTTGATACCCCTGATCTAGAAGAATGAACTCAATTGAACATAGGTAAGAGCTGCTATTAAACCCTATCTTGTGGTGATTCATGTGGTGAAATGCTGCACAAATTGCATCTGGGACTTCCATTAAATGGAAATGAAGTGCTAGAGATCATCCTATTAGGAAATGTCCAGATTGTTTTCTTTCCAAAATTTGACCTGGGAAGCATGCAATCAATATTATCTTTCAGAATACAAAACTTTTTTCATGTATGTATGTATGTATGTATGTATGTATGTATGTATGTATGTATGTGTGTGTGTGTATATATATATATATATATATATATATATATATATATATATATATATATATATATATATATATATATATAATCACAGATAAGTAAACTGCAGCCTCAAATTATTTTTATAGCATGAATCAGAATTAGAATTTGCAAACATCTAATTCCCTAAGTGTGTCTAAAAAAGACAGTAACTTCTTATTCATAAACTCTCTTGAGCTTTTTTTGGTTAACTAAAAGGATGTACAGATCCTTTCATTCCCATTGATTTACAATTTTGAATTATCTCCCCATAATAAATAACAGTGCATCATATAATTGATAAATATTTATAATAATTTTTACGTTGAAGATTTATCAGTCAAATGTCCAGGTCTCTGTAGTCCTAGAAGTCAATTGGTCATCACTTTTTCTGACAAGATGATTCAAAAGCAAACAAAAATTAATGTTGCTGCCTATAAAAAAATCAGAACAGCTCAATAATTATTGAGTGTGGAATTATTTGCATTTATTCCTTATTTTGCATGATAATCCCACAAACCTCAGATAATCTCCAAGAGATGTTCTCTTTAGTATCTTGGACCCAAGAGGATATTAAGGTAGAAAGTAAAAAATTGGTAAGAATCTATTACTTTGTGGGGTTTTGAAAGCTACGTAGAGAGTTCTTAGGATCAGCTACAATATTTTCTGCATTTTAACAAGGTAAATACTTTAAAATTTGCCTGGATGGGAAAATGTGCCTATGTGATTGTGGGAAAATTGAAACAATAAATCACATTTTATTACACTGCTTTTTCTATTAGGACTAGCATTTAAACTACATTAGCTCTCTATTGCTAGAATATTCGGGCACATCTGGTGAACCTGATATTACTCTGTTCTGTTTGGATTTGAGTTATGACATTCCTCTTAGGTAGCCAATATCTGTGTATCTTACTGTGAAAATGCAGCAACAGATTATTCAATTCCTTGGATAGAACAGTCTCCCATTAGAGCGTAGGAGTATTTTATGATTTTGTCTTTTGTTTGACTTTTGACCATAAATAAAAATGTTTATAAGTGGCATATTGGTCTAAGCTAAATGTAGGAATTATGCCATCTGAGATATTTGCCAGTCCCTCTTGCCCTCTGAATGTGTTGGTCTTTGCGAATACTACAGCAGCTGAGCTAATTTCTTTGCAGTTCAACTGCTGATCAAGAAAAACACTGTACATATTGCAGGATTTCATCTTGTGCAGGTGGTTTTCCATTGGTAGGAATTCCTGCTCCTCCTCCTGAACCCTGAGATCTCCCCATCCTCTGCAGAGTCTGCCTTGCTGCTCTTTTCCAATTAACTTCTGCTGAGCAGAAGGATGGCCTTTTCCCATCCTTTCTCAAACGAAATGTCTTTCATATTTTATCCAGAAACTAATTAGCAGTCAGTATAATGCTTCTGGTGAGAAATACTTTCTGAATTCTTTTAGGCATTACCTTTGCAGGTAAAGATTGTGTCAGACATAACGGCAGCATCATATACAGCACATTATAGTAAGCCTGAAGGTTACCAGGTGCTTGTCAATTTCTAATGTCATTTTTTTTTCCAGGAAGATCACCTATTGGTATATTAACCAAAGCTGAGAAAAGACATTCCTGGCAATTGTCTGAGAAATCACTGAGTTACATGGTTACAAAAGGACCTTAAAGTTCACACTTGTTCATTCTGGGAAAGTGTGAGAAGTGAACAGGATGTGGCAGGGACTGAAATATATTTGATGTGATTTAAGGTGAAGTTTATTCTATTCGTTCTTATTTCAGATTGCTATGAATGGATCCAAGGCAATCAGTTTCTATTGATAACTTTAAAAAGGAAAAGCAACCAACCCTGCCTTTTAAAAATAACGTCATGCAACCACCAGTACATGTAAGACATGATTGAATTTGACGGTTTGAAATATTTGCATAATTTCCTTTTCATTAATTGTTTCTAGCATGTTCATTACCTGGCAAAGTAGATAATAAGATATTCTTGTAGATTACTTCTAAATAATTAGTCAGGGTTAGAAAAAATACCTGATTTTTTAAAATCCAATGCCATATCAATCTGCTTCTGAATTTATAGTTTTTCCTCCTTTTTTTTAAAAAAAATATGCTGGTTAGCATGAGGGTTGGTGCTATTTGAGTATACACTTTTATAGTTTTCTTGCCTTGTATTATCATTCTATTCACCATATTCTATTCTCCAAAGCACCTGAAGGCAGTACAAGAAGCAATGAAGGGAAGTTAATCAAGGAGAAAACCAACCTAAAACTAAGGAGAAATTTCCTGACAGTTGGGACAATTAATCAGTGGAATGATCTGACTCCAAACATTGTGAGTGCTCCAACACTGGAAGTTTGAAGTAAGAAGAGATTGGACAACCATTTATCTGAAATGGTATAGGATTTCCTGCTTGAGCAGGGGTTGGACTGTATATTCTGCCCCAGCTACGGACCCCAAAGAACGCAGAACACACAAAGTCCATACAAACCTTAGTTTACTAATTAAGGACTACTAATGAGCTTTCTTAGTAGTTGTTCGAACACAAGTACAATTTAAATCAATCTTTTCTGAACAAGGGCTGTTAATTTAACTTCATTAACAGCCGACAAGAATTCAAAGAATAATAATTCAGTTCTGAGGCACAGTATTTCAGATAACCATAATCTTACTGTGGTTGGCAGAATGCCCAGAAGCAATTTGTAGGAAAACTGGTAAGAGAAAAACAAGAACTGAAATCAAACGTTTCTGGAATCAAGACTTGAAGGAATGTGAACAAAGTTGTTTCCTGCAAATTGCATCAGTCATCGTCCTTCCTTAAATAGACTAGGGGAGTGGCCAATTAGCCCCAAGCCTTACTCCTGAGAAGACATCCTCCTGAGGAGCCACTCCTATCTTTTCGCAATTCTGTGTGTTCGTGCATTGAGAAGGGGCTCCTCCTCTTCTTCCTCTTCACTTATGTGAGCTTCTGGAGGTTCTGAAGGCCCTGGCTGAATCCCCGCCTCTGGCACCACATCTTCTCCAGCCTCCTCATTGTCTGACTCAAGTGCCAACTGCACAAGCTGCTGGCACAGCACCACACCAGCCTCCTCGCTGTCGGAATCAGCTACTAACTGCACAGGCCACTGACAGGCCACAACACTATAAGACCTCCAAGATCCCTTTCAAGTCTGTTATTCTTGAAGGTATAGAAGAAGCTGAACACTTGGAAGTCAACTAATTTCATCTCACTGGGAAAGATGAAATTTATATATTATTTATATTTATATATTTATTTATATATTATTTATATTTATATATTATCAATATATGACCACACAGCATAGCCATTCATAGAATACACCTGTATCAGTTGTTGTTAGTTGCAAAGTCATGTCCAACCCATCGTGACTCCATGGACAATATTCCTGTCCTCTACCATCCTCTGGAGTGCATTTAAGCTCATGCCTACTGCTTCAGTGATTCCATCCAGTTCTCATCCCATCCACCTCATTCTCTGCTGTCTCCTTCCCCTTTTGCCCTCAATCTTTCCCAGCATTAGGCTCTTCTCCAGTGAGTCCTTCTTTCTCATTAGGTGGCCAAAATATTTGAGTTTCATCTCAAAATATTTGAGTTTCATCTTCAGGATCATGTGGTGGTGGGATTCAAAAATATCAAATATATCAAAAACATCAGTGGTGGGATTCAACATTTTTTACTACCGGTTCTGTCCCTTGGGACCTGTTTTTATTTTGCAAAATATCAGCATGGTGGGGGAAGGACAAAAGGACAGGATATTATTTGGAGAGAGAGAGAACTCTTCATCTCAGGGAGAGGAAGACCTCATGGAACATTGTTGAGCACCACAAAAACAAATGACGCAGATGTGGAAAAAGGATAAATATTTAATGGTGAGAAAAGAGAGCCTCTAATTCTTCTGTTCATTAACTTGCTATACCAGTTTATGACTTAATTAAAATGGAACTCTCAAAAAGCTCTTAATAAGTTGCATTTCTACATCTATTTCACCATTTGGACTGTGAAGTTTAGCAGTTCAAAGCAAAATTATTTGCAAATTGAAAAATGATGTTCACTTTTTGTATTGTCATAAGTGCTTATAAAATTCTACCATTTATGTGTGTTTGTGTGTGCGTGTGTACACACACACACACACACACACACATTTGTTTTCTTTCCCTTTTGTAGGCTTTATGTGTATTTCTCTTTAGCCAGGTTCTTCCTACGTAAACCAAGATTTTTATGCAGCCCTAGTTCAGTGAAATCACAATCCACTAGTTTCTAGGCTTTTTTTCTGGCAGCCAGCAAACTTTCTGCTGCCCATTGGCACAATACACACACACACACACACACACACACACACACACACACACAAGTCTTGTTTATCTCTTCTCCCTTGTTGTTGGTAGGATATGCATATGGTTGACAAGGCTTGCATTACAAATCCGAATCAGTAATAGATATTCTCAACAAGCTGAACTGGCAGCAAAGTGTGAGATCCACCTGATTGACATGAAAAACTAAAACAAATCCTGAAACTTGGTAATCAGTTTGGCAGGCAACGACTTCCAGAATCCTCACAAGGTCAATACCATCAGCCTTGTTTATGGATGAGGTTTTGCTCTCTCATATGTTTCTATCTAATTATAGTCTAAAGCTCATTAGGTCTGAGGGATGTGGCACCTCCAATTCACTTAACTGATCAGTGTGTTTTCACTTAAACGTTAACATCTCTGTATTCCACAGAGATTATTGAAAGAATTCTGGCTGTAACAATCTGAGGCTAAAATCGTGCACAAAATGGATGTTACGTCTTCATTCATTCATTCTTTATTTACTTATTTACTTACTTACTTTTTACTTTTTATTAAACTTTTATTATAAAAATAATAAAATAAATTTTATTTATTTATTTTATTTTATTTATTTAGATTTGTTTGCGACCCATCTTGCCTCAGGCGACTTGAATTTTTTTGGGGAAGAAGGGGATAAGTAGCAGCATCCACAGGGGAGGGGCAATGTACAGATCTGCCCCTCTTCTCCATGCCCTTGATTGCTTATGTGTACCCCCAAGGGGGTGAAGTTACCACACAACATTGCAACATTGGAAATTAGGCTTATTTCTGTGTCAATAGGGCCATCTGCAGCTAGCCACAGTAATGCCCAAATGACAAAACTTTCTTTGTAGCATCACAATTTACCTTAGGGTAGTTTGTACCAGTGTGATGATACTGCATGCAAGTAAGTAAGGAGGCGAGTTTGCATTGCAAAATCATATGTAAGCACGAATACATAAACTTCATTTTTTCCCCCGAAAAAAGAGGTTAGCATCTACTTTAGCCAATATTAAATACAAAACTGGAGAATGGTTGAACTATTCCAGATGTATAATCTGTCCTGGGAAATTGTAATTAAACAAGAACCTCCTCTGCAGACTGTAGACTCTCAGCTTTGCAATCATGAAAATGAAAAGAGATAGCTGGGAGCACAAATTCTGAGTGTTGCCTTAATTTTCACATTTTAAATCCAAGCACAGCTGCTGCCCATTTTTGCTACTTACTACTACCAATTCATGGTTGTCGAGATTTATAATTAAATGAAGCTAATGAAAATCAGTTGGCTGATAATGGAATTTTTCTCTCATATTTGCATACTATTACTGCATGCAAATGTTAAAGTTGCAGATATAGTATTGTTTTAATTGATTATTTGATCTATTGTCTTGACTCTTGATAAATTGATCAATCTTCATCAACACATGTTTATTAATAATGAATAGATTCATTGGGTCATAAACTTGCAATACATTCAAGATCATTCTATTTCCTTTTTTGTTTTGTTTTGCATATTACTGTAATCCAGGACAGGCCTGGATCTCAATGAAATGATTATTCATGTCATTATAAATGTCTCTAAACCAATTTCACATATTAAATACACCACTAATTAATGAACAGCTATGATTGCATGATCACATGAAAGGAAGTATAGAGAAAAATAAATGAGCATTCTACTGTCATTAATATATGTCTTATTCAGGAGTTATCTGTTCTAATTAGATAATAGGATTGCTTAGTTTTAGTGGTTCATATCCACAAAAAGAGACCTAAAACAAGATGGATTGATGACATCAGCAAGTATTGCAAACCCAACTGGCAAAAAAAAAAAAAAAAAAAAAAAAAAAGCTCAGGACCATTGGAAACATGCAGAAGAGGTCTTCATCCTGCATTGGTTAGAGAATGGCTAAAATGATGATGGTGGTGGTGGTGGTGGTGGTGGTGGTGATGATGATGATGATAACTAGAACTAGAACTGAAATTCTTTAACACTTTATATGACATCGACATTATTGGGAATTTAAAAAACAATCTTTTATGGATGTGCCCAGTATTTTGTCAAAGAACAGATACTACCCTATCTGTATCAACCCTATAGTATCTACCCTATTAATATTTTTCCTCTAATGTCATCCTTTTCTGATCTCAGTGAAAATACGAAGCTCAATAAATTTTAAGCAATGTCTTTGTTCTTTGACATATAAAGACAATCTTTAAAATGTTCTTTGCTCTCTACTGAAGTAATGTTATATAAGTTTATAAGGAAAACAAAACTCATTATGCCCCTATGCAACATATCAGAGCATGGAAATAGGAAGTAAAATTGTGCACAATTTGTCAAATGTAATGACCACATTCCACTGTGGATACTCACATAGTGAATAACAAAATAATCTCAGGCAGAAATGTTAATGTGGTAATTACAGAATAAACCATGTCTCTATTCCTAATTGAAGTAATGGATGATACAACAACATGCTCACAGTTGTTTGGTGAAATTCAGAAAATAATCTCAAGCATGAATAAAAACATGTGCAGCACACTATTGAGTATGGCATACTAATTGTTTTGTTCTTGATTAAAGTATCTCCATCCAGATTCAAGAATAACGTTATTACAATATTCTACAAAATAAAATCTACAAATGGAATGATACACAAAATAGCATATGCCTCCACCAGTCCTCATATTGTAATGAATCTGTAGAAATATTCAGATTAATAGAACTGAATCAATTCAAATGTATAGATTGACTTAAATCTATACAGTAAAACATTACAATATGTTTAGATACTGTAACTTTTTCAGATAGTATTATTTGTGTCTGGCATTAGATTTTGTCCATACATTTTATGTTATGATTTATAAATAAAAAGAGCCCGGATAGCTCAGCAGACTAAAAGCATTGTGATTAACTCCAGCTGTCTGCAATTACTGTAAGTTCGAATCGCCCCAGGCTCAAGTTGACTCAGCCTTCCATCCTTTCTAAGGTAGGTAAATTGAGGACCCAGTTTGTGGGAGCAATAAGCTGACTTTGTATATATATACAAAAGTATGAAGGCTATTGCTTAACGCATTGTAAGCGTCCTGAGTCTTCAGAGAAGGGTGGCATATAAATCAAATTTTTAAAAAAATCTATTTTCCTGGCTCTCTGGCTGTAATACACTCTTGAACTATAAGATGGGCAACCACTAAATATAATTATCATCATCATCATCATCTGACAGATTGATACATTGACTGTAATACCGTTAAATATATATAAATAACCAGGAAACTTTATGGAACAGGTACCAACTTCTGTAAATGCAGGTATGTTTGTGCTTCCAATTTTACATCAGTAAACCTGGCATGCTATTCTCAGAATTTATAATTGTAAATACTTATCATAGACACAGTTAAACCAGCATTGCACTAATGCACATTTGTGAGTGTAGTGCCTCATATTCTGGTATCATTCACCCATACTGGATAAATGGCACAGTTATACTTAGATCTGATTTTTGTCCTTCTAGAAATAATTATTTGGAATTGCAATTATTTTAATCAGATGGAATAACATCTGTAGATGAATGGGGAGCAGACTAACATCAGTAGTGTTTCCCCTCTGCTTTCCTACATACATTACTATGTCACATGCATGTCCAAAGTAATGGAGTATTGTGTTGCAGCACTGCTTTGTTGCATTTTCATCATTCTGACAAACAGAAGATTTTTCCGTGGATGCCCCTGATCACACTGGAAAACTTGAGAAAAGCCAATAATCATGTGCTTAGCACTTATGGGGAAGGGAAATCAGTGGCAGAACTGAGTTATTATTATTAGCCAGACTTTCATTAAGAATATAAACCTACATATCACTTGATGCCAATTGTTGAAATCTTTCAAGTAGAGCAATGCCAACAAATAATAGCAAAGACCCCAATCTGGTATTATGAGGAAAAAGCATTTAAGCTGTTGATTGTTCCAATCTGGGGTACCACAGAGTTTGCTATGCTCCTGATATCAAGAAAGTCCTGGGAACAGTTATCCATTAGCTTAAAGTTAGATCACATCAATATGCTGATAACAAGCAGATGTGCATTGTGACACAGCTGGACCTTGAGATGCTTTAGACATCTTGAACAAGTATTCAGAAGCTGTTAGGAACAGGATGGAAAGAAACAAACTAAGATTAAATCCTACAAAGATAGACTTAACTGTATGAATAAAAAAAAAAATCACAGCTGTGTCACAGTTTATGGCCACAGCCATACAATTGCCTTCAGTAATTGTTTATTGGGGTTAAGGTCCCCTAGTAAAGGCTGGTCTGTGATATGGGTGGAAGATGTTCTCCTGGATTCATAGCTCCTGCTTCAGCAACAGGTGGAGGTTGTAAGTAGGGTAGTCTTGTCCATCTAAGGTGTCAGCTACATCCTACCAAGATGTCTTGGTGGCAGAGACTCATGCCTTGATTACCACAAAACTGGAAAATTGTAATGTGTTCTAAACAGGATTACCACTGGTGCAACATGTGATGGCCAGAGTGCTAGATAGGAAAAAAGTCTTCTCTAACATTCCATCTCATTCCTCAACCAGAGATTATATTTTGCACTAAAGCACTAGTAGTATCCTTGAAATCAACAAGCCAATTTAATTTATTTCATTTAATATAACCACCCAATCCAGAAGATTCTGGATATCATATTAACATTAAAAAATTGAATCATTCAAAAGCAAGAAAAGAAGTTATTTTGAGATGAAAAAAGTATTTCTCTTCTTGGTGTTGGAGACTGAAACATTGTCTGTGTATGAATGTCCCTGAAAGCTGGTCTATAACCTGAATAAACTTCAGTGAAACACGGTTTTATGAACATGTTTATTTGCAGGAAATACATTATAGGGATTGGAAAAGTCTCATCTATAGCAACCAACTCTTACCAAGAAAAAGGTTAAAAAAAAAAAGATGTGCTCACTGTATATTCACATGCCTTAGCTTAGCAGAAGGGAGTGATCTCAGTTTAGCTATCTCTTAAATATAAAACAAGTGACAGGGAAAAAAGAGACACTGAGCAAATTCTTATCTCTCTACTTAGGCTTTGCTGTCCTGAGTGGTCAATAGGTCATGTAGGGCTAAAAAGTCAGTGCCATTACAACACCTGGAGTGTTACTAATATATAGCTAACAACTCAATTATGCTGTTTTGAATTACATAAAATACTGCTTAGCCTCATGGGGGCTAAGGTTAGTATGCATATAGATAACTCGGATCCAGCCCTAGCTGAGGTTGCTGCCACAATTCCTTAAGCTTCTTCTATTTTACAACCAACCGAAACACCTTTATTTCTTCTTCACAAAAGAATGCTTCCGATTCCTGCTGTACATGCAAAATATTTCTCTCCAGCATTTCTTTGTCTATCTGTGCAGATAGATACAAAAACCATTGCAAAATATATACTTAGCTATTTTTACTGCCCCAATTTGCAAACCACACAAATAAAAAGATGACTGATTTGTATATGAAGAGGATACACTTTATACTGCTGCTAGAGTTGGAAGTTTTTTTTTCTTTCATCTTGTAACACCACCACCAGCACCACCACTATGGATGAGATTCATCAAACACCAGTAGGTTCCAAGTCCCCTTTGGTTCCATGGAATGCTCTAGATCAGTAACGACATCAGCATTTTGGGTTGTATTTGAGTAGGTTAAGCAACATTTGACAGGACTGGGCAGAGTGGACAGAGATATGAAAACTCTTGAGATTCATTATATCAATCCAGTTAATACTACGGCTAGAAATTATAGTACAATATATCCAAGAGTACCAAATAGGGGAAGCTTTCTTCAGTCGGTGTGCAAAAGACTTTAAAAACAGGCATACCATACAGTATTACATAATGTTATAACAGAATACATACACCTTATTCTAATTGCCTTTCACAGTGCCCATGTCTAAAAAGAAGCCTTAAGCCTAAAATGACTTAGTTTGGCTCTATTTCTGTAAGACCTCCAGTAAAACAGGACACCAAAATAGAGAAACTGGCAGAAAATAGATAATAATATCTGTATAGTACTGCCAGCAGTAATGAGACAAGCTCCAAGATAGGGTCAAATCATGAACATGGTATAAGACAAGGCGTAGCTGATGCAATTTATTTTTAACAGCACTGATCAGGTAAAGCAGCAGCCCTAAAATGTTACTAAAAGGGGACTAAACAAGGAGAAAATTAGAAGCCTCTGATACCACTTCCCAACAGCAATAAGCAAATCTGACTTTCCCCCACTATTTATATATAAAATTTATTGGCCACTCATTTTATCATAAGGGAGTTCTGGGTGGCTTACAGTCATATTGAAACATAAATAAATTACATTAAAACATTAAATAAATATTAATATATTAAACATAAATAAATTAAAACATAATCTGTATTAAAATATAAATAAATTAAATTAACAATAAAAATCTAAGGACACATGGGGAAGGTGGGCATACACAGCATATATATACAGATCTCAATTAACAGTGAAGGACAAAAAAAGGCATTGTTTACCAATTTTAATAAACTCAGACTTTCTCCAACTTTTGAATATTAAGCTCACAAGTCACCACGTCACTTCTTTTCTTATTTTTGACAAGCTTTTATTACCATCTTACATCTGATCCTCAAGAATGCATTTATATCAAGTACAAGGAAAAATAGGTGTAGGCTGCAGTTCTCCTGTTAAAATTAGACTATCCCAATATCTAAACAGCAAGCAAGCAATTAAATAAAATGTGTATGCTATAGAACCTTATACCTGTCTCTCTTCAACATGACAATAGCCTTCTGCAATACTTCTGATCCACTGCACCATTCAATGAAATGAAGTTCACAATTTCTGTCTGGATGCCTTTAAGCACTAAAACTCGAGCTGTTTATCTCATCTTATTTTAGCAGTGTTAAGAAGGAGTGTTAAAAGATAAATTGTATTTTTAAAAACAAACTAATTCAGAATCACACTGTTAGCAATAACAATAGCACTTAGACCCAAAGGTACTTTTTCAAATGGCAACTGGACTTTGTTTTTCCTTGAAGATTTTTCACTTCTCATCCAAGAATCTTCTTCAGACTCACTTCTTGGATGAGAAGTGAAACATCTTCAAGGAAAAACAAAGTCCAGTTGACTTTTGAAAAAGCACTTTTGAGACACTCCATGACCTGGATGACCAAGAATCTCCATAGATAAATAGCACTTAGACTTATATACATAGTGTATTATATTCATAGTGTTTTACGGCACTCTCTAAGCAGTTTACAGAATCAGCATATTGCTCCCAACAATCTGTGTCTTATTTTACTTATTTTACTGACCTCGAATGGATAGAAGGCGGAGTCAACCTTGAGCCTATCAGGATTAAACTCCTGGCAATGGAATGCAGAGCTAGCCTACAATATTGCATTCTAACCACTGTGCCACCAGTGTTTCTCTTATCTTTTCACCATTTCTCTTTTCCTACAATATCTAGCAGCTATTATCGCAATTAATATAATACTGCAGTCACAGGACTAGATTATATGCACCTCATGAACAGATCAAGATTCGTAGAAGTTTAAAAAATAAATCCCCTGGATTTAGTATCACATGATTTTGGTTTTAGCAATGGTTCTCTTAAAATTCTTACATTTTTTCAAGCAACCATTATAATGCAATGATTAAATCAATGCTACTAAATGTAGATGCTTCAGTTATTAAGATAACCTTGATATCAATTTTATTCATGATTTAAATTGCATGTTTTTGTTCTTTTCTGGTTGGATAAATGAAAAATCAATATAAAGAAAATATGAAGCTATGTATAGTTTGGAATTTCAATCTGTCTTATTTATATTTACCTAATCTGATAGAATAATCAGAAATGCATTTCAATGTCATGTAGACTACAACAGTGAAGATATTTGACATAGGTTTACTATCAATTGTGTGGTTTATGTAGTCACTAATATATTTAATTCTTGGAAAAAGATGGTTGATGTTATAGAAAATACACTTTTTAAATTCTGCTATATCATTCTTTTTTCTACTTTCATTAAGTGAGTTATCTGGGCATCTATCTATCTGTGTCTGTCTACCTATCCATTCTCAGAAGGCTTATTAACGTCAGAAAAAAATGGACTCACTTTTTCAACATACAAGATCTAACAACATACAACTCAGAATCACCAAGCCTGGCAATTTCCTAAGACTTGATTCAAAAGTGTTATTTTTCTCCAGACAGCTGGAAATGTCAAAAATGAAATGAAAAGCCCTAAAGGGGTTGAAGAATGGCTTTTACAGCTGATGCCAAAGATGCTCTTATTACTTAGAGACAGCAAAGAGTAAATGCGCACAAATCCTTATGAAGTCTAGCAATTATGAATTTCCTCTAAATGAAACTATCCTTTTTTAAGTGAAGGTCTTATTATACATGTCTTACTATACACATACCCAGTACAAATGACAGAGTGTTCCTTTTATGTCCTTGATCTTATGAAATGAATTCACTGTTGGCACTCTGTGTTTTTTAGAAAAGAAAGAACCACGAGAAACAGTTCCTGAAGTATTTTTTAGTATTTTGCTCTCTTGAGTTCCATGAAGCTGCAATCAAAAGCGAAGATTCCATGTTGTTTTATATAGAGTCATTCCCTTAGATACATAACTGTAGCATCTTGGGGCTATTTAAAATCTTACAGTTGTTTTCTTTTATACTACTGTTTTTCTATTGCCATGGGACATCGGTAAAGAAAAGAGGGAAACTGTGCAATCAACTATGCTTTTGCTTATGCCATTCAGTTGTGCTGGAAAGATACCAGACATGGAAATCTGTGTGCAACTCACAGCTGAAAACTCCACAGCACTGTGTCTTACACTCATTCCTCCCTCCCACCCATCATCTGGGAAGATCCTGATAAAAAAAAACTATGTCTAGCAACTTATTCGAAAATGTAGGGGAAGAACAATATTCAAATCAAGGATAAACTATAGAACAATCTGGAAACTGTTATAACTAGCTACCTCAATGATTTTCAGCAGTGGTGAAATCCAATTTTTTTTACTACCGGTTCTGTGGCCGTGGCTTGGTGGGTGTGGCAGGGGAAGGATACTGCAAAATCCCCATTCCTTCCCCACTCCTGGGGGAAGGATATTGCAAAATCTCCAGTCCCACCCCACTCTGGGGCCAGCCAGAGGTGGTATTTGCCAGTTCTCCTAACTACTCAAAATTTCCACTACCGATTCTCCAGAACCTGCTGGATTTCACCCCTGTTTTAAGGGATCTCAAATGAATTTGAAAAAAAGAAAAAAGAAGAAGAAATGAGATAATCCTGCTTTAATCACCTCATTACATTTTCCTTTTGTGTAAAAAGGAACAGGCCATCTTTACCATGGATATTTGATTTGTTTTGGGGATTACCTTTTTAGATAAAAGCTTTAAAGAACAAGATATGCAGAACTGTAAGTCACTCCAAAACCCAGCCATTGCTTACCAGGCTAATGCTTGATTCTAGTATGATGCAGTTTAATAGTTAGGAAAACAAGACTGTCCTCTTCATAGCCTATTAAATACCAATGATAACAAGTAATGTTGTTATGGAGTTATAGCTTGTCTTTCCTCTAGGAGTTCTTGGTGATTAACATATTTCCTCTTACAAATATATACCTGTAACATTTGTTCATGAAACATTAAACAGAGACTGAACCAAAGCCATTTAATAGGCTTCTGTGACTGAGGATGCTTTTAGCAAGATTCGCATGAGTATTACATTACACTTGGTCCTCCCAAGTGCATAGAATTCTTGTATGACATCTAAATGCCAAAGCATTGTTGGCATTTATTAATATTAGTGATTGTGATTTTACTGACTACAAACTAGTTGCCTGCTGATGTCTCAAGTTGTTTTGGGCGAATAGTAACAGAGTCTCCCCTGCAGCAATAATTCATCCTTTTATCTTTTAAAGAAATTGATGGCAAGCCAGCACAGATGAGAAATATACAAAAGAGAGATTCAGGTATACTACAAAGGTTAATATATACAGGTATTCCTACTCTAAGCCATAAAATATCTATATAATAATACCTTCTATTGTTTGAAAAAGAGAATATTCAAGGAAGAAAATCCTACTGCAACTAGATCAGCAATAGTTCAGATATTTTTTGGATGAATTCTTATTTAAGGCCTTGAATGCGTTGACATTTATTTCTGCTATCTTCACACCCAAGAGATACTGGTACCCTGACATCAAAGCTTTTAGTATTTGTTTAGATACCATCAGACTTAGTTTTTGATAGTAAGCTCTTAAATCTCACCATAAGATTTTCCATTATCTATATGATGTCCTACTATTTTCAATCAACATGGATTTATGTTTCTTGATATCATTATATGCCTGCCATGTACATAAATGCCAGTATAGGTTGGTCCAGATCTTAGAAGGAGGGTAAAATTTTGAAGCCGGCCAGTGGCCTGCTTCCTTTAATGAAGGTACAGTAATGGGTTATTGTGAGGTGAGATAGAAAGGGGTCAGAGGCCATCTGCACACTTTAATTCCATATGTGCAATTTTGCTTTCTGTTTCTGTCTCTCTCTGTTTCTCTCCTTTGGTGGAGGACATTTGTCTGTCCTTAAAAAAAAAAAAACTTGCCTCAGTTCAATATTGGTAAAAAAAAATACCAACACCATGTAAAATGTTGTACTCTGGATGGGTCATCACAACACATTGTAAATGAGACTTTCTTTTAAAACAACTCAGAAATATCAGTAAACCAACAGTATAGTATCTAAGTTATTAATTAGTTGCTTGAAACAATTGCATGATTCCAGCACTAACCAGTCTGTTTTCTGACTCAATTCAAAGTGTTGGACTGAATAGATTATGATAATTGTTCTAGGTTGATAAGTGGGGGATACTCATAATTCTAGAATAAATCTCCAACTCTACCCCAGAAAGACTTTGGGATTTCTGCAATGGCTAGTGGAACACAATATAAGATCCAGGAAAAATCACGTATTCAATTGTACTAGCCAGTCAAATTCTTGATTACAAATATATGGCATTTCGAGGAGTTTGTTTTAGAAAGAGCTAATTAATTTTCAAATTTACTTAGAATCTTCCCAGTTGGCAAGACACAATTTTGTTATACAAACTAGTTTGAAAGCATTTGATTATATTACCAGCAGGAGTTCAAAGCTATTATTTCTGTTGTCATGGGAAGTGGCCATCTCAAAGGGAAATGAAGCAAGAAGAGACTCTGAAGAAAAAAAAAATGAGTTTGTAACCAAATTGAAAGCCAAAATGAAAAGGATAGTCAACTGTAATAAGGATATCAACATGAAGAGAGCAAAGTCAATAAAATAAAAAAAGACAAGAACATCTAATGATGAAGACATAATATTTGCAGTAGTCCTGGTTATAACTTGAGAGTTTTATGGTGGTGATACAATGATAACACTTTCCCAAACAGACTCACAAACTCTTTCAACAGAGCAAAAGGCAAAAGAAGGCCCCGACAGAGAAGACTGATATATCTATTATAAAAAGTTCCAAAACTCTATATTTTCTTTTCTATCAAATCTTAAAATCATAATTTACTGATGGTAATATTGACTGAGGAAATTGAAACTGTTCTTACTCAACAACATATAAAATATGATCAATCAATAAAGCTTAGCTAATTGTATAGATCTCCTCCAGCTGATTATCAGATATTTGTTTTTGTTTTTTTTAATAGATAGGCTTCCCAAATCTGAAGCCTCTAGATATATTGGATTTCAACTCCCATGATTGCTAACTAGCATAGCTTTTGAAAGTTGAAGTCTAATATATTAGGAGGAGGCCAACTTGAAAAAAAAATTAGCATAGGACTGCAGGATGCATGTATCTACATGATATTTGTAAAGAAAATAATGATTTTCTTTCTTTTCTTCTTACTTGTTATAATAACCATTAAAAAAAAGTTTGTCATGAATGCTATACAGCAGTTTATAGGAACAATCGACAATAAAAGCAGCCAAAGAACAAGATCAAAATTAAAACATCTGGAATGAAATATAAAATAGAAATAAATGAATAACATATACTATTCAAATCACTAATGCTACTAATAAAATAAAGAGAATAAGATAAATCAAGATAAAGATGCAACAACAAAACATCCTGCAATGCTTTTTAGAAATTTCTGACTAAGTAAAGAAATTTAAAAAATTCTGTCTTTAGTAGTTTCTGGAAAGTAAGACAAAGATGGAGCAGGAATTCTATGAGGAACTATTTCACAAAACTGGAGTTGAAAGAACCTTCACCTCTCTTCCTTTTGAAATGCCAAGTGAGTACCACAAAACACCAATTCTTCATGATTAATAATATGATATTTTTGATCCTTCAATCCTTATGGTCTTCGAATGGATTATGCAGCACTTTGGCTACGTTAAACTCTTTATTTTTTTTAGGTGAGATGGCAGCATTTTAATAATCAGCATCTATATAAAACTGCCATTTTCTCACAGTGGTACTGAGTTAATATTAAGTGGGACAACAGGGGGTCAAAGGAGATGCTCCCGATTTAAAGCTTTTTTATTGTTTAGTGAATAAAATGATATGGAAAAACAAATCACTGGGACCTCCGTTCACAGCTGGGATAAATACAAATCTTCAAAGAACGTGTGTAAATTATAGAGCACGGCAAGAGGCCTGTTTCTCATTTAAACAAATAGTCCCCCCTACCACTTTTTCCTAATCATGTGAGCGACTGAGGAACAAAGTAGGTATTTCCATACAGATGACTCACTGATGAACTGAGGGGAAGTCCTCTAGAAATTCAGGAATAATTGATTTAGTATGGGGGTAGAGAAAATCCCCATGTTTGCTGTAATTTATTAATATTCTCCAAAACAGAATATCATTCTTTTCTTTCATTGTGTTTCTCTGAAGTCTAGGGCTATCTGAATTGGGCTATAAAATGCCAGATGATCATGAGTGTCACTTTGTTATTTGTATTTGCCAACTGAGCTTCCATTCTGAATATTATGGTAGCTTGCCAGAGAACCTTATCTCTGAGATAAGACTGTCTTGTGATTTCTGAGCTACTCTGCATGTCTACATTCTTTTTTTTCTAACTTCCTGGTCTACTTTTTCCTTTGTCCATCTGCTGATAAACTGCCGGTAAAATGTAGTTAGCTAGTTTTTTTTACTTTTATAATAAAAATGTTTTCTTAGAATATATACTTCGGGTTTTCTTTCTTTAAGAGTATACCCCATGGAAAACAAGATCCATTCACTTCTAATTAATTACAGTTTCCCCAGTGGGGGAACGAGACTGATTCATGCTTCAACAATGAGATGGTACCAAGAGATGTAGAAAGCTCCTAAATCTTTGCTGTCATCTGATGGTGTCTGGATTATTGTAGCTCTTTCTACCACTGCTTTGAAAATAATATGACACAAATGTTGGGAGGCTTTGATCAAAGAAAACACATGCCCACTGCTAAATTCCAGAGGGTATAGAAACTTTTTTTCTTCTTTCTCTTCTCTTTCAAATTTTTAAATATATATTAACTAAATAAACCTCAAGAACTGACAGGGATATTCTGATTTTCTGTATCACATTTATGATCAATGTAAGAATATTACACATAGCTGACAGTCTATCTATTTTTCAGTGGGAAATTTAGCTTCATTATCTACTAGTCACAACAGTCACAGTAAAGCAGCAGGAAAATCAAAACCCGGAATAAAATATATTTAAGACATTACCACTGTTTCATTGTGCATTTACTTACCATGACTTATTTCCTTCAATTTATTAAAAAACCATAATTCTGGAGAATATTTTTGAAATCATAAAAAATTAGATTATAAAGAGAGTGTAGCAGTGGTGACTTGTTTCTGGCTCAGTCTGGTTCTTACAAACCAGTAGTAATGGCAGCAGGAGGCACTGCCCACCTGCCCAAATGTCATCATGAACCTGCACATGCACAGAAGTGAGTGTGTGCTCCCATTGTGAACTGGTAGCAGAGGTAAGTAGACCCCATCCCTGCGGTGTGGCACCTGTTTTTTAGTAGCCTGGCATGGATGCTGTTGTGCCAGTATGGCAACCATTGAAATGAATAACAGGAGAAAAAGAAACTCATTGCTGGAGTTCTAACCTAGAATTGGAAAGAGAAAGAAGGAGAGGAGTGGAAAACAGAGTGATGGGAGAGAAAATGTGAAGAATAAGGTTAAATTAATATGTAATGCAATTCTCAGGAAGGGAGAAAAAAATATCCAGATAGCTCTCCTAGAAGTATGGAAGTAAAGACCCAGAGGGACAAAAACTCTGTCCAGGATTCCCAGGTCTGAGGTGTTTGGCTGTTGATGGAAAAACCCGGGTCTACGGGAAATGACTGGACCTATAAAGATGGTTTTGTTAAGGATTTACAAGGGTCTTAATGCAGCCCTAATAGGAAGGAAAGGTTTTGTATAGAAGAATCCTAACTAAAAGCTGGTACCCATTGTGACTGCTGAGACAACTAACTAGTTAGAGCAACTACCAGTAAAAGAGGCCAAGAGTAAAATAGAAGACAGGCAAAATGGACTTTATTTTTCAATGATACTTTAATTCACTTGTGCCTCTTATTCTATTTCTTCCTTTACTTGATATATCCTGTGCTGTTTTTCAAATATTACTCTATATATTTACTCAGGGGTATGACCTATACCTATCTATATTGATATCTATATCTGCGTAAGATTGAACAAAAAAATATTATTTGCACATTATTCCTCCCACCGTAGCTCAACATGAAAAATACAAGTGGACTACCTTTTCAATCTTTCAATCTTACTTCAGTGCTCAGAATAGCACAGAATCTGCTATGACACCTGAGAGGAAGCCAGTTGACAAAATGTAGGAAGCCAGTTGACAAAATGCAGGCTAGGCTATATGGAAAAATCAAATGGAATATCCTGGAGAGTCATAAATGAACAACGGAAAAGCTCTACTGATCCCTTCTAATAATGTATCACGAGATACTTGATTCATTCTGCTGAATAATAGAACCGGCATTGAGGAAAATCCATCATGAAAGCCTCTGATAATGTTACCACCATTAGTAAAGAAGATAATTTTAATTTTGCAACTTAACATTTTAGCTAAGAACAAATTATTACTAGATTTCTTTGTTTCCTTTCTTCCATCTATTAATTGGCTAAATTTTAGAAGTTCAGATCAGTCTTGTCTATCATGAACTGAGTGTAACGAAGGTCATGTTTATACTCAGAATTGTGCCCATGAAGTAAGGCAGTTCTGTATGCTTCTAGTATGATTTTTCTCTTTTCTTCCCCCCCCCCCCCATACATCTAATGAAAGCAGCCAAGAGGAAATTTAAAAGCAAACATGCGGGCCACTAAAGAAATTACTACAACTTGTATTTCTTTCCCTTTCCTGCCACTATTATACCCCTTCATTTTGGCTCAGAGATCACCCTGTTATGGAAAGCAATATTATGCTCTATTTAAACTTTGTCTAAGCCTGTATCTCGATGGCAAGGTGTCCCTACCAAGCTGTTCTGTCAAACATCACCCTGATGCAATGCTAACATGTCAACAGACTGTGCTTTACCAGGAAAAAGAGGAAATCCTATAATTATCTGTCATTAAACGGCATCAACTGGTTACTTCTAATGATCAGTATAGCAAAATGCTAAATTATGTGGTGTGATGTAGTTTGTTTTTTTAATGTTTATAAAACATATACAGCCTTGATTGGGCTAGTTCAAAAGTAAGTTAAATAATTAAATAAAAAAAGGCTATGCTGATATTTTGATTGAATCAATGTCATATTTTTAAAAAGCTGATTTTGAAAGCCCGAGCTAATTGGGAAACCTTAAAAACGCAAGGCTTTTTATGTGCTAGAATGTATCAAATGTATCAAATTCAAATCACTCTTAAAATACGCAATCATCTGACCCAGACATCAGTTTAGAGTTACAATTCAATTGAAATATTATCCTTGAATTATGATAGGAACTGTCTCTAATTGAAGGTTTTGAATGAATGAATCATTTCAAATGTAATGTATTTGCAATTAGGATTCATTTCATTGACAACATTCCTAGAGCCATTCATTCATTCAAAAGGTGTCATTCATTCAAAGGGTGATAGGTGGGACATTTTGTAAAGGCATTTGAGATTTTGTGTAGGTGAATTACATGAATGCACGTGCTTGATTTCAAAACATGAAAGTTGAGAATGGTGTTATCAGAGCTACACAAGTAGTGACAATCAGTAATGTGTAACTTTTTATTATTTGCTGCCAGATAACAATATCACTGAATTAAGCATTCTTTGGATTGGAAAAAAAAGCTGGCAATGCTTTTACTATTGAAGTATTATATCTTCACACATTATAAACAGGTTTAATTGTGACATGGCGCTCCTCCCTCCCATTTATTTTCTTCTTCACATGAAAAATATGAGTCACTCTGAGTGTGAGTGGATGGTGTCTAAATTCAATATATAAATAAAATTAAAAAATAATTTTTAAAAGATGATTAAATGCTTTTGCTTCTTGCCCATAATACTTAATTTGTCATTCATCCAAACCTGGTACTAATTCAAAAATGATTCATTTTGCAAGGCAGAGTTAAATAGCTACAGATCTATAGCTTCTTCTGTTTCTGAAAATGGAAGGAAATGCTGTCCAATTTCTTCTTTTGGCTATGGAAAACAAGGAGTGAGAAAGCAGAGAACCAAATGAGTCTTCCTCACTTGGAACTCACAGGAAGCTGTGGACCGTAATTTCCATCACTTGGTCTTATTAAATGAAGTTGGTAGTATAACATAGCTAAGCAACACCCAGGAGAAAAATGTCATGATTTGGGGCTTTTAAAAGCAAAGTTATTTGAACAAGAGGACCAACAGATTCACTGCCACAGACAGAGACCCCAGACAGACCCCACTGCCAAAGTCATCAAAGGATGTAGTCAAAGGATTATAGCTGAGATAATTTCTCATCTCTTTTGGTTTATTAATGGGAAGAGACTGTTTTATGGGATCACTTGCTGACTTGAATTTCAAATGGAGCGCTGCATTCTTTTAAATGCCAAATTCTTGATCTCCTGCTCTATCTCTCACTTGTTCTGTATCTGTAGGTATGGTAGATTGACAGCTAAACCCACACACAATAATCCTAACCTGCCACCAGTATTAAGAATCAAGGTTTGCCAGTCTGCTGGTTCATTTTATTCCCTGTTTATGAATTACAGGAGTCTTTGACTTAACTGGAAAAAAGTGACTTGGGACTGTTTCTCATACTGATAACTGGGGTGAAATCCAGCAGGTTCTGACAGGTTCTGGAGAACTGGTAGCGGAAATTTTGAGCAGTTTGGAGAACTGGCAAATATCTCTGACTAGCCCCAGAGTGGAATGGAAATGGAGATTTTGTAATATCCTTCCCCCTGGAGTGGGGTGGGAATGGAGATTTTGCAGTATCCTTTCCCTGGAGTGGGGTGGGAATGAGATTTTGCAGTATCCTTCCCCTGCCATGCCAACAAGCCACGTCCAACAAGTCACACCAGGCCCACCAACCCACACACACATAACTGGTAGTAAAAAAAAAAATTGGATTTCACTACTTCTGATAACCATTGCAGCATCTCCATGGTCATGTGATCAGAATTTAGACGCTTGGCAACTGGCTCATATTTATGATGATTACGGTGTCCTGGGGTTATGTGATCACCTTTTGCAACTTTCTGATATGCAAAGTCAATGGGGAAACTAGATTTACTTATCAAATGTGTCACTGACTTAACAACTTCAGGGAGGCACTTAACAATGGTGGCAAGATAGATCGTAAAATGGGGTAAAACTCACTTAACTCTCTCATTTAGGAACATAAATTTTGGGCTCAATTGTGGTTGTTAGTCAAGGGCTATCTGTATTGTTATAGTTATTGCTATTGTTATCATCAAAGATTTAGTCTTCAATTTGATTCACAGGTACTGAGCTGCAGCTCACAAACAGTTATACCTTTTAATAAAGTGCTAGTTAGTAAAGGGCTTTCAGATTCATAACTTTTTGAGTAACTACAAAAAATTAGTCTAAAAAGCTCAATTCAGATCCCAGTGAGTTTTAAAGAAGTTTTAGAAGGTCAGGAGACAACTTGCTTAATCTTCTGGAAGGGCTCCAGTGTTATATCAGCGTAGTCTTTGTCTGATAGATACTATTCTATTATCCAGTTTTTTCCCTCCTGCATAGCAAGAAGGGGGCACTTTTAGAATTATCGTATTAAATGAGCAGAATCGGTGAATTCATTTTGGCTCAATTTGGAATGTACAGTGCTTAGTACTTATGTGCTGGGAGAGAGATTTACTTTATATTTCAGCTTGTAAAGTTTTGATAAGTGCCCTGATGATGTCCCAGAAGGCTCTTTATTGCATTGTTTCTTGGAGCTATGCTCCCCCCCCCCGCCCCACTTCCAGTTGCATGCAGGACCAAGGAAAGGTTTTAAGTTAAAAGATAGCTGTAAGAAATAATTGAGAGAAATCCATAAAAGGAATACTTAGAGATGATATTAATTAGTGCTAAGCAGGCAAATTGCCCTACTCCCCCCCCCAACATCTCCTTCAGTTTGATGATAGAGAATTTGTTTTAGATTTTTTTTAAAGGAAAAGGGAAACTTGGGTGGAGTGTGATGTTTTTACACATATTTAATTATGAGATAATCAAAGGGCCATTTACCCTATCTTTTAATATACAAACATTTCTCCACATGCCTGCACCTCTCTGGCTTTTTAGCATTTTAATTAAATCCCAAGAGAAGATGAATATGGGAGAGCATTAGAGAATTTCTTCTTTCTCTGGATATTTTTTCTCCCAAAATTAGTGAATGTAAAAAGGCTATTTGTGCCCCATAATAATGTTAACTGTTAAGTGTTAACATCTCCAAACTGTGGTGTTGGAGATGACTATTACAGATCCCATAGTCTGCAAAAATCACAAACAAAGAAGCCTTAGACGGGACCTCACAAAAAAATATCACTCAAAGCCAAGATTGCCAAAAAAGAAAGGCTATCATACTTTGGCCATGTCATATGAACCTGGCTATTAAGTGAATCTGGATTCCCCATTGACTTTGCTTGTCAGAAGGTCGCAAAATGGAATTTTGGGACACAGCAATGGTCATAAGTATGAATCAGTTACCAAGCATCTGAATTTTGATCACGTGATCGTGGGGATGCAGCAAAGGTCATAAGTATGAAAAATGGACATAAGTCAGTTTTTTCAGTGCCATTGTAACACTCACAAAATAAACTGTTGTAAGTCAAGCAACTGTTGTTTGCTTTTACAGCCAGAACAGGTTACCTAGAGCAGGGGTCTCCAAACTTGGCAAGTTTAAGACTTGTGGACTTCAACTCCCAGACTTCCTCTGGCTGAGGAAGTCTGGGAGTTGAAGTCCACAAGTCTTAAACTTGCCAAGGTTGGAGACCCCTGACCTAGAGGCTATAAGGAGTGAGGAGAAAGGGAACAGGTGACCCATGGTATAATTTGTTGTTGTTGTTGTTGTTATAAACTATCCAGAGTGACTCGGGTGAGATGGGTGATATAGAAATGGAATGAATGCATCAGAGGTGGGTTTCAGCAGGTTCTGACCAGTTCTGGAGAACCGGTAGTGGAAATTTTGAATAGTTCAGAGAACCGGTAGTAAAAATTCTGACTGGCCCTGCCCCCATCTATTCTCTGCCTCAAGACCCAGCTGATTGGGAAGAAATGGGGATTTCCCCTTCCCCTGGAGTAGGGTAGGAATGGACATTTTACAGTATCCTTCCCCTGCCACACCCACCAAGCCACACCCACAGAACTGGTAGTAAAAAAAAAATTGAAACCCACCATTGGAATGAATGGCCCAATTTTCAGCCCCAATGCATTTTAAACTGACACATCTTCTTTTGCACAGAATCTTCCAGTAAAATAAGACAAATTCAGGGATTCAACTGAATCAATAATCGGCTAAAGTCAGGACTGAGTATAGGATGTTTGTATAGCCCCACTTCTGATTTCTTACTTCCATGCATTAAGCAGAACCTGAAAGGGTTCTACACTTGCATTTGTTTGAAATGGAATTCAGCTCTCTGTCCTACCCTAATGAAATGCAATCCTAAATTATCTAGATAACTGATTTTATACTTGGAAATCAGGTAGAAAAATGGAGTGTCAATTTTTATGTCCCTGTGCCCCATTGAATCCTCCCTACTGTCAAGTTAAACAGGGCTTTAGAAGGAGAAAATACATCTATGTATTTAGATTGTCTGTTCATAAGACAGCTACCAGGGGGAAGAACTGCATTTCGGTCCTTGAGAATGGCAGTTAAAAAGGACCTTATCATTTCTTGTCACCATGGACACAACCCTGCAATTTTTATTTTTTATTTTTTGGCAAGAAAAGAAAGAAGGCATTTTTCACTGTCATCTTCACAAAGATTTTTTTTTTTTTTTTTGGCCTTTTCTGGCAAGTCTGTGTCCTTAATAGATCTGGAAGTTTTCCTGCTAAGCACTTAGCCAGGCCCTGACTGCTTAAACCAGTTAATTCAATTAAACTTTCTTCTAGGAAAACTTATGTAAGATGCTAGCCACGACATTGCAGAGGCATAACAACATAGCTGTAATACCACAACTTTAACATGTTGTTATTAACACACTGAACTGATGTACTGGACTGAGTTGAAATCAGTGGTGGGTTTAAATTTTTTTTTTACTACTGGTTCTATGGCCGTGGCTTGATGGGCATGGTGTTATGTAGTGGGAGTGGCTTAGTGGGCGTGGCAGGGGAAGGATACTTAAAATCTCCATTCTTTCTTCAATCCAGGGGAAGGTTATTGCAAAATCCCCATTTCCTCCTGATCAGTTGGTATTTGGGAGGCAGAGAATAGATGGGGGCGGGGCCAGTAAGAATTTTTACTACCGGTTCTCTGAACTACTCAAAATTTCCACTACCGGTTCTCCAGAACTGGTCAGAACCTGCTGAAACCTACCTCTGGTTGAAATCATTTCTTTGAGTAGAGTTTTTCACTGTCTTTTGATCCGGAATGTTTCTTTTTTGAAAATGCAGTGTGTGTGTGTGTGTGTGTGTGTGTGTGTGTGTGTGTGTATTTCATATTTATATTTACTTGACGAAGAAAATTACTTTTTTTTTTTTTGCTTTATCGCATAATAAAACAGCCAGCTAATCATGAAATACCAGGGAAAATGTAAAGCTTGCTTTGTTTATTTTAAAAATAAGCTTCTCCCTCTTTGTCTCCTATAAATCTATTCCTACCCAACATGTTTGCGCTTTCGCAATCAATTCTGTAGAAAATAAAATCTTTGATTCCTTCCTCACTGTCCTACAATATAAAGCCCATTTGTTGTTTATAGAACAACCAGCACATTCCGGATGGCACATTCTGTTGAGATACATACTGTATAAAATAATCATCAATAATTTGAGAGCTTTTCAATAATTCTCTCTTTTCCTAGTATGACATTTCCAGATGACTTTGAAGTCTGTACAAAGCCTTCATAGAAGAAGGGTTTTTTTTTCTCTCCCCCACCTCCACCCCAGGCTAATGACCATTTATATTTTCCATACTTAACCTGAGTAACATAGTTAGGCTTGGAAACTTAGATGCATTTGGCCTGGTGAGAATTTCAATATTACTGCAAAAATAAAAAAAATAAAAAATCTGTATATATTTACTAGGAGTCTAGTTGTATTATTTGTAAATTTTAATTTAACTCCCCCCCCCCAAATAAAACCCAGAATGCTATTCTTCCCCAAGATTTTTTCTGTTTGGACAATGAAACAGAACAATGATGAAATCCAAATTTTTTTACTACTGGTTCTGTGGGCGTGGCTTGGTGGACATGGTGTGGCTTGGTGGGCATGGCAGGGAAGGATACTGCAAAATCTCCATTCCCACACCACTCTAGGGGAAGGATATTGCAAAATCTCCATTCCCACCCCACCCTGGGCCCAGCCAGAGGTGGTATTTGCCAGGTGTCCGAACTACTCAAAATTTCTGCTACCGGTTCTCCAGAACCTCTCAGAATCTGCTGGATTTCACCCTGAAACAGAACCTTGCATGGTAAATCTTGATTAGGTCTGTGGCTCCTAGCAGATTAATCAGAAATCCTATGGCTATCTAAAATAAGCTTAGATATGGCTATCTAAAATTTGTTACTACCAGTTCTGTGGGCGTGGCTTGGTGGTGGTGGGAAATGTGACTGGGTGGGCGTGGCCAATTTTTTTTTACTTTTAAAACCATTTTTTCTACAACCTCTTTGGCAAAGAGGTTGTAAAAAAATGCTTTCAAAAGGCTCTGACGATCCAAGCTGAGTTGCCTGATCACCAAAGCTTTTTTTCTTTTAAATGCCTCTGACGATCCCAGATGAACCACGCGATCATCAGAGGCTTTTTTTTTTTTACTTTTAGAAGCATTTTTTCAGCCAAAGAGGTTGTAGAAAAAATGCTTTTAAAAGTTAAAAAAAAGCCTCTGATGATTGTGCGGCTCAGCTGGAGACATGGGGGTGGGCAGGGATTTTTGCTACCAGTTCTCCGAACCACTCGCCTCCATCGCTACCGGATCGGGCAATCTGGTCCAAACCGAGAGCATTTCACCCCTGCTATGGCTGCTTTAGTTAAAAAATAATAATCACTGTTTAGTTAGACTATGGAATTAATTACTATAGCAAGTGAGGAAGGCAACTAATTTAGGACTTTTAGAAATCAAATTCATGGTTTTTAAGACTCTCTATGTTTATTGTATACCTTCCAGGCAGAAACAGAGGGGGACTGTGACTTCAAGTTCTGCTTTAACCATGAAAGCCAGCTGGGTAAACTTTGGCCAATCACACTCTCTCAGCCCAACTCACAGGGTAATTGTGGGGAAAATAGAAGGAGAAAAGTGTGTTAGATATGTTCATCACCTTGAGTTACTTGTAAAAATAACAGGCGCAGGATACAAACAAACAAAATAGTTCTTAGGAAGCAACAGTTAAAGAAGTTAGTGCTATCATACTCTGTGAGCTTTTCAAAGGCACTTGGTTGATCATTGTGTGATCAAAATGCAGGACTAGCTCATGCCCGATGAAATACAACTGTTCCATTTTTACAGGAATTTGAACTTGGTAAAATGGACAAACAAATGAGTAGTTTTATGATAATGCAGATTCTCATATGGCATCACTGTTCGGTTTGGTGGCTGCAGTGCCTCAGATAGAAGGTCCATACAGAGAGAGGTAAGAACAGTTGAGCAGATTATAGGAAGTTTGCTTCCCATTATTCAGGATACTTCTTGTAAGCATTATGTGCTTAGAGCTCGAAGCATTGTTAGAGATCCTACACACCCACTTCATGGCCTGTTTCTGTTTCTCCCCTCTGGGAGGAGGCTTCAAAGTATTTTTAGCAGGACTACCAAATTCTGTTAATAGTTTTGTTCCTTATGCCATCTGTCTGGTAAATTTGCAAGCCTCGTTTTTTTCACCATGTACATGTATACATCCAAACTAAACTGTGTTGTTTCTCTGTGTTATATAATATATGTGGGTAAATTGGTATATGCATCTCTCTCTCTCTCTCTCTCTCTCTCTCTCTCTCTCTCTCTCTCTCTCCCTCTCTCATCTATCTTCCTTCCTTCCTTCCTTCCTTCCTTCCTTCCTTCCTTCCTTCCTTCCTTCCTTCCTTCTTTTTTATTTCTGTCATGTTTATGTGTATATTGTGTATATTGAAGGTGGTGACCCTTTGAGAGCCGTATGCAACAACATTTCATTTGACTATATGCTGATTAGTGTAGATCTAAAGTGACAATAAAGTTATTCTAAGTCTATTTTAAGTCTAAGGTGATCAATACATTTTTAATGCATAACTATAAAGACAGCAGTACAGTACAGCTAAATTTTCCCTTGTCCTACTTTTGCAATATATACTTCAAGTTGCATACCAAAATCCTTACGTGCACATTATTAATAGTACATAATCCCCATCCCCAATGTTGCAACCGTAACATTTGTGAAACTTCTGCATATGAGTTGTATACCATAAAGATGTCCTGATACACCTAGAATTATAGGGACGAAGTTTACATCTGTGATATTTCTCAATATCAACTATTTGTTGATTCTGTACATTGCAAGCCATTGTTTTCCAAACTGCAAATATATAAAGGCAAGGAAAGAAAGGAGACGTAATCCTTAAGCTTCCTCTCTTTTTCATCACTAGTTCACAAGGTTTATCCCTACGGAATAGTACTGAAAGGAAAAACAGGTTCTGTCCCCCTAACACTAAAACCTAATCTCAACAGCATTATGCAAATGCAGAGCAAACCATATTTTCTTTTTATTATTTGTTCATCCCAATATTTAAGAGGAATAATTGCTAAATTGCACAAAACATTCCATTTTCCCAATCCTTTCATATAAATGTAGCCTCCTTAATAGTCTCTCCCCATCACATGATTCACATGAAATATTTCACAAGAAGAGTCCTCCAATCCTCTGCTCGTAACAAAATGCCCTATGCCACCAAACTTGAAATTCTGGGTTTAGAAAATTTAGAACTACACCGCCTTCGGTATGACCTAAGCATAGCTCATAAAATCTTCTGCTACAATGTCCTACCTGTCAATGACTACTTCAGCTTCAACCACAACAATACATGAGCACACAATAGATACAAACTTAAAGTGAACCGCTCCAAACTCGATTGCAGAAAATATGACTTCAGTAACAGAGTTGTTAATGCCTGGAATGCCCTACCACACCCTGTGGCCTCATCCCCAAACCCCCAAGACTTTAACCTGTCTACTGTTGACTTCACCCCATTCCTAAGAGGTCTGTAAGGAGTGTGCATAACAGCACCAGTGTACCTACCGTCCCTGTCCTAATGTTCCCTTTAATTGTACTCATTTTATGTATTCAATTCATGCTTATATATATTATCTAATATGTACCCGACAAAATAAATAAAATAAAATAAAATAAAATAAAAAAATAAATGATGGGTCCACTTCCATTGCTAGTATCAGAAATGAATGGTAACAAAACTAAACTGAACAGGATTTTGTAAAATATATTTCTATTGCCAAATATATATCTAGGCTAGGCAAAGGGAATTATTCTCAGTATTTGAGGACTTAATCGCAGCTTCTTTTGTCTGATAGATTATTAATGGGCTAGACCACTGAGGTTTTTTTCTTTTTTAGTTAATTGGCAAAAAAAGGGGAAAATTTAGAAGCTGCCAGGACTATCAATGTCTAGGCTACAATGTGCTTGAAATATTTAGCCGGGGCATGCTTTAATATTCATTCCCTATTTTTCTGTGAAGTTTTACATGGCCTGTTGTGGGCTATAATGTGGGCAGGAAGAATATATTTTCACTTGCAGGTTGTAATACAATTTGTAACACATTAAAGCAATGATCCTTCAATGTGCTGCCTCTGATAGTGGATCCAATATAATAACACAGCATGGCATTGAAGGAAGCGTTGGCAGTACGTTCCATTGGTATTAAATTAACCATGAATAGTCAAGGCTATTTGGTTCAGTCCTATTATTCATGCATATTTTTTGCTGTATTGTCTTTTTATCTCTTTGAAGTTATACATATCGGTATTAATTTAATAAGCATGACAAAAATCCTACAGTGCTACAAAGAAGGAATTACCGAGGGTTTTTTTTTCCTTCTTCCCCTTCCTGCTGAAGAAGCATTCTTGTCCATTCATATATTTGATGCTTTGTGAGCCTTAACAACAAAGCAATAGCTTTTTGCTTTCTGGATTTTATGCTACTTTGTTTGTCGGTAGATATGAATAACATTAATATTAATAATAAAAGAAGATGGGATTGTATGATATGTAAAGAATGACTATATCCGTTAAGAAATTTTTGATACTAAAGTTGACTATCCTGATGAAAGCATTTGAATGAATATTAAACTCAACAGTAGTACTTGTGAATAGATCACAAGTTAAGCATCAAACAGCAGGTCTTGAAATTTTGCAAACATGTGATCAAGAAAATCTCAGCATCCCTTGAGAATTCAGAGGGAACTAAAAGAGCTGAACTGGAAGGATCGTATTATGTTACAAGGTCATAAAAGGCATTGTTTCCACAAGGGTATTGCTCTTGCTATCAGTCCTCAATTGCTGTTCTTTACCTGGCCCTCTCCATTAAACTCCTTGTACATTTTTTAGCCCAAATATTGTGCCTGGACTTGTACTTGGAAAGATCCCATGGAACCTTGTTTCATTATTTCAGATAATGAGATAATTCTACTCTCTGCCTTTCCCTTGAAGTAGGAATTTAGTACTATATTCCATATCACTTTCTAACATTTAGTAAGGTAAAGGTAAACCTTCCCCTTGCACATATGTGCTAGTCATTCCCAACTCTAGGGGGCGGTGCTCATCTCTGTTTCAAAGCCGAAGAGCCAGCACTGTCCGAAGATGTCTCCATGGTCATGCGGCCGGCATGACTAAATGCCAAAGGTGCACAGAAAACTGTTACCTTCCCACCAAAGATGCTCCTTGTTTTTCTACTTGCATTTTTTACATACTTTCAAACTGGCAGAAACTGGGACAAGCAATGGGGGCTCAACCCATTATGTGGCACTACGTATTCAAACCGCTTAACTGCCGACCTTTTGATCTACAAGCTCAGCATCTTAGCCACTGAGACACCGCATCCCTTATTAACATTAGTACTATATTCCATATCAAACACTCTAACATTAAGAAGAAACTTAGCTCACAATATGGAAGCTACAACTGAAAAGTGCTACCTAAGAGCCTTCATCCATTGACTTCTTTGGCTTGGATCCATCAGAAGATGTTGACAGGATGTACAGTATATCTTGGGCAAATTAGGCATTTCTACATGGAGAAGGCAGTCCTATACATACTTAGGTGTGAAACTCTAAACAGCTTTACGCATTAAAACCCACATTTCAAATTTCACCAGGAAACATTCCGGTGTCCAATGGAGTGGTCACAAACATTACTAATGTGATTAGGGTCTCCTGAAAGTCCTGCTTGACTATATAATTATCAACTGAATCAGGGGTTGGTCCACTTACCTTTACTACTGCTTTGCAATGGGAGCACGCACACTTCTGCACATGCACAGAAACTTCTGCGCATGCACAGATCACCCATGATGTCATGGCGGGCGGGTGGGTGAAGCCTCCTGCTGGTTTTACTACCGGTTCTACAGAACCGGACCGAACCAGGAGCGCAACCCACCATTGAACTGAATGCCAGTGAAAAAATGTTATTCCTCTTTCCTGAATCCATTACAAATTAAAGTCCTAGTATCTTTAGGGGATTTTTCTCTTCACTTGCATTTATCCAGCCTATGTCACAAATAATTTTATACTCATTTTGTTTTCTTGATGATCTTTACAATATCCTTTTTTAATCTTGGAATTTGAAAGCTAGGTTGAGATATTCTACTTCAGAGTGGGAGGTGTCTTCCCCAAAATCTATTTTCTTTCAATCAAGATTTCCAGGAATAGTTCCACATGCAAAATCATACATATGTATTCTTGCATACATAATGTATACGGTTGTAAAGTCTGCTTTTCATACAAAAAGAAAAATAAAAGTTATTGATACTTAACTTAAGTTTGCCTGTTAACTTTTCTTGACATCTAAGTATGTTTTTGAAAGAAATTTTTCCTTGGCTCTTTGCCAACGACCTTTGTTCTTGTGATGGCTGCTGAGAGGGAGAGAGGAGTGAGAAGCAGCAGTTGTTCTTTTTCTCTTCACTTCTTCTGGTGAGCTTTTTGGCTGATGTTCCAGAACATACAGTGAAAGAGGATTAAGGCCCATAATAGTGGATGGAACTGAATCACACTTTTATGATTTCCTCTTTCTTCACTGTGTTTCATACTGAGCTTTGTTCCACTCTAGTAACTGTTGGCAATGAGCTGGAGAATGTGACCACTGAAGCTTCTCTGAGGAAAGCGGATGTGTAAAAAAAATTGTGGTGGCAAATATATGCCAAATTAATATGACTTCTTGGACTGAATGCTAATGAAGTACCAGGCTCCAGTGGAGTAAATACACTCTCTATAGGCACACTAAGCATTCTGTTCAGAAAGGGAGATTTCTTACGAATAGGAATTTTGTAGCGTGTATTATCCTGAACACCAGTGGGGGGAAAAAAGCTGTATTTTTTTTTCTTTTGTTCGGACCCTGTATCCCAACTTAGTCACTTATACTGAACAAGGGCAGAGGAAATAGGAAAAGAAATAGAGAGAAGGACCGAGAGCAGCTATTACCAGCTGTTTTGATTTACCCAGAATCTCTGCCATATTGCTTTGTTAAAATACTGAAGTAGGAACCTGTTTCTATATGCATTTACATTTAATAAAATATGTGAATACAACAAATATGTTGACAAACAGATTAATTACACAGGTATGCTCATCAGGGACTTCTGTTTAGTGGCATCATTGTTCACATTTTCTCCTGCTGATCCCTTCAGAATATTAAACTAGCTGGTTATTTTGGTAATTTAACATAACAGTCAATGTTGTTGTGCTATGTTCTTTTCATATTAGAAATAAAATTTTAAGTTAAATATCTTATTATTATATACAAAATAACAAATGTTTTGTTGGATCAAGCAAAGAAAATCTGAAGTCCCTGATACTATTTTGTACAAGTAGCAGCAGTTAGAAGTTATCCATGCTTTGAACGTGTATATGTAATATTTTCATCTGTAATGTTTTCAACATTACAGAAGATCTCATCTAACCTCCTCACCCAAAGACCTGGGAATCAACCAGGACTGGAACCATCCAAATCTCCTTGGGAATGTTATTCCAGATGGAAGGTGCTGTCACACAGAAAATACAACTCAGGGGTTCAACAACAAGGCATTATTTAATAGAAAGGATCCAGAGCATAGCTTCCTTACTACATCTTATAGGATGAGCAGAAACAATCAGAGAAAGGCCATTCAACGTATAGCCTTATATCACATAGGTTTTACAGGTAATACACAAAATCACACCTGGAATCATTCTGGGAATGAATACAACCACATGGAGCAGCAATGATACACAGACATAACAAAAAATATTAAAACCTGGCCACATTGCTGCTGGTGGTACAATAAGGATATCTTATGCATTGGATAAACATTGGTGAAACCACTTTGCCCTGGTGATGCCCTGTTGAGGGTTTCTTTCATGTCACTTGCAGAAACTGGAGTGAAGGACGAAAGCTCAACCCCGCCTCATGGTAGCTCTTGGGACTCAAACTTAGGCTTGCTAACCTCATGTCCAGTGTTCCAACCACTTGAGCCACTGTGTTCCAATATGCTATGGGTGGCTTTGTGTTTTTAATCTTTGTGCATTGCACTTATGTGAGATGGGTACCCATGTAAATTATATAAACCAATAAGCAAACATTCAGGGAAAATACTGATGCTAACATTTTTGTCTATAAATATTGTAAAGGGTTAGATATACTTAGTTGGCACAAATTAAGATGGGATTTTCTTTGTTTTAAAAAAGGGCTCTACTGTAGGAAACAGATACTTGATTTTTCTTGCCTTCAACCACCAATTGGGTTCCACTTTAATTGCTTCATTAAACTATTTCAAAGTCCATCTGAAAACCTCATTTGTTCCTTCTTAACTTCATTTCCCTTCTGATGCCCTGCTCTGAGAATGAATTATGGAAATTGGAGAAAAAATAATTGGTTGCCAATTGGTTGCTGGTGGGAATATGTAGGGAATGCTGTATATGAATAATAACTCAGAGGCATTAAATAATAGCAGAAGAGAGAAAAGTATAGGTCATTGAAGAGATGAATCTTGTTAATACTTCTTCAGTGTTAAAGAAAAGAATGTTAGGGCTTTTCAATTAAGTGTTTATAGACATATCATTTTGGGTTTAATTAAAAAAACTAAATATATTATGTAATAACTTTAATTGATTTTTTGCACTAAGAAAAATTTAAAGTAATCAATGAAAGCAAATGCTTAATTTAAATTGGTTTTATGAAAATGTTAATCATTTGACTGAGTGGATCACAAATGAATGCATAAAAAATGTATGGTACTCAAAGGATGTTCATAATCTCCCCAAGAGTTGTTTAATATTAAAATACTTAAAGCATTTAGATTAGGTTATAGTTAGATCAGAAAGTTTTGATTTAATTTCTGACAATTACTGTTAGCTTGCATTAAAAGGAAACTTGAAAATTCTAAGGCATCAGCTAAAATTTCATTTTGATGGAAAAATCAATTTACACAATGAAAGTCTGAGACTTTAACAATGTTATCAAAATGTTATTATTTTAAAATTGTGCATTGTTTTGCTGTGGCTGCAAAGCATAACTCTGCTATATAAATATGACCCCATCTCTGTTTTGTTGGGCAGCCATTGCTTCAAAACTATTTGTTTGGAAGCCATCCAAAGTCAAGTTAAAATCTTGATTCCTCAAGAATGCACTTTTTAAAATATATCCAGGTGCTACTTAGGTACACAGTGAAATGAAACTGCTTGTAGAAAAATGATGAACAGATGGCCAATATCAAACCAGGAAATTGAACAGCAGGTCATACAACCACCATGCAATACCTCATCATCATTAATATTGTACTGATAATTCTTACATCACCTCTACTGAACAAGTATCACAATGACAGCATTTCTGAACTTAACATAAACAAGAGCTTTTTCCATCTTCATGCTGGTATACCTGAAAATAATTGACAAGACAGAATAAACATTGAGCATCACTTTACACTTGAATGGTACCTATCATTTTGATGCCCACTCCACTAATATGCAGAATTCCCTTTGGAGCTCTTTGCAGTCTCTTTTAAACTCTGACAGCTTAGTGCAATCAACAAACATGGATTTTTCACTAGTGATGCCCAGTTCCAGATCATTTATAAGCACTGGAACTAGGACAGAACTATGAAGGACCCCACTAGTTATATCCCTCCATCCAGGGGTGAAATCCAAATTTTTTTCCCTACCGGTTCTGTGGGCATGGCTTGGTGGGCATGGCAGGGGAAGGATATTGCAAAATCTCCATTCCCACTCCACTCCAGGGGAAGTATACTGGGAAATTTCCATTCCCTCCACTCCTAGGGGAAGGATATTGCAAAAATCAACTTACAACAGTTCATTTAGTGACCGTTCAAAGTTACAACATCACTGAAAAAAGTGACCTATAACCATTTTTCACACTTATGACCATTGAAGCATTCTCATGGTCATATGACCAAGACTTGGATGCTTGACAACTGACTCATTATTTATGACAGTTGCAGTGTCCCCATATCATGTGAACCCTGGGGAAGTCAGATTCACTTAACAACCAGGTTCTTAACTTAACAACTGCAATGATTCATTTAACAACTGTGGCAGGAAAAGTCGTCAAATAGAGCAAAACTCACTTAACAAATGTCTCACTCAGCAACATAAATTTTGGGCTCAATCATAAGTTGAGGATAACCTGTATTTATCATCTATCATTTATCAACAGAAATATATTTCTGTTTTTTCTTTATATCACATACCACTTCCCTATGTATTGTATAAATGTTGAATTTTTAAGAAGTCTAAGAATGTGAGAAGAAAATTATTGCACATGTTTTGATCTAGATGTGGTAGAAGCAAGATTCAAGGATGCAGAAGTTTCGAGGGATATCATGAGTTGTGTTGGTATAAATAAGACTTGGTAAAATGTCCTATTTTTTTATTTTTTTTCTCCTGCCTTTAAATTCATTTACTTACTGCTTCTTTTCTCCTCTTTGTATTGGGCATAGATATAACATCCCCAAAACCGAAGTGGTATGATGTAAGCGGTTAAACAGGATTATCTGTTGATTTTCTTATTAAAATTTATAGAAAGAATAAACAGGATGATGGACAGGGATCTAGTTTTTTAGAACTGCTTTGTCAACATTGCAGCACTCCATTATCTGGTATCACCATCACAGCTGACATCACTATCCATATCTCAGTTTCTTGTCGATTAGCAGTGTTGTGATTCATGATACTTGCCCTGTATGTAGTTATGAAAAAAAAGTAGGATCAGTGACTGGAGAGAAAAGGAATGGAATTTTCATAATCTTTTCAGATTTTTCCAGAAAAATATCTATTTCACTCTCCAGTAACCAAAACAACAAAGTTGAAGAAATGTATGGGTTTTGTGGATGATGAAAGAAATGATTGAGATGTGTTCAAGCATCCTAATTTTATTTATAATTAAGATTAATGAATAGATTGAAAAGGGTTTAGCAGATTTGGATTTTATAAAAAGAGCAGTTTCTCTAACAGAATGAAATCCTTTTCCTTAATGCTTTCTTTTTACACATTTTTGAAAAGTGGATAACTGCATCATAAAAGTGTGAAGTTTGGCACCTAGAATTTTTTTCTCACTCTGAAAAAATATGAATGGGGTAATTTTACATAAAAATCCAAGGTAAACAACAGCAGCAGTAAAAATTCTCCTTTCATGATTTTTTAAAAAATTAACCTTAAGATTAACCTTTAAAAAGAATTGTAAGAAGTAAAGTCAAGCAACATATACAGTTCACATATTCTGGATTCTGTTTTTTTAAAAAATTAAGGTGACAGGTTTTATAATGGTGCTTTATTACATTTGAGCTGAAACTGAATAAATCTGTCTTCTTAACTCTTTGTGACTATCACTTCCAATTGCTTCTATTTTAATGCATTTTTGTATATTACATTGTACTAACAACAAAATTAAAAAATGCACAGTAATTTCTACAATTGAGGAAATACAACTGGGTGGAGAAAAAAAGTACTTGCACTCATCTGATTTTTTGAATTTTTGCACATCTTTGACACTAAATATTAAGAAAAGCTTAATGTGGAAATTATAATACAAATATGAATCTTAGATGCTGTTGACTCAATTAGACTCCTTTTATATATTAATAAAATTATGTATGGTCAGAGTTGAACCTGTACAGTAAAATGGCTACATCATCCAGAGAGCCGCAGTGGTGCAGTGGTTAGAAGGTTACTTCTGCTGACTCTGCAATTTGGCAGGTCAAATCTCACTGGCTCAAGGTTGACTCAGCTTTCCATCCTTCCGAGGTTGGTGGACCCAGATTGTTGGGGGCAATATGTCAACTCTGTAAGCTGATTAGAGAGGGCTGTAAAGCATTGTGAAGCAGTATATAAGTCTAAGTGCTATTGCTATTGCTATAAACTCACTGGGCTTATAAACTCTCATTCTATTTTCTGATTTGATATTGTAGCTTGGTACCATGTTTCCCTGAAAATAAGACCCTGCGTTTTATATATATATATATATATATATATATATATATATATATATATATATATATATATATATATATATATATATTATTATTTATTATTATTATTATTTATTGGATTTATATACCACCCTGCGGACTCAGGGCGGTGAACAGCCGGATAAAAAATACAATATACAGGAGTTAAAAATCTTTAAAACCCATATAAACTTTGGCTGACAGTTAAAAACAATATATATATATATATATATATATATATATATATATATATATATATATATATATATACCACTAAAAAGACACTAGATCTTATTTTTGGTGTGTGTGTGTGTGTGTGTGTGTGTGTGATCATTGATTTACCTCACTTGCGTGCTTTGCCTCCTTCTTGCTGTCAGAGGTCTTCAGGAACTCTTCGGCCAACAAGTCCAGCAAGTCTTTACTGAAGGCCTTTGCAGCTGATAACAGAGCTCTGGATCGATCCAGAGCTCTGTTATCAGCTGCGGAGGCCTTCAGGAAAGCCTTGCTAGCTGCAGAAGAAATGGGTCAAGGTGTGCAAGGCCTGGCTGCAACTCTCCAAAGGTAAGTAGTAGGGCAGTTGCACCCCCACATCCACACCCTAGCTTAATTTTTACCCATGCACATTGGAGTGGGTAGGGTTTACTTAGGGCTTATTGTTTTGGGGGGTAGGGCTTATATTGGGCACAAGTGTAAAATCAAGCTAGAACTTACTTTCGAAGTAGGTCGAATTTTCGGGGAACACGGTAGTTAATGCTGCTACCACCATCTATCTTCCATCTTCCAGAAGGAGTTTAAGCAAGTATTTCCACAATCTGCATTGCTATCTCCACAATCTGCACTGCAATCTGCATTCATTACAGAAATTCTGAATTTAAAGAAAACAAAATGGAAAAAAGGAAATAAGTAATCCTCCTCCAGATTCTGTAACAATTAAGTATGAGGTTAGTGGCCATTTTATAGCCCATGGGCCACATCTGGCCCATTGGCTGTCCCAATCTAGCCTGAAGCATTGGGTAGTAGGTGTGCTGTGGAGTATCATCATGGATCACGGCATTGGCTGTAGGGGGAGCGGGATATTATCGGTGATATGGGCAGAACGTATGAGGGAGGGCATCAGCAGCAGTGGCCTCCCCAAATGTCCTAGTTTTCATGTGATCCCTTGGGAAAATTAATTGCACACCCTGGACTAATGGATTGTGTGAATGTCCTTGTGCGGCAAAGGGAAGTGATGCTGCCTAGAGAGAGAGGCAAGAGATTGGAGTCCCCAACAGTCAAAAGAAACTCAGGAAGCATATGCCCTAACTCTAAAAGTGGTGGCAGGAAGTTTGTACCTTCATACTTTCAAGATTCTGTTAATGCAATCTTAGAATAAAGTACAATTAGTTCATCTAGTCATATTTCCTGTCTGGTTTACCTAGAAGACAGAAAACTAGCTCCTTCTTCCCACTCCCATTTTTGGAAGTTAAAGCTCATTTGAAATAAAGAAATTAAAACTTTATCGTAAAAAAAAAAAAAAAATAAAAAACAGAAGAAAGTCACATTAACATTAAGTAACAAGGAGGATTAAAAATATAAAGTTGTAATTCAAAATGATCTTTTATAGAAAAATGGAAGAAAAGGTTCTGGGCAGACCAGAAGAATATGATTTTCTGCTCCTAATTTAGAGGCAATTGATGTAAAGAGGTCCCAAGTTGCATAGAATATGGCAGTATTAAGTTTGTATAGAGAATAAAAATACCAAGATAACATTTTGACCTTAAATACTTATAGACAATTTCCCCCCCCAAAAAATTATAGTTATTTTTTTTAATTTATTCTTTCAAGGATACCCATTATCCTGAAAATACATTTCTCTTTAACTTTTTTGTCATGTTCCCAAGAATTCCAGTCTGTTAATTCTTAAGCTGTTGGGGAATGGAATGAAGCCCATTCATCTTTTTGGGCTAAGTTCTCAACTTCTGCCGGCTTTAAAAATACAAATTTTTAAATACAAATTTTCTCCCTAGCAGAAAGAAAGGAAATTAAAACAATACCCATGGGCATATGATTTCCAGCCATGCTTCATTTTGCTTGAATGTGTATTGAACCTCAAATACTGTTGATGATCAGGGAATGTGAGTGGCCACTTACTCGCCCACTTATTATGGACCATCTTAAAGCTCAATTAATATTCAGGGATATTAATTCAAATTTCCTTTTGAATATTCAAAAGGAAAAATCTGAAAACTCAAAATGGGTAAATACTTTTGCACTAAACTGAATGCATATAATAGTTGGAAAAATACAATTTCCATTGGAGAGGACAATACTGCTTCATAAATCCCATGGCTTAGGACCTGGGTACTTATGAGATCGCCTTCTGCTACCGATAGCCTCCCACCAGCCAATACGCACCCACAGAGAGAGACTCCTCAGGGTGCTGTCGGTCAAACAATGTCGACTGGTGACCCTCAGGGGGAGAGTCTTCTCTGTGAGGGCACCTGCCCTTTGGAACAATCTGCCCCCTGAGATACAGATGATCCCTGACCTACGCACCTTTTGCCGTGCCCTCAAGACATGTTTATTCCAACAAGCCGGGATGGCCTAAACATGAATTTTAACTTGGTTTATTGGGGCCAAATTATTTAATATGTTTTTAAATTGTTTTAAAATTTTGTATATGGGTGTGTTTTATTGTTGGCTGTACACCGCCCTGAGTCCTTTGGGAGAAGGGCGGTATAAAAAAATAAAATAAAATAAAAAAATAAAAAATAAATAAATAAATAAATAAATAAGATTGTTCCCAAAAGTGTAAATCAAATCAACTGTATTTATTTCCTGAAGCATTCTTGTTTGAGGTATTTAATTATTAAGGTATTGGTGCTTTTCTGAGCTTGGTTGTTTTCTTGATCATGTTTCATTACCAGGCTAAATAACATCATCAATGTGAGATAAGTAACATCATTAGTGCACCCTGATGATGTTAACCAGCCTGATAATGAAACATCTGTGAGAAAACAACCAAGCTCTGAGAGCACCAAAAGCTAAATCGTTCAGCCCTGAGGTACATTTGTTGTTTTCTGTTGGAATATTTAATTATGGGCTCCCTTGGTTGGCCTTTGTTGTTATTAAAATAACTTGGTAGCATAAATGTTGTGGGGAATTTGAAAGAGCTACACTGGACATCCAGAAGATGATAATGTGCAAAATCGTACATACGGCATAATATTAAATAAAGGGGAGGGAAAAATAAGAATTTGGACTAAAGATTGGTATAAATGCCTGTACTGGAAAGACTCTAAGACAGGCTTTCCATTGCTTGTGTCACTTCAAATGAAGCAGGGCAATGCAATCAAGAATTCCATATAAGGAATAATTCTGTACACTCAGGGCAATGGGAAAGTTGACCCCTTTCGTTGTTGGCTTCTATATAAAAAAAGTCAATCTCAATACCTCTGCAGTAAAAGAAGCTGAAATAGATGAAAATGTGAGAAATTGCATTATCTGCAAGGAAGAACTGGCTGGATTTTACAGCAAATAGGGTTGCATTTCTTATTCATGTATTTTCTTCAAACTTTTTAAGTAGAAAGCAGTAGGGATTGTTTTCTAGGTCATACCCACATTTTTTTTTAAAAAAAGCCTTTTGTTGAACTGCAAAAAGCAAGGTTGCCATTTCAAAAATTATATTTCTCTTTTCATTTTTATATATTACTTCATTTTATTCCACCATTCCCTAAAGAAACTCAGGGCAGTGTACACAATCACATAGAGAGACACACATAATTCCAATCCATACACCCTACCTGTTGGATAGATTAAACTGAAAGAATATATCTGGCTGAAAAAGTATTAGAAAGTTTTATAAGTTTTTTTTCCTTTAGGATTGAACTTATCTTTTTGTGAAACACAATTAAAATTATACTAAATAACTGTATTTTTGTATGACAATAAATGTTTCCCAATAAATGCATTTATCAGAGAATATTCGAAGCAAAATTCATTTATTATGAAAAAGAAAATAGCACTGATCAATTACATGTAGGCATACATCTATCAATATTAGCACACTGCTAGTGTGTATCATCTTATCATGTCAGGTGCTAGCAACCAGATCCACACATGTAGAGTTCAAGCTAAATACTTTATTGTATTCTGCCTACAATACAGGAATCTCCCCAAATGGTTGCCTTTCCTTGGAAAGAGATAGATAGGGTTCTACAGAGATTGGGGGGAGATCAATTCTGGATTTCTTGTTCCTGTGCAAGAATTCAAAGCTAATTTCCTCGAGTCCTCCTCCCTACCTGGCTCAGTGTTTCCCAATATCACAAGCATCATTTAAATAGCAAACACATTGATAATTAAAACAGCCTTCTGAAAGGATATTTGATTGCTATGCTTTCTTAAAATTATTGATGACAAAATTTAAGATGACACAAGCCAATTTACTGTACGTATGTGTCTGCAACAGGGGTGAAATTCAGCAGGTTCTGACAAGTTCTGGAGAACCGGTAACAGAAATTTTGAGCAGTTCGGAAAACCGGTAAATACTACCTCTGGCTGGCCCCAGAGTGGGGTGGGAATGGAGATTTTGCAATATCCTTCCCCCAGGAGTGAGGAGAGAATGAGGATTTTACAGTATCTTTCCCCTGGAATGGGATGGGAATGGAGATTTTGTAGTATCCTTCCCCTGGAGTGGGGTGGGAATGGAGATTTTGCAGTATCCTTCCTCTGCCACACCCACTAAGCCACATCCACCAAGCCACACCACTCTCACCAAGCCACGGCCACAGAACTGCTAGTAAAAGTAATTGGATTTCACCACTGGTCTGCCACCTTGCTTTTCCCTCACCTCTATCTCTCTACAGCTATCACTTATTCCAACTTTGTCCATGTGAGAATTCACCAGCATTCCACAGCAAAATAGAGGATGCAAATGAAGCTGCAGGAAATGGAAATGTATCTCAGTCTCCTGACCACAACCATTCTTGTGATGAAGAGGCTAATGATAAATGTATCCCAATAAGCTCTGCATGATTCTTTTCCGGGGAGAGGTAATAATTAATTTGGCTCTTTCTTCCTTTCATTCCTCAGTTTGAACCTTTGTAAGTAGTGTGGAGAACAACAACAAGGAAGCAGCTTTGGGGAGCAATATCAGCATTACAATATTTACAGTTGTGTTTTTAACAATAAATGCCCAGTTTCTCATTCCCCTAGGGCAATTCTGTTCTAAAACCCATGTACTCTAAGAAACGGTCTACATAGGCATTGCCAAGATTTATTATTACTTTTGCCAAGCATCGTGATGTTCTTTCCTCTGCTGTAAAGGACTGTTATTCTTTTTATATGGTACGTTTCCCCTCACAAGGTTTGCAGGCCATAAAGAAAGTTTCTTTCACATACTTCAAATACAGACTTAAAGAAATGACATTCTTAAGAAACAAGAATAGTGTAATGGAGTCCTGGGATACATATATGCTGACACACACACAAAAATGAACTTTAAAGACAAATATTGAGTCAGAAATGTTGTGGTAATATCTACTAAATGTTCCTATTTGGAAAGGATTGGCAAACTAGGTAACACCTTTAGGGTTGGACGTACTTATAACAAATAGAATATAGAATATCAAAGTTGGAGAGACTTCGGAAGTCTTCTACTCCCACCCCGTGCTTGTATATGGTTTAAGGAAATCAGAATTTACTAGAAGGACACTTCCCAAAAGCCTCATTTTTTAAAAAAAATTTTTACACCTCTTTGAAGTATTGAGTATAAAGGGAAAAAATGAGCAGGCTACCTTTCTGGCAATTTATCCAAACAAAAGGTGTGCCTGTTTACAATGGCTGGCTTTCATTCAAATACATCTCTTGATCAACACACCTGTCCATCCAACTTTTGACATCTGCCATCAACCCAGGCTAAAGAACTGAATTGACCTATTTTATTCTTAAGCTACTGTCAACCTAGCAGTTCGAAACATGCAAATGTGACTAGATAAATAGGTACCACTTTGGTGGGAAGGTAACAGCATTCCATGCACCTCAGCATATTGTCACACTTCATCACATTACCACAGAAGTGTCTTTGGACAAGGCTGGCTCCCTCTGCTAAGAAACGGACATGAGCGCTGCTCCCTAAAGTCAGACATGACTGGACAGGGGAAAATCTTTACCTTTATTCTTAAACAGGGCAGAATGAGCACTTGGTAAGCAGTGAGTTTCAAACCATCTGCTTTTTATTGATGTTACAGTGCAATTTACAGAGGAGAAAGTGCTGTTCACCACTATCTGAAGTTCTGAACGGTATACTTGGATATATCAACTGAATGGAGTCAGTGCTTTGGTGACATCCTATTCAATCTCTTTGCCAGTTATCATGGCTTCTTTTTTGGGTGGGTGGGTGGGTCTTAGTTTTATCTTGTTCTCTCATTTACTTCTTACGTCTTACTTCTATTTTGTTCATGTAGTTTGGTTTAATGGTTGAGGTACCAGGCTAGAAAATGCAGTTTGGTTTAATGGTTGAGGTACCAGGTTAGAAAATGGGAGATTGTGAGTTCTAGTCTCTGCTTAGGCATGAAAGGTAGCTGGATGACCTGGGTCAGTCAGTCTCACTCAGGTAAGCTTACCTCACAGGGTTGTTGTTATGGGGAAAATAGCAGGAGGGAAGAATATTAGAGATGTTCACCACCTTGTATTTATAAAAATAATAAAGGTGGCATATTAAATAAATAAATATGTGTGCTGCCCATGATTTTTCTAGCACAGCTTCATCTCATTTAAATCTTCCACTGATTCTTTATCCCTGACATTAAAATGATGTACAAATCAATCCTTTCACTATAATACACACCATTCAGTACAAATGATCATATAAAGTGTCATTGCAGAACCTAAATTACTACAGTTTGCCATAGTATTTTTAGAGTTTACAGAGTCCTAGAAATAGAACATTACATGCTGTTAAAATGTAAATAAAAGTTGTTACACATTTTATACGTAGAATTTGTTACAAGTTTCTGGAATTTAAGTGTTGGGAGCAGTGGTGGGTTTCAAATTTTTTTTACTACCAGTTCTGTGGGTGTGGCTTGGTGGGCGTGGCATGACTTGGTGGGCGTGGCTTGGTGGGCATGGCAGGGGAAGGATACTGTAAAATCTCCATTCCCTCCCCAATCCAGGGGAAGGATACTCCAAAATCCTCATTTCCTCCCAATCCTCTCTTGGGAGACAGAGAATAGATGGGGGTGGGGCCAGTCAGAATATTTACTTCCAGTACTCCGAACTACTCGAAATTTCCACTACCATTTCTCCAGAACTGGTCAGAACCTGCTGAAGCCCATCTCTGGTTGGGAGTAACATATAGAAAAAGAAACTGCCTAAAAGGCAATTGTAGGATTTTAGGGCTAATTCTAGAATGCTGATTTGTAAATGCCAGTATGTTATCTGGATCTAAATTTTACTGAATCTTTTCTTCAGAATTAGAAACATGGCAGCTCTGAGGCAGATTAGAAAGGGCTAAAAGTTACCGCTATTCAAAAATATTCTCACAACTTTCTCACAACTTTCTCTTTCTTAATTGTCTTTCTCCATTCTCTATTGTTTCTCTTGAGCTATGGCCATAATGCCATCTGGTTTATCAGTTGTATTCTTTGCTGACCTATTTTAGAAATAGAATAACGAGTTGGAAGGGACCTTGGAGGTCTTCTAGGCCAACCCGCTTCTTAGGCAGGAACTTATTTTAATAAGTTTTATTTCAAAAATATTAAAAAAATATTTCCAAATGTGCTCTTTATTATAGGTTGCTATAATCCATATCAGAGGTGTCAAACACATGGCTAGCAGGCTGCACGTAGTCCATAATACTCCCAAGTGCAGCTCAATCCAGATTAAAATGCAAATGAATTATATTTAAGAAGATAAAATAAAAATACAACAAATCATAGACATTACATTTTGAAACTAAATAGCAAACATATTTGGTCATCAATCATGCTTTCCCCTTGACAGCAAACAGACAAGTATCCTCATACTGGTAGCTTACCTTGCTTTTGATCCCATAGCCTTAAGCACATAAAGAAGCAGCTCTCTCCAAACAGATTAAATTAATTTCTCTTCTCCCTTCAAAAAAAAAAAAAAAAAGCTAATTTCATTCCTTTCTCCTCCCCAAAAGTCACATTTATGTCTGTTCTGCCTCTAAAACAGGTTTAATTTTTCTCCATCCTACTAAACAGGTTGCACTTATTTCTCTTCTTCCTCCAAAACAGCTTCAAATTAATATCTGTTGAATTTCAAGCTGTGCAAGATTCATAATCATAATTTTATAAAAGTTCAATTTTTAAATTAATAATAGTTGAAGTTTAAAATAATTCAGAAGCAGAAGGGAAAATGGGAAAAATGCAAAAGAGGACGAGGTGGACGCTGCGTATAAGGTTTTTCTTTTGCCTTCAAATCTTCAACTGCAATCTCACATTCCAAAATAAGAAGAAAAGAAATTTAAATGCTTACAAAATATTGATTGCTGCTATCCGTGACTAGCAAGTTGATATTAAGCATGCAGTTTGTGTAGTTCAAGTCATTTTGCTCTTCCCTGTAAAGTTGCTTTATCAAACTCTGAGACATTATCTGAGTTATTTTTGTTTTTACCAAGACTGAATTAACGTACTGGCAACTTGGTGTAAGTGAGAACATCCCTAATGTAATTAGAGTACAAGACTTACATATATATGGAACAATTCCAGAGGGTTTTTTTTTATTTAAACAAAACAAAGTAAATCAGAAATTAGGTAGAATTCTACTACCTTCATAAATTGTTGGTAACTGTTCCCCTTTTGTCAATGTAGGCATAAGTTTCAGGAGAAGACAATTTTTTTTGTTGATGTTGTTGTTTGCATTGTCATATTCTTTTGATGTTATCTTTGATAAAGAACTTCAATTGAACAGAATGAAATACCGAGAACACTAGTGTTGTGTCCGAAAAAAGGAAGGCTTTCTCACAACTTTCTCTTTCTTAATTGACTTTCTCCATTCTCTATTGCTTCTCTTGAGCTATGCCCATGATGCCATCTGGTTTATCAGTTGTTTTCTTTGCTGACCTATTTTAGACATAGAATAATAGAGTTGGAAGGGACCTTGGAGGTCTTCTAGGCCAACCCACTTCTTAGGCAGGAAACCCTACATCACTTCCTACAAATGGTTATCCAATCTCTTCTTTAAAACTTCCAGTGTTGGAGCATTCACAACCTCTGCGGGCAAGTTGTTCCACTGGTTAATTGTTCTGTCAGGAAATTTCTCCTTAGTTCTAGGTTGCTTCTCTCCTTGATTAGTTTCCACCCATTGCTTCTTGTCCTGCCCTTAGGTGCTTTGGAGAATAGTTTGACTCCCTCTTCTTTGTGGCAGCCCCTGAGATACAGCTATCATGTCAACCAGGTTGTATCCCTGTGTTGCTCCTATTTCTCCCTATTCTTGAGAAAGGAATCTCTGCTGGGCAGATCTGCTGTAAGTTAGGGGGGAAAAGAAAAGAAAATTTCACTTTTCTCTCACCTTTACTTACTGTTGAATCATTTTTCTTTTTCTCTGTTGCAGATTGCAAAAGAGCAATCTCTGTTCTGTTTTTCTCTGTTGCAACCTGCTTTTCTCCTTATACCTATTGCTTTAAAAAAAAAACCCAAAACTTTTAATCTCCATATTCTTTTTCCTAATTTTTCCTGTAAACTCCACTTTCTAAAACTATTTTTGCCTTTAAACTGCTTTTTTCAACTCCCCCCCCCCCTTTTCTTCTTCATCATAGCATCTGTTTCCCTTTACAATTGAATCACTGTGCAACATATCATTCCATGCTTATTTTCACTCTTCAGCTTTAATACTTTTAACTTCAAATTTCCCTCCTCCGTTTTCTACCTTAACTCTCATTTTTCTGTCCTGGCTTTGGATTCCTAAATCTGGATCCTCTTTAATAGCATTCTGGGTTTCTAATCTATTTTACCTGATTGCAACAAAACTATCGCTTCTTATGAATTGCCTGTTTATTTTGCCCCACTTCTAAAGGGCCTATTCTTCCTGATTTCCCTAAAAAAAACCCTGCCCTTTCAACAGCTTTCTGTTTATTACAGAATCCCTTTGTTTAAATTGTAATTGCATTTGTTGCTCTCAGTTCTAACAGCAATGCAATTGACTTTTGTTTTTGAATCAGCCACTGGATAAATTATGTTGAGCTGAAAGCAGCTGAAGGGAATTGAATTTCCACTCTATGTGTGTGGAGGTGCCAATGCAGATGAGGGAATGAATTTGAAATTCTTACTTTGGAGTAAATAAAAGGGATGAGAAAAATGTATAATTAATATAAGCATGATGTTGAATGTTTATTTAATTGTACTTAATTCTGATTGACATACACGGGACTTAAGGGATTGTCTGTTATAGAACTGTGCAGTTAGTCTGCATCAACCCAGTATGTTTAAAGCAGTACATCTTCAATTGTTTTGTGGGTATTTTAGACAACGAACTATTTTTATCCCATTTTACTTTACTCACCTGTTTACAGAACTGAATTTTGCTTTCCAAAGTGGGGTGGCTGAAGAGAAAAAGAAAATGATACATATTCTCTCATTTGTTGAACATTTACTAGTAAATGTAAAATACCACCTTATGCTTTGGTCTTGAGTTACAAAGCAGCAGAAAGGGGGGAAATGTTTATTATAATATAGCTGAAAGAAGAAGGAAATATAAATTCCAAATGCCAGGAAGCCAAATAAGAAGAAAATAAGTAGTTCTTCTAAGACAAATGATTTAAGAGACTACTATATCATAAATTATTCAGTTTGCAGATGACAGATGTTACCAATCTTATTTTTTTAAAACACCATTTTAGGGAATATAGAATTTTACATAACATCTTCAAATAGAGTGAGGATATATAATTCACCATGGTTACAAGGAAAAGCTGTCAGCCATAAATTCCCGGTGTTATGTCAAAAATACAAGTAGTTTAAATATTACTAGCAAGCCAGAGAGATTTGTCAGTTGCATCTTTAACCACTATTAGTTGCATGCAACGTTTATACCAAAAGAGTGCAATTAAATGTGCTCATCCTAAAAGCAAGAAAGAAAAGTTTAAAACAGGAATCCAAGTTCCATTAAATCATGTATGATCCATAAAGTGAATCATTTTCTGGTTGATCTGATAAGGCTTCCTAAAAAAGACACATCAAGGTTTCCCCAAAAATGAAACATTACCATTGAGGGCAAAAAATAAAAATAAAAATGGAATCTGACATTTGCCATCATCTTTGACAGATATAAGAAGCTGTTATGAGAAGAAAAGTATTTCAAGGGCAAGATTTGTTCCTAATAAGGAATTGCACAATAATATCATTGTTGAATAATGACTATAAATAGTTTACAATGGTTTTAGCTGAAAGGCTAAAAATAATTTTGCAAGAATTTATTCATGTGGTTTAATGTGGGTTTTTTTTTTAATTCAAAAGAGAGTGAAAATATTAGAATTGTGTGGGATATTTTGGATTATTTAAAACAGCATAAATGAAAAACAAGGTCCATTGATGTTTCTAGATGCAAGGAAGGTCTTTGACAATTTGAACTTGACCTTTTTATGTAAAGTTTTGGAAGATGAATTTTTGAGATAATTTTACAAAATGAATAAAACCATGCCATGTTGGTTTGTGTGAAATCAATACAAAATAGAACAAGACAGGATTCGCCTCTGTCTACTCTTTTGTTTAATTTTGTTTTGTTCTAATAATATTGAATTGTGATATAAGACAAGATCAGAGGATTCTGTGCATAACAATTAAAAAAGACTCATATAAATTAAGGATACCTGCAAATGATCTGACTTTGTTTTGGCTAACCCTTTAAAAGGAACTGAGTCTTTAATGAGTACATTAAAAGTTTTTGAAGCTTTAACAAGTTTCAAAATTAATATTTGGAAGATAAAGGTCTTAAGAAAAACTATAAAGATATAAAATCAAACAGAATTGATGATTAAAACAGGTTTTAAGTTTGAGGAGAAAGTAAAATCCTTAGATATTTTGTTCCATTACTCTGAAGCCAACGTTTAACTCCTACTCCAGCATAATATTGTTCACTCTTATTTTGCCCTCTTCCCTTAAAAAAGAATTATGCCATATTGCTATTTAAATTCCTCAACTAGTTTTTTATTTCTATATCTATATCATCTCTCTCTCTCTCTCTCTCTCTCTCTCTCTCTCTCTCTCTCTCTATATATATATATATATATATATATATATATATATATATATAAATAATCTCAATCTGTTAAACTAATTAGTGATTAGATAGAATCTTAAATTCATACTCTCCCTTCCATTATGTTATTGCCAGAGACTAGAAAATAGAGCAACAACAGATGTAATATGTATTTGCAACTGATCATTTTTAAGAAAAACACCATATATGATAAGTAGTGTTTTTATTGGTTAATTTCTTCTTAATATACACTTTAAATAAGTATTGAAAGGATTAGGGGTGGTTCTACTTACCTTTACTACAGGTTCGCAATGGGAGCATGCACAGATTGTATTTTATGACATCCGGGCAGGTGGGCAGAGCTTCCAACCACTTTTACTACCGGGTCTCAAGAACCAGACAGAACCTGGAGCAATCCACTGCTGAAGGGGATGTTTAAATATTGTTATTCTCCTGGCATTCTCCTCTGTTAGCTACCCTGGCCAATTTATACACTAATTTGATGAGCCATACAACATTTGATATTTTTGTGCAATCAATAGTTGTTTTGTAATTTTTCCCCAGCAGCTTATCTGTAATTCAGCCAGGAATCTAAATTCTACATGAATATAAAAAAGTATAGTAGCTGGATTGGAAAAAGATGCTCTATGAAATATTTCAGGGAAGGGGTAAAAAATTAAAGGTGAAAGATGACAAAACCACAAAAAAACTTATATAATTGTAGAAGGCTTATCCTTCCAAAAATCATGTACATTTTAAAGAGTGAAATGCCAGTGGAAAATTTGCATGTGTAAAAAGAATCGAACAGTAGCATCAAGATTCTTCATACTGATATGAGAACAAAATTGAACTGTGGGTGGTTTAAATAATTGATTACTATTGAATATGTGCTCAGAATTCATAATCCAAAGTTTCTAAAGGAAAGCCTTATGAAATGGTTGAAATAATTGTATAATTTATCCTGAGCATAATCTAACACATTGCTACTTTAAGATAGAGTTCAGCTAAGCTTTGTGAAATCAGACAAAGCAGGAACATAGAGTTAAATATACATTAATCCAATCCAATCCAAACCAAACCAAACAAAAAGATTGTAATATACAAAGACTGTTGGAAAATTGATGGACATGTTCAGTATCAAGACTATTCATTTTTTTCTCTACAATTTAACACATTTTCCTTTTGAGTGAATTAATGACTGACTTTCAGAGATTTAAGGGATTTCTTAACTGTATCACAATTAGGTGTAGGCACCAAATAGAAAATGTATTTCAAACTTTTACAGAACTATTCCCAATTGGTATCTTAAATTATCTATTTTTGGCCCTTATCTCCTCAGCAGAAAAAACATTTTAAAAAATTAAAAAATGCAACAAAAAAAAAAAGTGGTCTTACTCACTATAGGATGCTAGGGACCAAAAGGGATGACAGTGAGTAGTACACACTTAGGCAGCATTTTTAGTTGAATCTCTGATCTAATCATTGTTTTGCTAGTTGGTTGCTTGTTCAATTGGGAGGGGGGGGTTGTGGGTGCAAAATGCTATGTAACACATATCTTATACAGGAAGTCCTCAATTTACAAGCACAATTGAGCCCAAAATTTGTATTTTTAAATGAGAAATTTATCAAGTGATTTTTGCTACATTTTACAACTTTTCTCACCATATTTGTTAAACCAATCATGGCAGTTGTTTAATAATACGGTTGTTAAGTGAATCTGATTGCCCATTGACTTTGTTTGTCAGAAGGTTGCAAAAGGGGATAACATGATCCTGGGACACTGCAACCATCATAAATATGAATCAGTTTCCAAGTATCTGAATTTTATTCACGTAACTTTCGGGATGCTGTAATGGTCATAAGTGTGAAAAATGGTCATAAGTCACTTTTTCAGTGCCATTGTAACTTCAAACAGTCACTAAATGAACTGTTGTACGTCAAGGATTACCTGTTGTTCTTTTCAAGTATTCTAAGCTTTTCTCTTATATTATTTAGCTGTAATCCTTTTTTTAAAAAAAATCTATATCATGGGTATATCCACACCACCATTTAAATTGCTCCAGTCCTATGGCTCCTGCCAGCTTGATTCTAAAACCAGTTGAAAGAAACTCTAATTTGAGGTTAGATATATCAGCAACAGTACAAAGTGTTTATTCTGGACAGTGAACTTCCATCCACATTTCTCTCCTGTTGTGTTCTTTCATTCCCGCTCCCCCTGCCAGAAAAAAAAGTCTGAAGTGTTGTCTTCTATAAATATTTATTATTTTTCATGAAATAAAAACAACACAGAATGCAAATGCAGAGTGCAAAATACATTTAGGGTTGTAGGGCACCACATTCTTTGACCAAATATTTTTGCTTGAAAACATCCAGAAACACTTCTTATTTTCAATGCGAGGACAGGAAGAGTGGTTAAAAACTCTCATGAACTCATTCAGATCACATCCACACTGCCAACTGGCCCCCGTCATGAGCACAGGCCACCAACAGTTTTCACTTTGTTACAGTTCTGGTTGAATGAACAAAAACAGAAGGTAAATACCCTTTCTCAAAGTTAAAAATCATAAAATCATAGAGTTGGAAAGGCTGTTTAGGTCACTGAGTCCAAACTCGTGCTCAGTGTGGGAATTCAACCCAGACAGATGACTGTGTAAACTTGGCCTTAATGCATCCAGTGAACAGAAGTTCACTAGAACCCTTAGTAACTGTCAAACTATTCTTAACTTTTTGGAAAGGTTTTTGTTTGTTTTCCACTGACCCTGTTTTCTTTCTTGTTTCCAAGGCGCCAAACTTGGGCCTGGTGATTTAAATTGATTAGAAGCATTCCCTAATCATCTTCCTCTCATTCTCATGCTTCAGTTCTGCTCCTTTATCCTACCTTTCACAATTTCCAGGTGGAATACTTACCAGTAATTCTTTGTTGGAGAAGTCTGAACCAAAATAGGAGCTAATTAGCTTTGTTATTTTATGACTCCTTCCTAGCATTTTGCCTGCTTCTTTGAAAATCTGCTGTTCTGATTCTTTTCTTTGAATATACATTAAAAAGCTTTTTTTGTTATTCCTTTCCATTCATCATTTGCTAATCTGAGTTTATTTTGAGCTTCTGCTTCCTTGACAACAGCTCTATGGGTTCTGGCTACTTGTTTGTAATCTTCCTTGTTTCTAGCTTTGTTTCCATTTCCTATATGTGTTCTTTTTCTGTGACAGTGCTTGCTTTGTTGCCTTCAATTTTTTATCCTCACTGGAATTCTTTGCAATTGAGGTACCCTTCTTTTCATGTTAGATTTTTTCTGCTATGCACGCCTACTTATGATTGCTCTAATTTATTTAAAAGATGCTTTTTTGAAGTTCAACATGCTTCTTTGATTATGTTCAGCTTACTTTCTCTTAAAATCAAGAGTTCCACCTTACGCCATTATTTCTGCTATCTCCATGATGTCAATTAAATCTTCACTATTGAATATCAGATCAAGAATACTGAATCTCTTCAATAATCTATCCTTTACTGGAGGAAATTCCTACCAAGACAAATCAGGAATTTCTTAGAAGGACCGTGCTTGACAGAGTTTATCTCCCAACAGATGTTGGGGATAATTAAACTCTTGCAACATGATGACTCCATGCCTCTTTGAAAGATTTGCCTTTGCTTTTGGAAAGCATTATCCATGTATTTTTTTTTTTAGTTGGGCAGATGGTATTACAGTGCAAAAGTAGTTTTGCTTTTATTTCTTTCTCTACTTACTTTAACACAGATGCTGTGCACAGAATTGCCAAGTGCATTCTGAGCAGGGGTGGAAATTTTTAAACATCATCCTCTTCCTTTTCTATGGCTTCTGTTTGTTTTGTACAAATAGTGTCTTTGCCTGCTACAATTCAGTGATGAGTGATCTGTCCAGGTTATGCCTATGAAATCCTACATCTCCTTCTGTACTAAGAACTTACGCTCTTCTTGTTTGAGCATTTGTGTATATACTAATAGGTTTATGCTTCCTGTTTTTTATTGATTAGTTTTTTAAAAATTTGATTTATATGCCCTGAGTCTCTGGAGACTCAGGGCGGCTTACAATGCATTAAGCAATAGCCTTCATACTTCTGTATATTTATATAAAGTCAGCTTATTGCCACCACAAACTGGGTCCTCAATTTACCTACCTTAGAAAGGATGGAAGGCTGAGTCAACCTTGAGCCTGGTAAGATTTGAACTTTACAATAATTGCAGACATCTGGTGTTAATCACAATACTTTAGTCTGCTGAGCCACCAGGCCCAAGTTTCAGAAATGTTCCTATTTTCTATACTATCAATCATCAATCAGAATAGAGCTGGAAGAGAGCTTGGAGGTCTTCTAGTCCAATCCCCTTCTCAAGCAAGAAACCCTATACTATTTCAGACAAGTGGCTATCCAGTATCTTCTTAAAAACCTCCAATGATGAAACACCCACAATGTCTGAAGACAAGGTGTTGCATTGATTAACTGTTCTCGCTGTTAGGAAGTTTCTCCTTAATTCCAGTTTACTTCTCTCCTTGAATAATTTTCATCCATTGAATAAAATCTCCTTGAATAGTTGCCATCCATTGTTTCCACTGATATACTACATATGTCTGTATTATATATGTACATATCTAAAGTCTTTACTTCAGAATTTTCATCTCCATCCTATCTCGAAACTCAGTTTAAAATCCTCTTAAACTCACTGTAATTTATTCAAGAATATTTTTTAATAATCCTTGTATTATTAAACTCATCACATGCCAGTAGTCCATTATCTAAGGGTAAAGATAAAGGGTTCCCCTTTCAGTCATGTCCAACTCTAGGGGGCAATGCTCATCTCTGTTTCTTAGCCGAGGAAGAGAGCATTGTCTAAAGATGCTTCTGTAGTCATATGACCAGCATGACTATAGGCTGAGGTCCTTGGAATACTGTTACTTTCCCACAGAGGTGGTATCTATTTTTCTACTTGCATTTCTATGCTTTTGAACTGCCAGGTTGGCATGAGCTGGGGCAAGTAAGGGAACTCATCCTGTCATATGGTGCTTGGATCTCAAATGCTGGCTGTCACTTTTCCAGCTGACAAGCTCAGCATCTTTTAACAGCTGAGCCATTGTGCCCCCAGGTGATTATCTAGATGTCTCAAATCATGTCATCTCCCCAAAATTAAGTCTTGCCTACTGACAATATTTGGATAGCCAGTCACTGACATGCAATATTCATTTATTTTCTGGTCCTTTTCCATGAATTGGAAGAATGGACAAGGGGATTCCTTAAACCACCAGTGACTTGTTTCAAGATTTCAGATTATGTGGTGATAAAATTATCGCTGTTTTATGAAACATCATTTTTTCCCAGATATACATCATTTTGTCATAAAAACAGCAGTCTTTTTCTTGACTTCCTCTATGACCCAATTGCATATTATTTTGCCATTTATGGATCTTTCTTCCTACCTCCCATTTGCAATGACTCTTTGTCTTCCCTTGAATACTTAAGAGTCTGTTTCATTTTGTCTTCCCTTGAATACTTAAGAGTCTGTTTCATTTTCAAGGGTCTAAAAACTTAATCTGAGGATGCAGAATAATCAACTTTTTGATCAGATATCAATCTATTTTACAGTTGTTAGTGTCATACACCACATCCCTTTGTTTTATCTTCCTTATGGAAGGCTATTTCAATTATCTTTTTTAAATTTTAGAATTTACTTTCTTTAAAATAATATAGTGGTAAATGAGGGAAGAAAGGAGCTTTAGAAGAAGAATATTTAAACTGCTTTGGTGAAAAGAACACTTGGTACATTTTCAAAGCTTTGATACAAATTGACTATGCTGGCACAAATCCCATAATAGCTGGCTGTTTTCAAAGAGGAAGACAAAATGCACTGCAGGTCACAACTGCAAGCTTATGTTCATTCATCCTCATTTTCCCTTTCTAGAGCATCTTCTCATTGACAGAAATATTTTATTTGTTATTGTTTCTTTCAGAGGTTTTCATGGTAGCCATAAATGTATGGACTTAATGGATGAAATGATGGAGAGAAAATTTGTTCAAGGCTCCCTTGAGCTACTCCATCTTATATTCCAGGCAAATTTCTTTGTAAGCTTGCTCTGAAGAGTCAAACTACCTTATATTCCCATTACAGTCTCTATTTATTTAACAGAAAACAATCATCTAGTTACTCAGATCATGTGTTCACTGTGTAAAAGATGCTATACATTCTATATTATGAAATACAAATATCTACCAATTTGTCAGAAGACCAAGTGGCTGAAGTCTCTTGTGTTTGATCTGTAACATATATGACTTTTGAAGTGGACATGGCTGTCTTTAATGACAGCCTTAATACCACAGAACTGAAAAGCTTTGCTTCAAATGCTTATATTATAAGCATTGAAGAGGGGCTGATGAGCATCTATTAGAGACCTTTTAATCACACATTGTATATTTTGAGATATAGAGAAGGCCTGGAAATTTGCCAGAGAAAAACCAGGTTTGAAGAGTTCACAAGAATATTGTTTATCTTGTAAAAATCCCTAAGGTTGCAACTGCTAATCAAGAGAATTTGGACCGGAATGCTGAGAGAATAAGTCAAGATAGCCTGTAGACTTTTTTTTTTTGAAAACCAATAAAGTTATGTTTTAAAAGGGTCTGTACGCTAAGCACGAGAGAGGTCCACATTATATTATAGATTATATGTTGATTATATGTTCTATGATTATAGAAGCAACTCATTCCCTCTCGGGAAAGCTTTCCAGTTTATGAAGCCAGCGATCTTCTCCGCCTTGGACAGTGAGCAATGTCCCAGCCAGGCCACAGGGAAGGGTGGGGGAATTTGTTTATACAGGTTTGATAAGGGTTATCCAACAGATATTTTCTATGCAGACTTCCCTGTTTTCCAGCTAACATCTTCCATCTTCTTCAACCTTATTTTCCAACCCTTCCATACCTGCCCTTTCCTTCAGACAATCTGTATGCTCAGCAGACACTTTATCTACACATACTCTACTGCTGTTACTTACACACAAGGAGGCTGTGTTTTTCCTTCACAAAATTAGCACTACATACCTCTACACTGATATTTCTACTAGACTCTACTCTATAGTTCTATAGTCATAACCTTTAGACTGATCTATCTACTCTTTTCTAGATCACTCAAATTTTGTGCAGCGAACCCTTGAATGAATGATAGTTCACAATATTCTACATATTAGGATTCTAATGAAGTCTATAGAATTTTTCTTGATACCTATAGTTCCTTCCCCAAACTGATTTAAAATATTATTTTTAGGTTCTCAAGCCTACTCCTAGGAAAAAAACAAACAAACAACCCAGTAGGTACAATTCCATAGGCAACTATTTTGTGAGATCCACAAAATGCTCTCAAACTTCCAAATGTGCCCACTGCTCCAGAAAGGATAGAGACAGTACTAAATAAGTTGCCTTTTTGTCATCTGCCTCCTCTTTTTGTTGGATTTTGTGTACATAGTGGTGATAATAGTGGTTGATAACAAGCAACAACATTTCAGATTTGATGCTCACATACCAGGGGTGGGTTCTACTTACCTTTACTACCAGTTTGCAATGGGGCTGTGCACACACATTTGTTTCGCTCGTGCATGTGCAAAAGCTTCTGTGCATGCACAGAAGCATTCTGATGAGATTGGGGTCAGTGTGCGGAGCCTTCCGCTGGTTTTACTACTGGTTATATAGAACTGGTGTGAACCGGGGGCAACCAACCACTGTCACATACATAGCATAAATGACTGTATAATAACAACTCTGGACTATTATGGGTCCCAGGTGTGGGTTCTAAATTTGTTTACTACTGGTTCTGTGTGTATGGCTTATTTTGTGGGTATGGTTTGATGGTCATGTGACAATTTTTTAGGATTTAGCAGAGGTATTGGTCTACCAGGCTTTTAACTGCTTGCAGAGCTGTACCAGTTTACCTATTTGTTCTTGGAGAGTTCCGGTCTACCCATTTGTTTTTGGAGGCACCGGTCTACTCATTTGTTTTTGGAGGCACTGGTCTACCACTACACTGCCTTTTAACATTGATCAGCTGTAGGGCAGCCCTTTAAAGCCCCACAGCAAGAGTTTAAACAGTTTTTTTCCTTCTAGCTTATCATCTGGGACTCAGGAGGCAGTGAATAGATTGGGGGTGGGGCCAAATAAAAGGTAAGAATATAGTCACCCCTACTGGCTTGGCCGAACCTGGAGAAACCCACCAGTGGTCCCCCCACCCCGTTTTTCAGTTGATTTTATAATTTCTCTAGTCTCTATCAATGAACTAGTAACATACTGATGGAAGTTTCCCATCTGCACTCAGGCTGGTAGTGGTGAAGTGATCTGAACCTAAAAACATACTCATAACTTATCTATCTACTGTACAGCTTAATGCTCTGTGACTGTAAGCAGATGGTTGCAGGCAGATGTTTCATCAAATAAGTAATTTTCAGGAATGCCAACTGAGCACAAGGGGTTATTATATTTGTTTCAACTCTTATACAGTAAAACATACTGCAAGGAAAAATGAATCAAAAACTGACACCTAGAAAATAAATAATAGTGAGTTTATTTTTTGCCATTTAATGATAATAAATATTCCATTAACTTTGCAAGAAAGACTTTGGTTAAAAAAATAGTACAAAGTAAAAGGGCTGTGAAGCTGACACAGTCCACAACCAAATCCCATGTATACTGTTCCTACTCTCTTTTCCTGCTTTGACACCAATGATTTATAGTATTTTCATTGTCAAGCAAACTTTGGCATAGTATGAATCTTTTCAAACTTGCCTACCATAAGACTAAGAACAGGCATACCAATACCTTTTATACTCTGAAAGTATAAAACTTGAAAACAATACGAGAATCTATTTTTTTAAAAAAAAGTTTTATTGTTTTATTACTACACATTATGACAAACACATCACATACAACATATAAATATATCCTCTTTTTAACAAACGTTTCTTCATGGTCTGCTTTCCACTGTGACTTCCCCCCCATGTCTCTCATATTGTTTCATTTTCTTCATTGTCCCCTTTTTGATTGATTACAATGTATTTTCTACTCCTAAAACCTTAATCTTATACATTTCTTTTTCTTTTTTAAAAAAATTGATTTATATGCCGCCCTTCTCCGAAGACTCAAGGCGGCTTACAATGCGTTAAGCAATAGACTTCATACTTTTGTATATGTTGGGGAAGAAGTTGGTTCTTCTTTTCTGACTGAGTTCTTGTGTTCTTCAATGCGTGAACACAACACATTGTGCTCTTGTGGTGTTGTGTTCATTGTGTTCATTGTAGTCTTGTGTTATTCTTCAACACATTGAAGAACACAAGAACTCAGTCAGAAAAGAAGAACCAACTTCTTCCCTGGTCCAACACCTTAAAGCCACAGGACATGAAATTGACTTTAAAAAGACCAGAAGTATCGCCAAAATGGAATACTTCAACAACAGAATAATCAGAGAAGCCATCAAGATAGAAAAATGCCCACACAGCATGAATAAACAAGATGATACCTCCCACCTACCAGCCATTTGGAAACCCGCCCTTATTGATAAACGAGTCCCTAACAATGGCACCAGACCCACACTCATAAGAGCCACACAGGATGTCACCACCACACATCCATGCAGAAAGCAGACTCAAACCCACACTGATGATGAAGCACGACCACGGACCAGAAGCCAGACCACAGCTGCACCATTAGCCACTTTAAACTCCTCCAATCCATACATGAAGCAGACTGACACCTACCATAAAGAGGTGGCACGGCCATGAACATGAAGCCAAACAACAGCAATGCAGCTTACCAGGTCAAATCCCCCTGCAACTCAGACTAACCCAAGTACAACCAAGCCCCCACCCAAACAGAACACACCCCCATCCAATCAGAGCACAGCCAACTCCCCAACCAAGCAGAGCACAGCCAACCCCCTATACAATCAGAGTGCAGCCAAGCTCCCAACCAATCAGAACACACCTCCAGCCAATCAGAACACAGCCAAGCTCCCACCCAATCAGTTCAATCCCCACTAGCAGTTAAAAGGAAGAAACAGCTGTGATCTCTCATTGCTCCTGGAAACACGAAGCAGAGAACACCAGCCTGAAGATGACGAATGATATTTCGTCAAAACGTCGCCAAGATACTTCCAACTTTACATGGGAGAAGACCCGAATAACCAAAGACCTACATACAAACACCCGCGAAAACCTCAGAAAACAAATACACACACACACACACACACACACACACACACGTGTGTGTGTGTGTGTGTTTCCTTTAAGCCAGGTTTTTCCTACGTAGCCAAGATTTTTCTGGAACCACAATTGAGCGAAATCACATTCACTATTTTCTGGGTTCTTTCTCCATCTTTTCATTCTGGCAGCAAGCAAATTTTTTTTGTGCTGCATTGTGGGAGATTTCTGGCTCGTTAGCCTTCATCAGTAAGCCACACCCATATCTCATGTATTCTTCCTGTAAACGAGCCAGAAATAGATCTATATAAGTCTCCCAATGGGCAGCATAAGGCCTGCTGGCTGCCAGAAGAAAAAAAGCCCAGAAACTAGTGGATGTGACTTCACTGAACTAGGGCTGCAGAAAAATCTTGGTTTACATAGGAAAAACCTGGCTAAAGAAAAACATGTGTGTGTGTGTGTGTGTGTGTGCGTGTATGTATTTTTGTCTTTAGCCAGGTTCTTCCTATGTAAACCAAGATTTTTATGCAGCCCTAGTTCAGTGAAATCACAATCCACTAGTTTCTAGGCTTTTTTTCTGGCAGCTAACAAACTCTATGCTGCCCATTGGGAGACTAATGGGCTGGCTGCCAGGAAAAAAGAAAGCCTAAAAACTAGTGGATTGTGATTTCACTGAACTTGGGCAGCAGAGGCTTTGCTGGCTGCCAGAAAAAGAAAAAAAAGCCTAGAAACTAGTGGATTGTGATTTCACTGAACTAGGGCTGCATAAAAATCTTGGTTTACGTAGGAAGAACCTGGCTAAGGAGAAATACACATAAAGCTACAAAAAGGAAAGAAAACAAATATATGTCCTCTCCTTTCACTGCATACTGAAGATGTGGCTTTTCCACCAAATAACTTGATCCGTGGGGGTTGCACAAATTGTAATAATTTTAAACATGGTTTTAATGGGATTTTTAAACTTATTCTGTGATTTGTATCATCGATTGTTGTTGTAAGCTGCCCTGAGTCCTTCGGGAGAATGGCGGCATATAAATCACAAAAATAAAAAATAATAATAATATATTTGTTATATACATATTTTACATTTTATCCTCCCCTATTTGTGTTGCTTTTTATTTCTGCTCTGGAGCCATTCATACCATTTGTTCCAAATTGTATAATAATCTGTCTCTTCTTTTTCTTTAATTTCTTTTGTTAACTTGTCCATCCCAGCACATTTTTTAACACTTCATCATCTGTTATATACATAACAGATACATATACATATACACATACATATATATACAAAATATATACATATTTTACATTTTATCCTCCCCTATTTGTGTTGTTTTTTATTTCTGCTCTGGAGCCATTCATACCATTTGTTCCAAATTGTATAATAATCTGTCTCTTCTTTTTCTTTAATTTCTTTTGTTAACTTGTCCATCCCAGCAGCTTTTTAAACACTTCTTCATCTGTTGGTGTTTCTTCCTGTTTCCATTTTTGTGCATATGTTATTCAAGCCACTGTTATGATGTGTAAAATCAGATATTTTATTTCTTTGGTATATGTTCTCGTGAATATTCCTAGTAGAAATGTTTCCAGTTTTCTTTCTATTGGTTGATCTGTTATTTTTTCTAACCATTTCTTTATATTTGTCCAGAATTTTTTTTTTTTGTCACCGGGCATGTCCACCATAAATGGTAATAGGTTCCATAAGTTTTCTTACACTTCCAACATGTTGAGTCATTATTTGGGATGAGAATCTAATTTTAAAAGAGTTAACACATGTCTGTTAATCTGTATGCTTCTTCAATGGTTATTGCAAAGCTAGGGTCAAATATTTCTTAGGTGAAAATAGATTTGGAAATCTATTTTCAGACAAGAATATAGTGATAGACTATAGAATGAGATTTCAAGAGCAACAACTGCAAACTAAATGAAAAAGGTTACTCTCTTTAGGGATTATTTCCTCAATGGAGAGCAAAGAGTACAAACGTTGAATAGACTTTCTTCTCTATTAATTTGGGTAAGCATATGGCATCTGATTCTCCTAAACCTGTCTCATTTATTACTTTTAAACTTTTCTTGTCCCTTCTTGTCAATATGCTTCTGATGCAAAGACAACTTGCACACTTCCTTTTTGAACAGAACTTAATCTCCTCAGACATGATATTGGTGTTTGATATTTTCTTGAACTCTTAGCTTGAATCCTATTTTACTTGGAATATATCTGACAGGTAGATCACAAGAAGACATTCTCCAGCCCCTTGAGTAACTTGTAAGAGAGAGAAGGTCCTAAGGATTACAGAATAAGCCTCCAAAGTTTTGAAATGTAGACACTCCCACCATTTCTTTCTTCAGCAAATGCTGTAACCTACATACGGATGACATTTCTACAAACTCAGTATAACGTGTCAAAAAAGCATCATGAATTTCTGGAAAATATTAACCAGCCAACATCCTAAAGGCTGAGTCCACATCTTTGAATTTATAATTATTTTTCTGAATGGGAAGATAATGTCAACTGGGGGTCTCTCTGGAAAATCTGATGAGTTTTGCTCTTGGATTTTCCTTTGGAGACACCTACAATATGAGAGTCAACCATTAAAAAGAACACAATTCTGTCCTATCTGTACGTATCAAATTTATTAATCAAAACTAGCTATCTAAGTTTCATATGATCCAAAATCACTTAATACTTCACGTCACTAGTATTATCTTGAAAGCCATTCATTTCTTATCTACTTTTGGTGCTTTGTAGATATTTTGTCAATAGTTCAGAAGCTTTCTTTCTGTGTATGTAAGTATTATGAATGATATTTCTAAGATCTCAATGAATAGGAATAAATATTCATCCTGACTTCCCAAATGGCTACCAGATGTCTCCTGGTCATGTCACCAGCCTTTTTCTAACTATTATTTTCCCTTTTTCTTAGCTATTTAAAATTGGGAATAAGAGTAGAGGACAGAATTATCTTGTTCCCTCACACAAACACTGATTAATATACAATAATGATAAATGCAGCCATTTATCCAGTGGTGGGATTCAAATAATTTAACAACTGGTTCTCTGCCCTAATGATTTCTTCCAACAACCAGTTCACCAAATTGCTTAGAAAGTTAACAACCGGTTCTCCCGAAGTGGTGCGAACTGGCTAAATCCCACCACGGCATTTATTCTATTTTGCTGCCACAATTTAATGGTCTTTTTAAAGAGTAGAACCAGCAATGGCAATTGCATGCCATAGGTTTCCAGCTCAGTTTGTCACATCTCTCTCTTTCTCTTTCTGTCTCCCCCTCCCTCTCTCCCTCCCCCCTCCCTCTCCCCCCTCTCATTGTGTCAGTGAAAAGTAGCCATTTAGCTATCAAATTTCATTTTTGTGACCTCAGCGGCTCAGGAACATTAATGGAAGTCTGGGGTTACGCAAACAGACACTGCAGGTTGTTCCCTGCTATAACTTACCAGAATTTTACACCTTTTAAAAATGTCCACATTATAAACAAACAAACAAACAACAAACAAGCAAACAAACAAAAAGAAACTTACTTTTCTGATTTATTTATATTTTACCAAACTCACCCTTAAACTTCTTTAAAGATTTTTAAAATATAAAGGGCAGTAATTTCTAGTCCTTTAAATAGGAACAGAGGATTTCTGCAATATTTTAGGAATGAAAGGCACACTGAAAAACTAATAGAATAGAATAGAATAGAATAGAATAGAATAGAATAGAATAGAATAGAATAGAATAGAATAGAATAGAATAGAATAGAATAGAATAGAATAACAGAGTTGGAAGGGACCTCGGAAGTCTTCTAGTCCAACCCACTGCTTAGGCAGGAAACCCTACGCCACTTCAGACAAATGGTTATCCAACATTTTCTTAAAAACTTCCAGTGTTGGAGCATTCACAACTTCTGGAGGCAAGTTGTTCCACTGATTAATTGTTCTAACTGTCAGGAAATTTCTCCTTAGTTCCAAGTTGCTTCTCTCCTTGATTAGTTTCCACCCATTGCTTCTTGTTCTACCCTCAGGTGCTTTGGAGAATAGCTTGACTCTCTCTTCTTTGTGGCAGCCCCTGAGATATTGGAACACTGCTATCATGTCACCCCTAGTCTTTCTTTTCATTAAACTAGACATACCCAGTTCCTGCAACCATTTTTCATATGTTTTAGCCTCCAGTCCCTAATCATCTTTGTTGCTCTCCTCTGTACTCTTTTTAGAGTCTCAACATCTTTTTTACATTGTGGCGACCAAAACTGGATGCAGTATTCCAAGCGTGACCTTACCAAGGCACTATAAAGTGGTATTAACACTTCACATGATCTTGATTCTATCCCTCTGTTTATGCAGTCCGGAATTGTGTTGGCTTTTTTTTGCAGCTGCTGGACACTGCTAATACTTTTTGCCAAATCATTTCAATATGTCATATATAAAAATTGAGGCAAAATTTGCAACAAATACCTCTGCTTTGCATATGTCATTTTCTTTAAGCATTAAATGTCTTTTTTCTTAATGTTTCATTGTGTTACTTCACTTATATTGTTTTGCTCCAAAGTAGATGTCAATTGATTTGAGGAAATACATGTCATTTTGGTTACATATTTGTTATATATACAGCATCAGGTTCACTGATAGCACAGATGAGATGATAAAATAGAAGCTGTCTAGTTGATATTAAAATGATAGTTGATGAAGGAATGTTTTTACAAGTCATTAACAATGGCAAACATAGTAAGAGCTTTAACAGCTGTAACAGCCTTTTCAATATTCCTAGTTTTTCATTAAAACAATGAATTCAGTCTTCCTCAGTCTATTTCTTCCAGTTTTATAGGAATCACAGCTCCTAGAATTGACAGCTAAATCAAAGAATGCAAGCTAAACCAAATGAAAACAATATTACCACAGTCACAATAATCCAGCAACTGCTTGATCAAAAATATATCACAGCACTATATGCAACCCTAAGAGTCTGTAGAGGGATCAAAATGAACAATGCTTGCAATACTGGAATCAATGCTGCATTGAGGTGTAAACTCCAATTTTTATATGTACAGGCAACTCATTGCCAAAAAAAGGGGGAGAGGACTTGCATTGCAATATTATGTCCATCCTTTTGTCTGGTTTCACTCCCCACAATCTCCATTGTGTTGATATCGGAATAGTCAGAAAGTCAAGATGGCAGTTTGTCAATGGATCAGAAACATTTTCAGAAGAAAATAATGTATGAGGAATATTTCTGTGAGAAGAAAAAGAAAGGCTCTGATTGACTTAGAATTTATCCTGCAAAACCAAAACCAACACACACACACACACCCTGCATGTGGCTGTTTTGAAATAAAACAAATTTCTCAATTCACTTTTAATCCAATCTGCAATTTCCTTACTTTGTCCTTACTATCACCAGACCCCCCCCCCAACTGAAAAGCATGGATCTGGGGCACTCAAGGAGAATCTCTAGCTAACCATTGTTCCACCCAGCTCATATATGGCCAAGCAATGAGAATGCCACCTCAACAGTGATCATTCTCTTCTTCAGACCTGTGATTTGTTAAGTATTTTGTTCCTTGAAAGGTTCTAGTCCTCCATGAATTGACACAAATCCCATATGTCTTGCCTTGTAACTTTGGTTCCTGGCTGGGTTTACCAGATATCTGAGCAGGCATAAGAGCACACAGGCAATTTGAAAATAGGACAAATAGATTGGGGGAGAGGGCAAGAAGGGCATATTAATTATTCAACTTTCTTGGCATCAGTGGCAAAAATTACAGCAAAAACTGGAAAAAGTATGAAGACTTGCATGTCTATGATATTGCTTTTTTTGTATCATATTGTCCTCCCCCCGTCCCACCACATGGCAAGAATCTGCTAGAGCAGTGATGTCAAACTCAAGTTGTCAAGGCAGTGTCATGTGATGTATCAGGACTTTTTTCCACTTTGCTAAAATGGGCGTGGCCTTGGCCAGTGTGTAACACCTCCAGCCCACAGGCCAGGAGTTTTAATAGCCCTGAGCTAGAGCCTGTTAAGAAACAAAGGACTTCAGCATGCAACTGAGTAAAATCTTGTCAATTTCAGTGCAAGTGGTTGCAAGGTACTAACCAATTAATTAAGAATACAAGCCTGAGCTTGTTAGCTTACAGTTAGCACTTTTTAGGTGCCTGCTTGGACATGGAGAAAAGCTTCTCGGAAGATACTCAAAACAGCTGGCCAATATTTGACTCTAAATCTGTACCAGATATCAGGGGAGGGGGGGGGGAGGAGGTGAGGACATGTTCTCTTTTTGCCAGACATCTAATAACCCTATTCTTGGCACTATTTTAGACAATCCTGTGAGGTCTGTTATCTCAGCAAATTCTCATAGATACTACGTAATGCAGTGAAATTGTTGTGAAGGACAGAACATAGAAGGAAGACATATAATATACAGAATCAGTTGCAACAGTTGTAATCAGTTCTACCTCAGGCAGACAGGATAACAACTAAAAAATAGAAACCATGAACACCAGCTGGCTGTCAAATGGCATGACCCAGTTACACCGACAACAAACAACACTGGTTTGACTGAGATGAAGCCAAAATCATTGGCCACGCCAAAACCCATCAGGCACGCATATTTACCGAAGCTTGGCATTCTATCAACAGATCTTTCAACAAATACAGTGACTTAGAAGCAGAATATGAACCAATAAGGAAGCAGACCATCAGATTCATCACTCAATGACAGAACCAACCAACCTCCCACCAGTTGAATTTTGCACCTCACATCAATCAGTCAGAAGTCACAAGACCAGAACCAGTCTTATAAATCAATCAGCCTTGTTATTCAATTTTGTGATTCAACTGTTCCTGTGACTCAACCAATCACCAGCCAACAATCCAGGACCTATAAAAATGAACAAGACACTTTGTACAACATCCCCACCACCACTGAAGATGTTACCTAGTTTGGTAATGAAACATTCAGAAGCCAAGTATCAAGCTCAGAGGACAAACCTCTGGCTAAAACTTTTCTGACAGCTGATCTGTGCAAGTCAATTTGTGGGGTATGTCAGAATCTAATTCATAGCTGCTGTAATGAAACAAAAAGTGTTTTGCAAAGGATGATAAGGAAGTAGAGTTTTTAGAATGGTTATCTGCATCCTTTTTATGCAAATGTATAACAAAAGAAAACATAACTAATTGCATGATAGACATTAGTTTATAGCCTCAGAAGTCTGCTATGGTGGCTAATCTGACTAAATGTGAAGGTGCTTTGTTGGATTTTGTAAATAGAACCTTATAGTTTGTAAACCATGATTTATAACTAGGCATGCTGAGTGAATGTCATCAGCTGTCAAGTTTGCAGTAAATCCTGGTTTAAAAAAGCCATTAGCTAGTTTAAGTTGCACAGCCAGTCATGTATAGAATTTATTTGCTGACATTTATAAAGCTTCCATCTATTTAAAAAAGGAATAACAATCCATAATATGTATTTGGATTTTGAATTTATATTCTTAACATGCAAGTTCCCACTTTTGTTTTAATAACCTCCGGACCCCCATTTGGAAATATCCATATTATCAGTTTTCTCTTTTTTGGGCAATTTGTTTTATATGTTTAATATTTTTTGTCTTAAAAAAATCTAAATCAGCTGTAAGTATTATCTTGAGCATGTCACAATACTTCATGTGCTTCTTGGTTATAGGATGCAGACCATATTATGTTGATTTCTAAAGGTAGTTTCCAAGTTAGCTTTCCTGAAATGCCATGAACACATTTGAGATAAAAATGGGCTGAGAGTCTGCTTGGAGCACTGTTAAAAATGTGTCAAAACTGAATGAAGATGTTCTTATCTTTTGGAGTAATGTTAATTAATACATATATGCAAGTGAAATTATGAATTAAAGAGTTCATCAATGTATATGTATTATGCATTTTAAAAAAAGAGTAATTAGATGATTTTGTGTACCTTACTAATGGAGGGATTTAAAGACCTGAAAATACTAATAGTAAGATAGTTGGAGAATTGGGGAGGGAGGGGGAATGAGGGGGGAGAGAGAGAGAGAAAGAGAGAATTGTTGAGTACTGTATAAGACCTTGCATCTATTTACTTTGTTACATTTGAGTGTTGAGTGTGTCAAGAGAAAGTAAGTTCGATGTTTTGAAAATAGAGTAGTTAAGTGTGTGTGAAAAATCAAGAACAGATACAGTACAGTCTAGAATGAAGTGCTGAAATAAGGTGATTGAGTGCATAACAGAGGATCTGTATAATGTTGAGTTTGGTCTTGTAGGAAAAAAATGAAGGTGGAGTTAATTGCAGAACACATATTTAGGGAATAATGAATAAATTGAAAGGAGAATTGTCATAACACTTGTGTTTGCCAGGAAGTGCATAAGGTCATGGATTTTCATTACAAGTTTGGGATTGAGCACAAATTTTAATGTGCCAAAATAACAAAATTGTTGATGTAAAATAGCATTTTTGTAAAGAATATATTGAATTTAGCAGCTGTAATATTTCTAGTATGTAGAATTTCTACCTTTGTGCTTGGTTTTATGAGATTTATGTTCAGCTAAATTAAATGTTAGATGGGATTGACAGCTAATTTAAATGTAACATTTCCTGCATGACATAAGAATTTGAGGCTAAGTTTGGAGACAATCTAATTAGTTTAAAAATATATGCAAAGCTAATAACTTGTCTGCCCCCAAAGAACTCTATTCATCTGACATGGATTAAACTAGGACTTTGTGGTTTGGGGATTTACCATAAAGTTGCTGGTATAAACTAGATAATGTAAAGTTAAACATTCTTCTGTGCATTGAAACTTTTGATGATACAAATAGAAAAGGGGAAACATTAAAGAAATGCTGACACCTTGTAATATAATTTTCAGCTACTGTATTTTAAGGCAGTTGAAGCATACTTTTATTTCTTCCTCAATATACACTGCTAGCCATAATAGGCTCTGAAACTCCCAGGTATTAAGTCTTCAGGTTTTCATTTGTGCTAATTCGAAACCAAATGCATCCTATATTATGAAAGCAAGGCTCCATTTAAATATAATCCTCATCAGTATTGTCCAAATTGGTAACATCATAATATCTTGAGACAGAACTGCTGAGTCATTTGAAAAATGCACATTTACAGATGACTACCTTGTTTTGTTCTGTATATTATACTGTGTGTATCTGCAGGTAGGTTACAGAGTAATCCCTGTTAGGGTTATTTAGTTAATGATGCAGTGGTGAAAAGCAGTCTGATTAGATTTGGAAGAAGTTCAACGTTTTGGGAGAACATCAAATTTATTAGAAATGTTCATCTGTTGTAGTATTGGAATTTTCAAAATTTCTCACATTGCCCCATACCAATATTATGAATTTCTGAAAAACTTTCCTAGAGGGTTATAGTCCATCCACATTGTAGTTTTAAGCTGTTCTTGTCTAAGTTCATGTCAACATTTCTCTAAATTTTGTATTTATTTATTTATTTAATTTATGTTTATGTAGTGTATATTGAAGGTTGTGATCCTTTGAGAGCTGCAACAAAATTAATGTATGCCAATTAATGTACATTTAAAGTGAATATAGTTATTTTAAGTCTAAGTCTAAATCAGTTCCAGAAAATCCTGTCTGGATGAAGATACTTTGACAACAACTTGCAATGTATTCTCATCCTCCCACAAATAATCCGTCTGCTGCTGTACAATTCCAGTTGTGTGTTCCAGAGAGCCCCTACCAAACAGCATTTTTCCCTCTTGTGGGGTCTATGACAACTCAACAGCCAACTTGCCATGGCCAACTCACCATGGGAAAAATTGCCACAGGACAAGAGTTACACTAATATTGAAGAAATGATAGAATAGAATGATTAAAGAAAGGATGCCAAAGGAGGGATAAAATGAAATGGCAATGGCAAAAATTAAAGTAATTTTTAATAATTAAATGGAATTGTTTAATTGTCATTCAGTGAGTTGGTCTGTGAGAAGTTGGCCATGGTGACTTGTTCCTTGCGTGAGTTGGTTGCAATGAATTGGCCCTGGCGAGTTGACCATGACAAGTTGGCTCTGGGTAGTTGGCTGTGGCAAATTGTCCCATTCCATCCTGTGGGGTTGGTTTCATGAACACAAACATCTACATATGCATTTGCCCTCAGGTCCCTTTTTAGAGGACATCTCTTCTGCTATAAGAGCATCATTGAACAATGTTGTTTGGCTATTGCTTTCTTTCATTTTGTTTCATAATTAACGGAATTGCAAGAATCAGCAATGCTGTCAGAACAATTTATTTAAATGTTGGTTAATGCCCACAACAAATAATGCATCTATAGACTGATAAAGTGCTTATTGATTTCCCAATGCATTAGTTGCCATAAAGTTATTCATTTGCAAGCATTATCATTACTTTTTTTTCAAAAGCTATCTTTCAGCATTGTTTCCATCTAAACAAAAAGATGATAAATTTGCCCATTTCCTACCAAGTAATAATTAACAAAGTGAATTATACACCCAATAAGGGCAAATGCTTTTTCAGAGGGGAAAAATGCTCCTGAGAAGCTGGAAGCTGGCTGCCCTGATTACTTTTTAAAGCCATGTTTTCAAAAATGTCAAGTCATTCTTATTAATAGTAAGAATATTAATAAGAAGTAAATCACATTACTTGTATAGTTATGTGTTAGTGATGTTCACATGTTGCTTTTCAATTAACATGGCTTAAAAAGTATTATCAGTTTTCATATTGCAGTGTGAACTTCTTGTTAACTTGTTTCTATGCTCATTTAAATTTGTCCTCTCTATGACAACACAACACCAAAGATGAGGAAAGGAAAGGCAATTCAAAGTGAGGGCAAAGATAATATTATCTGCGACTATTGCTTATGTGTTTTTCCTATTTTGGCAATTAACATGATGCCTTTAAGCGTCAAAACTTCACACTTTAAAATACACAACTAAAATTAGCAACAACTTCACAGACCAGCATATCACTTTTTAATAATACAATGATATTTTTTAAAAAAAGAACTATAGTCACTTTAAAAGAGAAGAAACACTTCTGAAAAAAGACTATCTTTTTGATAGTCACCAGCTTAATAAACATTGATAGGACATTGGAATAGTAATCATTCTTCTCCAGTTTAAATCATGGAGTGATTCAGGTCTAGGAAAGATCAAGTGTCTTTAAGACAGATTTAATTCTCAGTGATTTCATTAATAAGTCCATCTAATTTTTGTGATAAGGGAGTGGTAACCATTATTTTCAGGGCATTTTGTTCGGTCTCTGTTCACCTCCTAGTTTCTGGTGATTGCCTACCTAACAACTAATCAGGTTGGACAGTCCTTCAAACAACCTGGAGGTTTTAATCAAAACCACTTTAAATTGAGTCTGGAAGAAAAGATGCAACTAACTGCAACAATGTTGGTATGGTGTCTATGGTGTATGTGTGTCTGTGCATCTGTGTGTGTGTGTGTGTGTGTGTGTGTGTGTGTGTGTGAATGCATGTATGTATGTATGTGTATGTGTGTATATATGTTTGTGTGTGTATGGAGAGAGGGAGGGAGGGAGAGGGGGAGAGATATATTTGGGAGGGGTCCATCTTCATCCTCTTCCTGCATACTAGCAATTAATAGAGCACTGATACATTGCTGTAATAAAAGCATATTAATAGAGAGAAAGCCTGTTTTTCTAAATAGCATAAAAGTTGGTGAACTCAACTGGTAATTAAAAAATTATTATTTGCCACTAGCCCTCATGCCTTTTATACTCCATTCCAATATGTGAATCTATTCAGAAGTATTTCACCTTTCCAAGCAGATGAGCCAATTATCTATAGCTAATTGAACATTCTTCTTGTTCATCTATCCCAAATTTGTCTTCAGATATATGAGGGGTGTCCAACTCAAGGCCCAGGGGCCAAATTCGGCCCACGGGTACTTAGATCTTGCCCATGTAGCCGCCCTCGAAACACAAAGGACCAACCCATGGTGCTTCTGCCAATAAAAATGGCCCCCCTAGTTCCAGTTTTGGCTGCCACAGTCTCCTGCAACCCTCTGCCAGTGAAAACATGCACACGGACTTCCCGAGCTCTGTTTTCACTGGCAAAGGATTGCAGGAGGCTGTGGTAGCCAAAAACAGAGCTCAGGAACCTGTTTTCACTGGCATAGTGTTTGGGCCACCACAGGTGCCCTCCACAGGAGTGATGTTGAGCTGGCCACACCTCCCGGCTATGCCGCCCCCCCAGAGTCAAACACAAAACCTGATGCGGCTCTCAATGAAATTGAGTTTGACACCCCTGGGATATATGATCCAAGTATCTTTTGCATGTCTTCTCCTCCAAAACAGCTTGTTCTGTGCTTTACATATCTATACTCTACATCTCTATACTACTAGTATATGTGAATCCTTTGCAACATGACCTTTTTATATCACATTTGTTTATTCTCAGAACATAATTTTTTTTAAAAAAATATTTTATGTTGGTTTGTTCTGCCATCCTTTATTTTATTTTCTTCTCATTGGTATGTTTGCAGATGCATTTTTAGTATTTCCTTCAACTCCTACCCATGTTTCCCACTAGATTCCCACCCTATAAGGAATCCTTTGTATCATTGTTCTGAGTGCATCTATCCATCCTGCATCTTTAAGGTCCTCCTTCTTGTGTGGCCGCAGATTTAACTCTAATCTGACCTAAAAAACCCTATCTGGCAGCAGTTTAAAGGGAATTAATCTGGACTGTCATATCTTCTCACTGGGCAATTCTCCTTCTGTGCCCTTCTATTTTCTCTTCAGGTAAGCAATTACCTGCATTAGCTTGACTCCTACAATGAACAGAAGGTAGCTAAATGAACAAAATTGTCTCTCTTTTTTAATCTCCTTCTCTAGTACTAATAGATCTATGAACTGGCCATTCAAGTATTTGGTGTCTTGAGAACTTTTAATACAATATCTGGCTTTTTCAAATTGCTGTTTGTGTGGATGGTGTTTTGCACAGCTGTATAGGCAAAGTCAGTCTCCCGGGAAATCTTGACAACAATGTGCTAGATTTTATTTGGGGTTTGTTTGGGTGATTCATATGTTCCATTAGTTTCATATCTCCTCCTCCTCCTCCTCCTCCTCCTGTTGAGGGAGATACAAAATTCTGGTTCTTGCTCTTCTAGCAGCTTCAACCATTGTTAATGTCTTTTATGTTGCCTTTCCATCTTCTTATGGGTCTGCCTTGGGTTCTTTGAACTTCTCCTCTTTTTTTATATGCTTGCACAGTCTGCAATCCCATGGCATCATTTCCAGGTTGAGCAAACCATTTTATTTGCTATTTTTGTATGTAGTTTATGGTTCTATGCCAATTCTTTCTCCATAACAATTGAAATAACTAATCATAGATGTGTTATTAACCATTATCGTTGATTTATTTCCAACTTATCTGAATAAAGTTGTACATCTGATGATGGAATGTGTGCAACTTTGTACTTTCTGTCATTTCATGATAATGAAGCATCATGTCCTGATTGCACAATTACAGTTTTATGATTCATTTGAAGCATTTTCAGGGGGAATATAAGGAAAATTTTATTTTAATGTAAATGGACTGAAAAATCACTAGGGCATTGACTATGCAATTGCATTCTTGTTAATATGTTATAATGTGAGAAATATTTTAGTATTCAAATACTATTTAACATAGCATCAGTTTAATTAGCTACTATTTAACATTAATAAGGTCAGAATTTTTAACAGTAAATGTCTAATTAATTATCAGGGCTTTCACATTGGTGTGTTCAATTTATGCCTCTGCTTAAAGTTCCATAGGAAAAATGAACCAATTTCCTCCATAGAAAAGAATAATCTCCATAGAAAAGAATAATCTACTGTTTTCTTCACAACATACTACAATTATTAGATAATTATGCTTACAACAAAATATAATTCCAAGAGGTGGAAAACATTTGCATCTGTTGAAACAATACCTACTTGTTTAAAAGCATGTCATACTGTGTAATGAATCAGGAGAATTAAATGTATCTGGAAGGCATTAACAAAATTAAAGAGCAGCTGAATATTGGAAGAAACTTTCTTAATTCATACCGGATCCCTTATAAGATTACATTTTCTTTGGTCCTAGACTAGAGGAGGATCTTTGCATTCTCATTGGAGGTGTGAACCCATTGAAAATGCAAAGTTTCTGTTTATCATTTATAAGCAAAGAAAATGTAATGCAATGCAATACTTTTCGAGATGTGCAAAAAGTATATTACCTGGCTTGAGTTTTCATACAGTTACTTAATTGGATTTTTATTCCAAAGAAATGAGATATGCTAAAATGAGTCATGAAGTCATAATGATAACAATAGAGTTAAAACTGGGCAGACTTTAATTTTAGTTTAGTTTAGTACTTCATTTTAAAATGATGCTCCATTGTCACATTTCTTAGCATGCAATGGATGATTCCTATTTTGAATAAGAGCCTTAAATAGTGTATCAGAATTGGAGGCAGCAGGAAATAAGTTCTGCTGATTTAAAGAATAGCTGAGTCCTTGTATTTTATTCTTGATGAGAATGTAGAAATGTAACTAAGATGCATGAACTGGAACATCTGCATTAACTAGAACAGGGGTCTGCAATCTTAAACACTCAACTATTTGGACCCATTTCCCACTGAAAAGAAAACACTGGGAGCCACAAAAACCTTCCTGTGCCTGACTATTTCTTGAGTGGCCACAAAACTAGGATATGTAGTTGAATTAAATGTTCTGTTTTCTTCTGAAACTTTTCTTTTCTTGGATTTATCCATGGTTGGCCTACCAGAGTTTGAAAAGCTCAATAAATTGCATGCCAGTGGGTGTCGCACATTGGCGGCTGTGATGCATATTTTGAGTGACAGGGAGCCACAGCAGAGGGGTGAAAGAGCCATATCTAGAACATGCCCACAAATATCTATATTTTCTGAATTTACTAAAGAAAGCAGAAAGAAGAAACACTGTCTTTTCTTAACCAGTGAATATTGGTCAATGCTTGGCCATCTTAGTCCATGTTTGCCTTGGAAATTAAGCAGCTTTGGATATAATTAGCAGATACACTGGAAGCTTGAGAGAATACTAGAGAGCTAAAGGCTATACGAGAGGTGAAATGCTCCTGGTTCAGACTGGATCACCCGATCTGGAAGCGATGGAGGCGGGTGGTTCAGAGAACCGGTAGCAAAAATTCCCTCCCTCTCCCCCATGCCCAGCTGAGATGCCCAAACATCAGAGGCTTTTTTTTTTTACTTTTAAAAGTATTTTTTCTACAACTACGGCTGAAACAATGCTTTTAAAAGTTAAAAAAAAAGCCTCTGATGATCGCATGGCTTGTCAAAGGCATTTAAAAGAAAAAAAACCCCTTGTTTTCCAGAGGCTTTTTAAAAAAGCCCCTGCTGATCAGGGAACTCAGCTTGGATCATCAGAGCATTTAAAAGAAAACAAGGGTTTTTTTCTTTTAAATGCTCTGACGATCCCATCTGAGTTCCCTGATTGGCAGAGGCTTTTTAAAAAGGGATAATCAGACCCTTTTGAAAACATTTTTTACAACCTCTTAGCCAAAGAGGTTGTAGAAAAAATGATTTTAAAAGTAAAAAAAATTGGCCATGCCCCCCCCAGTCACATTACCCACTCCCCCACCAAGCCACCCCCACAGAACTGGTAGTAAGAAATTTTAGATTACACCCCTGGGCTATACTGAAATTTGAAATACTGTTGAAGAAGGCAGCAGTGGTAAAACCACTTGTACTCTCAAATCTTGGATCAGCTGCAGCTTCCAACTGGTTTTCAAAATACAGCTGAATATCCTCAGCATGCTGATTTTATTTATTTAATTAGTCCTGTGAATCGGGCTTAACTCTTGATAACTTGATGACTGAAATGTTCTTGGCAAGATTTTCCAAAGTGGTTTGCCATTGGCTTCTTCCTGTGGCTGAGAGAGAATGACACCTGACCCAAAATCAACATATTGAGTGAATTGACCCAGCAGCCTCAAATAGATACTAAACAAGAAGAGTTGAGAGCATTGATCCCATCACATTCTACAAATTGGGGTCTTCTGATTCAATCTCTTCCATCCTAACAACATTTTCTGGAACCAGCCAAGGAGAAAGGAGAATCGCTTTAGAACAGTGTGTGCTATTTCTAATCCCCAAAATTGGAGAAATCACTATTGGGACCATTGTGCCACTGGCAGATCCTCTTGAAGTCACTGAACATTAATGTCATCTCTGGGATCTATTATGGAAAATAGAACTGATGTAAATGATTATGCAAATAATGATAATATCCTGTATCTCTCATTACCATTGGTACAAAGACAACTAACTATATTCATGTTGCCTAATACAGTAAAATGCAACCAGAAGGAATGAGAGTCTGCATTTTCTTGATGAAATTCCAGTCATTTGAATCCCAATTTATTTGTCTAACTTCTTGCACAGGTTTTTATGTTTGATCAGAAACCATTGAAAAGCAGTGTGGGATGACTTACTCCAATGCTGAAGACATATGAAGACTATATGTATAAAAAGAAACTCCTGTTTACATCTGACAATGCTGCAGCCATTTCATTTGGGTTTTTTCTTTCAGTTTTTCAGTAATATTTGGAGGGATTTCAGCTAGTGGACAATATCTTTAAGGAATCCTACTTTGGGAGAAAGTCTAGATCAGAGGTGTCAAACTCAAGTCCAATGGGCTGGATTCAGCCCATGAGGGGCCATCCTGAAAACAGCAAAGGACCAGCTCACGGTGCCTCTGCCAGCAAAAACAGAGCCCAGGAGGTGTTTCCCCTTTTGCATTTGAACATCCAAGAAGGGACAGGAAAGGAGAAAGGGAAAGAGGAAAGACAATGAAAAGAAGGGAAGATGGGAAGACAGCAAGGAAGGAAAAAGAAGGAAAGAGGGGAAGGAAGAAGAAAGGAGAATGAAGAGGGAATGAAAAAGAATAAAAGGAAGGAAGGAAAGATACCACCAGTCCTGCCCAGGTTACCACAGCACAACTGACATCGAGCTGGCCACATCCACCCCACCCACGTCCACCCTGGCCCTCCGAGGTCAAACACAACACTGATGTGGCATCAGTGAAATTGAGTTTGAAACCCCTGGTCTAGATACTTTAGAATAAACAGAGGAATTATTTGCTTGCTTTTTCTTTGGTTAAGAGTATCGTGACCAGTTGAAAGGGAAAAAGTTTGTCACCTATGAAGATGAAGTCAATCCCATAATTTGTCATGGCCTTGATTTTTGAAGGCACGTTTACAAGAACTAATGAACATGTTGACTATTCCAACAAGGGCAAGTTTATACATCTGCATGCCAAAAAATGTTTCTTTTTTAAAACTTTTGCCTGCTACACAGATGTCAGAGGCACAAAAGAAAAGATTAGTCAACAAGTTTTCTAGGAGGGCAGAAGGAATACAGATCTTTTTTTGTCTGAGCTCCCAAAGGTGTTTTATCCTGCTCCATCATCAAAAATTAATTAAACAGGCTCAAAGTAAGCTTGAAACCATTATAATCTGTTCATATGAACCTTGACATATGCTCAGTGAACATTTCAAAGGGAAAAATCAAAAGGGACTGGAACTATTTGTAGAAGTCCAGGCAGTAAGGCACATAATGAGGGCGTTCATTCTGGAATTCATAAACTTACAGGAGTAATGGAAATGACTGTCTACTGTACAGAAATAATTGCTTCCGATACCAGCTGGTGGCAGTATGAAGTCACATTTAATTTTCTTACACTTTCTTCTTCCATTTAATTACATGCTGAAGAAGGCTTTGACAATCTAGGGAACATTTCATTTCAGAGAAAGTTCACAAGGTTAACTTGAAACTCTTCAGGACCGGGGATCAAAGTTTGTAATTTTATGAATATTGGGGGCCTAGGTTTTAATTGCATATCAATTATAACATAGCTTGTTTGTGACTTGTGTGACACTTATTAACTATGACTCAATAAACAAACTATGGTTTAGTCTGGTGTCTTCTCCTGATAGCCACAAAAGCAAACTAGCCAACCACGTTTTAGATTAGTGGACTTTGCTAAAACAGCCAGAAGGATTATTTTATTCTTTAATATGTCTTATGAACCCAGAAAAATGCATTAGTAAATAAACTATTAATTTAACCATAGGCAACTATGATATACAAACAGCCAGTGAGAAAACATTTTAGCAAATAGAGAAGGACATGAGGAGATCACATTGCATTATACCATACTTTTTTCCATCCTTACAAAGTCAATTGCTACTAACTTTTCATGGAAAGGAATTATTTTAAAACTGTTTCAAATTATTTTAAAACTGTTAATTGTATTTAATTTATGATTGCTGATGTTATACCGTCATCTTTTTGGTAGGTGCAATGATGTGATACAAATAAGTGCCATCCATTTAGTCAATGAGTTCATGGGGGGAAAACCATGCATTTGGACTACTCTGGGTGAAAAACAGAAAAAAGCTAACTCATGGTTTAACTAGCATGTTAACTATCATGTATGGAATTAACCTGATGTTTTGCGTTTTGTGCAAGATACTGAATAATACCAAACTGGCTAGTTTCACAAGACAAAGCTACAAGCTAGCCAACTACATTTAAGACTACTATGGGCGAATGTACTCTTTCTATCATTTTGTAATTACTTTTGTCCATTTACAATAGTTTGGACTTACTTTCAGATGGTAAATCTAAAATACTGCAGTCTGAAGCTGTTTGATTTGGGACAAGAAAATGGTAAATGTGTTCCTCTTTAATCTGATTTCAATTGCCTCATTCTGAAATATAAATTTATTTCACGTAAGGTGCTTTCTTATTGTTAATTTTCCAGTTTAAAAGAAATAGGAGAGCTTCTTTTGGCAGAAGGAGGATCTTAACTTTCAGACACTGTTGTAGAGAAGTCACTCTTCAAATCTGGATATTTCCAAAAATTGGTCGTATAGCTATATTTCTCAGCCCAGTATCAATCAGGATTGTTGAATGTGATGCATACATCTAATATATAATGATAAATTAAGATCAATTAGTGAACGGAGAGATTTCATAGACTGTCCTCCTCTCTCACTCTAAATTTACAATCTGTGATCTGCAAAGGTCCAATATTATAGCCCTGGTAGATTTCAAAGAGCAACATAAAGAATATTCCATTAAAGATCCATATTGAAGATTACTTATTATATTTTTCTTTAACCAATTTGCCATTTTTACTGGTTTGAGTAACCTGAGTTACCCAATTTCCTTTCCATGTTCTGCCCTGTAGGTATTCCAGAGTGTCCTCTAATTGAATTTTTAACTACCTGTGTCTGCTCCTTGATTTAAAAAGTAATTATTCCTGTAATATTATACTATCCAGACTTAAAAATCAACTTAGTATTGGTCTTTTAAAATTAATGCCAAGTTATAGTTCCTAGCATTTAGATTTCGTACTCGCGAGTCATTCCTAAAACTCTAAATGACTGTTCTAAGATGACAGATGTAAAGTGAAGAACTGACTCACATAAATTTGATTTTTAACAATCACTGTCTGAAGATGGGTGGAATCTCTTTTTTTTTCTAGATTTCTTGGGGAGATGATATCGTGTTGCCTTGTGCTCCAAAGGCCTGTGTATTCTCTTGCATGCCAAAATATCTCTAATAGCTTAATCTTTCATAACTAGCTTGTTTGTTGTTGTTAATAACATCATTATTTTAGGGGTAACGCAGGAAAAACTAAACCTCTGAATGTTTATATTAGAACTATTTACTTTGGTATAAAACCATGTTGTGCAAAAGAGAGCAAAATAGCAAGGTTTAAATTATTGCAATAATTCTATTTTCCACGCTTGGTTTTCATATAAAGGCAGCTGCAGAATTGTATGGGAATTGGTGTCTACAAAACTCCTAATGCTGCTCTACTTACAAATCTACAGCTTGCATCTTTTTTCTAACCATAGGAAAAAAATGTCCTGCTATAATGCATGGGAAGCCACGAGTCCCTGCTATTGGAGCATAACACAAGGCAGCAATCTGCAGGCATGCAGATAGATAGAAATGCCCTACTTCAACATAATTTGATCAATTGTGAGGAATGGGATCATTTTGTTTAAGAGTACTCAGAATAGCAATAGAAATAGCAATAGTGTCAACCCCCAAAACAGCAGTGACTACAAATGCCATCTCGGGGTTGCCATACCTGGGGGAGGAACCTCTAGCACAGAAGGTGGGTGGTGGAAAGACCGAAGCCTCACAAAGCCCTCCGGACCTGTGAGCATCAGAGACTGTGAGCAGCAAGCAAAACTGGAGCAGAATTTGTGTTTGTCATGTTTTGTCCTTTAAAAAATAATAAAAAAACTTTTTTAAAGAAAAAAAATGGAGCAGAGCTGGCGATCCTGGGTGACTACAAACCAGCTGACAATCAGCTGATCATGGTTGCTTGCAAGCCATCCAATGAACAGCTAATTGGAGGAAGGCCAACATCAGTTGATTGTGGCTGCTGGCAGGCTGATTAATCACTGATTGGGCTTGTCAGTTGTCTGGCTGATCTAATGAAGGAATGGTGTGGCTCCAACCTTCATAGGGCACTGGGAGCCCTATGAAAGCAACCCCATAAAAGTTGAAAAGAATTTTTTTCTTTCAACTGAGCTTACTTTTTGCTGAGATTGTGGCTCAACAAACCATTGGGAAAATGCAGGTAAGTGGTGTCCTGATTTTGATTTGGGTCCGGAGTTTGGACCTTTGAGAAATAGCACTTAGACTTATATATCACCCCACAGTGCTTTACAGCAATCTCTAGGAAGTTTACAATATCAGTACATTGCTCCCAACAATCTGGGCCCTCATTTTACGAACCTTGGAAGGAAGGAAGGAAGAGTAAGTCAACCTTGAGCCCATAAGATCAAACTCCAGGCTGTGGACAGAATTAACCTGCATTCTAACCACTGCATCACCAGTGTTCCTGAGTCTTTGAAAGCATTTTTTTCTATGAATTACTATCCACTGTGATCTTGGCCCAAACCTTGGTTTAAGAAGGTGGATCCTCTGTACATTTTATGAAAATTGATATATACTATAAGACATAAAGCCAAATAATAAATGCTGATCACATTTATGCAAACAATTTTGATGATTCATAAAATTATGCTAAGGTCTTATGTTCTGCAGAATGTAGAATGATGAATGATGTTTAAATACCTTTGCTACAAACAGTCACGGATAAAACAGCATTTAGGTGTTATGTTAGGATAACTCCAGTCCAGGTCAGAGTAGACCAGAATGAGCAAAATGCTTTTATACCTCAAAATGTATAACCCCTGCAGTTGCCAATCCTATCTGTCATATAAGATCATGCTGTGGAATGTGATTGATGTGAAAAACATAGCAAATGGTTATGATCAAATAATTTCTTTTTCTGGTGAGTAGAATCTATTCTCTAAAGTGGGTACTAGAAATTTGACTTTCCAACCTTGGAAGTCCAGGTTTATTTTAGTGCAATAAAGAATGAGAAAATAGAGGAAAAAACCCTGGATAAAATATAAATTTACATATTTTTGAGAAAACCTACGTAGACGTGAAAGCTTTTGATTGGCAAATGGAAAATGAAATGAGACTGGCAAAAAAGTACCAAAGCTGTAACCCAGATTCAACTGTGGAAAACTTGTTATGTGAGCTTTCACCATAAAAACATGAAGGCATTGATTATACAGCCTGGTTCCTTTACTGACAGCATTTTGGCTGCCAATATTAAGAGTTAATTTTTTTTAACAGTTAGTTAAATCTGAATCAAAATACCATCATCAGAGAAAGATGATCATATGTACACCCACAAAGATCACAGTCATTAACAGAGAACACTGAAAGAAGAGAGGACAGAGGCATGGGGTCACTTAACGGAATTGCAGGCATTAAGTTAGAAATAAATTCCAAGTTGGGCCACAAATTTGTGCCATTTTACCAAGTGATAGGGTAACAGAAAGGTAGTCGTGAGAAGCCAAAGTCAAGACCCACAAATGAACATATTGTGCTCTTGAGAAAACAAATATAAATCCAGCCCTAAAAGCCATGGGATTCTAAGACCATTACAATAAAGATGAAAGATAGCTATGTAGGAATTGCTGTGCATTTCCTTGGGGACAGAGTTCTCAGATAATAGGGCTACTGCTGAAAATATTACCTCTAAAATATCCTACTCTGATAAACCTTACTGCCAGATTAGGAAGGATAGTTCCACTTCCAGATATTGACCTTAATGGTCTGGTGGGCATGTACTATATATTGTACATCCAGTTTTCGGATATTGTCATCCCAAATCTTTACAAGGCTTTCTTCCTGTGTCTCTCTCCGGGTATATATGCCCACACATTGGGAGAAAGTGTAAGCCAGCATGTGTTCTTCACACATTTATAATCGGTTTTGTTTTGGTTTTTGAGTTACTACACAATGGGTGAACTTCTTCCTCAAGGTTGGCAAGTTTGAAACAAAATGAAACTTTTTGTAACTTGCTGAACATCTTGATTGCAACTGCTTCATTTCCCTTTCTCAATGCTCCGCTCTGTATGGTGCATTTTTTCTCCTTGAAAGAGCTTTGTTAAAATAGTATATTTGCTTGTCATTGGTAGCATGACTTATATGCAAAGTCAGGCAACATTGTGGCAGTGAATGTAATTATACTTGATGGCAAACTGTAATAACACAGTTATCGTATGAGTGATCACAGTCAATTTCACAATGCTTTCTGATAACATCATAAAATGAAGCTTAGTAGTAAAATAATCATGCACTTCAGACACTGAAGTGGTACAGCAGCTCATACTTTCTAATATTTAGAAAGTTTAATTACATCATCTGTTTATTACAACCTATAACCAATTATCTTGTTGCCAAAAATGCCAGAAAAAAAAATCCAGACCATAGAAATGCAGGTATGGTCAAGACAAAATGAGTTTGGTACTGGATATCAGCACTGGAAATATAAATGTGCTGATTAGAAAGCTTTTAGGGAGTTCAATTTAATGCAGGGCCGGATGTGTCACACACAGGCCACGCCCACCCCAGCTCTGTGAATCAGAAAAACACCCCAAAGTCACATGATGGCACCATGAGACCATGAGTTTGACACCCATAGTTTAATGCCTTGTGATTAAAAACAAAAGCCACTTGACTTTTTAAAGAATAGTCACTTTGGTGTACAGAGAAAAGCTAAATCCTTAGCAAAGTTTACTAACAGTTACATGAGATAGTTTGATGCTAAATTAATTAGTTTCTGCATATATTGTGTAAAGTGGAAAAATCAATCACATACCATGGTCCTCAGACAAAAATGGGATCTAAAATTGCATCAGACACATGGACACCAGTGAAGACTCATTTGAAATTATGAGTGCTGTTTAAATCAGCCTGCATCTTCAATTTATCCCTTGCTTAGCAAGGAGTCTCACTGAATGTCTTTGTTCCGTTTTCCACTTTACTTCCAGAGTCTGAAGCCTCCAGGGCAATATCTCATCATCTGACTACTCCAGCTTTTCTGATAGTGCCTGTGTTTGATCAATCTCAGATGATTCCTGGCTTGATGTTTCCTGAGGCTAATTCATCATAGGTTCAGCCGGAGCAGCTTTATTTATTTATTAAATTTGTATTCCGCCCATCTCTCTACCAAGTTTTGTCAGATTCTGAGACTGAGTCCTGGGCCATGACATTGTTAATGTTGGAGTCAAGTTTAATTTTGTATCTGTTTAATCCTGAAGGATTTTATGACAACTTCTGTGTGCTTCAAAAGGAATATATAATGTAGAATTATAACGCTTATCAGTGTCATTCCATGTCTTTCTTTGAAAGAATACCTTTAAGTGAAATTAAGAATGAGTGTAAATTTAATCTTATATACACTGTAGTATTTCTAGAGTTGTCTGAACACAAGATGGGTGGCAAATAAGTTTGATAAATAAATAAAAATGTCTTCTTATAAAATTCGTGTTTTTGCATAAACTTTTCTAATGTTCCTATTTTGCCATCCAAATTACTTACTCTAAAGCATTTACTATATTATATTCATATGTATATTTTTTTGCCTAGACCTAAAAAATATAGGATAGGTTGTGCAAAGCTGAAGGATAATTTCAGTATTGATAGAGTTATAAAAAGGTATGTTGTAGGCATGGCAGAACCAGGAAGAGGGTAAAAAGAGGGATCAGCAAAGAGTTGCTATATAGTCACAAATGAACTTTGTCCAACCCACTTTGATTGCCTTTGACCCTTATCTAACTCTAACCAGGTACTGTTAGTTGAGAAAATACCTGTGCATACGCTTTTAGCATCAAATTTTGATCACATGACCATGGGGATGCTGCAAAGGTCATAACTGTGAAAAAGGTCATAAGTCACATTTTTCAGAGGCATTGTAACTTTGAATGGTCACTAAGTGAATTGTTGTAAATCGAGAATTACCTGCATTTAAAATCAGCAGGTACAGAATGGCTGATAAAACACATGAAAATAAAATCAATGTATTTATGAGAAAAATCTGTGAAAATAAGCATTGTGTTTGTAGATTCAGGAAGAATAACTGTGCTAAGAATTAGGGAATGTTTTAGTTTTTTAAAAAATAACACACAGCAGGGAAGAGGTAGTTTCTGATAGGAATAAAAGGGAAGGAAAGAAAGAACTGTAAATAACTGAAGAAATTGAACTCAGATGTCATCATGGGCTGAAACTAGGCTACATTTCTAAAAGCTGTTGCTTGTGTGCTGAAATCTAATTATTGTATTCAATCTGATATTTAACTGAGGAAAATAATGTCACCCCACCATTTTAATGTGTTTATTAGGAAGTGTTTGCACACCTGAATTTGCAGGCCACCTAGGATCATGAAAATAATCCAGCATTGCTGTTTGATGTCCTTGGCAGCCAAAAAAAGTTTAGAAATGTTTTCAAAAAGCATATAATTAGAGGTAACTGCTCTGGTAAAATGTAATAATATCGGATACTGTGGCTGGGAAGCAAAATTCTCTGCATTTTCTATTACTGCTGATATTATTAGGTCAATAGAGTGCTAGCTGCTTTAAAGAAGTGCAGCAGATTGAATGTTTTATCAGGGTGCTTATCTGCCTCCAGTCTGAATGATAAGAGAATGGGACAATATGCAAAACCACAATTCAAAATATACATATTATGGGGGAATACCTAAATGTGTGGTAAAAAATGTCTATAAATCTTTCAATGGATAGCTGAAAGTGGATATTGAAATTGGAATGAGGGAAATTTCCTTGATGAAATATAAATGTTATAAAAAGTAAATTAGACTAATTCATTCAGACCTACATGGAGCCTTTGTATGGGGAATTTCTGAATAATTGTTCAATGGATTAGACAGGACACAATCTCTGGTAATAAATGTGAAAATCACAGGAAGAAATGCTACAAAATGAGGGAGATGAGGTAAGCCAGGGAGCATGTCTGTGTTACAAGCACAGATTGACTTTAGCTATTTTAAAATTACTTTGGAGGGAATAAACTTCATTGGCTTTTAGTTTAGTTAAGCCAGCTAATGCCTGAATGGAACTGGATTGATGATTTTATACACTTTTTCTGTGGATTCAAGCATCCTTCTCACTCGTAAACAAGTTTGGGCTATGCATATCTTAAAAGGGTAGTTTTTTTTTAAAGAAAAAAACCAGATGACTGAACAATTGTACAGTTCTATATAAGACTTGTACTCATTAACCAAGATTTAAACAGAAGATAGAGCTATTCCTTAGGAATTTAATCTATCAAAAAGCATAAATTCCCTTACTTAATGCTTTAATTACCTGTGGTTTGGAGAAAGAAGAAAGAAGTTTAAATAACCTGGAGCCAAGAAAGCAGATTGTCCTCCTGATTACAGCAGATGGATCTGAATCTCCAAATCCACCTTTCCAATATAGGTTGGCTTCTTTTTCCTGAAAACAAAGCTGCAGGGATCTCCTTTGCCAATGGAAACTTTGTGATATTCAGCAGCTATTACATTCACAAATATTAGTTCAGAGACAAATCCTAGGTCAAATAAATGTCTACAATTAGTATGCAGTAGCTCTCTTCTGGGAAGGAAAGATATCACCCCCAGTAGATCACACTATTCTTTCCAAAGAATAATAATATACATGGTACATTTGGGAGAGCTTAAATGGCTCCTTTGTAAAAGGCTGTCTTGCCTCATCTGCAGAGGGACTCAACAGGCAGCAGCTGTATAAGAAATCTTTGAGTGACCTTTGAGTAGTTTAGGTAGGAGAGTGAGATGATCCAAAAGAGCCATAGCTCATAATTGTCTCAGTGCAAGAAGACTAGAACTGCAGCTTTCTAATTTTGCTAAAGATGTCAGGCTTTCCTGGTTGGTAGAAGAAGCACTTACATTTTTATTAGTGTTGTACCATTTAACTCTATTCTGTCTAATCCGATCGGTCAATTCCAGCATATTTTTAGATGGAGTGAAAAATAGGAAAGTGCCCCAGATTTGTTACATACCTAATTTCTGCAGAAAAGCAAGGTAATTTGAAATGGACGTGGAAAGGAAAATAGAAGATCAGTTATTTACCTAAAAAATAATGATTGATGATGATAATTAAAATCAATTACCAACATCTGAATATTTTATGTGATCATTTAATCATAAAATATATCACCAATCATTATACCTTTATTTTGAAAATGTTTTAAAGAATTATATTTGAAAAGACATTGTTCAAACGCTCATGTGGCAGTTTCTGTGTTGCATACTTAACTTTTTTTGCACCTAAAATTAATTTTGGTTTTATATGAAAAGAAGCATAAAAAATTACAGTTCATGTTTTCCCTGTACATCATATATGAGAAAAGAGCCTCACTGTTCTCAACTACAATTCCAAAGTAATCCAGATTAGAACAGGCTGTTTTCAGAAGTCTGAGTAAAGATTAAACATTGGATTGGGTACTCACTATATAACCTAAATGAAAAATTAATTTTCACCTCCAAAAAATAAAAAAAATCAATAATCTAGTGTTGCTAGGTCTATATAAATTTAGCAAATCCTCATTGGATTGTCATTTCAAGTTTTAAAACTTCATCCAATTCAATTCTGTTGCTTGGATCCATTTGGATAATTGATTTGATTCATCTCAAAACCAAATTTGAACCAAATTGTTTAACTGAAACAATTATAAAAGATATACTTCATTGAGAACTTTTATTTAGATACCCTCAGGTAATAAGAGTCATGCCAAGATGTTTTTTGTAGGATTAAAAATAGATGCTTAATATACAGCACTAAATAGATAACTTACAGGATATAAGATAGAAGTATTTCATGATATAAAAGATAAGGATAACCACACCTGTGATTCTCCTTTTGCAACAAAAAAATCTTTGATAGTTTTAATTCCAGCAGGATGTATTTTAATCATGTTTCAGATTACCCAAATTCAATAAAAATCATGTTTGTGTAAAGAAAAGAGTAGAAAGACAAAATATGATATTTGTTGTTATAGCATACTATCTATTTCTAGAACTCTAAATTTCCTGAAACACTGCATATTTCCTGATGATTTGTACTGCAGATTCAGTAGATTCCCCCCCACCCCCAAGTTGAGCTTGCAAGAGATGGGATCCACAAAAAAACATTTGAAACAAAAACTAGTTTGTCAATTCTTAAATATTGGCAATCTCTACTTTATCCTATTTGTCAACAAACTATCATGATATGATTGTATTGATCTTTACACTGGTTTATAAAGCCATCTGATACATTGTAGACCATTAAAACTTTCAACATTTATTTTGGAATATTTTTAAGTAGGGAATATGATCTGAACTTAAGTAAAGAAACAAAAATGTATCAAACAAAAATATTCTAAAAATGAATCACAATGAACTCTATATTAGGGATTCAAATTTTTAGAGAAAATATCATATTTAATGAAAATAAAATGTGTAATTTTGCTTCTAGGAAAATTATTTTTTAATTGTGAATATCTATTTGATAATTGTCAGATTTCTGACAGAAGTGAAAAGTGAAAGCTTTCAAATTTCTCTTTGTGATTTTACTACAAAAGAAAGATGGAAGTTCAGTTTTATTATCTGAATATATTAAATTGTAACTAGTTGGTTGAAATGTGATAGCTGTGTACCTGTACTTTCATACAGTGAATTGAGATTATATCAGAAACTAAACTTTTTTTTTTACTATCTCCTCTTTTACCAATAAATCTACTTTGGCATTAGATTTATCTTGCATACTAGGCCAGAATAAAAATTTATGTTCCAAAAAAAATGGCTGACAACTAACGGTTCACAATATGTAGTTATTATGGAATCTTTGCAGAGTAAAGCAAAGTCAAAACAAGTTTTGAGTTAACAAAAAATAATAATAAATAAATAATGTAAAAGCAACCAAGAATTGGTTGGGCACAACATAATTTTCTAATTGTTCAGGATAAGTAAAGATCAGTGAATTCCAAATAGGGTAAGTTGGTCATTTGTGGTAGATTGAAGGCTAATAGCCATTGATATTGATGTCAATTAATTATATCAAGAAGTTAATTTGCAAGCTGGTAGCTGAAATTGATCTGAAGGACTTACAAAGCCTACAAAAACTACTGTAGTGTTAATTACATGAATAATGTGGGCACATTGGTTTTTGGGTCGTGAGAGTAGGTGTCATTTTATACTCAACTGAATGGGGAAAAAAAGAACACAATAAAAATTATTGATGGTATTACTCATTAAAAGAATGTATGGATAAGGCAAATTACTATATAACTACTTCAAAAATGTTCAGCTAATATAAATAAATGAATAATGGACAAATAGAGATTACTATTAGTAATAGTAATCTCTATTTGTAACAGTAATAATAGTAATAGTAACAGTTACTCTCTAATAGTAACAGTAGATTACTGTTAGTAATCTCTATTTGTCCATTATTCATTTATTTATATTAGCTGAACATAGATTTATATTATTCATAGATTTGTTTAAAGCAGGCAAAGCCTTTTGTAGGCCATCCACTGCCTGTTTTACAATACTATTGTGTCCCACACACACTCATCCCCCCCCCAAAATAAAGAGGTACTCAAAATGACATGATAAAAATCTAACATCTGAACAATGCTATCATTATTACTTAGACAGTAGACATAGTCCAAAAATAACAGAGAGTGTGATAGTTTTGATTTTTTTGGTCATTCTTTCCTTGCTTCTGCTCATTTTATCCCTTCCTATATGTTAATTTAAACTATGAAATAACTTCTTCAGTAATTGCCATTGGCAAGCTATTGCTTCAGGATGTCCTGGTTGCAGATTTCCCAGTGAAACCACAGGTTTTTAGACTACAGTATTCTCTCAAAAAGCAGTGTTTCCTGATAAGGAAAACAGTTGTTTCTTCTGGTTAACTCAATATTCAGTGACTGAGGTAACAGTCATTTCTATTCTTTCCCTCCTCAATGACTACTTGGAAGGAAAAATAAATTCAATGGGAAACTTCTATAATGATTGACAAAATTCATACACATTCCATGCATACTGCTTCTAACAACTGTGGATTCTCATCAACAACCATGAATGAGGACTATATAGACATATTTTTTTTTTGCCTTTTCTCTTATCTCAGAAGAGACAGGAACACTAGATACTTTAGTACTAAAACAATCTATAACTGATCTAAATAATCAGAAGAGATTAACAGGTTAAAGGCTTTTTTGTCCATCTAATTTAGAAAAAGCAACATTGATGACTGTGAAATTAAAATAGTTAATGCACTGAACGTTTGAGTTTGACATTTGATGTACATTTGATTTTATATTGTGGGTAATTACCCACAGCCTCTGTGGATGAACAGATGTTCCCATCATCTATGAAAGAGGTTGTCAGAACTGTCTCATCTTGAGCTTCTAAGCAAAAATGGTTCTTAACACTATTGGGTTGAGAAAGTTATAGTTTACTAGAAGCTAAATTCTCACACCAATTCCCCAAGTGAAAACTTTTCTCTGCTTAGGCACTTCCCATTGCTGCCCCACTCATTGAGCAATCAATGTCCAAGAAGATGCTTTTGAATGGCCACTCTGATTGTAGGCTGGTTTGCAGTTGCATTCTCCTCATAGTGAGGAGACCTTGAAATGTCATCTTGGAAAGAGAAATGCTATCTTGACTTTTGTAACTTTCATTCCACCCCCACCCCCACTCCCAGCACTCTCCTTCCCTCTCACTCTCCCCACAGGGTTCATGGCATTTTGTACCTTTTTTTGCACGGGTTCTTTCATTCTTGGAGAAGTAGTTCGACAGAGAATAAATCTGCTAAAAAACCAAAGATCTTAGAATTTAAAATAATTCTATTGATATTTGTACAGTAATTGGCATACATTAAAATGAAATTTCATTGCATACAGCTTTCAGAGGTTCACCACCTCCAATATACACTACATAAACATAAAATAATACATAAGTACAAAATAATGCATATACTCACATATATTATATGACACAGAGAAACAACACAGTCTATTTCTGATGAGTACATGTACATAGCGATAAAAATGAATCTTGTGAGTTTAGCAGACATAAACCAGACGAATGGCACAGGGAACAGAGCTCCCTAGAGCTCTCCCTAGTCCTGCTAGAAATACACTGACATCTTCTCCTAGAAGGGAGCAACAGAAACAGACGGTAAAGTGGGTGAGTGGGTCTATAACGATGCTTTGAGCTCTAAGTACATAGCATTTATAAGCAGGATCCTGAATAATGGGGATCTTCTTGGCTGTCCTTACCACTCTCTGAATGGATCTCTATCTGAGGCACTGCTGCCACCAAACCAAACAGTGATGCATTTTATTAAAACGTTCTCAATTGTGCCTCTGTAAAAGTGGCCAGGACAGAAAGAGAAAGATGTGCTCTCCTCATCCGACACAGGAAATGCAGGAATGTGCATTCTCTGTGGAGATTTTATATAGATATTATAAATCAAAACTAGATTAAACTCTCCTCAAGACAAAGGCAGAGGAGCGGCCAAGGATATGAGTCTTCCTCTGCCATGGCAGCCAACTGGAATTGACCACTCAGGTAAGAGCAATTTTTCAAACAGAATTTAAAAGAAGAAATAAAAGTTAATTTATTAAAAGTGCTGAACTTTGGAAAATACATATTACAATTTTATGTTAAGAAAGCAGAACTAATCAGTTAATGTTCCTGTGTGCGAACATTTTAGTCATTTTAGAACATTTTATATTTAGGCAGGAAAAATCAAACGTAATAAGTTCAGATTAAGTGAGATCTGGCTCAAAAATAGTAACTGTGAGAGGGACCTTGAAGTCCTAGTGGATGATCAATTGAATATGAGCCAGTAGTGCACAACAGCAGCCAATAAAGCTAATACACTCCTGGGTTGTATAAACAGAGGCATAGAATCAAGATCACATGAAGTGTTAGTGCCGTTTTGCAAAGCCCTAGTAAGACCACACCTGGAATACTGCAACCAATTTTGGTCACCATACTACAAAAAAGAAGTTGAGATTTTAGAAAAAGTTCAGAGAAGAGCAACTAAGATGATCAAAGACCTGGGCTAAACCATATGAAGAATGGCTGCAGTTTTTGGATCTGGTTCGTCTAAAGAAAAGAAATATTAGGGGTGACATGATAGCAGTATGCCACAAAGAAGAGCGGATCAAATTATTCTTCAAAGCACCTTCTTCAAAGAGGGCATGACAAGAAACAATGGTTGGAAACTAATCAAAGAGAGAAGCAACCTGGAATTAACAAGAAACTTCCTAACAATGAGGACAATTATACAAACCAGCCATTCCTAATGGTCCAGTGGAACAGCTTGCCTTCAGAGATCAATGGGTGCTCCATCATTGGAGGTTTTTAAGAAGAGACTAGGCATTCACTTGTCTGAAATGATACAGGTTCTCCTGCTTGAGCAGGGGCTGGACTAGAAGACCTCCAAGGTCCCTTCTAGCTCCTAATTCTAATTCTAGTCTCCTGTTAAAGATATTGGTAAGTGAATAGATTTGTTTGATGCAATATAAAAGTAAGTGCTATAAATAAATTTCTATCTTCCTTCCTTCCTTCCTCCCTCCCTCCTTCCCTCCCTCTTTCTTTCTACAGCAACACCCATGCTTAAATATTCACAAAGTTAATTTATATCTTGTCTATCTATGAACTCGAAGTGACATAGTAGACATATACTTTTACTGCCAGAAATGTAAATATTTTTCTGTTTTATGTCCAGTTTTTTCTCTATTAAAAATGAAGCACCAAATAAATACGATAGGATACATTGGAAATTAATAACATTTAAGTTTATATACATAAATATGCAGTGCCTTGAAAATATTTGCAGATGTGCTTCAGAAGATGGAATTAGAATTATTACGCAGACTTCACAGAGAAAACCTACTGTGATGGTGTGATTGAGTAAACTTACACATCCCCTTCTTTTTTCTATGTAAATAAGATGGAAATCTTTGGTTCACAGACTCTTTTCAACACGTTGAAATAGAATGGAGAACATGGCTATAAAAGCAAAACCAACAGGATATCTTTAATGAAATAACATATGGAATTCTTCCATAGTTACAAAGTTTTGTGTATTAAGTTCTGAATCAGGCAATATGTCTTTGGTTAAACCATCTGGAATTCTGCCCTCTTGACACAAATATAATCTTGTGTAGAATATTTTAATTAAAATAAATACACATGAAGCAGTCATATTGCAAAAGAAATTCTGCCAGGCATATTTTAAAATATAAAAATGGCAGATAGTTGCAACCTGGTGCTTTGTTAAGGAGAACACTAACTTGTCCAGAAAAAAAAAGAGAGAGATAAAGCTTAATTGTAAAGTAGAGGAGACTAGAGAAGGAGGAATATTTTGAAAAATGAATTTGTGATTGAACCTGTTCAGTATCAGAGCTATTTCTTGACAAATTAAGCCTATCGCATTAGAGTAATTTGGTGAGAACATCATAACATGATATATAATTTGAAGTTGTCAGACATTTGACTGCCTGAAGTTGTGACTACCTGAAGTTGTGCTCAAGTCACTAATAAAATGTGCTACTAAGCCATTTTTAGATGGTATTGTTTACACTCCCTGTTCCTTAAGAAAACACAAAAAGATGGCAAAAGCCCTCAGATGATGAATCTTAGTATAGATTTAATGTCCCAAGAATAATTGTGCTACACAACAGCTGGACCCAATGGGATTGTCTACTGCATTTCTGTGCTTCTTGCAATCTGGTTTTAGCTTTCATATCTGTAATTCTCCTAATATTTATTTCATAGAATCCTTTTTTGGTATTTCATCCTGATTGGAACCCATCATCTCTGAATTGAAAAGAAAATATTGGCTCCCAGCTGGCCATCCTGTGGCTATTCCATTGCCTGATGCCTTGACCAATTGATTAGCATGTACATTTGTTAGTACCTCATTGTGAATATTCTTAGAGTACAAACCAATTATATTTCACCATGATCCCAGTGAGATTGGGCTTTCCTGAATGGGGTAGAAATGTAAAGAAAATGTTGTTGACTTAAATCCTGAAACAATGCACTGTCACAAAGTCTCACAGACCAACGTTTTAAAAATCCAGGGATGAACCAAAAAAAAAAAAAAATTCAATTTTAATGCTTCTTTCAATTAGAAATTGTTCATTTTGGGAGTTAACTGTATGCAGTGTAATAGTTAATTATGCCCTAAGATATAAAACTGTTGAAGCAGGACTTGTATGTCACTGCAAAATATATCACACAATCATCAGCATTGTATGATTGCACAGATTTACAATGTAAAATAGAAATTGTGCAGTTAATTACCAGCAGTTGAAAGAAAGTCTGATAAGCTTATTCACAGACCTTTTATCTATGTTGAAGTTACATAATTTGGTCATAAAAGCTGCATGGAAAGCTTGCTACACTCATTTTGTAAGCAGTTTCTCAACATGAAATCAGAGTAACATATTATAATACTCTATAACAGTTGTATTAACTTGATCAGCAGGTATTTAAAATGCTCCCTTATCTCAACGGATAGTAAATATGTGTGTGTTTGTGGATATATGTGCCTATTTGCATACTAAAAGCAGGATAAATTTAGCAATATTCTATGTATAATTCAACAGGCAATGTTAAGTGTTTCTTCATTCTTGCAGCTTCTTGTTTATCTTACTCAAGGGAAAAGAAAACTATTCCAAGATTATTTCCATTTGCATGTAGCAATTTCTATTTATATTAATTTCATATTCATATTGCTACCTTCTACCTTTCTGGTTGAGTATTTTGGCAGAGCCTGTGTCATCATATTGATTTTTGAATCATAATATATATTGAAATCAGAATTCAAATGAGAAAACATGGGCTGTGACAGTAGCCAGTAGCCATTATTCAATGACTCATGGAGTGGGGGGACTCATTTTCTTGTAAAGTCACTTCGTAGAGCTTTATAGTCATCTCTAGGAAGTTTACAGAGTCAGCATATTGCCTCTAACAATCTGGGTTCCCATTTTACTGATTTCAGAAGGGTGGAAGGCTGATTCAACCTTGAGTCCGTCAGAATCAAACTCCTGGCAATGAGCAGTGAGTTAGCATACAATACTGCATTTTAACCACTGCGCCACCAAATTTCAAAGACAGGAAACAGTTAAAGTGATTTCAGGGCCTGCTTCAAAATGGCTTAGGGGGGATTGGGAAATGGAAACAAGCCCCTAAATAAAGTTGTGGTTACAAATCAAAGCTTAAAATATAGCTGGCGGAATGAAATCTTCAGAAATCTTCAGAAAATGAGGGGTTCCTCCCACTCCATGAGTCATTGATTAATGGTTACTGGCTACTGTCACAACCCACGTTTTCTCATTTGAATCCTGATTTCAATATATATCATAATTCAAAAATCAATATGATGTAAAAACAAAAAATGAGAGTTTATATTGCTTCTTAAATGTACTCATTAGGCCTGAATAAAATAGAAAAAGGAAAAGAAGACACAACAATGTAGGCAAATAGATTATATAGAGTTATAGATATTCAAAGAGATTTAATGCACTTTTATACAATGGCTTTCAGGCAACTGAAAACTGACTCTGAATTTGTCTGACTGTATGATGTCAAAAGACTTGAAAGCTGAGACAATATTTTTCTAGTAGTGATTTTTCTCGTACTTCTCTGATACTGATCTGCTTGAAATCAAAGCAAGGCTTGCTTCCCCCACCCCCACCCCCACGCCGCTCCACGACCCTTGGGGGGGGGGATCCAGAAAGTGAGTTTAACTTTTCCCCTCCATAGAGATTCAGTAACTTGTTCTTGAAAGCTGAAACAGACATCTCTCTCCTCCTCACCACTATTCCGCCACAATGGATGGAGATATTATGGGAAGTGCCTGTCTGCAAAAGTATTGATATACTGTCATTTCTTCTATAGAGGCTTTTCAGTGCAACAAAGGAATAGCATCAAGTACCAAGACAGCTTGGATATGTCTATCTTTATTTTTCTTTTACAGTTTCCCTCAGATAATTGCCCATCAAAACAACCAGGACAGGGCAATGACAGAATTCCCTTACAATATGTGCTTTCTGGCATGGAAGAGAGTGTGCTATCCTAGGATCTGCGTAGCTATTGGCCAGAGAAGGCAGCTTATTTGGATCATGGTGTGACTTCTCTCAGAGTTCAAAGTAATAGCACTTAGAAACTTCTTGCTTGTAAATTATGAATGGTACAAAAAATAAGAAGGAATGTGGTTTTTAGAAATTATAATATTAGGTTAGCAGGTAGCTTAGCAGAGATATGATTTATTCATAGTATCAGAGTATTTTGACACGCTTCAGGTTTACAGTGAAAAACTAGATAAGATCAAATTGCTTTTCCTTCACCAAATGCTTTGTTAACTCTTCTCCTGTTCTGCCCCTTCAGTAAAAAAGTTTTATTCTGTTTTGCCTCACATATTTTGTTTTAGACCACTATAACTTTGCCACAGATTAAATTACATAAAAATCTCCAATTGTTATGATAACTATTTTATGTTATAAATTCTTCTACTATAGCTATTTTTGATCCTTCTTTCTCTTCTTCCTTTCTTTGATAAAGAAGTAATCAAAATATTTGTATATTTCATTCCTACAGCAATTTAAAAATATCCTACAGTCAGTATATATACTGGCAGTTGCTATTTTCATCCAGCAAATATATTATAGTCACAAAACTGAGTTATACTGCTGAATAGTTAGCTGAGGAAAATATATGTGTAACATATATTCTGTTTTGTTCTTGCAGACTTTGTCTATGACATGGCAATACAAACGATCCCATCTCTGTGTTTAGCAGTCATCATGCTAAGAAGGGAAACACAAATAAAACTTAACAATATTACCAGACAGATAGAAACTTATGTTTCAGATTCGCCTTACTCTTGGTTGGAGATCATAAAGTCACTTTAACATCATGCTACTCTTTGATCTCAAACAGATTTGATTGTGAAGATTTTTGATCTGTTTCAATTTAATTCTAAATCCAAGGGAAAGTTTTACTTTCATTGCATTTTTTTAGTAATGCTCAGGCCATGCCCAGCTCATGCTATTTGACAACTGCATCTTAGCTATGTTCATTGATATATCTTCCTGAAGGAGAGTGTAAACTCATGTCCTGAGGTTGTTCCCTATCTTGGCAAATTGTGTTGTGACAACAAATCATGTTATGAATGGAGGGTGGGAGGGTAGAAGTAAGAAACAGATTTATATTCAATCCAAAATACAATAGAGATAATACATTGCAGTTGGATGCATACCATATTTAACAACAATTCAAAAGAATAATGCAATAAGAGAAAATAAACTTTTTCAACAAACTAATTGAAAAGAAAACCAATTAAAAAATGTTGTATAATTCAGCTTTCTATTGTTACTATTTTACAAAGATTAAAACATTACTGCAGATCATCCTGTATTAAAAGACTTGATCTTATTCTTATTTTAATAAACCATAAATAGTTGTCTGCTGAATCACAATTATTCAGTAATTGGGATGTTGCAGTCTTCCTTCCAGAGATTATTTAAATGCATTTTTAAATGAAGTTGGTAGGATGAGAACCGGCTTTCCAAGATTCAGGAGAATCATTATAATAAGATACCTTACTTGCTTCCCATGGCATTAAAGCAGATGACTCTGAAAGACAAGATAAACAGGCCTAAATTTATACCTTAATATGTAGAACAGTATGAATAAACTTTGGTGGGAAGACAAAAATATTGAGGATAGCTTTTTTCACAGTAACTAAGACTTCTGTGAATCATCCCCTGACTAAGCAAAGCTCTAAATGCAGAGTTCATATTCTGGTGTCTCTGATCTTCTGTTGTGCCAGATAAGGACCCTGACAGCACTAATTCCATTTATTTGTTTGTTTGTTTGTTTAAATTTGTCAAACAAAAATGAGAACAAGAATAAGAATAAGAATAAGAGAATAAAAATGCAATGACAGGGACGAGAGGCACATTAGTGCCCTTATGCACACATACCCCTATACTGACCATTTAAGTATGAAGTAAGGTCCATGGAAGTCATTTTGTGATTGAAACTGTGAAAATGTGTAGCTGAATCAGGTAAAGAATTCCAGACTTTGACAAGTCTATTACATAAATCATATTTTTTACAGTCAAGTTTAGAACAATTTACATTGAGTTTAAAGCCCATATTATTGTGATTAAAACAGAAAAAGTCACTTACAGGTAAAGCATTACTAAATATAATTTTGTATGCAATACCCAGGTCTGACCACAAGTGATGCAGTTCTAAATTATCCAAGCTAAGAATTTCGAGCCTAGTAGCGTAGGGAATTCTATTGTGTACAGAAGAGTGCAAGACTTCTCTCGTGAAGTACTTCTGAACCAGATCAATTGTATGGATGTCAGATAAACGGTGGAAATTCCAAACAGTTGAAATTGGTCTAGCATAAGTTTTATAAGCTGTAATTAGCAATACAATGTTTCCAGAAAAAAAGCTTCTCAAAATTAAGTTTACAACTCTTAATGCTTTTTTAGCAACACTGTTACAGTGAGCTTTGGAGCATCAGCGATAATTCCCCCAAGTCCTTGACAAAGTGAGGGTCATCTGCTAGATCAATGCCACTTAGCTTATGCTTGACATTCTGATTACGTTTACCAATATGTAAGACAGAGCATTTATTAATCAAAATTTGAAGTTGCCAGATACTGTAGCAAACCATTCAGACAGTTAGCTGAGATCATTTTGCAAACCAACAGAATTATCTATAGAATTGACTAATTTTACATCATCGGCAAAAAGAATGCAATTGCTTTTAAGTTTAATTATTTTCAACATACATTCTTCTTTAATTATTTACCCGTAAATTTAACCGTTGCTTAAAAGAAAATACCAACAGCGTTTTCAAAAGAAAAACCCAATAGAGTTCAGTTGAATTTACTTCTCCAAAAGTCAATAAATTCAGGGATACCTGCAAATGGGGGAAGGACAAGGAACTAAGATGGCAGATAAGACTGTCTCTTTTGAACATATTTCAGGGTTGCATGCATATACAGTGTGAAGTTATAGGGCTTAGATCAAGAGGTCACATCACAGGAATCCAGTGTTTCTGTGTGAAGCAGTACCAGATTGTATACTGCGTTATCCATCCATACATAAATACATACGTACATACAGTATATAAATAAATATTTTCCCTGAAGTAGTGGAAAGTGCAGTGCTGGCTGATGAATGAGAAAAATATGACAAAGCCCCTTCTGCTCAGTTTCTCCATATAATCACGCTAACAGCTGCTCTTAAATGAATTTGCACTAGCCTGTTGCATGCCCAAGTGAAAACTGTGCATGATTGTCCCCACATGTCTTTTCTGCACAGGGAGAAATGTTGGTGGCAGTGATGCAGACACAACTGTGTTAGGTTTGTCTGAAAGCAATACTGCATAGTGTGACATCTGGTGCTTACAAAGCAACTTCAAAGTATACTTTCCCAGTCATTAATCACCTTTGTGATTGACCTGGGAATAAATGTTTATTAACTGGAGGCAGCACAGCCATAGAAATCACTGTTCTGAGGAAGAGTATATAAGCAGTTTATTATTAGACCATGTAATCACTCAGTCGACCTTTATTAGAAAATCACTTACACAATTCTGTGCCCAAGTAAACCACAACAACAATAATGAGGAAAAAAAGAAGGAGCAGAAGTGGGAGAATAATGACCAAATAAATTTGTTGTTCAGCAAATTGGCATTGCTCTCTTCTTTACAATCATTTCACCTTTGTGACATTTTCTCAGTTATCGGCATATTCACAGATTCAGAATGTTAATGAGAAATACAGGAACTATATAACCATAGTATTTTATTTTCTGAAATAAGTCAAACGCAGGGCATATTGATGTTGGGAAGTTTGCACACAGCATGTAAGATCTTCAAAAACATTTTGTCTTCTGAAACCAATCAAGCCAAGGTAAAGAAGGGAGAGTATGATTACCATTAAAAATGGAGAGAAGGAACTGTAGTGATATCATGAACCAAGTTTTCAGGACAAACCCTCATGCTTTGAGACTGAGCAGCAATAACATTTCCCTGCTAGGCCAAGGTGCAGTTCTTACAGCAGGAAATATTATTTAAGGTCCCTCAACAATCATGCAAATTATTTCATACATACATGTCATAAAAATCAGTTACACAAATCAAAATTATCTATGAAGAAATGTATTGTCTATAGCAGCAATTTAACATTTTATTTCCATTCAGGGAATCCAAGGAGAACTGTGGTGAAAAGCAGCCTACTTTAGAGAATGCTTCTTAAACTGACAGCAATAACAGTAACAGTTAGATTTATATACTGCTTCATAATGCTTCATAAACTGAATCAAAATTGAGCCGGTCAGGATCAAATTCTTGGTTGTAGGCAAGTTAGCCTGCAATACTGCATTCTAACCACCATGCTACTAGGGCTTTTTAATAAAAATTAAAATAGACTAGATTATCTCAACCCTACACTCAAAGATATGCTGCAATTCCAATTTAGCTCTGTTAGCATAATCACCAATAGGAAATGGAGGATTGCAAAGTCCAATGCTTCTGGAATGTGTAATAATGGAAAAGCTATAACAGATGATATTGGACAATATTACCTGTAAATGTACAATAAAGTACATTTTTATATTTCCTTATGACTGCAACGTCTTGATGGAACTGTCCTTTGCTTTGAATGTTAAATATGCCTAGGTTGAGTCTCAGGAAAAGAGATCCAAAGATTCTAGATTAATCATCAAACATATTTTCCTGTATAAGCCTAAAAAATTATGACAATTGGTAAGGCTAGGTTTTCAGACAAGCAAAACTTTTGTCCTGGGGAAAGGCAGCTTTTTTAGACCTTTTAGAGGCAAGCCACAAACAGGAACCAACACTTGCCCTGTTCACTTCACTTTCTGGACAAAAAAATTAGTGGCATCAATGCGAAAGGATGAAGCTCCCAACTTGTCATTACTTTACTCGAAATAGAAAGATCCCCCCAAAAAAAAAAAAAAAAAAAGTAAAGTAAGTATTGTTGGTGACACACCCCTATTTTATGAGCTCCTTTCTGTTTTCACACCCCAGTTACTCACAAATTAGTTTGTTTGCAACTGACTTAGAATCATTTTCACTTCTAAGAACAATCTTGGGTTAGTTTCTCCTACAACTCATCCTCCCCAGCCAGCCCCTAGCATCTTCATTGCATCCCCTGACAATTGCCACAGTGATATAAAATTTGACTACAATTTGTTTTCTGCTATATGCTTATCCGTCTCCTTGCTTGATGCAACTTGAAGACATCTCACTAACCATTTTTGAAGGATGTATCTTCATGATATGGCTTTTGGCTTATCTCCAACTCAATATAGAGGCAACCTGCATTCATCCTTGCCTTCTTCTCCAACACAATTGACATACAAATCATTAAGGTTGCTTTATTCATAATCATAGCAATGATGCAGTCAGGGGCTAGCATTTGCTGAACTCATGTAGGCTGGATGAGGTTGATGCTAGTCATTCGGCATTGTCCTCCACTGCCATTTTGGCTTGAGTTTAAGGAAAAACCAGACATGTACTTTCTGTGGAGGCATCTGCCTGTACAATGCCTTGACACACTTGACAATTGAGGAACTGCTCCATTGAGGAACTAAATGAGCAATTTATATGCAGTGGTATATTGGTCTTCTGAAATATATTGCTAGATCTTTTATACAATATACATTCACTGATCTTTCAAAGGACTAGTAGACCTGTCTGTAAAACAAATAAAGAAAATGAAAAGACTGCCAGTCAATTTAAACTGAGAAAGAGATGCATTCCCAAAGAAGTGCAGTACAGGGGCTTTTTTCTCTTGATTCTGCCAACAAGAGGGACTTGCACTGCACAGTCTTGTGTTGCATTGCTGTTGTTCCTTTGGTAGGAAGTCAGGGTCATTTGACAACTCTAATGTTGTTTTGCATGCTCCATGGGATATTTCTGGGTGCTGCTGATTGTAACCTTTTTGCTGCCAGCACTGCTTTCTCTAATTGTTGCAGCATTTGTATGTTCAGGATAAAAGGGTGAAATGAATGAGCTCTGCCAGTTTTCCCTTCTAGACCAAGCCATAAAAAGAAAACAACCAGTAAATCTCTGTGCATAAATAGCCCAGCTGACAAGTTGGGGAGGAAAGCAATTTGGGAAGTAAAGAGAGAGAGAGAACTCTTTCCAAGTGCCATGTGGTCTCTTTGTGCTTCAAATTGTACATCCTATCGACTGGTTAGCCAGACTATTTTTAGACAAGGAAGCCTGGTAGATCTGTGTTCAGAAAGAGCTAGAGAGACAAATTACTTTCAGGCAGAATCTCTACACTGGCACCAGCCATTTGGGTAGCTTTGAAGATCGCTGAATTCTGTGTCCCAGGAACCAGCCACACTCACTTAAGTTTATCACACCACACATTAAGGAGGCAATTGCTGGTAGTTTTTGTTTCTTTAATATTTCTTTCTGAACACTTTATCCTTTTATCCTTTCAAGTTAAGATCATCAGGATTTGGTCTGACATTTAACACTTGATTTAGGAAATGAAAGGCAGTTTGTAGTTACCAATCTATTCTTCCCAGTACAAGGAATTCATCTAGCACAATTTGGGATCCTATTCCATAGAAATATCCCTAGTTAAAGTTTGATGAATGTCTTGCCAATGTTCCTCGGTAGGAGGGAAAACAAAATTAAGAAATCTGTTAATCCTGATCACTGTCCTTCAATGTTCTCTCAGTAGAGTAGTAAGAATAGGACCATTCATTACTGAGGCAGATTAGACCTTGTCCATTGGGGCAGCTAATTCATCCTCCCTTTAGCTAGTAAACTGGAGAATTTACAAAGAGGATTAATTCAGACATAGTTAATTCAACTTCAACAGTCCCTGGAATAACAAATATATTTTCATTCCCATAGCACAGATACATTCAACATGGTAGAACCTTTTCAGCTAGATAAAAAAAAAAAAACCCTTACAATAAAGCTTTGATATATTGGATCTCATCTTAGCACAGTCTAGATTCCATGGACAAAAACTGTTCATACTTTGTATGCAGCTATACATTTAATTACGTAAAATATACACACAAAATTTGTAGTATTTTACATTAGAATTGTGATACTGATTAAATTTAGGCATTCTACCAATTATTCCATCAGTTTTCCATCTTAATTTATGTATCAAAGCAGAAAAATAAGTTAGTAAAAACTAGATAAAGTTATGCAGAGTTATCCATTTAATGTAATACTGAAAATATGGAGTGAATACAAAGTCTGTAATCATTTTGATGAATTATCACACCAATCTAATATCTATCCTGGGATTCCAATATTTGGAAATCAATGAAACAATGCTTTGGTTATTTTTTTCTTCTCTATATTAATAATCACATTTTAAATAGTTTTCACAATTTTTAAAATCATGCAGAAATTAACAGCTTCCTAAATATTTGCTTTAGATGATAATTCGTTTGGAGTATACCAACACACTGATATTATTCAATGTTTCAGGAGTGCATTTTGAATGAGAAAAAAAAGAAGAAAGAAATCAGAGTTAAATGACAGAACTACAGAATGGAAACTCTCATAATCCCTGGGCTAATGATAAGGTAGTTGAAGAGAGAATGAAAATATGTATAGTAAAAGTAAGAAACTTCAGAAGTATTTCTTTAAGATTTCTTTCTGAGCACTTCATCCTTTTATCCTTTCAAGTTAAGACCATCAGGATTTGGTCTGACTTTTAACGCTTGACTTAGGAACTGAAAGGCAGAACATATTTGTGGTTGCCAATCTGTTCTTCTCAGTACAAGTAAGTCATCTAGCACAATTTGGGATCCTATTCCCAAATAGAAATTATCCCTAGTTACAGTTTGATGAGTATCTTTAAAGATCACAGGCTTTGTCTATTTGTACAAATAGAAACTGAGACCAATATATTATCAATTTATATGTCACAAATGATGTAAGTAAACTCTTTACTTGACAGGATTAGTGTATGTGATGCTGAAAAACTCGGTAATGTAAACAAATGTTTGTCACTTCTGTGAAAGTCCCTGTAAGGATGTAGAGGGATTGAATTTTGTGATTATCTGGTCTAGCCTCAGATAAAATTTAATTTAATTTAATTTAATAATTCAATTTATATACCGCCCTTTTCCCCAGGGGGACTGAATCTTCTGTTCAGTCTGTTATCAATAACTGGGTCTTAGATGTGATGTAGAAATTTTGAGATAAAGATAAAGGTTTACAATGCATTCTATTTCATTATTTCTGAGGTTCTGATATTTGGAAACTGTATGATGATATTGTATGAATGTCTTAGCTATCCAAATGGCCTAATGACTATTATTATTAATGGTGGGGAAATGCAACTCAATCTGTTGTAGTGATAACTTCCTCACACGGAAGGTTGCAATTTAGAATATAAAAGAGTAATAAATGACAAAATATATGAATTAGGGGATAAAATAAATAGAGATATATTGCATGCGTATAAAAATAAAACAATAGGAAAAGATGTAATAAATCTAAAAGCAGACAAATTAGTCTTGTAGACTGGAATTGATGAATATATGGAGAAATTGAAGGTATTTCCAGTAATCCTTGAGTTGCAATCAGTCAGTCAGTAATTGTTCAAAGTTACGATACTGTTGAATGAGAAATACTTAAAACTGGTTCTCAAAATTCTGGTCATCGAAGCATCCATATAGTGATGTGATCACAGTCTGAAGGCTCAGTGCACCACTTGTAGTTACGGTGTTGTAGTAAAGCACAGTAAAGTGATTGTGATTTCTGATATTTCCTGCTGACTTCCCACAAGCAAAGTTAATGATGAACCCAGCAGGAAATTGGTAGTTGCGGTGACTCCTTGTGTCCACCTGTGCTCCATAGCACCTGCCTGTAGTATCACCCAGTCTCCCCACAGCACTCCACAGCATCCATGCAGGCATCAACTGGCCTGCTTGCCTGGGACTCTTGCTTCTTCCACTTAACAACCTTCAGATTTCAGTAGACTATAATGAAAGAATTTTGAAAGCCTGACAGTATTTTTCTTTCCTTCCCTCTTATACCAAAGAGAATCAAGGCAGGGCAACTTAAAAATCTTTCCCATGTGAGAGAAAAATAGTTATTATTCCTGTAAAGGTCCTGAAAAGGTAGAACCAAAGTTACGCCATTTTAAGTGCTTTCTGTTACCTGGTTTAACCTTATTATTATAACTGGGCGAAGGGGTTATAATGACCTTTTGCTGATTTCATTATTTTAGAGGAACTATATATTATGTAGTTGTTTTGACGGAAATAAATGTTCTTAAGTGTTCTGGGAAACTGTTGAACTAGGAATGTCTTAATGAGGTTGTTTTTGAGTTGTATGTTTTAGGAGAAGGGAAGTACACAAATGATGTTTTTGTGGAATATTTCTGTTGAGAATTGGGGAATTTCCAGGGTGGAACCTGTATTACAATATGTTGTATAAATCTGAGACTGACAGGACATTAGTCACGTGACTTCTGACCATGTACATAAACCGTGTTAATTTAGTTTGTATCCGTCTACCCCCATTTGAGGAGGGGGTTAGGCCCTTTGCAAAGAAAGAAAGATATATATATATATATATATATATATATATATATATATATATATATATATATATATATATATATATAATCTGTCTATGCTTTCATGTCTCTGTTTCCTGTTTTTTATACAAATAAAGGTTTTTCCTTTTGAAAACGGTAATGCTGTCTTGGATATTCTCACACCATGCTATCTTCTCTTCCTGGGATTAGTTGGGTGAATATATATTTTGTTAATGGTCTTTGCAGTCCTTTTCCAAGGTCAGCTCTGTGTTTCTCTTCAGCCTGAAAAGTCTATGCCAGAATTTTGATAAAAAGGATATGAGAGGTGTTAATAAGCAAAGTTTCAGAAATTTAGTAAGACTTTATGAAAGGCAGTGTATATGCAGAGAGGACTATTGTACTCAAGCAGATCATTGAAATTCAGAGTAATATGAAAAGGCAAATTGAATGTATGCTTGTTGATTTAGAGTAGGCTTTAATTACACATTAGTTTATGCAACAATGAAGATGAAGGTTGGCTACTGAATGTGGCAAGAGTACATGGTAGAAGAAAGCATGCATGAGCACAAAGAGAAGTCTTAGTGAATTGTTCAACATTATGCAGGGAATAAGACAAGGATGTATGACCTTCCCCTTTTTATGTATTTATGGATAAATGAATAAGGAATGTTTATGGTGACAGTAGAAGTATGTGGTTGAGAGCTTGAATATAAAAAAATGATGCATAGGTTTGCAATGAACGTTAGACAGATTATATGATGGAATGAGAATTTAATGTATCAGACTCCAAGATAATTTCATTTGTAACAGAAAATAGAGTGAATGATTGTAAGTTATTCCAATATGGCAAAAAGGAAAAAAAAAACAATAACCATGTTTAGATGAATTTGCATACCTTGACAGAAGCTTACTAAAGGATTGAATCTGATGTAATCCTAAAAAAGAAAGAGGTGAGAAGTTTAAGTGATAAAAGGCAATGTATGAGTTAGTGTCTTGTGGGCACTAACAAGCAGTACAAGCAAGGGCAATTCATATGGATAAAAAGGTATAAAATGATATAATGACTGGTATTGATAGAACTACATTTAATTGTGTTTTAATTTTATGCTAATTAAATTCTATGGTTAATTATTTCTTTCTCCTTTTGTGTGCTTTCCCAATGCTCCTTAACCTGAATTGTATAATGAGTAGGAAGGAAACAAATGAATAAATTGACTTTCTTAAAAGTCACAGTGAGACCTCAAGAATCTCTGATAGAAAGATTGCCTCTATGTTGCCCTTATAATTTTTAATTAGTACTTAATTCTATCACCAATTAGTCTTTAAAAAAAAGACTACTGTAAGTATGAAAAATCCTGTAAGTATTTAGCTGTTAAAAGGTGCAAACAAATGGATATCAGCTTAATAAAAAGCATAATCACTGGTAATGTTGATATCTTCATTGTGCAAATGTTAATACTTAAACTGGAATACATTTAAATTTCTTCATGCAAACTGCTTGATGTTTAATCATAAATAAAGACTACAGAACAGCAAAGGATAAAATTGAATAGAGATGTATTATCTATGTCTATATCTATTAATTTGCTAAAATATAGCTGAAGATATTTTTCATTATTGTTCCAGTATATCAAATTGGGGCTGCGAAAATTCAGAGAATCTTTAGATTGTAGCAATACAATATAGATTCTTCTAATTATGAGGTCCTTGGTGGTCTCTAAGCTTGTTGGGTTTCTTGCAGACATTTCAGTACCAAACTAGGAAACAATATCATACAATGCACTGATGATGTTACCTAGTTTGGTTAATGAAATGTCTGCAAGAAAACTTCCAAGTTCTGAGAGCACCAAAGACCCCACAGTTCAACCCTGAGCTACAAGTACAGATTGTCATTGACACACAGCAGTTTACTTAGCAACCATTCAAAGTAACAATGGCACTGAAAAAAGTGATTTATGACTGTTTTTCATGCTTATGATTGTTGCAGCAATCCCATGGTCACATGATCAAAATTCAGATGCTTGTAACTGGTTCATATTTATGACAGTTGAAGTATCCCAGGGTCATGTGATCACCTTTTGCGACCTGACATGCAAAGTCAATGAAGAAACCTGTTGTGACCCAGGCCCACATAGTTGATATTAAATGCAAAACAATTCCAAAAAACAAACAGATTTTATTAAAACAGTTGAGAATTAACTCATTCTCAGCGTATTCTAAATTAAATGAAAGCAAAGTCCTCAAAACACCAGTCTTTAGTTTATCTCTGACCTTGGGATAATTAAGCAAACTGCCGAAGGCTTTTCTTGGCAACAGTTCAGGAAAAGAAGAAATAACTACAGCCAAACAAGAAGCAATTCTCTCAACGGTATTTTCTGGCAAAGAGGCCAAGAGACGTTGCTGGTCTTTTAAGCCTTATGGGAGGGGCCAATCATCTCTTGGTCCTACTCCCTAGTCATTGTCTGCTTTAACTGATCCTGCCTTCTGGCAGTTCTTCTCATACATACACTAGGAACAGACTCCTCCTGTTACTCTGCCTCTCTACTGTCAGCCTCTGGAAGCTCCGAAGTCCGCACATCACTCCCTGATGGCCCCATCTCTGTCTCTGATGCAGAGCCCTCATCCAGTCCTTCCCCAGCCTCCAAGACTTGCCCATGTTCTTCCTCAGCCTCATTGCTTTTCCAACTCCGCTGCCAGCTCTGCAGACTGCTGGCGGACCACAACAAAACCAAAATCACATAACAGCCATATTACTAACTTAACAACTGCAGTGATTGCAGTAACAACCATGCAACAACTGCATGTAACAACCATGATAAGAAAGGTGGTAAAATGAGACAAAAATTATTTAACAACTGTCTCACTTAGCAACAGATATTTGGGGCTCAATAGTGGTCGTAAGTCAATGACTACTTGTATTCTTTTCTATCAGTAATTTTCTAACTCTTTGCCACTTTCCTGTGGTTATTTGAAATTGACATTCTGCACTGGCAGCCTTAACATAGATCTTGCTATAGGAGATAATATCAAAGTACTTGAGAAATTCCCTGCTTTGTATTCAAATATGGCTTCTCTTGGTTCACTAAAAAAAAACAAAAAAAAAAAACCCACTATTGATATCTCAGTGGCATGGAAATCAAAGCATTATGCATAATTTGACAAATAAAATGAACACTTAGAAATGATCAACTTCCAAAAAAAGGACAATTTAGTCAAGACAAAATATCAAGAACCGTTGTCTGTTTATTTATTTTTTAAATTTGAGTTATTAAAGGTTTATACTTTTAAAAAATTAATATATAAAACAACTGCTTTTATATCTGTCATTTTTTCCTGCTTCCATATTATTCTGTTTTTTAAAACCCTTCATTTGCTGAAAATTGCCCATATGCATCAATTATATTACACAACAGTTCTTTAATTAACTGTGTCATTCTCTCCAATGTGGTGAAAGCCATAAAAATTGAAATTAACAATAAGTACAGAAATGGTTACTTTGGGGCTGAAGTCTTATTTTGGCAAATAGCTTTATCTGCATAGCTGCAGAGCATGTTAGCTATGGGAAAAATCATCTTTGTAATATGATTGATATGTGGCTCATTAAAGGGAGAGAGATTTATTTGTTTAGCCTTCATTAACTCTTACCAGCTGTATTGTCTAATATCTTCCAGCCATACATATATTGAGAGCTTTGTCCCTTTTAAATCCATGATTGATATTTCATGAACATGTTAGCATGGTTGAATCAACAGCTGTTAAGCAACAAGATGAGATAACTATTTATTTTACATACCAAGCAGTTGTCAAGCAATATTAAAATCCCTTAGTCAGTAAAAAAGAATAAAACATCTTTAACAAGGTTCTTGATACACAGATAGTAAGAGTAATGGAGTCAAACTTGTATTGACTTAACCAATTTTGTTCAATTTCTCATGTCTTGTCCCTTCGGATGGGCTTTTATTGGAAAGCAAGTTAAAAATTCAACCTCCTTAATAGCTTCAACAATTTAACTGTCAATATAAATGTCTGTATTATTTTCTAAAACTTTTGCGCTCCATAAGTAATGAACATGATACTTACAGAATATTACTGGAAATGTAGGTAGTAACGGTGTTCATTGTGATACATCTAAGTACTGGTAGCTTAAAATCATCAAGACATTTATTCTTAGAAGAGGAAAAAAGTAGACTTCCTGAATTATAGTACATAAAGTCAATTTCTAAAACATCTTATTGGCTGATGCTTCTTAAACTGAATATTATAGATGATAATAAAATTGTAACTGGGTCTAAAGTATTATCTACATTATATTTCTTCAATCAAACCTGCTGCAAGGTAAACATTTAAATGACTTTTAAAATCACCTGTTTCTGTTTTTCGGATCCTGAAGACCCATATCACATGTATAACAAAAAACATTTTTTCTAATATTTAATGCAAATTGGCATTAATATCACTCTTGATTGCTTAAACTGAAATATTTCCCCAAGGAGTCATTTTTTTAAAAAAATACCCGCATAGAGTAAGTAGTAATGTATTTCTATTTCTGTAGAATGTATGGTTGCTTGAGATTTTTTAGATGATTTTTTTAAAATAGAGTAAGTAGTATTATTGCTTATGGTTGCTTGAAATTTTTTAGATGATTTTTTAAAATATTCTTATTTATGGTAGTTTGAAATTATTTTAAGTAGAAAAATGGCAGTGTGAAAGCGCTCAAATAATATACTAAGTGTGATTTTTAGTAAAGCTCATGAACTTTAGTACAACATATTTGGCTTCCATGATATACTAGGGAATAGGTGAAATATTAAGCATTGCTCATAATCTACAAACAACATGATAATTTTATGAAGTGAAGATTTTATTGTCAGGCTCACAACATGATGTTGACTCGATAGCAGAGGCATTTGGAAGATTTAAACAATTGAGATGGTACAGTAGTTATAACTACACAGTCAAAACCCTCAATGCCTTTTACATTTGTCTCTGCTTGAATACAATGCATAAAATAATATAATAATATAAATATTATTAGAAAATATAATTTTATTATTTTAAGGGCCATTCCAATATTGCCCTATGATGAATTTATAATAATTAAGAAAATATAAAATCAATTGTTATTGTCTAATCACATTAGTATAATTTTCCTTTATAATATTTAACATTTGAATGACAGATTAAAACAGTGCTTTGAACTTCTGTAGAGACAAAATTATGAATATACATGGATTTCAGCCTTCTTAAATTGCACAATTATAATCAAGCTACAGAACCAGCACAATTGGTGTTGCCCTAATAAAGTCTCCTCACAATCCACATCTATCTTAGAGAAGCTGATCTGTGGGATAGTGACATGAGTGGGAAAATGGGCAGTGTCTAAATTTGATAAAGAAATAAATTAACAAATAAATCAACAAATGAAAAATGAAAAATAGAGAAAAGGGAACTGCCACTCCATGAATGGAAAGTGGTTCACATGACATTGGAACTTCCCCTCAGGTTTTAGTGGTAAATCCAGATGGAAGGGGCAAGAAGGAGAAGCCATTTTCCTTCAAAATAAAGTTGATCCATTTTTCCATGTAAGCCTGCAAGTATGGAAAGTGACATGTAGCATATGAGGAGCAAATATTTTCCTTATTGTGACTGAAACTTCAGACTGTATATTCTATATGGTTTAACAATACATTTAGGCTAAAGTGACCAGATGTCGCTTTTGGCGGGACAGTCCTGCTTTTGAACAATTTTTCCGGCGTCCCACGGCATTTTATAAAATCCCAATTTTTGGGAGAATGGGAAGGAGCCTCCTAGTCGCCGGCCCGTCTCTAAGGGGCCGGTGGACTTCCTGCCCATCAATGGTGTCCTGCTTTACCAATGTTAAAATCTGGTCACCTTAATTTAGGCAGAAGGCAGTTGATAAAAATATTTGGTACATTTTGTTGTTCATCATTCTGGAATCTTTTACAAAGATGGTCTCAGATATACTAAATAGGTAATAAATAAGCAGCTTGGTGTAACATTTAAGGTTCTGGCCTCAAAAACACTTTCCTTGGCCAAGAAAGCCATCTGGGTGACTTTGTGCCAGTCAATCTCTCTCTCTCTCACTTTAATCCACTTCACAGGGTTGTTGCTGTTGTGGAGAAAATAGGAGGAAGGAGTATTATGTATAATTACCATCTTGAATTACTTATAAAGTAAGAAAGATGGGATAAAAAAGATATAATAAATAAAATAAAAATAAAATGTAGGTACAACTTATTATAAACCACACATAAATATTACATATATTTCTATAGAATCTTAAATCACTCTGATAAATCTTGATTTGAAATAAGATGGCACTTTTATTTCTTGTTATTTTTGACTGAAATACATCATTGTCTTGAAAAATGTAAGAGTTAATGTGAGATTTATAAAAGTGCTCTTCTCTCTCATAATTCTATGAAATTCATGTTCTTTTTTCATTTTCTTGCTGGATTTCAGCAGTCTTTAATGAATGCTTACCTACCTTAACAATTTTAAATAAATATCTGTGGCAGATTAATGAAAGCATCAGCCCTGACTTGCAGCAATCACCACCATACAAAAAGAAACATTGCACTCAAGGATGACAATTATACTTACATATTTTGAGGTGAAAATTGCTAAATAATTTGTCTGAATAATAGTAGTTCTACAGACAGTCCATTATAATTACAGGTTATTTATAAGTCTTTCTATAGTTACAGAGATTTTTAAAAGGATTTACATAGAATAATATATCCCGTGAAGATCACTGCATTATACCTATAAAAATAATTAGTAGTGAACTGTCTTTTTCAATAACACAGAGAGGGGTTTCACTGTGTGAAAACAGCAGTAGATTTTGCTTTCCATTTTCACCAAAGAGTTCAAGAGGTAAAAAAATAATTACATTGAAAAAGACTCTTATGGTTTTAGTACTGGTTAGAGAAACTGTTCTGTTTTTTTTTTAAGTGACATTCTAGGACTTACATTTTACAAATTAAATATTGGATAAAAGACTCCACCTGTGTAACATACTACTCAAGGATATTTTGCTGATAGATGAGTTTATCTTTTTTTTTCCAATTAAATATTAATAACATTAACATTCTGCTTTTTCTTATCTTGCTGAAAACACAAAGGTAACACCTGTTTTTTATTTCTTTTATATTAAGGACACATGTTTCTCTACAAAATATTTTATTTTCAGCATTGTCTGAGTAGAGCCTGAGTAGAGCCTCTGAGAACCTAAGTAGCGTAGGAGGCTAATGCCTCCTACTACAGGCAGCAATTAACATCCAGCTGCCTGCAATTTTTGCGAGTTCAATCCTAGCCAGGCTCAAGGTCGACTCAGCCTTCCATCCTTTCTAAGGTGGGTAAATTGAGGACCCAGTTTGTGGGGACAATAAGCTGACTTTGTATAAATATACAAAAGTATGAAGGCTATTGCTTAACGCATTATAAGCTGCCCTGAGTCTCTGGAGAAGGGCGGCATATAAATCAAATTTAAAAAAAATGTCTTCTGGTTATCAGCTAAATACATGGATAAGTTTAACACGTTCCTCAAACTATTGGTAAAAGCATCCAATTTCCTTCATTAAAAAATCCTGAAGCAATTTAGAGAACAATTGTGAGTTATTGTTCTCTCACCAATAGATTCAACAAATGTTGTTTAGAATATGATAATTGGTTATTTTTAATGTAAATTTGACAATTTATATGGGGGAAAAAAGCCATGAATGGCATTAATGGCCTTAATCTAATGACATAACAAAAGATAATGATTGGCCACTTTTCACTATACAAATATAAAATAATTCCCATTCTGAAACTGAATGTACATTGACTTAAATATGACCCAGCAACAGATGGACCATCCTTTATAAATTAAAAAAAAGGAGGTGGGAATTGTAGTACTTCGCAGACACTACAGAGAACAAGGTGCTATGCAGGCAATATCCTATTTTGATGATTCAAATATAAACTGTCCAGATAGACTTGGGCTTGGATAGGGACGCATTTGTGTACGAAGTGGTGAATAAGTGTGGCATATATCTACCGGTAGTATAAAAAGTGAATTTTATACCTAGGAAAACTATATTATTCCTGGGATATGTAATTACATATACTCAGGTGTAGAATGTTATCAGTATTATATTTTAACATTTTAAATCCTAGTTTACCTAGGAAAGCTACCCATAACTGGGCTCTTATAATTCCTAGGGGGAGACTATAAGGGCCCAGATGTTTCAATGTGAAACATTGTGAGGGGAAAAGAAGTACAACATGCTTAAAAGATAGTTATGGGAACAAGTATGTGATAGAAAACTCCCAGAGTAGATTCTATTTTCCCCATTTATTGGATACTCTACCCACTCACCCTCCTTGTTCCATTTTACTCAGCCCAGCGTGTAGGAATTCCCTGGAATGCATCTCTGCCAACTTCAGCTCTTGCTAGATATGTAATACAGTTGCATTGCTGATCTGGTGCCATGGAGAGACAAAAGAGTTTCAGGCTTTTTAGTTTATTTGCTAATAGTTTTCAAAAATCAATTTTCCCTTACAAAAGCCTGCCATATCTGCCCCTCAGGAGTAATGTTTTACAAACTACCAGACTAATGCATATAAATATATTTGGATAAATGCATGGGCTATGTCTGTGAGGAAGTAGAAATATGTTTGTCTTTCAATGGACTAAGGAGAAAAATCATTTCATGTATTCACAGAATGCTAGACTTTTTTCAGTATTCAGTAAATTCAGGAATCAGCAAGTTTGATGCAGAAACGCTAAGGGCTAATTCACTGACATTCTTTGTGCTCAGCTACTAGCTTATCCCCCTTTTTTTGTAATATCCTCAACTGCTCACTCATAGCTCCTTTAACTAAAATTGCTGAAAATCAGTAACACAGTTCCTTCACCCATGGTAGGCTAGAAAATTTTAGCCTAGACTTTCCATTTAATATTCCATTAAATTCCTCAGAAATGCTGTTCAAAAACTAGGGGGAAGGTGATGATTCCACTTTTCATAATCGTTGCCTCTTAGTCTCTAATTTCACAGGATGAAACACTTAAAAAAATAAAGTTTTTTCACAACGAGGTTGTTACCATCCGTGTGACTCATTTGCCGCATTAGGGTCTATCTTATGTTTTTTGCCTCTTCAAAACCAACTTACTTTTTAAACCCAATGAGTAATACTTTATTTTTCTAATGATGATTCACTGAAAACAACACATCAAATCTAGTCTGACCTAAAGCCACAGTTAGTACAACAGAGAAGTTTTTCACTCTTCCTCTCATCATCTTTATAGTATTGGATACATCATTCCCTTACACCAAATTGGTTCCTTCATGGAGTGGGAAGCCCCTCCCTCCTAGAAGAATGAAATATTTTGAGGAATATTAAAACAGCCAGAATATTATATTTCCCTAGAGGATAAATGGAGAAATATTTTTTTAGACGTAAGAAGGAACTCAAATCTTCCTGCCCCCAAGCAGAAACTGAGGAGGCACCTTTTAGAAATGCAGATTTGGTAATCCATTCAAGACATATTTTAAAACTCCCTGCAGCAAGGACTGAACAAAGGCAGAATTGTAGGATTAGCCCTCATTCAAGATTCAAAACAGGACATTAAGCCACAATCGGAATTGCCCAATACCCTTTCAGAACACAAGCCCCTTCATTGCATCACCCCAGAGCAGTCCAAACATCAACCAAACCTGGGAGCTCAGACAAAAACCTAGGATTTGCATTTCCTCTTTTGCCTATAGAGCCAACTATGACTCCTACATAACCCCTACATGACTCCATAGGAATCTGACAACAGCCATTAGAATTCTGGCAACAGCCAATAGAATACATGTTCTTGCACAGGAACAGGAAGCTCAACTGCAAAGCCCATAGAAGGTATAACCCCCCCCAACTTCATTTTGTCAGGTGCCCAGAACCACAAACCCAAGTGGTTCTCCTTCATCAATAAATCATCTTTCCAATCAGTTTCCATTATTTCAGTGTTTCTTCCAGCTTGGAACTGAACCAGATGGATATTTCTTCCCAACCAGAATAGAGGCGGATTACCTGGTGTCCTCCTTTCCATTTATTCTGCTACTGCTATATAGGAAAATGGATTAAAGCTAGAACCACCAAATGCCTCTTTCTTTCCAGGGCCTGGATGGGGAGAAACAGGCTCCAACTCAATCCCCCCAAGACAGAGTGGCTGTGGCTTCTGGCATCCCGATATAGCCAGCTGGTTCCATCGCTGTTTATTGGGGGCGAGTCATTGGCCCACATGGACAGGGCTCGCAACCTGGGTGTCCCCCTGGACTCACGGCTGTCTTTAGAGGAGCATATGACAGCTGTGACCAGGGGACTTTCTATCAGGTCCGCCTGATACGCCAGTTGCGTCCCTTTCTGGATCAGGACTCCCTGCGCACAGTCACTCAAGCACTTGTCACTTCCCGCTTGGACTACTGCAATAGTCTCTACATGGGGCTCCCCTTGGGGTGCACCCAGAGGCTCCAACTGGTCCAGAATGCAGCTGTATGGGGGATTATGGGAGCGACAGGGCGCTCCCACATGACATCTCTCCTGCGCGAGCTGAACTGGCTCCCAGTCTTCCGGGTGTGCTTCAAGGTGTTGGTGACCACCTTTAAAGCGCTCCATGGCTTAGGCCCTGGGTATTTGCGAGACCATCTGCCACCGCCAATAGCCTCCCACCGGCCAGTACGCTCGCACAGAGAAGGCCTCCTCAGGGTGCCGTCGGCCAGACAATGTCGTCTGACGGCCCCCAGGGGGAGAACCTTCTCTGTGGCAGCACCTGCCCTCTGGAATGACCTACCCTCGGAGATACACAAGATATCGGACCTCCAGACTTTTCGTCGGGCCTTAAAACTCATCAATTTCAACTGACTTGATCCCATCCTGTGTTTTAATTCTAATTGATTTTAATTGGGTTGTTTTAAATTGTGGGCTGAAATTATTTAATAATTTTTTAAAAATTATTTTAAATTTTGTATATTATGTTTTACTTTGGCTGTTCACCGCCCTGAGTCCTGTTGGAGAAGAGCGGTATACAAATCGAATAAATACTAATACTAATACTTCGGGTTTGTCTATACCAATTACTCACTGGATTGCTTCCTGAGACCTGAAATGTTCTGTGCCTTTTAATATAGATAGACATGGGTAAATAGGTAAGGTATATAACTAATGTTATCTTGTTCTGAAGTTTTCAAGGCCCCTGGTATCTAATGCTGCTTGACCAGTCCTTAGTAGCTGCTCTGGTTTACCCATGGCTTGTTTTCAAACATCAGTCATTCTGCATTTACCCCTGATAAAACCCCTTTATGGCTGGTGATTGCCACAGAGATAACACATTAAGTCTAGATGTAGTCTCTTGTGTAACTCCAGGATATGTCTGTAGTTCTCTAGACTCGTGTGGCCAAAATGTGAATGTAAATGTTTCTAAGCTCTTTCTTTTATCCAAAAGTCCTTATTTGAAATATATATTCTTGAGAATAATTGCCTATATTTTGTGCAGGCTCATTAACATTCTCTCTCATGAAAATCAGCAGTATCTTCACAGGATGGTCAAAACAGGCAGGAAGCTGGAAGCAATGTGAAGATCCAAACTCTCTCTCTATATATGTGTGTGAGATCAATACATAATCGAATATTGGATTCAATGGTGTCATTTGTACCATGTTGTTTGTTTTGACCATCTCTGTCGATAGTGCTGGTAGGATATTTTACAATAGAATTACCGAGTGAAATTAGGGGAGGAAATGCCAAAATCTGAAATTGAAATCTTTGATAATTATGAGCTTTTATAATGCCGTGTTAAGAAGGCCCAAGTCAGCAGAAATGAATAGATATTTGGGATATTACATGAAATTTTCAGTATTATTCTCAGTATATCACTATTTTAGAATCTTCAACTTTGCAACACCAAGGTTATTGTAGTTCTAGAATATTTAGTTGGGTAATTTAAGTAGAATTGTTTAATGTGATTTTCCAATGTATAACATAGTTTATATTGGTTATGGCAAGCCAGAGAAAAATATATTAAGTGCATTTGGAGAACGGTTTGCCCCTCTTATTTCTATTAGAAGCACTTTGCATAATGATGAGAAATTATGTTATAATGTAACAGCATCCTGTTGTTTCATTTAGATCAATACTTTATGGTGAGGGTGTAAATTTCAGACAAATAGACCTGCTAGGCAAAATACTAATGAAATAAAATTAATTTAGAGCTTAAGAAGAAAAGAAATGTAGAGGAAGGAATGCTTACATCTTCTTAAGAGTGCATTTGCATGTGTTTTGCAAATTTTCTATTTCTTGTTAATATGAAAAAATATAGATACGGATAGTGTCTGGTTTGTTTTTTTTAAGATATGAATTCCACTACGTGTCCTCTTAGCATTCTGCTGAGGTGGTAGTGAACATTTGATATCATTATATAGTCTATTGAAATATTTCAAGTTAACATTACATTGTGCATATGCCACTGCTGACTGACAGACCTTGGTGAAGCATAACTGTTGTTAGGAGCTTTGGCTATCGTGCTAAGAGATATTGGAGTTGCCAATTAGCATGTGGGTCAGATGTTTTCTACCCTAATTTGAGGCGTTCCAAGACAGTTTAGTGCAGTGGTTAAGGCATCAGGCTAAAAACCAGGAGACCATGACTTCTAGTCCCAATTTAAACATGAAGTCAGCTGGATGACTTTGGTCCAGTCATTCTCTCACAACCATAGGAAGGAGGCAATGGCCGACCCAGAGGTGAAATCCAGCAGGTTCTGACAGGTTCTGGACAACAATTTTGAGTAGTTCGGAGAACCGGCAAATACCATCTCTGGCTGGCCCCAGGAGTGGGGAGGGAATGGGGATTTTGCAATATCCTTTTCCCAGGAGGGGAGGGAATGGAGATTTTGCAGTATCCTTCCCCTGCCATGCCCACCAAGCCACACCCACAGAACCAGTAGGGAAAAAAAAATGTATTTCACCCCTTAGCCAGCCATATCTGAAAACTTTTGCCATGAAAGAAACTGCAGAGACTTGTTATCAGTAGTCAATATTAAATTAAAGGCACACATATATACACACAAAGAGATACTGGTTTAGGCCATAACCCCATCCCCTACATATTTCCAAGAGGAAGACCTATATCATTAACTATTGCTTTATAATACAGACCCCTATGGCATGGCTGCTGTAGAAGCTATAGCAGTGTCTTTGCTACATATATAACTCACACATGTTTAGATAGCTTTATCACTGAACACTATTTTATGTTGGTCGACGGCTGAAATCAATGTGCTATTATTATACCACTACCACTAGTACCTCATGTATAAAAATGCATAGCAAATATGTTGTAGAAAAGCATTACAATTATGGAAGAAGAGATGAGGAAACACATGTATCTACATGGAATCTCATTTGGATTCATAGATGCAGGGTTATAACCATTCATTTAGCAATCATTCAAAGTTACAACAGCATTAACGGCATTGAAAAGTAACTTAAAACATATCAAATCTTATTTATGCATATTTTTATTTTATGTATAAGTGAAGAGCATTACTATAATCAAAAAGAAGAATATCTCATACTGGCTTGGATTTGAAGAATTTTTCTTATAATTTACCAAATCTGTATTCTTCTAAATAGGCATTGCTCAGCATATTTATTGAACATTTAACCTTGTATTTCACCCATATATCAAAATATTAATATTTTAAGAAGAGGAATAAGTAACAAACAATATTTAAAATTATCCATTGCCCTCTGGCTTTCTCTTCTAACCCTAATGGAAACTCCAGCAACATTCCATTTCAAAAGTCTAAATCCTTCTTTACCTCTTTCCCAGCTTGTGAAAGGAAATATAGCGAATCTAATGAAGTGAGTAAATAAACTGAACATCCAATCTTCATCTAAAAAAGCAGAGAACAAAGAAGAAATAGAAACTGCTAGAAGTGAATTATTTCCTGCTACGTGGTTGTTGCTCAGTAACAAGAAAATCCCTTCTTTGAAGAGAAAAAGAATACCTTAAACAGGAGAGATTTTGTGGCTGTTGAAATAGGTTTAATTATTGATCAGGCACATTCATGAATGCGGCATAATAATTAAGGAAAGCTTGTTAGCCCTAAAGTCTAAAAATACTGAAGGTGAGGTCCTATGGATTCTAGTGATTGATGAAATGTCACCTACCAGCACAGCACATTTCCTTTCTTGTAATCTCCACCCCACCCCCCAAAAAAATCCTGGTTGGAGATTTTAGGTGGGGTGAGGAGAACAGAGCCATTGTGGTTTCTGATGCTGCTGCTAAAGTTCATCAGGGTATATTAAAGGTTCTAAGCAGGGAAATTGAATTCTAATTCTGAGAACTAAAACTCCATCACACCTGTATTTTTAATGATTCATGTACAGCTCTTTGCAAATTCCAGTCAGAAAAAATAATATGCAGAAAAACAGTCAAGGAGAACTCAGGCCATTTACAGAATAGCTGGAGAATATGCCAAGAGAGGCAGGCAACAAATAGAAGGGATGGAGGGAGGGAGGGAGGGAGGTAGAGACAGAGAGAGGGGGAGAGAGAGAGAGAGAGAGAGAGAGAGATAATATGAGCAGCTTTCTTAGAAAAAGAGCAATCATCAGCCACTTATCCAAACAGGGTGAAGGCAGCAAAATATTTATGTATCCAATGCTCATATCCAGCTAATTAATGTATAAATATCCATGTGATGTTATATTATATCATCGGCAGATTGCTCTTCTAAAAGATTCATATCACCTTCATTCTGCATGAAGATTCTTTACAGATAATCCTCAATTTACAACAGTTCATTTAGTGACCATTCAAAGTTACAATGGCACTGAAAAAAGTGATTTATGATAGTTTTTCACACTTATGACCATTGCAGCATTCCCATAGTCACATGATTAAAATTCAGATGCTGGGCAACTGACTCATATTTATGACCATTGCAGTGTCCAAAGGTCACCTTTTGTGATGTTCTGAAAAGCAAAATCAATGGGGAAGCCAGTTTCACTTGTTACTATTGAACAACTGCAGTGATTCACTTAAACAACTGTGGCAAGAAAGGTCATAAAACGGGACAAAACTCACTTAACAAATGTCTCACTTAACCACAGAAATTTTGGACTCAATTGTGGTCATAAGTCAAGGACTACCTGTATTTGTGGAGATGAATTCTGATGAGTTTTTGACTAGGGTGGTTATGCCAACTCTGATTATTACTGTTTACTTTCTTAAAATGTAGGTAAATTCTTGCTTCTGTTTACATATACTCCTTCCTTCATATATTTCTCTTTATTAACTAAGCTCCCTCCAAACGGAATATGTTGCCCCTGATGACCCACTACAGGAACTATAGTGTTTTCCAAAGGACTGAGGTCATGAAGTTCAGCTCTTCTGTGATCTGAAGCATGATTTCATTTCAAATGATCAAAGCTATCAGATTTGAAGCAGTTCCTTCACTTTAAAGAAATGAACCACTTCATTTTGACTCGCCTAATCAAAGCAGGATAACTCCATTAGAAACCTTTAAGTCAAGACTGTTTCAGCAAGGCTTTGACGTCTGAAAAGTAAGATGGCTTTCCTATAAGGAGATGTTTGAAGTCATGGGATTTTCAGGAGCTTTACTTCAGTTTTAGTTAGTTTGTTATTGTGGAAGTTTTACTAAGATTCTGACTTTTTTAAAGCTGGTTCCTGAATGAGGTGTGTGAGCTGCTCAGAGACAATTATCGATTGGAGTGGTATATAAACCTACTAAGCAAAATCAATCAATCAATAGTGAATTCAGTAAACGTTTCACTCAGGAGAAAAGGAAATGCTTCCATGCATGTGTGTACCCAAAAAGTCTTCTTTTATAATCCAGATCAAGGATCTATAAGGGCATTGCTTCAATGCAGCATTTGGCTTCATTTCTTCAAATTAAAGTGCTGTTTTTGAAGTTCAGCATAACCATGCCTGTAAGCTCACTCTCTCTCTCACACACACACCCCATAGCATTACCCTTAAAAGATTAATTAGGAACCCCATACAGCAGTCTTCAATGCTGTGATGCCTTCTAGATAGTTTAGGTTACAATATTCATTATTCTTGACCGTTGATCATGATGGCTCAGAACAATGTGAGTTGTAGTCCATAATTTTATAAGGTAACAGCTTGGGGAGATATCCATAGATGATGTTTATTTTAGGAAACTTAAATGCTTCTGTTCTTTCCATCCATTTCCCCCAAATGCATAAATATGCTAAGTATACATTGCATTCATTATGCAATTCTGAACCTAGTCTCAGATGTTCTGAGCAAGACGCAAACAAAACACAGCAACTTCAGTTCAGCTCTTTCAGGTATGCTGGTTTATTCGCATCGGCTTCTAGCTCACGCTGCGATTCACTCGGGTGAACGAAATCGGCGCTATGATTCTCTGGTAAACAGCGTTTTAAATAGCCCGCCTGTGAATTGCCTCCGTCCCCTCCTTAAATACCATGCCCCTAGCATCACCACGCCCCTTTCCTTTCTCCACGGGCGTGCTGGGTGGCAGGGAGTGTCGGTGTGCTTCTCCTCGTTGTTCCAGGAAATGCCCTACACCTGGCGCACACGACACCTCCACCCCGCACCCCGCACACAACCGCCTTCACCCAACACCACCATCACCCTGTGTGTGTATGTATGTACGTTGTTCGTTGCCGTCATTGAGCTGTAATGTGTCGAGCGTGCTACGAGGCTTGACAGGCGGCTCCCCTTTCACCAAGGCTCCCTCTGGAAAAGACAAAGAAACACCATTAGCCATCTCTCGCGGTTTCTGTGGGTGTGCTTTATGAAACCGACGTACGAGTGGTTAGCATGTACAACAGTATATGGTATCCAAGAGGCTTCTTCTACCAGATACCCTGTCCATTTCGCTAGATAATACAGTTAGTCTCTTTTGAGCTTAGAATCCAGTATTTCGTCTACTTCATATTGCCCTTCTGTAACCGGACCCAGGCACTCATAGTCTTTCTGGATATGTTTAGCTGGTTTAAGGAGGCTACTGTGAAAGGTAGGGTGAATTTTCCCCAGTAACGGAGGAAGTTTTAACATTACAGTGACTGGATTGATAACCTTGATAACGGGGAAGGGGCCTAGGTATTTTGGGCCTAATTTACGACTGGGGAGTTGCAATTTGATATATTTCGTAGAAAGATACACTATGTCCCCCACTCAGATTGGTGGAGTAGGCTCTCAATGCTTATCAGCCTGGGACTTGTATACAAGGGTTGCCTTATCCAATGCTTCACGGATGTGGGGCCATACTGTGCTTAACATCTCAGCCCATTCCTGGGGCGTTTGTGCAGTCTTTGGTGCTTGGCCTAATTCTGGTATTGCTACAAAGTCCTGTCCCATCGCAATGCGAAAAGGGTTAAGGCCCGTGCTGCTGTGAACAGCATTATTATAGGCCACCTCTGAGAATGGTAGGAGGTGGGACCAATCGTCCTGTTGATATGATACATAACAACGGAGATATTGCTCTATCATTGCATTTGCTCTCTCAGAGGCTCTATTAGTACTGGGATGGAACGCCGAACTAAGTCCTTGTGTTGGCCCTATAGCAGACAGGAAGTTTCTCCAAAAGCGGGCCATAAATTGTACCCCCCTATCAGAAATGATGCAGCCGGTAACTGGTATATATGTAATATAAATAGCTTAGCCAGTTTATGCGCCGAAGGCAAACCTTGGTGTGGAACGAAATGAGCCTGTTTAGAAAACAGATCAATAACCGTCCAGATTACCGTGTGCCCCCTGCTCTCTGGTAAGTCGACTATAAAATCCATCCCTATCTCCTCCCAGGGATAAGTGGGCCTAGCCATTGTCTGTAACAACCGCAACGGCCTCCCCGGCCGGGACTTGGCTTTTGCACAGGTAGAACATGTCTGTGTGTATGTCTCCACGTCTTTCCTCATTTTTGGCCACCAGAATAGCTGTCGGGTTAGATGGAGTGTTTTAAGGAAACTGTAATGCCCTGCTGTTTTGTTATCATGACACTTTTGTAACACCATTCATCGGACCCCCTCTGGAACATACAACCTGCCCCCTTTCCACGGTAGCCATCCCTCTGTGTAAGCAAATGGCTATTTTCATTGAACCATGTATCTGTTAATAGGGCTGTATGTAACACCTCTTTCCATTCCTTTTGGTTTTCCATTGTTGTTGCTATGATAGTCGCACTGCCTAGTCCGCCATTGGGGACTATAGCCTGCACTATTTCTTCTCGTTTGCTATGCAACTGCGGCATGTGGGATAAGACATTGGCCAAAAAGTTCTTACCTCCGGGCACGTGTTTCAGGGTAAAATGGAAATGCTGGAAATAATGTGCCCACCTCACCTGTTTAGGTGACAGCCATCTGGGAATTTGTAATGCTATCAAATTATGATGATCCGTCCAGACTTCAAATGGCACTTGGGCTCCCTCTAGAAGATAGCACCAGGTGAGGAGCGCCCACTGAACAGCGAATGCCTCTTTTTCCCAAATAGCCCACCCCGTTCTCTGGAAGTGAATTTCTTAGACGTGTATGCACATGGGTGTAACTGCTTTTAACTATCAGCTTGTAGAAGCATGGTCCCTACTGCAACGTCACTGGCATCCACCTGTACGATGAATGGTTTTGTTTGATCAGGATGTTGTAGCACTGGTGCTTCAGCAAAACAGCGTTTCAACATCTCGAATGCTGCCTGGCCTTCCAAAGTCCACTCCAGATGTCCTCCGGCCATGGGGGACCCCCTTTGTGTGAAGGAGGTTTGTCAAAGGTAAAGCAATGTGTGTAAATGTTGGAATAAATTGATGATAGAAATTAGCGAATCCAAGGAAGCTTTGTAATTGTCGCCTAGTCGTTGGGGCTTGCCATTCTAAAACACTTTTACTTTCATTGGATCCATCGCTATGCCATTGTTAGAAATACGATAACTCAGATAGTCTAATTCAGTGTGGTGAAACTCGCACTTGGACACCTTAACATATAGGTTTGCTTGTAATAACGGTTTCAATACCTGGTGGACGAGTTGTACGTGTTCCTCCATGGTTTGTGTATATATGAGGATATTGTCCAGATACACTAGAACCCCTCGATACAAAAAATCATGTAATACCTCATTAATGAGCTGCATGAAGACAGTGGGAGCGCCCTGTAACCCAAAGGGCATAACACAGAATTTGAAACTACCCAACGGGCAATTGAACGTGGTCTTCCACTCATCTCCTTGCCTCACATGAACCCTATAATAGGCTTCCCGCAAATCCAGCTTGGTGAAGTACTTCCTGGTAGCCAATGCCGCTAAGAGGTCTTTTATTAGCGGCAGGGGATATAGTGGTTCTACACTAACTGCATTCAAGCCACTGTAGTCGACACATAAACGAAGACCCCCATCCTTTATCTCTCGAAATAAAACCGGGGCGGCCATGTGTGACCGACTGGGCTGTATAAATCCCCTAGCCAGATTTTTATCAATATATTTCCTTAGTTGTCTACCTCCCACGGGGTCATTGCATACATATGTGGCTTCGGCAACTTCACATCGGGTATCAGTTCGATGGCACAGTCCGTCGGCCGGTGGGGAGGTAATGTGTCACATTTCTTCTCATCAGCCACTGATCCCTTGGGACCTATCGTATGGTCTATTCCAATCAGTGACACCTCCTGCTGGTACGATGCCTCAGGTACCGAAGTCGGTTTGGGTCCTGTCGGTAAGCGAAGTTTACGAAAACCCTCCTCCCACCATATAGTGGGCTGCCATTTGTCCAGCCAGGCTAGACCCAATATTACAGGTTCTATCATCGTGTCCACCACTACGAACCGTATGTATTCCCAATGAAGCCCTATCTCTAGTTTCACTAGTTTGGTCATTTGAGTGGCTGAGGTTCCCCTAAGGTGGATCCATCAATTTGTTCGAACGTTATTGGGATTTTCAGGGTTCGTAGCTTGATACCTAGATGGGTGGCTACTGAGCGTCTCATCAGACACCTGATGTACCCGGAATCAATGAGAGCCTTATACTGTACAAGTGGACTACTGCCTAATGGTGTTAAAGCTATTGGGATGAGGAAGGGAAGAATGGGACCACTTACCATTGGGTCGGTTTTCTCATTGTCCTCTTCACTCTCTGACAAAACAACAGGGACTATCCCAGGGTGTATAGAAGTGCCCGTCTCCTTGTTCGTCATGTTATGAGGGCTTTGTCCCAGCTGCGATACGCCTTTGGTCTTCTCTGCAGTTGGTCGACCTCGAAGTTTTTCACTGGACATGGGTGCCCCAGAACTGCCCGGCTGGACCGATGGCAACGGACACTCCAGAGCCCTATGGCCCATTTGGTTACAACGGAAACACCGCAGCATTCGCCGTGTGGAGTCGGTTATCCGAGGGCTGGGCTCCCCCCTTCCTGCCATTCTCTCAAGACCTGGTCTATCAGGTTGATGGTGATTGGAACCTGAGCTGACACCACTTCATACCTGGAATTCATGTAGCTGAACGTCCAAATCGATAGCTGCCTTACACAATTCAGACAGGCGGGGTGGCAGTCCTCGATATACACAGGCCTGCCGCAACTCACGGTCCAATCCAAGATGGAACTGGTGAACCAACATGCATTCAGGCCATCCCCGTACTCTCCCTCCCAACCGCCGGAAGTCCTTCATGTAATCCTTTGCCAGGCAACCCCGTTGTTTTAAAGCCACGAGTTTCCCCTCTGCCACCTGAGTCCTAGTGTCATCTTCAAATCGGACTCTGAGAGCGTCCAGGAATAGTCCAACATCGTTGAGTTCTCGGGCATGGTCATTATGCAAATCCGCCACCCAGTCAGCAGCCTTCCCTGTTAGAGTCGTTGTGATGGCCACCACCATAGACCATTGGGTGGGATACAACCGGCCATAAAGGTCAATATAGCTAAGCACCTGGCTTAGGAAAAGAGCCACCTGATCAGGTTACCATCGAAGGTGGTTTGTAACGGGGGTGGCCCCCATACGGGGTAAGAGCCCCACATCCCCGGCTGCCCGAGCAAGCCATAAGGGGCCTGAATAGGGCCACTATGGGCCCTGGAGCTAGCTGCCTGTCCTGGAGCTGAATGGAGCGATCCAGGCCCCGTGGCTGTTGCTCCCATAGATTGACCCATTGGCCAGGGTGTGGTGGATGGCCACAATGATCCTACCTTCAACTTGGGGCTGGCTAACTGAAACCTCATCTCCTGTCCTGTAGAAGGAGGGCGCCAGCTGGTGTTCAATTCAGTCCCTGTCAACCACGGTCGCCATGACTGTACATCATGGAAGCTAGCATCTCCAAAGCACTCCTGGACTACTTCAAGGGTGGATTGCCCCACTCCCATCGAATAGCTCCACTCTCCATCGTCGTCATCAACCCAATGCCTCTCCCTCCATCGACAAAACCGTTCGCTGTATGGAAGCGACGTTGGGTCCTTGCGAGCATGCGGGGGAGCAACCAAAGTGGGGCTTTGCCACCATTCCCCCAACTCTGACTGGCTGTCCCTACTGCTTGTCAGCCCGACCTCTCTGGGCTCTTCACCCTGACTGCGGCTTCATCTCCGTTCCTTCGGTCGGACCGAGGCTGGCTTTCTTCCAGGGCTTCCTCCGCAGTGAGTGACAGCCCCTCCTCTTCCTCCAGAGCCGGCGAAGCAGTGGCTGCCTCTATGCCCTCCGCCATCCATAGTCCATACAACAGTAAAGGGAGCACCAATTTCTTCTCAGACATTCTGAGCAAGACGCAAGCAAAACACAGCAACTTCAGTTCAGCTCTTTCAGATATGCTGGTTTATTCGTGTAGGCTTCTAGCTCACGTGATTCGCTCGGGTGAGCGAAATTGGCGCTATGATTCTCTGGTAAACAGCGTTTTAAATAGCCTGCCTGTGAATTGCCTCCGTCCCCTCCTTAAATACCATGCCCTGGCTAGCATCACCACGTCCCTCTCCTTTCTCCACGGGCATGCTGGGCAGCGGGGAGTGCCGGCGTGCTTCTCCACATTGTTCTAGGAAACGTCCTACACCCGGCGCACACGATACCTCCACCCCACACCCCGCACACGACCGCCTGCATCCAACACCACCATCACCCTGTGTGTGTATGTACGTCGTTTGTTGCCGTCATCGCGCTGTAGCGTGTCGAGCATGCTGCGAGGCTCGACACCTAGATTTATAAGTTAAGGAGTTAATCCGTCCAAAGTAGATACATTCTAAGATGTGTTAGACTAAAACTCTGAAAACTCTTTTTTTTTTATTGAAAAAGTTTTACATTACATTTTATTTTTTTTTTAAAAAAAACCCTTCCCCATCCCAAACCCCTACCAACCCCCCCTATCCCCCCTATCCCCCCTATCCCTCCCCAACCCCCCCTTGACTTCCGCTATTAAACAAACATCAACATTAACATATTCAACAATTTTTAAAGGTGAGATCCCTCTAAAAAAACAAAAAACAAAAACTATAACCTTATTTTAAAACCAATTTTAACCTTAAGTATTAAAAAAAACAATTTTTTCTTTTAAGCCAATATGTAACAACCATCAAATGTAAAAAACACTCAACTCTTAACAATCTATTTAGAAAAATCTAGTAAAATAATTTTGAGCATCATAAAATTTAAATTTTAACTAGAATTCCCCTATATCAAAATCAGAATCACACAATACATAGTACATTTCTCTTTAACATTTAGTCTAAATATTAAAAATCCAAAATCATCAAATTCAATACATTTCATAATACATTTCTCATTAAAATTAAATCTAAATATTAAAAATATAAATTCAATTACATAAAATATAATAAAAATTAAAAATTATCAGATTCCATACATTTCTCTTTTAAGTTAATTCTAAATATGAAAGATATAAATTCAGTTAAATGCTAATTGAAACTTTTTACTTTGATATTTATTCTTCATGTATTCTACCCATTTCTTCCACTCCCTAGCAAAACCTTCATGGGTCCTTTCTTTTAGGTATGCAGAAATTTTAGCCATCTCTACCAAACTAGACATCTTCAATATCCATTCCTCTATAGTAGGTACACTATCTTTTTCCAATATTGACCTATCAATAATCTAGCTGCGGTAAGCATATGTAAAATTAATCTAGTATCAGTTACTGAACAACCCTTAACTATTCCCAACAAAAAAAACTGAGGAGAAAATTCCAACTTCTTCTTCAAGATGTTCTGCATTACCCACCATAATTTGATCCAAAATGCTTTCAATTTTCTACACGTCCACCAAATATGAAAATATGTTGCATCCAAACAATCACACCTCCAACATTTAGGTTGAACATTTGGATACATACATGATAACTTTTTGGGATCTAAATGCCATCTGTAAAACATCTTATAAAAATTTTCCCTCAAATTCTGTGCTTGTGTAAATTTAACATTCTGGACCCAAATCTTTTCCCATGTTTCCAACATTACTGGTTCTGCAAAATTCTGTGCCCACTTTATCATACAGTCTTTAACTAATTCACCCTCTGAATCTCTTTCTAACAATAAATTATACACTCGTTTAATATGCATCGGCCCTTTACATTTCATCTGGGTCACCAAATCTTCTTCATGTAACATTAATCCAATTTTCTGATCTTCTCTCCATCTTGCTTGAAGTTGAAAATACTGCATCCAAGTTAGATTCACTCCTTCTTCCAACAGGATATCCAAAGATTTCAAACGCCATCTGCCCCCATCATTAAAGAGTATCTCTTTATACAACAACCCCCCGAGTGACTTTATATTTGGCATAATATGCCCAAGATCCAACCACAAAGGTATTTTGTAATCCAATTGAAGCTGGTGCTTCTTCCAAACTCTCAGCAAAGCATGTCTTAAAATATGCCTATTAAATACACTGTCTCTCTTATCTTCAAAAAATAGATATGCATGCCATCCAAATTGCAAATCATGGCCTTCAATATTCAAAATTTCTCTTTTAGTTGTTCCAATCCAATCTCCAACTTGTGTCAACACTGCAGCTTCATAATATAAACGTAGGTTTGGAACTTTAAGGCCGCCTCTTTCATGAGCATCTTGCATAATCTTAAGTTTAACTCTGGGTTTTTTCCCATTCCAAATAAATTTATTTAAACCTGCTTGCCATTCCATCAAAAACTTATCATTTTAAGCACCGGAATCATTTGAAACAGAAACAGAAATCTAGGTAGAACGTTCATCTTAACAGCTGCTATTCTACCCAACAAGGATAGTTGCAGCTTCTTCCATGTATCAAGATCCTTTTGAATCTTATGCCAAAGTTCTTCATAATTGTTTTGAAAAAGTTTTATATTGGATGCTGCAACTTGAACCCCTAGATATTTCACCTTTGTAACTATTTCAAAGCCTGCCACCCTTTCAAGTTCATTCCTTTGTGGTTCCAACATATTTTTAACTATCATCTTAGTCTTTTTCTGGTTCAGGCTAAAACCTGAAACCAGGCCATATTCCTCTATAATGTTTTTCATCTGGATGATTGATTCCAAAGGTCGTGTTAGGGTAACAACCAGATCATCTGCGAATGCCCTTGTTCTGTAATCTATTTGCCTTACAACTATTCCCTTCAATTTGTCCGAGTCCCGTAGAGCATTCAACAGCACTTCCAAGGTCAAGATAAACAATAATGGAGATAATGGACAGCCTTGTCTTGTTCCTTTCTGTATGTTGAAATTGGTAGTCAAACTGCCATTAATAATAATTTGTGCCGTCTGTTCTTGATAAATTGCTGAAATCGCTTGTATAAACTGTGGCCCAAAATCCATTTTATGCAAGATCTTTTTTAGAAAGTCCCAGTTGACTCGATCAAAGGCTTTCTCCGCGTCCAAAAACACCAGCACCGCAGAGATCTCTTTCTTTTCCTCAAGATATTCCAATAAATCAATGAGTTGCCTGACATTGTCTTTCATATATCTGCCTTCTATAAAACCTGCTTGGTCTTCATGAATCACATTTTGAATAACTGGCATCAATCTGTTGGCTAATACTTTAGCATAAATTTTGTAATCCGTGTTTAGGAGAGATATTGGTCTAAAATTTTCAGGTTTATCAGATTCTTCTTCTTTGGGTATCAGTGAAATAAAGGCCGTCTTCCACGAGGGGGGAATTTTACCTCCCTGCTGAATTTTACAAAACAAGTCCTTAAGATGCCCTACCAATTCCTCTTGTAGAGTCTTATAATATACTGCCGTCAGACCATCTGTCCCAGGAGCTTTAGCTGATTTCAATTGTTTTATTGCATATAAGATCTCTTCTGATGTTATAGGTCGATTCAATCTATCACTCTGTGTACTTGAAATTTTTGTAACTCTCTTCTTCTGCAGATATTCATCGATAAAATCCTCTTTAATTTTATCAGCTTGGTATAATTTAGAATAATAAGCTAAAAAGGCTTGGTGTACTAAATTTTGCTGATGCACTTGTTTCCCTTTGTACTCAATAGTATTTATTATACGAGAACTTTGTTTTTTTCTCAGAGTATAAGCCAACCATCTGCCAGGCTTGTTAGCATTACAAAAGGTGTTATGTTTAGCATATTGGAGATTAGTTGCTGTTTGGTCCGCCATCAATATTTGAAATTGATCTTTCAAGAGCTTTAACGTTAGTTGTACCTTTTCATCAGTCGGATTCTTAATAAGCAGTTGCTCTTTCTCCTTTATCTCTATCTCCAGATCTATTCTTGACTTCTGACATATTGATCTATATCTAGAGTTCATATGAATCAGTACACCCCTCATATAAGCCTTGCATGCATCCCATACTATCTCAATGGGTGTACCTTTATTCAAATTAATATCAAAAAATTCTTTAACATGTTTCTTTAGGTCCATAATATGCTTTTCATGTCTAAATAAATTTTCATTCATACGCCAAGATCTTCTTTCTCTCTTGCCCAAATTTATCTCCATCCACACCGGGCTATGGTCCATTAAAGTTCTAGGAAATATTTTTGTCTTAGTCGCTATAGTAAGTAAATCAGTAGTGGCCAACATGAAATCAATTCTCGAAAAAGATTTATGTCTATCAGAAAAAAAAGTAAAATCCAATTCCTTAGGATGATGAATTCTCCAAACATCCTTCAACTCCAATTCTTCTTTCAATGAAAAAAAAGTCGATGGTAACTTATTCCCTTTCTTGGCAAGCGTCTTTTTATCAAGCATTACATCAATCACCCCATTCCAGTCACCCATAATCAAAAAAGACTTATAATTCCACTGCAATATTTTATCGTTCAACATTTTATAAAAACTTTCCTGCTGCTGGTTCGGGGCATAAATGCCAATTAACAGTATCGAGACATTCTGTACATTTATTTCAACTGCGATATATCTCCCCTCATCATCCGCTTCTATAAGTTTAGCTGGTATTTTTTTGGAAATGTAGAATACAAGTCCATTCCTTTTAACCGAACTGGAAGATATAAAATGTGATCCAATTTTTGAAATTAAGAATTTCTGGTCCTGGGTTCTAATATGGGTTTCCTGCAGACAAACAACATCATTATTATATTGCTTCAAGTAATGAAATATTTTTCTTCTTTTCTGTGGTGAGTTCAAACCATTCACGTTCCATGATAAAAATCTAAGTGTCATTCTGAAAGTGGATGAAGCCCTTTAAGCATTTGACGAAGACTCTCACCAACCGCCGATGTCTTCGGTCTTGCTCCTCCCACAGCTTCAGAGTATAATTTTTTGCCCTTTGTTCCATTCTCCTCCTGTGGTATCTTCCCCTGCTGTGTCTCCAATCTTTGCTTTCCTGCAGCTCGAGTTATGCGTTGATCCTTAGGTTCTTGCATCAGTAAGTCCAAATCAGGCTCCACCTCTCTTGTAGCTCTAGATTGCTTTGGTTTAACCTCAAGAAATTCTATTAACGAGTCCTCTGAAAAACCTCCTACCGCACCTAAAACTTCCTCCCTTGGAGCATCTTGATTAGCCTGTCCTTCTTTTGATAAAGTTACACCTTGCATCCCCTCTTCAAGAGCCTTCTCAGCTGAAGTATCTTCAATAGGTAAAAGTGTAGAAGAGCGAGGTGATATCAAAATTTTTTTCAAAATATTGTTATAGAACTGTTCCGCCTTCGCCACAGAATTAATACGATATCTTACATCCTCATGTCGTAAAATGATACCAACAGGAACATCCCACCTAAATGGGATCTGACGCTTTTTCAACTCATTTACAAGAAAACCAAAATCTTTCCGGTCCCTTAACATCTTTGGTGGTAACTCTTTATAAACACCAATTTGGTTGCCATCATGTTGCACCGTAGTATGAAAAGAACTCTGCAAAATGTCATTTCTCAATTTCCTCTCAGTAAAGTAAATCACCACATCTCTTGGCAAGTTCCTCTGTTTCGCTATACGTGAGTTAGCTCTGTACAGCTTGTCAATTCTATTATCAATCACATCTGGTTCAGCTTTCAAAATCTTCGCCAACACCTCCACACAAGTTGCCCTCAGATTTTCTCTATTATTCTCCCTTAAGCCTCTTAATCTTATGGCATACTCCATATTCCGGAATTGTAACATCGTAATCTCATCTTCAAGCCTCTGGTTCTGCACCCCCACCTTAAACATCTGTTCCTTTACTTCTTTTTTGTTAGCTTCCACTTCAGAATTTAAATCCTCCACTTTTTTCTCAACAACCAGTAGGGCATCAGTGAGAGCTGTAGCTACTTTAGTTACACTCTGATGTAATCCTTCAGTTTTTTCCTCCACCAGCTCCTTCACTTCCCCCACCATCATTTTCATTTCCTTTTGATTTTTGCCCATCCTTTCATCCATTTTGTTCATTTGGCCAGAAAGCTCTCCCAAAGTTTTGTGTATATTTAATATAAATGCTTTCAAGTCCTCTGTCTCGCTGTCCTGTGACTGTTTTGGCTGTTTTGAGGCTGACACTGACTTTTCCTTGATCTGGTGTGGGGGAGAATCCCCCCCCCCGTTTTCTTTGAAGCCATACCTGAACAGGATTTAAATCTTTGAAAAAAAGAAAAAAATCTTCCTCCTTTTCCTGTCCTCCCCAGTTTTACAGAAAAGGAGTAAGTAAACTCAGTACAATTACAGGCAGGCTCACTTTCCCTTTCTTGCTCGCTTTCTTCTTCCGCTTTCACTGACTCAGCTTTAATCAGCCGCCATTTTCAAACACTTTACGCTGATACAGCTTACTTTTTCAAAGTTAAAAAAAGTCCACTTAGGAACAATGCACTTATCAGAAAGAATTCCAAGTCTCACCAAACTAGTTGTTAAGTATTTGAAGGTAAGCTTCATCCGTTGGAGTTGCCTCCCCGTCTTGTTCTGGCTTGCAGAAGTCCCGCGCCGCTCGGAGGTCCAGCAGCTTGGAGAGGGAGCCCAAACACGAAGCGCTTACCAGGGCGCAAGAGACCACCCTGGTTGCACTTCTGGGGCTCAGCCTGGAACTGCCCACTCTAACTCCCCCTTATTTCAAAGGGGGAGCTTTCCGAGTCGCTTTTTAGGCAAAAAAGCGGCTCTACGGGCGGCGGGGGCGGCGGCTGAACGAGCGAGCCGCCCAGCGACGAGGAGATCGCCAACCGGAAGTCAAAAACTCTGAAAACTCTTATCTGGATATGCTGTCTGGGATAATAGAAGTGGCTATGTACTGCATCTGGAAGAAATTATGTTTTGTTCTAGAGGAAATTATGTATGTATATGCAATATATGCTGCATTGTACATACATTAAAAAACTAGAGCTTTTTAAAATTATTACTATTTGTATTTCTATGCCGCCCAACTCTCCGAGGACTCTCGGGTGGCTTGAACAAGTATTCTGGTATATTAGTAAAAACTGAAATAGATTGATGTTTAGGTGGATGCATGATTGAATGTGCCAATCTGTCAATAGAGGAAGTGAAGAACCTGGCATCTTCCAAATTCCATTGCCCATCCTGGCCCAGATTGATGAAAGAGCCAAAAAAATGTCTACTAGAAGTATTGCAAGATATATACTGGAGTGAAATTAGTATACTGTTGAAATAGTTTCAGATCAGTTTTAAACTTTTAATTATAACAAATCTGGACCAGGTAAAACAGGACCTGTTGATCTGTTAGAGAAAAAAAGTGCTTTTTAATTTGTCAGCTTAAATGGCTTTTATTTTTCCTTAAGCTACCTTGAGCTCCTGAAATTTCAATAGTTTATTGAGTTTTTGTGCACTTTAATAATGCATGATATTGTATTATAGTGTATGGTTTATTCTCTTTCCTGCTTAATTTTTGTTTATGAATATTAAAACATCCATTCATTTTTTACTATGACCTGAGGGACACCCTCGGCTTACTTTTTGCAATGCTTGCCCCAAACGTGACCTTGCAGATAAAATACTCAAATGCTTTGGGAATTGTGTAGTAATTCAAAAAAGCAGGAAAATAACTAGATTTTCTGGAACACAACCTTTTTAAACACATTGGTTTTGAATACGGCTTACTTGTTTTTCAGTGTAAAAAGGCTAATACAACTGAACTGTATGACCAGAAGTTTAAATCAATTTATCTGTTTATTCTCAAGAAGCTTGCTTGTTATGCGTTTCAAAAGCAATAGAAGATGATTCACCAGGTAGGTAGCTGCTTCATAGAAAATGCATTTCTTTTATTGTATTTCCCAATAAAAGAGATACATTCAAAACATTAGACAAGTAATTAGCACTAGGGCCCACATTTGATACTTGAACAAAATAACAAACGCCCTTTGTACATTTCAAAACAAAATGAATGTCACAGTTTAAGTTGTGTTAAAAAATTAATACTGAAATTAGTTTCCACAGAATCAGTACATTACATTAAAACTATGTATTCTTGTTCTAAAGTTTCTAACAAGAAACTTAAGGAGATGCTAGCATCCCAGAAACTTTAGTTCAAGAATACACAGTTTTAATGTAATGTACTGATTCTGTGGAAACTAATTTCAGTATTGTTAGGAAATGGTTATTGCCTAATTGGTTAGCCAGGAAATATATAAGCCAACATTATATGTTTGTATTATGTGAATGTATTATGTAGCTTTAAGAATTGTGCTGAGTCATTCTGCATCCTGATTGGCTGAGCTCTGTAGCCAATGTATTTAAGGAGAGTTAAATTATAGTTAGTGTACACCATTTTCTGCTGCTGCTATGCTGTAACTGCTATGCTGTAACTCTTTTTGGTCTCTCTATGGTCAACTGTTTGATCATGATTATTTATTTACTGCTTTGTGATATTTATTGAACTGTTTTTATATTGTTCCTGATTGTTCCTTGTATTTTTCTACAAACTGGTAAGAAGATTTTATATCCCTGGATTAATCTTATATTGCACTTTATATGGCTAAGACTTGGATTGTTAAAGGACTATGATTTTGCTTTCCCCTAAAAGTAAAATACTATAAAACCCAGTTTGTCTGTATGTTATTCACAATTATTCTCAAAACTGTTTTGGTGCGTAAAACTCTAACGGTACTTTACTTTATAAGCCACAACTTTGGGTGTAACTCAAAAATATCCTTAACAAGTATCTTGTACTAAAGTTTCTGGTGTGTGTGTGTGTGTGTGTGTGTGTGTGTGTGTGTTGAACATGCTTCATGCTCCTCCCGCCTCTTATTTTCCCTCAACCCTGTGAGATGAATTGTACTGAGAGAGAGAGAGTGACTGCCCAAAGTCACCAAGCTGGGTTTCATGACTGAGGTGGGACTAGAATCATAGTCTCTAGTTGCCAGCCTGGTGCCTTAACCATTTCTATTCCTGTAAGCTCCTGATATGAAGTATTTTCAAAAGCTTCAAAAGCCAAGAGAAAAATGGAGCCATCTTTTATGTACTTTAAAAGTTCTAAGTTTAAAATTCAAAGTATTTTATTTTCGTAAAGTCTTATAACTTGTGTAAGTCTTATAGTCTTATAACTTTATAAAATTGTATAATATTGATTCTTATAAATTGTGTAATATTATGTTTGACCAATTTTATCACTTACATCTGAGGTTAAGCTTGTTTTGTCATTGGTTCAAACTAGGCTTCAGTTTTCAAATTCTCTACTTAAAGAGATCACCACATTTTGAAACAAGAAAATTAAGTAAAAATAAATATTCTTCAGGGAAAAAAAGGGCAAAGAATTTTTACTACTAGTTATGCTTTGAAGTCTAGCACCATAGTCAAGCAAGTAGGTAATTTGTTTGACTTACATTTTTATTTTATGCAGTGTCTAAATCTAATTTCCAAAGTAGCGTATGTGTATATTAAATTCAATTCAGATTAAGTAGATTTAGTTTAAGCCTCCCCCCATCCCAAATCAATGGATAAATGTATTACATCTAACTTAAGACTCAATTATTCTACCTTGTGCTTTACTAAAATGCATTTATTAAGTCTCTCCATTAATCTTAATGTCTACTTTATTGCAGTCTGATCATAGGTGTTTGCAGAGAGGCAAGTGACAAAATATGTGCTATATTGCTGCATTGCAAACTTGTATTAAATACTTGTATGTGGCATTATGAAAAGTACCAGATTGCAGAGGGTGTAGTGTTGTTTTTTTTATCATAATGCACATTTTGTCAATCTGGCATGATGAAGAATGGACACCTAGTCTGTATAGGCCAGTTTAAGAAGTTATTAACCTGAGATCCATGGACAGATTTCAAGGTAAAAATATGTTATTTTTACACACACACACACACACACATATCCATGTGATATCCATTTGTTCTTTTTGATAACTGGGACCCATTTATTATCAGACTCTCAAAGTGGTACAAAAAGGTGAAAAAGCTCTACTTTAGGAAATGGATATCACTGTAGAGGTATGACTGGTGTGTGCCTGCATATGTATATAAAAAAGTGAATACAATGGTAATAAATATTTGACAGAAACCCAACTTTTTCCTTATCTGTGTTGATGATTGTTTATCTACGAAGGGGTTGGACTTCAATTGCACAATGTTTCCACTACCTTGCTTTTGTAACTCTATATCTGCAATGTTTATGGAATACACTTTCCTCTATTTTTTTTATCACAATAGAACCTTGAAGGATAGGTTGGGTTGTGAGATGGTGACCAGGCCAAAATCATCAGTATGTTCCACAGTTAACAAGAGGTATTAAACCTATTGTCTGATCCCAATCTTATATTCTGAGTGACACTAGTACTAAAACACCTACTTGATAGCAAGAACAGACATCTTAAAACATTCCAGAAATTCTAGAGCAGTGCTTCTCATCACTAACAACTTTAATATGTGTTGACTTCAGTTCATAAGATTCACAGCAACCATGCTGGTGAGAGAATTCTAGGAATTGGAGTCCACAGATCTTAATGATGCCAAGATTAAATGAAAACATTTTTATTTGAACAAGCTGGGCTGGCTTAACCTCCTTTATTTTGGGTTTTTAAATTTTATAATTATAATTGGATTTTTAAACTGTTGAGCCAAATTATTTAATTTGTTTTAATGATTTTTTAACTTTTGTATTTATTGTATCTTATTCTGGCTGTTCACGGCCCTCAGTCCCATCCGGGAGTAGGGCAGTATATAAGTTAATTAATTAATTAATTAAATAAATAAATAAATAAAATTAATTGGCAAGTTTAATTGGAAAAAAAAATATTCTAGAGCATCTCCCTTAGGCCCAGTTAGCATGCCTCATGTTTAGGTGCTGAAGAGTTATAGTCGCATTACAAGGATCACCCTAACTGCCTATTCCTTCTAATGTTGTCTCTGAATCACAGAGATAATACCCAGAACAGATGAAAAATTAATCTGATCTGCAATATAAAGAAAGACATTTTTTCTCTCTCTTGTATTGCAATTTGCATTATTTTGAAAACTTTGAATAGTTTTTTTTGCTGAGAAATTCCTTTGGTTTCACCACCAATTAAAATGCATCAATATTTGATGCTTTAAAAACCAGTGAATTAAATACATGTGTGTGGGGGGGAGGGGTAGTACATAACTGCCAAAGATGCAGATGGATGAATGTAAATTGAAGTTACTTTGGATACTTTTAGCAGTCAGCTTATACTATGCTTGGCTGAAATAAATGAAAGAAGCTGACATCGTCAGTTCTAAACCTTTTTATCCCGCTATTAAGTATGGTAGAATCTTCCATATGAATATAGCAGTGGCCTAAATTGCTGGAGCTCTTCCCTTTTCCATAAATAAATAATGATCAAACATAAAATATATATACAATGGTTGAAATGTATTTGAATATTAGTAGCTCGGGTTGGTAGTTAGGCTGTTGCCAAGCTCCGAGCTTGACAATTCAGTTGCAAACGTTCATCACCATTCTAGGAGACATTGTCATTGTGCTTTGAATTGTGTTCATCTGACAGAACACTGGCCTTTAAATACCATTTTATGTGATGCAAATTAGTGTGGATGTCATTTGTTTGGCTACTTCTGAGTCATGGTCTGATTTCAGATTGTTTGATTGGCTGACTGTTGTTACTGAGGCATGGTCTTTGGTTTTAAGTACCATCTGTATAATGTAAATTAGTATTGTTTGTTCAGATACTTCTGAGTCATGGTCTTATTTTGTACTGTTTGATTGGCTGATAGTTGTTACTGAGATGTGGTCCAATTTCTTATGAGCTGATGGGTTATGATTTTTGTTGTTGTGTAGTGGGGTGCCTGTTGTTTGTTTTAAATGATATCTTCAGGATTGTGGTTGATGCAGTTCTTTCGTTCTCAGCAATTGGTAGACTGGATTGATGTCAAGATGTCTTTTTATTGACTTATTGGTGGAAAACCAGGCTTCAAGGAATTCTCTTTCTCTCCTTGATTTCGCTTGGGTTACAAGTGTAGTCCCGGTTATATCAAATTTGTGTCCTTCTAAATCTTTGTGGACAGACATGATAGACAATGGTTAAAAAAGAATGTGTGAACATGGCCAATACTGTGCCCTTCTAATAATTCTTGTTAGAACAGTTCTCCTAAACATCCTTAAACAGAAATAGGAATTTGTCTTAATTAAACCTATATTATCATTGGGTAGACACAAAGGTGGCCGGTTGCCAATTGATTAAATCTTCATTGAGAATTATCTTGCTACTAAGAATGTTTTCTTTTTTAAATGTTTACCACTTTAGTCAGCTTTACATTCATGAGTCTACTGATCTATAGAAAAAAACCCCAACTGATTCCAATAGCTCTATTCATATGAATATATAATTTCATGTTGTTTCTGTTATCTTTTTTAAAAATATGGAATCTAGGAGTTTTCATGGAATATTTCCTGAAAAAGGAGGCAAATGTGGTGGTCTTCAAATTGATACATAATATACAGCATATACATGAGGTAATATTACAGTAGGTAAATGCTGGCATGCATTTGCATCCTTTGAAGTTTCAGTAGGTTACAGAGTCATGACAGATACAACCCAACCCAAGATACTGATGGTCTTGGCCCTTGGCCCTATTGGTCTTCTCATTGTTCCTGTCGCCCATCCCCTCGCACTTGTGACTGCATGATTGTAACTTTGTTGCTTATATCCTTGTGATTTATATTGATATGGATTGTTTCCTAGTATGATTTGATTGCTTATTGTACCTTATGACTGTCACAGGGTGTTGTGCCTTGTGATTCTTTCTGAGTGTATCTTGTCTTTTTATGAATACTGAGAGCACATGCACCAAAGACAAATTCCTTGTGTGCCCAATCACACTTGGCCAATAAAGCTATTCTATTCTATTCTATTCTATTCTATTCTATTCTATTCTATTCTATTCTATTCTATTCTATTCTATTCTATTCTATTCTATTCTATTCTATTCTATTCTATGTAGAATGGAATAGTGAACATAGAAGGTTTATACTTTACATCAGGCAGGTACTATTGAGTTTCAAGAGCACTTTCCAAATGCACCGGTGGGTCTCTCTGATCACTGTATGATTCATTTTGTCTCTGTCTATAAGTAGAAAATTAAAATACAAAACCTGTGGTAAAAATAGTAAAGAACTGGACTGAGGAGGTGAAATTAAAGTTACAGGCTTGCTTTTGATTGCACAGACGAGTTTTTTGAAGCTGCTTCAGTGGATTTGGATGAACTCACTGATACTGTGACATCATATGTTAGGTTTTGTGAGAACTTGCGTGTGCCTACCAAAAGTTTGCACATATTGAGTTTGAATTATTAAGTCTGTCATCTGCACTTTGATAACTGTCTAGTTTGGCACAGCAAGTAAGCAAGATAGATACAGACTCCAACAGATAGTTAGAACTGCAGAAAAAACAATTGCAACCAGCCTGCCTTCCACTGAAGATCTGTATATTCAGTAAGTCAGAAAGAGGAGAGAGAAAGTATCTATAGATGTCTCATATCATGGATGTCAACTGTTTCAATTCCTCCCCTCAGGCTGCTGCTATACTATAGGGCAGGTGTGTCAAACTCACGTTGTCATGGCAGCATCATGTGACATATCAGGACTTTTTTCTGCTTTGCTAAACTGGACTTGGGCATAACCAGCATGTGATGAATCCGGCCTGCTGGACCAGCAGTTTGACAGCCCTGCTATAGGGCTTTGCATGCTAAAACATCTAGACACAAGGACAATTTTTTTCCCTTGGGTCATCATAATACTCCTAGTATTATATACTAATACTCCCAGTATTGTTTTATGTCTAAGTATATTTACTCATGTTGTGTGGTGGTAACATTATTATTTACTTTATTCTTTAAACATGAAACTCAGTCAACTGAACATTCAAAAATGCACCATAAATACCATTTACTGGTGCTAATGGTTGATACGGGTTGCTGCCAGCATCCTAGGTATCAACCAAGTACCTTCTTAAAATGTACAATGTTCCAAGTAGTGCAGTTTTTTGCAATTCCACTGGTGTTATTGCAGGAAGCTGCAATTTGTTGATGCATCTTATAAAATTCTTGGACATGGTACCAAGTACCCTGATGATAATGGGTATCACTATGATATATTTCATCCATAGCTGTGTAGTTTCGATGGCCAGGTTGCGATATTTCATGATCTTTTCCAGTTCTTTTTTCTTCAACTCTGGCAACTCCTGGTACTGCAATGTCAATAAATTATACGCTTTGGTTTTCGACAACTGTGATATCTGGCATGTTGTGTTCCAAATGATCCATCTGTTCTTGTTGTTGTTGCTATTATTATTATTATTATTATTATTATTATTATTATTATTATTATCCTTCTCATATTCTCTACTGTCCCTTCTTATTGGTATCATATTATGATTATTATTCTGTTACTTCGCATGTACAATTGAAAACTTCTGCACCAGAGACAAATTCCTTGTGTGTCTGATCACACTTGGCCAAAATAAAGCATTGTATTGTATTTCCAACTCTGTGTCTGTTTCTAAAGAACTGCTGTAAGAGTGCTTGGTTGTTCCATGAAGATTTATCTTTTCCCACTGCTTCCTTCTCAGTCTCTCCTGGAGCAAGATGCTGACATCAGAGTAGATTTCAGGAACACCTGTTTGCTCTGGAAGGGTTCCTATGGATCGACTCTACTCAGAGTGTTAGGCTTTTCATCAGGAAACAGAGTAAGAGGTATGTTTCTTTCAGAATCAATAAAATCACTCAAAAGCCTGAAGTAATATTGAGTGAAATGAAAATACAATTATGCACATGAGCAGGCTTCCTTTAAAGATCAGGATTGTAAGTACAGTTTGAATAATTATCTAAAAACAGGATTTTTAAGGTGGGTGGTGGGACAGGTTGTTATGTAATGTGCTGTCTGCACTCTGTTTTTCAAACCCTTCAGGGATAGCTCCAAGAGGGAACAATAGGTTTCCTGAAACAAAAGATAGAGCATAAAATCTAAGAGAATTGGGCAGGATAAGTAATATAGAAATAATCAAAGAGAGGTTTTAAAGAGCTCCAAGCAGAATGCTCTAAATATGGCAAATGAGCTTTAAAATAATAATAAAAAGTCTTCACACATGGACATAATGCAAACCTCACATATATATTAAAGGAATATCAGCTGGAAATGGCTGATCATAAAAGAAGACCTGAAGTTTTGAACTTTTTGTTTTATGAAATTTCAGGGTTTCAGATTGAAAAATTGTATAAAAGCATATTTTGATCCTATTTAGATACACCTGTTAGACTATTGAAACCTTAGGCTATTTTAGTTATATATTGATGGATTGTTATGATGCATGAAGTTCTTTTTTAAAAAATGAAGAACATAACCAAATATTTCACTTTATTAAGCGTAGCATTAAACTCATCTAATCTCACTTTGTACTATGTTGAAACATTACTTGATGTTCTGTCCCCGTCTCACACACACACACCCACAGACAGTCAATAGAGAAATAAACTAGCTGACAAAAGTTTTGCTGATAGCAGAACTGGCAGCAACCCAGTGGCTGTCTGCCAAAAGTCTTTTACTTATGAAGGGAGGGTTTTTCAAAGCCAACACACAACAGATAGGCAAAAAGTCCAGCAATGCAGAGAGGTTTGTTCAATATCAGTTTTTGCTCTTGAATGGCCCATACCCCCATTTATACCCTAAGGGGTGTGGTCCAGTGACTCAGCCTAATCCCTGGCACGCCTCTTCCTCTGCTGTGTGCTCTTATCTCTGTGATGCTGTCAAGGGTCCAGCCAAGACTCATCTTCCTCATTACTGTCCACCTGTGGCTGTGTGAGCGTGCTTGGCTCTGGGCCTATCTCTTGGCCTTCGGTGTCCTCCAGAGGCATTGCCAGAGAGGAGGGTCCTGGAGAAGAAGGGCTTGCCAACTCCTCTCCTTCACTTTCGGAGTCCTCTCCTGCTGATAATCCAGGCTCAGGGAATGGAGCCACAACACTTATTGTAACATTTATAATCCAAGCTTCCAGAAATATTACTTAATAGATTTTTTTTTTTAAAAAAATCAATTTCTAACAAACTACATAGGTGCAATTCAGGGGTGAAATCTGCAGGTTCTGGCAGGTTCTGGAGAACCGGTAGCAGAAATTTTGAGCAGTTCAGAGAATCAACAAATACCAGCTCTGGCTGGCTCCAGAGTGGGATGGAATGGGGATTTTGCAATATCCTTCCCCCAGGAGTGGGTTGAGAATGGAGATTTTGCAGTATCCTTCCCCTGGAGTGGGGTGGGAATGGAGATTTTGCAGTATCCTTCCCCTGCCATGCCCACCAAGCCACATCACGCCCACCAAGCCATGCCCACAGAACCGGTAGTAAAAAAAATTGGATTTCACCACTGGTACAATTCTATTAGTCCCAAATCTATAATATAACAAAATGTATTATACAGAATGTATTAAAAACAAATTTTGAATAATCTTTGGAGTATAAAAGACCTAAACCTTTCTTCTACCAGCAGAAGAAAGAACTGGGGCAACTGACTTTATTATAAGAAATAAAGTTTTCTGAGTGATTCACCTGAAATAAAAATGACTCAGCTTGAAAACTCTGGTAAAACAATTTGCGATAGATACGGCAAAAATTTCAAAAATAAAAAATCTTCAAAATGTAGTGACCTAACTCCAAGAACATTGAATTAGAAATAATTCATGTTTCTAAATGTTCTATATACCAGAGAACTAGATTAGTCTATATTAGTTTTCATGGAAAAATGCAAATGTGAGATGTTTCACCGTAGCCAGAAAGTAAGCTTTAAATTGAAGCTGCTTATATTTTAAGTTTCTTTTTTCACTTAGCTAATTCTTATTAGCTTATTCCCATGCATGTGATAATCTTGAGATCTATTGTATTGTATTGTATCTTCCATTTGTTACAGCAAGAGGAGAGACTTCTTGAAGGAAAAGGAAAGGTATTTTTATTTCAGATCTCTTTTCAGATTTTCTGAACAGTTGTTTAATAAAGCAAACAGGAACATATACCATACTAAGAGGTTGACAGAAATATTTATTTATTTATTTTTAGGGGAATAAGTAAATTTGGCTTGAGTGGATGGGGGAGTTTAAAAGCTACAATTCAGTCCACAAGAAGTGGTGTGGGTAACAATGAGTGATCCCCAGATTTCTTAAATGATGCCCCTTCTCTGCGAGCTGAACTGGTTTCCTGTAGGTTTCCAAGTGAAATTCAAGTGCTGATTATTACCTATAAAGTTCTTCATGGCATAGCATCAGGTTACTTATTACCTTTTGCCAATGGTATGCACCCATCACTTGCTCTGACAGAGTACCTTCTTTGAGACGGTGTCATCTTTTGGCACTTAAGAGATACGCAGAAATAATCCCTCCTCTTCCAACATAAAACTGGTGTCAGCTGTGTGAGGTAGACTAGACATTGGATAGTCTAGATGACCAGATCAGCTAATATAACAGGATCTCACAATAATAAATATCCTTCTTTTCCTCCTTTTTTAAAAAAAATCTTCATGGGAATATGGGGCATGTCTGTTGGAGATACTTTTCCATTGCTCCCTACTTGTTTGAGCTTCTGCAATGTTTATCTGCTCATTGCCTTTGTAATGGACTTCTTCCTTCTCTGTCAAGGTCATTGTCACTACCCTTTACAGGGTAGTGACAATGACCTTTGTCACTACCCTTTACAGGGTCTTTAGAAAGGTGGGGATGGAAATCTTGTTCTTTTCTTCTTTAGATCAGAATTGTCAAGGCTCACATTAGAAGAAGTGCAATGCCTTTGAATCTCTGGTCAATATATTCCTTTTTAATTGTTATTGGTTATCAGTTATTTTTCTTCATCAGTTATTATACACTGACCAGGTTATATTGCTCAAATCATGTGACTATGTAAGCATCTTAAATAAATAAATATATGGGTCCCAATAATAAAGGAGGGGGGGTGTTAATTGGAAACTGGCATAAAGCAATCTAAATGTAAACTCCTTTTAATCCGGAGTTCTATGAATACGAAGAACACCTTAGTATTTAGTGGAAAAAATAATGCTTTAATGAAGAGACATGATAATTTTTAAAAGAAAAGGAAGAGGCCAGGAATTGAGAATGAGATCTGTTATCTTTGCTCCTTATTACCATATTGTCATCATATTTTCTGCATAAAACAATCAAAATGTATTACTTTTGCTGAATAGAAAAAGTTCCCATTTGTGCAGATCACAGCATGTTTAGAACAGCAGCAGCTCACAATCTACTGAAGACATCAGTATATTTCTCAAGCATTTATTTAGTCACAGTTCAGGACACTGCAGTAGAATTGTAACTATTCCATGACAAAGAAAGAATTCAAACATCTGCAGGAATGTTGCTACATTTCTTCCCAAATCTAGATTAGTAGCCTGACAAATTATATTAGTTGATAAGAATTAGCTGAAGTTAGCCTCACAAATGATAAATTTAAGGTGGTGTATGATATTCAATGTTTTGTGAAAAGTGAAGATTGGCACGTTTAATAGAAAGATGCATTCATGCAATAAATGAAGATGTTAGAAAAACCCAGCTTATGGTGAACTTATTATTCACCTGAACAGTTTCCTCATCTCACATAAATGGAGACACCCTCAGACTGAACAACATATTAAATATTGTAGATAAAATACATGTATAAGATTTCACAAACTGTCTATGAACTTCCTATTCACTTGCTATTGCTCTCTAAAAGGCCTTCTCAATCTCCTAACAAAGTAGAAGAATTTGGCCAGGCATATGAAAAGGTTATTGGATTTATTGCATTGGAAGTGTTATCTGGAACCTTAAGAAGATATTCTCACAGATGCACAGATACTGCTCAATGTTCTCTCTTAAAATGGGAAGAGTTGATCTTCCAAATTGCATTTAATGGTCTTAACTCCAAAGCAGATAACAATAATTCAAAGGACTTATCTGGATACCCTGACCAACTTTTTCTTTTTTGTTGCAGTGCAAGACTGCAATTTTGTTATGTTTGACAAACATAACATTCCTGAGACCTGCTATGTATTTCTTTTGCTTTTCAATCCTAAATGTTGATAACCATTGATGCATTCCAATTAGAAGTGAGATTTACATAGATGCTGGTTAATATTATCCTCTCCCATGGATTTAATAGTACTGCATAATGACAGGCAAAATTTATTGCAGAACTTGTTTTCATTCTGTGCTACCATTTTGCTAAAAGAAGTCTCTGCATGCTATGCGTTTAGACGCATCAATAGTCCAAAAGAATTTAATAAAACATTCAGTGAAACAGCACACTGGAGCATGCTGTAAAATTTTAGTAGCCTGATTTTGTGAAATAAAACATTTTCCTAGTCTGAAAGGTAGACTGTCCAATATGGAATGGATTGTGTTAAAGCACTGTGGAAATGTACAGGTAAATGCATTAATGTGGGTCCCAGAAAACAACTGCAAAGTGATGTTGATAGATAAGAAGCATCTACATTGTTCATTTAAATGCTTACATAGACAACAAATATTAATAATCTACAAGAAACTCAAAAGTCTGGTTAGCTAAAGTTATTATGGTTGGTTGCACAATCAGCCAAATGTTTAGACTGGATTTGGCACTTGTGCCCACATATCAAGTCCTTCCCAAGGACCCGGCAGAAGCAGATACATTGTTTGAAATTGTTAAAGGTATTGTTGCAGGATGCAGGCTGTTCAAGTAGAGCTGACATTTGCTATTGACTGATGGTCAATTGATGATTTTGTCAAAGGTATTCAGATGCTATCCAGATGTTTTGGGATTGTACCCAAGGTACTATTATTGGTACTGTCTTTGCTTTTTAGCAAAGACAGTACCAATTCTATTTCTATTTAGAAAATAGAAGTAGAACAGTTGTTCTACTTCTATTTTCAGTTCTTTGTATTTTGTGATTTTCATCAGTTTTTCTCTTTTATATTACTGTTTCCAGGTTTTGCCCCATCTACTATCCAGACTTTTTTTTTCTTACCAACAATTGTTATGCTGAGGTTGTTGTGTGGCAGATGCTTGTCTGTGTGAATTCTCAAAGCATTTTAACTTCTTTATTTCCTACTTTGTCTCTTTTGTGGTCCCACTAGTTCTTCCTTGCAGGCAAGTGGTATTTCTTGCAGATATGCCAAAACACCATTTTTGCTACTTTGTCATGCCATTGTTTGTTTGTTAGTCAGTCTTCTAGCTGCTGTAAGAAGATGTGCAATCTTCTTGCAACAGCTAACTAAGTGATCAACTGTTTCTTAAATTTCTTTGCAAAGACAACATTTATTGTCTGTTACTGTCGTCTCAAGTCTGTGTTTATATTCATTTGTTCTTATTGCTTGATTTTATGCAGTGAGAATTAGTCCCTCTGACTGTTTCTTCAATTTTCCTGCTCTTAGCTTTCTCAAGGTATCCTTGTTATCTGCTTTGCCCTCTTTGCCCTTTGCCCCCCCCCCTTTTTTTAATGTACTGGCCATGTAATACTTTGCTTTGTCATGTCTCTTTTTTATTCTTTCTTTCTATTTTTTTCCCCTTGTAGACCAGTTTGATTCTTCGGTGTTCAGTAAGCCTTCATGGTCTATTACCTTCAATACATTTTCTTCATTGTCCTAATGATATTCTTCCAATACCTTTTTCCTTCTTCAGCTATCTAGTATTGGAATTTGTGTATCACAATTTGCTTCACCTAAAAGAAGTTACTAAAGTGCTAATGTTTGCTTCTTACGCTGGTTTCTCTGCTGTATCTATTTTGTTTGCCTCTGTTTCAGCAGGACATTGGCTTTGTTTGGCGCTTCTGTTCTTTAGTTTTACCCTCTTTACTCTTCAGTATCACTCTTTGGCTTTTTCACTTAATTTATTCATAGTGTGTGGGCAAGCGATACCTTAATGCACTATATGAATTTTGCTATACTCTCTTTCTAGTCATCTGGATTTTTGCAGCCAAGTCGTGGTATGCTTCCTCTACTTTTAAATAGATACATATCATGGACATACCTTCCATTTTATTACCCCCAAATCCTGGAATAAATAATAAGAGAAACTTATGTAGCTTCTACAATGACTTCCTGTTGTTTTCCTGGATTAAAAGGAAGCTTGGGAGGCCATAGGACTGCAGATCATGGAGAAGAGGGGCATATAGTAAAAACAAGATACTTCACAAGCCATCTTGTGACAAGGCCACTGTCCTCCACTAAAATTCTCTTCTCTTTTGAAAGATATTTTAAATTCATCAAATTAAGTGAAAATAAGCATACAAGAAGCAGAATTTTTTTCTGCATAGCACTACAGTACTTTAAAGTATAGCTGAAAAGTATATTACATATATCACCATATGCACTCTACAATTTTATTGTACATTCTATAACCATGTTGCTCAAAAATCCTAAGTCCAGAAGAAGCAGAACACAGAAAAAAGGAAAGAAATATAGGAGGGAATAATCTGCTCTCCTTCTTCAGGATGAACTCATAAAAATTTGTAACTTTCTGACAGATCAAGGAAAGATCAACTTTCATTGGAGTATGAACATTCTACATATTATTTTCCTAATATGACGCACACAGGTACCCCAGATCTAATATTTCCTTGCTAATATGGTGGGTCTAATTTCAGTGCAGCTCTGTATGAATCAGCAGTGAAACAATCTGGCATCATTACCAAGCCCCTAAATGACTTGCATTGAATATATTCTAGGACTAAACTATAGCCTAGTTAATGCCTGAGGCTTAGTATTTATAACTAATTCTATTTGTTCAGTCCCCTGGAACACAACTCTAGTAAAACATTTTTCTTTCTTGGCACCATTATCAATAGTTTCCTGCTAAAAACATTTTTGCTTTTCAGGCAGACTTCATCTGTATCCCTGAAATTGAACTGAAATTCCTTTTAATAATGTGATGGCAATAGAATAACTTCAGAAGATTAACCAAATGGCTTTCTTAAACAACTGCTGTTGGCTGAAAATGTGTGTAATGATCTATTAATCCCAAACTGCTTTAGAGGATGTTCAGATCCTGAGAGTCCTAGTATGCAGAACACTTTTAAAGAATATTTGCACTCTTGCCACGCTTGTCAGAATAATACAGCTGAGATCATTTATGATTGCAATTTAAATTAGTTTCACATTGAAAAGAATGAACTTGTAATTAATAGAAATCCCCTGAATGGTTTGATATTTGCATCATATTAAAAGGATATTGCTTGCAAAATTTATATCTTTTAAATAGGAGAAACAACTAAAATAGGTAATGAACCTCCTGCATAATACATGTTACAATTCAGTTAATGATACTCTGTTTAATACCATAGCTATATTTATGTGGGAATTATTGCTTTATCTTTCCTCTAAGGACACTTCAAGACAAACCAAGAATTCATTCAAAACAGGGAAAAAAACCTAGGTCTGACTGAGTTTGCACCACTTTCCTTCCCGGATTTATCCTATTATTTTTTCCTCTCACTGAATGTGGTGAGTTTTTCCTTTTCTTTGCTTTACTGTTCCTTGAATAGCTTCAGAAAGTATCAGAGAAAACTTTTATGCTTCAGAAACTCTCTACCTGATTATTTTGTTGTTTAGTGCTATTTTAAACCCCGAGCTTTCCTTTTTTAACATATGATTCTGTATAAATCCACACATATGATTATCCTTCACGGGATGAATGTAGAGAAATCATTAAGTTTTGCATTATTAAGAAAGACTATCTATACTGCATGTATACACATCCTCAAAAATAGAAACAGATGAGCTCTTTAGATTTTAATTGAGAAAAACCCAGGTGAGGAATATGTATTTATTATTTTATATGCTGTTCTAATTGCTGTCAGCTCTGAATGGCATACATTCCTGACATCCATAAATGAAATTAAACATAAACAAAAAGTACAGAAATGAAAAACCAAAGCATATCTACATATATAAACATTAGGAATATCAATTGCATTAAAGAAAAATTCCAAAGCCAGAGGGAAGAAGTCTGAAAGATCACAACACCCAGATTTTGCTGAAAAAGCTAAATTTTAACAGTCTTCTTTAAAACCTATAGTTTAGGAGGTACTTAGATTTCTGGAAGAATGCTGTTTCACAGAAGGGAAGCAGTTGTCAGGCTCTAAACCGAGAATGGTGTGTGATGAAATCTAGAACCAGGTATGCAGTGGTGGGATTCAAGTAATTTAAGAACCAGTTATCTGCCCTAATGATTTCTTCCAACAACCAGTTTGCCAAACTGCTCAGAAAGTTAACAACTGGTTCTCCCGAAGTGGTGCGAACTGGCTGAATCCCACCACTGCAGGATGGTCTTTAAAGATGACAACCTGTATCTTAAATCACATGCAAAAACAATTTTGCAATTATTGACAATCAGTGCAGTTCTATTATTATTAGATGGGCAAATTAGATGAGCAAAAAAAAAAAAAAAAGAGCCTGAGTAGCGTAGGGGGCTAATGCCTCCTACTAAAGGCAGCAATTAACATCCAGCTGCCTGCAATTTCTGCGAGTTCAATCCTAGTCAGGCTCAAGGTCGACTCAGCCTTCCATCCTTTCTAAGGTGGGTAAATTGAGGACCCAGTTTGTGGGGGCAATAAACTGACTTTGTATAAATATACAAAAGTATGAAGGCTATTGCTTAATGCACTGTAAGGTGTCCTGAGTCTCTGGAGAAGGGCGGCATATAAATCAAATTTAAAAAAAAAATTGAGATGTGTCCAGACTTTTTGGGCTGCTGTGTATAACTGAATATTTTCAAAGACGGTTTAATATAGAAACCAGTATAACAATTCCAAGTGATGTAGGTTCTAACCACCCTTGGGTGAACTTGAAAGGTAAACAGGATCGGACTGATTAGTATTAATAGGAAAATACCAGGATATGGCAGGATTTTTAACAAGTTGTTGAAGTTCAAAAAAACTCCCAAATAGGCAATTGCAAATTATTTCCATAATGTTGCCAGGAAAATTATATATAGTAGATGAGTCAATGAAGTTACCTTTACTGATAAATGGTCTCACATCCATTTTTCTGTTCAGAGACATAAAAAATGAGATTTATGTATGCTTACTGCAAGGATAAACAACACAAACTACCAGGAGGTAAAGGAAAAGATAGGTTGATAATATAATCTATCCGTATCTCATGAAATGTGGATCTTTCCCCAAATCTTTGAGGGCTTCTCATAGTTAATATAGTATTTATTTATTTATTTATTTTATTTATTTTATTTAGCTTAAATGCCACCCTATCTCCAATGGACTCAGGGCAGCTCACAACAATAAAATCCACAAAAGCATTGTATGGAGTTAAAATACCTAATTAAACCAAATAAAAATTTAAAAACCCATAAAAAAACCCCATTAGCCCAGGCCGGACTGATAGTAGTTTGTGTCTCATAGTCATAGTCACAAACATGCGACTGTAAAGAAACATTAATTACTATGTTAGAACAACTTTGGACATAAATTATTTGTAGGGCACAAACTTGGAAATCAGAACTTTCCCAATTCACATTTTAGGAGACCTTCCATACTTTCTTTTTCCATTAGATCAGTGGTGAAATGTAAAATTTGTTACTACCAGTTCTGTGGGCGTGGCTTGGTGTGTGTGGGGGTAATGTGACTGGGTGGGCGTGGCCAACTTTTTTCAACTCTGCCTGATCGTCAGAGGCTTTTGTTTTCTTTTAAAAGCATTTTTTTTGCTTTTAAAAGAAAAGAAAGCCTCTGACGATCAGACAACTCAGCTGAGATCGTCAGAGCCTTTAAAAAACATTTTTTCTACAACCTCTTCAGATGAAGAGGTAGTAAAAAAATGCTTTTAAAAGGCTCTGATGATCAGGCAACTCAGCTGGGATCATCAGAGCCTTTTAAAAGCATTTTTTCTACAACTTCTTCAGCTGAAGAAGTTGTAGAAAAAATGCTTTAAAAAGGCTCTGACGATCCCAGCTGAACCGGAGGATCATCAGACACTTTTTTTTTTAACTTTTAAAAGCATTTTTTCGGCCAAAGAAAAAAATGCTTTTAAAAGTAAAAAAAATAAAAAAACCTATGATGATTGCGCGGCTCAGCTGGGCATGGGGGTTGGGCAGGGAATTTTGCTAATGGTTCTTCTAACCACCCACCGTAATCACTACCGGATCAGGCAATCCTGTCCGAACCGGGAGCATTTCACCCCTGCATTAGATGTATTGTAATATATTCTATCTGGAATAGCACAGTACCTGGAAAAGCATGTTTTCAGGATTTTATTACAATTTTAAAAAACCCTAAAAAGTTACCTTTGAAGAAAAAGGGAGGAAAGGCTGAAAATGGCTTCCCAAGACAAATAGATTGTCATAATAAGAGAAATAGAAGCTTATATTTATAGTTCACTATTCAAATCTGCATTGCGATTTGCTTTGTACCTCAATAACATTTTAAGATTCTCTTGCTGTTGGTGTCTTTAAATCATTATTATAGTTTTCAAGTTAAAAACATTTTATAAGCTCTGTGAGGTGTCACCTAAGTCTGTCATTCCAACTAACAGCTCTTTTAGGTTCCATTCAGCAGCCAGCAACTTTGTTTCAATATTAGGGAGAAAATAGACATTTCCGTCAAAACAACTACATAATACATATTTCCCACAAGATAATCATTTCAGAAAAGCCTTATTGTGTTCCTTTTTGTCCAATTATATAACCAGGCTATACAAGGTAAAATAAGACGTTTAAAATGGCGTAACTCAGGTTACACTTTTACAGGAATAATTCTCATTATTCTCACATATATGCTTTCTGAATTTAGTTATTTTCAGATGTTTCATTATTCAACTAGCTAACATCATCAGTACTTCTGAGTGTGGGATTTGCTCCCTGTTTTTATACAATACTTTGTCCTGCCAGTATTGGTGGGGATGCAGTTTTCTTCTTGGTAATTTTTTGATTAGGGTATTCTTTCTGCTTGATTGTTTGGCTGGTGTTAATCTCTGCTTATCTGGGTTTTAGGTGCTGGAAAGGATGTGTTCAAGTCTTTTTGTTTCCTTCTTACCTTTTTTTTTAATTGTCTGAGTTGAATGTTATGTAAATGTGATTTATCTCATTTACACAATATTTGTATATTGATGGCTGATTTGTCTGAATGCCAAGCATCTGGGAATTCCCTAGCATTATTATTTTTTTTTTAAATTTAGCCTGGTCTAAATGATATTCACAGTTTCCCAGGTAAAACTGATTGAATCTGTCCATATGTTGTGAAATTGATGGTCTCAGTGGTTGCACTGTATATTGTAAATAACTCTTCTATTGGTATACACATTGCAGAACATAAGAACGCAATCAGAAAAGAAGAAAAAACTTCGTCCCTTTTCCAGCACTTTAAAACAACAGGACACAAAATTTACTTTGAAGGAACCAAATTAATGTCCAAAACTGAACACTTCAACAAGAGAATAATCACGGAAGCCATCAAAATAGAGAAACACGCCCATAACATGAATAAATGCAATGATACCTCCCACCTACTGGACATCTGGAAACTAGCCCTAGTCAACAGAAGAGTCCCAGCCACGAAGATTAACACCGGACCCAAGATAACACATGACACCATCATCAATCGTCCTCACCAGATTCAAACCCAAGCTCATCCCATAGATGAAATACAACCACCATCCAGAAACCAGACCATGGCGGCATCACCAGCTGCTGCACCCCCCTCCAATCCCCACACAAAGCAAACTGACACATGCCAGAAACACATGGCAAGACCTCAAACTTGGAGCCAAACCAAAGCTTGGGATGTGGCAACACAGCCATCTGCTCAGGACATTATATCAAAAAACTCAGGATATCACAACACTAGAACTCAGGATGTTAACACACAGTCCATTACCTAAATCGTTAAAACACAAAAGACTAATGGGCACACATCAAGGACCCCCCCCCCAGGATGTTACGAAACAGCTGACTAATCTGCAAATATCAACTCCATCAACTAATCAAGATGTCACAACACAGGCAATCAACCCACTCCCAGCAACAAAGCCAGCACCCCACACCTCCCCACCAGTATTTATAGAGAGATGGCAGCTCCGATCACGCTTTCCTCGCACAAGCACGAAGCCGATGACACCAGCCTGAAGATGACGAGTGGGACCTCATTGAAACGTCACCAAGATACTCTCAATCTTACACGGGAAAAGATCCAAATATACCAAAACTTGCATGTATGTATGTATATATGTATGTTTTCTGAGGTTTTCGCAGGTGTTTGTATGTAGGTCTTTAGTTATTCAGGTTTTCTCCCATGTAAAATTGGAAGTATCTTGGCACAGCCAAGCCTCCAACCAATCAAAACACACCTCCACCCAATCAGAACACAGCCAAGCTCCCACCCAATCAGTTCACACCCCCACTGGCACTTAAAAGGAAGAAACAGCTGCAATCACACATTGCTCCTAGAAGCACAAAGCTGAAAACACCAGCCTGAAGATGACGAATGAGACTTCGTTGAAACGTCACCAAGACAGTTCCTATTTTATGTGGGAGAAAACCCAAATAACCAAAGACATACATACATACATACATACATACATACATACATACATACATACATACATACATAAATGTATACTTTTTCTCATTAACAAAGACAAAATTTCAACCAGTATTTAGTGTTATCATCATTATTGGTTCCTTTTGCATGAAGCACATAGAGCAGAAAGCTTCTTCCAATGAATCCTATCAATGGCAGCGTTATCCCATTTGATGTCCACTGTCCGGGGAAAAAATCATGGGGACTAGTTCCTTCTACTCAGTGTTCTGAATTGTTGACAGACTACTTCCAACTCTGAGATGCAGCTGTGATCTAATGTCATAAGCTCTCTACAAGCAAGCATTTCAGATCTTTCCCAGATATGAGCCATCTGTCTTGTCTAAGGAGAAAAAGGGAGAGAGAGAGAAATAAAGGAATGGAGAGGATGAACTTGTTCACATTAAAAGCTATCTTTAACCTTTTCTATCAGGGACCCTGATGGAAAAACTCCAAAGACTGTGTTTGTTAACTTAATTCTTAATTAATTAATTAATTCTTAATTGGCCCTTCACAGAAATAAATTGGCCGAATCTTGTTTTGATTGTCTATACAATTTTCAAATTGAATAGTTATTTTATCATGAAACATTAAGTGCTCTCCTCCTGTCTCACCAGCCACGGAAGATTTGGTGACAATTATAAAACTGATCTCTTTCCTTGTAAATGCACCAATGGGAAGGGTCAAGTACGAGTAAAATCAGTGAAGGAGGGCTGCTGTAAAAGACTATCAATAAAGATAATGTGTCCTCAAAGATCTGTCCACAGAAAGTAAAGTGGTTGGCCCTTGCTTTCCCAGTATGGATGGGAGGCATAAAGAAGCAAATTCAGAGCCACAATGTCTGGACCAGAGGTGGTATTCAGCAGGTTCTGACCAGTTCTGGAGTGGAAATTTTGAGTGGTTCTGAGTATACCACCTACGGCTGACCCCGCCCCCATCTATTCTCTTCCTTCTGAGTCCCAGCTGATTGGGAGGAAATTGGAATTTTGCAGTAACCTTCCCCTGGAGTGGGGAGGGAATGGAGATTTTACAGTACCTTCCCCTGCCATGCCCACCAAGTAATGCCCACCAAGCCACACCCACAGAACCAGTAGTAAAAAATTTTGAATCCCACCACTAGTCTGGACAAAACCTCTGGCCCGCATTATTGCCAAATCTGAAGAATAGATTGATACCGATACAGAAATTTCTTACACCAATTCATTTCAGCCAGTTTCAGCATAAAAGATTAAATTTAAGGCTGCTATGTGGAAGAGCTTTGAGGCTCCCTCTCTGCCCCACTGCTTGCATAGCACACCTACTCTGTTGGTGTTTGAACCATTCATAAAGAAATTTACTCAGTTTAGGAATACAATTTAATTTATCTGAAAACAAAGGTATAGAGTGAGTTTAGATTACACCATATTCTTGCATGATTAAACCTACAATAATTTCATATTACTCTAATTAGTAAATTGTTCTTTGTTTTTACGTAATTGCTGTTTTCTTAACTCATAAAACTATTAGTTTAACTCTGCACTGGAGTTCAGGAGACTATTAATCATGTTTCAAGCAATTCTGATGCCATCAAAACTCTTCACGGTTAGTTATTATTTGATTATCAGGTGATGTTTAAAATGTATGAGGTATTTGGAATTCTGGAAATGTATCAGAGCATTTTCATATTCGTCTGAAGAAAGGTCACTCTGACTTAAATACTTATCTTTTAAACAAAACATATCTATATGTCATTTTTAGACTTTGCATACATGTTTATTTTACTTTTCAGTTGTTATTCTAGTTTGTTTTGGTTTTAATACTTGTTCACCACATATAAGATGGGGAGTTATATAAATTATAAAATAAATAATGTAGTTACTATTTTGTAAAATGCATATATTTGGAATTTATTTATTTGCTTATTTATAATATCAATTTTTATAGCTACCCATCTTGCAGTGGTAATTCTGGGTAGCAAACATAAGATGGTAATCTATTATTGTATTATAGTACAGTATTTTACTTCTAAGTTTGTTATTGGACAATATTTTTATTGTACAATCTTCATTGAACTACAATAAATATTGAAGTACAATAAATATTATAGAAATATAACTATATAACTTTATATTTAAGTATATAAATATAATAGATAGCAATAACACTTAGACCGATATACTACTTCATAGTGCTTTACAGTCCCCTCTAAGCAATTTACAAAGTCAGCATATTGCCCCCAACAATCTGGGTCCTCATTTTATCAATTTCAGAAGGATGGAAGGCTGAGTCAACCTTGAGCCGGTGAAAATCTAACCACTGCACCACCATGGCACAATCTGAAACAATCTGAATTCTTTGTTTTACCTTGCTTTAACTTATCTAAAATGTTTGCAGGTAACATGAAAGAGAACTAAAAAAAAAAAAGTTCACTTTTCCCAATATCTTTTTCTCCCTATTACTTCACTTGTTAAGTTAGGAAGAGTTTTAAGTTAATTTTTTTTTAAAAAAAATCCAAACTCAGCAATAAAGTAAAATTTGTAGAAGAAGCCATAAAATTACATAAAGAGTTCATGCTTTTATAATCTCTAGAACTTTCCATAACACAAGAATTTCAAAATTCAGGGAAGAAGCAAGAAAGTACAAAAATCAGGCCAAATATTACAGGCTTCATTCTTTCCTCCTTGTATAGGAGGATTCCTTCTCTTGAGACTGTGTATTGAATCTGTATATACATCTACTGTCAGTCAGATTTACCAATGTTTAGTAAAAATGGAAAAGCCTCCCCATGTTCTGCCCCAACTCTGGATTCCCAAGGATTATGACACATACCAACAGTCCTTATCAAAGTTACAATGTACCAAGAATAAACAAAGTCTGGCAAAGGTTGGCAAGAACGCCCAAAAAACAATGACACCCACTCTCCAAAAGGCTCTGTAATAATTACACATTGTTTCCAGCAAGAAATTACTAACTATGTGCGACTTAAATAGGCTAAGGGAGTGCCCAATTATCCTCAAACCTTACTCTCGAGGAGACCTTCTCCTCCTGAGTAGTCACTCCTGCCTTTTGGCAGCCCTGCGTGCTTGAGCATTGAGGAGAGGCTCCTCCACTTTGCTCTCTCCACTTGAAGGAGCCTCTGGAGGTTCTGAAGGCCCAGGCTGAGTCTCTGCCTCTGGCACCACATCCTCTTCAGCCTCTTGCTGTCCAATGTGAGCGCCGGCTGTGCAGGCTGCTGGTGCGACTCCAAACCAGCCTCCTTGTCGCCAGAATCAGCCACGATCTGTGCAGGCCGCTGGCAGGCCACAACACCCCAGCACTGAAAATCAAGTGCAGTGGTGGGATTCAGCAGTTCGCACCACTTCAGGAGAAGCAGTTGTTAACTTTCTGAGCAGTTTGGCAAACTGGTTGTTGGAAGAAATCATTAGAGTAGAGAACCAGTTGTTAAATTACTTGAATCCCACCACTGTCCAAGTGCCATTACTGCACAATACACAAGCTCCTGAATCTAATACAACTCAATATAATACCCCACACAGCCCTCAGAATCAGACCGGGGTGAAAAGTAAAATTTGTTACTACTGTTCTGTGGGCGTGGCTTGGTGGTTTTTTTTTTTTTTAACTTTTCAAAGCATTTTTTCTAATGCTTTGAAAAGCCTCTGCCGATCAGGAAACTCAGCTGGGATCGTCAGAGAGGCTTTTTCAAAAATAACTCTCTGAAGATCAGGCAATTCAGCTGGGATTGTCAGAGACTTTTCAAAGCATTTTTTTTTTACCACCTTCATCCAAGAGATTGCAGGAAAAAAATGCTTTGAAAAGCCTCTGATTATCCCAGCTGAGCCGTGCAGTCATCAGAGGCTTTTTTTTTTTACTTTTAAAAGCATTTTTTCATCGGAAGAGATTGTAGAAAAAAATGCTTTTAAAAGTTTTTTAAAAAGCCTCTGATGATCATGCGGCTCAGCTGGGCATGGTGGGGGTGGGGGCACAAGGATTTTTGCTACCGGTTCTCTGAACCACGCGCCACCATCGCTACCGGATCAGGCAATCCGGTCCGAACCGGGAACATTTCATCCCTGAATCAGACACTATTGGCACATAAAATGATGGATGGCTGGATTCCAGTGCTTTATTTGAAAAAGTTATACTGTTCAGACAAAAGTCAAAGATATGTTGAAATTGTAAAGTATCAGGAAGATAATTTTGATCTCTATTGCATGCAGGAAATGTTATTTAGGTAAAAGGAACTGAAGCATTTTTAAAAGAATGAATGAATGAATGAATGAATGAATGAATGAATGAATGAATGAATGAATGAATGAATGAATGAATGAATGAATCCAGGCAGATACCTCTCTAATTCACTAAGATTGTCTATAACAACAGAAAAATGAGAAAGTGTAGCACAAAGAAATGTGCAAGTTTCTGTTGTTACAGACAATCTCAATGAAAGTACCTTTAACTTTCTTATAGTGTTGATTTCCTGGTTTGGTCTATCTATCAAGTGGAGCTGAACATCTTGGCAGCTAGAAAGTAAAATAGTATCAAGTGACTTTATCAGTTTGTCTTCTGGGAAATTAATATTTCATGATTGTCCCTCTATCTCTAGAGTGTCCATAACATGCTTTTAAATTTTCATATGAACCCACTAATTAAAAATAATAAGAGAGCCATGGCTCATGTCATTTCAGTAGTCTACAAAAACATAACTTCGGTCATTCTGGTTTAGCAATGCCTTCATTGCTCATCCAGGTATTAGTTTTAGTTGATTTAAGATCTATGATTGCATAACCAGGGCATAATTGTCATCATACTGGTCACCTCCAACCTTGATTATTGCGATGTGGGTAATGTACTTGAAAGTAGCTGCCAAGCTTCATTTAGTTCAGAATATTAGAGCAGCAAGACTACTCAGTCTATTTGAACATATTGTAATTTTGAACATATTCTCCTGTACCACAAAGACTGATTTCCCATTAGTTCTTTAGCTCATTCTGAAGTTGGCATTGATCTTCAAAATCTAAATGACTTAGAAGACCACCCTATAAAAGGATTACCAAGAGATCACTTCCTTTGCCTAATTGTTCAGGTAATCGTTGGAGGCCCTCTTCCATGTCATCTGTAATGATATGATGAATCATTAGTTACCAAGGAAATATCCATCCTTCCGTTCCCTTCCCGTCCTTCCCTATGTACTCCCAAAGGAGAATCATGTTCTTTCTTGTAGGCTGAGAACTTGTATGTATTAAAGTTATGTTGGCTTTTTCACTTTTTAATTTATTGGTTTATTTGTGGAATTCTGAAATTCATGAGATAAATCTTTACAATGAAAAATAATAAATAGTTCATCCCCTCCCTACGGACTTGAAATTACTTGAATATGGGAACTTGGAAATTAGATAAAATTATGCAGTTGAATGGGTAATTATGAATTTGTACAATATGTTCCTGCATTTTTGGCTCATTCATTTGTGGGTATTTATAAAAATGCCAGAATGAATCCTGATTTTCTTTCTTATAACGATAACCTAGCCCTTGCTCTTTGATTTACATTTAAACATAGATATTTCTTCTTCTTTCCAGTGAGATACTCATTGCTGTTCCTCAGGGATTGAATTCCTAGTAGCCAGCAATTTGTTTCTTAGGAGAAAATAATGTGAATTGAATAAAGCAGATGGTGAATTAACAATAAGTGCCAAGGTATTATAACTTCAATACAGTATCTGCCAGATGAACATAACTTTCCTAGTGCAGCAGGTAATTTGAGTTAAGATGACTAACTACATCACAGTTCAGTCTGTTGATTTCATGGCTCTCAGTGCTCTTTCATGATATCTTTTTCTGTGCATGTACTTATAGTTACAATCAATTATTATTATTTTTTTATTGAAGGAGTTCTTTGCTGATACAACTGTCTCCATTTCTTTGAATATTGGGAGTATTGCCACAGCACATTTTTATGTATCCTTCTATAGGTATTGGAGAAGTTTACTAGTACAACTTTTCTTTGTGCCTGCTGAATCACTTCTTCAAACCAAAACAATACATGTAACTTATATAGTGTTAGGAAAGCTTGAATGTATAATCAGGAAATTAAGTGATAGTTTTCTATGTTGAGTTTAAACAAACCCAATTATTTGTGGCTCATGTTTATAGGAGAAATACAGATGTCCCAAATGATATTTTTTAAAAAATCTCACTTTTAGAAAAATAATTATTCATTCACCATACAAAAAAGCCTATACATTTATGAGTAAAACAAAGTCTTTATCAGTCCTTTATTACTGGAAAGGATATCTCTGTTTACAATGTCTCTTTTGTTCTACACATTAAGTCATCAGACTCTTTCTCCCATTACAGAGTCAGTATCAATACACGTCTGGAAAAGAGCATAAAGGTTAGGCTGTAACATTCAGCCTATATCCTGTTACCCAGTTAATGGCCAATATGTCTTGGGTATTTTTGACATTTATCAAGAAACAACCCACTCTTGTTTGTTTTCTTACTTTTCTCTTTCTGTATGTTTTGGCAATTTTCTTAATTTTAGAGTCCCTCTAGGACTATCTGGTATCAGAGTATTTCATCTCAAATTAGATTTCAGTGAGTCTTAATGTAATACACATGACAAAGCATTATCTCTAATCTTATTGCACTGTCTACCGTGTCTATGAGCCCTGGGTTTATTGTAAAGAATATTTTCTGTGTATAATAAACAATTTCCAAACTTTTCAGAATAAGAAAGTGTATTCAGCCAAAACTTTTTCTTGATTTTTCAGTCGAAACGTCAATCCCCATTATTTATAATTAATTTATTGTAAAGTAAAATATTGATATTGAATTGATTCAGCTCAAATTCTGTCATTTCGTATGTATTTACTCTTATGAAATAGAAATAGAAATCCTACCTGAAAGTGTGCTGATTTAGAGATGTTGTATCAAAATTTGCACTTTGGTTTTTCCAGAGGCTTCAGTTTTGCTACCTCTTTTTCAGTATCCCATTATATTTGGTTTATATTTATTCTGATAGTCATTTCAGGTTTGCTTTGTGTATCATGCAAACATGTAATCATGAATCTTGTTCTCCATGGCCATGTCTATTCCCCCCTGGCACCATCTCCATCCTTTTGTCCACCCTACACTTTGATGCTCTTGCTTCCCCACCACCCTGCAGTCTTACCTGTGCCTTTGCCACCAAGTGATCTTCACCAACTTCTTTCTCACACTACTGTTGAGATAAGATTAGGTTGGTTCTTTGAAGACAGGTGCTGGCCAGACAAGGCCTTCCTGAATCTTTCTGACAGAAAGAAAGGCCTCACCTGGCCAGTAGCTACCTTACTGAGGGCCAGGCAGGACAGACCTCATCAGCAGTGGAAGGAAGAAGATGGCAAAGGTCAGCAGTGGGGATATTAGAGGCAATGAAGTGTAGGCAGTCATAAGGTCAGACATGCAGGGAATTGAAGGGCACCCTGCAGTCATACATGCAAATAGACTGCCAAGCACCCAAATTTTGATCAAGTAACTTTGGGATTGCTGCAATGGGCATAACTTAAGGGACCAGCTATTCCTTAAATGCTTCATTAAATGCTATCATAAGTTTGAACATACGTTTTGAACAAATGGCAGTTGAGCAAAGACTACATTGATCATTTTGTGTTATACATTATTCTCCCATATTCTCTAGTTTTCCTTACTTGCCCAGAGCATGGAAGGACTTCCTTGAATAGATAGATAGCAAATCCAGAAGCTTCAGCTATAATGCAGCAGGGGGAGAAGTGATGGGTTTGCTTTTTTTATTCTCATGTAACATTTCTGCCCTGACAGCTGCACTCGTTAGTACTTTGCTTTTGGTGAGATTCAAGGTGTTAGTCTCTACCTATAAAGCCCTATACTCAATTGGGCCCAATTATTTGAGGGACCTTCTGCCTCCCATAGCATCTGCCCAAATGGTTTGATCTAGCAAGGTTGATATGTTCCAGGTTTCCGTTAATTAAATAATGCCAGTTCTCAGGACTCTGGAAGCACTCTTTCTCTGTAGCAGTACCTGCACCCTGAAATGTGGTTCTCCAAGATTTGAATAGCACCCATTCTACTGGTATTTCAAAGGCCCTAAAATCTGGCTTTTTCCCTAGGTCTTTGGGAGGATGAATGACACCTTCATGGCCCTCGAGGTTTGTTTTCTTTGCCATAATTGTTCTTTTGATTGTATTGTTTTTGTACTGTTTTTTTAAAATATTTATGTGGAGTGTTTTTCAGCAACAGGGACTGGAAGACTGATCAGGGTTTAGGGAAAGCTGAATGGAGCAAAGTAGATGGACATCCTCAATGAAAACCTGTTCCACAGCACTCAGGATCTCCGACTGGGCCGAAGATTCACTTTTCACCATGACAACAATCCTAAGCACACAGCCAAGACAACACAGGAGTGGCTTGGGGACAACTCTGTGAATGTCTTAGAGTGGCCCAGCCAGAGTCCTGACTTGAACCATATTGAAAATCTTTGGAGGGACCTGAAAATGGCTTTCCATTGACAGTCGCCATCTAACCTGACTGAGCTTGAGAAGATTTGCAAGGAAAATGGCAGAAAAAGAACCCAATCCAGCTGTGCAAACTTGTCATGTCATATCCCAAAAGACTCCAGGCTGTAATTGCTGCCAAAGGTGCTTCAACAAAGCACTGAGCAAAGGGTCTGAATACTTACACCAATGTGATACTTCATTTTTTTTCTTTTTAATAACTTTACAGATATTTCTAAAATTCTGTCATGGGGTTCTGAGTTCTGATTAATGAGAAAAAATGAATTTCAACAACTGTAGAATCAGTTGCTGCAGCATAACAACATTGACAAAAGTGAAGGGGCGTCTAAATACTTTCTGAATGCACTGTATGTTTATACATATACAAACACATCAGAGGTGGGTTTCATCAGGTTCTAACCAGTTCTGGAGAACCGGTAGCAGAAATTTTGAATATTTCTGAGAACCGGTAGTAAAAATTCTGATTGGCCCCACTCCCATCTATTCTCTGCCTCCCAAGTCCCATCTGATCGGGAGGAAATGGGGATTTTGCAGTATTCTTCCCCAGCCACACAAACCAGGCCACGCCCACCAAGTCATGCCATGCCCACCAAGCCACACCCACAGAACCAGAAGTAAAAAAAATTGAAACCCACATACACATACACTTATATTCTATGAAATTGTATGAGAATGGTTGAAAACAATGTAGAAGAATTTTTGTGACAGCATTAGCTTTAACTCCTCAGGCCTTATGCATATCCTCAGCTACAGATACTAGTCGACAGCGGTGATATTTTGATGTTGGCATTCTAGATTCAAATCCCCAATTGGTCATTAACTCTACCAGGTGACATTTACTAGATGGCCAGTTTGTCACCATATTTCAAATTAATGTACCTTACAGATACCTTGCAAGATACAGTAATGGAGGAACATGTATCTTATGCAGTGGTCCTTGGAGAAAGGTCAGGAAAAAAAATAAACTATCCATTCTATATTCTTCAGTGTTAAAGTTTCATAGTTCAATTCAAAAGCTTGTCTAGTCAAAGTGTTTATAATACTCCAATGCATATGCTGCTACACTATGTTCTTATGCAAGACTATTAAGGATTGCATTAATTTGTAGTCAATCCTAGGGGCTTAGACCTAAATAAGTAGGTCTATAAGTGTAGGCAAACTTCAAGGGGAAAACTGTTCCATAGAACAGGGGCTGTCACAGAAAAGACATGGGTCCTAGCTCCCAAAAGATGGCTATATTTAAAGGAAGGGGCTAGAGTTTGCCAATAGGACAAATAGATGACCTTAGAGAAAGGTGATCCTGCATAAACTAGCCCTGGGATATATAGGTCTTTAAAGACAATGACCATCACCTTGAATAGTATCCAGAAAGAAACTGGAAATAATGTGAAACCATCCTAAATGACAAAGCTGCCATTATTGTTATTCTAGAAGATCAGCATTTTTAAATTAGAATCAAGGGAGGGGGGGACATGTTTGCTCACCTGTTAAAGATGCTGAGCTCATTAGCTTGAAAGCTGAAAGTTGAAAGCCTGGGTTCAAGACCCAAATACTGCGTGACAGTGTTGTTCAAAGATGCTTGCCCCAGGTCCTGCCAACCCATTTGCAGTTCAAAAAACATGCAAATGCAAGTAGGTAAATAGGTACCATTTCAGTGGGAAGCTAACAGTGTTCTATAAGCCTCGCTGTAGCGTCATGCTGGCCACATGGTCACTCAAACATAATTTCTTGGCTAAGAAATGGAGATGAGCATCATTACCTAGAGTCGGACACAACTGGACAGGGGAAGCCTTTACCTTTTTTATTTAAAATCAAACCAAATGCCATAAAATATGATTTCAAGTTGATGATTAAAAAAAGTTGAAAACTGAGAAAGAAAGAAAGAAATCCACAAATTATGTCAGATGCTTTCATCACATCTTTAAGTTTTCAGCTCTGCATGATCGGGATTATTACAGGGATTACATTATTTTATTCGGCATAGAAGCAGAGAAATGTAGCCATCTAATGTAAAATAAGGACGTGGATGGCTATGTTAAGGGCAAGCATTTTAATTTCCATTTTGTGTAGACTGGAGGTGGCGAAATGGTTTTTTGCTTCTGTAAGACATCTGGCAGTTTGGGATAAGGATAAGATGGTGATTTTTGTTGCTAGTTCTCAGTATAGTGAAGTCAGCAGGTTTGGAGATAATTATAGATCATTTTAAACTCCTCTTATGGGATTGGGGATTGGGGATTGGAAGCTATGGCGCTATGGAAATCCTTTAAGATACAGTCTAAAGAGTCAGACTACAAACTGGATAAATTAATCACCAGTATATATTGTAGGTTTCATACGCCACTTGCATCATGGGATCACAAAAGCAGTGACTGGCCCACATTGCAATTTCCTTCAGAGAAAACTAAAATTTCCAAGGGATTATTACAACCCAGGAGTCAACTAATTAACTAACCAGTGAAAAGATAATGATGTTGGTAATTTTTTAACTTTGCCTCTGTCAATTTTAGACAAAGATGATCTTTTTAAATTTACAAGCTGAAATGTTTTCAACTCCAGTTCTCAAAGTTTAAAAACTTTGCCAAATGATTTTAATTTTGTTTGACACAGAAACAACAACACGCACACAGAGCTAAAACTGCAGAAAGGAAGGAATTGGATAGAAGCATAACTTTCCTTTAGATATCCTATGTGGTATAGTGAACATTAGAGAGAAGGTGGGATTTCTTCCCCCCACCCCCCCACCCCATTTTGCATTCTTCACAGGTACAGAATGGTTTGCCTTTCTATGAAATAGTCCCAAAATTCCTTTGTTCATGCCAGCATATTCTATATTATTTGGAAAAGCCAATGGGCTCACCATTTGGTTTCAAGTGAGTGAGCAATCAGAAGAAACCAGTGACAATTATATTTGTAGATTCAGAAAGTATTGTAAAAAAATAATCTATACTAACATTTTATCAGAGATTCACACCAATGAATCATTTTCCACATATTTTTCCTAATATATTCTGCATAAGAACAATTATTTGAACCCCCACCCACTCAGCCTAAACTCCAAACCATTCTTTTTCCAAGCCAAGAACTTTTCAAGCTGCAAACCTCCATAGGCCCAAAATGTGTTCATCAGATTAATATTTTCTGGGAGGGCTTATTTGCTTTTTAGTAGTGCAATACAACAATCAAACACATCATAAGCAGGCTTCTTCTGGTGCATTCATGAAGCTTTCAGCATTACAAGCTACTTTATGTAGTGAGAATAAGTTAACAAAGCATGGCAGGATAAGTTCCATCCTGAGAGCCAGTTTGGTACAAGGCACCACGATAGAAACTGGGAGCCCATGAGTGACTTGATGTCATTCAAACTACATCAATCTTTTCAAACAATCAGGATAACATCCTAGGAATCTGCAGGGATAGCAATGCAGATATAATGGCAGGAGAAACTTCATTTGATGATTAATTCTCCCTATATATTTAATGCTCTGAAAAGGGGATTGTTTTCAGGTAAAGCACAATGACTTCCTAGTGAATGTGTTTGCTTGTGCTTCTCCAGCCTTAGGGAATGAAATGTAGTAACTACATTTTTAGTTTTAAAAAAGTACTAATGAGCAATTCTTCATGTTTCATACATTACTCACAAATCAAGGTCTAACTACCTAATCTCTTTCTAATGATTTCATCATAGAAATATTTACATTTATAGCTTAATGCAAGTTAATTTTAAATGCTACTGAGATTTAACATTCAACTACTTAATTTTTAATCAATCTTCTGTTCATGACTGTATTAATCTGCTACGTAATGCACTTGCGTATGTAATCAGCAGTCTCAAATACTCCCCACAAAGCTCCATCAAGTATTTGCTGGTGGTAGCACAAAACTAATTTTTCTTGCTGAGCAAGACTTGATGATGCATCATTGTTCTCTCATGGAATAAAGCTGAGCTGCATCTCCAATTTATTATTTTTTTTAAAAAAAGAAAACACTACCATTCAATGTAGGATAAATATATGTGTAATAATAAAGTAAGTTTTTTTTAAATGAATATAATATCTGCTTAAGTCTATGTGCACATCATCCATGGATCTAAGGCTATTTTTGAATTTCCACTGAATGTCAAGAACTGCAAATGCAAATAAGAGTACCATCAGAACTCAAATTGGACATGATATCATGGAGAGGGCAGAGTTTAAATCAGAAAATGGGAGCTCTAAACTCTGGGAAAACACCCATTTTGTTTGCAAATATCCACCAACCAATTAAAATTAAAGAGCCTCAGATAGTTCAACGGGCTAAGTAGCCTGTTATTAACATTCAGCTGTCTGCAATTATTGCAAGTTCGAGGCTCAAGGTTGACTCAGCCTTCCATCCTTTCTAAGGTAGGTAAATTGAGGACCCAGTTTGTGGGGGCAATAAGCTGACTTTGTATAAAAATATACAAAAGTATGAAGGCTATTGCCTAACGCATTGTAAGCCGCCCTGAGTCTCCGGAGAAGGGCAGCATATAAATCTAATTTTTTTTTAAAAAAGCCCATTTGGGAAATAATGTCATGTAACCAATGGCCAGTAGTTATATTTTTAAAACCTGGTACCTAGCTTAATGTCCTTAATCCATTTTAGAACATGATTCAATTTACAAATCTTAACTCTTGTCTTAAAGAATTAAACTGCTATTAAACTGATATTTTGATTATCAAATTATGTTATTATCATAAAAATACAATTCAAAATATATAATTATATTTAGGAAAAGTCCTCACCCTTCTGTATGTTACTGTAGATTTGATCATCAGATCAGAAACCAGTTGTTTGTGGCAGTGCAAATTTTATGTTTTAATTTGCAATTTGGAATCAGTTATTACTATGCAATAGCTTCATTGTCATTTAATAGTTTTCATACTCACCTTGGATAATTTCCTGATAAAAATTATATAAGTGTTTAATTACAACAATTAATCTTCTAAAGTTTTATGTTCTAGTAGACAGAGGAATATTGTAAGCTTGGTTAATTTATTTATCAAATTTATATAGCCACCCATCTTCAAAGGTGACTCTGAGCAGCGACAAATAAATAAAACAGCCAATATAAAACAGATAAAAATCTAAAAAGCCCACAGTAATAAATAACATTTTTTTACATTTTTAAAAGCCAGTCAGAGCCACTGTATCAGTGAAATGGGCAAAGGGAAAATCAGTGGTAGTGCAGGGGTTAGAATGCAGTACTGCAGGCTAATTCTGCTGACAGCTGACAGTTTGGCTGTTCGATCCTCACTGGCTCAAGGGTGACTCAATCTTTCATCCTTCCGAGGTCAATAAAATGAGGACCCAGATTGTTGGGGGGAATATGCTGACTCTGTAAAAACTGCTTAGAGAGGACATGATGATGATGATGAGGCCAAAGAAAAGGTTTCCTTCTGGCAAAATCCTCTATGCAGTTCATTGTTGTATAAGCAATGTTGTATGGCAGACCTATGGCAACTCCATGGTGGACTTTTTAGAAGGCTGTTGGAAGTAATATGTGGGTTCTAATTTGGAAGTAGAGTGTTCAAGGAGTTCTAGCTGGGATTTTCTTAGTTGCCTTCAATAGTTCTTTTGTAACTTCGAATTCTTAATTCAAGTAGCCCTTGAATTATGACCATTAGTTCAGTGACCATTTAATGTTGTGATAGTGCTGAATGAAGGGACTTAGGAACTGTCTTTAAAGTCCTGGCCATTGCAGCATCCAATAATCACTAAACAAAATTTGGGTGCCTACAATCTTGTCTGACTGCTTCCTACCGACAAAGTCAATAGGGAAGCCGGCAGGAAAGGTTACATGTCACCCACATGAGTCTCCCCCATGTCTCCTACCTTTCTTCACTAGTATGTATCAAGATTGGTTTGCTTCTTTCAAAACTTAATGCTTTTCAACTTGCCAATTAACTAGGGGGAGGGAACAGGAAAATGGAATGTGGAGAATGTATGCAGAGACCTTGAGAGATTGAAGTCAGCAAGGTCACTGCTGCAGGTGCTGTAGAAAGAGATGGACTATTTCATAATTGGACAATGTGATCAACCCAGGAAGGGGAGAAGGAGAAAATATTGTTCAACAGGGTAAGCCTCTGTGCGGGAAACCATAGCTGGTTTCGTTTCTTCAGTACCAACATCGTGGAGCCAATAAAGTTTTATTTTTGGGAATTCAATTCTCCTGAGAGTGTTTCCTTGTTTTGAGTTCGCTACTTGAACAGTTGGCATTACGTATCCCTGGGCCATCTTTCCTTAGCCTCCCTGCTCTTGCACACATACTCACATATACACCATACCCTCTTTCCTCAACCTTTCTGTGCTCACCCACACACTCATATGCATCCCTCTGCCCTCCTTCTCTGACATTCCTGGGCTTGTGTATTGCACCATAGCATGCCCGTCACAACTCATACATGTCCTGTACTGGACATCACATGACCTTATAATACTCCTGCATTCTTTATCTTGGATTTTCTCCACTTCCCACTTAAGTTTCTGCATGTCTTGAGTTATGTCAACAAAGTTTGCCACTGCCAACTAATGCAGTCACATGACATGGCACTTTATGACTGGATTGCCTAGTCATTGCAATCCTAGTGTCAACTGCAGTCATAACTTGAGGACTACCTGTAGTGTTTTTACAGTTAGAATTGGAAGTGTTCTTTATAGCCTTTCCCCTGCTTTGTAAGAGTGAATTATCTTCATTTCAAAAGTTCAGATAGCAACTGTTTAGAGTAACCTACTGACACTGAAAGCAAACTGAACAATGGTTACAACCAGAGAGGTTAGAAGGGTCAGAATATTTGCTCCCTGGTTTCATTTTCTTCATCTGGTTAATTCACAATAAGCCTAACAAGCCAACTTCACGGTGCGGTGTTTTAAAAAGTAATCCGGAATCATCCGGATGGTTGTGATTCATCCTTCATCTGTGACTCATTCACAATATTATTTTCCTTTTAAATAGGCAAATAACTGCACATAGATAAAAGCATTCATTTGAAATAGCAGAAAAATGTCATGTTTAATCTTGTGCTTGTAAAAGTTGTAGCCGATGTTCACTTCAGAGATGCATTGAAACAAGCCATTTGACCAAAGGTGCCTATTTAAGTATTGACATTCAACATTGGAATGTATGATTATATAATATATAATAGCAAAGGATGATAGAAGCATAACTGCAAATGTTCTACCATTGCATAGAACCACAGTGGGATGGAGAAAGAGGCATGGTATGTCTCTAATGTCTATAGAGACTATTGTCTCTAATCTGCAATGGCATCTGGGAAATACTGATAGACAAAGCTAAAATTGTCAATGTACTTGTTGTTCAGACTAGGATGCTAAAAAGTACTATCTTCTCTCTGCCCTAACAATACTCCGCTTAAGCAACAGACCTGACTTACTACTGTACTTTGAGCTTGTTAACTAATGCAGCAAATAAGCAAATATTTTCTATGTCCAATCTCAGTGAATCACAGGCTCTAACGCCAGGATGATTCTTTAGTCAGAACAAAACAAAATTTCTTAGATTTTACTAAGCACCTGGCTTTCGCCTACATCCAATTACCAGCCTAATGGATGACCTTCGAAGGAAGAAAGAATTAGTTTTGGGTGGGGTTTTTTTTTGGCTCTCCTAATATAGATAAGGACTCTTGTGAGTGGTTATCTAATCCAGAGGTCTTTTGTTTTAGAACTTCCTTCATGCTTGAATATTTTCAAGCATGAAGGATGGTGATGGTGGAAGATTTGCTTGTCTTGTTTTACACACACACATATATAATATGATACATAAGACCATCTGACTGTTTTGAGTCTTGTCTATTCAGCTGCTTCATTGGATTTTAGTGGAAAGAACTGCCAGGGAATTTTATGTGCAATTGGAGAAAAGTGCTTATAGTTATATGCTTCCTCTATTAAGGCAATAAACTATTATATCTTCAATAGTTATTGAATGAAATCCAATAGAAATGCTGGGGAAACATGATTTACTCATAGCTACAACTCTTCTGTCTGGGTTCCTGTGCATGATAACACAATCCCAAAAATCAATAACCCTTAATGTATATATGCAGCTATACATACATACGCATAATGTAACCAAATTTTACCAACACTTTTAAGAGCAAAGAAGGACATAGAAATTGTTATCCAGAAGAAAAAAAACCCTTGCCAGCAAAGGCTCTTTAATCAACTAGCAGCACAGAGTCCACTTAATAAAAAACAGTTTGGGATGATGATCTTCACCCAGTCAAAATATAAAAATAAAGAAAATATATTGATTTATTCAGAGTCATAACATTTTAAACAGTTTAGAGAAAATGACATGATTTCATCATGTTCTTTATATGTTTTAAACTTATAGCTACTGAAAGCAGATGTTGCTGATCGATTTCTATTGATATTTTACAGCACAAAAGTCAGAACATGTTCCATAAAACTAGTCTCTTCTAAATCATAAGAATATTTATATACTACGTTATAAATTCACAGAAAGTGCAGAATTTCAATAAAACTTTTAAGTTTTAAAAATCATGGGAGGGTTCAAAAATTCAAAATTGCAAACAGGAAGATATATAAAGAAATTAATAATTATTTTCCTTATAAAGTTAACTTACAACTAAGGCCCATTGATTTAAATGAATCTAGTTTAATTATCTTGGTCAAACCTATTACACATAGAATAATCAATCCAATGCCATTTTGATGATTCTTACTATAAATTCTGCCTGTTTTTTTGCCTGTGCTGGTTGGTGCTTATGAGATTTGTAATCCAAAATATCAGGCCCACTTGTTGTTTACTCCTTGTGTACACCATAATTTAGGTTTGTACTTAAATATGTTTAAATGTTTAAATATTCTCATATGCTAAACCAACCAAGTAATAATAACAATAAGTTATTAAGTTTATATGCCACTCAGAGTTGCTGGAAGTTGGGAGGCACATAAATTTAATAATCTTTTTATGGTTGTTGCAGAGTCAGCCAGATAACTATATTGGCTAGCACTTTTATCAAACTATCAAGGTTGTTTAAGGGCTGGGATTGTTGTTTAATGATATTAAACATATTGTTGCAGGATATAAGCTGTTCCAAGTAAAGCTACCTTTTACAATTAACTGATGATGATTTTGTCAATGTTGATGGTGATCAAATGGTGTTCCAGATGTTTTGGGATTGCACTCAAACCACTTATTGCTATTAATACTACCTTTGCTTTCTTTTGCCACAGACAGTTTACTTCTATTTGCAGGGGTTTTTTTATTTTGTTATTTTTCTCCAGTTCTTTCTCTTCTGTTTTCCTACCACAATGTCCACTCTTCAGGTTTTTTGTCTTTTTTATCAACACTTGTTAAATGTGTGTGACTATGTGGCAGCTCTTGTCTATTTCATTCTATAGTCTCACGGGTCTTTAACTTCTTCATTTTCTATTATTTTGTCTGCTTTGTGGTCGCACTAGTTCTTGCTTGGTGGTTATTACTTGATTGTTAGAGCATATGCAAAATTTAGGTTATAACATTAAGCATTTTTACATACATATCAAGGCTTTGTTCTGAGCAAATACATGCAAGATTGCTTATTGTATTATTAACTTTTTTTGGCATCTTTACAAGTAACTTAAGACTAGAAAATATAACAGTTGAATCACTGACTGTTGTCTTACATGGCATTCCAATATTATACAAAAAGTGAAGCTTTTTGCTTCCAATGTTAATGAATATTTTACCTGGGGCATTGCTTGTTCATGGTTTGGAAGTGGACATATTCTAGAAATGCTCAGATCTATAGATGTCTATTAAGCAAGCTCAAATACTTCGGCCACCTAATGAGAAAAGAGGACTCATTGGTAAATATTCTGATATCAAGAAATATTAAAGGCAAAAGGAGAAGGGGACGTCAGAGGATGTGATATTTAGATAGTGTCATTAACCCAATGAACATGAATTTGGGAAAACTCCAGGAGACAATGGAGGAAAAGGGAGCCTAGCAAATTTGTAAAGAGTTGGAATTAGAAAAAAAGAAGAGTTAGAAACTGAACTAAAACAATAATTAAGTAACTTAAGACAGGATATGTGATCAGAATCTGATTTTGCAATCAAATTCAATGTTTCCGAGTTTCTATGAAAACTTAGATTCTCTCTGAGAAGTAGCAATGTTGATTTTATTCAAATAGATTCCCACAGAATAAAAGCATGCAAAACTGCAATAATTGTTGCCTCAATTATTTTCATTGCATTTTAAAGTATTTTGCACGAACTGTTTTATTCATGGCATTATCACACCTCACTAACAAGGCTATTTCATTTCCCATTCCCCATTCATCTCTAATTGATAATAAAACACACCGTATAATTATGCGTATATATATTGTATATTTTCTATTGTTTACTTTCCAATCTTATATGGAAATTCTATAGGAAACACATGGTTATAAAAATAATTAATTAATCTCCTGTAGTTCAGACCACAGCAAAAGTGAAATCACTCCTTTTTTAAAAAAAGGAAATCTTGGAAACAAGAAGAATGAAGAGCATAAAGCTAAAAAGATGGACAGAATGTATTTTCTGTCAATTGTATATGCCAAGTCATTAGGATACATGCCAAATAACAGGAGCAAAAACTGGTATTGATTTCAGAAAGGGGAAAAAAAATCTTAGAAAGTAACTCAATAATATAACAGAAAAGGGTAATAGTTGTTATGAAATAAAATATTGGGTGATCATTTTTGAAAGAATTTGACCCCAAATAAATATGTTGGTAGTTGGACACCAACTATTTATTAATCTACAAAAAGTACAGTTTTTTCCTGCCTCCTATTCCAATAATGTGTCAGTTGAGTCATGCCTTTAATTATCTCAGAATAACCATGGCTGCTTTTTAGTTTTCCTTTGTTTGTTTTCTTTGATTTTTGACTGACTCCTTCCACAGTGTTTTTTCAAAGTCATCTATATCCACTTTCAGTCATAATGATAGAGGCTAATGCGTTGACCATGTTTCTTCAGCTTTGATCTCATGGTTTTCAATATAGCCTTTCTGGATATTTTAGGGGTTAGGGTTTTTTTTTTTTACTTTTCAGATAATATATTTTTTTAAGAAAACTTAATATCGGTTATACAGTACAACCACAGCATCATTCATCTCTGAATCTGGAGCAAAAAGGAATGAGGATAGATAGATAGATAGATAGATAGATAGATAGATAGATAGATAGATAGATAGATAGATAGATAGATTTGAACAGTTGTGCTATCTTTTTACTTTTGTAGGGGCAAAATTATGCTATATGTATGATTTGAGAAATCCCTCATTAAAACAATTTAAAATTAAATGCATTTGGAAAATATTGAAGATTTAATGTAGGTTGGCATCTTCCGGCCTTGTTAATTTCATCTAGCATCAGTGTGAAGCATTTATTTAAAATGAATAATACTATACATTTATACATTTATAAATGTACATATAGTACATTTATACTAACATATTGAGGTTGATAAAAGTGTTAGCAATTTGAGATTATATTTTATTTTTGTTCTCATGTTACTTTTATTTCTCTCATTTTATTTTTTGTTTTTCATAGCGATGATTAAATTAAGTTAATTTAAGGCAGTGGTGCTTAGAATATCTTGAGCAATGTTCATTCTCCATTAAAATTGAAATGATTTTCAGACTGCCACAATAATTCTGAAAATTGAAATTTTGTTTATATGCTAATCCAGACAGCTTCCTGTCCAGGTTCTGAAATACCAGGTTACCATTTCTTAAGGACATGCCTTTATAATTGGCTCTCTGTCTTTCAGTCAACTTGCTGCTGAGGCAGGTTAATGCTGGATCAATTGATCTGGTAGGAACCATTATCTACCAGGAAATAGAACACAATCTCTTGCACAAATATTCTATATTGCACAAAATAGAGGATGGTGGGCTAACAACCTGTAGGGTTCCACTTGCAGGACATGCCCCCTTCCCTGGACAATATTTTATCCCTTCACAGATATTTTTTACTGGGGTTGCCCTTCAAGATAGATCAGACTAGGAATCCAATGTCATACAGATCAGTGCTACTTTTATTGTAAAGCTCTAACACAAAATCATGCAAGTCTGAATGTGCTTCCCTCCTTGCTTTATTTTCATGAAAACTAAAGACAGGCTTTTCTTACCCATTTTACAGTTCTGATCCCAGACTCAGTTCTCTTTTATCTTACCATTGTCTTGGTAGCAGCTCTTCCTACTGTCACTTAAGGACATTCCCTCTTCCCTCTCTGCCTATTAAACATAATCTCTCCTGGTATTTATTTATTTGTGGAGGTGAGTCTTCTAGGGAATATTGGTCAACTGATATTCCATTAATAGACAATAGCTATTAATTACAAATTACAATGGCTGGCAGAGAATCAAACTTCAAACATGGAAAGGACCCAGCACTGAGCACAGTCTGGAATTGGCATAAGTAAGGAACCCACTGCCAATCTTATTTCTCCAGGTACTGAAGTCTGTTGATTTAATATAAGGAGCGATTTGTCAGCTGCCCTTAATCTGGCTGAAGTCCAATGCATTCAGTAATTACTCATCCCATTGTTCTAATTTGCCTTGCTTTGCCTATAGTAGCAGCAGCAGCTAAATGCCACTATCAAGGGAAGACAGCAACTCTACTGACTTTATTATTTCAGTGCTGTAAATGGAATATTGTGTGTGTGTATCCACATCTTGAAGATAAGTGGAAAACACATTGTCAAAGGTGTATGACTCAATCTTCTACCAATTCTTCTTTCTTTAACTTCAAACACTAATTAGTGACACTACTAACACCTCAGTCTGCCTTAATGACTTCCCCAGTTTTACTCCTGGCAAATCTATTAAGCATCAACAACACCTTGATTTTCAGAAATCAGTCCTAGTGTCTCTATTCCTTTCATTTTCCATGAACGTTAAGTTTCAGATTTAATTTATTATGTGGCATGAAATAGTTTGAATTCTAATCTATCTAGTGAATACACTAGATAGATTTTCTTGATGACAATAGATCCCTAATCTAGTCTGTCATGTCTTCCAATGGGACACCCATCACCATTGTAACTGAATCCATTCACCTTGCTGCTGGTCATTTTCTTCCACCCATTCTTTCCATAATTTTTAGTCTGCATCCAAAATGTTTGGTTTCATTTATTGCCATAGTAATTTAGGCACCAGTTTATTTTATTCAATTTATAGTCCCCTTTGTCTTGCCAAAATAACCCTAGGTTGCAAACAGTTGTGATAGATATTGTATCCTTTGAAAATATTGCAATTTGTTATGGTTCCCAAGTTTTTCTTGAAACTATTTTCTGGTTACTTATCTTTCTGCTAAATAATCCATAATCTTGCCTAATAAAAGCTTTACTGTGGCTTGAGATTCACCATTCCCACTTGAAAACTTCCAGTTCATTGGTTATTAGGATTTTGTTTGTTTGAATTTTTAGTACTTCATATTTCTCTTTGCTAGATACCTTACAGGTCATATGTAGTCTGTCATGAAAGATTACTAAGGTAATTAAGTTCTACTTCTCTTTTTCTTTCCCTAGCTTGTCCTTTTCATAATTTTCTTCCTTCCTCCTTAGCATATGATTTATTGATTATATGCCATCAAATTGTTGACTTGTAGTCTATCCATATAGATGAATAGATTTCCTCCATACATTGTAATAAAGATTTGCAAAAACCTATTAACATTAATGCTTTAAAAATAATTATTTCTAGTCCTGCTTTTCTTTATGGAAACTTGTGGTCATACTTTTTTAATTAAATAAGAGACCCTAGTTTACGTGTATCAGCTCATGTTTATCTGTTTGAGGTTCATCATCACAAATTGTTTGTCTGCCCAAAAATGTGTTCGTCCATCTTCATGCAGACACTCAGTGTTAAGATGCACAGAGTGTAGAACTTTTCATAGTGTTAGACTCCACTTCTTCCTATTTATATGAAATATGAGTAATTATGATATAATTGACTAATTTGAAGAACAAATTTTCTCCATTGTCTGCAAAAAATCAAGAAATTTAAGATTGTTTAAATTCTTAACTTACATTATAGATAATGTAAACTTATTACTGACTGAAATTTGACAGTTTGTCCATTTATATAGTTTATATAGGATTTTCTATTATCACTTATTTAGTTATCTTTTTATTATCATTTAATTAGTTATTTTCCCCCAATTGGTATTTCAATGTTTATGTTGATGATGATGATGATGATAATGCTTTACATGTACACTGAGAGTTTCTGCACCTGAGACAAATTTCTTGTGTGTTTAATCACACTTGACCAAATAAAGTATTAACTCTGCTCTGCTCTGCTCTTCTTTGCTCTAATCTAATCTAATCTAATCTACTCAAATATTATTTTTTGCTGGGCCACTAGGCTGATAGATATTAATTTAGAAGATTATTTTCAGAAAATCCAGAAACATACAGGATAAGGGAAGCTATCCAGTGCTATTAGGAAAGTATATCATTCAGTATGATTAGTTTAAGCAGATGAAAACCAGAGAAAATGAAAAGCATCTACAAAATTATTTTAAAAATGGAAATAAATTATATAAAGCAGAAACTGTGAGAACTAGCAAAGTCAGCAAGACTCCTGAGATACCAAAGTCACTGGACAGATGAATAGTAAAACCCATCCACATTCTTAAAAGCATGGGAATATTGAATGGATAAACAAAGTAACTTCTTTATGGTGTCCTAATCTTAAAATATTTAACTAGGAAGAAGATGTCAGGGAAACTGTACCAAGCCTGTCAAAATAATAGTACATCTCAGATACTGTAGATGAAAAACTTTCATGGGAGCTATTGAGATACATGCTTCAGTTTGAATCCTTCCAGTATGGCCCTAGATCAATATAACCTAGATTTTGTCTTCCAAGTGAAGACCTAAATTGGATATAAGAGGGATAACAGGAATTGGAATTGATTTTAAGAAGAGCCAAGAACTTAAATAATAATAATATCAACACTTCATACTACCTCAGATCATCTTCCAGTGTGATATACATCAAAAATGCTCAGCAACTTCCATTAAACTTTGCATTGATTAAACTAGCCAGTTTTATGAAAGTAAATAAATGGACACAAATCTGATACAGAAATGACAATATATGGAAATCAGTAAGAGAAGGTTTAAATTCTCTAATTAAAGCAGCCAGAAGCCCACAAAAATAATTATATTTTACCACCAGTAAAACTAGCACCCAGGGTTCATTTAACACCCTAAGAGAGGGCATATTAAGCAGATCAGGTTTCAATAGATATTTGATAAAAAAATAAGGACATATTTATGAAATACTTTGACGATAGCAAGTTTGAGTGAGCTTCCATATTTAATAAGATTAGTTTGATGTAAATTTTTGAAGTCTTTCCAATATTTAAAGATGTCTTTTATATCACCTTATCATCATCTTATTTTACAATATAATTTATACATAAGACTAAAGTCGAATACCCATCAAATCCAACCCATTCAAACTGTTGGGTTTTGGTCAGTTATCATTCAGTTGGAATCTGCCTTTCTGTAACTTAAATCCATTATTTATATCTTAAATGGATCCCCACCACCACCACCCTCAAGTTTCAATGCAGACAGTCCCTTCAGTATTCTTTGCTTCCTTCTTTTAAAATATGGAAATTAGTTTTCTTCCAGACATTTGGCACTTCACCCATTCTTCAGGAGTTCTCGAATATGATAGATAAAGATTTGGCTGGTCAATCAGCAAATTCCTTTAATACTTTAGGATGAAATTCAAAAGGCCCTGAAGGTTTGAACTCATTCAAAGTCAGCTGATATTCCCTGATTATTTTTCTGTCAAGCTTGCTCTTTCAACTAGGTCTTCACAGTTCCCTGGGGAACACGTACTGTTTTTCTATGAAAATACAGGGCCCAAATAGAAGTTAAATAATTCTGGTTTATGTTTAGGTTTTTTTTTTTTTTTTAAAAAAAACTCTTTTCTTATCTCTACTAAATTGATTTTTCCAGTCTTCTTTTTATTTTGAAGGTCTTTTTATCATTCTTAAATTCATTAACTAACTTCAGAAAATTCTGAGCTTCATTTTCCTAATGCCATGTTTCCCTGAAAATAAGACCTGGTCTTATTTGGGGGGGGGGCTCCAAAATAAACCCTAGGGCTTATTTTCAGGGAAACATGATTTCAGCTGGGCATCCCTTCCCTTGGTGCATGTATAATAGGCAGCAAGCATGTTGGGACCAATGGTATCCGACAGCAGCTGCAGCCTGCTGGTCCCTTGGTCTGAGCACTATGGGGCTGTACAGTCTGTGTAATTCAGGTGAGTTGATCCCCTGTCCAAGCAGCAGATGGAGGAGAGGCATGGGAGGGGAGGCAGGTGATCCAGATGTACCGCGCTGGCCATGGGAAAGCTGAGAGTGGGTGGCTGGCCACAGGAGGCTCATCTTCACTCAGTGGCACTGGTAGCAGATGGAGACAGAGACTTGGAGCGGAAGTCAGGTGATCCCAATGCATCATACAGACTGCAGGCAAGTTGAGAAATGGGAAGACGAGCCTCCCGCGACCGTCTGCCTGCTCTGACCAATTGATTCTCAACTTTCCTATGACCCGCGTGGTGTGTCCAGATTGCATGCCTTCCCCCTGCTTCTGCCTCCACTTGCTGCTTGGACAGGTAATCAACTCGCTTGCGCTGCATGGGCTGCTGCTGCTGCTACTGGACACCATTGGCCTGCGTGGACTCATCGCCTTCTATGCTGGCTACATCCATCCCCCTTCACTAGGGCTTATTTTTGTGATAGGGCTTATATTAGGCACACACTTAAAATCAGGCTAGTGTTTATTTTTGGGATAGGTCCTATTTTTGGAAAAACATGGTAGTACATTGTAAATCAGTATATAACATACTAACTTCTCCACCTTTTCTACAGGAACATTTTTGTATGTGCTGTTCTCCTTTAGTTTATTGAAGCTCTCCTTAAACATTAGAGCCCAGAATTAATCACAGTGGCCCTGATTAAGACTGATAAAGCTAGAACAGAACAGTATTGCCCAATCTGAATAACATTGTTATTCTACGTCAGAATCGTATTATGCGATCTCTTACAAGCTATAAATCTTTTTATTTTTTGGTAATGTACTATAATATCAACATTCTTTTAGTTTAAATCATTAGTCTAAAACTTGAAATTATTTTATCATAGATCTATGTGTTTTTTAAGTGCAGGTTATCTTGTTGGAATTTAGTTTGTCAGTTTTGGTCAGTTCTCTAACGAATGCATAGAATTTTGAAATCCTGTTTCTGTGTTCTGATTTATTAACTGCCTTTTGTCTTCAAAGTTGGTGAGCTTTTTTTCTTTCTTTCTTGATCTCAGTCATTAATAAAGATCTTGTGGCTTTTTTGTTATCTTTCCAAGTTGCAGTGAGCCACTAAGGAACAATTTTGTGTAATGTCCTGCATCTGGCCATAACTCTACCTAACAACTGCAACATCTCACTTATATTTTACTGGTTTATCAACAAGTATATTGTGGGGAAAATTTTCCCAAGCTCGGCTGAAGTCAAGTAAAAATAAAAACGTTGTGCTGAAATCACTCTCCAATTATTCAAATCTTTTTCTCTTCAGCAAAAGAAGTGTCTGTATTTTTTTTCTTCTTCACATTTGTTCAGGTGCTTAAGAATGTATTAGGTTATATTAGAACAATTAGCCAAACCAGACTAATTTTAAAAAGCTAAAAAGCTTTTAAACTGATTAATATATAGAAGGTAGGCTGCTGTAAGTCTGAGGATTCATGCATATAAAATAACAAGGAATCATTTGACTCAAATACAGTCTTTCTTTACTAAGACTTTTGCTTTGCAATTCTTTTGATTGAGTTTCTGAATATGCACAAGGTGATAAAGGGTATTATTGTTGCTTTCTATTATACAACACTCTGTTCACAGCTCTCCTGGGACCCATTCATTTTAATATAAAGAAATGCCAATTCCTTATTATGCCTTTCCTTAGGATTTAATGATTCTGTGTGAAACTAGGGAGGCTGAAGACTTTTGATGGGATGGTTGTACTCATATACCCTTTAGTCTCCTTGAAACAATGTGTGTATGTGTGTGTGTGTATGTGTGTGTGTGTGTCAGTTTTGTCTAGTAGTTTAAGGCACCATATTAGAAACCAATAGGCTATGAGTTCTGGTTCTGCCTTAGCCATGAAAGCCAGCTGGGTGATTTTGGGCCAATCATTCTCTTTCGGCCCAACACACCTCACAGGATTGTTTGTTGTGAGGAAGATAGGAGGGTAGGAGTAGTGCGTGTGTTTGCATCTTGAATAATAATGATGATGATGATGATGATGATGATGATGATGATGTGTTGTTCCAATTGTAATTGGAGCCCTTGGAGCAATACCCAAAGGGTTACCCCGCTATTTAGAAATTCTAAATTTACCGGACTTGAACATTTTGACTCTACAAAAAAACACCTTACTCGGAACAGCTTACATCCTCCAACTATACCTTAACAGTTCCTAGGTCCTTGGTTAGGACTCGAGCTGCTGAGCTATTAACCAGCCTCAAAAGCTGTGAATCTCACTACAGATTAACCAACAACAACAACAATAATAATAATAACAACAACTCTGAAACATACAATTTATTGACATTGCGGTACCAGGAGATGCCAGAGTCGAAGAAAAAAAACTGGAAAAAATCATGAAATATCACGACCTGGCCATCGAAACTACATGACTATGGATGAAACATGTCACAGTGATACCCATTGTTATTGGGGCACTTGGTACCATGTCCAAGAATTCTATAAGATGCATCAACAAATTGCAGCTTCGTGCAATAACACCAGCGCAACTGCAAAAAACTGTGTTACTTGGAACATCGTACATCTTAAGAAGGTACTTGGTTGATACCTAGGACGCTGGCAGCAATCTGTATCAACCAGTAGCAGCAGTCAATGGTATTTATGATGCATTTTTGAATGTTCAGTTGACTGAGTTTCATGTTAATGAATAAAGTAAATTAATAATAATAATAATAATAATAATAATAATAATAATAATAATAATGATAATGATAATGATAATAATAATATAAATTTATTGGCAGAATAGAAATAAATAAATAAATATTCTTCTTTTTCTCACCGATCTCCTTTAAGGGAAAAGAAAATCAATAGCAGTTTCTTTCTCACTAAACTTAATGAGAACACTTGAGAAAATGTAGCATTTTGAACACAATACTATGTAATATCAATCAATCATCTTTAACTGACCATTGACCAATTCAGAAAGAAAGGAGCAAGACAAATTCTGAAACAGCGATTGCGGATAACAATAAAAGAAAATAAGTACAATATTGATTTTCTATATATTTTACAAATGATTGATTGTGTATCATCATGTTGTTGCCCACATTTACCAACCACATAGATACATTTTCTCTATGACCCAATTTTTCCCTAAGTTGCTCCTTTAACAATTCCAGTGGTGCATTCATCTGTACATTAGCTGAGTTTATGCATCTTGCTGCCACATTAACATATATTTTTTTTAAAAAAATGTTGATTGGATAACAGTTATTGGATACAATGAATTCACTTGTGCTGGAAATGTTACTGGATAGAAAGTTATTAGCTGTAACACACATCTTCATAATAAGGGCAATAAAACAAAGCACAATACTTCAATAATACTTCACTCCAGAGACGAAATCTTTGTTCTGATCGAATATCTGTAAAATTTCTTCCAAGGGCAGTTGTTGTATAAGCATTAAACTTTGAGAAAGTTAGGGTTGTTCTTCCCAATCTGAGATTCAATATTTGGCTTAACTATTTTTGCTATCTTGAACACAGCTTAGGGCACATTGTTAAATAAAGCAGTAATGTCTAATTAGCTTTCAGATAATCAAAATTGTTTTGTCCGATATATGAAAATTGGTATATAGCCTGCTATGATAATTTGTCTTACTATTTTGTAATCATATACCTCTTTTATTAATATTCAATGTGACTTTGTACAGTACAAACATGTTTGATGGTATCATGCCAGCTTTTTTTTGTGATATAAAGTTGAGATATGCGTGATTATATCTTTTTCAGTATTGATTACATTCTAAATTTACACATAACTTTTTAGCCATCTCTTATATTTTAACACAATAGTACTAACCATACGTTATTTTGGAAATTTAGCTATTCCAACATGACTGGAGAGCATATATAATAGCTACTTAATTCAGACAACAAAAGGATTCCTTTTATTTTCTTTATGTTCTATTTTTTCCTCAAAAATAGCAATGCTTTAAAGTATTTCTTGGGTGAGGATTCAAAATCATAAAGCTAAGGATTTTATCATCTTCAAATCATAGTGCTAGTTATATATTCCTGGTTGAACACAGCATGATTAAAAGTATTATGTCAACATTTTAACTCCAGATTATTTCTTGCAATTGCATTTCTGAGAAGTTCAAACAGAGAAGTAAGAAATTAATAGCAGAAGATATAGCGAAAATCTCCAAGTTTGTGCCAATGAATTTAATAGGATAACTTTACAGGAACAGGGATGGGTACTGCAGTTTTAAGTTTGTTCTTTTAATATAATATTGTATTAGTATACATGTTAGTGCAACTTAAACTGCATTTCACAAACCAGTATGCAACACGTATTGTTCACTGGACAAATGGAACATTTTCAAATCACCTGAATTATTAAACATTAGAGACTAGAAAGCTCATCATTTTTTTCTTTTTGAAAAAGAAAGTTATTTAAAACTTTCCAAATCCAATTAAGATTTTTACTTAGATATTCAGCTATAAGTGCTTCGAAAATGATTTGAAAAACAGTGCTTTGGATGTAATGTGAGCTGAAGCACAACACTTCCCTACTAGTCATTAAAGTATTTTGACTTTTTTCAGCTTTTCCTCCAGCCTAAATCAACTTTTAGCTGATTTAAGAAATGCATGAACTGTAATGAGTGGACTCTTTAGAATAGCAATATCTCTTTTTCAAGCTTGTAAAGAAGTTGAAAAGAATTGGGTTGCACTTAGGAATGCTGGAGAATTCTGTGCTTGCCTATTAGATATATTCCTGGATAAAAATGTAACAAATAAGGACATAGAGCCCATAGGAACGAAATTGGGGGGGATAAATGATAAAAGTGTATTTTGCTATGCAGGCTACATGACTTATATACTAGCAATGAATTAGAAGATGGAAGTAAAAAAGTTTGCACTATGACATCACAATGTAAATTTGGTTATGTTTGTATCATCAGAAGTCATCAGATCCTCCTGTATAAGGTTGATGATGAACAGATCATTGTGTTCTCCAGTTGTGATGGAATACATTTCATACTAGCTAGATATAGATATTGTAGTCTTGAGTATCTGGAAGATTTCAGCTTGAGGGACACTGCAAAACATGTGTATATTTATTAGATTTTATCCAAACCTTTATTCAAGAGCTTAAAACAATATATAGAGAACTCCCTCCTTCCATTTTTCTGTACCAGGGATGAAATGCTCCCGATTTGGACTGGATCACTCGATCCAGTAGTGATGGTGGTGGGTGGTTCGAAGAACCTGTAGCAAAAATCCCTGCACCCCCCACCCCACCCACCATGCCCAGCTGAGCTACACAATTATCAGAGGCTTTTTTTTTTAACTTTTAAAAGCATTTTTTTCTACAACCTCTTCCAATGAAAAAATGCTTTTAAAAGTTTTTTTAAAAAGCCTCTGATGATCACGCGGCTCAGCTGGGATCATCAGAGGATTTTCAAAGCATTTTTTTCTGCAACCTCTTCGGCCAAAGAGGTGGTAAAAAAAAATGCTTTGAAAAGTCTCTGACGATCCCAGCTGAGTTGCCTGATTGACAGAGGCTTTTCAAAGCATTTTTTTAACCACCTCTTCAGTCAAAGAGGTTGCAGATAAAAATGCTTTGAAAAGTTAAATAAAAAAAAGTTGGCCATGCCCACCCAGTCACATTACACCCCCCCCCCCCACGAAGCCATGCCTACAGAGCTGATAGTAACAGATTTTACATTTCACCCCTGCACAATTCCTCTGTTATGTAGATTGGGTTATGAAGGTATAACTATTTAGTCATTCTATGAGCTATCCAGTCCAGTTCCTTAGCAACCATGTCACCATATTATTTGAAAACATTTGCCAAATGAAATACATGCTCAGTGTATGCAAAAGCAGAATGTTACTTTTTCAATCAGTTAATAAGAAAATTATTTCTATGTCTTTTTGCCAGTTGTCCTTTATTTTCATGTTCAGCTTTTTTTTTTTTTTTTTTTTTTTGTAATTTATTGCTAAATTTTATTATGGCACTCCAGCAAATCATGGCTTAAATAATTACACTGAGTGGGAAAAAATAATATCAACCATACTGCAAATAGGACATAGGTAAAACTTTTGAATAGGCTCTGCAGTCCATCCAAAAACTTTAGGTAGCCCAATGTCACCACAGTGATGACAATTTAGGACCTCCCGTTTCACTTGCCAAAGTGAACCAATCTCAGGATAAGAGATTGGTTACTCATATTGCAATGGCAGTCTAAATAAGTCCTTTTCCTCCAATACTATTGGCTTCATATCTGATTTTTCTGTAGCTAATGGGTAGCCAGCTTTGAGTTTCTCTACTCTTTGCAAGTCTTCATTTGTTCCAGGCATCGTCTAATGTCTGAAGACAGCTTTTTAAATGGATTTGACCTAAGCCAATGGTCACATTGGCAATGTGATCATGAAGCAGATAGCAGCCTATTTAAAGTCCTCCATTAAGATGAAGTTAAAACTTCAGCATCAAGAAGGTCGCAGGACCTTCCAGGTGCTGAATTGAATCCTTCCAGTTAATTGCTTCCTTAGATCTGAGAAGCAGAGATTTCCCAAATTCTAGGAAAACTTCTGAGGAGTTGGGAGTCATAAGCCGAAAGAGTCAGTTATCTTTACTTGATCAAACTAGTCCAGATCAAAGTATACCTGTGTCTATCCTCTGAACATTAAAAGTATATATGTGTCCATTTTTAAAATTTCATCTAAGTTCCCTGCCCTGGAAAAATTATAGCTTTGGGAAGCCATAGATTTTCTTGGGTCATGCTATTTTTTTAATTACTTTTACCTTTGTTATCTTGCTGTGCCTTTCTTGTGTGTGTGTGTGTAATGTCTTTTCCTGAGGGTGTGCATTGCCATTTTTAGATTCATATCTCTTTCTTAGTTTCTAAATTCCTTCCTTGGTTACCAAATCTTGTTTGCATACTGGTTCTTGTTGGATGGTGTCTGCCTAACAGGGATGACTTTTTAAATTAAACTGATGGCAGTTCTACCCCTTCAGTTCTACCCCTGCCCCCCCCCCCCCCAAAAAAAAAAGGCTAAAGCAGGAGTGTCCAATCTTGGCAACCCTAACACTTGTGGACTTCAACTGTCAGGCATATTTTCGAATGTAAAATCCTTAAGATTGCCAAGGCTGGACATCCCTGAGTTAAAGTTTCTGTTGCAATAACAAATACACCCATGAGTGAGATTCAGCAGAAAAATTCAGCTGAAGATAAATTCAGCTAATCCTACCAACTAAGGCTAATTATGTAAATGACCTCCAGGCTATTGGAATTATGAGTTATGGAAAACAAGTTATCAGTGCTCTGAGAATCAGCCTGTATCTGAGCCCTGTAAAATCAGTCAGGTTTCTCTTTTAAATGCTGGTTTTCATTCTAGCAATTAATTCCTTTCTAATATTCCAATATTTTTCTTTCCATTCTACCTTACATCATTTTTATTGCTGTCAGGGATGATAGGTGAATATGCATCAAAGAGTGCTGAGAAAAGCATTTTTGGAAAATGATACCTGACCTATTTAAGATATGCTGATTTTTTTTTTAAAAAAATTAACATTAATGGCAGTTACATCTGAGCACTGGTTGGAAACAGAAACCCTGACTGGTTGGAATAATCACTGGTGATCAAACCTAAGGAGGGGGGAAATTAAATGGGTTGAAGACAATTAACCCGTGATTCATAGCATAATCATAGATTTATTTACTGGTTTTACTGATGCATTGGGAAGCAATAAATGGAAAATTGCAGTATAGTTCTGTAATCTAATGTAAGAACTGGGCTTCTGCAGGAAGGGTCAAAAAAGTCAAGATGTTGGCAATGATACCTGCCTTTTTTTAACTGGTTCTTGTATATGCAACTGTCATTTGACCTTTTCAAATTCACACTCCTAACTGTACCTACTGCTGCTGTAATTGGGGGCTCAGTAAAGGGGTACTTGGCAGACCATAATTTATAGGTTTCAGATTCTGGTTATCCGACATCATCTTAAAAACTTCCAGTGTTGGAGCATTCACAACTTCTGGAGGCAAGTTGTTCCACTGATTAATTGTTCTGTCAGGAAATTTCTCCCTAGTTCTAAGTTGTTTTTCTCCTTGATTAGTTTCCACCCATTGGTTCTAGTCCTACCCTCAGGTGCTTTGGAGAATAGGAATGAGTTACAACATTAAGTCATGCCCTCATCACCACACATTTAGATTGCAATGTGATATACCTTGGATACATTTAAAGACCACCCTAAAACTACAATTTTACAAAAGGGTGTATTGTGGTACTAGTAGGTAGGCTTAGGAACAGTGTGAGGGCTTTCTTAGCTTGCCAATTGTTGAAGAAAGAATGGCAAAACCTGGGGGTGGAGTTAAAAGAAGGATCAGCCTAGAATCTCTACATAGCAACAAGCAAAATAAGTCTGACCTTTCTTGAACCTGAGGACCCTTACTTAAATACAGTCAGGTATTAACCATTAGTTGAGTATGTGCATGGGCATAATTGGCAATACATTTAATTGAATCTTCATGTATAGACCTGATCTTCTGCACCTGACAGCAATTGGCTTCTGTATACAATTCAAAATGTATACAGTTTGGTGCCAAGGGTTTTTCTAGGGCTGCCTTCTCAAAATAGAACCAGCCAGTTCATCATGGTTGGAAAAACTCAATCTTGCATTTTCATAAGATTTGAGGTGTGGAATCAAGAATTTTTTTTTCCCTTCAAAGGTTCTAATATTGCAGAGATTTGAGGAAGTTTAATTTACTTTCAGGAGATGTAGATATGTGTCAAATACCATTATGGTATAATGCCAGCATCTGAAGCGCTGGTTGATATTTGTGATGAGAAATACAGTATCTAATCTCTGTGCCAGGGGGAGAAAAGAACATTATTTATTTATTTATTTATTTATTTATTTATATGTCTTCTCCGGAGACTCAGGGCGGCTTACAATGCGTTAAGCAATAGCCTTCATACTTCTGTATATATCTGCTTAGTAGGGCTTAACCCCCCCCCCCTCAAGTGGTGTTCTTTTTTATACAAAGTCAGCTTACTGCCCCCAGAATCTGGGTCCTCATTTTACCTACCTCGGAAGGATGGAAGGCTGAGTCAACCTTGAGCCTTGTGAGATTCGAACTTGCAGTAATTGCAGGCAGATGGCAGCTAAGTGCTATTTAACAGCGCTTTAGTTCACTGCTCCACCAGGCTACTGATGGATGATTCCAAAAGTCATTTAGTCTATGGTGTCTGGTTATCTTTAGTAATCACATATAAGCAGAGGTGGTATTCAGCAGGTTCTGACCAGTTCTGGAGAACCGGTAGTGGAAATTTTGAGTAGTTCAGAGAACTGGTAAATACCACCTCTGACTGGCCCCGCTCCCATCTATTCTCGGCTTCCCGAGTCCCAGCTGATCAGGAGGAAATGGGGATTTTGCAGTAACCTTCCCTGGAGTGGGGAGGGAATGGAGATTTTACAGTATCTTTCCCCTGGAGTGGGGTGGGAATGGAGATTTTACAGTATCTTTCCCCTGACATACCCACCAAGCTATGCCACCCCCCACCAAGCCACATCCACAGAAACGGTAGTAAAATTTTTTGAATCCCACTGAAAATAAGTAATCGTCAGTTAACAATAGTAATTAGAACTAGAATTTCCACCACTAAGATGTGTTTTTTTAAGTGAATTTCACACCATTGTTAAACACATCATGTGGGTGCCATTTCCAACTTCCTTTCAGCTTCTTCACAGTTTGTCAGAAATTGACAGTTAACATTGCAAATGGTGAGCATGTGATGATGAGGCCTGTGATGGCAAGAACTTCAAGGACCAATTGTAAATACCACTCATTTAGTGCTTTCATGTTCAAATGTCACTGAACTAGTGGTCATTACATGAGGACCACCTATACTGAGCTGTTGGAATGGTGGAATGAGGTGTAAACTGACTGGAAATAAACAGATATGAATACTCTTTTGTGCCTGGTAGTATCAGATGATGAAAGGAGTGCTGAGGTGAAATAGTAGTTCAAATAGAATGACAGAGCCTTATGAATATATACACATACATAGGTGTGTGTGTGTGTGTGTGTGTGTGTGTGTGTGTGTGTGTTCACTGTTGTTCCAAAGGTAGCTGTTTGAACTTTAACACTTTCTTTTTCCTTGGCTCATTATGGAAATTGTCCCTTAATAGCTGAGAAACCATTTGAGCTCTAATTGCTTTGCATCTAGTGATATATCAGAATATCAGAGGGCCAAATTTTAATAGACTCTGCTAATAAAGCCTGCTAACCTATCTTTTCTTTTCCTGGAATCTTTGAAATGGCAACATTTTTAATATCTAATTAAGTTAGCTTAAGCAGCTGGGTATTTCTTTTATAATAATATATATTTCCCCCTATGTATACATCCCAAATGAATCTAAACTAAATCGTCCTTTCCTTCTTTCCATCTTCCTTTCTTTAAACTTTTTAAAAACTGCTTATTTTCAGATATCAGAAATATCTGGTTAAGAAGAATTAAGTTTTAACTATATTTTTTTTAATGAAGAGCATTGCTAATTTAAAATATTGTAGTCTAATTAGGCAGATACTAATCTCATTGAGGATTTATTGCCATTTAGCTAATATTTTAAAGTTCATCTGATATTCAGTAAAATTCTTCAATCTGAAAGACTCTTAAAGCAAAATAATCCAGTTATTTTAATATAATTGGAGAAGTTCCAAAAATAAATTTCTTATCTTCTGATGAAAAACATGTGCTCATCTTCGTGAAATTAACTTCCTATTTTTGAGGCTATGCAACTCTGATTTGGTTTGTGCAATAAAAAAGTACAAGATATTTCATGAGATAAAGTGTTTTTACTCTTTGTTCTTTATCTTGAATACCATAGAAGTAAATTTCAAAATATTGATTATAATAAATCAGGAAGAAATCTGTTTACCTTAACTTTGTTTATATTTGACTTGCTTCTGTTTTTAAGGGTTCTAAGTCCCACTGATATGTCAATAATTAAAATACTGATTCTAAAAAATAATTTAGAAAAAACATAAATTCACAAAGTAGTATAATTATAATTTATATCTTGCCAAAATTTATACCACCATATTCCAAAAATGACAGAGGGCCTGGAAATTAAAATTACTATGCAACATTGCCTGCCAAAATGTCTTCCTTTCTCTATTTTTGAAAATAAATTCAAATATTAACAGATCACTGCTATCTACAGTCCAGGTGTATTTCACCTGTCAAGTTTGGATAATAATTCTAATAATAATAATTACTAGCAGCAATTTAGTAAATGTCATCTTAATAATATTCTCTGCTCAAACTGTGACATTATTAGGATAAATTTAAATAATTTTTATTATTTATTTTAATATATAACTACAAAAAGGAAACAATTGTATTAAGTGAATACAATTAATACAAAACTGTGTGTAGATAGATAGATAGATAGATAGATAGATTTGAAATTAATTGTATAATATTTGATATAAATTACATTTTAAACAATTTTAAATTTAACCTTGACAATATCAAATTTTTATAATTTTGAAAGGAATATACTTGGATTTTTACCATTCCACAAAAAACTATTATTATTATTATTATTATTATTATTATTATTATTATTATTATTATTATTATTATTATTATTATTCCTATGCCACCCATTCTCCGAGGACTCTGGTCGGCTTACAACAATCAACAGTATACTAAAGAGCATATTGCCCCCAACAGTCTGGGTCCTCATTTTACCCACCTCTGAAGGATGGAAGTCTGAGTCAACCTTGAATCGGTGAGATTTGATCCCCTGATCTGCTGAACTACCAGTCAGCTGAAGTAGCTGCAGTACAGCACTTTAACCACTGTGCCACCTCGAGTCTGTGATCAATTATAACGTTTATATGTTTAAAATATTTAATTGAAATTCCTATTAGATACCTTAACACACAAACATGCTTCTTAAATAAACACACAAACATATATCACAGCCTTGATTAATTTTTACTACATTTCTTCTTCTCCATTGACTCCATTGGGAATTTTGAACTATCTATTAATGTCACCACTAACCTGCATTATAATATATGACCTACTTTGGTCTATAAATAAATATACTTTTCTTGCAACAATTATTCTCAAGTATTTCTTATTGGTAAAATCTGAAAATAAGTATCAGTTATTTTATATTTATTTACATATTGTTCTACGGGTTCCATAAAGCTGTGTAGAAAATATTAATACTCACTAAAAGAGCTCAGTATGCATATAATAATAACATGTGTTCATTTCCTACCATCTGTCCTTGAACAGAATGACTACAATCATCACTTTTCACTTGAAAAATAAAATTAAATGGTAATCCCTTTATTTAACTTGATCCAAAAATTTAATTTGTACCATATGAAAGATTTTTACCACAATAATCAACTCATTATGGAATATCCAATTATGTTGCTAAATATTTATCAATAGTCTGATATTATCAGAAGCTGATGCCATTTCATAAAACCTTTCATAAATTAATATAGACACTCTTCTGGCCATTTTTGAATTTCTACTAATCTAACTCTTATCAATCTAATTCCTTATAAGTAAATGTTTTTTTCTTCCTTATCAGGAAGAATGTGAATTTCCTGCAAAACAAATTCACCCTACCTTACATGTCTTCAAAAAATAGAGATACCTCTCTGGCCCTTCATCTTCTACAGTACAAACAATAATTTCATTATTGAGGCAGGAAGTTACAGAGATGTACTTTTATATTGGAAAGACTCAATATGATTCCAAACCAAAGGAAGACAATGTGAGATTCAGAAAAAAAGCAGATATTTGTTCTTATTAACAAAATAACTAGTTTAAAGAAGAATGAAGGCATAATAGTTGAGTGCATTGAAATTCACAGTGACAATAATGACATTGATGATACTAGGTAAAAAATGTGAGAGTAAATAAAAGATAAAGAAAATAAAGAAAAGCCATGACTGTTGATATTAACAATAGGAACAACACAATATTCCCTGAAGGGCTTTCAGTTGTAGACTTACAACTGAAGGGCTTTCAGTTGTAGACATGTTGTAGACTTAACATTGCCTTTCTTCTCTCACACTAAGAGTCTAACCTACTTCATAGCTGAAATCGTCCCATCCAATATATCTTCTAATTCATACTTGAATATAAAGGGAAAGCAAAAAGAATCCTCTCCAGAGCACTGTCTATGTGTGAGAGTGGGTGGGCGCTCTGTTGTACCAAACAAAACAATTACATTTTCAGACCTTATTTTTAAATGACTGACAGTAGTTCTAGATCTTTCTCCAACGTGTGTGTATATGTATATGTATATGTATATGTATATGTATATGTATATGTATATGTATATGTATATGTATATGTATATGTATATGTATATGTATATGTATATGTTTTTCCTTTAAGCCAGGTTTTTCCTACCTAGCCAAGATTTTTCTGGAACCACAATTGAGCGAAATCGCATTCACTACTTTCTGGGTTCTTTCTCCATCTTTTCATTCTGGCAGGAAGCAAAATTTTGTGCTGTATTCTGGGAGACCTTTATAGCTAAAGTAAGAAAATATATATATGTGTGTGTGTGTGTGTGTGCATGCGCACGTATGTGTATGTATATGTATATGTACATCTGACCACCATCTGACCAGGACCTATGAAAAACTCGAAGTCCAAAGAGCTTCCATTTTATGTGACCTCGCATTCCTATGCAACTGCTGAGATCAAAATTTAATACCACATGCTTCCAATTGAAATTCTACTCCAACTCTGCAGCCACCAAACACATCCTGAAAAGAACAGAACTATCCCCCTAATCAGAAATGAACTTCACACAAAAAGATTCCTCCTAGACCGAATCAACAAAGATCTCCTCAGACTTCACCTCAAACTCATCAACAAGATCCACCCTGCACTTGGGGACAAATCCAAATAACTCGCCATCTGGAGAGCCGAAACACAGACCATCCTCAAGACAGACACACACACACCAACAAACTCCAAATACTACAAGAACACCAAAAACAAACCCTTCCCCCCTCACAGCCACACATGAAACAAACAGTGCATAACATCTCAGATAGGATCTTCACCAAAGCCGAAACCAATGTCCTTTCCAAAGGATTCAACTTTGCAGTCTCTCCCAAACACATCCCCACTGAAATCATTATATGCAGAGTTGAAACCAGCCTGACCAAAATCAACCCTGATGACGCTAACAGAATCAGAGTTGAAATCACCAACATCCTCTGCACTAGCAAGCCACCCAAAAGCAACTTACCCAAAGAGGAACAGACAGCACTACTTAACCTGAAAGAAGACACCAGCATAATAATCCTACCAGCAGACAAGGGCAACGCCATGGTGGTTATGAACACATCTGACTACTAAACCAAATTAACCAACCTACTCCAAGACTCCACATACAACCCCCGAAACCACCTACCTGGAAAAAAACACTAGATCCAAAATAAAAGCCTTTCCAATCAGTGAAGAGATCCAGCAAAGAATCATTCCTAGAGAGAAATCATCCAGATGCCCTAAACTCTATGGTCTCCCAAAAATACACAAAGAAGGAATTCCACTCAGACCCATAGTCAGCTCCATAGGCTCACCTCTACAAAACCTAGCCAAATTTCTCGCCAAACAACTACAACTCTATGCAGAATCCATCACCTCACACATAAAAAACTCATTCCAGTTCATAGAATCATAAAGAAACAAAACTTACAGACCAGCGACCTACTTGTGAGCTTCGATGTCATATCCCTCTTCACCCAAGTGCCAATCAAAGAAGCCTTGACAGCTATTCAAAACAAATATAACCCCCCCCCCCCAAGCATATCCTAGATCTGACCAACCACTGCCTATCCAACACATACTTCATCTATAATGGACAAAATTAAAAACAAATAGAAGGATCACCCATGGGATCACCCCTCTCACCTGTCATTGCAAACCCCTACATGGAGCACTTTGAAACCCAAGCTCTAGAAAAATCTGATCACAAACCCAAACTCTGGCTCAGATACGTAGACTTCACATTCATAACCTGGCCACACGGGAAGAAAAACTGGACAACTTCCTCACACACCTCAATAGCCTACTCCCCAAAATACAGTTCACCATGGAGACAGAAGCTAACACAGCTTCCCTTCCTGGATGTCTTAGTCTAAGGAAATCCAATGGCTCTCTAGGACACACCATCTACCAGAAGAAAACACACTGCTATCTGCACGCACTCTCACACCACCACCCAACACAGATCAACTCCATAGCCAAGACACTCATCTCCAGAACAAAATGCTTACCTGACAAACAACACCTAAAAACCAAACTACACACTCTCACTAATGTACTAACATCCAGTGGATTCTAAAGGAATAAGATTACCAACCTAATCCAAAAAGAAACCCCCACTAAAATCCAAGACAGAGAACAAGAAAACGGCAAAGCCCTCTTCCCATACATAAAAGGCACCACAGACAGAATCAGCAAGATCCTCCACATACACAATATCAAGACAGCCTTCTGCACTGACCAAAAAATATTCATCCTAAGAAACCCCAAAGACAAAATTGAGTTAGAAAATCAAGGAGTATATGAAATCCCATGCACCGCCTGCCCCACCACATACATTGGAAAAGCCAACAGAAGAATAAGTGCACGCATTGAAGAACATAAGAACTCAGTCAGAAAAGAGGAACCAACTTCTTCCCTGGTCCAACACCTTAAAGCCACAGGACATGAAATTGACTTTAAAAAGACCAGAAGTATCGCCAAAATGGAATACTTCAACAACAGAATAATCAGAGAAGCCATCAAGATAGAAGAACGTCCACACAGCATGAATAAACAAGATGATATCTCTCGCCTACCAGCCATTTGGAAACCCCGCCTTATTGACAAACAAGTCCCTAACACGAGGAATGACACCAGACCCACACTCACGAGGGCCACACAGGATGTTGCCACGACACATCCACACGGAAAGCAGACTCAAACCCACATTGATGATGAGGCACCACCACGGACCAGAAGCCAGACTGCAGCTGCATCATTAGCCACTTTAAACCCCTCTAATCGATACATGAAGCAGACTGACACCCACATGAAGATGTGGCATGACCACAAACGTGAAGCCAAACAACAGCAACCAGCTCACCAACTCAAATCCCCCTGAAACTCAGACTAACCCGAGCACAACCAAGCCGCCACCCAAACAGAACATACCCCCATCCAATCAGAGCACAGCCAAACCCCCAACCAATCAGTTCACATCCCCACTAGCAATTAAAAGGAAGAAACAGCTGCAATCACACATAGCTCCTAGAAGCATGAAGCCGAAAACACCAGCCTGAAGATGATGAATGAGACTTCATCAAAATGTCGCCAAGACACTTCCAATTTTATGTGGGAGAAAACCCGAATAGCCAAAGACCTACATACAAACACCCGTGAAAACCTCAGAAAACAAATATGTATGTGTGTGTGTGTGTGTGTGTGTGTATATATACACATATATTAAAGGAAAAACACACATTAAACCTATGAAAAGTAAGAAAATAGACATTGTGCCTTTACAGGGAGGAACATGAGATGTGAGTGTGGCTTACTGAGGACGGCTAACGAGCCAGAAATAGCTATATAGATCTCCCACAATGCAGCACAAAATTTGCTTGCTGCCAGAAAGAAAAGATGGAGAAATAACCCAGAAAGTAGTGAATGTGATTTCGCTCAATTGTGGTTCTAGAAAAATCTTGGCTACGTAGGAAAAATCTGGCTTAAAGGAAACACACACATGCGCGCGCGCGCGCACACACACACACACACACACACACACATATATATATCCGAAATAGATTTATCTTAGTCTCCCAATGGGCAGCAAAGGGTCTGCTGGCTCACAGAAGAAAAAAAAGCCTAGAAACTAATGGATTGTGATTTCACTGAACTAGGGCTGCATAAAATCTTGGTTTACGTAGGAAGAACCTGGCTAAAGAGATAGATAGATAGATAGATAGATAGATAGATAGATAGATAGATAGATAGATAGATAGATAGATAGATAGATAGATAGATGATAGATAGATAGATAGATAGATAGATAGATATAGATATAGATGATATAGATATAGATATATACATACATACATACATACATACATACATACATACATACATACATACATAAGCATGTGTATATGGAACTTCATCCATATTGTTCTGCAGTTTTGACTGAATACATTATTCCTTTTTTACAGCCCAAAAGTTAGAGCTGGAAAAAAAATTATTTTTTTTTAGCACAAAAGTAATTGCTTGACAGGATTGCTGCAGAAGGTTATCATTATAAGACCTATGAAGACATGCCAACAGGGTTGAGAGTACAATATGATTTAAATCTCAATTTTCTTCGATATGCAGCTTTCTGGTATGCAAATATTTTCTATCATTCTGATTAAAAAGCTCTTGTTCAATGTTGCTCCATGACAGCCACTAATGGTTATTTATCTTCTTCATTCATAAAGTGCAAATACATTTCTAGACCTGACCTTGGACTTGAGCCAGCTTGTTATGACAGGCTGCCCACTTTTTCTTTTTTTAGTGGTATATCAGTCTCCTCCAACACTTTCATTCTGTTTTCATGACATTCCAGCTCTTTTGGATATTTCTGTATCTTCTCATATGTTCTTTCACATACTTCAATGTTGGATACATATTTTAAAAACCTTTTGCCTATCAATTGCAGCATAATAAGCAGTTCTTAGATTGATTCTGATGACACTTTCTTCCAGGGCCAAATTAGCATTGGAGCATTCTCCTCTGCACGCTGGCTGGGAGGGGGAGACAGGACGGCATTCTGCTAGCCAAAATGAGATGTGGAGGAGCTGTGCGAGCATGCCTCTATGCCTCATTTTTGGCTTGGAAGGTCTTCTGCAGCACCCTTCCGGCAGTGGTGAAATTTAAAATTTGTTACTACCGGTTCTGTGGGCATGGCTTGGTGGTGGTGGGGTAATGTGACTGGGTGGGTGTGACCAATTTTTTTTTTTACTTTTAAAACCATTTTTTCTACAACCTCTTCAATGAAGAAGTTGTAAAAAAATGCTTTCAAAAGGCTCTGGCGATCCCAGCTGAGTTGCCTTTTTTTCTTTTAAATGCCTCTGACGATCCAAGGTGAGTTGCCTGATCGGCAGAGGCATTTAAAAAAAAAAAGCCTCTGCTGATCAGGCAACTCAGCTGGGATCATCAGAGGCTTTTGAAAGCACTTTTTCTACAACCTCTGAAGAGGTAGAAAAAATTCTGGCTTTTAAAAGCCAGCTGAGCCACATAATCATCAGAGCCTTTTTAAAAAATATTTTTAAAAGCATTTTTTCAGCCGAAGAGGTTGTAGAAAAAATGCTTTTAAAAGTAAAAAAAAAAAAAGCCTCTGATGATTGTGCGGCTCCACTGAGCATGGGGGGGGGGGCAGGGATTTTTGCTACCAGTTCTCCAAATCACCCACCTCCATCGCTACTCGATCAGGTGATCCGGTCCGAACTGGGAGCATTTCACCACTGCCTTCCAGCCAAAACAGGAAATGGGGGATGTGAGCAGCCCCCCGCACCCGCGCATGCCCCATTATTTGCCTGGATGGCCTCCTGCAGCACATTTCTGGGCAAAACAGGGCACCGGGGTATACGTGGTCCCCCTGCACTCCATTTTGGCTGCCAGAAGCACCTCAGGCAGGTCCTTTGCTATTTCCAAGCCAGCCCCGCAGGCCAGATTTAAGCACCCCATCAGCCTTGAATTTGACACTCCTGTTCTAGTGTCTGGGGAGGGGGAAACCCAAGTGAATGTTCTGGGCAGCAATGAGAGAAAAATAGGCTAATCACAGTTCTAAAAGAAACTTCATTTTATCATGTTTTCCCATTAACCAAGGTCAACTACATAGAATAAATGAATTCTTAATTGGTAGCTGAATGCCTAATTAAAAGTTCAGCAGCTGGTGCCTGAAGTTGGTAATAGTAGGTACAAAAAGAGAAAGAGAGAGAGAAAAAGAAAGAATAAATATTGTAGTACTCTGAATTTCAACAGGAATTTAAGGTGATTGTATTGTGTTGGAGGGTTGTATTGAGGGAACTCAACCAATCTCATTGAACATATGTTGTGCATTGACAATAAAGATTTGAATTTGAATTTGTGATTCTTTTTATTTTTCATGGGTAATAGCTTCTGCTGAATTGTGAAGGATGGCCAAAGGTTTTAGGACATAAATAACGGAATACCAATAAAATGTAGAAATATGCTGTAATTAATGCCTTTCTATATTGATGGATTATCTTAATATAATCTGGAAAGAATACAGGATTTTTTTCTATTAGTAAAACAATGACCTGTTCTCTCACAGCAAATCAGAAAAAAATAAAAAAAAATGAAATTGATCTTTTTCCTGAAGTTCTTTTTTGTTCTAACAATGTTTGCTGACCTTGTTTCTCTTCAAGAGCTGTATCCTCAGCTCTATAAATTATATAGTCCATCTTGAGAGACTGTTGATCTGATTGAATCCCTGAATCAGAAGAGTTTCAACCATTTGTCTAGACTGGAAAATTCTAAATGGCTTGTATATTTTGTTTCCTTCTCCAAGAAAAGGATAAGTGAAATATATTTGCATTTTTAGTAGAAATTGGTGCAGAATAAGAGTTTTAAAAACATTGCATCACTATCTGATTTTAAAAGTGCCTGTGACTTTTAGGAAGGAGGGATAAATTAGTAGGAAAGTAGAAATTTTTAATCTTATTACATAAATATATGGCAACATGTACAAATATATATAACTTAATTAAAGGCAGACAACCCCCAAATTAAGAATTAAAAGAAAAAGACTGAAAATTATGTTATAAAACAAACCTTAACCATATTACTAGAAAATCATCTTCTTTGACAAAAAAAAAAAAAAAAAAAAAAAAAAGGACTACCTCAATTGTTGAAAAAAAATGACATATCAACAATCCATTTTTTATTTTATTATTCAGGGTAGAAAAGCTATTGAGTGCATAAAATTTTCCATCTTTGTGAAATTAAAAACAATTAAGCATACTGAATTGAATAATGGAAAAATCAATAGGAAAAAAAACCAGGAGTTTTTTTCCTGTTTAATCAGAATTAAAAATTATTCCTCATGAAAGAGAACAATTGTTACATTCTTCTTAATACCTACTGGCCTGATGGAGCTGATATAAAGCCAGGAGGGAAAAGACCATTCTGATTTTCAGGAGCAAAATATTCCAGATATGTGGGGATGAAAAGTCTCTGCAGATGACAGTCTTTGAGAGAAGGAATCAAAAGTGAGCCTGCACTGCAGATCATATGGGACATTTAGATATTAATGAGAAAGTGGCTTTAACATGTCCAGGATCTGAATCATGAAAGGCTTTAAGGTGAAGTCCCCACTGATGCTTAATGTGGTGATCCACCCATTTTTCAAGTAACTAGAACCCACCAAACATTTTCATCCTGTCTCCAGTTTCCCTTTTTAGGAAAGATTGCGGAGGAAGGTTGTCATACAACAGCTTCCGAGGACCCAGGAGGCAGCAGATAATTTGGATCCCAATGTTTTAGCTTGGATGCAGCCCAAACTGCATTAATCACACTTGTAGATAAATTCTGGCAGCAACAGTATAGAGTTAGTGAATCTAGTCCTGACTTCCTTTATGTCTCAGTCATTTTGATACCATCAATAATGTAGGAATATGAGCAATTATGGGTGAATTCTTCCTTCCCATGTCTTACATAAAGAAAGAAAGCATTGTCTATTTGCCAACAATGCAAAGGTGTGAACATGAAGAGCCTTTATCTGAAATGAGGATGCATCCCTTCTGCCTAAAATGTCCTTATGGTTTATTTTATTTTTTATTAATCATATTTCTATGCCGCCCACTCTCCAAGGACTCTGGGCGGCTTACACCAAAGACAATATACTAAATAGCATATTGCCCCCAACAATCTGGGTCCTCATTTTACCCACCTTGGAAGGATGGAAGTCTGAGTCAACCTTGAGCTGGTGAGATTTGATCCGCTGATCTGCTGAATTAGCAGTTAGCTGAAGTAGCTGCAGTACTGCATTCTAACCACTGCGCCAGCTCAGCTCTTTTAATGATATGCCTGTAGCTCAATCAAATGCCAAAAGCTTACTATAATTGCTTCTATGTGCTCTGATTCAGACAAGGCAAAATTTGAATAGAATTTGATAACCTGAGTAAATACATTTTTTAAAAAAGCAATATGTCTCTTTGTTCAATCTTTTTGTAAACAACAAAGGTGATAATTTGCTGCCTTTTGAAATATAAAGAAATTACTAGACGTTTCAAATTTGTCCAGCTTTCTACATTTAATTGCAGTATAATACACAATTTAAAAAAAGAAAAGAAAAATAAAACAAAGGTCTATAACAAAGGGAGAAATAAAAATAGAATTCAGATAAAGAGTTGGTTCGTATAATTCTTCTGAAATATAAAAGCTTTAAACATTAGAAAAGTGAGTTCTAAAGCAGTTTTTAGAAAGACCTTTTAAAATGTAACTATTAGATACTTAACTTTCAATCAATACTTTTCCTATCCAAGTCTTACATAAAAGGTGAATATCATGCAAGATTTATAATGAAGAGCATGTGGTATATGTTTGATATGTAATTACATGCATAAGTAATCAGCAATTTTGACTAGTTTACAAATATTTTGTTAGCTTTAGTTTTAACAGCAGATAAATTAAGAAGCTCTTCTGAACCTCATGTTCTGTTATATCTTCTCATTTAATACCACAAACACAGAGACTTATTTTGTATTACTATCTCTGGTAGCTTTTACTGGGATTCACTTGTCCATCTCTTGCGTCTTAAAATATACAAATTTATTTCTTTCAGTGATTTTGAAATAATTAATTGTCTCATTTTTTAGAAGCACTTTAATGAGATTTTCATAAAAGACTTGTCTATTAACCTTGGTGCCCCTTTTCAAAACAACAATTAAAAGGCGCAGATTTGTTTACAGTAGCATAATGTGACATTTTGAAACATTTCGGTCGGGATAAAGGAAGCGAACTATTAAATATCAGAAAATTCAGTTGTGATAGGTTGCAAGAGGGAGGTCCAAGTGCAATGCAATTTCTTACACCTTCTCATAAGATATGAGAAGGAAAATAAATGAATTCTATATATATGCACAGGCCTTTCTACAATGTAGCATTGACACTGATTTTAAACCAGTTTTCCAATTTCCGCAGAAGGAAAACTACAATTTTCATTGAACATTATCTTCCTATGTAGCAGTTTCCCTAAGTTCCGTAAGAAGGACAGCTTGATGTCTGCAACATAATATAAATTCATGACTTTCCCTAAGCTTATTTTAAAAAAAAATCTTTCTTGTCTTTTAATTATTTGTGGCTTGTTTTCCCCCATAAAGTTAGTTCTCAGCTTCATGGTTGAGCAAGGGTTCAAAGTTAGAGTGATGCTGGGTGCAAAAAAAATGGCTGTTTTTAAAGTTCTGGCCCTCAGAGCATCCCCATGGTCATGTAAACAAGATTCAGGCACCTAACAAATGTTTCTTGTGCTTTAGAAGGAAATGCAATGCCAATTACTAGCTCTAGGAAAATGAAAATGCCATCAGAGCTTCAGTGCCCTGGTATGTCATATATCCCAAACATTTAATGATGTCAGGGACTGAGGATAGTCTTATTATGCACATCCTTTATCAGTAGACAGTTGAATGTACATTATTCTTCTGTTGAGGCTAGAACATATTTTGTGTATCTTACTTTCATGATTTAAAACAAAAACAAGTATGATCTCTTTGCTGCTTCATAGGAGAACACGCACCATACAATAGGTGGGATAAAAAATAATTGAATTCATATTTGAGTTGATGGGGCAACTTAAAGTAATTTTCCCCAACCTGCATGCCATAAACACTGCTGTTCTTTATGTACTACTGTTCTTAGATGACTTGCTCTTAAAAATAATTTCCCAGTTCTAGTAGTCATGAACTAAGGCAAGCATATATCAACAGCAAACTAAACGATGTTATCACAAATGAGATCTAGGCATGGAAGTCATTCTCTAGGGTAGAGATTGCACTAAAGATTGCATAATAGTTGTAGTTGATAGGCTACACTTGTTATCTGTTTTTACCATTTTGAGAATGACATATAATCATGATAAGAATATACTTTGTGCATGGCCATTGTTTCAGATAAGGAATATATTCTATCTTGCATAAAATCCAAGGAAAGACAACTATTTTGAATTCTAGGGCTGTGCTTTCTTATGATGATTTATTATTATTTTTGCTCTAAGGGAAGCAACACAAATCTGTTGGAGGGGAGATCGAAATGTATGGGCCATTTCAGAGTTTTGGGGTAAAATTAAGGGATTTAATCACAAAAGTTATAGCAATGGCATACTTTGTATGTAGTTTGGAAATAATTCAATAATGGTATTTTGAAATTTGTAGGAGGATAAATGTAGTATTATTTGGCAGGGGTTTTTTTTTTGTAATAGACACATGTTCCTGGAATTACACTATGCTTCTATATGATCGTAAGAAAAAATATAGTTGCTTTAAAGAGTTGCAGACAAATATTATTTTTGTATCCTCTGTGTATTCTGAAGGGCCTTTTTTGGAATAAAATCTGAAGCATTACATAACTTTAAGATTAAAAACAACCTAATTAATGTAAAACAAATATATAAAAATTGCAAATAATGGTTTTGATTTGCGTGATACAGTCTAGCATCAGTAGCTACGTGTGTGCTAATATATAACTGATATGGATTTAGCATAGAAAATTAAGCTGATTGGACAAATATTTTATATGGACAGTTTATGTTGGACAGTTGTGTGCCAATACATTATTGAAGTATTACTTATCCTGTGTCTCAAAGAATGACAAAGATACTCAAGCATTATAAATAGTCATAAAGCTTAATACATGAGCAGGGGGTCAAAAGCCATAAATTGTGCTTGTGACATGTTAAAAGATATTCATATGTATGCATTTTGCAAAAAGTCTGCATCATAGAAGTAGTATGCTAGTAAAATGCTAGTTTTAATAGTAAAATGCTAGTTTCCATTTATTATAAAACTCTGTGCTGTGAGGCTCAAAATTTTGGGTCTGGACAACCTGGAACTATTCCGCCTAAGGTCTGACCTATGCATAGTACACAAAATTGTCTGCTACAACATCCTACCTGTCAACAACTACCTCAGGTTCAACCCAGGGGTGAAATGTAAAATGTGTTACTACCGGTTCTTGGGCATGGCTTGGTGGTGGTGGGTAATGTGATTGGGTGGGCGTGGCCACCTTTTTTTTTAACTTTTCAAAGTATTTTTTCTAATGCTTTGAAAAGCCTCCGGTGATCAGCAACTCAGTTGGGATCATCAGACAGGCTTTTAAAAAAATGCTTTGAAAAGCCTTTCTGCTGATCAGGCAACTCAGCTGGGATCGTCAGAGAGGCTTTTTGAAAAAAGCTTTGAAAAGCCTCTCTGTTGATCAGGCAATTTAGCTGGGATCATCAGAGATTTTTCAAAGCATTTTTTTTTAACCACCTCCTCGGCCAAGAGGTTGCAGAAAAAAATGCTTTGAAAAGCCTCTGAGGATCCCAGCTGAGCCATGCGATCATCAGAGGCTTTTTTAAAATTATTTTTAAAGCACTTTTTCACCAAAAGAGGTTGTAGAAAAAATGCTTTTAAAAGTAAAAAAAAAAAAAAAAGACTCTGATGATCGTGTGACTCAGCTGAGCATGTTGGGGGGGGGGGGCAAGGATTTTTGCTACCAGTTCTCCGAACCAGCCACCGCCATTGCTACCGGATCGAGTGATCCAGTCCGAACTGGGAGCATTTCACCCCTGCTTCAACCTCAATAATACTCAGGCAAACAATAAATACAAACTCAAGGAAAACCACTCCAAACTTGATTACAGAAAATACGACTTCAGCAACAGAGTGGTTAATGCCTGGAATGCTCTACCTGACTCCATTGTTACATCCTCAAACCCCCACAGCTTCAACCTTAAACGGTCTACCATGGACTTCACCCCATTCCTAAGAGGTCCGTAACGATGGCGTGCATAAGTGCACCAGTGTGCCTACTGTCCCTGTCCTACTGTCCCCATTTATTTGCAGTCATTTCCTATGTTCATGCCCATGTTTATACTTATACCTGTTATCTCATACATGTTTGACAAATAAGTAAATAAATAAATAAATAAGCAGGAGTAAAGAAAGAAAAAAGAAGAAAATAAAAAGAAGCTTCCAATTTCCTTTGCAGCAAACCTAAGTACATTTACAAAATTCTCTCTTTACTCTATGATTACAAAGAAATCCTAATTGCCTCATCCTTTTTTATCCATTTTTTTTCTAATCATCCAAACTGCATCGTAAGTACTTTTTTTTTATTTTTTTGCTTCTGTTTCATGCAAAATGTTGATAAGGGGTTTCCAATCAACCATCAATTTAGATATTGTTTTTTATCTATCAAAGAGGTTAATTTGACTTCTTTTAAACTGATTTTGCAAGCTTGATATGATCATGATGGAACTGTTTGATATTACTCAATTAGTAAACGTTCAGACTTTTTGTAAATCCTGAACAGAGCTAAAATGTTAGAAGTGCTGAGATCCAAATGATGATTTGCTCCGAATCAAAATTCAACCTCACTTGACAATTCAATTCTACTTGATCTCTGACACTGATTTGATGATCTGAGATTCTTTTATTCAGAGAAGTTAATTCAGTTCAGCTTTTCAACCTTCCAACATTTTTCTAATCATCAGTTGAATTCACTTCAATTCAAAAATTCAATCAAATCACATTTGAACCTAATTAAATGTTTGTACAGGGTTCAGAAACAGAACACAGGACATATTGAAGTGTCTTATTGTATCAGAAAACCTACAGAAGAAATCCAGAAAACGGGGATGGTGGCAGTGATTAGGATGTAAAATATAGTTTATGGCATTGTTTGCAACCAATACAGTATTATGCTACATTTAAAAGCACTTCTCAACTCTCAACTCTCAGCTGATTTTCAAGGGAAGAATTCATAAATCAAGATATCAAAATAACATCCAAAGGTAATGTGAGAGACAAATCCCTTATACTGTTATTTATTACAAATGTCCACACTTCGGAATATGCACATGTAATTTAAATAATCAAAACAAGGAAACAAGGAAATCTTTATAAATATAATGATTTAAGCAAAATATTAATGAAATCTATTTTCCTTTTCATTATTTTTAGTGAAAAGAAATAAAGAAAACCATGTTTTATAAAAGATAAAGAATTATGGTTTTTGGAAGTCTTGTTTGGTGGAGAAACAACAAAATTTCAAACTTATATTTTGAAAGAAAGAAAAAATTGATCTTTCTCTTCCAAAGCTACAGCTAATCCAACTCGCTTCTAAAAATCCTTCCATTTGTGTTAGTATGATTCACTTGAGAAATTAACTCCTGGAAAATTGCATCGGACAAGCAATATTTAGGGTGATAGCTAGTTCATAATAGCATGAACTAAAAAAAAAAATTCTAAAATAGACTGTAGAATGCATTTCTTTAACAATCAGTTTTCCTAACCTGTAAAGTATTTAAGGGTTTCAACTAAAAGTAGGTTGCATAAATGATGAATATATTTTAAAAGATTTATTAGCATAATAGGCAATGTAATTTAGTTGATGGCCACTTTTTAAAATTTAATTTAATTTAATTTAATTTAATTTAATTTAATTTAATTTAATTTAATTTAATTTAATTTAATTTAATTTAATTTAATTTAATTTAATTTAATTTAATTTAATTTAATTTAATTATTATTTTATTTTATTTTATTTTATTTTATTTTATTTTATTTTATTTTATTTTATTATTTTATTTTATTTTATTTTATTTTATTTTATTTTATTTTATTATTATTTGCTGGAAGATGTAACCCTTAGCAAAATGTAAAAATAAATGTGTGACATTATGTTATCCCATTAACATTTCTCCGTATTATTAGTGATAATAAAAAAAGGGAAATAAGTCAGACCTAAGAAGATGAGTCATATTATAAAGTTTTTTTCATTGTTATAGAGATAAGAGAACAAATAAGGGTGATATTCAAATAACCAAATATATGTAGGGAAGTGGATTTATTAATTATTATTTATTCATTTATTAATTATTTCTCTGCCATATTGAAACACAACAACCCGGCATATGGTATCAGGGTGAAGCTGGCTTTACTTTGGTACAAATATACCATAGAGTTCTTCAGACAAAAAGAAACTTTGAGCAATCAATATGACTAGATGAACCTTCACGAACTGTGTATGCTGAGGTTTACATTGCAGTAAAATATATTGATTAGTTTTAGCTTATTGTACTGCAAAGACTGGGATTTAGTAATGGCCAAGTTTTCCAACTAGACATTTTTTAGAACCATGGATTTCATCTTCCAGTATTTTCCAGCCAGCATGATTTTGGAGGGTGAGATCAACAGTAGACAGTCTTAGGTTAAAGTTTTGGGGGTTTGAGGATCTTTGGAGTTGTCTTCCATGTGCAAGTAGTCTTTGAGTTATAACTGTAATGGAGCCTGGTCATTATGGTCGTAAGTCATAACGGTCATTAAATGGATCAGTCAATGCCTGACCTGATTTTATGGCCTTTTTTTGGCAATTAATAAACAAGTGAAGCAGTAGCAGAGTAATAATAATAATTATTAAGTAAACCAATGGTTTTGCTGTTGTATGGTTTTGCTGAACACCTGAAGTAAATTCTGGTTTTCAGCAAACCCATTGTCTTGTGACTGCATGATGCTGCAAACATCTGTAAATGCTATGTGAAGTGCAATGACATAACCATGGGGGATGTGTGTCCATCATAACTTTGAATCTGAGTCATAAGTAGCCCTAAGGTAGGTCCGTTGTAATCAAAAGGGTTGCTAAATGAGCAGTCGTAACTTGAAGGCTACTTCTATCTAGCCCACCCTCTGAAATCAAGTCCCCTTGGGATTCCAGTTGGCCCCTGATCTTCACAGCTTCCACCATGAATTAAAAACTTGGTTATTCAAGTCCCCCGGCCTGGACTGATAGGGTTTTTTATGGGTTTTTAACTTTTATCTGGTTCAATTAGGTATTTTAATTTTATACTATAGTTATTGTGGATTTTATTGTTGTGAACTGCCCTGAGTCCGATTGGCGATAGGGCGGCATATAAGCTAAATAAAATAAAATAAAAAATAACTGATTATAATTTCTTTGCCAAATTGTGGCTATGTAGGTCAAGGCTTAATATAATGCTTACTTTCTATTTCACCATGCCATGGTACATATCTGACACATGAACTGCTAGTGAGTGTGATTATCTTTATAACTCAGAAAGGGTATTAAAGCCACAAAAGTTACAAGAAAATTGATTGACGTTTAACTATATTAATCAAAATTATGGCTAAGTCACTCACATTATCCAGAATTACATATATTACTCCCTTCCAAAACAGGTATCATAAACCAGAAACTATTAAGATGATTTGCACTAATTGACATTTCAGCAAATCATTTTAATTGGCACAGCAAAAGCTGTGGTATAATTTACTACCAAAACTTAACTATCGTGTCAATTTTAGTGGCTGGTCTATGTTATGACTACGGTATGCTATAAAAGTTAACATCACACCTCTGAAGAAAACATTTTAAGTCTCCAAGGTTGTCAATCTCCCATCTTTCACAAACTCTAGATTCAATTTGGGAGAAAAAATTCAATTGTTAGAACGCAATCCCTCTTTTCTGACAGCTGTGAACTTTTATTTCTTATTTTTATATTAACTGAGAGTCAGGAAGGGTCAGTTGTGGACAACCCACCAACATAATTCTTTCCTTTGCTTTCCCAACTCAAAATCTTTTATTGCAAAGGTAAACTTCAATGGCAGTTATTATTTTGTATGCCCGCAGAATAGAAAGCTGAGCACAGCCTTCACATTGATAGAATGTTCCATCTATTTTCAAAAAAAAAATCTATAAGACCTCATGTCATAGACCCAAAGTTCAAAATATATACCCTCATGCAGGTATGCTTAATGTTGAATTTAGATAATATTATTAGGTGGCCTTTCCTCTGGAACTACTGTATTTTTCGCTCCATAAGACGCTCCTGTTCATAAGACACACCTAAGTTTAGAGGAGGAAAACAAAACAAAAAAAAAATCTGCCTCTGTCTCCCAGCGTCCATCAGGTATTCATCTGGCTAGCATCCTTGCAGCAAATAGCCTGCCTCCTCTGTGTTTGCTGCCTCCACCGGGAAATGTATTTAGTTTTTAAATATATTTAAAAACTATATATTTTTATCTAAATATATTACGATAGATTCTAAGTATAATTACTGTTTTTATAATTTGTTGTTTTGTTGATTGCTGTACACCACCTAGAATTGCTTCTTGAGATGGGAGAACATATAAATGTGATAAATAATTAAAATATTTTTTTTTACATTTTATAATTATTGTTTCTGTATATTTTTTTGTTTTATTGATTGTTGCATCTCACCCAGAGTCACTTCTTGTGAAATGGACAGACATATAAACAGGATGAACCAATATATAAATGTTTGCTGCCAAATGTATTTCTCTGATTTAGGCTTTTTGTTAAAAACTGATAAATAAATATGATTTTCAAGGCAAATTGAGTTTCCAGTTAGCTGAGTTAATAATTTGCCTTCCCTGCAGAAGAGCTTTAAATCATCTAAACTCACCTTTTTAAAATGGAATTTTGTGTACTATGTTTGTGAGTGTGTGTGTGAGTATGAGGGTATACACACACCTTCCTCTAACTTGCAATACAGGATGTCACTGTGTTTCCTTTTACTGCAAATATCTGTAGTACACAGTTATGTGTATTACACAGATATGTACACTACACGGATATGTAGTACATCTATGTTGACCAGCAAGCCTGTTTTTAGAATCTGAATTGCTCAGGGTGGTGAAGAACAGATCATATTACTTGCATCAAAATTTGACACACATAACTAATTTTATTGTGTTACTATAGGAAAAAACAAGGAAATGCTTCATATAGAAAAGCAAAATATATATTAAACTAAAATGGGGCTTCAGAAGGATCAGCTAATATCATGAGTGTTTTTCTGTACATTCCCTGCATAGTAAAGTGTTTTGCACTTCCAGCCTAATGGAGTGATTATCCAGCTATTTTAAATATCCGATGGGGTCCAATAAATGTGAAAAATGGTACAGTATACAGTTAATGCCAAGATAATAAGTGTCATACTTGATATATTTTAAGTCAATTGATTTCTTAATGTGCATACTCTTTATTCCAGAGTTCTTGCAAATAATGCCTACCTTAGTGATAATAATTTGTTTATTAAAAGAAAGACTGATTCTAAATAGCTCTAGAATCAGGGAAAACACATTGCAACACTGATAGTCACTTGAGAGTTCTGAGCTACTGAAACATCTGGGCTGAACTGTTTAATTAAGAGATGCAATTGGTTATATTGCCATTTTACAATGTTAGGCAATCCACATGTTTTAGCTATGCTCCAAATGATTTAATATGCCCTTTATTTCCATGCCTGAAATGGGCATCTGCTTGAGAGGTTGACCAATAAATAATAGCTATCCTGTCACAAGTTCAGCACACATCCTGAGAGAAATGTGATCTCTCTGGGTGGGTGTTGTAAATTTGTACATTCCTTAAAGTGTTTAATTTATTTATCTGCACATTAGTCATTCCATCACTGCCCAGTAGAACAGCCCACTGCAGTCAATTGGGAATTCATGCATTAGGAACTCGGGTATCTGGTTGATGACACAAATCCAGAAATAACTGCTGGAAGCTAGTAATTCCTTGAAATGTGTGGACAGCTATATGCATTTTGCAATTTGCTCCCAAAAAGCCATTTCTTTTTCCCTGATGGAACCTTGCAAAGTGTCTTTAAAATGCCAGCTGTGTTTTCTGTGTACTTTTTGATGAAGTGACAGTACGAGAAAAGTGAAAAGTGATTGCTCATGATGGATTCAGAAGAAGATGAACTTTCCCTTCTCTTCCCAATGGACATGCAAATAGAATCAAGCCCTTCTCCGTATTACCTTTAAACATCGACCTGTAAGCACTCTAACACCAGACAAAATAGTATCTGATTGCTGTTTGTGTGTGATAATAACTAAGGTTTGTCTCTCTTTTTCCTGATTCCTCACAAGCAGCAGCCATTGGGAGGCTGGGCAAGTTTTTATTTTTTCCCTTCTTAAAAAAAAATCTCTGAATACAGCCCAACTTAGAAAGAATGAGGTAGCATTATGAAAAAAAAAATACTTTAGGGAAAATGACAATGTTGCATTGCAACCTGAATAGAATGAGGTGATGGGTTACATTTCTTTTACAGTTTAGCGGTCTCAAAATGACTTTAGCTCCTAGTTAGATTCCATTTTCCAATCATTTTTGTTTAGGTTTATAGATCTGCAGGACATGATTGCATGAACTTATGTATTCCTAGGTATTGCATTACTCTGCAACTTTGTCTCCACATTTAACCATGCACATACCAATAGTGTTTAACAAAGCCACAGTGCACCAAAGCTGAAATTGAAATCAAGACATAATTTATAAAAAATATTATACAATTTTTTTTTAAAAAAGGAAAAAAATAATAATTGCACAGGCAATATAAAGATGGGACTAGCACCTGTGTGATTAAATTTGTAGGACAGATGTGCAAGGAACCTAATGCCACCTAAGGAGAAGGGGAGAAAGAAATTCCAGATGGAAACAGGGAAAATCACACCTGGAAAGCAATACAACAGCACAAATAGGCTGTGGAATTCACAAGGGTTGTTAGAAGGTTAGATTAGGGCATATCTTTTACATGCATCACAATATTTATATACCTGTATGTTCCATCATTAAAAGTTTGGCCTTAAGTTATTGCCGAAATCCTAATCAAACAGATGATGATACAGGCTTTGCACTAAAAGTAACTGAAGTAAATAAATAAACAAATGAATTAATGTAGTTCCGCAACAGATAAATAAAGTGATTGTATGATTAGTCTTTTTTTTTTCACTCATATCAACTATTTATTATTAGTTCAATTTCAGGCATAACATGTTTAAGGACTATTTTAGTATAAAATAAATGTGAAAAATATGCAGCTTTCTGCAATAAATGGATGGTATTAAAATGAAAATAAAATTTGTCTGATCTTAATGGATTTCACTAATCCTGGGAATTATAAATTTATTTACCCACTAGAAACCCTTTTACTTTTTGTATTAGCTTTAAAGATTGGCTCTTCATGAATGCATAATTTTCATAATCATGTTCCTCCTGCAGCTTTAGGTAGGTTTCTTGGATATACAAAAATAGAATTTTGCAAAGAGGTAATAAGCGAAAATGGTTCTATATACAAAATCCAAAGTAATGCAACTCTTCTAATCATGGATGTTAATATAAAGAAGTGATTGAACTGCTGATGGGGAACAGTTTTTGTAGCATCTAGAAAGCAATATTTCCCTGCCCCGTTGTTATTGCAACTCCAAATAATATGGTTTGAATGTGATGCTGGATACTGAATAATAATAATCTCTCTTTTTTTTAAGAAACATGCTTCACATGTATTGTCAGTGTAGAATGCACACAATTGTAATGTATTTATTTACTGTTGTGGCCCGCCAGCAGCCTGCACAGATTGTGGCTGATCCTGACGACAAGGAGGCTGGTGTGATGTCGCACCAGCAGCCTGTGCAGTCAGCGCTCGAGTCGGACAGCGTGGAGGCTGAAGAAGATGTGGTGCCAGAGACAGAGATTCAGCCAGGGCCTTCAGATCCTCCAGAGGCTCCTTCAAGTGAAGAGAGTGAAGTGGAGGAGCCTCTTCTCAATGCACGAGCATGCAGAGCTGCCAAAAGGCCAGGAGTGGTTACTCAGGAGGAGGTCTTCTCAAGAGTAAGGCTTGGGACTAATTGACCACTCCTTTAGCCTATTTAAGTTTGCATGCAACTGGCAAATGTTGCAGGAAACAACGTGTGATCATCCGGTTGTTCGTTGAGCATTTGAAAGTGAATTTTCTTTGCAAACCTGGTTTCTGGGCTAATTGCCAACTATTGTAAGCCTTTATCTAATATTTGGAATTTCTGGCAGGCTGTTAAGGACATTTTAAATAATAGCCTGCATTTGAAAAAGACTGTGTTTGTAGTAAACTGAGTTGTTTGGAGTTTTGTGTGTGCTACATTTCTTGGGTTCCGTAGCTGGGGCAGAACTTTTACTTGTTTATTAAACATATTTCTATGCCAATGCAGTCTAACATTCTTACAGCTTACATAGAAAAAAAATTGTGCAGTTTAAAAGACCATGATACAGTCTTAAAATTCAGGAACCATATAACAAACAATAAAGCAACACAATAAAATGATAGGAGTCATAAAAAGGAAAAGGAAAATACAGATGGCACCATCAAATCAGGAAAAAGCTCTCTAGAACAAGCCAGCTCCCCCCCCAAAAAAAACTCAGCAAAGAGAAAACAAACTGGATTTCCACAGGAAAACTGTTCCACAGCACTGACATTCTCACAAAGAAGTAGCAATGAATTCCTTGATTCCGATAGAAAAGAATATTGGTACTTCAGGGCTGAACAGAGCACTGATGATTTTATCTAGTTTGGTAATGAAACGTCTACAAGAAAACCACCAAGCTCAGAGACCCCCAAGGGTCCCAAAGTCCTTGCTTCAACCCCTTCCCCCAAAACCTGAAAAAGTCATATTTGTATCAGTTTCTCCCTGGTTGATCTAATAAGTCAGGCTGGCAATCACTCTTATGGCAGTTTTCAGACACTAAAAATGGTTATTTTTGCCAATTAAGGTTTTTTTGTAACAGTTTATCACTCCAACTTAAGTCCATTGATCAATACATGGATGTTTAGGGAAACAAATTTCTTCATTTCTGCAATGCGTTACCCTACCTTATCTTCTGTTTTCAGAACCATGATTTCCTGAACCCTAGACTAAATGACTTTAGGGGAAAAGATAAATTTTGTCCAGTTAAAATTGGATTCCTGGCTTGGAACATTCTTTTGAAGACTTCAATTTTCTTGACTTCTGGCTGTCCAGAAGTACGTTGATTGACATCATGGAAAAAGGCTAGGCTTGACTGCTTAGACAGCTGGTAGTAGAAAGTAGGCCTTTCTATGAATATTTGAGGATGCACATATTAAATTAGGTAATTAGACTAATTATTTATTTGTATCTGATTTTTTCAGAGTCTCGAGTAGAATAAAGTTTTCACAGGATCAGCTGCTTGGTCCATTTAACTTGAGATGTTTAACTTGGAACATTATGTATGCAAATATGAATTCTTCATTGGGTGGGGCCTTTTCCTCATGGTTTTACAGCACAATCCTATTCATGTCTCCTCCTGCAAACACACGTAAATTTGTACTGCATAAGACTGCGGTTTTATGATATCTAAAAACATGTATTTTAAAAATGGATATTCAGTGATTTCTCAAAGTGGTCAATACTTAATTCCACTGTGTATAGTAAGCAAACACTTTGAGCAAATAAACAAAAATGGTAAATGAATATCACTGAAAATGATATTCATTTACCATTTAATTCACTGAAAATGAATTAAGAAAGGGAAAATGGGTTTGGTAAATAACTTTTTAAAAGGTTTGTAATTTATGTGTGGCAAATCATTTTTAAGAGGTTATAATTGCATTTACATTTATTCTTTTTGTCAAAATGCATTGCTTTGCGTATTACGCTTTGTGTATAGGATCCTTCTAATATTTTATACCCACAAATACACAATGCCACATGTCAAATTTTATTGGCTTAGCCCAACCCAATTTCTTTCAGAACAGACCTTTGAAAACAATAAAAATTATTGAGTTGATATATTGTGAAACAAATTGTATAGATATTGCATGGATGAGTGGGTGGCCTAAAAATTAAATGAAAAAAATATATTACAGATTTTCTAAGAACTACAGATATTATTTTGCTAATCTCTTTATTCTTAGTTATTTACAAATTGGAGGTTTCTAAGTTTACACAACTCTGAATTGTTATTGAACTCCAAATGTTTGATAAGTGGCCATATACAGAAAAGGTCAGCTGATTGCTCCATTTGCAGGATTGATCAATTTATCACAAGCAATTCATTTTATGCTCACTTCTTTATTTGCCAGCTGTGAGCAGATGAACTTGACCTACAGCATGACTGGCTGCAAGATGCTTTGGTTTTGTTATGTCTGAAAAACAAAACTCAGTTATATGGACTGTGTGAACTGGCTCATAATTATTTTGGAATAATTTTTGTACTTGAAAACTAATACTTGTACCATGTTTCCCTGAAAATAAGACCCTGTCTTATATTTTTTGAACCCTGAAATAAGTGCTTGGCTTTATTGCCATGCCCTCAAAAGCCTGATTGGACTTATTATCAGGGAATGCCTTATTTTGGGAGGGAAACAGGGCATATTGTTTTTTCTCTTCCCTCCCAATCCATTTTCCTTTCTATCTGTCTGCCATATTAGGAATTGTAAACTTAAAAGACAGGAAGAACCTACCTGCTTCTTTTTGTAAGCTGTTCTGAAAAGCTTTTTTTAGATGGAGCTTTAAGTAAAGAAACACATATCAATGTCTGTGTTTGTTGCCAATAGTCTTAATGAGTTGGACTTCATAGAAGGAGAATGTTTGATCTGAAGAGATATTTTTAGTCTTTCTTTTTTTTATTTCATACTATTTGTTTACCCACACACACAGACACAGACACAGACACAGAGACATGTATATATACATACTATTTGGGGTGTGATGGCTTAGCAGTTAAAGATGCTGAGTTTATTAGCTGGAAAGCTGACAGCCCGGGTTCAAGACACGAGTGCCCCACAAGAGAGTGAGCTTCGGTTCTGTTAGGGTGTGTGTAAAAAGTATTTGTTGCTTGTGCAACTAGCAGAGTATAAACACACAGGGAAGGAGATAAACGTACAGCTCGTGTGAGAAAAATATTTTATATACAAGATAAGATGCAGTCTCGGTGTAGGTAAAACAGTCCAAGGTCATAAACAGTAATATCAGTCCAGTAGGTATCCTCCCTTACCAAAGCAAACAGACTTTAGTAACTCTTGGTATACAATACCATGTAACGATCCAGTCAAACACCAGCAGCAGGAAGACGCAGGAAGCAACAATCAGGAACAAGAAGGAAAGAACGCTTCTCTGCCCTGCTTATTTATGCACTGTAGCCTAATTACAGGGTTCAGCAAACCCTGATTACTTGGCTCAGTTGTTTTCTTAAAGTAACAGATATATTGCCTGACCAACAGTTAGGAATAAGCTCAGGCTGACCCTAACATTCTCCCCATTGGGCAGGACAATATACACAATAGATACAGAAACAAAAATACAAATCCAAATCATACATTGTACAGTGGTATCAGTTACATTTCAGATTCTCAATCCAAATCTTTCACAACAATAGGTGTGTTTAATGGCACCTTGCGCTTTGGTAAAATTGTCGGCAATATTGTCCTCTGATGCGCAATATTCCAATGTAATCATGTTATCCTTAACACATTGCCGAACATTCAGATAACGTATATCAGTGTATTTAGTCCTTGTCTTTACAGCAAGATTCGTTGCCATTTTAATGGCTGCCTGGTTATCTTCATAAACCGTAATAGGATAGTCCATTTTGAATCCAATATCCTCCATCAACTGTTTATAATAAATCAGTTCAGTACATGTAAGTGATATACAAGAAAACTCCGCTTCCATGGTAGACAAACTGATGTGTTTCTGGCGAATTGGTCTCCATCCAATCAGGCAGTTATCCAACATGATTGCGATTCCAGACGTAGATTTTCTGGCAAAACTGGCATCAGCATATGCCTTTAACACCATATCATTAGAATCATTTGGTTCTAAATACATAGCAAAATGTAACGTTCTTTTAAGATATCTAAGAACACGTTTTGCAGCTTGCCAATGCCTATCAGTAGGCTCTGAACTATATTGTGCTAGTTGATTAACACTAAAAGCTATATCAGGCTGTGTCCAGTTGCTCAAATACGACAAACTGCTAATTAATGATTGATACAGTTCTTTACTGAACTGTGGACTCTGCAAACTATCCTGCTGGAATTCTTGTGCCATAGGAGTCTTGGCAGGTTTACATAATTCCATCCCATATTTTTTCAACAATTTGCAGATTTTATTAGATTGTGAAATTTTAAATCCTCTAGATGTTTTCAGGATATCCAGCCCTAGATAATGTCGTATATGTCCTAGATTTTTAAGGTTAAATTTTGTTTGCAACTGACCGATAATCTCTCTGGCCTCAGCGTCAGTTCTGGTAATTATGGCAATGTCGTCTGTAAAGAGTAACAAGAAGGAAACACATCCATCCTGTTCTTTCTTAAACAGACATTTATCTGCTACACCCTCATAGAACCCAATGTTATGTAATTCCTGCACTATACATTGGTTCCACTCGTAACCTGATTGCCTTAAACCATATAGGCTTTTTTGTAGCCTCCAACACTCAGTGCTATCCTGTGTATCATAACCAGGAGGTTTCTTCATATATATTGTATGCCTCAACGGACCGTTCAAGTAAGCTGTCTCGACATCTATATGAGTAATAGAGCATTTATTTCTAGCTGCCCAAACCAGCATCGTTCTTAAAGTGCTCGCTCGTAGACTTGGAGCAAAAACCTCATCATAGTCTCTATCTGTCTGTGAGAACCCTTGTGCAACAAGCCGAACTTTATGGGTTACTACCCCATCTACACTTTTCTTTACCTTGTAGACCCACCTACAGCCTATAAGTTTCTCATTAGGTGGTTTTCTAACAACTTTATAGACACCAAGCCTCTTTAATGAATCAATTTCTCTATCCATCGCCTCTTGCCAGGCTTTTTGCTCCTTTTCTGGATATAATTTTATATCGTGATAACTGGATGGTTCAATATCTACTTGGCAAACCACCGTTGCTTTATAGCGATCTGGTGTACGCCATTCCCTAGAAGATCGTCTAGGCATAACAGGACTAACATCAGGTATATTGGGTTCATCCTCCCCTAACCCTGATTCCTGTTCCTGTTCTTCAATCTTAATAGATGGTTTATCATCCATCTCAGATGAACTATCATCAGGAATATGGTCTATCTTAACATCCACATCTGTAAAACCATAGTCTGCTTTTTCTAATCTATCCCAGCCTTCATGTTCTAGGAATTTAGCACTAGCGCTACACAAAACTTTTGTTGTTCCTTTTTCCCAGAACCTATAGGACCTATGGTTAGCTTCATAGCCAACAAAAATCATTTTCTTTGCTCTCTGTTGGTCCTTTCTTCTCTGACTAACCGGTATATGCACCCAGGCTGGTGCACCAAAAGTATGTATATAACTTAAATCAGGCTTCCTCCCGTGCCATAAAGTAAAAGGAATTTTTCCTGTGGAGGAATGCACCACATTATTTAAAATATGATTGGCACATAGTATTGCTTCTCCCCACAATTTATCAGGTAAACAAGCATCAGCCAGCATAGTCCTAGTCATGGCTTGTAGGGTCTGGCCTCTTCGTTCTATATATGCATTATGTTCTGGCCGAAAAGGAGCAGAAAGTTTATGCTGTATCCCAGCATCCTTCAAAAACTTAGCCAACTGATGGTTAGTAAACTCAGTTCCATTGTCAGTAACAATGCATTTCACCTTAAACTTCTGCTTCCTTTCTACAAAACGAAGCCAGCTTGTGATACACTGGAATGTATCACTTTTGGACTTCATAAGGTAGCAAAAACCATATCTGGTAAAGTGATCAACTATACTCAAAATATAGCATGCTCCCCCTAAACTGGGTTTCTTTGGCCCTATTAAGTCTAAAAAGACTACCTCCAAAGGTTTAGTAGTTTTAAACCCATTGCAGCGGTTTGCAGGTGTAACTTTACTTTTATGCTGGTTACAAGTATTACAGTTCAGGTATTTGCTGCAAGCCCTTAACTTAATGCCTTTAGACTGCTTAACAGTTGAATGCAACAACCTGAAATTCAGATGACCAAGCCTTCTATGTAGTAAATGTACGCATTCATCATGCGGCTTTACATTTCCAAACTTAGCTTTTGACTGAACTAACAGTAATGACTTATTCCTAATGACAAATAAGTCGTTTTCTAATTCTGCAGTAACTACAGTGCCTTCACATTCCAGCAAACATTTGTTGTTTTTAAAAGTTACTGTAAACCCAGAATGTAGTAATGACTTTACAGATAAAAGGTTATATCTCAAACTAGGGATATAAAGCATGGGTAAAGGGTGCTTACTAATAGAACATCAAACAAGTCCCTCCCCAGCTACAGTCACATTCCAGCCATTAGCTAATTTGACCTTTTTAGTGCTTTTCTTCATGTTAAGAAACAGTTTTCTGTTTTTTGTTATGGATTGAGAGGCACCACTATCAATCACCCACCAATCATCTTTTATATTATTAGATGAACTGGTTGCTAAATTACACCCTTTCCTAGGTTTAGCAGAGTCTCTAGCAGACACTTTCTTATTTTTACAATATTTTGCAATGTGCCCCTTAGCCCCACATGCATAACAACGTTTAACAATATTGACATTTTCATATACAGCTTCCACTTTTGGTGGCTGTTGCATCCTTAACTGGTCTCGTTCTTGCCTACGTTTGGCCTCATCCAGTAACCTACCAGTTATACTGGCCAATGTTAGTTCATCTCTAGACAATACTTCTAATGATGAAACAAAAGAGTCATAACTGTCATCCAACGATGAAAGAATAATATAAACTTGCTGCAGTTCAGTAAACACAAGGTCTTTCTCCTGTAGCTCCTGGAAAAGCCCTGTCATGGAGTCTATGTGAGCCATCATGTCTCCTCCTTTCTGAAGATGTAAGCGAAATAATTTCCGTGTCAGGTAGATATGGACACCCACAGAGTCACGAACGTAGAGCTTCTTTAGCTTTGTCCAACACCTCGCAGCAGACTCTTCGCCCCGGAAATGGACGAGTTGCTGGTCTCCCAGTGTTAGGCCAATGATGCATAAAGCACGCTCGTTGTCCCTGTGAAACTTCGCTATCTTTTTGGCATCTTCTTCATCAGCAGCATTCAATGCGGTTATGTCCGGTGGATTATTAACCATGTCCCACAGTCCTTCTTTTCGCAAAAGTAGACAGCATTTTGTGGACCAGGTAACATAGTTTGTACCATCCAACCGGGTTATGATAGAATAACTTGTACCTTGCTCAAAAGCCATCATCTTGACTACTACACCCATTGCCTGTACTTCTCACTTCCACAAAAACAAATTAAAGAGTCCTGGAACGTTCTGGGCCCATAACCAATGTTAGGGTGTGTGTAAAAAGTATTTGTTGCTTGTGCAACTAGCAGAGTATAAACACACAGGGAAGGAGATAAACGTACAGCTCGTGTGAGAAAAATACTTTATATACAAGATAAGATGCAGTCTCGGTGTAGGTAAAACAGTCCAAGGTCATAAACAGTAATATCAGTCCAGTAGGTATCCTCCCTTACCAAAGCAAACAGACTTTAGTAACTCTTGGTATACAGTACCATGTAACGATCCAGTCAAACACCAGCAGCAGGAAGACGCAGGAAGCAACAATCAGGAACAAGAAGGAAAGAACGCTTCTCTGCCCTGCTTATTTATGCACTGTAGCCTAATTACAGGGTTCAGCAAACCCTGATTACTTGGCTCAGTTGTTTTCTTAAAGTAACAGATATATTGCCTGACCAACAGTTAGGAATAAGCTCAGGCTGACCCTAACAGGTTCCTTGCCTTAGCTCCTACCCACTAGCAGTTTGAAAGCATATAAATATGAGTAGATAAATAGGTACCACTTTGGTGGGAATGTAACAGCATTCCGTGTGCCTCCGTGTATAATCATGCTAGCCACATGACCACGGAAAATGTATTTGAACAACGCTGGCTCCCTCAGCTAAGAAACAGAGATGAATATCACCCCCTAAAGTCAGACATGACCGGACAGGGAAATCTTTAGTATTTGTTACTAGGTTTAATCCTTCTTGATGAAGTTTCAATCTGTAAAAATGATATAAGAGAAATTATAAGATTAGCATTATTATAATAATAATAAACCATTTGGAGCGTCATTTGAATCCCATCCACATTGATACAATTCCCATCAATAAATTGCAAAAGGCAACTTTATTTGGAATAGCTTGAGAAAACACCAGTAACAGCATCAAACAATGATATCTGCTTATCCCAAGCTCATTGGAAAGATTGAATAGATGGATGAAAATGCCAAATCCAGTCTAAATCTTGATGACAGTGTGACAAACCATAGTAATAATGAAGAAGAAGTTAAAGTGCTGTAGTATTTTAGAATTCAAATCAACAGGCACCTGCCACATAACACACTGGGTTCAACAACTGTCAATAAGAAAGACAAAAAAGTCTGGATACTGGACATAGCAGTAACTAGAGACAGCTGAATAGAAGAGAAAGAACTGGAGAAGATAACAACATAGAAGGATCTGCAAATAAAAATAGAATGACTGTGGCAAAAGGAAACAAAGGTAGTACCAATAGTAATAGGCATCTTGGGAGCAACTCCAAAACAATTGAGCACCACAGGAACGTTATCAGTTACAAATTCACCATCAGTAAATTGCAATAGGCAGCTTTACTTGAAACAACTTACATCCTGAGATTATAACTGTAACATTATAAAGCATAGATATCTGTCTATCCCAGAGTCTTGGGAAGAACTCGATAGGCAGACAAAAATACCAAATCCAGTATGAACAACTGGCTGACTGTGTGATGAATGATAATAAGAGCAAGCTATATGAATTAATACAATCATGTCCAGAACTGGAAAAAAAAATGATTTAAAGTGTAGATTATGCAAAGAAGCAGAAGAAACAGTAGACCATACAGGTTGTGCAGGAAGATTATACAAACTGGTTATAAACAACAACAGTCTACTACACAATTTATTCTACCAGCTGTGTCTTTTCTTCTTTTATTTGCTTCTCACTAAATCTATGGTGCATAACCAGTGGTTCACAAACTTTTTAAATGTGTAAATGAGGTATGATAACTCTAAAATATTCCATTATGACTTCAGGCATCCACGAAAGAACAGCAATTTCATTTTCATCAAAGCTGATGATGTTTTAGCATACAAATAGAGTTGCTTTCCATGAAAGGAAATCAGAACTATCATCTGGTTCTTTGAACTCAACCAATGGTATTGTGCATTGACTAGTGCATCAACCTTAAATAAAGCCATGTGAGAGAGTGTAAAATCCCTTATATTATAGTACAGGTATGTAGTTATTCACTGGAAATAGTATCTATTTTTTAAAAATGATTCAGATTAAAGAAAGTGGGGGAACCAAAATTTATCCTAGAGAGAAGGACCGGAAGGAGATTTCCAATATCAAGAAAAGCCTATCATGTTCTATCCATCTGAAGACTGCAAAAATAGAAAAAAATATGGAGCACATTTTTTAAAAGCACCCCGAGTGTAAGAGGCGAAATTGTGGAGAAGAAAAAGCATTTATTTAAAATTGTTGAGTTTCATTGATATTCTTCTATGCATCACACTGAGGTCATCAAACTGAAATCAATATAAGTAACAGAGTGTTTTAAAATATTGTTGAGGCACTTTTATTCTTTTATTCTAGTGTGATTGTTATAATGTTCACAGTGAGTTGGAACAATAGAAACTGATGTACTGAAAAACTCTGAATTGGGCAGTAAATCCACTTCATGCTTCTTCAAAGCCAGATGGTGTGAACATTTAAGATGACAAACCCTCTGGCAAATGCATTTTGGTCTGTGTGTGTGTGTGTGTGTGTGTGTGTGTGTGTGTGTGTGTTCTTCCTTGTTAATTTGTACTGGAAGGAATTTTCATTCTATTTTTCATTATCCTGCCCCCACCTGCGGGGCTGGGAAAGAGAGTGGGATGAAACCAAATTGAAGAAAGATGTCTAGAAAGAAAAAATTCCATTGCACCTTGGGGTTTTCAAACACATTTTATTTTCGTGAGTTAAGATGACTTTTGCATTCCTCATTAGTTCTGGAGTAAAACAAAGCTACAGGTCAGAGACTGGGTCAGCCTAATGAGGAAATAAAACATGTAGTTCACTGCAAGCCCTGATTCATTTGCTTTGTGGAAGTGTGTTGTAACTTATGCCTTATTTATGCTGAATTGTTTTCCCTTGTGGAACTTCAGCCGTAATAAAAACACTCCTTTCCTTTCCTTTCCTTTCCTTTCCTTTCCTTTCCTTTCCTTTCCTTTCCTTTCCTTTCTTTTTTTGACTTCCTGCTGCTTAATCTGAGAAGAGAAAGATTTGTTTTGAACAAGAGTTGTTCTGAATGATCTGTCCAAATTGGAAGATGACATTTCTTCTGCCCTGAAAAAGGGGTAGGTGTGTGAGAATGAAGTGAAGAGCTACACTACTTGGGTTCTTGTTTTATTAGTTCACAGAGTTTTTTGCTGTATTAAATAAAATCATACTTTTTAAAATAAGAATAAAGTTTAGCTGATATTCAATTGCATAGCAGAGAGACTAGCTTCTAATAAAAGGAAGAAGACAACCAAGAATTGGGACTGGGTGGACTACAGTTCTTGTTCAGCCTGTCCTTTGGAATAACTTTTCTATGCTTTTTTCTTATAAAAAAATGAGATGGATTCCTCAGTTCTGAAACTGGCTTGATTTCATATATTTGTATTAGTTAATGCCCATCCAGTTCATTCAGATTCAATGGTGCCAGAGTAAAATAGCAATTTACTTGATGTTCTATAATTAAAGGTTGTGTGATGCCTTAAAACTAACAGATCAATAATGTTTTGAGAATGAAACAATGCTCCAAATGCCATTTTTATCAGAACTGACAGAAAAGGAGCTTCAGAGTCACCATGGCAAGAACTGGGAGAACATCTACCTTTCTGATTTAGTGAGTAAAACCCTGCCAAACTATCTACAAATACCTAATGTTGGCAAACAATTGCAAGAAAGAAAGAAAGAAAGAAAGAAAGAAAGAAAGAAAGAAAGAAAGAAAGAAAGAAAGAAAGAAAGAAAGAAAGAAAGGTGAGACACAGCAAAGAATTTTCACCAGAAAGAAGCCACCTACTCATCATGTAGAGCACAGGTGTCCAACTTTGGCAATTTTAGGACTTATGGACTTCAACTCCCAGAATTCTGCAGCCAGCATGGGAGTTGAAATTCACAAGTCTTAAAAGTTGCCAAAGTTGGACACCCCTGATGTAGAGACTAGAGATACATCTGGCTGGGTCTTTGCAAGTAAGAGTATCCAACCTCACTTTTCCAGCAAGCTCTCTTGGATGAGTTAGGTCTGGTTCATGCTCTTCAAATCTTAACTATTCAAGACCTGACCTTGTTGGTTAACATTAGATCAACCACTAGTGGTACCCAGTGTCACACAGACCAGATAAGGAACTAATGAAATAACATAGCTTGAAATCCCATAGATTACCAGAGGATTTAGAGTGTTTTTGGAGGTATGCTTCCATACACCAATTCTTCACTTTATGTTTTAAACAAAGTTGCAAGGAACTTTTCACATGATAAGGAATATTAGACTGTAACTTCTAGATGACAGATCTGGTGCAAGCACAAAAGAGCAAATTTACTTGAGTGGTCATTAAAATATACATACATATATGCCCTTATACATACAACATACATATACTGAGATAGGGACTGCCTTTTTCTAAAATCAATGAGTGATTCAATCTAAGACTAATAGGGAAGCATACATTATTAAACCCACCGTAACGCATTACATGGAGTTCCCACTGTTTTAATGGAAGTTTTGCCTACAAAGAAACACTAACAAAGAACAGTATGTACACAGGGTCCAATACCCAGATTGGATTCTGCAATCCAATATTTGCCTTCATTCATGACTATGTGTACAGATAGTGTTCATACTGTGTGCTTGATCAAACTAAGGACCTAGCAGATAGTTAGTATAACTCTTGATGATTTTTGCTGTTTAGCATGCTTTATAAATGGGTTAGTTTGCAGTTGAATGTGTTGTACGAACTCAGACAATGGATAATTCAATCATGAGATTTGAATTAACATAGCCATCACTTTACAGAGCTTTTATCAATCTGTCAAAAAGCTGAGGTTACAACAGGTTAAATTAGGAGATAAACAATGATCAGCAGCAAGGGAAATCAACTAGGTAATGCAAATGTAAGCCCAAAGACTTGGACTTTAGTAAAATCAAGATTTAACTTCAAAATGCATGGATAATAGCAAACATACTCTGAAGATTAGTCTATTCCACACAAAAGACTATCAAGCAGGGCTACCAGATCTGAGCTGCAAAAACAGCTATAAACAATAGATGGCAGCAAATGTTTGATTTTTCTATGTATTTTTTAAAACTCCTATCATCTTAAATTTTGCAACCCAAACCTGTAGACCTATTTTAGGCTCCTGCCTTTAAAGGCCATCCATGAGTGATTGAAGAGTACCTGATAAAGACTGCTCCTTACAAAAAGTCCTTACTCCTTAGTAAAATTGTTATTTCAAAAAGGCCTGCCTTGAAGTTGAGTATCTTCCTATCCCACTTCTCTGATCAACCTGTACATCTTTTGGATGCATGGATGGTAGAATTGAGACTTCATCTCTGTTCAAAGACTTCTTAACCGCTTCTTAAAATCAGGAATTCTGTAGGAAACATCTAGTCAGCTCTGATTCATTCTCTAAAGAAGACTTATATCCTTCAATGGAAACTTATCTGACCTGTTCCAGTGACTGAAGCATAGAGAGAAAAATCAAGCGTTCTGTCAAATAGGTCCAGCCAGGCCAATGCAAAATTATGTTTAATAGCTAACAATTAAAACTTTTCAGTGATACAATGCAACACAAAGATTGAATTTAAAAAATCCTCTAGGGCTTTAAACTCTTTGTGGGAGCATTGTGTAAAAACAAGTTACCGTATTTTTAGGAGTATAAGATACACGTTTTTCCCCCATAAAAGAGGCTGAAAATTTGGGTGCATTTTTATTTATTTATTTATTTATTTATTTATTTATTTATTTATTTATTTATTTATTTATGTGATTTATATGCCGCCATTCTCCCCAAGAACTCAGGGCGGCTTACAAAAACAATCATAAATACAAATCACAATAAACACAATTAAAACACATTAAAATCCATTAAAATGATTCTAAAAAGGCTATATAACCCCACGATCATAATGTTCTTTAAACAGCCATGTCTTTAATCCCCAGCGGAAGGAGAGGAGGTACTCTGTTATACTCCGAATGTAGCTTTTTTGAAGCTTTTTTCCAGCCCTAACGAGATGCTAACAAGGCACTAGCGAGCGGTTTTCCAAGCTTTGCCTGCTCCCTCAACTTTCCGCTGTGCCTTAACGAGGTGCTAGCGAGTGAAGTGATCTCCATGCTTTGCTCCAACTCTCAGCTGTTCTTTAGAAGCTTTTTTCAGCCCTAACTAGGCGCTAGCCGAGTGAAGCAATCTCCCACTGTGCTTTGCCTACTTTTCTCATTGCCGCTTCCTCTCAGCTGTGACTTAGAAGCTGTTTTTTTATCCCCAAGCAGGGAATAAAAAACCAGCAAACTAACGTGCTGAAGCTGACCAGACTAAGGACGGTAGCCAGATGACTACCTGGTAGATTTCCCCCCCCCCTATTTTCCTCCCCAAAAACTCCAGTGCATCTTATACTCCAAAAAATACAGTATTTACTATTTTTTTAGTGCATTTCATACTATTGTAGCAATTTATTGTTTGCACAAAAGCATTTTAAAAAGTGTTGTTGACAATATATTTAGCAAAATGGAATATCCACGTACAGAGTAAAATATTTTATTTACATCTTATCATGTATTCTTTACTTGCTCTTCTTGCCTTCTTGCCTTATTGCTAACGTTTCCAATGCATTCACAGGACAACACTTGTATTTCCTTACTAATAGTCGCAAATAGACATCATTTTGAAAATACTCTGTTTTCCTGGTGTGTACATTCTTTTATGAACATGTAAGCATATTAATTTCTGAAAACCGAAACAGTTGTGTTAAACATTTTCAAAAGACTGCAGAAACGTTATCTCAAATGTTTAGTGAAACATGAAGATTTTGTATCCCTCAATCCTAAAAGTCACAGAAGTCATGTTAGAAGTCCATTATTGCTCAGATATGGTTGTTCTAAGAGCTAGAATTTATACACCATGCTAATTTGCAATATCCATATAACAATGTAGCTCTTGAATAATTGATTTTATACATAATGAATATCAAACTATTCAAAACAGGTAGTTGGGAAGAAAATTGGTGACCAAAGGGAATAATAATTCCGAATTGCATTTGACATATAGGAATAGTCTATATATAATGAAGCTTTATCTTGGGACCACGTGCATCAAGGTTCACATTTTTTTATTCTGAATTTATTGGCATTCAGGGCAGAGAAAACCGGATGAATAAACTATGTGCTTATTTTCTCAGGTTCTATATGTGATTTCTTATGCATGGAAGCAGGAACTTGAAATCCAATCATCCAGAATAATCACACACAAGCTTTTATTGAGAACTAAATCATTCAACTGTCCCTTTGACTAATGGTTCAACTTTATGTTTACTAATATACCCATTGATAGGAAATGGAAAATTGATATTTATCCTCAGTATGTATTACTGTGTCATTTTGAAAACTTAACAAGTGAAGTTAGAAATTATTATTAGAACTTTGATTGTAGTTCATTTAAGACCTTTTCAATCTATGAAATGTTGAATTCTCTGCTTTGAAGCTGGCCATTGAACATTATGATGTTTCTCATGATAGCCCATTCTTAATCCTATGCAATAAGCAATAGCTGCATTATGAAATGCATGATAATCAAATCAATGAGAATGCTTCTTTGTTATTGTTAGTCGTGAAGTCATGTCCAATCCATCACGACCCTATGGACAACATTCGTCCAGGCCTTCCACTCCTCTACCAACTCCCAGAGTCCATTTAAGCTCACACTGACTGCTTCAGTGACTCCATCCAGCATCCCGTTCTCTGTCATCTCCTTCTTTTGCCCTCAATCTTTCCCAGCATTAGGCTCTTCTCCAGTGAGTCCTTCCTTCTCATTAGGTGGCCAAAATATTTGAGTTTCATCTTCATCAGGATCTGACCATCTAAAGAGCAGTCAGGGTTGATCTCCTCTAGGACTGACCAGTTTGATTGCCTTGAAGTCCAAGGGACTCACAGGAGTCTTCTCCAGCACCATAGTTCAAAGGCCTCAATTCTTTGGCATTCAGCCTTTCTTATGGTCCAACTTTCCAAGCCATACATTGCAACTGGGAAAACTATAGCCTTGACTATACGCACTTTTGTTGGCAGGGTGATATCTCTGCTTTTTAGTATGCTGTCTAGATTTGCCATAGCTTTCCTCCCCAGGAGCAAGTGTCTTTTAATTTCTTGGCTGTAGTCCCCATCTGCAGTGATCTTGAAGCCCAGGAAAATAAATTCTGTCACTACCTCCATTTCTTCTCCATCTATTTGCCAGGAATTGAGAGGGCCAGATGACATGATCTTAGTTTTCTTAATGTTGAGTTTCAAGCCAATTTTTGCACTCTCTCCTTCTTCATCTGCATCAAGAGGCTCTTTAGTTCCTGTTCACTTTCTGCTATCAGAGTGGTATCATCTGCATATCTGAGGTTGTTGATATTTCTCCCAGCAATCTTAATTCCAACTTGTGATTCATCTAGCCCCGCCTTTCTCATGATGTGCTCTGCATATAAGTTAAATAGGCAGGATGACAGTATACAGCCTTGCCGGACTCCTTTCTCAATTTTGAATTAATCAGTGGTTCCGTGTCCAGTTCTCACTGTTGCTTCTTGACCCGCATATAGGTTTCTGAAGAGACAAATAAAATGATCTGGTATTCCCATCTCTTTAAGAACTTGCCACAATTTGTTGTGATCTATACAATCAAAGGCTTCTACAGTTCCAAATTTTCCCCTTTGTGATAAGGAACCTTTTCAAGGGTTATGGTTTAGTTACATCATTTTTAGATTGACTTCCCAGATGCTAACAATTGTTCAATTGTCCCTAACAGGTTGTCACACTTTCATAATTAGGCTGTGAAGAAATTGGTCTTTCATCCTTTTAATGACAAGGACAGTTTATTCATTCTCAGGGTGACTGACTTTTTAGCTTGACAAAAAGACCAAGTTATTTTTGAGCCATTGTGCTTCAAAGCAGTAAGGGCCCCATTTTGAAAAAAGCCACATAAAATTCAGACACAAAGAAACTGGTTATATATACAACAGAATCTCATATAGATTCTGAAATACGAAAAGGAAGCTAGAACTATATTATTTTACAAGAAACTGATTTCCAAAACTGACCTGAGTTCTATTCTTCTCAACAGACCAGTGAAAAGCTAGCATTATGATTGGAGACTGTGTGGAACTTGGTGGAATCTCAAAAGGGTTTTTTCAAAAGGCAACCAAACTGGCTTTTTTCCTTGAAGAAGAAGAACAAAACATATTGTTTCTCATCCAAGAAACTTCATAAGTTGTGCTAAGTGGGGAGAATGGAAGGATAGGTACTGACAATTGACACTGGATGGTGTGTGTGTGGGATGGGGTGTGGGGAGGAATGGAAGGATACGTTCTGACCAGATGGTGGGGGGACAGAATGTATGGATGGTGGGTGAAGAAGAATGGATGGTGGAGGTGGCAATGGAAAATCTCCACTGATAACTTGGTGGAATGTTATCAGGTACAGCAAGACCGAGACCAGTAGCCCCTACAAATTTCCCTAAGTCACAAAAGCCATCTCCTCTGTCTGAAGAGGTTGCCAGGTGCTGATGGAATGACAGATGACTAATTTTAGAGTGAGGAGTTTTGAAAATGAGGACGAGTACAATTAAAAATTGATTAAAATCATTAGTTCCCTTGCTTTTTTTTTCTTTTTCTTTTTCTTTTTTTAAAGAAACTGAGCATAAATGCTTTTTTTCAGATGTTCGAGTTAGAAAGCTTCCTGGCTTTATAAACAGATTGTACAATTTCCATTAATGTGTATCTCTATCTCTTCTGATATGCCTTTTATAGATTTCCCTTCCTTCTTTTTCCCCCACCTCTCTTTTCAGGAATGCCAACTAAACAGCTCACATATTGGTCATGGCACTGAATTATTTTGATGAGTTATTTCCCTTTATTACTATTCAGTCCGTTTCTGACTAGAGAATGAGGATATTTTATGAAGGCAATAAAATGCAGGTTTTGAAAAATACAAGGACTTGGGAGAAAAAGGCAAGGTTGCATATTTCAAAGCACTATTAAGCTCTTTTGCATGTGTTATGCATGTTTTTCATTATGATTCTTACTATTTTTAATTTTTTTTATTATTTACATTCAGATGTTCTATCCTCACAGTGTAATATGAGTGGAATACTTGGGCAACTACACTGTATCACTTTTCCCGTTAATATGGTATTACGGTACATAAATATCAATCCGGAAGAGGTTTTTGTTAACCAGAACTCAGCAACTGCTGCTCTCATTACGTGCTGGCAGTCTTCTGCATTTAAAATTCCTGATCAGCATGACCATAGCTGGCTAAACCTGGATGGAAACATTCTTGACAAAACATCTTTCCTAGCATCAAACACAAGAATATTTGCAAGTCTGTCAGCTGTTTTACTTCAGGACTGTGTCTTTAAGGACAGCAAAATTAGTTAGCTGCAAAGAAGGATATATAAGAGAGACTACTTAATTCACAATTGTGATTCAGTCAAGCATGGGGGTGACAGAAAGAATTATACTATGAAAGTGGAAAAGTGGTATTATTGTAGATGTTAAGGAACGGTTGTCATAAAAGTATTATCTATTTCTTTTGGAAAAGGCAACATTTTGGAAAAGGCAACATTTACCAATCACGGAATGTAGCATTAAGGTAAAGGTTATGGCAAAGATTTTGTGATATCTTGCCATAATACCTTATTTATATTATAACAGTGATTTCACCAAACCAATCACAATTGATGAGTATAAAATATTTTTTCCTTCTTAGTTTGTAGATTTAGTTTCTATTTTAATTTGTTTTAATTTTCTTTTTTTCCATAAGATAATTTTTTTGGGTTGTTTTTAAAAGTAAAGATAGTAAATAAATAAATTCTTTTTTTCCTTTCTTTCTTTCTTTCTTTCTTTTTTTTTTTGTCTGTCTCCCTATTTCTCATCCATACACATGAATTCTGACTTTTTTATTGCCTGTTCAGAAACTTTGGCTGGAGGAATTGTACATAACGCTAAAAGAAAAAATAGCAACATTTCTAGACCAGATGCCACACTTTCCCCCCTAATTATTTTATCCTCCAAGGGCTGCAGAGGGCATGCTAGCCCCATGATGATGTATCTTAAAAACATTTTTCAGAGAGAGCTTTTTGCCTTTAAAAAGTACATAAAAGTGCTATACACCCTGGAGACCACATCTTCAATATTATTTTGTTAAGGTTGAAGCTACAGCAAGTGGTAGATCAGTATAGAGTTGGAATGCACCTTGGAGGTCTTCTTATCCAATCCCCTGCACAAGCAGGAGTCCCTATACCATTTTAGATAAGTGGTTGTCCAATGTCTTCTTAAAAACTTCCCACAACATGAAGCTTTCACAACTTCTGAAGGCAAGCTGTTCTACTGGTTAATTGTTCTCACTGTTAGGAAGTTTCTCCTTTATTCCAGGTTGCTTCTCACTTTTATTAGTTTCCATCCATTTTTTTTTTTGTCCTGCCCTCTAGTACTTTGGAAAATAAGTGGACCCCTCTTCTTTGTGGCAGGCCCTCAAATGCTGGAATACTGCTATCATGTCACCCCTAGTCATTCTTTTCTCTAGACTGTTCCCCCCAAGATGTCTCCGAGCATATCAATCCTAGTAGTATACCTCCAGGATTTAGCCTACCCCGTCACATATGGGTGACATATAATAGAATTAGAACAACTCATGGGGTGTGTGCTGACTCCCTGTATAAATGGGGAAAGACACCTTCAGCACAATGTGATTGCGGGGCCCCTCGACAGACTATCCAGCATATAGTGAGGGAATGCCCTAACAGAAGGTATCCAGGAGATTCTAGGGACTTCCTCTGCATAACAACGGCAGCTACTGACAATCTCCAAACTTGACATTAAACTTTGTTATTTCTGTTTTTCTTTTAGGTTTTCTTACTGCTATTTTATTGTTTTAATTGTTTTTAACCTGTAAAAATGAAGTGTTTTAATATTGTGTGTGACCAGCCATACGCTAAATAAATAAATCTCTAGACTAGCCATACCCAAATCTTGATAGTAACCTTGCTGAACTTGGCTGACCTTGAAAAGGTAAATAGAGTCAAATCTGATTGTAATTTGAATGAAGCCCACTAGGAAATTCATTTCCTTTTAGACTGGACTGGGAAGTTGAAAAAAATGTTATGGAAGAAGCCAGTGAAAACAAAAAAGGTGTGAAATATCCATGTAGTAACCTTGAGTTGAATTTGATTCAAAAAGTTTACTTTAAAAAAAAAACCCCAAATTCTTCTAAAACCAGTATTTTTGTTGTTCTTCTTCTTGTTATTATTTTGCTGCTTAAATTAGAGAGAAGGAAGGGAGAGAGAGAGGGAGAAACAACCTGCTAAAAAGATCCTTTTGGTACAGATACTCAAGCAGGGTGCTCCTGGGAAACAAAACGGGTTGCTCCAAATGGTTAGGTAGATAAGACTTTGGATGAATAATGTATTTGGAGAACAAGTGGGAAACTTTAACTAGTAAAAATAGCAAACTGTATCTGACACCAGAGAAGGCATCTTTTTAATGCTGAAGGCTGCACTTGGCTTTTGAATGGTGCTCTGGGGCAAAATTGGATGGGAAAAAGACACATTTAATTAATATTACTATACCTTTTGGAATGACAGGTGTGTGAGGGAGGTTTACCCAAGAGATTAGGGAGACTCTATTTACTGTTGAAGTGTATTTTGTACAACCTAGTCAAATGGCGTGGTTTTATTATTTCAATATGAAATCTATATTCACTTTTGGAAGAGAGCCAGGGACTGAGATATAACTAGAAAAAATCAGAAAAACAATAAATAGTGTACTCTACTCTTGTATAAAGAAAAGACAAGCCCAGTAGAAAATATGAGACCTTGGGAAAAGAAAAATAGTAGGTTTTTTTGTTTGTTTGTTTGTTTTTGTTGTTGTTGTTGTTGTTCTGTTAAGTGGGCTCCTTGGTGCTTTCTGAGTTTGGTGTGTGTGTGTGTGTGTGTGTGTGTGTGTGTGTGATTGTTTTTTGGGGGTTTTTTTTGTTTTTTGTTTTTTTTGTTTTTGTTTTTTTGCAGAAAAACTAGGTAACACCATTACTGCTCATTTCATCAATGCTCAGATAAGTTTCCTGGCCACTTCTGTTCAATTTTCAACAAGCAGGCTTTTCTATAACGAGCAAAAGGCATAACCACCTTCTATCTCAACACTGCTATTAAAATAAAAGTATGAGAGATCAAAATATATTAAAATGATGTTTTACTTATTTAAATATTTTTAATGTTATTTACTTTACTTATCTTTTTAAAAAATAATTTTTTTAAAAATAAAAAATACTCTTTTTATCTTGTTACCACAAGTGCTCTTGTCCATTTAGTCTGGAGGATCTTATTGCCCTTCAGGCAGTGGTGGGATTCAGTCAGTTCACACCACTTCGGCAGAACCGGTTCTTAACTTGCTGAGCAGTTTAACAAACTGGTTGTTGGAAGAAATCATTAAGACAGAGAACCAGTTGTTAAATTACTTGAATCCCACCACTGCCTTCAAGCTAACTCTTGAAAAAATAAGTTCCTCCTCAAACAAGATAGAAGAGTACTTTTTATTTTAAAAAAGTACTTGTTTAAAAGATAAGTAAAACAAATAACAGTTTAAAATATTTTTTAAAATAAAAAGAGCTCTTTTTATTTTATATAAAAAGTACTACTGAAATTTTAACTGTGTCTGTTTTTATTTACTGGGGCATTTTATTAACATTGCTGCTGCTGATTTTATGATCATTCCATTTTTTTATTGTATGTATGTATGTATGTATGTATGTTATCACATAGATAACTGCAATTATTAGACATTAGATCAATAGGAATTCATTGTAGAAATGGCCAGAGACTGTCGTAGTAGTAGCAGCACTAGGAACAAAATATTTAGAGGAGATTAAAAAAAAGAATGAACTCTAGTAGTGAAGATGGAAAATATAGCACTGCAGAAACATTGCTAGTTAGTGTGAAAAAAATATTGTTATGGGGAATTGCTGTAAGCCTAGCATAGTAGCTGTTTCTTAGAGCAATTAAAACTGTGATTATGGAGGGCATTTTAAATGTAGCTATGGTTAATGCAAGAAATGAAAATACAGACTTTAGTATCAGGTTTACAATTTCCCAGATGATAAGCCTGTATATTACATTTCTTGGTGCAGCCTACCATGTTCTTTTCATTATTATTTGTTCTGCAATTAGTATTATACATAGCTTTCTTATACCTCATCTTGACTATGGCGACATGCTGTAGAAGGACCTGCTCTTGGAAAGGGTCACAAAATTTGGGGTAGAAAATAACTGGTATAACATGGATTCATCATGTGTGAGTGTATGTTAAGTTTGTTTAACAAGCAAACAAACAAACAAATAAGCAGAGTTAAAGAATCCATGAAGATTATTTCCTTTTTTTAAATAGTAACTTCATTAAAGATTAAAATTACAATAGCAAATATTAAAACAAACTAAAAGAAAGGGAGAAAAATAAAGAGAGAGTAGAAGGTGCAAAAAGAAAAAAAAGGAAAAAAAATAAGAAGAAATAGAAAAGTAAGAATGTAGTAAACAAAAAGAAAAGAAACAGAATAATTTCCCAACTTCATCACGACAAATATAAAAAAAAATAGTAACTTATCACTTTCTCTTAAGATGGAACAAATTAAAGGGGGTGTGCATAAGTTACCAGCGTGCCTACTGTCCCTGTTCTACTGCCCCCATTTATTTGTATTCATTTCTCACGTTCATGTCCATGTTCATATTCATACATGCTATCTTTTACATGTTTGACAAACTAATAAACAAACAAACCAACAAACAAATATGTCTATGGAGAATATAAATCCTTCATTCTCCACCATTCAGTCATCCAGGTCATGGTTGTCCCAAAGGTGCTTTTTCAAAAGACAACTCGACTTTCTTTGTTTTTTCCTTGAAGACATTTCACTTCTCATCCAAGAAGCTTCTTCAGTTCAGTTGAGGTGGAGAATGGAAGGATTTATATTGCTTTCAATCATGTGGTCATTAGCACTCTCTCAGAGTCATTGGGAGCATTTGGAGGTTTGTTCCTCAGGATCACCTGAATAGTGCAAATGGGTGTGGAACCTTCTTGGAAATACTGAAAGGACTGTGTTGTAAACAGGAGATAGTGGGAGAAAGGACTGTTCAATCTTAACATAGATGGCTTCTTTGACCCCTCTTAAAAACCAGGAGTCCTCTTTGCTGTCTTCAAATGAGTAGCCTTTGTTTTTCAAATGAAGATAAACGGCTGAATCTTATCCTGATGGGTTTGTTCACCTATGTTGTGTCACACGTTTGTGAAGCAGTTGTTTTGTTTCTCCAATGTACAGATCTATACTAGTGTCACTGTATTGTACTGCATATATCACATGACCCAGTTTGTGTCCGTGCATTTCATCCTTAGGGTGAGCAACTTTCTGCCTTAGTGCATTCTTGGGTTTAAAGTATGCATGTATGTTGTGTGGTGGAAAATTGTCCTGAGTTTTTCAGATATCCATGCAACAGAATGACAAAGTTGCTTCCTTTGTTGTTCTTTTCCCTGTTTGTTATTCAGGAGCTCCTGCTGGGTCTTTATTTATTTTATTTTTTTTTGGGGGGGGGGGTGGAATTTGATGAAGGCCATCCCAAGTTGGGATAGCCATAAGTTCTGAGGGCGTCCTTGATGTGTTTTAGTTAACATCGTGTTTCTTGTAAATGACAATGGATTTGTAATTAATAAATAACTTTTGCTTTAATTGTATAAATGTATTAAAAAGGTAAAGGTTCCCCTTGCACATATGTGCCAGTCATTCTCGGCTCTAGGGGACAGTGCTCATGTCCGTTTCAAAGCCAAAGAGCCAGCGCTGTCTGAAGACGTCTCCATGGTAATGTGGTCATGTATTATAGGATTCCTAATTTTATATAATGCAGCCAATGGAATAGGATTATGGAAGGCAGTACAGAATTGATAAACTTAAGTTTGTTCTAGCCCAAATTCATTTTCCTATATAAACTAACATGACTGTCTTCCACCAAAACACATTCAATTGTAGAAGAAACTAAAGTTGAAAATATGAGGTTTTTTTTTTTTTAAAGGTGAAATAATGTTGTCTCAATGTCAGGACATTTTTCTTTGTAATTTTACAGTGAATGTACTGCATTATGTAGACAGATGGTTTGGTGCACTCATGAGGAGCATGATTTCAGTACACTCCTGGATTTTCTATGGTTGTTTCCTTGGCAGAACATCTGTACTCTATTCTTTATTTTTAACGTGAGTACAGTGAAACATCTTTTTTTTTTACAGTATTCTATTGAAGGATCAGAGCTCAGTAGTAAAGGACAATTTTTCAGCCTGAAGGTCCTAGCTTCAATTTCTTCTGCCTCCAGCTAAAATATTTTGGTAGCAAATTATCTCACAGAAGAAGACTATATTATAAATGGAATAGATTAGTATTTCTCAACCTTGATAATTTTAAACCTGTGAACTCTAGGATCCAGAATTTTCAAACTATCCTAAATGCAGAATTCTGTAAACTGAAGCCCACACATCTTAACGTTACCAAGTTTGAGACTCATTGGACTAGACCATATTTTTTATTAATTTAAATGCAGAAAAGAAGCACAGGAATCTGGGGTAGAGCAAATGATGATTTTCTTTGCAAATGTTTGTCATGCATACTATAGATGAGTCTTCACAGGTTAAGAAGAAACCTGGCAAAGTCACAAACAACAGGAACTTGGGCTAATGGAGTAAGATACGAAGAAGTGACAAACTGGGATAATATATTCCATATTAATACATTACCTACTCTGGTTCCACATTCATCGACAACTTTCAAGTCTGTAAAGGCAGTTTACAAATGCTTTTGGGGCAAGAATCAGATGAGCAAATGGCAAAAAATCATTAGACTATGAGGGAAGGACTGACTGTTCACTCTGATTTAGTTTGTGTTTAATTTTGTTTTTAATTTTGACTCTTAGGCCTGGGATTTGTGTTATCTGGCTTGATTTAAATACTGGACTACCATTGCATCTCTGAAGGCTTGTTTCATCTTGGAAGGAACATTGGCCACTTTATATTCTTGTCTGCCTTCTTGCAAAACACAACTCATTCATATAGGACAATGCTGAACAAAATGACCTATCTGTCAAACTGGCAGGTCATTTTGATTCACCTTCTGGCTAAAGAATTTGGGATATAAAACTTGGCATTTTTGAATCCTCTCAGACTACCTGGCAATAAATATTGGGCTATTGTTGTGGCCCGTCAGTGGCCTGTGCTGATTGTAGCTGATTCTGACAGTGAGGAGGCTGGTGTGGTGTTGTGCCAGCAGCCTGTGGCACTCGAGTCAGACAATGAGGACAATGGAGAAGAGGAGCCTCTTCAGCCAGGGCCTTCAGAACCTCCAGAAGTTCCTTTAAGTGAGGAGGACGAAGAGGAGGAGCCTCTTCTCGATGCATGGGTGCGCAGAGCTACCAAAAGGCAGGAGTGGCTCCTCAGGAGGAGGTCTCCTCTAAAGTAAGGCTTGGGGCTAATTGGCCACTCCCTTAGCCTATTTAAGATGGAACACCGACTGAAGCAAGTTGTAGGGAACAACTTTAGTTCACTCTACTTTGTGCCTGGATTCTTTGCACATTGCTTCTGGCTTTCTGCCAACTTTCATAAAATTGTGATTACTTTATCTTTAGTTTCTTGTAGGCTGTTAAGAAAGTTTATTAACAGCCTTTGTTTTGAAAAAGACTGAATTATTTTAATAAATTAAGTTTTGTACGAACTTAGTGTGTGCTGTGTTCTTTGGGATCTGTAGCTGGGGCGGAACAGCTACGTAATATCTTTCTAATCTACTAGGTTTCTCAGATTGCTTATCTGGATAAGTCATATTCAATATGTGTTTCCTGCAAGCTTGAGCAAAATGAAGGTGGATCCTTTGCAATGTTGTTTACAAACTACTGCAGGAATAATATTTAGAATTCTATCTGCAGTCTTTTAATAGTATAAGAGTTGGCAGCCAAGTTTAGGTAATTCTCTCCGTGCCCCCCCCCCCCCCGCAACAAGAGGAGGATCAGAAGCAGGAAAACAGAACAAAAGGAACAAGAAATTTCAGATTTAAGGTTACTCTGTTACCTGGTGTTCCAAAGATGGTTTTTCAAAAGGCAACTTTTGAAAATTTTTGATTATTCTGTTTTATGATTATCAGATAGGCCTTCATTGTTATCTGTTTGGATAGTGCCCAAGAAAGTCTGACCAGCATTTTATCCTGCCAACACAACAGTGTTGACAACTACTGAGAAAGATGTGATGGATATTGGCCTTAATATGAGTGAGAATATTAAAGCTATTAAGGATACTGTGAATCCTATAAATGCCAACTTGGATACAGCTGAAAATAGAATCTGTCAACTGGAAGATTGTCAGAGTCAGTAGATATATCTATAATTGATTTACTAAAGGCTGTTAAGCTGTTTAAGGACAAAATGATGCCTCAAAAATCTCACTCTCTTTTAGTCAATTTACATTTCTCATCAGCTGAAACCAAGAAAGGTTTGTCTATTCATTTATGGAAGCATTATTTCAAAAAGTACTTGCCTTTGTCTGACAAATATGATGCTTTGGGAAATTCACTCTTACTGGATCAATGTTCATTTCTTGTCAGCAGGAACCAAGAAAACTGTGCCAGTTCACTTATGAAACTTCACTGTGAAGCTCTTTAGATTGTCATCGCAAATTAAACTCTTTAGAAAGTCCATTCGAGTGGTGTATCTGAATGGAGAGATATAAGTGTCATATATATATATATTTCTTTGATTTTGGTAATGAGTTCAAAAACACAGCAAAATATGGCCAGAGTGAGAGAAACAGTGGTGGGATTCAGCCTGTTTGCACAGGTTTGCCCAAACTGCTTGTGCAGTTTAGAGAACCAGCTGAAAATAAAGTGCAAAAGAATTTTTTCCCCTTCTCTCTCCTGTCAGTTAATAGCTCCAGGCAGACAGCCAAGAACCACTTAACAGACTACTTAGTTGAGACCACAGGAATACAGCATGCACAGTCTTGAATAAGATCAATAAACAATAGAAACTGAGAGGTAGGGCAGGGAAACACCCAGGAAACCCATCAATCACCCATCTAGGGATGGGATTAACTTCTTCCCTTCAGGAAAAAGGACAAGATTACAAACATTTTTATTATAAAGGTTATTCACTTAAATAACACTTCTGTGACCAGCTGATACTCCCTGGAGTTCCCCAAGACCTTTTATAGCTGCTGCGGTGTTGGCTACTTCTTGTTTCTTCCTGGGCGGGGGGGGGGGGCGGAGATGGGATGGGACAATGATGCAACTTGATTATAAAAGCTGTGAATTTAATGCATGTGTGGTCTAGCCAGCTGTATTGCTTTGGCTCTGAAGCATCCAATTAAGAACATAGAGAACATAGAATAATAGAATTGGAAAGGACCTCAGTGGTCTTCTAGTCTCCTACTGGAGCAGGAGACCCTATATCATTTCAGACAAATAGGTGTCCCATCTCTTTTTGAAAGCCTGTAGTGATAGAGCACCCATAACTTCTGAAGGCAAGTTATTCCATTGGTTGATTGGTCTCACCCTTAGGAAATTTCTCCTTAGTCTTAGGTTGCTTCTCTCTTTGGTTAGTTTCCATCCATTGTTTTTTGTCGTGACTTTTGGTGCTTTGGAAAATAGATTGACCCCTTCATTTTTGTTGGAGCCCCTCAAATATTGGAACAGTGCTATTTTATTGTGAGTTGTGAGTACTATTTTATTGTGAGCTGGGGAGATGTTTGGCAAAATGGAAAGAAAGGGCATGGTTGAATTTGCAAGGTGGATGTCTCAGCTCTCTTCTCTCTGAGATCCTCTGCTTTTTGCACCCTGGTGCCTCCACCTTTCTGTCTTAATGTAGCTGCTCAGTGATGTCTGCTGCTATTGCCTGTCAGTCACATGCATGTGTTTACCTGATGTTTCCCCACACAACTCTGGCATTTGAGACAGGTAAGAATTTCACAGGCTATGCTATCATTGAAGAATAAACCAAAAAGTAGAGAAAAATAAAGTGGATAAAAATGAAATAAATGCAGTAGTGTAAGGCATGTGACAAGGCAGTCAGCACCCCTTTAGAAGGACATCATTCTCACTAATGATTTATTTATTTTGTTAGATGTTTATCCTGTCTTTATTACTTTATAAGGAACTCAAGGTGGAGAACTTATCTAATATTTCTTCCTGCTCTTAGTTTCCCCACAATCACAATCTAAGAAGTGGTTTGGCCTAGGAGAGAGAGACTGGTCACTCAACCATTTTTTCAAATGTCTCCAAATCAGATTTCTAGGCCAGCACCTTAACCACTATTTTGCTTAAAAAGGAGGAAGGAATGTCAAAATAACTTGTAAGAATTGCAAACGAAAACAGGGTTGGAAGAAACAAACTTGCAAAGCTGTAAACATCACAGATAACATTTCAGACTAATCTCCCATAGAATGATGCAAAAGACAAGAGAGGTTGTAGTAAATTACAATCTGAGATGGACCTGTTAATACAGGGCTGTCAAACTGATATCTTCGAGATCTGGATCAGCATTGTAGTACTCCATGGGTCAGCTGGGAGTAGTGGTGGAGACATGATGGACACCTCCTGCAGCACTTTGCCAGCCAAATTGGGGCATGTGGGAGCTGCACGGGGTGGCTCCCCCCCGTGACCCATTTTCACCCCAGACAGCCTCCTGCAGCACTTTGCTGGTCAAAACAGGACAAGGGAGGGCTGCCTGGGGCCCCCCTGTACCACATTTTTGCCGGCAGAGTGCTGTAGGAGGCTGTCCAGGCCCCTAAATAGGGTGTGGGGGCCTCACATGCCCCCCTGGCACCCTGATTTGGCAGGCAGAGTGCTGCAGGAGGCCATCCAAGTCCCAAAATGTGGCACGGGGCCTTGCACCGTCTCCTGCACCCCATTTTGGCAGGCAGAGTGCCGCAGGAGGCCATCCAAGCCTCAAAATGTGGCACGGGGGCCTTGCGCTGTCTCTCCACATCCCAGTTTGGCAGGCAGAGTATTGCAGAAGGCCATCTAGGTCTTGTGTGGTCCCCTTGCCCCGTTTTGGATGATGGAGTGCTGCAGGAGGCCATCCAGCCTGAAAATGGGGTGCTGGGGCCATGTGTGGGTCCTCTGTGCCCCATTTTGACTGCCAAAGAGACCATGGGCCAGGCCTCTGCTATTTCCAGGCCAGCCCAGTGGGCTTGATTTAAGCACCCTGAGGATCAGATCCGGGCCGTGGGCAGTGAATTTGACACCCTTGTAGTGGTAGAAAAGCAGATTAGAATGAGCAGTAATACTTTGCAAGATGCATCAAACCTGAAGCCAAGATGTTGCATTTATTTATTTGCACAAGGAGAACATTCTTTTTATTTGAAAACTACTCGCTCCAGCGAGGTGAGCAGCTGGGCATGACAAGGAGTGGCTGGAAGGGAAGGGGTGAGGTGGGGCCGGGCGTAGTGAGGCACCCCTCGACATAAGTTATGTTGAGTTGGCCACACCCACACAGTCACATGACCACGTAGCCAATCCTTCCTAGCCAGTCATTAAGGCAGAGAACCGGTTGTTAAATTATTTGAATCCCACCACTGGAGAGAAATAATGTTCAAGGACAGAATCTTCAACAATAACCCAAGCCTAAGAAGAAAACAAATGATATCCTGGCTAGACAGAATCATTGTCTTAAAGTGAACTAATTCTCAGACATGACCTACAACAGTTTATCCCTATATTTTGTAGATCTAAGCAAAGAATTGTTCTCGCTATGCAAATCATAATTTGATCCATGAAGATGTACTTAAAGAACCAACCACTGTTACTATGATGGTTTTTCAATTTTAAAAATATCTTCTGCATCACTGCTAAGGAGGACTTGATTTAATCTGAATTTGACCTTTGAAAAAAGTCATTTATAGCAAACCAGTGCATAGCACTGCCTTATCTTAGAAATCATATCACCCTAAACTACAGAACATCTACAGTATAATGAAGTGAAAGTATTCAATTTGTTCTGTCCGCAATGTGCCAACATTTTAATATGGATTGATTTTAATACAAAATTTGAAAGAGCAGAGTCTCTTTCTAAACATACAAGATCCTTCAGATCTGCAAAAGAATTTATTATGGATCTTTGTCATATAGCAATGTGTATAATCTGATCTTTTTAGGAAATATGAGACTGCACTAGTTTTAGAAAACATTTTTGACACAGATATCTTAAACATTTGTTGAAAGTGTCACTTCGTTAATTTGAATGATGTTTTTTCCCCTTAGAAAATGAAACTTGGCAAAAATATTTCATTGATTCTCCAACTTTTGTCCCCTTTGAATATATAGTCTTTGATCACTGCAGTTCAGCTGCAGTTTGGAAAGCCAGAAAGGCCAAAATACACATGGAGGGAAAAAAATGTTAAACCTGAAGGGAAAATAAAGTTAAACCAGTCTTCTGTCATCGAGCAGGAGAGTAATGTGATGTGTCAGTTTTCTGGCTTCTCTCCTGGCAGGATGGTGCTTTCAATAATTAGTTTGGCCCATCACATCCTGGAGATGGGGTTAGAATGAATCTTAGAGAACCCCAGGGTTGGCCTCAAGCCCGGAATAAACCAGACTAGACATTAGGTAAAACATAATGACGCTCTCTCATTCTGTGGTATAGGCGAATCTGTCTGAATATCATTTTAATCCTTCGCTAGAAGAAGAAGAAAGGGTAAAATCTTAATGCTGAAGAAGAATTTCAGACTGCCCTCATTAAAATTTGGATTTCTGCATTTTGATGAAGTAATGCTGTATTCTGGGGGGTGACTTTTACCAGACTAAAAGAGGGCTCATCTATTCAGTTATTAACATGTTTATTTCCCCTCCCCCGCCACATTTAAATTTGGAGGAAGGTATGTTTGTGTAAAATGCAATTTATCATTAATACACTTCAGAAACAAGGGTGGATCGTGTTGCTGTCCTACTATTTTCCCCTCTAATGTAGCATCAGCTAATGGCATATAGAAAGGCAAGATTGGGGGCACAACCCATACAATGTATTTATTAACTTTAATTTTTAACATTAAGTTCATGTTTCTCAAAGCAGAAGGTTGTTCCAAATAGGGTAACTTGGTTGGTTGCATTTGAAGATGGTTACAAGCCAAGGTTTGAAGCTGACCCAGTATCATGGCCTTAGAATCAGGTCCCAAGACACAAATCGAGCAGGCCCCGCCAGACATTGAGTCAGCAGATTTATTGATGGCAGGCCCTTTCTTTACCAATACAAAAATCTCTTCTGGTTCTTCCTCAGACAGTACTTCTTTGAAAAATACAGGTGATGAGAAGCTGGGGGTCTGTCAGTTCTGCAAGGGAGGTCAAATCAGGAAACAAACTTCACTGGAAGATTAGAGCAATGCTTTATTGAAAAGGCTATGTAATAGAATCTTGCAAGTCTGCCAATATTTTGCCTTCTCTCATTTGTACAACCTATTGATTGCCAATCTGAAAGCCGGTCTGAATCTCTTCTTAATATAAAGCCTAAGAAAGGCCATCTCCATGATTCCCTATAGGGAGAGATGTTTCCGCTCAATGGTTGAGGATTAAAAGCACAAAAGGACTGTCTTCCATTGCTGGAAGCAACTTTAGCATCCAGATTCAGACACTGTGTTTCATGCTTTCTTGTCTCTAAGCATGTTCAAGGTATCGTTTTCTTTCCTGTTCCTGTTCCTCCTCCTCCTCCTCCTCCTCCTCCTCCTCTTTTCAAATTACAGACAGACTGATCGGGCTTTGCATCTCATCCTCAACCATAAGTAAGTGTCTTCCATAAGCATATTTTCAAATATTTCCCTAATACCACTTCTGCTTTTGCCTGTCCCACCGACCTATACCCATATTCTGTCTTGCCCTATTGCTGCCAATTCTTCAACCAAACATTCTTCCAGTTTGTGCCTGGCATCCTATGTCATGGTAAGCACAATCCTTGCACATGCCCCTGGTTCCCACACTGTTGCATCTCCTAACAAGTTATCTTCCCAGTGGGTGACTGATCACTGGCATCTTTGCAAAACTCTCATTGTTAGATAGGGCGAATGAGGAGCCAGGAGTCAGGTCGTAGTGAACAACAACTCCTTAATGTATAGTGAGATACCAGGAGCTTTGCAGTCTAACAGCTATCCTTTTATAGAAATGAAAGAGGAACATGGGGTAAAGGAAATGACTACTAAGGTGTTGGATTATGGATTAATTAGATATATTTAACTGGTCCTTATAAAAATGTTATAAAAAGGTTGAAGTGTATTATTTGGAATAGTTGATACAGAAAAAACTATTTGAGATTGGAATAAGAGAATTTAAGAAAATAGTTGGAAATTGTATTATGTTATTTGAATTTAAAATTAGGGGCATTGGAGTAAGATTGATATTAAATTGATTCTTTAACTAATTATTGAAACTGATGTCTGGAGTATGAGACAAAAGTATAAATAATTGATGAAGTAATAGAATGGTAAATAACAAACCATTTAAGTTAAGATGAAGAAATGAGCTATATTTTTAAGGAAGTGAATACAAAATATATGGATGTATGATAATGTAAGAATTGAAATATTTTTAATTAATGAAGGGTACTATAACAAATGGAACATTTTTAATTATATATTTGGAACTTAATTAAATAAGAGAAAGTTGAAATGATATTGGATTATGAAATATTTAGATATATTTAATTGGTCTTGATAAAAATGTCAAAATGTACTATTTGGAATAATTAGTAAAGAAAAAAACTATCTGAGATTGGAATAAGAGAATTTAAGAAAATACTTAGGAATTATATTATGTTATATGAATTTAAATATAGGGGTATTGAAGGAAGATTGATATTTAATTGATTTTTTTTTCTTTATTGAATATGTTTAACTGTTGAAATGTATTATTTGGAATAGTTGATAAAAGAATTATTGGTGAGTAGAATAAGAGAATTTAAGAAAATAATTAAAGAAAACATTGTATTATGTTCTGTGAATTTAAATTTAGGGGTTCAAATTTTAAGGAGGGAAAAGAAAAAATTATACTAGCATGAGACATTAAGATGAAGGGTAATATTGATTTTTTTAAAATTTAGAGAAAATAAAAGATATGAGAAAAATTGAATATATAAAATTGTGTTAAAGATGAACAGAAATCTGTAAAAATTTAAAACCGGGTCAATATTCTGTTCAGAAAAGATACATTGTATGTTTGTTTGTGTGTTTTAAAAAATAAAAAAACTTTACAAAAAAAAAGATTTAATTGGGGTGACTATCAGGGTCTGCCATTTTGCATGATCGAGTGGTACTCGATCATGCAAAATGGCATGACTAGTATACCTTGGCTTATGAGCTTGTCCAGCTCCTGGTCTATCTTAGGTTTAAGCGTGAAAGGAACCTTCCTCGCTTTCAGTCTAATGGGGGATATTTGGGAGTCCAGATTAAAAGAAATAGGAGTTCCAACATACTTGCCGAGGCGGTTGTTGAAAATGTCCTGGAATTTGCAGAGCAGGTCATCTGTCAGGCTGCTGGTGATGGAGTGGATACTTGTCATTCTCATGCCCAGGGCCTTGAACCAATCAAGTCATAGAAGGCTTGGCAGATGTCCACTGACCATGGTGATTGGCAATTGTTTGTTGAACTTCCTAATTTCACCTGGAATGTCTCATAGGCTTCAACGGGGATGTGATTCCCCTAGTACTTGTTCAGTCTTAGACACTGAAGTTTCAGCTGGTGTTTCTGGAGTTTCAGAATTGCTGCCTTTAGTTTGGGCCAGGACATGATAGTGATAGACGAACCAGTGTCTATCTCCATTTGGCATGGCGATCCCTCAATCTCAACTGTCACATTCAGCTTTTACTCTGAGGATGTGGTTGCCTGGCCAATGTGAGTCTGGAAAGTCTCAGGGGGGTTGGAATAGGTGCTTCTCCTTTGTTGATTGTCCCTGTCTCTCTTGTGGTTGACCAGCCTGGCTAGTGGATGCTCACTGTCGGTGATTGGACAGTTGGGTCACCCTACAAATTCGCGCCAAATCCCTTTTCTTATTACAGTGCCTGCAAATGGCATCTTTGAAATGGCATGTCTGTTTCTGGTGAAGCTAGCAAAGCTGGCTTCATCTAGGGCAATGTGGAGGATGAGGTTTGTCTTGGCTAGCAATCGCCCCTGGAGGTGAATGTCCTTGACCCCACAGATTAGTTGATCTAGGAGAATATCGTCTTGATCACGGTACTCACAATAAGTGGTGGCCTTGCGTTGCGCTGCCATGTATGTATTTATCGAGTCGCTGCCTTCTGGAGTTTTTGCCGGAACTCGTAGCACTGAACTAATTTCAGCACTGAACTAATAGGGCATAGTGTGTCCTTAACATGGTTTGCAGGACCTGCCAGGGTACAGACTGTACCATTGTTGGCTCTGACAGCAATTCAGCTGTGTCAAACACCTTGTGGCCACAGTGACTCAAGAAGAGAGCTTGCTTCCTATTATCTGACAGCCCTTGGAGGTTGTTTGCCTTGAGGAAGCATTCAAATCCATCATGTACGATCCCATTTTTCTTTCACGGGATTGAACGGCATTGGCGGTGCGAAGGCAGACATTGCTCTGCTGTTTTTGGCTTGTGCAGATTTTCCCACCTGGCTGGATTCAGTTGTCAGCTCTTATTTTGTGCAACCTGTCTACCTCAATCCCACCCTCATCGCTAGTGTTAGATAGGGTGAATGAGGAGACAGGAGACAACTCTTTAATGAACAGTGAGATACCAGAAGCTTTGCAGTCTAACAGCTCTCCTTTTATAGCTACTTGCCAAGTGTTTTAGCCAATGAACATTGAGCTTTTTCCTGTTCTAATTTCCCTCCAAAATTAGATACATAACACTCATGCATATCAACAATGGAGGCATTTGTCCCTTCTTCCAAAGCCAAGAAATGAAACCCAGGGCTAAGGCTGATTCTGGACCAAACTGGATGCAGCATAAGCTAAATGGATTTAGAGAGGAGTTTGTTGGCAGACAGACTATGATTATTTAACATTGCCTGGAAATACAGCAGGAGGAGTAGGACCATTACAAGTTGGAGGAGAATTGTTATTGAAAAGATTCCTTAGTCCAGTGTAGAGGGAAGAATGAGAAACTCAGAATAACTCTAATTTTGCTAATTAGGTCTGGAGAACAGCCTTATCAAGCATTCAAAAGTCTGTTATATTAACCTACTAGCAAAACAATTGTTCCCAGGTAGCCTGACTTAAAAGGCATGATTGAATCTTGCCCTGTATCACAGGTCAGTCTCCCATTCCAAGTTGATCTCTCATGCTATATGCCTCCAGACTTGTAGATTACTTGCACAAAGTATCATTTAAGATTGCAATGTAATCTATTGAAGAATCCATAAATTGAATAAATCACATTTATTAGATTTTTATCCTACCTTTTTTATTTTCATAAATAACTGAAGGCGACAGACATAAATAACAATAGGACTTAGACTTACAAGAGGGCTTTATAGCCCTCTTTAAGCAGTTTACAGAGTCAGCATATTGCTCCCAAGAATCTGGGTCCTCATTTTGCCAATCTCAGAAGGATGGGAGGCTAAGTCAACCTTGAGCAATCAGGAACAAAGTCCTGGCAGTGGGCAGAGTTAGTCTGCAATACTGCATTCTAACCACTGTGCCACCACATCTCTAATAATACATCCTATTTTCTCCAGAAAAACAACCCTGTGAAGGAGATTGAACTGAAGAGAGAGTGATTAGCCCAAGATCACCAGCCAAATTTCATGCCTACGGCACGACTATAACTTACATTCTCCTGGTTTTTGGCCTGGTGCTTTAACCACTAGACCAAACTGGCTCTATATTCTAACTGGCCCATCTTTACCCACCAATGAAAAGTAAATAAATACATTTTTAAGATATCGAAATGAAAGAATTTTAATGTTCCTATGAAAAAAAGAATTATTTATGTTTTGGATTTTAAAAAATGCCAAAATTCTGATTGGACGTAAGAAGCATGTCTCTTCATTGGCTACCCTTGTGTTCTAGAATGTTCCATAAATGACAGATTACAAATCAGTCAACCTTTAAAAGATACCCAGCTTTTTTTCCATGTGTTTGGGTCTAATTTAGTGAAGTCTCCTTTTGGTTACCTTTTAATTATCCATTTGGTCATCATTTTAGAATGTATGTATTGGGCTGTTCTTTTTTTATGCTTATATTTCTTTTCCTTTTTATTGTTTAGTTTTGCTGTATCCCACCCAACATCACATTGTTTAAGTTCAATGACCCTATAAATTCATGAAATAAAGAAATAAATATTTGGTTTCCGAATGTTTTGTGACCAGGCTAGGTAACATCTTCAGCGGAGTTTTGGAGATGTCAGTGTCAATGTTCCTCTGTTTATAAGGTTTTTGTGTGGTCAGTCAAAGAAGAACACTGACATCCCCTAAACATCCCCTGAAGACGTTACCTAGCCTGGTAATGAAATGTTTGGAAACCAACCCACAGGCTCGGAGAACGAATCTTCACATATACATACATACACAAACACACACACACCTATGTATGTATGGAGATAGATAGGTAGATAGATACACAGATGTTTTTTTGAAAAAAAATATAAATGTGCTTCTATTTATGAGTCTTAAATTAAATTGAAATCTTCAATACAAATTATGTATTGATGATTTGCTGAATATAAATTAGAGAAACAGCTATAAAGTGCAATTTCAGTTGATAAAACTTGATGATTAAAACTTCCATTAAGGCTTTAGAGCTAGATTAACACTATTAAACTGATTATTATATGAAGACTAAAGTATATTAGATCAGTTAATGATAATGTTTATGGCAGGTTAAACCCCTTTGAATATTTTTGGCTAAATGAAGGTTACCCTATGATGATGGTCAGGGTTTTCTACCAGATTTTCAAGTATATAATTAGGTTTGGTTTTAACATCTGTATTCTTTTGGCTGAGATCTTTTATGAATATTCCCCCCTTTGGGCCTATTTGGAGAGTGAGCGTTTAACAACTCTGAAGTCTTGGCAGGTATATTAAACATGGGTCTTTGTTTCCAACCTTGAAAGCTGCCAGGCAGATGAGTTCATTAATACATAAATTATTTCATTTTGATCTTGAATCAAATGTTAAATTGACAGCATGGAATGAATTAAATTTGAAAAGAGCAGGAAAAAAATATTTTATGGGAATACTTGGGCTAAACAAGGGATTCAGTTGTTAAATCAGTTGGTTCCCAATGGTTGTTTTGGAGATTTTGAGAGGTTCTTTGTTGAACATATGATTTTGAACATTACTTGCCTCCAACATTCACTTGGAAATATTCCAGTTAAAATATGTTCTCATTAAACTGCATAGCATGGATGCCCTAATAGACTGCAGGCACTTTCCTTAAGAGATGAAGTGCTATAATGGAAACCAATTTTATTCAGAATTGTAAGAAATGAAATGAAAGTTAGCATTAATTACATTTCTGAATGGTGGAATAAATAATTGAAGATGCATATTTAGAAAAACAATGTGTCCAGATCAGAGGTGGGATGCTCCCGGTGCGTAGCGGATCGCAAGAACCGGTAGTAAAAAAAATTAATAGTTCGGAGAACTGGTAATAAGATTGGCTGGCCACATCCCCGAACCGGTTCCCGGCCCGGTCGCCGTTCGCTTACCCCACCCACTCCCAATCTATTGCTGCCTCCTGAGTCCTAGCTGATGGCTAGAGGGAAAAAAACAGTTTTAACTCTTCCGCGGGGCTTCAAAGAGCCGCCTTACAGCTGATCAGTGTTAAAAGAAAACAAATGAGTAGACCGGTGCCTGCAAAAATAGAAAAAAACAGCCCCTTTCAGCTTCAGCATAGGTTAATTATCACAAGTTGATTAGCTCGGCGTCCTGACTCTCAGCTGATTGGCTCTCAGCTGTTTTGCTAAGGGCTCTGTAGCTGCAAAGAGAGCTGGAGTAGTATTTTTTTCCCCTAGCTATGCTGAAAAAGCAAAACTGAAAATAAAGCAGGGTCTTTGCTGCAACGTGACAAAATGACAAAACGTCAGAAATGACTTTTTTCAGCCCTCTGGGTAGTCCTTTTGTGCATTAGGACTACTCAGAGGGCTGAAAAAGTTATTTTTGACTGGTCCTCACACTTCTGACCAGTCTTCGAACTTACGACTGTCCTCACAGTCGTAAGTTTTTTACCTTTTTTACCTTTTTTGCCCTATCTTATCACCATGGTGAAGAGAAGCAGTTGCGAAATGAGTGACATGGTTGTTAAGAATGCTGCACGGGCATAAATGTGAGGATGATTGTAAGTGTGAGGACCAGTCATAAGTGCGAGGACCTGTCAGAAATGACTTTTTTCAGCCCTCTGAGTAGTCCCTATACACATAGCCATGGCCACCCGGTCACATGACCAGCTAGCCATGCCCACCCAGTCACATGACCTCCAAGCCATACCCACAAAATAAGCCATGCCCACAGAACCGGTAGTAAAAAAAAATTAGAACCCACCCCTGGTCCAGGTGTTAAACGTAAGATATGTTTCTTATGATTTAAAAAGGAAATCAATTCAACAGAAAGTGCAATTTCAAAGAAAAAGGTAAGAAGAAAAAAGAAAAATATAAATATTTATTTGTGGGTTTGGCATTGCAATAAATTGAAAGTTCGTTTTTTCCCCTGTTAATTCGTGTTGTGTTATTTTTCTTCTCTTTTTCTTTTGGTCAGTTTATTTTTATTTTTCTTATCATCTATCTATCTATCTATCTATCTATCTATCTATCTATCTATCTATCTATCAATCAATCAATCAATCAATCATCTATCCAGTGGTGGGATTCAAGTAATTTAACAACCGGTTCTCTGCCCTAATGATTTTTTCCCAACAATCACTGGGAAAAATCACTGAGCACTTTGCCAAACTGCTCAGAAAGTTAACAACCGGTTCTCCTGAAGTGGTATGAACTGGCTGAATCCCACCACTCACTCTATCATCTATCTATCTATCTATCTATCTATCTATCTATCTATCTATCTATCTATCTATCTATCTATCTATCTCAATTATAATTTCAAAGAAATAGAAAAAGAAATAATGCTAATATAAATAGATTTAAAAGAATATATAAAATATAATTAAAAATAGAAACAATATAAGTAGCAAAATACAGTACATTGAACAACCAACAAACCAACATTCTAATGCACTACTAATTACTTAAAGTATTATAGATATTTCATACCCAATTTGTAATCAAGACATATAACTAAACTAAAAATATTTGATTATCACATCTGAAATCAATAAATGGAAAAGATACAAAAAATAAACAACTTCTTGAAAAGTTGTTGCAAACATTATGCAGAATCCAAATTTGGACTGCAGCACAATTCTACGTATACATTATAGTCCAGAAATGATTTCCAAATAAAATTGAATTGTATAACAACTTAGTTTTTTTATATGAAGTGATTCTAGACATCAAAATATATTCTCATTTAATTAATATTTTTCTATATGAGGGACCACAAATCTTATCCAATAAAAAAGCACATAAAATCCTTGTAGTTATTATTATATAAAATGCCAGTTCAGTGTATTTTGAAGAAATGTGTGGTGAAGCTTAATAAAAATATCTCAGTTTCAAATGGAATTATGACTTTCAAAATGTGTTCCTTACTATGAATAATTAATTTCCAATATTGTTTAATTTTGCAACATTTCCATCACATGTAGCAGAAAGAGCCCATCTGTTCATTGCATTTCCAGCATTTCACGGAAAGGGAGTTACTAATTTTAGCAATCACAAATGGAGTAATGTACCAGCAATAAAACAACTTATACCAGTTCTCTCTAAGTATAATGCCTGAGGTAAATTTAATATTCTTTTCAATTGAAATTCCCACTCTTCCATCTTTAAAACTGTATTTAGATTTTGCATCCATTTAAGAATGCAGTCTTTGACATGTTCATATTTTATTAATAGATTATAAATTGTGCCCAGTAAATATGCAATATTATGAGATCTTGAAATTCAACAAATTTCTCCATATTTTTTCTTGTTAGCATAATTCTCTTGTCAGTATACTACTTTAGAACCAAATGAGTGGGGAAGAATACTGTACAGTGAAGAGTTTAAAGATCTTTTATCTTGTTAATAATAAAAATATATTCTAAACAGATTCTTGTGTCTCCATTAAGCAGCTTTCTTAGTGTTTTCTTAATTATAAAGGTATAATTTATAAATTATAAATTATAAAGAATAGAACAGAATAGAATAGAATAGAATAGAATAGAATAGAATAGAATAGTTGGAAGGGAACTTGGAGGTCTTCTAGTCCAACCCTGCTTAGGCAGGAAACCCTACACCACTTCAGACAAATGGTTATCCAAAATCTTATTAAAAACTTCCAGTGTTGGAGCGTTCACAACTTCTGGAGGCAAGTTGTTCCACTAATTAATTGTTCTAATTATCAGGAAATTTCTCAATTCTAACACAGTTATTATTAGCCAAGAATAGATCTATATAAGTCTCCGAATGGGCAACATAAGGCTTGCTAGCTGCCAGAAGAAAAAAAGCCCAGAAATTAGTGGATGTGACTTCACTGAACTAGGGCTGTAGAAAAATCTTGGTTTACATAGGAAAAATGTGGCTAAAGAAAAACACACATAAATTCTACGAAAAAGTAAGAATATATGTATATGTATATGTATATGTATGTGTATGTGTATGTGTATGTGTATGTGTATGTGTATGTGTATGTGTATGTGTATGTGTATGTGTATATGTGTGTATATGTGTGTATATGTATATGTATATGTATGTGTGTCTACACACACACACACACACACACACACACACTTCTGGCTAATGAAATAGATCTATATAAATCTCCCAATGGGCAACATAAGGCCTGCTGGCTGCCAGAAGAAAAAAAGCCCAGAAACTAGTGGATGTGACTTCACTGAACTAGGGCTGCAGAAAAATCTTGGTTTACGTAGGAAAAACCTGGATAAAGAAACACACACACACACACACACACACACATCATTCTTTAGGCCAGGGTTTTCCTACATAAATCAAGATGTTTTTCAGCCATAGTTCAGTGAAATTTCATTCACTAGTTTCTAGGCTTTCTCAGACATCAAAGCAGCATTTTGCTGTCTGTTTGGAGATTTAGGAGAGACTAAGACAGATCTATTTCTGGCTTGTTTGCTTTCATCGGTTAGCCACAGCCCCATCTCATGACTCCGCCCTATAATGGTCAAATATTTATTTTATTTTATTTTTGTAGGTCTTTATGTGCATCAATCTTTAGGCCAGGCTTTTCCTATGTAAATCAAGATGTTTCACAGCCATAGTTCAGTGAAATCTCATTCACTAGTTTCGGTTAGCCACACCCCCATCTCCAAACAGACAGCAAAATGCTGCTTTGATATCTGAGAAAGCCTAGAAACTAGTGAATGAGATTTCACTGAACTATGGCGGTGAAACATCTTGATTTACATAGGAAAAGCCTGGCCTAAAGATTGATGCATATAAAGACCTACGAAAATAAAATTATATATATGTGTGTGTGTGTGTGTGTGTGTGTGTGTGTGTGTGTGTGTGTGTGTTTCTATCGAGACACCTGGTCTACCCCAACATGTGGGAGGGGGCATTCTGCTCCCTTTCACTTTTCAGCTCCAATCCAGGAGCCTTCAAGCAGTCGCATTCACAACAAACCATTTTATATCAAATTTATATTTTTGCTGATAAAGAAATAAAGGGAGACTAGTATAGATCTATTTCAAGCTTTTTAGCTTTCATCAGCATATGTGTATGTGTGTGTGTGCATATGTGTGTGTGTGTGTGTGTGTGTGTGTATACACATATATACATACATACATACACAGTGTATATGTATGTATGTACCAGGATTGGGTTCTACTTACCTTTACTAAAGCGCAGGATCGCGCACACGTTTGCTTCGCTTGCATGTGCGCCTTGCTTCTGTGCACGAACTTTGCTCCTGCGCATGCGCAGATTGTTTCTGGTGATGTCAGGGTCAGTGGGCGGAGCCTCCCACCGGTTTTACTACTGGTTCTATAGAACCAGTCTGAACCGGGGGGAACCCACAACTGGTATGTATTCTGGTACTCTGTATGTTTACACTTTGTAATCTTCTAAAATACAGAATAAAATTTGGAGCCTTAAATAATTTTAATTCAACTAATCGGCTGCTGATGTCTGACACATACTTCTTCGGCAAGAGGCAAAATAGCCATTTTTCAAGGAAAATATTCCATTTTACAGCTTAAACTTGACATTTACACTTCATATTAATTCTGACTCCTTCGTTTGGATGAACTCCAAGTGGAAATGGCTGGGCAGAAAATTGGTTACACTCTTCTCACACTATCATTTATACATAAAATATTTCGATTGAGCCATATATGAGACAAGAATATCAGCAAATTCTGACATTGGGGTTTTGTAGACTATTAAAGTAAACACCAACGAAGATCTGGCCATATGTTTCTCTTTGGCATATTTATATTTTCTCTGTATGAGAACATTATCTCTACTTACAAGGTTGCAATGCCTAGCAATGAATGGAGAAGGAGACATTCCGAGAAGAGTCTTGCTAAGCCAATAGGACCTGAGTAGTTGCTGCCCATATTATACCCAGACTGGTTGCTGAGGTGCTCTAGACTGACTTCCTAAGAAGTTCTTTATCAGGAGAACAACTGAAACAATTGAAGGCTCTTCTAGAAAACTTCAACAGGAGCTGGAAGTCAGATAGAGCCACAGCAGCAAACCATAATGTGATGCCATTAGGGAAGGCCAGTCTTTGGGGGAACCTCTTTCCCTGAATTATTTACTTTCTAGATAGGTTAGTAAAATAGATATTTAAAACAGAGATTTCACTATGAAAAATATTGCACTGAATCATTTGGTAATCAGCCATTGAATTTCAGTGATGCAGTATTTAGAGCCTCTTAAAAAAGTGTCAAAGTGGCATGTGGCCCATGGATTCTCTACCCTTCCATAAATTAACATGGCTATTTTTCTTTTTTATTATTTATTTATTTATTTATTTTTGAAACCTGTACATGTGTTCAGTTTTGTTGAAAACTTATTAGCTGGGCAGATAGTAATCAAATACCTTTTATATGTCCAAACTGTTTTATAAACATTTTAGAAGGTTAAGAGATTTATAGACCTAGATATAATAATAGACACCCAAATGTAGCTTTTCAAATGTCAGTTTACATATTTAATAACTATTATAACTATAAATGGCAACAGACCATGTTAAGAGCAATAAACATGCCCTGAATGCCATAAACACAAATTGCACAAAATGTTAACAACTTCTTTGTCCATCAGGGTTAGTCAACTATGTAAGGAAACAACACAATAGAAGTGAACCTTATTTCTTGTGGACACAGCAACTTTATGCATTATCACCTTACAAGGTCATTTTCATTCAAGTAATTCACGGATTATAGCCTTCTGTAAGAAATGTTAGCTATATTTGTTTCACTATCATTTTAAGCACATAATAAACTATGTTATCACTAGTCAAAACACAAAAATAAAAATTCTGGTTTCATTGATCCAGTAGTGCTATAGATTATTGGAGATTCATTAAATATTTTGCTTCTTATGCTTTAGAGACAGGCTATTAATATCACTCATGGAATACATTTCATTAATCCACTTTTGGGGGGAACTTTAATTAATTAAAAAGAGAAAATACATACAATAAGTATTAATAATATAAGGTGAAATTATTATTTTTTTAATGTATATTAACACATACACAGATGCTTTAAGTATAAGCATCTTGGTCTTTGATACATGAATTTTCTGACCCATACTTCTTGTTGCCTCATATTATATATCTCATATTTTCTGCTAGTAAATTGAACAATTCTTTATTAATTTATCCATAAGCACAGAAGCATATCATACAGAAGCAAAAAAAAAAATCCTTAATTTACTGTTTGCTCAGTGTTTTCTAAGTATTTCTTTCATACTCATAGGTTCTTTACTCCACTATACTTATTGCATTCAGCAGTCAATCTTCAACTCCCTATTTCTGCAAAGCACCCATAATTTAAGCCTAGTTTTTCATTCATTTTCTAAAATACATCAAATTTACAATAAGCTTTCTTTCATTGATTCATACATTTCTCAGGGACCAGTTGAAGAATAAAAATCTGTTGGAAAACATGTTGATCCCAGTCATTGTCCTCTAGACATAAAACCCTTCTAAATGTTACTCATTGATACTATTAATAACCCCATTTCACATATCTTTTCAGGCACTTTTAACAAATTAGCTATGCTGTGTTTGCGTTCGATTGTCAGATTCGATTGTCAGTAATATACCCATTACAAACAGAACTCCAAGGCAATCAAAGAATAGGTTTATTCAGATTCATCAACTTGGCACAAGTCAGTACTGGTGGAAAGCCAATACTGAAGGTTCCCGCGCTTTCCACCACATTAAAAGTAAAAGTTTCTTATTTTCTCAAAACAACAAATCATATTCTCCAATTGGGATACTGGCTGGTTGCTTGGTGACTTCTTTCCTCTTCCTCTGCCCACCAGCCATTGGAATGTCTCTGACTCATAAGAGAACTATGTTGTTTTGGCTGCAAAATTCTATCTATCTCTACTCTCCCCCTTCAACTCCAAACTGCGTCAACCTGAAGCCATGTGAGAATAAACCCCGCTAGAAAAAATCTGGACCATTGTAAAGCTCTCTACATGGGGCTCCCCTTGAAGAGCACTCAGAGGCTCCAACTGGTCCAGAATGCAGCCACATTTGGGTGATTATGGGCGACACGATGCACCCAAGTAACACCTCTCCTGTGTGAGCTGCACTGGCTCCCAGTGGTCTTCCAGGTGCAATTCAAGGTATTGGTTACCATCTTTAAAGCGCTCCATGGCTTAGGACCTGGGTACTTGCGAGATTGTCTTCTGCCACCAGTAGCCTCCCACTGGCCAGTACGCTCCCATAGAGAGGGACTCTTCAGGGTGCCATCAGTCAAAGTATGCTGACAGTGACCCCCCAGGGGGAGAGCCTTCTCTGTGGGTGCTCCCGCCCTTTGGAATGAATTGCCCCCAGAGATACATTTTATCCCTGACCTACGTACCTTCCGCCGTGCCCTTAAGACCTTACTATTTCAACAGGCTGGGCTGACGAGAGACTAAGTTTTGAATGGGTATTTTAATCTTGGGGTTTTTATAAAAAAAACAAAGGCCAAATTATCTAATCTGTTTTAATTGTTTTTAAATTTTATGGTATATATTGGTTTTTACTATGACTGTGCACCACCCTGAGTCCTTTGGGAGAAGGGCGGTATAAAAATTAATTAATTAATTAATTAACCCAACAAGAAGGGATGAGCCATAGCCAGGTCAGATTCAGGCTTGACATGTTTATTTTCCTTTTTATAAAGGCACACTTCCCATATTTTAATATTTGTTCCGTTATCTATATCTGAAGAGGTGGGGTGGAAAAAGGACAGTTTCTCCTTCTCCACCTCTACTCTGGATTGGCATAAAGTGGTCTGAACTACTTTCAGATCTAAATTGGCTCTCAAACCAATTAGATGATCCTTACATATTCCTATTATTTAGTTGTTTTCATCAGTATTTCTGGCTCTATAGGATGAGAATATTTCCCAATTCTCATCCATGTGTTGCTCCACAGGAACATTTATGCTAGTTTGAGATTGGCCTGAAATTATAATATCTGTCCATTAAGGAACAATAGATTTTTTTTTCTACTACAGAAAAAATACCAAGAAATATAGCAATGAGACTTCTCTCCCCCCCCCAACTTCTCAGTGATTCAGATCCTGGAACAGTTCAGAGGGACAAGAAGGCTTAAAAGGATTATAATGAAACATTAATGAGGTTGTGTGACAAGAAGAATAATGTATTTTAATTTCTCATCCATATAATTCTTTTGTTAAAAAAAATTGTTCATAATGTTTCACTGTTTAAAATATGGAAGCTACACTTTATTTATAGTTTCTTGTTTTTTTTTAAATTCCTCCAAAAAGATCTTCAAGGATTTTTAAAAATATAACAAAGTTCATAAGCATTTACACCATTTTTTATCCTTTGATTTAACAGAAGCTTAATGGTTTTTATGATAGAAAACTTTTTAAATCCATTTGTACCTGATCGTTTGCTAATCAATTAATTTCTCACGTACTTTATGAGAAAGGCATGAGAATTGTGTTCCAATTATTGAATTTTGTTTTGTTAATAGTTGGTGGTTTTGCTAAGAATAAATTACTTTTTGAAAAGTAGATGTGATTTGGTGGAGCGGGAGTTAAACTTCCACAATATCAAAGTATGCAATGTAAACTGATTTTAATAACATGCTTCAGCTGTTCTGTTTGCAAGCTTCTAGACTGGAATTATTCTTGTAAACTTTGTTTTGCTCAAATTTTAATAATGTATATAATGTAATGCAATATGCCTATAATTTCCTAAAACTGATATCATGCATAGACTACAATGAACCATGTTATTTGTACATATTTTATCCTTTTTCTATAGAACCAGAGGAACTTTAAACATTTTTCCTAGATGACTAGACCCCTAGGGGCATATAACTATGTACTTTTGCATCTTGCTGATGAGATTGTAGTTGTACCTCACCTTTGTACAAATGGAATTTAAGCAGGCATTTAGTTGCTTTTCGGCACATAGATGAAATTAGAAACACCCGACATTTTGTTTTAAGCAGGGTGTAGTCAATTTTTAGATGCATCTTAATGCTAGGATATAGGTACTAAAATAATAAAGTGCTTTCTAGTTTCACATCTGCTTTGTTTAAGATGCCAAACATTTCTGTATCAAACTCCAAAGTTGAGAAGGCATTTTCATGAGGCTCTTTTTCTATAAAGTATGCAACTCAAAAACTTTGCTTAAAGAGTTGATTTAAAAGCAATTCTAAGAGGAAGGTAATATGATATTGATTGTTTTTTTAAAAATCAATTCATACACTGGGTAAGAAATGCTATGCCTACAAATTGTTTAAACTTTCTTGAAAGAGGAACATTGGCAACATTACTATGAAAACTGAATAACGCTCGAACTACAAAGTGTAAGTGAAATAGCGTCTTGGCACTATACGAAGCTCTGGTTTGCATACTGCCCAACTATTATTTGTTTAAATATGGTTTTTTTTATGAATTACAGGTGTCTGCTTTCATTAAACAAGTTTAGCCACAGGTTATAAATTATGGTGGCTGGGTTCATAAAATATGCTGAGTAAAACCAATAGTCATTGTTTTGTCCAGTTATGAGATGCATTTACTAAACATTTGGATTAACAATGATCATTTTACTTTCTCCCCCTTAACTATTAGCTTTCACATACATTTCACTTCTACTTTCCTTTCTTTTATCCCTAATGAAATGCTGGCTTATTCAAGATTGCTAAAAGAGACTGCCCCTATTCTTTGTGATCTTTGGAGAAAAATCAAACATAGTGATTTTAGCAAAGTGGGAATGTTTAATTTATAGGGATGGGCAGATTTCCATGTTGTACATCAGGGGTGTCAAACACGATTTCATTGAGGGCCACATCAGGGTTGTGTTTGACGTTGAAGGAATGGGGGCGGGTGTGATTGGGTGGGTGTGGCCTGGGTGGGCGATGTCACTTGTTGCAGCTTTGTTTTCAGCCGCCTGTTGCAGATGCCCTCCTGTAACCCCCTGCCAGTGAAAATGGAGCTCAGGGAGGCTGTGTGTGTGTTTTTTGGCAGTGGGCTACAGGAGGCCATCACAGCTGAAAATGGAGCCTGGCAGGGTTGTGTGTAGCCCTCATGGATTCCGTTTTTGCTGGAGGAGACCCACGGGCTAGTCCTTCACTGTTTCTAGGGTGGCCCTGCGGGCCAGATCTAAGCACCCCACAGGCTGGATCCTTGAATTTGACATCCCTGTTTTACATCATGGATACAATTCTAACCTGTAGATTCTTAACTCCCCATCATTTTTATCCTACCTTTTCATTAAAAAAATAAGAAAAAGTCCTGCTTAGTCAGAGATGCCTTGAAGAGCATCAACCAAGTGAGGGCACAATTTTCTATCTGTAACAATTCTCACTACTTTCATTGTCACAGCAGGTGGGAGAACATGGCAATTTTGTGTACATTCAGCAGCAGCTTATCAATTGGGCATGGTTACACCTATAATGGAATTCATCTAGAGAACATCAGGGCTGCAGTCTAGATCAGAAAGTCTAGAAACATCCCAGAAACATACAGTGGCAACCCAGTTCCACCTCAGTGCCAAGAAAATTATATGGACATGTCCATAAAAGTCTTTAAGAGTTAATTTTATGTTTTAAAAAAAGATTTCTCATTATTTTCCCTAAAGAAATTTTATGGTGGTTGTGAAAATAATTACTGCAAAACATTTTGTAAATTGTTATTTATCTAAAGAATGACCAGTACGTTTAAAGATGTTTCTGCCTATAAGGAGTGCTATACAGCTGTCTATAATGGTAAATTGTGAGAAAATACTCTGCAGTCCAATTAAGCGGTTCAGCAAGTGAAGTTGCATTAGTGAACATAAAACGTTTAAATCAATAATTTGGCCAGGCGCTAAATGGGAAGCAATCTTTAAACATTGCCACAGTTTACTGATCTATGTTAATTATGTGTAGAATCAGATGCTGAACTGAAAATTTAAATACCACTTACTATTTTAAGGCTAAATAACTTTAGATTATTCTACAGTACTTGTCTGAGATAGTGAGGGATGGCATGAGGCTCTTTTGTAATATCTCATAACTCATTTGATATTAGTTGCAAGCTTCTTTGAACTTTTGAGGGAAACTTAATCTGAGAATTTCCAGACATGCACTGGTAGCAATATATTCTTTACCTCCATATATAAGTTTATTTCACTTGGGCATCTCTTGTCAGTAACTTCTTTGGAAAAAAAATACTTCCCCATTGTTAGACACATGTTTACACTTGGTGGTTGTTGTTAACTCAACTCTTGTTGTTGTTACTTCTATTGAAATTACTAGCATCAGCCACTATATGAAGATATCTCATGGCTATTTGCTTCTCAGGAATATTTAATAAGGAATATTTTGGACAAAATGGATTACCTCCTTTCCCTGTAAATCTGAGGAAGATCAATCCTAGTTTGTTCTAATTTGGTTCTTACCTCTCCCTTCAATCTTAAATGTTTTTTACAGTTACATCCATAGGGGAATTCTGTATCAGTAATGAAAACTGCTCCAGGTTTTTCTGATCCCACAGAGCTAGCAATATTGGAGAACTAAACTGATACATCCAGCTCTAGTAGTATTCAAACTGCTGCAAAGTGAGCATTTCTTGTTCTACATTTTGAAACTTTGCTAGTCTACAGAGTTTGTAATGAGTTTGTTTCCCCATTGAAGGAATCTTCTAACTCACTGTTACCTCCCTGCTCAAGGACTTCATCTGTTCTGATAATCTTTCGGGGGGGGGGGGGGTGGAAGTGTATTGAAGGATTCACAAATTAACCACTTTTTTGTTTTTACTGAGACCATGCAAATGTACATAATGGAGCTAAGAGTGCAATATTATCAATATTACTACTCTCTTCTGCAGAGTAGAGGAGGGATTTTCATTTTTTTTCTTTCATTTTTTTTCTTTTGCTGCCACTAGGGTTGGGAAAATCATTATTGACTTCGTGCATCCATCTCTCTCAAATCTATAGAGATGATTGAAAATCAGTTTCAAACAAATGCTGAAGAAGTGTGAGAGGGTTGTCAAACTCATGGCCCTTGGGCTGGATGTGTCATTTACTGGCCACGCCCATGCCTGGTTTAGTGAAGGGGGGAAAAGTTGTGATATGTCACGTGATGCTGCCATGACGATGTGAGTTTTGACACCCCTGCTTTAAAGGCAGAATGTCAACCAGCAAAAAATTACCCATTCACAGTTCTACAGTATAATGCAGAAAGGTTGAGCCCATTTTATATTTCTGCATCAGCTGTGAAAGTCTCAAGCAGCTTAATTACAAATCTGAAATGTTAGCATCTAGAATTTTCTAAATTCCGCAACTTGTACTGATACATGAGACCAATGCATTTATCTTTATATTTAGAAGATTACTTCTAAATTACTTCTACCAGTGCTGGATTGGTGTTCGTATCTGTAAATTCTATATACTGCCCTGGATTCCAAAGATGTGAAACAAAATAAGAAAGTATAAAGCAATCCAAACCATGAACGGGATGGAGCTGAACAATTCATTCATAAATACTTTCAAATTGTGTTGGTTTGAGAAAAAGTAATAGAAAGGAAGGTATGATTTGGATATTTTTCACACTTGAGCTCAGGTCTCATATAACTGTTATTTATTAGCCCAAATGAGTCCATCTTGGAGAAGAATAGCTTTATATCCTATAATCAGAGTTAGTCTCTTTTGTTCTTTTCTGGCAGTACTTGCTACCCATAGTATTTACTGTACACAGGAGCTTCTGTTAATTCACAAATACAAAATTCTAATTCCAAGGTCCATTTATCTGGTAGGGGCTCATTCTAAGGCCATTGGAATTAAGGGACAGATTCCTATTCATTATAGAAGAGCTGAAATTTATATCAAACTTGTGCTGTTTTTTTTTTTTTATCGTGCACCATAAATAGTTGTTGAAAAAGTCTCACTATATTTACCTAATTGAATATAAGAGTGGGAGTTTGGTTAGAATGTTTGAAATAGGGTACAGTTTAATTTGTGTTTAAGAATGTGGTAAAGATCAGCTCACTCAAATCACAGTTTTGTCAGTTATGGAGGAGTTAGTGCATTGAATATGGGAGATTTTAAGCACTTTGGAGATTTGCAATAGGGTGTCATTGCACTCGAGATGGAAGGTTATAAGCACTTGGGAGTTTTATAGCAAACAACTAAAATAGCAATCTCATTAGTGGTCACTGGATGGAGATTTCAGAAACTACTGATAGATGCAGTAGGTTCGGAATATGTTACATATCAGTAGGCTGCAGGCAAAACCCAACAAAGATATTACAGAGTAAAGCAGAAAACATCCACAGGAATTTTCTTACTAGAGATTCAGCAAAACCAAGAATAAGCTGCTAACCACTGAATCATTAACTAGCAACCCATTTTCTAAGAACATGCTGCTTTTAACACAAATCTGGAATTATTTTTCCCCCAGATGGTACAATTTGGTGCTTGCCACCAAAATGTCTTTCACACTGCTGTTATTGGAATAGGAGGCACCTTAAACTGTATAGGAGATCTTACACTGGCCATTAAGCACTGAACTTATTGTAATGGATTAATAGCAGAGCTCTAAGTTTGCTGCAGTCTATCTCACTCCTACACACATATATACAATGTTGGACCATTTTCATGCTTAAGCATACATTTTACCATGAGCCTTAGGCTGTCCCTGGTGTCAAGGACTTGGGTTCTGCAGTACAGAATTTTGATATTAATATTTGTATGATTCTCTGTCTTCTCAAATATGAAAGAGAAAATTGAATGCTTTTGAATGGCATGCTCAATATAAGATGCCCATATTCTCAGTTCAAACTGATTATCAAGTGTAAATTTGTCTTGTCTTCAATTTACCAAGATATTTTAAATGAAAGAATCCGTGGATTTTTCTATCTTTGCCTATATTGCTATCTGCTAATCTCCTCCCTTTCCTTCATATTTTTTTTTCTTTCAGAAGGAATAGAGTGCTGCAATTCAAATCAATATCTGCTCTTTGCCCTTTAGGGGAAAAAAGAAAGCTCTTTAATGAAAACCCTCTTACATTAAGGATAGAGACTCTAAACAGTTCTGCAGATTTCTGTTTTTTAAATCAAAGAAAGAGGGGGAAAAATCTCAAATATGTAATCTATATATAGACTTTGCAGAGCTACTGTTTTTCAAAACAACATAATAAAATTGTCTGTTACCTAACCCCCACCCCCCAAAAACCTATATTTTTCATAATGCACCAAAAAAGAGTGGGGGGGGTGGATTAACAAGATATTTGACTTCAGCTGTCAGTAATTCAAAGTGATTCTCTGAGCTGAATATTCTTCCTTGGATGTTGCCAATTGAGAAACTAAAGCAAAGGAAAAGGACTTTGTGTTGAATTATTCATTGGAAAAATAAAAGCTATTCCTTCTATATAATAATATGTGGAAAATATAGAATTACCCTGTGTCTTCATTTCATTGAATGCAACCTTCATTGGCTACATAATGTAATCTAACACTATAGTATTTTAGAACATGTTTAATGCTTCTTATAAGACACATAGAGACATTCTATTCTAGGGAAAGTCTCAACAGCCTTGTGGTGTTTAATTTATGGCTTCTAATTATGTATGATGTCACATTGCACTTTGTATCGAAAGATAGAAGTCAAATCCCAAAGATGGCTTAAGCTGGACTCCCAGACCTTTGCTTCATATTTTATTGGCCACCAATGCTGAAATGAGCAATGTTAAAAACATTCCAGCAACAATAGAAAAAGCGAGAGAGCGGCAGCAAATGAAAATATGGAGAAGATGGGCTGGGTAGGAAGAGAAATGTTAAGAAAAGGAGAGGAGAAAGAGAAATGATAAAAGATAAACAGTATGGAGAGAAAATGTGATAACTGGAAAAATGGTAACATAATGTGGGGATTTATGAGGAGGGGGATGGGAGAGGTTTGAGTGTGTGTGTGTGTATGTATGTGTGTGTAAGATAGGTATTTGGATAATAATAACACACCAGTCTATTTGTAACTTGAAGACAGAATAGAATAACAGAGTTGGAAGGGATCTTGGAGATCTTCTAAACCAATCCCCTGCTTAGGCAGGAAACCCTACACCACTTCAGACAAATTGTTATACAACTTCTTCTTAAAAATTCCAGTGTTGGAGCATTCACAACTTCTGGAGGCAAGTTGTTCCACTGATTAATTGTTCTAACTGTCAGGAAATTTCTCCTTAGTTCTAGGTTTCTTCTCTCCTTGATTAGTTTCCATCCATTGCTTCTTGTCCTACCCTCAGGTGCTTTGGAGAATAGCTTGACACTCTCTTCTATGTGGCAGCCCCTGAGATATTGGAACACTGATATCACATCTTCCCTAGTCCTTCTTTTCATTAAACTGGACATACTCAGTTCCTTCAACTGTTCTTCATATGTTTTAGCTATTAATATCAAGACTATTGATATTGTGCTTCTTCTGTCCAGATGGAACAGGTATTCAACTAGACAATCCCCTATTGATGCAGGTAGACAGCAAAATAATGGAAGATGGGGAACAGAATTAGTATGCTCATTGTGTTTCAACTGATGGCTGTTTATAACAAAGATAGTGAAAAGGGTTAAATTATCCTTTTGAGTCTAAAATTCCTAACTACTAATATTTTTGTAAGAATTTCAAGGACACAAACAGGGTTTTAACTAATAGTAGGAAATTAGGAAAACAGCCTGATATTTGAAATCTGGAAAGCACTGCTGATTTTATTCTCTGAGAAGCAGCTGGAGTTGGAGGCCCACATATATCTGTTCTTTTCACTTTTATTAATAAAAATGGTCTTGCACCTGAAATTTGGCATCAAATTGTACTTTCCCCTACTCATTAACTGAGATGTATATCTGAATCTTCTAATTATAGGTGAAGAGCCTGCTGTCTCTCTTTGGAAAATTATAGAGCTTACTTTTAATATTAAGTATATGTTTTCTTTTAGCACCTCTAGAGTAAAAATATTGTTTCTGCCAAAAAGCAGCTATTTATAGCAGTTGTAGATCTTAAATCAGCCTTTCACCTGAAGCTTAGATATAAATGATATGGTAAATTAAGAATAAATGATTGTTTTATTCATTAAAAAAATGTACTCTGAAATATCAATGCAAATTCGAAGTCTAACAAATTCTAACAAAAATCTAACAAATTCTCTTACACCATCTAGCAGAATTAGAGAGGTATTTTAGTTTTTCAATTTTTACTGTTTACCTCAGACATTTTTCTCACTGTTTTAACTCTCAGGATTCATCCATTGGAACCTGGAGCTAATGATATCCTCTTTTATTGAAAAACATTTATTTCATTTATCGCATCAAAGTTCTTCTAACTGTGATGGGGATAAGATTTATCAGTCTGTTGTAAATTGTTAAATGTATATTTGTAACTAAATTTTAGCATTTTAGCATTTCTATAGAGTAATAATAAATATCCAGTCTTTGTAACAGATAATAGCAGACTTGACTCATATGTTCCAGTTAAACATCATTTTGAGAGGAGACATTCCATATTTGGCAAGTTTCGTTCTATATTTTGGTTGGTCACATAGTCAGCCAGATGCTCAGATTAAATTGAGCATCCACCTATTGAGTCTGTCCCAAGAATCTGGGATAGACAGAAGTTGTTGTTTAAAAGCATCATCATAGGATATACGCTGTTCCAAGTAAAGTTGCCTTGTGCAAATGGCTGATGGTAATTTTGTCAGTGCTGATAGTGTTCAAATGGTGCTCCAAATATTCTGAAATTGTACCTCAGGCACCTATCACTGTTGGTACTGTCTTGCTTTCTTTTGCCACAGTTGTACTTCTATTTGTATTTTGTATGCAGGACTTTGTATTTTGTGATTTTCTCCAGTTCTTCCTCTTCCATTCTGCTGCCTCCAGACTGTGCCACAATCCACAATCCATATATATAGGCATTTCTTAGCAACAATTGTTGGGGTTAGAGCCATGATGGCAAAGTGTTTAGAATGCTGTACTGTAGGCTAATTCTGCTGACTTCCAACAGCCAATAGTTTGGCAGTTCGAGTCTCACTGGTTCAAGGTTGTCTTCCATCCTTCCAAGGTTTTTATTTATTTGTATTTATTTTATTTATTTGTCAAATACATATAACAGATGTAAGTATAAACATGATTATGAATACAGGAAATGGATACTAATAAATGGGGACAGTAGGACAGGGATGATAGGCAAGCTGGTGCGCTTATGCACGCCCCTTACAGACCTCTTAGGGATGGGGTGAGGTCAACAGTAGACAGTCTAAGGTTAAAGTTATGAGGGTTTGGGGATGAAAACACAGAGTCAGGTAGTGCATTCCAGGCATTGACGACTCTGTTGCTGAAGTCATATTTTCTGCAATCGAGTTTGGAGTAATTTACCTTAATTTTGTATCTATTGTGTGCTTGTGTATTGTTGTAGTTGATAAAATAAAGATTGGTAAAATAAGGTCCAAGATTGTTGGGGGCCATATGCTGACTCTTTAAAACCAATTAGAGAGGACTGTAAAGCACTGTGAAGTGGTATATAAGTCTAAGTGCTATTGCTATTGTTGTTGACAAAGCAGCAACTTTTATTTTTCTTTGTTTTTTTTAAAAAACTTGTATTAGTCCTTCTCTTTTGAATTGTAATGTTAAGTAAACTTGTAATAAATAAAGAGAGAGCAGATTTGGGATGAAACAAAAGTTTTCTTTAGTTTCTAAATTCTATAATGTGAGAAAGAGTTTTCTTTTTAATATTTTTTTTTAAAAATATCACATTTTCAATAGAGTAGACTGTTTAAAAACCAGAAGCTTTTCTCCTGTTTTTTAGGAGAAGGATTATGTGATCATATAACAATCACATGGTCAGTCTCAGAAGAAAGCCTCAACGTTTAAAACAATTTACTACTGCTGCATACAAAACTATTTTTAAAAGACATTTTTTAAAAAAAATATTTTTTGGATGACTTATGTTTCAATTCAATGCTGCAATTTTTAAAAAATCAATGCATTCTTTCTTTAGCCCTTATTAAACCAGATTTTATAGATTTTAATCCAAGGTTTGAAAATAAATCAATTTTTTAAAAAAAACAATTTGGTCTGCACCTTTGGAATTAAATGGAAACTTCTATTCAGAAGGATAAAAACAGGGATTTGTGTCTTGCACTGAATCTTTGTCTTTGTTTAATGATCCCCCTTGTAGTTATTCATTATATACATATTTCAATCAATATGTATATTTATATAGAGAGATTAGAGTGTCTAGTTCAACAATGACCTAGTTTGATGAGGTAGATAGATCTGTATTAATGAAGCATGGCACCAGGTGACACTACTGTATAGTTTAACTGACCTCCTGACTTGACAGTCAGATCAGAATGACCTGGCTCTATCAGCCTAGTGCTCTGTAACAGAGTCTGACTAGACTTTCTGGGGGCACATCGATCAAAGCCTTGTCAAAGGAAAGTGCCCTTGAAGCTCTGCACATTTTTAATGGAGAGATCCTGATAAGTTATAAAAGGTATACCTTTGGCTAGGACAGCATTAAATCAGGACTTCTGGCCACTGTCAAAGATAGATTTTTTTTAAAAGACCATTTCATAAGCAATTGAAATGACATGGATTGAATGGGACAGTGGTAACTCAGCTGACTCTTGTGAATTTTTTTTTTTTTTTGGCAAATGACAGTACTTTTTGGTTGGTGAAATTTGCATTCACTTGCAGTGAACTCTTGCTTTGTTAAATTACTAACCTCATTACAAAATTGAGTACCTCCCCCCCTTGCATTTTGGTACCAATATAATGTACCACGCAGTGGGTACACCACTAGAAGATCTGAAAGACCAAATACCTTGGAGAAGGTATCTTTGATGAAGTACCTTTGATAAGATATCACACTAAGAAGCAGCACCAACCTAATGGCACATAATCAATTAATAATATGGAAACTGTATGTCAGCACAGTTTCTAAGATAAATGCCAGTTTTCAGAGAAACTCACTGGGTGAATGGAAGCAGCTTTTTCAATGAGCACTGAATCAGTCTTCTTCCTTGCTGTTAGGCTATGTCAATAAATATACCATACACATTACAGTTTTTGAGTGAAGACTTGATTATTTTAGGACTTCTGGAAGAAAAAATGGCAGACTGACAACAACTCTGAAAAGTAGATCCAATGACTGCAATGGAATGAAGGGCCTGTTATGGCTAGATCAGATTTGGAAGATGATGAGGATTATCAGCCTGGGGAGATTCAGGTTACCTGGCAACCAGAAGAGGGAACTGGCCTTAGAAATTTAAAAAGGTGGAGCTAACATCTTCCCTAAATGTAAGAGACCACCACATGGAGAAGAAGGCTGAACAAAGGTACTCAGTAAGACTATTGGCCAGAAAGAACCCAACCCAATCAAAGGAACAAATCTGGGTCGTGCTACCTCTTTATAAGGTGAGCTGCACACTTCACAGATCAGTCGGTGATAGATCTCTGTTACTTTGCCATCAGGTTCCTCAACTTATTAACTGCTTGCTTGTTCATTCAAACCTTTGGACCAAGACAGGATGAAGCCATTGAATAGACTGTCTCATTAATAATTTCTTTCCAGACAAGGAGGGGAATTGAGGCTGTGCACTAGTGTTCTAGTTAGTCTCAGTAGGAGACTAAAGATAGCAGTCTTCTGGTGGACTTAAAGCTCCGAGAGACAAAGAAATAACCATCTTGCTCAAACCATGGTTTATACCGTTGAAAGAACACTAAGTTGACATACTTTGTTTTCTAATGATTTTTGGAAAGTGGTTGTTAACTGCTTTGCAGCTATCAGGAACCTTTGGATTGACGTGCTTTACAGCACTGAATGAGTTTCCTTCAATCGTTAGCAAAATAAAAAAAAATCACCTTTAAAGGAACAAATGCTTTAATATTTTCTAAAGAAAAGAATGTTCCATAATTCAGTGAACCCAAACATAGCCTCACATATTTAGAGAACTGGACTGATCATACCTGTTCATCATCTTTCTGCTTATTTTGATTAAAACAGAGATGCAAGCTTCTAAAATTAAATCACTAGATTTATTGTAAATGTCTATGGAGGTTCTCAGTTATTCAGGTCATGGTTGCCCCAAAGATGGTTTTTCAAGAGGCAACTGGACCTTCTGGTTTTTCTTTGAAGACATTTTGTTTCTCACCCAAGAAGCTTCTTCAGCTCTGACTGTATGGTGGGGAATGGTAAGATTTATATTCCTTGCAGACAACTGATCATTTGCATTCTTTTAGCAAGTCATTAAGGTCACCTGGAGGTTTATCTGTTTCATTAGGGTCACCTGAGTGGTGCAAATGGGTATGTGAGCCTTTTTCATAAATGCATGGCACAACATAGGAGAACAAACCCATCAGGACTTAAGATTCAGAGGTCCATCTGCATTTAAAAGACAAAGGCCATTCTTTTGAAGACAACAAAGTCCACATTTTGGACAGAGAGGATTTCTGATTTGAAAGAGGGGTCAAAGAATCCATCTATGTCAAAATTGAACAGCCCTCTCTCAAAAGACGGGGAGGGATATGACATCATCTATCTCCAGTCTACAACACAGTCCTTTCAACAGTTCCAAAAAAGGATCACACACCCATTTGCATCACTCAGGTGACTGTGATGAAACAGATAAACCTCTGGGTGACCCTACTGACTTTCTAAAAGAATGCAAATGATCACCTGTCTACAAGGAACATAAATCCTTTCATTCCACACCATTCAGTGAAGAAGCTTCTTGGATGAGAAGCGAAACATCTTCAAAGAAATACCAGAAAGTCCAGTTGCCTCTTGAAAAAGCACCTTTAGATTTATTATAAATGGTTCAATTTGGCTAGCTTTATATGAACACGTTGTCACTGAAATAATCCTATTGATCACTTATAACCACAGATCTATTAAAAGCTATGAATTCAAATCATAGTACTAGACTACAACAAATGTGTTTTTTTTTTTAATGCAGGAATCAATAAAGGTAGAGTATGGTCCCATGTTGATGAAATGATTGAGCAAAATGATTTTTTAAAACAAAAAAGCTAGGGAAAGTATCCCATTGAGCCCATTATATTACTTATCTCAAAATCAGAAAAAAAAAATCCAATTGTACTACCAATGCTTAATGTAAAATATTACCATGTTATAATCTGTTATTACAAATTATGTCTGTAATAGTAGGTTTCATAGAATGTTTTTAACAGCATGGAGAACATGATGCTATAATTATCTAATCTTAAATTTTATACTAAAGTTGCACATAAGTATAGGGAGGAGAAATAACCTTTCTGAAACATTCTTTTGAAAAACATTCATTTTGCCAGTGTTTGTATTTTGAGTGTCATTAGTTTTAGAAAGGTTTAGCACTCTGTGGAAATGGAGACCTAACCTTTGAGTGTTGACAAAGTGAAACAGAGCCAAGGAATCTGATTATGACCACACATCAAAAGAGGTCTCATATTTATTGCCATCTTCATTAATATACCATTGTTCCATGGGTCTCTAAAACAAATGGTATTTTACTTTATTGCAAATAATGCCAGCTTTCAGTCTCAGTGAGGAACTGACATAAATCAAATTAAAGAATGTCAGCTAGACAGGCATCTCAGCCAAATCCTGGTATGCCCTTCACTCCATGAAAATGACACAGGTCATAGGGGAGGAGGACAAAAAAAGATGCATGTCAGCTGATCCTTTAAAAGCAAAAGGTACTAATCTGACTCATTGCACCTTGTTGAATTAGGTGTCAGTGAGAGCCAAGTCATTTTGAAAGCTTCATTTTAGAAGTCAGAGGGTGTTTCTTTTAGATGAGACTGGCATTTACATTGTTTAACATAAGGCATTATCCTGGTTACAGGCAAAATTAGTTTAATTGTAATGCAAGAGCAAACTGGATCAAATGCCAGCTTGTCAGTTTCTCACAATTTGTAGCAAGTGTTTTAGCATGCGTGGGTGAGGGAGACTGTACATCTGCTTTGCAATGATTCTGGCTTGGTCATGAAAAATAAAGCATTTCTTCTACTTTAGCACAAGCACTGCCTTTTAAAAAACGTTGCTGTGAAGTAATAGTGGCTATTTGCTGCCTTGGCAGAGCAGAAATGATGGCGTCCTTAAGCCTCATGAACAGTGGGCTAATTGACAATGAACTTCTACAGCACCATATAAATAACTACCAGCCTCAGCAACTTTTTCTAACCTTTTCATAAGAGATAAAGTACTACTGATGTAAGACAGTATCTTAGGAGTGATTAAGACGCCCTTACCTGCAGTCTTATGGAATTGGACCAGGATTGGGAGGATCCAAATTAAAATCTTTTCTGGGACATTGTTACTGTGTTGGATAGTTTAGAGGCAATTATTATCTCTTTCACTCCAGCAACCTTTGTTGGATATTCTGAGAAATGAAATGGAGGAAATATCTATGTATATTATCTTATACATAGATAATATACATAGATAATATACTGTTAACTAGTATAAAAGTAAGAAAAATGTAGAAGGCGGTAGGAGAACTGAGTTATCTGCTGAATGTAAAAGTAAAAAAACAACAATGAAAACAGAGAGAAACAACATAGGAAAGACTAAAAAGAAGCACTAATTTCTATTATAATTAACTAAATCATCATTCTGTAAACAAGCACAAACAGGTTTTGTTGAGATGTTTATCTGTTTAAAAGGAAAGAACCAATATGCTAAAGCAGGGGTCCCCAACCCGCGGTCTGCAGCCCAATACCAGTCCATGGCCACTGGAAATTGGGCAGCGCAAGTGGTAGACGAGTGCACAAAACTCTATTTGTGCAAGCAGCCAATACGTACATGAAACCATCTCCCCCACTCCTGGGTGCCACTTCTGCAACTGGCAGGCCGCAGAGAGAGAAAAATTGGGGATCACTGTTCTAAAATATCCATTAATGCAATGTTACTGTGAAATGAACTTTAATAAAGTATAATCTACTGGACCTTGAAGTAAGTGAGTATAGTCCTTCAAGGCAGAGCAAACCAGGAAACCAAAGTCATGCTAATAGTACTTTTATTATAACATAATAACATAACATAATTTTCTGTTCAGAAATCAGAAGAAATGTGCTTTTCTTATCTCTCCCTTTATTTTTGTGACAACTAGAGAGGGTCTTAACTTGAGGAATTTTCCAAGGTTACAATTCTGGTCCAGATTTGGATTTCTTCCAGCTGCCTGTTGTCTTATTGTACTTCTTCCTCATTTTCTTATAGTTATTCCTCCTGCCCATTATATGGAGAAACGGAATATCATAATCTCTTGTTACTATGGTATCTACAAACAAAGCTGAGGAAAAAACCCTAATAAGTTGGCAGTGTCAGAACTTTATTTATGACTTTGAGATGGTGCCACATCCAAAATAAACCTAGAAGAAACTATGGCCTTTCATCAAATTATTCATCAAAGGAGTTATAATATTTAATCTGATGAGGGAATCCTCACTCCAGTAACCACTGGCACACACAGGAGGATCGAAGGAGAAACACACACATACAGGAGAAACAGAATAAAAACTGCATTGTGCCATTGTGACACACGTCCCACTCCTTTTATATGTACATTGTGATTTAGGCATGTCCAAAAGAATTGTAGCTTGCACTAAAAGAAGTGCAATCAAACTTGTCATTTGAAGGGTTTCTGAAGAGACCACACTGATGACAGTAATCTACTGATTCAAATTTAGAAAATATTCTATCTTTTGTCTCAAAAGGTATGGCCTTCCTTGTGTATGTCGATTTTCAGTTCCACCACTTAAAGATGACTTGTGCGGAATTTGAAACAAAGTCTACCCATCCTCCTAATTACTGTAAGAACAGCTACTCAGGCACTGAAGTATATAATTACTAACTTTGACATTAAAATGGACTTAGTGCTTCTTTTCCCACTAAAACCACTTCATTCTTCCTTTAAGGGATTAAACAGTGATAGTGTATTTCTCAAGGCAAGTATTAACATTTAACAATTTATGTTCCTTCTTTCATCTTTAACCATTAACATTTTAAAAAGTGACCAAAGTATTCCACTGTGCTTATTATGAGCAGCACGAAGATGATTGTTACTTCTCATCTGCAGTCCTGAAATAGACTGTAGAGTGCTATCCACTAATCTGCAAAATAAATCTGTAAATACCGTATATCCTGCAAAGCAATTATTCTTCTTTTGTGCCTAGCAGAAGGAATAAGGTAGACTTTATGTCTTTTCTAAGAAAAATTTGTGGCCTCCAAAAAAAAAAAAAAAAAATCTTCATGGTACGAATAAATCTATAGTTTTAATAAATTCTTGGGATTCCTCTCTTAACATTTCACTAAATTTGTAATGCACGGGAATTGGAATGCAACAATATCTAATTTTGGAAGTGTGCACAAGGAAAACATGTATATAAGAACAATTTTAGTATATTTAGATCCTAATATTGTCCCTCAATATATATAGCTACATATATGTATTCCAAAGTTACTCAAATTGGAAAATTAACACGAATACTTGAAAATAAGTACGCATAATGATATAGTTCCAGATTCAAAAACTGAATCCTTCCTCATAGATTGGATATTGCATTTTCTGTAACGCAGAAAAATACATTAACAAAATCATTCAGTGCTTTGATACAATATAAGTTCAGAGCTGGCTAAATGGTTTCCAAACTCATGCTCCATAATTAGAAATTCTTAATTTTAGAGAATCTGAACAGTGAACTAGCAACTGTTTGAATAATGCAATTCAAAAATAAGTATGTCTTTTAAAAATCTCTAGTCAAATAACCTGTCCTCATCTTAGAATATTTTGATCTGCAATAACTCCCTGGACTGTTAAACTGTTTTCTTTAAAATTTGTTAGATATGTAATGTTTCTGAGGCTATATTATAAGCTGACATTTAATTTAAGGCTCAACATCTCCTGTTGCATAGTGCTGCCATAGCAATATTAAGAACAGCAGGAACTTTCATATACTAGGAGATATTCCCTTACTTATATCAGAAATCTGTCACAAAAGGCAACCTCCTTATTACACTTGTGAGTAAGCCTCAGGAGAAAAAGAAATATTATATGTGCTTGGGGAGGACTTCCTCCTTTGTTTTGCTTTCTCTTTCTGTTTTGAAGAACTTCACAAAGTTAATAGGAACTAATTATAATTTGTGACTTTGAATTTGTTCTTTCAGTTTCTAGTCAATTTAGTCCACCTCCCCCCTGCTATATACTGCAAGGTGAGAAGGATGATCTCCCATTCAGTGAAAGACCCATTTTAACTGGCAACCCTGGAAAAAGTACTTTCATTGTTCCTTTAGAATAGGCACTCAGTGGAACTATTGATTTTGTATAGTCTTGAGTGGTTGGAAAAACTAAATTAGGAGGTATTTTTAGTACACAAAAGTTTCCTGTTGTGCAGCCTTCTCTATCGCCACTATACACAGCAGCCCCAGGTAAATCAGTGGCACAACCCTGAAGATTGATCTATTGGAATAATCATAAAGGACATATTTGAACATCTCTAATAATATTAACTCTTATTAGGGAAAGTTTCATGTGAATAATTGTGTAATAATATTTCAATAGCATACCTTAGTGTACATAGTGCTTACAGTCAGTCAAAAGCAAAGGTTTCATGAACTAAATTCATGTATTTATTTATTATCTCAATTTATATAGTTCCCCATTTCCCAAACTGTGGCTTGGGAGAGCAAACAGAGGAACATAACAATGCAAGGAAATAAGCATAAGGAATATATCCTAATAGTGATATTAGGAACATTACTGCCACCACACTGGGACCAAAACAACAATCTAACCCTAACGTTTTATGATAATACTGATCTGATATAATCTGATGGTTCATTCTTTTCCCCCAAAGTCTTATAAAGAAGGGAACTAATCTTAACATTCATACCACTAATTAATTAAGATTTTAAGAATGTTCCAGAGAAAATTTGGCATCATGTAGCGTGCATAAAAAGCTTTGGCTAAAGATTTTCATAATTTGCACAGAGATATAAGAACATTAGACTCTCACTGTATTGATCAATAAATCAATCAGAAATAACATTTTTAAAAATTTTCTGGATTTCCAACTAATTGGAAATTCCAGATCTGAATTAGAGAAGATGCTAAGCCTCAATCCAAGCTTGTCTGCAGTTCTGCCTCTATTTTTCAAAAGAACAGTCTTTTTTTCTGAGTTGATGTAATGCGGAGTGAGGAGGCCTGTAAACTACACAAGGGGATATATGCATTCTGCTGCCAGGAAAATAATATTCACAGCCAGTAAGAAATCCATTAAAACAAAATTGCTAGAATTGCTAATGTTGATCAAAGCATTTAACTGACCTTGATCCTTAAAGACTTCCATCCCTCCTCTTGATAATCAAACCCAAAGTATTAATAAGAATTTCTAGGGAGCTTATGAACAGAGAAGGAATGTTGATTATTTCTTCCAAGCTAATGATATCAAGTTACAGTATGATAATGAGCGGACTGATGAGGATTCGGCTTATGAATATTTTTGTTTATATCTTTTAATATTATGTGGACGAATTGAAATTTGTTTAAAAACCATGGAAAGAAGAAGGAAGGAAGGAAGGAAGGAAGGAAGGAAGGAAGGAAGGAAGGAAGGAAGGAAATCTATTACAAATTACAGAGACTCTGACAAATTAAATATAACAATTCCTAAATTTATAGGTCAGAATGACTTCTATTTAAACCTTTCAGCCTCAAAGTTAAAACACAGATTCGAAAGAGAAAAATTCAACGTCTATATCCTACATCACATACTGTATATTGTCTTAATTGTAACCAGTTAGTTTAATTATACAAATACCTTTTCATCAGTCAGGATCCCATCTTATGCTTGGAATAGCTCCAATTGCTCAAGGCAATATCATATCACTGTAACTGATGCCAGGCTAATGCCAGGCTTCCAGCTGGTCAATGCTTATACATCCATTTGAAGAAAACAACAATTTGTCTGGACAAATATTACATGACTGCAGTCTAGACTAGAGCATTGCTAACATTTTAAAATAAGCAGAACAGAGAAAGGTCTTAGAAAGTAGATTAGACTGATAGAGTCAGAAATTTATAATTTTAAAATACAGAAGACTATTCTATGTGTTTATCCAGGGACTTCTAATACTGTATAACAAGTTTTTCTATATATGTCTGATTACTTATTCCACAGTGGTTCATTAATTTGTTAAAAATTTTCTCTGCACTCTATTTGTTCCCAGATGTAACTTTGCTGAGAAAAGTATGATATGAAAATGAAAGTGCAATCATATTGCCTAATTTAATATCAATGGAAAAATGGCAGGAGTTGGCATTATTGCAAACTATTATTTATTATGAGACCATAATAAATGTGCCATCTAGAATATCATGATGTCTTTCCTTACTTCCTTCATACCAGATAGAGTAAGATAGAGTAGATATACCTGCTTTTTAACTCTTCATTCTCTCTTTTTCTCTGTTTTTCTGTAGGCACCCACAACTTGCCACAATGAGGACAAAATTACAGAATATGCTCATAGCAGTGGTGATATCCAAATTATTTTACTACCGGTTCTGTGGGCATGGTTTGGTGGGCATGGTGTGGTTTGATGGGCATGCTTTGGTGGGTGTGGCAGGAGAAGGATACTGCAAAATCTCCATTCCCACCCCACTCTGGGGCCAGCCAGAAGTGGTATTTACAAGTTCTCCAAACTACTCAAAATTTCCGCTACCGGTTCTTCAGAACCTATCAGAACCTGCTGGATTTCACCCCTAGTTCATAGGCTTTCTCTTGCAGTTGTATTGCAATTTCATATCCAAGTAAATAGAGGAATTTACAAGCACAGTGTTGTGATGCGCATTTTGTTATTTGTTTCCCAATGGATATTTGTATACTTTAGTTTTAATTACCTTAATGCTCCCTTGTGTTCTCAAGTACATTTTTTTATGTCACCATCATTGTCCCACAGCAAAAATGCAGAGAATATAAACAGCTGTCATGTTTGAGCAAGTGTAGGAAAGGAAAAGGCCAAATTAACATCATAGAAAGGGAAATTTTAGAGTTCAGTAATTATCAACTGTAATGATTTCCATTTGTTTATTTATAACAAAGATAATAGTTATAGCTGTGTTACATCTCTGGGAAGCTTCATTGAAAATTGTACCTCAGTGACACAAATGTTAACCACAATCAATAAAGAAAAGTTTCTCAATAACAGCATATAAATGTAATATATTATTATAAAAACAACAATATGAAACCATAACTGCCATTTCTATAACTGGTATTTATTTTTATATGCATCAAATATATGGGTATAGTATATTTGCAGATGAAAGCAGTGTTGTTCCAGACATTCACAAAATATAAAGACTTGCAAATAAAATAGCATGATGAAAGAAGAAAAAAGGGAAGGAAGGAAGGAAGGAAGGAAGGAAGGAAGGAAGGAAGGAAGGAAGGAAGGAAGGAAGGAAGGATAATATCTATAGTAATAGGCTTCTCGGGTGCAATTACAAAACATGGAGTACTACTTGAATACCACTTGACTTGATCATCAGTCAATTGAAAAACACAGCTTTACTGGAACAGTTTACATTCTGTGACAACGCCTTTTAAATTATTAAACAACATCTGCCTTCCCACATCCTGGGAAAGACTCAATAGATAGATAAAAATACCAAATCCAGTCTAAACATCTGGCTGACTGTGTAACCAACCGTAATAGTAATAAGCATTAGTTTTTACCCAAGTCAAAGAGAACATTGAGAGCAAATAGAAGAGCTTCTCTTTCCAAGTTCTATCGGACGCATATATGTGCAATTATAAGTTGCCTTCTTACACAATGCCATTTTGCTGTATTTTCCATAGAGTAGACCCATGATGCGAACCTATGGCACGTGTGCCACAGGTGGCATGCATAGCCATATCGGTGGGCATGCGAGCTCAGCTCCAGCCAGCTGATTTTCGGGCCTTCTGAGCCCACCAGAAGTAGGGAAACAGGCTGTTTTCTGCCTCTGGGGGGCCTTGGGGAGTGGTGGGGAAGGCCCATTTTTCTCTTTCCCCAGACTCCTAGAAAGGCTCTGGAGCCTGGGGAGAGCAAAAAACGGGCCATTTCCAGCCTCTGGAGGGCCTCTGGAGGGGTGGGGGTGGGCGTGGGGAAGGCCTCCCCAGGGTCTAGAAAGGCTCTGGAGCCTGGGGAGAGAGAAAAATGGGCCTACTGGGCTATCATTTGCTAGGAGTGGGGGGAGTTTGGGGGAATAACATATGCCTGGGGGAGGGGCACATAGAATTATGGGTGTGAGCATGAGCACGCACGACCCTCCCCTGTGCTCCCCCCACTCCTGGCACATGATGGCAAAAAGGTTAGCCATCACTGGACTAGACAGTCAGTTAGCTAACATAGGCTTGCTGAAGTTGTTCAAATTGTTTCTTTATAATACACATGACAGTAAGACCTTTTTTTCAATTCTGTTTCTGTTCTTTCGTTTGCGCAAATGTCTATGTGTGTAATTCTTTACTTACTTGGGGTTCCTTAAGGGGAAAAAATAAACCTCTCCCTATTTTAAATATTTAAATTGTCAGCATTGAAATTAAAAACAATGGCCACCTTTGTTTATCATCTTGAAACACATTATATTAACTGATTTTATTATCTCAAAATGCTGGCGGTGTATCATTCTGAATATAATTTCTCCCATTTTGGCATCATCCAGTGCTAGGTAAACATTTGTTGGTAAGCAGCAAGCATTTCAAGGCTTTAAAACGGAAAGCAGAATGCAACGTTTTCATCCTACAAAAAGGAATGCTTATAGGTCAAACATCTGCAGCAGCTTTTGTTCTGATATTATATCACGTTCAGAATGTACTGATGTGAGTCCTGTTCTGTTAGGCAACAGCAAAAAAAAAAGTGCTTATTTCTTCTCCTGCCTCAGCATATTTTTGTGACAGATTTTTTTTTCCTCCTCTCCTCAAACAGTCTTTATCTCTGAGTACAGTCCTCTTGATATGATGGCTCAGTAACATTTGTAACATCCCTGCTGAGCATTACATGTATCCCAACTTCCAAGAATGAAAATAGAAAACACTTGAGCTCTGAACATCAGGTTGTAGAGAAACACAGGATATCATTCTCCCCCCACATCATATTCTATGGAGATAGACATGGAATTGTAGCCAAATCAGCAACTGCCAGATGGCAGATTCTCATTTCAGTTAAACATGGATGACTTAATGAATATAAAAGGTATGATTTGAAGCCCAATTTTTAATTTAATCTCCCATATCAGAAGCTTTAAGGCCAAACAATGGAGTTTTGCAGCAACACAAGAGGATATCGTGCTGCAGCAATTTCTTTTCCTAGAACTTAACACTGTGCCTTGTGGCAACAGTGTGAAGTTAGAGAAATAAACACAACAGAAGACTGGATTGAGACAACAAGTAGTCTTAAATATGTTTGTTGAGAATTGGAACTATAGAAAGTAATAGAACATTTTCTTACTTTATATTACTTAGTGTAATATTTTATCTTGCTTTTTAAAAATATTGCATATATGTTTATGTCTATATATCGGTCTATCGGTCTGTTGGTCTATCCATCCATCTATATCCACCACCCTTCTCTCTTTCTTTCTCTCCCTCCATATCTATCTATCTATCTATCTATCTATCTATCTATCTATCTATCTATCTATCTATCTATCTATCAGCAAATGCTTTCAGATAGGTTTTGGTATATATTCCTTCTTCTCCGAGAAATTCTGCCTGCTGTAATTTGGTGCAGAATGTTGGAGTAAAATTAATCCAAAGTTGCTTCAGGGAATGTTAGAAACTCCGAGGAGTTTCTGAGAAGAGTGGAGGATCAGAGAGAACAAAGAGACAGAAGAGGCAGCTGTAACCGAATAACAAAAACCACTATGTCTTCCCAAAGACACTAAATAATTGTAACCTAGCCTTCTGCTCTCAGAGAACATTTGTCAAATGCTGTAGAACTAGTGACTGACAAGATGGCTGTGAAGGAGCAGGCAAGCAAAAGTAATTCTGATCACTAACTGAAATATTTATTTAATCGCTTCTTTTCCTTCCTCCAGTTCTTGTCTTATTAATATATTTCTCCCATTCCTGATTTTACACTATTCCTGATTTTAAAGAAAGAGTCTAGTAAACCAAAGCCCAAAGCATTCATCTCTCTCTCAGCAATTTTTATTGTAGTGAAATGACTGGGTGTAAAAAAGGCCAAAATGCTGTTATCTCAATTCCCATAGTTTTCTTCCTCTATAGTCAGGAAGTTTGTGCAAGTTATGAGGAAATCATGGATAATAGCTGAATAAAGATGGTATTTCAAGAGTCCTTCTCAATTGGGGGTCTTTATAAATTCTAGTAAAGAAAAAGAACAAAACTTTTCCTCAGAAAACTTCCAATTGGCTCTACCTCAAGTTCCACATTCTTTCCCCCCAAAGTTATATCAATACTGGCAACAGTGGTAGTTATCATCAGCAGTGGTGACAGCTATTAATGTTGCTACAAAAAGGTTGTGTGAGTGCTAATGCACCTACCCTTTCCTGCTTGGAAAGACAGATTTTTGCCAGATATCCAGAGGCCAAGGTCTCAGGGAAAATAGCTTTTCTTAAGATTTCAGGTATACATAGTTCGGCCATTCATTTCCTTCCACTTCTGCAATCAGCAAGTAAGTTCTTGTGTGGGAGTGAAGCTATTTTTCTTCAGTATCTTTGAATGGTCTACTCTACAATGTTTATATACTTTAGAGCAGAGAAAAATAGTGGCCCTGTGAAAGAATTCATTTTAACCCTGGGATGACGACAGGTCAAAACAACCAAGATGGCAGTTACAATAGTGTGATCAAAGCTCCACCGTTTTTTTAAATGTGCATCACACATTAAAGGATGGAGTTTTGCTTGTATTCTTGTAGCTGCTATCCTGATTTTTCTTTAAAAAAAAACGAAGTCTGCAGGCATATCGGATTTTTAATAGAGATTTGCAACATGGAGGCAATTTTATTCTCTTCACTCAAATGAAAAAGAAAAGAGAAAATATTAGAAGTGGCCAAGTGATATTCTGGCATGGTTTACCAAAATTGGGCAAGCCACCAAGTCACCTTGTATGGACGGCATAAAAGTTTAATAATAAATAAAAAGTATTTTGAAAACAGTGCTGCAAACTCCCTTCAGATTGCTTTTAGAGTTTTTAGCATTTTAAGGAGTTTAGGGAGCAATACAGAAAAGGCAGCAGAACTGCTGAAGTTTGGCTAGTGCTGCTAGAGAAATGTTTTGCCAAGGGAAGCAGAACCTTCACACTAGAAATGTAGTCTTGTTTCTTCAAGAAGCAGCTGTGAGGGCGTGTTTTGCTGCAAACATCTCAAAGTGAAACACCCCTTTCAAGATTTGCACAGCACTAAAAATTAATATTCCAAACGAGGAAACGATTATGAAGCCTAGCAATATAGGCAAACTTTCCCAAGGGGGATATATGATTTAGTAACATTTTTAAACAATGTAGGCTACATTTTAAGAATAGTTAACCACATGAAAACTAAGAAAATAAAACTTTCTTGTTTGAAACTTTCCATTTCAGAAATTGCCCCTCAAACAACCTCTAACAGTCTAACTAGTTTCCAAATTCAATTTTCTGAAGCCAATAGAAGAGCAAACAGGACTACAGTTCACCACACATCTGTAGTGATTTGTGGCCTTTTTAATATACATCTGGCCTGATTATTCTGCATCTAGCTCACATCATTATACCATCTGGCATGACTGATATGTACTTACAGAGCAAGATGAGTGGAATTAGGTACTAAAAATAATAGATTGTATATCCAATCCGTATTCTGCCACCATTTTTAGAATATTCATAGGAAATGGATGTCTATGGATGTGTGCAGATGGCAGTTTTTCTGTACAAAAATAGCATCAAATGAAGTGGGTGCCATAAAATAAAAATGGTACCACTATTAACTTTTGCTCCACAGCTGGGAGGCATATTCTTGCATAAGATAACAGTGATTATTAGGAGAATGAAATTATATTGTTTTTGCTGATTATGTAATGTTCAATTATATTTTCACAATACTTGTAAAAGTTTTGAATATTGTGACTGACAAAAGAAATCATGCAGGTATATTCTAATTTAAACGTCTATAATTTTTAAAAAGTCATTAAGGTTCCTTGGTTGTTTAAAAAATAAATAAGGCCCATATTCTGAAGGAAGGTATTGGGATTTCATTGCTACAAAGTAGTGGTTATTCAGACCTTTGCATGCCATATATAGTAATCCTGTATATACATGGAATAGGCCTTAGATACTTGAGGGACTGCCTGTCTCCCACTCCCAATTCAATCTGGTTCAATTCACTCAAGATTCCTTCAGTTAAATAATGTCACCTATTAGGACTTCAGTAGTGCACTTTCTTTGAAGCAGCACCTCTGGAATAGTTTGGTCAATGGACTAGTTATTAAACAGCTCTGTTGGGCTAACAGCATCCTGATCTTCCAAAGAATATAGCTACGGTCAAAGAGAGAACAGGTTTATTTTTCACAACAGGCAATTTAGTTTTGCTGCATATTTTTTCTTTTTTGCATAACAATACAAACATATCCCAGTGCTCATGAGCCTATAGCTTTTACATTACAATAAATAAATCAGCTTAAATGAGTAAGTTATTTTTGATTGAAGACAAACTCTTACAGAAACTGATAAGAGAATTTTGGAAACTCTTGTTTGTGTGTGTGTGTGTGTGTGTGTGTGTGTGTGTGTGTGTGTGTGTGTGCAATGTGAGTTTTATAACTTTTGGGTGGATGGCAATTTCCACACACAGTTTCTTCTGCTTTTAAGTACAGAAGCTAGTGGCACTCCTTAGTTTTCCAAGATTTCCCCCTCCCCACCTCTCTCTCTCCTCTCTCTCTCTCTTTTTTAATCTCAAAATTCAAAGTGAGGGGAGAGGGAGTTATCACTTTGTTATACTTCAAAGCCAACAATCTGTTGCTTTCTTGTTTGCTCTCAAAATAACACACAACTTAGCTGGTGCTCCATATCTATAGCAGTCAAATCCTGCACTGGTAAGCAGCTTTGAAATATTTCAGTCTCCAATAAACTACACACAATTCCTCCTTTATTTGATTTTTCTCTGCTGCTTCAGTACACATGCATTCCAACTGAGCTTGACATTTATAGAAAAAGGAGCAGTGCTTTTTTTTTTTTAATGTTCCTTCTCTTATGGCCAGTAGGTCATTCAACACCAGTTTTGGTTCTGCCTCCTGTGATTTGGAAGGCAGGAATTAAATCACTTCCTAAGGACAGGAATGAAGATCCCTCTGTGACTCTTCAGTAGCCCAGGTGGGGAAACAAACAGAATGTTGTCTCTGAAGAGATTGTGTGACCTCATTCTTTTAAAATAGGAAAAGGTCAGAAAAGTTGCAATAGCAAACAATTCCAAGAGGGAACAGGGAAGGAAGAAATCCATGTAGTCACACAAAAACCATAGCAATGATCTTTTTAAAGACTGCTATCAGGAATGGAAGAATAGATAGGTCAACCAAGAAGAATTACAGAAAATTACAGAGAAGGTTTAAGCTCCTAATGTGGCTAATGTACTAAACGGTGAAGGGTGATCAGAGGTTGGGGTTGCGGGGACAGCCCAAATGAAAAGATATTTCCAGGACACACAGAAGCCTGACCTTAGCACTTCTTTTACTTCCTTAATATAAAAATGTATTTTCCTTAAACTGTTTTGCAGATATGGAGGGCAACTGCAGAAGCCTAGGCAGAGACACAGATTCTGTGTCTGTGTCTGAATACATGTCAAAAACTTTGGTCACATAATTTCCTTAGTAAATTATGGAAATCTGTCTTGATTGAAACAAAACTTTTGTCAAACAGTACATGACAATTTGATTAGCAAGCTGCTTATTAACTGGTTGAATAACATGGCAGTTAAGTGGCTCTGCCTTTAAAACTACATACAAATTCTCAACAATGATTCCTCATTGAGCATAATCTGTATGGAAGTTCAAAAGTCAAAAAGGCAGGTGAAAGCATACAAGCAAAGTCCTCTTTTATATGTGCTGCACATATCATACATATAAAAGGACTTGCATAATTGCATAATCAAGTCTGCTATCTCAAATTTTTTTAGTTACTCACAGATGCCTCTGTTCCTCATCAAACTAGGAACTGGGAAAGAGGTTGGACTAGCTGATCTGCATCCTTTCAACCCCTCTATTTTATGAGTTCTCAAGTGCTAAAAATCTTGAAAGGTGCTTCATAAATAGAAACCATAAAATGTATTAAAGGAATTCTGTCCTTCACAGAGAATAATTTACCATGAATGCCATTTCCTGTTCCAACATGATCCGTAGAGGAGGCTACTCTACTCATTCTTCACTGTAGATCTCAACTGACTGATAAAATCTGAGCCACATCCACCTTCTTTAAATCCCACCAGAGATAGGAACATCACTGAATCCTGGTCTCCACAAAGATATACCGTATCTTGATCTTTTTCAGCAGTGAGTTTTCATGAAAACACAATGCCTTCCATGTGAGTGAGAACCATATTTATTTCTTTTTCAAATCCACATAAAAAAGTACTATCTCAACAGGCCTACTGTAAAATGCTCTTTGTCATCTGATCAAAGGTTTTCTATAAACTCTATCACCAGGGAATTGTGTTTTAATCAAATACGTCTTGCATGCAGAGGAACTTGTCAAAGTCTGTGTCTTTGTGTGTGCACATACAAAACTATTTTAAAATTCCTTTTGTTCAATTCCATTTGTTCAGCTATTGCACGTAATGATTGACAGCCCCAAAACTTCATGTGGACTGTTTATTGAGTCTGATAGTTATTCTGCAATTCAATTGCAGTAATCATGTCAATAACGTTTTCAACACAAAATACAATTTGTGGCAGCAAGTAAAGATATATTTGAATTGGAATAGCATAAAGATTCATTTTAAAAGTTTTTTGCTTGCCTCTTACTGCTCCTCAGATTGCTTTCTGAAATAGTCAGCTGTGTGCTGTGAGGTTTTCAGGTGAGTAAAATGATCTTCAATGTGTTTGTTTTATATAACAACAAGGTAAGGGAAATGGGTTATCACTGCATTTACTCATACTTCAGCAGTAAAACCAATGATGTTAAATTAAGGTGCAGATAATTCCGAAATCTGCTTCCTCAATGTAAAACAAAACAAAACAAAACAGAGAGTGTAAAGATTTCCCCATCCAGTTATGTCTGACACTAGGTGGCACTGCTGATCTTGGTTTCCTAACCAAGGGCCTGTGATCATGTGCCCAGCATAACTACATACCGAGACACATGGGACACCATTACCTTCCCCTCAAAGTGGTACCTATTTATCTACTTGCATTTGCATGTTTTAAAACTGCTAGGTGGGCAGGAACTGAAGCAAGAATGGGAATTCATCAGGGGCAGGATTCAAAACTCATTGCTACTGGTTCACTCATGGGCGTGCATGCTCATGTGCACGTACAACACTTCTGCACATGTGCAGAAGTTTCTTCGCATGTGCAGAAGCATCCGGGTGGGTGGGCGGAGCCTCTCGCCTCCACCACTACCGGTTCACCCAATCCAGGGTGAATCAGTAACAATCCACCGCTGGAACTCACCCCATCACACAGTACTTGTATTTTGAACTGCCAATGTTCCAGTCAACAGGCTCAGTGTCTTAACTGCTAGGCCACCATGTCCCCACCCACCCCTCCAAAAAAGAAAAAAAACCCAGTTATTTTAAGCTAATCCTAACATCCTCTCTTAATTTGCTCTGCATTTCTTGCACTGATAATTTCCATCAATGTTTACACTTGTATAGACTTTCCAAGAAGAGTAAAACTTAAGCTGCTTAAGCTGCCCCTAGAGATATGACCCCTGAGGAACCCTATAGGCATCAGCTATGTTGAGAAGTAGAGTTGTGAAATAAAACCCAATTGAAAATGGATATTAGGAGATTGGCAAGTACAACTGATCTGTGAAAGTTGACTCAAAGGATTTGAGTAGAAGTCTTCTAAGCCTTCATCATTTTATTTCTTCCCTCTTCTCAAGAGGCCATCTAGAACATCCATCTTCCATTTCCCCTTTTTATGTAGTATGGTAGCTTTATGCTGGCTTAAGTGTAAAACTCAGAGAGCATTTTTAATATTTTCCGTGGCTTTTGATCCAAGTTATTTTATTTATTTAATCTATATACTGCCCAGACTCTCAGCAACTTTGGGCAGTTTACAATTGATTTAAACATGAAAAAACTGCAATAAAAACAGGAACAAAAAAGTATAGAGATGGCAGAATAACAAATTAGGCGGAAATGAAAGAGAACAACCTAGGTTAAAAGAAGACTTCTGAAAAATAATTTGACAGGATCCCTTTCAGGGTCCAGTCAACTGGAAAGTATCAAGGAAGGGAAAAAAAAACAACCCTATACTGATTACAGCAAACTCTCTTTAATGCTATTTTGTAAATTCAGAATCTTGGTAATAATAGAAGGAATTTTTCAGCTTTATTTACAATGAATTAAGTCAGAGGATGACTGTTCCCATCAAAGAGAGTAACCTGAACTTCACAAGTAAAGATATGAATGTAGACACTAGCAAATGCTTAGATGGGACTTTGTCTCTCAGACATACTAAGAAAGATTGCAAGTCTCAGCAGTATGGACTATTATTTGTATTATCATGTGTGTTGTGAGGAAAATGCTCATTGAAAATAAAACCAAAGTATTTGGAGATAAAAACAACGAAGCATGGTGTCTTTTTTGGAAGATACTCACACTGAGTTACAGACCACCCTACTGATCTGTAACCATAGGAGATTGGCCTGAGCAAGCACACAATATATATATATATATATATATATATATATATATATATATATATATATATATATATGTATGTATGTGGGTAGGTAGGTAGGTAGGTAGGTAGGTAGGTAGGTAGGTCGGTCGGTCGGTCGGTCGGTCTTTGGTTATTCGGGTCTTCTCCCGCGTAGAATTGGAAGTATCTTGGCGACGTTTCGATGAAGTCTCATTCATCATCTTCAGGCTGGTGTTCTCGGCTTTGTGCTTCCAGGAGCAATTGGAAGCACGAAGCCGAGAACACCAGCCTGAAGATGACGAATGAGACTTCGTCGAAACGTCACCAAGATACTTCCAATTCTACACGGGAGAAGACCCGAATAACCAAAGACCTACATACAAACACCCGCGAAAACCTCAGAAAACAAATATCTATATCTATATCTATATCTATATCTATATCTATATCTATATCTATATCTATATCTATATCTATATCTATATCTATCTATCTATCTATCTATCTATCTATCTATCTATCTATCTATCTATCTATCTATCTTTGGTTATTCAGGTTTTGTCCCGCGTAAAATTGGAAGTACCTTGGGAACGTTTTGACAAAGTCTCATTCATCATCTTCAGGCTGGTGTCTTCAGCCTTGTGCTTCTAGAAGCAATGTGTGATCATGATTGTTTCTTCTTTTCAACTGCCAGTAGGGCTATGAACTGATTGGGTGGGAGAATGGCTGTGTTCAGATTACTCGGCTGCATACATCAACTCCATCAACTAATCAAGATGTAAGAACACTGCCAGCCAACCCGCTTACAACAACAAAGCCAGCACCCCACACCTCCCCACCAGTATTTATAGAGAGACGGCATCTCCTATCACACTTTGCTTGCACAGACATGAAGCCAAAGACACCAGCCTGAAGATGACGAGTGGGAGTAGGAAAGACATGTTCCAGGTCCCATCTGCTATGGAGCACTATCTGGCAAGATCCAGAAAGAGATCTTTTTCTGTCATGGGACCTGACCTTTTTAAAGATCATCTCCCCAGAGATTAGATTGGCTCTGACCCTACTGGATTTTCACAATGCCTTAAAAAATTGCTTTTGCCACTAGACCTGAAGAACTGAATGTGTGATGGAGCCTGTATAGTGGCTATGTGGATTGGGGTTGGCAGTTCTTGGTATACCTTTCCTATAATTGTGTTGTGTATGATATGTAACATGTGTGTGTGAACAAAATATGCAAAAATCTTATAATCAGACACACAGTGTTTTTGTATTTTTATTTGCTTTTATATAGTTTCGATTGTTGTGAGTTGCCCAGAGTCATGTATTTAAGATGGGCAGCAAAATAAGCTTCAATAAATAAATATTCACCTCTATATAATGGAGATACATCCTCATTTTATAGAGTGGGTCTGGCTATATCGACAGTGTGTATAAAATATTTCTGCTATGCACTTAGTCCAGAATGGGACTGCAAAGTCCCCTCCATGTCCACAAATGAATTACACAACTGTGTATCATCTTTGAAACTGAAGAACTACCATATAGCAAATTCATTCTCTATCTCTCCACCCCACCTCTTCCTCCCTCTCCCCAAATTCTTAAGCTTGTATCAAAATATGCCTCCTCAAAAGTAAAGACTAAAGTAGCAATAGTGTTTAGCTATTTGCGGGGATCTTTTTAAACAAGTTAATAAGAAAGTTGTAATTCTTTTTTATTTCTTTTTTTTTTAATATTATAGCTATGCAATAATGAGTAAGTCTCCACAATGAAACTGAATATGGGAATCTACTAAAGAACCGCCTTTGTGTAATTGCTTCGGGAAGAAGAAAAAAGAAAATAAGTAATTAAGATCTTCGGGTGCTAGCCTCCCATCTGGTTACTTGGCATTCAGATTTTAATGGTTTTCTCTTTCTCAGTGTTGTGAGTAGCCCTGAACTTCTCATCAGGTGCTCGTTCATTAATTAATAATGGGTATGATTCATTCTAACACCAACATGAACTTTCCTTGTTCATTCAGACTACCAAATCTACCATCTGTTGCTAGAAAGTAAGGTTTCAGAAATTTTCAGATGGTAAGCGTATGCTCAGTAAAAACAACACCAACAAAGATGAAAATTTAGTTGTAACTGATATTGATGGACCAGGGAGAAATCCAAAAAAATAGCAATGAGGCTACTATTGTAACAAAATATGAGTTCTTAAATAACATTTTTAAAAGTAAGATTCTTTCCTAAAACAATTCAACTAGGTTGAACATGAACATTTACTAGGAGAGGCAAAATGATATAACAGTTACACAGCTGCTCCTTGGTGACATGCATATATAGACCTTGGTTATTTGAAAATATGTTGGATGTCAGAATTTTTCAACTTAGAGAGATATACTAATTCAGAACAACCATGTGTTTTTGTGGCAGTAATTGATGGGCCTTAATATATCATTATTCTCACAGTCTTATTTCTCTTTTCCTATATTAACCCTTTCTTTAAAACAGATCTATGTCTAGTAGAATGAAGACTGTCTTCTCTGACATCTCAATATTGTATTACCTTCGCTTTGTAGAAACCTTCCCAATATGGCAAGTATTGAAGGACATACAGAGCTTCTGCCAGACCATGGAAACTTTCAAAAGAAACTTTCTCATATAAAAGAGAATATTTGTAGCTCAAGGTTGAACTGTGCTGCTCTCTAAGCTTGGTTGTTTTTGCAGATGTTTTGTTACCAAACTAGATAACATCATAAGTGAAATCAGTCATTGATTTTGTTACCTGCTTAGGTAACAAAATGTCTGCAAGAAAACAACCAAGCTCGGAGAGCAACAAGAACCCCACAAACCTTCTCCTCTTTTTCTCCACCACCATGTCCTTATGGGACCTTTTCCTCAAGGGTAATGCCAATGCTCACTTTTGGTCACGATGAAATAGAAATCAATCTTTCATTCTTGGTAGAGCAGCAAGCACATTGGCATCCTGTTGATAGGTTGATTGGATTACAGATGTCCTCATTGGTGATCAGTAAGTGTAAGTGCTGATAGCACTTTTGTAAGTCTGAACTGAGAAGCCTTTTGTGTACTCATCTCTCAGTGGGAAGATGACTCAGCAGCCCTTAGCCCACTCTGGAAAGATGCAGTAAACGGACGTTTTTAGCCAGCCAGAAAAAGAACATTTTCAAATCTCTTATCTCCGGTTAAAGTGACTCAACGGACATCTACGCATCCACTCTGTGCTTATTTTTCTCTCTAGCCCTTACTGAAATGTCTTTTTTAAAAAAAGCCTGCTCTGAAGTTTTCTCTTTCTTAAAAGTCTTTACTTATTCCAGGAAAGCATTTTGAGCCTTATGAAGTTAGGTCTTTTTTTTTTTTTATTGAAAAGGTTTTACAATACAGAAATTTTTCCATTTTCACCCCCCCTGCCCAATCCCCCTACCCAACCACTCCCATCCTCCCTCAGCCCCAGCCCCTTCCCTCCCTATCCCCCCCCCTGACTTCCGGTACAAGTTAAAAAGAACAAAATTTAGAACAAGGGAAAAAGAAAAAGATTATTAAATATTCAAATTCTAAATTAAACAAATTTCGAAAGAGGAAGAGAAAGAGAAAGAAGGAAAGAGGGAAAAAAAGTAAAAAACAAACAAACAAAAAACCAGACATTAATATATTTAAACAATATAATAATAATAATAAAAAACCATTAATAGTCATTATAATTAAGAACACCATTATAATTCTATCCTAACTACACCCCTTAACTAAAGAAAAACCCCCAAAAACATAAAACATAAGAAATATATATGCATATATAGTTATAATCATACAGTTATATCATAAAGAAAATTATCTTTTATTCAATTCATTTCTCAGTCTCTATAATCCAAATTTCAATCTTCTCCTCAACTTGATTGATGTCAAACATATTTCCTCACATAAATCCTGCTTCAATAATCTTCATTTTGCCGCTGCCCCCATCAGCAAAATAAAACATTTCTCCACACAACCCCCCGAGTGACTTTATATGGATAAAATCCAACCACGAAGATATTCACACCTCTAGGAAAGTTCATTCAAGCTAACTTATACTATACCTAAAAATAGGCTTTTGCAGCCTTAACGTTCAAGTCTTGAAAAAAAAAAAGGAGAAGAAAAAACCAACTAAGAGCTGCATTCCCAGATGTTCCTTTAAAATTATTTCAAATCCTGCCACCCTTTGCAATTCAGTCCTTCGGGTTATAAGATATTTTCAATTTCATAGTCTTCTCCTAGAAGATAAATTCCACAAAAAATATATAATTGGGTAACCAGTGATCGCTGCTAATTTTGCAGCAATCTATCAGAACTCAGGATATCATGTCCAATCCAGGATAAACTTCATAGTAAAAATTTTTATAATCCATTTTAATATATGAATTTAAAGTTAGTCCAACTCAGAATGAACTTTTAACAAATTGTTGTACTTCTTAAAAGAATTTTTATAATCCATTTTTTCCAAATCTTTCAATGCTTTCTGATTCAGTATCAAACAATTCACGATGCTCTTTAAATTTATCACCTGTGGTTTCCAGTCGGATTTCTTCATTGAAATCTAGTTCCTGTTGATTAGCATCACCCCGCATGTCTTGAAGAGTATTGGACCTCTGCTGCTGGTCATCTCGAAGTGAAACTTTGTTTTTTAAATCTTCCTCCAGCAGTTCAAGGTCCTGTAATCCCCCAAGGACACTGAGGTGTTCAGTTTTCTCATCAGAAAAATCCGTAATAGAATCCTCTGGACAACCACCAAATTCTCCTTTTACTTTTAACACACTTTGATTTTCTTCTTTCTGTTCAGATTTTGTAAACTCTGTCTTTGACTTTTTATTCTTGAGATATTTCGGTGCTCCCTTAAAGATATTTTGATAAAAATATTCTGCTTTTTCAATAGTATTCAAACAATGTCTCACACCTTGATATCTAAAAATTATACCAACTGGAAAATCCCATCTGAATGGGATATTACTTCTCTTCAGTTCCTTGACCAAAAAATCAAAATCTTTCCTGTCCTTTACGACCTTCGATGGTAGCTCTTTGAAGATCCTGATTTGTGTACCTGCTACCTTCACTCTATCAGAATAAGACTTTTGTAAAATATCATCTCTCAGTCTTTTGTCAGTAAAGTAAACTACAACATCTCTAGGCAGATTCCTTTGTTTAGCCAAACGTGAATTGACTCTGTAAACTTTCACTATAGAACCCAAGATTAATTCATCTTGTAGCTTTAATAATTCTGCAAAGGCCTTTGCACAAGTTGTTTTTAAGTTTTCTCTGTTGTTTTCTTTTATCCCTCTTAGTCTAATTGCAGATTCCATAGCCTTAATTTGAAGCATAATAACATCATTCTGAATATTATAGTTTTTGGCCTCTGCTTCCAGAAATTTCGCTTGTAACTCTTGTATCTGAGATTCAAATTTACTACTCATCTCAATCACTTTCTTCCCCATTGCAGCCACCGCAGTTGAAAAATCTGAAGCTACTTGAGCAATAATTTGATTTAGTTGGTCATATTTCCCAAAGACCAGTTCCTCGAGATCCTTCTGTGAACCTTTTATCTTATCTACCACACTCTCTAAGGACCTTGTAATTAACTCTTTTAACTCCTGTTCTGTGAGTCTCTGCAAATGAGACATTTCAACTTTATTCATCTGATGCAAAGGGGAGCCCCCCCTTCCTTTAAGTTTAGGCATCTTTACTTTTAAAAAGGACCAAAAAGAAAAAAAATCCTTCTTACTTCAATAGGAAAAAGAAAAGAAAAAGAAAAACAGAAGAAATCTATTTAAATCAGCCTCTGTTCCTTTAAGTTCTTTGTCTGTGACAAAACATTCTTTTCAAAGTCTTTCAAGACTAAACTCTGCGCTCCATTTCCGCTATCACTTCCCTTTCAAGCAGAGCCAGTCGCCATCTTAAAAACTTTCATTTTTCTTTCTCTCCTTCCCCCTTCCCCCCTCCTCTTCCAAAAAAATCCGTTGAAAAAAAAAATCCATACTTGCTTAAATCTTTCTTCTCTCTTTTCCAGCTTGCTCCAATTATCATTTCAGTTGTGGTGTTGCTCCCTGCGTCTGGCTCCGCTAATTAGATAATTAGCAGAGGATCCTCTCGGCGTGGAGCGTACCCTGGGGGTATGGAGGGAGCCATCCCTCTGAGCCCTCCCCAGGACAAGAAAAATTTCCTGGGGGGCTCAGGGAGGTTCAACCTCACCCCCAGAAGCTCTCCCTGCTCCTCCCGTTGAGGAGCAGGATTTTCGAGCCGCCTGCCAGCTGTAAGGCGGCTCTAACGCGCCGAGAGACCGGCGGGCATGGAAAGCCCGCCGCCAACGAGGAAGGCGCCACCGGAAGTCGAAGTTAGGTCTTTTTAACAGACTAGGCCCACCAGCAGAACCATAAAATCAGCTGAAATCCACTAAGCTGGACTTACATTACAGCCTTGTGGATTCATTGCCCATACTGCAACCTCTCCAATATGTTGAATCATTAGATCATCTCAAGTCTAAAGTTCAGAAATATTGTGAAATCTATTAAGTGTGTGTGTGTGTGTGTGTGTGTGCTGTGTGTGTGTGTGTTTCTGTGTGTATCAGTGTTCCCTCAAGTATGTGGTTAAGAAAATACCAGACGACCTACCAGTAGACATTTGGAAGCTGTAGGAACTTAGTGGCAAAACAGCCAACCAACTAGACTACAAGCATCACAGTGCCTCTTCAAGAATAAAGGTGATTACTTTATAATAATAAACTTTATTGTCATTGTATGTGTATACACAGTACACACATACAACGAAATTTACTTGACACCCAAAAACCAGGTCCCACACACATAATTACCAGCACACTCCCACCCACCATAATTCCCCACCACTAAATCACCCAAACATCTACACAACAGACCAAGTAATACTGTCCAACAGTTCACTGATGGTGGCCCTTTAGTTCATTGTTGAGTGCAATTATAGCTCTGGGATAAAAACTATTTAGAAAACATGTGGTCTGAGTTTTAATTGTTCTGTATCTTCTGCCAGAAGGCAACAGTTCCAAAAGATTGTAAGCAGGATAGGAAGAGAATGTTATGCAACTTCCTCAAACAGCGAGATTTGAAGATGTTGTCCAGGGCTGGTAGCTGGAGTCCAATAATATTCTGGGCAGTTTTAATGATTCTCTGTAGAGCTTTTTTGTCCGTTTCAGAGCTACTCCCATACCATGCAAGAATGCCGTATGTCAGGACACTCTCAATGGTGCTGCGATAGTAGGACAGAAGTAGACGTTGAGATAGATTTATCTTCCTGAACATTCTCAGGAAGTACAGCCTCTTCTGTGCCTTCTGCACAAGCATGTTAGCATTCATGGTCCATGAGAGGTCTTCAGAGATATAAGTGCCCAGAAATTTAAAACTACCCACCCTCTCCACCTCCTCACCATTTATGTACAGTGGTAGATGTACATCTCTCTTCCTCCTGAAGTCAATTATAAGTTCTTTAGTTTTTGTGGTGTTAAGTGTGAGATTATTTCATTACACCACAATGTCAGTCCTTGTACCTCCTTCCTGTAAGCAGAATCATTATTCTTATTAATGAGCCCCACCACTGTTGTGTCATCCACAAATTTAATAATTGTGTTGGTGTTATACAGTGGGGTGCAGTCATGCGTGTACAAGGAATAAAGGAAAGGGCTTAGCACACAATCCTGGGGGGTTCCTGTGCTTAATATCAGAGTAGAGGAATGGTGAGATCCCATCCTTACTAACTGTGGCCTACCTGTCAGAAAATCCCTTATCCACAAGCAAATCCTTTGATTTATCCTCAAACTGGACATTTTAAAAAACAACCTGTTGGGTAAAATGGTGTTAAAGGCAGAGCTATAATCCACAAATAACAGCCTTGCATATGCCCCCTGTTGTTCCAAGTGATTCAGTACAGTATGGACAACAAGAGACATAGCAGCAGATTGTTCAAACTATGAACGAGTTTGCCTCCTATTGCACGCAATGAAAATGTATGAGCAGGGCATTGACTAGCATCTACTGTACATGACATTGTAAAATTCAATACCCGTTAAGGCAACTTTGTCAAAGGCTCTAATACGACTGACACCATTTTTGCAGTTGACATGCATATGCAAAAACACTGAGAAAAGGGAAGCCGTTAACATTTAGCTTTCCTCGACCTTGAAAAAGCTTTTCACCATGTTCTGCATCAGTTAATTTGGTACATATTACGTGACCATGGTGTGCCTAAGCAACTCATAACAAGGGCTCAAATGCTGTATACAAATACCAGCACTTGCGTGAGATGTGCTGTCGGCCTTCTGACAGCTTTCCTGTGAACATTGGTATTCATCAAGGTTCAGCATTATCACCTTTGCTGTTCATTCTTGTCATGGATACTATTATGAAAAAACTGCAACATGACATTCCTGGACCTTGCTCTATGCCAATGATGTCATGCACACATCTACCACCAGAGAAGAACTGCATCAGTATGTGCAGATATGGAACAACTGCCTTTGCCAACTTGGCCTGAGCCTCAATATTAAAAAAAAAAAAAATGAATATACAGAGACCAGCCTGAGCACTATCACCATACAAGTCAGTGAAGATCTAGTGAAGACTAACTCCTTCTGTTACCTAGGATCAAAGACAAAGCATGAGCAAGAGTGAACAAAGCATGATTTACAGTGCAAAGAGATCACTGGTGTGCTTCAGTGATTGATGCATGCCAACTGATTTAAAATTGAAGGTGTATAAAACAATGGGGCACCTAGCAGCCCTATATGGTGCTGAATGCATTGAATATATTTTACACACCATGGAGATATGCTTCATTGGTCCTTAGTTGTTTGTTTTATTGACCATGTCAGAAAGACACAATTCAGAAGCAAAATATCAGAAAAAATATGGGAGAAATACTTACAGTGGTACAGCCATTTTCTACAACCAACATCCCAGCCCATTGCCTGCATCACCTTCCATTTTAATATAGATGGCAAACACCCCTGAAAGGCTGAAGCGAAGATGGCAAGATACAATAAATATGGACATGAAAAATGCCCAGTTGGACCTGAATGCTGCATTTGATCATGCAAGATGGCACTTGTGAACCCAAAAAGTGGAACCTGCATCTGTGAGAAAAACACTAGGATGATGAAGGTGATGAAGATGATGTGTTTAAGAAAATAATTAATAATATTAGAAAAAAATATTTTAAATCTATTTCCAAGAGTACTATATTTGGCTACCCATTTAACAGTGTTTGAAAAGGTATTATTAAGAAACTTGGAGGGGAGTCCAGCAATTAGATGTGTTTATTTTTATATTTTTAAATCTAGTATATTCTACTCTCTATTTCATGGAATAGTGATTACTGTTTTCTCTTCTTTTTACACTATATTAATGATGAACTTTCAAGACTAGGTTGATTTTTTACACACGTGCATACACACACAGAGAGAGAGAGAGAGAGAGAGAGAGAGAGAATGTATTTGAGGATTTATGAGACTCAGATGTGATTCTTTCATTAGAAAGGAGGTTTACAGATAAATTGAGAAATTTTGTCATGGTGATGAGAACTGTATCATTTCTAATTTTACTTCCAATAAAATGCAGTGTACCAAGAATCACAAGAATTATTCTGTTGGAATAATTGTTAGGTTTTAGGAACAAGGATTTATTTTTAAAGAACCTAGAAAAATCTTGAGATTGGGAAACTCTCTTTAGACAGAATCCATTGAGAATATTATACATTTCTAAAAATATGTAATCTGGCAATGACATCCGCCTTCCTCAAACTTGTACTTTTACAGGGGTACAAGATTAAATAATGCTACTTCCATGTATACTTTTCTGTGATCTGACTGAAACTGAACGTTGGGTTTACCTTGAATCTTCCATCTATGTGCACTGCGGGAGAGTCCAAGCATGGGTTCATATCAGTCAGTTATGACGTCACCGAGTTGGAATTTCTTTGGCCACGCCCACCTCCTTCCGGCTGAGCCTCAGTTTTTTCAACGAAACCGGAAACCAGGGAAGACACCATCCAATGGAAGAACCGACCACTCCTGGACCCCAGACCAGCACAAGCCATGGTGGGATTTGGACTCTCCCACAGTGCACATAGATGGAACGTTCAAGGTAAGCCCAACGTTCAATCTCCTGTTCACTGCTTGGAGAGTCCAAGCGTGGGATATACCCAAGCTAAATTGATGTGGGGAGGGAAGCAGATCAGTCCAGGGTACCCTCGGCTGGCAGGACTCTCTGTAGGACACGCCTCCCAAACGCCGCCTCTGCTGATACAAACTGGTCCAGTTTGTACTGCCTCGCGAACGGTGAAGAGTAGTCCAAGTCGCGGCTCTACAGATGTCCAAAATGGATGCTTGGGTAGCCCAAACAGGCGAGGTGGCTGCGCTATGAGTAGAGTGCGCTGTGATATGATGCCGAACTGGGCAAGCTTGATGTTCATATGCTAAGGCAATGCATGCCTTGAGCCAACGTCCAACGGTAGATGGTGAAACTTTCTTCCCCATTGACGTGAGCTGAAACGACATGAACAGGGCCTCTGTCCATTGAAAGGGGGCCATCCGCTTGACATAATGCCACAAGGCCCTGTGCACATCCAGCATATGCCAGCACTTCTCTGTCTGATTATTAGGATTAGGGCAAAAGTCTGGTAGAATAAATTCCTGCACCCTGTGGAACCACGAATTAACTTTTGGCACACATGTAGGGTCCAAGCATAGAATGACATGGTCTGGGTGAAAAATGCACAAATCCTGGGGGACCGAAAGTGCCGCCAGTTCAGAAATTCTGTGTGCAGAAGTAATTGCCACCAAGAATACAACTTTAAATGTGAACAGCCTGAGTGTGGCAGTCCGCAAAGGCTCAAAAGGAGGTGAGGTGAGTGCCTGCAAGACTAATGATAGGTCCCAAGTTGGGTAGCGATGAACAACAGGTGGTAATAAGTTGGCAGCACCTTTCAAAAAGCTACAGACCTTAGGATGATGCGAAAGTAGAATAGGTCCCTCACCTGGTAAAACAGTTGCCAAGGCTGCCACCTGATGACGCAGCCTATTAGTGGACAATTTCTTTTTCAGACCTTGCTGCAAAAAGGTGAGAACCTGTGGAACCATCACGGCTGTTGGTACAAAGTTCTTCTTAGCACACCATCAACAAAAACTGCCCAGGTGGCTTGATAGTTGCGAACTGTGGACTGTTTCCTAGAAGCCAAAATGGTCAAGATTACCTCAGAGGGATAGTGCTCCTTCCAGAGAGCTTCCTGTTCAATTGCCAGGCAGCTAACTTGAGCCATTGAGGATCTGGATGCTGAAGGGAGCCCTGACTGAAGGAGACTGATGGTAATATCCAGGGGTGCTGTGTTGACAGTGACATGAAATCTGCGAATCATGGGCGTTTCAGCCAATATGGTGCCACTAGTAACACCTCCGCCTGCTCCTCCAGAATCTTCCCTATCACTCTCTGGAGTAGGGGATTCGGGGGAAATGCATACAGCAATCCAGTCGGCCATGGGCAGAGAAGGGCATTGACCCCTTCAGCTGCCGGAGTCCAAAATCTGGTGAAAAACCATGGCAGTTGAGCATTCTGTGGGATAGCAAACAAGTCCAGTATCGGGACCCCGAAACAAACTGTGATGAGGTAAAACATCACAGTGAAGGCACCATTCAGACTGGTCTATCGTTGTTCGGCTCAACCAATCCGCTGTGGAGTTGGACGTCCTGGTGATGTGTTCTGCTTTCAAGGACCGAAGATGCCGCTCTGCCCAGAGACACAGCTTCCTCGCTTTGTGCATGAGTTCTTTCGAACGAGTTCAGCTTTCAAGTTCGGCTTGAAAGTGTTGAAGCACCAAGTGAGCTGCCCTCAGCTCCAGCCAGTTGATATCATTGTGGAGATCCTCCTGAGACCAATATCCTTGAGTCACAGAGGACCCCAGATGTGCCCCCAACCGAAAAGGCTGGTGTCCAACGTCAGTACCAGTCTGGGAGGATCCCAAAACAGACATCCTTTCTCCAAAGTCTTCGACAGCCACCAATCTAAGGAGCGAAGCACCTGTGGAGGAACCCCGATCTTGCCCAGTGAGTTGCTGTGCCCTAACTTCTGACTGGGGAGGAGGAGACACTGTAAAGCCCTGGTGTAACCGAGCCCAGGGAACTATGGCTAGGCAAGATATCATCTTCGCCAATGGTTGGGAAAGAAGAAGAAAGGACACTGAATCTGATGCCTCAACCTGCCTTATCAGCTGTTGTATACTATCCCTGTGGTCCTGTGACAGAAACACCTGTAATAATTGGGTGTCTATTACCGCCCCCAAATGTACCAGTCTGGTAGACGGAATTAAATGGCTTTTCTCCCAGTTTACTGAGAAACCGTAATCCTGCAAGGTCTGGATGGTAAGATGTAGGTCCCGCTGACTGGGGGACGATGATTGGATCAGCAAATCCTGAGAATCTTTAGGAGCTGAAACAGATGTTTCCATTTAGCCCATATTAGCAGTCGTTTTAGCCTTAAGCAATAAAGTTCTGAAAAGATGAGGGCGGAATAAACCAGAGTAAACTGGTTTGTCCTGAGCAATGCCCTCATCCCTGACATCTCAAATTCACCTAATTCCTTCTCACCTTCCAGTGAATCCTCACTGCGAAGGGATTGAATATCTTGATAGGATTCCTCCCTGTAATCCCTATGCCTAGGTGACTGAGTCACAGGGTCTGCCCTGGAAGGCCCTGGATGAGAAGGAGCCAAAATACCTCTCTGGGGTAGTGCCTCATCAATACCCTGAGTAATGGTTTGCACAATGGCAAAACGTAATTCTGAGGACAAACTTTGCTGCACTGAGTCCAGTGGGTGGAGTGCTGCTGCTGTGGGTGTAAAGGTGGTCAAAGGCACAGAGCCCTGTCTGCCTGGCACTTGAGAAGTCTCATAAGGGGGCTGAACAGTTGGTAAGATATAACCTTCCTGAAAAGGAATAGCTTGAAACCCATGTTGTTCCTGAATAATAGTGGGAGACTAATTAGGTTGTTCCTCTTGTATTTCCTGAGTTTGTATAACAGTGGGAAAAATATGAGAAGCCCCACCCTGATCCCTTGAACCCACAGGGATTTGGAAGCTGCAGCCTGTTGTTGAGCTTTTGCAAAATGCTTTTCCAAGGCTTTTTGCCTTCTCAGGGCACCTTTATCAGCAGCTACAGAGGATTTCGTCTGTTTAGCTTGGGTGCTAACAGAAGGCTTATTGGATCTCAATCTTGGTGTATTGGTGGAGCCTTCTTGCTGAGGTTGAGGTGTAGAAGACCCCTCAGAATCACTGCTGTTGGCCATAATGGACATAAATTGAGATATTCAACCCAAAGAATAAGGTAAGAAGAAAAAGGGGTTACTCACTGCACAGTTCAGGGCTCTTAAATTGCTAAACTGGCAACACGGTTTGTTTGCAATATTAAGGGCACCCCAGGAATTAAGGAGACAAAAGGGGGTGTTACACAGACTCCCAGGCCACAAAAATGCTGAACCAAAGCAGGAAACACAGTTTACTTGTGTGATAAGGAGAATGTAAGGCTCCCAGATTGCAGATCTTCGCCCAGCTGCTTTTAAAAGAATATTTTTCTGCATTGTAAGCCCGAACAAAATGGTCACCACCAAAATGGCGGCTATTGCCCACATGGTCAGCACTTGCTCTCTAGCGATCCGCAGTGCTCCAGCAGCAATCTGCGGTGAAATCCAAAGCCTCGGGCCTCTCTGAGGCTAGCAATGACCTCCTAATGATCCCAGCTACAAGTGTAATTCAGGGAACAATGGCCACCGCCACAACAGTCTTATCCCTGCCTTGCAGAGCATGCAGCGCTGACTCAAAGCTCACTGTCACTGTCTCAGCCACCCAAGCTGATTTTAAAGAGGCTCGTTTTTGTTTTGTTTTTTGTATTTAGCCAATTATATAATGAAAAAGATAGTAAATAACTTAAATTTTAAGTAAAATTAAAGAACCAACTCTAATAAGTCTTTCCTGTCTGACTGAGTTGGAAAAACTGAGGCTCAGCTGGAAGGAGGAGGGTGTGGCCAAAGAAATTCCAACTCAATGATGTCATAACTGATTGATATGAACCCACGCTTGGACTCTCCAAGCAGTGCACAGGAGATTATCATTGTTTTATTGTGGTTGGTGTTCTGTTGCCTTTGACATTTTATGATCTGATGAATACAATATTAAATTATTTATTCTTCAATTGATTGAAAGTATTATCTACAATTTTATCCCAGGCACTATCATAATATGCATCCTTTTTCCTTTATTCAGCTATTATAATGTTCCTAATTTCAAAGTCATATGTTACAGTCACGGCCTTGATAACACACACATTTAAATAAAGATTAAGTTTTCAGTTTTTTCTTTATCCTATTTGTTTTGAATTGGTTTCACATACGGATATAATCTTGTGGGTTTTTTTTAAATATTGAGTAGCAAACTGACTTTTGCACTTGATTCATCTTTATCAATAGATACTTCAAATGTTATTCATAACCCCAGTGATATTGTCAGCAAATCTTAGATGGTTGATGTTTCTCCTAGCAATATTCTACTTTCTATTTTTCTACTTTCTATTTTTAGTCCAGCATTTATTATGTCAAATTTTGTATATGATTTAAATAATTAAGGGTCAATATTTAACTATGGTGTAGCTAAAAAAAAAAAGATGTCAGAACCACAGATTCTTGCTCTGCTTTGAAAATATTTTGCCAAATGGTTTCTGTTGTTGTTGTAAAATGTATGGTTCCCTGATCTATTTTATTTCCCCTTTGACTTCTTTCAATTTTGCAAGAATCTAGCTAGATAGTAAGTAATTACAATAAATTGTATGACTTGGCACCAAAATACTTCCTCAATCTGAATTAAGGTACCCAATGTGATCATCCCAAGAGGTGCTGATCAGAGGTGGCATTCAGCTGGTTCGCACCGGTTCGCACCGGTTCGCGCAAACAGGTAGAGGAAATTTGGTCTGGGTCACCGAACCGGTAGCAACCGCTGGCTGACCACACCCCTGAACTGCTCACCAGGTTGTCAATTGCTGACCCCGCCCGCTTGCTGCCTGCTCACCTCACCTGCCTGCAGCTCACTCGCGCTGCCCTCCTCCCCTCCCACTCAATGCTCGCTTGCCCTATCCATCTCAGACCTATATATGTTGCCTTTGCTTCACCAATCTATGCACTTTGCCAGTCACCTCCATGCCTCACCCATTCTGCTCAGATCACCAAGGGTAAGTAAGCATGCTGCCCACTTGCTCTTAGCCTTGGGATGCACCATTCCCTTAGGCTCTGGAGTTGCTGCCCACCTTGGCTAAGTCAGGGAATGCACCACTCCCTGGCTTCGGCCTTGCCCCAGAGCCACCGCCTGCTCGCCATCTGCTCTCCCTTCACCAGTCGCATGCGTCACCCCATTTTCCTTCCTTCAATGGCCATGGTCCTAGCCCTGCCTCTTTCTCCACCACTGCCTCTTTCTTTGGGCTGCTTCCTTTCCTCCCATGGCAGCTGGTCTGGATTCCAGAAGGCAAGCTGACCTCCAGTAGTTTTTGGTGGCCTCCAGCCAGCCACCGCTGCCAGGAAGTGTCAAAGAGGCGGCAGCTGGGAGGCTTCTTGCAGTTACATCGAAAAAGAGAGCTTGCTGGCTGGAGGCTGCCAAAAACTACTGGAGGTCAGCTTGCCTTCCAGAGTCCGGACCAGCTGCCATGGGGGGAAGGTAAGCAGCCTGAAGAAAGATTAGGCCAGGCCTGGGCAGAAAATAGGTAGATAGGTAGAAATTCATATTTTTTTCCCTACCTTTTTCTGTGGGCATGGCTTGGTGGGGGGGTCATGTGACTGAATGGGCGTAGGCATGAGTGATGTTAAGTTGGCTATGCCCACTCAGCACATGATATCTGCCCCACCTAGCCACATCCACAGAATCAGTAGGAAAAAAAATGAATTTCACCATTGCTACTGATGATCCCCATTATTTTTGAAAGAGCTATCTAACAACTCTTCAGGTATGCCAGGTCAAGAAACCAAGGCATAACCAATTTTCCAGGAATATTTTTATTGTTATAAAATAGAATAACAAAAAGGCTGAAAGCCCTTCAGTCTCTGTTCAAGAAGGGGTTATTTTGAAAGGGGTCTACCCCCCCACACGCTTATTGTTCACTCTTTCTCAGAATCATACAATGTCTACTGCAGGCCCCTTGCTTATTTCTTCGTAGTTTCCCAAGTATTCATTCATCTTCTTTTCATATTGTGCTTAAAACAATAATTAGCTATTAGTTCTCTAATAACGATGAAGGAATAAAATTCCATTCTTAATGCACTGTATTAGTAAGGCAATGTTCCAACTTGGAAGACTTTGTACAGATTCTTCTTCAATCTGTTAAAAAAAAAACTCGTAACTGTTTATTTCACAATGTCTTCGAATATACTAATCCTTTGCACACATTTTCTCCTAATTAATAGAGTTGCTAACATAAATTGCTAGAATCCTCCCTTTCTAATTGGCAGTTCTTGGCTTTTGTTCATTGCTTCCTCAGTACAAAGGGTTTTAAATCATACTTTTCTTCTGTATAAACTTAACTATCATTATAGTTAGCTAATTTTGGGTAATTCCTTTCATTTTCTTGCATAATTTTAATCATGTATATCTAAACTTAAAGTTTCGATTCCTGTGTGCATGTGGTTTTAAAATCCAATGAAAATCCCACAGCTTTTCTTTGGCAAATTTTCTTGTAGTCTGAAACATAAGGCTTATCTTAATCCATCTCTGGACACTCTTCATATCTAGGAGATGAGTTTTATAATGTGAACAATATTCGAGAATATATATTCATGTATCTGAAACCTGATCAAGGCACTATTAATTAATCATGCAGCTTGCTTATGATTGAAAATAAAGATGTGGCCTGGCATGTGAGGTTTTTAAGAGGTCAAAAAGTTTAGATATACATCATCCTCAATTGCAGCTAGACAATGTTAAAACACATGGAGAATTAACAAAGCTTTTTGTGCTCTGCCATGTTTGCTGAAACTAATAAAAGTTTATCCATAGCTACTCTTACCGTAACCTGCTGCAATCTGTTATCAAAGTAACAAAGTGAGAATTTATAAATCAAGTTAGAAGCATTACGTTATTTGTACTTTATTTCTATTGTAAAGCATTACTTTTGCAATTTGCCACAAGGCACTTTCTGATAATTAAAAGCTTGGTACATAAACTTCAGAGGCACAACAGATTTTTCAGTGGGCTACAAAGGTATTTTTTCCTTGGTGCTTCAGAAGAAAAGACCACACGCCTGTAAAATTAACACACAGTTGGCAATCATTTGCCCCTATTTCTTTTTTCAAATGGTTTTTGAATGTGTCTTTGTCAAGTGTTAATTACTTGATTAAAAAGATCAACAGGAGATGGTAGCATTTATTTTATAACAACAGTTACAAAATACCATCACTGTCTTTTATATGGGCTACAGCAACACATTTATTAGAAATTATGTTACTGCATTCAGTTTGCATAAAAAGATAGCTTATTAGTCTATTTGAAACCTCAGGCAAGAATGTTAAAACATTTTTATGTGGCATGTCCATCTCCTAAATAATATTGATCTTTGGTCCCTCTTAAATATGATGCTAGCAACTAGAACACTACAAAAACATTTGTAGTAGATTTTATTATATTTTACCAGGCAACATTACTGGAAAAGGAGAGACAAGTTAAGTAACTTATTGGCTTTTAGATTTAAACAATAATTATATAATATTATAGCTTCTATTTGTGATATGTATGAGAAAGCATATATTGAATGAGATCAATCTACATCTTTTTAAATCTATATATCACTGCAATTCTTCTGTTTGTCTGTTTTTAATCTTCTGTCAAAAGCCCCCCCCCCCCCCACTCCCCAGAATAAAATATTCTACAGAAGATTAAAAGAGGCGGAATAAAATATTTTCCCTAAAGGAGAAGAGGAGAAAAATCTCCTTAACAAAGGCAGAAAGCAGACTCAGTTTTTTCTCCTATAGGAAAACAACCTCAAGCCAAAGCATGAAGAGGCTAGGCTTTATGAATGGATATTTTATATCCATTCATAAAGTTAGGCCATTCTATTCATAAACAAAAGACAGCCAGCATTTCCAAATAAGCAGCTGCTGAAACTGACAAGATTAACTCAGACAAACAAAACACCTAGGATTTGCATTTCCCATTTTGCTTGTAGAGTCAGTCATGACCCTAACATTACCCCATAGGAATCTGGCAACAGCCATTAAAATATTAAAGGACATGTTCTTGCACAGGTATAGGCATCTCAATCACAAAGACCCCAAAACTGTATAAAGGCCCTTCTACACAACCCCAATTTGTCAGACACTCCAGAAACAAGCTGCTGTCACTGTTGTTTCTGACTACAAAATAAATGGAGACCTTCTTTCTAACTGCAGCCTGCCCTCTAATTCATGTCTCCTGCATTCTTCTCCCTTGAATAAGGACCAGACCAGATTTTACTTCTAACATGTCAATTGGGGAAAATAGTGCATCATAAAGCAACAACTAGTGAATTATCATACCTTAAATGGGCTAACTTAAAGGATGTGACCTAAATCCAGGACTAATTTCTCTTGTGGAATTAAAATTAAGGCTAAAATAAGGAGTGCAGAATTCTGCTCTTTAACCTGAAAGCTATTATAGCACACCATTACAATCCTAGCAATTATTGAGTGTGTTATTTGCTTGTAGATCAGCTTCAATATTTACTCTGAAAGCCACAAGGTGTGTATGTGGCACATTGCAAATCTGTTATTTGACAATTAATCCATAAAGTACTGTGACCTTAAGTCTGACCTTTTCTCTCACTAATATCATTGCAAAGTACTGTGTTTCCATTTTGCCAATCGTTAACCCTAAAAGGTATAGAAGAACATCTTAAAAAATACCAGGTCAATAAAAATAAAATAAAGTTAATTATTGTTACCCTGTCCTAATGTCATGAAACATATACCACGAGCTGTGTCATAAACTCATTTAAGGTACTTTAAAAATTACTTAAAAGTATATCAAATAACAAGACAAATCCGGTAATGCCAGCGAGTTAGTATTATATGAGAAGGAATCATAAGAATCCCAGAAGGGAACTTCAAAGAAATGATAAACAATTATTCACTGTCATTCATTGGATCATTTCTAAGAACAAAACAAAATATTCAAGACATGTTGACTCCATCTTTCTATGGTATCTCCAGGTTAGGGAATAGTCAACTGTAAAGTTATGGAAAGTTGCAACAAGTTCTGTATATGTAGTTGTTTTTTGGTAGAGGTTTTATGAAAATTAAAGAAAATAATTGAGAATGGGATAAATGCTTATTTTAGAATCTATCACATCTGTCTGTCCATCCATCCATTCTTCTAAAAACACAAACATTTATAACAGTACGTTCCACCATAAGAATATGGATTTCATCCTATAAAAAAGTGACCTTAATTTTACTAGTTAAATCTAATCCAACAATTGTCTTGCTCCAGTTTATTTTCTCCAATTTAGAGCTATGAAAATATCCTGGAAAACATTTTTTTTCCTCCTTGGAAATGACTTCAGCCCTAGACTGGCAGCTGAAACAATTATAGCTTCTTCCTATCATACCATATTATTCAAGGTATGTCCACCTCACTGAGCCTTCTTTTTAATTTCAGAATCTGCTTTCTTTTTAACAAATTATCCAATTAACATTCCCATACGGTTTTGGACATTATTAATAAATCATTCATAGAAAATAAAGTGTTCTGTATATATTTTTTTAAATTAATAAAAACCAGGTTTAATACTGAATATTGGACAGAGTTCCTGTAAGCATAGCAGGAAACTTCACCATTGAAATTGCACCTTTCTGTGACTGTGGTAGTATTACATAAATTAGTGTTTTATCTCAAATATTGACTGCCCACACATTTTAGGAACTAAGTGTTATTGCTAAGGCTTATATACTGCCCCATATTGCTTGACAGAACTCTCTGGGCAGTTTACAATGTCACATATGGCCCCCAACAATCTAGGTTCTCATTTTACTGACCTCAGAAGGATGGTAAAGTGAGTCAACCTTGAACCCGTCAGGAATGAACTCCAGGCTGTGGGCAGAGTTAGCTTGCAATTATAACCAGTGGACCACCACAGCTCTACATTTTAAAACAGGATTTCTGAAAAAAAGGAAGATATCCAGGATAATAATACCTAATACTTTTACATTAATAAATTGATGCTCTAAAGCAGACAGTGTGACATATTGTGAAACAGTGTCCTTTGAGACCATATCAGGAAAACCCTAGAGACTTTCTGTATGCAACTCTGTCACGTTGTCCCAAAGGTGCTTTTTCAGGAGGTAACTGGACTTTCTTGTTTTTTTCTTGAAGACATTTTGCTTCTCATCCAAGAAGCTTCTTCAGCTCTTACAAGATAGTGGGGAATGGATAGCAAGGAATATAAATCCTTCATATTTCCTTATTGAGAATGTAATTGTAATGTGTTATTTAACATTTTTCCATTATTTTATTTTACCATTAATAAAAACTATAAAATTAATAAAAATATAATATAATCCTAGGTTTAGTGGATGTGATTTCACTGAGCTATGGCTGCAATTTGAGAATCTTGGTTTATGTAGGAAAATACCTGGTTGCAGAAAAATACATACATACATACCTACATACATGTAGGTATTTGGTTATTCGGGTCTTCTCCCGCGTAAAATTGGAAGTGTCTTGGTGACGTTTCAACAAAGTCTCATTCGTCATCTTCAGGCTGGTGTTTTCGGCTTTGTGCTTCTAGGAGCAATGTGAGATCGCAACTGCTCAAATAGATTGTACACCCCATGTGTAAGGGCACAAAATATTATCTTTTTCCCCCCACTCTCCTTTATCATCTCGGTGGTAATTATGCCCAGGAAAATAATTGCTAATGAGGTTGTTGTGTAAAGGGAAAACTTGGGATAAGGAAAAAAAAAAAAAAAGAACACAGTCCACCTAGTATCTTGTAATTCTACACAGCATTTTATATTTCTTCTCTGGATTTGGCTCTTTTCTTACTTGAAGTATAATAAATATTCCCAGATATATTTGCAGAGTAGAGCAGCTAATTTGTATGAATTCTAATTCCACGAAAAATTGAATATGCTTCATTGCTGGCTGCACATATACCACTTTTGCTTATTATCATAAGTTCCAAATCAAAAAGCAATTTTGAATACTTATAATAATAACATGTCTTTTTTGCCTGGAGGCATTAATTAGAACCATCTAGACAGTGCCGACACAAAGGAAAATGGAGGGGAGGGAGGAAAAGGAAAAGAAACTCCGATTCCATTCTTTAAATGCCCAAATAACTTTGGTACGAAAGGAGAACAAGAGAAGTGAAATAATATCTATTATGCAGCCAAAGCCAAGTAGCACTCAATTATGAAGATATTTTGGAAAACAATAATCAGTCAGAGAGAATGGTAGATGTTCTGTTTGCAGACATGATAAATCTGGACATAGAAAGGAATCAGGATCTATCATCAAAAGGAGTTATGATAATTACCCTAAGATCTCAATATAGAATACTGAAACATTCAGTGTGGATAAAGAAAGTGAGTAATGCATCCTCTGTAATAGCTTGACAATTTTTTTCTGCTGCATCGTACTTTTAAAAAAATGCAAGCATAAACATTTGCTGATATTTTCTCCCATTCTGTATTATGTTCATTATTGTCTCTTGCTTTTCAGGTACAGGTCCAACTTGTTGAAGTTTTGATGATGATCATGGGACACAATAGATATAATATCATGTAATGTCAGAAGGTATCAAACTTTTCTTTCCAGGTCTGGATATAACATGTCATCACAGATGATGCTTGGAGTGGATGTGGGGTATTTCTTAGTTCTGTGATGAGATGAATGCTAGCAGAGATAAAGTTGAGCTTCTTTCTTTTCCAGAGAGATAACAAGCAAGCCAATCATCGGAGGCTCTTGGCTCTTAGCTTGGTCTTTCAAGAGCTTTCTGGGATGACATTGGAACCCTTGCAGCAATTTGTTGTCCTATGTTCATTCCAGACTATGAACAAGCATTGACAATGACTCATGCTGAATTTTCCCCATCCTTATACCTTCTCAGTTCTGCTTCCCTTTCATCTCATTCTGAATTGTCTCCATCTTTATACCTTCTCAATTGTGCTTCTCTTTCATCCTATTTTCCAAAGCACCAAAAGGCAGGACAAGAAACCACAGATGGAAACTGATCAAAGAGAAATCCAACCTAGAGCTAAGGAGCAATTTCCTGACAGTGAGAACAATCAACCCATGAAAACTTTTGCCTTCAGAAGTTATGGGTTCTCCATCACTGGAGGCTTTTAAGAAGAGACTGGACAGGCACTTGTCTGAAATGGTAAAGGGTCTCCTGCTTGAGCAGTGGGTTTGACCACCAATATCCCTTCCAACTCTGCTATTCAGTTCTGTTAACTTCTCTTTTACTAATTTCCTCATTCTCTATTGATTTCTCTCCACAATTCCTTTCTTCTACCATCCTTAATCCTGATTTTTTTTTTGTTCTTTCTTTGCTTTACTGCACCCCTTACTTTTCCCTAGGTCCAATGATCCTACCCAAATCATTTTCTTTCCCGAAAAGCTCTTTATTGTTTTGATGAAAGTTCTGATTTTTTTTTTCAATAAAGAAACTTCCTGCCTTGTTGTTTCCCTTTTTAAAAAGCAAAGCAGTGCTGTGGTTTGTTTGCTTATTTTAAAGCTAATCCTAAATCATCGGGACCTACTATTGGTGTAAAAACTATTCATGTGAGCACAAAGATCCTTTGATAATTTACTCTCCTTGTGTCTCCTTAGGTTTCTTTAGAGCATTTTTCTAGCTCTGTTGCCAAAATCTCTTATTTCATTTAATACTACCAAGATTCTTATGTCAAAGCTCTATTTATTAAAAAGCAAATGTTGGATAATTTAATGCCTTTTCCCTTCTCTATTTTTCTTAATTCATGCATTAAATGAGGGATAGAGCACCAAGCATTGTTAAGGTGAGACAAAGAGTCCCCTGAAATATGAAATGTGATTAATACCTGCAGGGATTTTTTCTTTCTTTTGAGACAAATCCCTGGGGAAAAACCTAGCGATTTAGGATTGGAATCATAAAGAAAATAGATCCACTACTGTGCACTTATATATTCCTTCCAAAATTATCCTCAGCAATTTTTACCAGACTTGATTAGTACTTTTTAATTGCTTTTTAAAAGTGATTGCAAATTATTTGTTATTATTTCCGCTTTGTAACAATGGGTATACAAGATAAAATATTAATAACAATTGCATTGCATCTTTTTATTTGAATTTATTAGTCTATTCAGGAGAATTGTCTAGTAGACCAATTTCTAACTCTCTATCCTCATCCTCTGTATTTTGTACTCATCTTGTAAATTCAATGGAGCTTCAGGGCCTGTTCTGTGTTATTTCAGATTTGTTCCATCATTTTGGGGACTGGGGGGGGAGAATATTGCAACAATGAAGTCATTTTATTTCCAGTAGTTCCATTTTGCTCAGTATGTACTTAAAGACATACTTCATTATGGATGTGACTAATTAATTTCAGCATCCGCAGTAACGTTCTGAAGATTATGCAGTTTTGTAGCAATTGATTGCAGCTAAAGTATGCAGCTTGTCAAAACTTCATTTCACACTTCATCATATGCTGAGCTTTTCTACTCAGCCTATTCATTTTCAAAGAACAGGACGTCACATTCTTCCACTAAAGGTATATTTTCAGCATGAATGGTGTTTCTTGCCCATATTACTTTCAGGATTATCCTTCTGAAAGGACCAACTTAAAAACAACCTGGAGCTGAAGTTTGGAAAATCTTTTTTTCCTTAAGTATCCGAGAAATAAAATAATGAATAAAACCATTTCCATGTTGTTTTCAGCAAGGTTCATGAGAAATATTTTGAGATAGCTGAATGGTATCTTTAAAATATATTGCTTAGGTACAAGAAACCTAATTATCTGCCTTTTTATTTCCACAACTTGATTACTCAGTGGAGATTCTGCATTTGCAACACAAGTATCACAATGATGTGCAAAGAATCATCAGTGTCTATCTAACTTCAGTGAAGAGAGCACGCCAAAATGATACCATTTCTGGAATAATAAATTATGGGGTAGTGTCTCTGAAAGGTCGTAAAAAAAATTCTATTTTAAAATTTTAAAGGTCATAAGTCATGAAGAACTGCTGTAGATTTGCACCCAGTCAGTATTAAAATACATGGGTTATATTCTCTGATTTTTGGATGGAAATGGAAATATGTGTCTTTAAACAACCTATGCTAGTTGTGCAATTGCCTTTTTAGGACTGAAAATTAAGGATACCTGGGTAGTTCTCATTATTTTGCTAAAAGGGGATTATTTTGGACCAGCAAAATCTTATAAGTTCCAACTTTTCAAATTCAGAATTATTTCTTCTTTGGCTAGTGTCATAAACCCAGACAGGTGCAAACTTAACAATTAATCAAGCAGGCATTAAACAACAAATTCCCTGTCCAAACTCATCAGCTCTGAGGACTTTGATATTTGAGAATTAATTATGTGGATGATCAGTTGCTGACCTTATGTTAGACAAATTGCCCAAAAACAGATTATGCGTACTACTGGACAAAATTCTAAGGATATTGGGTTCATTTCAGCCAAGATAGCTCCTATCAGTATGGCAAGTATACATTTATCATGCCAAAAGCCTATGTCTATCTGATTTTATGAATTATATCAGAATACATTTGCTTTTCATTCTGAACAATATTTATTTGAATATTTGTTTATTTGGGAAAGGACTGACAATTTAATTGGATGAATAGATCCTTTTAATGAAAATAACATTCAGCAGTCACCCAAATGAGCTAGTGTTACTTCTGACTTTCTTCTTTATATCACAAATGAAAAGCTCCTGGTCCTTATCTTAATTATAAGACACCCCAAGTAGAAGAAAAATAAACAAGACTTGGTTCTAATAAGTAGTCTGGTAGGCAAGGAATGAGAAGAAGCTTAAATATAGGCAAAAACCTATATATACTGTATATGGTTCTTCCCAGTGGTGAAATGTAAAATTTGTAACTACCGGTTCTGTGGGCATGGCTTGGTGGTGGTGGGATAATGTGAGTGGGCATGGTCAATATTATTTTTTTAACTTTTAAAACCATTTTTTCTACAACTTCTTCGGCCAAAGAGGTTGTAGAAAAAATGCTTTTAAAAATTTAAAAAAAAAAGCCTCTGATGATCGCATGGCTCAGCTGGGCATGGGGGGTGGGGGGAGCAGGGATTTTTGCTACCGGTTCTCCGAACCACCCACCACCATTGCTACTGGATTGGGCGACCCGGTTCAAACTAGTTCTTCCATTTTCCTGGTTCTTCCATTTTCATAATCTTTTTAAGCTTTTCACAGACGACCCAATAAACAATGCCACTTTGATTTATTTAGTAAATGAAAGTGTATGCCTATCTTACATGACTTTAAAATTTATACTTGCCCAGCATCTTAGTTTAATGGTAACTAATCCTCCATATACACGATCCCAATGCTGCTATCATCACCCCAAATATAAATGCTTCTTCCCCTCAAAGTATAATTTCTTGCAGTGTTTCTTAAGGCCATTAAAAAGAAAATTACCATTATTGCTCTGCTTTTTGTGTTTTCTAATACCCTTAGAAATTCATCAGAATTTTCAGTTAGCTATATATCTAGTTCTTTGACACACAGTTAAAAAATGTTTTGACAAGAAGGTGGTATACTATTTGAAGATCCAGCAATATTTTCTTTTGTTAGGATAGTTTGCACCATGCAGCTGGATACAGTCTCTTGGGTAATTTACTTTTCTCATCACTACATACTTCTCAAAAGTTTCTTTCATCAGCAAGCAATGAAGAAGAATAATAGGTTCATTGCCACTGCAAACATGCTATTACAAAAGATTAGTGGCTGAATTCTGGAAGAGTTGAATTAGACATTTTACATTAAAGTACATAAACACAGACCAGTCATTTATCTTTAAATCATATCCATTATTATTTAGAATTCACAAAGATACCAATTAGAAAATTGATAGACATAAAGCACATTCTTCAAAGGAGCTTTCTGGAATCAGCAAAAAAGGGATGTTTAAAGTGTTTAATAGTTATTTGAATTATTCACAGTGATTAATGTGATACAATTGAACTGGAAATTGCAATAAAATGGCCCATGATCCAGAATTAAATGAAGCCCTAAATTTTGCTGATATCAGTAGCATAGATTGCATTACTGTTCTTCTGCATTAATTAGATTTAAAGTATGTTCATAAATAATAATTAACTTAAAAGGGGGACTTTTAGAATTAATGCAATTAAAACTCAAATTGTTAGCCAATCATAACATCATGCTTATAAGTAAGTTGAAAGGTTATGAATATGTTGTAACCTATAAATATCATGCAACAATTCTCATCCCAAAAGCAACTGACATAAGCAATTTCTGTACTAACTACATGGGAAAAAATTACCAGCCATTGCATTTTATTGCCATGAAAATTTCTTGCCTTTGTGTCATTCATATAGTACCACATGTAACCAAATTAACTATTTGCCTTTGGAACAGTAATAATTTTTACCCTGCCTTTTCCTCTTGATGATATCTGATCTTGAAAATAATTCTCAAGGTCACTTGAGGTCGGTGGTGAAATCCAACTTTTTTTACTACTGGTTCTGTGGGCGTGGCTTGATAGGCATGGCAGGGGAAGGGAACTGCAAAATCTCCATTCCCATCCCACTCTGGGGCCAGCCAGAGGTGTATTTGCCGGCTCTCCAAACTACTCAAAATTTATGCTGCTGGTTCTCCAAACTGCTCAAAATTTTCTCCAGAACCTGTCAGAACCTGCTGGATTTTACCCCTGCTTAAGGGTGACACGAATTTAATCCTTATTTTTCACAGCATACAACAAATTTGACATAAAAACCTTTGTAGAACTAGGACACAGATATGAATTTAAAACATTTCAACTTATTTATCAATTAAGGGACATGATTGTCTATAGCCTTTAGCTATAGTTTTGGGGGAAAAAAACCAATCTGATTTGGAAATTCCAAATCATAGAAAATTAATTGATGATACATGTGCAAAATGCATAGACATCTTTTTGCCATAATTTCCAGGTTTCCTTTTAGTACCCAGAACCTTCTAGAATTTTACCTATCAACCCAAGTTCATATCTCTCATATATATTTGGTAAAAGAGCTCTTTCAATACCTTTATTTTGGAATTTATTGTGGTCAATTTAGTTCATAAATTTTGGAACAACTAAAATTTCCTTTCAAGTATCCTACACCTTATCAAGTAATTACTGGTATTTGTAACCTTGAAAGCGACTTTACTGATTTTTGAGAACAGTACCAACTATATCTTTTTTGTCATCCTATGTATATTTGATGTGCCGTGGACATTTACAGTTTTATTTTCTTCATGCTATTTAGAGGCTGCCCAACTCTTGATGATTCTGGTAGCTTGAAATATAAAAAGTAAGAACAATAAAACAAATCCCATCCAACAGGGACTCAGCTATCAACCTACACCAAAACCTAGAAGAATAGTCCACTTTCTGAATGTCATCAAGGTTCAAATCTCTGGGGGAATCTCATTCAGGAGGGCAAAGACCTCCTGAATGAGGAGCCTGAGTAGCGTAGGGGAGTAATGCCTCCTACAAAGGCAGCATTTAAGATCCAGCTGCTTCAATTACTTGCGAGTTCAATCCCAGGCAGGCTCAAGGTCGACTCAGCCTTCCATTCTTTATAAGGTGGGTAAATTGAGGACCCAGTTTGTTGGGGGCAATAAGCTGACTTTGTATAAAATATAAATATACAAAAGTATGAAGGCTATTGCTTAACGCATTGTAAGCCGCCCTGAGTCTCCGGAGAAGGGCGGCATATAAATCAAATTAAAAAAAAAAAAAAGACCACAGCAGAGGAGGAATGTTTCCTTAGATCCAATAGATGACTTTGTTTAATTGCGTACCCTGCCTCATCTCACTGGGGCAGGGTACGTCCCTGCCCCAGTGAAGGGCTTTATAGTGTAGGAAGTTAGCACCCACCCCTGTCCTAGAAGAATGAAATATTTTTAGGAAATATTAAAGGCAGAATATTATATTTTCCTGGATGAGAAATATCCATTTCTCATAAGCATATTTTGAAGCTGCTCCCATCTTCCTGCCCCCACCCTTTGTCAATGGACCATTAAGGCCTGGGCCAGTCTATTCTACATAACAAAGATCTATCTCCTTCAGGCACAGCCGTAGTAGGAATTGCCAAAGATCCAGCAAGATAGGATTAGCCGTCTACACAATAGCAGCAGAAACTCACCACATGTGACCTGGGAAGCATGTGACCAGGGAAGCACACGTGACCATCAGCCAGCAAGGCTAGCGAAGACCCTCACCCCCTGGAAGTCTGAGAACCAATCAGAATACTCTTTCTGGGCCTCAGGAAGTTCAAAGCCAGACAGAGCATAAAACCCGAGAACTCCCTATATCTGTTTTCTGTTCAGGAACTCAAGCCATGTGATCATGTTCACAATTAAACCATCTTTCCAAGCAGTCTCCATGTCTCCAGTGTCTTTGTCCCCACTTGGAACAGAACCTACAAGGATGTTTCTTACAACAATAGCTAATAGCCAATATCTTGAATTGCACTTTGAAGAAAAAAAAATAGGTAATCCATGCAGTTATGGTGTAGTGGGATCATACAGGAATAATAAGGCATGCCAGTCATTGTCTGTGTCAGTGGTGGGTTGCCCCTGGTTTGCACCGGTTCCATAGAACCGGTAGTAAAACCGGCAGGGGGCTCCGCCCACCTAACCCTAACATCATCAAAATGCTTCTGCACGTGCGCAGAAGAATGCACATGTGCACAGCCCCATTGCAAACTGGTAGTAAAGGTAAGTAGAACCCACCCCTGGTCTGCATTCAGGCTCAGGTGACCTTCAAAAATAACTGATATCTAAGGCATGATATTTTGTCTGAAGAACCTCCTGCTCAAGAGAGAAGGCCTAACTAGTATACTAGATATACCTGTGCAAAGGCTTTCTTGGCCACAATTATTACTTACCCTCTGCTCTTTTAGTAGGACCTGTGAGTTCAAGATAACCCCCAGTTAACTGTCATTGGTGGTCGTTCATTTTGTAAAGCATATTTTGGCTGTTGTCTGGCTATAAAATGCTGTAGGGTGCTTTGAAAGCTTGAAAAAAGTTAAGAGGGTCAAGAAATAAACATGTTGTTTTAATTTTCTTAAACTTCTAAGGATGCCTGATGAAATGTTTCAAAAATTATGAGAAAAACCTAGCAGTAACTGTAATAACAGAAGTAAAAACCTGTTATGAGTTAAAGTCTAGGTAAAAGATGGGAAGTAAATACCGGTAGCTGGTTCACTGTGAGTAATGAATTACCAGATCTCTTAGACATCAGAATAAGGATTGGTGGTGTTTAGTGAACAAGTCAGAAAATATTGTAATGATTCTCATTTTGCTATATTGCTATATCTATGTTGGCTACTGCATTTTCACCCTTACTCTTGTTTCTGGGTAGAATTAATTGTTTGAGGAAAGAAAAGAAGAAAACAGAAAACATTAATTATTTACCTTTTTCTGGGCAGTCCCTGTTTTTGGAACATTCTTCTGTATTCCCCTTGCCTTCTCTAAAGCACTTGAATACCCAGCACTAAGTTAGGATGAACGGGATGAAAGAATTTAATGAGGATGTTGGAAGTTTAATTTTGATGTTTGGTTTTTAATGTTTGTAATTTTAATAGATTTATGTTATGTTGTTTTTACTGATGTTGTTTTAATTATTGATCGGGAGACTCCCAGGGGCTCTTCATTAAATAGGGCAGATATATAAATGTTTTAAATAAATAATTTTAAAATATTATTTATGGTGAGCTTTTTCGCTGTAAAAGTTAAGGGAATCCTTCCCTTCAGAAAACAGCCAAATTTGTGTTTGTAGTTGTTCCAAGTATCAATTTATGAGTCACATTCTTTTTTGCAAGCTGTCATAAAATCAGAATCATAGTTACCCATTAAACCCAATAAGGGTTTATTTATCGATAGACAGATATTAGGTTTCAATGGAAGCTTTTTCTCTTACAAAAATATGAAAGATATAGAGCCCATTCATAGTAAAATAACTGGCCAAAACAGTAGTCTTAATACATACAGCTCTGTCTTTAATATTATGGAGTTTTCATAATACAATATCACATAGAATGCAATGTTTTTCATCCACTGGCTATATTTGCATTCCTGAAAGATAGATTTACATTTTTTTGTATCCATTACTTAGCAGGTATGGTGGTCAAGAAGTTACAATGACTAAAAGACAGATGTGGTACTTTTCATGACCTATACATTCTGAAGTTTTCCTGTACAACTAACATTTTATTCCAATTCTAACTATGCATTCCTCCTGACATATACATACTTAATGGTGCTGCCTGAAACAATTTGCTTTGCCCTCTGCATGCGTGATTTTCTTGTAGCAATTATGCTCCTAGAACCTCACATCCTATTAGTTTAATTCAGTTGCTACCAAGTATATGCATGCCTGAACTGACATTTATTTCCTGGCTTTATATGAGAATTAAGAATAACTGCCTTATACCAAATATGCAATCTATCAGTGGAAAACCATTCCTTTCTAGAATGAAATGGGAAAATAATGGCTTGCATTAATGTAGTCATTCAGAAAAAAAGAAAAGAATGGAAAGTGTCCCAAGGCACATTGCAGCCGTTCAAAAAAAAAAAAAAAAAAAAAAAAAAAAAAAGCAGTTTACTGTGATACATATTAAAGTTGCTATCCTTCATTTCAATACATTTGTTTTTAATTCCTCCTTCGTTTTGTTTAGTTGTTATAAATTATTGTCTTAAACTATGCCTGCAGCTTTTAACCAAAATAACATGATAAAAGTACTATTTCATGTCACTAATGAAGATATTGACATCTTTCAATAAAGCAAGCAATGTAGTCACTTTGGCTTCATCCCAGAGAGTCTCATAAAATCTACTAAGTAATCCTGAATATCAGCTCCTACATATGCATTTCTGGCAAAAAAAAAAAAAAAAAAAAAGATGGATAGCATATATTTGGGAGAACTGGGTTGTATCCATCTATCCATCCATCAGCGTATGGCATACAGAGTCTGGAAAATCTACAAATGCTATTCACAATGTAGTCCTGACAGCCTAAATTGCCAGTTCATTTTGTTTGGCTCTTGCTTGCCTATCCTTGGTGCACCGCAGCAGCAGCACTTACATCAGCTGATTCTGTCCAAAAATCTGGTGATCAAAGCCCCAATGAACCTCTGTGGAGCCCTACAAACAAAATCTTCATCTAGCTAACATTCAGGGACATCCAAAGGATGAAATCAAAAAGTCAAGATGGTAGCCATAACCCTGTGATTGACATTCTGCTTCTTTTTGTAGATGTTGTATATCATGTCATGTGATGTATCATGATGTTTTTTGCCTTTGTGGAGCTGGGGTGCATGCATCCGGGTGTTGTGGCCTGCCAGCGGCTTGCGCAGATTATGGTTGGTCCCAATGACAAGGAGGCTGGTGTGGGGTCATGCCAGCAGCCTGCGCAGCCGAAGCTTGCGTTGGACAGTGAGGAGGCTGAAGAGGATGTGGTGTCAGAGGCAGAGACTCAGCCTGGGTCTCCAGAGGAACCTCTAGAGGCTCCTTCAAGTGGAGAGAGTGAAGTGGAGGAGCCTCTCCTCAATGCTTGAGCACACAAGGCTGCCAAAAGGCAGGTGTGGCTACTTAGGAGGAGGAGGTCGCCTTCTCCTCCTAAGGTTTGAGGGATAATTGGCCACACCCTTAGTCTATTTAAGTCGCACACAGTTAGTAATTTCTTGCTGGAAACAACGTGTAATTATTAAAGAGCATTTTTGAAGAGTGAGTGTCTTATTTTATCTTGTTTTCTGGGCTGGTTGCCAACCTTTGCCGGACTTTGTTTATTCTTGGTATGTTATCACTTTGATAAGGACTGTTGGTGTGTTTCACAACCTTGGGAATCCGGAGCTGGGGCAGAACACCGGGTGATGCATCCGGCCATGGACCACCAGTTTGACACCCCTGTTGTATATGCAAAATAAGAGAAAAGGAGTAGGCCTTTGTTCATAGACATGCAGACACCATTTTGACTTGTTTTTTAATCTCACTGAAGATGCCTTTGCTAAGACCAGTGCAGATACTGTCATGATTTTATCACTTTAAACAGCCTTTGCTAATTTAAATAGTGGTTGTATAAAGGTGTATTCAAACCTATAAAGACCAGAAACATCTGTCTGGAAGGAGTGAAGCATTTTACCTCTCTCATAGTTTTTAAAATTTACTTTTTTGGGATGTTTGTGTCTTCAAGTCAATGTTTACCTCTGGCAGCTTCCTGCAGTTTTTAGACTATATTATTAATGCTATTTAATGTAATTTAATTAGTGGGTGTTACATTAGTTTAAATGTTGGAACTCCCTAAGCTTGCAAAAGATACCGGCTGCAATATATATTGTCCTATTTCACCTATTTTTAATAGAAGTTCATAGTTCCATTAAAGTTGCTTTGCATAACGAAGTTGCATGAACAGATGAACAATAATCTGATTCAGTATAAAATAATGCTCTATGTTTGCTTGTTTTGTAAAAAACGTATAATCTGCAATATATATTCAGTCTATAAACCCTTTGTTCAAGATCTGTGAAAACTGTTGTAATGATTGATTGACGATACAATGTTCTGCTGGCACTTAAAATCTGAGTGATTCAGAATAAGGAAGATTTGATAAAGCACATGGGAATAGTAACTTCAGGTTCAGTATATTTGACTGGAGATAGATGCAACTATGATCTCAGATTAACATACTTCAGAAAACCAGCTCATAATGGGACTTAGCAAAGATTCATCAGTAAATAAATTTGTATTGTACTTTCCAATTAACTACAAAGCATATCCATGAACACCAAGTAGCAGTTAAAGTTATTCTTAATTGCACAAAACAAGGACAGTTTCAACTGAGAAACCTTGAGCAGCCTAGAACCAAGCCAAGTCCCAAAACTCCAGAGAATTATTGAAAGTCTGTCATTACAATAGGCACATACAGATAAACAACATCTACATTCCATTCAAAAGAGACACTAAAAAAAGCCAAAATGGAAATAAAAAGACCAAAACACTTCCATCAAAACCCAGATAGGCAGAGATTAACATCAAGATTGATACTACACCAACAATCAATAAGTTAGCAATAAACCAATCAAGACACTAAGATAAACAATTAAACAGTAAACAACAGTCCAATCAAGAAACCACTGAGAACACTCCCATCAACACTGACAGAGCAAGCCACAGAGCAAGCAGATATATAAATATATCTACAATCAAACCTCACTGTCTTCTAGTTCTGATGATGTTATCTAGTTTGGTAATGAAATGTCGGCAAGAAAGCAGCCAAGCTCAAAGAGCACCAAGGATTTTTGTATTGGCAAACTAATGTTTAGCACACAACTTTCTATACAAAGTTATATCATAAAGTTTGGAAAGGTAGGAAAACAATCTGCAGGAAAACAAGCTCAGAAAGCACCAAGAACCCCACAATGTTTTAATTGTTAAATTATGCTCTATATTATCTTTCTAGTAGGGCAGATAGAATACAATTAATATTGCAATTTGTGAACTGAACATGAGTCACTAACCATATATTATAGCCTGTCGAGAGTCAAATAACTTCTTTTCCCAATGTTGAGTTCCTATCAGATAACAAAAATATTTCATTTTTCCTGAATTCCTATGTATGTACAGATTTATGGTTCACAGATATGCATGGGATTTCCCCCATACTATTGAAAATATTTTATATTAGCCTACTTATTCTACATTATAATAGATATTACATTGAATTTGAAGTAATAAAGCAAAATATAATATCCCAAATATTTGAAAATATATGTTGAAATTGATTTGGTTACCTCATCAATTATCTAACCTAAATATTGAGATATTTCTTCAAAATGTAGTCCCATATTTTATTGTCCAATTCAGCTAACATCTAGCCATCTACTTTGCTATGGTTTTATTGGAAGTTAAAACCCATCCCTCTCCTATAAAAATGAAATATTTTAGGATATATTAAAAAGACAGAATATTTCCCCTAAAAGAGAAGTTGTCAAGTTCGATGTCATCTCAAATAAATTGCATTTCAACAAAAAGTCTTTGATAAAATCTCTCATTTATTAACCACAACATCTGATACCTGACTCCGTCGTAGCCAACACTGGCTTCCTGACCCAAAACCTTATCTTTCCTTTCCCCACTCCTCTGCACTCATTGGCCATCTTCCAAGTCACTCTGCCCCTAATATACTGCTCCAGCTCAAAGGAATTTCCCCCCTCCCATCCATTCTCCTTGGGGATATCATCTCCAGGGAAAATAATTAGGTGAAAAGTCAAACGTCCCTTGCCAGATGCCTCCTCTTCTTCTTCTTATGTCTGCACTAGAGTAAATGCAGCTTGAAGCGCTGACAGAAGTAGGAACTCAGAGAAGCAGAAACTCATTCCCCCCACCTTTGTCAATGGGCCATTAAAGCCTCAACATCCCATCTGCAACACAAAGGACCCATATAGCAACAGAAACTCACCACATGGCACCTGGGAAGATTAGATCAATCAGCAAGGCTAGCTAAGACCTCCCACTCCCTGGTAGCTTGACAACCCATCAGGATATTCTTCCTGTGCCCCAGGAAGTTCAAAGCCCAGAGTGGGCATAAAACCCAGGAACTCTCAGCATCTTGCCCCTTTTCTGTTCAGAAACTCAAGCCATGTGATTCCTGTCCACCATTAAACCATCTTTCCAAGCAGTCTCCATGTTTCCAGTGTCTTTTCCCCCACTTGGAACTGAATCCAGATGTAATTTCTTCCAACAGTTTCTTTCTAGTACTCACTATTGCCAAAATTATTAACAAAAACAATATCCCCAAAGCATTCTCTTCCTAATATTGAACTATGAAGAAGAGAAAAAATAAACTTTTCTCTCTATTTTACAAACTCATAATATAAAAATATTGCTTTTCTAAATGAAACATTAATCAAGAACAAGCATACATGACCCTGACCAAACATCATGCACTAAAAATTCTTATTAGGGAAAAATCTCATTACCTGAATGTTTAATTCATAAAATGTAAGAAGATGCACAATGTTGCTGTTCAGTTGGAATAAATCTTATGTACAAGCCATAGAAAAATAATTTAGATCAGCTGAATTACCATTAAAACCCCATTATCTCCGAGATTCCAGAGAAATGGATATTTTTACAATGGAAAGAAGTAAGTCAAAAGATCTTTTGTTTTTCCTTGCTTTAATATATATAGATTTTGTCAATTAAACATACCTAGACTTGTACTATATACCAAAAATTATTAAGGCTATTCTAATTACAAGGTCAATAATTCCAAATATATAAGGCATTCAATATTTTTTATTATGGTCACCGACCAGAATTGCAAATAAAACCACTTTAAAATAAAAACAAAACAAAATATTGCAATTTGTGGTGGATTCATCAGGGGATATTCAAAGTCTTCCTAAATGACTATGGAGATTTTCAGGTCATGTTTGTCTCAAAGGTGCTTTTTATTCAAAAGGCAACTAGACTATATTTTTTTTCCTGGGGAAGAATTTTTTTTCTTGAAGAAAATATTTCACTTCCAAGAAGCTTCACTTGCAGAGCTGCTGAGGTCACTTGGAGATTTGTCTCTGAAGAAAGTCTACATTCTGGATAGAGAGAACCATTAGTTTGAAAGAGGGGTAAAAGAGTCCATCTATGTTAAAATTGAGCAAAGGGAGACATAAGACACAATCTATCCCTTGGCTACAATGCAGTCCTTTCAGCAGTTCCAAGAAGATACCACACCCATTTATACTCTGATTTAGGTGACCCTGTGGGCACAGATTAAACCCCCAAGTGGCCTCAATAGCTCTCAGAGAGAGTTCTAATGCCTGCAAAAGAAATATGATCTTTCCATCCCTCCATCCTGTCAGAACTGATGAAAGAGCTTTCTCTTGAAAGAGAAGCAAAACTTCTTCTTTCCTTAAGAAAATAACACAGTCCAGTTGCCTTTTGAAAAAAGCACTTTTGAAACAAAGTCTGCCTAATTTTACAGCAAATAAAAAAAATACATGCACCCCAAAAACACATACATAATTTATACATGCTCCCATGGTACATAATGTCAATCACTATACTTCTTTTTTGTTCAAGATAGTATAAAATTTAGAAAACACCTGTATGCTATAATGGAGAGAACAAGAATATATACCATTATTCATATATACAAATTGGTGCAGGGTTTTTGTTTTGTTTTGTTTTGTTTTGTTTTGTTTCGTTTTTTGCATTACAGCAGGATGGAATTTATAGGAAAATCAAATTAAAATTAAAAATCTATTAAAATAAAAGGTGTCTATTTTAAAAAAAACACTGAGGATTTTCTACTACATTCTCTTAAATTATGACATTAAAAATGTCTATAGTTCGGATAAAAAGATTTTAAGACATTATGTACACAAATTTGTGGACAATTTGAATATTAAACTGAGGAATATTTCTGGCAACATTTAAGTAAATAGATGGATTTTTTTTTTCCGAAATGGAGGCATCTAGCTGAATGTGATGTAGCTGACTGCCTGGATTTGAAAGAAAGTGAAGTTGTGTAAGAGATTGTGTTAACTTACCTTTCACTTCAAACAAATGCAGTTCTTAAGCCAGCCAAATAGATAAAACATAAAACGTCTTAATACTTCTGTGAATGAGATATGGGGAACAGTTAGAGGATCAAATGAGAAAAATCTCTATCAAGTTATCTCTTTGCTCTATCCTCCCCTCTCCCAACTGCTGAGATCTACAAAAGATGGTAATCTTTTCACAGCATTAGTCTATCTTGAGGGTAGACTTGCCACACATGGAATATAAAATTTCTCTGTCCCACCAAGAAATCTTATGAAAGAAACATAAGGTCCTCTCCCATCTCCATTGTTTGGGGGGGGGGGGCACAGCAGCATTCTTCAACTATATATATTGAATGTCGAATTTCAGGGAGCATTTTTGGTTATGGATAGGATCAAATAACTCCTTCACCTCTGGCTAGGTAAAAAATTATCTTGAATTTATTTATTTATCATATTTAAAAAACACCCATCCCCTTTGCAGAGGGACTTTGGGAACTATATAATAAAGCATTAGCACTGAGGATATAACCTAGTTAGGGTAATGAAATGTTTGCAAGAAACCAAGCAAGCTCAGAGAGCACCAAGGACCTCTCACTATATTATAAAAATTGTTTCCATTCTATCCAGTTCTGGATATGTGAGTCATGCCAAACTGGTATACAACCCTACTAAATATTTGCAAACCGGATGTCATTTATTTGCCTAATGAAAAAATTACCTCATAAAGCAACTGTTAAAGCAAAGTTGTTTGAAATTGGGAGAGGCTAAATTAGGCCTTCAGATCCATCCTCCATTCAATGTACAATCCAAACTGGATTCCTGTTCTGTAATTGTTCAAACTCTACTTGAAGATATCCAATAAGTGCATATTTTCTACTTCCCTAAATATTTGGCTCTATTATCAAAATGCTCTTAATGTTAGGAAGTCTCTCCCCCGCCCCCTTAAACAATTACATTTTGCCCCTGAGAAGCTCATCAATCTGTCTCTTGCTGTGTTTTCAGGCATTAAGATCAATAGAACAATCTCAGACATGTGCACTTAAAATAAGTCTCATCAAATTCCATGAGGTTTACCTTCAAGATAAGTGCACACAACCTTAATTTGCTATTAAAAGTTGCTTTAGGAACAAAATGTTTGGTAATATGTGTGATAAAACCAATCAACCATGAAAACAAATCAAATATCCTTTAGTTATTTAACCACATAATTGTCTTAAATATGTTCCTCCTGTTTAAAGGTTTTTGACATGGACATGAAGTAGGCCTCAAGGTAAAGAACCATGCTATTAAATAAGATTTTTGTTTTTGTTGTTATTATTTGCTATCTTAGCTTAGTGTACAAGAAACAGTATCTGACTGGTTCTTATATATTTTTTTTAATTAGGATTATCGGAGATTAAGGATAAACCTTGCAATTTACTCATGGAAATGTTCTTGTCCTGTGCTCATGCTGATGTAATTCTAAATAGTTTTTCAAAAGTCCTTTACAAACTGAGATACTTTGGCAACAGACTGCAGGCCACTGCATTCTCTCATTATTCACTTCCCCTCCTTCTGTGTCCTTCTACTTTTTTGGTGCAAGAAGGAATTAACCAATGGCCAGTTGCTTCCCTACCTGTGTATGCATTTTCCTGGATAGAGATATTTTAATATGTATGCAGGACTGTGGGGTTTTTTTTTTCCACATACAACTTACTGATACATATAAATTCACTTACACATAACACACACACACACACACACACACACACACACACACGGTTCATAAAGACTCAACTTAAATTCAATTTACATACACATAGTCCTCACTTAATGACTACTTGATCAGTGACTGTTCAAACTTGTGGTTTGAACAACTGGTTCTTATGACCGCTCATCAAAGTTCCAGTTGTTGAAGCATCCCCACAGTTATGTGGTTGTGATCCTGGTGCTTACTTGCAATTATGATGTCACAACATCCTTCAGTCAGATTTTTACCATTTCCAAATTTCCAAATTGTTGGCTTCTGACAAACAAAGTCAATGGGGAAGCTGGCAGGACATTGCAAGGGTGACCCTTTGACCTCCTTGCTTAACAACTGTTGGTGGTTTGCTTAACAATGGCAACTAGGAATGCTGGAATTGCTGTTGCTAAATATTGCAGTCAAATGATATTACTCTATATGCCTATGTCACTTAGTAATGACCATTCCATTCCCAAATTCAAAGCATCAACATAGACATACAAGAGGCTTTCAAAAGAAAGCTTGATTCCATTGTAGTATCTTCTAAAGTTACTTTTACCTGTAACAGCTCAATAGTTCTTTATAAATAGAAATTGTCATCTTAAAATCCAGCAGAAAGATATCGTTAATTAGATCCCACCCACCCCCAATCTTCTTATTTATTTTCTTTTCCAGTCATTCTCTATTTCTCCAGTTCAAGAGATCAGGACAAAATATCTTTACTCCAAGTGACTGAAAAAATGAAGAAACCACACCTACCAATCACAAGAAAAAAGTAATAGGGCCCGGGAGTGGGGAGAAAAATAATTAAATAAATAGTGGTTAGGCTTGGAACCAGCCACCTTCTATTCACAATGCAAGAGCTATCCCCATGGTCCTATTACAGAATATAATAGCATGTTATATTCTAGTAAAAGGCAGCTTTAAGGGGATTTAGAAAGCAGGAGAAACACTCAGTTGAAGTGTTCTCCTTTCTCTGCAAAGAACTTAATTAACTGCTGGGGTTAGCTTGCAACAAACTGAAGTGCACAATCTGAAACAGACAGAAACACTTGAGACAACATTAGAGGGAAAAGGGTACTTTGGAAGTGGAAGTGAAAAGCAGTCCTTCCAGTTACTTTGAAAGTGAGGGAGGGATTAATAGAGGGTGAAGTTGTCCATCATTAGTCTCTAGAAACAATTGCTTGTCTATTCTGGACAACAGGACAATTCAGATGAGATACTGAATCAGAAGGAAGAATATCAACAATTATAATCTCCAGCTGCAGGGAATCCTTTTATTAAGAGATATAACCAGGGGTGGCTTTAGATCCTTTAGCAACGGGTTTGCTGCCCTGTTGCTGGGTGGATGTGGCCATGGTGGGTTTAGCCTAGTCAGCTGCCTACACCATGGTGGTCAGGGGGGCTTTTTCATCCTTCCCCAGTTTTGGAGGCTTTCCTCAAGCCTCCAGGTGGGCGAAAACAGCTTCCCCTGGGGTTTGTAGGCCCTCCGGAGGCTGGAAACAGGCCCATTTTGGAACTTCCGAAACCTCCAGTAGGCTCTTTGTTTGCCCTCCCAAACCCTCCGCGCAGCCGTTGTACTTACCTAGAATGATGAATGGCTGCGTGGGGACTCCTGGGAGGGGCAGAGCAGGGTGGGTGTGGCCAGCCAGGGGTGGAATTTGGGGGTTTGCCGAACCCCGGCAATCCTTGGAGGATCGCTCAACCCTGCCGAACCCCCAAGAGCCCATCCCTGGGTATAACTTCTCATCATTCTTTCTGTAATGGGTTAGGCAAAGGAATACTTTTTTTTTCAAGATGAAAACATTTAAATGTTTAATATGTTTATGAAGTGAACAAGTAACTCTTCCACCTTCTCTGCTGCAACAGATTTCCTTTCTGCACAATAAGGATGTTAGTTGCTTACAGTACGTTAATGATATCAAACAATTCTTCAAGGACTTTCATAATTCTTTAAGATCTTATACAGACACCTTTCAGAACAACTTTCTCATTTGTCACCAAAAAAAAAAATAAATTAAAAAATTGCAGTAATGCACTTTTGCAACCACAGCAAACAGAACTGGTAGGTTTTAGGAAGCAGGTCTACAATGTTTCAGACCTGTTATTTGAAACATTTAACATTAGCGATGTTTGGTATGAAATGATTCTCATGGTATGAGATGCATTTTTCTCTGCTACTGTGCATTTTAATTTTTGCGTTGTTGTAATGGTTTTATTTTGAATTTTGTTCACTGCCTAGAGTCACTTGTTTAATAGAAGGAAAGAAAAGAAATAGTAGAAAAAGAATCTGTCAAGTGAAAAATATCCTGCAACTGAGATTTACAAATAAATTATAGAAAGCCTGAATTTCATATTTTTTTAAAAAATTACTCTCTTAAACCTTTAAAGTGCAACTTTTTACAATGTCATACTGAATGGCCAAAGAGGCTGAGTCTTGAGAAAGTCTTGGAACAGTTTTAAAACTGAGCCAATCTTTTTATGAGCACTATCTTCCTTGCTAATATTTTCATGCAGGTTTTTGTTTTAGCTCGCTTGAAAACTTTTGGCAAGCTACTGAGAGAAACAAAATATTTATTATATTTATTTATATATATTTATATAATATTTACATAATATTGATATAATATATTATATATATTATAATATATATACTGCTCAAAAAAATAAAGGGAACACAAACAGAAGACATCCGAGATCTGAATGAATGAAATAGCCTTATTAAATACTTTGTTCTTTACATACAGTAGTTTATACACTGTTCAAACACCTAAAGGGAACACAAAACTACTGTATGTAATGAACAAAGTATTTAATAAGGCTATTTCATTCATTCAGATCTCGGATGTCTTTCGCTTGTGTTTCCTTTATTTTTTTGAACAGTGTATATTATATATAATTAACTTATTGAACATTAAGCATAACATTAGCTACTCTCTTTTTTCCCCCTGTTTCATCCTGCTCAATTTTTGGTCTGGTTCATCTTCCTATTTTCACCACCAAATAATAATAATAAAAGACACCACCAAATAATAAAATAACAGTCTTGTTTTCCCATCTCTTCCATTGCTATGTAGTTTATAAAAAACAAAACAAAAAAAAAAGATTTTCTTGTTTTATTATTGTGAATGCTGCAGCTACTGAAAAATGGCAAATCCAATAGTGTGATATAACAAATTGGGAAAATGATGACAGAATTTCTATTTTGTGGCTATGAAAATCTGGATGACAACTAGCTCATAGATAAACTCTAGTGTTTGCTGTAACTTCTCCAGAAGTTTTTTTTTTTTTTAGTTCAGCTATGGAAGTCCTAAAGATTAATGAATGCCTCTGTTATATTGTTGAATAAGAATAATGATAATAAGATATACTGGTGGCTTATCAAATGTAGAGCACAATGTATCCTCCCAGCACCCCAGTCCTCCTTCCTTAATAATAGTATTTTTGCATGCTCAATAGGACTCAGGTTTTGGGTGCTTCTTTTCAGCAAATTTTAAAGTTGAGCCATGACACATATCAGAATACAGACATTACAAGACAGAAATTATATTCACCTTCCCCACATAAAGATGTAGGCCCAATTAGTTCATCACTGGGCCAAAGAATTAATTTGATAGCCCATAAAAACCTTATTGTGCAATGTGTTCACATTAAAAATGTGAGCTGAATATATATCCCTTCCATCTTCCAAAACAGATAAATACGTTAGTACCATGATGGTGAACCTATGGCACCCATGCTACAGGTGGCATGCAGAGCCATATCTGTGGGCACACAAACTTGCCCTAGCTCAGCTCCAGCACGCATGCACGCACTGGCCAGCTAATTTTGGGGCCTTCCTGGCCCACCGGAAGTTGGGAAATGGGCTTTTTCCAGCCTCTGGAGGTGGTCTGGGGAGTGGAGAAGGCCGTTTTTGCTCTCCCCAGGCTCCAAGAAATCCTCTGGAGCTTGAGGACGGTAAAAAACAGGCCTACCAGGCCCACCATGCCATCGTGTACCAAAAGCATGGCACGCAAGGGGGGGGGGTCATGCGCGTATGCACGGGATGGTGTGGCATATTGAATTATGGGTGTGGGCACACACACGCATGACACAAACACCCCACGCTCCCACTTTTGGCACGTGACGGCAAAAAGGTTAGCCATCACTGTTAGTACTTGGGGGCAGGATGTTTTCTATTTGAGAAACTGTTGATTCTTGGTAATATTCTGACCATTGCCTGTTTCCTAAGGCTGAGAGACAGTGACTGGCTCAGTCAAAAAGTGCAATAAAACATCTGTTAAAGTTTCGACTTCCCCTGCATTGAAGGATAAAAGAATATTAGGGTTTATTGAGAGTGAATGTGAATATTAAGGTAAGGTGATACTTCTCACTTCCTGAGAATTGTTAAAACAGTTAGATATCTGATCCAATGGAAAGGTTGCAAAAATCCACCAGGTAAAATGATAATTTTTAGTTTAGGGAATCCAATTAGTAGTCACAATTAAATATTCTTTGTCTAAAAGTTTGGCTTTTTCCAAAAGTGGAGATAATAAGCATTGGGTAAAAATCTATATTAAGCATGTTGGAAAGATAATTGTCTAAGAAAGTAAGAGATGATAATCCTACTGTGAAGAAATTTAGTTGAAGCCACTACATGATCAATAGAAGTCAAAATCTTGCTTCAACCTTGATCAGTTTTGCTTTCACTTGCTGTAATGCATTTGATACAAATGGAAACATTGCCTGCAAGAATTTTAATTGGATTATTTCTAATTTAATAAAACCATTGTAAGAATAGACCAGAGAATTGTACAGGAATTGATCTATCTTTAACCTCAGAAACTGTGATGCCACTTGGATATATTACCCTTATTCTGGAAAAATTGGGAATAGTTCCTGCATTTTTTTTATTATTATTATTATTTTGTTGGGCAATGTCCATAACACAAACTTTTTGGGTCCCTCCAATATTTTGTTGCATGGAAAGTCATTCCTAAATTATTGTCATGCTCGAATTAAAACTGTCTTACCTAGTTGCCATTTATAATTCAAAGTCCTTAAGGCTCTTTTCATTCCTACAAGTATTTAGATGCACTGTGTCATAGCCATAGAGTAGGGTAAGGTTTTTAGTGATATGTTCCATTGGGTTAGTTCTTGCACAATTCTTACTGCATTTTTCTTGCCTCAAAATGGCAGACAATAGAACTTATTTCCAGCGTTTGTGGTTGGAGGATATTTGAATTTTAAAAAAAAAAGTTTGCAAAAGGGAACAATTATGTCATTTAAAAAATTAAAACCAAAGAATCTGGATAACATTATTATTAAGTAGTGACAGATACCTACAAAAAAATATTGTCACAAAATGTATGCCTTTGAGTCAGTTTGATTCCTGGCAACTGCTTGGACAAGTCCTTGTAATTCTCTTGGCAAGATTTTTCAGAAGTCACTTGCTATTCCCTGTTTCTTAGGGTGGAATTGGAGTGACTGGCTAAAGGTCACCAAGTCGGCTTCACCATTAATGCAGCACTAGAATTCACAGTCTCCCAGTTTCTAGACTGATATCTTAATCACTACACCACATTAGCTCTTTACAGAATGAAGCTGTACATATTTTTAAATCCCTAATTATAATGGTTGCTGCTGACACAATCCATATATGCAGAAAGGATGTTGTTAGATATCTCTGTGGTACTTTCTTTTTGGTATGAGCAGCAAAGTATGATTAGATTGCTTCTGAATACAGATCTTCAAATGCTCACTGTAGTTTTTGAAAATAAGTGAGTTCAAAAGTCTCTTTGTATTTATTATCTTCTCCCTCAGTAGAATTTATTGCTTGTGGCTTAATGTTACTTATTTTATATGTTTCTTAACATTTACCTTGAATGTAAAACTACATTCTTAATGGTATCTTTTTCCTTTATGTTCCATTTGCATTACAAATTTCCCCTAGGAAATAAATGTTCTGTTACTAAACAGCTGCCCATAACTCAGTGTTTCTCAATCTAGGCAAATTTAAGAAAGGTATTTCAATTCCCAGAATTCCCCAGCCAGCATGAATTATGGCACTTGAAGTACACTTGAAGTACACACACCTTAAAGCTACCAAATTCTGTTTCAGGTCTTGATTTGAAGTTTTGATTCAATTATAATTCAGGGACGTGGTGGTCCCACGTTGAGCTTGTCGATCGAAAGGTCAGCAGTTCAGTGGTTCAAATCCCTAGTGCCACCTAATGGGGTAAACTCCCGTTACTTGTCCCAGCTTCTGCCAACCTAACAGTTCAAAAGCACATAAAAAATGCAAGTAGAAAAATAGGGACCACCTTTGGTGGGAAGGTAACAGCGTTTTGTGCTCCTTTGGCGTTTAGTCATGCTGGCCACATGACCACAGAGATGTCTTTGGACAGTGCTGGCTCTTCGGCTTTGAAATGGAGATGAGAACTGCCCCCTAGAGTCAGGAATGACTAGCACTTATGTGTGAGGGGAACCTTTACCTTTACATTCGGTGAAATTAGGAACAATTCACTGAAACCACTCCTTTTAATCCTTATGAAGACTGTTATTATTACAGTATTATTACAGTACGTTTTTTGCCCTTTTTAGGTCCAACCTGTTGTTCATGTCTCTTTTTCCCTACTTTATCCTATTTTGTCATAGAAAGAGAGATGCCAATTCTTCCAAGCTGAGTTCTATAGATGAAATATTTCCAGAAGGAGCACTCTATTACCTGCAGCTACAAAATAGTCTTGATCTATTAAGGAGGGACTGTCTTCACCCTCTTTCTCTGACACATAATATCTGTATTAAGTTGCCTCTTACTCCTCTGATATTCACCCTCTCCCTTGGGGAATCCACCTCCTCACTAAACGTCTATGGAGATTCTTAGTCATCCAGGTTGTCCCAAAGGTTCTTTTTCAAGAGGCCACTGGACTTTCTGTTTTTTCTTTGAAGAAGTTTTGTTTCCTCACCATCCGGTCACTGGAACATTGGAAGTTTTTAAGAAGACGTTGGATAACCATTTGTCTGAAGTGGTGTAGGGTTTCCTGCCTAAGCAGGGGGTCGGACTAGAAGACCTCCAAGGTCCCTTCCAACTCTGTTATTCTATTCAGTCATAGCTAAAGAAGCTTCTTGGGTGAAAAGCTAAATGTCTTAAAGAAAAACCAGAAAGTCCAGTTGCCTCTTGAAAAAATAAGAGTGTTTGGGACACCTCCTCACTACATTCCATCTCAGTTTTGTCACTTTTGCCTGTTAATCATTTTTAAAAAATGTTTCCTATCACTTTCCTAGGTAAACTGAATGGTCTTTTTGTGTTTGCTCTGATGTGGACATAGGAATAATGGGAGATGAAGTCCATACATCTTAATGCCACTAAGTTTGAGAAACTGCTCTAAATAATTCAAAGCCCAGAGGGCAGGGGTGGGTTCTACTTATCTGTACTACCGGTTTGCAACTGGATCACATGTGTGCCTTGCTTCTGTGCATGCACAGATCGCCAATGATGACATCCGGGGTGGTGGGTGAGGCCTCCCACCAGTTTTACTACCGGTTCTTGCAAACCGGTCCGAACTGGGGACAACCCACCACTGTTGAGGGGTGTCTATGGAAATTGTCATTTATCCAGGTCACGATTGATCCAAAGGTGCTTTTCTAACTGAAAAAGAAGTTCCGAACTTCTTCAGTTCAAAACTGAAGAAGCTTCTTGGATGATAAGTGAAATATTTTCAAGAAAAAAAACCCAAGAAAGTCCAATTGTTTCTTGGAAAAGCACCTTTGAGTCAGGACTTGGGACAAAGATATTTTTGTGCTAATTTGTTCCATGGTATTCCTTTAAGGCAGAATTTTGCAATATTATTGGGCTATAACCACCCATCAGTCCTAGCTAAGCATGTCCAATTATGAGCGATGAATTGAGTCATAATTCAGTGAGAGCTGGTTCTTAAGGTAGCAGTGAAATCTAGATAAGAGCAAATCTGAGAATTGGAAAATAACAGAATAGATAGAAACAGCCTAAGATTGGAGGGACCTGGGGAGGGGAGCAAACAGACTGTAACATAGAATAGGAAAGAAAATAAATAAATATTGTTTCTCTAGCAGATGCTAAAATTCTTTTCCTTATGGCTTCCTAAATTTCTTTAATAAATCTTGTAGACATATGTTCTTGGATATCTTTGGCTATGTTTTTCTAGTTATGCCTGAAACCTGACAGCAGCAACATATGGAAGGCCACTTATTTTCCATTCTTTGTCCAATATCTAAATGGCCCAATACAGAGCTGACATATATGGGCTACAAAAGTCTAGATTACCACTAGATGGCAGCAAAGTCCAGGTATTTTCTGAATCTCTTGGCTGCTAGTCTGTGGTCATTGGTAGTTTTGCAATCCAGTTATGAGGGCTGTAGCTCAGCACTACAGAACAGAACTATAAAATCACTTAGAAAATCATAATCAGGCAATTTGTGGAAAGCACTTGCCTTCGAGCCCTCTTACATCATCTCTCGACCACAAATCAGTGCTTGGTTTGTTTCAATGCTCGACATTTTCCTTGTGACATTCAACTAAAAATAAATGTAGTTCTTAAGAATCCATTTATTCATACTCATATTCTTTAAGGAGACCATTAACTAGGTTATATTTTCAAAGCAAGCCTTCTGTGTATCTCAAAGGCAGATTCCATGAAGTTCCTATTGAACAATACCTTTGCTTTGTTGCAAGAGAGAACATTAACTGTTACGTCTTGCATTCTCCTTAGGCAATAAGATTAAAAAAATCTGGGCTACATTATTGAAAAATGTATGGGCTCTGACTCTGAACATCTTATCTTTTTGCAGATAAAATCTTCAATGAAAGCTATATGGGGTCATTTTTATGGTGTCTTTTAAATTTGGGGAAAAAAATCTACCTGCTAGATCTTTTAGCCATTGCCTAAGTTATAGATTTAGGACTCCATTAATGTTATTTGCAGAATTTATTATACCGTATTTGTAGTGATAGTTACACATTTAAGCTAGATCCAATTTTAGAAGACACTGTTCCAAGCTGTTTTATGATCTTAAGTTACAATACTAACTTTATAGTCACAATGGTTTTCCCACTCAATGACCCAGAAATTGTGAGTGTTTTATTGACAACAAATGAAACCATAGCAGTCATATTTTATTCACCCTCCCCAATATGCACACAATGCCCCCTGGCTTTAAGACCAAATGCTTAGTGATCAATTAAATGCAGTGCTGGCACTTAACTTTCTGTTCAAGCCAGAAAACTCTCTTTTTTTCCCACAGATTATAAACAAACATGAACAAACTATTTGGGTTTATATGATATTATGGTTATAAAAGCTATCATTTTCAAACAGTAAATAGCAGCTTTATATTTGGCTCCAAGTGACAGAATATACATAAACAAAATTTGGCTATCATTGCAGGAAGCAGCCATAAGCCTCAGTTCTAGATTTGCTTAGATCTCAGTTTATTCCAGGAACACATTCTGTGTTGCTGCTCTCATTAAATTCTCTATTAATAAGGCTACATTCCAATTTGTGCTTAGTTGGCAACACATACAGATTGCCTGAACTTAACATAGATTGGAGGAAAATGCAATGTAAGCAAAATAAATAAATAAATAAATAAAATCATACGAATGTAATAGCAATCAGGCTACACATTAAAAATGACCAAGGCATTTTCATCCTTGAGAAGAAACAAAAGCCTCTAAGCATTTTTATTTCTTGTTTACATAAAATCTTAGAACCAACAGGGATGAAGGAAAATGCTGACATCTGTTATTTTCAGGGCGAGATAGCTTATATGATGGACTGAACACCAAATTCTACCCAATTTAAGCACGGTATGGGGCACACCTGGTACTTTCCTTAGGATACACTACAACTCAGCAAAAGATGCTAAAAATAACCCATAGCTGACTGGTCCTTGAGAGTGACAGAAATAGCAATTTGGCAGCAATTTGGCAGCAATTTGTAATGCATAATGTTAGGGAAATATATAATTTTCATGTATATAAGCTCCATTGCTTACAATGTAAGCTCCATTGCTTATAATCTTCTCTCCATTGCTTAAAATCTTCTCTCTACATGCCCTTCCTTGATTTTAAGCAGGCCTTTGATTCAATATCCAGGAGCACCCTATGGGACAAATTAGAATTCACTACAATTGATAAACGTCTCCTTTTCTTCATACAAAAACTGTATGCCAAATCCACCTTGAAAGTGAGTACCCTTGAGTAATCCTCAACCCTTGAGGATTGAGTACCCATCCACCCTTGAGTAATCCTCAAGGGACTTTAACTGGCCCAGTAAGAGTTCAAAAAAGGGTACGGCAAGGCTGCATCCTGTACCCCTCCCTTTTTAACTTCTATATTAACCCCCTGATTGATCTCTTACAGAACCATGACCTACATCCCCCTAACATAGCACAACACAAAATCCCAATTCTCCTTTATGCCGACGATACTGCTATTATTTCACAAATGCCCATAGGACTGAAGAGAGCAATTAGGGCAACACTTGGCTTCTGTAGACAGAACAAGTTGGTCCTTAACTTTGATAAATCAAAAATTTTAGTTTTTGCTAAAAGATCCAGACAATACCCTTGGAAAATTGAAGAATACAGATTGGAACAGGTTAGGACATTTAGATATCATGGGGTGGTCTTCCAATCGCAAGGGACATGGAAGGCACACCTGGAGCAAACATTGCAAGCAGCCAATAGGTCCTCAAATGCAATTAAACACTTTTATACAGGCAGATGTCAGTTAGTACCTGCTGCCTTAAAACTTCTTGAGGCCGAAACATTGGCGCAAATTCTTTATGGGGCACAAACAGGAATTCTTGCAAAGAAAAACTTGCTAGAAACTATACAAACCAAATTCCTGCGAACCATCTTAGCTGCACCCGAAGGAACTCCAAATGCCCAGTTAAGAACTGAGACAGACATGTCTCGAATTCAGGTAAGAGCCTGGAAGATGATGATCATTTATTGGCTGAAAATTCATTTCTTTCCAGAGAGACTGTTCCCGCTAGTGCTGACTGACAACTTCCCCTCCCCTTGGAAACAGGCGATAGATCACAAGCTGGGCTCTTGTGGGCTCTCATTGGTATTCTTAATGTCCCTCGGCTTTGACAAAGCAAAGCAAGTGGTAATTGATAGAATGAAGGACATGGAGTTCCAAGAAGAACTAAATAGGTTGCCTCTCTACAGTAGGGAGAGAATCAAGTAGGGTATATGAGAATCAGCAGGAAATAATAATAATAATAATAATAATAATAATAATAATAATAATAATAATAATAATAACAACAACAACAACAACAACAACAATAATGATGATGATGTCCCAGTTGTAATTGGAGCCCTTGGAGCAATACCCAAAGGGCTACCTTGCTATTTAGAATTTCTAAATTTACCGGACTTGAACATTTTGACTCTACAAAAAACCACCTTACTCGGAACAGCTTACATCCTCCGACGATACCTTAACAGTTCCTAGGTGCTTGGTTAGGACTCGAGCTGCTGAGCTATTAACCAGCCTCAAAGGCTGTGAATCTCACTACAGATTAACCAATAATAATAATAATTTTATTTCTATACCGCCCTTCTCCCAAAGGACTCAGGGCGGCATACAGCCTATTAAAAGCACAAAGACAAACATGAATTAAAAATAATTAAAATTATTAAATTATTAAAATGATCTGATCTTCCGAAAACAAAGAATAGCTTTCTTCAGAGCCAGATTTAATATTCTTCCCTCGGCACTTCTCCAGGGTAGGTACAAGAGAACACCAATAGCAGAATGGCTATGCATATGTGGAAAGGGAGAAGTCAAAGTTATCTCACATGTTTTATTGTACTGTGTATGTACAATGTGTATGTAGGTCAATATACATTCTCCCCTTACTAGAGAGATTGCCAGGGAGGACAGATGACTTTTACGTAGGCTTTCTCCTCCAAGACTCTAATCTGGCTACCACGCATGCAGTGGCAAAATTCTGTGTCGCTGCAATGTCCACAAGAAAAAAATTGGTTACCGAATTATAATATCAACTGGTGCCAATTTTTAGAGATCTATAACAATACATTTACCCACATACTTACACATATGTAAATTAGGTTTGAGATCATGTATTTTTATAACAGAGATGTTCTTCAAGCTTAATGTCAGAATTAATTTTAATTTATCGTATGTCTATTGCTGGTAGATGACCGTAATAAAGTTTTATTCATTCAAACTACCAATTGGGATTTTGCAGTGCACTGTCACTCCATATGTTGGATATTCAACTCTGTTCCCTCCATAACAATCAGAGGGAAGATCATTAGAATTAAAACTCTAGCCTGGACTTTATAATGAACTGGAAGTAGGAAAATGGGTGCATTCAGACAAACAGAAATGCTATAATTTAGCTGATCGAGATTCAGCTCCCAGAGAGCTCAAGATATTTTTGGAAAACGTATTATTTCTTCTAAAGAATCAGGTTTTCAGGATGGAGGAGCTAATGGGATATGATCAAAATTGCTTCTGCAGATGGTTGTTTGGGAAATATACATTAGGTCTTAGCCACCAGAGCATTGCCAACCTCTATCTAGACAGCTGCACATAGAATGCCCTGCAGTCATATTTGCAAAGCCTTAAAAATAGAGAATTAGAAATGGGGAACGCTAAAGACAAAAAATTTAAAAAAATGATTTCTAAACAAAGCAAAACTCAAGAGAATATCATTCGATACATTTAATGGTTATTTAAGAAGTTTAGCTGACTTTTTTTTTTTTTAGCAAAAAAGCATTTTATAATTTGGATGCCTTATAATTTGGCTGTAGATGGATTTATTTCAGACCAGCTTTTCTTTTACTAGGACGGTATGATGGCTCAGCAGTTAAGATGCTCAGCTTATTAGCTGGAAAGCTGGCAGTCTAAGTTCGAGAGCTGAGTGCTGTGCAATGGGGTGAGTTTCTGTCCTCACCCCAGTTCCTGCCCACCTAACAGTTTGAAATAATGCCAATATGAGTAGATAAATAGATACCATTTCAGTGAGAAGGTAACAGGGTTCTGTGATGTCATGCTGGCCACAGAAATGTCTTCAGACAGCACTGGCTCAATGGCCATGAAATGGAGATGAGCACTGCACCTAGAGTCAGCAATGACTAGCTGAGTAAAATTTGCCTGGACTCCTTTACTGTTCTGGCCCAGCTCCCAAACCTTCTGTAGTTAATCAATGATTCCTTTATTAGGAGCACCAGCAGACCGACAAAAAGTCTCTCTCTCACACACATTGCAGACTAACAAGTCTGTCTGGCAGGGAGATGAATAGTTGTCTGCCACACCTATTCATCCCCGTCCCCTGATTTTCATCCCCAGAACTAGGGTGGGGCTTCGCTAACAGCAGTTGCTCTTCCGTCCCAAGGATTGGCTCATAGATTTCCACTGCTCTTCTCTCCTCTGCCTTTTGCACATCAGCGCATCAGGCACTGGACCCAGCTGTTCCTCCTCTTCCTCATCAGCTACCTCCAGACCTGGGGGCTGTTGACTCTCCATTTGAGGGATGATGGATGACCCAGGCTCCGCCTCTGTCTTTATCTCTGACAGCTCCATTCCCTCTTCCCCCTTAGAACTTCCCCCTTAGGTTACCTTGATGCTGGCCCTGACTCCTATGCCACCTCCTCATCTGATTCAGCTGCTGGAGGGGCTGCCGGCCAACAGGCCACATTTACCTTTTTATTAACTAATGAAAAATTCTTGCATCTCTATGTGTCTGACAATCATTATTTTCCTCTGTTGGTATTTATCACAATTGAGCCTATGTCTTAATTGATGCTGTTTTGCTTTTTAAGATATTGTCCCACTTCAGTGGAGGAGCAAAAAAAAAAAAAAAAAAAAGCTCTTCAAGTAAATAGCGTTAAAATGAATAAATACAAATGTTTATACTATTAGAGGGTAGAAGGGAACAAACAATAAACTGCAGAAGTCATTTATTTCAGCAATACTTCATTTACAACAAAATTTATATACAGGTAATCCTCAACTTGATTACTAACTTTCATTTAGTAATCATCTGAAGTTACAACAGCACTGAAAATGTGACTTATAATCATTTTTCACACTTATGATTGTTGCAACATCCCCACGGTCCTGAGATCAAAATTGAGATGTTTGGCAACTGATTCATATTTATGATAGTTGCAGTGTCCTGGGGTCATAAGATTCCCTTTTGTGACCTTCTGACAAGCAAAGTCAATGGGGAAACAGGTTCATTTTACAACAGTGTTACTAACTCAACAACTATAGTAATTCACTTAGCAACTGTGGCAAGAAAGGTTGTAGAATGAGGCAAAATTCTACAACCTACAAAAGTCAGCTCTCTATGAGGCAACATAGAGAGCTGACTGCATTAATTGTCTTGTTTAGCAACAGAAATTTTGGGTTCAATTGTGGTCATAAGTCAAAGATTACCTACATCGCTGATGACAACATAGAGTTAACTTAACTATACATTACTATAGTTAAGTTAACTATACTGTCAATGGTGCACCTGAATACCTTTACTTAAAGAAATAACAGCTTTTCCATGGGTGAATTTGAAGCTCTCCTGGAATCCTAATGATTTTATTTAGCACAGATTGCTCCAAATTGATAAGATCCTTCTTAATATTTTGGGATCCCTATAATATTGGGTGTCTCTCTTTGGTGGGAATATTTCTTGGCGATATTGAATTCATTCAAATTTAAAACATGTAATTTAAGATAGGGTTTTGACAGGTAGATTTGATTACTTTTTTACTTGATTGAAAAGTGAACTGGATATATTTGTGTGGCTGTTTCTGTTTTATCATTTTTCTCTCTGAGGACATTCTTTATATTGGGCTGCAGTTCCACCTACTCTAACTTTTATGAAATAATGATGAGTATTTTTGATCTGCGTGGATAAGATTCCAATACATCAACTTGCTATTCTTCTGTTTGCCTGTCAACCCTGTGATATACAACTTTAAGATTAACTTATGCCCAAACTGCATTAGGTGAAAAATGGTTTGCCTTATATGAATTTGGCTGCTCTCTTACATTCTTTTGAACACTATTCCATAAGCTTGACAGACTTGTTAGCAATCCAAACCTATTTTTTTTAAAAAAATTGCAGTGACTATACTTCTAGAGTAATAAGTCACATTGTACTTTTGATTTTTTTTTTGCCCCAAAAAACCACCCAGATCTGCTCCTTTTGATTAATGAATCATAGCTGAACCAGAATGGGAATGCATTTTGGGCTATACTCATCCATTTTTAACCGAGGGTTCTTATTAATCAACTAGCACATTAATACCTAGAGTTAATTATCTGCATCTTCTGAGTTGTTGGAAGCCATTTCTTTCTTTTTATTTATTTTTATTAATAACACAGTAAATGCCATTTAACAATTCATATGCAGAAATTACAATTAGAACAATTTAAACTTGCTAGAAAAGATGGATATCATTCTGTAAAGCTGCATTAGAATTAATAACAAAGACTGAGTTTTGAATACTTAACATATCTCTGCCATGTTTAAAATGAGGCAACATAGAGAGCTGACTGCGTGGAATAGTAGCTATATATAAACAGCCTTTCTAAGATTCCTAAAGGCCCAGGGACAGAATATCCATTTGATACACAGAATTACAGTTTTCTTCATTGTCTCTTCCATCAAAATAGATTAGGTCTTCCACTGTAACTTATCCATTGAAGTCATCAGTCCAACAACCCAAAACTCAGGGTCACAAATGTGAGATGTGTATAAACCAAATAAACGAATAAATAAGTAAATGAGCAAACAAAAGTGAAATGAAAAATGATTTCCTAATTCTTTTATTGTTAGGCATGGCAGTTTCTTAGAGAGTGATGAGGCATTCCTCATTAAGGAATCTGTCAAAACACAGAAGAATAAGTAAGGAGGTAATTTGTTTTAGGTAGCATTAAATTTTGTTTTGGTGTGTGAAAGGAAATTTGACGAATTAATTACTGAACCCCTTCCTAATTGTATTTTCTTAGAATGAATGCTTTTGATACACATGCAACATTGCAAGTAAAGATTAATTATCAAAACTCAGTAAGACAGAACATCTCCAAAAATTCTGTTCCAAGTTTCAGTTCTTGATTTGAAGTTTTGGGTCAATTATAATTCAATGAAATCAGGAATGATTCCTTGAAATCACCCATTTGAAATATTATGTAGATTGTTGCCATTGCAGTATTTTTTTGTGACCTTTTTAATGTCCAGCCTGTGGTTCATGTACCTTTTTCTCTAATTTTCTCTGTTTTATCTTGTTTCATCTATTAATAGTCTTGGTGTTTTTTTTAAAAAAAATAGTGTCGGCTAGTTACAATTTTGCTAACTAAGCTGAATGATGCGCACGCGTGTATGTATTTGCTCTGATGTGGATATAGGGATTTAACTGGGAGTATGCTAGATGAATGGAAATTAGCTATAGTAATTTTCCTAAAGATATCATTCCTGGGACATTAAAAGGGAAAAACACATTTGATGTTGAACAAAAAATTGCTCAAGTGGAGGCTAGCTTCCCACCAGCAAGATCTAGCTTGAGGACAATTTTATCTATCTATCTGTCTGTCTATCTTAGACTGCCCATCTTTAGGCAGTTTACAATCAATAAAAACAGCAAGTTAAAAATATTACAACATTACAACAACAAATGTTAACGCTAAAATTGAAGTTAAAATGACAGGAAAAAAGAAAGAAGGATGTACAAGGGAGGAGATGGGGTCCACCAACCACCTCCAAAATGATACATCCCTTGGTCAGTGTAATTCATACTGGGCCTCTTAAAATGATAGGTAGATTCACATTATGTTGGAGCAAACAGGAAATGCAGGTCAGTTTGAATCAAAGAAATAGAATAACAGAATAATAAAGTTGGAAAGGACTTGACATCTTCTAGTCCAACCCCCTGTTCAAGCAGGAAACCCTACACCACTTCAGACAAATGGTTGTCCAATCTCTTCTTAAAAACTTCCAGTGTTGGAGCATTCACAACTTCTGGAGGCAAGTTGTTCCACTAATTAGTTGTTCTAACTCTCAGGAAATATCTCCTTAGTTCTAGGTTGCTTCTCTTCTTGATTAGTTTCCATCCATTGCTTCTTGTCCTGCCTTCAGATGCTTTGGAAAATAGATTGACTCCCTCTTCTTTGTGGCAGTCCCTGAGATATTGGAACACTCCTGTCATGTCGTCCCTAAATCCTTCTTTTCATTAATCTAAACATACCCAATTCCTGCAACTGTTATTCATACGTTTTAGCTTCCAGTACCCTTATCATCTTTGTTGCTCCTCTCTGCATTGTTTCTAGAGGTTTCAATATCTTTTTTTTTTTTTTTTGATATTCTAGACAAAATCAGGTGTTTACCAGATTTTTACCAGACATGGAACCTATAGAACAAACAAGAGGTTTTGACTATTTATACAATTTTCAAACTATATACAATGACTATTAGATTGAAACATTTATGTGAATGTTAGTATGTTTTGTTCAGTTCTTTTTAAGATATTCAGCTATGAAAATCCTCAGTTAAATTTCTTATTTAAAGAATTTATATGAATAATGTTGGTAAAGTAATAGCAAAGATAACACTTCGAGAATACAAGAGAATAAGTAATACCTTTTTAGGCTTAAAAATAGCAAGACTAATCCAAATTACCATCTTGATTAGTTGTTCTGCATACAGATTGTCAAGTATCAGGTGGACCAAAAAAGCTTTGTCTTTAACAAAGGCTTTATCTTCTACAAAGTGTGTTTTTTCTTCTTCTCTTGTCTATAACATTTTGCTGAAGTTCTACAGAAAAGATTATTTAAAAGCTCTTCTGTTATTTTAGATGTACTTAGGCTGCTTCTGAATCAAGGAAAGTTTTGCCAGATCCTTACTATATTGGATTCAGTCTGCTTTTTTTTTAAAAAAAAAAACAGTTTCACTAACAATTACAAAGAAAAATGTAGCTCTGTTAAAATGCTTATATTTCAGTTTTGGTCAGGTTTGAATTATGCCTTTGAATCAGCCTTAACTCTGAAGAATGCCTGAAGCTTTTTTGACAAGATTTTTGGAAATGGTTTGCCTTTTCCTTGTTCTTAACGGTAAGAGAGAATGACTGGTCCATAGTAGTCCAGTTGGTTTCATGGTTAAGCAAGGACTAAAGTTATACTCTCCTGGTTTCTAGCTTAATATTTTAGCCTCTACACCAAAACAGCAAGCATATAATTTAGTTTTTTGCTTGCTTGCTTACTTACTTATTTACTTACTTAGCATGATAGTACCAGCTAGAAAAACAAGAAAAGTCAGTCATCCTGGCTATCTCAATTTTTTTCCCAACATTAATAAATAACTACTTCTTATAAAAAGTCATAAAGAAATTATTTCTAAAGACCTAGGAAGGTATATTGAACTTCAAAGTTTCATTGAGGTTCAAAATTAAGTTTTACCAATGAAGCCAGGAAATAAATTATTCATGAAATACCATAAACATGAATAATTCAAGAAGTGCCTTTAATTAGGTGCTTTAAAAAGTCAGCAACAGTGTATCAGGACTTTAATGATTGAAGATCAGATCTGATGTTGAAAACAAAGAACTTTTGCTGGCAGTCAAATTACCTGGTAATTATTACCAAAGTTATTGCTATTGAACCACTATCAATACTGTTTATGCCTCAGACACATTTTGCATTATGATGAATTGTACATATGAAATACCACAGAAGTAGAATTGCAACAATGAGATTTTTAATGACAATGCAGTGGCATTTGTAAACTATATTATTAGAGTTGGAGGGAGGAGGGAGAGAAAAGATATATGAATATTTTCATTACAGTGAAAAGCCATGCTAAGTATCATTCCAGAATATCCATTCTTTGTTCCTGCTGCTGCTTTCCTTCACAGTTTTTCTTTCTTAAAAAAACTTCAGATAGGTTTTTTTCCTACCCTATTTTTAGCACATATGTAGTTCTATTTTTCTTTATCAATTTATAAAGATTACTTTAAGATACATATTTATTAAGGCACCAGGTTAGAAAGCAAGAGACCATGAATTCAAGTCCTGCCTTAGCTATGAAAGCCAGTTGCTTGACTTCAGGCCAATCACTCTCTCTCAACCCATTTCACCTCATAGAGTTGCTAGTTGTGGGGAAAATAGGACGAGGAAATAATATTAGGTATATTCATCACCTTGAATTATTTATAAAAGTAGTAAAGGTGGAATATAAACAAATAAAAACATTCATAAAGTGATAAAAACAACATATTTTTTACTTCAGTTTAAGAAAACTGGATTGCCAAATTTAATAAATCCCCAGTCAGTCTTTCTTTACTGAACTTATATTCATGTGGGGTACCTTTCTCAATAAGATGTATGACATTGCAAATAAATCCCCTAAAATAACAGCCTATACCTGTATGCATGTATGTCCTTCAGGGGTATCTTTAAAAAATGCTCGGATAGTAGTCACAACGGTGCATTTAATGCCCACTCCTTTTTTACGCTAATTATGTGATATGTTAATTATGTAATTATGTGTCTATAAAGGGGATGAGGTTTCAATTGTGGCTGCCATTTGACTTTTTTGACCTTTACTCTGATTTCTTTCCAAAGATGGCAAGAGAATATAATATGCATCATAAAATATTTTCTATGCCCCCCTTTTTGCTTCCCAGCTGCCTAGCTGGAACCTTAGAGCAAAGCGTTAAATGTGGTGTAGGATTTCTTGTCTAAGCAGGGGGTTGGACTAGAAGACCTCCAAGGTCCCTTCCAACTCTGTTATTCTGTTTTCAAATAATGAAATCATTATGATTGTAAGGTTTTAATCCCTTCTCTTAAAGAGATTAAAACCATAGCCACTATTGTTGAAGAATTACTCTATCCCAGCCAATCAGCAAAAAATGTATTCCACCAAAGAGTAGCCAGGCCATCCTTAAACTTTCTTTGTGAATAAGAATTGTGCTGAATGTAATCCAGGGCAAAAAATTAGCTGCAAAAGAGGACTTGATCTGACAGATGCTAAAGGCAGATTCATTTGTCAGGTGCAGTCAGAACAGTAGGCATAGTCAGCCTTGTTAATATGGTAAGTGCACTATGAACATTAATTGTTTTATAAATATTTTAAGTATAGCAGAGTCTGCTTACCCCACTATAACATAGTAATGTTATTTGACAACTCCTGAAGCTCTCAGGCTAATTGTTCGGTTTCTGGATTCTGACCATCTGTTAGCCTGGTAGATGTGCCATCTTTTTGCCATTGCTTAGTGTAAGAGCGGATAATCTGTGGAAGATTTTTGATAGAACTTAAGAACAGCCCATCTGGATCTGGAACAAGGCCCATCTTAGCTCAGCATTTTGTTTCTCTCAAGGACAGCGAATGCCTCTGGAGTAATCACAAGCAAGAGATGGAGATATACCTCTCCAGGCACTGTTAATCTAAAACTGGAGGCGTACTGCCTCAAGCTGAAAGAAACAGTGAAGCTTCAAGTTTAATTGCCCTTGATAGATCTGACTTCCATGAAATTGTCCGATCCCCATTACCATATCTTGCATTAATGAATTTCATAGGTTAATCATCCATTGTGCAAAGAATTTGTTAGTTCTTTTGTTCCTTCTAGGTCTCTGTCCACAACTTTGACAAAAAAAAATTCCCTGTTCTCATGATATTAAAAGTTGGAGTTACATATTTAAATGGGTCAGCTGTGGATTCAGGAAAGACAAAAGGAAACATTTTTCTACATAATATGTAAGGAGTTCTTAAAAGCCCATCTCACGAAAAGAAGAACCAGACCCTGTGCTCCCAAACTATAGAAAGCCATGGAGATGACCTTGAAGGGAATACAGAAAAAAGGACAGTAGCATTCCTTTCTTTACATTGACTATTCTTTTTCAATGTATATATCACCATCACTATTATTTTTTTTTGTTTCACTCTTTATTTATTTATTTTTTGTTATTAATTAAAAATATTAAAAAGGAAGACATTTCCCTGACTCAATAGGAAGTAAGGAGTCTTGTTTTGCAAATAAGCATTCATTTTTCTCTAGCAATTTCCTGATCAGGCCAAAGCAAAGATGTTGAGTCACACATGGTTCCTGTGCTGTATCAGCAGACTCACTGAGTGCTCATACTGCGTGCTGGTGCATGCTCAAACTGAAAGGTGTGCTTACGTGCAAACATGCATGGACATGCACAAACATGTGCATGCATGGACATGCACATGTGTATGCATAGACATGCATGCATGCGCAGCCGAGACCTGAAACCGGCTGGCTGGCAGGAGACAAGGCATCCCAACACCCACAGTGCAGCAAGAGGTAAGATCTTTTTCTTTCATGAGCTTCTGTTTCATTGTTTGCAGGAAACAGAAGCTCATGAAAGAAATGCCACGGAGATCTGACCAGGGGCGACAGCACAAATGCCAGCAGAGAGGGCTCTGTGTGCCACCTTTGGCAGACGTGCCATAGGTTCATCATCATGGGACTAGAAGAACTTTTTCTGGTCTGTCACCTTTTGTGAATATCACTATCTGAGCTTCAAAAGAGAGTGAGGCACAGGAGTGTTTGTCAATGCAAAAAGATAGCAAGCACAACTAAGGTTACTCAGGAGTAACTTACTGAAAGAAAAAGCTAAAGCTGGTTAGAGTCAGCTGCTGGTTAGAGCCAGCTGTGGAATAGAAGCAGCTGGTTAGAGCCAGCTGCTCCTATTCTGTGGAGTCCTCTGTGACTTAGTGAAGTCCTTGTCTTAAAACATACAGACCTTCCACAGAATTTGATTTGATTTGGCTTTGGACTCCCATTGGTCTCTTCCTTTAGAAGTTGTCTTCTCGGTGCCTCTGTGTTCGTTTGTGAAGCTTGGATTAAATTTACTATCTGAGATAAGCCTGACAAATTTACTATAACCTTAAACTAAATAAGCATAGTCGCTCCTGAGGCTAGAACATTATAAGAAGGATAAGTCTGTCATTAGATATTGATCATTGTAGCTGCATTAAATCACAGCATTCACAGCCAGTATACCCCCAATTAAAAGAGTCCGCAAAGAGAGGATTTTTGACTTCCTTCATCCGTTTATGGATTTTATGATTAGAGTAAACTCTCTCTCTCTCTCTCTCTCTCTCTCTCTCTCTCTCTCTCTCTCTCTCTCTCTCTCTCTCTCTCTCTCTCTCTGTGTGTGTGTGTGTGTGTCTACATGTATATGTATATACATATGTATATGTATATACATATGTATATGTATACATATGTATACATACTCCACCCAATCAGAACACAGCCAAGCTCCCACCCAATCAGCTCACACCCTGTTGTGGCCCCGTCCTCTGAGCCTATCCCATTGAAGGAAGGAAGCTCTGAGCAGGAGGAAGAGGAGCCAGCCAGATCTCCCAGCCCCCCCCCCTCTGGCACCGTCTCAGGTGCCAGCTGAAAGAGAGCCAAGTAGTGGGGAAACAGGTGTCTCAGATGAGAGTGAGGGAGAGACGTCATTCCTGGACGCACGCCAAAGAAGGCGAGAGAAAAGATTACTGCAGCTGCGACGTATGAGGAAATAGATCTGAGTCACTGGATTGGAGTCACATGATCAATGAGTCACTGGACCACTGGACCACACCCACTGGACCACATCTATATAAGACAGGACGGTGGGTTTGTGATGAACAAAGCAAAACAAACATAGCAACCTCGTAGTCTTGGAAGCTAGATGAACGGCAAAGCTACGTAGGTGATTTTCTTGTTTGTGTAACCTAATAAAGTCCTTGGCAGACGGTGTGCATATCGCTGCCAAGGTTGAGATAAGAACTGTGGAGTGTGCCAAGTGATTCTTAACCCTCGGCTGGCTGTGTTTTTGTGGGTCTCTGAAGGGGGAGGACAGATCACACCCCCACTAGCAGTTAAAAGGAAGAGACAGCTGCGATCTCACATTGCTCCTGGAAACACGAAGCTGAGAACACCAGCCTGAAGATGACGAATAAGACTTCGTTGAAGCGTCACCAAGACACTTCCAATTTTACGCGGGAGAAGACCCAAATAACCAAAGACATACATACATACATACATACATACATACATACATACATACATACATACATATATATATTTACTGAGGTAGACAAATATTTTAAATAAAATAAACAGCATCTTTTGGAAGCAAGATCTTAGAATAAGTATAAATTTGCACCAGGACAAAAGGGACTTCTTATTGTATAATGTTGCTCAGGAATACCAACAGCACTTAGTACTTGGACTTATATATCGTGTCACAGGGCTTTATAGCCCCCTCTAAGCAGTTTACAGAGTCAGCATGTTGCCCCAACAGTCTGGGTTCTAATTTTACTGCCCTTGGAAGAATGGAAACCTGAGTCAACCTTGAGCCGACGAGGATCAAATTCCTGACTTAGCCTGCAATACTGCATTCTAACCACTGCACCATCACAGCTCCCATCATTTTGAAATATAAATTTTATGGGTCCATATCATTTAGGCTTGATGAGATGGACATTTGCATACATATCATCATTTAATGCATATTCCTGGGTGCAAAATATGAAGCAGGTAATCTTTCTGAATATCCGGCAAAGTAAATGTCTATGAGACATGTTTTAAAACGCTTGCCAAAGGTTCTGAGAAAAGTATAGTTTGTCAAGTAAAATATTATTGGAAGATTTTACTGCATAGCACATTTTCTGATTTATTATGTGTCATTGAACCAAAGACTGGCATTAGTAACATGCAAGGCCTTATACATCCCTTCCTTTGTGGAAAGAACACTCTATTCAATGTCCTTTTTTTATTACTGAAGTGTTTCAATGAGACTGTCAATGGATTATTAGATATGGGGGCTTTTTGTATTTTGAGTATAATTTAGAAGTGCTCTGGATCTTTTATGAGCACAATACGTCTTGGTTTCTTTTTAAAGAAATCCAGCCCAGTTCAGGTTTATGGATCAACCTGAAAAAAAGATGTTACTGCTGAAAGACTTTCACGCATTAAAGGTAAGATAACTTTTGTAACAACAGCACCCTTTGCTTCTGCTTTCATGGAACCTGGATAAAAGTCAGAGCCCATAAACATATAACAGAGACAGGTGAGGAACTCACCCCATTCAGAGTAATTACCAATTGTTATGGAAGAAAAAAGGTTCCAGTCATTGTTTCTTGTTTCTTAATTGACACATGATAGCTCAGCGATGAAAGATGCTATGCTTGTCAGCTGATAGTCTGGGGTTCGAGATCCAAGTTCCATGTAAAGTGATAAGCTCCCATTCCTTACATTTCTTACAATTTTAGTCCTATGTAAATATTTATTTATTTATTTATTGGTTCAATTTATATGCTGCCCTTCTCCGGAGATTCAGGGCGGCTTAAAATGCGTTAAGCAATAGTCTTCATACTTTTGTATATACCTGCTTAGTTGGGCTTTTGGGCCCCCCTAAGTGGTGTTCTTTTTTATACAAAGTCAGTTTATTGCCCCCACAGTCCGGGTCCTCATTTTACATACCTCGAAAGGATGGAAGGCTGAGTCAACCTTGAGCCTGGTGAGATTCGAACTTGCAGTAATTGCAGGCAGCTGGTGTTACTTAGCAGTACTTTAATCTGCTGCGCCACCAAGGTGCATATTAATATTATAATTAAATATTAAATTGTCTTTACTGCTTGACTCCAAAACTACTTTTGTGCAAATCAGTGCATATCACCCTTAGTAAAATCCACCTTGAAGACCTGCTGAATCAATTAACAAATCAATTATGTGACCCATTATATGTAGATATTCTCTCTCTCTCTCCCTCCCTCCCTCCCTCCCACCCCCTCTCTCCATGTGTGTGTGTGTGTGTGTGTGTGTGTGTGTGTGTTGTGATAGATAGTCTTTTGGGTTCAAAAAAGATATGCTTTTGTGCATTTCACCTGTGAACATTGGACATGGCTCTGCAGTCCCAATCTGCAATTATAAAGTTTGAATATCTGTTTAATTCACTGAGATAATTGCAGCTATTATAATATAAACCAGAATTATTCAACGTGGGACTATTTTGTGATAGATTCCAGATTTGTTTACCATTACAATGCAGAGAGAGAGAGAGAGAGAGAGAGAGAGAGAGAGAGAGAGAACGAGAACAGAGCAAAAATCAAAGCACAAATTATCCCAACCCATCCTTCTTCAGTCTAAGGAGCATTGCATTCTGAGCCCCTTTTTCTTGCTATTCAGTCCTTCCTCCCTTGCTTTTCTCATTCATTACTTTGTGGGAACCCAGCTGATCAGAACTCAATGTTTATTTGCTGTTCGCTTTCTTTTCAAAAATTGATCTATATGACAAGAACAAGATGAGGTTTAGTAATACTGGTGTTCAGTTGGGCAGAACCTCTCAACTTATGGATGGTACCAAGCTATTTATAACTATGAAAGAAGAAGGAATTTCAGCTACCTGCACTGAATGGATTGTAGAAGAGGAAACTCTCCCTTCAAAATTATAGCAATGCATCAAAGACTTTTGAGTGAATAATGGACACTTTCTGAGTAAACAAACTTAGTAACTATATTTTACCTGCTGACCTGCTGGCTTTCTGGTTTGCTACCTGCTGCTGTTATGTATTTAATGTAGGCCTGCACACTGACCCACTGAGCTAAAGGCAGCCCACCTGTGACTTTATGAAATTTCTGGTTTTGCTGCTTGCTTCAGACTACAAAAGCAATAGTGCTACCATTCAACTAGCACAGCACAATAAATCCTGATTGAAAAATGCTACATTGGGCAGGTTATATAGGTTATATCAGAGTGCAGAACCCACCTAAATAACCAAAGTCTAACTGATGAAATATTCAGTCTGTATCTAGATCCACAAGCTATCACAAACATAAATGCTTATTAACATTCATTGATATTTGATTAAGTATCCTAGGGCAGTGTTGGTGAGCTTTTTCGGCACTGAGTGCTGAAACGGGAGTGTGTGTGCGAGGAGGAGCAACAGAAACTGGAAGAACAGCTCCCTGGCACGCATGCACGCACTGGGAAGCTGAGCTTCTGGTTTCTGGCATGCACATGTGCACCGTCACCTGGTCTTCCAGTTTCTGCATGCCACTTCTGGCACACGTGTCATAGATTCACCATCATGGCCCTAGGGTTACAGATTGTGATCAACACATGCCAGTTATCTGTCAGTGAGGGAGTACATAAATAAAGTACCTTAACTCAATAAAATTTAAAACCCATCTACGTAAATAAGTCAAAGTTCAGCGTACAAATACAAATCAAAAGCTTTGCTGGGTAAATCAATGGCATATCTGGTCTGGAACTTTGTATCATAAAGGGATCAAATAGATATACTTAGGAAGTTCACACATATGGACAGGAGAACGTCTGGGTAAGCATAAACAATTATAGAATAGAATTGATCTGTCCCCCCCTTCAGAGACCTACAAAAACACAGCCAGTCGAGGGTTAAGAATCACTTGGCACACTCCACAGTTCTTATCTCAAACTTGGCAGCGATATGCACACCGTCTGCCAAGGACTTTATTAGTTTACACAAAAAGAAAATCACCTACGTAGCTTTGCCGTTCATCTAGCTTCCAAGACTACGAGGTTGCTATGTTTGTTTTGCTTTGTTCGTCACAAACATCTTGACCCACCGTCCTGTCTTATATAGGCTCTGGGTGTGGTCCAGTGACTCATTGATCCTGTGACTCCAATCCATTGACTCAGGTCTATTTCCTCATACGTCGCCGCAGCTGCAGTAATCTTTTCTCTCACCTTCTTTGGCGTGCGTCCAGGAATGACGTCTCTCCCTCACTCTCATCTGAGACACCTGTTTCCCCACTACTTGGCTCTCTTTCAGCTGGCACCTGAGACGGTGCCAGGGGGGGGGCTGGGAGATCTGGCTGGCTCCTCTTCCTCCTGCTCAGAGCTTTCTTCCTCCAATGGGATAGGCTCAGAGGACGGGGCCACAACAAGAATTACATTTGACATTTGGATAACACTATGCACATCCAAAAATAGCTAAAACTCCAAATAAAGATTAAAAAACAAAAACAAAAAGTTGCTGTAATATTGTACACTTAGTGGAGTTAATTAGTTGAATGGTACAGTGGCCTAGAGATGGAGCCCTCACCTCACAATCAGGTGGTTGTGAGTTCAATCCTAGGTAGAGGAAGATACTTCTCTCTCTGGGCACACTGAGGATATATCTACTGAATAAAACTCCACATTGGTGACAGGAAGGGCATCCGGTCAGTAAACACTCAGCTTCATTCAATTGTCCAGATTCCACCTTGCAAGGGATTATGGGGTCATTAAAAGAGGATGATGAATGAAGTTAATCAGTTTCCTACATGGACTTGACTCTATATAGAAATATTAAATAGACATATCTATATAAATATTAAATATAAATACTAAATATGGAAAATATTTAAATTACATTGGACAATAAAGATTTTGCTTCCTGAACATTTTTGGGTGTATATTATAGATTTTTGGCTGCTATGAAAATAGCCTGTAATTTAATTTGTCACGTACCATTTTATAGAAATCTTCTATTTTTACACAATGGCAGTGTATACCTTTCATCATTTGTATGAAAGAAGCAAAAATAAACATGGGGTTGTTGTTGAAGCACATCCAGTACACCAAATAGAACTGGAATATCTGTTGAGAACTAAAAGTAGTGACTCTGTTGCTTGGAATACTGTTTGGATATATCATTACCAAGTACTGATCTTACATATGCAAATGGGAAAACTATGTAAGAGAACTGCTTTAAATTAAAAAGAAATGGCCACTTTGAAAGAATTTGGTTCCAGGAAAAAAAAAATGTGGCACATGAATCACTTGTTGACCCAATATATATTTTTGACTCCACTTTACATAAAACTCAGACTCATGAAAAAAATTGTTAAAGTGATGTCCAAGGAAAGTGAAGGTTTATATTATCTGAGACAGACGTTTCCAAGATTAAGGAAAGCATTTTTGTCCACAGATCAGATACATCATCAATGACAAGTGGTTGAAAGATCTGTTAGTGGGGCCAGAGAAAATCACTTGGAAATCATTCAAGGATGTCATTGAATTTTTTCTTGGCAACTAAGGAGCACCAAATTACATTCAGTTGGTTGACAATTCTTAGAGAATACAGGACCATGATCTTGTGAAACATGTCACTGAAGATTCATTTTCGACATTCACACTGGGACTTCTTTCCCAAAAATCTAGGAGCAATCATTGATGAAAATGGTGAATGGTTTCACCAGGACATTGCCACAATGTAAAAACAGTATCAGGACAACTGGAATCCATCAATGCTGGCTGAGTATCATTGGACATTGGGGCAAGATGAATTGGATACTAAGTACAAATGAAAATGAGCAGCAAAACACTTTTGGCAATGTCAAACTCATGCAGTGTATCTGAAAACATTATACAATTAAATACATAATAGTCATTAAAAGTTAATTTCATATTTCTCAGGATTCCATTGTGATACAGTCCTGAAATTATATTTGTGTTCAGTTTGAAAGGGTCTATCATAAGCACCAAAAGTTTTTTCAGGAAGCAAAACTTTTCCAGAAATTTGTTGTCCAATGTTACCACTTTAGATATACTGTAGTTATTAGGCAATGTATTAGGTTTAAAGGAAAATGTAAAACAAATTAGTATAATTTATTGTAATATTTTATATGTTAATATTTCACAACAGATACTCGTGCTTAGTCTTCTTTATCTTAATTGTTGCAATATGTTGCTTAAGAGAAAAGATGAAATCAGTAAACTTATAACATTAATAATGGCTGGGAGAAATACACATATTTCTTAAACCTGTAGTTAAGATATCACTGTGAAAGGTTTCTTTTTTTTAACTGTTCTATATGTTTCTTATGATCTCTTACCTGGCTCATTGCTAATTTACAAATATCTTTGCTTGCCTATTTAAAATAAAAGTCAATACAGTATATCTCACCTCAGTAATCTTAAGTGCTAAACCTTTTCTCCTTGTTGTAGCAATTATTATCCTGGGATTATCATTTTTCTTACATTAATATTTGGAAATTTGGAAATTATAGTCAATATATGATCTTTGTTTTGACAAACTAGTTTCTTATGGTCGGTTGTGCTGGCCTAGAAATCAGAAGATGTATCAGTTCAAGTCCAGCTTTAAGCATAAAAAAACTGATTTTGGTGGAGTCACTGTCTCTCTTAGGCTTCATGGGCTTGTTATGGAAAGATAGGAGGAAGGAGTATCAGGTATTGTAGCAGAATTGTATCTCACCCTTATTACTTTGTGAATAACTCAAGGTGGTATTCACAAAGTAATAAGGGTGAGATACAATTCTAATAAATAACCCATCTACAATCTACAATCTGCAACATTCTCACGTTGTTGTTGTTAGTTGCAAAGTCATGTCCGACCCATCACAACCCCATGGACACCATTCCTCGAGGCCTTTCTACCATCCCCTGGAGTCCATTCAAGCTCACACCAACTGCTTCAGTGACTTCATCCATCCACCTCATTCTCTGCCATCCCCTTCTTCTTTTGCCCTCAATCTTTCCAAGCATTAGCCTCTTCTCCAGTGAGTCCTTCCTTCTCATTATGTGGCCAATGTATTTAAGTTTCATCTTCATCAGGATCTGGCCTTCTGAACAGCAGTCAGGGTTGATCTCCTCTAGGACTGACTTGTATGTTCATCTTGCAACATTCTCACAGATACTGATAAACAGTTTATTTACAATTGCCCCCTTCAAAGTGGGATGCAGGGTCAAAACATTAGAGTAGAAATCAGTGTGACTGGCATTCATTTTTTCAAAGGCTAAGTGGCATTGCAAAGTGTTCCTTGCAAAGTGTTCCCTTTTCAGACACAGGGACCCTTAAATCTATGGCTCCTATCTGTACTGCTTTATCAGTAGCAAAGTAATTCTTTTCCCAAGTTTAAATGTACATCTTCAGTCTCCACACTCCTATATAGTCAACCTCTGGCAAAATTCTTTGCTTTTAACAACAGGAAACCAGTGACTCCCTAAAATTTTCTAGATTTAATAGAATGATCATTGTAGCTGTTCCACCAGAGTCATATTGCAATTTACTATTAAGTTTGTTTTTGTTGATATATTACCATATACTATAAATAAATAAACTAAATAATGCTTTGTTTTATTATTGCAATTATTATAGCAATAGCACTTAGACTTGTATACTACTTCAAATGCTTTACAGTCCTGTCTACGTAACGGCCTCCCACCGGCCGGTACGCTCTCACAGAGAGGGGCTCCTCCGGGTGCCATTGGCCAAACAATGTTGACTGGTGGCCCCCAGGGGGAGAGCCTTCTCTGTGGGGGCACCTACTATCTGGAATGAGTTCCCCCTGGAGATACGGAGGATCCTGGATCTGCGTACCTTCCGCTGCGCTCTCAAGATCTTTTTATTCCATCAGGCTGGCTTGGCCTAACCTTTCTCCCCTTTTTTACCTTTTAAAAACATAAATTTTAATTTGTTCTTAATTACTGGGGGCTTAAATCTGTCTTGGGCCAAATTGTTTTATTTCGATTTTATTCTGCTTTTAAATTTTATATTTTATGTGTTTTATCTTGTGCCTGTTCACTGCCCTGAGTCCTTCGGGAGTAGGGTGGTATATAAATCAAATAAAATCTAAACCTAAACCTAAACCTGTCTAAGCAATTTATGTAGTCAGCATATTGCCTCCAATGATCTGCATCCTCATTTTACCAACCTCAGAAAGATGAAAGACTGAGTCAACTTTGAGCCAATGAGAATCGAACTCCTGGCAGTTGACAGAATTAGTCTGCAATACTGCATTCTAACTGGTGCGCCACCATGGCTCTTTTTATAGTTTTTAGAGATGTATTTGTACCTGATGCCTTATTTCATCCTGAAAAATAATCCTGTTAAATGTCAATACAAACACTAACACAGTCAGTCAGTCAATGTGCTGATTTCTGAGAGAGGGTTCCTCTAACTAAAATTGCATAACTATATTCAGACATAATCCTGAAACTGTAGGTGTGCTGATTCTCTTTTTGAATTACATAGGAGAGCATGCTAGTAAAATTATTAGGCTCTATCTCGAAACAAATTATTTTGATCTCTCTTCCACATTGTACTTGTAATTAAGATTTCTAATAGGGGTCTTTTTGTACAGATTAAATGTTACACTATTTCCTGCAGAAATCTCATCTTTAAATTAATGATGTTGTTTGTAGGCAACTGAAAGCAGTTATCTCCTGTTGAGCTAGAAATATTAAGATGCACATATCCTGCATTTCGTTATGAATTATTAACGCTTCTTAGACTCAAACACAGGTCAGCAAAAGTTTACATATTTTGTCTATTTTCTTACTGATTAAGTGCTGTATGTGCTGTGATTGAATTGTAAAAGAATGGAATATAATAAAACACATTGATTAAAAATATTCTATGCAAGATGTTTTTTCTGGCACAATAAACTGCTTATTGAATTATGGAAATGGAAATTGAAAGCTCAAAAAACCAAATAACTGTTATAAAACTTATGGAGTAATAAAATGATACATATATAGATACCACCCAAAATCATTTTTCTTTTCTAGTAGGGTTGAACATGTTAGTATTCTAACATATCAGCAGAAAGCATGTCACAGATTTTATTATTTTTTTAAATAATAGTGGCATATTTGGTGGCCATGTTGAGATTGAAATGAATTAAAAGGATAGTTTTAATCAAAAGGAATTTTCTTTTTAAAACTAAAAGTGCAGGATTATGATTTCATGAGATTATCAAAAAAAGAGGAAAATCCCTCCGGGTTTTGTAGTTTTTATCCCACTACATCTGACATTTACTTTTCTATAATCATACATAGGCACTGACAGTGATCTTAACTTTAAACGTGGTTTAATCCTCAAAATTTAGTTTCTAAGGTCTACTTCCTTATTGTTTCTAAGACTGGAATGCTGGAAAAATTAACTTATAACAGCTTAATTATAAGCTTAAAAAAATTATCTTATAACAATATATAGATGTATTAAAATACATTAAAATATGCCATGGCTTTTAAAAAGCTTTAAATCCATGGGTGGGTGGGGGTGGGGAACAGAAGAGGAAGAAGAAGAATTAAAAATTGATAAATTGGCGAAGTGATTCAACTACTCACTTTTGATAAAGGCAGCTTTGGTTCAAATTTTCATATTAACATTTACCAACTTGCACACAAATTGAGTGTTCTTCATGTTTCCAAATCTTGTAATGCAGTTGTATAACTAAAATATGCACGAATGTGTACATAAGATACAAAGCAAATGTATGATGCATTGTGGAGGAAACCACTGGAAAGGGATTATGCACCTTCATTTAGCCCCTCAAGTCCTGTTCAGAATACCTGACCAATGTCTGCTAGTATCACAGACGAGCGAATTACTTATACAAAATAACATAAATTCTATCTGGGATATTAGAAAAAGCTTTACTGTGCTTTAAACTACAGCAATAGAAATTCAGGATCACAAAAGCCTTGAACCTTGCTGGCACAGCCGACTAAGTACTGTTAAGTACTGTTAAGTAAAACCAGCTGCCTGCAATTACTGCAAGTTCGAATCTCACCAGGCTCAAGGTTGACTCAACCTTCCATCCTTCCGAGGTAGGTAAAATGAGGACCCGGATTGTGGGGGCAATAAGATGACTTTGTATAAAAAAGAACACCACTTTGGGGTGGGGGGAAGCCCTACTAAGCAGATATATGCAAGAGTATGAAGGCTATTGCTTAATGCATTGTAAGCCTCCCTGAGTCTCTGGAGAAGGGCGGCATATAAATTGAACTAATAAATAAATAATAAATAATAAATAAAAAGCACACTTGTGGCAAGGCAGTGAACTTCCTTTATGTCTGTAAACCAAACACCCAATTTCACTGAGAACTTTATACAAAAGAATATTTGGTTATACTTGAGGGTAGACCATTTGAAATAACAGATTAAAAATATTAATGCAAAATAGCCAAAAATCAGAACAGCAATATTAGATATGTTTTCCCCCCACCCAACTTTTTCTTGAAAAGCATTACAAGCATTAACTGTAGTCCTTAAGTTACAACAGTTTGTTTAGGGACCTTTCAAAGTCACAATGGTACTGAAAAAAGTGATCTATGTCCATTTTTCATACTTATGACCATTGCAGCATCTCCATGGTCAAGTGATTTACATTAGGGCATTTGGCAACTGGTTCATATTTATGATGGTTGCAGTGTCCCTGAAATCATATGATCACCTTTTGCAACCTTCTGACAAGCAAAGTCAATGGGGCAGCCAGATTCCCTTAACAATCACGTTACTAAAGATGCTTTTTTTTTTCAGGAGGCAACTGGACTTTCTTTCTTAGCTAAACAGTTTGGGATGAACACCCTTGGAATGGTATGGGAGTAGGAATGGATTTCCACAGAAAAAAAATGCAGACTACAGGAACCAGGACCACTACTTAGGTGACCTTGAGGACACAGATAAACCTCCAAGTGGCCTCAATGACTCTCTAAAAAGAATGAAAATGACTAGCTGTCTGCAAGGAATAAAGATCCTTCCATTCCCACTGTCCTGCCAGCACTTTTGGGACAACCATGATCTGGATGTCTGAGAATCTCTACAGACTTGAATCATGTTATTAATTTAACAACTGATTCACTTATCAAACGTAGCAAGAAAAGTCGTAAGATGGGGCAAAGTTCACTTAACAAATTTCTCACTTAGCAACATAAATTCTGGGCTCAGTTGTGGTCATAAATTGAGGATTACCTGTAATTACTTCCCTATGGACTGAGGAATCTTGTTTCTCCAATCTTCCTGTTTCCTTACTACACTGCTACAAATTTTCATTTGTTGTAAATATATGACAACCTTTACAAATACAGAACCGAACAGTTACTGAATTACTCACACTAGATAATCAGCAATTCTCAGAATACCTCTTTTGAAATCAACTGCTATTCATTGTTCAAGCTGAGTATATATTTTTAGCACTTTCTTCCCTTCCTTATATTTTCTTGTGGTTGGACTCTGTTGGCAAACTCCTGTTTGTTCTCCCAGCTCACTCATTTAATTTGGCTATCATTTTGTTGAATTTTGCTGTCATGAAATCTACATCCAGCCATCCAGCCATGTCGCAGTCTTTCTATGGGGCTTATGACATTTATTATCACATCAACTTGCAACTTTCAACAACTCTCAAATGATTAGAGAGTTAGAATGAATGTAGAAAATGCCTTTGATCTATTATAATTTTAAGCACAGATTTATTTCATATTTAACTTTTTTGATTCACCATGTTTATTATATCGGAATAAGAATTTATTTGTTTATTTATTCTTTTGTTGCTTTTAAAATTATGAAAAACAAAAAAGAACCACAAAGATAAATGTATGCATTGTCAAAGAAAAGGAAAAACACGCATAGAAAATGTGTTTTTTATAAAACTGAAAAAATACAACAAAAAAGTGAAATATATCATTTTAGCTATAAATAGTTGCAATTCTGTATAGTCATTTAATGCAATTATTCAAGTACATAAACATGTATTTATAATTATCATATTTTACATACTGTATTTTCTATAAATGAGCCCAAATTTCATTATTTTTGCCCATACAAAGTTTGCATGCAATCCACTCATAGATGGCAAGTGTAATCAGGTTTTTAATTCATTGAGTGATATGGGCCATACATTTATCTTTTCAAAGCTGCAGCTTTTCAAAGCTGCAATAAGAACTCATTGATGTTGTCTGGTTGTTAAATTCCAAACGCTGAGTATGTAGTTAAAAAAGAAAGAAAGAAAGAAATAGGAATTAATAACATTTTATTAACATATGGAATTTAAATCTCTCTCAACCACTTCCATTCAATAGTACTTCTATGGCATTGAATACTTGACCTTCAACAGAAGACCTATAAAAGTTGTGATCTTAACAACTAAATCCAATACAAACGCTACAAGTAGGTTTCATAAATCTTCCATTTTTTGCTACTCAATTCTCCTTGTAGAAACTTGGTCAATCTCTTTGATGGTTGTAATAAATATCCAATTGATTGATTTGGCATAGTTGACCACAAGGTGTGGAAGCCTTCTCCAGAGATAGGAAGAATGGTCTGATTTATTACGCTGCTGTTATTAATAGCTGCATAGTCTAAGTGTTCCATTTTATCAAATCAACTTGCAATTGATTATATATTACCTTTCTATTCTGTACTTTCTGCAATGCATTCAAACATGCCATTTCTCCAAAGAAGATATGGAGATAGGTTGGATCAATGAATGAAATTTTGTAATCTATTTTTATTGGCCTTTACACTAAATGTAGTAGAAAATAAGAGTTCAGGAGTAAAACAATCCAAAGCAGGGAGACTCCAGGTTTCATGAATGCATATAAATGTGTGTGTGTGTGTGTGTGTTGTGGACAGCAAATCTTCAGCCCACATCATCTGAGGGACCGTCTTTTACTGGTCACATCTAACCCAATCCACCATTCCCTAGGGAGGTACACCTGGTGGGACCCAGAAGAAGGGCCTTCTCCATGGTGGCTCCCTCTCATTCTCCCAGAAATTAGAATGGCCCCTACTCTAGCACTCTTCTGGAAGGTGCTAAAGGTCTGCCAGCAGGCCTGGAGAATGTAGAGCGGGATGGAGCCCATTAAATGGTTTGTATGATGTGTTTTTGCCTGGGCGGGAGGCGGGAGTTATTTTATTATTATATTATTTTATTAATTTATTATATGATTCTCTATTTTATTAGTTTTATTGTTTTTTATATGATGTTTTTATATTCTTGTAAGCCACCTTGAGTTGCCATGCGTGAATAGTCGGCAATATAAATCTCCTAAATAAAATAAAATAAATAAATAAATCTCCACCTCATAGAAATACAAGAGTAGGGCCTGCAGAGCTGGGAGGGAGAAGAGCTATTACAAAACTTCTACATTCTTTTAAGCAGAAGTTACAAGGTCCTTGGATGTCATCTAAGAAAGTCACACTCTCTTCTTTTGGCTATGAAAAAGAAAAAAAAAAAACAATTACAAATTCCTTAAAGAATCCCAGACCAAAAAAAATAGGGAAGAAATTTGACCCATTTGTTTTAATATGCCGAATGGAACAGTTATCCTCTACAGCAGAGTTCCCAACCTTTCTCCATTGGCAGCCCGGAGTGGGGGAAGAGGGGAAAGAGGGCATAATTTTGTGGGAAGGCGGGCACATGTGCGAATGCATGCACGCTCGAGTGCCTGCAACATTTGTGGCAACACTTGCATGAGAAGGACTGCAAGTGCCTGAGACAAGGCTTGTCAGTCCCAATTGCGGTCAGTAAGTGAGGACTACCAGTACAAACTCACTACTCCATTATTCTTATGGTTTTAGGCAAATCGTAACTTCTTCTGCAGCACTTTAAAAACAGGAGGTAAGTTTTCGTAGCCTCAAAAAAGAGTAAGTCAAGGTCCTTGATATCTCTGTTAATTTCAGGCACTCTCATGCATATGCACTGGCATACATTAAAGAAAGATATGCGAAGATAAACAAGAACAAAAATGAATCTCAATCAACAATTCTGCCCCGATGCCAGTATCTGTTTCACTTTATCAGAAAGAATGTGCAGTAACTTGATTTTACAGCTTATTTTCATTGCCTCCATTTGTTTCCTTAGGATAGTACCAAAGGGTTTTTTTTTTTTAAAAGTATGTCTCAAAGTTGCAGTGAAGAACCTTGAAAACACTGGCATACTTTTGAAAGCAGGGAAAATCCAGAGGCCTTTTGCTTAATGAAGGGCATTGTATCTGAATTAACATTTCAAAGAGCAGCACCGAATCAAATGTAGGCTGCATTTTTAAAGTATCATTTATCATTATGATCTTCTGTTTACTACTTTTTAGTAAAGCTTCTCTTTGGAGTTTCTTTTTTCTTAGCCACAATATTTTCCTCTTCCATTATGTGAGATAATAGGTCTTTTCATCTGCTGTTCGTAACCTGCTCTTTTTTCAAAAGGAAGCTCACAAATAATTCCAAGAGACGATTTAACCCAAAAGCATTTAATGGTAAGATATTTGTTTGCCAGTTTTGGTAAAGAATGTTATAAATCTTGATAACTAAACTTTGCACTAAACGCTAAATTAACATGCTCCAAATTTTTTTTCTTATTTATTTATTTATTTATTTATTTATTTATTTATTTATTTATTTATGTATTTATTTATCAAACTTTTATACCGCCCTTCTCCCGAGGGACTCGTTATTGAACAAATCTGTTTAGTGTATTTATCTGGTCACGAATCATTCTATGTTTGTCTCTATTTTTTTACAGGTTAGAAATAAATGCCTTTATTTAATCTAAATTAAAGAAAACATTTTATCTAATAATTAGCATGTTTAAGAGTCTCAGTGAGAGCAATCTTTTAGACCAGCGGTCTCCAATCTGGCAACTTTAAGCCTGGAGGACTTCAACTCCCAGAATTCCCCAGCCAGCTGCCTGGGGAATTCTGGGAGTTGAAGTCCTCCAGGCTTAAAGTTGCCAAGGTTGGAGACCCCTGTTTTAGACCATATGGTCATTGTTGTTTTTCTACTTCAACTGATAAACGATATTGGAAGAGCTTTACTTTATATTCAAAGAAAAGGAGGCATTATAATATTACGTGTGTCTGATTAGAATGATCTGGAAAGAGTACAGAGAAGAGCAACAAAGATTATTAGGGGGCTGGAGGCTAAAACATATAAGAAATGGTTGCAGGAATTGGGTAAGTCTAGTCTAGTGAAAAGAAAGACTAGGGACAACATAAAGTGTTTCAATATTTGAGGTGCTGCTGCAAAGAAGAAGAGGTCAACCTATTTTCCAAAGCACCAGAAGGCAAGACAAAAAACAATGGATGGAAACTAAGCAAGGAGACAGCCAACTTAGAAATAAGGAAAAAATTCCTAACAGTTAGAAAAATTAATCAGTGGAACGACTTGCCTTCAGAAGTTGTGGGTCCTCCATTACTGGAGGTTTTTAAGAAGATATTGGACATCCATTTGTTCAGAATGGTATAGTTGTCTTCCTTGTGCAGGGGTTGGAGTTGGAGTAGAAGACCTCCAAGGTCCCTTGCAACTTGTAAAGCTTCAGTTATACCCTAATGTTAATCAATTTTGTCTCCATTAACAATTGTGGACAGAATGGAATGGAAATCCACAACTTCTTCACAGAGGAAGGAAAATATGTGGAATTATGCAACAAAATAAACAAACTTAACTTGACCTCTTAAAATGACCTCTAATAAATTTTTAAAACCATATATAAGAATGCTTTAGACAATAATCAACACTTGTGGAAAAAAAGCTGCAATCTCTCTAAATGGCAAACAGCCACAGCTAAGCATAAGTATATGTGCTCACGAAATGTCAGGGAACAGAGGTTCTCCATAAGACTGATGATTATAATATTAATCACGATTATTATTGGAAATAATAGGCTGAGTTAAATAAAGCTTATGAATTGAGTGCTTGGATACCTTCCTACAGGTTCTCTAGAGTAAATGCTCCACTTGGCTGGGTAAGACGAAAAGCAACAAGTCATCTCCAGCTTTGAAAATACATATCCATCAGTAGTTAACAGATTAACAGAGTTGGAAGGGACCTTATAGGTCATCTAGTCCAACCTCCCCACTCAAGCAGAAGATCCTGTACCATTTATGACAAATGACAATCCAATCTTTTCTTGAAAATCTCAAGTGATGAAACTCCCACAACTTCCGAAGGCAAGCTATTCCATTCGTTGATTGTTCTCACTGTCAGAAAATTCCTCCTCATTTTTAGGTCTCTCCTTGGTCAGTTTTCATCCATTATTCCTTGTCTGGCCTTCAGGTGCTTTGGAAAACAGCTTGACCCCCTCCTCTCTATGATAGCCCCTCAAATATTGGAACACTGCTATCATGTCTCCCCTGGTTCTCTAGATTAGCCACGCCCAGTTCATGTAACCATTCTTTTTTTAAAATTAATTTTATTAAATATACAATTTAAAAACATTAGACTTGGTGTGACTTGTCTGGTAACCATTCTTCATATGTTTTAGTCTCCAGTCCCCTAATCATCCTGGTTGCTCTCCTCTGCACTTTTTCTAGAGTCTCAACATCTTGCGGTGTGGTATGGTGACCAAAACTGGATGCAGTACTCTAGGTGTCGTCTTACTAGGGCTTTATAGAATGGTATTAGTACCTCACTTGATCTTGATTGTATCCCTTTGTTAATGCAATTTAGGATTGCATTGGCTTTTTTAGCTGCCATTGCACACTGCTGGCTCATATTTAGCTGATCATCCACTAAGACTCCAAGATCCCTCTCACAGTCACTGCTATTAAGCCTATGTGCGCTTTTGGTTTTTCTTACCTAAGTGTAAGGCTTTACTTTTCTCTACATTGAATTTCATTTTGTTAGATAGGGCCCAGTGTTCAAGTCTGTCAAGATCCATCTGGATCTTGAGCCTATTTTCTAGAGTGTTAGAAGTCCTCAAGCTCCTTAAATGTCAGAACATTCTCTTCTTCTTTCACCTTCCTTTTTCTCCCATTGTTCTGTTTTCCCTCAGTCAACTGCTGCTTCACTTTTATTTCTTCCTCATCTGAAAGCTCTTAGGAACAGATCTTTCTCTGAGAATGACAGAGCATAATAAGTCAGTATTGGCTCTGTGACAGCATGGATTATAGTAATGTACTGAATTAGATACAAAAGAGAATTAAAGCTGTCTTTTGGGAAAGATGTGTAGAAAGATATATTACGGGTATTGTTAAAAATAAAATCTATTATGCAACTTTGCATATTGTACATCTGATTTGGCTCACAGTTTGTAGCCACTACAGCCTATGTTCGGTATTTATAGAAGGCAGATAATCTGTTTATTTTTAAAAATATGATTCAATGGTTTATGAGAGATGAGAGACTGCTTAAGGATAATGAAAGCCAATTTAGAAGGAGGACAATGCTCAGTAAGAGAGGACTACAAGGACAGAATAACTGAATAACAGAGTTGGAAGGGAACTTGGAGGTCTTCTAGTCCAATCCCATGCTTAAACAGGCAACCCTATACCATTTCAGACAAGTGATTGTCCAGTGTCTTCTTAATAGCACCCATAATTTCGGAAGGCAAGCCTTTAATTTTTTTTACTGTAAGGAAATTTCTCCTTAATTCTAGGCTGGTTCTCTCCTTGCTTAGCCTCCATTCATTGTTTCTTCTCCTGTCCTCTGGTGCTTTGGAAAATAGGTTGACCTCCTCTTCTTTGTAACAGCCGCTCAATTATTATTCAATTATTCTGACACTGTTATCATGTCACATGTAATGTAACATGTGACATGTGACATTATACATTATACATTATACGTCATGTTACATATAATATGTTATTATGTTATGTTCTAATAATATACATTACCTATCATGTAGCAGTTCACACCCAGAAACTGCTGAATCAACAAATTCTTAATAATAATAAAATGTGTTAATAATACAGCAATAAAATGTATGAATAAAATACATTCTACTTGTATTCTAAGTTCTTGATGTCAACTTCTGGATGTTCTTGAAACATTCTTCTTTGGTGAGGAAAAGTATTGTGATAATATTTGTCATAATACATCCATCCAATGCTTGTTTCTCAGTACTGCAGTACTTTATTTTCCCTAATTTTGCAGTAAAACAATTTTTAAACACCCTGTCACTAAATTATACAAGATTCTTTTTCCCATTTACTGATTTTGTTTTTTTTTAAAAACAACAACAACACTTAACTTCCATGGCCCCCATTCCATCATTTCTAAGATTTTGCTCCTATATTGAAGATAGCAGATTATTAGGGTTTCTGCTGATTAGAATAATTACTCAATCTTTCAGCATAAAATGCAGGAGTAGAAGGGAACCACTTTTTTGATATAGAGGTTAAGGTACCAGGCTAAAAAAACTGATTGACTGTGAATTTCAATCCCACTTTAGGCACGAAACCAACTGGATGACCTGAGGCTAGATTACAGATTAACAGAGTTGGAAGGGACCTAGTCCATCTAGTCCAACCCCCTGCCCAAGCAGGAGACGTACACCATTTTTGACCGATCACAATCCAGTTTCTTCTTGAAAGCTTCCAGTGACAAAGCTCCCACAACTTCTGAAGGCAAACTGTTCCATTGGTTGATTGTTCTCACTGTCAGAAAATGTTTCCTTATTTCCAGGTTGAATCTCTCCTTGTTCAGTTTCCATCCATTATTCCTTGTCTGGCCTACAGGTGCTTTAGAAAATAGCTTGACCCCTTCCTCTCTGTGGCAGCCCCTCAAATATTGGAAGGCTGCTATCAGATCTCCCCTGGTCCTTCTCTTCACTAGACTCCCTTAGCTCTAGGCAAATCACTTCCAAAAACCTTGCCAAGAAAACAGCAAAGATTTGTCCAGGCTGTCACCAGAACATGTCAACACTGACATGAAGCCACAATAAATGTACTGCATACACATGGACAGAAGATTCTAAAGCTTCTGTTTCACGTTTGTGGTAGTTCCGTGGACCATATCACACCCTAGCTGTCAAGGAATATCCTGATTTATCCCTTTGTGTGAATTCAATATTGCAGCTGCCTTCTCCATTTCACAGAAGTGACTGGCTAAATTGGACAAGCCATGGGTGTTGCTGGGCAACAATCCGCCACTGTAGAAAAATTACATTATTTCTATTAACAGAAAACTTCTCTCTCATTAATTTTGCTTTATTGTAAAAACTCCACACAACGCTAATTAAAGGAGTAGCTCGGAACAGTAGTTGACTCTTATCTATTCAGCCCAGGATATTACACGTATTTAGTGGCATTAGCTAAATAGAAAAGACAGCTGGGAATTGGGAATTATGACTTGTATCCTTTGTCCTATTGTAGGCTTCCAGTGCCAAAAATTATAGCCAAATGCAGCTGTAGTCAGATTTGACTACAGTTGCCAATATAGCATTTCACAATTTTAGACAATATAGTGTAGTTGTTGAGGCTCTACAGTAAAATTCGTTTAGTCCCAAGCTTTCAGCATATCAATTTGTGATGTCATTCACTTTCTATTTGCCTGTAAGGGAAAATAACAAACCTTTCCTTTAGTTTACGTATACAAATAAAGGAGGTAAATAGAATACAATAATATTCCTATTTTCCATCACTGAGATCTGTCTTCCTCTTATTGGGAGCTTGAATGGAAAAACTATTTTAGTTTAGCTTGAGGGCTTGTATTAAGCTAGAATGCCTTTTTTCTTACCTCTCTTAATATGTGGTTTCACAAAATTATTTGCTCTACAAAGCAGACCTATTTTTTTTAAAAGCAGGCAAAGTCAACATATTACTTTATTTCAGCACATTGGAAAGTTCCTAAGACTCAGGGCAGTTATTATTGAAATTATTAATAATTAATGGTACATCAAAATAAAATAAATTCTTACAAAATGAGTTGGAATATTTTGGTACATGTGTCAGCTCCATTGTTATTTCTTTTACTGCAGGGAAAGAGGGAGAGATGAATAAAAATAAGAGATAAAAAATAAAGAGATTGGGCAGACCACACAAAGGGTGCATACTGACAGAAGGGACTGGCAAGAGTGTATGAATACACCGGCATATCAGGAGGACATAGCTGCTTTGAAGTTTCATGGAACATCTTGCAATATTGTGAGCCAATATGGTAGCTCACAATTCTGAACCATTAAACAACCATATAAAACAATAAATACAAATAAAGGTTTTCCTTCACTCCAGCTACGTACCACAATCTATGCTGCATAGCAATGGCAATAATGTTCCCCAAAGGCAAATTTTGCAGAAAATTTTTGGGATATGATCAGAAAGCTTACTTCAGAGATTGGTAATGTCTGGTAACCACTAATATTTTTTATTTGGATAAACTTCTACGTGGAAAGAGAACTTTGAATAAGTTATTCACAATTTCCATCCATTATCTAACCATTGGTGCTATACTTCCAGTCTCCCAAAATCTGGTCCACTACTTCCCTTCATTTTATTTTATTTTTTTAATAATAATAAAAAATCAGTGACAACTAAAGTGACATTTAGGAAAACATTTTCTATAAACTACCAAACTGCATTTTCAGAGACCCTGCTCAGTATGACACATTATCAGAGAAGAGAAAGAGAGACAGAGAAATAACTGGAATGTACTTTTAAATAATTACCTAAAAGGTCCTTGTGATTGTATATCACCATATTGTTTCTCTATAGACACTTTTGGCATGAGATGGATTCATTGTATGATGTCATCTAACAGTTCAAATCCATCCATCCATCCTTCTTTCCTTCCTTCCTTCCTTCCCTCCCTCCCTTTCATGATGGCACAGTGGTTGGAATGCAATATTGCAGACTAAATTTGGCAACTGCCAGGAATTCAATCTTGACTGGCTCAAGGTTGACTCAGCCTTCCATCCTTCTGTGGTTAATAAAATGAGGACTCAGATTGTTGGAGGCAATATCTGACTCTGTAAACCACTTAGAGAGGGCTGTAAAGCACTATAAAATAGTATGTAAGTCTAAGTGCTTTTGCTAGAGGAAAAGATATACAGATACAATTGAGCCCATAGATTTTGCCCTCTTCTACTATTAATAATTTAGTTGAGTATTATGGAATCAGGAAAAAATACCTAATCTTCTCCATGAGGCTCATACTTAGTGATGAGGTTCAAAATTTTTTACTACCAGTTCTGTGGGTGTGGCATGGCTTGGTGGGTGTGGCTTGGTGGGCATGGCAGGGGAAAGATACTGTAAAATCTCCATTCCCACCCCACTCCAGGGGAAGGATACTATAAAATCTCCATTCCCTCCCCATCCAGGGGAAGGTTATTGCAAAATCCCCATTTCTTTCCAATCAGCTGGGACTCGGGAGGCAGAGAATAGATGGGGGTGGGGCCAGTTAGAGGTGGTATTTACTGGTTCTCTGAACTACTCAAAATTTCCGCTACCAGTTCTCCAGAAGTGGTCAGAACCTGCTGAATACCACCTCTACTCATACTCCAAATTCAAATTGAGCCTGATACGTTTGCTGGCAATTGGCAGAGACTTCATAGATGACTCTTGTCTTTATATTGGAAGGATTCATGAATCAGCTGGTGTTCAGAGTTTTGCTTATCACTCTATTAGTAGTTTTCTAACTATACTATTTAACTCTTTAATTTGTTTAACAGCCATTCCAGATAATAAACATCCATCATGATATGATGGGACCCTTGGTTTGATCTGAGTTTGCCCAGCTGATTTGTGGCCAGAGTTCTATTGTGCTTATCTTATGTGTAATATAAAACTATGGTTAGCTACTAAAAATTAGAAGAGAATTGCAGGAAGAAGGAAGAAAGATGAGAAGGAATTTAAACAAAGGATTTATTCTTGTAGTTCAAGCTGTGATTGACAGCAGTCCTACACTTATGTTCTGTATGCATGATGATAATAATTAATGAAATTGTTACAAATTTTGATAATCCTAAGTAGAATTTGGGCTATTGTTATTATAATATCAGTGCTAATTAAACATTTCATTTAAGAGATCAGGACCCAGTTTTTCTGACTGGCAACAGATTCCTTTCCTAGCCACTAAAACTAATACAAGGAAATATTATATTTGGCACTGATATTTATAATGTTTATGATTTAATCAGGACTTCTATTTAAACAGATTTAAAACATCAATGTAACACAGTTTTCAAACGTGGTTAATTAAACAACAGAACAAACTTAAATAGAATTTATATTAGTAACACTTTAATGCCCAGTTTGAATTAAGATAAGAAATATGATTTGGCTCAGAAATGTGCAAAACTTGATTTCATTACTTGCTTTCCATCAGGATTCCAGTCTTCAATGCAACATACTTCTATACCAATTTTGTATCATTATTAATTAAAAAGGAAGGGGTAAAACTGATCACTGAACTGAATAATTTTTATTATTTAATTTGTTTTCTGCTGATCCAGTCCTGATTTCCAGTGACTTCAAGGACAATTTTATTGGCAAAATTTTCAGAAATGGTTTGTCAGTGTTTTATTCCAGAAAGTTTTCAGACTCCTCAGTTTAGGACTGAATGACTAGCACTGGCTTTCATGCCTGGCAACTTTTTTAAAAACTGTATACTCAGTTAGTTTACTTTATTGATTAGTCCATAGGCCATATCCAACTGCAGAGTTCCAAACACAAATTATTACTAATATCTGATAAAAAACAATTTAAAATAGAATTGGAATAAAATACAATTTAAAATGAAATTGGAATAAAATACAATAAGTTAATATATGGATAAATAAAATATGATACAATTGTATTTCAGTGTCACCACTACAGTCTACCCCAATCAGTCCCACATATGCTGATCTCAACTGAACCATTTTGCTCAAGTACTGTGCTGTATAAAATATTGTTTTCAAATTCTGGCTGCACATATGGTAAGTTGTTTTGCTATGGATTCTGAATGGATCATTCGTTTAGTATATAGACCGAGATACCTGTCTCTCATCCTCTTATACAGGCAACAATCAAATAGGATGTGAGCCAGGTCTTCTACCTCTGCCACTCTGCAAATGCAAAGACATTCATTATAGGATACAGAATGGAATCTCCCATATCTGACCTTCGTGTCAAGCTGTTCAAATCTTGCTCATGTAAATATCTCCCTAAGATGTTTTGGCAGATGTAACTTTAAATAGCTTTTCTGTTTGAAAAGTATGTTTGTATTTGCTCAGTCATTTCAAATTACCAACCTTACTAAGGATAGCGATATCATTTTGTGCTTCTGTATCAGAAGTGGATTTCAGCAGGTTCTGACCAGTTCTGGAGAACTGGTAGCGGAAATTTTATTTCTTAGCTGATTGGGAGAAAATGGGGATTTTGCAGTAACCTTTCCCTGGAGTGGGGAGGGAATAGAAATTTTACAGTATCCTTCCCATCCCATGCCTACCAAGCCACACCTACCAAGCCATCTCATGCCTACAGAACTGGTAGTAAAAAAATTTGAAATCCACCAATGTTCTGTATCCTTGATTCTTTGGGTAGCTTTTTTTTTTTTTTTTTTTTTGCTTGTTCCCCTGTTATGCATGAGTATACTCAGAGTAATTTCCTCACCTTGTGGTTGAAATATCTGTCAGGTCTACACTCACTTATTGCTAAGCACTTTAACAACATACGGCAAGGAGATGCAGACCAAATGAAGAATAGGAAAGAGGAAAAGTATTACATACCCAGTAATTTAAAAAAAAACACCTAACAGGCATTGCAAATAACAGCAAGACCTGGCAATGGCTAAGATCAGAAAAGCTGAAGAAAGAGACAGAGGAGCTAAGTTTGGCTGCATAAGAACAGGTCGTAAGAACAAAGGTATACAAATTGAGACAACAGCAGCAGACAGAAAATGCCATCCTGCAAAGAAATGGAGAAACAGTGGACCACTTCACTAGTTGCTGCAAAAATATGGTCCCCCAGACTACAGACAACAACATGATAAAGTAGCAACAATTGTGCATTTGAAATCACATTTGCCTGCAAACAAGAGCTGGGGAAAACACAAAATAGGCAAAGAAAATAGAAAATGAAGAAGCGCTTTGGGACTTCAGAATTCAAACAATCAAGCACCAGTCACATAATATCCCAGACTTAACAATTGTTGGTAAGAAATACAAAAATAAAAAGTTTGGGTAGTGTACTTTGCAGTACTCAGAGACAGCAAAAAAGGAGAGAAAGCTTTGGAGAAAATCACAATATTCAAAACTCTGTAGATAGAATGACTGTAGCAAAAGACAGCAAAGATAGTGCCAATTGAATGCAATCCCCAAATAACTGGACACCATTTGAACACTGATGGCATTGACAGAATCACCACCAGTCGATTGTAAAAAGCAGCTTTACTTGGAACAGCTTACATCCTGAGATGATACTTTTAACAGTAACAAACAATGACGTCTGCTTATCCCAGGTCTTTGGGAAGGACTCGACAGGTACATAAAAATGCCATATCCAAGCTAAACACATCTGACTGTACAACCAATCATAATTTGCCTAGATCACTTGGAAAACTATAATTTTTATTTTGCTTGTTTTATGATTGGAATTACTTTGTAGTTGCTTCATAAATGAATTTCTTTGCCTAACATAGTTTCAGACTCATGAAGAAATAATTAAAGAGTGGAAATGGCAGCTTTCTTATTCAAAGAATATTTTACTTCTGAAAATACTTTTCTCTATTTTATAGTTTCATGAATGATTTTTTTTATCTTCAAAGATGTGTACATGTTGTTTATAATTATGGTAATATAAAGTAAAAAAACCCATTGTAAATCTACAAAGTGTGTCATTTCAAACTAAATTTATTTTGAACTCTCAGAGCTATTATTTATGAAGCTCAAAGCTCATATTTAAAATTGCAGTTTAGTGTTTTGTTTTTGAATTGTTGTATTTCTGTCTATACTCACTGAATATATTTTAAATATATTCTTTGAAGCTATGCTCAAGAGCCACAGGGGTCTAAGAATTCAGATTGTGCACATTTTGTATAAATCTGCTCCTCAATGGTAATCGCTGCTGCCATATTTTTATTGCAGCTTTCATTGTTGTTTCACCTTTTTTCTTTTTTAAAAAAGTAGGTTCTGAATCAGCTGCACTGTTAATTCACAGATCTGCACTTGGAAATAAGTGTATTGTTCTCACTGAGACTTAGCTCTCAGAAAGCATAGGATTAGGCATGTTTTCTGTTCATCTTTCAAAATGGTTAGGGAATTTGATATCTTTCTTGATAAATCTTTCATTCAGAATTTACATGTTACAGAATCCTGAAAGAAAGCTGCTAAAGTTATTTAGCTAATAATTCAAGTGTTATATGCAATTTCAGGTTTGCCATAACTTCAATTTTTATTCAGTTAACATTCAACTAAAATATTGCTCTTTTTAATCTTTGGAGGGAAGAGCAGAATATATTATTTTCATTATTTGAGATGTAGATGAGACATTACATTGGAGCAGCTTCATTTAAAAAAAAAATACATGTGGCATTTTCCAAAACCATTACAATTTAAAGTTGTTGTCCCTCTTTGGCATTCATTCAGTATAAAATGATAAGAAATGCACGTTCTTCTTAAATATATATTATTCCCTTTACCTGGGAATATGCAGTGAGCATTTGTGTCTGTATATCAGATCCTCCATGGATACAAACAATTTTCTCATTCCCTACTTCCCATTCTGTTGATAATTTATGTCAAACATATAAAGTCCATTGTGGTCCCATCACAAGATTTAGCAAAGAATCAGAAGGATTTTTAATACTGAGGAATGTAGGGATAAGATTTCCTCTTTAAATAAATCATATAGAGGAAAAAGTCTAAAATAAATGGAAAATTAAGCAAGATGCAAACAAGAATATTCATGAGCATGTTGATTGTTTTAAAACTGATATAAATATTTCTAAATTGAACAATGGTACAATTGTAGATTGCATCTTTAGAAGGTAGTATAAGAAACCAAGAAAAAAAATCCTTGAACAAGAGTTAGAGACATGGTACCAAGTTTTAAGACAGAGATTGTATGTTACACAATAAAACTTTCAGCTGCCATTATTATAAAGATTTTGTGGAAATAGACAATGGGGAAAAAATTCTACATCATTGTCAAAATCTATATTGATGTGTCTCTAAAATCACTAAGGTTTTATTTGGAAGATATTTTGTTTTGCAGACTTCAAGTTCTGTACAAAACTCACTATGCCTTTTTTCCTCCATGGTAAACTGGAGTTCTAGGCATGTTTTTTTCTCATTTGTTACAAATTTTAGAAAACAGTTTGAGTTATCTTATATTTGAAGAGTCCTGGTTGTTGGACCTAAATATATAATTTAAATGTGTTCTTTTGCGATCTTCACCCATCTCTCAATTAAGAAGATATCCTCTTACCATTTTCTCTCCCAGTAGTGAAATCCAATTTTTTTTACTACCATTTCTGTGGGCGTGACTTGGTGGGCGTGGCTTAGTGGGTATGGCAGGGGAAGGATATTGCAAAATCTCCATTTCCATCCCACACCAGAGGGAGGATATTGCAAAATCTCCATTCCCTCCCCACTCTGGGGCCAGAGGTGGTATTTGCCACTTCTCCAAGCTACTCAAAATTTCCGCTACCGGTTCTCCGAACTACTCAAAATTTTTGCTACCGGTTCTCCAGAACCTGTCATAACCTGCTGGATTTCACCCCTGCCCCCTCCCCCCCCCCAAAAAAAAAAAGAAAGAAGGAAGGAAAATTATTAGCAGAATGTATGATAATGAAATTCATAAAATTTCGTATAAAATACACATATCACTTCATTTATTTAATTTTGATTACATGTATGTTTGTGAAATTTAATTAATTTATTTTTGTCCCTAAAGAGGTGACACTTTCAGAGTTGTGACATCATACAAACGTACTTTGAGAAAGTATTGGGGAATATCAAATAGGAAGAAAGTTAGGTATTTTTTTATTTCTGCAGCATGAAAATGGTGCAGATACAAATTTCTGATATATTTCACCAGTTTGGAACCAAGCTCATTTTCATTTGAAGTGCTGATAAAATCCATTTCTATTTGAACCATGGGGAAAGGAAAAATATCTTTTAATTCTGTTTGGATTAATATTATGACTACAAATTATCCATAAAAGTGTCACAGGTATATTTTAAAATTGGATCAAGGGAAAAATAAATCAATTAAATTAGGGAGCCTCTGGGAAATTACTACTTTTTCCCTCTCAGGGATCCATAAGTGAAGACGTCTTGCTGTTCCTTTTTATTTGATTAGTGTATTTTGTCCAGTTTAGCTTTAGTCAATAATTTACCTCTAACATGGCAATTGAATTTATTTCAAAAGGGGAAAATATCTGCCCTCAGCATTGCCATCTACCAGACTTACACAATGAACAAAAGATTGTATGCTCTTTCCCCCCATCTTTTCTTTTCTAGCTTGCTACATGACAAGCAGAGAAAACATTTTGGTTTCAATCGAATCGAATTGAATTCAGCTTTTAATTCAATTTAATTTCAGCTTTTTTAAAAGTTAGTTTTGCAAAAGGCCAAGTTTAACTATTTTTTATTAATCCAGGTAAACAAGTTCTAAGATCTAATTTGGTATCATCAGGAGACTATGAGTTCTGTCCTGTCTTAGGCACAAAGTTGGGTAACCTTGGAGCAGTCACTCTCACTTAACCCTAGGAAGTAGGCAATAGCAAACCACTTTTTAAAAAACTCTTCCATGAAAACTGCAGGGACTAGTCCAGGCAACTGTTTCAAAACCACACTGACTTGAATTAACAACAACAACAAAAAAAGGTAGTTCAAGAGTTAAACATGAGCTTTCAACCAGCCTTCTGGTTCATCTTTGTAAATTGATAGGGGAAAAAATGTAAAGGGACTTGGAACTCTCTACGTGATCATCTCTCTGTTCTTCTATCTATCTGTCAGCAGAATAACTCTCTGAAAATTAGAAAGAATAGAACCAAATTTGGTATCGCAAGGGAAGCTGGTAAAAGTAAAACTAAGCTCAAAAGTGAGCTTACCCAGAAGTGTGGGTGAACTGTAGAGAAATAAAAATTAAAAGACTTAGTATTGAGGGATTGAAAATCCCAGAAGCCATGTTTTTTCTACCTCATTTTAATATAGTAATTTATATCATAGATTGTGGGAATGCTATATACTTGATATATCTTGATTACAACAAAGAATTTGCTAAACTATACAGGATCACCCTGATTGACAAAACACATAAGAATTGGATGGATGGTAACAATGAAATAAGTTCATGAAGTCCTCTTCATTTATTTTATTTGTTGAGTTTATATATTAACCATATACAATAAAAACAAGTGGTTTGCTTCCTCATGAATGGTTCCTCAGCCATTCTAAATACTGAGTTGGTATTACCTACTGTTTGTTTCCCTGAAAATAAGACCAGGTCTTATATTAATTTTTGCTCCAAAAAACACATTAGGACTTATTTTCTGGTTGGGTCTTATTTACAGGGAAATATGGTACTAGATGTGTCCACCTGATTGACAATCTTAACTGGGGCTTATTTTTGGGATAGGGTTTAAATTACAAGCATCCTGAAAATTATGTTAGTGCCTATTTTCCGGTTGGGTCTTATTTTGGGGAAAACAGAGTACGTGGTTTATCCTGAGTCCTATGCACTCCAATATGTTCATATTCACTCATGACTTGAGTGAAGATAGGTAGAGATACGAGATGATTAGAAGGTATGGATTTAAAAAAACTGAAATTTCCTGCAAAGTGTTCCAATCTGTTATCATAGGTCTAGCTTGAGAAATACAAATAATGATAGTTCATGCGAGTCAATCTTATTGCTTATTCCACATTTTTCTTTTAAAAAGGAAGTAGCCTATCCCCAATTCTCAAACATCTATAATTAATTATATTCCATTTACATAGACCTGACATTATAGCAGCTAGAAGAGAAGTCATTACAGTAAAATCACTCTCTATGATACTGTCTTTAAAAGGCAAACAGTAAGTCGAGTTACAAAAGGGTATGTTGTTTTCTAACTTTTTAAAAATGTGTGAATATCATGCATGTATAAAAATAGATGGTTTAGCGATACCATTAAAAGTTAAAGAAAACATTTTAAAAAGTTTACTTGTTAAATATAAAAGTTTATATTTAAATTGCAGGGTAGGGCTGAGGATTTTGTGCAATATCTGCATGACAAAATTGGTCATATTAGGGAAGGCCTGGACTCCGACTGGGTAGGTTCAGATGGAGTGATGGAGGTGGGTCTTGAGAGTGTCATCTGGGACGAGTTTGACCCTGTGGCTCCTGAGGACGTGGATAGGATTCTGGGTGGACTTAGTGCTGCCACACATTTATTGGACCCGTGTCCCTCCTGGTTGGTGCTGGCCTCCCGGGAGGTTACATGAGGCTGGCTCCAGGGGATTATTAATGCTTCTTTGAGTGAGGGCTTCTTCCCCTCCACCTTGAAAAAGGCAGTGGTGAGGTCCTTAAGAAGCCTTCCTTGGACCCAGCTGTATTAGTGAATTAACCTCCAGTCTCCAACCTTCACTTTGTGGTGAAAGTTGTTGAGAGTATGGTGGCGTGACAACTTCTCCAGTTCCTGGATGAACCTATCTATCTAGATCCATTCTAGTTGGGCTTCCGACAGGGTACAGCACAGAAATGGCATTGGCCGCATTGGTTGATCTTTGAAAGGCCTAGGACAGGAGTTGTTTCTCTGTCCTGGTCCTATTAAACCTTTCAGCGGCTTTTGATACCATCGACCATGGTGTCATGCTGCGCCGGTTGGAGGGTTTAGGTATAGGGGGCACATGTTCTACTCCTTCTCTGGTTGGATGCAGTCTGTGTTGGCAGGGGGTCAGAGGTTGACCTCAAGGTGCCTTGTTTGTGGGGTGCCTCAAGGGTCGGTCCTCTTACCCCTTTTGTTCAACATTTATGTGAAGCCGCTAGGTGAGATCATCTATTGTTTCGGGGTGAAGTTCCATCAGTATGCTGATGATACTCAGCTGTATATCTCCACCCCGGACCACCCCAATGATGCACTTGATGTGATATCCTGGTGTCTGGAGGCTGTGTGGATCTGGATGGGAAGAAACAGGCTCAGACTCAACCCCTCCAAGACTGAGTGGTCGTGGTTCCCGGCGTCTCAGTATAGCCAGCTGGTTCCATCACTGACTATTGGGGGTGAGACCTTGGCCCCCACAGTGAGGGCAAGCAACCTGGGTGTCCTCCGGGATGCATGGCTATCACTAGAAGAGCATGTGATGGCTGTGGCCAAGGGGGCTTTATATCAGGTCTGCCTGATTCATCAGTTGCGCCCCTTTCGGGATCAGGACTCCTTGCGCACAATCACTCATGCCCTCATCACTTCTCATCTGGACTACTGTAATGCTCTCTACATGGGGCTCCCCTTAAATAGCACTCGGAGGCTCCAACTGGTCCAGAATGCGGCCGCGCAAGTGATTATGGGAGTAACACGATGCACCCATGTAACACCCCTCCTGTGCAAGCTGCCCTGGCTCCCGGTGGTCTCTCTGGTGTGATTCAAGGTATTGGTGACCATCTTTAAAGCGCTCCATGGCTCAGGACCTGGGTACTTACAAGACCGCCTTCTGCCACCGATAGCCTCCCACTGACCAATACACTCCCCCAGAGAGGGACTCCTCAGGGTGCTGTCAGTCAAAAAATGTCAATTGGCAACCCCCAGGGGGAGAGCCTTCTCTGTAGGGGCACCTGCCCTCTGGAAAGAATTGCCCCCAGAGATACGGATGATCCCCGACCTACGCATCTTTCGCCGTGCTCTCAAGACGTTACTGTTCCAACAAGCTGGGCTGGCCTAAACACAAATTTTTAATTGGGGTTTATTTTAATGATAGTAGGGCCAAACTATTTAATTCGTTTTTAAACCGTTCTTAAATTTTGTGTTTGGCTGTGTTTTACTGATGACTGTGCACCGCCTTTAGTCCTCCGGGAGAAGGGAGGTATAAAAATCTAAATAAATAAATAAATAAATAAATAAATAAATAAATAAATAAATAAATAAATAAATAAATAAATAAATAAATAAATAAATAAATAAATAAATGGAGTACTTAGTTTTGAATCAGAAGATTTATAAGTGTAGGTAAACGTTTGCAGGTATTTTCTATTTACTGGAACAACTCAGGTTAAAAAAAGGATCATGATTTATTTTACAATATGAGGAAAGTAATGGGTAATGGGGAAAACTTTTTATTACTAGGAAACAAACTTGATTAAATTATACTGCTGCTTTTCCCTCTTTGACTACTATAATATTAGCTTAATTGCTAAACTAAAGTAACTTCACCCATAAACTATTACTTTTGGCTAAGGTATTTTATCACTACACTATACTTAATTTGTTTCAGTGATATTTATTAATGATCAGTTCTGATTATTTCTCCCACAACTAGAGGTTAAAGATAGGACTAGTTTACTCAAGTGGATCCACAGTGTGTTATTTAATCTCTCTGACAATTTGTATGCATCCATTCATGTGATTATTTGCTTTCTGGAAAACTGATTGACAGTCTTGGAAACCACAAGCAAGAGGAAACACTTAGGGACACAATTATAGAGGAGATAATTCATCATGTGGAGAAAACTGTGAAGGGAATATTGACTGCATTGCACCCTAATTGCTGGGCAGAATTAAGCTTCTATAAAAATTGCTTTTTCAACAAAGCCAAGAATAATGTGTATATATACAATAAGTCATGAATGTTCCCAGGTTTATAATGAATAGAAGGTGACCTAACCATCCCTCATTTTTGCAGAAAGTTCATTCCTAAGAAATGAAAAGAAATATCCACAGAGTAGATATTTTGTTACTTTCAGGCAGGTTATTTTAAGTATGGTGGTTTTTTTAAAAATGTAATTTTAGGAATGAATAACAGCTCCTTATGGACATTCAGTAGCTTAAAAATATTGCTTGGTTGGTCTGGGGCAGCACTGCAGCCGTAAGCTTTGCATTTAATATTTTAATTTTTAACAATGTATATCTAACTTGTGTAAGAGAAGAAAGGCAGATGTAGGGGGTGGAGTTAAGTAAGTTATCAGCCTAGAGTTGTTACATACCTACAAATGGTAGAACATCAACCTCTCTTGAATTCTGTTACCCCTTTCTACCACCAATTTAGCATTGAACATTAGATGACTAGACTCTTATGGGCTTGAGCAATAAATCTTCTTGACTGTAACTTAATGTATAGTACTGATTCTTTGTCCTGACAGGTTGATTATTTCTGGACTCTAAAACATAGCAGGGTAGAAGCTGGTTAATACTTAGATACAAGACCAGAAGACTATAATCTAGACTAGGCTATAAACTGAACTAGGAAGTTGGGGGGAAAAGACACCTGAAGGAATTGAAGTCAACTCAATGAAAATGATACTTTATAGGCATGCTACATATATTTCAGTGAATACATGTAATTCCTTTATGTACTCCTGCTGCATTTCAATTGACAATCTCAAAAAACCCCCACCCCTATTTATAATAAAATGTAAGCATCACATATGGAATCATTCCAAACCCTCAGTGGTGGGTTTTAAAAGCTTTTACTCCCGATTCTGTGGATGTGGCTTGGTGGGCATGGAATGGCTTGTTGGGTGTAACAGGGCAAGGATACTGGAAAATCCCTATTTCCTCCTGATCAGCTGAGACTTGGGAGGCAGAGAATAGATGGGGGCCGGACCAGTCAGAATTTTTACTACTGGTTCTCCAAACTACTCAAAATTTCTGCTACCGGTTCTCCAGAACTGGTCAGAACCTGCTGAAACCCACCTCTGCCTCAAATGTCTGATTGGATATATGATATATGCCATATATGTGTTCTCAAACACTGGCATGAAATCTAGAACTGCAGTGATGTTTCCTAGGTGTTAACTTCGTGTGATTATGATTTGAGAAAAGTTATTGTTGCTTTTTGTGGCAACTAAAAATGTGTTGCTTTTAAAAGGCACTCCTCTGAAGACATATGAATATTATAACTTTGAATCTATAAATTTTCTTAGTACATAGTCATAACTTTTCACCAAGTTTTGTTCAATTATTAGGTTTACATCATCACCATTGCTATTTATAAATTGGACTGTTTATTATATTGTACATTGTATATATGTTTTAATTTCAAGGCCCATTACATAGGACAAGAGAAATGTAATTAGACTTATAGAATCTCTTGGCTTTAGTTGCGGGAGTATTTAACAAAAGGATAAGAAATAAATCTTCTGAGAGCTGTGTAAATGATCTGAAATGGAACTTGTGAAAGGTCATTTAGTCTGAAAACATCTACTATCAAACCTTCATAACAATGACCACTTAACCTTTTCATTTAGATTATTTCCTTCAAGTTCATAAAAATCTGTTTTCTACAAAAAAATCCAAAGCTCTAATGACCCTAAAAAACTACAGCATACCTAGAGCGCTTGGTATAGTGGCTCTGGCATTCATGCAGAGATTATAATATCTTGGCCTACTTTTATTTTATTCAACATTGAAGAATACACTTTATCATGTACATATGTTCTTGAGTAGGGAAGTAAATGAGAAGCCCTTGATCCTGCAATTCAGTCTCAGTAAGAGAGAAATGCTCTGTAGGTAATGACCAGGCTGAGACTGAGGGAGGAGTCAAATGCATCATAAATCACAAATCCCTGTGCACATGCAAGAGATCTAAATCCAGCCCACTTTGAATTACTTCCTTCCTTCCACTCATTTCCCTTGACTGTTAGTTGGTCAGATTCTTGTAGTAAGCTGAAGCTTGCAATAAACCATTTGAACTGCCTGGCACTTGACATCCTCAAAAAGAACATCATGGATTACTTTTATTTTCTACCAGACATCTAACTATTGTAATTTGTAAGTATAATAGTATAATAGAATGCTGAGAATTCAGTTTCCTATTGGTGGTGTGTGTGTGTGTGTGTGTGTGTGTGTGTGTGTGTGTGTGTGTGTGTACAACTTACAACTTAAAAGTTTGGGTCCCAATATTTAGGAGCCTCTTAGTAATTGATCTGGCCTTTATATTGCACAAAGATTCCCATTTTTTCATCCTGTATGTCAGTCCTCTCATCTTATTGAAGTTAGATATGCACCTTCTCCCAAAGTTTCTTCTAAAAGTCATATCTCTGAATATCCCAGGTAAAGCCTCCAGTGCTTCTCCAAAACCAGTCTCTAGCCACAAGCTGATCTCCTCACTTGAATGGTATTGATAATTATTTCAAGTTTGTAGACAGTCAGTTGGTGGCTCTGGTGGATATACCCAGCCACAGCAGCTGTAGCACTTGTGAAAGAAATAACACTTTATTTATTTATTTATTTAATTTATATGCTTCCCTTCTCCAGAGACTCAGGGTGGCTTACAATGCGTTAAGCAATAGCTTTCACACTTTTTGTATATACCTGCTTAGTAGGGCTTTTGGCCCCCCCAGGCAGTGTTTTTTTTTTCTAAATCTTTTTTAATTTTTTTCTAAAATGATCAATGTCACTCCTGTTGCCTGGATTGATTCCAGCATGTCATCACATACCAACAATGTCCTCTGCCATTCAGATCCATCTAACACTTCAGTCCAAAGTTGTGCAAACCTTCCCAGCCCAATCAGCCTCCACACATGTACTTCACTATTCTTCCATTTTCTTTTCTACCAGCTATTTCATTCTCCAACAAGCTGCTCTTTCACACTTACCATCCAATTCCATCAATTTACTTCCAACTATTTTTTTCATTTTGGGGGGTATGTGTCCCTGATAATTCCTTTTTAATCCATTATTTTTTAATCTAAGTAGGTGGGGGGAAAGGACTCTGGAGGCCATTTATGATCAGACCAAAAACAATGTGCACATATCTATATGTTGTTTTCACATGTTAATGCATTATGAATTTCCTCTACATGGTATAAGACTTTTTCCTTGAGCAAAGGGTTGGATTAGAAGACCTCTGAGGTACCTTTCAGCCCTATAATTCTATGATCCTCATCAACACATTAGGGGACAATAGAAAGAACATCAGAACCAGTGGTGAAATCTAAATTTTTTTTACTACCGGTTTTGTGGGCATGACTTGGTGGGCATGGTGTGGCTTGGTGGGCATGGGAGAGGAAGGATATTCCAAAATCTCCATTCCCACCCCACTCTAGGGCCAGCCAGAGGTGGTATTGCTAGTTCTCTGAACTATTCAAAATTTCCGCTACCAGTTCTCCAAACTACTCAAAATTTCTGCTACTGGTTCTCCAGAACCTGTCAGAACCTGCTTAATTTCACCCGTGATCAGAATTTAAAGGAGATAATCTAGAACTAGGCCAAATGTATTACCTTCCTGATTTTCCCAGTAAAAAGAAACAGCTGGTGATCCACAGCAGAATACAAGGCAGTCTGTTCTTGTATTGTTGTCACATATTCACCATGGGATTTCTGATCCTAAGCTGAATCAAGGAGTATTTGCCTGAAGTCCTGGGGCACAAAGACTTTGCCATATGAGAGCTCCAGAGTATCTAGATTGCTCTAACCTTTCAAAAAGTCTACATGTTAAATCAGTGGAGTCTATTACATTGTCTACATAGCCTTTATCTGTAACTCAGGAAGTTATGCATTTCTTTTCAGAACCCTGATTCCCTGGCAAGCATTCCAATTTATAGTTAATCAAAAACAGGTTAAAAAGTATGTGGCGTGACTACAGCAGTATACAGTAATTGCAAAGTACAGAACAGAAATAAGCAAACAATGGGATGGAGAGGTACATTTGGATAGGTGTTCCAATAAAATGGCTCTACAAGAGCAAGATTAGCACAAAACTTTAGTTTACTGATAGGCAAACTAAAGCTTGTACTCCTTCCTTCCTTCCTTCCTTCCTTCCTTCCTTCCTTCCTTCCTTCCTTCCTTCCTCCCTCCCTCCCTCCCTCCCTCCCTGCCCCCTTCACTCCCCCCTTTAATTTTCCATCAGGTGACCACATTTCCCAATATAAAGTTACAGACAATTGCCAATTTTTTCTTTACTATTTATTTCTTTACTTTTATTATTAAAGATAAATGCAGTGGGTAAAGCATCAGACTTAAAACCGGGAATGTGTGATTTCTATACCTGCCATGGAGACAAAGCCAGCTGAGTGACCCCCCGGACCAGTCATTTTCTCTAAGCCCAAGAAAAGAGGTAATGGCAAACCACTTCTGAAAAATCCTCTCAAGAAAACTGGAGGGACTTGTCCAGGCAGCCTCTGAGAATTTGACATGATTGAATGGAAGAGGGGGAAAAAAACCCATTCTAAATTATTTTCTATGGGGAGGCTTTCTGGAAAATAGGGAATCTTAAAGATATATTTACTGGAAATAAAGAGTATACTCAAGTCTGGCTTTTTGCAGCATGCAGTTTCCTAGTTGCCTCTTGTTTTAGAGTCTTTTTAATTAAAAACAAATTAAAAGTAAGCCAGGGAAACTGGCTGATGCCCAGGGTGGTATTTGTCAGCTTCTGGTGCCCAGAGTCACATATGTTTCCTATTCTTGAGCTAAATTCATGAAAATGTTCTGTCTTTAATAAAGTCTTTTACTAGGTAATGAAAATGAAATTAAGACTGATTGCCAGAAAAGCAAAAATGTTTAGCATTTAAAGAGAAAGTAGTTTTTCAGATAATGCAAACTGCCAAGAGTGGCAAAGACACAAATCTGTCACCAATAATAAATTATGGTATTGGGGAGCAGAGAACAAGATTTGCATTTTTTACCCCTATGAAATCAAGAATATTCCTGTTTTATATTGGTGTGTTGCCTTCATCAATTACTCCTTCAGGTACTGTATAGTTGTTGGTAATATAGTATGATTATAAAACGGATATTTGTACATCTTTGACAGGGTTCCAAGCATAACTATGGGGGATGTTTGTATAGTAGGATGATAGAGATGATGCAAGTATAAAATAAGTATTTAAGAAATTAGTGTACAGTCCTAATTTGACACACTGGTGAACTCTGTAAAACATCAAAAGGGTAATCCAATTTGATTGAATTTCAATGAATAATTTTTTAGACTGAATCTCAAACTGAAAGTTCAGAATGATTAGAGGCATCATTTCCAATCAGGAATCTTTGAATTCTCTCACTGCTACTGAGAGTGTCCAATGAGATTCAAAGATTTAATATTTTTCTTTTTTTCCTCCCAAGACTCAAAACTTTGTTTCATCTTTTCTTTTATGTATTGACAGTCCTGAGGATGGACTGTTCGATACTGACATAAGTAATTGAATAATTTTATCAGGTCTGCAAATTCTGTCTTCAGATTAGTGACTGAAGGACATATTGTTGTTGTTTATGTCTCATTGTTCTTCTGGAATTTGATTAGGTCAGTTCTTATGGAGAGAGAGAGAGGGAGGGAGAGAGAGAGGGAGGAGAGAGGGAGAGAGGGAGAGAGGAGAGAGAGGGGGAGGGAGGAGAGAGGGAGAGGGAGGAGAGAGAGGGAGGAGGAGAGAGAGGGAGGGAGGCAGGAGAGAGAGGGTGGGAGAGGAGAGAGAGAGAGGGAGGAGACAAGGGAAAGGGAGGAGAGAGAGAGAGAGAGGGAGGGAGGGGGAGAGAGAGTGAAATAGCACACTATAGATTTTTGTATACAAAGATCTGGCTTTGATTGATATATGTGTTCTACCTACCTATAGGTATCAGGAACTAATTGACTGGTTTGGTAAATTAGCTGTTTCATTTGAAAGCATGCAGGTACATTTTTTCCCCTGTCATGACTGATACATGGGCTGCAAATGACCAAAGAAAATGATGCAAAACTGTACAAAAGCAAAATAATAAAATGATATATTGAAGAGATTAATTATTAGGTTATACAGAATATCAGCTTGCTTCCTGTCCTATATCTTCATTACTACTTGGAACAGGAGTAATTCAATTGATACATTATGGTAAATTAAGAAAAGTTGTGGGCACTAAGGAGGTCTAGGATATAAATCAAGGAATTTTGGAAACTATTAAATGTGTGCTTAATTAAAACAACAACCATATGAAAAGACTGTATGGAAGGGGTGAAATCCAGCAGGTTCTGACAGGTTCTGGAGAATGATAGCGGAAATTTTAAGTAGTTTGGAGAACCGGCAAATACTACCTCTGGCTGACCCCAGAGTGGTGTGGAAATGGAGATTTTGCAATATCCTTCCCCCAGGAATGGGGACGGAATAGGGATTTTGCAGTATCCTTTCCCAGCCATGCCCACCAAGCCATGCCCACAGAACCGGTAATAAAAAAAATTGAACTTCACCACTGCTGTATGGGGAATACGGAAGCAATTTAAAACAACAAGTATAAGGAGCAACTATGCAATGATCAGTCTAAGTAGGAGCTTGCCAGGCTAATGCTAGTTATACTTCAGGTGGTTGGATAGTAGATCAAACATTTGGGGAAAAAATCATTTTGAGAAAGTTGGCATTGATTAATAACTCCTCTAAAATAAATGGAATTGATAGTATTATAAATTAATGAATCAATAGCTTTATGATCTTTATCAGATCATCTGAGAATTTTACTTGCTGATTGGATGGGAAACTGTTTTAAAGAAAAGGTTGTTTTTTTATTTTTTATTAATTTCATCAAGCATGTATTTGATAACAGATACAAGTGTAAATACATGAAATGGATTCGAATAAAAGGAAACATTAGGACAGAGACTGTAGACACGCTGGTGCACTTAAGCATGCCCCTTAAAGACCTCTTAGGAATGGGGTGAGGTCCACAGTAGACAGTCTAAGGTTAAAGTTGTGGGGTTTTGGGGAAGAAACCACAGAGTCAGGTAGTGCATTCCAGGCAATGACAACTCTGTTGCTGAAGTCGTATTTTCTGCAATTGAGTTTGGATCGGTTTACCATGAGTTTGTATCTATTGTGTGCTTGTGTATTGTTTTGGTTGAAGCTGAAGTATTCATTGGCTAGTAGGACATTGTACCAGATGATTTTATGTACCATGCTTAGGTCAGACCGAAGACAGCAAAGTTCTAAGTTGTCTAAGCCCAAAATTTCAAGTGTAGTGGCATGAGGTATTTTGTTGCGACCAGAGGAGTGGAGGACTCTTCTCGTGAAATATCTCTGGACTCATCCGATTGTATTAATGTCCGATATGCAGTGCAGGTTCCAGACAGGTTGTAGTTTACACTTTCATGCCACCAATTACATGCATTAAACTTGTTTGATAAAGTTAGACTTAAGATTGACAGGAAAAGGAAAAGGGTTATTTAATTAATTTGATTGCATGCGCAATCCCACTGCAAACCGGTAGTAAAGGTAAGTGGAACCCACCCCTGCCACAAACATATACACATACATACACAGAAAGAGAGAGACCATGCAGCACATGTAAAAAAAAAATGACCAGAATTTTGATCACATCCTAATGGCTCTACCTTGATCTGTGGACACTGATGTTTGTGTAGAAGGATATTGACCTTAGAGAATGCAAGTGTAGAGTGTGTATCTTTAGCCAGTACTGAATTTAACTGAACCTAGTGTGATAAAAACCTTGCCAACGTTTTGCCAATAAACATGAAAGAAGAAAAAAACCAGCAAAATGCACAAATACACACACACAGATAGAGGAATAAAGAGGGGAAAACAATCCAAAGTATTAAGTAGCTCACAAACAAATTATTTGAATGTAGAGGAGAAAAGGCCAAGTATATGAAAGAATAAAACTAGACAAATTACTTAGGAGGAACTAGAATTGTAATACAAAGAAGCTCTTAGGAAAAAAACCCAATTTTTATGGCAACAGAACTCATTAGTGTTGGCAACCTAAATGGCCTCTGAAGTTAGATCAACTACTGGAAAGCTACTTTGAGTAATTTCTAGTTCAGTTTACATTCAGCACACTTCCGCTCAGTCCCTTCAGGGGTGTCAAACTGTCAGCCCGCACGCCAATGCTTCATGCACTGGCCGCGCCCACCACAGCTCCACGAATAGAAAAAACATCGAGATACATTACATGACAGCAACATGATGCAGCAAGTTTGACACCCGTGCTTTATCTGGCTCAGACTAAACCTACATGCCACAGTTCACCACAGTCCATCTGCCCAAAAGATGTTTATTTAGTAAATATTAGCAAACATCAAAACCACTTATCTGGCAAAATGTGACAAAAATAAGGCAAAAGCAGCTGTATTAAATAAAATATAAACAATGGGCAACAATATCTATATATCTACCTATATTCAAAAGCACAGAATGTCCCAGAGCCACCATAAACGTTACTATGCATTAAAAAGGAGATTGGCCTTTATTTATTTATTCCAGCTTGAACCCTTTTATCTTCATTGAAATCACAGAGTGGTAATGAAAAATAGGCTCCCACATGAAAGACACAATTTGGTGAATGGATGTAGCCAATACTAAAGGAAAATTAATAAGCCTGAGTAAAGCAAAATAGGTTTTCTTTGGCAAAGCAAGTTGGGTTGTATTGGAACTGCCTGACTCATTTCTGTGAGGCTGCCCAATTTGGCTTAGTAAGAGGATTTGAATAAACTCCAATTACTTTGAACCTGAATTGTGGGACAAAGTCTCTTTCAGTTTCTTATCAGTTTGGGCTGAAATGTTTTCAGATTGGATAGTTTAGGATTTTTGCAGCATTTGCCAAAACTATCCCATTTAGAAGTTTCCCTCCACCTTCTGCTGCAATATTGTCAGAAAGTCAACTGTGGAAATCATAAGGATATTTTAGTAATGTCTTTAATATTATTTCACAAGCAAAATGTATTTCCTTTGTAATTACCTTGTATTTCTTTACTTATATAATCAATAAAGTATAAATTCTAGCTGAACCACTGTATGGGGTCCTTTCCCAGCCTCATGGGAAGACCCCTCTTTGTTTGATTGAATAAATGTGACACTCAGAGAGAATTGGAATTCTGCCTCTTTGTCCATTCCAAGTCTGACCTAAAAAGCATGCAAGACCGTCAGAATATTCATGAATTGGAATAGGGGATGATAACAAGGTCAACCAATGAATAGACATAGCAACTAAATCAGCAATGAGGACCATCTGGAAACTGAAACTGTAAGGAATCTGAGGTCGGCTCTGTATTAAGCTGAAGCTGCAAACTAGTCTGCTGAATTGAAAACTGTTCTCTCCTCTGCCTGTGTTTTTTGCCTGTAACTCTCTAACATATTGGAAGAATCTGCTGTTGGTATTGCATGTGTTATTAGGTATATAAAGAGAAGTTAATGAATCCTGCTGAATCAGTTATCTGTATGTGATTTCTGGATGTGATTTCTGCCATAAACTCTGACAAAGGCAATTCATCAACAGTTATTAGTAGGAAGGTAAATATGTGTTCAAAAATTTTTCCACTCCCTGTGCCATAACAATTCTCCAAAGAGAGTCAATAACATATACTGAGGGGTGAAAAATAGGGTAGCAGGTGGTACCAAAACAAATGCTATGGTTTTGTCCTATTCTTGGCAATGCTGAAGAATTCCATAGCTGGATATTGCAAAACTTCTTCTGTCTCTTGCAAAACTTCCTCATCAAACTGAGAAAGCTCAGTGGCTCAACCTATATGGCACAGGAGAGAGCTGAGTCACCATCCGTGCTGTTGACACCATCTATGTAGGATCTTGAGGCTTTGCACGTCTTTGAATGGGCTTCGGTATTCTCTGAAATCTATGAAGGAGTCTGGAAGAGCCTTCGGGTCAGTGGTGGGTTGCTCCCAGTTCGGTCTAGTTTTGCGAACCAGTAGTAATGGTGGCGGGAGGCTCCGCCCACCTGCCTGGATGTCATCATGGACGACGCACGCGCTCCCCTTGTGAACAGGTAGCAATGGTAAGTAACCCCACCCTTGCTTCAGGTTATACAGAAAGAAAAGCTTTCTTTTGTGGATCATGTTCTGAGAAAGAAAGCTGAAGGTGCTCTAAAGGCCAAATAAAAATAACTTGATGATTTGACTTCATCTTAGAAGTGAGGGAGGCACTGTTGCTATGTATAGCATCTTCTCTTTCTAAGCGTTGAACAGCCCTACGACATATTCTTTAATTTGCAGCTTCGGTAGTATGATTCAACACCACATATTGTAACACATCTCACAAGAATATGCTCAGGCCAAAAGGGAAGGAAAGTTTTACTGCATGTATCAGCAGCGAGAAAGTTAATCTGCTTTATAATGCTACTTTAAAGAGAGTGAGTAATTTCCCCTATTAACTAAAAGATCATAAAAGTGGACACTTCTTTCTTTCTTTCCCTCCATCTGTGCTTAGTTCAACTATTAGGTGAACGGTACTCTGCCCTAAACCATCATTCAACTTCACCTGTTTAATGAAATAATTATAGCTTCCTTTATCAGTCCTAGGATAATTGTTGTCCTTTGGAACAATTATGAACTAGATGACTGAGAATCTCCATAGACAACCAAAATCATTGCAATTCATTGTGACTATCTTTGGATGAATGTCCTCTTCAATTACAAGGCCTGACCTCATGAATTGTTAGTGCCAAGAGACCATGATCCTTTCATTTCATTAATAAAGCTCTCACATGTTTTACTGCTTCTAACATCACTCTTTCCTCTTAAAAAATGCAAGGTGTTTAGCAAGTCTTGAAACTTTTTTTGTTTTTGTGAGGGACAGCCTTTTCAATAGACCATTAAATATGCTACCCATAGTTCACCTTTAGGCAAATGAATGTGACACTGGAACAGCTTTGCAAATGTTAAACAATCAGGATTACAAAAGTCCCTGGTTTCCTAGGAACAGGTGATTTATCTTCCAGTTGCATATCCAGGAAGCCACTATTACTTCATAAATTATGAACGGAGTTCTTAATTTGTGATGAATGTTTCTGTCCTTGAAAACTGCTTGTCTCAGACCACCAAACAAGTAATTTCAATCCTTATGAGAATTATCCAGCTAATAAATTCAAGAAGCAGGAGGACATATTCGGATTTTGAAAATTATAAGCAAAGTCAGCACATGGTAAAGGCAATCTAGTACATCACTATTGGGATTGACTGTTTCCTTCAAAGGACATATTCGGGAACAAATAACATCTTTGGGGTAAGATCTACTTTGAGACAACATCCCAGAGCAAAAAAAGGTGAAGTCTCCCTGCCCTTTGGCATTAGTGGTTGTGGCAGGGCAAACTGTCACCTCTTCAGAGGTGGGTTTCAGCAGGTTCTGACCAGTTCTGGAGAACCAGTAGCAGAAATTTTGAGTAGTTTGGAGAACTGGTAAATACCACCTCTGACTGGCCCTGTCCCCATCTATCCTCGGCCTCCTGAGTCCCAGCTAATCGGGAGGAAATGGAGATTTTACAGTATCCTTTCCCACCAAGCCACACCCACAGAACTGGTAGTAATTTTTTTTGAAACCCACTACTGCACCTCTTAAATAGATGACTTGAGAACTTGAGTCAGACGTTATATGGAATAACTAAATAATTATGGTATTTGTGTGATGATGCCATCCACATACATATTGCTATTTTGATATAACTGCAGTTTATTACGGACGTTCTTGTCCCCCCTTGCTCAGATGATCTGAACCAAACTCTCCTCTTTTTTTAAAATAAGAAGGACAGATTTACATCTGGTACTTAGTTCCATTTTAATACTCACTGCTTCTGAATTGCTATAAATCATGGGAAGCCAAACCGAAAATGCTCTTATTCCCATCAATTTTTGAAGCTCCTTTCCTGATCAGGAGTCCACATCCCAATACAGATTAAAGAAAAAGATCTGTTGTGTTTGTTTGCAAACTGTTTTGCTATTTAAGTGAGTAAAAACTCTTTGAACAAGGAACTGAAAAGTTATGAATAACACTTCTGCGAAATAAAAACATAGACTCAAGAGCAATTATTTTAAAAGCCCCCTCCCTTTTTTTTTCAAAATAGAGCTGTAGATTTGGTGGTCCAGTTACAATTGTTACAATTATTTCTATTTTTTAAATTAAGAATGGAACATAATATAATTGGTTATTCAAAGTAGCCATAAATGGTCCTTCGAAATTCTTCACTATTCTGCACAGATCTACTGTATGTCCAACACTCCATTTGTATCCCCACTTCCCTGTGACTTGCATAGCTTTTTACCCATTCTTGAAAAGTCTTCTCTGCTGTTACTCCCAGAAATATGTCGAAAAGCACTTTTTGTAGCATTTTCTTTGGAATGGTAGGTATAGGGCAGTGATGGCGAACCTTTTTGGCTCCAAGTGCCGAAAAAGGAATGTGCATGCATGCGTGGCACCAAGTGCCAAAAAGGGAGCATTTTGCACATGCATGCTCATCAAGGCTGCAGTCAAGAAGAAGAGCTGCCCAGGGGCATGCGCGTGCCAGATAAGGTACTTCCAGTTTCTGGTGCGCGCATGCACGCTGGCTAGCAAGTCTTCTAGTTACTGCCGTGCATGCACATGCGCCAATGAGATTTCTAGTGTGCATGCTCAAAGGCCAGCTGATTGTCACGTGTGCATGTGTGCCAGAAACCCGGAAGAGGAATGGGCAGTGCCATGAATGCCAGGTGACACAGCTCCGCATACCACTTTGGGCACACATGCCATAGGTTCTCCATCATGGTATAGGGTTTTCTATAGGTTTTCTAGTCTATTTAGAATGGGAGATATAGGGTAGTTATAGGGTTTTCTTTGCAAGCAAACACAACAGATCCTTTTCTTTAATCTGTAATGGGATTATAATGGGAATCTGTAACGAGATTGTGAATTCCTGATCAGGAAAGGATCTTTAAAAATTGAAGGGAATACAGAGCATTTTTAACTTGGCTTCCCGTGATTTACAGCAATTCAGATTCAGTGACTATTAAAATGGAACTCATTACCAGATGTAAATCTGTCCTTATTTTAAAAAAAGAGGTGACTTTGATCCAGCTCATCTGAGCAAGTGGGGACAAGAATATCCATAATAAACTGCAGTTGTGTCAAAATAGCAATATGTATGTGGATGGTATCATCACACAAATACCGCAATCACTTAGTTACTCCATCCAATATCTGACCCAGATTTATTTATTTATTTATTTATTTATTTATTTATTTATTTATTTATTTATTTATTTATTTATTTATTTATTTATTTATTTATTTATTTATTGTTTCCATTTATATGCCACCTTCTCCGGAGACTCAGGGCGGCTTACAATGCATTAAGCAACAGCCTTCATACTTTTGTATATACCTGCTTAGTAGGGCTTTTGGCCCACCCTAAGCGGTGTTCTTTTTTTTAGTACAAAGTCAGCTTATTGCCCTCACAATCCTGGTCCTGATTTTACCTACCTCAGAAGGATGGAAGGCTGAGTCAACCTTGAGCCTGGTGAGATTTGAACATGCAGTAGTTTCAGGCAGCTGGCAGCTAAGTGCTACTTAACAGCACTTTAGTCCGCTGTACCACCAAGGCTCCTAGGTTCTCAAGTCATGTATTTAAGAGTGACTAATCCTCCTTGCCGGATACTCAGAATTTTCCCTTCTTTCCCTGTAGCCAGAGTGTCCTAGTGCCTTCCCCTATTCTTTTAATCATGGTCTCCATTAATGTTCCCAAGAGAACATGTTCACCCAACAGCCAGCAATAGAAGAATATATAATTATGCTCAAGTCAAAATTCTTTGACACAAAGGTCATTAAAACTAACTGATATTAAAAAAAGAAACTTTATTTTAGGAAATTATCGGGAGGGGGAAAAATGATACATTTACTTGCTTGTAGGTTGCTGTGCATATCTAAAAGGAAGGCCTGAGCTAATAAAATGGTTTATTCCTCTTTGCTGCCATATTCTCCCTCTTGCTGTGCTCTCAGTTTTTCTCCAGAGCACGAGGAGACCCATTTTTAGAAAGTTAGAGAAATTCACAGAGATCTAATCTTCATCCAGATTTTGCAGCCTCAATAAGGTAGCCTGGGAAGAGACATTCCTGCTTCAGTTAAATGAGTTTAAATAATCTGAATAGGCTTATACACCTTATCCCAGAATTTAGATGGATATGGGTCCTTCAGTATTAAGCCATAGTATTAAGCTATAAGTATTAAGTGCCAGATTTCTTTGAAAGTATACCATTCCTCAAAAAGAGTACAAAGATTGACCTCTTAAGATTATTTATTGCGTGATGCATAAACTCCTACAGTTTTAAAAACAAAAACTGGTCCCTTATCTTTCCACAGACTATTCCTATTACCTTATAATAACATATATAGCTTCATTGTGGCTGTCCTCATATATTTAAGAATAACTTGTTATAAAGGCTGTAGGTGTATGATTTAAACAGAGATGAATGAATCATTGTCTGCTAGGCTATCTTTGCCAAGGGTAAAAGCATAATGAAAACTGTTGTGAATCGAACCTTGCAAATGGATATCTTAGAATTATTGATTTGTCACTATGCAATAAACTCTTCGATGAAGGTTTTTTTTTTTTTAAAAAAAAACAATTTGGTTTTCTGTAGCACATATGCTGTTTGTAATTCCCATTTCTTGTCTAAGTGAGTACAAAATCAAGATGTCCAGCTGAGTTATTCTAGGAACATCAGCTGAGAAAGGTCAATTTACAGAACCTCTCCTCAAGGTGAAATGAAACTGCATTTTATATAGCTTTTAAAATACATAAATAAATAAGTGGGGAGCTGCAGATCAAGTGTCATTTAATCCTTTCTTTTGATATCATCCTGTCCAAAAACACTCAGATGGATAAGAGCAATTAGAAGGAAGAGGAGAGTGAGCCCAAACCCTAAGGGTCCTAAATCTACAGAAAAAGGGAGAATATGATAAATAAAAATAAAGTGTTCACCAACCAGAAGGTTCAATTTTAATCCCATTTGGGTGATTTCATAAACAAAACTACTTCAGTCCAGAGCACTTAAAAGATCAAGTGATTCAGTGTGCTAACAGTATCTCATTTTGGAAAATTGAAATTCCATGTTGTTATTATTATTATTTTTAAGAATCACATAAATTAGGATGGCAGTTCTTATCTGTCTTTGTCAGGGTTCAAAATCTCAGGAGGTTCAGACCTGGCTAGTCCTTAGTTGGGACTCCACCAAGAAATACGAGGTGTATAGAGTAGGGTAGGAAAGTTGCAACAAAAAGAAAAGAAGCAAAAATATCAAATTACTTTTACACTGTTGTCAATAAAATTGCAGCAATGTATCCATATAAATCCAAATGATGTGGTGAACTTGAGGTTTATATCATATCTAATTAGAAATCAAGAAATAGAATTTATTTAATGTGATATTGGATGAATGTGAGAGCCAAGTAGACTATTTGAGGGAATAATTTCACAGAGGTAGGGAGGTTTGTATAAACTGAATCTATGTATTTTCTTTTAATTATACATATGGGAACATGGTTTCCCCTTCTGTTGAGAGGGAGTCAATCATATTTTAGATAGGGACATTAGGGGTTAATGTCTTTAAATAATATTGATTGGTTTTGTTCCTGGGTTGGGGTTGTTTGTTTTTAGCCTAGAAAAGAGGCTCAGTTATCCTTCTGTGGTTGTGCAGAGAAAACCTGTTAAGAAAAAAAGGCAACTATCCTGGAATTAAATATCAGAAAAGAACCACACACAAATAAACACACAAATAGGTTAATGCAGCTATTTTTGCATCTCGAAAGATTGGGCAGGACAAAAATGATGTGTTTTCTTTTCTTTTGTGTGTGAGAGAGAGTGTGTGTGTTTTTCTTGGCAATTGGTAAAATAAGATAGTAAAGATTCCCTTTAAGTAAGTACCTGTAAAATTTGAAAACTATAAATGCAGTGGTTAGAAAATGATAATGAAGGAAAACAGCTTTGGGAATTGGTTTTGTTTTCTGCTTGATTGATTGCACTGGAGTTACAGCTCCAACAGTGTTGCCTAATTCCTTACTGAAAGTGTGTCATAGTGGTTGCTTCAAATTGCTTGTTGGTACAAGTTAGATTGGCAACAAATTAGGAAATTAGGTAGCACTGTCATCTAAACAGACAGATTGAGGCAATGGATGAGAACATTGGCTGTCTAATGACCTTTGAGAAGATTCTGTTTTTCTAGCCAGAAACTTTATAAGGTCATAGGCTTTGTTTCGGGTCCAAATAACTGTTGACATTTTACATTAGCCAGGAGCAGTTCAGAATTGTTTTTGTTGCTTAGGAAATTCTTTCCATTGGTTCCCATTAATATAAGTCAGATTTGTTCAGGGTGCTGTTCTGAACTATCAGAATAAAAAAAAAAATCAGTTAGTGAATTTACAGTATTCCATTAATAGAGGGGTGTAAAATTTGTGTCATGTGATGTATCATGACTTTTCCCCCCTTTGCTAAATCAGACATGGGCATGGCCAGTGTGTGATGCATCCGGCTCATGGGCCATGTGTTTGACAGCCCTGCGTAAATAAGTTCACCTGCACCATTCACAGATAAACCCACATGTTTAGTATATTTAATGTATCACAGTGACCTTGTTTTCATTACCCACATTTATCAATCTATTGTCATTGATACAGTTCAGAGCAGGGGTGTCCACTTTGGTAAATTTAAGACTTAATGGACTTCAAATTCCATGGCTGATTGGGAAATTTTTGGAAGTTCAAGTCCACAAGTCTTAAAGTTGCCAAGGCTGGATACCCTTGGTAACCATTTTCCTCTTTCCTCTTCCCTTTTTGAGAAGCTATAGATTTGGAGAATATGACCTGTGAAGTAAGCAGTTTTATTTCTTTGGAGTTAAACTAATAGGATCCTTTTTTTCTGATAAAATATACATGAGATAAACATATGTCTTAAACTTGTTTTCAGATTTATATTCCCACAGACATTAACTTAAATGAGGCATGCAGTTGGGAACAGAATGCAATCATACATTATTTAGTTGGGCAGTGTCATGCTAATGAATCAAGAAAATCAGGTTGGAAGTTCAGTCTTTAAACAAATTGGAAGAGTAAATAAATAAATTGCGAAGGGTTAGGGATTATTTTAAATATGAGTCAAACTTTCTGGTGATTCCTGAGTCAGTCAACATTCTTTCAGCACTGTTTCTGTTCAGTGTCAAATGTGGACATTTCAACAAAAGATCAAACAAAGCACAATATTAATAACAATTTTATAAACTATAGGGAAAGTCAAGTGTAATATCCTTAAGTTTCTCATTTTTTAAAAAATTGCAACAAAAACCTGTAAGGAAATTTATACATCTTTTCATGTGTGTTTCTCCTAAAGTGCACAATCTTTCATGTATTCTTTTCTTATGCATTGATTTTTTGCAGGAATTTTCCCTAGTGGATATAGTAATCCTTTGAGTTAAAAAAAATACCCTCAACTGTGGACACAAGGATGGATCTGCAGGATCTGTCTAGAAGTGCAGAGTCACACATAGTAGAAGCACTGGAAATCCAATGTTATTGTGGGTGTTATTCTGTGACCCCACTCATTTTTTCCATCAGTTTTTGGTGGCACTTGACTTCAATAAATAAATAAATAAATAAATAAATAAATAAATAAATAAATAAATAAATAAATAAATAAATAAATAAATAAATAAATAAATAAATAAATAAATAAATAAATAAATAAATAAATAATAACTTTATTGTCATTGTGCATGTATACACTGTATACCCGTACAACGAAATTCACTTAACACCCAAAGACCAGGTCCAACACACATAACAATCCCCAAACACACTCCCACCCATCACAATTCCCCATCCCTAAACCATCCAAGCATCCACACCCAGTAAAGATTCATATCATGGATTTTTGTAGCCTCTTCATTCCTAAATTTGAAAGCAAAGGTACATTTACAAAATTCAGAAAAAATTAGAATGGTAAATGCTTATTTATTTATTAGTTTTTTTAAAAAATCCCATAATGACATACCTAATATTCCTTCCTAGTAATTTTTCCACAACAACAACCTTTGGAGGTGGATTGGAATGGCAGAAAGTGACTGCTCCTTAGTCACCCTTAGTACTGTCTAAGGCAGTACTAGAACTCACTGTCTCTTGGTTTCTATGCCAGAACCTTAACCATTAGACCAAACTGAATAAAAGATTTGGTAGGTTGGATTTGTCCCTGTTCCTCCATTACTTCCTTCAGTATACATAATTGGTATGTTGACTCTGATAAGATTAAAATACCAATCAATGTTAAGATTAGCTTGGGTTATATTGCTATGATTTCATTTCCTACTATGATACTGGTGTAAATATGCAATGCCTATTGTTTTATGATGCTTGGTATGCATTTATTTTAATAATTTTAAGATAGATAGAACCCAGCTTATTCCCAATCAATAATTTACTCATTTGTTTATTTGTTTATTTATTTATTAAATTTATGTGCCGCCCATCTCATCAGATAGGACTCTGCCTGCCTTACAAACATTAAAACTAGTACACAGTAAAACTATTTATTTATTTATTTATTTATTTATTTATTTATTTATTTATTTATTTATTTATTTATTTACTATATTTCTATACCGCCTTTCTCCCGTAGGACTCAAGCCAGTGTACAGTCAAGAAAAAATATAGATACACAAACATCATAAAATTGCTAATTAAAATTATTATTATAACATAGTTTGGCCCAATTAAATAGAACCCAAAATTAGATAATATTTTAAAATCATTCACATATTCATATGTTTAGTCCTGCCTGTTGGAACATCAGGGTCTTGATGGCACGGCGGAAAGCATGGAGATCAGGGATATTTCGTATCTCAGGGGGTAGTTCATTCCAAAGGGTTGGACCCCTCACAGAGAAGGCCCTCCCCCTGGGAGTCGCCAGTCATCATAATTTGACTGACGGTACCCTGAATAGTCCCTCCGTGTGAGAACGAACTGGTCGGTGGGAGGCTATTGGTGACAAAAGACGGTCTCGTAGGTACCCAGGTCCTAAGCCATGGAGTGCTTTAAAGGTGATGACTAACACCTTGAATCGCACACTGAAGACCACTGGGAGCCAGTGCAGCTCGTGTAGGAGAGGTGTTACATGGGCGCAACGAGCTGCACCCATAATCACCTGTGCAGCTACATTCTGGACCAGTTGGAGCCTCCGGGTGCTTTTCAAGGGGAGCCCTATGTAGAGAGCATTACGGTAGTCCATACGGGAGGTGACTAGGGCATGAGTGACGTGCACAAGGCGTCCCAATCCAGAAAGGGACACAACTGGCAGATCAGGCGAACCTGATAAAAGCCTCCCCTGGCCACGGCCGTCAAATGCTCTTCTAAAGATAGCCGTGAATCCAGGAGGACACCCAAGTTGCGGGCCCTCTCTGTGGTGAGCAAGGTCTCATCCCCAATTGTCAGTGATGGTACCAGCTGACTATATTAACTGTCCTAACAATTTAATAATATCCAAGGATGGGTTTCTACAGCCTTAGCCCCAGCATCTCATCTTCTGAGTAAACATGTCTGTCATTAGAGAACAAATATTGGCAGGGGTTGAGGATTTTTGAAATAAATGGCATGCACCCACGGCTTCCATGTGATAAACCACTATGCAAAATGGGGGTTCCAAGCCCTGTAGAAGGCTTCAAATTGCTTTATGGTTTTACTCACAGATTTCATGTTGTGGATATAGATCACAGGCAGGAGTGGGTTCTAAATTTTTTTACTACCAGTTCTGTGGGCTGGCCAGCCAATGTTATTACTGGTTCTCCGAACTACTACAAATTTTTACTACCAGTTCTTGCGAACTGGTGCGAACCGGGAGCAACCCACCACTGATCACAGGAATCATCCTCACATCAGGTATGTGGTGGAAAAGTACATGATCAAAAGATTTTCATAATATCTTTTGACAATTGGGAGATTGAAAAATGCAACATGAATTGTACTTGCTTTTTGGAAATGTTATTAATATTAATGTGTCCATGGTTTCTAAACAAACTCATTAAGTAATCTTCATAGAGATTAAATGAAATCCTCTAATTGCTAGGAATAAAGATAGACTGCTTATCAGAAAAAAAAAAAAACATATGAAAAACAAATATGTTGGTAAATCTGCAGAATAAATCTCAAAGCATCAGGAGAAATTCAAAATAGTTGAATCTCTGGGGATGAATGAGTGTATGAATGAAGCTATTTTTGAAAGGTCCTCTTTATGATGGCTGGTAATCTTCATCGCTGCAGCTACTCAAGTCTTTTTCAAGGTGTGCAAGAAGTCTCTATGGTGAACTTTGCTATATTCAGTAAGTGTGATGCATTTCCAGAAGTGAGTTATGTCTTCAAAATAGATAGTTTCATTTATTTATCACGATTGTCTGTGAATCATAAACTAGCTTTCTTTCCAAGCTCTCTTTTCCCAGAGCAAATATTTTTCCTTGAACAACCATTTTATTGTACAACCATGTCTCCTGCCATCTCATCTTTCAATTAAATTCCAGCGGTAGACCTTCAAGAACTCTTTACACTGAGCTTTAATAGTGTTGCTAGTCTCATTGCTATTGGAGAGGTGTGAGGGTTGCCTTTGAAAAATTCAGAAAAATGGTCCATGCAATTTTTCTGTTTATTGATACATTCTGACTATATAAAATTGGTTTCTGTGTCTATGAGTTCTATTACATACAGTTAGAATGCATATTATTAACTACAAATCTTCCCCATTCTCTCCTATTCATTTCCATTTTCCATTTTTGAACTGGTCATTTTCCCCCCTAACCCAGAGCATATTTGGGGGGAAACCAAGGGCCACGGTAAGACCACACAATAAATTAGGGGGGGAGGTTTCCAAACAGGTTATGTGATAATAAATTTCTAAGTTCTTCTTAGCTGTCTTGCGAGATAGGACGAAACAATGCTGTCTAGGGAAAGGCCAAATAAGAGGGGGCATACATAACCGACAGCTGGATAATGGGTAGAACTCTATCTAGTTTTTCAAGCTGCAAAGGAAATGGCAGGAGAATTGTACTTCCAGATGTGTAAGTTTGATGCCAGCCTTCCTGGGTAGACCAGACAGAAAACCCATCCAGATAACCTTGTTCAACTTTATTATAAAGCTATATTAACAGAATCTTGTTCTGTGCAAAAGTCCCTTAGACACAGGGTTAATTACACACCAGCTTGTTCTAGGGGAATGCAACCCTGTCCAGACTCAAAAATGGTAAGTAACCAGACCCTGGGGGAGTGCAAAACCCCACACCATCTTGCCAGGATCAGGAATGAGCTGATGTTTCTTTCCTTACACCCTCCAAGTATTTGGACAGCATAACAGCACACCTGTGTGGCCAGAGGTAAATGTGTAAATCAACATAAAGATGATACAATACATCATGTTGTTGGATGACCTTACCCAGAAGTTTCATGTAGATATTAAAGAGGAGAGGGAAGATATTTCAGGGCCTAGGACTTGGTGACTCCTTGCCCAAAAACAACTGTTTTAAAATAATGGTTACTCCAAGAGTTTAGATATTGTCCCAACTATCTGAGAATTTGCCTTAAAACTTTAAGCAGGGGAGGGCAAGTAATTTGTAGGAAACCTTTTTGTTAATAACAACCAGACTGTCTAAAAAAATTGAAAGCTTTGAGACTCTACAGAATTCTTCATCAAACAAGATATTAACCACAGAAGAAGGTGGGAAGATGAGGAAAGCATCCTCAATTTTTCAGCCAACAGGACTATCTTGAGATGGAAGTTGTGAGTTGAATGAATAGTTCCTCTAGTTGTAGATGCTAGGTTATACTTTACATTCAGAACCAATGGGTGCCCTCTATTTTTCCAATGTTCCTTTGTCATTTGCTAAATCACATTAAAGAAAACTTGTTGACATGTTTCTAATAAATATCACATCTGGACTGCAAGTATATAGATCATCATTAGTTGCAGGAAACAGATTCAGGAAACCAACTGCCAGCCAAAGGTTATCCAAATTTTTGCTGTCCAAATCTTAGTGTTCATAGATTTCTGGAACAAAGCATGTCAAATTCTAGAGGCGTGTGAAAATATAAAGTAATTAGCATAAATATTTCCACTTGAGCAGTTCCCTGAATTATATTATTCCCTAATGAGGGAATGAGCTGTAAACAATAATTAGCTATCTAGGTATGTGGTTTTACAAAGTTTCTTGAAGTGTTATTATTAGACCTAAAATAAGTTATCTGTTCACAGTGAAACAGTTTTGTTTTGCTTTTTAAATGGGAAACTGAGAGACAAAGAGAGAAGTAATGTATAGAATATGAAAATAGTTGATAAAATGTGGGTTTCTTAAATTTCTATTGTGGCAATGTAGTGATTGCATTGCAACTTAATAGAGAGATCTAAAATGAAGTAATCTACTTTCAGTAACTGTGCTGGGGGCTATTTTGTAATAAAAGTATCTGCACCTTGACACCATTTTCCATTGGGTTTATTTATTGAAGGCCCGTAATTAAACTATGCTGACTACAGAGCGCAGTCTCTGGGTCAAGGTGGAGGTTAATAGAAAGATGTTAATATGATACCTATGTGCCCCAGTGGGTACTTGAATAAAAATAGGAATTAGTTTTCCATTTCTTTTGGTATTCTCAGTTTTCTAACAGTGAGGACCAAAATCCAAAGCACTGGCATGTTTGAAAGTCAATGATGCACAAAATCTTTATCCTGAATTAAATACATTCAGCCTGCTTTTATTATGAGAAATATGATTGGGAAGGGGACACTGTAGAATGTATTGCAACAGGTGTATGGAAAAACATGTCTCTCAATCACATTTTTAAAAATCTCTGCTAAAAGGAAGGTTGGAAATGGAGAGGCTGAATTTAGCTGATTGATTTTAATTAATCAGTGAGTGTCTTAACTTGCATGTTTTGGTTCTATTTTGAATGTTAATATTATGGAAGCCACCTTGTTTTTTTAAAACAAGAAATGAATATTAGTAAATGTCAATTAATAATAGGAAGAAGTAGGAAAAAAAGAGAAGGAAGACGCACTTGACTCCCAATTCTTGACTCACAACTTCATCTCTGGCCAGTTCCTGTATGAATGGCTCCTAAGTGGCAAGTAATTCATGTCCCTTACACTGCTATGCATCATTTTATTTCTTTTCATTATTTTGCTCTGGGAGAGATGCTCATAAATACCAATAACCTTGTTAACACCTCTCTTGGGATTCACCAGGCCTTTTGGCCTACCTGGATTTACTTTTTACCATTTTAATTAGAAGACGAATAATTGGATAATAATTAGATTCTTTAAATTAAAAGACCAATAGTAATTAAGCAGAAAATAAAAATGATGGATGCAGGCAATCCTCTGTTTTGTTTGGAAGTATTGCATTCTCCACCTATAAATAAGAAAAAAAAAAGAGAAAGGAATTAAAACTAATCAGGATTGAAGAGAGCTGTGTATATAACTACAGATAGTGCTTTAGAACAACTTTGCCAGTTGGGTAAGAATTTTTTTTTTTGAATGGCCCCCCAAAAGATTTTAGCCGTACCATTTTCTGAGAATGCCTACAGCATATTTTCAGAATTCAGAAGGGGCTCACCGGCTCCCAAAATTTATAGACATACATTTACATAGTGTTGAGAAGTGAAGATTGATATATTCAGCCACAAGTTGATCATGTTGCAAGTTTTATCATAATTCACAGTGTATAATGACACATATCTATAATGAAGTGAGATTTTAACTTTAATATTCCATGATGTTTTTTTTAAAAAAATATTAAGAATCTCGATATTTCAGAAAGATAGAAAATATTACAGTCTTATTTTAGATAAATGGGCCTAATCTAGAAATAGAATTTCTTGATAGGTATAATTTCAACCAAAGCATTCCCTGATCACAATTCAGTTGATTAACCCCTATCTCACACAGCTATAAATAAATTTATTGGAAAATTCTTTATTTATTGTGATCACTCTTAAATGTAGTGATGTATGAACTCTATTTGGCTCAAATTTTAATTGAATCACAAATTGCTGATGTCATAGCTGAATGCTTTAAAACATCTCTGAGACTTGCTGATGACCTTGCAAGATTTCATGTGTTCACATCTTCAGAAACTTACCTAACAGTTAACATAACATGAGAATAGCAAAATTTGATATCAAGGTTCCAAGCTCCTGAAGAAGTCTAAGACAGGATCAGGATCTTCTACTTCAGACAAGCCAAGACAAGCCAAGAAAGCAAACATGAAAGATATTTGAGTAGAGAAATATGATTCCTAATAACAAAAGATGATACTCAGCTGTACATCTCCACCCCAGACCTCCTCAATGATAGCCTTGCAGTGATGTCCTGGTGTCTTGAAGCCATGCGGATCTGGATGGGGAGAAATAGACTCCATCTCAATCCGTTAAAGACTGAGTGGCTGTGGCTGCCAGCGTCACGATATAGCCAGCCGATACCATCGTTGACTATTGGGGGCAAGTCATTGGCCCCCACAGAGAAGGCTCGCAACTTGGGTGTCCTCCTGGACACGCAGCTGTCTTTAAAAGAGCCTAGGACGGCTGTGGCCATGGGAGCTTTCTATCAGGTTCGCCTGATTCGCCAGTTGCGCCCCTTTCTAGATCAGGACTCCTTACGCACAGTGACTATGCCCTCGTCACTTCCCGACTGGACTACTGTAATGCTGTCTACATGGGGCTACCCTTGAGGTGCACCTGGAGGCTCCACTGGTCCAGAATGCGGCCGTGCAGGTGATTATGGGAGCAACATGGCGCTCTCCTACGCGAGCTGCACTGGCTCCCAGTGATTTTCCAAGTGCACTTCAAGGTGCTAGTTCTTACCTTTAAAATGCTCCATGGCTTAGGACCTGGGTACCTACAAGACCACTTTCTGCAACCGATAACCTCCCGCCAACCAGTACACTCCCACAGAGTGGGCCTCCTCAGGGTGCCGTCAGTAAAGCTATGTCGGCTGGTGGTTCCCAGGAGGAGAGCCTTCTCTGTGGGGGCACCTGCCCTATGGAACAGGATACCCCCAGGGATACGAATTATCCCAGATCTTCGTACTTTCCGTCGTGCCTTGAAGACCTTTCTATTTCACCAAGCCAGACTGGCATAAATTTTCAGTTTATCTAAACTCTACATGGAGGATCTTATTGATGAGCCAAATCAGTTTAATTCTTTTAAATTAATTTTATTTCAAATTATATGTATGTTATTCTGACTGTTCACCGCCCTGAGTCCTTCAGGAGAAGGGTGTTATAAAAATTAAATAAATAAAAAAAAATATGAAAGGAAGGAGTAAATTGGTAATTAATCATCAACCAAACTACAACAAGGTTAGAGAAAAATCCAAGGAGATTAATCTGGCAGATACTTCAGAAAGAAGCTGTTGCCTCAATTTTTACATCTTAAGAGCTGGTTCTGTGCAAATGAGTTCTTTACTTTAGAAGAGATAACATGAATATGTAATGTAAATATCAACTAGAAACCTGAAAGATTTGAGTAGGAATATTCCCAAACAAATATATATTTGAAGTGCGAAATTGGGCTTGGATGCAGCTTTAGTAGTTCAGGGAAAAATGTTTTTCTTCAAAAGCTAAGTAACTCAGAATTTGGCTTTCTGATGCTTTTTTCCTCTCCGCTGACTTTTAATGAGAAATCAACAGTTACATTTTTCCCCCTTTTGATTGAAGTACATTAAATATTTAGGCCTTGTAGAATCTTCTTGGAAGTGTTAAACATGTCAGATGTCACACAAATAGATGCATAATTACTTCACGTGCAATCAGAAATGAAGCTACAAATCTTTTAAAAAACCGGTAACTTCAGAATTGGCTGAAATTTGCAGCCATTGTTACACATTCTAAGTAGTTTGTGATCTCCTTATACAAATCCATTCAGGTAAGTACATATGGGCATATGAGTGTGTATGCAAAGGCAGCTTTTAACATTAAAAATCTGAGAAAGGCTGTATTACTATCCTCTGTTATTTTGCTTTATTTTTGGAGCAGAGATGCAAAGTTGCTTTGGAATTGAATATAGAACTTGTTCCAGAAAAGACACACTTAAAAATTAAGGAGGATAAAATCAAGGGTTTGATGCAGGGATTATGGAGTTTTCACCATAATTCCCTAATCCCTACACTAAATCCTTAAACTTAACCTCATGAAAATTTCTACCAACTGTTTCAGAGTTTGGATTTTATGTCTTACTTTACTAAAATCATTAAGGTCACTGAAATGTTAAGCGTTTCAACCTTGAAGGGGTCGATGGATGGATTCATTCCAGGGACAAGATGCAAGAATCTGCAAATTTAAGGCTTGCACATTATAGATATTTAAGGTATCATTTATATCTATGTAATATGTTTTAAAGAATTAAAACATACAAGCTTTTGGTACTGATAATTGTAGACATAACCAGTGGTGAAATTCAAATATTTTTTACTACTGGTTATGTGGGCTTGGCTTGGTGAGCGTGGTGTAGCTTGGTGGGCATGGCTTGGTGGGTGTGGCAGGGGAAGGATACTGCAAAATCTCCATTCCCACCCCACTCCATGGGAAGGATACTGCAAAATCTCCATTCCCACCCCACTCGTGGGGGAAGGAAATTGCAAAATCTCCATTCCCACCCAACTCTGGGGCCAGCCAGTGGTGGTATTTGCCACTTCTCCGAATTACTCAAAATTTTCGCTACCGGTTCTCCAGAACCTGTCAGAACCTACTGAATTTCACCCCTGGGCATAACTATTGGTCCCACATTGCAAAGATATATCTAAGAAATATATTCTCATTTACCAATAATAGTGATGTATTAATAATAATTTCTATAAGAAATATTAAGGTAATATAGAAGCTTGAATTGTACCAAATAAAACAAATAGATTGATATTATAATGACCTGTTTTATTCTAATATATGATTAAGAAAATCTTGTTTTTGCTATTAAGTTATTTTCCAGTTGTCTTCCTTTCCTAAATCCTTCAAAATTAGTCAGTTTAATCATGCACACAGTATATAGACAAACATACCATTTCTTATATTCTATTAATCTACTCATCCATCAGGAGGAATTTAATTTGAGAAAAACTTTAAAGGTAATTTATAGCAGTGTTTGTTGTGGGATTGTATTACTAACTCAGTGGCTGCTCAGTGCAAGCATAAAGTTTTATATGTCTTCAATTAGAGCAGAATTCTTTCAGAAATAAAAAGCCTATCTTATTTCAACATGGAAAGAATCTGAGATCCATACATGAGATTTAGATCCATAAAGATCCATGGTTTAAGGACAAGCCTACTGTTTATTTGCTGAAAAATCACATTATGCATTATTAGGATTGATAACTACAGTTTATTACAGATAGAACTTATTTTGGTGATCACAACCGCCCACTTGTTTCTGGATCTCTGTCCATTAAAACATTGAAAGATCCAGTTTTGCAAAGACCGAAATCCATTCTGGAGTGATTTGGAGATCTTTTTCCATTATGCCTGACACAGTTCACTACAGTTTGGAATTTTGGTTTTAATCAAATTCATTTAATATATCTCTGAGTGGCATACAATTGCAGGAGCTCATCAGGCTTGGGTCTGATCATTGCCTAGGTAAGAGATACTGCCTTGAATTCCTTGTTGAAAAAAAAATAGCGTTATAAATGTAATCATCCATACATAAAATATTTCTAGATATTTTGATATAAATCATTAGAGTATGATATGAGGAAAAGAGTTTACAACAATGACTATTGTAATTGAGATGATAGATAGATAGATAGATAGATAGATAGATAGATAGATAGATAGATAGATAGATAGATAGATAGATAGATAGACAGACAGACAGACAGGTAGGTAGGTAGGTAGGTAGATGATAGATAGATGAAAGAGAGAGAGAGAGAGAAAGAGAGAGAGATTGACAGACAGACAGACAGACAGACAGACAGACAGACAGACAGACAGACAGACAGACAGATAGATAGAGATAGCAGGCAGGCAGGCAGGCAGATAGACAGAGAACAGGTAGTAGAAACATTTGTATCCATATCAAACATAAAAACTTGCCAGCTTGGATTATTTCTTCTCCAGCTTCTCCTGAGAATTGTTCACAGCCATTTTCAGGTACAACAAGTTCTGCTGGAGCAGCTGAATGGAACTCTGATAAAGCAACAAGGTCATTTTGTTTCATGGGAGGGCAAAGTTCAACCTTTGCCCTCCCATGAAACAAAAGCAACTTCAAGGGAGTACTTTATCTGAAATTTCATCAAAGCATCTCTTCCCGATTCTGCACAACCAACCCTCTCTTCAATAACATGCATACACATTTTCAAGGAACATTTATTTTTCAGCCTTCCAAATCTAGATGTTCAAGCCTGATCATAATGATTTTCACAAGCCATGATGAGAAAGATAAAATTATAAAAGCAATATAACTTTTGAATCAGTTAATGAATATTATTATGTACATAATAGATAACTCGAGCCAGTCCTTTCTTGTAGCCAACAAAACATATATTCCTATGTTTTGGACCATTAAAATAAAGGCCATCATTACAAGAGCCATTTTCTGTAAGGACAGCATCCTACATCAAGCAAATTTAGTTATTCATTTCATTTTCCCCTATTTCTGTTTTCCCCACCCAAAGGCTAAACTACATACTGATCTAGTAAATTGCAACATTATTTTATCCTCCAATGATTAGTTCTCAAATCATTAGCATCTATAATGAGCATCATTACCTTCTCCTTATGTGAAATCATAAAGAAATAAAAACAAAAACAACAGAACTATGGCCTGCAGACAAATTCACATTTGGTAAGTAATCATTTAGTCTGATTGTCCTCATGCACTCCAGCTTGTACTTTCTCTTTCTTGAATATGGAATACTTTTTTTTCTCAGACACTTCTTTTCATAATCAATTCCTTGTCAATCAAGTTCTTTTTCCCCAGGGAAATCAAAATAAATTTACTGTCTAAGGGCACAACCATTTTCTTCCTTCCTTAAACATAACAATTCTTCTATCATACACTTAAGTGTGGTGAGAACTCACAACCATAACTTAGTTTCAAGAAGCTTTGGCTCTACAGGCAAATCTTGCTGTATACAAAGAAATGGGCTTACTTAAATAACACAGCAAACGATTAATCTGTAGCATCAGTTATATCCATTTGTAGGACTACATTTGGATTGTGCTTATTAGCCTCCATAGAAAATCATACAAAAAACAAAATAATATCTGGGTGAGACAGCAAGTTGGATATCACCTTCTCTTAATTCAGGGCCATCACCAGAAGAACCACTGAAGAATTCAATTAGCAGGTAAATTCATTTGGAGAGAAAAAAGTACCTTCAGTTATTCTGTCTGTTTGGAACAGGACTGAATCATTCAAAATATAAAATCCTATAGATGTGAAAAATTCAAGAAATGGACATGGATATTTGAACCTAGATATATACACAGCTGTTCCTTGTCCCTCCATGCCCTATACTCCTACTTAAAATCAAATTCTATTGACCAATTATGCTGCAACTGTGGATACTAGCAAGTAGTGAGATCTAGAGCGTGATTAAGGTATTGATTAAGGTATTGAACCTGGTTCAAATCCATCCTTTGCCAAGGGATCTTGTGGATGAGTTGGAACCAGTTACTCTCACCTAGAGCAACCTCGTATACAGGGTTGTTGGGGGAAATCTGGAGAAGCAGTGCTGTGTATATTGCCTTGAGCTCTAAGTAAATAAATAAATCTTTCTACTACAACCGAAGTAATTGTATGGAGGAGGAAATACTAATTGTGTAGCATTTAAACAGTGTAAAAAAAGGATTTCAAGAGGTCATTTCAAGAGATGCCTTCCTTTTCCTAACAGAAAAAAGAAAACAAGTACTTGTTTCTCTAAGCTCTTTTGTAAGTAAATATACTTCAAGGAAGCTCATAAAAGGAATCTTTCAACGCTATAAAAGATATTCTCTCAGCAGCTGAAAAGATCAAGGTTAATCCTCCAAAGAAAACAAGAACCATAGTTCTTTTCAGTTTTCTTCTGATAGAAAGTTGTTTGATAATTTCTTAACTTAATGAAATCATACTGCTTTGGTATGCAGAATATATCAAATCTTTGTGAATGCCTCTTGGGGACTGTAAATATATATTTTGCTTTCACTGAAAACACTTTCACTTATGGACAGAGAGAGAGAGGTTGACTGACAAGGTGGCTAGATACTATCACCCATGACATAAAAATGAGGGCCCAGAGAAGCAATCAATTGTGAACAACCCTGGCAAAATGAAGTTCATCAGGTCATAAAGAGTTGGAAGTGACTTAACATCAACAATAGATAAACTCTTCCAAATTTTGTACTTAACCATTCATAAGCTGACTTTGTATAAATATATACAAAAGTATGAAGGCTATTGCTTAATGCATTGTAAGCCGCCCTGAGTCTCCGGAGAAGGGCGGCATATAAATCAAATTAAAATAAAAAAAATAATAAAATAATAATCTATGTGGGACAATTAAATTCGCTTAATAACCAATTCAAGTTACAAAATACTCCCAAAAAGATAATTACAATCCGGTTCCAAAATTCCAAAGGCTGTAGTCATGAGGGACACGGTGGCTCAGTGTCTAAGATGCTGAGCTTGCTGTTCGAAAGGTCAGCAGTTTGAATCCCTAGTGGCACATAATGGGGTGAGCTCCTGTTACTTGTCCCAGCTTCTGTCAACCTAGCAGTTTGAAAACACGTAAAAAATGCAAGTAGAAAAATAGCGACCACCTTTGGTGGGAAGGTAACAGCATTTCTTGCGCCTTTGGCATTTAGTCATGCCGGCCACATGACCACAGAGATGTCTTTGGACAGCACTGGCTCTTCGGGTTTGAAACGGAAATGAGCACTGCCCCCTAGAGTCAGGAATGACTAGCACTTATGTGCGAGGGGAACCTTTACCTTTATCTAGTCACCCTCACCACCTATTGTAACCTGATTGCATTTTGGATGTTTAGTATCCTGCAAAATTCCCATTCTTGTGACCCAGGTTCAATTCCCAGCCAACACATCAAATTGTCAGGGGAAGAACTTGAATCATGAATGTAACTGCACTTAGTAGAAATTGAAAAAACAGTACACCGCAAAAGTCTCATTCATTTATCCACCATACTGTTTGCTTAGTGGTCATGGTGTTTGCTTAGCAATCATCACAAAACAGGTTGTAAAATAGTGCATAGTCACATGGTGACTTAGTTAACAACTGCCACAATTAATGACAGTAATTCCAGAGTCAATACCAGTCATAAGTCAAGGACTACCGTATAGGGTAATTTACTGATATCTGCATCCAGGTACAGCCACATCTGTGTTAACATTTTAATATTAAGCTATGGTGTTGTGGCTAAGAACAGGCTTCTGTAAGAATCTCATGATCAGATAATTATTTTAAATTCCCTTTTCTACAAGTCAGAAAAATACATGAATTGTTAAGGTTGATATAAATTGTTTTGTTCCCATCTAGTATATGAATAGGAAAACAACTCAGCAGTTTCCACCCTGCTTGCATATTTGAATAGCGTTCCCTCAGCGCATAAAACTGAAAGTCTTTTGAAAGTAACAATTTCAATAATTTTTTTTCATATCTTGAAGAAAAATATGTTTTAACATGTGGCTTTAAAACCTTCCCAAAATGCAGTGACCTATCACATTAGCGAAATTGCTGCCTGTGGTAGACATACTTTCAGATAATTTTGTTTGATATTTTGGCTTTGTAGTGAGTTGTGCTTTATTTTGTTGTTAATCACGTGGAAAGGCAAACCTGCACTTAGAAAGACATGCTAATATAAACAAATATGTTCATGAATATTTTCATGCTGATTATTTTGAAAAAGCAGAGAATCCTTGTCCAAAAGAATCTGATAAAAAAACAAATGGGTAAATAACTAAATAAATGTAACTGTCCATATCACATATTTAAGAAAAAATGTTAACTGAATGTAAAGATAAAATATACAGTATAGGACAGTGATGGCTAACCTTTTGACATTGCATGTCGGGAGGGCAGGGGAGGGTCACGCATCCACGTGCCCAAGAGCATGCACATGCAACCACCACCCCTCCCCGCTTCTGGCACATGATGGCCTGGTAGGCCCGTTTTTCTTTCTTACCTGGTTACAGATCCTCTCTATTTATCTGGGAAGGGCAAAAACAGCCTTTCTCACTCCCTCAGAGGTCCTCCAAAGGCCTGAAATGCCCCATTTTCCAACTCCCGGGGGGACAGAAAGTGACATTTTTTGCTGTCCCCAGCCTCCAGAGACTCCTAGAGAGGCTCCTAGAGACTCCTAGAGAGGTTCCTAGAGACTCCTAGAGAGGCTCTTAAAGACTCCTAGAGAGGCTCCTAGAGACTCCTAGAGAGGCTCTGGAGGCTGGGGACAGCAAAAAAGTCACTTCCTGTTCCACCGGGAGTTGGGAAATGGGGCCTTTTACGCCTCCGAGGGAGTGGGAAAGGCTGTTTTCATCCTTCCCAGATAAATAGAGAGGATTTGAAGCCAGGTAAGAAAGAAAAACGGGCCTTCCCCACACACCCCCAGGCCCTCCAGAGGCAGGAAACAGCATGTTTCCCTACTTCTGGTGGGCCCAGAAGGCCTGAAAATCAGCTGGCTGGCGCATGCATGCGCCCCAGAGCTGACCTGGTGTGCCCACTAATATGGCTCCGCATGCCACCTGTGGCACGCATGCCATAGGTTCGCCATCACGGCTATAGGGGATTGTTGCTTTCCTGATGCTTTTATCGTTAATGGAATATGTAATGGAATAGACCAGACCAACCAAGGGAGCATTAGTCCATCACTTTGATCTTTATACAAGTAACAACAATTCTTTTGTAAGTAACTTATAGCTTCTATAAGCCTCTTTAATTTAGGGCCATTATCACAACATCCTCTGCCTGTAAAAAGCCATTTAGCATTCCAATTAGTAACTGGAGTTTGTACAATGCATTTATTAAAGATATTTCACCAGTTTTTAAATTTCTTTGTATTCTTGAAATTATTCACTGCCTGAATTTTTCTCAGAGGACTAATGATGAACACTATAGTGTGAAACTGATTTTAAAAAGGTTAATGGAAATATCATCCATAAATGACATTTCAATACTAAAAAGCAGTTTCAGTGGCCCACCTTGATCATATTTGTGTGTTGTTTTGTAGATATTTGTAGATATTTAGCTTCGATTTCCATAGCTTTGGAAGCAATAAGAACTCAAGGATGTGAAATTAATTAATTCCAAGCTATTTTTATTAGGCTAAATTAGATTAAGCTGGATCTCAAACTTTAAGCGGTCGAGCACATATTTATAGCCAGTGGTGGGATTCAAATAATTTAACAACCGTTTCTTTGTCCAAATGATTTCTTCCAACAACCAGTTCGCCAAACTGCTCAGAAAGTTAACAACAGTTCTCCTGAAGTGGTGTGAACTGGCTGAATCCCACCCAAGCAAGAATCTCATGCTTATAGCTATGATCCTGTAATTTCACAAAGCTGCAAGTAGTCCTTGACTTGTAACCATTCACTCAGTGACGGTTCAAAATCATGACAGTGCTGGAAAAAAATGGACTTAAGACCTGTGCCCAAAGTTCAGCTATTGTAGCACGTATTTGGGGCTTGGCAGCCATCCATACTTTCAACCGCAGGGAGGCTACAACTCTCCTATGTTCCCCACACACATCTATCTATGCAATTTTGGTCACTCTGCATCCTGCCATGTGAGGTGGCAAACATTACCATTCATTCAGATTTCAGCATTTATTTTCTCTCCACAAGCAGCAGCATTTGCTGCCCAGCTGCCTTCTCTCACAGTTCCTTCTGCTAACCTTTCTCTAAGGGTTGGAAATTTAGATTCAAATCCTCAATCAGTTCTGAAGCATGAACCCAGTTATTTTGGCCAATACATGATTCCTGTAGCCTTCCAAATCAGCACTATTGCCTTTAAAAAAAAACATTTCTTCCCAAATGGGATGAAACCATGGAAGAAGACTTAGATTCAATACTGACTGAGTCTTAATGCCCCAAAAGCAATGGATGGAAACTAATCAAGGAGAGAAGCAATTTAGAGCTAAGCAGGGATTTCCTGACAATGAGAACAATTAATCAGTGGAATGGGTTGCCTTCAGAAGCTGTGGGTGCTCCATCACTGGAGGTTTTTAAGAAGAGATTGGACAACCATTTCTCTGAAGGGTTTCTGAAGGGATCCTGCTTGAGCAGGGGGTTGGAACAGAAGACCTCCAAGGTCCTTTCTAACTCTGTTATTCTATTAATCCAGCTTCTTCTGCAGTGTTGTTATTGGTGTTGCTATTCTGGATGATGGTAGAATTGAGGAAAACCAATTGGGGAAAAAATGTGAAATACTGGGACTTGCACATCAAAGTTGATTGCTTATGGAAAAAGAAATCCACTGTTATACCAATTATAAATGGAACCCATAGACTGATATCTAAAGGACTTCCTTGATATTTAGAAATATTGACTTTATTACCATAAATTTACAAAACAATCACCCTGCTTGCAACTGCCTATATTTGTAATTACTACCTTAATAATTCTTAGGTGTCTGATTAGAACTTAATTACCATCAGTCTTACACTATTAATTTAATTGTTGATTACCCAGACACAATAGATAAAAGAATACCACCAAGGAACAAAATGAGAACAGAATAAATAATTTGATAAGCAGGATAAAATAAAGATTGTGAACTAGTTTACAAATACTTTACAGAAATAAGAAGTTCACTCTGAATCTAGTTTCATGACTTTTCTTAAATAGGTCTTAGCTACCTCATTAACTCTAAGAAATAAACTCAGCCAAAAGTGAATTTTATACTTGAAACCATTCTCAGCTTTCCCATCAGCTGCCATGAGTCTTTGGAGAAAGGTGGCATATAAATTAAACTAATAAAATAAATTAAACTAATAAATCACATGTCCTTAATAATTATTCCCAAAAAGTGGAGATTAAAATTAAAATTGCTGTCAATCCTCTTTAACTTGACAAAGATTATGATTCTAGCTATTTGAAGGTATTGTTTGCTTGCTTGTTTAGTAGTAGCAGTTCTGTAGAAGTTTTCTTGTTAGTTATCATGAAAATGAAACCTGCTGTTTCTGAGGGTGTTAAATAATTCTATATAGAATAAGCAGAATGACCATTATTTTATCTAAAGAAGCTTTTTCTGACAGCCTATGCCCCATATGATGCAATAATCACCAGAGGGAATGAGCTGACTTTCAGCTTCTTGGAAGCAACTTATGAGCTATTGCCAGAAACAGAATATCTGACAACTGATATTTAGAAGGTTTACATACAGCATAAGAACCAATGATAATAGTCTCATTATCTGAAGGGGTTCAATGGACTAGTTCTAATGGGATAATGGGTGCATCCTCCTCCTTTTCCTTCTCTTCTTCCTCCTCCTCCTCCTCCTCCTCCTCCTCCTCCTCCTCCTCCTCCTCCTCCTCCTCCTCCTCCTCCTCCTCCTCCTCCTCAAATTAGCCATAGGAAACCTGGACCAAATATAAATATAAATACAGGTTCAAGAGCAGAGAATTGATTTGCCACAGGCATCCTGGTATTACCACTCTAAAACTTGTGATTGATGTGCAAGAGAAAGAAAGAAAAGCGATGATAAGGAAAATGGATAGAGATAGAGAAGACAAAAAACCTAGTTCTTACCCAGCCCGTCTTGAAATGATCAGGCAAAGCTATTCTAGTTGATAAGTGATGAAACAGTTATCATGGTGTCCAGTAATAGACAGTTCATCATGCTTAATTGACAAACTTCTCTTTGTCTTCAGTTTATATTGGCTAGATATACTGTGCATCCTTGTGGTAATTAGTGATTGAGTTGGTTATTTTTTGTTAATATATTATTAAATTCATAAATATCAAATAACAATTAACACAATAAGGTGCTTAATAATTTATTCTGGTAATGTATTCATATTAGAATAGGATGAGATTCAGCCATTTTGGGGAGGGGATCTGACAAATCTAGCAGTGGTTTCATAGCTTTTCAAACTTTATGATATATGTTTATATTGGAGAAAGCTGTGTGCTAAAAATCAGCTTGCTGACAGAAAAATGTGGGGTCTTTGGTGCTCTCTGAGCTTGGTTGTTTTCTTGCAGACATTTCATTACTAAACTAGGTAACATTATCAGTGCTAGAATGCAGTGGGGTATGTTATCTATTTATACACCTGTGGTTCACCCTATCAGTGTTGGTAGGAGTATTCTTGGTGGTTTCTTGATAACAGTTTTGTTTACTATTAGTTTATTTGTCTCAGTTGTTCCTTTACTGGGGCATTGTTTACTTGATTGTTGATCTACTGTTAATCATGGTGTCAATCTTTGCTCATCTGATAGCTGGTGAGGAGATGTTTTGGTCTTTTTGTTTCCTTTTGGCTCTTTTATTATCTTTTTTTTAATGTATTTGAAAGAACTTGATAGGCGAATAAAGATGACAAACCCAATCTAAATATCTGGCTGACATAACCAACATAACAATGCATTATAGCCACCAATTTCCATAGACTGTGTGGTTAGTAGAATGCCGTGTTAAATGAAAATGAAATCCACAGAAGAATTTACCTGTATTCTTCAATCACTATGAAATAGTCCTTCCTTCTTTGAGATAATATTAACTTATTCTGGTTAAATCTGGAATTCATCTGCTTATTCTGTATGTTTATGATGAAAGTGGATTCTAACTGCAGAAATGATGAAAAGCGTACTGCCATGATAAGTCAAAATTATCATGGAGTGATCAATGAAACTTCAAAGTTCAGGTTTCTACAGGAGAAATCAGCTTTTATTACAGCTTTCATTGCTTATTAGTATGTCTTCCTCCGTTCTGAAGTCTGTTCCCAGCATCTTCTCTTTGAGCTATTTAAACTCTAGGAAAAAGTATTTTCCTAGATTTTTGTTGATGACGATTTACTAAAGGCTGATACAAATTAGATCATCATGAAACAGATACAGAGACAGGTATGAATATTATTAATATAGAGATGAAGATTCAGACCTATACATATACTTTATGTAAAGTTTACTTAAAAGTAACTCACAATTTTAGTTCAGTAGCTATCTTGACCCTGCATTATAAGAGCTTTGGTCACTTGCACCTATCCGGAAAGCAAGAAATTGAAAAACTTAATTCTTTTGAAACTGTGTTTCTTCTGGCATGAAATGTCCATAAAGGAAAAAGTTAAGAGTCATATTTCTGTCCTACAGGGATATGCATGAATAGTCTAAAGTTTTTTGCATTTTTCATATTCAGTCTTTCTCTATTATGTTTTATCTTGCAATTCTTTTCCTAGATCCATCTAAATTACAATTAAAACAATGAAAATTTTCCTTGTTTATGAATCATAAGAAATAACTAATATCTTGGGTGGGAATCCATCACCTGTGGCTTAAAAAACACCTGTTTCTACAACCCTTCTAGTATGCACCATCCAGAGAATTGATCCAGAACCTAAGTCAGTTCAGACCGGTTTGGGCGAACTGGTAGCGGCATAGAGCTGGGGCGAACTGCCCCAGCTCTATGCCGTCCTATCTATGCATGCTTTTGAGGCCTGGCGCATGCACGGAAGGTGCACGCATAAACAAAGCGCATGCACGGAAGGCACACACGAACCGGTGATAACAAAATGTGAAACCCACTGCTGGCTCCATCTGTGTTCAGTAACAAGTCATCATTTTTTAACTGCATGACTTCTTGCCTACCTGTTTTTAAAAACAAGCATCAGAAGAGATGCTTTTAGCCTCTGCTAGATGTTAACCACACACCCTGTTCTTAATGGAAAACAATGAATTTCAGATTTCAGTCCCACCTCCAGCTATGCTGGAAGAATTTCAATACCTAACACACCAATAGTCCTATCTTCTGAAAATACTATATATATATATATATATATATATATATATATATATATATATATATATATATATATATATATAGTATTTTCAGAAGATATATACATATACATATACATATACATATACATATACATATACATATATACATACATACATACATATATACAAAAATATTAAATATATATATATATATATATATATATATATATATATATATATATATATACACACTTATATACTTATTTGTATATATGTATAAACACTGCAAATCTGATGTAAATAGAAATGAAAACTTTTTGTATTTATAAAAATTCAATAAAATATTCATTAATATATATATATATATATATATATATATATATATATATATATATATATACACACACACACACACACCTGCCTCATATCTACACAAAAGTAGTCTACATCTACACCTGCCTCATATCTACACAAAAGTAGTCTACATTTGTTGACAATAATATACACCTGCCTCATATCTACACAAAAGTAGTCTACATTTGTTGACAATAATTTTCAAATATTCCAGATATCATTACTATTGATTCTTTTTCAATCCATAACCATGTCTACAAAACAAATATTTTATTATTGATATATCCTTATGCCCTCCTAAATATTGCATTCTACCGTCTTTAGCAGGACATTTTCACAAGAATGGTAGACTTTTTTGGGTACAGTATATCAGTTTCCAAGTCTTTTTCCCTTTGTACAGAATTCTAAATCTAAATTGAAAGTAGGTTATGTATCTTGTCAAAGTTTGATTCTGCAAATCTTTTAACTGAGCTAAGATAGGAGTTAATATTAAAAAGCGGAGTTACTGTTAAAAAAAGAAAACCAGATGTGGTGTCGCTGTTCAATATCGTTCACCAAGTACCAATTATATTCAGATCTTCAGATCTTTCTTGAAGATACCAAGAGAGTGGCAGGCTAGTCGATGAGCTGTCTTAATGTTTTTAAGGATTGTAGAAGGAAACTATCTCTGATGTATTTAAATCAAGAGAAGATTAATCTATTTTCTAGCTATCGCATGGGACAGTGTGTGAGGGCAATAAAAATGAAGGAAACTGCAAAATGATTGGATACAGAATCTATAAAGCAAAAGTGCCCAAGGGCAAAATGAACATATTCAGAGAATTTAAAACCAAAGTTTTTCTTGGTTAATGAAAAATTATGGAAGATTTGAAACAGAAGACAATTACACATTTACACTACTGTAATTGTCTTTCATGATCAAAATTTAGGAATCAGAATTAAAGACTCTTCACTTCCATTCTCATCCACTTCTAGTATACCATAAAATCAGAAAATGGCACTTGACATTCTACAGTCAAGTACTACTCATTGTTGCTAGTTATGTCTGAATAGGCTAAATGCACACTTCTGAAACTCCAGAAATCAGAACTGTTACTATGGGCTGAGAATTCCCTTGGTTTATGCCCCACTCTTAAATCAGTTTCTTTAAAGTCCTGTTTGTATTTGCAGAGAACTCTGATTCCCCTCAGGAAGGATGAATACATGCAAAAGTGCATTTTCTTCTTATTTTCCTTTACAAGTTGGGAAAAGAGATTTGAGCTCACATAATTTTGCTCACTCCTGCAGCACTATGAAAATTATGAAATTATACCTGAAGAAAACTGAGACTGGGTGGGAATGGATTACATTATAAACAGATGTTCTTGACATCTAACAAGGAAAAAATGAAAATATGAAAGGGTACATCAAACCATAGAATCAGAAGTACCAATTAAAAAAAAAGTTTTATATGCTATAGATCTGTGATAAATAATTTTAATTCTTTATTTTTTACTCCACCTTTTCAACTCAGCAGATTCCTTGCTGACTTATGGCCTAGGGAAATACCTTTTCTATATTGATATTTCTTTGTTATTTTTATATGCAGCCCATCTCGCCCAGATACATCATTCTTTACAGCTTGAGAATTGCTATATTCTACCTCATTATCTTTATTCCTTTTAAGTGATGAATATAATCAGCCTTAGTAAGTAAGGCTAACCTATGTTTGTTTGTTTGTTTGTTTTGGTCTTCCTACAGGGTGCCTCTGCCTTTCTGTTGACTTTCAGGAACTGTTAGTCCAGTAGATTAACCAGACCAGAAAATGAATTCCACAAGAAAAGTAGAACTATATAGACTTAATTGAAACCCAAAAGCCTGATTTTGCTTTAGTTCTTCTCCATTTATACTCCAGTGAAACAATCAGGAGTCTGTCTGAGTTGCTTCCAACTACTATCTTGCTTTCCAGGACTTAAAAAAAGTTTCAACTCTCTTTGCTTATGTAGCAATTCAAGCATATTTCCATTACACTAATTTTCCTTATTTGCAACAGAAATTTGCTATTCTATTCCATAGTCTTCTGTAGTCCCTTAAAGAGTTTTTTGTTCTCATTTCTAACAGTGCAAAATATTGTCTACATATCTTGATTTTGGCTGTCACTTTTGTCTGCTTGACTTGTTAGTTTGATTCTCTTCTATTGTCAGGCCCAAGCAATAGATCAACACAAGAAGAGTTCAAGATGACTAATTTTCTGCAAGACTATCTATAGTACACAAATTTCCCCAAACTGTTTGCCTTCCCTTGGGAACAGATCAGGGGTGAAATGCTCTAGGATCGGACTGGATCGCCCGGTCTGTTAGCAATCTTAGCCAGTGGTTTGGCAATCCAGTAGTGATGGTGGAGTGAAGCTCTGCCCACCTGCCCAGTGTCATTACTTCCTGATTTTAATGTATTGTGCTTCTTACCTTCTGCATATGCACAGAATGTTTTGCACATGCACAGAAGGTATGCGCTTAGCGCGTGCACTTCCGAACAGGTAAGGAAGGTAAGTAGATTTCACCCCTGGAACAGATAGATAAGGTTCCATAGAGCCTGGGGTGGGGAGATGAGTCCTGGCTTTCTTGCAACTGATTCAAGTCTAACTCCCTGCTTGATTCTTCCTCCCTGCCTAACCGGGCACTTCCCAATATGTATATTGACTTATACTGTCTGTTCATTTTGCAATTCCTTTGTTGACTGTGATAAATCTCTACCATTTCTTGAGAGCTGAAATATGCCCATGCATTTCCTCAGTACTCTGACTTTTTTGTTCTTCAAAAATTTCAACAGACTTCGCAAACATGTACCAGACCATTCTCAGGGACGAGTGTAAATAGAGAACAACTATTCCAGATCATGATTGTAGATGTCTGTCCCTTCATCTTCATTTTTATTTCTTTTTTTTTAAAAAAATGTTTGTTTTTTCCATATCACATATCTTTAACTTAAAGGGAAAATTGGTTTAGAATTCCCCTGTCTAACTGCTGTGGAAAACTTCTGTTATCTCCCTCCGTTCATCTGCTTAGTTAGCTTCTCCTTGGCTGTCTTATCTTCCTTCTACAGTCTCTGCCTTCTCATCAGGAGCAGTCACTCAATTATCAAACATGGCCAATCAGCAAGTCTAAGTATATACTCTTTGCAACCAACAGGTGTTCAATTACTGTTTCACCGCTTATTGAATATTTTCCTTTGAAACTGTTTATACAAAGATTAAATGATACATTTAAAAGCTTTTGATTAATTACAGCCCTTTTCTTGAATGTGTTAAATGCTTTATAAGCAAATAATATTTTAAAAAGCAAACAATATAAGAGAAAGACCTAAAAGCTATTAGGAAATATTTTTTTAAATGTTGTCCATTAAAAAAATATTAAATTTATCTGATTTACATCTCCTGACTTTGCTTACATACAAGAATGGCACAACCAAGTAGCTGACATTGTGCACAAGAACATTGGCACAGAAGATAGGCTAGACTTTCCCAAGTCCAGATGGGAGATCCCATAGAAAATTGTTGAAAATAAGAAAAATACAATTTTGTGGGGCTTCCAGAGCCAGATAGACAGGCAGATACTAGCCAATAAACCAGGCCTATTGGTAGTAGACCAGGATCAGAAGACAGCATGGGTGATCAACAAGCAATGTCAGATAGCACTTAGACTTATATACTGCTTCACAGTGCTTTACAGCCCTCTATAAGCAGTTTACAGAATCAGCATATTGCACCCAACAATCTGGATCCTCATTTTACTGACCTCAGAAGGATGGAAGGCTTCTATCAACCTTGACCCTGTGAGATTCAAACTGTCAAACTGCTGGCAGCTGGCAGTCAGCAGAAGTAGTCTGCAGGACTACATTTTAACCACTGCATCAACATGACTCTGGTGAAAGCAACAATAGGAGGCAGTAGTATGAAAAACTGGAGAAATAATAGGGGCCTGAAGGAGAAACTGGAAAGAATGTGGAAAGTAAAAGCCAAAGTAGTCCCAGTAGTGGTAGGAGAATATGAGGCTATGACTCCTAAACTGGAGAGTGACTTAACAGATTTCATGAACATCAGAGCTTTCTATCCAGAAAAGTGCAGTGCTAGGAATTGCTAAGATCCTATGTAGAATCCTCAAAGTCCCAGGTCTCTGATAGAAGACCCAAAATTGAGGAAGACACATATAATAAGCGTGAGAAGCATTTTTTTAAAAAAAATTGTAAATAAAAATGTACCTATTAGGAGTAAATATATACTAGAACTCATTATAACAGGAAAATATAATTTGTTTTATTTTATGAATTTCTATCCCATTGTTCTTCCAACAAATAGCACTCAAGGTAATTGGTTAAGAAGAAAAATACAAACAATTTAATAAAACTCAATTAAAAGTTAATTAAGACTCCAACAATTAAAAAAAAAATTCCTCATCTTAGCATCCCAAACCCTTACGCTTCAAAGGCTTGCGTAAATTAAAAAAAAAATCCTTGCCTGAAGAAAGGTGCATAAGAGGAATTAAAATAACATCCCTTATCAATCAACAAAAAAATCAGCAAGCAGTCACTAAGTGTGTCTTCTACCTTGTACCCAATCTATAGACAAACAAAGAGAGATAAAAAGGAAAAACAAACCATGTCTACTTAAATATGAATTATATAGAAATGACATACTTTAGGATAAAAAAGGGTTTTGGGGTTTTTTTTTGGTGTATTTACCATTTGATATGAAAAGAAACAAAATATCAGAAAATCCCCCAATCCCAAGAAACTTAATAAAGCTGAACTTGGCAAAAATTCTCAAGCTTTTCTGATATGTGTGAAAAGGCCTTCTCTTGTACAGGTCAATGGAATGATCTCTCTAGAGAAATGCATTTGAGTATTTTGAAGACATGGGAAAACAGCTTTTTAAAAATCATTATTTGATTTTTATTTTAATCTGTGTATTTTTTAATTATTTACTTTCTTAAATGCTTATATAAGTAGAAAGATGGCTATCATCAGATAGATAGATAGATAGATAGATAGATAGATAGATAGATAGATAGATAGATAGATAGATAGATAGATAGTTACAGATTTCCTATCTTCTCTCTCTTACGTAACTCTCTTCCTTTAGAGAGTTACACAAGCCCTTTGATTGTTAGATTCACTATGCAGTTGCTGTATATATGGAAGGAAAAAATTATCAATTCCAGCTTCCTGTACCTTATTTCTCACCCTGTGAAATACCCAGTTCAGGACCCATATGTTTATGAGGTCACTCTTCCTGTATTCAGTTCTGCGCTAAGATATCATAGCATCCCTCCTCTGAAAGACTACCTTAAATTTATTTATTTATGTACACAATAATTCCTTGATTATTAATTTAATTCAGCTTTTCCACCCTCCTTCTCCTTCCCCATTCTGCTCTAACTCTTAGAACTTTTAATAGTCATAAGGAAAAATATTGGCAGTGTTCATTCATTTGGAGGATGCCTATATTGGAGAAGGCTAGTCTAACGTAGAGAATATTTTGGTAGGGAGTAAACAACTTTCTAATGATCCTGCAAATAAAATCATTTTACTTTGATAAGAAACTTTGCCTTCTTCTATTTAGATACTTATTGGCTTTTGACTCCTTGAAGTCCAATGCCCTGCTCCATTATTGCCATTACTGCTGTATTTCCAAATAAAGCCACACCAGACAGTGGATGGGGATTTGTTATAACTACGGGTAGTTGTTAGCTTACAACCATTTGTGTAGTGACCATTCAAAGTGGCACTGAAAAAAAGTGAGGTACAATTGGTCCTCAGCCTTAGAACCATTTCAGCATCCCTAGATCATGTGATCAAAACTGGGGCACTTGACAATCAACATGTTATTTAAAATGGTTGCAACATTCTGGATTAGGTGATTGTTGTTTGTAGCCTTCTGTTCTGCCCCAGCTACGGACCTCAAAGAACACAGTATACACGAAGTCTGTACAAACCTTAGTTTACTAAATTAAATCAGTCTTTTTCAAATGAAGGCTGTTAATTAACTTTCTTAACAGCCTACAAGAATCCAAAGAATACATAATTGTAATCTTACTATGGTTGGCAGAAAGCCCAGAAGCAATTTGCAGGAAACTGATAAGAGAACTAAGAACCTGACGTGAAGGAGAGAGAATGAAGTTGTTCCCTGCAAATTGCCTCAGTTGTCATCCTTCCTTAAATAGGCTAAGGGAGTGGCCAATTAGCCCCAAGCCTTACTCTCGAGGAGACCTTCTCATGAGGAGCCACTCCTGCCTTTTGGCAGCTCTGTGCACCTGTGCATCGAGAAGAGGCTCCTCCTCTTTGTCTTCTTCACTTATAGGAGCTTCTGGAGGTTCTGAAGGCCCTGGTTGAATCCCTGCCTCTGGCACCATATCTTTTCCAGCCTCTCCATTGTCTGACTCAAGTGCCAGCTGCACAGGCTGCTGGTGTAGCACCACACCAGCCTCCTCGCTGTTGGAATCAGCTACTAGCTGCACAGGCCACTGACGGGCCACAACAGTTTCCCCGTCAGCCTCCAACTGCAAAGTCAGTAGTAGAAGCTGGATTCTTTTAATAACCAGGTGATTAACAACTGTAGTGATTCACTTAACAACCGTGCCAATAAAAGGTAAACACTCTTAACAACAGCCTTGCTTAGCAACAGAAATTCTGATCTCAGTTGTGGTTGTAAGTTGAGGACTATTTGTAAATTCACAAAGTAAAAATATTTCAGTAAGTAAAACCTAAAGACGTTGTAAGCTACTTTTGAATATTTTGTACAAATATAAATTCTTAGACATGAAACAGTAGATAATAGTAAATCTGCAGAACAGTTAAATACAATATCAACATAAAACAAAATTAAACTAGAAGAAAAAAAATACGAATTTGCCACTCTCTTTTTCTTCTTTTATTGTAAAGTGGTAAGGATTAAGTTTTGCATTATAAAGTCAAAAATGATATACATATTCACAATTTATTCAGAGTAAAATGTAAATCTAACCCCAAATCAACAATATTCTGCTTCTGTTAAATTTATTAGATCTACCTAAACATAATCTTTCTTATGCCAAAACATTTTTTTCCAGTTTGATCTTTATTCATGTCCTCTGACATCAATGAAAGGTTTAGGAATTGCCATTTTAAAGCAAATTAAACATCTTGAGAAATGTTTGGAACCTACATTCAAAGGCATTAAATAGCTGAGCTATGCAACAAGGAAGTTTCAAATGCTCATATTGATTCCTTCAACTTCATACAATGTCCGCTACTACATATTAATATATACAATGGCAGTAAATCACAATAATGTAGAGAGAAAGGTGTTTTTCATAATAGAGGTCATTTGAATATGGTTGTCCTGTTATAAAAGCCTCTGGCTTTAAAAGCAGAAGTAATAATATATTTTAAAATATACATAAGGTAGGCTTCTCCAGCATGGAGCTCCCTATATATTTTGCCCAACCATTCCTATTAACTCCAGTCAGTATAGCTGAGGTGGGATGCAAGTTGATAGGAGGTGTAATCCCAAATCATAGAGGGTTTCAGGTTGGCAGAGGACAATGTAGAAGATGCTGCACCAACATGCATAGAATCGTGTCTCCTAGTTTTCCCATCATTGAAACTTTCTTACATTCTTAATTTCTTCTTCTTTTTATTCCTTGGGGACAAAGAAAGAATTTATCTAAGGCAGTAATGAGTATTACAATACAGTAGAAAGCTTTCTTTCTCCCTCTCTCCCTCCCTCCCTCTCTCCCTCTTCCCTCTCTTTAGGAGCTCCACATAATTATGCACAACATTGTAGTCATGGAAGTCTATTTTCTTTAGGTTGCTCATGTAATATTGTATATGATGCTTCTGGTTTTATTCCTTACCCATCAGAGACTCGGTTATTCCTTACCCATCAGAGACTCAGTTATTTTAATAATGAAAATATTAGCAACAAAACAATAGGCAAAAATAGCCATAATCATGTTAGTTGAAGTCTGGGAAACCAGGCAACTCACTTGTGAAGACGTTGGGAGAACTCTTTATGTTCAACATCAGTCCTGTCGTCAGTAAATTGCAAGAAAGAGTTCTAGCAAAAGTGGAAGATATAGTACATATTTTAGTTTAAATGCCCAAGTACTGGTACATAGAGTCATTAACAATCTCCATGACTTGATATAAGCAAACTCTTCCGATTTTAAATAGCTACTATAATATACCTTTATTTCTATTCCCTTATTCTTCAAGCAAGGCTAAGTGATTAAAGATGCTGAGCTTGTCAGTTAGAAAGTTGACAGACCATGTTCAAGACCCAAGCATTGCACAACAGGGTGAGTGCCCATTACTAGCCTCAGCTCCTGCCCACCTAGTGGTTCAAAACCATGCAAATGTGAATAGATAAATAGGAGTCGTGGTGGCGCAGTGGTTAGAATGTAGTACTGCAGGCTAATTCTGCCGACTGCCAGCAATTTGATTCTCACCAGCTCAAGATTGACTCAGCCTGGCATCCTTCTGAGGTCAGTAAAATGAGGACGCAGATTGTTGGAGGCAATATGCTGACTCTGTAAATCGCTTAGAAAGGGCTGTAAAGCATTGTGAAGCAGTATATAAGTCTAAGTGCTATTGCTACCACTTTGATGAGAAGGTAACAGGGTTCTGTGCAACTCGGCACATAGTCATGCTGGCCACATAACTACAGAAATTTCTTCGGAGAATGGTGGCTCCCTTAGCTAAGAAACAAAAATGACCACTGTCACTTAGAATTGGACACAATTAGACAGGGAAACCTTTACATTTACTTTTATTCCCGAAACAGTTGTAGGATCTACATTCATGGTCATTTGAGACAGCAAACAGTACTGTATTTGTAAAAATTGAGAAAAGTCTTAAGTATTAACAAGGAAGGACAAGAATGGGAGAACCATTGCACAGATCCTCTGCCACTTGTCTTGTATTGCAGCATGTTTCTCTAGCTTTCAGGTTTAGAGTTGAAAAATATATATAAAACTCTAGGAAACAGCTTATATCTTTTTCTCCTCTTTGACATTTTGCAGATCAATAATTTGAAACTAATTCCTTGTATTATTAATGGCCCAAGAGTGTCTAAAAAGGACAGATCCAACTAATTCTACTTTATAATTAAATAGAGAGAGTTATGCTAGTATACAAAAAAAAAAAAAAAAAAAAAAAAAAAGACTTCCAGACTTCCAGACTATCTCTGGACCCAGATCAAGTACAGTAATATTTAGATCCATTTAACAACACAGAATTCAATCTAGAATAGTTTGTGATTTATACACTGCCTTCATAAAGATAAATGATGCATATTGACCATACTGACAAAGCCATATGAGAATAATAATTAAGATATGGGCAGGAAAGCACTTTTCATTTATAACATAATTTTAGAAGCATCACTATATAAAATCAAACAAAAATCCAGGCATTCTGATATAATAAGCTTAGAACAAACAGCTGCCATAATTAAAGTTAAGACATGATAGCAATTAATGCCAGCTATAAACATGTCTTAGGCCGAGGGTGTATAAACTTTTCCAAATCAAAGCTGTAATTAGATTTCTGGGATATACTAAGGGTTGGCAAAAAAAAAAAAAAAAAAAAAGGTGGGTTGTTTGCCAATGGAATACCATTTCTTCCACCCTTTATTGGTTCTGTTCCTTCTGCCTTCTAGAAAGCTTTAAAAATCTGGCTTTTTCAAGCAGGACTTGATTGATGTATTTGGGATCGGAATTGCCTTATTAATATAGTTCCCCAGTGAGCTAGTATGTCTATAGTTATGCATTCCTTTGTTGTTTTAAACTTTTGAATCTTTTGATTAGTTACCCTTATAAATATCATCATTGATAATAACTTCATTTAAAATCCTTAAACAAACAAAACCCCAAGAACTCCACACCCATATGGAACCTGAATTCATTTCTCCTTTGCTACAGTATTTGTGTGTGTGTGTGTATGTCTGTTATACTGAATTCACTCCCAATTATAAAGTATTTCTTTCCTACTTCTTAAAAAAATCCCCTACCTTTGAAATCAATTCCACTGAAGTTATTGAAGCTAGCAAGAGCATTTGTACAGCACTCATTTATTTGATGTATCAGTATGAAAAAAAAAAAAATACCACCAGCTGTTGTTGTCTGAGTGCCCACTGGAGTCTGGCTGGCTGGCTGAGTTATTTGCTCCTTAAAATGAGAACATCAGCTGTTGGATGCTCTGGCTTCAAGAATCAGAGGAGTGAAAGACCCAGAGGAGAGGAAGGAAGAAGTATGACTAAGAGTAGAAACTAAAGTCCATGATTGCCAGAGCTCATATGTTTAGCAAGTTCTACTTCTCTATCCTAGCATCCAGCTGGCAAACAAACAGAGCAAGGCAATTAGTGGAAACAAACAAAGCTTTGTCAGACAGAAAGTAACTTTTTTCTCAACTTTTCTACTTTTCTTAAGATAAAACTGAGATTATCCATATCTGGCTATTTTGACTGTAGACTTCTGAGATGCTATGATCATGGACATACTTGTGAATTCATAGAATCTGTAGCTAATTGGCACTTGCTCTTCTTGTACAATATCTACACAGAATAATTAGCCAATTAGTGCTTGCTTGCTAGCCAGTAAGAGTATCTAAATATACCTCCCCAATTTCAATGGATCCGTTCAGTCTTCTGGCATTTTCTTTTTGAATGTCTGCTGAGAACTGGATTCAAAGAATAAAATGTGATTCAGATCTTGCATAGGAACATAGGTGGTACCTGAAAGAAGCTTCAACTTTGTGGATTTATGGGATTGCTCTCTTTAATTGATGACATTTTATGAAAAAGAAATGTTTGATTTAAATTGTCTTCACCTTCCCATTAATGCAACAGACATACGAGTATGTTAAGATTTATCACAAAATCACTAGAAGTCGCATCAAATGATAGGAGTGATTATCATGCCCTCTAATTGGAGTTCATCACCATCTAGAATTGCTGAGACATGATCCTGTTATTAAACAGAAAATTACCCTGAAATAGTGGTTAGTGATGTAATATTCTGAAATAGCAAAAAAGAAAGAAGAGCTAAAAAGTTGTGCTAGTAAACAAAGCATGGAAGTAGCAATGTGTGGGAAATTCCTGAAGCCCATATACACTATGGTTAACCTGACCTACTGAACATGATTTCCACAAATTTCCCTTTAGAGTAGGAATTGTTGGTTTGAAAGACAAACCAAGTTGAGTGAGGAGGCAACTTCAAGAAACAATTACAGTTCAATTCAGCCCAATCTGAGCTAAATGCAGGGGTGAAATGCTCCCAGATCAGACTGGATTGCCTGATCCGGTAGCGATTTTTCCCTGTGGTTTGGCGATCTGATAGCAATTGCTGCTCGGGTGTCATTACTTCCTGGTTTTAACCAGGAAGTAAAGGGTTTTTTTACCTTCTGCACATGCTCAGGAGGTTTTGCGCATGTGCAGAAGGTGTGCGTGCCCACGTGATGGTGCAGCATGTACACTTCCGACCGGTAAGGAAGGTAAGTAGATTTCACCCCTGGATAAATGTCTGAAGATGTCAAGGCCCTCTAAATTACAGTTAAAGTGATATTTGCATTTTTGCTCTGAAAGAAGCAGGCTTTTTTAAGAACAACAACAACCCACAAATAAATAATTTCCAAAATTGCTCTCCCATACCCAACAAGAACAACACACTTTTGAATAAGAAAATCGACAACTTTCAGTTGGTGATGTGAGTATAGGCCCATTTCTTACATCTCTCTTGATTAAAGGGTTTTCTAACTCTTGTGTTATCAGACTCAGTAGATAATGACTTTGATCATGTGATAATTTTTTTTTTACTATAATCTTGTTTTAACAAGCTATTGGCATGGCAGTTAGACCTAAACAGTCAACAGCTAGCTTAATTCCAACTGTGTCACTATCTGCTAAGCCATGAAAGATGGGGAAGGAGGATTCTTCTATTAATTTGTTAAAAGAGATCCTGGCTCAAGTACAAGTCTTGAAGCTGATCCAACAAGATCTGGCTGAGCTTAAGAGTGATTTTAAAAAGATGCAAGAAAAATTGGCTGGGTATGAAGATAGATTATAAGCTTATGAGAACATAACTCAGCCAGTCATAATATTTTGGATAAATGAATTACTTTCTTAGAATAGCAACTGCAGAGAAAATATCTATTTGTGATTGGAATAGGAAATCTGACCAATCAAACAAACCTGGCTGCATTTATGGATGCAGGACTTTTTTTTAAAAAAAAGAAACAACTTTGGGAACAGACATTCCAGTTGAGATTGAACATGTGTTTAAAATTAAAGTGATATTTTTTTTTCATATATTTTACAGGGGTCAGTAAACTCCATTGAGCCAAAAAATGATTTCAATCTATCCTGGTTTCACCAAAGAAGTCTCAGTAAAAAGACGATTGTTTACAAAAGCTTGAACTCTTCCTAGATCTGAACAACTACAATATTTTATGTGTTTCCCAGCTATATTCCACATTAGGGGTCTCCAAAGACTTTTGGACTTCAACTTCTCCATGCTGTCTGGGGAATTCTGGGAGTTAAAGTCACAAGCCTTAAAGTTGCCAACTTTGGAGACTCCTGTTCTATATGAACCATAAAGATCAAATCCATTGATTTCATAAGCCTATCAGTGCAGAGGCCTTTATCTTATTGTTGAAATCGGCTGATGGATCATCTTGATTCTGTTTCATCTCATAGCAGTTGTTAAGGGAGAATTTTGAGTTTGCCCAAGGGTGGGAGAAAGCCTGAATGCAAAAAGTATTCTTTTTCCTGTCTCTGGATTGTTGATAATGAGTCTGAGTATATTGTCAAGCTAAATCCTTATCTTTTTCCTTACCATCAAAGTTTAAATAATAGTTCTGAAACTGTTTTGTGACTTACTTGTAATGAGACAGATGAATTACAATGCTATCTTTCTGAAAAAACTAATGCATTTCTTTCTGTTTCCTTTCCTTTCCTTTTCCTTTTCCTTTTCCTTTTCCTTTTCCTTTTCCTTTTCCTTTCCTTTTCTTTTTAGATTTCAGTTTTTATAAAAATGTTACTGGTTTTCTTATTTATTTTCTCATACATAATCAAAATTTCTTGTTACTCCTTCAAGTATAGATTTTCTCTCTCTCTCTCTCTCTCTCTCTCTCTCTCTCTCTCTCTGTCTTTCTCTGTCTCTCTCTCTCTCTCTCTCTCTCAATAATGCTATTTGCATATTAATTTGAGTTCCTATGGAAGTTTTGTCTGTAAGCAATATTAGAAAAATGATTTGTTATTGGGAAAATGTTGAAAGTAGTCCAGATCAATTGATGAAGTTAGTATTAACATAAGAGAGCTCTGAGAATTTGGGGGGGGGGGGGGGGGGAGAGACCAAAATATAATGGTATCATATTTTAGATTATTAAGCACCATTATTGCTTATCTCCAATAAGCAATAAGACTCATTTAATGGAACAGGATAAGGAAAGATTGCTATTAAGGAAAGATTGGTTGGGGCAGGTTTACTTCACAGATACAACTGCTAAAGGTGTGGCTACTTTGGTCCAAAAATGATTCTCAATTGATGTATAACACATTACTGATATAAATGGGTGTTATTTAATTTTATGTGCTAAAATAGCAGCGACTATAATAGCAATGGATAATATTTATGGGCCTAATTTAGATTCTCCTATTACATTTTATCAATGTTTTCACAAATTGAATGAATGCATTTATTATAAAATGGTAATAGGACAGTTTTTAATAAAATATTGGATCCTGAGCTGGATAGAAACACACCAGTAACAAAACAAAATTATTAGCATACGAAACATGTAAGACCTATATAGAAGAAATGAACCTGATTGACCTTAGTGTTCAATAAAGCCAACTACAAAAGAATATGCATTCTATTCAAGTATGCATCAAAATATTTAGCCTAGATTATCATTAGATTATCCTAGCACTACATCATTTTTAAAAAATTCTACATAGACCATATAGTAAACCAGATAATATATCATAAGAGAATATAAAGGCCTTTATAAATAATATAAACTCACCACACTTATATGAACACAAAAACAAATTTTATTTGCCCCACTATTTGAGGCAGAGATCAAATCAATAATTTTGAAAATTGAAAGTAATAGAATAACAGGATTAAATGGACTCTCTATAGAATGGTATAATCTCTGGATGCTAAAACTTCATTGATTTTATAATGAGATATTTCATAAAGGAATATTATCAGAGGTATTTAATCAGGCTTATATTACAATAATACCAAAATCAGTTAAAGATCATACTTAATATGCTAATGAACATCCAATCTCATTGATTAATGTTGACTCAAAGATCTTAACAGGAGTACTAGCAAACAGATTACAGCACATGTTGCCATTCATTCTGAAGAATGATCAAGCAGGGTTTATAAAAACTAGGCAAACAATAAGCAGCCATTATTTAGAGGACCTAGACAAGGATGTCCACTTTCACCTTTACTTTTTTATGTTCAGATGAACACAATTCATCTGAACATAAAATGGTTTTATTTGCAGATGACACTCTTCTGTTTGTAGCTAAACCTCAAATTAGTATTCCTGTTGATGCAAATGATAGATGTCTTTAGTAAAATAGTTAGATATTCTATCAACTGGTCTAAATCAGAATTGATGCCAATACTGCAGGTGAAAATTTGGCTAGCCATCCATTTAAGGAATATCAATTCCATACTTGTACTGAATCCATTAAATATTTAAGTATGTGTATATCAGAAGATATAAGTCTGTTACAACATGTAATATAAATAAAATATATAAAGAAGTTGTTTTGCTATGTAATAAATTTATTTTTATTTATTTATTTAAAATTTTTATGTAGTCACCCATTTTTGAGTCAACTCAATTCATTTCTAATACACTCCTATAACTATCATGTTTTTTAACCTATTGCATTTTGTATAAATGTCCCATCTCTTTCTCTCTCTCTCCCCTTGTAAAATTAGATAATTATATAATGTTCATTGTAATAACATATCATACTTTATGATATGTTTATCATAAAGTATGATATGTTTATATTTTCCTGTTATTTTTAAGCACTTGTTACCTAATTTTTTGTATTTTGTATATTTTGTTCTTTTCTTTTCCATTATTATTTTACAAAGCTATAAACATTTATTTAAAAAGTGGGAAATTGACTATTTTAGTATTGCTATCAGGATGGTTTACGAAATAAAAATACTGCACAAGAAAGGAAGCAAAATGTATCCATACTTAACTTGAAAGCCAGACTGACAAAATTCAGTGAGGCTTACTGGTTAATCAGCAAGCTTTAAGCCTGAAGTCATTATTTATTTTATTATTAGTTCAATTTATATGCTGCCATTCTCTGGAGATTCAGGATGATTTACAATGTGTTAAGCAATAGCCTTCATACTTTTGTATATACCTGCTTAGTAGGGCTTTCATCCCCCCCCCCACACACACAAGCAGTGTTCTTTTTTATACAAAGTCATCTTATTGCCCCCACAATCCGGGTCCTCATTTTACCTAACTCGAAAGGATGGAAGGCTGAGTCAACCTTGAGCCTGGTGAGATTCGAACTTGCAGTAATTGCAGGCAGCTGGTGCTAGTTAACAGCACTTTAATCTGCTGCGCCACCAAGGCTCCTTCATGGAACTATTCTAGTTGTGGAACACAAATATCATCAAATATGGTGGAAATATTTTTGGGAGAACATTCAATAACTACTAAAGGATTTTTAAAGAATTTGTATAGAATTTTTAAGATATACTATATTTCTGTAATCTTTTGTTCCAATCCTTTCACCTTCAGAATCAGTTATTTTTCTGATTGTCTCAGAAACAACCCAGTATAGATGAGAACAGACTGTGATAACAAGAAACTTTGATTACCTGGATTATTCTGGATGCAAGAAGCTGTTTTATGTTGCATCAAAAGGATAGTCATAGATTTAGCAGCCAAAGGTGTGTACTCAAATTCAAGGTGTGTGCTCTATAGGGCGACTCGGGGTCCATTAACTAGGCTGGGTTCAAACAGGAACAGTTTATTAGCTAACAGCAGATAGAACAGCTTGTGGAAAAAACAGAACAGCAACTAGGAGTTTGACAGCTATTTATACTGTAGCTGTCAAACTATGTGTCCAATAGGAGGTCAGGATTCTCCTGCAGGCAAGTCCATGCATCTTGGCCAATCAGGGCCTCGCGTCGTAAGTGCAAGGACTTAACACCCCTTCCCCCTTGGACAGAGCAGGCGGAGTCAGCTAAGTATGCTGGACGTCTGCGCGTCTGTGTAGACCTTCACAGTTTGGAGGTGGCCGCTGGAGGAGTAGGTGGTGCCTGTGGTACCAGCGGAACTCCCAGCAACTTTTCTGGAACTTCAGGGTTGGTCTCGTTGTCAGGAAGCAGGCCCGGTTCACCAAGTAAGTCGGGCTCCGGTGGCGTGTTTGAGGTAGGTGCTTCTGGTATGTAGGTAGGGACCGGAACTGCTGTGTTGTCGTCCTGGCCGGCTGTGTTTCCAGGCCAGGGTGTTATTCGGGCTCTGACCTGGTTGAGATGGCGGTGCCACAGTCTGCCATCAGGTAGTCTGGCTTTGTAGGAGTAGGGCCCAGTGTTTTGTTCAACAGTTCCAGGGAGCCACTTTGGTTCACCCCCAAAGTTTTGGGCATAAATAAGGTCACCCACATTAAAGCTGCAGTGGCGGCCTGTGGAGTCTGGGGGTTTTTCGGGGGAGTAGGGTGGATGCAAGCGGTTGAGGTTGGTGCATAGCCTCCGGCCCATTAAAAGTTCTGCGGGGCTTCTGTTGGTAGAAGGGCAGTGTGTTACATGCTGTGCCAACAGGTAGCGAGCCACTTTGCTCTGCCAGTCCATTGCTGGCAGAGCAAAGTGGTGCCACCCTGGCATGGCAGATTCTGTGGCTGGCCAGGTAGACTTGGAAGGCAGCGGAAGATAATTGTGGGCCATTGTCAGAGACCACTAGTTCAGGTAGACCATGGGTGGCAAACAGTCTCTGGAGTGCCCTGATTAGGGCAGCAGATGTAGTAGATGCCATGGTAACTATCTCTGCCTACTTTGAGTAGGCATCTACCACCACCAAGAAGATCTGCCCGTGGAAGGGTCTGGCAAAATCCATGTGGATTCTTGACCAAGGGGACTTGGGCATTTCCCACTCCTTGACAGGGGCTGTTGGGGCCACTGGGCGAGACTGTTGGCAAGGCTGACACCCTGCAACTCCACTGGGTGGCCATTTGGTCAAAACTTGGCCACCAGACATAGCTTCACCCTAATGTTTTCATTCGGATGATGCCTGGGTGTCCCTTATGGAGGGTCTCTAATACCAGCTGCTGGAGTTTGGGTGGCACCACTGCTCTGTTTTCCCATAGCAGACACTCTTGCTATACAGACAGTTTGTGGTGTCTAACTTGGTATGCTTTGAATTCAGAACCTACTTGCCCAGGTGGCCAGCCCCTTTGCACCCAGTGTAAAATCCTGTGAATGGTGGGGTCCTTGACAGAGTGGGCAGCCACATCAGTGGTGGTGATAGGCAGGCATAGGGTTTCTATGAGGAGAACATGGGATGCCGGAGAGGGGTCAAAAACAGAGATGGGCAGAGATGGGCAGGGAGCAGTGGCTGAGGGCATCAGCGTGGGCCAGGGCAGTAGACTAGGGTATAAGAGTAGGTGGTGAGGAATTCGACCCAGCATGACATGTGAGGGGAGAGAACCTGGGGCATTTGAATGTTGCCAGCCAGGAGACCTAAAAGGGGTTTGTGGTTTGTGACCAAGGTGAAGGAATGGCCATATAAGTAATCATGGAAGCACTTTATGGCTGTCACAGCAGCCAGTGCTTCCTTGTCGATCTGGCCGTAGTTGCGTTCTGTGGATGAAAGTGTTTGGGAATAAAATGCAATGGGGGCATCTGTGCCATCTGGGAGGGCGTGGCTTAAGACAGCCTCTATTCCAAAGGGGGAAGTGTCAGTGGCTAAGACTAAGGGAAGGCTGTCAGTGTATTGAACCAAGACAATCTCAGATGACAATAGGGATTGGACAGCAAAAGAGGCAGCTTCCCGGGGGCCCCAATACCAGGGAGTTTTTTTGTCTAATAGATGGTGTAGGGGTTCTGTCACCGAAGCCTTGTGGGGCAAAAAAAAAAAAAAAAAAAAAACCTGTAAAAATTTAAAAGGCCCAGGAAGGCTTGCAGGTCTGTCTTATTGGTTGGGATAGGAGCGCTTTTGATGGCTGCGACCTTGGACAGTGTGGGGTGGATGCCTGTGGCATCAATCAAGTAAGCCAAGAGTTCTACCCTGGGTACCCCTATTCTGCACTTTGTTTTTTTGAGTTTGAGTCCAGCCGTTTGGAATCAACGCAGGACTGCTCTTAATTTGTTTTCTAGATCAGATTGGCTCGAGGCTGATATGAGGACATTATCAAAATATGGAATGACTCCCTGCAGTCCTTGCAGCAGTCATTTCATAAGCCCTTGGAAGATGCTTGGGGCAACACTTATGGCAAACTGGAGGCGGCAGCATTTAAACGCTCCCTGGTGGGTCATGATGGTCTGGGCTGCTGTGGTGGCATCATCCACCGGGAGCTGCTGGTATGCTTGTGCCATGTCCAGTTTGGCAAAAATGGAGCCCTTGCCAAGGGAGTGCAACAGATGTTGCACCACGGGCACTGGGTATGGTTTGGCCTGGGGTGCCCTATTTATGGTACATTTATAATCTGCACAGATGCGGATTGACCCATCTGGCTCAATGGGTATGACTATGCGGGTCTCCCAGGGGGTGTGGTCAGTAGCCTCTAGCACGCCCTGTGCTATGAGCTTGTCTAGCTCTTTTTCAACCAGAGGCCTGAGTGCAAAAGGCACCCTTCTCGGGTTCAACCTAATAGGGGCTATTTGAGGATCTAAATTGAGGGAGAAGGGTGGCCCCTTTAATACGTCAGCCAATTCGGCCATGACGGCCTCAAAATTGTCGTGATTGGTTGAGTGGATGCCAGTTATGCCAAGCCCCAGCAGGCTGGGCAGGGGGTCTTTCACGATTATCAGTGGTAGATTGCGTGTGAAGTTTTTGTGCTCCACCAGGAGCTTGGTGCGACCAAGGATAGGGATGTCATTTCCCTGGTAGTCTCTAAGATGCACCTGGTATGTCTGGAGCACTCTTTTTGTCATTTTAGGCACCATCTTCTTCAGAGTGTCCCAGGAGATCAGGGATTTTGATGATCCCATATCGACCTCCATTCTTCAGTGACTCATCCTGCGCCTTGGCTTAGCGTGAGTGGCTTCAGTGGTTTTATCCGCCTGTCTCTTCATGCCGGGATCCCACCTTCATCAATGCTCTATAGGGCGACCTGGGGTCCATTAACTGAGGCAAGACTAGGCTGGGTTCAAACAGGAACGATTTATTAGCTAACAGCAGATAGAACAGCTTGTGGAAAAATCAGAACAGCAACTAGGAGTTTGACAGCTATTTATATTGTAGCTGTCAAACTATGTGTCCAACAGGACGTCAGGATTCTCCCGCGGCAAGTCCATGCATCTTGGCCAATCAGGGCCTCACGTCGTAAGTGTGAGGACTTAACAGTGCATACTCATATTCAAGAGGAATTCACTCACAAAATATTATACAAAAGTAACTCTGTAGTGCTATGAAACTCCCCATTCTCCCAAAATAAAATTAAAAGTTGAATTTGAACCAAAGATAAATGCCCAATTGCCTATAATAATGAAATGGTTATATCCTCTGTCTGTCTATCCATTATCCATCTATTATACATCTATCTATCTATCTATCTATCTATCTATCTATCTATCTATCTATCTATCATCTGCCCGTCCATCCATCCATCCATCCATCCATCCATCCAGTCAGTCAGTCAGTCAGTCAGCCGGTCAGTCCTCCCTCCCTCTCTCTCTCTCTCTCTCTTTCTCTCTCTCTCTCTCTCTCTCCTTCCTTCCCTTCCTCCTTCCCTCTATCAAATATTTAGCTATCCATCCATCTTAGAGCTTTATAAATGAAACCTTTTCATTAGAAATAAGTAATCAAATGATCAATAAAGTTATACATTAATCAGTATTTTGACTTTTTAAAAAAAAATCACAAATTTTCCATAGGAAAGATAAACCTGCTTTATTTTGTATAATTCCCAAAAGCAGGGTTTTGACAAAGCTCTTTCATTTCTTTGTGCATATTTATTTTGGACTGATATTTGCTTGGTTAGAGCAATTATGGAAAATCCTGACTTGCCTGGGAAGAATTGGAATGAATTCTGACATAATCCATTTTTGGCTGCAACTGCCATCAGTCTAGCCTATCAAAACAGGAGCCCCAAGATAGGCTTTCTTTTCCACTTGGATAAATTATCAGCCCTCTTGTCCAGATAGAGTTGAAGCAACATACGTCAAGGTTCTAGCTTAGCCAATGCAAGCATGATGGATTCTGCCTGCAAAGCAGGATTATTGTTAGGATTCAATCTGAGTTCACTGTTTTACTTTGTTTACACAAGGCAATACAAATTAAGTGTGGAAGCCATGTGCTGGGTGTTTACTGAGTAAGCCTTGGCTGAATTCTCAAAATGTCCTTCCTCAAGGTGGCTCATTCCATACCTTCAATGGAGAATTGCAAGAACTCCACTAGTGATGGTTTTGTTTTTGTTTTTCCATTTTACCTTTCCTCAATACAACTATAATTGTTTTCTTAGTCTCTTTAAAATCTATACCTTAATTGAACTTTATTTATAATTCCAGCAAATATCTATTGAGTTACTCCTCTAAATTCATATATAAGGAAATGCTTTTGTCACATACAGAGTATTCATTATAGGGAATCTAAGAATGATGTAGTTTGACAAGGGGTTTCAAAAGTTGTAAGGCAACAAGTGGAACGTAGCTTCAAGATTTAAGGCATTTTTATTGACCTTCTCCTCCCCAAATCTAGAAAGAGTGCAAAGAAGAGCAACAAAGATGATTAGGGGACTGGATGCTAAAACATATGAAGAATGGTTGCAGGAACTGGTTATGTTTAGTTTAATGAAAAGAAGGACTAGGGGAGACGTGATAGCAGTGTTCCAATATCTCAGGGGTTGCCACAAAGAAGGAGTCAAACTATTCTCCAAAGCACCTGAGGGCAGGACAAGAAGCAATGGGTGGAAACTAATCAAGGAGAGAAGCAACTTAGAAATAAGGACAAATTTCCTGACAATTAGAACAATTAATCAGTGGAACAACTTGCCTGTAGAAGTTGTGAATGCTCCAACACTGGAAATTTTTAAGAAGATGTTGGATAACCATTTGACTGGAGTGGTGTAGGATTTTCTGCCTGGGCAAGTGGTTGGACTAGAAGACCTCCAAGGTCCCGTCCAACTCCATTTTCTATTTCTATTTCTATTTAAAAATGAAAAACAAAACAGACTCTGTTTCAGGGACAAAATGCTCCCGGTTTGGACCAGATCACCCGATCCGGTAGCAATGGCAGCAGGTGGTTTGGAGAACTGACAGCAAAAATCCCTGCGCCCCCCACCCCCACCATGCCCAGCTGATAATCAGAGGCTTTTTTTTTTACTTTTAAAAGCATTTTTTCTACAACCTCTTCCGACGAAAAAATGCCTTTAAAGTTAAAAAAAAAAGCCTCTGATGATCACCCAGCTCAGCTGGGATTGTCAGAAGCTTTTCAAAGCATTTTTTTCTGCAACCACTTGGCCGAAGAGGTGGTAAAAAAAATGCTTTGAAAAGCCTCTGACGATCCCAGCTGAGTTGCCTGATTGGCAGAGGCTTTTCAAAGCATTAGAAAAAATGCTTTGAAAAGTTTTTTTTTTAAATTGGCCACGCCCACCCAGTCACATTACCACCACCACCCCACACACACACCAAGCCACGCCCACAGAACTGGTAGTAACAAATTTTACATTTCACCCCTGCTTTGTTCACACTTGTTCAGAGAGTGGGGCTACAAAAAACAAAGATGCTGTGTGAATCCCTGGCTCTTGTTTTTTGTGGAAACAAAAGCATCACCATTACAATGCCTACTCAGTGAACAACTGCATTTTGTCTGTAGCTTCCAAACTATCTTCTCAGAACGAAGCATCCTTATGAACAGAATCAGCATCACTACTAACAAGGAGGTCTCTGGGTGCCCTTTCAAAAAAAGAAAAGTGGCTAGTGGAGATTTCTCATCCTCCAGAGTTTTTATGCGGACGGGCTTTAAGTCAGTCTTGACTTCTGGAAGCTGCCTGAACAAGTCACTGCACTTTTCTTGGTAAGATTTTTCAAAAGTGGTTTGTCATTTCCTTCTTTGTAGGGGTAAGAGAGAATGACTGACTCAAGATTGTTCAACTGATGTTGTGCTTAAATTGGGATTAGAACTCACATCTTAGTCTTAACCATGACACTAAACAGTTATCTTAAAATGCTGAATATGCGTCTGTCTGTCTGTCTGTCTGTCTGTCTGTCTGTCTATCTATCTATCTATCTATCTATCTATCTATCTATCTATCTATCTATCTATCTATCTATCTATCTATCTATCTATCTATCTATCTGTCATCTAGCTAGCTACCTAGCTATCATCTCTAGCTAACTATCTACCTATCTATCTAGCTATCATCTTTAACATTGGGAAGTAATAATCAGAGCAATTTATTAATCTATCCTTGTATCTGTAAGGAAACATATCATCCTAACCTAGCTGGCAAATGTTTTCCTTAGTATCTCTCTGAGTTTTCTTCTATGGGAAAAGAACCTCAAAATTGATATCACTCTAATTCAGGGATCATCTTCATTTCCATTATACAACACACACACACACACACACACACACACACACACACACACACTGTTTCTAATCATCTTCTAACAAATGTTTAGAAGTCACTTCAATAGTGAGAAGGATGTCATAAAATTATGAATGAATAAAATAAAATAAAATAAAATAAAATAAAATAAAATAAAATAAAATAAAATAAAATAAAATAAAATAAAATAAAATAAAATAAAATAAAATAAAATAAATACAATACAATACAATACAATACAATACAATACAATACAATACAATACAATACAATACAATACAATACAATACAATACAATACAATAAAACTTCACAACTGCTTTGTGACCATATTTTCAAACTCAGTTGCCAACCAAAAGGAATTCTTGCTGCTCCCAGGCCAGTCATGCTTAAACCCCAGAGAAACTCTAATATATTCTTTTATCAAATGATGTATTTTTCCTTTTCATTCCTCATGGCTTCTCTTTCCTCTTCCTCAAACTGTGGGAAGTTTCTTATGTGAATTTGTGCATCCTTTCCTGTTGTCTTTTTATCTACTACTTTGTTAGCTTCAAATAGACTGAATCCCAGCCTATCCCAGTACAATTTTTGCTTGCCTGCTCTGGTGTGATGTTTCCAACTTGAGGCCAAATGGAGAACACAATGAGGTAGGATTGATTGTGGAGGACACACAAACTGCCAGCATTTATCAGCCTTCTCATCAAGGTATGGAGGAGAGGCAGCTGGTGTGATGAACCCTGACAGGATCTTGACAGTTTCATAGGGGGGGAAATAGGCGTATGTCTCCAATGACCCAATTTTCATACCATAAATCACTGTCTGAACACTCACCGGCTCCCAGCAATACATTCTATGCTGCTCTTTTCTTAGCCTTGTGCTGAATTAGAAAATCCCAGAAGGCTGTTTTGTTTAAAGAGTGCTAAAAGACTGTGCCTCAAAAATTACCTCAGGGGTGCTTGAAGCTCTCTGAGCTTGGTTGTTTTCTTGCAGACATTTCATTACCCAAACTAGATAACATCATCAGTGCTCTAATGATGTTACCAAGTTTGGGTAATGAAATCTCTATAAAACAAACAAACAAACAAACAAACAAGCTCAAAGAACACTTAGGACCCCTCATTTCAACTCTGAGCTGCAAATATTCTCTTTTAAAATTCTCACCGTTTTACAAGGAATGAACTGCTGGATTGAAGACGTAATGCCACATAACAGCAAATGAATTGGAATTTCCACCTGATGGTCAATACTTCTAGTCTATATTATTGCCATTTCACCTCTTTTGTCCATGTGGGAAACATCATGGCACATTTTCAAAGAGGTGGATCTTGCAATGTGACAGTGTGGTGCTGGTTTAAATATTTCCATAAACGTTTCAGATCTTGGATTGGAAAGAAAAGTGTTACATTGCATTTGGATTGTGGAAACACATAGGAAAATGTCAACAAGGAGCATTTTGGGAACCCTTCGCAATCCTTCCAAAATGACTGAAACACACACACACACACACACACACACACACACACACAGAGAGAGAGAGGGGGATGTAAATGCAACCAGGATACATATGCAAATGCGGATAGATTCTTGTAAATAAACCATTGTTGATTACCATATTTATATTCAAATTTAAGGAATAAATAAAACATCACAAATTAGTAGCAACTTCTTTTTATACTAATTGTTGCAGAAATAAGCCAAAGGTATGATTTCTGAAATTAAATAGCAAAATGTTCAATTATATACGCAATTATTTTGGAACATTCCCCTAAAACTCAGTAAGACTTACATTTGAGTTAGTAAAATGCCCCAAAAGAACACTTTTATTACACTCAGTTCCTTTGAACATCTAGTTTATGTAGTTTCTCCTTGGTAAATCTTTTCTTCTTCTAATCCATTTATACATTTAATTCAGAAAGCAGTAAGGTTGCAAACCATTGCAAAGAAACTATGGAAAATTGAGTTGGTTTTGCTTTGCACGCATGGGACATCTAGGCACCTGCATAAATATGAGACTTTGTTCAGAGACAGAAAAAAATGGACCTTTGTCCAGCAAGACTTTATGTGTAGCAAGAAATGACATTCTATAATATAGTTTATTAATGGCGAACAAAATTGAGGATTATATGTCAATTTGGTCTGCCTGAAATGGCCAGTATGTACCAATGCTATAATTAATTGCATCCACATCAAGAAGATAGTTTATTGAACTAATGAACAGAAATTAATAGTTGTGAAAGCCTCCTTAAGGGTCCAAGGGTGTGCCCCAGGAGATTCCTTTTCTTACCCATGTTCTAAAGGCTTACTTGGCAGGTCCTGGGGGTGCCATTCATAAATAATGCATATGATTATAACCAGTGGTGGGATTCAAGTAATTTAACAACCGGTTCTCTGCCCTAATGATTTCTTCCAACACCCAGTTTGCCAAACTGCTCAGAAAGTTAACAACCGGTGTCCCGAAGTGGTGCAAACTGGCTGAATGCCACCACTGATTATAACTTTGTAAGAATATGACAGTCACTGTACTAAGGCCAAACAACCACTGCCAAATAGTTAAAACCATGTGGAATATTCCAAACTTTATGTACAGTGATGGTCCAGCACTTTTTCTCTAATTAATTTTTCAGGGTTTTCAGTAATGCAGGGGTGCCCAACCTTAGGCCAGACCGCTGCTCATTAGGAACCAGGCCATGCAAGTGAGCAAAGCGTCATCTGTGCATGCTGGGATCTAAGTAGCGCACAAAACTATGCTTCCCCCTCCCCAGTCCATGGAAAAATTGTTTTCCACAGAATCCGTTTCCTATGTCTAAAAAGGTTGGAGACAACTGCAGTAATGGATTTCATTAGAGAGTTGCCTGACAGTGTAATGGGTGGCACATATGTTTAATAAATAAATAAGTGATAAATAAATAAAAACACCTTTAATTATGCATATAAAACTTAGGGTAAAGGCAAATTTCTATAATTTGAAGAGAAACATTAATGCTGTATACATATCTGTATACGTATACATACATACATACATACATACATACATACTGTATATATGTGTGTGTGTGTGTGTGTGTGTGTGTGTGTGTGTGTGTGTACAGGTAATATCTCGGGTTTCTTCCCATGTAATTGTAAGCATATCTTTAGAAGGATAGAAGCGACGTTTCGATGAAATCACATTCATCATCTTCTGGCTGATGTTCTTGGTTTGGTGCTTATGGGCAAACTGTGTGATCTTAACTAACGTTTTTCTATGAAAAGAGGCAAAGGTGTATTCTGATTGGTTGACAGTGTTGTTTTATTCTGATTGGCTAATGATGTAGTTGTATTTTGATTGGGTGGAAGCACTGTTGCTGAGTTGTGGGTTGATGGATAAGTTATGTTGGAAATGGTGGCAACACAGGCTTTTTGATGAACCTTTGATCTTTGGTTTATATTTTGTGTTAAGATTCGTCTATTTATGAGAGCAGGTTTCCAAATAGAAGGCAGACGGGAGGTGTCATCACGTTTATTCATACAATATATATATATATATATATATATATATATATATATATATATATATATATATATATATATATATATATATAATTAGATTTATATGCCGCCCTTCTCTGAAGACTCAGGGTGGCTTACAATGCGTTAAGCAATAGCCTTCATACTTTTGTATATTTTTATACAAAGTCAGCTTATTGCCCCCACAAACTGGGTCCTCTATTCTATAGAATAGAATAGAATAGAATAGAATAGAATAGAATAGAATAGAATTTTTTATTGACCAAGCATGAGAAATTAGTCTTGGTGCATATGCTCTCAGTGTCCATAAAAGAAAAGATACATGTTTGTCTGTGTGGTGTGTGTGTGTGTGTGTATTTTTGTGTATACATGCATTATATATATATATATATATATATATATATATATATATATATATATATATATATATATATATATATATATATATATATATGCACGCATCTTCTTGGCACATGGAATCAAAGTGGTGCATAAGTTGGACCAAACACTGAGAATGAGAGTGATGCGCCCAAAGGAAGCATTATCTAAGGAGGAGACATCTTCAATAATTTTCCTGCATCAACTGTAGTAATTGTGCAAGCAATTTCGTAAGGGAAACGGCCAAGTGGTTATAGACCAGAGTACACAAACACGAACTGACTGTCTGACGCAAGGAACAGTGCTCCCAGATCTGGACGCATATGAAGGAGCACAATCACACATTTGATTTTCAAGAAGCTGAAATTATTGCCCATGATAGGACTAAAGGAGAGCACCTATTAAAAGAAGCCTGGTTCTCCAATAACAATTCCATCAACAGGCATAACTGCCACCGGCCTACCAGGCTTTGAGACACCAGGAAAGACCCTACAGGAGGTGCAGAGACAGCTTTCCATCAGTGAGCAGAGACCAAAGGCACCCGCCCCCCACCTCTGGACATGCAGATTCAGCCTGTGAAGGCACAGTTAGTCCTGACCAAACACAGAGCAACCCGGCAGGGCTGTCTCAAACTGTAACAGATAGAAGAAACAAATCTGGCCAACCACGAGGTCACAGACAAGGCAGCAAATTGCAGTGGCTGACAGGCTAACATCATCCCCCACTGATAAGCAAGCTAGGAGGGAGGAAACAGTTGGAATCAAGCCTCCATCATACAGCATGATGACAGCAAAAACAACACAGCTGATTACAAGTGGGAGATGGCTGGAAGGGCCTATTACATGCACAAGGGCCAAATTGGTTAATGGCATATAAAGGCAGAGATTTCTGTAATGGTAGTTTAATACTCTGACAATGTCAGCAGATGGCTGACGAAAGCTTAGTAAAATAAAATTTTAATTCTTTTAAAATTTTAAAATTTTAAGTTCCGGAGTTCACAGTATGTCTGTTTCTTTCTTTACCTGGAATTCGTATTTTTAGTTTGTAATATATATATATATAAACATTATAGTATTAATGTTTCTCTTCAGATTATAGAAATTTGCTTTTACCCTAAATATATACTTATAATTACATATTATATACATATAATTACATATTATATACATATTGGGATTTCACTCAGTTGTGGTTCCAAAAAATCTTGGTTATGTAGGAAAAACCTGGCTTAAAAAGAAGAACACACATTAACCTACAAAAATAAGAAAATAGATAATTACATATTATATATATATATATATATATATATATATATATATATATATATATATATATATATATATACACAATTATATGTATATTGCAAATGAAAATAAGACTAATATTTTTTTATTAGATTGATGTGTTTGAAACACTGCCTACTTTGTTTCAGTTCGTTTATCCATCTTGTCTTTCGATTACATTTCCTAATTCTTTTCTCTGTTCAGAGAAAAGAATTCAGAGAATTCTTTTCTCTGTTCATCCATAAAATGCTATCCTTCTTGATCTTACAAATTATAAGGGTTAATCAAAGAACACACTTTTCTTTTAGTTATTCTTAAAATGTCAAAAGATTCAAAATGCTGTGATTTCTTTTACATATGACATCACATTCAAGCTAATAGTCATTTGCTATGAGATGGGCGTGGCAAATAAATCCAATAAGCAAACAAACACATAGGCAGACTTTCCTACCCAAACAAAAACTGGATTGGGAATACCCATATTTTCTGAGCAACATTATATCATTCCTTTATTGACACATGATAAACATAATACAAAGTTTGTAGTTTGCTTTCCTGTGGACCACTTAACCAGGAGGACTTCCTTCCAGTATCTTAATTGAGATTTCCCCCCCTCCCTTATTTACACGAATTTACATATAAAAAAGAAGCCACATGATGCAATCAATTCAAATGAGATTGTTGTTTTCTTTAATATTTTAAACTGAGTGCAAACATATACAATAAAACAATTTTTAATTTTAAATAAAAAGAAAATAATTTTAAAAAAGGAAGAAAAGAAGAAAAATAAAATAAAAATCTATCTTACATTTTATATTTATGAGTAGTTACTGGTTCACTGCTATAATATAAACAATACAAAACATTATCATGAGATAGCACAAAAGAGAACAGAATGTTAATCAACAAAAGACAGTACTGCATAAGCAATCCTCAAATCTGCAGTGTGATGTTATTGCTATTGTGCATCTCATTTTTCATTTTCAATGCATTGTTTAAGCCATGCAATGCTCCATAAGGAGCATTTAAGTTCCCATGATGAAATTCTAACACAAAGACATTTTATTTGGCTTTGCTTTATGGTCGTTAAAAGGAAACTCAAAATAGCTGAGAAGTATTTAGGTATGTGTAAGATAGCTAGCTGTATCTTGTTCAACGTGAAAAGGAAGTTTACGTTCCTAAGGAGTGTGACATCATTTCAAATGCAGCAATGACCCAGTTTGTTTCACTGAAAAAACCAGAGAGGGATGTTAGAGCTACATAAAGCAGTCTTTTTGCTCTATTCATTTCAGGTAGCAGTGTAGAAGACAAGCTTCACTCAAAGCTTCACAGAATTGAAACATGCTTTGGAAATTTTGTATTGCCCTAGAATTCATAGCACAAAAAACATGGTTCAGAAAGCTAATGGACAATGCAGAGGGCATCCTATCTTCCATTGAAAGCCTAGAAACTGAATCTAGCCCTCCATTTATAGTTCTTGGAGATCTGGGATGAAAAGATGAAAAGCAGTGCTAAGGAGGGGGAAAAAATATAGATATGGAGCCAGCTCATAATTTCTTTCATATAAGTGATCAAATGCACTTTTATTTATTTATAAAACTTCTAAAGGCACTGCAATCTTTAAAAAATTGTAAGCGGCACCCCAAAGACACTAACAACAAGCCAATGAAAAGAATAATACGCTTAAATAACAGGCTAGATGCCTGTCTATCATTACATTGTATTATTGTATATTATATACATTACAAGTATAGTACAAGTATAATACTGTACAAATGCAGTAAGGGTCCTTGGGCAAGAACCTGCTACGACTTCAATTGCCTACCTCAAATATAAGAATATGAGACTGGCATGAGTTAGGAGAATCATGCTGGCTCACACATCAGATTAACCATCTGCATCAGACATTGGGGAACCAGGACAATCTGACAATAGGTCAGGGCTACTGGACCAAACTGTACATGGACAAGAGAACCTGGAACTGATGAATGCTATTACTACAACAGTAGACCTAATGAAAGGAGACATTTGAGTGAACTATGGATGGGCAGAAGATTTTCATCTTCGATTGAGAAACAGCTGAGAAACCCAAAGCTTCAATATAGTGCCAAGGAAGCTGCTCTCACAACCTGACATATACCAACTATACATTACATCCTGGACTCAAGAAGATCCAGAAGAATAACTGGATGTGCAACTAACTTCTGAAGCTGGAATGTCACTGTCATCCATTACAGAAGCTGATATGAAGCATAAGATTATGTATAAACTACAGTCAACACTCCAGATTAGTTACCAATGCTCAGTGGAGAAGTATCTTCAGATAGTACATTAAAAATTGTCAGTAGAGCCTTCCCACAATCCCTAGGACCATCATAATTTAAACCAATGAACTAGTATATGCTTATGGTCATTGTAATTCTGGAGATGTTTGGTTACATGATAAAAAAAGAACAGCAGTACATACCTCCATAGAAAATGAGTTTAGAAGCTAAGATCAAAGTAACTTGGACAGAGGTTAGTCAACTGGTGGAATTAAAGGTGTGGGGATTAAGGGTAATACTCACCTACTGAAAAATATACCATCTGAAGAACGAGAAACTGCTAAACACTCACAGCACTGGCTACTAGGCTAAGATGACACACTAGAGAAACAGGGGCCAAGAAGATAAATACTCTGTTCTCCAAACAACCATCCAAGGTGTACTACCAACTGCAGTGCAAGAACATAATAACTGTAAAGCCACCAATGGCAGAAACTTGACTACTGTAAGAACATATGGGAGAAAGAGAAGACATGTAATACCTATAACTAAAGGATCTGAGATCAGACCACAACAACGTTGTGGAGGCAAGAACAACATACACTGAATGGCACAACCATATTGTGTACCGGAACATCTGCACAGTATATAGACTAGAATCGATAATATAGGAGAATAACAGGGTTAAGATCTTGGTAGATTCCAGATCCAGATAGACAGGTATTGGCCAGCAATGGTGATAGATGTAATGGCACCATGAAGAAGGATCATGAGAAGCTGGAGAAGTACCAGGGGTCTAAAGAAGGAACTGATGATAATGTGGAAAATAAAGGCCAAAGTAGTTCATTGGTAATAGGAGCACTCAGCCTGTGACTTCTAAACTGGGATTGGGCTACAACAGATCTCAGGTATCACATCACAGTTTTCTGTCCAGAAGAATGCATGATAGGAATAGGTAAGATCCTGTACAGAACTCTCAAACCACCAGGCCTCTGATACAAGTGAGGACCTTCAACAGCCATTCCCTGTTCACTCAGGAACAGGTGATCTCATATAGGGCTTAACAGATAGTAACCATTAAATCCCTTTCTAATCTTCTAACAATGTCTCATTACAGCAAGGAAGTTTCCTGGTAAACCATTAGGTTTAGCATGATTCTCAGCTTATACATATTCATAAGAATATAGTTTGAAATCAAAAGTCTGATTCTCTGTGCTATGGTAACTTCGTGCTGCGTAGCTATATAGCCTTTTATCTTCAAAGAATTCTACAAACAATAATTCATTAAGCTTCATAAATCACAGCTATTATCCTTCATATCATTATAAGAGATCAGACAGAGTACAGAGGAAAGGTTAATGGTTTTATCAAGGCTGCAATAGAGATGACATCAGCAACATAAAATTATCAAGTACAAGGTGTGCTTCAGAAATGGTAAAAGTCACAGTAATTATTTAAAGTACTTGGAAAAATTATTTTGTCAAAGCTCAATGGTTGACTTGAAGTTCATATTCATAACTAACTTTTCTTGGCTCAGCATCAATATTCTGGATGCTTTCTGCTTTGATTACTCTCAACCCTGAGATAGCTCCTGGAATGAGCAGGATTAAGTACCAATACTTTCAGTTCTTACAATTAGGCATAACCTTATAATATCCTACAATCTACAAAGAAGATTGAAGTAGTTTTTCACTCATGATATAATTAGGTAAAAAAAAAGTATTTCTTGAATTTTATATGCCAGAACAAAGGTATGATTATATACTTTATTCTCATCTCCTAAGGAATATGCAAAAGATAGGAAAGTAAACTATCCCAGTTTTGCATTGCTTAATACTAGTGCTAGAATCTTTAATTTTTATCCTTTCTCTTATCCTTTTCTGAAAATTTTCTTTATTTATTCAGTTTCTAATTGCCCATCTCAGCCAAGTGACTCTGGGTGGCTAACAATTCTAAAATTATAAAACAGTTAAAAAATAATAAAAAAATAAAAAAACTTTCAAAAATCAATTACATACAGTGGATGACATAGTAAGGCCAAGAAATGGGACTCTTAACTGTTGGGGTCATGCTAATCTCTGAGATGAGAATATTCCACAAAGCACTGTCTGAGGCAGAGAAGGTCAGTTTTCTAGTTGTCACCAGTCAACATTATTTGATTGATAGGATCTGCAGCTTGCCCAATTTGCTGGATCAAATTGCACAGACAGTGTGTCTTCAGTCCTTTAGGAATGCCTTGTGTATTCTCCAAAGGCAAGGAAGAACTGGGAACTGTCCTCGCTGAAGAACAGTGTGCAAATACACATAAAAACTAAGGACCATGGAATTCTCTATCAATCCCACAGAAATGGAATGTGGAAGAAGAGCCATGAAATGGACAACCTGCACATTGTCCTCAGTCCTGAAAGGTCAGCATTTCAGCAGGGACCCTTCCTAGTTTTCTGAAGAATAAAAGGAAAGGTGAAGAGAATTACTTTGAATCTTGCAATATTCTGTTAATGTAATCTTACAATAAAGATAGAGTTAGTACTCATAGTTGTGCTTCTTGTCTGGTCTATCTCACAGGGATAATACTCTACTATAGACTAGTTGAGAACTCTGGCTGTGTTCACATGACACACATATTCACAGTTATTTAATATTAATGTACTCAATTGTTGGACAGCACAATGCACAGGACTATAACTATAACGGTGACATGGCTTGGATTTTTGGAAGTTTAGGCTAATAGGCAGTTGATTAATTTATGGTTCATTGCATTGTACACAAATGATGTCCTATTATTTTCTATTAAGAGAATTTGGATGTGCCATTTCACTAACTCTATTTATTTATTAAATTTATTTTGCACATTTCCATCAAACATCACTTCCTTCTCCAGGAAAAGGAGAATTAGTGCAACCACTTCTTACTAATGAGGTTATACATTGGAATTTAAATCAACGGTAGACCATAAGTTGCCATTTAGAAAGAGTTGGCTCCAGTCTCTACTAGTCAGGTTAAAAATTTTTGATAAGGGAAACCAACTTCTTAGTTATGGTTAAGATATTATACTTACTTACCTATGATTTGACTCAAACATGGTTGTTGAATAAGTCACAATGACTGAGTTATATAACATGTCAGATCAAAAGCAAACAAGCGATATGACGTGTGTATAGCATAGCATAGCATAGCATAGCATAGCATAGCATAGCATAGCATAGTAAAGAAATCCAGTCACCAATCCAGGCAGCAGATTAGGTGGCAACAATACTATTTATTTATTTATTTTCAGCTCCTAGCTTGCTTGTTAATTTATTTATTTAGTCTTCACTACAAGTATTGACAGCAACTAGATTATTTATCCATGTTATTTTATGCATTTCAAATATTCAGGACTGTTCAGTACTGTTCTGGTTCTGAATGGCATGGTGGAGAAAGGAAGGAAGGAAGGAAGGAAGGAAGGAAGGAAGGAAGGAAGGAAGGAAGGAAGGAAGGAAGGAAGGAAGGAAGGAAGGAAAGCTTTTACCCCATTCATACCATCAAGTCAGTGTTTACTTTTAGTGACCAAAGAGATAGACAGATCTTCTCCAGGACAATTATCCCCAATCTGGTCCTTGAGTTTTTCTATCAGTACTCACTGCTGCTGCTCAGCTCCGCTCCATTCCTTCCTTTCCTTTCCTTTCCTTTCCTTTCCTTTCCTTTCCTTTCCTTTCCTTTCCTTTCCTTTCCTTTCCTTTCCTTTCCTTTCCTTACTTTACCTTACCTTACCTTACCTTACTTTACCTTACTTTTTTTGGCTATAGTTTCAATTACAATTTACTAAAAGGGACTTGATGGAAAAGATCAAGGAACTAAGATTGCCAGTTATCAGCTCTATCATATTTATGAAAGAACTTTTTTTCATAACTCTTTTCCTCCGTGTAAACATTCTAATCTTATCTTAGTGAAATTTACTGTGGATATGTGAATACAACCATAATCCATTTCTCTTCCAACACACAACAGTTTCAGACATTTTAAAAAAGTTCAAATGTTAAAGTATCTTGAAAGTTACTTAAATAGTTGTTGAGGGCTTTTTATTTTGGCTAATATTTCCTTTTGTTATGAAATCAGATGCCTCATGGAAGTCAAGCAGGGGTTAAATCCAGCAGGTCTGACAGGTTCTGGAGAACCGGTAGTGGAAATTTTGAGCAGTTCAGAAAACCGGCAGTGGAAATTTTGAGTAGTTCGGAAAACTGGCAAATACCACCTCTGACTGGCCCCAAAGTGGGGTGGGAATGGAAATTTTGCAATATATTTCCCCCAGGAGTAGGGAGGGAATGGGGATTTTGCAGTATCCTTCTCCTGCCATACCCACCAAGCCATGCCCACCAAGCCACACCCACAGAACCAGAAGTAAAAAAAAATGGATTTCACCACTGAAGTCAAGCTATAACTTCATCCAAGATCACCTTGCCTTCCATTTCATACTAGGTGATGAAAAAATGCAGATATGTACTGTTGTTATGCTAACTAGTCAAATAATAAATCTGGATGCTGGGTAATCTGTAAATTCCCACACAACGGGGTTTAGGTATGTTTATTTATATATTTTTATTTGTTTTTTTTTTAAATTATTTGCTGCCTATCTTACTGTGGGCTATTCTAGGTGGCTTACAACAATAAAAGGAAGAAATAAAAAAAGTAAAATAGTAAAATAATAATAATAAAATAAATAATGAAAAAGACCACAATGATAATACATCACTATGATAACCAAAAAGTTTCTTTCCAACAAGTAAAATCTCAGTGTGTTTACCTACACCTGCAGTCACAGCCTTAAGCTTTCTTGTACTCAACAAAATAATTTCATTTCTGATGTTAGCACTTAAGATCAATTCTCTATATAAATATGAATTGGATGTATGAGTTTGTATTGCTCACGTGTACCTTAACTATTACAAATGGGGTATTTTTTAATTATTTGTTCATATATGTTTATGTAAACCTTGCAATTAGAAACATAAAAAGTATTTAAATTCTAACCATATTTCTATTTCTATAGACTGGCAGTTACTTGATATGAAAAAATATTCACAGTGCAATTTCCCATTAGTAAGCTGAAGTTGTACTGAATATACAGTCTATTGTGTTTAATTGTATGCCTGTACCTCTGCAACTGGAGGAACAAAATTAGTTTATTAGGAGAAAAATTGACCCAGCCAGATTAATACATTCACAATTGATTTCTCTGCTCTCTAGTTCCTGCTGCTTGATCTCTATCCCTATTGAATTTCTATTGCTTATCTTCCAGCATCCAATACAAAGGGTAAATTCTGAATAGACCCTCAGGAAAAATAGTTAGGTAGTGCATTATTTAAAAAAGGAAACCTTAATCTGACATGTTTCTCACTGAAAAGTAGTTTGATTTAATACCCTCACTCATCTTTAGGAACAGTTCATATCTTGTGCTTTGGGTCATCCTACCCCACCCCCACCCCCAAATAGTGTATGAAAATAATATCCAATACTGAACAACTAAATGTCTTAGGAAAGAATGAAAGAATAGGTATTTGACTTATTTACACTATCTCCTTCCCTCCCTGTTATTGGTTTTGTTAAATCATATATCTAAAATAGCAGACAAAACAAGATAGAGACTTGTAGAAGTCTGCAGAGTCATCATACCATTTATCCTTTTAATACTAATTTCTGACATTTTCTCATTTTTCCCCCTTTAACTTTATGTTTGATGTCATCAAATCATTAGAAACACTGGGGATTCATTTGCGCTTTGTGCTGCAAAACTCTGGATTCTTTTTTAATAAAAAAATTGGAATCATTCAATTAAATGGGAGTTTTTACACTCTAATATAGCACTCCAGAGAGGATGAGGTATGATTTTAATCAAACAGTATTTTCCCCAACACACACGCACACACACACACACTGCAGCAAAAGTATTAATTTTACTTCAGTTTCTAGACTAGGCTTTTGAAGGATTGTTGGGGGGGTGGGGTTTCACTAAGAAAACTATCTATATAATGCCATATAATCAACGGGGAAACAGATTTTAGGAAAGTTTCTATCATCATCAAGTTTGGAAATTTTGAACAGTCAATATTTTCTGATCAGAGATAATAAAAGACCAAACCCTGGTGTTCTCATTGAACAATTGTTCCTATGGGTCAGATGACATATTATGAGTTCAATTTGGGTTGCGCCTTTGAATAGGTTTTTGAGACCTGACGATTGTCTGGACCAGTACCTAAAATTATCTTGGAAAGTTTTGGAAGTGGTTTACCATTGCCTCCTTCCTAGAACTGAAAGAAAGTGACTGGCTCAGAGAGGGACTAGAAGTCACAGTCTCTGGTTATAGCCTGATGCCTTAAACATGACACCACCCGGCTCTCCTACTTCAACTTTCTGCTACACTTTCAAAAGGGAATCATCTGAAGATTTTGAGTTCAAACTCTTTCTATTATTTTGCTGTTGGTTTTATTAATGCTCCATATACTTTATTCTATGTCCTATATCAAGGGCTTTTTGTGAGGAAAGTTAATCTGGGATGATGGTGATAAAGATGAGGATGATGGAAAATATCCACTCTTCTAATGGATGTGGTCTAAAAAGCTGTTTTTTAAAAAAAATATATATAAAGAAATAAATACATAGAAATGATTCAGAAAATAGTTATTCAGCGACTAAGTAGCATTCAACTTTCTGATCATGGCCACCTTTTGAATGTATTTTTTATTGATTGGCAGACTTCCTGAGTGTTACAGATAAACACCACAAATACTTTTGTATTTGTGTACAAGTTCCTGTAGTTCAAAAGATTGCATTTTGAGAAGTCTTATCATCAGGCACTTAACAAATTGCACTTTTCCCCCACAGCTTTCCTCAGGCACCTCTCAAGTTAATTAATATTTATATCTATATTAATTATGCACTGCATAAGAATATTACATTTCCGATTGTCTTAGTATATTTCCAAGACAAAGTTGTTGGCTTTAACTTTAAAGTCTTAATGACTTGAGACTAGGATGATCAAAAAGTTCTCTGCCTATTTTGAGTTCCCAAGCTTTCAGAACTTTTTCAAAAGGGTTTCCCCAGCATCCTTACTAAGGACATAAAGGAATTCTGGCTTCTGTGCATGCGGGCGGCCCACATGGTTATAATGAGGAAGACAAATTAATTAATTTCAGTATATATGTTTTTGTGGTTTATATATTCTGCCCTTAAATGAATGACTTGGCCTACATAAAGAGCTGTAGTTTGCTCAATTCTAATTTACATTGTTTTTAAAAACCACACATCTCTGTACATTATCACAAGGCCACGTATTTGCTCACAAATTTTACACAATAGTTAATACTCAGCATTATGAAGTGGAAGATATGTTAGCCCAATCCGTGTGTGGTATTTACTGGACAAGTGTGTGTGTCCCACACTAATCACTTTCAAATAATTTATAAATAAAATCATTGGTGACATGCTTCTACTTAATTAAAAAGAGCCAGTTTGGTCTAGTGATTAAGGCACCAGGCTAGAAAACAGGAGTTCAAGTTCCGCCTAAGCCATGAAAGCCAGTTGGCTAACCTTGATCCAGTCACTCTTGCTCAGTCCAACCCATCGCACAGGGTTGCTCTTGTTATTATGGGGAAAATAGGAAGAGGAAGGAGTATTCTGTGTGTTCATTGCCTTTAATTATTTTTAAACATAATAAAGGTTGGATATAAATAAATAATTGTCCAATGAACCAATCTATGTCATTCATAGATTGTATTCTACGAGAGGAGGAGGAGCAGGAACAGGAAGAGGAAAAGAAATAACAACAATTGTAACGGTGATATAAAAATCAGTCCATCTCTTGTATTTCACAGAAATTATGTATTGGATGATGTGACTCTGCATCAGTGGTGGGTTACCCCCAGTTAGTACCAGTTCTATAGAACTGGTAGTAAAACTGGTGGGAGGCTCCACCCACTGACCCTGACATCATAAAAATGCTTCTGTGCATGCGTGCGGCCCCGTTGCGAACAGGTAGCAAAGGTAAGTAGAACCCACCCCTGCTCTGCATGTCAAATTAAAAGCACCTTACCTTACTGATTTTCAGTTAAATATATATAAAAGACCACATTCACCAATATGTCAAGTTCATTTCCATTTTTAAACCTTTTTTAAAAGAATCATATTGTCCTCAATAATGTAATGCTTGAAAAAAAAATCCTCACTTTATTTTTTCTTTAAAAAAACGATTGTTTATTCACAGAGAGGCATTCAGTTACAAACTGGAGCAAAAATATTTTGAAAAGGTCAGCAATGGTCTATGATGTATCAGTGCAATTTAATATCCCGTCATTTTATAGGCTTAGTTCACAGTGTGGCTTTTCAAAATGTCTTAGGTTGTAGGTTGCAGTGCACAAAGTGTACCCGTTCTCTTTCTTTTTAATGGTTCTTTAAAAAAACCTTTGTTCACGCATATAAAAGCAGCTCTTTATGGATAAAACTAGATTAGAAACAATCTCTCTTTCAAGGCCTGTTTTGAATTTTAGGGGTGATATGGAAAAGGTGCCCTCCTGTCAACCCTTTCTTTCTTTTCTTCTTTTTAAACAATGAAAGGTCTCCACAGGTCTACCTGGGATTGACAGAAAGTCTTTCCTGGGATGAAATCTGCTATTTAAATATTCCATAGGTTTTATCAAAACATCATTTTAAAATCTTCTAGAAAAGCTAATCCATCATGGTCCACTGGGACCACAGTGGCTGTTGTAGGATAACAGCTTTTCACAAATGTTGGTTCTAGAGATGGAATTCTTAATCATGTATGCTTCAATATCAGTATAACACGATGGAACCTGAAGATATCTCAAAGGTGTCTTTTCAAAAGGCAACTGGGCAGTTTTTGCCTTTGAGGAAGAAGAAAACATTTTGCTTCTCATCCAAAAGCTCCATCAGTTCTGATGGGTGCTTCTTGGATGAAATGCTTCTTGGGTGAGAAGTGAAACATTTTCTTCTTTTACCTCAAGGAAAAAACAGTCCAATTGCCTTTTTGAAAAGGCAACTTTGAGACAACTATGACCTGGATGAATGAGAGTCTCAACAGACATTTAAACTGAAGATACGTTTACAAAGAGTGAGAATTAAGCAAGAATTTTGTGCCTCTGGAATTTGTGGATCTGTAGATACCACTGAACTCCAATTCCTTTCAACCTCAACCAGTGTAATTGAGAATTATATTTTATTTATTTGGAAGGCCACGCTGCTATTAAAAAAACTCCAAAAGTTGGCTATTGTAGCTTCTATGCTTCGGAATTTGTAGATATCTTCAAGACAAATGCTGAACCTTGAACCCATCTGTCAACACTGGACATTTATAGAAATGACTATAGCCTAAAAAATCAAGCAAACAAACCAAGGCAAGGGCAAAAAAAGTAAAGAACACAATTATAATGACAGACTTGAGAGTTTGACAAAATATTTATAGGGGGGCCCTGTCCACATGTTGTGGGTTTCCTCAGGCCAATCTAGAATTACATTATTTACAGTCTTTGCATTAACATTTGCTCAAAGAAAACAGGCACTTCTAGATTAGACTGGGCCCATTTAAATGTGTGTTCAGAATTATAATATATGCCTTACCTATGCATACATTTTGCTTGTGAATTCTGTCTTCCAAAATATTCATTGGCATTAGCTGCCTGTAAGAAATTCAACTATTTTACACTATACAGCTATAGACAAAAAATCATTCATTCAAACAATATTATTGTAAATTCCTTTTTTAAAAAAGAATTTTTACTCTCCGCAATTTGAAAATCCTTCCACATTTTTCCATTCTGTACTTATGCATACGGAATTGAAGGAAAGTTTTTGTGAATGTTTTCTTAATGAAATTTTAAACAAACTGTACTTACATAATTAAACTTAAAATGTTTTAAAATACTTAAAAGTATTTAAAAGATAAAGCTCTTTACACATAAATAAACAGTGGAAAAATAACTGGTAATTCATAGATAATTACATAGTATTATAAACTCTCAGTTTGCCATAATTCACACTTGCACATCTATGTATTTATAAGTGTGTAATAAATGGCTTGAAAGTTGATAACAAAGCAACGACTGATTTAAGTGCCTGATCTTTAAATAAGTAACAAAATGTGATTTTCCCGCCCCCCCCCCTTTTTTTTTTTTTGTAATATATCCCTATAATAGCAATAAAATTCGCTTCGGATACTCCAAGCTCATTGCTGAAATAAATGGGCTGGAGCTGGCACTGCAATTTCAGTGTGACTGCTTCCGACAGAATAACAAGAGAGTAGATTTAAGAATCAAAGACCTTTGAATGATGAAATGACCCTGTAAAATGGAACAAAGCTAAAAGAACATGAAAGTAATAATTACAATTGAGAAAGATTTAACTACTCCGCAGAGCACAAGAGATGGCTGTAGGTATTGCTCTCCAAATAGCTTGCATTAAGAATTTTACATAAGGTTAGTTATGGGAATTGCAACATATACAAAAAAGTACTATGACCATTTTAAAGTAACAAATAGATGTTGGAGAAGTTCTTGTAAGGAAGCAGATTTTGGCCCACAAGAGTGTATATATTATCTTCACTTTGCCACTTGTTTTAGCTTCTTAAATATATTATTTTGGGATAATATTTGGGAATAAGTAATATAATATATATTACTTATTCCCAAATAAACATATAAAAACAATTCTTAAGAACAAGAAATATACAATAAAGTTAATAAAAGAGGGAAAAACACATTTTCATGGTATGTTCATATCGTTTTAATGATGTGAAAATGATATGAACGTATCATTACCTTCTCTCCTATTACTACAAAAAAGTTTATATTTTATGGGTAAAGTTGAAATTCATAACAACAGCTTCTAAGAAAGGAGGGCAAGTTCTGTTTGAGCCAAAGAAAATCTTAAGTAGCTGCTCATAATAAGGAGTTATAAGCTGAGTTAAGTGCAAAAAGTGGAAAAAATGAAAATTGAACAGAAAATCATGATGATTTGAAATGAGAGCAAATGGAGGAAACGACAAACAGTAGTTGTCTGAACAATATACAGATTTAAAGAGAATTCTAGGAGTTGAAGTCCACATGTTTTAAAGTGGCCAAGGTTGGACACCACTGAAATAAGGTCATCCATGGTGATGGGGGAGGGGGGAGATCAAAATGGCAGCTGCAACAATGCTGCTGAGGAATTTCTCCTTGTTTATATGAATTGTCTGTGCGATGCACATTTTAAAAAGGGCAGGCCTTGAATTGAATGATTGTAGCTGCTCTCTTGACATTTTTGAGAGCCCTAAAAATTCCCCTGCAAACAAAGAGGTGGGGAAAGTTTACTAGTTGACAGGACTTTAGAGCCTGGAGGAAGCTGGGGACGGAAAATCAGTATCTCATATATTTATTCCAACTAATTGGATAAATCTTACACAATTATTGGAATACATTAATTCTAGAATTAGATAATGGTACATCAGTAAAAAGAAATACCATCTTTTAGTATTAGTATTTTCTTAATACTAAGAAGAAGAAAAACATCTCGAATGGGTTTTTATTTCAGCATTTCTGTCTCCCAAAGTCTCATTTGATTAAAAATGATATTATTTATATATTACCTAGATTACGACAATGCACTTTAAATAATAATGTGACAAAACACCACATAATAGCATGGACATCGTTAAGCCTCATGTGAAACTAGTTATTGTGACTTAGGAGTTCTTATGTACTGTAAATGTATTGAAGCCAAAGATCCATCAACACAATCCCCTATAATCCTCAGATCTAACAGAGGGAGCCAACTATATAGGCCCTTAACACCCAATGGCTGTTGACTATGACAGAAACCCCGAAAGGCTGAATATAAGGAACTTGAAGTTAGGATTCTAGCAATTATATTCAGGCCAATATTTCAAATATGCAAGTGCTGTATATTTCAACAACACCTGCCACAATGAACATATTACAATCTTATTTTAGTTGAATTGCTGGGCTAACCATGCAACAGCTAGTGATAGACGATGTTACATTCACACCAATAGAGCCCTTGTTGGCGCTGAGAACCTAGAGCAAGGATGTCAAACTCATGATGACACATCACCACGTGACATATTGCAACTTTTTTGTCCTTCACTAAAATGGGGGTGGGCATGGCCAGCATGTAACGCATCTGGCCCATAGGTTGTGAGTTTGACACCCCTGACCAAGAGTTGCTGATGAGCATCCTTAGTCTCAGCAAATTATACCTTGAATTACAGCAGAAGTAGTCCTTGATTTATGGCCACAATTGAGTCCATAATGTCCATTGCTAAAGAAGACAGTTAAGTGAGTTTAAATTTTGATCACTGATCAAGAGCTAGCATTTTTTCTCCTGCCTATATGAATTTGGTATTCAAGCATATAGCTCAGTGCATTGGGACACTGCCATTGATCTCTTTTCAAATGCTGAAACCAGAATATTGAAATATGGGGGGCTTCGATCCTCAAAGAGCCTAATGACAATATCAAAAATTATTCAGAAGTGGTCTTGATCATTTACAATCATAATTTCTTCTATAAATGAAACTAAATTAACTTCAGTGGGTAGTTCAAGAATGGCAGCATAACAACAACAACAAAATACCAGATGACTTTTAGGAATGCAGATAGTCTTCACTTAACAACCATAATTGAGCATGGAATTTTGATCCTAAGTCATTGTGGTCATTAAGTTCATTTTTACAATAGTCATTAAGCAGGTCACCGTGGATGCTAACCAAATTATGTGCTTTTTATCCATTTCTCCTGAATGGGTGTTTTTTGCTGGAAATCAATAAAAAAACACTGAAAACTGACAAAAGAAAAATCATTGTCACATGATTGTTGGATGCTGCAACTGCTAGCAAATTTGAGCTGGTTTCCCAGTGCCTGAAATGCAATTATGTGACCATAAGGTGTATGCAGTCATTATAACTGAGGATGAGTTGTACATAATTTGTTTTATCTCTTGTAACTTCAAACAGTCATTAAACAACTGGTGGTTAAATGAGGACTACTACCTGTAGTACAGATAAGCCATCCTGATGTAAGTCTAAAGCACTTCTTCTGAATTATTTTTTATGCCCCCTTTCACATATATGAGTGCTTGGGAGTTTTTGTGTGTGTTTGTGAGTGTGTATCAGTAGTGGGATTCAGCCAGTTTCCACCACTTTGGGAGAACTGGTTGTTAACTTTCTGAGCAGTTTGGCAAACTGGTGGTTGGAAGAAATTATTCGGGCAGAGAACCAGTTGTTAAATTACTTGAATCCCACCACTGGTGTGTATGTGTTTGTGTGTATGCACCTCCCATCTCAAGATAACATAAAATGGTAATCTGCTATACATTCAGGCTGTAGTAACATGTCAAGAAAACAGAAAGATATCTATCCATAATTTGTGGAGAGTTTAAGGTTTGGATTCCTTAGGTGACAACCCTGTTATTCGTTTTGACCGTTGTGTATTACCACCAGATTTTCATTCACACTTCATTTTTCATACAAACAAGCTTTTAAAGTAATACTGAGTTCTTTATCACCAGACTATAATAGATTGGCTGGGTGAAGCAGGAGAGAAATTGTTGATGAAGATAATGATGTATGGTGTGTGTTGTTGCTGTTGTTGTTTAAAAAAAAGATAAGGAAAGAAGCACAAACACTTCAATTTGGAAGTCTGCACTCTTAAGCCACTTAATTCTTAAGCATGCATACCTCTGGTATGAAAAACAGCCCAATGGTATCAAAGAAAATACTGTAGAATATTTAAACAAAATTGCTTTAAAAATAGATCTCTTGGAAGGATGGACTGAAAGGAAGAAAACAAATGATCTTTTTTTCCCATTCAAAACTCATGATACGTATCAAGTTTAACTTCCAGTTTAGAAAGTCACAGCAGAACAGCTGAAAACTACCAACAATGGGTTTGGTTACAATATCTAATTCACTCTTACATAAAATGCATCTATGTTATAATAGCTAAGGAATGCATGTCATTTAAAGAGGCTTGCCATAGCAAACATCAAGACTGAACATATGCCGTTTAATAGATTTCCAATCTATTTTGCATGTTCTTTTGAATGCAACAGTTTCTTTCTTCCAGTTGAGAACTTGATTAGCAAATAAGTCAGACTGTCTTTTATTCTTAGTAAACTAGACCAGAAAAGCAAATCAGAAGAAATACTCCTTTTGATTTTCATTGATTGTATTTTGCACATTGATGTCATTTTTCAGGACAGTCTCTGCACTATCCTCATTTTCGGATCCCTTCACTTCCTTCTTTTTATATACATTTTTCTTTTTATAAATCCGTACAGCAATGGCCACGATGCAAAGTGGAATGAATATCACTACAGCGATCACACCTGGGGAGAGAAAAGAAAATAACAAAATATATTTTGTAACATATCAAAAAAAACCCTGGCATAATTATAATGATCCTTGTAGCCCTTTACACTAGAGAATATGTTGCTATCTTCATGTAAGAATACCCTAGAATACATTGCAAGACTAATGATGATGTTGGCACTGATGATGTTATCTAGTTTGGTAATGCAATGTTTGCAAGAAAAAAGAAAAAACAGCTCAGAGAGCACCAAGGACTCCATAGTTCAAGCCTGAGCTACAAATATTATCTTCTATTCATAAGAGCAAAAGTTTCCATAGCAAAACACAAACATCATTTTAAGGTCACATTTATATGTGTGTAATTTTTTAAAGCTTCTTTTAGGCAATTATCTAAACGAAATCTGTTATAGATTTCTTTACTGTAAAATACATCACAATGAAATCCATTGCCATCTACTTGTCTCCACCAAAAAGAATTCATTAAAACTATGTATTTGGGAACATTGAGTAAATATCAGCATTAATCAGGGAAGTTTCCAAACAATATTTATTCCACATTTGGATTAAGTTATGATGCAACTACAAGCCATTGGGCTAAGTTATGTTGGAACTACAAACCATTTAAGTAAGAGATTTATATGGGGGAAACTATGCAGGAACTTATGAATATTAGAAGAAAATATGTTTAACCATATGATAAGAACTGATCCAGATTTTCTGTATATTCTATTTATTATATTTACTAGAAAACCTCTTCCCCATTGGTTCATCATTTAACAGATATTTCCTTACATAAACAGAGAAGCAGAATGACACAGGGAGAACAGCGGGAACAGGAGCTACCAGCTTCCCCATTGAGTTTTATTTTGAGAAGCTGGCAGGGAGCACCAGAAATTGCCTTCCTCCCTTTCTTCCCCCTTCCCTTCCCTTCTTTTCACTCCCCTCCCCTTTCCAGTAGGTACATAAATGTTTCTGAGTGGGAGAGGGAGCAAAGGATTGCAAGATTGACTTGGAAATTGTCACAGAATGTTGAAAATAAAGATCTCATGACCATAAAAGCAGCACAACAGCAACCAAGCCACAACTTCCCCAACTTTCATTTCTTTGGAAGTCATGGGTCTTGGATTTTTCACACATTCAGTAGGTTAGCCCATTGAAAGTACTTAGTTTCAAAAATAATTTCCCTTTGATGCAGTGTTTCACCAGTTAAAAGTCTGGATAATGAGAGTTTTGGTAAAATATAGCTTTATTAAATTTATACAGGTACCGATCTCATTACTATGATATAATTAAAAAAGTTATGAATTAACAATTTATAGTGCCCATTAGCAACTTATGTTTTTGTATTACATAATATACTTACGGTCTAAAATTGATTATGTTTCTTTGTTCTTGCTATTATTAAATTATAGATGGACAAACTTTCATTATTTCAGAATCTACTGATTTGTGTATGTGTGTTGGAGGCAAACGCCATAATGAGAATGAACAAGTAATCAATTAATATTGAAATCATCAATACATGGACATATAAGTGAATACAGCTGGAGTACAATTACTATTGTTTATTCTTTAATTGGACATGTGTATAGTTGTACCACAGCTTATACTAGAAGGAAAAATAGTACAGGTGGTAGCTTTATGAGCATTGGTGATAAAAGCTCTCTGGGCACGGTGGAATCTTCATTTAGCATAAACAGATCTCACTAAGGCTTAATTACATCTTATTGTAACTATAAGAAAAAAAATCTTTTCACTAGCACAATAATGTCATTGTAGAAATGTATTGTATGAATTATATAACCCACTAACCTTACCATAATAGCATCTGGCACTGAGATAATGTTACAAAGGAGCATCACCAACATAATCCAGTAATACTCTGTGAGTTATTATCTTTACTCTAAAGAGTCTTCATGACCTACTTTTGTCTTTCTTCCACTAGTGCACATTTCCTGAAGTATGCCTACTAATAGGATACAAAAATGCTAGCAATAGATGATATGAATAATAAATACAGTCCATCTCTAGTCTTCAGGTGACATTCTTCTAAAATTGAATCCTTTTAGAATGGAAACTTCCTGTGCATTATGAACTTACTGTTTTTTTTTTCTTTTTCTAATTGGGAGTTGAAGGTTGCAATCTTGTATAAATAAAACTTTTTGAATGTATATTTTGAGTATTTGCCTTACTAAAATCTTGAATAGTTTGTTGTTAGTTGCGAAGTCATGTCTGACCCATTGCGACCCCAGGACAATGTTCCTCCAGGCCTTCCTGTCCTCTACCATCCTTTGGAGTCCATTTAAGCTCATGCCTGCTTCAGTAACTCCATCTAGCCACCACATTCTCTGTTGTCCCTTTCTTCTTTTACCCTCAATCGTTCTCAGCATTAGGTGGCCAAAGTATTTGAGCTTCAACTTCAGGATCTGGCCTTCTAAAGAGCAGTCAGGGTTGCTCTCCTCTAGCACTGACTTGTTTGTTTGCCTTGCAGTCCAAGGGACTCGCAGGAGTCTTTTCCAGCACCATAGTTCAAAGGCCTCAATTCTTTGGCATTTAGCTTTTCTTATGGTCTTGCAGAGTTAGGGATGTATTAAACTCCAAATAATTCAATCTTAGGTTGTACCTAAAGGGCAACTGAAGGGAAAGCTGGCAAAGTATACCATCTTAAGTGTTTTAAGAACAAGTGTTATAAAGAAACAAGAATAGGAATCTTGAAGTGTTGCTACGTAATATACTCTAGTCTTCCGATACTGTATTGAAATGCCATCAGTATGGTTTTATATAGAAAATCAGTACATACAGTAAATAAAATGATGCAATTTCAAACAATCTGAAAGATATCAAAAGCACTATCTGACATTGCTGCTGCAAAAAGTAAAAATTATATTGCAAAGTCCCAAGTCCCATAGAGGTCTTTGGAATTGTTTGGGTATGTATCTACTATATATATACATTTAGCAGACAGATTTTGGGGGACTCAGTGAGTCAGTGTTTCCAACAAGAACTCAAACCACTATTGCAAATATATGATTAGTAGAAGGATAATTTTAAAAATAAAGAAACATGTACTTAAACGTTTGAAGAAAATGAAGCACTTATAAAGCATTTCTTTTTAAATCAATACTGTGAACCATTGAGAGATTTTGAGGAAAAATTGGATATATATTTCCACTGCAGCTTGAACACATGTCTGAAGACATATAACCATTTGTGACTTCCAATCTAATTCCATCAGCTTCTAAAACATGTATACAATGTTAAACAAGTTAACAATGTAGAAATTTATTTCGTTATTTGGGTGCTCAGCTTTAGCACTTAGATTTAAATATTTAAAATGGTACATACAATGCAATTACAGTTGCTCTTACCCCCAATAATTGCAGAATCACTCCTTATTACATTAGCTAATGGTTCTCCTTCATCCCTTGGTCCTGAATGATCTGTGCAAGAAACAAAAAGAAAAATACAGAGACAAACAGAGAACAGGAATTTCAATATATCTTCATTTAAATCCACATATCCAACAAAGGCTACTGTATCTATTACTGTAGGTGTTAGCTATAACATTGAATTATAAAATAGGAACATACATATTAAAATATTACTACAAAGCTATTAACAAGGAATGAATGATTGGCTTGGAAGCTACATGGTATATTTGAAAAACACACGTTCATATGCATACAAGATAAGAAATGACAAAAATTGAGGATTTGTAGAAAAGCCTACCATATATGCACTTTTGGCACATAAAAAAAATGACTGACTTTCTGAAACATGGTCAAGTATTCTTTTTCAAAGAATAAAATCAATGAAAGCCTTATGCAGCCTTATACCTGCAAATGAATGGGTTGTTTCACTTGATGTTGTATCAGCTCCTGTTAATGTCCCACAGTTGGATTCCATGAAATGGCCTTTAACAATGACTGGAGCTGAACTGGGATAGTGGACAGCAGCCTTCAAAGGAGCAACATGATTGAATTGCACTGAAGAGAGGCATCCAATAAAGCCCTGAGAGTTTGCCTTTAGAGTGTCTGGGTCTACATCACTAGTCTCTGCTAATAAAAAGAAACAGAACACAATTAATCATTGTGAAACATACAGAACAAAGGGACAGACAAATAATTGAATAATTAACCTTTATCCCTCAATGTTTCTGTGTGCAGTGACAGCAGAGGCAAATTTACCTATGTTATTTTTGTCAGCTTTAAGCCAAACACAAGAAATACATTCAACACTTTTAAAATAAACTGAGTTAGTTTGCTAGAAAAGATACATAGCAAGTTTCTAAGCATAAATAAGAAATTCTGTTCATGCGGTGAAATAAATTTTCCTCCCTCCCAAATACATTTGTAGGAATCAGTTATCTATTACACATTTATATACACAGCTGTGGAAAGCTTTTCAATATTCAAGTCAAAATACTTTTAAATTTTACAAATTGCAAATACTTTTTAAGTGTTGTGAACATTCTATTTTCATTTTTTTTCTTCAATAACATGCATTTCTTCTGCACAAATAGAATAGTTTGACTAAAGGTTCACTTGCATGAGAATTATTTTCAAATTGCCTTATTCTCAGTTTGAATCGTGAAAAAGTCATATGAATAAAGCTATTCTAATATATTCTGACTCGGATAACATTCACTGGGGAAAATATAATCCTTCTAAGCACACATTTTCTTGCATGCTAATGCCAAGCATTGTTTCATAAAAAAATCAAATCCGTTGAATGTTCTGTAATCTATTACAAGTCAAATTTTTTGCAAATATTGTAGGTTTATTTTAAACAAAGCCTTTTGATGATGGTAATCACTGCTATTGTTTTGGTATACACCTGTATGCTAATTTTTTTTTCTATCTATAGGCTAATGTATGCAGAGTTCTATTTTAACATGCCAAGTGAAGATTACATTAAGTTGTGGCAGCATGTCAGATAATGTCTTTATTAGAGTATTCTTTGCATGATTAAATCAAATCTTTGTATAATAATAGAAAGCTGAAGAAAAACATTCCAAATGGGTGAATAAAGCAAGGAACTTTATACCAGGTAGCAGTTCTAAGAATTTAGTCCAACACATCTGGAGGACACCAGATTGATGAACATCAATTTCAATACTATTTCGATATTCATGGAATAATAATTAGGTTTTGGGTTAGGATTGGGAAAAATCCAGATTTTTCAGCCATCGAACCTTAAATAGATGATGATTTTTTTGTTGTTCTCCTCAGCCCATGCCACCTGATAGAATTATTGTTGTGAGAATAAAATTGGCAATGCAAGTGTGAATTTAGCCAGTGAGATTCTGGACATTTTTATAATCAACTCTATTTTCATAGATACTTATCTACTTAGATATGTTCTTTCATGACTTAGCAGATATTGAGAATTGACCTTTTTAGAATTTTAGAAAAGGTCTTATATACAGTTTGAGGTACAAAGCGAAGACAACTAGCTTTCTCTGAACCAATACCATCCTCATATGTTGAAGGTGACTGACCATAGCAGGAAGCCTTCTGCAACTCTGGAGCCTGCCCATATATCTTGCAAAAGGCTGTGTGCCTTTCTGTAGAACCTTGAGCATTAGTTTACCACCCTAGATATCTTTCTACAATGAAACTGTATGAAATAAATGGCACACAGGATGATATTGCCTTTGAAGATTGCAGTTCTTGGCATAATGGCTTCATTTTATGGGATGGATTATAGTTACTATATTTTACTAATTTATAAGGAGCTTTATTCTTTTCATCCCAGCCTCATCCTTGAAATGAGAGAATTGATTGAAACAAATCATTACATGTGCGTATGTGCGTACATGTGAAGACATACACATACAAATCTATAAAGTTAGACTTGAAAATGAAAACTTTCTACAAGGAAGTTCTAATAAAATGGAATCCATGTGAATCACTTTCAGATTTTTTTTTTAGCTTCATCAATTCTGGATGCTATTTAAGCATGTTGATTTAAATATATATATGTATAAAAAAACTAAAATAGAAAATTATTTTTGTTTTTAATCCAAAAATTTAATAAATAATAGCATACACAATCTCGCTCTCTCTTTGTGTGTCTCTGTCCTTCTCTCTGTCTCTATCTGTCTGTCTGTCTGACTGATTGACTGACTGATTCTCTCTCTCTCTCTCTCTCTCTCTCTCTCTCTCTCTCTCTCTCTCTCTCTCTTTCTGTCTCTCTCTCTGTCTCTGTCTTTCTCTATGTGTGTGTCTCTCTCTGTCTCTCTCTGTATAAATGTATGAAATGAAATATGGAAAGAACAGCAAATTAAGACTTCAATCTATAGGAATCCTACAACCTTGACTTGATCTTTGTGGTAGTTCATTTGTACTTAAGGTACTTAGAAAATGAAGACGCACTCATTCTATTTAGTGACCTTAACAGGGAACCAATAGTCATTTCTTTATCAGAGGTTAACTTATTCATAACACATAGCAGAATATTCATTAGAACAATATTATAAAAATTAGGTTAGATTGCTGGCTGATAGATTCATAAATTTGATTTTAGATGTTTCTATAAAGTATGCATTTTACTCATTTTGTTTGCATGACCTTTTACCCTGCTGCTAAAATTGTTCATAACAAAAACATTTGTCATAGTTGATATCTATTCAGTAGTAGCAATCTATTCAATCTTGTTACTCCAAAAAATGTTACTTATCTGTAAATTAATGTACTTAACAAGATGTGGTATACTTAATGTAATATTTTCTTTTGTTTTACCTTTGAGTTTCAAATAACAAATTCTTAACTCAAATATTATATTTTTATTTTATGTAGCATTATTTCTTTTATGAACTATGCTACTAGGAATATAAAATATGCTGGTTCTATATAACTGAAATCAAGTTAAATTATGCCAAGCATTATCCATTTGTATTTAATAGAAGTAAATTGTACAAGTTCCCACAGCGGCTAACAAGTCAGTAAGATCTGCTAATTAGAACAGAAGGTTCTCTAAGAATGCTTAGACTCAGAGGGAAAGAGACAAGACACTTGTTGCTGAATTAATTAGGGCCACAGCTATTAATTTTCATGCTCAACAGTGACTGACTCAATCCAAATATGAACTTCCTTTCTTTTCTTTTCTTTTGATTTTTTTTACTTTAAATTAAAATAAAAAACAACTTAAAAATATCATTCTTACAAACAATTATAGACAGCATCTCGATTGGTTAAAATCATTTCGTGCTTACGATTTTCCAAATCTCATCATATAACAATTATTCTTTACTTGAACAGAAGATAAATATTTAAACATTTCATTGAAATTTCATTTCATATATGCTATCTCATTTCCATACTTTTATTGTCAAACCATTGATAAAATATCTCCCATATCAAATAATATTGTTTATCTTCCTGTTCTCTTATTTCAAATATCAAACTACTCATTTCAGCACAGTCCAATATTTTCTTAATAATTTCTTCATCAGTAATTATCTTCTCTCCTTTCTAGTTTTTGGCAAATACAATTGTAGCTGCTGTTAAAATATTCACAATTAAGTATTGTAACTCTTTATTAAATGTCTCTGGTAAAATCCCTAATAAAAATGTTTCTGGTTTAAAGTCAGCATGTCGCTTTGTCATTTTTTCTAACCATCTTAGTCCAAAATCTCCTTGCTTCCCCACATGTCCACCAGTTATGGTAATAGGAATATGAACTCTTTCTATAGTCAAATGAACCATACGTTTTCCTAGCCCAAATTAATTGAAGTCAATGCCCTAAATCAGAAAGCAACATGCTAACTTTCCTGCCCCTTGTAGTCACATTCCTTCTGGTATTAAAAGAAGTCTACTCTATCCATACGCCTCCCAATCATTAGATATATAAAGAAGAGGGAGGTCTATGTTTAGTTCTTCGATTACAAGAGATTTTCATGACCTAAAAAGAATCCCTTTGCATCAGATTAATGCCTCCAGTAATTGATTCAAGTTCACAAGTTAAGCACTTGGCTATTCCTCCTGTCCTTACCATATTATAATGGATATTATAGCAACCTGAGTACCCTAAATGTACGTAACTGCAAAGGGGAAGACATTATGAGTACAGTGGTACCTGGGTACTTGTCTTTAATTGATTCCAGGAGATGTGTTGAGTATTAAAAAGAATGAGTCCCAAACAAACCATGTGATTTATGACATTACCCTTTGTTTTGGCCAGGAAGGACTTCTTATCTTTCGCTTTTCCTATGCCAGTGACCTTCAGACCATGGCCAACTTCCTGTCTTCCCTCTGCAGCTTTCCCCCGACTTCCTTTTGTATCACGTCAAGTACCAGGATAATATTTTTGCATCAAAATATGTTGAGTACCAAATGTGATGAGTTTTCAAGCAGTCAAATACTGACATACCACTGTATGTTATTTAATTCACTATTATAGATTTTGAGTAACATTGTCATGAAATGTCTGATATGTTTGCACATTAAGTCCACATAAGGATACCTCAACAATGCTGAAACCTCTCCTGACTAATTGAACATGTCTTTCTTGCCCTGGAATAAAAAGAACTCATTTCTTGAAAAGGAATGAGTGAAGGGTGTCATCCTCAAAACCTGCTTCAATTCACAATGAATTAACCTCTACCCATAATGTTTTCTGACTTCTAAAGCAAAAGTAGTGATGTGCTGTATTTCATTGAATGAAAATATTTCCTTTTCAATTGGTTACTGTGTGCTGTAGTCTGGATAACCTCTTGATCATTCCATCCTGGATTGCTTGACCAATTCTATATGGGATGGACCTACAAAAGGAGTAGATCTTTTTTGGTTCATTTGTTTTCATTACAGAATAAGGTCATGAAATTTTTGACCTTTCCTTTCCTTTCCTTTCCTTTCCTTTCCTTTCCTTTCCTTTCCTTTCCTTTCCTTTCCTTTCCTTTCCTTTCCTTTCCTTTCCTTTCCTTTCCTTTCGTTCCCTTCCCTTCCCTTCCCTTCCCCTCCCCTCCCTTCTCTTTCTTTCCCATCCCATCCCATCCCATCCCATCCCATCCCATCCCATCCCATTGATCACTATACTTTTAACATTGCTATACTGTTTCTTCATTTAAAGAAGGTGTCCCCAACCCCTGGTCAATGGACCAGTGCTGATCTGCAGCCCATTGTGAACCAGGCCACACAAGTGGTGGGGGAGCGCACAAAGCTTCATTTGTACAATTGGTGAGTGCATGTTCAAAACCATTCCCTCCTCCCAGTTGCCACCACTGCTGCCAGTCCGTAGAGCTGGCAAGGTAGGGGACTGTAGATTTAAAGAATCTTCCAGCAGAATCCAGATTCCCATCAATCTACTTGTTAAAATTCCCCATGTGTTCTTGACTGACTAATAAAAATGAACTTTGAATTATTTATGTAGAACTTTAAATAATTATTTTATTAATTAATTAATTACTTTTTAATTAATTAATATTAATCTATATTATAATATTAGTGAAGATACAACCATATATAACCATTGAATAAAACACTAATATCAATATGGGTGCACACATTTCTTTACTGAAAATCTGGTGAAAGAACCATTTTAAAGGCTAAATAAGAACAGGATCATGGGTATGTGGATTTTGGATGGGAGCACTATTCCAAAGGATAAAATGGCTACCAAGAAATCACAACAAGCTTATATGATGTTTCTCAAACATGCTTCAGATCAGAGGTGTCAAATCTTTGCAATTTTAAGCATGGCTGGCTGAGGAATTCTGTGGGCTGAATTCCACAAGTCTTAAAAGTGGTCAAGATTGGATACCTCTGCATTAGATACTTATAAGAAAATGTTTTGCTCCTAGTAGTAGAGGAATATTACTATCTGGGCTCAACCACCACTTTACTATGCACCACTTACATGCATACACATTCTTAGTTACACGCACTCACTTTGCTATATTGATCATCAGCACTACTTGATCAAAAATTCTACTCACACTTCTTTAGTGATAAAGCGATACTATTTAAAACAATGTACGTATTGAAATAAAAATGAAAATTTGAGACAATAAAAACTCTGAAAGCAGGTAAGCAGATGGGATCAGAAAGTGCACAAATAATTAAGCTTACTGAATACAGATGCCATTTTTTTCCCCATGAAACAATGACGGACAAGGCAAGTGTTTTGTTTGTTTGTTTGTTTGTTTGTTTTACATGTTCAGTCTTTGAAAATTTCAAAAGAGTAAAAATAAGAAAGCAGGCACATTGATTATCTTTAAATGGGAAGGCAGCCCCCAGAAATTGCTTGCATTAATTTTTGTCATTATTCTTCTCTGCTTCAGGAAGAGGTTTTATTCAGAACTGCAGAAGCAGCTTTTCAGAGGAGTAAATAAAGAGGGATGGAGAAATCACTTCTTGCCTGCACGTACTGTACTAACCAACTGATCTTTAGATCAAAGCCAATATTTCACATACTTTTTGAAAAAAAAGGAAAAAATAGGAGATTTGATATCAACAAGAGAAGGAAAAAAAGTTTTAAAATCTGTCTTTTTATGTCTTCATTCCAAAACAACAGAACAAAAACAATAAAATTATCCAATCCTGAGTATTTCCATAACATTAATTTTATTGTCTGATTTTACAAGTCAGCTGAGATTTTATTTGTTGTTCATGTTTGATGTGTTTTACTGAAATACGTTAAGCTTTAAAATGCAGATTAAGAAGTTAACAGGTATTATTATTATTATTAGATTTACTTTTATCCTGTCCTCATTTTTAAAAATATTTGATCAACTCAAAGCAGTGAACATAACTAATACTCTTGTAGGGGTGGTTAGACATGATTCATGCAGCAAGTAAATGTATAAGACCAAGTTTATTTTTTTCTTAACTGTTTGCATTCTTCTGCAGTCTCATATTGTCTTCCTGACATCAAACAAAGATGATTGGTGGTTTGGGCTGAATAGAATGTCACAAACCTGGGTGCCATAACTGTGATTTCATCATGTGCCTTTCAATATCACATATTTCTCAGGGGTGAAATCCAAATTTTTTCCCTACCAGTTCTGTGGGCGGGGCTTGGTGGGAGTGACAGGGGAAGGATATTGCAAAATCTCCATTCCCACTCCACTCCAGGGGAAGGATACTGCAAAATCTCCATTTCCTCCCCTTCCGGGGGAAGGATATTGCAAAATTTCCATTCCCACCCCACTCTGGGGCCAGCCAGAGGTGGTATTTGCTGGTTCTCTGAACTACTCAAAATTTCCGCTACTGGTTCTCCAGAACCTGTCAGAACCTGCTGGATTTCACCCCAATATCTCTTGATCACTGTCTATGGGTTAATCCAGTTAGAAACAAAACTTGTCTGACTTTCTCCACTAGAGCATTGATTCTCAACCTTACTGACTGTGGAATTCTGGGAGTTGAAGTCCATACACCTTAAATTACCAAGGGTGAAAAAGACCGTACTAGAGCATATTGTTCAAAAGGAAAGAATTCTTGGAGTTGGAGCAACCCATTCATTGTCTTTCCCTATAATTTGAATGTGATTTAGCTTTTTTCTTTGCTAGATTGTACTAAAAATGCCATGTTTCATTATGTCTGATTGCAAAATGGAAAAGATAAGTATGAAATTATTTTTAATGGAATCCACTTGCTCATCTTGCTAGAAGCACTTACCAGTGATTATATATGCACTTTGACAAGAATGAAGCTTCCACCTTGATTGTCACTCTCTGCCTAATCAAATGTGAAAAAGAAATGTTTCTCAACAAGATTAAGGTTATTATTTTATATCTATCTCTATCTCTATATACTGTACATATCAGATGACATTTTATCTTTTGCGCTATACTTACCAAGTATCTTTCCCAGAAAGAGAGACTTGATTGTATTGAACTGAATATCTGAAGACAGAAAGAATTTCATCCTTTCATGCTGGTTAACCTTCAGTATGGTCCCACATAAAATTATATGAAGGAAAAGACAAAAAAGAAAGGAAAGCCTGTTACTGATGTCAGAACATTTAAGGGAAAAAAGCCATAATATTGTGTCATTCATTAAAATGAAGGTGATAATTTCCTACACTACGTTGCATTCATCTTCCTAACACCTTTTTAAATTAATCCATTTTGGTAGCTTCTTTTTATGCATTGTTAAATTCAGTATAATTGACACAGTTTCCCTTCTAAATATAAAGTTCTTACTTGTCTGAGTATATGTGTGTGTGTGTGTGTGTGTGCGCGCGCGCGCATGTATGTATGTATGTATGTATGTATGTATGTTTGTATGTTTGTATGTATGTATATAAATTTCTGACAACTAGTCCCTGCAATTTCATTGACAGGGTTTTTCAGAGATGGTTTGTTGTTGCCTCTTTCCTAGATTTAGAAAAAGTGACTGGTCAAAGGCCACCCAGCTGGCTTTGTACCTAAGGCTAGAAATTTCTAAAACTAGAAATTACCATCTTCTGGTTTCTAACCCGATGCCTTAACCACTATACCACTAAGGCTATATCTATTAGTTTAGTTATTTTTATTTAAATGTTATATTGCTCTTCATAACAAATCACAAAATGATTTATATATGAAAATAGAATAAAACAGAAATGCTAATAAAGAATGCAATTAAGCATTAAAATAAGTAAATCAAACAAATGACAAGATAAAAATTGTACAATATATATCCTTTTCCATCAAAACATAAGATTAAACCATTTCTAAAAAATTCTTAAGGTCTTGATAAGGAAGGGTGATTTAAGCAATTGTAGCTGAATTATAGAAGACATACAATGATACAGCTGCCAAAGCTTTAAGTTCTGATTTCCAAGCATTGCTCCTAGACAAATAAATACAGTCCCTAAAAATCTTAAAAGTCAAGCTGGCATTTGCCAAGGAGACAGGTATCAAAATACTTGCACCTCAAACCTTCAAGATTTAATCCAAGACACAGTTGCATTTTGACTAATGGGGGAAAATGGTAAGTGGAGATGAAAAGATTCCACATTTGCTTCCACCCATTAAATTACATATTTGCAAATGCTTTGTAAGAGTTAACATAATGTATTCTTTGCAAATAAATAGAGAGTATATTGTAGGTAAATAACAAAATTCTGCAGAATTCTGCAATTCATGCAAGAGCACATGCTGCATGAATTTATTAAATTAATACATTTAATTATTTTTTATGTTTTCCCTCTTCGGCAACATCCAGGTCTTTTGTTCTTTCTGTCATTACCTCCACAAATAGTTTTTCTTCTTCTCTTTTAATCTTTACACGATGAAGCTGCCCATCAGCCATACTTTTGAAATTGATACTAAAGATATCAGGATCTCGATGGCTATCTAGCTTATATCTGATCTGTAAACTTCCTAAGGGAATTGAGAATACATTAGTTTCATGATGATACACACACATACACACACACATGCACACAGACAAGCTCTCCCCCCCCCCCAAAAAAAAAACAATAGTTTGAATATCGGCTAGATAATAAAACTGAACTGCAAAAGTAGACATGAAAAATATGTAATACATTAGGTGACAACATCATTTATTTCATCAAAGGAAATAAAGACTGAATGGCAGCTGAAAAATTACTATTGTATCAGGCAGCCAGTTTGGTTTAAAAGTGCTTAGCTGGCAAAATCTGTTAATTATATTCTGTTCATGTAATAATTTCAGAACTGATGCCAATACATACTCATATTGAACATGCAATAATTTGCAGTACTGACAATTACATGTTTTAATATTATAACATTTCATACATTGCACATTAATTTTTCAATGTTTTTGATAAATGGCCACAGCAATTCTTCAAAGTACAGAAAATAAAAAGAGCAGTTACATGCAATAACAATATTTTGGTACTAATTCTTTTATTATTTCTTGAAAAAAAACCACAGCATTGTTCTTTCTAAACAAAATTAGTAGCTAATAGTATTGACATTCTTAAAGGAACGGATTCTTTCTATTAAAACTGACCTATCCTTTATCATATATTATCTTACTATATATTAGGGTGATTTATATATTTCCTGCCACCAAACATAAAGCTTTAATAGGGTAACATTATAATCAGGGTAGTGAAGTCAAGTATCTAATGGAGAAGCTATCATGTAACTGTGAGGGGGATCTTGGAGTCATACTGGACAACCATTTAAATATGAGCCAGCAGTGTACAATAGCTGCCAAAAAAGCCAATACAGTTCTAGGCTGCATAAACAGAGGGATAGAATCAAGATCACATGAAGTGTTAATACCACTTTATAATGCCTTGGTAAGGCTACACTTGGAATACTGCAGTTCTAGGCTGCATAAACAGAGGGATAGAATCAAGATCACATGAAGTGTTAATACCACTTTATAATGCCTTGGTAAGGCTACACTTGGAATACTGCATTCAGTTTTGGTTACCACGATCTAAAAAAAGATGTTGAGACTTTAGAAAGAGTGCAGAGAAGAGCAACAAAGATGATTAGGGGACTGGAGGCTAAAACATATGAAGAACGGTTGCAGGAACTGGGTATGTCTAGTTTAATGGAAAAAAAGGACTAGGGGAGATATTATAGCAGTGTTCCAATATCTCAGGGGTTGCCACAAAGAAGAGGGAGTCAAGCTATTCTCCAAAGCACCTGAGGGCAGGACAAGAAGCAATGGGTGGAAACTAATCAAGGAGAGAAGCAACCTAGAGCTAAGGAGAAATTTCCTGACAGTTAGAACAATTAATCAGTGAAACAACTTGCATCCAGAAGTTGTAAATGCTCCAACACTGGAAGGTTTTAAGAAGATGTTGAATAACCATTTGTCTGAAATGGTGTAGGGTTTCCTGCCTAAATAGGGGGTTGGACTAGAAGACCTCGAAGGTCCCTTCCAACTCTGTTATTCTATTCTATGTTAAACACGTAATATCCAAAGTAAAACTAATGGTAGCTTTGCTATCCCTATTAAGAGTACATACCATTTTTTGCAAGAATAATTGAAAGATACTCCTTGTAGAATGAGTTTACATAAAGAAGTAAGCTTGGAATCCGTGTTGTTCGAAAGTTTAGTGTGATCACTTCTCTGGTTAGGGTCATATCAGGATGAAAAGAAGCAGCATGTGAACTGGAGTTCTTGGCAACATTGTAGGATTCTTGAAAGTTATATGTTACTGATGAACCAGCTCCAAAATATGCAGATATCTCTGAAACAACATGCATTTTTGTTTTGTTTTTTAATATAAACTTGAAATAAACTATGCAATTTATTATAACAATGTTCCCAAAAGAATGGTTTCCAAAAGAAAGAAATAATAACATAATCATTATTATTTAAGCATTAAGAAATAAGAACATAAACCCACACATTCTATTTAAGAACATTAACAATAATTGTCAGCATGCTTTGGAGCAAGAATTTAAGGAAAGTAACTTTCCAGTTATAAATAGATTAGTTATGCAAACTGTTTTCCTCTTGTACTCGTGTTTTTGTAGAACACATAATTGAATGACAGCTATGTTTTCATTTTCTATCATTCCAAAGTAATTGGTTTGATTATTTTACTTTAATTTCTTTTATAATAGTGAGGTCCTTGGTGCTCTCTAAGCTTGGTTATTTTCTTGCATATATTTCCTTACCAAACTAGGTAACACCATCAATGCCAGTAGGGAGTGGGGGTTTGTTCATTTTCTATACTAATGGCTTTCTCTGTCAGTATTGGTGACAGTGGTCTTGATGGTTCCTTGGGCTATAGTATACTGCTTGAGCAGACTCAATGATCTCTAAGGTCCCTGTTATTCCATTCTGTTCTGTCTGAGTTGATTGTTTTTTGATTGGGGTATTGTTTACCTCTTGATTGATGGTGTAATGTTAGGACAAAAGTCTGGAAGATAGTGTTTGTATTCTTTAACTACTTCCAGTATTCTTTATTAAATTATATATTATTTAACACAAACATAAAGACATAAACTACATGTTAATTTGTCAGCATTTCAGAAAGTAGGATGGTTTTGGACCTACACATTGGTAAAAAGTCTATGGAGATTCTCAGTCATGGTTGTTTTTTTGTTTTTTTTGATGCTTTTTTTTTTTTTCCAAGAGGCAACTGGACTTTCTGGTTTTTCTTTGAAGATGTTTTGCTTCTCACCCAAGAAGCTTCTTCAGCTCTGACTGGATGGTGGGGAGAGTCAGAGCTGAAGAAGCTTCTTAGATAAGCTTCAGAGAAAACCAGTGTTTTTCTTTGAAGGCATTTCACTTCTTATCTAAGAAGTTTCTTCAGCTCTGACTCTCCCCACCATCCAGTCCAGCTGCCTCTTGAGAAAAGCACCTTTGGGACATTGGTAAAAACCACTATTCGAGCCTGTCACATAAGAAAAAAATGTTGTCAACATCTGGCATTCCAAATATAATATCAGAGAGACAGAACTGTATAATCCTAAGTGGTCATCTTTTTAAAAAATGTAACACATAAACAATGTTTTCCTTTGATAGTGTATATAAAATAAATTTACAATTTATGCTTGCCTTTCTTACAGAATGGCCCTGTGTATGCAGAAAAAGTGCAATCACAAGAAAATCCATTATATTTCTCTTTGCATTTTCCTCCATTGTGACATAAGTTACCATAGCTGCTACAATGTCCAGGACAACCTGGCTTTACACCAGGGGTTACTTTGGCTCTTTCTTCCAAATCAAGAGCTCTGCCATTTAACTGTAAAAAACGGATGCACCCCAAAAATCCTTTCTGTCTTGATGCTGTCCCACCTGCAATAAATATAAATGTATATAAACTTTAAGAACCACAATACCTTTGCATGTAAGAACACCTGGAAATTTTCACAAGTCGTAAAATACGTACAAATGTTGACCCTTTTTGTCTTATAAATAATTACAGTATGTTATTTATGTCAGGCAAAATTCTTATAAAGCAGCAGGCAGAAAGATAAAAAAATATATTTACATTAGATCAGGGTAAAGGAAAATATAGCAACAAAAAACAACATTTTATTTATGGTTGTTCTGTATTTTTGACATTAGCCTTTATACATTAACATTTTGATAAAAACATAAATGATCACACACCTGAATTGAGCAATTATTATTGGTTAATCTGTAGTGAGATTCACAGCCTTTGAGGCTGGTTAATAGCTCAGCAGCTCGAGTCCTAACCAAGGACCTAGGAACTGTTAAGGTATCGTTGAAGGATGTAAGCTGTTCCGAGTAAGGTGGTTTTTTGTAGAGTCAAAATATTCAAGTCCAGGAAATTTAGAATTTCTAAATAGCGGGGTAGTCCTTTGGGTATTGCTCCAAGGGCTCCAGTTACAATCAGGACAACACACGATTTCTTTTTCCACAGTCGCTCAACTTCAATTTGCAAGTCCCGGTACTTTGTTTAAAGAACATTCCGATCGTGGGGTTATATAGCCTTTTTAGAATGATTTTAATGGATTTTAATGTGTTTTAATTGTATTTATTGTGATTTGTATTCATGATTGTTTTTTTAATCTGCCCTGAGTCCTTGGGGAGAATGGCGGCTTATAAATCACATAAATAAATAAATAAATAAATAAATAAATAAATAAATAAATAAATAAATAAATAAATAAATAATTTTTTTCTTGCTGCTTATCTTCAATCTGTGCGTCACCAGGTGTTGCAATGTCAATGAACCATACTTTTTTCTTTTCAACTATTATTATTATTAAAGCATTATTATTATTATTATTATTATTATTATTATTATTATTATTATTATTATTATTATTATCTTTTATTCATTAAAAATGAAACTCAGTCAACTGGACATTTAAAAATATGTCACAAATACCATTGACTGGTGCTAATGGTTGATACGGGCTGCTGCCAGCGTCCTAGGTATCAACCAAGTACCTTCTTAAAATATATGATATTCCGAGTAGCGCAGTTTTTTGCAATTCTGCTGGTGTTATTGCAGGAAGCTGCAATTTCTTGAAGTGTTTTGTGAAATTCTTGGACGTGGTACCAAGTGCCCCAATCACAATGTATATCACTGTGACATGTTTCATCCATAGCTGTGTAGTTTGTATGGCCAGGTCACGATATTTCATGATTTTTTTCCTGTTCTTTTTCTTCAACTCTGGCGTTTCCTGGTACTGCGATGTCAATAAATTGTTCGTTTTGGTTTTCAACAACTGTTGTTGTTGTTTGTTGTTGTTGTTGTTGTTGTTATTGATTTAATCTTCAATTCAATTCATAGTCTTTGACTGGTAAAAACTTGACCGTTCCTGTCCTAACCAAGGACCTAAGAACTGTTAAAGTAACATCTGAGTATAAAGGCAGTTCTGAGTAAGGTGGGGCTTTTTCGCAAACTCATATCTAATAGGGTTCAAAATTTCCATGTATCTGGGCAGTCCTTTGGGTATTACTCCAATAGTAATAGCACATAGACTTATGTACCTCTTAACAGTGCTTTGCATCCCTCTCTAAGTGGTTTTCAGGGTCAGCATATCATCACCAACAATCTGGGTCCTCATTTTACTAATCTTGGAAGGATGTAAGGCTGACTCAACCTTGAACCAGTGAGGGCCAAACCTCTGGCAATCAGCAGAATTAACCTGCAATACTGCATTCTAACCACTGTGCCACCACAGCTCTGGGCATTGCTCCAAGGACCCCTCTTACTATTGATACAATCATTGATTTCTTCCTCTACAATTGCCCAACTTCAATTTGCAAATCACAATATTTTATTATTTTTCCTAGCTGTTTCTCTTTAATTTGTGTGTCACCTGATATTGCAATATAAATTAGTTTTGTTATTTTTATTGTTATTATTGTATTGCATGGTTACAGTAACCAGGAGACCACAATGCTATTGCAGAATAGTAGTTTGGCTTGCCAAATTACCTTAGGATACACTTGTGTACTTCCTCCTACAGGAGGGCGAGCTGACTTTCCATCAGAGAGAAAGAAAATAGCTATTTCCTGTACCCAAGGCCTCCTCCCTTCCCGGAGCTGCCCCACAAACAGGCAGGGCAACTGGGAAACAGGCATCAGGAATCTGACATCTTTCAAAAAGCACCAGCTCATTTCCCTACCAAAATGGTACCTATCTATCTACCTGCATAGATCATTCTTTCGAACTGTGAAGTGCACAGAAGCTGAGGCAAGTAACAGGAGTTCACCCTGCTACACAGTCCTTGGATTTGAACTGCCGGACTTGATTAAGCCACTGAGCCACTGTACCTCTTAACAAAGCATTAAGAAAATGGCATGGAAAGAAACAAATAATATTTCTCAAAATAAAAGAATACAATGGGCTTTATTTAATGATATCTATGTTCATTCAATGGAAGCTTGAATCTTACTACTGTTTCCTGACCTTCCTATATTTTCCAGAAATCAGTTTCACAAAATTCCACCAGTCCCTCAGGACATTCTCAATAAATAAGTAATACAGATCAGTGACATATTCAGTATTTTATGGAAAGTATCAAAAAAGAAAATAAACAGTTTTATTCCAATGTAAAAAACCTCACCACTGAAATAATTAAGCATGTATAAAAGTAAAATGGAATGGAAAATGCTAATAAGCAATATTGTTACCTAAGAATTGGTAATACAAAATAGATTAGAAAGGAGTGAAAAAAATGATGATACAACATTACTGATGATAGCAAAAAGGAATAACTATATTTCAAGTTTTGACCAAATTTTATCAGGACAATTACCTTGACCCCACCCTCATTTTTAAGATTTTTATCCTGCCTTTATTCTTTTTATAAATAATTCAAGGTGACAAACATGCTTAATACTCCTTCCTCCTTCAATTTTCCTCACAACAATCCTATCAGGTGACTTGAGCTAAGAGAGAATGAGTAGCCCAAGGTCACCCAGACAGCTTTCCAATTTTACTTTTTATAAACATGCTAAGTAGTAAACTGTGCAGTGAGAAGAAAAGAAACACCCAAGGAAATATATTTTGACTATGCACAAGCATTCTAGACCCATCATCATGACACCTGATTCACCCATGGGAAATATGATGGACTTTCTAATTCATCATATTGACACATTCACCTTAATGTTTATCATATCTCCTGCTTGCTTTACATCATTTCTTTGAAACAATTGATGCTCTCACGAGCTTGAAGAAAATAAATATTTATACTATTCTGGCTCTTCCAGGAAACAGCAGTTTCAAAATCCAGTTTCAGGAAGTTGGCTACAAGAGGTGAAAGGTAAGACAATAAATAAATAAACAAAGAGATCTTTCTACCTAGTTGTCAAGATCAGAAAAAGTCTAATTATTAATTTAAGTTACTGGAAGATAACTATCGAACCCTAAATAAACCTCTCAGATTGGGGAAAGATTAGCAACAGGAAATTATTGATTTTTAAAAAGCTGTTTCAAATGTACATGAACAAAGTATGTACCTGGTGAATAGCCATTAAACTTTGCTTCCATTCAGTTACAGATAATTAATACATCCACGAATAATTGCAGTTGTAATTATTACATAACATTTCTAATTTTTCAATTACTTTTACATTATGCATTAATGTAAGCCTTATGCCCATGTAGAGACCACACTGCATTCATTTTGTGTTACTATTTAATAAACTTACATTCCAGTGCAGTATTACTATTACTCTTCACTCATAGGCAAGAAACTTCAGTGGACTTTTTAAAAAATGAATTAAGATTTGAAAAGTTACCAAAAATAGTAAAATTCAAAGAAAAAACATGAACGAAGCATTTTCTTGATAGCAGTTTGGCCTATGAAAGAAAACTAGACTTATTTCTCAATGTTGAACATTAAAAAAATCACATGAAAACAAAGTTGAATGTCACCCAAAATAGTCCATTTAATATCCAGATGTTCTTATTATCAAAATCATATTCCTATAGTAATAGTTAGTTCTGTAATTAAGGGCACAAAGAGATATATACCCAGCTGTTTTTAGAGGGCACCATAAACACAAAAGCTCTTTTCTTTTTGATTTGATTATGATTAAACCATATTCCCAAATTACTCCATGTATGATATTGCTAAATTAGGATTTGCCTCAATGGTAATCAGTCAAGACATTAAAACTAATATTTTTGAATAAACCAGACTTGTCTATTTCATTATGATAGCACTATACAAAATCATAAAAATGAGGACTTGACTAGATGCAAACAGAACTTCTTACAGCATTGGTTCAATACCATGTTTCCTTAAAAATAAGACTGGGTCTTATATTAATTTTTGCTTCAAAAGACATATTATGGTTTATTTTCCAGTTAGGCCTTATTTTCAGGGAAGTATGGTACTACATGCAACTGTCTGGCTGACAATCTTAACTGGGCCTTATTTTTGGGGTAGGGTTTATATTACAAGCATACATATTTTCCAGTTGAGTCTTATTTTCAGGGAAACACTGTAGTCTGCTAGGTACAAGTTTCCTGAACTTTTCCAAAGAATGATGTCCTCAGGGATCTTTGAAAGTTTCTACTACATTTCAGTGACTTAGTGGTTGAAACAAAAAAAAAAAAAAATACAAAATATAGGAAACATTTCTAACTTACAGGACAAAAATAGTTTTCCTCGTAAACTCATTGCCTGGTTTTCCTTCTACAGCTATTTATTTATTTAGTTATTTTTCTGACACTTTTATTGATCATCAAACACAGAGACAGCATTCTCATTGAAGATCATAGCATAGCCAGCAAGAACACAGCCTGCATTCCAAATCATGTATCCATCTTACTTGTGATTTATTTTTCCCTCTTGCCATTTATCTTTCTCCCAAGCATTTTCACTCTAGGGCTGAAATCAGAAAAATTACATGCATACCCAAACATAAGAATATGTACTTGTAGAGTTTTGTTTCTGCCATGTCTGCTTATGATAAACAATGTGGGAGATCCACCTCTATGTATAGTTATCTTATATCATGCATACATATGTAGGAGAGGCTCATTCACTCTGCAAAAACCATTCCCTAAGTCAACAATAGACCTATTCCAGTTTCTACCCCTTTATTCTTTGCATCATAAGGTTGGAAGGGACCTAAGAAATCATCAGATCCAACCTAGTTCTCTATATCATCCTTGATAGACGACTATCTTGTTTCAAGAACTTCAGTAAAGGGAAAGAAACCACTTCATGCAATAACCTATTCCAGTGATTGACAGCTCTTACTGTCAAGAAGGTCTTCATAATGTTTTATCTGTATCTACATTTTTGAAGTTTCATCCCATTACTTCTAGTCTCACCCTCTGGAGTTAGTGAGAATAAATCTGAACTATCTACAATGTAACAGCCCTACAGAGATTTGAAGACAGCTCTCAGTCCCAGCCCCCCCCCCCCCCAATTCAACCTTCTTTTCTGAAAACCAAAATATCTACAGTAGGTCTGTTAACTGTTCCTTGCAGGAGTTTCCCATCCTTTCAGCAACCTGCTTCAGTTTATCAATGCCCTTCTTAAACAGTGGTGTGCATAACAGAACACAATACTCCAGGTGAGGCCTGACTACCAGGGTGTCTACTTCTGCCACTCTGTGCAAGTGGTCTTAATTAAAATTCAGATTTTCAACTCAATATTTGCAGGAAGTGATACTATTTTCCTTGGCCATCTTTTCAATTCTTTTCCACTTTCTCATTTTGAATAGATGGGCAGCAACAGAGAAATATTTCCTCTTTGCCAAGCGGTCACACATCTCTCTCTCTCTTATGTATGTTCCTTTCTTTCAATGGGTAAGTGGGAAATCGTGACCCTGTACCTGCTAGGATCACAATCACTTGGAAAGACATTGAGATCTCTGGAGTGGATTATGCTTCTGAATGGTTCTGTTTGCCACCCCAATTTGTGTATTGCAAAAAATGAGAAATCAGTTTGCTGAAAGTGATATTATGATTGGCTCTCCCCTTCTAAACATACACCCAATTTGCTTCAAAGTTAGCTCAATATTATGGTTAAGCAAACAGATCAACAGGGATTGTCGATCCCTGTTTGAAGGGAATAGTTCCCATAAAAAAATGAACTTCAAGTTCTCATATATTAAAAACAGCCTGGCTGGCATACACAATTGGAAAAAAAAATGCATTGAATAATACTTTCCAGGATTCCCCTGTGCACAGTAATAGGGAATAAAAAAATAAATAAAATAAAAACATTTAAAAGAGTCGAGGTATCTTTTCAAACTAAGATTATGCTGACATTTCCTTCAACTTTTCCCATTAACATTGTGACAGCTGGGTCTTGGTAAAAAAAAAATACTTTTTTTTTTTTACAGGTATAGCAAAAGGTATAAGGCAGAGGTCTTCAAACTTGGCAGCTTTAAGACTTGTGGACTTCAATTCCCAGAATTCTCCTGCCTGGCTGGAGAATTCTGTGAGTTGAAGTCCACAAGTCTTAAAGCTGCCAAGTTTGGGGGCCCCTGGTATAAGGTATGTATTAGGTAATCTGAAAGGGGTCTTGACATGCCCTTCAAATGACAGCAGAATCCTTGATGTGGGAGAAAAAATTGCTTGCCCTAGGTTTGGACCATTGACTTTCTTCTTTACTTATTTCCTCTGTTTCCATTTTTTTCATTGTGACAAAACACTTCTTTTCTCAAAGCTTTCAGTGTGATGAAAGCTTCACATTCTAATACCAACACCAATACAGTTTGCCATTTTCTACTTGGTACCACACTCAAAAACCCAGTGCACTTACTTAATTCTCATTTCTGTGGGTTAACAAGTTCTTCTACATTATAGTCAGGGATGGGGGTTTGACTTTGAGAGATCAATACTGAATATTAATAGATTTTTCTATAGAGTCTTAATGCTATATTGGAGTCAGGCTTCCTCAGCACAACAGTTCAAAAATGATGATTGGCTCGCAACATTTATAGTCTAGGATTTTAAGTTAGAGAGGATTGGACATTTATTGAAAAGTATTGCTTAATTGGTGGCTAGAAATGAAATTGCTTTTATTTTGATTTCTCTTGCTTGTTATGCATGGTCTGATTGGATAGTAGATCATATCTCCTTCCACTAATCTGATCTGTTGATGGCTCAGAATTTTGAATGTTTGATTTTCCTGCTGTTTGTGTGATCTATTATTTCTGTTCCCATATTGAAAGGTGGTATGTATATTGACAGATGGGTAATTGTTAAGAACTTGCAAATTTGCTTCTTTATTGCACTTGTGTATCTCTCATTCTTTAAGAAATCCATAAATTATGCACCAAAGATCTCACCAACCCAAATTGACACCCTAGGTTATTTTTGTAATTTTAGCAGGTATACATAGAGGGGAAAAAAAGAAGATTAATCCAAAGGCAAAGGTATTCTTTAAAATCAAAAGAGATTTCAGAAAATGAATGTTCAACTCTCTTGGATAACTTTACCTTTCATGGTTCAAGCGATACATTTTTAAGTTTAGTTCTAAATGCAAAGGCACCCTTTAGTGCATTGTCAAATTCCCTTATGCAGATAAAGCAAATGTACAATTCCTAAATATTTGGATTTGTTCTTGAAATAGATTTTGCTGTTTCATCTAACCCAAAATGCTGCAGCAAAATATTAATTAAAGCTGATTATATGTGAGTGCAAGTTTGTGACATTTTCATTGGTTAACAGTTCCCAGTTCAAGGTATATTTTATGACCCATGAAGCCCTATCTGTATAAACACAGAGCTTTTATAATCTACAACAGAGACTCTTCTTTTCTGCCTCACCATCATCAAGCTTCTCAAAGAATAATTGCATGGACATTTGAAGATATTTGAGAAACAGACTAATGTTTCAATTCTTTCCAAATAGCAGAGCATGCGACAAAGGAGCAGGACCTTCTGTTAAAAGCAAGAAGGGAAAAATACTACATATCAAAAAGCTGCTTTTTTATTGTCAGATTGAACTAAAGATCTTGGACCAAATATTGCATTATATCATAAAGGGAATTTTGTCAGTTTGGCTAATAAATGTTTGTATTACTTTACATTGTTCATTTATTCCTTACAGAATTAACACCATTAGTTTGAGGAATACATTTTGCACACAATGGGTGTCATCAGAAATATTTCAATAAAATCATTTTATAGTTATTTCCTTATACATTGGTTACAAAATAAAGTCTCATTTTCAGAGGAAAGGACTCTTGTGCCTTTCGTTTGGGGTCATTTTTGCCTAAACAGGCAGTAGTATCTTGTCTACTTCCAAAACTCAGCTAGGTCAGATTTCTGTAATAAAGAAGAATATTAGTAGTTCAGGGTTCAAATGAGGGGTCCTTGGTGCTCTCTGAGCTTGTTTGTTTTCTTGCAGACATTTTATTACCCAAACTAGGTAATATAATCAGTTTGGATAATGAAACATCTGGAAGAAAACAAGCACGCTCAGAGGGCATCAAGGACCCTTCATGTCAACTCTGAACTACAATTATTCTCCTTTATTAAACCTCTACTGTTTTGGAATGGTGTATTTCCATATAGCTACTAAAATACGAATTAAATCCATGTGGTTGACATTTCACCTGTTTATGGAGCTACTTTCCATTCCATTCATTTCATCTTATAATAGAAACCACTTTCAATTATGACATATTTGCAGGCTTTATGTAAGTTGCTTATATGGCCTAAAAACACATTACTCTATTTTTTTTTCCTTTAAAAAGTCAATAGCCATGGATTATAACCATGTGAACACCTAAAATTATTCTGTAAAGGTAGACTTACCAACAAAGAGCTGGCTGTTGAGCTGCAAACGGATATGCCCATCAGATGGAGCTGAGTAAGTCCTTTGAGGAAGCTGGTCTACTTGCAGGGATGCCTCTTTGATGTTTCTTTCAGCCTTCACATAGTGCCACTGGTTGTCATTTAAGGGAATAGGTGACTGCACTGTGATTTCATTAGGCCCATTTCCCACATCAAATGAAAATGTCACTTCAAGGGGTGCTATGAAAGTTAAAAATAACTAAGACACTTTAGAATGGCAAGCACACTCCCCCCAAAAAATCACAATAGTTTAAAAATAATAGTGAAAATATCTCTCTTTTTTATTATAAATGAAAGACAAGATAGTTTGTAGTAGTTTGTAGTTCGTTGGAAATATGACTCTATACATCTATTTTGATGTTCTTATTGGATAGGTGCTAAAAATAATACTTCATTAAAACTCAAGAAATCATTTAGGTGTAAAAATACAGTAGAAATAATGCACGTGAATATTAATCAGCTAAATATAATTTGTTTTCTGAAGTACAAATATGTACAGTGATTTGACTTGCTGCAAATAGAATAGTATATTTAGCTGAAATATTGTATTGGACTGGCATTAAACTTACTTTCTGTTTCATAGTTTTAATAACAATTTCAACCCATCTGTAATTATTTCAAGAGCATGGAGTATAATTTAAATATTAACTGTAGATGCCAAATATTTTCATATTTGGTCATAAATGCTTCGAATTTAAAAAGAACAATTGCCATAAATTATCTAGTTCAATATTGTTTTGGAAAAGGTTCTTATCCACCCATAAAACCTGTACTTATTCAATTCCCCAAATAGATCTGATCTAAAGTAAAAATGAAATTTCACACCACTTAAAACAAGCAATCCAACAACTTGTCACATCTACAAACTCACTGTAGATGTTGTCATACAAAATTTTTAGCAAATATTTCATATTCAATTACAATCATTTTTAAAATTAGATATGGGTGGGAAAATCACTACATCACTCCCATGTCTCTTGGAAGTCTTGTCAATACAATCCTATTTTTTTAGAAGAAATACTTTTATTTATAAGAAGAGCAGGGACTTCTTATATATTTGGTGCACTGATGATGCTACCTAGTTTGGTGATGAAATGTCTGCAAGAACACCACCAAGTTCAGAGACCACCAAGGAACCCACAGTTCAACCCTGAGTACAAATATTATCTTCTATCAGAAGAGAGAGAGAGAGAGAGAGAGAGAGAGAGAGAGAGAGAGAGAGAGAGAGAGAGAGAGAGAGAGAGAAATGTTTGTGTATGTTTTTCTCTCCCATTCAAACATCTTATAATAGGTTGTCCTGGAAATGTTTATCATCAGAGTCATAACTTTACTTGGATCTCAAATAATCCATTTTGTATCTCTATGTGCTGGAATTTCTCCCTTTTCACCCTCTCACCACTAGTGGTGCCATCAGAGACACTTTAATGAAGGTTATGGAATCAGTACCCATAGCAGGCAAAGTGATAAGGGAATTATACCCTTATACCTGTTATGTCACATTATGTTCTGCTCTTGTACTAGTTCAGTTGCATAGGAACTGCGGGACCATTAAATTCAGCCTCTTTCATATTTTGTCCACATTATGAGTCCAGCAGGAGAAGGGCGGTATAAAAATTTAATAAAATAAATAAATAAATAAATAAATAAGGAAAAATCTGAAAAAATGTCAATTTTGATATGTTGAAGCTGAACCTCGATAATACAACCTAGAAAATGCAGGTTTATTGATTACAATTTTTTGGCTGGAAACATGTAAGTTTATGCTAAAAAAAAAAGCAGTGAGTTATCTCTCAGCTAAAAGAAATTGTGCAAATATTGTCTGAAACAGGAGTTAACTGAAAGTTAACTTCTAGTGTAAATTTATGTGAAAAATCATTTGTTTAATTAAACATACATTTGTAAATGGAATCTCTCCGGACCATTTATTGGCTATTGTAGACATTAAAACTATGACAGTCTAACATTTGGATGCCAGCTACATATTTGAATCTACTGTATGCTTTTGAGGCAAAAGTTGTTAGTTGCCTCAAGGGCTTCCAGTTAGGAAGACAGGACATGAGTTTAAATATAATCAGATTTAGTCACATAGTTGATCTTCTCAACACAAATATACTTTTCTACTCAATGGACTCACACACTCTGTAGAGTGTTAATTCATCTCATTTTTGACTGGTATTATATTGAAAAGGATACTCCTAAGAGGTATCAAAATACATTTGTTTTTAAAGAATAGGTTTTCTGAACATATACTTCTAAATGAATGAATGAATAAATAAATGAATTATGTTAAGTAGGAGATTTTATATATTTTAAGTGCTGCACATATACCTGATGAATATAATTGAAATGAATAATTAGCATGGAGTAGTAAAGTCATTTACATTCAAAGTTTACTACATTGATGAGAACCAGTCAATTGAATTTTGCTCCTGTGTCACAATTAAGGGAACCTATTTTCCAATCATTTTGGTTTAGCTCTGCAGACTAAAGCACCATAATTAACATCCAGCTGTCTGCAATTACACCAGTTTGAATCTCCCCAGGCTCAAGGTTGACTCAGTCTTCCATCCTTTCTAAGGTAGGTAAATTGAGGACCCAGTTTGTGGGGGCAATAAGCTGACTTTGTATAAATATACAAAACTATGAAGGCTATTGCTTAACGCATTGTAAGCCGCCCTGAGTCTTTGGAGAAGGGCGGCATATAAATCAAAATTTTTTTTAAAAAAATTGGAAACAGAGCTCTTTCCTGAAATCAGTTATTGACTCTGCATAAAAATCAGTGGGGCTGTTTGGTGCTTAAAACAAAACAGTTTTGGGATAACAAAATAATCAAATTAAATATGTTGGCCATCATTAATTGAAGACAGGGCTCCCAATGAGCAAGGATCTATATGGGAGGTTTGATAAATTAGACTACAAGTGTACAAACCTTCAGTCAAGATTCTCATGGAAATAGTCAATTACATATCTAACATATATTTCTGGGTCAATGAAATAATCCGTTTCTTGAATTAAGGAATGAAAAAACCCAGATAATTAGCATTTTTTTAATCTTTTCTAAAATTGAACACTCTCTGAAAACACCCAGTAAACTAATGATTTTAAAATGCCTGGAAGATAAAATATATCAATATGTAAATAGATATATAACTGAACAATGTACAGTAAGGCTTGCAATTTCCTATAAGCTTCTGGCACTTTTAGCAACTGTCTGAACCTATTGCTGATGTCTATCGCTCCCTTCTACTTCCTTTTCTTTTTTCTTGGCTCAGTATTTGGAGGTGTGACTATGAAGATAACTATAACCTTGAACACTGCATAAGAATCATTCTTCTTCTTCTTCTTCTTCTTCTTCTTCTTCTTCTTCTTCTTCTTCTTCTTCTTCTTCTTCTTCTTCTTCTTCTTCTTCTTCTTATTATTATTATTATTATTATTATTATTATTATTATTATTATTATTATTATTTATCCTTTATGAATACAACTGAAAATGGCAGTGTGGCTCAACGTATCAAAATAATGAAAGCCAATCAGAAAGATTAAAAACAGGTCAAGCTCCTTTAGGTACTCATTGTGATTCAAATTAAGAGTTAATTGATAAATATTGTGGGTAAAGAGAGTAGCAACATAAAATTGAGCTACAAACCTGAAGAAATAGTTTTCTTCACCTTGGCATTGGAATTATACAATGCTCTACACCCTTCATATCTTAGCAGAGAAGAAATTCTATCATCAGGCTATTTGCTTTAAGAAGATTCACAATCACTGGCAGGATATGTGTTAATTCAAAGACAAAATTCAAAGGCAGGCAGATTACCCCACAGAATAAATCTTTGAATATAATCATGAAATTGAGTTAAAATCATATTGAATTTAACTCCTCACATTATGCATTTGAACTGAAGCATAATTCAAGTTAGATCTTGGCTGATTTACAGATCCTTATCCTTTGAATACCAAAAGATTTTAACAGGCTTTATTAGAAAAGGAATCTTCTTTTTTTTTAAAAAAATGATTTTTTTTGTCTGTTGCAGCAAAACAGGAATCCTAACAAAAATGCACTCAAAACTTCTGCAGATGCAGTCTGATTTGAGATGCCACCAGAACAGGAGAAGGAACATTGCTACGTTTTGGTCTGTTCAGGAATATAAGGGAGCTACTTGTCGGTAAGTTAATAAAGCATCAGACAGGTCCTGCATTGTTCACTGTGTGCATTCTGGCACTTTATGAAAGAAATACCACCATTTCTCTGCTATGTGGTCATCTGCAGTTTGGTCCAACAATGGTCCATTCGTGTCTAATAATTCTTAAGATTCCAGCTCGACTGCGTGAAATTCAATACTCTGTTATATCCTGGTTTAATGATTTGCTGAGGCTACTGCATCACTGTATTTTATAGCAGTTCCCATCAGTGTAGCAGATGGCAAGGCAATTATATTGTTATTTAATATAACAAAACATCAGAAAAAGAGCACATTTGTGTCCTCTATCCTACTACATTGTGAGGACACTTTGATCTAAAGTCCATCAGCTATCATATTCCACAGTAATATCTGAATAATTGAATAGGAGCTCTTTTTGAAGTAAAATTATTATATTTTGTCAATTCTTCTCCCATCTTCCCACCCTCCGAAAACCAAAACTTCTATTGTAAAGTATAGAGAATACATTTGTTCCTTCATGAGTTCTATCTGGTTTCTCTCTAGATCATTTATTCAGAAGTGGGCTGCTGGGGGTTCGCAGGGGTTCGGGAGAATCTCTAGTTAAGATTCTGTGCAGTTCAGAAAACCCCCAAATCCCACTCCTGGCTGGTCCCACCCACTCCACTTCGCCCCTCCCAGGAATCCCCACGTGGCTCGTTTTGGATGCAGGTAAGCGAAGGATGCATGCAGAGACTTGGAGAGGGCAAAAAACGGGCTTACAGGAAGTTCAGGAAACGAGCCATTTCCAGCCTCCAGAGGGCCTCTGGAGCTTGGGGAGGCTGTTTTCGCCCTCTCAGAGGCTCAAAGAAAGCCTCTGGAGCCTGGGGAGGGCAAAATGCTCCCCCCTCCATGGTGCAGGAGGCTGACTAGGCCATGCCCACCATGGTCCTGCTCACCCAGCAACCGGGCAGAGAACCCCTTGTTAAAATTTTTGAAGCCCACCCCTGCATATATTCCATTTCAAATTGCAAAACACTCTTTTCAAAACTATCTGTATAACAACATCTAAGGTTAGTGAATGTGCAATCATATCTGGATCACCCTGGTTCTAGTTCAACACTTAAACTATAAATTAGATTGATTCAGCTGTTCTGATCTATGCAAATTCTCCATCTTCTTTTCTTTTTCTGTTTGAAAGCTAAAACAACAACACCTTGAATCTGTGGCATTGGCAGACTGCTTTCCATTTTCAAAGCCTTGACAGTAACTATGTGGAACATATAGCCAATGCTAGTACCTGCCAGTCAGCAAATTTCAATAATGAAGTCTGTTTTCTAAGTTGATGTGCTGTCTTTCTCTTCAACTTTTCAAATATTTCCCTGGTATGGTCTGAAACTACATCTTTTCAGAAAAGCAGAATAAATGTTATATATGATTGTATTTCAAAACATGAAAAAGAAAGAAAACAGTTGCACAATGTGAAGTGACTGTTAAAAGTTTGGCCTCTGAAGCCTATATGTGAAGAAAGAGCTCCAAAACAGGGCCCACTTGGCTATTTCATATTATTCTGTTTTTTAAAACAAAACAAAACAAAAAAAATAAGTGTAGAGAATAAATTCTTTTCCAACTTTTCTTAAAATAATAATATAGTTTTCATACAATGTAGGAATCTTTATACTTAAAAAAATGAAATTATTATGCATGGGGTTTTTTCCTCCCTAGTTAAGACACATGCCAGGCATCATTTGATACTGTTATACAATCCATTCTAGGAAGAGATGACTTCATTTAACACAAAATGTTATTCATGAAAACTGCATAGTATTACAAATACGATATACTACAGGTACTCCTCAGCTTACAACAGTTCATTTAGTGACAAATGAAAAAAAATATATAACTGTTTTTCGCATTTATGACCATTACAGCAATCCATGGTCATGTGATCAAAATTCAGACACTTGACGTCTGTCTCATATTTATGACAGTTGTAGTTGTCCCAGGGTGATGAGATCCCCTTTTGTGACCTTCTGACAAGCAAAGTCAATGGGGAAGCCAGATTCACTTAACAACAGTGTTACAATTCACACGTGCAGTGATTCACTTAGCAACAGTGTCAAGAAAGATCATAAAATGGAGCAAGGTTCACTTAACAAATGTTTCATTTAGCAACAGAAATGTTGGGCTCAATTGTGATTGTAAGTCGACAACTACCTGTACTATCTGAATAACAGTCATTGCCCTATGTTCCCATAGGAACCAGGAGAACAAGCAGAATATTACTGAAATCTTGAAATTAAAAGAGCAGGTACGTATAATGCAATGCTTATAATGCTTATAAGCTTATAATGCTTAGCCTTTAGTAAAGCCACCTCTCAAATTTTCAGACAGCTTTAGTAATCAAGGCATGGCCACAAATATTTTACTAAATATGTAAAATAAATATCCAAAAAAAGTGAATGGAAATAATCTATTTAAATATGACTCACAGTGCAGTTCTATCCTTATGAAATCTCTGATTCCCAGATTCTCTAAAAACACACCAGAAGAAGCTGTAGTTTTGAAGAAAAAGGACATGTCTGCACTTAGTTCTCCATGAAAAGTGGGGAAATGGAGGTAGGAGGCCTCAGTGTTGAAGGAGGCTGCATTCCAAAACTCTCCTAAATATAGAACAAAGACAGTGGAAAAATTCTATTAACAGGTGTAGCTAATGAATTGGTAATTAATATATTAATTATCGCCAAAGATTTCACTAATGCCTTTCTTTGAAACAAAAGCTCAATTCATAAGTGCCACTTAATTCACTTATATGGAAAAGCCTGCATTTTTCCATATAATCTACCAAGGTTTAATTCCAAATCAAACTATCTAAATGATATGATAGTTTGCCAACTAGGAAATGACTCATGCTGGGCCCTCTTAGATGGCCTTTGAGGCTGATTAAAGCAATCCCATCGTCATGAATCTGAATGACACCTCCCTAATGTTTATTTCTGTTGCTACTAGTTTTCATATGAACTTTTCATTGTTCTTGTCTTGTTGTCTACTGTACCAACAGACTTCTTATTTTCATCTTTGGCTGTTAGCCACTTTGGGGTTCTCTTTCAAGACCAACCACTAGATTATCAATATTAGAAGAAAGGAAGGAAGGAAAGTTAAAATGCACATATTTGCATACATGTTTTCTAGTTTATATTTAATTCTTAGGTAATGAAACTTATACTACAGTTTCATTTGCATTGTTCACCACCAATCCAAAGATTAGAACAAGTCTATTGTACTAATTCTAAGAGTTTTTAGCAATCTCACATGAAATAACCAGTTACTATGCAGTTCAAGAGCATGTAAGGGAACACTGATCTTTCCTTATCAATTTTCAAGAAAATTAAATTCTAAAGTTACTTTGTTTGCCACTATACCTCATATTTAAATCTCTTCATGCCATTCTGCTATATCCTTGTCTGTATATTTATTTATTTCATAAACTGTATACTACTTGGTGAATTAAATCAGGCAATATCAGCCAGTGAAAGCAGTGACATTTAGAAATGTCATTTCCAAAAAAAAAAAAAAAAGATAGATAAATTATAAATGAATTTTAAACCTCAAGTTTCAGTTATACTCAATACATTCTCCCCCCCCCTTACTTTATATTGGTGTTTAAACTTCTTACTTAAAAGTTTTAATTTTATAAACCACCTTGAGGGAATTTTCTGGTCAGAAAGGCAGGATATAAATATATAGCACTTTCTATCCAATTTCACAGTGTTTCAGCATGTGTTGATTTATTAATGGCTGATCTGATCAGTTCTTTGATTAAGCAGAAAGAATACATTTGTTTGGTTCTAATTTGTTTGGATATAACATTATACTTTCACTACTTTTTCAAATTCTGTAGTGTTATTTTATACACACACACACACACACACACACACACACACAGACACCACTCATTTATTCTCAAATACATTAGGACAAATTAATGCCATACACTATATCCTGGGGAAATGTATCTAAAATGTATATTGTTTATACTTATATCTTTGCTTTATGCATTTTTCTTTAAGGCAAAAACAGATTCCATAGGAGAAATACATATAAAAAAATTGTATGCCCAAAATGTTTCATAGTGATGCAGAAAATAGATAGAGCAGATGTGAGCTTCAAATGCTTCCAAAGTTATTGAAAGCAAACTTAATGTAAGAGCTTACTCAAAACCATTTTATTGCAGCCCTGAATGTTCTAATCTAAATTACATTTCATCAGCTTTTACAGATACAAGAGCTGCATGTGCTTTATTATCTAGCCGCTTTAAGTTTATAGTTCAAGTATTAGCATGATATTAAATCTGCACTTTTATTTTCAAATAAGTATCACTCGGTGTAGAAAGACTTTCTCCGCAAACGTGCATAGACTTAGATGCAAAAGTAGCCTTTGTCATTTTCAGAAGGTTATGACTTACTCTAGATTTCTAAATCAAATGTACACTATAAACAATCAATTTGAATTTTATATTCACAACATTGATAAGAGGAATGCAGCTCCTTCCCTGTCCAATTATCAGCTACTGTGCAGGAAAAAAAATGGATTCAAATTTAACCTGAAAATCCTATGAACTGTATGCATGAAGAGAGAGGGAGGGAGGGAGGGAGAGGGAGAGGGAGAGAGAGAGAGAGAATCACTTGATATAAAATCACACAACTTATTTACTTACTATCACCCTGGCAGAGTAAAGGTCCAAGTTTATAAGCTGCTTCAGAATTTGGACGGCCTGTATCTGTGATGACAAGTTCTGTTACTGGCAAATGGTCTTTGTAGGACAGAAGTCCTGTGTCATTTGTCCTGCCACAAATAAAGAAACACAGTTTCAGAACAAATGTTCATGACTATCCTCAGACCTATGGAAGAATACTCTACATGTATAAATGTGTGAACAAACAACAACTGCTTTTGAAGAAAATACATGGATAAGATAGTCATGATATCATGGAACATTACAGCGTTTTTAGCAGCAAAAACTGATATACCATGTATGTAGAATGAAGCCATTACAACAATTCAGAGCCTAACTTTATGCAGCCACAACTTTTCCTGCTCTATTAAGAAACTAATTGACCTTTTAAATAGGCAATCTATTCATAACATGTCCATGTCTTTAAGAAACAGAGCCCTATGTAGCTTAGCAAGAAAGAAAATAAAGATAAACAGCAGAAAATATTTCATACATATTTTATTGAATGGTTTTAATTCCTTAGACTCAGCGCTGAACTTATTAAATACAAAGTAAATGCTGAAAAACACACATATTCTTGGAAAGAGGGAATTTTGAACTAATTATGTTTTTTGGATTAATTGTTTACTGGTAGTCCTCATTTAATTAGGGTACTTAGGACTGGACTTTCCATTGCTAAACACCATGGTGGAAAACTGCTATATTTAAGTGAATCCCACACAGTCAGTAAGTGTGACATCCTATAGTTGCTACTTGCAATGTCATGCTTGCTTCTCCATTGCCTTTGTTTGTCAGAAGCTAGTCGTGAAGGTTACATATATGACTCCGAAATATTGCAGCGTGATAATTACAAGCCAATCATTAAAATAGCCAAATTGTGATCACATGACTTTAGGGATGCTGGAACCACTGTATGAGAACTGGTTGTAAGCATTATTAATTTGGTGCCCTAAATTTGAGTGGTCTGTGGGAAAAAAGGGTTGTTAAACAAAGACCACCTGTACTGAGTCAGAATATTGGTCAGTTCAGCAATGTTATCACCTATTGGCAGACATTTTCTTACTCTGATTGGTGGACACCTCCAAGGCACTGAATATGGGAGGGTGCCCATACAAAGCTCATGTTCTGACAGGGAGCTACAAATCTGAATCATGATCTGTTTCTGTGGCAAATCAATGATTTGGGACCAAATGGTCATCACGGTTTTTGAAGTCTAATTGCTTCAGAGTAGCATGTAGCTCTTACTTTGTTCATGTTTTCCAGCAAAGAATATCCAATGTTTAGGTTTCTTTAACTACAGTAAGGATGGGAGAATCTTAACTTTTTCTGGGTGTTTGAGGACATATTTTTTTGAAGAAAATCTGTGGAATTTATAAAAAAAAAAGTAACAGGATTAATGTTTTTTTGTTTTGTTTTTTTGCTAATCAAAATTTGCAAAGACTTGTTTTATTAGTCAGTCACCTCCAAAGTTAGATATTTTATGTCCACAGAACAGGCAACAATTCCTTGTAAATCTTAAAAAAGTACATTGAAAAACAACAACTAGGATTGTATAAACATTCCAATTAATTGAGAAAATGTATCAGTTTTCATCTGAACACTCAAAGTGCATTAAAAGTAGATATGAGTTGGACTGATCTAAATCCAAATTGATTCAGATCTGCACTATTAAAATTCATACATGCATGTCTAGACAGCATCTGAATCCAATGAAATCAGTTAGGATGCATTAAGTTCATTTAAATGAATCCATCAAAATTGATCTGGACATATTTCCTGGATATGATAAACTAAACTATTGATTCAATTTATCAAATTGGTTCAAAGCAATTTATGAAAACGCTTCAAATCAATTTAGTATATTTAATATTTATTTTCAATATTTATTAAACATTCATAGGGTGTGATAACTAGAGGTTTTCAGAGAGATCCAGTTTCAAAGTCCCTGTGCTTCTTTTCACATTTAGCAAACTTAAATCTTGTGAGAATTGCCCACGGTGTTATAACTGTTTTTCCATTTTCTAAAGAAAGTAAAAATCTAACTTTCTTACAACAATCAATGGGATTGTTTCAATGGGATTGTTTCAATCAATCATTTTTTTTAGGCCTTGAGTTAAAATACAGATAATTCTTGATTACTGTGATTCATTCAGCGACCATTCAAAGTCATGATTGTGCTGAATGAAAGGACTTAAGACCAGTCCCTGATGTTACAGGCAATGCAGCAGTCCCATGGCGACGTGATTACAATCTTAGTGCTTGGCAACTTACAACAGGTTTCCAAGAGCTCTGGGATCCTGTGCAGTGGTGGGTTGTTACCAGTTCACCCCAGATCAGGCGAACAGGTAGTGGCAATGGTGGGAGGCTCCGCCCACCCACTCTTGACACTTCTGTGCATGATCAGAAGCATCGCATGTGCGAGCTCGTGCATGCACATGTAGCAAACTAAATTGAAACCCACTACTGATCCTGTGATTGCCACCTGCAATCTTTCCTGCTACCTTTCCCAGAATATTAATGCTGCTTTGAAGCCACTGCTGCCTAACAAGAGAATTCCCACTCATCCCTGGGGGCTGACATAAGATTTGATCTGATGAAATGAACTGAAGGTCACAAAAGTTTATGCTCTTTAATAATTTTTATTAGTTAGAAAAGGTATTTCAAGGGCCCTTCTGGATATTTCAGAAAATAAAAAAAGAGAAGCAGTGCATGGAGTGGAGGTTGTGTAACATCAATGACGAGCCAAAAATAAGACTTTGTTCAGAGATTATCATTTGTAGCAAAATAGATCAGTGAGATGATTTCTTTAAAAAAAAACAAATTCTACAATGCCTTGAATCTATTGGGTGAGACAGAAGGGAAATATCCAATGCAAAATGTCTAGAAGTCTTTCTTTTTCTGGGGAGGGAATAAAAAATCAGGGATACGCCCTTTCTCAGCCATATTCTCAGGATTTCAAATTAAAGTTTTCAAATTAAAGTTTTCCTATTTTTAAATATTGAAGTAATGATGCAATGTTTCATAGGTGTGCTTTAGAAATTTAACAAAGCTCAGCAATCCAGCACCAAATATGCTTGCTTTCCAAACTGTATATTTGCATATTTATATTTAGCTTCAAAAATGGACTGCCTTTTAACAAGTGAAAATCAGATTTATTTATGATGAAAATGCAAATTGATTGGGTTTTTTAGCAGAACTTTGCAAAAATATTAGATGATTATAAAGGGATAAAGTTGTCACAATTACAGAAGAGCAAATGAAGAGATTTTTTTCCAGTTCTTTCTCTTTTTAAAGCAATTGGCATTTATCAGTATTGTGATAAAATTAGATGGCATATTACAGCCATAAAGGTAAGGTAAAGTTTCCCCTCGCGCATATGTGCTAGTTGTTCCCTGACTCTAAGGGGCAGTGCTAATCTCTGTTTCAAAGCTGAAGAGCCATGTCTGAAGACATCTCCATGGTCATATAACTGGTATGGCTAAATGCCAAAGGCGCACGGAATGCGATTACCTTCCCACCAAAGGTGGTCCCTATTTTTCTACTTGCATTTTTATGTGCTTTATCTGCCAAACTGCTAGGTTGGCAGAAACTGTGACAAGTAACAGAAGCTCACTCCATTATGCGGCACTAGGGGTTCGAACCGCTGAACTGCCAACCTTCCAACCGACAAGTTCAGTGTTTTAGCCACTGAGCTAAACACACACAGCCATATTAGGCTTTAAAAATTAAAAGGTAGTTAAAAATAATAACATTCCTTCCTTGCATTTTGGCAGGCAGCACTGATGAAAACTTCATATGTAATATTAAACTACATTAATGTTTTAATCAAAGCATCATTATTTTAAGCAAGTATTTTGATTTGGATCTGATTCCTAAACTGAATGTTTATGACAAATGTTTTGACTTGGTAATGCTTTCTAAAATCTTTCATCTTTATTATACTCTGGCATGAATGTATGTCAGCAGCCATTTAGGGATCTTTTCTTTAGTGATTCCCAGGCAAACTGTTCTCTGCATGAAAAGTGTTACCTTCTTTTCTGTTTCTTAAAAACAAACCTGTAAATCTCCAATATTTCCTCTTCCTCTATTCCACACTATCTTATCATTTTACAGAGAAACTAATCTAATATATTAAATAGAATGAAGAAATAAGACAGATTCTACGATAAACATTCCCTACAATTTTGAAAGTAGATTTTGTTTTCATATCATTAACATCTTTCCCACCCCATATCCAGAGTATGTGATATTTTTTTCAACACGCAAAAGATCATATGTCATTTACAAAGGTTTTTATATTCTTAAAGGAACTCTTTCTTTTGTTTCCTGAGCTTTTACAATCCATCTTAAAATAGCCTTAAGATAAATAGAGATCTACTCAGAATGCTGTGGGCACAGCAGGTCTACTTATTTGTGAATCTAGAACTCGCAGGGAACGAGCAATCAAAGTTTTCCCTTTTTGTTGAATACCTGAACACAGAAACTTGCCAGCCAATCAGTGATTATTTGCTCCTCAAAGAAGTAATCTTTTCGTGAGAATAATAAAGGATAATTTGCTAACATTTATCCAAGTTTATGAGCTTTCTATCTTGACAATAATCTGTGGTCTTCCAAAATTATAATACTAGTTTGTTGATAGTTTTGCATCTGGATTCCTTTATTTTCTCATGCAAAATACATACATACAGAATACATAATATCTCTATGCTATTATATTAGTAGCCCAGAAGCTGTGTAGGCAAGAATATTACATTCCATGAAAGTATAGATCAATTGTTCAAGCACAAGGTTACATAAATTCCTGCTTTTTGAACATCTTTCACTGTCCTAAAATGATATTTCTTTGGCCATGCATAGAATACTACTGGCATAATGAAATATCAAAATATGATTATGACCAATATCAACCCACCATTTCCCATTATCACAAAAATCAAAAATCTTGGTCAAAACCCTTTCATTTCTTATCCATATCTTCTTGGTCTGTCAGTTATAAAGGAATTAAGGTTTGTATTCCTTTAGGTTTTCTCAAATTATCAACAGCATGCTGTTTCTTACTCTAGCAACTGTTTACCAGAACAATATGTATTTGCTCAGAAGAAAACTGGTATTTAATAAATATGTACAAGTCCCTATGTTTGACTGTTGAATTATGACAAGGAAAGGAAAAGGGAAAGGGAAAAGAGAAAAGGGGAAGGGGAAGGGGAAGGGGAAGGGGAAGGGGAAGGGGAAGGGGAAGGGGAAGGAAAGGAAAGGAAAGGGAAAGGGAAATGGAAAGGAAAAGGAAAAGGAAAAGGAAAAGGAAAAGGGAAAGGAAAGGAAAGGGGAAAGGAAAGGAAAGGAAAGGAAAGGAAAGGAAAGGAAAGGAAAGGAAAGGAAAGGAAAGGAAAGGTTAGGTTAGGTTCATAGTTTCTTCAAAACTATGTTTTATCCAAACCTTTTGCCCATTCTGTCTCATCTAGATGTCCTGAAAATGCTGCTAAGAAACATTTAGATCAGACCTAAGAAAATCTTGGACAATTTTGGATTTGAGTGGACATGCAGAGATGAAGCATTTTAAGAAATTATAATGCAGGAACACTGAGGGCGACTCTATTAGAGTCCTCTGATATCCCCCTCGCCCTCCCCCCCGAAGAGAGTAAGAAACATACAAAAACATTCAGCTTTGACAACAAAAGAAATAAGAGGGAAAACAATCACCATTCATTTCTGTCAGCATCACAGTTACAGTCATGTTGGGAGTCAATGCAACTTCCTTCTATTCCACAAGCACATTTCTGCACATCAGGAGTGGAACCTCCCCAGTATGTCTGTGTCTCATTGATTTTTCCAATCCACCAGCTGAATGGAATGCCATCTATAAGACAAGTTAGAACAAGTTAGTGTTACTGGAGTGTGACAATGCTGACAGTGATAGCTTCAGCTCAAGGAAACCAAATAATTTAAGACTTTTTTTTAAAAAAAAGAAATAAAATTATCCCACTATGATAAAACACTAAAAGATTTTTCATTTTAATGTTTCATTACCATGAGTAACATACTGTGAAGGTTTCTGCTTACAACATGCCTTGAAACAGAGAACCGGTAATCCCTGAATCAGTCAGGCGTGATATTAGAAACATTTATCTTTAACAGGACACTTCGGAAATTTTCTTTATGAAAAGAAGGAAGTCCTCCTTCCCAAAACATTCAGGTAATTCATTTTGTGGAGATCAATAAAAGATTGATACACCACTGTGAGAAGATTAGAAGAGTAAACATCTAAAAAGCTTCAACTTGGTTAAAAAAAAAGTTATTGTGATAAGTACTAATCATGTACTAAACAGCTGGAATACTTTTATGTAGGATCAACTGGGAATGTTAATGATCATATGACAAACTACTTAACTGTCACTGAAGATGTGTCAATGATTGTCATATATTACAAGTAAGATTGTGCCAAAATCTATCTTCCAATTTCTCCAAAATCTTATTCTCCTGCAAAAACATACTTCTGTTTTTTCCATACCCAACGATGTTTTAGAATTTATTAAGATGATGTTTTTCAGTTCTTCCTGTTTTCTTTTCCTTCAGGAAAGTGCTATGGCTATTTTCTTTTCTTTTACAAATCACCATCTGAATGTCTGACAAAGTCTGATGGGAAAAGCTTTGTTATGGGATTTCAATGCTGTGTGGGAAACTAGGGACATGGAATACTGCTGGAACAATTATAGAAGCATCCTGTTCTAAGCTTTAGCAGATCTAATAAAGATCAGTTAGGAACTGGATTATTGTAATAGCAATTTAGTCTTGTATTACATGCAGAAGTCCAAAGAGATAGCCTGATACTTAGTGAAAAAAAGCACAATGATTAAGTGAGTGGTTTTAGGCCTTTGCAGAAGAAGCATAGTTTTTTAAAGGATTTAGGTCAGGAACTGAGCAAGCATGATAGAACAACAGAATAGCAGTGAAGATAAAGACATTATTGCAAAGCTAATTTTGTTCTAACTGAAGGCTTTGTAATGATTCCTGCAGAGCTGACACCCAGGTCCAGCTGCTGTTTACTAATGGAGAGTAGTCAGAAAAGACTTATTAATCCCCCGTATCTTTCTTTCTCTACCTTCTGGATCCTGAGCTGACTGCTCTTGGCTTGACAAGTCTTACATACTGAATCAAGTACTGTTGTATCTGTACTGTGAGTCCCTGGTTCATGAGATGTTTGACCTCTGCTTTGAGTTAGGACCCTCCTTCCAGGATGACCATGATTCTATGACCATGATAGAGACATATATTCTTGGACATCTTAAAATTCTGTTAATGTAATTTTTCCCTTTTGTTAAGGAAAGAATTACCCCAAGAAATTTATTTCGAATCAACGTTTTTTTTTAAAAATAGAAATCTTTTATGTAATTTTACTAGTATAATCTGATTTAATGTATCCAATACCACAAAACAATTGTTCACATACAACTCTTTCCTTAGCACAATTTACAACAAGAATAATAATAATAAAAAAAAAATCTCCAGTTTTAATTCTCCAGTATGGTACATTAAAGAAGAGTTGCTGCTGGCTAAATAGAGCAGTAAATGCACAAAATACACAGAAAAGGGTAATTACTAATGGATCTGAAGCATGAATATAATCCATTTTAAAGAAGAAAGAAAGGTGAACTTTATGATGAATGCAAAAGACTGAAGAAAGCAGTGTGTAGTAATATCAAAATACATGATACTGTGTTTGTGGATCCTGATTTTGTTAGGAATAGTCAATTATCCATGACAGCTTCAGTTGCATTTTGAAAATATGGAATTTGTTTCTGTCCACTTTGTTTTTTTAAAAAAAACTAACTAACTAGGGGATGCGGAAAACCGTAACTGTAGTTCGTGGTTTTCAGGTTCTCTATGATTTCCTAGTCTCTAATTCATTTATTTGTTCCCATGCTGTGCAACAACCTGGCCTGCAGGGCTTTAAAAAAGAACTCATAGATCCAGAAAGGGAAAAAAAACATGTAATTATATGAATGTTGTGTAAATTTGGCAGACTTTGCTATTCATCCTAGAAAGATAACCAGATTATGGAACACCTCATTTTGCTTGCCTATCTGTCCGTCCATCACAAACCAGTATTTCTGATCTAACTTTTTTTGTTTGTGCTGGGAGAAAGTTTTGAAGAACTAGAACGAATGCTTATAAAACTTTGGATTTCAAGTCCCTTTAAAATCAACTCTGCACTAATGGCAAAGCGAGATTTATGACATGATTTCATGCCTTCCGTATATGGTAGGTGTGCTAAAGATGATCGAACCTATTTTGTAAGTATTCTGAAGCATTTTCTTTTTCTTTTCATACACCGGAACAGTCTGAGCAGAAAAAGAATATAAATCCAACTCTTCATACATTTGTTTCTTGCATGTAATTTAAAAAAGTGATGGAGCTTTGCATTTTGTGACACATTTCATTCAGCAAAATGAAAATAAAAAGCAACAAGTGATGGTACAAATAACAACAAACAAAGAAGGCTGTTAGAGAGTAAATTAGCCAAATCTCCAAAATACAATTCAGTTTGCATGTTCATAGGCTGCTTGAAATAAACAAGGTAAATACACTAAATCTCCTAGCTTAAAACTGAGCTGCCCACATTGTGAAGTAATGCAAGTCTGCTATGATTTTTTTTAACCAGCTCTATTTGTTTGACAACCCATGACTTATTGGGTCACTATTTCAGAGTTATTTCTTTACCTAAACAGAGAAATAGAATGTCCACAGGCTGGCAAAAGAGCAGTAGATGCAGGAGCAACTTACAACTTATTGATGGCTTGCCCATTGACTTTCTCTATGGGAAGTGGACAGGGAACATTTGAAATGTATTTGTGAAATTTTAATCCCATGGAAGTTATGGATCCTGGTCACAACTCTGCCAAATTTCAAACCCTAAGATATATCATTCCATCATCACCTCAGTAGAGTTCACACTTCTTGTTGGTTTCCCCATTGACTTGTGGGAAGCTGGCATGGAATATTAGTTTTTTCCACATATAAACTGGTGCCATTTCCCCTCCTCTCATGACCCTCAGGTGAACACCAGTGAAGCCTCCTCCTCTTCCTTGGCTGATCCACAAAAGGGCCTGCCACTTTTTGGGAGGAGGGAGAACCAAGGAAGGTACACACTGAAGAAAATTGCACTGCCACTCGTCATTCTGGCATATTCCCAGGGGCCACCTCCTTTTAGGGAGAAAGAGGGCTCATATCTGTGGCAACCCTCAGCCAGCCCTACCTGTCCAGCAGGCATTTGAGTCACTCCTTCATCCTTCCTTCACTCTCTACCGCCATTAAGAAGTTTCAAACTTCAGCCTCAGTTCCAAAGCAGCCAACTGCTGCTCACCCATCAAGCTTTCTTGACCACCAACCGGCTGCAGAGGCCAGAGATAGGCAGGAAAATGTCATAATCACGTGACCTCAGCCAGTCACAGCAATGTGACACAGAATCACTGAAGTGGCCCCAAATTTCAATCCCACAAGTATAATAGTTCCTTGAGTTTAGATGCTTTCTATTCCTTAGCTCATTTGTTCACTAGTTGTTGCTCTATCGTGAACCATTTCACCCAATTTAAAGCTACAATCAAACAGAAACAGGAATAAAGTAGTATATTGTAGTGGATGCCCCAGAAACTGGCTCACATCATAAGGAAGAGTCAGCTTCAGGAGCTTTGGTGGATGGCATGGAAGAGCATTTTGAAAATGCAGAGGACAACCAGGCGGGCTTGGTCAAGAGGAGGAGGAGAATCCTCTCAGAAAGGACTGAAGGAGTGACTGGATAAGTGTCTGGCTAATAACTACAGGGTAGAGATGTAGATGCAGCCAGGAGACTCAGAAAACCATCCAGAAACAGTGAGCAGAGAAAGGGCACATTTGCAGCCAAATGAGGAGGAACTGACTCCTCCGCTTATCCCAGGGCATGCAGGACCAAGAGGAGAGAGGTGCAATGGAGGTTAGTGAGTCAAATCATGAAGAGGTAGCTTCACTATTCCTAATGAGCTGCATTAGCCAGTGGCTATCTAGCCTAGCATGTGGAGTAAAGCAATACTAGAAACAACTCATCCGTTTCTTGCCATGCATCTGTTTTGTCATCTTGACTCTTGACTCTTTGACTCTGTGACTGGAATTTGGACTTTTCTTCTTGGACTTTGGACTGGAATTTAGTTTCATGATTTGTGGTCAGACCGTGGACATGTCTTGGAACTCTGAACCTGGTGGGTGACTTTATGGACTTGCACTGTGTTCTCAGACTTGAGGATTGGACTCATTGGGTCTGCTGGTTTCTATGTGAGGTTAATCCTGGGGAATACTATTCAGGGTTGGTGAATTCTCAATAAAGACTTCAGACCCTTGTGGTGTGTTTGTGTGTAGGTCTAATGTTTTCTTCTATATCAAGGGTGTCAAACTCAAGGTCCCAGAGCTGGGGGTGGCCCACGGGGTGCTTAGATCTGACCCGCAAGGCTGCCCTGGAAACAACAAAGGACTGACCTGCAGTGCTTCTGCCAGCAAAAATAGAACTCAGGAAGGCCACATGCAGCCTTCATGAGCTCCGTTTTGCTGGCAGAGGGTTGCAGGAGGCCATTGCAGCTGAAAACGGAGCTCAGGAGCCCGTTTTTGTTGGCAGAGTGCTTGGGTCACCACAGGCCTCCCCAACATGAGTGATATTGAACTATCCACATCCACTGTGGCCACACCTACTCCGGGCACCCCAGGTCAAAAATAACCCTGATGCAGCCCTCAATGAAATTGAGTTTGACACCCCGTTCTATATTGTGGCTAACTGAAGGTTTGTAATCTAAGCCTTGTCTGGCATCCTGGATTTAACATCAAGTAAGTCGACCTGACAGCCAGTTTGGTGTAGTTGTTAAGGCACCACTTTTTAGTGGAGGGATGGGGAAGGCTTTTCCAAGAAAACTGCAGGGACTTGTCCAGAATTCGACATGATTGAATGGAAGAAGAAGAAAAAAAGTCTACACTCATCTAAGACAGACAGCATAATATTGTAAGTTGTGGGATACTAGTTTTAACTATTCTATAAACTCTATATGTTCTTTGGTCTATAACCATATTAGGTTAAATATAAAGTGGTCAAGAAAGCTGGCATGACAAACCTGAGCATTCTTAGAGCTCCTTCACCTCCTCTTTATATGGACGTCAATTAAGAGACCTGTGGCAGTTGGGTGGTAACGTATTTGTATATAGTAGTTCTGCACAAATGATCTTGGCATAGTTTAGCTGAATTCATAAAGCTGTGTATTGATTAAATTTGGTAATGCTATTAAAAGATTGTCGCTAAGCAACAATTAGTGAAAGGTGGTACTTTATCTATGAATGTTCCTAATCAGACGGATGCAAAACATGACCTTGTGAAATCTGAATGCTTGTTTACATGCTTTTCATATAGGAGTCGAGTGCAATGAATTCTTTTTTCTGTAGAAACAGAATGAAGTTTAACGCTATAGGCTTATAGTTATTACCGTAATTGAATATTGCATCTGTCAATACATTTAGTGAATGGTATGCACATTGGGGAGGTCTGGTTTGCAGAATAAATGCCTGTTATAGTAGAGAAAACTAGATAATTGCTTATTTACAAGACTAACTGCTGAATACAAACAGTACCAGGACCTAAGGGTATGTGTGCGTGCCTACTTGCATATGTGCAAAAACAAACACAGATTTTACAAAGCAAATCTCTGTGTGTGTTTTTTAACATAATTGATGGAGCACAAAACAAAAAAGCTTTGGCTGCAGAAGGACTAAATTCCCACATCATGCGATTGTATTTCCATAATGGCTATTTCTCTCTGGATATATTTTTCAAATTTCTTTAATTTTGTATATGTATGATTTTGTTTTTCTAAATTACTTTCTGTACTATATTTAAAAAAATGTTACAGTATATGAAGTAGGTATGGTTTTAATCTGTCATGGAATCCTTTACCTCACTGTTTTTGCAATCTTGGCTGCTTTAAGATTTCAATTTAAGATTTCAACTCTCGTCATTCCTCAACCAGCATAATGGCTGTAGGATTATTGGGAATTGCAGTCCACCCAACTGAAAGCTTCCAACATTGAGAAATACTGCTTTACCTGATTTAGTATTTCGATTTATTCTTTAGTTCTTGCTATTTATTGTATGTCTTTCAAGTGTAGGCGAAGAAGGACAGTTTGCGTAAGATTTGCTAAACTGTAGGATTAGGCAAGAAATTGAGTTAGAAATTGGTTAATGTTTTTGAGCATAATTACACACTGACCTTGGTGCTATTAAAAAACTTTTTGGTTAGGGACCTTCTCAATAAATCTTCCAAAACGTTTAAATAAATAAATGAAAGACTATAATGGCAAGATGCCCTAACCTTGGTACTATTCAACATCTAGAATGGTGATTTTTTTTTTTTTTTTTTTGTTAAGGACAATGCATTATGTAGAATAATAAGATTTATCTCCATTACTTACTTTGCTTGTTAGAAAGACGTGACTTTTTGCAGTGGTAAGCAACCTCCTGTTCACATTGTTCTGCATGGTTAATTGTAGCCTGGAGCTGTTCTAGGCTGGCTGCATATTTGAAAAACACACTGTGAGGGTTTTCTCGATTAGCAGTTTTGACTCTGGTTAACTCTGTGTTGTTGTGCTGTATAATTGTCCAGGTGGTATCTTGAAAGACAAATGCAGAAGCACATTGTAAATCAGACATATACTCAATGGAAATGAGCCAATAGTTATGTAAAAATCCCTAATCCCACTTTGTAGGGGGGTAGGGGGAGAAGCATTTTGTAAAAAAAATAACCATCTTCTGTACTGTTTGAGGTAGCTGCTTCCTGTTTTTTCTTTCTCTCTTATTCATAAATATATTTTAGGATTGCCACATCTAACCTGTGAAAAGCCAGACAGCAACTTATTGGCAGCAGACTTACATTTTCTGCATCTCTTTGCTGCCATCTTAGTCAAGAATTGGTAGCCGAAGGTGATTTTGACATGTTACCTACACACAATGCTGCAACACAATGCATTGTAGAAAATACAAAATGTCCTTCAGTTTTAGGCAGTGGTGAAATCCAAATTTTTTTACTACCAGTTCTGTGGGTGTGGCTTGGTGGGCGTGGTGTGGCTTGGTGGGCGTGGCTTGGTGGGCGTGGCAGGGGAAGGATACTACAAAATCTCCACCCCCACCCTGCTCCAGGGGAAGGATACTGCAAAATCCCCATTCACTCCCCACTCCTGGAAAAGAATGTTGCAAAATCTCCATTCCCACCCCACTCTGGGGCCAGCCAGAGTACTTTTCTAAACTACTCAAAATTTCCGCTACCGGTTCTCCAGAACCTGTCAGAACCTGCTGTATTTCACCCCTGGTTTTAGAGTGTGTTATATCCATTTTTTTTATTAGTTGATCCTTCTTTGTCCTTTGTGGCTTCCAACTTGGTACTATCAACTAGATCAGCCCATTCACTACATTTATTTACAGGTGTTGTTTTTCTGAAGAAATTCAAATTGATATCCTACAATTAAGTCTTTTACTGTTTTTAAGAGGGACAACTTGGCTTCAGCTTTTTTGTTTATGAAAATTTAGGAATGTTTGGCAGCAAATAAACATTATTAAAGACATGTTAATCGGCTGTAGCAAGAATATATGATGAGGTGATTCATGTCAATAATAAACATCAGTGCTTTATTTGGTTATCTGGTAGTTTATACATTGGGTCAATATTCTAAAGCTGATTATATACATACAGCTTAAATAACCCTTGTAACCGCACAGAAGCCTTATATACATTTGGCATATTTAAGTTTATTCTAAAAGTCAGCTCACCTGAAGATAGCTGGGAAAGTTATGTAAACATGTTTAAAAATTACATTATTCTTTACATAAAAGTTAGGCTCTTTTAAAGAATGAGATCGAAAATGGAGAAGCTTTTACGATTCTATACACAAGCAAACTGGGGCATAAGAACAATGCTTTCCATGCAAGAGTTGACATTGGATTGGAAGCTTTGGGCCTGAGGCTTATAATATTGAAAATGATTTCTCTGAATACCAGAGGATAATAAGACCTCCCTTTGCAACTGCCTGAGAAGAAAAGCTACATGAATATCTATGACAAGGGAGCAGCGTCAAAAAAAATATGGGCATCTGTCTGTGTTGCCCCAATGGGAAAAGGGAAGGAGGGCTGTAAGGAAACAGGAAGAAAACAAAAACGGAAGATTCATCCTGTCAGATAGCATTTCTTGGTGGGGAACTGATCAATGGGATTTGTTTAACATATTGAATAAGGAGTGACTGAAGAGAACAGTGGCAGCTGTTCCTAGATATACACAGATGACTCAAATTGCACTTCACTTCAGCTGTTTGATCCTTGAAGTGTTTAAATTAAAACCTTTTCTGGTCTTTGATTTGACCAAAAAATTAATGAGCAGTTGGGCTTCTATTTCCCTATAAGAGGTATGCCAATAGCTCCAATCATTCATTACCATTGAATGAATGACTTTCAATATTAGCATTGCATTAATATGCCTGGATTCTGAACATGGTGAGCTGCATTTTCCTTGCCAACAACATTACCTGGTCAAGTTCTCTTTAGATTTGTTGAAAGATATTTTTCAGAATTCCTAAAATTGCATAGGCATCAACCTATCCTAGATGGGAATGGTAACTTAAAACTTGCAGATGGCCATAACATAATAAAAAGTTTTCTATATAAATTGTATATGTAACCTGTTTTAAAAAATCCCCAGAAAAGCTATTGATTGATTGATTGATTGATTGATTGATTGGTTCAATTTATATGCTGCCCTTCTCCGGAGACTCAGGGTGGCTTACAATGCATTAAGCAATAACCTTCCTACTATTGTATATACCTGCTTAGTAGGGCTTTCGCTCCCGCCCCCAAGCAGTGTTCTTTTTTATACAAAGTCAGCTTACTGCCCCCACAATCCAGGTCCTCATTTTACCTACCTCGAAAGGATGGAAGGCTGAGTCAACCTTGAACCTGATGAGATTCGAACTTGCAGTAATTGCAGGCAGCTGGTGTCACTTAACACCACTTTAATCTGCTGTGCCACCAAGGCTCTTGGTGCATGTTTCACTATTTTAATCTGAACTTTATGGTCACCACCAAGTTGCCCCCCTTCCCTTTACTCCTAGTCACAGTGTGGGAAATATTTGCCAACTGTGCTTTTTATTATTGCTGCATTACTCCAAATAAGGAATCCTAAGAAATGGGAGCCAAGAAGCAACACAAGAATTTGTATTTCACAGGTTGACTGAAATGCTGCAAGAGGGTAAAGCAAATTGTAAAATTATGTAATTGTATATTAACAGTACTTGGTGATTTGAGATGTTGCATCCTACTCCAAACTCTATATAATGCCAGCATCAAATCAGCAAAATCAGAAAGCAATTTGTGTTCAATCCTTATTATCTATATCATGCTTTTTCTGTAGGCAGAGAAGATGAGGTGCAGCTCTTGATGCCCTCCAACATTATGCTTCTTCAATTCATATTCTCAACTACCACTTACAATCTCTGTTCTTGAAGTTTATCTAAAGGCCATGTTGATATGACTGCACCAATTGCTTCAATAGTAATGAAGGCAGGAGGGCTGACACTATCTGGAAAGAATTTACAATTATATTTGGAATGGAAAGAAGGCTGTTCAGGGACTCTTAATGGCATCTAATTGGCCAACGTGGAGATATTGGGCATTCACCAAATATGGTGTCACCCTGAGCCTACATCAAGAGGGAAAAAAGCATGACATAATTTTGAAGGATTGTAGTATAGGCTATTCATTCTGACAACTTTACTGCTCAGTAAATGCATGCTGTAAAAAATGTGCATTGTTATTATGATATTGTCCTTGACTGCACTGCTATGGTCTACTTCTGCGGTACTCTAACGGAGTGAATTAAGGTGCTTAGGGAAGAATGAGAAGCAATGCAAATAAGAGAGCTGTTGATCCTTTATCTGGTACTTAGCTTTGGAGGATTGCTTCATAGCTTTCTGCCTGAACAAAGACCACAAGAAAAGAAAACCTTTGATTAATTCTTTATATGTGTTTTGGAAGATTTATTTTTTTTTTCAATTCTGTACTAAGTTAACAAGATACTACAACTTGTTTGCCTATCATATTTAAATGAAGGAAATGATAGAGCAAAGCTTTTCATAAATAAAACAAGTAAATGATACAGTTCTCTCTTTTATCCTTGGTATATGCACAATACGTATACCATAGCAATTTAAAAGTTTCTGCACTGCTCCTATATGCTATTTTACACCTTTATATTATAATCAAAACCCAGGTTTTTTTATAATTAAGGAATGCAATAATATAATTTTGGTAAGGGAAAGAAAAATAAGAAACAGCCTCTGTTAAATCAGCATTAAGATCTCTGAGCAGGGGTGAAATGCTACCGTTTGGGCAAACTGGTAGCAGCACCAATGGGTGGTTCGGAGAATCGGTAGCGGTGGCAGCGTGAGGCTCCACCTACCTGCCCGGATGTCATTACTTCCTGGTTTTAACCAGGAAGTAACCTGTTTTTTACCCTCTGTGCATGCACAGAAGGCTTTGCTCATGCACGGAGTCCAAAATCGTACATGGCCCACACACATGGCATGCACACTTCTGAACTGCTAGGGAAGGTACTGTAAGTAGATTTCACCCCTGTCTCTGAGTTACCATCCAGATCTGTTGTAATATTAAATCTTTTGTCCTATTTATTTAACTTAACAAGTCGTACAGCAAAATGGAGAAAGGGGGGGGGGGACCAGAAAGAGAAGTACACAAAAAGCAATCAACTTAACAAAAAGTAAAATAATCTACTGCCCACACCCTGCAAAAAGGAGTGGCCAATATACATATTTTATTCTCCAAATGTTAAGCCAGTTTCTAAATCAACCTTAAAAATCGTTTTCTAATATTACAAAATATAAAATCTAACTTCACAGATGGATCTAACAATGAGACGACATTCATTGGGTTGACTTGTTATTATCAAGTGAACTCTCGAATTTCCTAATCTAATATATACACTACATTTTAATTGTCTTTCAGCTTTTTCACTTTGCTGAATTATATGTTGCTACTCCTACAATAAATAGAGTGTATATAATACATCATCAGAATGCATATTTTATGGAAAATTGCCCACACAAATGCATACGTCAGTGAGAAAAATGTACAAAATAAGAGAAAATATGTATAAAAATGTATGTCAGCTCTGATGCACAAAAATGTCTAGGCAAGCATTCCCATACAGATTTACTTGGTGTAAAAAAAAATTAAAATGCAAATTGTTATAGAAATAGGTGGAATAAACTCATGCTTGGGAAAAAAAAAGTCAGTGTTACAAAAAGCAACCCAGGCAGGTTTCTGCATCCTTAGTCTGAACCTATTGTTATTGTAATTTCCTGTCTAATTCGTTTCCAATATTCTGAACTGAGAAGTCACCTTCACTCTCTTTGCATTTTCAACTCACGCACTTTAAAATAGGAACACTTCATGTTTGTTAGATTTCAATATAATGAGTATATAACCGTGAGTAAAAAGAATGCATCACCTTACCTGTCATATTGCAGTATACAAGAAATGGCCCTAGGGGACCACTCCCATCTGAATCAATGTAGTAAAAGGCTGAAATGTTCCCTCTGTGCTTATAAGCTTCACATGATTGTTCATATATAGCTGCAAAAGAATATCTTCCATTACAAATGTAAGAGCATCATTCTGAACTTTACTTGAATGAATGAGCAATTGGGAAGACAGAGCTGAAATCTTCAACAGACCTTCAACGCTCAAGCAAATAAGGAGAAAATAATGCAATAAGAGTTGCCTCAACATTTGGCATCAGTAAACAACATTTATACCTATCAAAAGAAAAATAGCTGGGAAGGTGTTTCTCTTTACTTTCTAAGCAGCGTTCAGATGACAAAAGCCTTGGTGGAGCAGCGGACTAAAGTGCTGTTAAAGTAGCACTTAGCTGCCAGCTGCCTGCAATTACTGTGAGTTCAAATATCACCAGGCTCAAGGTTGACTCAGCCTTCCATCCTTCCGAGGTAGGTAAAATGAGGACCCAGATTGTGGGGGCCATAAGCTGACTTTGAATAAAAAAGGACACCACTTGGGGGGGCCAAAAGACCTACTAAGCAGGTATATACAAAAGTATGAAGGCTTTTGCTTAAAGCATTGTAAGCCACCCTGAGTCTCTGGAGAAGGGCGGCATATAAATCGAAGCAAGCAAGCAAGCAAGCAAGCAAGCAAACAAGCAAGCAAGCAAGCAAGCAAGCAAGCAAGCAAGCAAGCAAGCAAGCAAGCAATAAATAAATAAATAAATAAATAAATAAATAAATAAATAAATAAATAAATAAATAAATAAATAAATAAATAAATAAATAAATAGTAGGAGTTAGTGGCTGACAACTCAGTCAGAGAAAGCCGAATCAAAGATGCAATTATGAAGAAAAAACTGACATGGAGAGCTAACATTGTAAGTTACCTATTGATCTGTCCCCCCCCTTCAGAGACCCACAAAAACACAGCCAGCCGAGGGTTAAGAATCACTTGGCACACTCCGCAGTTCTTATCTCAACCTTGGCAGCGATATGCACACCGTCTGCCAAGGACTTTATTGGTTTACACAAACAAGAAAATCACCTATGTAGCTTTGCCGTTCATCCAGTTTCCAAGACTACGAGGTTGCTCCGTTTGTTTAGCTTTGTTCGTCACGAACTTCATGACCCACCGTACTGTTTTATATAGATATGTTTCTGGGTGTGGTCCAGTGAGTCATTGATCCTGTGACTCCAATCCAATGACTCAGGATTTCCTCATACGCCGCAGCTGCAGTACCCTTTTCTCTCGCCTTCTTTGGCGTGCGTCCAGGAATGACGTCTCTCCCTCACTCTCATCTGAGACACCTGTTTCCCCACTACTTGGCTCTCTTTCAGCTGGCACCTGAGCCGGTGCCAGAGGGGGAGGGCTGGGAGGTCTGGCTGGCTCCTCTTCCTCCTGCTCAGAGCTGCCTTCCTCCAAAGGGATAGGCTCAGAGGACGGGGCCACAACACCTATATTGTAAAGACTTAAAGATAAAGGTTCCCCTTGTGATAGTTGCTCCCAACTTTAGGGGGTGGTGCTCTTCTCCATTTCAAAGCCAAAGAGCCAGCGCTGTCCAAAGATGTCTCCATGGTCATGTGGCTGGCATGACTCAATGCCAAAGGCCCATGGAATGCTATTACCTTCCCACCTAAGGTGGTCCCTATTTTTTTATTTCCATTTTTTTTTACATGCTTTCAAACTGCTAGATTGGCAGAAGGGTAAAAACTTATCCATATATGGATATATGTTAAATATTATTAATGATCTGACCTTTAATAGGGTAGGACTGACAGAAATTACTGTATGTTCAAGCCATACCCACAACTAGTTACTTCCTATGAAGTTCCTTTTCATTCCTATGAATGAAAAGAGCTTTTTAAAGAATGTTTGGTGAAGAGAGAAACAAAGAAACCAGGATTTTCTTGATAGCAGGGGCCATTGGGAAGGGACATTCACATTGGGAAGGGAATAACCTAGAAGGCTTCAGAAATTCTAAAGTAGAGTCCTTTAAATTATGTTTTCAATTCTATGCATTCATTCAATGATAGTTTTGTCAATATCAGGGCTATGCATTGCCTAGATCAGTGCACACATCTTAAAGTTTCTATGGTTGAGAAATATTTGTATCAAAGTATTGGGGGTGGGCAGGAAGTGCTCCTAAAACTGAGGTTCTGACTTGCATCTAAATAGCAAGAACACCATGCCCAGGGCCGGGTAGTAGGAAGAAGTCCCCAGAATACTTCACTGAACAAATTGCAGGCAAACACACCACTGCTTATATCTCCTCACATCTCCTCCTCCTCAAAATGCTTTGTCTTGTTCAGATGAGAAGCTGCCTTTTGTTTTCCAGGAAAAGCATGAGTTCCACACTTAAACACCTTAGATTGCCTTCTAAGGCCATGTCTACAAGATCAAGACATGTCCACAGAAAAAGTAAATACAATTCAGAAAGCAGGCTGTGTGGATGAGCTGCTTGCAGTATAATATTACAGGTAGTCCTTGGGTTATGACCATTTGTTCAAAGTTCTTACAGTGCTGAATAAGACAAACTTATGATACCTTTGTGGAATTTTTGGTAGTATCCACACCATCATGTGATAGCAATTTCTGATGTTCTCTGCCAGCTTCCCACAAAAAAAAAAAAAAAAAAAAAAAATCAGTGGAAAAGCTAGCAAAAAATCATGATCAAGTGAGGTTCTTGCAGCATCCTCATGTAATGATGGCAATTGATACTGCCAGAGTTGTCATTGCTAAGTACTGCATTTTACAACTGTAAACTGTGATGACTCTCCTGGACACTTCCTCAGATATCTCTCCAGATGTCAGCTTGGAGGAGGATGAACCAGTTCCAGGAACATCTGGAGGGAGTTGGTCAATGGCTCCAAGCAGTCATCTGAGAGGGATTTGGCTGATGCACAGCTCCAGCAGGACAGCCCTCTGAAACTTCAGATAGGGAAAGCATGCAGCTGCAGCCAGTCAGTGATGTGGAACAGGAATTGTCTTCTGCTCCTAATCAAAGAACACGTAGGACAGAGAAAAGGCAGGAGCACAGAAGGTCAGCCAGGTTACTCCTCGCCCTTATTGATGGGCTGCACGAGAAGCTGGCTATTTAGCACAGCACACAGATAGAAGTGATGCTGGGAACAATGTGTTCATTATCTAGCTGTGTCATTGTGATTCTTGCCTTGCTTTGGATTGACACTATGCCTTGACTTGGATTGTGCCTTGTGAACTCTGAATTTTTCTTGCCTTGTGAACTGTGTACAAGAACTCTTGTATTATGGATTTAATTTTGCCCGGTGGGTTTATTTTGATTGAGAAACTTTCAAGTGCCCTGTGGACTCATTGGCCATTGCTTTGTGGACTAGCATTGGTCTGCTTGTGGCTGGATTTAATTGTGACAATTCTGGATTTTTGGTGAAGGGAATTGTGGGGGAATACTAATAAACCCACTAAATGTGTCTCTCTCTGTGTAAGCAGGACAGCACGGTGACAGAGTTCCCATTCCCACTTGTAATGTGAGGACTCTTGTGAAAGCTTGATATTTATAGGATTGAATGCTGGCAATCTTGCAAGTATAATATTCAGCTTTGAAAGGGAAACCAGGAAAGTGCTACATAGATAATGCTGATGATTGCATAAAATAGAACAGCACTATGCATTTTTAAAAAAACTGAAAAAATTCATTCAATAAACAAATACTACTGTGGTCTGAAATTCAATGTTTAAATTATTATTAAGTAGATTAAGACTTACAATAATGACATGTAGCCCCCGTGTAGCCTGTGTTTGCACAATTGCAATAAAAACTGTTCCAGGACTGTGAGCATTCACCACCATGTTCACAATAATTGGGCAGGCATCTACACAGTCAAAATAAATATAACAATATTTTAGAATAGCATTCAGGTACAGTATAGACTTTATTGCACCTATTTATTTGTAACATGAGTTGCGAGTAATCATTTCACCAATATATTAAGGAAATGAGAAAATATATAAAAATAAGTGAAAAGGATTCAATATGAATTCAGGTGTTTGTGAACTGAGTGCAAACTCACATACTGGTCATTGACATCAGCACTCTGGAATATTGTACTCTTATAATAATATATGACATTAATAATGTGGGTTTTTTTAGCAAATGTTATCTTAATTTATACCTTAATCAAAACAGCCATCATCTTTTATCCTACCCAATAAAAAGATAGAGATTTCTTCAAGTTGAGCTCAACTCCCAGAGATTTAATGAGCACCTATACATAATTTTCTTAGCAGTAACATTGAAGGGGTTTCCTACTGCTACCTTCTGAGATTTTTATTTTAACTTGATAGTTTAGCCTACCGACATACATTTCTTGGTGTCTTAGATGTGATCCATATTAGCTGTCTAAAATATGTCAAATACATACTCGGGTTGAAAAATGACCAATTTTTATTGGAAGCATAAGAAATAAATAATTGAAATATTATCATTTTAAAAAGTCTGAAATTCTATTTTATAATCCTCTTATCTGCTAGACACTTAGAATTAGTGGACATAAAATAAAATAAATTATATAATGCATGGAAAGCCATTAATTTTATCTGAACCAATTTTTCCAGAGATGCTGGTTAAAATAACCAGATAAGCTCTCTTCTGGCATTCAGATGCTAGAATGTGTTAAGAGAATGGGGTATTAATGTATCCAATTTATGTCTGTCTTCATCTATCCATCTATCTATCTATCTATCTATCTATCTATCTATCTATCTATCTATCTATCCATCCATCCATCCATCCATCCATCCATCATCTGTCATCTGTCTGTCCATTCATCAGTCTGTTTGTCTGTCTGTCTGTCTGTCTGTCTGTCTGTCTATCTATCTATCTATCTATCTATCTATCTATCTATCTATCTATCTATCTATCATCTATCTATCTATCTATCTATCTATCTATCTATCTATCTATCTATCTATCTATCTATCTATCCTTTAACAGTCTGTGTTTGGTTGTCTGAACTCACATTACCCCATGGAACTGAATGCCTGATTGCACAGATTTAAAATATCATAAATTAAAAATAAATATTTAGTAATATATGGCTCTGTTGGCTGTGCAAATGAAGAAAGAAGAACATGAGTACGACAGTCAAGTTTTCCCCCCAAAAAAGGAAGTAAAAGAAAAAAAATCCTGAACTTTTAATCAAAGGAAGAAATGTCTATTATCCTGCTACTGGATTACAGACACTGATTAGTTTCATAATATGGACCTTTCTGGGATGACATGAAATGTATTTGGTTTAAAAGAGCAAAATTGTCATGGCAATACATTGTTGAGGCCAGCTATTCTATTATAAGTTGATGACTATTTAGTAGACCCTATAATAAATAAGGTGAGAGCTATGGATAGATTTTTTTTCTGATATTATTTTTATTCAGTTTAATAATATTTCAGTTTAGAGAGCCATTGAATGTATTCTTTAGTTTATTTTAGAAAAAAGATCTAATGGATTAAAGTAAAGCAGAAAGTTATACTTTTTTTCTTTTTTAAAGAACAATCCATCAATTACTGATTCCTCACTGAAAACTTATACAAATGAGTTTTGGACTAGAGATACATCTGGGAGTCCCTGAGGTGGCCAGAACCACAAAATGGCTGCCACAGAGGATCGGTCTCTTCCTAAAATGGCCACAATAATGGGCCTCACTGATCAGAAAGCCTCCATTTACTCAAGAAAACCTCTAGATGCTGCATACCATTGCCGCAAGCAAATAGAATGCTGATCTTACAAAGATGAGATCCATGTATTTTCAACACTGGTCTTGTTTTGTCCAGTCAAATAAAATTAATGGTCTGTTAGCTTCTGACTAGAGAGATTGTTTTTTTCTATTACACGACTTTAAACCACCTGCCTTTAAACAATATTTAAAGCCCTATAGTGGGCAGAAAAGGAAGGAAAATAGAAAATTTATTCACTGGTCCCCAGTATGGTGCCTGTATTTGCAAATTCAAATTCACTCTGCAATCATGTTAAAATATTAATATTAATACAAGCCAATGGAACAATCTGCTTTGAAGAGTCAGGATGGAAGGAAAGGTTATTAGACAGAAAAGGACTATGCTATTTCAAATGCTTTTCTTTAAAAACTCATCTCCTGGTGAGATGAAATTAGGAAATAATTGTTGATCCTTTATAAACTGTTGTAGATTAACAATTAAATTAACCTGCTGAGTTGGGGAAAGAAACTTTCCAGAGTTTGTGTTTGTGAATGCTTTGTGGTTGTCTCCAGGCAAAAACATCATAGGTTATTTGAGACATGGGATAACACTGGGGTGGTCTCTCCCTCAGCACTGGCTGAGGAATTCTCAGAGTTGAAGTCCACAAGTCATAAAGTTGCCAAGGTTGGAGACCCCGAATGTAGAGCACTGATTGCATTTACATCTGTGAAATAGATGCTTTGCAACATGTGGAAGTAGGACCAAAGATGGGAAAGAGATGCTCCATTGTGTAATTTTTCCACATTCGTGTACATCTCAGCCATTCTGGGATATAGGCAGAGGCACACAGGCACAACTGACAAAACAGCTGTGCAAAGACATAGTTTTTGCAGCCTTTATATCCTTATCATATTCAAAGCAAAGGACATTTGAAGTCCTAAAGCATTGAGGAAATTGTTTACAAAAATCTTCTGATGTAGGATAAAGAAGGTTAATGGAAAGTAAGACTTATCCCTAAATAAGATGTAGTTATAGCCTATATAGGAAAAAAAGATCAAAGACTTTTTGTATTTTTGTAAGAAGTAGGATCATTCTAATAATTCTTCAGAGGGCAGACATGTTCATGGTTACCATAGATCAGAAAGAAAAAATAAGCACTGAGAGTTTTGTAGACGTAATCAAAAACACTATGGAAAATATTTTAAAAATCTCTAGGTCTGAAAGACATAAAAGAAAAAAAAAGTCAAGAATGTAATGAATAATATCTTGTTACAACAGCAAACAGGTACTGTATTTTTGTTTTGTTCCTTTTTTCTGATATTATTTTAAAAGCAATAAAAATAAATAAAATACAAATTTAATGAACTAATGTTTCCAATACTTTTTTTTAATATAGCGAGACCCTATTGAAAAAAAAAAACTACAATTGTAGCAAAATATACAGAGATTTCAGTCCATTACACTGAATATTACAGACCACAATTTTGTTTGAAATATAATCTATATTATATCTATATTGCATTATATCTATATCTATAAAAGAATGAGTCTGATTGGTTTTTCAATACTGAGGTATGGATTGGCAAGCTTTTATAAGACAGTAGGTGAGCTGATTGTCATACAACCAATAGGCTACCATGCCTTATAATTGTCTGGACAGCTGCTGCGGTCTAGGGCTCTCTAAGGTAGTCATGAACTGATGTTAGTTTCCTAATATGTTAGAAAATGGATCTTATTTCAAATCCATCATAACCAGTCAAAATCTGTGGAATAGGTTGATCCTGAACTAATATTCCTTAGTTTGTTCAAATTTGATGCCCCCATTTCTCTGTGTTTCCTCCTACCTTCATAGTGCTTCTTCTGATCAGTTATTAATGGCCACAGAGCAGTGTCTGCTGAGTCTCATTTGCATCTTTCAGAATCATGGTGGTAACTGGGCACTCTCTGAAATTTATTCTGAACAAGTCCTTTTGCACAACAGCCTTTCTACTATTCATTAAAACAGCTTCTGAATGAGTCTCAAGAGATGTTGTGGCTACTGTTAAGAGTCACATTAACTTTAAAGAAGACACAACTTTTTTCAGGCGCACATGAAAGCATTGCATTCCCTAATGAATGTCAGAATGTTATTGACCCATTGTAGCCATAATGAGAAACAGCATTTTCTATACTATGTTATTTCAATAGATCCTCACCTTCATCCTAACAATAACTCCATACTCCGAAATATTTTGTTATTAATTCATATTGCCATATGAATACTTCTTAAGGGAGGCAAAACAACAAACAATGTAGCTCTGGAGAATATGTTCTGTTACAAATATCTATATTTCTATTTGCATAGAGTGCTTTTGATTATGCTGTTCTTTTTCAAGGGCTAAAAGACAGTGTGTAAAATTTTGTGTCATACAATTTTCATGTACCAAGAAGCAGTTTGTAAAAAGAAACAACACAAATTGTTAGACATACAATTCTAGTCTATAGAAAAATGTGGATTACATGAAAAATTCTTTTGAGGAAAAAAATCCTTTAGATCCTAAATCTGCTAAATTTAATATGGACAATGTTTTACTATTGTTGTTATATAAGAATATATATAGAATTATTTTGTTTATGCCTTAGAAAAGGAAGACAACAGATCTGCTTATTGGATTTGGCAAATGTGTGAAACAATGCAGAATTTTAATATTTATTATAATATTTTCATCTGACTGTCCCTGAATAAATTGTGTGATCTGATAAAACATTAAATAGATATAGTTAACCTATACACATCAAACCAAGCAAATTATAGCAAGTGCATTTATTATCTATGACTCAGATACATTTTCACAAGGCATTTTATTGCCAATGTGGCCTTAAAATAATGTTGAGGATAGTTTGCTAAATGCCACCAAGCCACAGAAAACATCCATAAATATAGATCGAGAAACTTTGAATTGCAGGGCAATTGAAATTCTAGGACACAAGTAGTAACAGTATTGGTAAAAAAAGAAAAGAAATTTGCCATCCCTTCTTCAAATAACTAAAAGATTAGGGAAAAACAGTTGGCATTTTGTCTTTATATATCTCCAATTTACATAAGGACCAGAAAGAAAAGCATTGGTTAAAAAAATTAAAGGTTTTAATCTCAGCAGCAAACAAAAATCAATTTTTTTCACTGAAATATAAACTCTTACCTATCTATGATGCCACACAAATCTATCTGAAGATCACTGAAATGTCCAATTGAATTTCGTTGAACTGAAATTAAATCTATAGGTTTGCCATCAATAGAAATTTGTTTCATACATCCAAGGAAGCTGCTGTAGGGGTTCTTACATTCTGAGTTGTTGACATTAATTGGGCATCCTGGAAGTTAAAATATGAAAGTGATTAATTGGGGAAAATAATTAAATTTACAATGTAATGTCCTACTGATAGATTTACCATGTACTGGTAAGTATAATCCAAGATTCCAACTTAATTCATACATAATTCTATAATTCTATAATACAATAAACAATGACTTGAAAAAATGCAGTTCTTTTATGTGATTTATACAAAGTTCTAAGAAATACCTGATTAGATTTTCCCATAGATGAAAGCTACAATGAATACATTTATTTTTAAAATAATTAAAATTATTATAAAAAAATAGGAAGGATGCTCCTTATTTTTAAGATTAGCACACTGTCAATCTATCAACAAGAGTAAAAATGGAAATAAGCAGAGAGGAATGTAATATTACCACGATGCTAGCAGAAAAGAAAATACATCAATGACATCATAAAGAGAAGGATATGCAAATTTGTAAGTTTCATATTCTCAGTAATTCCCCTTCCAGTGACAAAAGTCCTTTGAATAGTCATCAGTTTGAAATATGAATGCCAACAGGCTATGGAACATGACAAATGACACCATTTCCATTAGTGACTTGTTTTTCTAGCGTGACAGTGGTGCCTTACGATTAATGCACCCAAACCCTTCATTGATATTAATCCAAATATCAATGGAGTCTTCTAAGTCTTATTAGTCCTCCTTGGCTAATAATATTCAATAACTTTAACACAGTTCATAATGAAGCCTGTTTATATCTTAAAGTTAAATTATGAGAAGCAATAGTAACAATTGTATTAAACCCCCTTTGCTTTATCCAGACAGTCTGCTATAACTCTGGGAGCTGAACTTTTGTTTGAAGAAATGTTATATAAAAATTAGGAATAGGAAAATGTTCTTTTAAATTATATAGTTGGCATTCATATCAGTGGTGGGATTCAAATTTTTTTTACTTCTGGTTCTGTGGGAGTGACTTGGTGGGCAAGGCAGGGGAAGGATACTGTAAAATCTCCATTCCCTCCCCACTCCAGGGGAAGATTACTGCAACATCCCCATTTCTTCCCAATCAGCTGGCAGAGAATAGATGGGGAGGGGACAGTCAGAGGTGGCATTTACTGGTTTTCCGAACTACTCAAAATTTCTGCTACCAGTTCTCCAGAACTGGTCAGAACCTGCTGAATACCACCTCTCATTCATATGACCTATGTATGCATATTTTCTGCACAAAATGGCTTTGCCATTAGTTAAACATGTATAGTACTGAAACCATCGATTTAATATGATATTACAATGCTATAATTCTGTAGTGCTATACTATATATAATTGCTCAAATGTTCAAAATTATCCAGTGAGCAAATTTAGGTTCCAGCTATGCCTATAAAGATTGTCAACAAAACATACACAGAACGTATGTTTAAATTAGCTTGAGGACTAAGTCAAGTTAGGGCAAAAGACACACGTAGAGATATGAAAGAAGTTTAAGTTCTTTCTTTCTTAGATCTCTCTCTTAAATCACTCTTCATTCCCCCAATAAATACCCAAAAGGAGAAACAGAAAAATAATAAAAGAAAATAATTGAGAACAAATGAATCTTGAGAACACGTGTTAACACACATACACATACACTGAATGAAATCTGCTTTTTTTTTTCATTTCTGAGCTGAATGTACTCCTCTGTCTTCAGGGCGAAAAAAACAAGTGTGATGAGGCATCATTGTGTATATGTATCTTTTATCAATGAAAATGGGGCTTAATTTCAGATATTCCCAAACATTTGTAGTATAAGGAGGGACAACTTCCTTGTTCAACTCTCCTGCAGTTTTAAATTCTGTTTTAGAATGTTGAAAGTCCTTTTAGAGATTACTATTGTTGTACATGTATATTTGTGGTATACAGTTTTGCCAATATTGTAATTTTTAGGGGAATAGTACATTAATTTTATGTGCATTTAGCCTGATGGCTTTGATAATTTTACAATGATACTTTAGTTAATATCATATTCAAGGAAAGACAGTGAGCAAGATTTAATATTAGTTTTTACAGCAATATATTAAGAAATTGCTTTACATGGTAAAATCAGATGAATCTTCTTTAAAAAAAAACCAAAAACATGAAGAATCTGTATATCTCATCAAAGTCAACTATGAAAATAGAGTAATTTTCTTAGTTCATTGCTAAACCCACTAGTTGTTAAAGATATGAAGCGGAGATGTTCAACTGAAATCTATAATAAATATTACTAATAATATTGTGCTCCCATATGAAACCAAATTTCAGTCATGGCTTTTCAAAACTCAGATTTCTATGCTTTAACAAGAAAATAAAATGTATCTCACCTCCAAAATAATAGGTGTCTCCTGAAAATATATGCATAGGTACTAACATATGAGATGTTGACATTGCCTCATTATCTACCATTAAGGTTACACGATTCTTTTTAGTTGACAAATATATAGAATGCCACTGCCCATTATGTAATCCAGCACCTAAAAGGAAAAAAATGTCAAGAAACGTTGAGATCAAAAGAAATTACTAATATAATATCTGATAAGCACTTCATAATCTTTAGTACTTCTGAAAAAATGAAAATGACACTTTAATTTCAGCTTCTGTGAATTGCCGTATATTTGCTTTCCTTCTCTCTTTACTGACTTCCTGCCCTTATAATACCAAGGGATAGACTATAGTATTTAAATGCAAGATTCCCAATTATCACAAGTAGATATTTCTAATACATTGGTGTAATTTGTAATGTCTTTTACCATGATCTCCAGTCAAATGCCTATTCAGGTTTGTGTGTGTGATAAAATTAGAGTTGTATTGAGCCCAAAATTTATGTCATTAAGCGAGACATTTGTTAAGTGAGTTTTGCCCCATTTTACAACCTCTCTTGCCAAAGTTGTTAAGTGAATCGCTGCAGGTGTTAAATTAGTAACACAGTTGTTCAGTGAATTTGGCTTCCCCATTGACTTTGCTCATCAGAAGGTCGAAAAAAGTGATCATATGACACTCTAACCATCATAAATTGAGTCAGTTGCCAAGCATCCAAATTTTGATGATGTGACTGGGAATGTTGCAATAGTTGTGTGAAAAACACTCATAATCACCTTTTTCAGTGCTGTTGTAACTTTGAACAGTCACTGAACAAGGTTTGATGGAGTAATTTGATGGTGACTCAGTTGAATCATGGCTCGAAGCCAGCTCACAAAGTGATGTAATAGTCTGGATAATACCAACCCTAGCAGTAAACGTATCCTAATTTCTTATTCCAAAACTTCCATCTTTCTAAACAGATGCTGAACAACTAGCAAAAGAAATTGCATTGGGAGCATTATATAAAGACCATACTACAATAGGAAGTCTTGGTTTATTGTCAGTTAATCATTCTAAATTAATATGTGCCATTGTTCTCTGTTTTATGTGGGAAACAAAAAAAAAATCTTTATATATCTCTGGTAATGAAGTCTCAGAGCTGTGCTCAAAGTAATATGCTCCAATTTAATTATCACATATTGTCTGTATGAAAGCCAGGTCATAAGTCTGCCTGTAGGGGAAGAAACCTGTCCAACCATTCATAATTTAATTACTCAATCTCTACTTGCAGACTTGATTTGCTCCAATGGCTACAATAAACACTTCGAACTTACAAGCAAGAGAAAAAAAGTTCACAGTGTGCTGTTGTTAGATAACTTTCTGCTGAGGAAGCAAGGACCTTTTTTTTAAAAAAAAAGAGACATGGTATTTTATAGCTGCATAAGCAAATGAAAACTTTCATTTATAACTCCTCAGGAATTTTGTCTTAGTCGCATTGTACAGTGAGATAAATTCTATTCTAACATAGTTTTTGACTTTTCTTTGTGCAAAGTGTCAGGTTGTGGACAAATATTTTACAGAGAGTTTGATTTGTGCCTGCATTTAGTAGTCTGTCAGAAACGCATGTCAGGAAGTCAGTTAGACATTACAGGGCATGGCAGAAACTACTTAAAACAGGCAGTGAACTACGATTGTGTCATTAACATGCATGTAATTGGGCTGTGATTTAAACTGCTTTAGGGGAAGCCAGATATATCACAGTAAACGGCACATCAGTGACATTCTTGCTGTAGAATTAACATTTTCTGATGGTGAGCCTAGGAAAGCCACAAATTGACACACTTTCTGCATTATTTAATCTGAGTTAGGGAGTGTTAGCGGACATTGCAATTGATTGTGCTGCTACTAAACCCAATGTCAGAACTTCATTTCTAGGATGAATGCTTTGTATAAATCACCACCATGATACTGAATTGCTACTGGCAATCATTCAATTATCCCAGCTGTTATATTTCAGTTACCTTACCACTCACTCAAAGGGAGAGATGCAAATAAATGCTGCAAGGGGAAAACCTGTTAAACTCCTGTTTTATCAATGCTTCTATAAACCAGATATGTGATAAAGACCACAACATTCAATTTAAAAGCAATATTAGAATAATGCTTAGGGTATTTGCTTTAGGGTTTAAATATTTGGCTCTAAATATATGGCTTGTGAATAATAGAACTACCGGAAATGACCCAGTAAATCCTAGCAAATGCTAAAATAGTTGGAGGGTGTTTTTTTTTTTAATGTATCTGTTGCAATGTATTGGTAATCCAGATTTTTAAAGACCAGGTGATTAACCTTGCTGACATTTCATATACAAGACTGGACTTTTATCTATGACATAAGGTATTTTTATTTTTCCCAGTAGTTCTGGTTATCCACTATTGGGAGCAAAACATTGGATTGTAAAGTCACCTAAACTAACAATGATGCAACTTGTACCATTTAATCTGGAAAGCAAAGCATAACCCAACCCCAAATACAATATTAAGGCACCTCTAAGAATTACTTAGAACTATGCCCAAATTACTGCTACCAATCTTTGCTATCATACAGATTTTGTAATTCATATATTTAGGCATAGAGGTTTAAATTTGTGATAAAAGAAGGGATGTCTACACAGTCTTTACTTTATAAAGTTTTTATTGGGTCCAGAATTCTATCTTCCAGAGAACCAGACAAGCACTTTGTAATAAATATTCTGTATTGGCCAGTAAACTCTCCATGTACTCAGTATCAGTGGTGGGTTTCACATTTTTTACTACCGGTTCTGTGGGTGTGGCTTGATGGGCGTGGCATGGTTTGGTGGGGGTGGCTTGGTGGGGGTGGCAGGGGAAGGATACTGTAAAAAGTCCATTCCCTCCCCAATCCAGGAGAAGGTTACTGCAAATCTCCATTATCAGCTGGGACTTGGAAGGCAAAGAATAGATGGGAGTGGGACGAGTCAGAATTTTTACTACCAGTTCTCCAAACTACTCAAAATTTCTGTTCTCCAGAACTGGTCAGAACCTGCTGCAACCCATCTCTGTTCACTATATCATATATTCATTTATTCAAATTATTTCAGCTGAACAACATATGAAGTTGAGCTCTATAGGAGGCCCTGTAACAAATATTTCCCATGTTAGGCAACTTTGGTGTTCTTCAAACTTTCCAATGTCAGATGTTTAAGGTCAGAGTGCCCGGATTCTCATCTACTGCCATGCCAACTGGGGAATTCTGGTATTTGTATCTCAATTTACATTGGAGAACACTGGTATGGATAAAGCATGTTTTTTCTCACATAAAAGATAAACACACAAAATGCTGTCATCAGAATTCTGCTGCTTAAGTCCAGGCATTTATTTTAGAAATTGCTTCCTTCTGCTTTTTGCTTCACCTGCAGTGATGTCACTCTGTGCCTTTCCAGGTTTGTAGAAGCTCAGTTTAACTTTCCCATCACTTAGATACATAAGTAGGCCACCTGAAGTCTGATATAGTTTATTTGATAGCAACAGTCCTTCGTTGTTCCAGGTGCGGAAATGAAAACTGACTGAAATCTCATCTAGTCCTGCTGTTCCAGGCAATGCTAAATAGCTGTTGGGGTTCAAAAAGGTGACAGGAATAATTGGAGGCTCAGAACAGGAAAAAGATATATTGCCCTGGAAACAAAGGAAACAAGATAAACATTAGGCCAATGCTGAAATGGAGAGGATTATCCAAGATTAGTTTGTCTGTTATTATGGTCAGAAATTACGGATAGCAGTTATATATTGTTCAGCTGCTTCAGGAAAAGTAGCATTTTAAATAGATAATGGGGAGAAATAGGCTCAGACTCAAACTTTCCAAGACCGAGTTGCTGTGGCTTCCGGTGTCCCGATATAGTCAGCTGGTGCCATCGCTGACTATTGGAGCTACTATCTCTGCCCCCCACAGAGAGGGCTCGCAATCAGGGCATCCTCCTGGACGCATAGCTGTCTTTAGAAGAGCATATGACAGCTGTGGACAGGGGGGCTTTTTATCAGATTCGCCTGATTCACCAGTTGCAGCCCTTTCTGGATCGGGACGCCTTGCACACAGTCACTCACACCCTTGTCATCTCCAGGCTGGACTACTGTAATGCTCTCTACATGGGGCTTCCCTTGAAGAGCACTCAGAGGCTCCAGCTGGTCCAGAATGCGGCCACGTGGGTGGTTATGGGCACAACAAGTTGTGCCCATGTGACACCCCTCCTGCGCAAGCTGCACTAGCTCCCAGTGGTCTTCTGGGTGTGATTCAAGGTGTTGGTTACCACCTTCAAAGCGCTCCATGGCATTTGACCTGGGTACCTTCGAGACTGATTTCTGCCACCAGTAGCGTTCCACCGGCCAGTCCGCTCCCACAGAGAGGGTCTCCTCAGGGTGCCATCAACCAAGTAATGTCAGCTGGCGACACCCAGGGGGAGGGCCTTCTCTGTAGGATCCCCTGCCCCTGTAAATACATAAGATCTCCGACCTCCGTGTATTTTGCTGTGCCCTCAAGACCCTGGTGTTCCGCCAGTCTGGGCTATCAATGTAATGATTTTAAATTGGGGGTTTTAAATTTGGGGTTTTATATTTGAGCCGAAATTATTTAATAATTTTAATTATTTTTAAATTCAGGTTTGTCTTTGTGCTTTTAATAGGCTGTACACCGCCCTGAGCCCTTCTGGAGAAGGGCGGTATAGAAATAAAAAAATCATCATCATAATCACCATCATTATTATTATTATTATTATTATTATTATTATTATTACATTCGTTACCAGATCGCAAATGTGAGTGTGCGCATGTACAAGCATAGCAAGCGCACACCTCCTCTGTATGTGCAGAGGGTCAAAAATGGGATGTGATAATGTCTGGGTGAGTGGGTGGAGCCTCCCACCTCTGGGCCTACCGGATCGCGCAAGCTGGATAAATTGAGCTGAATTTCACCACTGGTCTGTACTGATAAAAATACAGAACTAGAAGTATCTAGCCAAGGTTGCTTGTCAATACATGATTAGTTTAGATAACGTGGAGAGCCCTCCCTGTGTATATTAGGTATGTGAAAAGTACAAGGTTGATAACCTATATTCTTTACAAAAACAGAGGACTGAATTTTTGAACTACATGTAGGTACAGAGATAATTGTAGCTATATGTTCAGGTATCATTTTCCCAATATACATCTCTAAGTTTATCCTTTTCTCATTAAATTCTCATTAAACATACTTCCCCCTTCCCAAGCAATTTTATCACCCTTTCCATGTATATATTAATAGCTATACTCCCTTTAATCCAATATATACATTTTTGTATATATCGTATGCTGCAAATTGCATCACAGTTTCAGGAAAAGTGCTGGTTTTGGCATATAACTGTTCTAGTTTGCAGAAAAGTTCAGGAAAGTTTAAGTCATGTTAAAATGAGAACTGGATATATTCTGTTTATCTCCCATTCCTAGAAATTTAAAAGAAGTTTCAAATGATTCTTTATTTTTCAGTTTAAACTTTAAATATGCATAACTAGATTTTCCAATGGCATTTCTTTTCATTCCTTCTCTATTTGTTATTCTTTTTGGTAGTTTATTGACCATGCACATGAACACACCGTTTTACATACATGATGAAAATATATAACTGTGTAACATGGAAACAAGCATTTTTCAATATTTTGACACTTATTACCTATTCCACATTCCCCTCTAAACATTTTGAGGATATGCTTAGGCTCTTGGCCTTAATCTGGTCCTATGTTCACACATTTAACAATTGGAAGTGCAGTTTTAACAAATATATTAAGTGATATTGTCAATTTAAGCCAGTTACAATGAACTGAAATTAATCAAGCCAAAATGTTAAGGTATACAATACATCCTAAAATAACTTCACTTTTAAAAATTAATTGAAATGCATTGTTTCTGATAGAAGAGAATATTTGTAGCTCACTGTTGAAATTATGGGATCTTTGGTGCTTTGGGGTTTTTTTGTTTTTTGTTTTTGCATACATTTTATTATCATCAGTGCTGTATTATTTCCTTTGCCACACAAGCCTCTATAACCTCAGAAAAAATAAACCAAGAACTAAGGGGCCTTCTGAACAATATGAGATGAATAGAGGTAGCTGTTAGAAGGAGACATTAGGCTTGTACCAGAGAGTCTTAATTTAATCACACTAAAGATATTCCTTTTCATTCCCCCATGGCACCTTATTCTGTTATTATATTATGTCAACCAGAAAGATTTTTCATGGGCACAGTTAAATGGAAGGAAGCAGGGAAGAGAAAACTATTTCCAATAGTGTACTTAAATTAACTTTTTAGAATTAAATACATACCAATCTTAGGTTGCAATTTGAGGGGAGAGAGAGAGAGAGAGAGAGAGAGAGAGAGAGAACATATAAATATATTTCTTACCATTATGTTGATCTGAGGTTTATATCTCTTGGCCAAATCAATAATGTTCACACCATTGTAATAAATATTTTCAAAACATCCATGAAAGTTTTTCCATGGTAATATCCCTGATTTTCCAGGCATTGGAATCCCTCCAAAGCTGAGCTTAGAAAGAGAATAAAAATCAATAACAGTATTAAATTATTTTCTGACAATCTGCCTGCAACTATGATGACAAAAACACTAATAGTAGTATAAAAGCACGCCTTTCCATTTTAGACAAATTAGGCATCAATTTACTTATCTATTATTTATTTATTTGAAAGCTCTTTCCAAATTAGCAAATGCATTAACATAAACTGCAGGTTAAAATGCAGACCTTAAGTATAGTTCCATAGATAATAAAACAATGAAAAATTAAATAAACATGTTCTCATTCTTGAAAAGGGGAAGATTTATTCAATAGTAATTTTAAGAGAATAAAATGTATTTCTCATTTCTAACTGAACAATGTCTACTGATAAATATCAATTCAGAACACACACAAACATACACACCATATAAACATACAGTCAGCATACATGCAAATATACTATATATCAACATGTACATAGTGATGACCTAAGTTTTATCAATGTTTTGTACTGTGCAAAGATTCTGTTTTCATGTGGTCATTGTAACTGTCTACCTGAAATTGTACTGTTATGTTTCAGTCCAATAAAACTACCCATATGTGTGTTTCACAAATATGTGTTTTGTTATTTCTATTTATTTTATTTTTTTACTAAAGGTATACATGGCATCCTGTTCTTCATGTTATAATTCATGCTCTGAACCAATGATGAAGAACTTGTGGTCTTCCAGATGTTGCCATACTGTTGCTATAGTACTCTTGGCCATGATACATAATGGCTGTTGGGAGTTATATTTCAGTAATATTTGAAGATTTATAGATTTGCAACTCTTGCACTGTGCTGTACACGCAGATGTTATGGTCATGAACATTCCTGAGCAATGAATAGTTTTATTCTACACAGAAAGCTGCTCAGTCTTTTGAATAATTCACATGAACTCTGCATACTTATCACTATCTTATGCTCAAATACATTTATACTATTTCCCATATGATTCTATAAACCATTACACAGAGATGAGAGATGATAAGATAAAGGATAAATGTCTTTGTGCAATGACAAAGTGATCAATTACCTTCTTCCACTGGTCTAGAGAAAGGATTGGGCAACTTTTTCTGTAGGACACTGGAGTAATATGTTTGTGGCTACTTAGTAGGCTCAATTGAAGCACATAGTAAGTGGTACTTTCTTTTATACTCTCTGATAATTGTCTTCTTAACTTTTAGGCTATTGCAGCAGGAAACAGCCAATATTTTTCTTACTAAATGTTTGAACTGATTTTTTGCAGTAAAGGTTTTGATATTAGGATGAGGATTTTAATAAATAGAGACCTAGATTCAAAGTTTATTTCCCTGGTCACTGCAACTTCACTACAACCTAAAATATATTTTTTTTAAAAAAACCACAGCAAAATATTTCTTGACCAATATTTTGGTCAAGCAAAATATTCCTTCCTTAACTTTTCTCATGCTTTCTATGCTGCTTGAATGATTAACACTACACATTTACTAGCAAATAATGAAGGGATATAAGAGCTGGCTGGTGAAGTTGCATTGTCACCAATTCCAAAAAGGAAAGTAAACTCCTTCAAATTTACTCAGCAGGGAAGAAATTAGCATCCCCAACTGAACACCAATATAAAACTGAATTCCCTGCTAATGTTGTACTTTCTCGTTATCCATGCTTTAAATCCTGCATAGTAATAATTTCTGAACTGTGTTTCATAACAAAATCAAATTTGGTTAATTCTACAGAAAGCAGAGAAGCAGAGAAGTCCCAACTATGCATCTCACAGTATCCTTGAATCGCATAATCTCATTTACAGCACAACCATAATAATTCTAATAAATGAAAGATAATTTTCACACCTCATAATCAAGGTCCAAATAATTGAATTCTCCCTTTGCATGAAAATGGTGAGTGTGTTTATCAACTGTAAAGTTCACTTGATTATTGAAATGTTCAATGAGGACTGAATGCCAATGCTGATCATCCAAAAGGCTACCCAGAGTGATATTAATCTGGGCATCAGCAGAATACATTTTAGCATCACCTTCAAGAGGAGAAAAACAAATTGTTAAGTCTGCTATACTAAACAACAGAGATGGCAAAGATATGACAGTTCAGATTTCTTTTGTTATGTTATTAAAAGAGGGGCAATATGACTGTGTATTTGGTACCTATATTGATGAGTAAGGAAAGCTTCCCATTAGCTAAAACCAAGGTGATGTGATCGCCATTCTGTCCCTCTCTGTGTAGCAGTATCCCATCCCTTTGGCTGGTTTTAAACTTCAGAGAAATTACGTCTTTTAGGGCTGTTGTGGATTTGGGTTTAAATCTGTAAAGCAGGAAACTCCTTCCATCAAAATCTGCTACATCAGATCCTGGAAGTAAAAAACAAAACAAAATAGTTTTCTTATAAAATGGCCAAGGACATAAGAGCATGATAATATATTGCTCACACGATACCTAAAACACGAATGTGAGAAATGTTGTCATGTATAACATGGGGAAACAATGGAGATTTAAGAGGTTATAAAAGGAGGATTCATGTTGTTCTAAGTTACAAAAGTATTACAAGAGCATTTGACAAATCCTGAAATATAAGAGAGAAATAGAACAATTTTCCTTTTTCTACCCTGTTTCCCCTAAAATAAGACATTCCCTGATAATAAGCCTAATCGGTTTTTTGAGCGCAAGCTCTAAAATAAGCCACCACCATCTCCAAAAATAAGCCCTCCCTGAAAATATTTAAAGGCATATGCAGCTGGTCCCTGCCATTTCCTGTAGTTAGGATTAGGGAGACAGAGCTGGAAATCAGCTAAGGCAGCAAGGGGAGCTGCATCTTGCTCCACATGCTTGAAAATAATAAGACCTCCCTGAATATAAGGCCAAACACTTATTTTGGGCTTCGAAAAATATAAGACAGGGTCTTATTTTCAGGGAAACACGGTATATGTGGGGAAACAGGCACAATTTTCATATATAATAGGCATTCTTTCCCCAAAGTTATACATATTTCGCCATTGATAACACACTTTTGTCTCATTATATGTTAGCAGAGGCATCTGTAGCTAATTGTGATGATGCCAAAATAAATGAAACCTGAAATGAAACATCACAGGGAAATCTCTGCCCTTTTAAAAATCTTGCTAATGGTATGAATATGTAAAGGGAGAAGCTTGTGTTGCAACACCACAAAACATGCTTTGCAATTTCATCCCTTCTGCTTATGGCCGTGCATATGAATTTGCCATTTTCATGGATGTGCACTTTCAATAGGATATTAGACATTAACATAACTCAGTATTTATCATAATCTGCAAGTAAGGGTGATTTAATAAGTCACAAACAACATTCACATAGCCTAAGTAAAGAAGACAAAAGAGGCAATAGTTCGTGAAAGCTATATTTGTGAAGTAAATGAAGATATATCAGGCTTCCCGTAGGTTATAGAATAGCAGAATAGCAATCGCACAAGTTTGGAAGACGGATCATTTGCCAACTGACCAACAGATAATACAAAAAATATATGCATGTGCGGAATCAGATCAACTAACACTGAAATTAAAGGGTAAGGAAAGCTCAAAGTATTTTAAGGGTTGGGACAAGTGGTACGATTGGATTAAGCGAAAAGAAAGTGGATAAGGATATTATTAGTAAAGTATAAAGACAATTTTGATGAGTACTAAATTTTACTTTTCTTTTAGTGAGTTTTAAATTAAGAACCGATAATTGGGAGTTTATTTCCATGCTTATTTCATACAAATACCAACAATGACTTCACCGTCATGAGGATGAATGTGGGATTAGGTTATGAAATACATAAGGTGTGTGTGTGGATAGATGATAGATAGATAGATAGATAGATAGATAGATAGATAGATAGATAGATAGATAGATAGATAGATAGATAGATAGATAGATATAGATATGTAAAAGAACAGAAATGAAAACAAATATAAGATATGACTTATGTATATGAATATTTTACTATGGTTTTAATTGTTTTTGTAATTATTTGATAGCTTAATAAAGTTTGTTTTAAAAAGAAAAAAAGAAGATATATCAGGCTTCAATTGACTGTCCTCTTCCAAATCAATGGAAAGCTCCTATTTCATATTATGTCACTTGACAAAACACTTGTTATATTAGGGTTTATTTTGGGCACAAGCTTTTGAAAATTCATCCTTGTGAGCCCCGTTAAAGAATCCATTATCTCTGCCAAAGGGGTATCTGCAGTATTTTTAAAGGATCCTGTTATTACCTTTGACTTCTTTTGAGTTCCCCCAATTGCTTTTTTTTTCAGTTTTCTATATCTTGTCCTGTAAAATTAATATATCTGCTTGCAACACTATACAACCTCTCTATAAATAAACTTCACTGAAACATACTGCCAACTATCTGAGACTGTCTTTCCTTTTTGTTTTATTTTTAATCACTGCCTTTCCACTGGGAAAGATAAGTCCATTAAAACCAGGGAACCCAGTGAACAATGTGCTAAATGTTCAGTCTATTTTAAATATGTTGTAATCTATCAACTACAACTATCAGTTAACAAATCCATCAGATGTAATAGTTGGACATAATCCCTATGCTCTTTCTGGTTTTATTTTTTACTATCCTTTAACACTGAACCTTAATGATGCACTTTAATGGTGCATCTGTATTTCTGAATATGGGGTTTATTGATTTTTTTTCCCTTTCTTTTCCAATCTCCAAGAAGTGGACAGATCAATAAATTGAAACATTCAGGCACATAATGTCTAATGACTCATGAAAAACATAGTATTTGCCAACCTAATTTGCTTAAAGCAGTCCCCATAAAGGGGAAAAAAAACCTTTCTACAAATGGAATTCAGAATTATGTAGATAAATTCCAACTTTACATGATATTGTTCTCAGTATGCAAAAAGTCAAGATTAAAAAAAAGGACAATAAAGTGTTAACATCAGTGCTGGGTTTCACATTTTTTTACTACTGGTTCTGTGGGTGTGGCTTGATGGGCATGGCATGGCTTCGTGGGTGTGGCAGGGAGAGGATACTGTAAAATCTTCATTCCCTCCCCAATCCAGGGCAAGGGTAGTGCAAAATTCCCATTTCCTCCCAATCAACTGAGACTCGCGAGGCAGAGAATAGATGGAAGTGAGGCCAGTCAGAGGTGGTATTTACCAGTTCTCCAGAACTGGTCAGACCTGCTGAAACCCACCTCTGATTAACAGGCAATATTGATATCCCTACCCCAAAAGCCTTTACTATAGCAAAGCCTAATTAAGCGGTATTTCATTTGCAGTTTTGAAATATATTGCAGATTTGTGTTATTCTTCTCATTAAAGGAAAAGACATCACTTACTATAAGCACATCCATAGACTTCGATTCGCATCCCAATCCTGCCATTCTGGTTCCAATCTAAAGGGACAAATCGCAGAAACCTTGCTTTGATGGAATGTTCAAGCTTGTAATGTACCACACTGTCAGCATTGGTGTTTCCTGAAAAAGCCTGTGAATAACAACATGAAATGAGCTTTTGATCTGCATTCTTGTAATATGTTCCACGGAGCACATATTATTTTAGATTTAAACTTGATTGGCATGAAGGTACAAATCAGTGTTGGATTTCAGCTCCTTTAATTCCTAATAAGTATGACCATGCAATCATATACAGTTAGTATGCAATTAGAACCTCAGACTTCAGCAATTTTGCATTCTTTTCATAGTTGATGAGAAATAAAAATGTTAACATTTTGTTCCACATGCTATCTTAACTTAGAGAACTGTGGACTTATACCAGCCAGTGTTCAAGAAACTGGGACCAGAGAGCACAATTTGCTTCTGGATAAAACTGATTTAAAGATTCCACTGTTTCTTTTTTTAGATATAATGATAATTGCAATTTGTTCTTCTCAACGCAGAAGCCTATGAATAAAATAAAGTGCTTATAAGCCTGGAAGCCACATCACAGCTTACATAACTAAAACAGATTTTGACATAGTTTTATTCTGACTACGTTCACTGCATTATTTTTTTTAAAAAATATTAGTCTTAATGGATATCAAATTACTATCTTTCTATTTCTTACTAAATTATTTATTTTTCTTTAAGAGTCATGAGCACATCATGTTACTTCTGAACACGAGTTCAGCCTAAGGCTGCAATGCTAAACCATATGAATGGGAAATCATGAAAAGTTTGGATTCCAGAGTCCCTAGGGAGTTGGGCGGCATAGAAATGTGACTAATAACTTTTATTATGTTGTAGATTTTAATACATTATATTGTTTCTTTTTAAGTGAATGCAAACATTTTATTCAAAAGGAGCATGCACATCTACAAATCACTTCCAAAAAAAGACAAAAGAGAGAAAGACTCGAAATGGGAGGGGGGGAACCCCAGAAATTGTGTCTGCAATGAAAACAAATGTCTCCATAGTCCCCAGAAGGATGTTTCCTATAAAACAAATTTTATTCACAGCTAACTTTCCATTGGATCCAGAGGGCTAAGAAACAATGCAAGTACAAATTATATTGTTTTGATACAATATTTGCAGAGTATTAGTTAAAATTATTGATATTTTTATGTTTTATATAATTTAAGAGTATTAGAAGCAAAAAGATAAATATTCGATCAGTATTATTATTATTAGTTGCCTCGATATTGATTCTTGATGACTGCCTCCCTGTAGCTTTCTTTGCAAGATTTCATGGGCATGGTTCAGGGATGGCTTCTACTTATCTTTACTACCGGTTTGCAGTGTAGCCACGGGCTCTTCTGTGCATGCGCAAAGGGTTTTGATGATGTCAGGGTTGGTGGGTGGAGCCTCCCACCGGTTTGACTACTGGTTCTATAGAACCGGTGCGAACCGGGAGCAACCCACCACTGCCGTGGTTTGCCAATGCCTCCTTCTGAGGTCTGAGAGAGAGTGGCTGGCTGAAGGTCACCCACTGGTTCTGTGCCTAACGAGGGACTAGAATTCACAGTATCCCAGTGCCTTAACAACCACACTAAACTGGCTCTTCATCGATTTAATAATCACAATTTGAGATATCAACATTGCAAACAGTTTGATGTTTTCCTATGAAACTGTCACATTAGAAAAAAAGATACTGCTGCAGATTACATCAAAGTATACATTTGTTGTACAATTAAGTTTTCAGTCTTGAGCTACTTATTTAGTACTGAAGTGTCCATTGCATAATGAAAGGAAAAATATGTAAGATAACCAAAACCAGTTTAACAAAAATAAAATAGTAAAGAAACAAGCTACTGGGTTTTTACTTCCCCCTTTTTGTACACCTGCTAAATTTGTCAAATTATAGACATTAATGACATTGGATCCCTTAGAAGCCAAACTGTAAGTGATTATCTTTGTCATGTTATATGATATATTGCTTACATGGCAACCATTCTTGCTTAAATAGTAACATTTATGTACATATATTGTTACTTGTACCAGTTTACAATAGATAGTCATAATAATTAGGGCCTCAGATAATAGCAGTTTAAGTGTTATTTACATGTTCACTGTAAAGTATCAGTTACAGGTAGAGGTAACATGGATGCCTATATGCTGCCTAAATGTCAGAGGTTAAAATAATGCACTGAAAATGTACTTTCAGATTCTAGCTGAGCATCCTGCTATATGCATCAGATCAAATAAGCCATGTACTATAAACCAGGCATGGAATATTGTAAATACTAAAACTCTCCTAGAAAATGCGGGGGGGGGGGGGGGGGAAATGTTGATTAGGATCAAATACTGAGAGAGACGCAAACTTCCCTTCATTTTTGTCTCTATGCCTATTTTTTCTTTAGCTACTTGAAAACCTCTTGTTCACAGAGGGTAAGGGAAAAGAAGCAGCTATGCATGGAGGGATCAGCTGAACAATAGATGCACAGAGACAAGGAATTTAAGGGGATCATATTTCTCTGCAGACAGAATTTGATGTGAACACATAATTACATTAAGGAAGGGGGTGGGGAGAAGAATAATTTAATTGCATCTATAGTGCAATGGTAAAATAGTGCAGATAAGAAGCATAATCAGGAGTGATAGCTCTAGTTTATTGTAAGATTTCTTGAAAAGAATCTTGAAAGACTAAAAGTATTTCTCTTCGCCTTTCCTTTTACTTCTGGAAAATCAGGAAGGGTCTTTTGTAAAACATGTACCATGTCTCACACATACACCCATCTGTGATCTAAGACAACTTTGCATACTGGTTATCCAGTCTGTGGCTCCCCCTCCTCTCTCCCAAAATCATTCCCGCATTCCATTACACTGAAACTGTTGAAGATACGGTTAACTGTGGGTATGTTGTAAATCACGGTAATGTTAAAAATATCCTTCTGTGAATTCCAGAAATAAAAACATTGCACATAAGATAAATAAAATGATTCGTGCAGCCATTCTATTTCAGAGCACGGGTTGCAGATTTGCAAAAGTGTCTTCTATTAACTTCGGGTAGCTGATTGAAAGGGCACCTGTTATCATCAAAATAAGCGATGTGACTACTTTGCTGGTAATAATGGAATGGAGTATGTTGCTTTGCAAAGCACTTTCAGGAGAGTGCTCCTTCAATATTTAATTAAAGTGTCACAATCCTTTGAAGATCTGCAGAATCCTACCTAGTGTGGGAGCTTTGGAATGCACAGTCACCTCAATGGGATATGTTATTTTGGTTTTTCATAAGGATACCTATGGAATAAAACATTGTGTGCTGAAATTGTCTATATATATTAACCCAGATTTGGGGCATACAGTATTTAGTCTTCCTTTTTATTTTTTTCACTGGGATTTACATGTCATTCTAATTCTTCAGGATTCCAAGAGGCTTATATTCCCTTCCTACCATAAATTCAGAAAAAAAGTAATGTCAAATAACCTACTACAAGGAGAAATATTTTAAAAGAAATACTTTTGTAATATATACATAAATTCAAAAGTCAAATCAGCTCTCGGCAACCCTGTATTAATTTAAAGCACAGTTTTTAAAACTGTATTTCCTCCCGTCTACTGTATTTTAAAATTGAAACCCCTATTTAAAAGCGTAGAACGAAGGGGAGCTTCTTCATCTGGCACCAGAAATGTTACAGAAGTTGGTGCTAAATTCACTTCTTTTGGAAAGCCTGTTTCGTAATTGCGATGTCTCTATAAATATGACTGTAAGGTTTGCTATATTGTTATTCTCTTCTATCCCCACCATCAGGTAGTCTACATTGAATTCGGCAACAGCTACCCACATCCCTGTTATAGCATGGTCAGATAAGAAATTACTGCAACTTAATAAAACAACTCAAGGCACCTACTTTTACTCTGTCGCTATGGAGGTATAGTTCTTTCATTGCAATTTAGATCAGGCACTTTTCCTTATCTTTTTCCTTTACTTTGTATTTCTGAAGCTTAGTGCTTGAAGGCGGTTGCTTATTGACATAATTGACTTCCTTGCCCCGGGAAACTCTAGTTCCAAAGCATCCCCACCTTTCCCATACAAACAATTTCTATTTTTCAACGTGTTCCTTTTCAGTATTAAAAAATAAATCGGGTTTCTCTGACATTAATACACTTTCAATAACCGTGTGAGCAAAATATTCCAATTCTGCCATCTATCCATCAAGATCATCATAACAAAGAACAGTTCAGTATTCTGACATTACATTCCGGCTTCAGTTGCTTTACATATTTAGAATGCATCTTTTTTTTTTTCTGAAATAAATTGAAAAACATAATTGAAAGACAATATACAGAACATGATTTTGTAATGAAATCAAGGTCAAGTAGACAGCACACGATGGATTTGGTGTGCTTGGGGAAAGCAAAGATATATTTAGCTAATGACCAGAATGCTTGCATTTTCTTCTTCATTCTATCTTTATTATGCAGTGAACTGAATTACATTATGCTAACACGAACAGCTAAGCATCTATATAGAAGATGCTGTAAAAGCCTGTTAGGATCACTTGCAATCCATACTTCTTTCAATGTATTGAAAATCACTAATTAACTTACAATCAGTCAATCACGATAATAAAGTTGCTAGGTCCCACAATTTTAGATTTTCAAAGGTAAAGTGACATGTTAAATGACAAGATTTATCATGTTATTGCTGAAAGAGAGGGCCAAAACACACACATATATATCTTACTGTACACATATATGCTACTTATATTTATTTATTTATTTATTTATTTGTTTAGATTTGTATACCGCCCTTCTCCTTGCGGACTCAGGGCGGTGAACAGCCAAATAAAAATAGTACACAAAAGTTAAACAATTTCTTTAAAAAAAGCATATAACTTTGGCTAAAAATTAAAACCATTAACCATTAAATATTTAAAATACCCAACCCTATAATACAGATCTTAATATCATCAATTAATTTGTCAACTAAATCAGAAAATAGATATTCAGGTATTCAGGAGTAATGGCAGATATATTGAAATGTTCCGTTAATGTTTTGATTCTTTTTCTTTTCTTGCAGTCATTTAGATTATATATGAATGCACAGATAGTTAAATGTTAAGTGGTAAATCATAATGAATATTCTCTGCTAACTAATTTTAAAATAATTTGTTCTATTTCAAGACATATCTCTAATGCTATTAATTTGTAAAGCCAACAATCTATTCAACATTTCCATTTAGAAATACCATATTTATAGATTTATTCCAAGACCATTAAAAGTTAAATATATCACTTTGGCACAGTATATGACTCATTACTACAAGACACACTTTATGATTCATTACTAGAATCATGACATCAATGTTTTTTTAAAAAACCTAGATGGTTTAAGACAAATCTGGAGAAATTTTGGTTGTGTAAGGCTGCCTTAAATCTGAAGGACAAATAAAGTCCTTGATAGTCTGGAAAGTAAGTGAACATCAAATAGGAAGACTAAAACATGGTGGCTACAATCATCAAAGGATGTTCTAAAATTTTTTTACTCCCATTCATTTCATAATTTTTAACTATTTACCTTGAGTTTTTGAAACTCAAATTTGTTGGATCCTGTCAAAGTAGAACTCTAATTACATGAGTATGAATAATCTCTGTTGTCCCCACTACAATGTAAATTCTGATCATAATTTGTTTTATTATATTAACAGCTATCTTTGGATTCAAAAATAGATATTACTAGGGTTGGTTACATAGTCTGCCATATGCTTGACTGGATTTGGCATAGTCTGCCATATGCTTGACTGGATTTGGCATTTTTGTCCATTTATCAAGTCCTTTCTAAGGGGATAGGCAAATGTTATATACACAAAAATGTGAAAGCACAGTTGCCAGTTCTTTAATTCAAGTTGGCCTTCATACACATCAGGTTTTTCACAAGAACCTAGGATATTGTGCTTTATTGATGTAGTATACAAATGCAGACCTAAGCATTGTGGGCTTTTGTAATTGACAGATGTTCAGTTTTCTGATTATAATTATTATGTTAGATCAGTTTCTCCTTGGATGGCACTCAAGATAATTCTACCATTCCTTTTCACTACCAAATCTGGAGGATTACCTGCTACTGAGAAAGATGTCTATTATAGTCATGAATAAGAGAATATGTAAAAATCATTAAAGGTAATTTTAGTAGTTCCAGAATAGTACTGGCTGAGAATGGGATATCTCAGCTTGTACATTACGGGAAGTTACTGGAAACATCTATACCTGATCAACTAAAGATGGTTAAGGATATAACAGTGTTTCTGTAATTTCATCCTTATCTAACTGTGATCTATGTTCATTGGATTTCCAGAAGGAGCTGAAAAGGAACATTCAGGGTGCTTTATTTACTTCATGATTTGGGAAATATTAGTTAGAAGTCTACAAATGTTTCAACTTCTCTTTTTCATATATCTTGATAGATTCTGGACATTTATTATCAATTGTGCTGTAAAGACTGAAAGTTTAAATATCATGTGTTCTTTGTGTGTGGGTGGCAAAGAATTGCTTAACGCATTGTAAGCAGCCCTGAGTCTCTGGAGAAGGGCGGCATATAAATCGAACCAATAAAAGAAATAAAGAAATAAAGAAGAAGTATTTATCTGTGATTTTTCTCAGGAAATCCAACAACACTAAAAAGAAGTTTAGTAGCACAAGAAATCCCATTTAACTTAAAATCCATTTCAAAAAGAAGTGAGAAGTCATGTCAGTATTCAAGAAATTATAACTGCAACCTCTTATCTCTTTAGAGTTAGAGCAACAATAGAAGTTAATAATCTGACACTGACACAAATTTAATGACCCTGAAAAAATGCAGCTATTGTAGTAGCTGCACTTCTGAAAAATATTTCAAAGACACTATAAAGAACTTGGAAAAGATTATGTTACCATCCTGGATATTACAACACACTGGTATATTGATTGGCCAGTAAAAGAGAGTGTTGTCAGTTGAGCAACACCCATTTATTAATTCAATCAATCAGGTATATTTCTTATTAATGCTTTGATTTCTTAAGATGTTCACTACCGAGCTCAGTTCTGTGTTCAGAAATTATTTTCATTGTCAACAAACTCATGATGTAATATGGACTTCTGCTTGTTCCACCAGATGGCATGAGAATGTGGAGCGGTCAGTGGTTGCTGGTGACAAAGCCAGCTAGATCTGATGAGTGGTTTTTTTTTAAAATGTTTCTCTATTCTGTTCACTAAAATTTAAGTGAAAAGCTTGTAGACAGAAGAGAAAAAAGGCAGACTGGATAGCATTTTTTGGTTTATCTGTTTTGAATATTAGAGCTCTGTTTTTCAGGTTTTAGGAATATTATCTAAATAAAGCACCAATTGCAATTCTGTTTTACCATGAGTGCTTTGTAGACTTCTATGGCAATACCATCTGGCCCTAGGACTCTTCTTGATTTTGGCTGTTGAACTGCATGGAGAATCTCTTCTAGTTCAGTTTTGGATATCACTGAAAACTCATGTGAATGAAGTTTTGGGTGGCTATTTTGAGGCAAAAAGATCAATATGAAAACACTGACATGATGCTTCAACTTCCTATTAGTCAGATGTAGTGATGCTCTCATTCTTTTCAAAAAAGTTTTCAAAAAGCCCCATTTTCTGTTTAATTTCTTTCCAGCACTTTATACCTCTGTTGTTTATCATCAACTTTTGGCCACCACTTTATGTTGCAGAGCAATCCTGTTGAACATAATTTCTGCTTTGAGCTCTTTACTAAGAATTGTATTTGCTAATGTGACAGCTTTGTTCATTCCCCCCCCCCAAACTTTTGCTGTTGTGACTCCTTTTTTTACATTTTTTATGAGCTGTTCAGATTGTTGAATAAATTATGTCTTTGTTAGGTTGGGCTTGTAAGAAGCCCAACCTTGTTTTCAATATACAGGTAGTCCTTGGGTTACGAATGTAATGGAGCCTGCCAATTACATTTGTAACCTGAGAATTTGGTGGAGTGAAATACAGAATAGAATAGAATAGAATAGAATAGAATAGAATAGAATAGAATAGAATAGAATAGAATAGAATAGAATAGAATAGAATAGAATAGAATAGAATAGAATTCTTTATTGGCCAAGTGTGATTGGACACACAAGGAATTTGTCTTGGTGCATATGCTTTTGGAGTACATAAAAGAGAAGATACATTCATCAAGAATCATAAAGTACAACACTTAATGATAGTCATAGGGAAACAGTCAATATAAATCGTAAGGATACCAGCAACAAGGTTACAGTCATACATTCATAAGTGGGAGGAGATGGGTGATAGGAGCAATGAGAAGGTTAATAGTAATGCAGACTTAGTAACTAGTTTGACAGTGTTGAGGTAATTATTTGTTTAGTGAATGTGAATGTGAAATGAATGTGAAACTCCCTGCTTTCACCCACACCTTCACTAATTGTGATATCACTACATCAAAGTGTCCTGTTGGCTTGCAAATGTTTTGTGTCAAGAATGAAATGTTCTGGGCACTTTGATCTTGTGGCCTAAAGTCCCATGAGATCACAATGCCCAGAACATTTCATTCTTGGTGTGCGAAAAGCATCTGGAAGCTGATAGGATTCTGGAAGTGAAACTGTGGCAGAGAGAAGACAGATCTTCACAAGGTACTATAAGTGAGTCCGGCACAGCAAGATGGGAGGGGGGAAAATAGGCAGGGTAAACTTTGTAGTGAATCTGCAGCTGTGGTGCTGCAACATTCATAATTTCAGGACTATGTCATAAATACTTGGAGGGAGTTATTACATAACTTCAAATGTTCACTAACTAAGCTGTCATAACTTGAGGATTACCTGTATATCTTTCAAGCAGGAATGTATTTATTGTTGTCATATTGTTTGATGAGAGGGGGTTTGAAGTTTGTTTGGATTATCCTGTGGTCACTGCCAATGTTGACTCATGCAATACTTCAATATTTGTGATGAATTGCTCCTTACTACACAACGTGTGATTGATCTCAGTCTTGGTTTTCCAAAAGCAGAACTTCCTTGCTAGCTTTTCAAAGCAGGTGTTCGTCACATACTCTTTTTTTTTTTTTTTTGTAAATTGGCAAAATTTCCTAGTTATTTACTATTTCCATTTCGCTTATGTGAAATTTTTTTCATGTTCATTTGCCTTGTCTCGATATGAGCATTTAGGTCCCTTATGGTGATCCCTTTGTAGACAGGTTATATTTTTTCTATTACATCGTTTTATACAATTTATAAATATGGATTACCTCTAGCAAAATCCTGCTAGATTTTGATTGTGTGAACTCAGAAAAGTTAGTCTAGCCTTCCACGCTTTTAGATTTATCATTGAACATTTATCCTAGCTTGGTTATTAATAAGGAATATTAAAATTTAGCTCTGCTTTGTTCTAGTCTTTAAATTTATTATGTCATAGCATTGAAATCTTGGTAAACTGGCAGATAAATAGAGAAAGCATTGGGTGGTAAATCTAACTTGAAAAGCTTTACATTTAGAAAAATCTCAGTTTTTTAAAAATAGCAACATCTCTTTTGATTAACCTGACTCTCTCAAATAATATTATTACAGGTAGCCCTTAACTAATGACCACAACTCAGGCCAGAATATATGTTGCTAAGTGAGAAATTTGTTAAGTGAGTTTAGCCCCATTTTACAACCTTTCTTGCCACATTTGTTAAGTGAATCACCGCAGATGTTAAATTAGTAACACAGTTATTAAGAAAATCTGGCTTCCCCATTCACTTTGCTTGTCAGAAGGTCTCAAAAGAAGGTCCCTGGGACACTGCAACTTCATAAATATGAGTCAGTTGTCAAGCATCTGAATGGAAATCACATGGCCATGAAGATGCTGAAACAGTCGTAACTGTGAAAAATGGTTATAAGTCATTTTTTTCCAGTGCCATTGTAACTTTGAATGGTCACTACTGTTGTAAGTCTAGGATTATTTGTATTTTGAAACCACTCACTTCTGAGGAAATTGTTTTTAAATCTTTGGCAGGATTAAAATATATCTTTCTTTTTTTTTCTTAGACTGCTTCTTGCAGTATGTTCAACAAATACACTTTTGGTCCAGAAGCATTTGATACTTCTAATAGTGAGTACAGGTTCTAGAGGAATTGTCTGTTGTTCCTTCACCAGTAACTTTTCTTTAATAGGACTTTGGTGAAACATAAATGAGTAATTTACATGATGTTTGGAAAAATAACTTTAAAGATCCATTACGTATAAAAAGGTTGGGATGCTTTTACACAGATTGTGGAAAAATATTTTTCAGGTTTATTTATCATCTACATTCTGACCAATTTGCCTTTGCTGGTACATCAGTACTGTTTGTCAGTGTGAAATATTTTATATTAGAGTAGCTTGCTATAAGCCTATGATGAAAAAGGTAGTAATCATAATTCAGCACCATGATAAGAAAGCAAAACCAGATTTTTAAGCACTTCAAGTCTTTTAGCTAGATATTTTAATTTAATTTGCTTCAAATAATAATTTTAAAGCTTTTTTCTATTGGGTTTATGAATACATTTGTGTGTTTTAGTAGTTTCTTTTGCTCATTGTAAATATTGTGTAATATTTGCAATCATCTTGCAAAATCATCTTGGTATGTTCTTCCGAAAATAAAAACAAGCTGAACAAAGCTCTTATAATCTGTGGCTTTGAGAATTAGACAGAAAATCCTCTTTTACTTTTCATGTGGAATATTCAAGATATTAACAGACATGTAGAACACTAAACCTTTGGTTAGACTGGCAATATTTCTCAGGAGACATCTGCAAGTTCTGATTTTTATGACACACATCCATCAAAATATGTTGCAGAAGAGAAGAGGAAACTGGTAGGAATAATTTTTTTATCTATAGAACTTTGCACAGTATGCCAAGATAATTCATTACTTCACAGTCAATAAGCTAAAGACATGCTTATCCTGAAAAAGTGATTAATTTTGATACCATACTATTCCTAGTCAGTTTGGGTATCTAATTTTAGACAGTAAAAAGATGAAAAATGTAAACAGACTCCATGTGACTGTATGGCCACTTTCATCTACCCTGTTTCCCCCAAAATAAGACATCCCCTGATAATAAGACCAATCGGGCTTTTGAGCACATGGCAATAAGGCCAAGCACTTATTTCAAGGTTCAAAAAAAAAAAAAAAATAAGACAGATTCTTATTTTCAGGAAAACATGGTATAAAGTTTATTCTTTGTGACTTCATGCTTTATTATTATCTTTTCGATATAATTTCTGATTCAAGTAATCATTTCGCTGAGATGAATTTAATTACATCCTAAGGACATTTATGAATTGTGACCTTTGCTTTATAGGAAATATTTATAAGGATGTCGATCTCATCCACTCCAAAGAAAAATATATAAATCCTTTGTGCTGAAATTGGGCTAGAAAGTTCAGTTTTCTAGTTGCTAGTCTGGTGTGTTTAGCTACTAAACCAATGGCTGTCTCAAAATTTTCCAGCATTCACCAGAGGGTTTAGAGCTCTTGGAGATGAGGGAAGAGCCATCTTGCTGAAAACCCGATAGGTATCTTTGAAAGGACATTAAGTTGCATACTTTCTTTCCTAATTACATTTAGAAATTATTAGTTAATTGCTTTTCAACTATTGGGAATCTTTAGATTGACAGGTTTTATAGTACCAAGCGGGTTTCTTTTAATTCTTACTGATAATCATTTTAAATATAAATTTCAGGACTTTCACAAAATAATGTGATAAAGGGGAACACAATTTCTTTATCTAGCTCTTTTCTTTTGCTATATTCTTTTTTCCTTCTTTTGTATTTTTCCTCCTTTTTTCTTTTCTTCACTTCCTATTTTTTCTTTTTATTCATTTTTTCCTTTGCTTTAGTTTTTATTGAAGTATGTTCAATAAAACATGTTTAATGTTTGATAAGATCACTATCAAAATGCATTTAGAAAATGAAGTTGATAGAAGATCTTAATACCAGAGGTGGGTTTCAGCAGGTTCTGACCAGTAGTTTGGAGAACGGGTAGTAAAAATTCTGACTTGCCCCACCCCCATCTATTCTCTGCCTCCTGAGTCCCAGCTGATCAGGAGGAAATGGGAATTTTGCAGTAACTTTCCTATGGATTGAGGAGGGAATGGAGATTTTATAGTATCTTTCCCCTGGAGTAGGGTGAGAATGGAGATTTTACAGTATCCTTCCAATGCCATGCCCACCAAGCCATGCCATGCCCAACACAGAACCAGTAGCAAAATTTTTTGAAACCCACCACTGCTTAACACTAAGATAAATTAATGTAGGGAGAGATATTATTTGTCTTATTTGATTTATAAGTTATTCAGAGTGCTAACATTTAAATTCCAAATGTGAATTGGAAACTTCAAGAATTAGGAGTCAATGGAATTATTTCAAACTTCGCCTAAAATGCACAAATGTCTCCCTATATGTTCATGTTCATGGTTTGAAGCTTTATCCTGCATGAATTGAAACGTGAAACTTGTGTTAAAAACACAGTCCCAAATATGGTTGTGTTGTAATAATATAGTTAGGAGTTTTCTATAATGAGAATAATTGTTGACAGACTCTCTGGAAATGATTGAGGTTGCCAAAGTAGCTGAAGTTAGCAAATGTTTTCCATGACAGCAAGGCTATCTGAGCTTTTAGTGACAAACCTGAATCTTCACAATATGTATAAAATTTGCCCGTTTTAAAGAGTGAGAAAATGTTTCAGTCCTGAGAACCAGCTACCTGTGGTTTTTCCAGATTATCAGGATTCTGTTCAGTTGAATGGCTGGTCTTTCGAGACAATTACCATCCAGTTGACACATTCCCATCATCATCTAATTCTGATATCACACAGAAAAGAGTTGATATAATTCACAAATTAGTGACATTTCATTTGTATCTATCTACTTATCCATTCAAACTTTTGAACTACCCAATAGCCAAAGCTCTTTGGGTAAATTTATAGTAAAGCATACTAAACTGTATAAAAATGTATATCGTTAAATCATATAAAATAAAATAAAAAAAGACCACATAAAATAAGTAGCAGTATGCCGGTCATTCAAAACTAAGAACTGAAATGCAATTAAGCAGCATGGGAAAATAAAAGGCTTTCACCTGGCACTAAATGATGCCAACTGAGTGCCTCTGGAGAGAGAATTTTTTAAATAGGGTGGTATCAACTAATTAACTGAAGCTTTATACACAGATTAAAAAATTAGCAGATAAAGTGATATCCTATTGAACTCTAAATTTGATGAGACTCAGTAGAAACCAATTCCAGTTCCAATTCTATTTCCAGAACTTGGAGTTTGGGAACTCAGAGCCCTCAGTTCCTATTCTTGGAGTCCTCAGTTCCTACATCCCTGCAGGGGTGCAAGGACTGCATTTTTTAAAAAAACAAAATGTAAGAAATTATAATATTTGAGTCAAATGACTTGAACATTTATTGAAAATATTCATTCTGCATCCTTCCCAAATCAAGAAAGTAGAGTAAAATAAGATGATTTACAACTATTAAAGGTCATTCTGGTATTGATGCATGCTTTTTCTTCACAAAGTATGATATTTTCCCTTCAATATACACCATTCCACATTGGATTTACCACTAATCCAGTGATGGAAATTGTGACGCCTTACATCTTGAAGGTACTAGACTGGTGGGGGGGAGGGTTGACTTCTGGTTTGGTGTCACAGCGATGCAGTCGGGGAAATAGTGGGCTCCGATGAGCCCCACGAAAACCCCGACTGACGAACTGCCGCTGATGGGTCCTGCAGGGATGGGAGAAGAGGGGTGCCTTAGTTGGCTGAGAGGAGCAGGTAAGTTCCTTGGAGGCCAGAGCCATCACAAGCCAGGAAAAGAATTGTGCAGGAGGAAAGAAGAAAAGAACAAGGTACTTGAAGCCAGATGAGTGACACCAACCCTGGTGGGAAGCAACACTTAAGTATGGATTTTTACTAATAAGACACCCAGCTTAAACAGTGACTGTAGGTTTGTGGGGCATGAAGATCTACAAAGTAATAAGAGGAAACAGAGACCCATTAAGAAATCTGCCTTAGTACAGGCTGACCTAGTAGAATTGACTATTAACATTTTAGAAATTTGGGTTTCTCTTTAAATTGGAACTGATTCAATTCTTGGAAAAAGAAAAAAAGGGGAAAGCGATAATTATGGACTTAACACCTTTAAAAGTTAAAAAAAGAGAGACTAATGGATGGTTACATAATGGATACAAAATGGAGATTGCGGTGACTAAGCAAAAGTGTGGATTGTGCAGACTTACCTTCTGTGTGAAAAAGAAATATTTTGTCTTGCTACTTGGTTTGGATCTTTGAAAACAACTATGAACTTTTTGGATTTTGGAGATTTTTATTCTGTCTATGGGTGATTTGATAAAGAAAGAATAAAATAGAATGGAACTATTAAAACTGGAATTAATTCGTGCAGTAACAAAAGGTGTGGCACAGGAACAAAAGAAGAGGAACTGATAGACTTAATAAGGAACAGATGTTACAAAAGAATTAAAGTGATTTACAGAGTTTTAAACATGGAAACACAAATTTTGATGTGGAATGCTAATGGACAGATAGAGACACGAAGAAATAAAATAGATAAAATTAAAATGTGATGTTTAAATATTTAAATGTTCAAATGATTTTTAAATATAAACAGGAAGTGCTTGTAGAATAATAAAGATGGAGAATAACAGAAGGTAATTAAAATAGAAAATTGATGCAAAAGTGGTAAAAAAATAAGATTTTTATAAAAATATAAGAGAAAAACCTAAGAAAATTTATTAAACTATGATAGAACAAGAAGAGAATATGCCTGATATAATATGCTTTAATTTTAAATTGTAAACAAAGTTGAGACTGGTAAATATGATCAAATTTGAATGATTAATGTATTACTGGATGATATAATAAGATATATAATTGCGACTGAATTCAATGTACAAGATATGCTGGATATCAGCTAAATAAAAGGTGGAGAGGTGGAGGAGAATATGCTGGAAATCAGCCAAAATAAAATATGCTGGAAATCAGCCAAAATAAAATATGCTGGAAATCAGCCAAAATAAAATATGCTGGAAATCAGCCAAACAACAGTTGGAGGGATGGAGGAGAATATACTGGAAATCAGCTAAAACAAAATATGCTGGAAATCAGCCAAAAAATATGTGAAGTTGTGGAGGAGATTGTGCTGGTAACCAGCTGAAATAAAATATACTGTAAATATACTAGAAATCAGTCAAACAAATAAGTGGAGATATGGAGGAGAATATGGTCAATTAACAGTAATTGTTAAAATTTAAGATTCAAAGATATGTTGAAATGGGTCTAGAGATTAAGGAATGTAGATAAAATTTTGAATTATAAATTTTACAAGGAGTATTTTTGAGAAGATATCAAGCAGGTGTTAACCTTTTGCCAGAATGAACAAGAAATCAGAGGACTAAAGATGAAGAGCCGTCCTTACCTCCATTTAATTAATTGTTGTTTCTCAGTTAGATTTCCATCACACTTTCTGTCTAGATGTCAGGAAGGCTTAAATAAGAATTAAATTTTTATTTTAACAACATCCTGTGCTGTAGGTTGAGCAGAGAGAGAGAGTGACTAGCCCAACATCACCCAGTGAGTTTCATGGCTAAGTGTAGACTTGAGTTTGTATATCCCCATCCTAATTCAACATCTTAACCATTGCATAACCATGGATTTCACAGCATTTCTTCTGAGATTACCCAGTTCTATTAATTAAAACATCCAACGGCCATTTTCTATTCAGAAGTAGTGGAAAGGAGTTTTGAAAATAAACATAAAGATTCTGTCTTGTTCTCTGCCCAGCTTGTTTTTCCCCTCTTAACATGGCCATTGCACTAACGATTGATATACAGAATGGTTGCTGGAACTAGGTATGTTTAGTTTGATGAAAAGAAGGACTTGGAGTGACATGATAGCAGTGTTCCAATGTCTCAGGGACAGCCACAAAGAAGAGAGAGTTAAGCTATTCTCCAATAGCATCCGAAGGCAGGACAAGAAGCAATGGATGGAAACTAATCAAGGAGAGAAGCAACCTAGAACTAAGGTGAAATTTCCTGACAGTTAGAACAATTAATCAGTGGAACAACTTGCCTTCCAAAGTTGTAAATGCTCCAACACTGGAAGTTTTTAAAAAGAGATTGCCATTTACCTGAAATGGTTTCCTAGGGTTTCCTGCCTAAGTAAAGAGTTGGACTAGAAGACCTCCAAGGTCCCTTCCAACTCTGTTATTCTATTCTATCACTGGAAGTTTTTAAGATGGGACTGGACAGTCACTTGTCTGAAATGATATAAGACAGTGATGGATAACTTTTTTGCCGTCATGTGCCAAAAGCAGGAGGAGTGCGGGGGATGGAGCGCATGCGTGCCCACACCCATAATTCAATGTGCCCCACCCCCTCCCCGTGCAGGCACGCACGACCCCCCTGCGCTCCCACTGCTTTTGGCCTGTGATGGCACAGTGGGCCTGGTAGGCCTGTTGTTTGCCCTCCCCAGGCTCCAGAGGCTTTCTAGGACCCTGGGAAGTGCAAAAACGGCCTTTCCCAACGTCCCAGAAGCCAGAAATGGCCTGTTTCCTGATTTCTGGTGGGCCCATAAGGTCCAAAAATCAGCTGGCTGGCATGTGCATGCACACTGGAGCTGAGCTAGGGTAACGCTAGCGTGCCCACAGATATGGTTCCACGTGCCACCTGTGGCACACATGCCATAGGTTCACCATCATGGATATAGGATCTCCTGCTTGAGCAGGGGGCTGGACTGGAAGATCTCCAAGGTCCCTTCCAGCTTTATTCTGATTTTGATGGATCCCTTACTTCAAATCTATCCCAGATTACCCATAAAGCTAGTGAGGAGTGGCCAGTGGGGTCAGGACAGGAGTGGGCTAGAGGAACCCTGGTTCTTTTACTTTTTCTGCATCTAAGTATTTCAGGTCTGTGTTGCAAAAAACAAACACTGACTCAAATACATCCCTGTAAGTAAATCAAGAGGACCACTTTAGTTTGAGGCCAGTGCATTAAACTGTACTTTCTGTGTTTTATTTTAAGTGAGAATATTTAAGGAGTTATAAATATTTAAACGATTCTCTAATTCAGTTAATGTAAACTGAACTGCAGTCTTCTATATTTGTAGGATAAGATAAACAGCCTTTGTGTAAGACATACTAATACATTTGACATACTAATATTTAATGAAATTATTGTGATACCTTATATAAATGTAACAAACTTCATTACTCTGAGTTGAACTATTTCATCTAGCTTACAACTACTCACATTATCAGTTTTTCCCAAGCTACAGCAGTCTGTTCGACATTTTGAGCCATCGTCCCCATTATGAATGGCTTTCAAACACTTTTTCCCAAGATAAGAATATTTTCTCTCTAGATATAAACTTTAAAATAACTATGTATACTAAGAGGAAGGAATAGTTGTGGTCCAATGGCAGAAATCTGGATGGATGGCAAGGGAAATATTTACAGGCATATAAGTCCTACTGGAAACATATATCTTATATGCATCACATTTCCTCTTTCAATAAATTATGATTCATGATCTGAAGAGAATTGTATTGTTTCTAGCTGTAGCGTATGAATTCCGTTTTCTTGATGTTGTTTCTGACACTTTATTTCATGCTATTATAGCCTTCCTTCTTGTTTTGTCTCTTTTTTAATGAGCACAGTGATTTTTCCATAATTCAGGAAATAACATATTTGATCTATTTGTGGTGTTTCTTCTTCTGTAGTATACTTCATGCAGGGCAGACAAAAAGAACTAATGTATTCATTTAAGAAAGAATGAGTCACACATACCTTTTTTTAAATGATGTAAGGCTAACAAAATGCCTATCACATCAGCAAATAATGACTAGGATGTTTATTTCTTGATAAGAATATAAAGGAATCAGTGGAAATTACTGGAATACATTTGTTATGCAGTAAGTTTCACTCTTCATTTGAAAATGGAATTAAATGACCAGAGAGAAAGAAACTCATTAACTGCAACACAAAAAAATTGTGATGGAAATGGTTTGTAACTCTTACATCCAGAGGGTCACAGGCAATAAAATAGTGCAATAAAAAGGTTTCATATTCAATTTATAGCTGTAGCCTAGCATTCATAAATGTAAACCTTCAGCTTCTCTACAAACAGCAGTGTGTGAATCTTTTTGTAATTAATTCATTATGCTGAACCTGCAATGTTGTAGTACTTCAGAATATTAATAGTAATCATAACTGTATTTTGCATTTGCAGTAGGTTTAAGAATTGGGCAAGGATGCATAGTGAATTAATTGGCTATAAAAAAAGATTTGTCTGTGTACTTGAACCCTACAAGCAGTGGTCTCTCTACTGCAGAATCTTAAACTTTGGAGAGCAGTCTTTTTAAACAATAGTCTTTACTTCCTTCTTCAAAAATTGATTTTCTCTATTGCATTTACTTTGTATGCAAGTGTCTTTGTAGGCAACATCAACCTCCTAAACTATGTTCTCAATCTGCACTACAACTATTTTTGGGTCAATATACTGATGTAGCAAAAATCTGATTCTAAGCATACTTGCATAAAAGAAACACAATGCAAAAGTTAACTTGTCCCAGCTTTTTCTGTTTAACAATTCCCTTAGATAATTTGGAAAGAACTGGTATGTAGTCTATAAGAATTGCCTGTTTAGTTTTCATAAATTGCAAAACTCATTTGGCAAACAACAACAGATAAAATCATGGAGTTGGCTTGGAAATTGCAAGGCTGGTGTTTTTTACAAAACTTAACATACATGACAAGGTTATCTTGATATGAATTGCTCAACGTTTTATAAATATCATAGCAATTAGGCTAATATTCATAATAGTATTGATTCAAAGTGCATGACAGATCAAATGCCAAGTCTGGAATGCTTAAGCGGAAAAAGGGGAAAGAATAGAGATTTAACATTAATCTCCTTGATATGTTCATATCACTAAAGCAAGTGCAGATGAAAGTAGCTCTCATCCAATTGCACACTCAGGTTGCCATGACTTAGTGTGGTCTTGATGGTCTAGTTACTCTTTGGAACATGGAGATGCCTCAGGTTGCAGACATAATTACTTCTAAGTCTCATCTTCTAGTGAATAAAAGCCAATTTATGCTTTCATTCCCTAGAAAGCTGGGCTAAATAAAGCAGTTGGAATGACAACTAAGAAAACATGAATTGAGTTTGGATGAACTGAGTTCACTTTAGGACTAATCCTATTATAATTATAAACTCATTTACATTACAACTTATAGAAAATATTGCGAGAAAAAAGGTGCTGCGCATTTGAGTTTTTTTAAAATGCTAAAGTGCCTGCTTTGATCTTGGGACTTGTAAACCCCCACGTTGTAATGGATCTGTTAATTAGTTTACTGATCAAATAGCCCAAGCACATCTTTAATTAGATACCATCTTGAATGAAGTTTAAATTTTAAATTTATCTAGGGCAGAATGTCCAGTCTCTTGAGTTGATGGGCTTATTTAGAAATTTGAAAACATTTTGAGGACATTCTGGAAGAATTGCTTGCCCTGTCATAAAATAGATGCCACAGATGACATGAAAAGACAAAGCAGCTATTTTCAAAAGTGCTCCCTGATTGTAATTGCTTCTTCTTCAGGAGCATCCCTACTGGTTCTGTTTAGCTTCATTAAAAAAAAAAAGTAGCTGTACACAGTTCTAAATGGAACACCATTTTGCGATCACCATTCTTTTGGAGCCAATGTTGAGCAGAGGTAAATTCTTAGAATGCAAGATGATTCTGATGGCTGGCAGTTTGCTTTCCAGAATGCTAAATTCTTTTATTTATTCATTATTCATTATCTCATTAAACATGAGACTCAGTCAACTGAACATTTAAAAATATGTCACAAATATGATTGACTGATGCTAATGTTTGATAAGGGTTGCTGCCAGTGTCTTAGGTATCAACCAAGTATCTTCTTAAAATATATGATGTTCTGAGGACCACAGTTTTTTGCAGTTCTGCTGGTGTTATTGCAGGAAGCTGCAATTTCTTGATGTGTTTTGTAAAATTCTTGGACATGGTACCAAGTGGCCCAATGACAATGGGTATCACTATGACATGTTTCATCCATAGCCATGTAGTTTTGATGGCCAGGTGGCGATATTTTGTGATTTCTTTCCAGTTCTTTTTTTTCAACTCTGGCATCTCCTGGTACAGAGATATCAATAAACTGTACACTTCGGCCCTCGACAACCGTAATATCTGGCAAGTTGTGTTCCAAATGATGATCTGTATTATTGTTATTGTTATTGTGATTTATTATTATTATTATTATTTCATTAGACATGAAACTCAGTAAACTGAACATTTAAAAATGTATCACAAATATCATTGACTGGCATTGATGGTTGATACAGGTTGCTGCCAGTATCCTAGGTATCAACCAAGTATCTTCTTCAAATGTACGATGTTCCGAGTAGATCAGTTTTTTTCAGTTCCGCTGATGTTATTGCAGGAAGCTGCAATTTCTTGATGTGTTTTGTAAAATTCTTGGACATGGTACCAAGTGCCCCAATGACAATGGATATCACTGTTAAATGTTTCATCCATAATCATGTAGCTTATTGTTGTTGTTGTTGTTGTTGTTAATCTGATAGGCATTTCCAGATATCACATTGGAGACTCTGATTTTAAGTACTCACCTCCATACTCCAATGATATGTCAAGGATATGCATCCTTGTATAGTAATGCGGCCTGTGAAATATTGACTGCATGACTGTAACTTGTTGCTGTATTACGATTTATATTGATTGTTTTCTAGTATGATTTGTACCCTATGATTATCGTTAAGTGTTGTACCTTATGATTCTTAACAAATGTATTTTTTTCTTTTTATATACACTGAGAGCATATGCACCAAAGACAAATTCCTTGTGTGTCCAATCACACTCGACCAATAAAGAATTCTATTTCTTTTTGTTTCTTTGGTTCTAAGAATTTGTACCAAATTTGATTCAGGGGATAAGCAAATATAGCTAAGCATTTAACTAAAAAGTTTGAATACTGCTAAGGAATGTAACAAACTATCTATGGAAACGGTGAGATGGAGATCCTTAAGTAGAGCCAGCTTAATCCTGTTGCTGCATTCTACACTTCAAATCTTGACTGCATGACTGCAGAGAGACATACCAGATGAACTCTAAGCAACCTCCAACTTTAATTGTGCTCCTAAAGTAGAAGTGCATTAAACAACCGAAACAGAGTGATTAATGAAATAAACACTCTGCTTGATTTTTACTTTTTTTTTTTAGATCAGAATTGTGGTGGTTTAACCTCCTGATAGCAGAGTCCTATTTGATTTACCTTATATCCTTGAAGCACACAGCTGGATTAATCTTTTTGTCTTCCCCATTATACACAGAAAATATCACATTAGAAATGGAAAGAAGGAGGTAAAGGCATTGCAAGTCATTCTAATAGATAAGCAGAAGCCTTTTTTCCCCTTCTGCCTGGCACCTGAGATTAAGTCCAATGGGGGAAAAATAATAATAACACCCCTTGGGTTCACTAAAATCCCTGCTATTTCTCTCCTGGAATTTTATTTTCTTGAGAACAGAAGAAACAAATGAAGTGGAATAATTGGAAAACCTGCACATGCGGCAATCCAGTTAACTTCAGAATGTCCCCAGATCATTAAAAATACATGTACACATAGTATATTTGTGCTGGAGGCAACACACAAGTTGAAAGCATGGTAGAGGAAGAAGCATATTTAACACTCTGCCCAGGGTCAGGGACACCAAGTCACTCAGCATATTATATTCAATAATGTCAAGGCACCACTGGCTGTATATCAAGAAGGATATGGCAACCTGCCATAATCTCTTCAGAAGATGCATAATTCACAAAGTAAAGGAAGAGAGAACACAGATTCTATGACATGATAATCAACCAGAAGAGAGAAAACTTCCCTCAATCAGCGCTCTTCAGCCCCGTATTATATGGCTCCAATCATCCCCAAACAGCATGGAACAAGGGAATTCTAACCAAATATACTATTGCATAATATTTCATTCTTAGCTCCTCGGAAAACAGGCCTTGAAAAAATGAAGAATTGTATATTATTTGTGGTATAAAAGAAGGAAACTTTTGTAAAATTAATGGATCTGAAACAAGCAAATGGCTTCAAACTTGTGAAAAGTTAATTCTTCCTTCAAGGAACACTTTACATCTGAACATTGGCACTAACTATCCCAAATAAATTTGAAGCATGCTACTGAATTTTGCTCAAGGAAAAAGAAAGTGCTCTGAAGAACATTTAAAGTAACTAGATAGTAAGCAACATGGAACTACATTTACTAGAAGGCTAATTAGGTATATTTGGTGTTATTATTAAATGCTAAAAATATCAATTAACATTACTATTATCTTTATTAACAGTATTCATATTAAATTGAATATAGTTATTAATATAAATATAGGTAGTTTTAATTCACAGTTGTAAAGACTGTATGCAAAGAGATATAGAAATATAGGCCTTCCTGGCTTCATTTATGTATTGTATTATTATTAATAATAATGCATAATTACATAATTAATTAATTACATAATAATTAATTATGAATTATAATTAATAATTCAATATCATCACTGCATCATACATTTTTAAGATACAGACTCATGGAATGTATAGAAAAGACATTCAATTATAATTAAGAGTCATTACGCTCTACAGCAGTCACTGAGTTTTATTCCCAAGTAAGAGTACAAATGATTGCAGTGTTTAAGTGCCACCAAAAGATAATGAGTTTTGATTAGAAATGGATTAGTTTTCCCAAGTCTGCCCCACTTCAGCTGAGAAATTACATAAAATAAAAAAGCTCAAAAAGCTCATTGCTTTCTTCCTTCTCAGTGTTATTTCTCATGCTTCAAAATTCAATCCTTTTTTGCCCCCAAGTCTGGAGCAAAATACACCAAGTAGTAACATAGCTACACATAGACATGGAAAGTTTTTTAAAAGATTCTTATATCCATTTTCAATCACCTGCAGACATGCAAAGTTGCAGGAATTTCCTTGATAGGTTTATAAAATGTCTGTCAAAGGTGTACAATGAGAACCCTGCCAAGATGAAAAAGTCTGAAAAATTAAACCATCTAGGATGGCCTATATCAAAATATCAAAGCGCAAAAAAGTGGAGAAACTGAAGTTTATGGTGAGACTTGGTATTGCATGTCAATTTCAGTTTGTAATCTAAATCAAATGACTTCAGAGTTTCAAAGCTCATAGACACAAATGGGAACAAATTCCTGAGAAATAATTTCTGAGCCTTAAGTACATTTTAGTAGCATAATCCAGATGCTGCTAAAATGTGCATTTCTTAAACAACAAATTCACCAAGGAGATTTGATACTAATATAGTTGGTAACCCTGGTAAAGGAAAGATGCCCCCACGGCTTGGGGTGAAATGTAAAATTTGTTACTACCGGTTCTGTGGGCGTGGCTTGGTGGTGGTGGGGGTAATGTGACTGGGTAGGCATGGCCAACTTTTTTTTTTTTTTAACTTTTCAAAGCATTTTTTCTACAACCTCTCCAGCTTCGGCTCAGCTGGGCATGGTGGCGGGGGGGACGCGGGGATTTTTGCTACCGGTTCTCCAAACCACCCACTGCCATAGCTACCAGATCAGGCGATCCGGTCCGAATCGGGAGCATTTCACCCCTGCTCCAAGCTGTTGGTCTCGTCCTTTGATGGCTTAATGATTAAGCTATGATTAAGAGGATCCCCTCCTCCAAGTGTAAAGCTGTAGGAGGAATGGGGCTTGCTTTTCTAAATCTCTTCTGGATCACAGACTTATATTCATTTGCATAATGATAAGCTATAAATCCATTACAAAAATGATGAAAAGCTACTGATTATACAGTTCCACTAAGGTATGAAGAACTATGTCAGGTTATAAAATAAAATGTCTCTGTCAGTTGAAGGAGATCCTCAATATCAGAACATAATGATCAGAATAGTGAAAGGTGTTGTTGTTTTTAATGACGTATTTTTGAATACAATGAAGCAGTGATGTCATTGCTTCATTGCAAGCAAATAGGGTTGTCACATAAATTCACCATTGCAATCAACATTTACACATTGCAAAACCACATTCCTTTAAAGCATAATCTTTTAAAGCAGGGATGTCAAACTTATATCATCATGGTATCATCACATGATGTATCGTGACTTTTTTCCCCTTCACTAAACTGGGCATTGGCCTGGCCGTAGCCAGTGTGTAACACATCTGCCCTGCATGTGGCAAGTTTGACAGCCCTGATTTAAAGGAACTCAACAAAGTCCTTTTTTATGATCTCTTTGAAAAATACCAAGATATTTAAAGATTCAGCTGACATACAGCTTACACATTGACATCAATGTTATATGTGATGGGACATTCCTGCTCGCACCAGTTTATTCACTTAACATTTAACGAGCAATGATTCCTGCTCTATGGTGTTCTTTTCGAACAAATCTGAATATTTCATGATGAAGCAACATTTACAAATGGGTCAATGGCTCAAATGGCAATCAAAGTTCTTCCTACACACCCCAAAAACAGTTGGAGCTTTGTTCACAGTGCCACAGCTTCCATATTAAACTGAATTTTTTTAAAAAAACAACAGCTCATCATAATTTTTCTTTTGCTTTTTCCCTTCTTTCCCTCCTCCTTTTCTATCTATATTCGATCTTCTCACTCTACTCTTTTTTCATTCTAAATTCCTGACCCCAGTGCTAAGGAATGTACACCTCTCCATTTTCTTGCTTCTTCAAAACTTACATATATTGTATGCCCTCTGTGTTCTCCTCAATCCAATAAGGCAAAAAAAGCTGTACAAAAACGCTTCTACATTGTATATGGTGTTCCAATATTAGGAATGGCTCCCTATTGTTCCCTTAACTCTGCTTATTGTTTTAAATGCCATTTCGCCAACAAATGCTACTTTCCCCTTCATTGCTATTTCTCATTGCTGGTTACTTCCCCAAGTGAGAGCTTTGTGAATGCTTTCCATGTCTTCATTGCTATTCCCTCAAAACTGTTTAGCCTTTTAAAGGCTTTTTCCTCCATGAAATACTATTTCCCCAGAGATTGCTGCTCTCCCCTCAATGCCATTTCTTTTGCTTCTTTGTGTTCTCTCTCAGTAAAATTCAATTCCTGGCCTCTGAGGAGTCTTTGGTCATCATTTTCAAAGTCCATTTTGACTCTGGCATGCATAGCTTTTAAATATGGTTACAATAATCTGCACCTTGAAGTTGTGGCTATGTATCATTGCCAGTGCTACGATTCCATGACACTGAAAAATATACTCACTCTGAAATAATCAAACTCGCCTCAATCGAATCATGTAACCATTATTTTATAAAACCAATCAATGAACTGAGGGGAGGATGGTCTTGAAACACAAAAACATGAAGTTCTAAAAAGCTTCTCTTCACTCCCTTAAAATGAACTCCTCATAGACAAAGCCTCTGAAAGTTGTTTGTAATAAAACTGTGCAAATTCTCACATGTTTATTTATTCAGCCTGGAGACTCTGTGGGGTAGGCTTTTATTACATCAATAGTCTTTATGAAGGAAAATGAAAGCCACATAAATTGGCCATAACATAAATGTTTCTATCTTCTGTAGCTTTCAGCATCTCTTTTGTGTGACACATTTATCAACATAGCTTGCTGGATAATATATGACTCCATATTGATACATTCCTTTATTACCAAAATAAAAATAGGGACGCAATAACTCCTGGACATCCAGATTTTTTCAGTTAAATCATTATAGCTGAATAACTGAATATAGGATAACTGAAAAGTTATTCCTTAAAGCTCATAGTGAGCCTATAGTTTTAATTTGTTGTAAAAGGTAGCAACTGAGTGCATGAGACAGGAGATAATTTGTTTATATCAAGGATAAACAACTTTCTCAAGCTTTGTTTTTGAACAAAGTTAGTAGGTTGACTCTAATTTTTATGAAGTTTGTAATAGGTTAAAGCTTTTCTTGTGCTTTATCTCTGTATACTGTAATTTTTGCCTCTGCTTACACTTTCTTAATGCTAAATTCAAAATATTGTACACATTTTGCATGATCAATACAGAAGATTTTTTTTTAAAAAAAGCTTATCCATAGATGTTATCTATGTTATCTTATTTGATTTACAGCTTGCCTTTCCCCCCCCCCCTTTAATAGTCAAGATGGCTAACAATGATTAAAAAACCAGTTAAAATATAAATTAAAATCAAATAAGGAAATTAATTCACTATCATATTCTTGAAATCTGGAAATAGGAGGCCAAAGCATGCCCCATACCTTTGAATACTCTTTCCTACCATCAGAACCATCAGAAAGGGGGTTCTAAATAATTGGAAGAGGACCACACAGGCAGTGAGCTGATACAGCAGACTTCAAGATCAATAGCACCACTTTGAATTATACCTGCCATGCAACTGAAGCAAGTGAAAATCTCTCACTATACACATATAATATCTGGGTCTTACCCTACCCTATTTTGCGCCCATTTTGATCTCCTGATGTTTCCAAAAGTGGTTCTACATTACAGCATATTATAATAATCACTAAATCGAAGGATGTAGAATTGATGCTAGCTCCGGTTATTTTAAGAAGGGGTGCAATTAACGCATTATAATTATGCAGATACCCGAAAGATGCTACTTGTAAATCCTGTGACAGCTGGTGCTCAAGAGGTCCTTCCAAACTGCAAACAATTCCTTCTCCAAGTCCATCTTAAGCAAACTGTAGTTCAATCCATAGCCTAGCTTTTACTTTGCCAATCGCATCTCCATTTGGTCTGGATGGAATTCCATCTTGTTCTCGAGTATCCAACCCTATTATGAAGATTAAGCAATAGTCCAGGGTATATTAATAGTTTTCTTGGAATTTTATTCATGTATTTAGAGTTATATGAATTCCATCTCACAACAAAGGCTCTGGGTACCTGGTAACAGGTAAGAAACACCCTAAGACTAAACAAAAATCAGAAAACACCAACATATAAAAGATATCACAACTGCAAATATAAAGCACATCTAATAAATAAAAACTGTACCATAGGATCTAGCTACCCAACCAAAAACCCCTGACCTGGGAGGACATCCAGTCTTCAGTGGCTTTTTTTGAAAGTCCAGTAAGGTTGGGGAACATCTGTGATGTGCAAAAGGACAGGCATTATAATAGAAAAAGAACCACTTTCTGGATCTTGCAAGGTGACATTCTTTAATTAAAAATACCTGAATCATGTCTTTCCTGCCTGTGATGCAGTGGTAGGTTGCCCCCAGTTTGGACCAGTTCCCAAGAACCGGTAGTAAAACTGGTGGGAGGCCCTGCCCACTGCCCCGGATGTCATCATTGGTGATCTGCGCATGCACAGAAGCTGCACGATCCCATTACGAACCAGTAGTAAAGGTAAGCAGATCCCACCCCTGTTGTGATGGTGTGTGAAAATATCCTTAGGAGACAGGAGGCAATCCACAACTTAGGCAATGGTCTGATAAGCATTTCAGAAGAAACACAAAGAAGGAACATCCGCACAAGCTTCACTGTAAGGTTACATTTAACAGAATTGCGCAAGTCTGGAAGTATTTTTCTTCCTTTACTGCCTCTCTTTTTAATCTCTGGAAAACCATCTGAAAAACCTCTGGGAAAAAGGTGGTGCAGGATGGGGGAAGAAAAATACTTTCACACATGCAAATAGTTTTAAACGTGCAAGATCAAAGAGAATTCCCCCAGCTCAATAAGCACTGAAATGGTAAGTGTGGCAATGAAAGACTTAAAGGAATGATAACTAGTGAAGGGAAGAATATTTTTCCTTTTGGATTCAGAAGCCAACCAAATTTTTGTACTCCCCTACTATGTTGTATGGGACAAAATATATCATACATTTGAAATGTTTTATGCCACCCATGTTATATCTTTATCTATGCTAGCAAAAGAAGAATGTTAAACCAATATTCCATACAATGGAATGCTATTCTATGGAAAGGTGTAAAGATAGGTAATAGATTCTTAAATTAACTTGTTTTTATTTTAAATGGCAATTGTAATAAGTATATAGCAATGTCAACGTATCTGCTGCAAACGGTGCCATTCATATAAGACAGATTTTAAAGGAAGGAAGGAAGGAAGGAAGGAAGGAAGGAAGGAAGGAAGGAAGGAAGGAAGGAAGGAAGGAAGGAAGGAAGGACTAATGCTGGTATGAACAGTCTAACAGAATAAGCAGGTTGGTGAAGAAAAGACTGCCTTCACAATCACTTTTGTGAGAAGAGTAAAGGTATAAATTGATCAAATAAATAAATTGTATGAAGAAAATGAATCCATATTGGGATATATCCCAGAAGTGGATATTTTGCAAAACATTTTTATATGATTTTACATGACATGAAGTGTATTCAAGCTTGCATAAAGCTGTGTACTTGCATTCTTAGACAGCCTTTGATAACAATAAAAATACAAATAATGTGGGAACTAATTACAAGGGAGTCTTCATGTGATTGATGAATATATAACTACATAAATACAGTGGTTGGTAAACTATTGAGCCACAAACCATTGATCCAGAAAAAAACCCCCCATGTGATTCAGATTAAAAAAAATAAAACAGATCGTTTAGTATTTAAAACAATGTTTTAAATAATTAAGGATTTAAAAATGTAGGCTTAAGAAAGAAATATAGGGTTTACAATTTTCATATATTCTGTTACATAAATATTTTTTTCAATTACAATGTTCATCATCATTTCCATGCTATATTCATAGGAAACTATCAGATGTGATAGCTAAAGCTGTAAGTTGAAGGAAGATATCCAAACTCAGGGGGAAAATAACAACAGAAGGAAGAAAACAGCATGCCACTCTCACTTGTTTTTCTGTTTATAGTTTAGAAATACCGCTTCTAAAATTACATAGTCCTATTTCTGTGTTTTTCAGTTGCACAAATGTTAGGCTCACTGGAATTGAACTGTAGGGAAGTTTTAAGATAAAGTTCAAAACTCCTTTGAATCAAACTGAGCTCCTGGTAACTTCCTGGTAACACATCCAAGTCAATTGCTTGGCAACAATTATGGAGCCTGTAGAGAAGGATGGTCAAAAAAAAGCCAAGATGGCAATAGTAATCACACAATTAAAGCTACAAATGTTTTTCTGTGGACCACATGACACTTATAAAAAGGGAAAGTTTTAATTACAACTAGTCCACATTTATCGATAGTCTCATTTAGTGACCATTTTTACAAAAGGAAAAAACAGAGGTGGTATTCAGCAGGTTCTGACTGGTTCTGGAGAACTGGCAGCAGAAATTTTGAGTAGTTCGGAGAACCGGTAAATACCACTTCTGACTGGTCCTGTCCCTATCTATTCTCTGCTTCCTAAGTCCCAGCTGATCAGGAGGAAATGGGGATTTTGCAGCAACCTTACCCTGGAGTGGGGAGGGAATGGAGATTATACTGTATGCTTTCCCTGGAGTGGGTGGGAATGGAGATTTTACAGTATCCTTCCCCTGCCATACCCACCAAGCCATGTCCACAGAACCAGTAGTAAAAATATTTGAATCCCACCACTGGTTAAAAAAATACCCAATTCTGCAACCAGTCTTCATATTTACAACTATCACAGTGTCTCATGTTATGTGATGGCTATTTGTGTGCTATACAACCAGCTTCCAACGAGCAGAGTTAATGGAGAATGTGGAAGTAACACTGCAAATTGCACTCAGATGAAATTTCCCGATAATACACTTAATGACCAAATAGGAAGTGAAGTTGTAAACCTGTCACTGTCATGTGATTTTCTGCTTAGGAACCATGAGATTTAGTGATGGAGATGCTGGTCCCAATGGGTGCTGCTAACTGAGGGCTACCTATTCATGAACACAGCCACCATCTTGAATTATTTTGAATCCCCTGACACCCGATTTTGTGGCATTTTGTTCTACCTATCCTACCTACATCTGAAGATTTGTACAAATGAATGTGATTGTGTCATTATCTGTATTATTGTTACTACTTTAGTTAGTTTGTGTAACTGTATTGCATTTTATCTATTTTTTAAAAATATTAATAATTGTAGGTTATGTATTTTTATTGTAATATAATTGTTCTACAAAGGCCATAATAAAGGTTTTGATTTTTTTGATTCCCCTGACAACAATACAAATAATTCATGCCATTCTTTTCTTAATGGTCAGATATGCCAATAGAGAGACTAACCTCAGGTTGTGGTAGAGTGTGTAGCCATGAAGTATTTGAGAACTGCCCTATAACTATTTTCTGCTCCAAAGTGCAAAGAAAGTTTTACCCAATCCTCCCACAAATAGGCAGAAAATAGGAAAAAAATGTGAAATCCAACAAAAAATCCATTTCATTTGCATATATATCAGATATGCTAAATAATATAGGAAAAAAAACACCTCTTAATCTGTCCTTTACTTCAGGATTCACGAGGTCAAATTGATTTCACTACTGTAGCATAATATTTAAATGGTAACTTAAGAACCAATTGAATTCAGGATTCTGCTAGGCAAATTATTTGACAAAATGTTTATTTAATGACTGAATTACTGCCTATTTGAATTTCAATTTTTACAAGAAAACGGATGTCCTGTCCATAGAAACACTAAAAGCATAGAGAATATGGTAAAAAAAAAAAAGTATTTACAATCATATTCTGATGAAGCAATGTCAGAGAAAATGAAAGTTAACTCTTAATTTTTTTTTTAAAAGTGCAATAAATCCATTATCATGTTATAAATGGAAAAAAGTTCACCTGTTCTTTTTTTTTTTAACTCAATGAACTATAATCACTTAATGTAAGAACTGAACAACATCAGAATCTGGATTTCCAGCATTGCTAGCTGTCTGGATAACAATGGGAGAGCAAATCTGAAGGAGGTGAGCTAAGAACTTTTTCCTCGAAGACTTAAAGTACATAATAGCAAGAGTCACCAAAGTGGCTGACCTACTTAAGTAGAATTCTGTATTGATGTTGCATAGAAAGCAGGAAGAGACAGTTTGCTGTTTGAGCTGGACTTTATGTGCTGCTTCTCTACTACTTGAAGAGTATTTGGAAAAAATGCTAGTATTACTTTGTTTTTCACATATGTTTCTTCTGACTTAAAAATTTTCAAGCTCCTCACTAGAATCCATGTCTTTATTCAGAGACTTTTTCAGATTCTGGTTTATACATAAGAAAGTAATGCAGAGCGAGTTTAAATATATTGATATTACAAATGCATTTGTTCATAGTAATTTTATTAAAACTTACAATTAAAAAGACAAGCACTAATAAAGTAAAGAAAAAGAAAAAGCAGAAACCAAAAAATAGAAAGAAAAAAATAGAAAAAGTTATTATTTAAGAAATAAGAATATAGTAAAGGGAAAGATAAGAAATATTTAAAAATAACCTCCCCCTACATCGTAACAAACTTTAAGGGGTGATAAATTATTAAAATTGTACTTCATAATATTAATTTAATCATTTATCTTCTGTTAAAATATAACAAATGATCTCTTCTTCCCATATCGCAGTCTAATTTTAAACCTGTTAAAGCCTCATTATTTTAAACCTGATCAGAAAAATCCAGTAAAGAATATCAAAGATAGCATATCTGTTTTAAGCATGATCAAATAAACCAACTTTTTATTCCTTCCTTTTATTTTAATACTCTCAATCTTTAATTCCTTCAAATAATATCCTAGGACTTTACTTGTTTTTCCCCCTTGTTCTTGTAGCCTATCATTTTTAAATCCACTTTCAGACTAGTTTCAATATTGTCAAGTAAAACTTGATCCTCCTTAATAATATCTTTTAAACACAGTTTAACTATAGAGGCTAACACTTTTAAAATTAACTGCTTGTTCAAAAAAATAACCTGCCATATGTGCAATGTTAAAATATCTTGCTTCTTTTGTATTATTAAATCAAATTATCCTTTAATTGTAATCTTTAACTCCTTCTGGTTTCTTCAAACTCAGTATCATTCTTTAAAAAAGAATTCAAAACAAAAGCACAAAGAAAAACACAAGAAAAATTCTTATGCTTAATTCCAAAATTCTATTTTAAATCCATCTGAATTAGAAGCTTTCAAAAATTTTCAGGGGAAAAAAAATCTTATTTAAAGCTGTTTTTTGCTAAGGATTGAAAGAAACTCATGCAGTGTTGAAAAATTTGTCAAACCAAAAAGTTCCTAATAGTTAAAAAGCAGTTTTCAAAAGTGATTAAAAAAGGATATATGCAAATCAGTATCCAATAACTTTAAATCTGCTGGAGTCTGCTGTCTTGCAGTTTCCTCATGAGGAGAAACTATATGGAAGATTTGTGAGCAATTATAGGTCCTCTCCTAGTGCAAAGAGAAATTATAAAGATCCAGTGTACTTACTGGTTGTTCATTCCACAGCAGTAATCTTTAGCTCACTATTTCTTTCCCAGAAACCTCGTTGATATTACAAATTTAAATAAATGTTTATTATTATTATTATTATTATTAAGATGGTCACGGCACACACAAATTCAAGCTTACAGATAAAAAAAAGTCCCTTTCCATAGACATAGACACTATGTTGACTTTTTCAATTCCCATTCCCACTATGGACATAGAGATGGGATTCATTTACCTTTCCTACCAGTTCACAAATGTGAGCGCACGTGTGGCACTGGTGGGTTTCAAATTTTTTTACTACCGGTTCTGTGGGCGTGGCTTGCTGGGTATGGCATGGCTTGGTGGGTGTGGCTTCATTGGTGTGGCAGGGAAAGATTACTGTAAAATCTCGATTCCCTCCCCACTCCAGGGGAAAGTTACTGCAAAATCCCCATTTCCTCCCGATCAGCTGGGACTCAGGAGGCAGAGAATAGATGGGGATGGGGCCAGTCAGAGATGGTATTTGCTGGTTCTCCGAACTACTCAAAATTTCCCCTACCGATTCTCCAAAACTGATCAGAACCTGCTGAATACCATCTCTGATGTGCGATTTACACATTTGCATTGCCTTCTGTGCATGCGCAGTAGTTGCACATTATGTCCAGGTGGGTGGACGGAGCCTCCCACAGTCACCACTACCGGTTCGTGGAGAGAGAACTGGCTGTATCCCACCACTGGACATTTTTGTTAAGATGGGCAATCAAAATCTTCAGTAAATGTCTAAATATGATGCATATTTGTAATGTCTAAATAAGATACATTTTCTTTATTTAACTATGCAAATGATTTCAAAATTAAAATCACAACATTTTCTGTGGAAAGTCAAACTCTTTCAAGGTTATTGTTTCATAAAGATGATAATAAATGTGCCAGATTCCTTTCTTTAGCTAATGTGAAGTTTTTGTCTATGATTTTTTTTCTTTCAGTATTCACTGCCTTACTCTAACAGAACTCCTTACAAAAATATTGTGATTATTGAATGGAGGACTATAATAAAATCATCACCCAAACTAGAGCCACTGCTGTGACATCTTGTAATATTCACATTCCACCTGTAGTGCAATTGCTGAAAATTAGTGAAGTAGTTCTCAGCAGTTGTACTGATTTCAAGAGAAACAATTAAGGGAATGAGAATCATAAAAAGAGTAAATAAAATATAAAATATAAAATAAGTAAAATCACAAGAGGTTCTTGGAAGCAATCCAGAGAGATAAGATAATTTTCATATGTATACTGTAGTTAATGGTCAGTTAAGTCTCACCAGTATATATTCACTGTCAGCCAAAGAGACCTACATTTAAATCCTTATTCACTTATCTCAGCCATGGAACTGCATCTTTGCAAGAGGCAAGATGATTACCTAAATATGCTAATCCAACTTTCCCAAACTCAACTCTTTGATATACAACTTGTTCTCAGCTAGTAGAATGCCATCCTGGCTCGGAATATTGGTCAATGCAATCTCAACATACAGAAAGGAAGTATTAAGTTGGGAAGAGCTGAGCTGAGCTGTATTTAGGTTTCACAATAATGCCATCAACTTCAAAGTGAAAATCAACTGTATGTTTATGAAATAAAATATAATCAGCGGTGGGTTGTCCCCGGTTTGGACCGGTTCGCAAGAACAGGTAGTAAAACCAGTGGGAGGCCCCACCCACCGCCCCAGGTGTCATCATCAGCGATCTGTGCATGTGATCCCATTGCGAACCAGTATTAAAGGTAAGTAGAACCCACCCCTGATTATAATGAATTGTAAATCATAAGAAGAATGGTAATTGGCCAAGTTGGTTTATTACTCAAATTACTGCAGGCTATGACTTTAAATGAAGCAACTGGCAATGTAAGGATAAAACAGCTTGAAGGTTTTGTTCTGTTTTTATTAAACAGAAGCAATAGCAAATTATCCTAGATCTTATTCTGTCTTGCAAGGGTCTGAAGTGATAAGAAAAATAATGCATTTATACATTATAGGTAATAGCATTCTCTTTAATTCCAGCAGTATAAACACTCATATTTCTAAGTTCAGAGAAAGTCAGCTAGACAATACCACATTAGGTCATACTGCATTAGATTATACTGCCTTCAGTGTGACCTAAGCGTAGCTCATAAAATTATCTGCTACAATGTCCTACCTGTCAATGACTACTTCAGCTTCAACCACAACAATACACGAGCAAATAATAGATACAAATCAAGGTAAACCACTCCAAACTCAATTGAAGAAAATACGACTTCAGCAACAGAGTGATCAATGCCTGGAATGCAATACCTGGCTCTGTGGTTTCATCCCAAAACCCCCAAAATTTTAACCTAGGACTGTCTACTCTTGATCTCACCTCATTCCTAAGAGGTATGTAAGGGGCGTGCATAAGAGCACCAGTGTGCCTACCATCCCTGTTCTAATATTTCTTCTATTTGTATCTATTTTATGTATCCAATCCATGTTTATATTTATTACCTAATACATTCTTGACAAATAAATAAATAAATAAATAAATAAATAAATAAATAAATAAATAAATAAAATCATATTATAATTACTCAATGTCTCCACAACTCTTTTCAGCCCTGTTAGATGGTTCACAGACAAAATGCTTAAGAACAGTAACTATTCCAGAATGCCTTTAGTAAAATGTAGTTATGGGAGCCATCAAATCATTGGAAAGGGACAAAATATATTTTTAAAAAATCCTAATAACAGTGGGAAAGCCTTTTCATACTGAAACTAATCCTTCAACTACACACACAAAAACTGTGAAGATGGGCTGGATATATTCAAATTATCCTTGCAGCATACCTCAGTGCTGATGCACAGCTGAGCCTGGTTACAAGGGTTGACAGCTGCTACAGTGTAATCTCATTAACCTCATGTAAATCTTACAATAATAAACACAAGACAAGTATATTAAGTCATATCTAAATCCATGTAAGGGAGACCCCTATAGTTAAATAGCAGCATTTGTGTGATGAAGGAATTTCATCATAAATTTTGGTTATAATAATGACCAAACACTGGGTGATTCAAACATTCTGAAAGTTGGGTATTTGATGAATATTTTTATTAGTCTTATTTCCATATTATTTTGTTTTCCTTTTTTAATCTTTAATCTGAAACTTTATGTCATCAGAGATAACATAAGGATAAGACAGAAATAGCATGCTTGTAGACTTTTCCTTGTAGAATATGTAAATATTTTGTATTTATCCATGATTGCCATCTTGAGTTCTTAACCCCCCCTCCCATCCCAAAATATTTCTCCCTACCCTCCAATTTCATCTTTATTTATTCTGTGATCCCTGCTTTCTATCCCCAGTATCACATTAGGTTTAAGGAAGAAAAACTGCACTCTGCTGAAATAGCAGAAAACTTTTCAGTTCCTTCATCTTTGTACAAGTAGTCTTTGACTTACGACAATTGGCTTAGCGACCATTCAAAGTTACAACAGCACTAAAAAAAAGGAATTTGTGATTATTTTTCATACTTATGACCTCTGCAGTATCCCCACAGTCACGTGATCAAAATTTGGATGGTTGGCAGTTGATTCATATTTATGACAGTTGCAGTGTCCCGGGATAATTTGATCCCCTTTTGCAACCTTCTGACAAGCAAAGTCTACAAGCATGTTACTAACTTAACAACTGCGATGATTCACTTAACACAACTATCACCATGGTCATCATTTCTTTACCCTCCTACCATCGGGAAGGAGATATAGAAGTATAGCCAGCCACACAAACAGGCTGAAGAACAGTTTTTATCCATGGACTGTCAGACTCCTGAATGAGAAGTAACATCATAACTATGTAGCATGATGGACTACAGGGTCGGCACAATGTGTAACATGTTCACACTGGTGCAATAGGACTGGGTGTTTTGTTAATATGATTTATTGGGTTAGGGATTTTCTGTCTTCACTGTGAGTTGTATTGTGTGGTGGGGGTGCACTGAGGGAGCTCAACCAATCCCATTGTACATATGTTGTGCACTAACAATAAAGATTTGAATTGAATTAACAACTGGGGCAAGAAAGATTATAAAATGGGACAAAATCTCACTAAATAAATGTCTCATTTAGCATCATAAATTTTGTGATCAGTTGTGATCATAACTCGAGGGCTACCTGTACAATATGTAAGCCTCATTATTTTGGCACTCTCTAACTTCTATATGAAGATGCACAATTTATGAACAGAAATGCGAGTTTCCCAGCCAGAGGCTACACCTGTGCCTCTAAAGCTAGGTGGGATTATTTTTAGCACAAAAAATAATGAAAATCCTAGATATGCAAAACTTTCTTATACGCTTTTCCTCAAATTTATGAAACACATTGTATAAAATGCCTACTATTAAACATGAATATTTTATTTAGCAATGCGATTTTTTAAAAAAAAAATGTCATTAAATATGTCAGTGCACCAAAAGAAGATGAAGTCCTGGATAGCAACAGTAATGTTGTCTTCCAATTGTTCTAGCGGTGTGTCATCTGAATTCAGCTGTTCTAATTTGGGGGATTTTGTAACAATGCACATTTTGTTTTTGCAAATTCTGGCATCTCCAACTAAGGTATAAATGTATGGAACATCTTGTATAGCAGCTGCCACTCAGCACCAGCCAGACAGTATTACACTAGAAAAGACAAATGTCTGACTCAGCATAAGGTAACTTCTTATGTTTATATGCAGTGAGGAGAAGTACGGAGGGCAGATGGAAAAATGGATCACAAAACCAAACATGAATACTCGCTCAGTATCTTGGGTCATATAAATAAATCAGGCGCTGTTTCTTAGCAGACACAGCCACTGGCAGAAACTGATCGGTGGATGCGATGCAGTAGTGTAATTCACCACTTGCAATACTTGCTCACATTCTTTATTTTGAAATATCTGCTGTTCTAGTTTTCTTTTTCTTCTTTTCCCCTCCATTGGTGAGTTTCAGAATTTAATAATATTGGACTTGGTTTATGTGAGGATGTAAGTGTAGAAATACGGCATTCTCTGGTCTGCTTGACTTGAGGCTGTAATAAAAGTAATAAATACAACTTAAAAGTTAATCTGATCAAAAAGAAATTTTAGTAGCTCATAATACTCCCGAGGAGTGAAAACTTGCTTATGGCAAAACTTCCATATGCCTTTCTTATTTCAGTGCCATATCTTTTGAGGGTTGAAATTGTTTCTCAGAACTGAGCTTTTGCAGATCATTTTCAATAGAATGCCATATGTATTAATACTGAAATTTCTCCCTTTTTTGTAAAACAGCATAAAGAATTAAATTTAATAATTTACAGTTTCCATTAAAGTGTCTATAATGTAAGGATCAGATGTCCGTGTTATAAGGTTTAAATCTGAAAAGAGTGAATAGCTCCCATCCTCCGGGCTTTTCAGAAGCTGGAGAACACTTCCTTTCTTAGAACTTGATTTTTCTGGACAAACTAATGTCAGAAGTGGAATTATTGTTATATCATGATGTACTTAATCATATTGATTACATATCATTGTTTTTTATAGTTTTAGCACTATATTTAGTACTACACTATATATTTGGCACTACAGAAAGTAATCATTTGAGGTGGAAATGGTTTATATTTATTTTAATTAATGCAATTATGACAGTGAACAATGCCAGTGGTAATAAATATTGGTGTGTCAGATGAAAAAATAAATTATTATTTATGCCATATTCCCTCTGCCATAAATTATAGTGTTGTTTCTTGTATGGTAGCTCACAGATTATTATAAGCATTGAATTGAACCAAATATTGTTCTTTCAGTAGGAAACAAAAGAAATTAATTTCATGTATAAAGGACAGGAATTTTTTTTCTTCATGTTTTTATGTTAAGGGAAGCACTCTTCAAAATAAATGTGGTGTTGATGGTATTGATTTAATATTTATTTTACTTAATATAGATTTTTTTCATTATTTTGTATTTTTTAAAAAAACATTGTAAATCTCTTGCTATATTTCTAAAGGTAGGTCAGATATATATTTGTGTAATTGATTTTTTTAAAAGGCCATTCCATTGAATTGAATGATTCAAGATATGACAAAAATGGAGACAACTGTTTCAGTTCAGAACTATCATGCTCTTTGATACTGACAAGTATCTATATTTTAACTGTAACAATTATGCCCTCCTTCTACCTCCAGACCAGGTCCCCAACATGTTGGCGGGTGAATTCTAGGGCTTGAAAGCTATACATCTTAAAATTTCGAAAGTTGATAAACTATACTCCAGACTAGCGGTCACCAACTGGTGGTCCGCTAGAAATTTTGGTGGTCCATAGAAAAATTATTTGCATTTTTTATATTGCACTAAATCAAGGGTCCTCAGACTACAGCCCCTGGGCCGGATATGTGCAATGAACATTTGTGTGACTGCAGAGAGTCTCCTCTTTGGGATCTTTTTGTGTGGGTCAGAGGGGGGCAGAAATTCTGACTTGGAGTCTGCTTCAGCCTCCTGGTTCAGGGCTTTGGGTGAAGGCTGGAGGCTGGAGGGAAGTGCCACTGGTGGCAAAGAGCCAGAGGACCTTGTTCCAGTGAGACTGCATCATGGGCTGGAACTGGCTAACCATCTCAGCCCGCTGAGGTGCCGGTACTCCTGCAGGTCTTCCCTCTGCTTGGAAAGCCTATGCTTGTAGTCCTCAGTGAGCTGCTTCTACTAAGTGCCTTGTCGGCCAGATCCAATTTGAACTGAGCCAGCTGTTTTGCCAACTCTTTCTCATGGTGGCTGCTTAGTTCCAACAACTGCTTCCTGTTGGGGCCCTAAGGAGCCCAGGCAGGCAGGCGAGGAATGGCTGGGAGAGGAGGGGCAAGTAGAAGCCAGTGAGGTGCCCCTTGACACAAGTGACATTGAGTTGGCCATGCCCACCCAGTCATATGCCCACCCAGTCATTAGGCAGATCATATTAGTAGTCTGCAAGATTTAAAATTATGAATTTAGTGGTCCTTGAGGTTTAAAAGGTTGGTGACCCCTGCTCCAGACTAACTATTTACAGTATATTGAACAGCATCTCCAAATTGGCATTATGTTTAGATTCAGGGGCTTCAACTCCTAAAATTCTCAGATATATGTTCCGGATGGGAATTTTGGGAATTGCAGGAAAACTGACATATTATATTTTTTATTTTCCTGAGAAAATAAATTATCTTTTCCAATGGTTGCTACGTGAATGGTCAGTAAGGAAAGACGACCTGTATCAGTGAACATGAAACACTTTCTCAAAAAATGGTGGGAGCATCCAAATGGAGATCCAGTGTCATAACAGAAAAATGGTAGAGCCCCTTTGTTTTATGTTTGTCAACTCTACAAACAAACAACCATTCCAAATGAAGGACTTCAACACTCACTACAACCCATTAAGAGTCTTAATATTTCATCAATTCAAAAACTTTCTTTAGAAACATGGATATAATGTATTGTCATCATACATTCCATTCCTAATTATTGGAATATATTATGCATTATAGAAAACAAAAAAGTGTACTTAAATGATATTTAAGTTCTTTAAACTCGCACTAGGCCTCCAATATTTTTAAAAAATTTAATACTGTCCTCTTATTTTTTTTAAAAAAAATCATGAACTTTACTAATATACATTTTCTACACCACATATTTTATTTTAGTTTTTATAAATTGACTGGATGGCTTATAGATTTTAGAAGGACTCCACCATATTACCACTAGGCAGTAGATTAGGCTGCTCTATCAGTCTTAATTAGCTTCCTTTCCGCCTTAACTTTGTTAGAATTCATTCAAAATTATAACTTTTGGAAGAAATCCTAACAGCACCTCTGCCACCAGATAAACAGTTTAATCTTTTAGTCCAAACCAATCTCTGCCTAATGAGCCAGCCTATTCTGTCATTAGCCCACCGTAAGAGAAAGGGGGGGGGGAGGGAAGAGCTCCAGTAGAATTGTGCTCTTTTTATTGTAAGAATTGCAATGGAACTGTGAGGAACAGAAATATGACTCACTTAAGAATTCTGTTGCATCCTGATATTTGCATTAATCTGATAACGTTTTTAACAAATCTAAAAATGTATTGAAATATGCTCTTGAATACATCCATACATACAATGTGCGTTTTGCTTCTTACCGGGTTTTTAATGCATAGTTGCAAACAGATTATCTTTCTCGACAAGTCTTCCAGGTGTTGGCACACCTTATAACTAGGAAAAAGATCCTGACAAGTTCTGGAAAACCGGTAGTGGAAATTCTGAGTAGTTCGGAGAACTGGCCAATACCACCTCTGGATGGCCCCAGAGTGGGGAGGGAATGGGGATTTTGCAGTATTCTTCCCCTGCCATGCCCACCAAGCCACACCACACCCATCAAGCCACACCCACAGATCCGCTAGTAAAAAAATTTGAATTTCACCACTGTTTCTGATCCTACTAATACAAATGTTCCCTTTCTGTTTTTTTTTAGAAATAAGCACAGGATTTAAAATTTAGTAAGGCCATGGTACCTAGGATAGGAAAGCATTAAGTTTTTACTCCTCAATCATGTTTATCCCAGACAATCAGTATGGTACAGAGGTCAAAGCACTGATCTAGAAACTGATAAACTGGAAGGTCTAATTCCACCTTTGGCATGAAGCCAGCTCGGTGACCTTGGGCCAATTTCTCTCCATCAGCCTAGGAAGAAGGAAACTATTCCCAAAAAACCTTGCCAGGAAAACTGCATGGACTCATCCAAAAAATTACCAGGAATCAACACTGACTGGAAGGTACACATGGTACATGTGGTACACATGTGTGCCACACACTCATTATCATTGTGTGATGGAAGATGCACTTGGAGAATTGCATCTTCAAGTGCAATTCTCCAAGTGCAAGGAGGGGTTTTGGCAACACAGATTTTTTCCAGGGGCGGGGAAGGCACTAAATCTCATCAGAGAGGGCCCAGATTATGGAGACTGAGATAGATGGGGGAAGGAGGAAGAGGTTAAGGGTACCCACACCTTAGAATCCCTCAGAGTATACCTACTAGGTTATACCTAAAGTTTTAGCAAAATTCTGTTCATGAGGAATAAGGAACTAAAGGATTGGACTTGATTAGATTTCTCTATGTCCTTTTTTTTGGACTTTTTATTATTTTATTTATAGCCCTTCCTTGTTAGTTTTACAAATAATACAAGGCAATTAACATATCCAACCTACTTTTCCCCCCCAATTTTTTCCATGACAACAACCCTGTGAGGTGGGTTAGATTAAGAGAGTGTGGCTGGCCCAAAAGTTACCCAGATAGTTTTCATAGTTAAGGTGGATTTTAAACTCATGATTCCACGCATTATAACGTGGTATATTAACCAGTAGTTCACTAGACCAAACTGGCTCTAATGTTAGCAGCTTAACACATTGCCAACAAGTTATTATGTGTGGGCCAATTTTCATCAGCTTCCTTTTTTCCTGCAGGTTCATATGGCTTATTAACGTTTAATCTAGATTAGGGTGGGGTATAAAGGTTCAGGGGATTTGCTAAAAGTTATCCTTACTGTTCTACCAGCATGATTCCCCTTTGATTAGCAAACCTTTCCATGAAGAAAGCAAATCCTTTTTGCATTTGCAAGGCGAATTTAATTCTAGGAGACAATAAAATGGTGTGCATTTCTGTGTGTCTGGGAAAAATAAACAGAAAAGGCAAAGAACAAGGGGAAAACCATATAACCCGAATATTTTTGAGAAAAGGCAAGACAAAAAAATAATAATTATTATTATGAAACCAATAGCACTGCTGGAATCTAATGCCCTTGCTGGCAAACAGATGAACTGAAGCAACAACAAAACATTCTTTTTAAAACCATAATAGTCATTACTTTGTAATTTAAAAGCTGAGAAACAAACCTTCTTTCTCAAAAATAGAGAAAAAATATTACCAGTGTTACAACAGAATATATCATTTAATTAGTTAGATTAGAGGCTACTGAATCCAGAGTGATTCTGGGTGACATACATTTGAAATCAAGGTCGGTTGAGGGGGAATGGGAAAGAAGGAAAGGACGGAAGGAGACAATATCCATACTGGTACCCCCAAAACTACCCCAAAACCTGGAAGAACAGCCAGAATGTTAAACAATTCTGAAATACTAGCAAGATGGTGTTACATAAACTGTATGGTTAGTATGTCTCAGTCACACTTTTCTCCTGTGAAAATGTTAGTCAATTTCTTAGGTAAACTAGACTTTTCCCTCCAAATGTTTCTCTGGATCTAGGCACGAAATTAAATAGAACCACTAATTCCAACCATTATAGAACCACTATAGAAAACCCATAATTCCAAGACTTCAAGAGGTTTAGATTGGATTTAAACCAAATTGGCTAGCCTGCATATTCCTGGACATTCCTTTTCTAGGTAAATTGTAAATATATTTTATTCAAGTCCTCCCATCCTTTAATCATTTCAAGATAAATGGTTTTGAAAACCTCCATGAATAACAGCAATGTTTTGAAATATTTTCAGGCATTAGCTAAGATAAATAGACCAGCTGACATATTTAAGTTTTGCAAAATTGCCCTCATGGCAATTATTGAATTTTATAAGGTGAAGGTAAAAGTTTTCTTGTCCAGTCATGTCCAACTCCAGGGCACAGTGCTCATCTCTATTCCTTGGCTGAGAGAGCCAGCATTGTTTGAAGATGTTTTCCATGGCCATGTAGTCAGCATTGCTATATTACCTACCCACTGAAGTGGTACCTATTTATCTATTTGCATTTGCATGCTTTTGAACTGATAGGTGAGCAGGAGCTGGGGCAGGAACAGGAGCTCACCTGGTTGTGCAGTGGTCTTGAGTTGCCAGCTTTTCAGCTGAAAAGCTCAGAGTCTTTAACCACTGAGCCATCATTCCTTGTATTGAATTTAAGCAAATTGCTAAATTAGAATTAATATTGCCATCAAAGTGAAAATGTCAAACTAGACAACAATGAGAAAATAAATTTCATCAAATGTTACTTAACTGAAAAGTTTTGGGAATGAGTTGAAGAAAGAATAAAGGGATTCCTCGTGTATATTGGATAATTCCTGGTTGTCAGTTTATATACTGGATTAATTCCTTCTTACGGTTTCCTTCTTGTCCTAAAATTTTGTTTTGGAAGTTGGAAATGGAGAATATCAAGAATAGAGGCAAAACTGGCTTGAGTATGGCTCACTGTTCCAGAATTTATAGACAATATTCATTGTAATGAGTTAATGAATGAAGATATGATAAGTTGATATACATAAGCTTTGAAGTGGTGGATAGTTTCTGCCTTTAGCATTAACTAGTAAAAGAACCAGCAGTCAAGAAATGCACTGCAGACCAGCATCTGGTACTCTGTGATTGTCCATGGAAGTGAAAGTTGAACTTTGAAGACACAGGATATGAAGAGTATTGATGCTTTTGAACTTTGGTGTTGGGAAGATTCATCAGAGGAGCATGAGACACCAGTAAAACAAATGAATGGCTGATCAAACAAATGAACCCAGACAGTGGTGAAATTCAATTTTTTTTTTTTACTACTGGTTCTGTGGACATGGCTTGGTGGGCATGGTGTGGCTTGGTGGGTGCAGCTTGGTGAGTGTGGCAGGGGAAGAATACTGCAAAATCTCAATTTCCACCTCACTCCAGGGGAAGGATACTGTAAAATCTCTATTTCCACCCCACTCCAGGAGAAGAATATTGCAAAATCTCCATTTCCACCCCACTCTGGGGCCAGAGGTAGTATTGGCCAGTTTTCCAAACTACTCAAAATTTCCACTGACGGTTCTCCAGAACCTGTCAGAACCTGCTGGATTTCACCCCTGAACCCAGAGTTCTAATTGAAGCCATAAATCATCAGGCTCAAATTATCCTATTTTGGACACATTATAAAGACATGGGTTCTAGAGATGCTTCAGTTACAGTAGTAATGAGCACACCACTGAAATATGTAAAAGACTAGGTTAAGGACAGTGTGTGTCATGGAGAAAATATATTTATGTAGTCACTATATCAGATTTTCTTGGCAAGATTTTTTGGAAGTTCTTTGCCTTTGCCTTCTTTGATGGGCTGAGAGAGCATTATTGCTCATGGTCATCCTTCTGCTTTTATGTTTAAAGCAGGACCTAAAAATCTCTCAGTTTCTATGTTGGAGCCTTTAATTAGTACTATGTTACAATGCAATGACTATGTTACAATACAATAGAAAGCAAATAGTGGCATTCACATTTTAAAAATGCTTAAAATGTTACCAGATATAAGTACAGAATGTTGCTTTTTTTGTCTAAAAACGTGTGCTGCTCAATGATTACAGAGCTTTGAATGACATCTGTATCATTAATTAATAATATAAAAAGAGAGATGAAAGCTCAGTATTAATAAGTCACATTATCATATAAATGAAAAACTTTCTTTTTCAAAATACTTGAAAAACATAGTTCTTACTGTGTAATTTTTCCCCAAAGAGAATTAAGGAACAATATAAAGTTAAACTCTGAAAGTATCATATAAAGTATTACAACTTTCTTTTCCATTACCAATTATTTCTGAAAGCTATTAACATCAAATGAAGTAAAGTCATTTGCCTTACTGCATTTGCAATCAATGAAATGTAACCGCATGAGAAGGTCAACATGAAAATTCTACTTTGCTTCCAGATTATACTCATCTAGATGAGTGGCAGACCTAGTCAACTTTTGTAGTTCTTGAAAGGCAAAGCAGTTATGCCTCATTAGTATTTAAATGGGAGACTACCAAATTTATGAGCTAGCTTTGGGAACGAAAACGAAAGCAATGGCCAATCATGTTTGTATTAATACAGGACAATTGCAGGGATGTGTCATGAAGTCGACATTAAGGTCGACTCAGCCTTCCATCCTTTATAAGGTGGGTAAATTGAGGACCCAGTTTGTTGGGGGCAATAAACTGACTTTGTATAAATATAAATATACAAAAGTATGAAGGCTATTGCTTAACGCATTGTAAGACGCCCTGAGTCTCCGGAGAAGGGTGGCATATAAATCAAATTTAAAAAAAAGAGTCATTAGGAATTGAGCTTGATTGAAAAGTATCTTTATCAGTTAAGCTTACTGTCAAGTAGTTGTCAAAGTGTATAAGTACTAACACATTTAAAATGAAGGAAAATAAGGATTATTTGGGATAATGGTAATCTGGATTCATTATACATTTTTATTCACCACCCAAAGTCTCTCTCCAAGAGTGGGTTGGGATGATTCAAAAATGTAAAATATAAACAAAATGAGTTGCATACATACTTTTAGTTGAGGTTTTCCAAGCTTAGAGTGATCACTACTGAAGAACATAGTGCCATCAATCTATTACTCAGCTAAATTCTTGATTCAAGCCATACAGAACAAATTGACAGTGTGGACCAATCAGGATAAAATTAACACCATTCCCAACCAGCAGGCAATTGATATTTTCTAGAAGCATTCAATTACCAGCCAACCTCACAAAAATCGTATTCCACATAGACTATGAAAATAATCTCCACTTCTGAACCATTGTGCTAAGGAAAACATGTTGGAATGCAAGGTAAAACTTCTGCAAAAAACCCATAATCCCTATTTCGATATAGTTCTCTTTAAGCCGGTAGAACTCTAAGTAAAAGGTGGTACTGAATTAAAAACAATACTTAGGCCATAAATAGAACAGGGTTTTTTTTCCAAATAATACATAAAAGAAAATTGTATAATTTACTCTTATGTTAAATCACACAGGTTGGGTAAACAACATTTCTTACTGTAATGTTCTAACAAATACATAAATCAATTAATTTGACATTCCACTGGAATATCAACATTAAGAAAATCAGTCTTAATGGCAGCAAATGGCAGCTTTATTTGAAATAGTTTACATCCTGTAACCATATCTTTAACACAATCAGACAAGAACATTTACCTATCTCAGCTCCTTGAGAAGGATGTGATAGGTGGATAAAAACGCCAAATACAGTCTAAACATCTGGATGACTGTGTGACCAACTATGATAATAATAAGAGTGAGAAAATGGCTAAATACAAATTGAACAATGGAAATGCTACCGAAGCCCTCAATACCTGAGGCAAACTTTTGATATAATATATGCTGGAATTATTAACTGGACATAAGCTGAACTGAATCAAAAAACAAGAAAGCTCATGAATATTCACTATGCATTACATCCCTGTAATATGTGATAGTGACATATTATGGCTGCCCCACAGAAATGGAGGCAGAGTTTTACTTCAAGTCAAACAAACTGTCAAAGAAGAAAAGTATCATTAGGCTAATTAGGTAAAAGACAGCCAAGAAGGAGCATTGATGCAAGTTAAAAACTTACTAAATCTACCAGAAACAAAACATATACATTGAAATAATGTATAAAAACAACAAAAGAATGCTGGCAAGGAAAAGCATTATGTAGTCAATTTCTACAAAAGATCAAGGGAAAGTAGATAAAGATAAAACCTGACAATGGCTTACAACTACAATATTTTAAAAAAGAAACTAAAGTCTTGATTTTGGCTGCTCAAGCATGAACGATTTGAACTAATGCAATCAAGGCCAGAATTGGGAAAAAAATAATAATCAAATGATTCAAAGTGCATATTGCACAACGAAGCAGAAGAAACAGCAGATATTATACAGATATTATGCAGAAAGATTGTGCCAGTGATGAAGAACTAATGTAATTGAAAATAATTACATTATTTAATTGAAAATAATAGTTAAGAATGAACTGCTTAAAATATTGTGAGATTTCAAAATTCAAACATATAAAATCTTGGTTCATGCATGGCAAGCCTGCCAAAATTAAGACAGGCATCAAGTAACCAGGCCTTAAGTCATGTAGGGATTTATAGATAGAGACCCTCACCTCGAATCACATCTGGAAGCAAACTGGTAGCCAGTGCAGTTTGTGAAGCAGAGGTGATACATGGGCATATTGAGACATGTCCATCACTACTTGCACTGCTGCATTCTGGACCAGCTGACACTTCTGGGTGGTCATCAAGGGTAGTCTGATAAAGAATAGATTACAGTACTCAAGCCATGATGTGACCAGAGCATGGCTAATTGTTTCATTTCCTTTCATTCCTAATGAACTTTATCTTAGATCAAGTAATCATTTTGAACGAAATGGAATAATAATCAAACCACAGATGGTTGCTTTATGGAGAACTTTCAAGATATTTGCAGTTAGCAAATCCATTATTACGACTAATCTATTATTTTTCCAGCCTGTAGTGTTGCAGAAGTCAGGTGGATTTTATATTTTTATTTGCACATTTTAGCACAAAATGTTCTTGAGAATTTGGTTAGGGAAGCTATATTTCAGATATTAATAATTAGGTATCACATTAAAGCAGTGGTAAAATCCTTTTTTTTTTTTTTTACTTCTGGTTCTGTGGGCATGGCTTGGTGGGCATGGCAGGGGAAGGATACTGCAAAATCCCCATTGCCTCCCTGCTCCTGAGGGAAGGATATTGCAAAATCTCCATTCCCACCCCACTCTGGGGCCAGCCAGAGGTGGTATTTGCCGGTTCTCCAAACTACTCAAAATTTCTGCTACCCGTCTTCCAGAACCGGTCAGAACCTGCTGGATTTCACCCCTGCATTAAAGTTAGAAAAGGGGCCTTGCTTTCTCCTTCTCACGCATATTCCCAGGTAAAAATAACTTTCCATTTATTCATGGGATATTTTGAACTGAACCTTTCATTTCGAATCTGCAATTTGCTTTCCAATTTCAGCGTACCTATAGAAACAAAACTCTATGATTTGTTCTAAAGACAATATTTATCTAATGAGTTTTTAGTATTGCTTCTGCAGAGAGACAGATAAGTAAATTTGTTCTTGCTCTTGGATGCTCTTTTGAATAATCTTTCAGTTTTAGCATATTTATAAAACTGTTTGGAAGCACCATTTCTGATGTTACAATGGAGGTGGAAACTATTAAAATAAATAGTGGGACTCTATCAACAATAACAATCCTTGTTCTATTGTGTAATAAAAGCAGCTACCTTTAAGTATACAGTACCTCTTGTTCCTGTAGCATAGAATCAAAAACACATCCTAATCTCCAATTTTACATTTATTTATATAAAGTTTAAGTGTAAGAACTTTTCTTCCAAAGAATTTCAATTCTTGTTTGTCTTCTGCAAAAAAAGTGTACACTTGGACCAGTTTTAATCCTGACTATGTACTTTACAAAAAGCATTTTTGGCATCTCTAGAAACACTGCAGTCATTATGGAGAACTGAATTTTCATATTGTATTGGGTTTTTTTTTTTTTGTTTGTTTTTTTTTACAATGCTACATGGCAGTATCTGAAAGAGAAAAATGTATCCCATTTTCCAGATTTTCAGTTTTTTTTAACCCAATACAAGAATGAGTTATAAATTCGAATTTCATTGTTGAAAATGGCCAGGATACAGCAGACGTTTTTACATTCAGCACTATGTAGTTGAAAATAAACATGGGAAGATAGGATATCTTTTAATTCAATGTTTTTCAAACTTGGCAACTTTATGATGTCTGGACTTAAACTCCTAAAATTCCCCAGGTTGCATGCATTTGGAAAACAACGCTCTACTGAAGGTAGGTTTGGTGAATATCAATCTTCCTTGTGTGAATTCTGTGAACTGAAGACTCACTTAGAATGAATAATGCTTATTTCACTCAAAGATAACTATTATAATAAACCATATTTCATCATTAAAATAAGAGTTAATTGCATTGCATTAAAATAATAAAAGCAAAAAATATATATTTTTTGTGTGCATCATGTATAAGATGATATACATGTATAAGATGATATACATGTACACATACACTCCATAGCACATCACACCCTCCAAGATGAGATCTGCATCTGTCTTTTTGGCCTTCCAAAAGGCCTTGGAGATGGCTATGCCACCTACCCCGGTGCCCCAAATTGAGTGGGGTACTTTGAAGGTAGAAAACGGAATAGATAATATCCCACCTCTTTCCTATGTTCACTTTGCTTCTTCCATCGCTACCCTGGTTAGTTTTAATTGAATTTTAAACTTGTGATCCTTATTTATTTTTTTAATGTTTTGCAGTGCATTTTAACTGAGTGTCTGTAAACTGCCTAGAATTGCCTATGGTACGATGGGTGGCATACAAACTTAAAAAATAAATAAATAAAAATCAAAACACGATAAGATATAGAATTAATAATGAACCAAAGTGATTTTTATTTGTAATTTAATCAGTGTAGTCTTCAGAAAAATTTATGCTGCCAATCCATAGTGTGTGTGTGGGGGAGGGGGCTTCTCCTAATGGTTAATGTTGATTTAATATTGTATAAATTGCTAGATGTAATGTTGCCATGTTTTTCTTTTTCTTTTTCTTTTAGAAAGTCTACTTGAGTAGAATAACATCTTTCCCAAAAGCTACTGTACTCAGTAGCTCCGTGTTGATTGTAGCAATACATGAATTTTGTTTTTCTTCTTATTTTTAAGTTTCAATAATTTATCTTTCATAGTCATCTCCAGCTGGATAAATAATTAAATATAAGCCATAAAATGATCATCATGTCTCAAGATGTGGGTTTATTAGTTATACCTTATTTTTTTTTTTTTAGCAATTTCTCTTCTGTTTTGCTATAATTGAGTAATGGATTTCAACAATGTAGATTTCAAGGCCAACTCAATGTAGAGTTTCAGACCATGTTGGAATAGGCAGAGTTAGGCAGCAGGATCCAAATGCTAAAATGACTTCTCATTTGAAGCTTACACCTGGGATTTCTTATATCAAAATTAATTTGAAGCAGAACTGTTAGCAAAGGAACTGTTATGCTTTGTCTGAATCTCAGACACCTGAACTATATAATTCAGACATAATAATGTTAGATTGGAAGCTAGATGTTATATACACTGTTCAAAAAAATAAAGGGAACACAAGCAGAAGACATCCGAGATCTGAATGAATGAAATAGCTTTATTAAATACTTCGTTCGTTACATACAGTAGTTTTGTGTTCCCTTTAGTTGTTTGAGCACTGTATAAACTACTGTATGTAACAAACGAAGTATTTAATAAAGCTATTTCATTCATTCAGATCTCGGATGTCTTCTGCTTGTGTTCCCTTTATTTTTTTGAACAGTATATATTTTCTAGTTTTTGCTCATGAATTTTAATGCAAGCATAATTTATTCTCAGGATTATTTTCCAATCAGAAAGCTGAGTTTTAAGTGCAATCTTATGCTCACTTGTCATAGAATAAGTCCCATTCAACTTATTTAGACTTATGCCTGACTGAGAACATCTGATCTCAGCAAAACACATTAATTTGGCATGATTCTTATTTGAATTTTACCTTAAAATTAGAAAATATTGCTAGCCACTTAAACAACATATTGCATATCATTACAAATAAGTAACCAAGAGTTAAGAGTCATTTCCCTACCACCTATAAAATTGGTCCTCGGGTAGTATTAATCATGAGAACTGCTCCTCTTCTTTCTTAATATCCTAATTTGTTTATTTAATGTATTTATTCAATCAGCATGAGCAACTGATTCTGTAAAGTAAAAAAATTGTCACCAAATTCAATAGAATTAATCAAAGTGTCATGTACAGATTGACTGGATTTTAAAACTGGTTGTTTTAGTCATAAAAACTGGTTTACAGAAGTAATTTTCAATAACCCTAATGCTAGTTCAGGATAGGACAGATGTTTTGAACTGCAATTAAATATCACAGGATGTGGAAAACAGCAACAGATTATGGAGGTTTTGTTCCAAACATCTGTATATATCAGGTTATCTAGTTGGGTTGTGTTCTTTAATTGTGAGGGAAGAGGGATTAATTAATCTGGAGGCAGTTAATTTTATTCTCAAAATTGCTAACATGAAATTAAAATACAGCTCCCAGTTGTCACAGTGAATATCAAATAAATGAATTGTTTCAAAAGTGGAAAACATAGTAAATGGCTTTAGCACAACTGCTTGCCAAACTTTTCTTTTAATTAAAAAGTGACTGCAATTAATTTTAAACTGAATGGGAATCCTGAGAAGGGAAGGATCATAGTTCAGAAGCATACAGCAGTTCCCAGATTTAATATCTGGCATCTCAGCATTAAAATGTAGCTGAGCTGGAGGATCTGGCCTTGAGAGCCTGCACTTCTTTTGCCCAAGTATATTGTTCTCTCTTAGGGATAGGAGATAAATTTTACATTTTTATATACATTTAACTCATTTTGCCTTTTTGTATAAAAATGAAAACTGAGGACATTTCAAAACATTATTTTGAAATAATGTTTCAAAATAGCACATGAATAATCTGAGACATTTGAACATAGAAGAACATAGAACATAGAGTAAGAGCGTTGGAAAAATCTTGGAGGATTTCTAGTTCAACCCCCTGCTTGAACAGGAAACCTTACACCATTTCAGACAAGTGGATGTCCAACCTCTTCTTAAAAGCCTCCAGTGATGGGACTCCCACAATCTCTGAAGGCAAGGCATTCCACTGGTTAATTGTTCTCACTGTTAGGAAATTTCTCCATAGTTCTAGGTTGTTTTTCTCCTTGATTAGTTTTCATCCATTCTTTATTATCTTGCCTTCTGGTGCTTTGAAAAATAATTTGACCCCCCTCATCTTTGTGGCAGCCTCTCAAATATCGGAACACTGCTGTCATATCTCCCCCAATCCTTCTTTTCACTAGACTAGACCAGGGCTGGGCAAATGTGGCCCTTTTACAACCTTTGGACTTCAACTCCCAGAATTCCTGAGACAGCTTGGCTGTCTCAGGAATTCTAGGAGTTGAAGTCCACAGGTTGCCCACCCCTGGACTAGACATATCCAATTCCTGCAACTGCTTTTCATCAGTCTTAGCCTCCAGCTCCTACCTTTTCTTCTTGCTCTTCTCTGCATTCTTTTTCTGCACTCTGAAACAGGGTTACAGTCAGGGGTGGTATTCACTTACTTTGGCAACCTGAGTTCCCCATCCACACATGCACCCGGCATTCCGTGCATGTGCTTTGCTGCCATGTGCACCTTCCACGCACGCACCCACCTCAAAAACGGCCCTAAATAGCATGATTTGGAACTGGTGTGTGTGTGTGTGTGTGTGTGTGTGTGTATGTGTGTGTGTATGTGTGTGTGATTTCTGCTACCAGTTTGGGCGAACTGGTCTAAACCAGCTGAATACCACCTCTGATTACAGTGGCCTGTTCTGATTGCTAAAATTATCAGAATGTATGGGCTACTCTGTGCTGTAAGGCTGCATAACTTGCAGAAAATCAGTAATCAATTGGAATGTGGCTTTTCTAGCCAATAAGGAGGCATCATTTCTGTCCACCAAATGGCTTTCTTCATGGTGGAGACTACAGGAGGAATCACCTAGTGCCCTATTCTGTTGCTGTTATGCACATAAAAGGGTTAAAGCTAGAACAACCAACAACTACTCCCTACAGGATTGTCTTTGCGAATTATCCACAGTATTGTTTGCAATGGCTTTCTCTGGGCACAATGAGAATATATCTGCTGAACAAAGCTCCGCATCGGCGACAGGAAGGGTATACAGCCATTAAATACTCTGCTAGCTCCATTCAGTTGCCCAGACTCCACTCCCAAGGGATTATCAGATTATATTATATTATATTATATTATATTATATTATATTATATTATATTATATTATATTATATTATATTATATTATATTATATTATATTATATTATATTATATTATATTATATTTATTATATATATATATATATATATATATATATATATATATATATATATAATATAATAATAATAATATATATAATATTATATATATATAATCAGATTATAAAGGATTATGATGATGATAGTTTGCAGTGGCTCTGGAAAGTTCTGTGTCTTTTGATATAGTGATAAATAGATATAGATCCATAGTTTTCAAATTTGGCAAGTTTAAAATGGATTTCTTGGAGTAGATGTAGCCCAGATTTATTGTAAATATGTAGAAGTCACACTGTCTGAGTTTTAGGAAGTATATTAATAAGGGTTTATTTAGACATTTTTATCCTAGATCACAACAAGACTTCTAGAGGGCAATAGCTGCAGGGTGTATCGGGATTGTGTTATGAAATTACATTTAAAAAAGGGGGGGGGACAGAAAGACACTCCAAGAACCATTACAATATCACTCCCATATGTAAGAAAGAAACCTGTTCAAATACACGATCAGACTACTCCAACTGTTAGGCATTATAGTTGCTTGAAAACCTACAAAAACTCTATAAATAATTTTGGTAAACCAAAAGACTGCACACATCCCACGACAGAACTAACACTGTCTACAAAACTTCTGGGCCCACCGGAAGTAGGGAAACAGGGTGTTTCCTACCACTGGAAGGCCTTGAGGGCGGGGGAGCCTGTTTTTCTCTATCTCCAGACTCCAGAGCTTTTCTAGGAACCTGGGGAGGATGAAAACGGTCTTTCCCACCCACCCACCTCCAGATGCCTTCTTCCAGCCTGTTTGCCAAGTTCCGGTCCCACCATTTCTGGCTTCCAGAGCGCCTCTGGGGGGGTGGGGAAGGCTGTTTTCAACCTCCCCAGGCTCCTAGAAAGGCTCTGGAGCCTGGGAAGAGCAAAAAACAGGCCTACCGGGCCCACTGTGCCATCATGTGCCAAAAGCAGGGGGTGAACGCGGGGGGGGGCCATGCACGCATGTGCGGGGGGGCCACGCACGCATGTGCGGGGGGCCACGCACGCATGTGCGGGAGCAGGGCACATAGAATTATGGGTGTGGGCACACATGGGCACAATCTCCCCATGCTCCCCATGCTTTTGGCACACGATGGCAAAAAGGTTAGCCATTACTGCATTAGAGAGACACTTACTTCCTACTTATAGGAAGGCATGCTATTGTGGTCTCGGATAAGGAGCCTAATAATAAAGAAAAACAGTGGTAAAGTCAAACCAGTTTTTAAACAATTTAAGTTATGATAAAAGAAAGACCATTATAAGTAGAGCAAAGCCAAGTCTTAAGGGCTTTTCAATACACCAGGAAATGTGGATCAATATTGTTCCCTGTTGCCAAGGATTAATGATGTGTTTAAAAATTAGGCTGAGGGATTATTATTTAAATAATACATATTTTTTGGTTTTCCCTCCTTTTTAACCTTATTGCATATTAAAGCAATAAAATGAAAATGTAAAAATGCTCCAGAAAATTGCCTACTCAAAGGGATCTGTCAGAGTTCATTTTGATTTGTGGAATGAGGCAATACTTTGTCTGAATCAAGCACTAGTGGATGGTATAGATTAAGGGCTAATCCATATAGTCTGCTTCACTCAGCATGGAAAGAGGCTATGTAACACTTCAGTTGAGCAGGAATGGATAATGTCCTCATTCCAATTATAGTCTTTTGGAAAAGCATTTCTTATCCTAGTTTTTTGGGGTTTCCATCAAAAATGAATCCCTCCATTTACTTGAAAAAAGGATAGATCATAGGGTCTGATCTATCTGCTACATTTTATTTTGCACATACACAAGGCATGTGTGCTCTGGTGGGGTTTCACCCTCAGTTAACAGTCTCTGTCTTCAGGAGCCATTTTGTACTAGGCTTCTGGACAGTTAACAATGAGAGACCAAAACATTGGCCATTTTTATTTTTTATTTTTCATCTAAGAGAATTGACTAGAGTTCTATCACTTTTCCCTTTCAGTCCCAGGGACAGGAAGACTTGTAAAATTGTCTTTTCCCCAATACCAGTCCTCAAGACATTTGCTTTGCTGCTGTCACCTGGGTGTTTCTGTGATCAAGTCAAGGAGGGAGTTAAAATATGGAAATAGAAATTTTAGGCTGATTTACACATAGGAGACACAGGGCTGGAGACTGTGGTGTAGAACAGCCAACATCGCTTCACTAGGCTTCTGAGTAAACGTAAGTAAGGTTTAGATTGTGCTTACTTATTCTATGCTCTCTTCTTGTATTGTTTATATAGTTATATTATTATTATTATTATTATTATTATTATTATTATTATTATTATTATTATTATTTTATAGTATACTAGACAATCCTTTGACTTGCTGGGTCATCCTCTGAGAGAAAGGTAGTGCAGTCTTATGTGAACAGAATAAATACTAAATTTTAGGCTGATCACATTTTTTTTTACTTCAGTGCTAGAAGTCCTGTGATCATTTAAAAAGAATTAGACATTATATATTATGATATGTAAATATCTGTTTTTGTTTTTTTAAAAAACTGTTAAATAAAAATATTTTTTTGAAAAAAGAATTATATATTATAAATTGAAAAATAACTATGATGGCAAATGAACTTCAATAATAAGCCAATATTCACTTACCTAAACATCCACTGAAAGACTAAGGACAGGGAAAAAAAGCAGTGGATGTAGGAGTGATTTAGAACTGCCTGCTGGCTTCCCCATTGAATTTGTTGGTGAGAAGCTGGCAGGAAGCATCTTGAACAGGGGTGGGATTCTACCAGTTCAGAATAGTTTGGGTGAACTGGTAGCTCCGTCGATCAGCTGGGAGTGAACCAATTTACTCTGATGATCAGCTGAGGCCTGCCCACCAGCCTGCCCCTGTGCTTTACTCACCTTTATCTTCGCAGCTGATTAGCGTGACAGAGTGGATTGCTGTGCCTCAGCTGTTTAATCCTCATGTTTACGTTTAATTTCAATGTTTAATTCTAAACATTGTGGAAATCTGAATTTCACAGAAATAATGGGTCCTGGAATTTAGTTTTAGAATTAAATCACATTTAGTTTTAATGGTACATAGATTAAATATTAACACTATATTAAATGTGTATTTAATATTTTATAAATTGATAGAGATACATTTCTAATCCATAAACATTGTGACCAATAGGAATTAGACATATAACTTAGGAACTTATTTGATCTCATTTTAAAGCAACTTTAGATTAGAAGTTCAGGACAAATAGTTTAGGTTCTTCTTAAAAGTAGTACAAATCTCTTCCATTTCATGTATCACTGAAGCAGAACTGCATTTTCCCCATGGTATAAGAAACATGAGCTCCAGATGTGCAGATGACTTGCACATGTCTCCATGGGGAGACACTTGTGTTCCACTTCAGACATCCAGCATCAGGGAGAGGGAAATATAGCAAACACACTTAAAAAGTCCATGTCTTTTTAATGCCAATTTATATTTAATACAAAGGAAAAATACATTGCCATCAAACACTTCAAAATGAGATTGGGGAGCAGTGGATCCTGAATCACATCCCAAGTCACTTTGACTCTTATTTGCAGAAGACATTTACCAGGATTAGAGCTGTTTGAAGATTCCTCTCCCCCCATTGTGACATACTGCCATCTGTCATAAGACAGGGGCTAATCAGTCTGTCTTTTGGAAGAATCCACTTCATCAGTAAGCCTGAATGAAGATCTATTACCAGCAACCGAAGGAAGAAATACTTGGCGATAACTTCCTATTTGATGAACCACTTATAGATTGAAAGGCCTAATGTCTTGGATGCAATTCGCCCTTCATGCACCTAACAATGAAGCCCCTTCACAATTTGCATAGACTTCATGTCCTGGTTTGTTCATTCTTGGCTCAGGCCTCTATCCACATAGCTGACAATCAAAGGCAATTATTCTGACCCTGGCTACATCCCAGTGGTGGATTCCTACCGGTTCGCCCTGGATCATGTGAACTAGCGGTGGCAGCAGGAGCAGAAGTAGGTTTCAGCAGGTTCTGACCAGTTCTGGAGAATTGGTAGCAGAAATTTTGAGTAGTTTGGAGAACTGGTAGTAAAAATTCTGACTGGCCCTGCCCCCATCTATTCTCTGTCTCCCAAGTACCAGCTGATTGGGAGGAAATGAGGATTTTGCAGTAACCTTCCCCTGGATTGGGGAGGGAATGGAGATTTTACAGTATCCTTCCCCTGCCATGTCCACCAAGCCATGCCCACCAAGCCATGCCAGGCCCACCAAGCCATACCCACAGAACCGGTAGTAAAAAAATTTGAAACCAACCACTGCATGCACAGAAGCATTGACCACGAGTGCGCCCACAAGCGCCCACACATGCACAAGAAAACCGGTAGTGATGAGTTTTGAAACCCACCCCTGCTAAATCCTGAGAAGAGGATAAGAAATGCAGAAGGTTTCAAATAAACTGATTATTTTACTCTGCTCAGTAACAAAAAGTTGAGTGCAAAATTTTATTTTATTTTAATTACAGTTTGATTAAATGAGTCTCAGTCCATATTTCATTTACACTCCTGAAACTATATCTGTGCCAACTTAGATTTCTTGGAAGTAACTTGAAATAAGAGGTAGCGGGATATCTGAAATGGTAGGATTTCCTGCCTTAGCAGGGAGTTGTATTAGAAGACCTCCAAGGTCCTTTCCAACTCTGTTATCCTATTCTAAATAATAGATGGTGTATACATGAATTGATGTTCAACTGAAATATTAACTGTTGCTGCAATATAGACCATTTCCACTTTCCAAGTGGTTTTGAAGAGCAGCTTCATATAGTATGCATTTCAAAAACCCACACATGAAGTGAGCAAAAAGCATGGGTGACAATCCAAAGGGCTTCTGTGTAGGGCTGTAATTGGTAAACAATGACATTATACCTGCAATGTAGGCCATGGGGGAAAATGGGTCTCTTATTACTATATATACTTGTGAATGTGCTAAAATGCACCCAAAATGGGTTCAGCCTATCTACAGATGGACATATCCATGAGTAGATATGGTAGTCCTTTTGAAAAGTCCCATATATTCCATATATACATGTATATAAACCCATCCACAGATAAGCTGACTCTTGCATTTTTAACAAAATGTTGGGAAAAAATGGATAAGCCATGGATGAGTCCAACTACGAAAATTAAAACACAAGACATTTTTGAGGGCTGGCTTATCTGTGGGTGGCATATTTTTCTTGGTTAAAGATTTGCATGTTATCTTATCCAGAGTTAAATTTACATGCAAGCATTTATGGTAAGCTTCAAAAACATCTGGGAGTTCTATTTGATTATTAAGAAGTAATGATTCTATGCTTTAGTGAGAATTTGTAAATTGAGTTTCAGATATTAACATTTAGTGTTATTAGGAAAAATAAATGTGGGATATGTTCCAGAAAAGTCATTTTTTTCAGTTGAACCAACAGGCTATAATAACATTTATTCATAACTATCCAGTGGTTTCCATTCTATTCTTTTTTTAATAAACATTTTAAAAATGGGTGGGTGGGGGGATCAAATGACAAAAAGATTCCCCTGAGCATAGGAACTGCCAATTGCTTTATATAGAGCTAAGGAAAGTGGAAAGTATTGGACCTCAAAAAACACTTGAAATAACTATGACATATAAAAAAGAGAGACATGCTTCAGTGCAAATCAAATCTATAACAAGTCAGAACTCAACTAATATTTGCAGTTTTCTATGGTTACTTTTTTTTTTGCACAGTATTCATTAATCTGTTCATTTGTTTGTTCATTCTTTCACTTGCTCACTCTAAGTTCTCCTGAGTTTTGTTATTAGATTCTGCTTCCTCAGCAACATTTATGCCCTTCAAAAGTCATTTGTAGAGTCTCATATTAGCAGAGAAAGTACAAGAGAAAAAGGGACCAGTTTCAAATCTGTTTTCTATTGGATTACAGGAAACTGTTTTCTGATATCACTTGATGAATACCAAGAAGAGAAAAATCATTAATATGTTAGTTCTCCCTCTCTCTTCCTCAGTCATCTTTAAACTAGATTTATGTAGCAGATGGATTATAATAATATACATGTCTTCCCTGACATAAATACTATTTGTGTTCAATATAACTAATTCCAAGGCATGTGTGATTATAATTGCAAATTTAGTCCATAATCCTGTATTTTCTTACACTATGCTTTTTTACTAGAAATAAACCTCATTGATCTAAATGAAAGGGTAATTGAACACCCTGAGCCTATTTACAAAAGAAAACTATTTTCTAAAAGAGGTAAATCTTGGGATTTGGGTTTGCTGATTTAAAACTCAAAAATATGCACAGTAAGTAAAGTGCATAAAAGGTATATATATTTAGCAAATTAAAATCCCTAAAAAGCATTACATTGAAGAAACACTGTCTAAGAAATTGCAGGTAGTTCTTGATTTATGACCAGAATTGAACCCAAAATTTCTATGGCTAAATGAAACAGTTGTTAAGTGGGTTTTGCCCCATTTTATGACCTTTCTTCCAGGGTGAAATTCAGCAGGTTCTCACAGGTTCTGGAGAACCAGTAGTAGAAATTTTGAGTAGTTTGGAGAACCAGTTGGGTGGGAATGGAGATTTTACCACACCTTGCCCACCAAGCCACACCCACAGAACCAGTATTATAAAAAATTGAATTCCACCACTGCTTTCTTCCCACAGTTGTAACACTGTTGTTAAATTAACAATAACACTGTTATTAAGCGAATCTGGCTTCCCCAGCATTGACTTTGCTTGTCAGAAGGTCACAAAATGTGATTGATCACATGACCTCAGGACAATACAACTGTCATAAATATGAGCCAGATGCCAAGCATCCAAATTTTGATCGCATGATCGTGGGGATGCTGCAATAGTGGTAAGTGTGAAAAATGTTCATAAGCCACTTTTTTTCAGTGCCATTATAACTTCAAACAGTACTAAATGAATGGTTGTAAGTCATGGACTGCCTCTATGTATTGTAAACATAAGTACTTGTTTCCCCAAAAATAAGACCCTGTCTTATATCTTTTTTTGAACCCTCAAATAAGCGCTTCGCCTTATTTTCAGGAAGGTCTTATTATTTTGGGGTGTATGGAGCAAGATGGGGCTTCTCTTGCCATCTTATCTGATTTCCAGCTCTGCATTTAAATATTTTGAGGGACAGCTTATTTTTGGGGGGGTGGTTTATTTTAGCACATGCACTCAAAAGTCCGATTGGGCTTATTATTAGGGGATGTCTTATTTTCGTGGAAACAGGGTATATGTTACGAACCTGTGTCCACATTTTCAAGTCTATTCCTTCCTCTTGTAAGGAGAACTTTCTCAGTGACCTCAGCACCTCATCACCTATTCATCATAAGGTGCAAAAAACGTATACAAAGAGAACTAGAGATTTCTTCTCTATACCTTACTGAACTCTTACTCTGCCTGCTCTTTGTTTATACAATTGCTGATTTCACAACCTTCCTTTCTAGCCCCCAGGGATGGGTTTCACACATTCTTACCATCGGTTTGCCCCATACACACACACTCACTTCATGCACATGTGTACCTTCCACGCATGCACCAGGTCTTGAAAACATGGATAAATAGAATGTTTTTACACCTGGTTCATGGCTGGGCCCACCCTCGATCTCTGCTACTGGTTCTCCCGAAACAGGCTGAATACCACCACTGCTAGTCCACCTTGGAACCCTTCCTGATTGGATGTAGCTAGCTAGATGCTAGGTTTTTCTGGTTCTACAATTCCTGTAAGCTTTTCTGCTAAAGGTACTAAATCTCAGGGTGCATCTGAAATTGTGTTAGTGCTGTCCTGGACTATATTTGTTGGTTGTGAAGTCCTGCAATGTGCTGCTGCTGTTTTTCTGTTGAACATCTTTCCATCATTTTGAAGTATCCTTCAATGCTTACAACAACAACAACAACAACAACAACAACAACAACAACAACAACAACAAAGGAAGAGTTCCTTTCTGGTATATTTCTCTAATTATAAGATGAGAAGCCAGAAAGCCTGTAGCGCATTGGAGAGGTAATTATCTATTTTCTCACATCTATTTTGTCATTTTGTATCTAGGGTAATGAAATGATCCCTATGCTCTATTCTTGAGAATTTCACTTTTTTTTCCTCTTCTTGCTGAATGATAATTGTAGGTAATTAGAGCAGCCATTTTTTTAATTAAAAAAAACACTTCCAAATGCTTATTTATTAAGGACAGTTTTACAACGGTATTTTAGTTATATAAAAATTACATAGTTCTGATACATTAGAATTATACATTTGAAAATAGCAATAACTACAAAAAACCTCAAGTTCTGCCCAATGGTGAAATCTAAAATTTGTTACTACGGGTTCTATGGGTGTGGCTTGGGGGGGGAGGGTAATGTGAATGGATGGGTGTTGTCTTTTTTTTTTAACTTTTAAAACCATTTTTTCTATAACCTCTTCGACAAAGAGATTGTAAAAAAATGCTTTTAAAAGCCTTTGAGGATCCCAGCTGAGCTGCATGATCATCAGAGGCTATTTTTTTTAACTTTTAAAAGCATTTTTTCGGTCAAAGAGGTTGTAGAAAAAATGCCTTTAAAAGTAACAAAAAAGCCTCTGATGATTCTGCAGTTCAGCTGGGTATGGGGGGTGGAGGCAGAGATTTTTGCTACCGGTTCTCCAAACCACCCACCTCCATCGCTCCCAGATTGGGCAATCCAGTCCGAACTGGGAGCATTTCACCCCTGGTTCTACCCCTTCAATTAAGCTAGAATGCTGGACTTGGTCTGAATGTCAATTCATTTCTCTGTATAGAGAGAACATCTAGTACAGATAGAAGTACTAAATTAGCTTTTGCACTTCCATTAAACCTTTAAGAGGACAAAACAAACAAAAAATTATAGGGCTAAAAATGATAGGTGTAACTAATTATGCTGCATGCTAAATGTTTCATGGAGATTCACAGACTTTAAAAGAATAACTATCAATTAAACCAGTCGTCAACATTAGTTGAATCTGATCTAGAGTGCTGAAGTTTCAAGTATCTTATTTCCCCCCAAACTATAAATCAAATGAAGAGCAGCACATAGGGTCTAGTTTTAGGATGGATGGTAAACAGATCAATACTACCTGAAAATATTATTGATTGATATTAAACCTGTGTATTGAGGCATGATGCCAATCCTGGATTATCTGCAGGATATCAAATGGAAGATACAGAAGATCCATTCTGCACAAGCAGAGAGACAATCAGTTTAGGATTTTCAGAAATTGGAGACAGCAACTGAAGAACGATGAAATTAAAAGCCCCAGAGAAGCAACACGACTTGACTGCTCCATTCCAGGCTACTGTAGTAAATACAGAGCCATCATTTATGAGCATTAGAACTGCAAGGAAAATATCATTCTTGTTGCATATTTTGTAGAAGATAATGAGAATTGCTCTATATGCAATATGCATAATCTCAAGGTCACAGGCTTTAAGGCAAACTATGGTAAATGTTGAAAGGAAATAAAATTACTTTATTCCATTAATTAAAGCGCTGCTAATTACTATGCAAAAGTTGAAATATAGCAGAACTAAGCCATGTCTAAAAGATATTTGGTCAAGCTGTACTATTAACTTCAAACAACATATACTTAAAAGATGTCAGATCATTTTGGGATCCCCATAGTCTGAATTACAAATTGAATATTTAGGGAAAACGTGAATCCAGAATATATTATATAATCTTGTACAAATCATAGTACTTCTAATATATTTTACATGGTACAGCATTGTTTCTTAGAGGGAAACATGTTTTTATTTATTTATTAAATTCATATGCTAAACCATTTCACAATTGAAGTGATTTTGAGTGGCTTACAAAGTGAAGTGAAAAAGTGAAATATGAAAACAATTAAAATTAATACGGATTAAATAGAAACCAAAAGCCAAGAGGTCATGCAGCACAGGAATGGGATCTTTTGTCTTATCCCACCAAGCATCCCCAGCATAGAGCTCCCCTATCAGGGCTCCAGGCCAATTGGCAGAGCCAGATTTTGAGGCTCTCCCATAAGAGCAAAAGAGTGGGAGCTTCCTGTTCATTGTTAGGTACCATATTTTTCGGCGTATAAGATGCTGCAGACTATAAGACACACCTATATTTTTTGGGGAGGAAAACAAGAAAAAAAAATCTGCCTCTGCCTCCCAGCAATTTGCCTCATTGCAGCAAACAGCAAACAGCCTGCTTTATTTTTATTTTCATTTTCTGCACTGCCTGATTACACAAGAAAAAAAATCTGCCTCCCTGCAATTTGCATCCTTACAGTAAACAGTGGAGGCCCTTGTGGCAATAGGCAATGGCAATCCCTGCAGCTTGAAACAGCTGAGGGCTGGACAGTGGGTGAGCGGGGCTACATTCAGTGTATAAGACGCACCCAAATTTTCACACTCTTTTACGGTGGGAAAGTGTATCTTATACTCTGAAAAATACAGTAATCTTTCCAAATTTGTGGAAGCACTTAGCAGACTAACACACATTCTAGTGATGCTCCCACACCTACCATTAATAATATTCCTGTCCTAAAGTAATACACTTCAAAGTACTGTTTCCCTAACATACCCACAAAATAGTCCATGCACCAACAGATACTGGAAATCCAAAAAGTTTTAATTCAGTTTGCTAGAAACAGGGATGATCAATTTATGAAGGCTGAAATCCTGTTCATCTTTCATCATAGACCTTGCTGAGAAGTGAGTTGGTATTTTCAGCAGTGTATTAATGGCAACATGTTTGCCATATTTGTTTTTAAAAAATTATATAACTTGAAATTAGAACATAGACTTTTTCTGTGTTTTAAAAATATGGTCAATTAAATGTTGGATTCATTGATACTTATATCATGTAAGTAGTATCCATAATTCTATCTATCTCCAAAATGTATACATCAAAATTATTTCTTCATTTGCCTCTATTATCTCCCTGTAGATCAATTTTGTAACAATTTAATAAAGATTACTCAGTATACTTCTTTGGTTCCAATGTCTCAATATTTAAAAACTCCAACTTAATAAAATTCAATCAATCCCATAGTTATGCCTCCAAATCTCCTAAATTTATAATCTTAAAAATTCTTTAGTGGTTTACAGCCATATGATTTTTCAGTTACATATCTTCCCAATTGTCTTATTTTAAGGTCTTATTTAACTTTTCTTCTTTTCTCTTTTCTTCTATCACCTTTCTTCTTTTGCCTCACAGAATGTTCTGTCAAATAGCCTTAATAATCCAAATCCAAATTAATCCACTAGGTTCCTCCAATCTTTCAAGTCCATAATCCAATAGCTAGTTTCGATAAAGTTCAGTTATTTGCAATTTAATTCATCTTAGAAATCTTCAAGAGGAAAAAGAAACTTATTGTGTATTTTCAAAACATCCAAATTGTCTTCTAGAATTTATTTATTTTCTTCTATTTTGTGTATTAGAATTTATGTGTATTGGACCTCACTTTCACTAAGAGTATTGATGCTGCAGTGCTGTAGTGCTCCTCTTCTTCCTGCTCCCAAGTCCATTAAACGGTATGTCAAAAACAGCTGATTATCCAATAAGTCCTCAGGGTTTGAAAATACAAATAAGCAAGTCAGTTTCTCCCAAAAATCACCTTTCAAATTCTTTAAGCCTTTTTCCAGGCTTTCTATATTTTAAAGCTTCCCTTGGGCATTTTTTTTTTGCCTCTTAATTTTCAGTCTTTAATCTTCTCCATGTGTCTAATCACTGCTTCTTTAATACTTGGAGATTATCCTTTAAAATTCTGGTACTTAAATTAAATCTTTGCAGTAAGAGTTGGAAGTTATCTCACTCAGTTTCAATGCTCTGTCCATGGACCGTTCCAGCACAAATCTTATGATCCCGGTTGTCCCAGCTTATGACTGCCAAAAATGGCCATCATCCCTGCTGCCATTCAGGAGACCTTGCTTCGGACCTAATGAGAAAATTATGAGCCACAAAGTGCCTCTCCTTTCTTCACCACCCCTACAAAATGGCTTTGACCCCATAGGGCCTCCCAACAGCAGTTACCGGCTGGATTTCGCAGGGCTTGGCGGAACCCGCTATTTTCCAAACTGTTCTCACTGCAACATCATCCGGAAGTTGTACCTTATGATTCTTGATGAATGTATTCTTTCTTTTTTTCTTTTTTCTTTTCTTTTATGTACACTGATAGCGTATGCGCCAAAGACAAATTCCTTGTGTGTCCAATCATACTTGGCCAATAAAGAATTCTATCCTATCCTATCCTATCATATCCTATCCTATCCTACGCTACGCTACTCTATTCTATTCTACCCACTTCCTGGTTTATGCCTGAAAATAATTATTATGGCAATACTTGACAATGATGGTAAAGGATAATGATCTAAGATCAATAAGAGATTTATACTTGTAAGGATTAAGATTTATTTTTTTCCTTTGCTCAGCAGTGAAAATTCATGCCACCTCAGATATTGTTCAAAAAAACCTCTCAACATTCTGGCTGTGTTATACTGCAAGATCGGAAGGCTACAATTTCTCCAGCCTTGAACTTCAGAATGTTCTGAAGTTATCAACTTCTTTTGATGAATTCATCAGTGACAGTCATAGATTCTTTTAATATGTCCTTATAAATGCAATTATGAAGAATGGCCAGTCTTCTAAACTACCAGCAGCAACTCCTAAGAGAAGAAAGCATAGCAATTGACAAGCTAAGATTCTGAGCTGTCAGATTAGAAATTTTTAACTACTTTGTTGCTAATTGATGACAGAGGAAAGTTCCCAGGCAGAAGTCCTCACAGCTTAAGGTTCTGTTTTTTAGAGATAAACAGCCAGCTTAGTATATAGTATAAGAAAGAAGGAATTCTCACATCAATGAATACAACTGGGAAAAATAGATATGGATTCAACTCTCTTTATACTGCTGTTTGGGGTACTGAGATAATTTATGTGAAATGCCAATATCAATATATCTATTGATATTCTTTTACTACTACTCAAAGATAAATGGTTTCACCTATAGGGAAATATAGATATAAATTACTTTCTAAAGGAGATCTCCTCAGGCACTTAGTTCAATATGTGGACAGCTTTAAACTGGATGAAAACCAGATACACATATGCCTTGCTGGCTGCTGCTTGATCCACAATCTCCATGCATTTAGCCAGCGGTTTTAAGTAAAGTAGCATTTCTGTTAACTTGAAGGAAGTTCTCTAAATGTTTTAAGATGTTCAACTACATGGGTGACTGCTTTCAGGTGCTAAGCACCATGAAGTTTTTATGGTAACATAGCTGCCAAAAATAAACTGAGCAATAACTGGGAGATGGGTAAAATCTCACAAGATAAATACATTTTATGAGATTACAACATTGCCCAGTTTGAAACTCCCTGTCAGTGAGTGGCTGACTCACTTCTGCCCATTAATCTGTTTAGTTCAGTACTCTGGCTTGCAATGATTCTCCAGGCCTTCATAGAAGAATCTGTCTCAGATTAAAATTGCTAGACCCTTAATTTGCAGTAATATACTTAGAGAAAGGTTATTGTTAGTGGGTTTCAGATGTTTCAGAACACGAAAAAAATATTAGCAAATGTTTGGGTGGTGGGAGCATAAGCAATACGCTTGCATGTCTATGAAAATTCTCAGTCATCTAGGTCATGGTTGTCCCAAAGGTACTTTTTTAAAGAGTCAATTGGGCTTTCTTTGTTTTTCCTTGAAGACATTTTGCTTCTCATCCAAGAAGATCTTCAGTTTTGAAGAAGCTTCTTGGATAAGAAGTGAAACATCTTCAAGGGAAAACAAAAAGTCCAGTTGCCTCTTGAAAAAAAAAAAGCACCTCTGGAACATATTTGTCTTTTACAATTATTCCTATGGTACAATAATAAATTACCAGCAAAATCATGATTTAATGAGTAGGAAAATAGATCCTTGTAGAGTATCTTCCATATAGCTTTGGATCACAACCTTTAAGCTTATTTCCAAAACAGACAATATTGTCAACTATATCACTGATCTTGCCATTCATCAAGAAGTGGATTTCATTCCCAATACTCTTTATCAGCTTAACATTTATGCAATTGTGGCCAGGAAAAAAATTACTGATATATTTGAACTGTGAACTTTTAATTCCTGAAAGCATGTGGCTCCATAAACTCTGGAACAAGATAGATTTAAATTTATATTATAATCTTTGTTGTTAAAATTGTAATTCCATAATTATAAATGATAACAAATTTTATTCTAAAATCATTATTATAAAATGAATGCACACCTTCCATATTTCTGTGGAGAAGACATTGTTTGAAAAATGATCCATATCAACTTTGTTACAGCTACTAAAATTGCTAGATTTTTTCTAAAAATACACAATTAGTCATACAGCATTGTTCACACTGACTTACTACTGCATTTTTTAAAAAAGAAAAATAATTATAGAACAAAGGAACTGGTTGCAGAAGTACTATCTGAGATCATTGCACTCACTTACATTTCTTATAATGAAAATGTAAACTTTTTTCTCAAGTTTTAGTCTTTCTCTTTAAGCTACTTTTGTAATAGCAGCTTTTACAGGTACTAATAAAACATTCCTATTGACGTGTGGTGATTCCATTTCAGTGATAGATGGTTTATTCCTCACTCATATTTATTATCAATTATACTTTTCTCCTCTATACTCCACATAAGATTAGTTGACTCAAATGGGAAAAGAAATTCTATTAAAACCTGAGTGGAAAGAAGATGCTTTGACAAAATAGAATCAAATATTTCCCTGACTGATTCTTAACAACTTTTTGTCCTTACTATAGTAGGACAAAATTGCTACCAAAAAAATGAACTTTTTCAGTTACTTCTGGAAGTAGATGTCTCTCTGAAAGAAGAAAGTCTATACTCATTTATAACCCTTAGTAGTTCTACTTGAAGATCTAAATTCCAATGAATAATTTGTAAGCAAAGTAATGGATATAACAAATAAAATAATATTTTTTTTAAAAAATGTGTTAAGTGCTCTCTCTCTCTCTCTCTCTCTCTCTCTCTCTCTCTTTCTCTCCCTCTCTCCATTCTCTCTCTCTCTCTCTCTCTCTCTCTCTCTCTCACACACACACACACACACACACACAAGCACATAAACATACTAGATTAGAGAAACACTGTCATATGAATGAACAGACTCTCAATATGAGATAAATAAACAAGGGGAAATGAAGGCCAAATTCATTTGGAGGAATAAAGGAAGTTCTCCTCTTTATAATAATGATACTTTTATCAAAAGCATTTCAAGCAGAAATACCATCTAATAGCTGCCAGAGAGGAGGAAACCAGGTCAATTTGCCTACTAATCAGCAATTACATTCCTCTGTGATAAGGTAGAAAAGCAGGCAGTTGTACAGATTTTCAAAAAGCCAGCCTATCACATTCTCCTAGTAGAGTAAAGAGAGTAATGGAAGGATGATGATTCCATCAGGCATCACACTTTCTACTGTGAGAGTTATTTCTTACACTGCTAAAAGGGGTATTATTATCAAGTATCAAAACAGTGACAATATGTAAAGTGGTTTTCCATCCCCAAAGAGGGGATGTTCATTTGTTGCATAGAACTAGCCAAGAATTTTGCCTTCCTAAAACTTCATAGGTGTCTCATTTGAAAGATAACATTTAGTAGAATATTAGTGTGACAACTTCATCTGTCCTTCTAATAAATATCATCAATCTGAGCTATGTATATATACATATACTTAACAATACTCTCCTGAATTTGTATTCTATGGATGAACTATTTCTAATTAATTGTAAAGAATCTGACATCTGTCAGTAGGGTCCCTGCTTGTTTTGAGGGGAGCAAGAGACTCCATGGTTAATGCTGCTTCCCTCCTCAATTTTGGGGATGCCTTATACAAAGTTTCAGAATAGGGCATGCTACCAAGAAGATGCCATACTGCAAGAAGTATGATGCCATACTGCAAGAAGTATGAGTATAGCTACTCATATATTAGTGCTCAACGCAAGGAACAGTAGAGGAGATCAAGAAATGTTTCTCTCATTCTGAAACTCTCATGATGCTACCAGACCATAAGTGCTAATATTACAGAGCCTTGAATTCCAAGGGATATTAATCTCAATTTTTAAGACAATGCCACTTGAAAGAAATTAAGTGAGAGAATATATGCAATTAATTTGAACTGAATTTAATCAAATATAAAAGCAATTATCTTTAGAAAGCCCAAGATGTTTCCTCGAAAAATGTATTTTATCAGTAATCACAGCTGCTTCATCAGAAAATTATAGCATAGTCAAAAGTGTTCTAAAATAAAAAAGTTACAGAGAACAGTCCCAATAATTTTATACCGGCAAATTGTTTCCCATTTTTATTAATAATACTTCAAGGGATGTTTATTGCTCCAGACAGTTTAGATGATAGTGAATCCAGTCTAGGATGATTAACAAAATAAAGCTAAGAATAAAACTGTTTTAAATGTCCTCATTGAAGTTAGTGAAACATAGTAAAGAAAAAAGTATATATTGACATTGGGATTTATATAAATAAAAACAATTAAGTATGCACTTAGAATTGTTTATTATGCCTCTGAGTATCTCAGAAAATCGATTAACAAAAGGTAGTAAAGCCTAGAATTTATTAGAAGGTTTAATCCAATATCGGGTACAAATATTTCCTTTTTTAATAAAGTCCACACAAAGAATAATAATTTCATGTTAATAATGCCCAGATGAATATAAATTACTTTCATACAGTGTCCATACAGAATATGACAAAGTATTCCTATTAGTTGCTTGTGCAATCTGATTCACATAGCTATTTTAAGCTCCTTTTCCTACATGATAGCAACCAATAAAAAATGAGTTCACACAATCATGCCTTCACCTTGTTCAGACATCAATAACATGTAGAAATGATCCTGCCTCAAATTACAAAATTCTCTGTGCCGCAATCTAAGAACATCTAAAGGTAATCATACACAAAAGGGAGTAATTCTGTGCTTGTGTTGAAACAAGGGGCAAGACAGCTTGAAATTAGAAGGAGAATATTAAAATGATGCCACCTTCTTACTAAGGATTTTAAAATGGACTCTGGATATGATCGTTTAATATATTTCTCCATTAAGGAAAGGGATCGGTTGAAATACTCTCATATCCCTTTTAACTATCAGCTGCAAGTTCTCTGCAAAGTGTTGGTATTTCTAATTAATGCATAATTATTAATTAATGCATGTTATTAATGTATTAATGCAGATTTGGGTCTGCATTAATACATACAATACAAAGTGCTTGAGTTTGTGACAAGCCTCATCTTCAGAGAAAATTCCTGTTGAAGGAAGTGCAGGATGACATTTGCTCTCCCTCCCACCCCCTTTATCCTTCCTGTTTTGGGAGGCTGCAGAAAGAAGAAGGGATTAATGAAAAATGTCTACATATATAGACATATGTATATATATAGCTACATATATATATAGCTTTTGGAATAGAAATCAGAAGCAGCTACATTGCTTTCATTATCCCCAATGTTTCACTGGGGAGAAACTATGCATACGGAGAAAACAGTCAACAGTTGTATATGTATCTTCCCAATAAAAAACATATTAAAAGATTTGACAATGTCTCTCTTATCTACAGGTATCCTGTTTTGGCCATGAAAAGAGATTAAAATAATTGATTTGCTAATCCCTTTCTAACCATTCATATTCTTCTATTTCTGCAATACCATTTAGTTGCATTTAAGTTTTCATTGTAATAACTTTAATTTGCTGTTTTATACAGTAATTCTTTTAACATTTTGGATCCATTATCCAAATAACAAAAGGTTACTCTGAAGCTTCTTCTGAAAATTGATTGTAATTTCCATACTTAAATTATGTAATAATAACTTATTCAATTATAAATTATTCTATTCAGTGCATGAATGTATACATCTTTAAGGAGTTTAGACATTACATTATCAGCTATTAATTACACACAAGAGCTTATAGAAGAAATAGTTATTTTATTCTAGGCCTCAGGGCTGTTGTATTTTGTTCAGAATTCCAAATGGAACTAATTGAAAAATATCACAGTAGTAAATTGTTAAGATAAATTATTCAATCATTGAACTTTACAGATTTTTTTTTAAAAAATGAAATTATATACTAATGCATTCCAGTGAATTCAGATGTAGTCATTTGAAACTAATGGGGCAAGGTAGTTGTGACAAATCCAGTTGTGTTTGGATTCGACCCAGTCTATTTAAAATTTCCCAGCTTTTACATAGACAATTAAAACTGTTACAACAAAGTCAATGGGTGAACTATAACTGAAAATCTTCCAATAAGATGAAACTAATCAGATGGTTCCTAAAAAGAGCAAGCAGGAAAACAAATACACACAATATTTCTCAAATGATGTGGTAGAATTTCTACTGCAGCAATGAATTTGAAATATATGGTGAACAAACACAGATAAAAACTACTAAGATGGGTAGTACTTCATATAACAGAGAAAAATATCTAGGTATGTTAAGGATCCTAATATTTAGAATTAGAGTGATATTGTAAATATTTGGATAATTCAGATTCACAGAAAAATTAGACTTTTTCCCTTTATTTTTATAAAATGTCTGTATTATTATGTTTTAGGTACTATAATCTCTGTTTCACTAGTACATGGGTGTCAAACTTGATCACATCATGTGACGTATCGTGATGTAGCACAATGTTTTTTGCCTTTGCGGAGCTGGGATGGGCGTGGCCTACATGTGATGCATCCAGCCAGCAAGCCACCAGTTTGACCTCTTGCACTAATACCATCATGACTTCCATCAGCACTGAATGTTATATGCATCAAATTTTATGTAATGTTGGCTTGTGCTTAAAAATATCCATATTTGTATCTAATTTGTGTCTAAACTTCATAAAGTTTAGACACAAATTATTTGGATTATTTTCACTGGATTATTTTCTTTCCTGATCAAATATATTACAGAAATGCATCCAATTGTAATTTTGGTTGACTGAAAAAATGATCATTAAATAAACATACCCAAACGCTTTCTTCCTGACGATACTGCTTCCAGTTCCTTCCACTATCACTAAACATTAGGAGGTAACTGGTTACCCAGTTTGAGCTCCCATATCCACCTTGCGTAGCAACAGCAGTAATTTCAGTCCTTTCACCAAGATCAATCTGGAGCCATTGGTACTTATTTGATGCAAGTGGAGTCCAACCACCAGCTCCTTTAGTGGTAAAAATAAGAAGAGAAAACAAAAAGAAGAATCAGTATACAGCAAAAGCATGGAGAGCATGTGAGCAATGATATTAAATTGACATTGTAGCTGAACCATGCATAAATTCCTAGAAAATGCATATCACTCACTTCTTCAGAAATCTGAAAATGTTTACTGAGAAGGAAATAGATTAAGCAACAGATTAGTAGTGAACAGAAAATTTGTGGGGCCAGTAAGAATCATTGAAACTATCTGTTATTTTGTTTTTAGTCTAACTTTTCTCTGGAGCTCAAACTGTAAGAGGAAGTTCTTTCTAGCTTCAAACTTCATTACAATCATGAACCAGAATCAAATAAAAATACAGACAAAGCATGACATATTATTTTCTTATGTATACCTCAAAAACAATCAATTAATTATCTTGTCCTATAATAGCAATATTTTTAAGGATGTGTCCTTGTGGCAAAGTAACAAAATTTGGCAATTAAATAGGTGTCACTGACATCCATATATGCTAATTTACATAAAATTGTCTCCTCTATTGCATACATTTGAGAAATGAGATATGAGAAAACATTTGTGTCAGACTGAAAAAAAATGTTCTCTTGAAAATCAGTTTCACCTGGCTTATGTATGCTTAACTTCTGTGACAATGGAATGCTGTTAAACCTGCCTTCCAGAATTGCTAGGGAGAAAGCATTAAAAAAAGCTCTAGAGAAGGTCTGTCAATAGATATATCATGCAGGAGAAAAGAGTTATTTTGCCAGAATGAATTTTTGGTTCTTGAAATGGTTGATTCTCTATGGTTTAGCTCAATTCATTTTGAAGCAGAATATCACCAATGAATTGTTTCCTTGACCTGATTTATCCCTGATATTAAGCAATCTTACTTAATTTTATCCATATAACAAATTTCCTATGTGATACTTTGGTCTAAGGACAAAAGCCAACCTAAAAGAGAGGTGGCTACTTAAAGATGAAGAAACATGACAAATTGGTTCAAAGTAATTATTATTTAAACTGAAGGTAACTGATGATACTCTATCTCCAAGAATATTATGTTTTTGAAACTCTTAGCACTAAACTTTTAGAATTATATGTTGGAATCACTTACATCACGGGTGTCAAACTCAAGGCCCACAGGCCCGATTCGGCACACAGGGTGCTTAGATCTGGCCCATGGGACTGCCTGGAAACAGCAAACAACCAGCCCACAGTGCCTCTGCTAGTGAAAATGGGTCGCATTTTTGCTGGCAGAGGGCTGCAGGAGGCCATCGCTGAAAACAGGGCCTGGTGAGGCTACACATGCCCTCCCCCCCCCCCCAGCTCCATTTTCACTGGCAGAGGGCTATCAAAAAAAGCTAAAAACAAAAAAAAAAGGAGAAATATTTCTCCTTTTGCATTTGAGCATCCAAGAAGGGACAGAAAAGGAGAAAGGGAAAGAGGAAAGACAAAGACAAAGACAAAGACAAAGACAAAGAAAGAAAGATGGGAAGAGAGCAAGGAAGGAAAAATAAGGAGAAGAGGGAAGGAAAAAAAAGAAGAAGGAAGGAAGGAAGGAAGGAAGGAAGGAAGGAAGGAAGGAAGGAAGGAAGGAAGGAAGGAAGGAAAGAAGGGATTATGAGAGTGAGGGAGGGTCTGAGGGAAGTCCTGCCTTGGCCACTACAGATGCTCCCGACATGAGTGATGTCAAGTTAGAAATGTCCTCCCCCCCCAACGTGAAACACAACCTGATGCGGCCCTCAGTGAAATTGAGTTTGACACCCCCAACTTACATGATAGAATGAGAACACAGAGAACCAAATGAGCATTAAAAAGGATATTTGAACAGGATATTTGAATAAAAAGCATCCCTAATTCAAATTGCAGATTGGTCACTCAGAAGGCAGTATATATCTCTGGGAATTTGATTGTGATCTATTACAAGATGTGAAGGATTTCAGTCTAAACATATATCTAAAAACATTTAGGATTCTCCTGTAGTGCCTTATTTCTGTTTGACATAATGCATAGAACCACACAATTTCTGGGATTTACACAAAATTGTCAGACTGCTGCAGTAAAATCAGCAAAAAGATTGTGGCTCCTTGAAATCTCTCTCCCTCCCTCCTTCCCTCTCATCTCCCTCTCCCTTCCTCTCCCTCTTCCCCAATATGCCTTTCCCCCTCTCCCTTTCTCCCCCTCTCCTCTCCCTCTCTCTTTCACTGTGTGAAGGGAATGGGGGTAGGGGGGATGCCTAGAAAGTTTCTTATGTTCACAAATACTTATATATTTTTATGTATCATTTGCACTGCTGTGTACATTGTACATTTATCAAAAATAAATATATTATACATTTGGCAGTCTACAAATTTACAAATGATCTGAAATTATAGATTTAAATTAATGGAAGACTGTAATCAGGGGTGAAATGCTCCCGGTTTGGACAAGATCGCCCGATATGGTAGCAATGGAGGTAGTTGGTTTGGAGAACCCGTAGTAAAAATCCTTGCACCTCCCCCATGCCCAGCTGACCCACGCGATCATCAGATGCTTTTTTTTCTTTTAAATGCCTCTGATGATCCAAGCTCTGACGATCCCAGCTGAGTTGCTTGATCGGCAGATGGTTTTTAAAAAACCGTCTGACAATCAGGCAACTCAGCTGGGATCATCAGAGTCTTTTGAAAGCATTTTTTTACAACCACCTCGCCAAAGAGGTTGTAGAAAAAATGGTTTTAATAGTAAAAAAAAATTTAAAAATTGGCCACGCTCACCTGGTCACATTAACCCCCCCCCAAGCCACGCAATTGGTAGTAACAAATTTTAGATTTTACCACTGACTGTAATGGAAATTCTGGTTGAATGTGTGGAGGGGAAAAAAAAAAAACACTGACTCTAGTTTCACAGCAGAATCAGTTACTCAGAGGTGAAATCACCTTTGCTGAAAATATTGGACCAGAAAATACCCATTTACAGTATTGCGTATATTTTAATTTGGATTCTTGCATGAATAAAGGCATTGGAAACATGGCATAAACAGTCTCTTTCAAGTCCCAGATTTTATGGAAATAACTCAAAAACTCATAAGCAGATAGGCTGAAATAATACCAGATGTTCATTCATCATTCAGAGCAGGCAATCACATTTCAGACAACAGTGGTGGAATCAGTGATTCAGCTCTATAAAAATTAATAAAAGATGTGTGGATACTTAAATAATTGTTTAGTCAATAAACACAGTCTAAACAATGAATAGCCTTCATATAACAATCAATATACCTCCAAGCCAGATGTTTATAAATGACATGCCCATAATTTACTTCTTAAAGTTATTTAGCTTCAATAAGCAACTTGGAAAAACGAAATCACACTATGCAATGTAAATATTTGCAATATCTTTATCTTATTCTTCCTTCCCCAGGTTAAGTTCAGGAATCACAGATTCATTCTCTTTACCATCCACCCCTCCAAACAACCTATGTTTTAATTTGAAAGTGAAAGATGAATACAAAGTTATCATGGCTGAGCTTTTTAGACAAGATTAGGCAGTAAAAAAAAGCAACAATTTCTACAAAGGAAAAAAAATTCTCTATGTTTTTATGAACAAGAAAAACACTACAGAAGGAAAAAAATGAGAAAGTAGAAGGAAAGATACAGTGGGGAATTTGGCTTGTCGTGTTATATTCATTAAAGAAAGAAGAGAGAATATAATAAAAAAAAATAAAGAAGTAACTTTTAACCTTGATTAGAACAAGTGTAAACAAATTTAATAACTCCTAACCCTTATAAGGTAAAAGAGATATTCATCCCATATCCTATCCTTTATCTGTAAGAAAATCCATAAAACATCAACTTTTCAATCCTTTTCAGATTGAAGAAGTCTGTAAATTTGCCAGAATGCTGCAACAAATTGTCTTATTTTAACCATGTTTAAATAAACTAAATTTATATTCCTTCCTTTTACTTCTTAAAATGTGATGGTGATAATGTTATCCATTCAGTCCTGTCAATTTTGGCAGTTCTATGGTCCAAGTCTTTCCATATAGTCCAATCTTGCACAATGCTCTGGCTGGTGCCAGCTTTGATGGGGTTTTAATACATATTGAAATCCAATATTTCAATAGAACTTTATTTCTCTTCAATTCTTTTTAACCATCACACAGATTTCACCAAAGCTTTAATAAGCCTCCCCCCCCCCAAGTCATTCACCTAGTTTGACATTTGTATTTCTTCTTTAATTTTTAAAACTTCATCCAGTTTCTTTTGTAAATTGATCCATTTCTAAATCATTTTCTCAGCCTTTCATTTATAGTTCATTTCGCCATATCTCAACCAAGCTTCCAGTACAAATATATATTTTAATAAAAATGTCAGAAAATTAAAACAGATTTTTTTTTGCACTTCATCACCACTGAAATGTATCCATGGAATAGAGGAAAGATTAAAGTAGTCTTGCAAAGTCAAATATCAGCAAAACAACAATTATTTCAGTTTTTTTATATTTCACTATGAATGGCAATCTTTAAATTTAGAACAACTCACAATAAAATGATTTCATTCCAATCCAGAAAATATAAATGCTTCAGAGGTTTTGCTGAAACTCCCCCCTGCTAGCTTAATTTATACTTTCATCATAATTTGGATGAGATACAAAAAAAAAAAAAAAAAAAAAAAAACCACCCTTAGGGATAGCATATAGTTTTGTGTTCATCCAATGTTCAAAATATTATGTGAATCAGCTATTAAAAATCTTGGAGTTGTTTATTTGTTTTCCCCAAAGATTAAAATTTTTGCCAGTGTGCAAATAGATTAAAATCAATATGCAGGTGCTTAAATAAAAGATGCAGAATACATAAGGGAACTTTGTTTCCCACTGTAAAATGTACTAAATCTTCCCCTACTGCGTTATACATACAGTGGGGCAAAAAGTATTTAATCAGCCACCAATTGTGCAAGTTCTCCCACTTAAAAAGATGAGAGAGGTCTGTAATTGACATCATAGGTAGACCTCAACTATGAGAGACAAAATGAGAAGACAAATCCAGACAATGGGCTACCTATGATGACAATTACGGGGTTCTCTCATCTTTTTAAGTGGGGGAACTTGCACAATTGGTGGCTGAGTAAATACTTTTTTGCCCCACTGTATTGTATATCTCTGTACTTCGTTTTTCTAAATCCAAAGTATTCCACAAATTTTATTCAAAACCAAATCAATCAATGGCACAATAGATAGTGAGAATGGTCTAAAAATATTGTCCCAGTCCTTTTTGCTGGCAGGTCACTGGATATGTATAGAAGACTTGCTAACTTCATTTCAGTGGCCATAGTTGGTTTTTTTTTAACTGCTTCAATATCATCGATATATTTTTATGCAAATCTTTTCTAAAATATCTGATTATCTCTATTGGTTTTCCAGAATTTTTTTTTTTTTGTTTTTCACAACTATAAAATCAATTAAATTAACTATAAATTCAAATAACTTTTCAACTAAGACAAGAAACTGATAAATAATATGGGTAAATAAAAGAAAACATAAATAGGTATTATAGAGAAGTTAAATCCTACCCAATACACAAAGATATTACATTATCACAATTATGTATCAGATCCTCAACAGCCACTTTGTTTACTATACCTAAACTGATTACTATTTAAGTACAATATTATGTCTCATACATCATGTGAAAAAGAAAAAGTCCTACCATTGATTGTATCAGACAGATACCCTGTTTCCCCTAAAATAAGACATCCCCTGATAATAAGCCCAATCGGGCTTTTGAGCAAATGCACTAAAATACCCCCCCCTAAAAATAAGCCCGCCCTGAAAACATTTAAATGCATGCGCAGCTGGTCCCAACCATTTCCTCTGGTTTCCTCCACATGCCACAAAATAATAAGACCTCCACAAAAATAAGGCCAACGCTTATTTTGGGGTTCAAAAAAGTATACAACAGGCTCTTATTTTGGGGAAAACATGGTATATCTTACTTCAGTGGTTTTAAATTTTTTATCTTCCAGTGTTAAAATTTTTACCACTCAGAATTTAAAGAAATCCAATGAGAAGATCAGTTATATGTTTGCCACTTGGCTAAGTTGTGTGCATCCATACCTAATATACAAAGATTTATTTCTGCCAATAATATCTCATCAAAACATTGATCAGGCTAACTAAAGGGGTGTACATTATTTCAGTTTTGTTTCAATGAGGCTGAATCAAATGTTTCAAAAATGTGTGGAAGCACAAATGAGTCAAAGCACATCTAGCTTTGACTCATTTGAACAATCCATTTTAGTTGGTATGATTGCTTTAATGCTGCAGTTGCATTCTCATATATACCAAAGCACTTCTGAATTAAATTTGTATAATTCTTTTAATAATTTTAAATTTTTTATTGGGATGTTTTTTATTCTTGGCTATGCACCGCCCTGAGTCCAATAGGAGAAGGGCGGTATACAAATTTAATTAATTAATTAAATAAATAAATCCAAAATCCTGCACAGGCTAAGTTTCTACATTTCCAAAGTTGGAGGAAATAATCATTTATGTTGTCTCTAAAGATTAACTATACTCCCATATCAACAATACTTAATTTTGATTCTACATTGAGTCCACTAATTCTGTCTCAAGGCTCTTTAAACTGTTGAACTCTGGTTCTAATTCCCAGATGTACTCCCCCTCCCCCCAATTCTTTGATTTTTTTAAAAAAGAGTTATTTTAGTGTTTCTCAACCTGGGCATGGTTGAGGAATTCTGGGAGTCCACTCAGTAGTGGACTGTTGCCGCTTCAGACCAGTTTTGGCAAACTGGTAGTTCCAACCAGGGCTGCCCTGCCCACCCGCTCTGGTGCTATCACACCCTATATAATTGCTAGTTTTTCAATGCCGTGTACATGCATGGAAAGCTTACACTCACTTTTTCAGTTCCGGGCAAACTGGTTGTTACAATCGGCAGCAGCCCATCCCTGAATCCACTCATCTTCAGCTTGCCAAGATTGAGAAACACTGAATTATTGTTGTGACCTATGCTTGCTGAGTCATTACAAGACACAATTAGTCCCAAATAAACCTATTTCATTGTAACAGCTGAGAATTACGTTCATTCCCATCTGAGTCTCAATTAGTTGCAAAAGAAGTCCTTCGGAAAAAGTCATTCAGGATAATCACCAACCTTTATCTTCTTTGACACACTGCCAAAGGCCTTACTTGGCAAAGCCTCACAAAGCCTGGAGGTGTAGTGGACTAAACTGCTGCTGTTAAAGTAGCACTTAGCTGCCAGCTGCCTGCAATTACTGCGAGTTCAATTCTCACCAGGCTCAAGGTTGACTCAGCCTTCCATCCTTCTGAGGTAGGGAAAATGAGGACCCGGATTGTGGGGGCAATAAGCTGACTTTGTATAAAAAAGAACACCGCTTAGGGGGAGGCGAAAGCCCTACTAAGCAGGTATATACGAAAGTATGTATGTATTGCTTAATGCATTGTAAGCCGCTCTGAGTGTCCGGAGAAGGGCAGCATATAAATTGAACCAATAAATAAATAATTGTCCTTATGACTATATTTAATATATCAAACAGTGCAATCTTGCTTTATCCAGATTTGGTGTCATAATTTGCAAACACTATATCACAAAGTGAGATCTAACCTTCTTTAAATATCATATTTCCATATCTGGAAGAGCATTATTGAATAACCTTCATTCAATTGAAAAACACCACACTTTTGCTTCATCTTAATAGTCAAAGTAATAAAAATGTAACCTATACATGCCTGATCCAGTACACGAACACTTGTCCTACTTGTGTGCGCAGAATAATTGAGACAGTAAAAAACCATCTTTTCTTTTTCTTTTTTTACTCCTGAAGACTTTCCCACTCAAACAAGAATTGTGTAATTATATTGTAATGGGATCTATATGAAACAATGGCTGACAGAGTACATAAAAAAAGCAGAACTCCGGAAACATTACAAAGAGCAGTAAAACTATTGTGAATTGGGCAGGTTTTCTATCAGAAGAGCACAATAAAGTAGAATGAATTAGGAGCTAAGTGTTCTGATTTAGAAAGAGCTGAATGAACCGTATTCATATTTCACTCCACTACTGAAATTGTCTTCTGCTGCAGAATGGATGGCTTTGGCAACAGCATGTACCATCTGGTGAGAAGACTATAATCCTTTTTCATTAAGAAAAGGATCTGACTACCATAATCTATTATCTCAAGGTTGGAACACTGACATGAATTCTGTGTAGAATTTCTCTGGCCAAATGTTTGAATCTAAACTTGGTTCATAGCATAGTGATGCAATACTAATTTCCTTCTAGCATATTTGAAACTTGGAGATAACACCTGAATTCATCAAGTCCAGAATTGTTTGTTTATTATTTCCCACCTTTATTTCTTTTACAAACAACTCAAAGCAGCAAACATATCCAATAGACCTTTCTCCTACTATTTTCTCCTCAACAGCAATCCTATGAGACTGAGAGAGAGTAACTGGCCGAAGGTTTTACACAGCTGACTTTCATGGCTAAGATGGGACTAGAACTCACAGTCTCCCACTATCTAGCTTGACGCCTAGATAAACTGGCTATATACTATATGTCAAAGATCTTGGAAATCACCTTTTTTGAAAAATAAAATAAAATAACTGAATGCAAATATCTTTATATGCTATCCAGAGGTGGTATTCAGCTGGTTCAGGTGAAGAGTAAATGTAAAAAAATCAAAACTGCAAAAGAGAGAGAGAGAGAGAGCGAGAGAGAGAGAGAGAGAGAATAAGAAAAAGAAAAAGAAAAAAAATTCAAAGAAGTAGCTTCCAAACTTCTTTATAACAATCATCAATGAATTTACCATTTATCTTCTCTTTCTAAGGTTACATCCTGGCTCCCTTCTTTCAATTTATTCCTTTCTAATAGTCAATCCCATAAATCCAAGTTCAATTTTTCCCTGTTTTCAGCAAAAGCCCATAACGGGTTTCCAATCACTAACAAATGTAGTTATTACATCTTTCAAAAGAATTTTTACATGGATTAACATTTACGAGAGAATATATTTTTTTAATAAACCAAACCACATCTCCTTTCAAAGTATATACTGAATTAGGTTTGCATAAATTAACTGCAGCAAGGATTTTATTGCTCCTCACTAAACAGGCTGTTTTGCTCCTTCTTTGGTAGAGTTGACTAACCAAGTTGTAGGAATATCGTTTTTAATATCCAAACTTTTCATCTCAAAAGCAAATCTGGTGTAGAGTTCAGTTCCAGCTAGAAACAATGTCTTCATTATAATTTAATATGGATTTTTATATCATCCAAACTTTGAATTTTTTTTGACTGCAATCTATTTTAACTTCATGGGATATTCCACCAAGAATAGATTCAAAGTATTGATTCAATTTATCATACATTATAAATTTTGACAGTGATTAATACAATGTTAACCATGGTTGCTAATATGTATTTTTTGTCTAGACCTCAATAGCAATTCTCAGTTTTTCTTTTTAAAAAAAGCAATACAATTTAATTCATAAGTAATTAATGTTTTATAAAACTGTAATCCCCATTATATTTTAGATCTCATATTTACTGTGCTCTTGATGTTATTTTTATCTGCCCTTTTTTAAAAACTGCCTTTTATTTTTCCTTCTTTATAACCTTTTCAGGGTGGTGAGGATGAAATAAATATACTATACTATATTACACATTTCATCCCAAAACTAGAAAAATATTAAAAAGAGATTAATAATCTTTCCAAATTCTGGGTATTATTCTGGTAGAATCCAGTCATTTTTGTCTACTACTTTGGTGTTTGGCTGTCTGTATCAAAGCTGTCTGTGGATGCCAATTCCACAGATGGAATTGACTAATATTTCCAGATGATAACATTACTATGAAACAGTTATTATCATAATGGAGTGTTACATGGAACATAATGGCAGCTCCTATTTGTTTAAACATAAACGCTATGAAATGCTACCGTTCCCAATCCTTTACATTCTGACAATATGTATGTTTGCCTTGTTCAATATTGAGTTGGGTGGGAGTTAGGAACCACACCAAAGCCACTATATTCTGCTATTTTATTATTTTTATTGCAAACTGAACATTTCCCATTTGAAGGGTGATTTCAAAACAGAAACTTTATTGGAATTTAAAAGCTGAAAATCTGTATTTATTTGCTCAAATGAGTAACAGTAGCAAAAGGGTCAAATATAAGATTCTTTGGGCTACTATGAGCTCATAACACAGCTAGATCTAAATCACCTAAAACACATCGATAAATATGACAGCTACATGATAATTACAGGTAGTCAGTGGTGGGATTCAAGTAATTTAACAACTGGTTCTCTGCCCTAATGATTTCTTTCAACAACCAGTTTGCCAAACTGCTCAGAAAGTTAACAACCAATTCTCCCAAAGTGGTGCGAACTGGCTGAATCCCACCACTGCAGGTAGTCCTCATATTATGAACACAAATGAACCCGTGTTTCTGTTGCTAAGCGAGACAGTTAAATGAATTTTGCCCCATTTTAAGACCTTTCGTGCCACACTCATTAAGTGAATCTGACTTTCCCATTGATTTGCTTAGCAGAAGGTCAGAAAAGGTGATCACATGATCCTGAGACATTGCAATTGCCATAAATATGAGTCAGTTGCCAAGCATCTGAATTTTGATCATGTGACCATGATAGGGGGTACTTCAATGATCATAAGTGTGCAAAATCAGGGGTGAAATGCTGCTGGCTCTATCCGGCTCATAGGAGCCGGTAGTACCCGCGGCGGATAGTTCAGGGAACCGGTAACACTGGTGGTGGGTGGCTCCTCCCCCAAACTGGGACGTTGTCATGTTCCAGTTTTGAGCATCTGAGCAAGTGCAAAAGGCTATGACCTGTGCAAAATGTGCATAAATCCAGTGCCTTCATAACATTGAACAATCACTAAATGAACTGTTGTAATACCTGTATGCAACTTCCCTTGTACTGTCAGAAAAATCAAATATATCAACTCATAATAAGGAACTACTTGTGTATAATTCCACTGATCTCTCATCTTGCCTCTAAAATCATTAAAATATTTAGACTTTATTTCATTTTAGGCTATATTCCTATACGATCATTTGGAATCATCTTATAAATGTGAAAAGCTTCCAGTTAAATGAAGGTATCTCTGACTTTACATTGTATATTTTGGGCATGAGCAATGACATATTTCAAAATTCCCATTAGTGCCACCAAGTTTTAACATAGATCATAAATTTCCCTTCAAACCCAGAGGAACTACTGCAATCTTGTTGGACGCCCCATGGATCAGAATTCATGGATTCTAGTTGATATAGCACATTACAATGGTATTAATAAAGGAACCCTTCTGGCTAAGGAAAGGCATTAAAGCAAGAAGCCCAAGAGATGAGAAATGGGATAAATAGATTGTACTTCTGGGCAACCAATTTTAGATGGCCACTGGCAATAATGTGAATTTTGTTGGAGTCACTGTATTGATGGATCATATTAAAAGTATAACAGAAAATGCAATAGCGCCAAATTTATGTAAGATTGGTGCTTGTAAGCACGGTCATAATTATCTTGATTTTCCTAGTCAGGAAGGTTTCTATTTTGAGGAATTACATTTTTCATATATGTACATACTGGGGAAAAAAAAGAGAAATGCTTTTTCTTAATTCCCCAATATCTCACTGAACTTTCCACAAGTAGTAAAAAAACAAACCAAAAAAACCCACCAGAAAATAAAATGGCATTGCTTCTTCCATAGTAAACCACCTTTCCCCCCTCCTAGCCCCAATAAATTGCTTTCTCATACTGCAGGTTACTTGCAGTATGAGAAACCTCCTATTTAAAAATTTATAATGTATATAAAGTTAAATCCGCCAACTTAAAAACCAAATGATTTTTTTTAAGGATCTATATCTGTTTTATGTATCATTAGTTTTAATGCTAACAATCAAACTGTGTTTCACTGTTTTACATTTGAAAACCATATAAGCTGTACTGTACTGTACTGTATATGTAGGTAATATTTCACAGATCATTATAGCCCCTTAGTTTAAGGAGATTCTTTTAATGGACAGCATTTAGCATGACTGAAATTGCAAATTAAAAAATTGTATTATTTACTGCAAATTCATATTTTTGCAGATCTTATTTACCAAAAAGCAAAAAATAAAAATAAAAATGGAATGCTACCAATTCCTGATGTTATGTAAAAATGAAAATGTGTAAAAATTAATGTTACTATCCAACGGCATATCATGCAGTTCTGATCTGACACTGTCAGCCCTTCAAGACAATCCAGAAAAGAAGCATCAGCCGTGAGTACTAATGCTATCTTTATTGTAAGGTTACAGTAACAGAATCTTACAAATCTGAAAGTATCTTCTGGCCCCTTAATTTTACTCACTCAAAATTAGGGATTCTTCTGAGTTATTTTCATCACCCTCATCACCATCAGTTCTATATTTGTCAGATATTGTCTAGGCCTGGCTCTTTTTTCTGTCTCCAAGGTCATTCCCTCCCTACCTTTTCAAATGTAGAGAGTGATCATGGTCAAGTTTTTAAAAATGAAGTTTTATGAAAAAGATTTCTACAAAAAAAAAATCATAAAAAGATTTAGTGTCCTGCTCTTTATTATTGAATCTCTTTGTTTTAACTTGAATCTATGTTACAGCTTGACAACATCAAAAAGTCATCTGATGGACGTGACCGGGTCATAAGGTGGGTAATATGTTCAAAATATATTGCAGTAGTACTACTATACATTTGCATAGTTTTTGAGAGAATAATTAAAATCAGTGCCTGGGAAGTACAGAGTAATGGCTGAAATCATGTGGCAGACAACTGAAAAACTCAAGGTCAACCATATTATTTCCTAAAAGGCAATTATGTAGTTCAAAAACAAATAAACATGAACGTTTATTTTGTCAGCCCTTCCTAATCTAGGAGCATTCATGGTTCCAACTACTCCTTCCATGATTCTCTGCCAATTTGCTTGAGGGAATCTGTCTAGCACACAGATACTGTCCTCCTAGAAACAAAACTGTCCTTTACGTAAGCAAGTCAATCATTTTAAGAACAGTAAACAGGGCCATGAAAAGAAGGAATCACTGTACCATTTATTTTCTCAGATCTTCTTAAATTTCTTTTACACATTTATCTTCACAACACTGCCTCTTTTTTCAAGGTCAAATTTAGAGAGCAGTGTTGAAGTGTTCCTAAGGCTTCTGACCATTTCATCTCAGATGTACAACGTGCACTTCAAGTTTATGAAATTGCCATCACATAATATTTCCTTAAGGCTTAATATGAAAGCAATAGGAGCAGCTGCTATCTTGTAATGAGACAATACAATAAATCATCCCAGAGTTGATCAGTCAACTGGCATAGGGCTTATATTATTAAAGGTTCAGTGTTCGTGTCCCCAGCACCTTAGAAAGGGCAAACTTTATTATTATTAATAATAAAAATTCTGAGTCTAACTAAGAGAAATAGCTTCTGTGAATTATCACAATTTTATCTATAACAAGAAGAAATATACTGACAGCTTGGTCATGATGATATTTTGTAGCAATCTTTGTTTATTATCCAATATATCTCTGCTCTTAAAATAATACATATACTAAAAGTACAGGATCCAAACAGCACTAAATTTATTTATTAATTTTCTATGCTGCCCATCTTCCCTACAAGGTGACTCTGATGGCCTACAAATTATAGAAAAGTAATAATTTTCTTATTATTCAAAGATTAAAATGAGCCCACATTAAAATATTTTTAGTTTTTAAATATTTTACTTAATAATATTTAAAACCATGCCTTCAAAAGCCAAGAGATGGATGGGATGCAGATGAGATCTTCTTCCCACCTCCAGTGGTGGGTGCCCCCTTCAAGGCCCCAGGCCACCTGGAAAACCAGGTCTGATAACCTTCAGAAAGCCAAATGGAGGGGACAGTCCTAACCTCCGATAGAAGAATGTTCCACAGGGATGGGGCCACAGCAGAAAAGACTCTTCTCCTTGATCCTGCCTCCTTCAATATCTTAGCAGATGGGATTTGTAGCAGGCCTCTGCCACTGGCACAAGTGAGATGGGCTTGTCCCATTGGAGAGAGGCACCTCCTCAGATACCTTGTACTTAAAATTCATAATATGTTCTTCTTTACCTTATTTCAAATGAGATAAATTGGTCTTTGTTTTGGGAAAGAACAAACTATGCAGTGCCTAGATAATAGGTAAATGTTTTCCTTATTTACATTTTCACCAAACAGAAGTCACTCACAAACCGACCAATCTGAAACTTTACCAGAAATATCGTCAAATTCTGAAATGTTCTCATTCCACAGAAGTTCAACAGGTTACAAACTGCCTGTATGTCTCTGAAAATCCTTTTTTCACATAAATTTCTACCTAATTTTAATGTGAGATTTGTTTACTACAAAAACATTCAAAACAACTATTCATTCCACAGTCAGAGACAAATAAATTAAAGAACATTGCATGCAACTCAGTCTCTACATTACTCACACATAAATATGCAAAACTCCATTCTTGTGCATAGAAGGAAGAAAAACTCTCTGTATAAATATGATTAATCTCTATATTTTTATAGAAATAAGCTTTTTAAACTCTTTTCTACTGAAATATGCTTAGATTCTCTATTGTGCTATGAAAATGGGGTAGTCCTTGATTAGCTCAATGTGTGATTTTTGAAAAATTAGAACCTGTGGCAAATTAAAGTCAGAGAAATAACTCACTGACATTCTAAACTCTTCCAGTTGCCCATGTTTGAAACTCTATATTTTGAAGGAAAATACATTTACATGGGATTGTAGAGGTTTCAATATGACTAAGCCCCTTTTCGTAATCCTGAATCGCTAGTTTCTTGACAGCTATTAACAGTTGAAAAATGAAAAACATAACCATGAGACTTAGCCATGGATCTCTTCATAACATTTCAGGGGGACTTTTTATATCAGTGATATTTTTACCAGCTGAATTAGCTAAGAATACAACTTTAGAACCTCTACATAAAGATATTACAATGCTATGCAAGGCTGTGGCAGGAGGTTCCTTTGGTTTTCTCCATTCTTTTCTCTACTACAATTTGGGAATCAGATACTTTTTGTTTGCTTTAAGCAGCAAAGGCCCTAATGGAAAAGTAACTTTTCAATGCAGAAAAGATCTCAGAGGCTTTATGTTAAAATTATAACTACAAGCTAATTACTGTATTTTAACAATTCTTTCAGATGTTTCAGCTTCTTTTTTCTTTCAGATGTTTCAGCTTCTTTTCCTTCTATTTCTTTAGCATATAATCTTTCTTTATTAAACTAAATGATTCCTGGAAAAGAATTTTAGAATTAGAAGGGCATGATCCGAAGCTTGGGTGGCATGGTCTTCTATTAAATTAATATAGATTTTAGGAATCGTTATATTAAGAGTGACATATTGAGACTATGGAATAGATATAAACCCAAACTGTGCTCAAAATGCTTTTATGGATCTCATCACAAGAAGTATTTTACAGGAAAGAAACTGTAGGAAAAATGGTTAAATTACTGTGAGTTGATGCAACAGGAACATGGGGAATGTAAGATGAAATCAAGAGAGCAACTGGCTGCAAAGAGATTTAGTTTTCAAAGGTTTTCAAATGCACAATTAAGAGAAAGATTTAATGTGGATAAGAGAACATTTAGAATTGGAATTGAATGGTAGAAGACATAACTTCAAAGTTAAACTATATAGAAATGATGAACCTATCTTGCAATACAATTTCACTGAGACTTGAAATGGAAGAACAATTGAAAGACTGATAAAATGAGCTAAGAACTTTGGACATAATACATTGATGGAACAATGGAAAAATATATGGTTAAAAAGATTGAAATTTACATTACCTTATAACTTAAAAGATATTTTTTTATAAAACAATGAACGCTTGGTATATGATTCCAGAAAAGAGACATGGAAGATTACTGTTAACAGACTATTACAGTTTTTCTTAACCTTGGCAACTTGAAGATGTCCAGACTTCAACTCTCAGAATTCCCCAGCCAGCCAGCTAATCTTCAAGTTGCCAAGGCTGAAAAACATTGGACTATTATATGACTAAAGAAATGGACTCTGAAATACCCACAATGGAGGATTGGTTGATAATGATGACAGGAGTAGCAGAGATTAAAGAATTAAATTGTTTGATTAGAGAAAGGTTGACAATTACAGTTTTTAGTGACTGGAAACCCCTTATGGACTTTTTGCTGAGAAAAAGAGAAATATGAATTTGTGATTTGTAGGTTTGAAGGTTAGAAAACTGATAGAAAAAAGAAATCCTGATATAACTTTAAAGAGAAACATGAAAATATAAATATGCACATTAAACAAAGTAAAAAATAGAGGAGACCCAAACTCATTGGTAACCTCAAATTGCTATGAACAAGGACACACATTTAATTTCACAGCAATTAAGATCATTGGCCATGCAAGCACAAAGATTGCCAGGGAAGTGATTGAAACATGAGAAATGGGTTATCAGTTATCAGGAGTGCTGAATTACCATCAACTATCAAATACTTAAGAGCCGAGGGCTTGGCAGTGTAAGGAAACAACTGCCAATCGCCAGCCATCAATGCACCAATCAGCCAATAGGAAGCTATCACATAAATACAACTCACAGAACTGTCCATATATGCCAGTAGAGAAATTTCCTTAAGATGGGCTCCAGCATGAGTCTGAAAGCTTGGAAGAGTAAATCTCTAGTCCCAGTGACTGACCCAAATTCAATTTTGCATTAACTATTTCTGTTTAAAATTATATTTGAATGTCAGACAAAATTGTATGATTTTGGCAGCCTAGACATTTTTAACTGAAATATTGCACATTGCTTTCTCTATATACCTATGTACTAAATTGATGTTTGAAATGATTTACAACATGGACTGCACAGTTCCAAGGTTTCTGTTAGGTCTGCAATTTTATGTCATTAAACTTTGGGTTTATTTATTTATTTCCTTGATTTAAATTTATTGGTCACCTTCTATTATTTCACTTGTACTTTGAAAGTCTTTCAATGAAAACAATTCAATTTCCTGTTGTACGCTAAATATACCTCTAGGACTTGTGAAACTTGTCTGAAAGTTTGATTGAGACAAACTTTTGGGATGAGTTTATGGTCCAGCAAACTTTATCCAATAAATTAATTGCATCTTGCAGAACTCTCTTTCTGGGATTTCTCTTATTTTTTAATATTACTTTTCCTTGAACAAAGTTAAACTAACAGTTCTTGACTTGGGTATAGAGAAAATAGATCCAATTTTCACTTAATAGCATATATTTTTTTCTTTATGGCCCCTTCACTTTGCTTTATGTTTAAAGCTTAAGTTTTCACTTCTCACATGCTCGAAAAGTTGGTCAGAAATGAAAGTTGTTTGTTTCCTACTTGAAACTGTGAAGAAGTGAAAGAATCAATAAGTTACAGTAAATACAGGGTAGTTTTTGTAGGTAGTACTTAAAGGCTCAGTAGCAATTTTCTTATATCCAAGAAGACCTATTTTAAATGACTGAGTCTAGATCTAGTCTGTAATTTTCTATTTTGTAGTTTTCACTTTTTTTTCCCATGGGAATGCTTAAATTGCTTGAATGTTTTCCGAGATATTTTCTTCCAAAATTGAGGATGAAACTGTTTTGTGAGAATTGACCACAGAGTACAGTATGAAAACTAATATGATGATTTAACAAAGAAAATAAACTTTATTTTGGAGAGGCCTTAGCAGATGTAATATTGTTATAGAAAAAAGAGCTACCAATTTTCATATTTCTCATCATAATGTACTATCTAGAACAGTGATGGCTAACCTTTTTGTCGTCGCATGCCAAAAGTGGGGGGAGTGTGGGGTGTTGCAGGTGCAGGTGCCCACATCCATAATTCAATGTGCCCCACCTCCCGCGCATGTGCACGTGACCCCCCTCCACACTTCCCCCTGCTTTTGGCACGTGATGGCATGGTGGGCACAATAGGCCTGTTTTTCCCCCTCCCCAGGCTCCAGAGGCTTTCTAGGAGTCTGAGGAGGGCAAAAACAGCCTTCCCCATCCCCCCCCCCCCACGGAGGGCCTTCCAGAGACCAGAAATAGCCAGTTTCCCAATTTCCGGTGGGACCAGAAGGCCTGAAAATCAGTTGGCTGGTGAGTGCACTCCATGCGCCCTGGAGCTGAGCTAGGGCAACACTTGCGTGCCCACCAATATGGCTCCTCATGCCACCTGTGGTACCCATGCCATAGGTTCGCCATCACGGATCTAGAATAATTACAAAGTTGCTTTCAAATATTTTATTATCATTTCCATAAAGATTGCTATGAAAGTTAAAGAACTGCTTTATTATGATTTTTGTCATTCATTCAAAATGTACAAAATTAAAACCAAATATTTCAGTTGTTAAACTACAACTAATAATAAAGAAAAAATCTGGAATTTGATCATGGTTTTAAATCTTATGTTAAGTTTCCTTAACATAACAAACTATTTTGTCCTAAACAACTCACCTAAATCAATTTGTATATCAGATACTATGTTCCATCCTTCTATCATCCTTTCATTTATTTTAGTTTATGTTACCACAATAGATTATCTGGATAGCCAGTAACATTTGCAATAAAATGTTTAGATTTGTCTAGACTTAAATTAACTGGCATACCAGCAGCTGTTTTTTGATTTATTGACATAAGCTTCTATTCTTCCCTGAGTCAAGTTTTAACAACTACTATATCTTAAATGAAACCAGCTTTATGGAATAATATCACAAGCATCTTGATTACAAACACTTGATAAAATATTCTTTTCTCCTCCTCACATCAAAGTTCAGCTCTACCCAGAATCCTATTTTGTTGATCTATGGGTTCAATATGGTCCCTTTGTAAAAACACCCTCCAAAACCTGTTCTTCTCAATTGATAGGAATATCAGCATGTCATCTGGAATAGTATGAAAAACAATTTCATGATTAATATCAACACCTTGATATTTCTAACAATATTCAGTTCTGGGTGGAGATTCTGGGTTTGTATGCTGATACACTAGTGAAATACTCTAGTTTTGAGAGAACATGTAAAATTTGGGCAAAATAAGCCATAGTTTGATCCGTTAGTAGTTTCTGCCACTGATTACAAATATTACTGTAGCTCCAAGCAGAATTGGAATTATTCTTTATATCTTGATTTTGAGTACAGGAGTAGACCCTAATTTGAAAGAGCCAGATTTTCCTACTGCCCAACCAGAATAACTACCAAATCTTTTGAATCTGCCTGAACCCAAAGTTATTCTTTCTCCACATCATGACTTCCTAAGCAGAGTTATCTTTAGCAATCTCTTAATTAAGACTAAATAGGTATGATATAAAAAATTCTAACAAGAAAATGATTTTCCCTTTAAACCCAATACATCTCAATCTAGCTAAGGACAGATATCTCCTGAGTTTTATTATGCACTGGACAGGAAGCAGGTCTTTTAATTGATGACAGGGAAGTCTATGTATGGTTTAGCTCTTGTGAGTCTTGCATCTGTCTGAGAACTAGCTCTTACATTGGAAGACATTGTTCAGGAACCAGAAGATTGGGGGTAGGAAGGAGAATCAGACCGTCCTAAAGTGGACAGTCTCCTGATAAAACTACTCTCAGAATGGTCAGTGAAAAATGTCAGATTGCATACATGATAAAACAGTTGCAGCTTGATGACTGATGAGGGTGTTAATTTCCCAACTATGAAGGACAAGTTTAATTGTCTGTACAGGATGAGAACAAGATAAAGATAATGGCATTGGGATATGGCAGGAAAAGGTGGTTACCAGGTATATTTGTACTATGATTCGATGCAAGTTGGGAAGGATCCTCAGACAATTATGCTATTTACCTGCTCAGTACACATAGAACAGGATGTGAATAAATAGGAATAATTAGAACTGTCAGAAACTATCCAGTCACAAATACACAATTCTAGTAAAATTTAATCAATATGAAACATAAACTTAAATATAGAACATGCAAATATATTTATAAATATTAATAATCAATAAGCATTGTGCACAAGAATGACTGATTATCCATATCAGGAGAGAGAGTCATGTCAGGATATTAAAAAAAAAAAAACCCAAATCAGTCCCTAATAAAGATTTGTGTTGAACTGTATGGTTTTTCTCTTGGTGAATGGGTTTATCTTGGAAACAAACTATAAGGATCCATTTCCATGAATTCTTGTTTATGTAAAAGAATTGAATCATCATCATATGACTGGAAGGAGCCCTTGAATCCAAATCACTGCTCAGGAATCCAAATTCAAAGATCCTTAACAGAAAAGTGTCCCAGTCTTTGCTTGGACACATCCAACCCTGAAAGGGAAATCAGCACTTTCCTTGGTAACTGGTTCTGCTTTAAGGAAGTTCACCACCTTCACCCACAAACATTCAACGAGAACCTTCCTTTCTGAGATGTATGATCATTTTTAATGTGTTCTGTACTCAGGGATAATAGACACAGTCCTTGATTTTCTTCTGTGTGACATCTTTCCAGAAATATGAACAATTCTCCCACAATTGGCTTAGTCATCCTTTCTGAAAACAAAACCTATCCAACAATTTTAACCTCACTTCCTAGCCCTCATTTCTCTTCCCGGATCACCTACATTGACTTATTCCAATTCCCAAACTGGAATAAACATAGAACTAAACATAGAACTCAAAGTGGGGTCTTATTAATTTAGAATAACAGAGAACAATTGCTTTCCATAATTTGGAAACAATACTTTAATTGTATAAAATTGGACACTTTTCTAATGAGTTAGAAATTAGGATGAGTTGCTTTCATTTTATGGTCCCCCAGTTCTCAGTCTTTTTTTTGCAATCCTTTCTCTCTCTTTTGAGGATCTTTGAAATTCAGTACCTGCAGTCAAAGTGCCATATTTTGTCATCAATCTGCTTCTGCTTTACCTTATCAGCTCCCCTCCTAACACACACATACTAGTCTAACTAGCCAGATACATTATAAATCTTCTTAGCATTTCTCAGTTCTCGAAAGTATGTGATACCTGTCATAGTACACGAGAGAATTTGCAAAGGTCTTTGATTTGTTTTAAAAAAAAAGCATCATTTTTTGCTTGTTCAAGATTTTTTCCTATCTCACAGATTAATTTAAAAGCCTATTAAATCTAAGCCTGTTGTTGACCAGCCATCTGAATAGCAAAACTCCTGTTTTAAATGAAATCAATCTTTTTTTGCTGAGAGCGACACTTACATAAAGTATCAGCAAAGCTCTTATCGGCTCAAGTCTTCTCTGAGAAGAGGGTATGTATTCCACCAACAGTTGTCAAGAGCAGAATGAAGGAGCCAAATTGAAACCTGAGAGAAATTTCTCAGACTAACCTCATTTTCTTTCCTTTTATTATTATTATTATTATTTTTTGACTGAATAATTTTCTGAATAGATTATGGGAACTTAACTTTGGCAAAGCATTTCACAAAGTACTCCATATTATTCTAATGAATGTGCCAGATAGGCTGGAAGGTGTATCTGCTAGGTGGCTCCACAGCCAACATGGCCTCCTCAGCATGCTGTTATCCTGCTATAACAACTCTCATCCATCAACAAGCAGGTGCTGCATTTTGAACCACTAGTAGCTTCCAAGTCAGCTTCAAGGGCAACTGTCAGGCATGCCTCTGTTCAAAACCCAAGAAAGAAAACCCTCGACTCCATATTTGTAGAGAAGAGGTACTTTTATTGGGTTTGAAATGATAGCAACGAAAGAAAAGCAATATCTGAAGCAAAAGGAGCAAAAGTTACTTATTGAAAGTATCCCCAAATTCCTCCCCTCATGGAGGAATGACTGCTGACTGTGCGATGTTTCCATTCCGATTGGCTAGAGAACTATGAGGGATAGTCAGCTACTGATATTTACCAGACTTCAGTGCAATTTAATTTGTGTGCATAACAAATTACACATATTAACAAACATCTTAAAAGGTTGAGTGGTCAGAAAATCCTCGTACTTGATAGAAAAGAAATGCCTTGCAGAGATATCTCCTTGAAATAATCTGAGAGAGACTCAAGCAGTCTGCCTTTTCCCATTCCCAGATCTGTGTCCTTCATAACCCTTGATTTCCCTTGATTTCTCTTTTCTGGTGCTCACTTGTCAGAGCGAAAACATTTTGCCTTTTACCACTGCTTCTCATTGCTGTGCCTGTAAAATAGGACACACAGCTCAGTGAACCAGTTTGGATAACATTGACTGCAAACTGAGACTCTAAATCTGTGATAATGAAGCATTTCCAGTAAAATTTGAAATAGAGAATGCAGATTATCCCCATTCTGAGTTTAGGCGAGATGGTTATGGCTTCTGGGGGCTTTTAAATTCCACCTAATATATCACAGTATTGATAAAGGCTTGCTTCTATTTTGGCATTTTAATTTAACATGCAATTCACTTGATTTCATAAATCTCTTTCGTAAACTTTCTGAAATTAAGAAGAATAACCAAGGGAACACTTACCATCTCTTCGATTAAGCCTTGCAAATCCTGGACTGTGACTACTGGACAGTTCTGATGAGCTGCTGAATGATGACTGAGACAAGGCTGACACTAGTTGATCATCACAATTATCTGTTGGGAAAAAACATCACGCTTCAGGCTTCTACATTTAAAAGAAGGACTTCTAAAAACAATAACTAAAACAGAACATTGCAAATACCAGAATTGAATTTATCTTTCTCTGATCACGTCTCACATTGTTTGTTTTGAGTCTATTACAATTGCTATTACTGAGCTGGATTTTCTGATTTGTAAATTACATTAGCTTACCATGGTGCAATTTTTTGGCTTTTCTGGCTCTTCCTATGTTCCTTTTTCTAAACTAACTTTGAAGAAAGATTTCATAAATGTTTGAGAGGTTACTAGCTACTGTTTATGGCAAGAACAACATTATCTGCCCGTAAAGTTTTAACTTATATATGCACACAAACCCAACAATATGCACACACATACACACAGAATCATCCAAAAAAACAAATATTCACGAATGAAGGCAAATATATGTGCCCCACAATAAAGTTGCAGGATCCAATCTGGGTTGTCACTGGGACCAGAGCAGGAATGGGTTCTATTTACCTTTACAACTGGTTCTCATCGTACCTGCTTCTGTGCATGCACAGATCACCTATGATGACATCTGGGTCAGTGGTGGAGTCTCCATCTGGTTTAACTACCGATTCTTGCGAACCGGTCCGAACCGGGGGCAACCCATCACTGGACCAGAGGTCTTTAGTCTTTTGAGCTTTCAGACTTGGGCTGGAGCCCATCCTCAGAGAAATTTTCTCTCAACAGAACACATTTCAAAAGCTTTAAAGACTAAACCTTGAATTTCGGTGACCAAAAGAGATTGGATCCTGCAAAACAGATACTGTAAAATGGTTGAACAAATCAACCATGAGCTGTCACTTGAACTACAAATGACCAGGGTCAAATTACTCTATTTTAGACATATTATTTGAAGACTTAGTTCTCTGTAGAAGAACTAAGAACTCTGTACTGCTGGGAAAGATAAAAGGAAAAAGGCTAATTGTTAATAATAACAATTAGCCTTGTTGCTGGCATTCTTATGCCAGCAACAAGGCTAATTGTTATTATTATTGTATTGGTTCAATTTATATGCCGTCCTTCTCCGGAGGCTCAGGGCGGCTTACAATGCGCTAAGCAATAGACTTTATACTTTTGTATATACCTGCTTAGTTGGGCTTTCGGCTCCCCAAGCGGTGTTCTTTTTTATACAAAGTCAGCTAATTGTCCCCACAATCTGGGTCCTCATTTTACGTACCTCGAAAGGATGGAAGGCTGAATCAACCTTGAGCCTGGTGAGATTCGAACTTGCAGTAATTGCAGGCAGCTGGTGTTACTTAACAGCACTTTAATCTGCTGCACCACCAAGGCTCTCAGATGGACTCAGTTACAGTAGCAATGGGTGTGTGGTTAAAAGACCTGTTAAGTCAGGCTAGGAACAGTCTGACATGAAAAAAATCTATCTATATGGCTGCTAATAGTCAACACTGCCTTCAATCACTGCATGTACACTATATGCATGTGAGTGTATTTGGTGTTGTTCTAGGTAATTGTTTCGATAAAAAGATGCCCACATTAAGAACAGACACAATAATTCTTTAAGTGGGTTTTTTTTGTTCTGCCCATGTTTTGCTTGCTTGAAATATAAAACAGACATGAAATCATTACTGAATAATTACTAATAGGTAAATTCCAGATTTTTTTAAATACAAAGAAGCAATGGTATTTCACAAAAGTGGATTTTGCAATACTTTACAATCAAAGACACATTTGTAAACAGATTCTAATCAATACATGATATTAAATCCTTCTCCAACTTCCTTCTGTATATATATTTGCAGCAAAACAAAAAGCAAAAAACCTAGCAAATCAATACCTACTGCAGTTTGGGGTGAAAAAAAAAGATTGAATGAAATAACAAATTAACAAAAAGGGGAGGAAATGAAAATATTGCACATATTTTTGTTTTGTTTAATAAAGACAGATATGTGAAAACATTATCATTTATAAAAATTACCAATAGATAGTCCAACAATAATGAACGGAAGAATATATTTCCTTTTACACAGTTAAATTATAAGAAGCTAGAAGTAATTGTAACATTACACCTATTTTTAAATGAATTAATCATTGGATCACCATACCATTTATAGTAATCATAATTATAGTATAACCAGAAGCATTAGTGTCAATACCTGTATGAAGTTTCAAATATTACCTGTTCTTTAAGAAGGTTATGTCCATAGAAACTGACTAATATCCAAATTTTACTTTAGGATTATTTTGCCAAGGATACAGAGACTATTGACATATTCTTCTATGTACAGGACACATGAATATAAGAATGGTGATTAATAGCCATAGATAATTTTCAGATTCGAATGAGCAATATTGATAAGTAATATGTATGACTCAGTGGTGAAATCCAATTTTTTTTTACTACCGGTTCTATGGCTTGGTGGCTTGGTGGGTGTGGTGTGGCTTAGTGGGCATGGCAGGGGAAGGATACTGCAAAATCTCGATTCCCACCCCACTCCAGGGGAAGGATACTGCAAAATCCCCATTCCAACTCCACTCTGGGGCCAGCCAGAGGTGGTATTTGCTAGTTCTCCGAACTGTTCAAAATTTCCGCTACCAGTTCTCCAGAACCTGTCAGAACCTGCTGGATTTCACCCCTGCTATGACTTCTATAATAGTTGTAGTTGTAAAGGCAGTACTGTAGTAACACAGAAAGCCTAGATGCTAGATGACAGTTATAACAATTAATCAGTGGAACAACTTTCCTTCAGAAGCTGTGGTTGCTCCAACACTGGAAGTTTTTAAGAAGAGATTGGACAACGATTTGTCTGAAATGGTATAGGGTTTCCTGCCTGAGCAGGGGGTTGGACTAGAAGACCTCTAAAGTCCCTTTCAACTTTATTATTCTAATTCTGTTCTAGCAGCAATAAGCTTTTAGTACACCAAGCAAGAGATGTTTGGATATAAATGAATCTTGTACCACTTTAGAATGCATAATATCTAGAGATGAATGATGAAATAACTCATATGTCTGAAGAGATGCAGCTTAACCATTTCAGGTTTATTCTGCTGAAAATAAGTCATTTTTAACAAATGAAAGAGATGTTTGGATATAAATATCCCACTTTCAAATGCATAAAATCTAGAGATGGAGATTGAACTCCACATTCTAATGTGACATTATCTAAACCAATATCAATAGTTGTCCTTTGTAATGTGCAAATTTTACTATGCAGTTTTTCTATTAGGAAGATCGACTTTTATGCTTTGCTATTCACTTCCCTAACAAATTCTGTGCAATATTCTCCCAATATGATTATATTCCATGGATTTGAGGAGGTAGGCTATGATCCACAAAAGCTTCTATAGTAATGAATTTGTTCCTCTTATAATTACTATCAGACTTTTTTTATTGTTTATTAATATTATCCTTTCTGTTAGAAATTAAATCAAGTTTCCTGAAAATAACATTAAAAAGTATGATATAAAGTGAGATTATTGCCTCTATAAAAATTAAACAAAACACGTATAACCATTTGTATAATTTGCAAAATACATCTCTGGATATTTTTGAAATGGAAACACCGGATTTAAGATAAAAAAAGGAGAAAATAATAAGTTGCATCATGCTTAGAATTTCAGCAAGGGAACATTATTTTACAATGGTTCCCTGGGGAAAATTCATTTTGAGTAATAGGAAAACTAGCAAAGTCTCTAATAGAACAGAAGCAGTGACTTATTAGACCTTGATTTGGGTACTCCCCAGGAGTTAGAGGCATAGATCAGAATCTGTTGCCCCAACTACCTGAAACATGCTAACCATCCAGCTTTTAAGGTTTTGAAAAACTATGTATTTATACAGGCCTTTGATGCTTTTAAGAACTAGTGGAGAAGGAAGATAGCCATTTTTTTTATTGTTTTGTTGATCTTGTTGTTCCCTGACCAGAGTCATGCACTTGGGCAGTGATGGAATTTAATTTTTTTTGCTACCAGTTCTGTGGGTGTGGCTTGATGGGTATGGTGTGACTTGGTGGGCGTGGTTTGGTGGGCATGGCAGGAGGAGGATACTGCAAAATCTCCATTCCCACCCCACTCTGGAGCCAGCCAGAGGTGGTATTTGCCGGTTCTCTGAACTACTCAAAATTTCCCCTACCGGTTCTCCAGAACCAGTCAGAACCTGCTGAATAGCATCCCCGCACTTGGAGCAATTCAGAAGTTACACTGTGTTCGTAGATTCATGCGTACGTAGACAAATGTTATAATTCTCAACTGCAATTTTATCACTTCAAAGCTCATTATTGCAATCACCTGTTGCTTTTTCAGGCCATTGAGTATTCAGGCAAGGCAGGAGGTGAAAAGGTAGGTTAAGAGGAGAATTGCTTATTGGTGAGGGCAGGATAGGTAAGATTGACCAGTAATTGATCAGCACCAACCAGTTGGATTCCTTGTTGCACTTCAGTTTTCTTTGTCAGCTACTTCTAAAGATAGCACTAGCATCATCAGCAAGCACATAACAGCACTCGATAAGATTCAGAGAAAAGGCCCATATGTATTTCACAAAACTACTAGGATGTTAATCTGCAAGTGCTAGTGGGAAAAGTAAAGCAGATTTTCCAATTTTTAGACTGCAGGCCAAAAGTCTGAACAGGTTGGAGGGTTAAATCAAGCAGTCTTCAGGGAGAAGGAGAAAAAAAGAAGGAAGGAAGGAAAAATGCAGGCACGCGAGAGAGACAGGCATTTACTAGCGGTACCAGTGGAGCCAGAGGCTGATGTATATTGACTTTACTTATAATAGTAGCAGCTTAAAAACCATATGTCTGAAAATGAGCAGAGTAAGCCAAAATAGAAAAATGGAGAGAGAACATTGTCTAGCAGGGAATGAGAAGCAGGGGAGGCAGAAATGCAATTAAAATGAAAGGTCAAGGAGAGATAAAATACAAAACGCAGGAAGGAGTGGATCAACCTATACATAAATATTGGCCCATCATCACATTAGAGCCCTACAGAATTTACCTAAAGCCATATTCTACAATATCTTGTAGTGCCGATTTAAAAAGAGAAAGAATATATTTTTCCAGCAGCATGGTAACAAAGGATGCATATGAGATGAAAGAGGTTTAGTTCTTTTCCCCTTTTGGAATATCTTGAGAGATTTGACATCTGTAGCTTTCAGATAAAATGAAGTCTATTTACACCCGGAATTCCATTCTTTTCCAAATGGTGGATTCTGAACCATGCTATAAAGCCTCAATCATAAGCACATTCTTAGCACTTGATGTACTCCAGAATAATCCCATTCATCTCTGCAGAGCAAGCCATTCAGCCAGCAATCCTATGCACGCTTAACTTGGAAGAATTTTACTTTTAACATCTGAAGTCCTTCTCAAATGCAAATTACTGCATTCTGGGAGCAGTGAATACAGCAGAATCATAAAGTTTATAATGGCAAAGCTCATGGTATCCTCTTTTTCTTAAAAAAAAAATAAGCACAGCAAAGGAATGTTAACAATTAATAAGGCTTTTTTCCTCCCTCTTCTTATGGATTTGGATGCTCACAGAAAAAGGACAAGTTTGTGGTTGCTGTTTTTTAGATGGAAGTTTTGTGATATGCTGTCAATGAACAAATAATATAGTATGACAAATTAAACTTCTGATTGTTGATTAGCGCAAAGCAATTCTTATCAGATATTGATTATTGCATTAAATCACAGGTTTTCAATCTTGGCAACTTTAAAATAAGTGGACTTCAAGTCCCAGAATTCTTCAGTCAGCCTGCTGGCTGGAGAATTCTGGTAATTGAAGTCCCACAAAGTTGTTAAGGTTGAGAAGCACTGCATTAAAACATGCAGGGGAGGTCCCATCAAATAATTTAGATAAAGTATGGAATAACATTTATTCTTTCAGATAAGGTAAAGGTAAAGGTTCCCCTCGCACATATGTGCTAGTCATTCCCGACTCTAGGGGGCAGTGCTCATCTCTGTTTCAAAGCCGAAGAGCCAGCATTGTCCAAAGATATCTCCGTGGTCATGTAGCCTGCATATCTAAATGCCAAAAGTTCACAGAACGCTGTTACCTTCCCACCAAAGGTGGTCCCTATTTTTCTACTTGCATTTTTTACATGCTTTCGAACTGCTAGGTTGGCAGAAGCTGGGACAAGTAATGGGAGCTCACCCCATTATGCTGCACTAGGGATTCGAACCACTGAACTGCCAACGTTTCAATTGACAAGCTCAGCATCTTAGCCACTGAGCCACCTTATCCCTAAATTTTTTATTATTTTTTTTAAGTGTTAAATGAAAAGATGAAGTCAATTCACATGCAAGTAAACAGGAATACCTACAGCAGGGTTGTAAAACTCTTGGCCCATGGGTTGGATGCATCACACTCGACCACCCCCACCCCCAGTTTAGTGAAGGGGGGAAAAGTCATAAATCACATGACAACATGACATTGCAAGTTAGACACCCATGATCTACAGAGTGCAGGTTCTCTTGCCTAAAAGCTAATGACAAAATGTCATTGGTTTTAAAGGAACTCAATAGCCTCCAGAATGAGTATTACAATGTGAGAAGAATTTGAAACAATTGCTCTTGGATTTCAAGATGGCCTAATCAAATGGTTTGATTATCCATCAAATGGTTTGTTGGATCAGATATGATGCCATGGTTCAAACAGTGTCATTTCCCAGAAGAGAGCTGATTTATGATTTTGAAGCTGTACGCAAATGGCAAATCAACAGGGGAAATATCTTGCCTTATTGCTTGGCAGCCTGTATATTTATAGTTTCACCCTGATCTGGATTGCACAGACATGGATTGATTAATCATGGTCTATTGATTAAGCCATGATTTACTACTTTCACATATCATATTTAAGTCATACATCACAGTTTATAATCATAATGGTCGGGTGCAAACTATTAGAGATTACTCCTCTTCCTTCCCCTGAGCCTGCTAATAAGATACTCCCTCTCCATTTTAAAAGGAAGACGAGAAATATGTACAGATGGAGAGGTAATAAAACATCCAAAGTGTTTCATCTGAGACACTTTTATGTGATGCTACTGCAAAGCAGTTTCTCTAAAAAAAGGTCAAGCATATGAACTGAATTATAGAAATCCAGGTTTATTTACAAACTCTTTTTTTACATTGGATCAAATACACATTTCAGGAATATAAAATGAACTTAGAGAACAACATAGACTACAGAAATCATTATTAATCTAAGTTAATAAGCAACACTATCTCAAAATTCATGAAGAAAATAATTTGATGTTACCTTCTTCTGATCCTCATGAGAATATTCAATCCTTTTCCCCCCATAGCCAAAAGGTCTCTGTCGTTTTATTTTATTTTTCTATTGCCACCATTTAAATTCTTTTAGCCAACTAATCCTGCTTTATTCAAAAAGAACACCCAAAGTCTCTGGCTTAATCAGTGATTCATAAGAGAAAATGCACCGCTGAGCAAAAGGTTACAATGCAATATTTATTTGTAGATAAGTGTAAAAATTTGTTGCAAGGCCAACTTTATAGCATGATATCTATTGGCAAAGTGTCAGAAGGGTTTAACTTCCCACACATTCCAAAAGGAAACAATTTTCTCAGTTCAGTTCCCTGTAATGCTGAGCAAAAATGGCAAGTTAAGGCCTATTTAAGCAGTTATTTAAGGACACAATGTTAAACTGCAGTTTAATCACAATGCTGCTTAAGAATAGTTTGTTAATCACTCTACTAAACAAATAATTCCCTCAACACTGTCAAACTAGTTACTAAGTCTGTATTACTATTAATCTTCTCATTGTTCCTATCATCCATCTCCTCCCACTTATGACTGTATGACTGTAACCTTGTTCCTGGTATCCTTAAGATTTATAATGACTGTTTCCCTATGACTATCATTAAGTGTTGTACGTTATGATTCTTGACAAATGTATCTTTTCTTTTATGTACACCAAGAGCGTATGCACCAAGACAAATCCCTTGGATATCCAATCACACTTGGCCAATAAAGAATTCTATTCTATACTATTCTAATTCCTGGCTATAAAAATTTTCTCCTAATTTTTCTTAGTTTGGGAATCACTCAAAGAATTTATGCTGAATATGGAAGAAGTGACTGCTTCAATGTAATTTGCTTCAGGGGTGGTATTCACTTACCTTCGCTACCAGTTCACAAATGTGAGCGTGCACGACTCCTCCATGCATGCGTGGAGCCTTCTGCACATGCACATAGGGTCAAAAATGGGACTTGATGATATCTGGGCGGGTGGCCAGAGCATCCCACAGCCGGTGCTACCAAATCATGCAATCCGGATAGAGCCAGCTGAATTTCACCACTGATTTGCTTGCACCAAATTGCTTTATGTATGGATAATCTACAATTAGATTCATAGTTGAATCTGGAAACTTAATAATTCAGGTCATAACAAAGGACCTAAGAATGAGTAAGGTAGCAACTAAAAACATAGGAAATTCCAAGTAGGGTGCCTTTTGGTTAAAATTAGAGTGTTCAAATCTGATAAATTCAATTATATCTAATTGCACAGTCAGCTAGATATTTAGACTGGATTTGCCATTTTTATCCACCTATCAAGTTCTTCCCAAGTACCTCTAGAACAGGGGTATCAAGCTCATGTCATCACGTTGTCATCATGTGACGTATTGTGACTTTTTTTCCCTTTTGCTAAACTGGGCATGGGCATAGCCAGCACGTGACACATCCGGCCCACAGGCCGTGAGCATGACATCCATGCTCTAGAATAGACACTGTTGTTGTTTTATAGAGTTAAAGGTGTCACTGCAGCATATAAAGCTGCTTTTTGCAATTGACTGATGGTGATTTTGTCAATGCTTGATAGTGTTCAAGTGGTTAAGTGGTACTCCATTTGCATTGGGATTGCACTATTATGATTGGTACTGTAAGAAGCCATCCCCCACCCAGAGAATGAAATATTTTGGAGAATATTAAAAGAGGTAGAATATTATATTTTCCCAAAGGAGAAATGGAGGAAAAATCTTAACAAAGGCAGAAAGCACACCCAACAGCCTCCAGCAGATACTTGAAGTCTTTAGAGATGAATATTTTGTGCCTATTAAGAAAGATTGGGCCAATCTATTCACAAACAAAACACCTTCAACTCCAGTTGATGGGATTAAGAAGGACAGGACAGGACAGCACAGGACAGCACAGGACAGGATTTTTAGGATGTAATAGGATTAACCCACCACCATTAGAATAGCAAAAGCTCACTGCATTGCACAACCCCCTGAAGCATTCAAACATAAAACCCCAAAGAATGCATAAAAGCCCACCTATCCCAACCCCATTTTGTCAGCTGTCCCAGAACTACATGCTGTTAGCTGTTGGTTCTGCCCATCAGTAAACAGTGTCCTTCTTTCCAATCAGCCTCCATTTTATTTCTAACACCTTTCTCCCGGCTCCTAAAATTCTGAATTCTAAAATCCCATAGCACTTTGGCTTCTTCATTTTCTATTATTTTCTCTATTTGGTGGTCCCATCAGTTCTTGCTCATGGGCAAATGGTATTTCTTGCAGCTATTCCAATGCACCATTGTTGCTACTTTGTCATACCATTATTTGTAGTCATTATGTGCAATCTTCTTGCAGCAGCTAAGTAGGTGGTCCACTGTTTCTTCAGCCTTTCCCGAGAGGGCAGTTGCTGTCTATTCCTGTTTTAATTCTGGCTTTCTTTGCATTTGTTCTTAAGGCTTGGTCCTATGAAGCTTGAATGAGCCACTCTGTCTCTTTTTTAAATTTTCCAGCTCTTAGCCATTTTATTATTATTATTTCCATCTGGTAAACAGAGCAGGCTAAATGATTAAACTGTTCCTGAAATTTGAATCAGCCCTTTCATCTAAAATTTCAAATCATTGTAAAGACATAATTACAGATGCTCAAAATGGGATTTTATCCACTGCCTATTTTACTATCAGTGCTATCAATCACTTACAAACAAAGTGAATAGATGAAAAGGCTTCTCTGGACCCATTTCAGCTGAGATTTAGATTGACGTTGGCACAGGAAATCACTTTCATTCTTTTGAAATGAGAAATTCAATCCATTAGGTTTGTTTTTTTAAAAATACAACCCAAAGATACGAACATCAGGGTTTGCAAACATAGACACATGCTAGCGGTAACAGAAGGCCATACTTCCCAGAATTTTATGAAGTGGTTTATAAATTTAAAAAAAGTTACACAAATAAAGTGAATAGATGAAAAGGCTCAAATAAAGTGAATAGATGAAAATGACTCTTAAAGAAGTGACAAACAAAATATGGACCAATATTTGTGGAGAATTTGGCTAAACCTAGGCCAGGATTCAGTGGTTCATAGGCATTTGAAAGATAAGGGTCTCTCTTTTGAAGACAGCAAAGTTCATATCTTGGATAGAGAGGACCATTGGTTTGAAAGGGGGGTAAAAGAGGCCATTTAGGTTAGCTGTTCCAAGAAGATTCTACACCTCTAATTCAGATGACCCTGAGCTCACAGATAAAACTCCAAGTAACCACAATGGCTCTCAGAGCATGTTGAAATCAGTTGGCTGCAAAGAAAAAAAATGGTCCTCCCCCCCCCCTCGCCCCAGCAACTAATCTCAACTGTCAAAAACTTCTATCTCCTACATCATCCAATACAACTGATGAAACTTCTAGGATAGGAAGCAACATGTCGTCTTTTTCCTCAAAAAATTGGTCCAGTTGCCTTTTCAAAAATAAATATATTTCAAAATATATTTATATTTTATATGTACATTTCAAAATATATTTCAAAAATAAAAACCACTTTTGACACAACTGTGACCTGGATGACTGAAAATCTTCATAGACACTAAACTCAGGAACATCTTGAAGGTGCAGCAGGAAATAATAATAATAATAATAATAATAATAATAATAATAATAATAATAATAATAATAGATTGAAGATAAGCAGCAAGAAAAAATCACAAAGTACTGGGACTTGCAAATTGAAGTTGAACGATTGTGGAAAAAGAAATCGTGTGTTGTCCCGATTGTAATTGGAGTCCTTGGAGCAATACCCAAAGGGCTACCCTGCTATTTAGAAATTCTAAATTTATCGGACTTGAATATTTTGACTCTACAAAAAACCACCTTACTCGGAACAGCTTACATCCTCCGATGATACCTTAACAGTTCCTAGGTCCTTGGTTAGGACTCGAGCTGCGGAGCTATTAACCAGTCTCAAAGGCTGTGCATCTCACTACAGATTAAACAACAACAACAACAACAACAACAACAACAGAAAGTGAAGAGCGTGAAGGAAGTTATGATAGCATGGGCAAAAATGTCGGGCATAGTATTGAATTGGAGGATTGGGAGAAAATTTGGAATAGAATTTACTTATTTATTTTATTATTTATTTTATTTTGTCATATTTCTATGCCGCCCAACTCCTAAGGGATTCTGGGCAGCTTACAACAAAGAATAAAACAATGCAAACAATCCCATTTAAAAAATGTTGAAAAGAAAAACATTAAAACATTAAAAACTTTTAAAATGTTAAAACACGTGCACTCCTATTCGTGGCCAGGTCTTGCAAGATCATTATAACGAGTTCAATGGCCTCAGGCCTGCCAGAAGAGCCAGGTCTTCACCACTTTGCGGAAGGCCAATAGGGTGGGGGTGGTCCGGACCTCAGGAGGTAATTGGTTCCAGAGAGCCAGGGCAGCCACAGAGAAGGCCCTCCCCTGTGGGCCCACCAGCCCACATTGTTTAGCTGATGGGACCCGGAGGAGACTGAGTCTGTGGGATCTTACCAGTCACTGGGAGCTGTGTGGTAGAAGGCAGTCTCAAAGATAGCCTGGCCCTGAACCATATAGGGCTTTAAAGGTAATGACCAACACCTTGAATTGCACCTGGAGACCAATAGGGAGCCAGTGCAGCTCGCGGAGAATTAGTGTAATGTGGGTTTATCTAGGCACATCCACTATAACTCGCATGGCTGCATTCTGGACCAACTGTAGTCTCTGAACACTTTTCAAGGGTAGCCCCATGTAGAGCGCATTGCAATAATCCAACCGTGAGGTGACAAGGGCAAGAGTGACTGTGAGGAGAGCCTCCTGATCCAAGTAGGGTTGCAATTGGTGCACCAGACGAACCTGTGCAAAGGTCCTCCTAGCCACAGCAGTCAGATGTTGTTTCAGTCTCAGTTGTGAGTCTAGAACAGTGATTCTCAGCCTGTGGGTCACGACCCCTTGGGGGTCGAATGACCCTTTCACAGGGGTCGCCTAAGACCATCAGAAAACACATATTTTATGTGTTTAATATTATTTATATTTAAATAATTTTATGTCACCACAACATGAGGAACTGTATTAAAGGGTCGTGGCATTAGGAAGGTTGAGAACCACTGGTCTAGAAAGACACCAAAATTGCGAGCCCATTCTGAGGGGGGCACTTTCTCTCACCCCCCAGAACCAAGGATATACAACTGACATAGTGTTTAGGGGGCAATACCCAGAGCCATTTGGTCTTGTCTGGGTTAAATCTGAGCCTGTTGACCCCCATCTAGATCCCAATAGCCTCCAGGCACCGGCACATTATTTAAGATAATTAAATCAGCAAAATACAAAGAGAACTAATATAAAATGTTCTATCGCTGACACCTGGCACCTTCTAGGTTAGCGAAGATATATCCAAATTTAAGCCCAAACTGTTGGAAATGTGGTCAAAAACAAGGTACCTTTTATCATACATGGTGGTTGTGCCCTGAAACCACCATGTATTGGAAGAATGTATTCCAAGTATTGGAAGAAAATACATAGATGGTTACAGGAAATAACAGGACAAAAAATATACTCCAGAACTATTTCTCCTAGGGATAGCTAAAAGGAAATACGATAAAAGAATAATATATATCATTTTACATATAATAACCGCAGCAAGTTAGCTTTTGCACAATGTTAGTTTTTGCGCAATGTTGGATAAATACAAACATACCTTCCAAAGGATTAGTAATTAAAAAACAATTTGTCTGTGCTGAAATGGATAAATTAAGAACTGAACTGAAAGGACAAAGAGATTCGGAATACTATGCAATATGGGAGAAGTGGTACAATTGGATTGAGAACAAAAAAAGGAAAAGAAATAAGACAAAATAGAAGTAGAATTAAAATGTATAGTAAATATGTATAGGGTATATTTGAATTGAAATATTATGGTATGTAAATGGTCGCAGTTCTGCATAAGATGAGTAAGATTTGTTCACGTGTAAAAATGCTATAAAAATATTAATTAAAAAATAATAATAACAGAAAGCAGTTGTCATAGGCATCTTGAGTGTAATCACAGAACAAAGGGAGCACCACTTGAACACTATTGATAAGTTCATCATCAGTCAATTGCAAAAGGTAGTTTTATTTGGAATAGCTTACATCCTGCATCAATACCTCTAACACAATCAAACATCCACATTTGCCTATCCTAGGTCTTTGGAAAGGACTCAATAGGCAGACAGAAAATGCCAAATCCAGTCTGAAGATCGGGCTGAACATGCATAAAACTACAATGTTTTAAGGCAGAAGGACCACAGTAAAATGTTAAGAAGAAAAGAATGTTTCTCATTGCTCTCTTGTGGCTTTCAAGGTCGCTCCTTCTACTGCATTGTATGCAAATTCACCTCATCAAAACAAAATTGAACAAACTTGCTGCTACCTTCTTTGAATTACTCATATTCACTACAGGCTAGAAACAGCTAATAAATCGTCCATTTTCAACGTTTTAATTTATTCTTTTTCTAAATTTTTATCTCAGTCATGGTATTGCCACATTCATGGTCTTTTTTTCATTTCGTACATTGGATTTGTAATATTTTCTAATGTTTCTAATATTTTCTAACATATTCTGATGACAAGAGTCTGTAAAAAAAATTCTGCTCCCTTGTTCTCTTTTCTACAGTTAGAATGATTTCCCTGTCCTGTTTCAGAAGCAGAAAAGTGAAGTCATCCTGTGTTTGTGGGTATCTGCTGAGCTACCTCCACTCCCCACCTCCGTTTCACGTTTCAGCTTGATGGGGGGGGGGGGAGGGATCAGTGTGTTGTTTACAAGATTTGCTGGGCTAAAACAGCTCACAAAGCTTGCTAAAGTGGTCCCTTGGTGAAGTTCTGGCAGGGGAGTAAATAGTGATTTGCAGCGAGCAGTTTCAATGCTCAGCTATTAGCTAACTTTGACAGTGGAAATGCTCTTTATACGCTCAATGTCATATTGAACTGCTGATGGTGGAGACAAAGTGGGGAGAAACACAGAATGTATTTCATGGGCTTTCAAGCTTCTTCCCAAATCCAATGAATCATCAGTGACAGAATTCTGTACAGCTTGTAGCATTCTATTCATCCATCCATCTATCCATCCATCCATCCATCCACACACAAGATCATATTTTATTCATCCATTATCTGTGTAAACTCAATCATATACATTTCCCATCAACTCTTTTTTACAACTATCCAGAATTCAAGCAAAGTCTATTTGTACCATTCCCCAAATAAAACAAATACATTATCGATAGCAAATCTTTATCCTCATGTCTCTCTCTGTGCTTTAGACTTAGTGGGATGTATGAACCAAGGTCATTTGCTCATCAAAGCTTGGAGGTAGCACTATATTTTGCTAAATCATTTTTCCTTTTTCCAGACTTTCTCCTCCCCCACTTCCAGTAACCGATGAGGTGGAAGAGTCTTGAAACAACCCAAAACAAGATAGCATAACTTCTGCTTAAATATGGGGAGATTATATTGCTCTGATCAAAACCGCTCCTAATTTGAAATTATTTTAGGATGAAGGTGTTTTGGCATGTAAAGAATTATTCAGCATAAGCATCTCTTCTACAGAGCAGGTCAAAAATGTGGAAATGCTGACCATGATTGCACAAATCAAATCTGTGCTCCTTTTTTTTTTTACATACCCTATTTCCCCCAAAATAAGACATCCCCTGATAATAAACCCAATCAGGCTTTTGAGTGCATGGCAATAAGGCCAAGCACTTATTTCAGGGTTCAAAAAAATATAGGACAGGGTCTTATTTTCAGGGAAATACGGTACATACCAAAAAAATTAAGAAGGGGATAAAGTGGCTGAAGCTATCATTCGGGGGGGAGGGATGTCCATGGCTGTCCATGGACATCTGTATAGCCTTAGCACATGCTCCATGCATTCTGGAGAAAAAAGCCTCTGATGATTGCGCGGCTCAGCTGGGCATGGGGGCAGGGGCAGGGATTTTTGCTACCGGTTTTCTGAACTGCCCACCGCCATCGCTACTTGCCTGAGCTGGTCCGAACCAGGAGCATTTCATCCCTGGATTGAAGTCTGAGTCAACATTGAGCCAGTGAAAATCAAACTTCTGACAGTGGGCAGAATTACTGTCCAATACTATATTCTAACCACAGTGCCACCACACAGTACAGCCCTGAAATTTGTGGAAAGCGACATAAAATTATGGCATTTCATGGTACCAATTTGCATTTAAAGGAAAAGTAAATAAATAGATAAGCTTGAGAAGAAAGTTCCATAGGTATTTGTGATGAAGGTCATTTTGATTACATCATATGAATGGACAATGTTCTTGACTTTAATCATGACCTTCATGAATATCCCTGCCTAGCATGAATATACTTTCAGCCAGAAGTATTTCTATCTTCCAATGCCTATCCTGTAAATGTCCATGGAAAAAAAAACTAGTGGTCAATAATGATGATGGTAATATCGGGCAAGGAATTAACTATAAGAAAATCATTTGCTTCTCCAAGAACTCTGTGACTTTATATCAAATTTCTGATTAGTGACTCCACATTCTCAGATTCTGTGACAAACAGCGATATGTTTTTTGCAGCTTTTCATTTTCCAGTTTTGAAATTAACTCATCCTTTATAATTACAGCAAGAAGTCTTATTTTACAAATGGATAATGATGATTGCCCTGTCCCCCAGGAATCGCTACTGAATTGAATAGGGCTCATTCAAAAACATTAGATAGACAGTCATTCATTGAAATTATCCTTACATCGAAAATCTTCCTAATGGTTTGAGGCTCTTCTCGTCTTTAGGGAAAGAATTTGCTGTAATAATTATGCAGTTGAAGAGGGTCTGTGACTCTATGTGGTGTCTCCCTATGTGTGTATGTGTGTGTGTGTTTAAGCAAGCTCTTAACATTTTCTACTCTTCAACTGTATATTGAAAATACATTTGAAAATTAGATATACATGAAATGCTGAGAAAAAGATTTTTTCCCTATAAAGAAAACTGGAAAATTAAAAAAAAAAGTCTATTGAATGTGCCTCCTTTAGAAATGAAAAGTTTAAGTTGGCCAATAAAACAGAGTTATTTTCCCTTTCCTAGAAAACCCATATCAAGAAAATAATTTTTAAAAAATCTGCCAATGTAAGGAATAATTTAAGATTCCAATATTTTGTTTAAAACAACAATTGGTTTCAATCATTCTGTTGTAAATATGGGTAAATTTGAATTCAGAATAACACAATAATAGAGTTGGAAGCAGGAGTGAAATGCTCCCGGTTTAGACCGGATCACTTGATCCGGTAGCGATGAAGGCAGGTGGTTCGGAGAACCGGTAGCAAAAATCTCTGCCCCCCGTTTCCTCATGCCCAGCTGAGCCACACAATCATCAGAGGCTTTTTTTTAACTTTTAAAAGCATTTTTTTCTACAACATCTTCGGCGAAAAAATGCTTTTAAAAGTTAAAAAAAAGCCTCTGATGATCGCGCAGTTCAGCTGGGATCATCAAAGGCTTTTAAAAGGAAAAAAACCCTCTTTTTTTCTTTTAAATGCCTCTGACGATCCAAGCTGAGTTGTCTGATTGGCAGACATTTCTTTCTTTTAAATGCCTCTAGCGATCAGGCAACTCAGCTTGGATTGTCAGAGGCATTTAAAAGAAAAAAAAGGGTTTTTTTTATTTTAAATGCCTCTGACGATCCAAGCTGAGTTGCTTGATTGGCAGAGGCATTTAAAAGAAAAAAAGTCTCTGCCGATCAGGCAACTCAGCTGGGATCATCAGAGCCTTTTGAAAGCATTTATTTACAACCTCTTCGCCGAAGAGGTTGTAGAAAAAATGGTTTTAAAAGTAAAAAAAAAAAAAATTGGCCATGCCCATTCAGTCACATTAGCCCCACACCAAGCCACGCTCACAGAACCGATAGTAACAAATTTTAGATTTCACCACTGGTTGGAAGGGACATTGGAGGTCTTCCAGTCCAACCTCCTGCTCAGGCAGGAAACCCTATACCATTTCAGACAAATTATTGTCCAATCTCTTCTTAAAAATTTCCATGTTGGAGCACCCACAACTTTTGGAGGCAAGGTGTTCACTGATTAATGTCAGGAAATATTTCTTTAGTTTTAGATCACTTTTCTCCTTGATTAGTTTTCATCCATTGCTTCTTTTTCTACCTTCTGGTACTTTGGAAAATAGGAAAATAGGTTCAGCCCCCACTTCTCTGCGGCAATCCCACAAATATTGGGACACTGCTATCATGTCACCCCTAGTCCTTCTTTTCATCAAACTAGACATACCAGTTCCTGCAACTGTTCTTCATATGTTCTAGCCTCCAGTCCCCTAATCATCTTTCTTGCTCTTCTCTGCACTCTTTCTAGAGTCTCAACATCTTTTTCACTTCCTTATCCTCCTATTATAGATTGTTTTTCATTATTTGTAACCTTCCTTTTTTTATTAAAATGCTAGTAAAGACCTAGCACATTTTTACCTTTCATCTTCCAGACATAAAGATGAGACATCATCTTCCAGATGAGATAAAAACAAGATACTACATATTTCCCACAAATAATGCAGGTAGTTAGCATAGTACTTACAGCCACAATTGAGCCCAACGTTCCTGTTGTTAAGTGAGAATTTGTTCAGTGAGTTTTGCCCCCCTTTTATAACATTCCTTGCCACAGTTAAGTGGCAAGTGAATCACTGCAGTTGATAAGTTAGTAATCTGGTTATTAAGTGAATCTGGCTTCCCCATTGACTTTGCTTGTCAGAAGGTTGCAAAAGGGATCACATGACCCCGGGATACTGCAACGTTCATAAGTATGAACCAGTTGCCAAGCATCTGAATTTTGATCACATGATCATGGGGATAGTACAAAAGTTGCAATTGTGAAAAAATTTCATAAGTCACTTTTTCCAGTGCCATTGTAACTTTGTACCATCACTAAACAAACTGTTGTTAAATTGAGGACTTCCTGTATTCACTTCTATCTCCCATGCTTGTTTTTGTCAGGATTCCAAGGTGTTACTTGGTTATTTTTTTTAATTCATGACTGCACGTAGACTCCTCTCTGGAACTCATACACCTGAAAAACTGCAACTCTCTGTATTGGTACTCCTGATGTTGAACCTACTTCCTAAAACTAGCTGTGTCCCAGTCAGCATGCTATCAATGGCTTCCTCTCTTCTCTGCTCTTTTGCTGATTTCCACCATCTGTCATTTATCCTGACTTGCCACTGAAACTGCATCCTAAATGATGGAAGATAGGGAGCAAATTGCCCGAACTGTGAGATGGGCAGCAAATAACATTGATAAATAAATACATTTTGAATGTATCTAACTCTTTGTTTTGTTTTTAGTGTCCTTCACTAACCTCATGTTATTGATGGTCCTTTTACAGTACCATTTCCTGTCTAGCTGTCTGATCAATTCTTTGGTGGCTTGGCTCTCTTTCCATCTTATGTATATTCATTTTTTTTTATTTGTCTTTTTCAAATATTCACTGAGATTTCTTGTGCAGATGCATTGCTTTTTTTCTGGCTGCTAGATACCTTTTTCTTCATTAGAATTGTTTGCAATTGTGCTTTTAATTCCAGTCCATCTTGAGCTTTTTGCTCATTAGCTTTTCCTGTTGCTAAGTTCTTTTATTATTCATTTGAATTATTAAGATAATATTTCTTAAAATCAAAGCACATATTAGGTTTAATTTTCCTTAAAATCAAATATTCCAGTGTTATTTCATAGATTCCATATTCCCCTACTTCCATTATTTCCTTAACTGTGTCTTTCCTATTGGTTAGTAACAAATCCAAAATGGCTGCTTTATTTTGATTTATTTATTTATTAAATTTATATTCTACCCATCTCACTGAAAGATTGGCTCTGGGTAGCTTACAATAATAAATCAAAAAAAAAAAAAATTCTGCTTCTGTATAGCTAGCTATGAGCAAGGAAATCTGGAATTTCCTGAAAGAGCCAAGCCTTGTAGAATTTTCCAAAAATAATTGGATATACAGGTAATCCTCGACTTATGACCACAATTAAGTCCAAAACCTATTTTGCTAAGTGAAACCTTTGCCCCATTTTACGATATGTCTTGCCACAGATGTTAAGTGAATCACTGCAGCTGTTACCATGTTGTTAAATGAATCAGGCTTCCCCACTGACTTTGTCAGAGGATCACAAAAGGTGATCTCATGACTCCAGAATACTACAACCATCCTAAATTTGAAGCAGTTGCCAAGCATCCGAATTTTGATCACATGTCCATGAGAATGCTGCAACCGTCATAAGTCTGAAAAACTGTCATAAGTCACTTTTTCCAATGTTGTTGTAACTTTAAACTTTCATTAAACTGTTGTAATTTGCGGATTACCTGTGTAAAATTTTTCAGTTGCTTCATGCATCTTTGCTGCTAAAGATATTTTTTTAAACAATATAATCTTATTAAAATGTGAAAAATATAGCTAATATAAAACTAACGTACAGGAAGGAAGAAAAAAAATTGAAAGAAAAAGAGAGAGAGAGAGAGGGAGAGAGGGAGGGAAGGAGACTGGTTTAGCTCTGCAGACTAAAGTACCGTAATTAACATCCAGCTATCTGCAATTACACCAGTTCGAATCTCCCCAGGCTCAAGGTTGACTCAGCCTTCCATCCTTTCTAAGGTAGGTAAATTGAGGACCCAGTTTGTGGGGGCAATAAGCTGACTTTGTATAAATATATAAAAGTATGAAGGCTATTGCTTAACACATTGTAAGCCGCCATGAGTCTTCGGAGAAGGGCGGCATATAAATCATTTTTTTTAAAAAAAAGAGAGAGGGAGGGAGGGAGAGAGAGGGAGAGAGAAGTGCAAGAAAGAGAAAGAATCACCAAAAGCATTTGATTCAATACTTGAGAGGTTCAGCCATCTTATTCTAGCATTTTGATGACTCAGCCAATGTTCGCAGAAACCAAACAGCTTCCTTGATGTAAAGACAATTAGTCATTTGTGACATTTTTCTTTGCATCTATGACATAGACAAGAACAATAGATGGGAACATTTGCTCAATCCTGAAATTCTTGCTTAGTTCATGGTGACATTACTGTAGCTGCTTTTAGCATCATAATCCATGTAAATGAATAGGAAGGAATAACTGCTGGTAGTCTTGAGAGACCTGTCAGCTTCATTTGTAATGCTTCAGTTGTTTGATCTGATAAATCTTCACTTCTTCTTATAAGCTGAAATATGGCTACTCTCTTCTCCAGAACATAGTTAGGAAGTGACAGTGCATGAGATACAATGTGAATGGCACTGAGAACATAAGATGATGGGAAGTTAAATCATGATGCATGAGCTTTTAAGAGTCATTATTCTTCCTTTTTCTGGTGGAAAAGAGATTTTCAAATTAACATTTCAAACATGCTACCATATAAAGATGTGTATACAGTAGTATCTGGGCTTGGATATGTTCAGAATAACAATTTGAAATTTTTTTGAAGAAGTTGCAGCATCCTTATCAAAATTATTTTAATCTTTTGCTTATGCTTCCAAAGCAAATCCGAAACCATTTCAATATTTTTTTTCTCTTAGTATCCCTAGGCAACCGGTTTAGAACCAATATTGAAAATTTATTTCTTGTTATGAATATGCTCCAGCAATTTTGTCAAATTATATTTCACTTCTGCTAATATAATGTAATGTAAAGCATACTTTAACTTTTTCATAGATTGGTACTTGAGGCACATTACAGATTAAAATTTTAAATGTTTCTTCAAGGTAATAAGGACAATCATACTTCAGCATATAAACCTGGCAAGCACCATTAGATTTTACTTTCACGGGGGGAAAAATGTCTATTTAAATGAAACTTGAGCTACATGAACAGAATTGAATTCAATATGTTTTGGAGGCTGTGAGAGAATGGCATAGATTTCATTGGCTACACTAATTTTTCATTGCTGTTTTTCATTTTAAGAAAACCGTACGGTTCAATAATATGTTTCTAAAATTTATGAGCATTTCATATTAAATTTATCAATATTATATCCCCTGCAAAGAAACCCTCTAAAGTTAACAAAACCTCCAAATAACTATAGCCTTGAGATGGAAAAACAGTGTGTTGGCTCATTATAATATGCTTAAATGAATTGTGGGGAGTCCACAACCGTTTATGATTTATATATTATACATTTTGCCACTGGGTTAGATGCTGTTAAAAAAAAATATCCTGCACAATGCATCTGAAAAGTAATTACAGAATATCTAACAGAAAAACGAAAGATAATGGAACTGTGAAGCTTTTTTTTTAAATACATCTATTCTTTACCATAAATCATGAATCTCTTCTAAGGATAGGTAGGCTTTGGCTATGCTTCTTTGAAAAGTTTAGAAACATTTGGAATGAATTCACCTGCATAATCTTAATCTGTCCTTAGGCAAAGAATATAAAGAGATTTATGAAAATGCACTCAAAAAGCCATCCTGTAGGATACAGCTAGATTAGAAAAGTTGGGCAAAATGTTAGTGTAAATTAAATAATAAAAGAAAATATACCAATTTATTTTATATAAAATTTTAAAAATGTGTTTGTGATGGAAATCCTAAATTTTCATAACTAATTCATAAACTAATTGCAGAGGTACTGCTAATTATACCAGTAGCAATCATAGGGATTTTGTATGCAAACTGCCCAAAGTCTTGGATAGGAATGTGCATAATAATAGAGTTAGGATGAATAGCTGTAGCTCTAACTTGTAGATATATTTATCGTAAGCTCTGTTCAGAATAATGGATTTCCCCCTTCCCCACTTTCAACCAAGTAGGAATAGCCATTTTAATGCTTTCAAAATTCCTGCTTGTTTCTTTGCATAGGGACATTCTCCATTTTAAGTTAATGTCAATTTCTGCTCTCACTTGCAGTGTTTATATATTTCTACAATAAACATATGTCGTGATTGATGGTAAAACCATTCACTGTAAGCAGATGAATTAATTTAGGCTGCAAAATGGAACAATTCATTTGTTAGATTAATGAAACAAAAACATTATCGGATATCAAAAAGACAGTTGAGAGCAGTGTTTCTATTCCTTAACAACTTCAAAATAAGTTGTTAAGGAATAGAATTACTCAGTAAAACTCCTAGAATTACTCAGTCAGAATGCTGGCTGCAAAATTCTGAAAGTTGAAGTCCACACATCTTAAAGATGCTGAGGTTGGGAAACACTGCTCAAGGGTAATAAAGCAAGATTATTCTTTAAATAATATAACATTAAAAATTCCAGTGCCCAGTATTATCTTAGAAGGGGTTTCTACTCCTATACTAAACTACCTACTGTTATCCTATACTAACATCTTCTAAAGGGGTCCTGCTGTGACATGCATAATAGTATTGTTCTTTACAATCATTTTCCTTATTTCAAATTAATTAATTTAAAAGCCGATTAGCCAATAAAAATAAACGGTTCACATTTATTCATGCTTTATATGATGCTAAATGTTCTGCTGTTTTATTGAGTTATTTACTTATTATAACTATAAGGAGAAATTCTCTCACAGTTAGAACAATTAATCAGTGGAACAACTTGCCTCCAGAAGTTGTGGGTGCTCCAATGCTGGAAATTTTTAAGAAGAGACTGGACAACCAGTTGTCTGAAATGGTATTAGCAGGATTGGACTAGACAACCTTCAAGGCAGGGGTGAAATCCAGCAGGTTCTGACAGGTTCTGGAGAACTGGTAGCGGAAATTTTGAGCAGTTTGGAGAACTGGTAATGGAAATTTTGAGTAGCTTGGAGAACCAGCAAAAACCACGTCTGGGTGACCCCAGAGTGGGGTGGGAATGGAGATTTTGCAGTATCCTTCCCCTGCCACGCCCACCAAGCCACACCCACAGAACCGGTAGTAAAAAAGTTGGATTTCACCATTGCTTCAAGGTCCCTTTGAACTCTGTTATTCTTATTCCATGTTATTCACTCCTAGCCACTACATGTATTTATTACTTGATAATAATTACAATAAGTGTAATAATTACATCTCAGAAACATAATTCTGGATTTTAAAACAATGGATTAAAAAATTAACACAAATAGAGATAAATAATGTACTATGGTAACCAAGGATAACTGTAATCACCCATCAAAATTCAATTATCTTTATGACTTCTGACCATGGTTATCTTTGCAGCATTTTTGGAAGTGGTTTTCCATTGCCTTCTTCCTAAGGCAGAGCTAAGCACTTCTTAGTCACCTGATGGCTTTATGTCTAAGGCAGGATTACACCAGCATCAGAAAAACTAATACTCTGTTTAATTGATATAGGCTATTATCTTGAAAACCTAGCAGTATTTCCTTTTCACTTCCACCTAAGAAAGTTGGATTAAAAAAAAATGAATGTAGCTTTAAAATTGCAAGAAGAAAAGCTAGTAACCTGTGCTATGCTGATAACACAAGCCTGATATATGAAATGCAAATGATCTGCAAGTTGTAGTAATGAAAGTCAAGCAGCACAGTGACAAAATAGGACTATGATTAAATATAAAGGAAACTAAACTAAGGACAATAAGTACAGCAGCCAGCGTTAGAACTGCCAATGAAGACACAGAAATGATGGATAGCTTCTGACTTTTAAGACCAACTACCAGCAGCAATCTAGAAATATGCCACAGACTAAATTTTGCTAGAGCAGCAATGAAGGCTTTGGAAAAGATATTAGGATGCCAGGATTTATCTATATGTCAAAAGTTACATTAAAGCAATATTTATGTAATCCAATATTAATTGGAATTGTACAGCCATTTTTTCCCCCCAGTGAAACTCTATGGGAGTGAAAGTTGAACTTTGGAGAAGCAGTATAGAAATAATATTGGCATTTTGAATTTTGGTATACAAGAAGGGTCTTGCGAATAGTACCGTTAGCCAAGATGACAAGCAAATATGTCATAGGACATATTAGTCCAGAAATATCATTCAAGATACAAAGGTTCCCCCTGTCCAGTTGTGTCTGGCCCTAGGAGGCAGTGCTTATCTCCATTTCTTAGCTGAAGGGAGTCAGCATTGTTTGAAGACACCTCCATAGTCATGTGGCCAGCATGACTAAATCCCAAAGTGCATAGAATGCTGTTACTTTCTCACTGAAGTGTACCTATTTATCTACTGACATTTGCATGCTTTTGAACTGCTGGGTTGGCAGGAGCTGGGGCAGGAACAGGAGATCATTCCATCATGTGGTACTTGGGTCTCAAACTGTCAACCTTCTAATCATAGTTTGGGCACGTTGTACAAAGATTTAATTCCCTTGGGAAGTCCTTGGGAAAGTTGAAAGATAAGAGAGTGACCAGCAGCATACAGTATATGGATATATTTCATTAAAATAGCAATAGGTGCACTGTTGGGAAACCTGATGGACCAGGGTCAGATCCAGTAGCGGGTTCCACTTACTTTGCTACCAGTACGGAACTATGAGTGTATGCATGCACTCGCTTTGCTCGTGCATGGTACTTCTGTGCATTTGCATCCATGATGATGTCCGGGCAGATGGGCGGAGCCTCCCACTACCGCCACTATCAATTTGCCCAAATCAGGGAGAACCAGTAGAAACCCACCACTGGTCAGATCATCCTGCAGACGCCTATTTCTGTATTTATGAAGAATCAACAGCAATTTGATGGCACATAATATATCAGTCAATATTAACCTTAGTTTAAAAAAACTCTCTGATCAACAGAAAGGTTTAATGAGTTAGCTAACTCCTTAATCAGCTGTTCATAATAGTATTAGTCCAATGCACCAATATATATATATGGAAATGACATTACAACATGTTTTGTTTTCTAACAATCCCTATAGCAAGGTCAAAACCACTGAATCTGCAAAGCACTTACAAAGACTACAAAATATTTCAAAGTTAATCTGATTTGGGGCGAGGGAGGAGAGAAGAAGCTCCTTACTTCAGTTTGCACAATCCACTTCAAATGGGTCATTAGACTGAAGTTTCAACAAATCAAGTCATTCTTTCATAATTCTATTCAAAATCTAAAGAATCTTCTCAAAGTTTTTAAAACTTTCAAGAAAAACTGCTATATTCACTCAAACACTTTCTATATTACTCACTTTCTATATTACTAATGAAATAGTTTTCCTATTCAGTAAATTAGATATTTAGAGCCTTCTCAAAGTAGTATTAATATCACCTAAGGAATTACTTAATTTGACTTATCGGAAACTAGGCTGATACTTTATTCATTCCTTTAGCTAAATATATTCAGGCATTGTAGGATTGTCATCTATAATTAAATCTCTAATTCTATAAAACTATTTTCTCATTCTTTCTATTGATTTTCCTCATGTTTAAAAAATGAATGATGGAGGACTGGGAAAAAAGACAAAAGATCAGAACTGTTTTCACCTTTTCCAAAGTTTTGAAGGGAACTTCAAATATAATTTTGAGATAGTTCTAAATTTCTTACCATCGGGAAGTAATGGTATTGTTCAAGAACAGGTTTTGACTTTTAATAATATAAATCAAATAGTTCAGAAGAAAAATAATAAAACAAGGTCTCTACCCCTCAAACTGGGATCTCGGTTTGTTTACTGAGAAGGCATATCTGACATTTTGCTTTTAGTTTCTCTTATTACAAAAAATAATAAATATATCTTCTCATTGAAATATATACATTGGACAACTTATAGATTTGCAGGTATTTCTGACTTGCATTTGCTATCTTACCTAAGTCTGCAGTGAGGTCATTTAAACCCTCTGGAAAAGAGTGGTGGAAGTAATTTGTAAAAAAAAAAAGAAACACCCAAACCCAGACTATCTGGGTTTTTTGTCTTCTTAGTACATTTTCAGTTGTCTGAATTTCTTGCAAAATGTAATGTGGATGACATTGGTAAGTTATGAAAAATATGAAAAGAAATCAAAACTTTTTTGTGAACTGAAGAAGCGGTGGGGCAGGGGCTAACAAAGGAACAAAAGTTCAGGGTTTGTCGATGGTTACCAATATTTTAACTGTTATAACTACTGCATTGAATTTGTTGAATATTGGTACATTATTAAATTTGGGGAGTTGGCATGTTCATTTGCCTCCTCCTCCTCCTCCTCCAGCAAGTGCCTTCTAATATATATTTTTTTCTTGTTAAGACACATAAACAAAGCATGGGTTTGATTTTTTTTTTCCTACAAGCTACAGCAGAGGTGTTCAAACTTGGCAGCTTTAAGACTTGTGGACTTCAACTCCCAGAATTCTCCAGCCAGCATAGCTTTTTTTTTTCCTACAAGCTAGAGCAGAAGTCTTCAAACCTGGCAGCTTTAAGACTTGTGGACTTCAGCTCCCAGAATTCTCCAGCCTTCTGGGAGTTGCAGTTCACAAGTCTTAAAGCTGCCAAGTTTGAAGACCTCTGAGCTACAGGGACATCTATACGAATGCAAAATCCATTCAAACTACTGTTTCATTCAAGCTATCTCCTGAAAGCAGAATGACAAAGGGAGTGACCTCTTCCTTTAGCCTTTACCTTTATCTATTCCTTTATCATGAGTTTCTTGATCAGGCTGACAGCTTTACCTAGATTCTTTGCAGACCAGAGCAAATGCAAAGGGTGACACAGAGACAGTGGTCATCCAGTGGTGTCCATTGGGGCTGTCAGGTGAACAAACAACAACACCACCAACACACTGCCACAACACAAACTCTACCCTTTTTCTGCAGACAGTATGGCATCACACACAAACATAACAATGGTGAAGTTCATTGAGGTAACACAATGGATTGCTGCTTTTGTCATTTTGATGAACGTCTCTGTGCAGACAATCCTCAGGATGTCTACTTCATCCATATACACCTTCATTATAAAATTGACTGTTGATTTCTTCCTGTATTTGATTTCCTTTCTCCCCCCTTGAATATTTTGAATTAAACACAGATCAATAATGCTGATTATTGTCTACAATACTGATTGTCTACAATACTGATTCATGTCTACTATACCCAAAACACAACAAAAATATGGTTTAAATGCATCATTTATTTATTTATTTTATTAAATTTGTATACCGCTCTTCTCCTACTGGAGTCAGGGTGGTGCACAGCCAGAAATAAAAAACATCTCAATACAAAATTTAAAATTATTAAAAGAATTATACAAATTTTGGCCCAAAATTTAAAACCTCTTGATTGATGAGAGTTTTCTTGTACAGATAAGTTACCATTCTTATTTGCCCATATCTGGATCGCATACAGCCAGCTAACCCATATTGCCTTATGGAAAAAAATTCTAGCAGAACATTTTGCAAATCAGTGGAGAGCCAGATGTACTCCAGAGCATGAGGTAAAGGGGAAATTCTGCTTACTGTTTTGGGATTATTCGCTTGCATGCAATGTAAATTCTTGAAGTTTCATTTTTATTGATTCTGATGCATTGTGAGACACTCAGAGTTGCAACTGCAAGATGGGCAGCCATATAAATTGATTTCATAAATAAATAAATAAATTTAAGAAACAAAATATGTGGGCACATAAAAAAAAACTCTACACTCAGTGGGCTCTGTGTGTGTACATTTCTACAATATTATTGATTTTTGCAAGTGGTTTAAAAGTTATTAGGGAAGAATCTTTGATATATATATTTTTTTTTTTACTAGAGATACTGGGAACTGGCAAGATTTCTTCCCATGTCCATCCTTGTTTGTTTTTCTTGAAAAGGACTTTTTTAAAAAAAAAAAACCCTTATATTTAGATCTACACATCTTCGCTACAAGAATTAAATTTTCTGTCTTGTCATTCCTACAGTCTAGAATTTTACAGTCCAGATTCTGTAGCCTTATGTACAGTACCCAACTAAAAAAATGCAGAGCAGAAGTGTTCAATTTATAAAAAGAGTTGTGTAAGAATTCAGACCTTCTGTCCATTTTTTAAAAAAGGAATTTAGATTTTGGCATGAGGAAAGAATAAGCACACCGTTAAGAAGGGACATTCAGGGAAAAATATCACACAGTTCTGAGAAAGTGGAAAGCATGACAAAGCAGCTTAAAGTAACTCTGCCTTGATTGTGTTGAGTAGAAGATGAGGCAGAGAGAAACCTTGATAGGCTTTCAAGGTCTAATTTACAAAAATAAAAAGCATTCCTGTAACTCTACCATGCATGTCTCTTGACCTTGTCTACCTCAAAGGACTGATGTCTATGCATAAATTGTGTCATCTTTCTGTAAATCTTTTTATTTTTGTATTCAGTACATGGAATGGGATGGGATGGTTGTTGCCAATCTGCATTTCAAAATGATAGAGGGGATATAAGTGGTTTTTCTCATCTGGTACAGTTTTGTGTTGTTGCTTATCAATTTTGCTACATAACTTTGTGAGTCCTGATTTGCTAAGAGGTCTCCTAGACCTCTTATACCCTATTGCCCATATCTTTTGCATAATCACACAGACTGTTTTTTTTTTTTAAGTATGCAGTACTATCAAAGGCAGAAAGCCACTCTAGATGTATGTAGGCTCGTCCCATATGATTGTCTGATAGCAATAGCAATAGCACTTAGACTTATATACTATACTTTACAGCCCTCTCTAAGCAGTTTACAGAGTCAGCATATTGCCCCCAACAATCTGGGTCTTCATTTTACAACTTCAAAAGGATGAAAAGCTGAGTCAACCATGAGCCGGTGAGAATTGAACTGCCAAACTGCTGGCAGTCAGCAGTGAGCAGAATTAGACTGCAATACTGTACTCTAACCACTGTGCCACCATGGCTTACCACTTAGACTTATATACCATGTCACAGTGTTTTAAAGCACTCTCTAAGCAATTTACAGAGTCAGCATATTACCCCCAACAATCTGGATCCTCATTTTACCAATGTTGGAAAGATGGCAGGTTGAGTAAACTTTGAGCTGGTCATTATCAAACTTCTGGCAGTCTGCAGAATTAGCCTGCAATATTGCATTCTAGCCAGTGTGCCTCCACGGCTAAAGATTGTAATAATTGTCTAAAACTCTTAAAGTTAATCATATGGTTATCCTCTGCAGACACAATATGGTCCCAAGACCCATTTGGACATGGAAACACAAACTTCATGCTCTAGGCATGTCCTCATGTCCTCTGAAGCATTTTTATGACTTTGAATTGGCCTCCCCATTTTATACATTTATTTGCCAAATTTCTCAGACACTCATCTCCACAACAACTCCAGGCTGCTTCATAGCATTGAAAAAACAAGAACAATATGTAAAACATGAACACATTATATTATGTAAAACAGTGGTTGGTTGCTTCCAGTTCGCACCGATTCTATAGAACTGGTAGTAAAACCGGCAGGAGGCTCCACCCACCAACCCAGATGTCATCAAAATGCGTCTGCGCATGAGCAGAAGAGTGTGCGTGAACACAAGTGAAGCAAGCGTGCACACGTGGCCCCATTGTGAACCACTAGTAAAGGTAAGTAGAATCCACCCCGATGTAAAATCACTGCAATCATCTGACCCAAAGCAAACTGTCCCTGGTAAAATGAACAGGTTAGACAGGCTGTATAAGCAACAGGTGATTGCAAAAATATGACTTTATAGGTGGTGATTAACTCCCTGAATTGTACCTAGAACCCAACCGGCAACTAGTGCATCTCATAAAATAGTTTTATATGGGCATAGTGAAGCTTGCCCATTACTATTCATACTTCTATTCATGCTGTAGATTAGCTACAGCTTCCAGGTTGTCTTAATGGAGTCTACTGTATACAATACATTACAATAGTCCACCAGGAAGTGATCATGAGGAGGATCTCTTAATCCAGGAGTGAGGACAGTGGGTGCATAAGCTGAACCTGTAACAAAAGCCTTCCTGGGCATAAACTGCTACCTGCTCCTCAAGCAGGTATTGATAGTCTAGGACAGGGGTGTCAAATTCAAGGCCCATGAGCCAGATCTCGGATGATAATAGCAAAGGGGTGCTTAAATCTGGCCCATGGGGCCAACCTGGAAATAGCAAAGGACCAGCCTGTGATGCCTCTGGCAGCCAAAACAGGACCCGGGGGGCACCACGGCCCATTTTGGCTGGCAGAGTGCTGCAGGAGCCATCCATTCCTTCTCCCCTCACTCCCGCCTGCAGAGGAGAACAACAGTGCTGATCTGACCCTCGAAGAAATTCAGTTTGACACCCCTGGTCTAGGAAGACCCTCAGATTGTGCACAAGGTCTGAACAGGACTATATATACTGGGCCATACTATGTCTACAGGGCCATACAGGGTAGAAAGTCTCCAGAATTGGAAGGATCAAAATGCCATGGTCACTTGGTCTTACTAGAGTTAATCCTCTATATATTGATTAGTGGGGCAAGATGTCCCCAAACTGACATACAACCTTCTTGCCCCAAACTGACATACAACCTTCCACAATTGCTGCAAGCCCTGCTCACTCTTTGATCACTCAGCAAGCCTGAGACACTCTTTAAATAAGGGGTAGTGGGCATGACCTCTCCCACTTCAACACTGACTGGAATTGGCCACAAAGAAAGAAGAAGAACCCTCGTCAGACTACAGTAATATGCCCAGCTCTCCTACAATGGGATTCAACTATAATGGCGATGCCAAGAATTCTTTTGCCAGAAATACATGCACAGTATGAAAAAGAACTAAGTACTGAGGTTCCTCTTATTACTCCTCCAGATGCCTAGAATTTTTCCTAATGCTAGAAGGAATAAATAAATAAATAAAACAAGGATCCACTTGGTAAATGTGAAATGATTTGCCCCTTAGATAGTCTCCAGCATTTTCCCAACCCTCTTTTCTGCTGATACTGAACCTCAAAAGAATAAATGTGATGATGTTGCTGTCAGCATTTTATGCTATCTGGCACGCTGCTATAGGAGGGGAAAAAATGTGGGGGAAAAGATCTTCCCAACTTATTCACACCAGCATACTGCTTTCAACTAAAAAGCAGATAAGCTTTTATTTTAAAAAAATCAAACATCTATATGAACCAAATGTAAAGGAACAAATGCAAATCATTTTTTTCCCAAGTCCCCTGGGTACTGCAGTTTTCCAATATAATTAATTGGCCAAAGCAGCCAAAGATATAAATAAATCATTGGGCTGGAATCATGTGTTTTAAATGTGCATACAAGCATATTAATACATACCAACATTATATACAGTGCCTAGAGGAAGCGAAAACAGTTCATTTTCAATAACTCCTAATGAAGAAATGTCAATTTCTACTGGCTAATGAAGAAGAGCCTCTAATGAAGAAGAGCCTTGGTGGCGCAGCAGACTAAAATGCTGTTAATTAGCACCACCTGCCTGCAATTACTGCAAGTTCAAATCTCACCAGGCTCAAGGTTGACTCAGCCTTCCATCCTTTCGAGGTAGGTAAAATGAGGACCCAGATTGTGGGGGCAATAAACTGACTTTGTATAAAAAAGAACACCGCTTGAGGGGGCTGAAAGCCCTACTAAGCAGGTATATACAAAAGTGTGAAGGCTATTGCTTAATGCATTGTAAGCTGCCCTGAGTCTGCAGAGAAGGATGGTATATAAATTGAACCAATAAACAATAAATAAATCAAAATTATATAGATTTGATCCATGTCTTTTACAAAAATTTACAGAAGTGTGTAACTATGGCAAATGGTGTCCGTTGGAAACTGAACCCAACACAGAAGAATACATACCTATCCAGGTTTTTTTAAAAGCCATGCATATCTACATATCTGCTATAATTTCACACATTAAGAAATGTTATTAAATTTCTGTAAATTCATTTTGATGCAATAATGGGACCTCTGCAAAAGAGCCAGTCCATAAACTCATCATTCCCATGAAATCAGTTTCAAGCTTCTATGGGATGATGATTTGGCTGGTACACTGTGAAAATGCTGAGTGCATGCCTTCTTTTGCATATTTAAAACCTATTTTCAGCAAGGTGTTCGTTGTGATTTTCCTCTCTCCAGTTTTTAACCAAGTTCACAAGGGAGCTCCAGGGCTGAAAAATTATTTGATCCTGGATTCCCACAGTCTTATCTTGTCACTCGGTTACTCACACTGCTTCTCAATTACAAATTAGAAGAATTATAATTCAGAAAAAGGCAGGGGGCATTATAATTATGCAAACTGCAGAGTTGCACTTGTGTAGTTACCATCGACAGCTACTTGTTAATACAGATTGTACCTCTGTGTGATAAGAATTGAGTTGTTCTTGGGGACCAAAATAGAGATACCACTTCTTGACTCATTCACCTAAAGCTCTATTATGTCACTATAATTGTTGTTACTATTTCATTTGTGAAATGGTGCCATGGTCACCATCTTCCACGATAGATGATTTACAAAGCCATGGATTGAATTCAGGGGGAGAGAAACCCACAAGACATTAAATTCAGAAACGGATGGCACAAGGGATCTTACCAGTACACGCAGAATAATTTATTTTCCAGTGCTTGCTGCATTAAAATATTTCCTCAGGAGTTACTCTGTGTTGCTTCTTGAAAAAGGAAAGAAGAACTATCTTTCACACCATATCAAAATAAAATTAATTGGAAGACGAGGAGGAAAAGAAGATTCTGTTCTTTCAAAGAAAAGCCTAAACAATCAGCCACAAGGGGGAAAAAAAACAGCTGCAATGTGCAGAGCAATAACTTTTCTGTGCCTTTGAAAGGCCCTTGCCTTTTATTCCAGCTTTCACATAAGTGCCATCATGTAGAAGAGTTTTTCATCAACATGCACAAAAGGGCCGTAAACTTTGAACTAGTTCTCAATTTTAGAAAGATTATGCAATGCTGAAGAGGCCTCCTGCTGATTGAGTTCTATCCCTATGAAGCCACTGTCAGAATTGAGGTGCTTGCGGCCCTGCAGCTTTTGATGAATTTTAATATCCTCTCGATATCCTTCACAATTGGCCATGCGGATTGTGGTTGCTATGAGCTGTGGTGTAACAGCATCTAAAGGCCAGAGACTACCCACTAAGTGCTTCTTTTTTGTCCAGGAGCAACTCTTCCAACCACCTAGCACGGCCTTCTTTTATCTTTTATCTTTATTACAGTCAGGTTTTCTTTGAGCTAAAGGAGCCTGCCCTTCACATCACTTGCTTCCCAATGTCAACATTTTGAGCATGAATGTCTAAAAAAAGGATAACCCATTTGCATAAAGCAACAGATCAAAGGCTTGTTGAGACATTCCCCTTACATATTCATATATAAGAGCCTTGGTGGCGCAGCAGACTAAAGTACCGTTAATTAGCACCAGCTGCCTGCAATTACTTCAAGTTCTCACCAGGCTCAAGGTTGACTCAGCCTTCCATCCTTTCGAGGTAGGTAAAATGGGGACCCGAATTGTGGGGGCAATAAGCTGACTTTGTATAAAAAAGAACACCGCTTGGGGGGGGGCGAAAGCCCTACTAAGCAGATATATACAAAAATATGAAGGCTATTGCTTAACGCATTGTAAGCCGCCCTGAGTCTCTGGAGAAGGGTGGCATATAAATTGAAGCAATAAATAAATTGAACCAATAAATAAATAATTATGGCAGTAAGGGAGACGCTTGCTCACCCACCCCAAACACCTCACCCACCCCACCCCCATTGCCCATCCCTAGTGCACCTCCCCAAAAAATTAAAAGCTGTCAACAGAATCTAACTTCATTTCCAAAGCAGTCATAATGTGATAGCAAGAGAACAACCTTCTTTTGGGATGTTAGAGGGGTGTGAGAACAAAAGTTTTTTTCCTTGATTGCTTGGATTACTGAATCTGCAAAGTCCAGAAAGTCTCCTTATGTTATAGAATGGCTTACAGCTCATCCTTGTTACCTCAACCTAAGGTACCTCAAAAGTTTATTTTAACTCCCTGCTGAGGGACCCTAACATTATCTTTAGTTGTTCATCCTTCTCCTGACATCTAGACTGACATTCAAACAATATAGGACACCCTAGGAAGATTGCTGGTGATGCGTCAGAAAAGGCAGTGATCTTTCCAGTTTTCACTGACTCATTTAAGTGTACCGAGGACAAGCCCTCTTTTGTATCAAGCCACCAGGCATTGCTCTCTGCATTCATTCAGGCTTGAGCTGCAAATGAACTCCTCTCACTTACACAAAGGAGACTTGTCAGCCACGATCTGTTTGTTTTTGCCATAGAGCTAATTATCTCATGGAAGGCTATAATTCTATGTCACCTCTCCAACTAAGAAGTCTTTTGTTCTTGATACAATGTTTCTTCTGTAAGGGAAAGAAGGAAGGAAGGAAGGAAGGAAGGAAGGAAGGAAGGAAGGAAGGAAGGAAGGAAGTGGTTGATAGGTTTATAATGTCAAAATCCTCTTAATGTTATCGCTTAATATTCAGCCTAAATATACTTTACAGTAATTTGAGATGATTTGATCTTGTATTGTCTTCTTATGAAGTGAAAAAAATTTTCTGCCACCCTTTGTGTGACAGTGCTTTTGAAACATCCTATCCAGTGGGTGGGTTCCTCCTGGTTCGCACCGGTTCGCAAGAACCAGTAGTAAAAATTTGTAGTAGTTCAGAGAACCGGTAATAACATTGGCTGACCATGCCCCTGAACTGGTCCCTGGCCAGTTGCCACTTGCTTACTCTGCCCACCTCATCAAAGGCTTTTTTTTTTTTTACTTTTAAAAGCATTTTTTCTACAACCTCTTCAGCCGAAAAAATGCTTTTAAAAGTAAAAAAAAAAAAAAGCCTCTGATGATCGCGCGGCTCAGCTGGGATCTTCAGCCGAAGAGGTTGTAGAAACAAAAATGCCTTTAAAAGCCTCTGGCGATCCCAGCTGAGTTGCCTGATCATCAGAGGCTCCTGAAAGCATTTTTTTCTGCAACCTGTTAAGGTTGTAGAAAAGATGCTTTTAAAAGTAAAAAAAAAAAAGTTGGCTGCGCCCACCATTGGCCCACCACCAAGCCACACCCACAAAATAAGCCATGCCCACAGGACTGCTAGAAAAAAAATTTAGAACCCACCTCTGATCCTATCATATATAAAGCACTGCATATATGTCAGAGTGGTTTTCAGCAGGTTCTGACCAGTTCTAGAGAACCAGTAGCGGAAATTTTGAGTAGTTCAGAGAAACGGTAAATACCACCTCTGACTGGCCCACCCCATCTATTATCTGCCCCCCATCTATTATCTGCCTCCATCTATTATCTACCTCCTAGCTGATCGGGAGGAAATAGGGTTTTTGCAGTAACCTTCCCCTGGAGTGGGGTGGGAATGGAGATTTTACAGTATTCTTCCCCTGCCATGCCCACCAAGCCACACCCATAAAACTGGTAGTAAAAATTTTTGAAACCCACCACTGATATATGTGTCTTGTTTTAATTGCCAAACCAGGACAAATAGGGGAGCTGAGTTACTACTAAGGATAGGCTGTGGTCTAACATCATTCCATAAACCCATCCATTTAGCCCGTGACCAAATTCTGAATTACCAACTACAGCAAAGCATAGGAGATGCTCATCCTGGAGCTTACAGCAGCCACGATGGTGTTCATTTGGTTCCTATCCATCCTCAGCTAACAGTACCTGACTAAAGTGCAATCAATGAGAGAATAATATAGCTAGACTTTGTGGTCAGCAATTTTGAATGATGATCATTCAAGCTATGCTTCTACTACCAATGATGAAAAGGATGTTGTGAGTTTTATGAACAAGTTCTATTTGAAATCAATAGAACATGCAAACAAGATGTATTGCTCAATATCGGAGACTGGAATGCCAACATTGAAACATGAAAGAGGGGGATTTGTTGGATTATACAGTTTATAAATTGAAATTAAGCAGGAGACCAATTTACCATTTTTTTTGCCATTCCAATGATTTCTTTATAGCTAGCGTTGTTTTCAAACAACCAAAATAACTCCTCTGTACATGGAAATAACTAAATGGAGTATATAGAAATCAAATTGACTATATTGCTGCTAAAAAGAGGCCAAGGAGCTCAATTATAGCATCAAAGAAATAACCAGCTGCTAACTGTAGCATAGATCACAACCTACTCAAGTACAAGCTTCAAATTAAGCTAAAAAAGAAGAAAGCCCAGTCCATGATAGCATCTTAAACATATACCTACCATTTCAAGGAGGACATCAGGAATAGATTTGAAATCCTGAACCTCACTGATAAAAGAACCAAGGGATTATGGAATGAATTTAAAGATGAATATGAAAAGAGAAAAGACATTGTTGATGCATGCTAAATTGAAAAAAGCCAAAGAATACCAAAAAGAAGTTAGTTTATGCTTTTTAAAAGGTTTTCTTTTTATCCTGCTTTTATTATTTTTATAAATAACTCAAGGTGTCAAACATACCTAATATTTCCTTCTTTTCCCCACGACAACCCTGGTAGGTGAGTTAGTCTGAAATAGAGTGACTAAAGTCATCCAGCTGGCTTTCATGCCTAAGGCAGAATTGTATCCTGCTTTCTAACTTACTGCTGCACAATAGATTAAACGATATACTATCAGTCATCCTCGCTTGTCGCTATAGAACAGAGGTGTCAAACTCGTGTTATCACAGTATCGTCCCGTGACGTATCAAGATTTTTTTTCTCTTCGCTAAACTGGGCATTGGCGTGGCCAGTGCATGACACATCTGGCCTATAGGCTGCAAGCTTGACAACCCTGCTATAGATCATCTCATATAAAGATATAGGTACCACTGGAGCAATATTTGATTTGAAACATGTATTTGTAACCATAGGTTTTAGAAACCATTGGAAAAATAGGTATGGGTGCATTGTCGTACAAAATGTCATAAATAATCACCTCACAATCTTGGTATCTAGGCTGCTGTAGGACTTAGAACAGTGGTGAAATCCTTTTTTTTTTTACTACCGGTTCTGTGGCTGTGGCTTGGTGGGCGTGGTGTGGCTTGGTGGGTGTGGCTTGATAGACATGGCAGGAGAAGGATATTGCAAAATCTCCATTCCCACCCCACTCTGGGGCCAGCCAAAAGTGGTATTTGCTGGTTCTCCGAACTACTCAAAATTTCCATTGCCGCTTCTCCAAACTGCTCAAAATTTCTGCTACCGTTTCTCCAGAACCTGTCAGAACCTGCTGGTTTTCACCCCTGACTTTGAACCTGGGAGATCAGATCTTCAGCAAAGCTATATTCAACTTGAATAACACTTGCCAGTCCCCCTATCCTGCATAGAAAAGATTTATTCTAAGTCTGGCATTTATCATTAGCTATGTGAGGCCTAGTTCTCCAGAAACTCCAGTCCTAAGCAGAAAATGGAACAGAAATGGGAGTCTGCATCAAATTCCCCTTCTCCTACATAGCCTGCACAGCTCCTTGTTATCATTTCTTCTTCTCCTTCCAGTTTCTACTGCCTTCTTTGTAGTAGTGTAAAACTACTCAAATAGACGTACATTTCCCTCATATATCCCTTGATTTGTTGCTGTAGGCAAGAAACGTTGCTCTTTTTCTTCAGGTTATCTGTCTTTGTTTAACTTAAGAATGGCCCTTATATCATAATGATGGGGTATATTGATGACACATCAATATATTGATCAATATGCATTCTAAATTAGGACAACATCATCTTATGAGACCAAGAATGAGATGATTCTCAGGTTTTTTAAAAAAAGAAATTCACTGGCAAGGAGTTCCACTTTAATTCAATAAAATTCTTTTTGCAGTATTTATGTTGTTTAATATAATTATTCACTAAAAGTTATTTAATTTAAATGATAAAGTGCCTTAAAAGATGGATGTGAGCCAAAATAATTTCCATAAAACAATCATTCCACTTAACTGCTCGTGTTTATTCAAAATTAGAGGCCATTACTGTTACAATGCTGGAAAATTTAATCATTTAAAGAAGGTTTATATATAACAAGGGAAATGCAAAATTAGATTGCATCCAAGTAAAACAAGGTTTTTACAGGTCTCTCAGTAAATAAATGACTATAAACTAGCTAAATAATTCCAGCTGGTTACTTTTTTCAGTGCTGATGACATGTCAACATTCAGAATTTAAAAGTTGATGAGATTTTATATGAAAAATTACCTGCAGGAACTCAGAGTGGAATTAGCTGAACTCAACGCCCATATACTATGCCACATAACAAAAAAAGCAATCAAATCCTAAATCAGTTCTACTCAGCACAAGGACAAGTGGGACTTCCTTTTCCTTCTCACTATTTCATCCAAAGAAAATATATATTGTATTTATGCATTGGAGAATGCAGTTAATCTAGTAATAATTTTCAGCAAAATATTCACCGCTGTCGACTTTGCAAAACTGGAATTACAATGTATTTTTATTTTGACTTCATTAAAATTCCTACTGCAATAAATAGAATTGGTTTCATTTACAGCCAATATGCCATATTCAAACTGATTTTAGAATACTTGCATCTATATTCAAACTTTGGTGGAGGTTAATATTTACCTCTGTAGTTTTAGCATCTCTATTTTGTCTCTAGCTAACATAGGGTCAAAAACACATTGCTTTCTTTCTCCAACTGTCATAATAGTTTAGTAATGCAACATTATGAATCTGAAAATAAACAAACGAACAAATAATACACACACACACATACATACCAGGGGTGGGTTCTATTTATCTTTACTACCAGTTAGGAACAGGATCTGAGCATGCGCATGCACAGATCACCCATGACAACATCCAGGGCGGTAGCTGGGAACTCCCGCTGGTTTTACTTCCAGTTCTTGTGAACCGGTCCAAACTGGGGGCAACCCACTACTCATACCTACATACATACATACATACAGTGTAAAAGCTAATTATTTTATTTTTTTAAAAAAAATCAATTCCATGTACCGATTGCAGATACAATAAATCTTGGCTCATTATTTAACTTTTCAGCTTTACAAATTAGTAATATGTTTAAAACATTTGATTCTTCATTTTTCAGTTTGTATGCCCACCCATGTCATCCAAGGTACTCCAGGTAGTTCACAACAGGTAAAAGAAATCCAATAAAAACTAGTTAAAAACAAAATACAAACTTATAAAACCCACCCATAACCAATTTAAAACAGAAAATCATGATTAGCAGTATTCCACTGTCCCTTGCATTCATATCGGACTAATTTGACTTCATGATACACTGTGATACACTTCATGATACTTTGTGATACACTGTGATGTATCAAATATTTTAATATATTTTGCCAATTTTGCAAAAAATGAGTTGCTCATCTCTTTCTATCTAGTTTTTTCCCTGTCCTATCAAGAAACAGGAAAATAATTATGCAAATGAAAGACTTTCCTACTTTGTCTCTTCAACCACGTCTTGATCATCTTTTCCACCTTTTCATCTGAGTTTAATATATCATGTTTCCCCAAAAATAAGACCCTGTCTTATATTTTTTTGAAACCTGAAATAAACACTTGGCCTTATTGCCATGCGCTCAAAAGCCCGAATGGGCTTATTATCAGGGGATGTCTTATTTTGGGGGAAACAGGATATGCTTTCTCTCTATTTTGTAGAAAGGTGGAAGACACATTTATTTATTTATTTTGTTTTTAGTTATTTATTTGTCAAGTATATATAAGATAACAGGTAAAAGTATAAACATAATCTGAATACATGAAAAGAGTAAAAAGTAAAAAGGAATATTAGGACAGGGATGATCAGCACGCTGGTGCACTTATGCACGCCTCATACAGACCTCTTAGGAATGCGGTGAGGTCAACAGTAGACAGTTTAAGGTTAAAGTTTTGGGGTTTGGGGAGGAAACCACAGAGTCAGATAGTGCATTCCAGGCATTGACCACTCTGTTACTGAAGTCATATTTTCTGCAATCGAGTTTGGAGCGGTTTACCTTGAGTTTATATCTATTATTTGCCTGTGTATTGTTGTGGTTGAAGCTGAAATAGTCATTGACAGGAAGGACATTGTGGCGAATAATTTTATGTATTACACTTAGGTCAGACCAAAGTTGGTGTAATTCTAAATTGTCTAAGCCCAAACTTTGAAGTCTGGTTATTTATTACAGGTAGAGGAATGGAAGACTCTTGTTGTAAAATATCTCTGGACTCTCTCAATTGTGTTTATGTCTGATATGCAGTGCGGGTTCCAGACAGATGAGCTGTATTCAAGAATTGGTCTAGCAAATGTTTTGTATGCTCTAGTTAATAGTACAATATTGCCAGAGGAGAAGCTACACAAGATTAGGTTAACAATTCTTAATGCCTTTTTGGCAATGTTGTTACAGTGGGCTTTGGCACTTAGACTTTTAGAAATGAGAACTCCAAGGTCCATGTTACCAAGTCTATCTGTACTGTCTGTTGGATGGGGTAAGATGATGAAATCTAGTTTCATGTGAACCTCTTGGGTGCATTTTCAGTTGCAGAGAAAAAATATTGTTTGTGTTTCCAAACTCAGCTTCATTGTTTTTCAAAATGTTGACGGTTGCACTGAAGTGGTCTAAGTTGAAAGCAGTACTGGGTTCAAGGAAATTCATGTGAATAATGACACCTGACCCTCCTAAAATTGTAACCATGAATTTTCATACTAAGTCTGCCACCCAGTTAAGCAGGAAATCTTCATGCATTTCTGCAATATTATCACTCTGGAGATCAGTGGCATATAAATTTAATTAAATAAGCAAATGTTATGTTTAAATCATGTTTCCCATGATACTGTGAAGAAATTCCTCCAATATTCTCATAGCATGTCAACTGCTGCTGGCAAATTTAAACTTTTGAAGCATTCACCTCTTCTGTCAGCATGCAAGGAAATAATCTTGCTCAAAATTTCAGATATTGACGATATCAATAGTGTGACCTTTCTATGAAATGTGAAACGTGGCAACTATTTCTTTTAGAATATCTGTCAATTGTCTTTAATCAGTTCATCTACCTTTCTCATGTAAAACTTGATTGTGTCACTGGCACTCAATTTTGTGCTAGATCACACAACCAGTTCTTCCCGATTCATCATCTTTACACACACGCATATCAGGAGTGGGTTCTACTTACCTTTACTACCAGTTCACAATGGGATCACATGTGCAGATCACTGATGATGACATCTGGGGCAGTGGGTGGGGCCTCACACTGGTCGGAACTGGGGACAACCCACCACTGACACACACATACAGCCCAGAAAAATGTGTGTCAACACAATCCCCATAAACAACTTCTATTTGACAGTGTCTTTCCTTTGGGGGCGGGATTTCTTCAGCAGTCAAAATACAGTCAGAGCACACTGCCAAAGGCACACTGGCAAATACTACAGACTTCCATTTCACAAACAATAGCAACAGAACTTTTTCTTGCAGCAGCTTTTTGCCAACTGAAATGACACATCAAATTTGTGTGTGTGTGTATTAGTTCGTTCTGCTGATCTTATATAACATTGGAAGTATTATTTTCTATTCAATGGTTGTAGGTAAATATATGTAATGTATGGAGAGAGAGGGGGGGAGGGAGGGAGGGAGGGAGGGAGGGAGGGAGGGAGAGAGAGAGAATGAATGTCATCAAAGAGTCCAAAGACCAGTTAAGATTTAAAAAGATAGAGAAAAAAGAAAGTGATTTTAATAAAAACAAACGTCGTTTGGAAATGGGTGAAAAAGAAGTTTACAGGAGAACAGGTGGCAATTACCCAAGAGCCACATGAGAAATTGGTACTGTTGTGAAGGGACATTGCCACAAGCCCCCCCCCCCCCCCCCACCTCAGTAGTTGCATTTGAAGGTGAAAATATAATGAACTAGTGCATTCATTTATACATGTATATATAAAGGGCAAAAAATTGGAACAAGGTCATGAATCTGTACACATTGCTACAAAGCTTAGTAAAGTAAGGGAATTAAGGATAGAGGAAGCTACAGAAAGGCTGGTGAAATGTAATGGATAACATGTGATTTCTTGCAAAGAATGAATATTTGCTGAAAGAAGCAAAAGTGGTTACGTATAAAAGCATGCTTCTTCTTTATTGTATAATAGTGAGAGCTAGATAGTCAGGAAAACATAAAAGTTGAATAGAGCTGAAATAGGTTATATAAAAAGAATATGTAGTAAACCCAGAAGAGATAGGGGAAAAAAATGAGTAGGTGCTGAATGAATACATCTTGAATATAAAAATGTTATATAGGGGGTGCATCTCATTTGCATGTAATTATTTATTTTATTACTATGCGTTTCCTTATTATCTATGTTTGAAATAGGTACTGAAGGTGATGTCCATAGCACTGCCTTCTGCTATATTTTTTCACAGCAATCAACTTTGTGAGGTAGGTTGGTAGAAAAGGACCAAGTGACTGACTCAAAGTCAAACAATGAGCTGTGATTACTGAATGTGGAATAGAGCCAAGATCTCCCCAGTCCTAATCCAACATTTTCACCACTAGACAACACAGGTGGTTCTTTTGAGACTGCCGCTTTGAGGGCACCAAGCATTGAGAATTTAGTTTAATTGAGGATAATTAGAACTGCAGAAAGAACAATTGCTACTAACCTGCCTTCCATTGAGGACCTGTATACTGCACAAGTCAAAAAGAGGCTGTGAAAATATTTACAGACCCCTCGCATCCTGGACATAAACTGTTTCAACTCCTACCCTCAAAACGACATTATAGAGCATTGCACACCAGAACAATTAGACACAAGAACAGTTTTTCCCGAATGCCATCACTCTACTAAACAAATAATTCCCTCAACACTGTCAAGCTAGTTACTAAGTCTGCATTACTATTAATCTCCTCATCGTTCCCATCACCCATCTCCTTCCGCTTATGACTGTATGTAACTTTGTTGCTTGTATCCTTATGATTTATATTGACATTGTTTCCTGATTGCTTATTTGTATCCTATGACTATAACTAAGTGTCATACCTTATGATTCTTGATGAACGTATCTTTTCCTTTATGTACACTGAGAGCATATGCACCAAGACAAATTCCTTGTGTGTCTAATCACGCTTGGCCAATAAAAAAACCTATTCTATTCTATTCTAGTTAACATAATATAGCATTTTCCATCTGAGTCGCATTACAAATTAGCTATAATAATGTTTTTCCACACACTCATCCATATTTCTATTGCAGCTTCATGTGAAAAGCTGTGATCTTTTTTTTTAAAATTAGATTTATATGCCACCCTTCTCTGGAGACTCAGGGCGGCTTACAATGCGTTAAGCAATAGCCTTCATACTTTTGTATATTTTTTATACAAAGTCAGTTTATTGCCCCCACAAACTGGGTCCTCAATTTACCTACCTTAGAAAGGATTGAAGGCTGAGTCAACCTTGAGCCTCGAACTTGCAATACGTGCAGACAGCTGAATCTTAATAACAGGCTATTAGCCTGTTGAGCTATCTGAGGCTCTTAGATTTCTTTTTTTTAAAAAAAAATCCTGAAATCCTTCATTCTTTTATAGAGCCTCAAAGGGTTTCCTTGCCTGGGGTCTCAGGTTCCAGCGGAATCATTGCGCTAGTCAAAAATGAAAGTATGTTCACTTGGCCTTTTGCTTGGCAGGAGGCCTAGGAAATCAAACAGCCCATCAAACAGATCCGAACTGCTGAAGTTAGTAAAACTTGACAGTTGTGTGTCATTAAATAATTTAGCTTCCGCCTAAAGTACCTTCCTTTCCCTTGGAATTATTTATTTGTAAAACTCTTACAGGGAAGGGTAAAGTCAACTACAAATATTAAAGTAAGTCAAGACAGCTTCCCCTTTATGAAATTGGACAACTCTTCCATGTTAGAAGAAATAAAAAAAAATTGTCATATTATATAGTGTATATCAAAGTACTTTTCTGACAAAAGGAATGCCACTGAAATGTTTATAACTTTTCTATTCCAATATTTTTAAAGAGTAGCCAGAGTATAAGATACTCCTGATTATAGAATCCTTCCATGAATAGCTCAACAATCAACTTATTTATTGTAGCTTTGATTACAGATGATAATGTGCCATTTTTTTTCATGTCTCACCTTTTCTTCTAAAACTATTTGAAGCCTCTTAACATGGAACAGATCAAAACAACTTTGATTGCCAATGATATTTTACTGCACAAAAATAAAGAGAAATAAAATTAGCCTTCTGTTTTCTAAGCTATAGAAAGATGTTCCTTTTGAATTATGATCAGCAATCACTGACGCTTTTAGGAAAGGAGTCAAGGCTTGTCTGTCTAGCTAAGCCCTTTCAGTTTTATTGGATCTTAATGTTTTTGTTTTGTTTTATACCATAAGCCACCTTATGGTTGACTGAGCAGAAAGACAGATGCAAACTGATTAAACATGAAAAAATATTGTTTATTCTGGGTAATATACAATAATGGGGACCAATGTTCAAAATACAAACTTAACTGTCCATAATAAACCCACCCAAAGTTTACTTTAGGTCTAAAATTTTGAAATCATCAGAATGGAATAAATGATGAGAGAGGGCAGAGGGAGGGAGGGCGGGATGGAGAGAGAGAGAGAGAGAGAGAGAATTATTTGGTCTCCTATAATTATCAGATAAATTTGGAATAGAATAACACAGTTGGAAGGTACCTTAAAGGTCTTCTAGTCCAACCCCCTGCTCAGGCAGGAAACCCTATACAATTTCAGACAAATGGGGTTTTTTTTAAAAATTTAATTTATATACTGCCCTTCTCCGGAGACTCAGGGCGGCTTACAATGCGTTAAGCAATAGCCTTCATATTTTTGTATATACCTGCTTAGTAGGGCTTTCGGCCAGCCCCCCCAAGCGGTGTTATTTTTTTTATACAAAGTCAGTTTATTGCCCCCACAATCTGGGTCCTCATTTTACCTACCTCAGAAGGATGGAAGGCTGAGTCAACCTTGAGCCTGGTGAGATTTGAACTTGCAGTAATTGCAGGCAGCTGGTGTCACTTTAACACTACTTTAAGCTGCTGCACCACCAAGGTTCTTGTTGTCCAATCTCTTCTTAAAAACCTCCAGTTTTGGAGAATTCACAACTTTTGTAGGCAAGTTGTTTCACTTGTTAATTATTCTAACTGTCAGGAAATTTCTCCTTAGTTCTAGGTTGCTTCTCTCCTTGATTAGTTTCCATCCATTTAAGTATCATTTAATAATACAACCAATTCTGAGTGACCACTTCACAACTGTAAAATAAACATTAACTTTCACCAAGTTTGAGCCTGGTTCCTTACGATTTCATGGTCATCTCTGTATTATTTTGTGGGCAATCGAATAGAAGTGGTTTGCCATTTCTAGGGTATTCTTGAAATTTCATCATACTTTATCCAGACTTTTATCTCTAGATTTTCCATTCTTGATTATGAAACTTACCACACACACAAAACTGTTAACTTTTGTCACTTTTCAGGTAGTTTCAGTGTTAGAAGAAAAATGATCCTATATTTTCTGTTACTAGGACTTATTCAGTTTAATTGAAGAGTATTTGCTTTAAATATTCTTCCACAGGAGATGAAAATTTCAGATGGACTGTGGTATTCTTAGATTACTAAATTACAGGGTACAAAATGCCTCACTTAAAAAAATACTGTACAATTACAATTATCTGTCTGGTGAATTGCAGCTTCTACAACTTCCCTTATGCTATGGCAAGGGACTCTATATTGTGCGCCTCTGCTCATTGGGCTTTCTCAATAAAATTGCAACTGCGATCATGCATGGAGAAGTCATGCTTAAGCATGGCTTGTGAATTTTCCTTTCTGTTGAAAACTTTTGCAGAAATCACTCACCTGACTCCTTTGCCGGCAAATTTGGTGAGGAATTTTGAAGGACAATTTATGAGCAGTTCTAGAATATTTTGTATCATTTAACAACAAACTGGAATGTTTTAAAATTTAATAAATAGAGAGATCCCTTGCTATTATTCTGGATAGTCACAATGTATGACATAGCCTCAAAATGCTATGACAGTCTATAAGGCTGTAAATAAGATAGTAAATCCAAGTAGAGCATAACTCCTCTATTTAATTGGAGGAGTTGTAATGTCCCATGAAAAATAGATAAATAGTGATAATATAACTGTGTTTGGAATCTTGCCTTTTTTGCTACCTTCAAGTATCTTAATTAATGTGTTCATTTATCAGGTTGATGCTTTTCTTTCAGAACTGATGCATTAACACAGATAATAGCTAAGGACATGAGGAGATTAGGTGCACCCACTTGAACCAGATCTCACATTTAATATTGCACCTTGCTGTCACAGCTGCATTTTATAGGCATTAAATATAACAAGTGAAGGCAATTTAATCTTAATTTCATTCCATTTAAACAACATTACCATTTTTTTCCCTTTCATATATTTGGATCCATTAGCTATTAATCAAATCAGTATTATTTGATGTAATTACCAAGCACGTTCAGTAAACAGTCATAGTATTACTATATGTCTGAATAATGTGAAAACTTTCCCATTACAATATGGTAATTCTTTGCTAAATTTTATGGCAGTGTCCCTGTCTCAGAGCTGAATTTGGGTAGCAGAGAATGAATCTAGCTTCCATACATAGCTTCTTTCTCCATCCATCCATCCATCTATCCATCCATCCATCATCTCCACCCATCCATCATATCCATCCATCCTATTCCATCCTCTCCTATCCCAATGCATCACATCACAAAACTCCTTCTCTTCCCTCTCACCTCCCCTGCCCTCCCATCCTTTGATTTATCCATCCATCCTCGATGTCTTTTGGTCCGTAATGTTGGAACTGTCCATCAGGAAGTTCTCATGCTTCTGATGCAAGATAATCATCAAATATAAAAGAATTTCAGTTCTGAAGTAGCTGAAAGATAAAATCAATTATACAGTTTGCAAAGCTGCTAGGCATCATTTGTGTTTTTTTTTTACAAACTATGTAATTGCTTTTATTAATACATTGAGCATAAACATCTTTAAAAAAAGTTTTTCAGATGGCTAGATTGCATGGTATTATATCAGCCCTGTTTCATTCGTATTCTCTCATGGAGATAGGATATTCAGCCTATTTCAGGTTATGTAAATTTTCATATTTTAATAAGATGTTTCCATCTTAGTTTTGTATGCTCATGAATTTTGAGAGAGGGTTAAAAAAAATGCAGTCATTCTCTACATAACTATAATTCAGCCTAGAATCAGATTTAATATTTAGAGGTGGGAAGATTCATTTAGAAACCTGCAGTAAATTCATTTTGGACCAAAACGGGATGAATATAAGAAAAGTTGCTTACTGGATATTAAGGAAACCTAAAGAAAATAAGAAATTAGTGGAAATACTATACAAATAATATATAAGTATACATAGTACATTTCCATGCCAACTTTATCTTCATCTCAAAAGATGAAGAAATAGTAGAAACTAAATTTAAGATTGAAAAAAAAATGGAAAACTTGCACTTGCGTTGGACAAATTTATCCACTTCGTTTTTCAAAGCTATTTCTCACAATATGTACATTCATAATTGCATATCTCAAAATATACATTTCTAGATGTGCAGTTACAAATTCGTGTTTTTATATATCCCAAGGGCTAAGAATGGATTGGAAATACTGAAATTGAAAGGTGAAAGATGACACAATTTTGTTCATTTAAAAAGTGTATTGAACAAGGCGATGCAATTGTTCAGCAATTAAGATGATAGCTCTGGTCAGCTGGAAAGCCAGGCTCAAGACTCAAGTGCTACTTGATAGGGTGACCTCCCATCCTTGCCCCAGCTCCTGTCAATCTAGCAGTTTGAAAGGATGCAAATGTGAGTAGATAAATAGGTACCACTTTGGTGGGAAGTTAACAATGCTCTGTGTCATCATGCTGGGTACTTGATCATGGAAATGTCTTTGGAAAATGCTGGCTTAATGGCAGAGGTGGGTTCTACTTACCTTTACTACCAGTTCACAACAGGAGAGCATACATGCACAGATCATCCATTATGACATTTGGGCAGGTGGGCAGACCTCCTGCTGCTTTTACTACCAGATCACAAGAACCGGACAGAATCGGGAACAACCCACCACTGTTCAATGGCCTTAAAATGGAGATGAACACCACCCTCTATAATTGGTAATGATTAGCAGAGTAAATTTTGCAGGGACTCCTTTACCTTTTACCTTTATTGAAAAAGAATCACAGCTATCTCAATTCCCAGTGATGATTGTTGTGTAACAACTGCAACTAAGAGAAGCATAGATAAGGCAAATAAGCATTTTGATCAATATTTGTGTTATGAACATGTTTAAACAGGAGATGCTTTAAATTCCATGTTTGATATGTGTGTCATGGAAAGCTCCTTCTTTCTTCCTTCATTACAAGGTTAGGATAAACATCAAGCAACACTAATATTATTACAGCCAATATAACAATACCTGATCAGGCAGAAATAGAAATTATAGGTAAACAGTTCAGCATTAGATCCAACCCTCCTTACAACTAATGCTATTGAGCAAATTGGCTCACAATAATAAAATGCACAATCCACAATAAAAGTTAAAATCTAAAACCTAATAAAATTTAAAATTTAACCCTAAAAACCCCATCAGTCCAGGTCAAAGAACTTGAATAGTCAAGTTTTTAATTCGCAGCGGAAGGTGCGAATGTCAGGCGCCAACTGGAGCTCCAAGGGGAGTTGATTCCAGAGGGTGGGCACTCCTACAGAGAAGGCCCTACCCCTGGGGGCCGCCAGCCAACACTATCTAGCCAATGGCACCCTGAGCAGGCCCTCTCTATGGGGGTGAACCGGGCGATTGAATGTTGTTGCTGGCTGCAGGTGGTCTGCCAAATGTGACAAGGCATATACTTGATTGAATTTTCCAGGTGAGGATAGAGATTAATATTGCTATTCCCATGCTCCAACATGATTTTTGTAAATCAAGTCAAAGACAAAATCCGAATACACAAACATGTTGTTTTGGAGGCTTGTACAAAAGTGTTTTGGTTTTTGTTTTTGTTTTTTTGGATAGGTCACAAATCACATCCCCAGAAGGATGGTGATGTCACAAGAAGGTATTGGTTGAGTTTTGGTACAGATTTTGTTTTTTTGTAAAGGTAGGTATGAAAACGAGAAGTTTGTACTACCCTTAAAAACTCAACATTAGTCCACAACTACCATAATTAAATATTAAAATGTAATAAGAAAATGTTTGTTGATGTTCACTGCAGTTTGTGACCCATAAGGTCGCCTGCACCAGTTTAGCTCTTAAGTATAAATAATTTTACAATTAAAAAAAATGAACTAGCATATTCAACTGTAAAACATGGCATATAGAGTCATTTTAATATCAAAACAATAATTATAAACTTGACATCAAATTTTGAGTTCACTGTTTGGACCCCCAAATGATTAAAGCTGCAGTTATCTTTACTGTATTTTACTTTACCATATTTTTCTATGAGTGAAGTCTAATGAAAACAATGCTATTTTTTTCTGAATAGACAATTAAAAAGTTTTTACTATGAAGTTTGAAATCATGAATCGCTCTACATGCAAGGAGTATGAAATAAGTTTCTGGAAAGACTAAAATGATAGTTATAATTTAATATTAATATAATTTTACAAATTACATATTTTAAAAATTGAATTCTTTTGCAGGAATGGCCTGATGATTATCAGGAGCTATGTGCAAAATATTTTGGAATAACTTTATTCTACAGCTGCTGGTATGAATACATTTACATTTTCTGGGTTTCCAAATTTATTTAATTTCTATAGTCTCCAAACACAATTTAATTGACTTGCTTCTGTTAGTCTTATCCATGTTTTGGTGACCATGTGAACACTAATTATCGTACAAAGTTAATTGGACACATTAAATGGCATGTCACCCACACTTGCTTTTCTGTAAATATTCTAAGATCAATGCTTTGAAGTTAAATTGTCTACTCTGGGGAACACTGGGAATGCCAACATTTAAGATCATAAGCAAACATTTACAATCTATTATAAAACATTTTGCTGTAAGTCTATAAATCAATATATATATAAGTACACCAAAACAGATGCTTCATAAAGTATACATCTTTGGAAGGGGTTTTCTGTGTGATTCAGGAGATAATAATAGAACCAAGAGAGGAGGCTTTCAAAGAGACTTACTGATACCATTACTGTTTATCATTGCACTGGTTCCTGTGACATTACTGAACAAGTGAGCTCATGACTATCAAACATCAGAAACATCTGCCAGGCTAACCTACCACCTTTACATAAATGAACTGATGAAGCTATGTGGCAAAACACTATCTGAAATAGATATCCGGCATCTGGATGATGACAATCATTACAAATACCTGGACATCCTTCAAACTGACAACATCAAGCACACTGAAGTCAAAAAGAAGGATGAATACATCATGAGAGTGAAGATCTTAAAGTCCAAACTCAGTGGAGACAGCCATCAAGACAATGAACACCTGGAATACTGAACTGGTCTCAAGCAAAACTAAAAACCTTGAATAGGGAGACCAGAAAAATAATGGCAGCAACATTAACAAATTTTACTTACTAAGGAAAGTTTTCCTTACTAAGGAAAATATAACTTCTGAAGAGTTTTTTTTTTTAAAAAGGGGAGGAGTGAAGAAGATAAAGATGAAGAAGACTGAAGCTAGTATACCATGAAGTATACCATGAAGTATTACATGGCCAGTAAGTATACTTTAAAAAAAAACAACCCAGCAAATCAAGCAGGTTAAAAGCTGTGGCAATGATTGAGATCAAGAAAGTTGAAGAAAGACAAGGTTAATGTTATCTGCACAACAGCAACTTTTAAGAACAAAGCCAGAAATGAAAAGACAGCAAGTGGGCCACCTAGTTAGCACCTGCAACAAGATGTCATGGACTGACCACAAACAACAGAATGACCAAGTAGCAACAATGGTGCATTGGAAGATCTTCAGGAAATACCATTTGCCTGCAGGGTACTACAAAATAGTCAAAGTGATAAAAAATGAAGATGCTAAAATGCTCTGGGAATTCAAACAGATAAGCACTTGCTACATCCCAGATTCAACAACTGTCTATAAGACAGACCCCAAAAAAATTCTGGATAGTGAACACTTGAATACCATCAGCATTGACAAAATCACCATCAGCCAATTGTAAAGGGCAATTTTACTTGGAACAGGTCACATCCTACAAACAATACCTTTAACATCATCAAACATCTGCCTATCCCAGGTCCTTGGAGTGGGGACTCGATAGGAGAATAAAAATGTGAACTCCACTCTAAACATCTGGCCAACTATGTGACCAATCATAATAATATAAATAAGCTTGTATGAACTTTCCTAATTAAATATGCAGTGGACTTTTATAAATAGATATTTTTAAAAAGTCTTCTTTAACTTTAACAAAATTTGCAATCCTAATTCTAGGCAGAATCTTGGAATTATAAATAGAATTGCTTTGGAAGAATAAATGGTTTGGGGCAGTATTAAAATATCCCACAGATGCTATAATCCAGGCATGTTTGATTACTGTTTTAAAAGCTTTTTCATTGTCATATATATCTCTAGACTATAGTTTCTAAATCACAGATCTTCCACTGCCATAATGCTTGATAACACAGCAAATTGATTTTACTAAAAAAAAACCTCTGCAGACTTGTCAGGAACTATATACATTTGGACATCTACTGGCTACTGCACACAAAATTAAATATCTGCTTGCTAACAAAATTACTTAATATTCTCACTAGACTTTTGATTTTCCTTCACTGAGCTTAACATGAATACAGATACATAATAACTGAAAAATTTAGAGTGCAACTCAGCAGTGACCATACCTTCTAAATAATGTCCCAAATACAGAAAAAGAAAAAAAAGACATGCTTTTTCTTTTATTTTTTGTTGCAATATTTACATACATAAGAATGAATAAATTAGCCAAGAGACATCCAAACTAGGAAACACACTATTGAATCCAATTTTTCTGAGCTTTCACGCCTACATATCTATTGCAAACAAAAGAGATAGTCTTTATAGAAAAAGAAGTGGCTGCTGATTTCATGGTATCACATCTTGAGAAACGGTTACAAAATCTATGCAACAGACATATAGTAACTATCATGTATTAGCACTCAGTCTGTTCTCCCAAGACAGTTTAAACCTTGTATGCTGCTAAAGTCCACATTAATGCCAAGCGTTTTATTAATGTAAATAGTGATGGATGATGGGTGCTAATCTAATTTCAATTGTTGATTGAATCTTAATTCAATTTGGTTCAGAGATCAGTCTGATTTTGAATAATTGATTAATTCAATTCAAATTGCTGAACTGATTCAAGAGAGAGAGAGGGGAAAAAAATAGCTTTTGCATATGCTGAAAAGCCTTTCTAAATCATTGATTAAGCTTGGAAAATCAATTTGATTCAGAGATTCAATCAAATCACCTTGTAATTGTATCTCCAATTCAAATCTTTCCACAGCCCCAGCATATAACACATAAACTTGAACAAAAACCTTTTTCTGAAAGGTCTTTTCAAAAAAATTAAAGTAGGAGCACCACAAGACAATGTTATCAGCTGTGTTATAAAAGGAAAATGAATTTAGTCATTCTTCCCTACAGCTGCTAAGTCCTTAAAATAGCATGCTTACTTTATGCAATTAACATCTCATCCAGCATCACCAGGAGAAAGCAAAAATATCTTTTCTTTCTTTTTTCTTTCTTTTTTTTTTAAACAGGGAACATTTATAAGGTGCAGCAGAGTGACTACCACCTTCCTATAGTCAGAAAATAGCTTTCAAAAATGTGGCTGATTAATTCTTTCTGCAGAACTTACCCACACACATAGGAATTCTTCCTAAAATGTCATTTTACAAATATAAGATGACAAAGGTATAATGCACACTTTATTTAGGTAATTAATAAATAATGCACTTCTACATTTTTGCATATATAATTCATCTTCTGCTCCAGCATCCGTACTCTAAATAAACAGCATGATTTTGATGACACTTAATTCTGACTTTGAGATTTTTCACAAAATTCAAACTGAATATTTCAAACTATTCAAAGTATTGAAAATATTTCCCCCAAAAAGAGGATAAAATTCACACTACCTTAAAGAATGTGAAAGGCTAAGGGATCAGTCAGTTATTCCATTTCTGGAAGAACTGATTTGGTGTGTCCAATCAATCCCTAATATACCGTGCTCTAGCTCTTTTCCCCGTAGTCAAAATCTAGGTTTTAGAAAAGTTTGAGATAAGACAATTGATCTATATAATTTAGCCCAGCATAGGTATGGGTCCCTGGACATTTCTTAAGGTCAGGAATGCACAATCTCCTGCCTGTATCCCCAATTTGTCTCTTGTTGTGCAGTAAATTATGTTTTCAGTGAAATGACGGACCTGCCTTTATTTTATTTTATTTTACTTATCTGGCTGGGCTGGGTATGGCCTGGTCATCGTGGACAACTGGGTGGGCATGGCTGGGGTGGCATGGACAGATCCCTCACTGTCTCTGGGATGGCTCTGTGGGACAACTCTGGGTCTATCACGGGATGGATCCAGCCCATGGGCTGCATGTTTGACACATCTGGGATAGGGTATCCTGCCTGAGCAGGGGGTTGGACTAGAAGACCTCCAAGGTCCCTTCCAAATTTGCTATTCTGTTATTTTGTATAACAAAATTATAATGCTCCCATACAAACATTTCCTGTCTTATTCTCTGAAAAAGTTTTTAAAAGTCATTTATTATATTCACAATGTAAGCTAAAGGAATGCTTGACCTAATTGGTTGTTTTTAAGAAAGAGATTGTACCAACTAATAAGAACAAACTCTTTAAAAAACTTCCTATGACTATTTATTAGATTTTATCATGCCATAACTAGTTGAGTACAATCTACTTTTCTTCCTTTTCTTTGACAACACAAAATATCCATAATCTATTCTCTGAGGCAATAGTGATTACAGGATTCTCCTCAAAAATATGGACACAATATTTAGAATGAGCAAATGGAAACATTTCAGTCTTCTTCAGATTGGCCATCATCTTTATCTGTTACAATACTGAAATGTGATAGCTTCTGACATGGTTGTGGTGGAATATGAGTTTTATGAAGAAGGTAACTATTATACAATTTCTATAAAGCACAAGAGGATCATCAAAGAGAAGGCAGCTGCACTTTAAAATCTTTCCTCTTTAAAATTAGATAGAAATCCCTCCATAGATAACCGAAGAAAGCTCTAGTGATTGTAACAATTTGCTAGCTGGAAAAATGTCAGGACTTCAACCCATATGACACATTTGCTATTACACTGCCATTAAGCACTGAATATAGAGAAGGCTTAGGGAGAAAAAAAAACCCTAATTGCATCAAGATAATCTCTGCCTTATCAGAGATTCAGAATAGAATGCTTCAATTCACAGATGACCATTTTCATCCTGTCCTTCTTAAACATTTGATTCCAGACAGACAGCTGGAGGGAAAAAAGAAAGTATTGATTAATGCCACCATGTGACTTAGCCTAAAAGCATAGGTATAACATATGAAACAGAGGGGGAAAAAGAAAGAATTACAATAGGTTAAGTACCATGTTTTCCCGAAAATAAAAACCTGTCTTATATTTTTTTGAACACTGAAATAAGCGCTTGGCCTTATTGCCAAAAAAGCCCGATTAGGCTTATTATCAGGGGATGTCTTATTTTGGAGGAAATAGGGTATTAATGCCAGATATGAAAAATCTTATTCCCCACCCTCCCATCAATTTGTTCTTTCAATCTGATGGAAGAACGTTTGGTCTGGAGATTTTTTCAAAAGGGACGATTCAAAATATTGTGGATGGAATGCGGTTTTGCCGGTTTTAACCAATACAAATCTAAGGGATATGTCTTGTCTTTATTCTGTCTTTATTGCATGATCTCCTCTCAGCATTCTGCAGGCTTCCTAGATCCCAAAATTTCCATAAAATTCTAAGAAAAATATATTAAAAATCAATCATCTTAATGGGCTTTGTCAGTACTTGGGCTTATTGCCACTGCTCAGAGTAATTCCAGCTTTCAAGAACTGTTTCAATGTTTAATATTTTTCCCCTTCCATAATGAAGAAATTTAGTGAAATTGTCCAATGTAATCATTCCTTTATTTAGTGGACAATGTTAACAATATGCAGGAGCTCATTTTCCCATAAATATCTGTGGAATGCTACCATAATTACAAACTGACCATTTCTTGACACTCACATTGAAATTGTTATATAAACAGAGACAGAGAAAATTACAGAAGTTTTTTTTTTTTCCCCAGCATTGCTCATTATTTTATAATGGCTTTTATCATCAGGTGTCCTGTGATATGAAACAAGTGAAATCTTACGGCAATGGTGATTAAATAAGTGTCTGCTAGTAGAATTACAATTAAGAGCTATTTGGCCATTTCTTTATAAGAAAGCTGGAGAAGAGTATGAGGGGGGGAAAAAGGTAGCTGGTGACACTGGGAAGGGGAAGGGGAAGGAGAAGGAAAGGAAAGTTCATCTTTATAACAAATTGATCCTGTTAAAGATCATGCAGCAATAATATTTTGTTAAAGAAAGAATGTATCTTATTAAAGAAAACCCACTTGTATCCTATATTTGTTTATACAATGTTATTGTTAAATAAAATATTTATTTTATAAATATTTTTTATACACATGCAATATAACACCAACCCCTACAATTAAGGTACTATGGTACACCTACTCCCACAATTAAGGAACTGGTAACCCCAGTACCTCTAAGTATCATTGGCGGGTGGGACTTGATGGCAAGATTTTAAATTAGTCATATACTTATAAGAAGTCTTGCCACGTCAGATCAAATGAACCCCCAGCATCTTAAAGCTGCTGTTAAACAATTTTGCATTGATTAAGCTCTTAAACAAAAACTGAATTTATGTAATGAACAGTGAATAGTAAAGAAGGGTTAGACTTATGTATAAACAAGCGATTGCAATTATTTTAATTTTCTAAGAGAGAGTAAAAGGGACATTAAAAGGCTGTTGAGATGATGATAGGATAATTAGGAAAGTTCAAATAGGCTCTTTGCTTTGGTAAAATGGTGGTGCTGCCTTCCTTTGATGGCTCAGAAAAAGTTCAACTGTTGTCATCAGTAGAATGGAAGTAGTGGAAGGAAATACTCAGTTCTCACTTTCTTACATCTATACTGTCCTCAGTCTTCTTTATTATACTCAGTGAAAGAGACGAGCTGGAGCTATAAGCATGACTGGTAGGCTAACTACAGAGCAGGGAAGTCTGTGGGGATGGCCACTGGCTTCAAAACAATGGTCAATCCAAAGTCCAATGTGAATGACAATATGAATGACAGCTTGAACTGATGTTTAATTTTAAAGAAACTATTACTATTTTTCAAATGTTTTTGAAAACAATTATTTTTATCTTGCCAGAATAAGATCTGTTCAATGATCTAATGCTTTTAATTTGCTAATCTTCTTGCTAGTTTTGCATAATATGAGATGTGATTTGGAAGAAGATGGATCTGTTTTTCCAAAATACTGTGTTGTAGAATGATTGAAGAGATTGGCCTAAACAATAACTTAGGACTCTTAGAAAGTTATGATGTTTACAATGGTTGCAAGCAGCAATCTTTTGGTGCATTTTTAGCAAATTTTTCAAGGCAATTACAAGCCAATGAGACTTGTACACTGAAAGCGAAAACAATTATAATAATTAAAGGCTCATAAAAATTTATCATTCTCTTAATTCTATGTCTATTATCATGTCCAAAAGTAAAGAAAATACTATACTCAGAACAAATACTAACTACTAAATCTAACCTTTAGTATCTGTTCACCTACCGTATCTATTGTAATTATTTCTCAAAACCTCATATGTTAATGTTTTAATTGCAAAAATATTCCTTGAATATGTTTATATGTTAACAAGCTGTTAAGCAGTTAGAAATGCACCATATCTTATTCCTGAACTATACAAAGTAATAAGATATGATTAATTTAAAAAAGTAATTATTAGATCCACTTACCAAATGGATGAAGTTTTTAATCTCTTATGATTTAAACCTTTCAGGTAACCTCCATAATGGATTGTTATATATATGGCATTTAATTCATAATTCTGTAGTTATTAATTTAACATTACTTAAAATGTCATATTATATAAGTTTCAGTCACCTTTCAAAGTATTGCACTGAAGGTATTCATTAACTGGAATATCAACAATATCATTTTTACACTTTAGTCTATGTTTCTTTTTTTATTAGTGAAGAGAAGGGAAATTCACCAGCAGCAATATATAGTCCTTCGAACCTCCTCCTGCTTTTATGTAAATCAGACTCCAATGGAGTCTATAGAATTATTATTTATAGAACACATTTTCTTGGTAATTTGCAAATTCACTCTCCTTTCTTTGTTACATATATCAATTTTCCGATATGGAATGTGGTTTTTTTAATTCACTCACATATGTTCATCTATAATTGTAATCCACCCCATTCTAACAATAATTTGTGATTTTGAATACATACATACATACATATATATATATATATATATATATATATATATATATATATATATATATTAAAACCCATTTTCCTCTCAAAATACATTTCAAAAAAGACTTTTTCAGAAACACATTTCTCATTTTTTAACACTACAGAACATTTGAAAAGTTTGGAAATAGGTAGTATAAGTTATCATGAAAAAACTTCTACATGTCTATTTTGGCTACAGTGTAATAAAGAATTCTAATAAAGAGTGTTCAATCTTGGCAACTTCAAAGCCTTCGGACTGTTGGCTGGGGAATTCTGGGAGTTGAAGTCCACAGGTCTTAAAGTTGCCAAGTTGGATATTCCTGTTCTAGACTCTGTGGGTCCTTCGCCTTATAGCTTAGTTTTTCTTATGTTCTTATAAATATGAATATTAATTTGGTCAGCACAAATAATGACTCCAAGATAGCCACATATGCAAGACCAGAAACAGGCAGTTAAAATCTATGACAAGTATTATATTACCCAAATTAAATATATTGGCTACAATGTGTGGGATGCTTGCAAACAGAAGTTAATGCACTCATACCCATAGCATATAAAGCAACACATTAGTAGACAGAAACAAGATACAGGAGATCCAAAAATATTCTTCTTAATTTGTTTATTTATTCAGAGATTTCTTTTCTTTCAGGATTGCTTGCTGCTATACTCTGAAGCATAGATAATATTGTGTAATTATCTAGTAGCTAATTTATTACTGATTGAGCCAATGGATGCATTAATGAAATCAACAACAGCAGTAAAAGAATTGCTGCTGAAAACAATTTCTTCTTATTATCGTAGATATCTGAGGGAGATGGGTGGTTTAGAAATAGGAAATATAAATAAGTAAAAATATTTTGTATTTTTAAAATCCCAGATAATTCTAAAAATGTAAATTATGAAGAAATTATGATAATTCCAAAGAAAAGTGAGAGCGGGGAGGGGAGGAGAGATATATATGATATAGATAGAAGATGATAGATAGATGATAGATAGATAGATAGATAGATAGATAGATAGATAGATAGATAGATAGATAGATAGATAGATCATAGTTAACAATACATTTTCACATTTTCAGCATGCCTAGATATCAGATAAATGCTTAAGATACACGTGCACACACACAAACACACAGAGAAGTGATATGGACATGACAATTAGGATCACGAGATTCCTTTAAAAGTTTCACCTCTAATATCATAACTTCTGCCTCTTGAGTATAATGCATGAAGTGAGAATATTAATAATAGTAATTAAAAATGGAATAAGGTTCTAGATTGCAAATATTATAACCAAAAAGGCAAATTCTAAATAAATAATTCTATAGTCAGGATCATTAGTTGTAAATTCCTTCCTTGATTTATAGGTTAGACAAGAACAGTCAATCAATTTTATATTACACTAAGCAGAGGTGGTTTTCAACAGGTTCTGATCAGTTCTGGAGAACTGATCAGAAATTTCTGTAGCAGAAATTTTGAGTAGTTCAAAGAACTGATAAAGACCACCTCTGGTCAACCCCTTCTATTCTCTGCCTCCCCAGTCCAAGCTGATTGGGACGAAATGGGGATTTTGCAGTATCCTTCCCCTGCCATGCCCACCAAGCCATGCCCACCAAGCCATGCCCACCAAGCCATGCCCACCAAGCCATGCCCACCAAGCCATGCCCACAGAACTGGTATTGAAAAAATTTGAAACTCACCACTGAAGCTAAGCCTTTATTCTTTCTTTTTAATCTTCTATATTTGCTAACCTTTAATAACACCATTTTTTCCATGTTACCGTGTTTCTCCAAAAATAAGACCCTGTCTTATATTTTTTGAACCCTGAAATAAGCATTTGACCTTATTTTCGGGGAGGTCTTATTATTTTGTGGTGTATGGAGCAATATGGGGCTTCTCTTGCTGTCTTACCTGATTTCCAGCTCTGTGTTTAAATATTTTCAGGGAGGCCTTATTTTCAAGGGGAGGCTTATTTTATCTTATGCACTCAAAAGCCTGATTGGGCTTATTATCAGGGGATATCTTATTTTTGGGGAAATGGGGTATCTTCTTGCCCTATGTTTGATTAGTGATAGTAACACTTGTCTATGGATTCTCAGTCATCCAGGTCATGGTTGTCCCAATGTGTTTTTTTCAAAAGGTAACTGGACTTTTTGTGTTTTTTCTCTTGAAGATGTTTCATTTCTCATCCAAGAATCTTCTGAACTGAAGATGCTTTTTGGTTGAGAAGCAAAATATCTTCAAGAGAAAAAAACAGAGAAAGCCAAATTGCCTTTTGAAAAAGCACCTTTGGGACAATAGTAATGAAATTATTTTTTTTCATTTCTTTCTGTGAAGCATTTTCTAAATTCCCTTCTGCAATCGGACATACTCCTCTAATATGGTGCAACTGAAATCACTAGCAGTGAATACTGGGTACTATAGTTCCAATACATCATAAGAACGACAAAGATTTGTTACCTCTTTCTTCAAACAAATTTAAAGTTCATATTAATTTAGGTTAATTCCTTAACTTTTCCATTCTTTTCCTTTATTGGTTACCTCTCCCTTCTTCCATAGAGTGTCTCTTAGACTTGCGACTTTAGATTAAAGTGTTTTTTTTTTAATTTCTGCTTTTTTTTGTTTGATTCTTATGATATGTTCTGAAGCATACATACCATCTATTAATAAAGCTGTCATAATAATTGCTTAATCAGTAATAAATTGAGTTGATTTTATTTTCACAAATAGAATTATTTCAGGTCAGATGAAGTCAGAGTAGTGAAAGTAGTTTGTAAACTGATGCACAGTCATGATAATTCTATTTTTAAAACACCAGCTGTCAAGGTATAGAAAATATTATATGACCTTTCCCTTCCAGCAGAAGCTAACTTCCTGGAAAGATTATGATGAGTCGTCATATATCTTAATACTAGTCTTTGTCAGATCTTGGAATGACACTCATGTAATTTCATTGCTGCAGTTCTGTAGATATTTATAAGATTAAAGGCAATTGAGCATACAAAACTTTTCAGCATACAATCTAAACTCAATAGCTTAATAGCTTAATAGGATTTGCTCCTATGATATAACTAGAACTCTGTACTCAGTTTCTTGACAGTCATTAAACTTTCTTCTATGTAGATGAATATAGAACTGTGCTAACATATATCCGTTATCATCTTCTAAAATGCTTTAAAACCTTTTATATTTTACTGAAACAACAAAAAGTCCAGGAGGAAGCTTAAATCCACTTGAATCAGTCCCATTGAATTTAAGAGGGATTACTTCTGAGCACCTATATATAGGATTATATTACATTTTACCTCTATTAAATTAATTTTCTTCTTCAAAATCTCTATGCTGCAATTAACAGCAAGCCCAAATACTTATCCTATGAAATGGTAGAATAGGATAGTGATGGCTGATTAGCTATCTTCAATTAGATTTGTTGATGTGAAGATTTAAAGTTTGAAAATGTGCTTAACTCCAAGTTTTCTTTTGCTGAAACAAACAAAATGTTTTGAGAACTTATTTGCAGGACTTTATCCTACACCTTGATTAATTACTGTTACTACTTTAAAGCAGTGAAATGTATATAAAGTTTATGATTTCTGTAGCATCTCTTTCCCACAAAGTTTGAAAGGTAGTGTCGTATAGACAACATTGTCAAATCTCCATTCCTTATAGTTGATTAGGAAAACATTACTAGTCATGGAACTATCTTCAAAGTAGTCAAGAAGTTTAAACCACAAAACCTACACTTAAAATGTATCTGTATACTTTTAAAGATTTCAGTTGTACTTTAATGCTTTGGGATGACATTTCATTGTTTTATATCTATGGCTGCATAGATCTTCCAATTGCTTCAGAAGTTTTAATTCTTTAGGAAGAGTCAGCTTTGAATTGTCTGCACTGTTCAGAATGAAAATTTTAGCATGTAGCAATACTCATCTAGAAGGAAAAGTAATATTGTATGAATTCCGCTAAATTGTTCACCTGATAAGGCTTGCTTATTTCAAATAACTTGAATAAGAACTTCAGAAGTTCTTATCTCTGGTTCATGTAGTCAACTCTGTAAATAAGATGCTCAGAGTAAGTAGCAAAGCATAGAGTAATGTATAAGTCAACTCTTGAGAGAGCTCTAATTTCTCACAGATATTGTCCCAAGCAAGGATTGAGATCATGGAAAAGGTTAAATAGGACTTGAAGGTCTAGCATTAGAATCCCCAATGAAAAAAAATTAGAAGAACTAAGGAAATAGATTGAATTTGAGAGCTTTAGGATTTAGTTGTCACCATTTACATACTTTCACATATGCATTTATGTGAAAAGGTAAGTAAGAACTGTAAGAACCTGGTAAGTTTTATGAGATCCTATGCCTATTGACTCTGTAGGAAACATTACTGTGTACAGTGACGCTTATATTTCCATAAGATGATTGAAATAGGAATATAAAAATATGAAAATATTTGGAATGATACTGTTAGTGTCTACTGATGTCACTGTATAGGCAGTAGATGAATGTATGTACACAGACACTCAAGGCAAAATGATAAAAATAGTGATACACTAATAAAAAAAATTCCTGACAAATTTGATCAATGGGATGAACCCACTTTTAATCATATGATATGATATTAAATATGTAAGACCAATCCATAGTTGAAATTTTAGGAAAAATTGTTTAAAATTTGGATGGATCCAGATTAATTTAAATAGGCATCAGTCTCACCAAAGTCAATTGGATAAGTTAGCAACTGGTATCTTAAGTCCCATCAATATCAGTGGGTAAGACTGACTAAATATGAATAGAAAACTAATGCCATTAAAAATCAGACAGATAATCAAAATAATACTGTGCTATGCTATGTTGAATAGAGCTGGAAGCATACATAAATTGGTTTATATCAATATTGCAAATTATTTTAAATTCTGCAAGATCTTTGGATTTTATATTCATCATCTGTAACATCTCAAAATGGCTACAGAATTCATTAGATTGCCAAGGTTTTTAATTATTGGTTCTTATCAAATTAACTACGGTACAAAATAAAGGATGCCTTTATAGTCCCTAAGAGATGTATAATTCAAAAATGTGTCATACGGTAAAGGCAATAATCATTGCAGTGATCGTTGATGTTTTTATTCATCATAATTCTGTGGAGAACAAAAAGATGTTTGCTATAATTTACTCCCAGCCTTGCTTCCTAAATTGTAAGAGTGACCTCTAGTGCTTTGCTACTCTGTTATAGTTCCTGAAGTCCTATTTTGCTATAGATTGAAGAGACATCTACTAAATAGTGCAATTCAGTTTCAATATTCTTCTGACAAAGGGATGAAATCATGAAATGAAAAAAATGGAACAATGATGAATTTAGAAACTGCATCTAAATACACTGCAGCAGGGAGTTTACAGAGAAAACTTGTTCCGTGCACTTGAATATCAAATGAAGTAACATGAATGAATGACACACACACACAGAGAGAGAGAGAGAGAGAGAGAGAGAGAGAGAGAGAGAGAGAGAGAGAGAGAGAGAGGCAGTTCTCCACTGCAGAGAATGGGCTTCTTAATGATTGTATTTCATTCTTTAAAGCATGGGATCCAGGGAAATCATTCCACTTTCCTCCTGATCTATTTCTTCACTGTTCTTGGCAGCTTTCTTTTCAATGGTGTGACTGTGTTATTTATGGATCTTTTCTACTCCCAGTTCCTCTAACTCAAATCCCCATTCCTTCCTTCCTTCCTTCCCCCTGTCTCCTCCTCATATAAACTTCCATCAATGAACTGAAAATATGAATACATGGACTGGAACCCCAGTTAAGATGTTTAATGTAAACTTAAGGTTTTTATTAACCGAGGCATTTAATAAAGTCAGTCATCATGGATAGAAAAATGAGTTGCTGCCATATATTTGCCTATAATATACTTTGTACATAAAATTTGGTCTGAGTCAAGTTTGGGACTTATTTATCCCATATCTACAAGAAATACTGATTACTAAGTTAGTGACTCTCTTAAGTTCATGAGTTACACGGAGCTTTCCTTTACAAATTATTGTCTTTTCAAAAAATGAAAGGAGGAACACCATTTTCACACTGTCACTAACATTCTACTGCCTGGTCACACATGAACATTACTCTCCTCCTAATCAATGAACATACCCTAAAATCTTGTCCTTTGTGTTGGCTGTGCTGTGTTACGATAGAGAGAGCTACTCTTCCTTCACTCAAGCAAAGCATCCTTGTCCATAAAACTACACATTGCTAAATGCAAAGCTGATGCAGCAGAGAGTATCAGCATGCCAGCAGTCTCCCAGGAAAGACTTAACTCCTTGCTAAATATTGTGCTGCTCTATAGTAAACATTTAAAAGGGCATGCAGGGAGGGGGAAAGAATAAAAGACAGGTCGGGGGAGGGGTGGCAAGAGGGAAAGTAATATAGCAGAACATGCAGTTAATAGCAAAATGTGAATTCCCCAAAGGCTATCGTACCCTAAACTGCTCTGATCAGAATCTGGTCAAATCAGTAAATGAAAAGCACAAGGACATGACACATTTTCAACATCTGAAATCTTTTCATCCCATCTATTTGCAATTCTGATTGCTGCTGCCTTGATTTATTCAGAAAACTCCCTTTCTAAAGTCAGGATTTCATTACAATAAGTCCTAAGTTTTGCTGAACTGTCTGGTCTAAGTTTAATATCCATTGGTAATACTCACAGATCTCTCCAGCTGCTAATATATTCCAAGGATGGAGAGGGACCAGAAACAACAGCCTGAAGAAGATTTCCGTAGAAGAATCCATGGTCTCCTTGAATGAGGCACCCCAAAGTGTCAAGAGTATCAGGAGACAAACGCAGCTGCTCTGTACTTCAGTTGTGCTCCGGCTTCTTCTGTTTTCCTTTCTTCCTTCTCTCTCTCTCTCTCTCTCTGTGTTTTAGGGCTTTCCAGTAGCCAAATGGTTCAGTCAGATGCACTCTGCGTCTTTTCTCTCTTTCATACACAGGCAGCCACACACACAGCTCACAAGATCTGCTTTTTTTTTTATCCTAACAGCAGCAATCCCCAGAGAGGATTCTGCTGCACGGATCTCTAATTTCACAGAATCACTCAGAGCTAAACTGCCAGGCTGCCCTGTACAGTTTGGTTACTGAAGCTTCCCGTTCATGATGTGTCCCGGATACCCCTTGTGGTGACAGGTAGGAAATGTGAGTCTATGATGAAAGCCAGACAATAAAGAGAACAGCCTGCACATGTGTGCCAAGAGCAGTCTTCCTGTTGGATGGTGACTGTACCCAATTCTTTATGGGCAATGCCATGCAAAGGGAAACTGGAGTGAGAAAAAGGGCAGAAGGCAGAACAAAGCTGTATATTTGTTGGTATTGGAAGCTTCCTCTTCTTCATTCTGTGTTTAAAGGTAACTTTCAGCAGCTACATAATTTGCAAGAAGAGAAGAGGACATTCCAATTTTATACCAGGAATGGTTGCTGTGAAATCCAATATTTACTCCATACATGCATTAAATTTTTCATTCGGTGCAAGATCTTTGATTTTGAATAGATACTTCAGGAGGTTCCCTTGAGACAGTATCTTTAATGAGACACAGAATGGCTAAAGTAATGTGCTACTTTAGACATTCAAGGAACTTTAAGATTGACATTTATTTCTCATACTCAGAAAATAATCCCAAGTATAAAAGAGGAAGCTGGAATGCCTTAAACTGGAAGAATGAATGATAAAATGCCAACGTGCTGGAAAGAAATGGCATAGGTTTTCTGGTCTTCATTTTGAAAGAAAGTTTTCCCAAATAAAACTTAACCATAAATATCTGATAAATACAACAACATATAAACACAAAGTTGGTTATTAAACCCATTAATTGGGAACCATAACATCTCAGAATATTCTGTTGGATAAGGTAGAACAGAATACATCTTTTACTCCAATATGTAGAACAGCTTTACATTTAAAAAGATAATAAAGTAGAATAATAAAGAAATAAACATTGCAGAGTTTAAATGCTCACCTTTAAATTGTGATTTGTATTCAACAATGTTTGGCTAATTTCAATGAAGTCTGTTCCAGATATAATATACCTTCTGAATCCACAGAGCAGTTTCTAGATTGGATATTTAATAGGATAATTTCAAAGTAAATCACTTTGTGCCAGTGGTTTATGAAGTTTATAATATTATTATTATTATTATTATTATTATTATTATTATTATTATTATTATTATCAACTACAAATTGAACATTCTAGAAAGAAGAATATTAAGTAAATTTCATCCATAAGTCTTCAAAGACTGAAAGAGTTTTTATGTGTACAGTTGCTGTTATTCAAGAACTATTGCCAGATGAAAATATGGTATCTAACTTTGTACAAATATAGTTTTTGTAGAATATTCTCAAGATTTAATTGATCCTAAGGAAGAAAATTTTACAAGGCCAAATGCCAAGTAAGTGCCTGCTAGATATGAGTCCATTTCATGTAATATCTGTGCAAATGTGTATGCATGTGAATTATGCCACAAAATGGATTTATGTATGTACATGCATAATGTTCATGATTTTTTAGCCTTAAAAAATTGTAATACTATGGGAATGAGTATGTGTGTAACTGGCCAGGTTCATAAAATGCACTATTTAAAGAAAGCACACACTGGGAATCTGGGATCCATCCTGCTTCACTAACTAAAGTTAAACTTGATTTATATGAATAAACTTAAGAGAATATGATGACCCTGCATCAACTGGAATGTTCTTTTAACTGTTTTCTTTATAAAACAGTAGACAACAATAACTGAATGGCTCCCATATGTCACCAAAATTTATAGTGGCTATTCAAAGGCAATAAATCTGCTTGTTGTTATTTTAGTTTCAAAGATTCTAAGAATGGCAAATATATTATGTTCAAGGCTTATTCAAAGAATCAGTGCCCCATTAAGTCAGCTATACAGGTATTCACTGAGTAACTGACCCTGAAGCAATCACTCTCTCAGATGAACTTACACCCAAATGTGAGGGGAGATTAAAGGTGGAATTGTCTGTATTCAGTGCTTATTAGAGAGTTTGGGTCATCATAAGATTAATGTGCATAGAAGCATCACTGTTTTAAATCCTAAATAGGCTAGACTTCACATTCGGTTGACTTCAACAGTCATCCCCAACCAATAAATAGGCTTGTTAAAAGTCATCATGCTGCACAATTTCTTTAACTGGAAAAGGGCCTCCTTTTTCCCATTATCTTATGCCAATCATCGCTGCCACCCATTATTGTTCCTTCATAACAAAGTTCCCTGGTCAACATTCTTAATGAATACAGAACTTTAACTGATGTTCCAAAATCCAATGTTACCAAGACATTCTTGGTAACATTGTTTACCCAAGAATCAGCTATTCTTCTGCAACAGTGCCATCAGAAAGCAGTGATTTCCAATTTTTTACAAGTTACGGTAATCATTATTGATTTTATTTTATTTTATTTTATTTTTTAATTATTTAATTTAATTTAATTTAATTTAATTTAATTTAATTAATTTAATTTAATTTTATTTTATTTTATTTTATTTTATTTTATTTTGTTTTGTTTTGTTTTGTTTTGTTTTGTTTTGTTTTATTTTATTTATTTTATTTTATTTTATTTTATTTTATTTTATTTTTTTATTTTATTTTTTTATTATTTTATTTTATTTATTATTTTATTTTATTTTATTTTATTTTTTTATTTTATTTTATTTATTTTTTAGATTTATATACTGCCCTTCTCCCGAGGGACTCAGGGTGGTGTACAGCCATGATAAAACAATGAACCCTACAACATTTAAAACCCATTTAAAACAGAATTAAACAAATTTGGCCTTCTTAGTTAAAAACCCATAATTTAAAATACCCCGTCCAAATTTTTAGTCAGCCAGGCCAGCCTGTTGAAATAACAGGGTCTTAAGGGGAAGGTACAGAGATCGGGAATCGTACGTATCTCAGGGGATAGTTCATTCCAGAGGGTGGGTGCCCTCACAGAGGCACCCACCCTCATAGTTATCCTCACTTTCCCAAGAATATCCAGGGCACATTAGTCATCTCAAATCAAAAAATAGATAGAGTTGAAAATCCATGGCAAGCATTCACTAGGGAATGATATTTTTTAATATTTCACCTAAGGAAGTGGATGGATTTCAATATTATATGCATTATTATTCCACGGAAATAGTGATTGTGAGTGACACTGTAAGCAAATATTTTTCTTGTAAAATGACAGAGATCAATCCAAACAAATGTTTGAAAGAAAGAGATCCCAGATTTCCCTCTGGATAAACAACCAATCAATACAGTCATCTGTCTTTCTTTTATGGCTGCCAGAAATCATTTCTTTTTAGTACAATGGGAAACAGAACTATTTTATCCACAGAGTCTCAGCCATAGATATGAAAACACAGGTATATCTGGCACTCTGTGGTGCACCATTATAATTCTCTTTCACATACGCTGTGGCCCATAAAATGAAGGCTAGCTGATAATGGCAAATAATATTTGACCCACCTTGACCATCGTAAACTTCCATTTGCAAGCTACAGACAGAACAAGAGAGAAATAAAAACACTTAAAACATGCCCCCGTGGTCATTGCTCAAAAACTATTTATCTTTCCCTTTCAAAGATCTTTTTTAAATTAAATGTGTTCTCATGAAGGTCTCACCATTCCCCTCTACAGTTCCATTCCCCTGCAAAAATCCTGTTTCTTTTCTTCCCTTATTAAAAGTTCTTCTTACAGTTTTTTTTCCCCTGAATCATGGACATTGATAATTATGTCATTCCATTTCATTTCATTACTATGGCCTTTCCCCTCATGAGATTCTATTATAGTGAGAGAAAGAAAGCAGGGGAGGAAAGACAGGGAAAAAATCTTCCTTCAAAGAATTTTGCAGTGTTTTTTCTCCCCCTTTCTGGTAGTATTATCAAAATAAATAAATAAATAAATAAATAAATAAATAAATAAATAAATAAATAAATAAATGAATGAATGAATGAATGAATGAATGAATGAATGAATGAATGAATAAATAAATAAATAAATAAATAAATAAATAAATAAATAAATAAACAAAAACAAGAGGTATTCTAATGGCATTCAAGAAAGATAATATCAAGACCTTTCTTAACTTGTGTGATAATAACATTTGATATTACTTAAACAAGATCCCAAAAACTTTAAAGGATTTGCAGACAGTACATCTGTAGTAATAGTTGACCACAAGTTGTGGTCATTTGATATCATGCTTAATGACCCAGAGGGGTTCACTTCACAAGTGCTTCTGGGACTGCCTGAATTGCCACCATAAATCAGTGTGGTCATGTGATGATTTGCTTCATGACTATTTCACTTAGCAATGGATTTGCTGATCCCAGTTAGGGTTGTTAAGAGAGAAACACCAGTATTTGTTTAATTTACATGGCTGCCTACCTCAAATATGGCTTGGCTCATGTTAGTAATACTTAATAACAAGATAAAAACAAAACAACCAAATCCTAAATAATATACAGCAGCCAAGGCTAAAGAAATCCTAAACAACAATTAATACAGCTATGATACAGGCTCACCCACACACCCCAAGCCCCAGGCTTGACAACAAAACTAGGTTTTTAAGGCCTTACAAAAGGCCAGCAGGGTACAATAAGTCTGATCTCTGTGGAAATGAACTTCCAGAGCGCAGGAACCATGACAGAAAAGGCTACCTCCTGAATCAATTGCCTTTCCATATCAATGTGTGTTTTCTGGTAACATTTCTATTTGGAAGGACTATAATTGGGTCTTGTTGACACATTACCAGAGTAACATGAATGGAAACTATAGAGAAATAAATCCTGCTAGGTTGCTGTTAGTCACATGTACCATTTTGGTGATGTCATCATCATTGTTATTGTAGGTACTGCTACCACAGAAATCTACTTACAGTACTTGTTTCTTTGCAATTGTGGCATATAGTATTGTATTCTCACCACATATCAAAGAAATGGCATGGCTTATTTATTTATTTATTTATTTATTTATTTATTTATTTATTTATTTATTTATTTATTTATTAGATTTATATACCGCCCCTCTCCTTACGGACTCAGGGCGGTGCACAGCCGAATAAAAACAAGCACACAAAAGTTAAAATTTCATAAAAAACAATATAAATGGCCATAAATTAAAACCAAATTCATTTAAAAATAATAAAAAACTCTAAAATGATAAAATATTTACAGGAATCAGGCTAAGCCGGCAAGCTGAAAAAGATGAGTTTTTAAAGCCCGCCGGAAGGTCGGGAGGTCAGAGATTGTTCTTAACTCTGGAGGCAGATCATTCCAAAGGGTGGGTGCTGCCACAGAGAAGGCTCTCCCCCTGGGGGTCGCCAGCCGGCATTGTCTGGCTGACGGCACCCTGAGGAGGCCCTCTCTGTGGGAGCGAACCGGCCGGTGGGAGGCAATTGGTGGCAGAAGGCGGTCCCGTAAGTACCCTGGCCCTAAGCCATGGAGCGCTTTAAAGGTGATTACCAACACCTTGAAACGCACCCGAAAGTCCACCGGCAACCAATGCAGCTCACGTAGGAGAGGTGTCACGTGGGAGCGTCCCGTCGCTCCCATAATTCCCCGCGCGGCCGCATTCTGTACCAGTTGGAGCCTCCGGGTGCACCCCAAGGGGAGCCCCATGTAGAGAGCATTGCAGTAGTCCAGATGGGAAGTGACAAGAGCATGAGTGACCGTGCGTAGGGAGTCCCGATCTAGAAAGGGTCGTAACTGGCATATCAGGCGAACCTGATAAAAAGCCCCCCTGGCCACGGCTGTCATATGATCCTCTAAAGACAGCCGTGAATCCAGGAGGATGCCCAAGTTGCGAACCCTTTCCGTGGGGGCCAATGATTCGCCCCCAATAACCAGCGATGGTGTCAGCTGGCTATATCGGGACGCCGGCAGCCACAGCCACTCAGTCTTGGAGGGGTTGAGTCGAAGCCTGTTTCTCCCCATCCAGACCCGCACAGCTTCAAGGCACTGGGACATCACTTCCACGGCATCGTTGGGGTGGTCTGGGGTGGAAATGTACAGCTGAGTATCATCAGCATACTGATGGAACTCCACCCCAAAACCACGGATGATCTCACCCAGCGGCTTTACATAAATGTTGAACAGGAGGGGCGAGAGGACCGACCCTTGTGGCACCCCACATACCAGGCGCCTCGGGGTCGACCGCTGCCCCCCTGTCAACACGGATTGCGACTGGTCGGAAAGGTAGGAGGAGAACCACCGCAAAACGGTGCCCCCCACCCCCAGTCCCTCCAACCGGCGCAACATGATACCATGGTCGATGGTATCAAAAGCCGCTGAGAGGTCTAACAGCACCAGGATAGAGGAGTACCCCCTACCCCGGGCCCTCCAGAGATCATCCACCAATGCGACCATTGCTGTTTCGGTGCTGTATCCAGACCTGAAGCCGGACTGGAGTGGGTCTAAATAGACAGAGCAATCAAGAAGACATCACTTATGGCTCATGTCCTGTAGAAATGCTTAGTCACACAATGCTTCATTTTATAAGGGTTGGCTGACTTTGCTGATTCATCCTATTCTACAGGAAATTCCAAGCATGGAAATTGTGCTGACCTATTTTACAGGAAAAAAGCAAATAGTCCCTTGCTTCAATATCACTTTCAGCTTCTAAATTCCCAATGTTAATCAAAGACTTCGAGGGACAATAGAAACATCAGAAATTCTTTATGTAGCCTCTCTCTATAAACCGCTCTATCTATGTGTGTCTGTATGTCTCTCTTTAACAAAGGCAAAAACTTCTTCGGTATCCAGCAGACAAAATAATGGGAAAATCCAATTCTGAATCCGCAGATGTGATTATTATTAGCTTATGGCATTGTTACAATAGTTAGACCACAATGCTAGTGCAGCATGATAGTTTGGTTTGCCAAGGTACCAACCAATAGGACATGCTTGCGCACTTCCCAAGGTATACCACAGGAGGATAGTCTGACTTTGCACTGGTGATGGGTTTCAAAATTTTTTACTATTGTTTCTGTGGGTGTGGCTTGATGGGTGTGGCATGGCTTGGTGGGTGTGGCATGGCTTGGTGGGCATTGGGCAGAAGGATACTGTAAAATCTCCATTCCCACCCCACTCCAAGGGAAAGATAGTATAAAATCTCCATTTCCACCCCACTCCAGAAGGATATTGTAAAATGTTCTTATTCCCATCCCACTCCAGGGGAAGGATACTGCAAAATCTCCATTTCCCCCCAATCAGCTGGCAGAGAATAGATGGGGGTGAGGCCAGTCAGAATTTTTACTACCACTTCTCCAAACTACTCAAAATTTCCACTACCAGTTCTCCAGAACTGGTCAGAACCTGCTGAAACCCACTCCTGCTTTGCAACTGAGAGAAAGATAAGTGGCTCTTCCTGCAGCATCACTCAATGCCCCTCCCTTTCTGGAGCTGCTTCACAAGGTTGCCGCAATTGGGAAGTTTCAGAGCCGTTAGGAATCTGACTGCCTGCACAGAGCACAGTTCATCTCCTCACCAAAGTGGTACCTATCTACCTACTTGCATAGAACATGCTTTCCATCTTAGGTGGACAGAAGCAGATAGGAGCTCACCCTGCCACACTGTCCCTGGGGTCGAACTGACAGAGCTGAAACCATTTGCAGCTTCATTAAGCCACTAAGCCACCATACCTCTCCACAGACATTGAATGAGCCATTGATGAACAATGAACAGCCATTGCTCATGAGGTGATCCATGCATCCCTGCTAGAGAAGAACCTATTTATTAAGAATACATTGACTTAATGTGGAATCAGGGGAAACTATGATAAGAATTGGATTGTACACACAGCCCTTTTGCTAAACTCCATGCATGCAGTCAGAAGGTCTGAAGAGAAGTTGTATTTAAGTGATTCCGATTGTTCATCTATCCAAACAGAGTTCCAGATCACTGACAGCTATGCTCATATTGAAGCTTGAAGGCTTAGAAGCTGGAGAGAGGCATGGAGAGGCGGAATAATTTACCTCTTTGGGATAAAGCTAGGGTAGCATGAATAAACAGCTCTGAACCTATGTCGTTTAACCCTTTTATTTTTTATTTTTCGCATATATAGTACATTTTCATATCTTTCCTTTATTCTTTTATCTTTTATACATTGATTGCGAGTACATTGACATTTGCCTCTTTCTCTCTCTCATTTGAACACTTCGTACCATCAGGTGAGTACTCAGGTACTATAATTTCTTTCTCCTGTATTCTTTCTTTGGAATCAAAGGAAATGGAACATTACAATGGATGCACAGCCATTTTTAAAATAGAATCACATTTTCTGCTAAATGTCCACCTCCATCATTACCTAAATTCAGATTAATGACTAGCAATTATTGAAAAAGGCTGCATTCTCACTTGTAAAATAGAAAGTGTACAATTCTGAAAATATTTTCAAGCAATTCAGAATGTAGTTTTAGAGGCTGAGGGTAGGACAACAATAGCAGAGCAGCAGGGATTTAAAAAAACCAACAGACACACACACACACACACACACACACACACACACAAATATATGACAGGGGTCATTTATTCCTCTTTCAGAAATGTCCTCTGACCAAATTCCTTCCAAGCCATTGGACTAGCATAACGAATGAATTGCCACTACTTCAATTGAATGGGTTTTGTTCGCTTCCTGAACAGATATACAATCCTTAACATGACATATGTAGTGACAGCTATTAGCCAAAGAAGAAATCCTTTTAATGCAATTAGAATTAAAGCAATATATATATATAATGAAGATACTCTAAATATAGGCATCATTATTCACTTCCATTCCCTGTAGTCAAGAATGGGAAGTACTATAATGTGGAGACCAGTTTTGCTACTTTGTTCCTAGTATTTCCTTTTCCAAGTACCACAGAGAATGGCAATGTATTCATTTGCTTCTCTTAATATGCCACACTTTAATTAGTACAAATCCCAGCACATCATTCCACTGATCCTCTCTTGCTAAATAAGCTTGACCCATTGGCATATCTCAGTGCTACATCATTTTCTTTGTAAGCTTCTAAATAAGGTTAATGTAAAAATCAGGAGTCTGGTAGCAAGTTTTCTAACTAACATATGTTATTAAATGACACAAGACTTTGTGCCTTTTGATAACATGTGTTACTCCCTTCCCCCCACCCCCCAAAAAGTCTTACCAGACTCCTGGTTTTTTGCCACCATGGGATAGAGCAGTTTTCCTCCTACAGGAAAGTGAATGCACAAATTAAACTGTTTTAACATAAAGACTCTGCCAACATTTTAGAGAAGCGCATCAAAAAAACTTGGCATTTGAAATAGACTTCAGTAAATTCATACAGTTGTGTGATGAAAGGAGATCTTCATCTTTGCAAAGTGTTATTGGATTTAAAGATACTTAACAGGAAAAACAAGCACAAAATGGAGAATTGATCACAAGACGTCAGGATGGAGAAGACATTTTATTCTAGTAATTAGAGAAATACTGTCCAAAGGACCAGTGAACACATGTTGAAAGCTCTGTGGCTGTAAATCTGTGACCAAGATGCTCTTACTATCTACTTTGAAGTGAACTGAATTAGCTTCGTATCTCCTAAATCAATCTCCCTTCCTGAGAGGTATCTTATTTAAACCTTCAATAAATTGAAACTTATTACTAAGTTAATAGGTAGGAAAAGCAAATGTAAAGAGGCAGGTTTTGAAAAAACAACAACAAAGCACATAAATTGTAAAACTTTGTGTACCAGAGAGAGGTTCTTCTACAGGAATGTCAATGCAGAAAGCACATGAAAACAGGAGCACTCATAAAATAGTATAGGCTTAGCTAGTTTTAGAAAGCAGAGAAGCTTTCCCCAAAGTTACAAGGCATCACTGCCATTCACACTACAACCTTCATAATCTCCTTTTCCATATTCACTAGCTAGCAAGAAGAGTGGGTTTTGTTTGTTTCTTTCTTTGTTTTGCCTTTGGATTGGTTTTTGACTCCTGACCCTACAATTTTCTTGGCAGGCTTTCAGAAGCAGCTTACCATGGCTTCCTTCCTAGGGCTCAGAGAGAGTGACCCAAGCCCAGTCACTCATGGTCTCCAGGTTTCTAGCTCTGTGCATTAACCATGACATCAAACTGGGTCCCTAGCAGAAGATTGCCTAGCCCATGGGTTGGCAACCTTAAACACTCAAAGAGCCCTAACCAGAAGTCCCCCATTCAATTCTGTAGCCAGCTGGAAGTCCGGTTTCCCCACCATAGAGTTTCCTCCTAGGGCGGTGTCCTTTTTCCTCTACCTATCCTAACCAAAAGCCCTATCAATTGTAGAACTGACTGGTGACAGGGAGCCGCAGTAGAGGGATGAAAGAGCCACATGCAGCTCTAGAGCTGCAGGTTGCTGACCCCTGGCCTAGCCGATAGGTACTTCATCTTTGTTCCTACTCTTTACTTCAAATACCATGTTACATTTTGGGTTTCATGTGGCACAAATATCCCCAATTACAGCTTTCTTCCTACTTGGGTATACAGGAATCCAGTAAAGAGGCACCACATTCCCAATCCTGTAATCTTCCAGCAATTAACTTGAGAGATAGATATATCCCCTCTCCTTTTTTTATATATATAAAAAGAAATTTTATGTTGCTATTATATTATTGTCTGGTTTTTCTTTCTCTGCAAGGTGTTGTTGTTTTTCAGCTGCCGATGGTTATTACCACTTTTGTTCTCTTGCAGATTCTTCTTTAAAGCATATTAGTCTGAAAGTGCATGCTGAATTCATTTATATGTTTCCCTGAAAATGGATTTGTTTCAGCTCTAAAATACTAGGCAATCACGGTTACTGAAAGTAGAAAGAAACCTGGATTTTCTTTTTTAAAAAGCACTTGAAAGCAGTGCTTAGTTGTAGGAAGTAATAAGGCATTCTATTGACCAAAGAATTGCCACAGAATTGCCATAGGCAAAATAAAATCATGGCTCTGGTCTGGTAGGCTCACAAGGCTTGTTCTGCAACCATACAACAGACTGTAAAACTTTCAAAATGTAGGATGCCGACCTCTTTGTTTAAAAACAGTAATAAAAGTAGCATGATAGTGTTTTGGCCAGCAGAGGCAGAGTTGTTCAGTTGTTCATCTACTAGCATAATTAATGCTTCACATCAGAGAAGACGAGAAAGCACATACTTGCTGTCAGAGAGTATTAGGAATCTATTTTCATGTTATTAATATCATTCTGGTCACCTCAAATTTTATTCTTGTCTGTTGCAAGCAGGCTTTCTGTAATTGGAGTCTCCTGAAGCTGAGTGTGTCAAACTCTTCCCATATTATTTATTCAGTTTAAAGCTTGTGTCTTATTTCAGAAGATCTGTCCTTATTTCAAGATATGGAGGGTCTTTTGGAATTATTATTATGAGCCACGATGGGGCAGTGGTTAGAATGCAGTACTACAAGCTACTTTTGCTGCCTGCCAGCTGCCTGCAATTTGGCAGTTCAAATCGCACCATTCTCGAGGTTGACTCAGCCTTCCATCCTTCTGAGGTGGATAAAATGAGGGCCCAAACTGTTGGGGGCAATATGCTGACTCTGTAAACCACTTAGAGAGGGCTGTAAAACACTGTAAATGGGGTGAAATTCGACTGGATTGGACCAGCTCAAGCGAACCAGTAGGGACAATTTGAATCAGTTCGCCGAACTGATAAAAAACACCCCTGGTTGGCCCCACCCATGCCCACCCAGTCACCTGGTCACCCATTTGCTGCTCACTTCTTCTGGCTGCTCACTCAGTCCTTCCAGCTGTTCGATATTCCACATAATTCAATGTTAAATGCAGCAGAGAGAATGTGAACCTTTCTCCCTCCATTCACAGCAGAGCTGCTGCAGCCTGTCCCTTTAAGGTACTCCCCGGGAGGGAGGGGGCCAGGGAGAGACCATAAATGGGACAGCAGCTCTGCTGTGAATGGAGGGAGAAAAGTTCAGCTTTTCTCTGCCATAGCATTCACTATGAGCCCTTCTCATGCTCATACACACATTTTTTCCTACTGGGTTCTGTGGGAGTGGCTTGGTGGGTGCTCATGTGACTGAATGGGCATGGCCATGAGTGACATTGAGTTGGCCATGTCTACTCAGTCACAGAACACCCCTACACACAAAGCCATACCCACAGAACTGGTAGGGAAGAGATTTGAATGGCACCACTGACTGTAAAGCGGTATATAAGTCTAAGCGCTATTGCTATTCTTATTATTCAGTTCTTGAGCTATTTCACAAAGATCAACCAGAATGTTTGACCAATCACTTCAGATGGTACAATTATGCTGCCATTAACGATTATCAATGTGTGTTCTTGATTTCTTAGAAGCTAAGAAGGAAAGCACAATGAAGCTTACCAAAGAGCTGGACTTCATCTGCAAGAAAATGTTAAATGTAATAGCTTGTTTAGAAGCCAAGCAGGGAACATGATTCTTTTTAAAAGAGAGAGAGAAAGAGAGAGAAATATGATTGAGCACAGCTTCATTTGCAATTTAGATGCAGAAATGAACACCCTGTCAGTTAAATAACTTTTCAGCTACTGACTACCTTCCTCATAGAGAGACTATTCTCCGATGTCACATTTCTGGCAAATTTTATTCTCCAATGTGGCTGTGTTATTGGTGGCGCCAGCCTTTTGGACAAAATTGATTAACAATATATGCAGGCAAAAGTTAATGTACACTTTTGTGTATGTGTATTTTGACAAAATACACATACACAAAATGTATGTGTATTTTGACAAAATACACATTGATATTATTCTCACTGGAGAAGTGTGACCAATAATGGCTTTCAAAAGAATTAAATATCTCAAAAATCTCAATGGAAAGTAACAATACATATACAGATTTATCCAAAGATAGAATCCATTCAGGCTTTTTGTAGGAACTTGGGTTGTAACGTTGCTGGAGAAATTTGACATTGTGCCAGGGGTGGGTTTCTACCGGTTCATCCCTGTTCGGGCGAACTGGTAGCGGCGGCGGCGAGAGACTCTGCCCACCTGCCCGGATGTTATTACGGATGCTCTGTGCATGCACAGAAGATTCTGCAGATGTGCAGAAGCACCACGCCCAAGCATGCACTCACAGTTCTGAACCAGTAGCAAAGGTAAGTGAAACCCACTACTACGTTGTGCACCCATCTTTCCCCCCAAGTATCTCCAAGATACTGAAAAGTCCTGATCTCAGAAAGCCCTAAATGGATTCATGATGTAGGTTAGGGGGAAAGATTGTGAGAGTTGATCATTCACATGAATGTTCATTATGCTAAACAACTAAACTAAACAAAATAGTCATTTAGGTGAGATTGCCATTATAAAAATGTGATACATAAATAACCCATTATCTCACTAGCTATTGAGAAGAGAGCAAATGCTGTTTCTTCCTATTTCCTATCTTCCCTTCTAAAGTGGCGGAACTGCAAGAAACTTTGGTCTCTGCCAACAACAGCCTTACATTGTTCTGCCAATGGCTATTGATTGTAAGAGTAATATCCTGCCTATATGTTCAGAAGAAATACATCATTGGATGCAATTTAGAGGGGGAAAGTATTTTTCTTATTAGAAACAAAACAATATACCAAACACATTTTTTTAACCTACATTATATATTTGTGGATAGGGAGATGTTTTAGAAAATATTATTTATTTAAAAAATTGATTTGTCCATGTAAATTTTCTATGGTTTCAGCATACATCTCATTCTGCAGGAACATATCTTCAGACAACACAATTGAAAATTTATTGCTTCTCAGAACACTTATCCTGGTCTCAAAGCTTGGAACAAAACACAGATTGACTTTCTAAAGATCTGCAAATCCTTGAAGGATAGTATCTACCAGTGAATCAGCTGGCTTATTGCAAGCAACACAATTCATATTTAACATAAAAATATTACAGAGCAAGACAAGATTGTTTCAATTCCATTATTTTTGCCATCTCCCTGGAAGAGCTTACGTGATATTGAAATAATTCATTTAACTTCCAACCCTCATCTTTCCCAGGCACAATGCAAAGTAAATCAGTATGCCGATAAAAAAAGAAATAGCACTTACTGTACGAAAGAATATTTAAATTGGAAAATGTTATAATATATGCTACATTTGTTCTAGGATTACTACATAGATTATATTATCCAGAAAAAGCATCTCTTACAGCCTTAAAGTCCTTAAAGGGGAAAAAAAGATTAAATTTGGAAGTCTTCAGTATAGATAAAATAATTTTCAAGAAAAATAACTTACATTGAAAAAAATGGAAAGCCTTAACTAGGGAGTGCAAACGCTCCCGTTTACACACCAAAGGAATTAATAAGATTCCAGAAATGATTTCTGGGGTGAAATACAATAAGAGAATTCAGAAAGAGGGTTAAGAAGAAGTAAAGAAACTGTAAAAGATCAGATTACTGAAAACTATAAAGATTTAGTAATATTTAGCCATCTAAATATTGTTGATCTGCAGCATGAATCATTTTTTGCAATTAACTGTGCTAGCTAGGGCTAAACAGTTTAATATAACAGAGAACTAGTTATGTCTAGTCTAACAAAGGGAAGTACCATATTTTTCAGAGTATAAGATATACTTTCCCCCCCCTAAAAGAGGCTGAAAATTTGGGTGCATCTTATACTTCAAATATAGCTTTTCCGAAGCTTTTTTTCCAGCCCTAATGAGGCACTAGCGAGTTAAGCGATCTTCCCAGCTTTGCCTGCTCCACTCTCCACTGTGCTTTAACGAGGCACTAGTGAGTGAAGTGATCTCCATGCTTTGCTCTGACTCTCAGCTGTTCTTTAGAAGCTTTTTTCCAGACCTAACTAGGTGCTAGCCAAGTGAAGTGATCTCCCCCACCCCTGTGCTTTGCTTGCTTTTCTCATTGCTGCTTCCTCTCTGCTGTGCCTTAGAAGCTGTTTTTTATCCCCAAGCAGGGGATAAAAAACCAGCAAACTAATGTGCTGAAGCTGGCCAGACTAAGGACACTAGCCAGATGAATACCTGGTGGGCAGATATTTTTTTCCTATTTTCCTCCCCAAAAACTAAGCAGTGTCTTATACTCCGATGCATCTTATACTCCAAAAAATACAGTACTAGGGGAGATATAATAGCAGCCCATTAGTACGTGAAGGGCTATCACAGAGACAAGCTGAGGGCAGACAATCTAGAACCAATGAGAAATTTCCTGACAGTAAGAACAGTTAATCAGTGGAATGTCTTATCTGCAGAAGTTGTGGGTGCTTCATCTCTGGAGGTTTTCAAGAGGAGACTGACAGCCATTTGTCTGAAATACTATGGGGTCTCCTTGTTTAAACAAGGGGTTGGACTAGAAGGCTTCCAGCATCCCTTTGAACCCTACTGTCCTATGTTCTACATCTAAAAACAACATTTTACTACCTATCCCCACAATGAAAGCTAAGAAGCTTTAATCATGCAGAGGTCAATGATTATGAAGTCAAGGAGAAAGATGTAGAAGCAGAAATTATAGTAGAAGATACATTTCTCTGATCAGTTTTGATCAGCTTCTCTGTCTCTCAATTGGGAGTCAAAATAACCAAGCCCCACAGGATTGTCTACATCCAGTGATTGTCAAGGTCAATAACTAATCATTTTGGATAATTAAAAGTGACGGATAAATTACTTAAAAATAAATAATATCCTATCAGATATTTTAGCTGAGTATATCAACCACTAATGTTCAGCATACTGGTCTGCAGTTGAAACATCAGTTTCATTAAGTGCTTGACCAGGCTCAGAGTGAGATGAGGGATCACATTAAGAAAATGGATGAGCTGCATTTTCTGTTATCATTTACTTCTAATTGCTTAGCAAACAGTTAAACCAAGTGTTTTGTCTCAGAATGTTTAAGTTCTGTATCTTCAGATGGAGATTTAAAAATAAATAAATTAAAAAGCAGAACATGACATGAATAGGAAAATCATAAAATTCACTTCCGAGTAAAACTCTGTATTCTGCTTTTATTTCTATATAAAGGCTTTACTATGTTTACATAGAATTGACCTATGTCTAATAACTTATATCGTAAAGGGTAATCAAGATTTGTGTCTGTTCTAGTTCTTTTTAAAAAAAATCACAGGTCTAAAAACAATAGATGAGTTATTACATTGATATATGGTGACCCTTTTCTAGAAGTAGAAGTCAGGACACACACACACACACACACAATGTGGCCCACAGTGCAAACAGCAGGGGTTCTGTATGTTGGGAAAATCCATCATCTAATCCAAAAATTATCCGGTTGTAGAGCCTAGTAAATCTTTCTGTAAAATGGTGAAAGATAAAATACTCATTTCTTTGCTGACCCAAAGAAGAAGGTATTGTTGTTTGGAAGTTCTAGCAGAGGTAGCTAGTGTCTAATGCTGAAGATCTGTACATTCCTTCCATCTATTTTGATAGTTCTCTTCCATTGGGGATGCAGCTTCAGGAGAATACACACAGAAGCAGTGAAAAAAAGAAGAAGAAGAAAGAAACCAACCACATCATCCAGATCAGCGGAATCCATCCTGCCAATCAATGAAGTGACAGATCTGGCAGTAGGATTGCTCTCACTTCCGTAGTTGAATATTCAAATGAAAGATCAATAAGGCATGGAAATCCAAAAGTCCACCAACTGTATTATAATGGTAGCATATTATAGGTATAGTTACAGCTTGCCTTTTGAAGATGGTGACCACCAGAAGCATAGAAGGAAAGAGGTCATTTATGTGTGTTCAGGGCGTAGGAAAAGCCAAGTATGAATACGAAAAAATATACCATGTCACCATCTGCATTTGAAGGGTAAATGTCCATGACCAGCATTCTATATACAGAGATATATGAAAACACAGCTTTCCATTGATTTTACATTAATTTTGCCAGGTAAATCTGTTCCCACAGTCTACAAAGTAAATACAGTGGAAGACATTTCTTACTCTGTCAGGTTAAAATAAATATTACTCTAGACAAGACTGTTTCTTGCCTTTTTTCTTGAAAACATACTTTTTGGTAGACCTAAAGAGAGTGTGCCATTTCATAATCTTATTTATCCTGCAGGACATTTTTGCTTCCAGACAACATTTATACATTCAGCTCCTGTTAAAATGCTGTCCTCTGGGCAACAGGCTAGTGCAGTATTGAATTTCATCATTCGACTTCTATCGATTATATTATTGATGTAACATTTTGTTCAGAATTATGTAGCAGGTCTACCGGTGTATTTAGAAATTATGGCCATAGCCTGAGGAAATGCACTAGGGATTATTCATTTTCATGGTGGTTATACTATCCTTTCATAGTGCTTAATCGGAAAATTTAGGCTGCTGGCAATATCAGCATGAGTGCATCTCAAATGAACTAACCAAGGTCACAGACTGGGATCAGCAATCGGGAAGGTCAAGTGGCAGAGTCGTTCCTTCTATCATTGCTGTAAAGGTATATTAACATGCCTGCATTATTGGGTTCTTTCCTAGTTTTGAGCTAGGGATTCAGCAATAAGTGATGGTAGGCAAGACTTAGAATGACAACAAATTAGATAGATGATGATAGATAGATAGATAGATAGATAGATAGATAGATAGATAGATAGATAGATAGAGATAGATAGATGAGAGAGACAGAGACAGAGACAGAGACAGAGACAGAGACAGAGACAGAGACAGAGACAGAGACAGAGACGACAGACAGACCGACAAATCACTGACTATCTACAGAGCCTAGTCGAACATCAATGTAAACACAGATAAGGAAAGGGTTTAGAGATAGAAGCTGATTGAAAGACAGCCAGGGATCAGTATCTATGGACATCATTCAAGGAAATAAGCCAAAGAATATGCAAAGAGTTGCTTACATGTCTGAGTTATATAACCACAAGAGATCCTGAGGTGGTTTGCTTGGTTTGACCTGTTTGCAGGAGATGGCTAGGCTTGAATGGCTTGTTTTTTTTACCCTGAAGTTTAATATGCATGGCTTCCTGAGAATCTAAAATGGGCTGGGAGGGGGGGAGTTAAGATTATTTCTTCATACATACACATACTATGGCTCCGCATCTGTAAAGGTTTCCACATATCTTAGAGATGATCAAAGTAAGAGGGTGGATCATCAATGTGTACCAGTGTGTAAGCTACACATGGATGGTTGTATCTATCCTGAACCTAATAGGAGACACAGTAGAAGCCCTGTCCCAGTATTTGGAGACTGTTAGGTTTGGATGAGAAAGAATAGGCTCAGATTCAATACAAAAAAAGGCAGAGTGGCTATTCCTTTTGCACTCCATTGATTCTGAGATTCTACCATTTTGACTCTTGGAGATGGCACTCCTTCATGGATGGTGCTTCCCTATGGAGACCTCCCAATGGTCAGGAATCTGGCACTCTCATGGCATCTGCTAGAACTGCAGATGGAAGCTTTGCCCAGCTTTAGTATTGAGCCAGTTGTGGGTGACTTTGTTTAAAAACAGTGATTCTGAAGATGGTCAGTTCCATCATCTGCAAGCATCATCTGTGCAGATGACTAATTTATTTTATATGGGGACGTCCTTCAGAAGAACCAGAAATTTCATTAAGTACAAAATATGGCAGATTGTTTGCTAATTTCATTGTCTTATTATTACCTGTAACTCCACTGTTGTGTGAACTGTACTGACTACCAGAATGGTTGGGAGTGCAAATCATGCTAATGATTATCATCTGTACAGATCTATATAGTTTATGGAATCGGTATCTCTGAGACCATTTACCCATATATTATCCAACTAATCCAACAAAGCAGGGAATGCCTTCTGAAAGTCCCTACCTACTGAGAGATGCAATGGGAGCTGGCATTCCTGTGCTGCTTGTTTCTCAGAGTAACAGCCTATTTCATGGCTATCTAGAAGAAATTGATAATAATTGAAATGCTCTGTTACCAGGAATGTCATATTAATCCTATTTTTATTTTTTAAATATTGTTTTATACTGCATTTTATTATATATTACTATACTTTATTGCTAGAATTACATGCGATATGAATTGTATCTGTACACTTTTTGGAGTCACCTTAATTCAAGTGGTTTATAAATTCATAAATAGAATAGAATAGAATTCTTTATTGGGAAAGTGTGATTGGACACACAAGGAATTTATCTTTGGTGCAAATGCTCTCAGTGTACATAAAAAGACAAGATACCCTCGTCAAGAATCACAAGGCACAACACCCAGCTAAATGAGCAAATAAGCGCTCTCTATTCTAGACATACAATTCCTACATTTTGTTATATATTTTTCTAACAAAACAAAACAATGCAAATAATTGCCAATAATATTGTATTACATCATAACTTTTGTGACAATTAATTCAAGGACATTGCCCAATGCATTCAACAATTTTGCCTTAACTTTTGTATTTTTATATGCATCTTTAGCCTTAATTACTGGGAAGTTATTTCAAAACATTTTGCATTATGTTGAAATGCACTTTCATCATATAACACATAAATAAAAATAATTACAGTGTATTTTATTTCTTATTTAATCTACAAGAAGAATAGGGATAATTAAAATATGTGACTTTGTTCAAAAATGTGGTTGTAAACCATCACTGTTTTTAATTCCATGTAGATAAATGAAATTATTTGCTCTTAGTGAATGCACACAAAAATTACACTGGATGTTTATGGCAGAGCCAATCAGCACTGGAGCTCAAAATCTCATTTGGGTGTCAACTCATTTCTGAATTTGTATTCACTTCAGACTTTTTAAGTATCAGGTGTTCTTTATAAACAAAATGTTATTTTCCCTTTTCTGCAGCAAACACTGAAATTCTGTATATGTGCATTTGAAAAGTACAGGATTATCTTACAAAGTGAAGGTATAAATTATAGCATTATGTCTACTATTGCAGGGATGATATCACAAAACTGTAGTCAGTTGCTGCAGTCAAAGCAGGGGATATTCTGTCTACTAACAAGAACCTTCACTTATAACAGGGGTGTCAAACTAACGTCATCACTGTGGCATCACGTGACGTCTCGGGACTTTTTTCCCCTTTGCTAAACTGGGCAAGGGCGGAGCCAGCACATGACGCATCTGGCCCACAGACCGCAAGTTTGACATCCCTGACTTATAACATCACAAACTTCTATCACCTAGCTTCCAGAATGTGGCAGATTTTGAAGACTAAATTGAGAGATTAGATGAGATGTGATATTGTTTTGCTAAATGTTTCTTGGACTGATTATCAACAACCATTGTCAGGTTTCTGGTTGTACTGATACAACTAGTGCTCTTTTTTTCTGCTCTCTTTTTTTAATGTGTTGCTAGACACTGAGAGTCTTATCTGCAAGATGGGTGGATATATCAATCATCAATAAATCAATCAATTCAACCTCTCCTATACGAATTATTTGCCTAACTTTTTTGTATTCATGTGTTGTTTCCATTTCACTGATCTTTGGCCATAGTTTTTGATTTGACTTGACTAATCTAATGCATTCAAATGATTATTTCAATAATAACTGGGTGAAATTAGCAACTTTGTTTTTATGGTGGATTTTCCTCTTGTTCAATCATTTTGCCTTCTTTGGTGTTTCTTGTGAGATGCACATGAGGCTGTAAAGGAAATGGTGATCATTGTGCTGATAGAAAGAATTTCATCCATATAAAATATGGCTTCATGCTCTAATGAAGCCATATTTTAGAAATCTTCAGCTTTCTATAAAAATGCCTACACTGATTCAGAATGGAAACAAGATCATTTGAATCAGATCGTAGAATTTAGATCTATTATTATTATTATTTTATTAATCATATTTCTATGCCCCCCACTCTCAGAGGACTCTGGGCGGCTTACACCAAAGACAGTATACTAAATAGCATATTGCTCCCAACAATCTGGGTCCTCATTTTACTCCCCTTGGAAAGATGGAAGGATGGGTCAACCTTGAGCTGGTAAGATTTGATCTGCTGATCTGCTAAACTAGCAGTCAGCTGAAGTAGCTACAGTACAGCACTCTAACCACTGCGCCACCTCAGCTCTTTATAAAAACCCAATTTAGTTGCTATTATTATTGCAGTTATTCTCTGCAATAAACACATTCAAAGGAACAGTTTGATCAGGAGACGTATCTCCGTAAAAGAGATTGTTCTAAATATGGTTTTTCAAAGGGCAACTGTACTTTGTTTTTCCTTGAAAACATTTCGCTTCTCACCTAAGGAACTTTTTCAGTTCTGATTAAATGTTCGGAGGATGGAAGAATTTATATTCCTTTCAGTCATCTGGTCATTATCTTTCCATCCTCCACCATTCAGTCAGAATTGAAGAAGTTCCTTGGATGAAAAGCAAAATATCTTCAAGGAAAAACAAAGTCCAGTTGCCTTTTGACAAAGACCCTTTGGGACAATCATGATCTGGATGATTGAGGATCTCCATAGACATCTGTAAAAGAGAATTCACACAAAAGTTAAGCCAACTTTCCATCATAGTAAAAACAACTCCAGTTCTAACTGTGGCTTCAGAAAGAATGACTGATGCTTGAATTAATTAACTGATCTTTAAAACCTACCAGCGATGGCACTGAGATTAAAAGGCATTCCAAAATGTGGATCCAGGTTAGAAAATTTCCTTCAGAAGAAGGCAAGGGAGGAAGACTTCTGATCCAGATCATTCAGAGTCAAACATGTTAATATGGGTAAATTTATAATATGGGTAAGCCTTAAATTTTAATAGGTAGCATTTCAAACTGGAATATATAATGTGATTTTCATCATAGCTGTGCAATTCCATTCATTATGAAATATATTTAATAGGATCACCATTAGCGATGGAAATTTGGTTAATTCAGAAGCGTATCAAATTACTCTTCTTAAAACTAATACAAAAGAATAACACCGGTAGTGTTTTTGATCAGATTTTGCAATTATTCATTTTTTTAAAAAAGCAATAAACATACATTTGATAAAAGCACACACACAAAAAGAATGTCTTCATAAAATACTGTGCAAAACTATGTAATATCAGAGAAAACAAGTTTGCAATAATGTGTATGTTAGATAAAACGGACATGAATATTAGCATATGTTTCCCTGGACTTTAAAAATGCTAATTTGAAACATATTTAGATATGTTTTGAAAGAAGCTTGACATTGATTGGAGATGAAAATGTGAACATTCAGAAATGTGTGACTCCATAACTGCAATCTTAATTTAGCTGTTTTAGTCTTTTAACTATCCATTCTAAGGGTTTCTTAGTATCATTTAGATTTGTGGTATAGGTTTTTTTTCGGGATTTTTACCTAAATTGTTTGTTTGTTTGTTTGTTTGTTTGTTGCAATGTTTTAATAACACATTTCAGCTTGGCAGTAACTGTAATCTTTTGTGGAATTTGTATTCTGCTAAGTTTTTCCGTGACTGGAGGTTTCTAGGGAGGTGTTAGCTAATTAAAACAAAGCTGATTACATTTTCAACCACCAGTCAACTAACCAAACAGAATTAGAGAACTTTTTAAAATAGTGTTTTAAATAGAAAGAAAATAGGGAGAAAACACTTTTTTTTCCTTTGGTGCAACTCTTAGGATACCCAGATGAACAAAAGTAGACATTATAAAACAAAATAATTAACATTGAAAAATCATTCTGCTCATTCTTTTGAGACTTCGTTATGCATGGAAATCTTTCGCTTCCTCCATTGTCCAGCTAAGTACTTAGTATTTTACAAATGGATTTACAAATACGTTTAAACTATTTAAGACAAACAAAATACCATATTTATAAATCAGACTTATTCACAATGGAAAGTCTATGTGCCTTGTTTCAGAATAAGTTTTACTGAGTGTAATTGTTTAGAATGTATCAAAAATTAGTGAATCAAATTATATGAAATTAATATCAAATAAGTCAGTGATATAGCTGTGACATGCCACATTACCTGATTTTCTTGAAAAGTAATAACCTTAATATGTTTATAAAATCCATAGAGATGGGTGAGTTTTTGGTTTTATTCAGATTTCCATAATTTAGAACATTTAGCAGTGAATATATTTTTTTCCTTTCTATATTCCTTTGTTGACCCATTTTTATTAATAATCAACTTTTAGTATGTTCTTTTTCTATACTGCATTTTCTGTATACAGTATACCTTTCCCCTGTTGTAGGCATTTTGTGAAGACTTTTGAATTTCAAGACCCCCTGAAAAATTGTGAAAAGCATGAGTTTTGTTACATCTGGTTTCTGAACAATTTAGGAGATGAAATGTATTTTTTTTAAAAAAAACCCTACCTGAGAACATATTTTTCCATCCCGTAATTCATATGTTCAGAATATCATATTCATGTCAGTGGATGTTCCCAGAAGCTTTCAGGTGTAATCCTTACCTGATAAGGATTATCAACATAATCAGAGACCTTAGTAAAGCAGGATTGCTGGTTGTCTGGATGTTTTATGAATTCACACAAATATGAGGGAATGGTTTCTTTAGTCCTCTCTTTCAACAAGTCTGGAACCTACAGGCAGGAACGGCTCCCCTCAGAACATGGATATGGAAAACAGCACCAGCTGTGCTTCCTATAAAGATTATTGTACTCTTGTTTGATATAAGATCTGAATAGAACTTTCTGTATAGACCTCTCTATATGTAAGAAATGCAAATGATTCAGTCATGTTTTGTTGGCTTATTAAATAATTTGACAGGAATGGGTTTGATAGAGCCAAAATATGCTGCTTTGGGAAATTTTAACCTCTCCTTCTTCTGCCTCCCCACCTATATATACTCACACATTCATCTCAGTGCTGACACTTTGCTTCTTTCCTTAGGAATACCATTGATGATCACTTTTACTGTACCTTTGTGGCACTAAGTCCAACAGCAGCAGATGTACTAGTACTAGACTGTGAGATTAATGTTCCCAAACCAACAAAACTAGAAGGTGCCAGCCAATGAGTCTTTGTTTTCTGCTCCCTCTTCTCTTTTCTAAATTAGCAGTCAAGGGAGTCCATGCTGAAGACAAGGGATAAAAACTGAGCAAAGTGTGGTTTTTACTGATGGCTGTGAGTTGTGCTCTGTTAGAGCACAGCTAAGTGAATATGCGTTTTGCTGAAATCCTAAAGATGTGTACCAGGAAGAAAGCCCCCTAACTGCAGTTATCTGCTATATTTACTGTAAGGATGATCATGCACAAGAAACTTTTTCATGAATAACACCCAAAAAGAGTTCCAGCAGTTAAAATTCAACTGTTCCATTGTTCCCAGTATGAGGATGGGAAAGAAAGACTGGAAAATACAACTCCTGACAACAACAACAACAACATTAGTGGCTTCAAAACATGTTATGTACCATTAATAAGATTTTACTCATCCTTATCATATATAACCCATCCAGATTGCAACATTGGCAAGAGATGATTCTTTGATGCAGCCCTTTAAAATCCTGCAATGTGCTCTAACACTTCACCTCCTATTTATTATTTCTATTTTATTTATTTAACATTTATATAGTCACACATGTTGTACCCATGTTGTAAAACTCTAGGCAGCTACCAATCAAGAATTAAAACAATATCAATAAGACACATTCTGTAAATCCTGAACTGGACTTCCAAATATTGGATGTTGAGTGTGTCTTTCTTTTAGAGCTTCATTGCTTACCTAGGATTGTCTCCTGAAAAAGTTCACAATAGGCCAAGAAAAAACTACACCAAGGAAACATCTGTCTTCTTGAATGTAATAGAAGAAAGTGGACTCAGAACACATCCAAGGTGAGTATGGAGAAGTTGAAGATACAATTTATTTCAATATTATATAATCATATTACAGCCTGTAATTAATATCTCATAAGACTGTCCACCTCTACCCAATTCTACATGGTTAAATGTATGATCTTCCTTAAGAAACAAAGATGTCAAGAAAAAGAAGAAAAGTTCCCAATAGTTACATATGATACAGGCCATCTCTGAAAATGAAAACACTAGAGCTTTCCCAAATCATAAAGCCTTTTAGCCAGTGGTGAAATCTAAAATTTGTTACTACCGGTTCTGTGGGAGTGGCTTGCTGGTGGTGGGTAATGTGACTGGGTGGGCATGGCCAACTTTTTTTTTTACTTTTAAACCATTTTTTCTACAACCTCTTCTGCCAAAGAGGTTGTAAAAAAATGCTTTTAAAAACCTCTGACAATCCCAGCTGAGTTGCCTGATTGGCAGAGGCTTTTTTTTTCTTTTAAAAACATTTTTTCTACAACCTCTTTGGCTGAAGAGGTTGTAAAAAATAATGCTTTTAAAAGCCTCTGCTGATCAGACAACTCAGCAGGGATCATTAGAGGCTTTTAAAAGAAAAAAAGCCTCTGCTGATCAGGCAACTCAGCTGGGATCGTCAGAGGCTTTTAAAAGCATTTTTTCTACAACCTGTTCGGCTGAAGAGGTTGTAGAAAAAATGCTTTTAAAGGCCTCTGACAATCCCAGCTGAGCCAGGCGATCATCAAAGGCATTTTTTTTTTACTTTTAAAAGCATTTTTTCGGCCGAAGAGGTTGTAGAAAAAATGCTTTTAAAAATAATTTTAAAAATGCCTCTGATGATTGCGCAGCTCAGCTGGGCATGGGGGTGGGGCAGGGATTTTTGCTACCGGTTCTCCGAACCACCCACCTCCATCACTACTGGATTGGGTGATCCGGTCCAAATCGGGAGCATTTCACCCCTGCTTTTAACCATATAATTATAAAGGAGCAAGTTATCAACAACTGGATAAAACATTCCATATATCCTTCAATAGAATGATTGCCCAATGTGTTGAACCACAGACAATTTTCTTTACCTCCTTTAGATTTTTTTTCAACATCTATTACAATCCCAATAGTTTTACATGAGACACACCTATTTAAATCAGACAATGAAGAATCCCTTACAAATGAGTTCTATTTAGTTCTTAAAGTTTTAAGTCCCATTAATTTCAATATATATACTTCAAAAAGCAGATGAATTGAATGAAATTCATGAAAAGGATGTTTTGATTTATCTCCTTCAACAGATACAAAACTGTCAAAGACAGGTTTTGGGAGTTTACAGATTACAGAGGTAAGAAAAGTCCCTTTTCTGGATGGATTGATCTTTGTCCAATTTTGAATTATTGGAAGAAGAATCACATTCCATTTCACATTGTTCCAGAAATTCTCTCAATAATCAGGATAACCTTGAGGTAAGATAGAGTATCTTCCATGTATAAAAAGAAATATTTTCTGTGATGGAAAATCAATTAAGGTGTGGAGTCCACTGGGGTTAGACAGCCAATACATTTAAATAAATACATAAATGATGAGGATAAAAAGTTGATAGTTCATTTTAAATTGAGATTTTCAGTTATGATAGATTGTTGTTTTATGAATGCCAGTCTGATACAAAATAGAATTTTATAGAAGGCAATACAGATTGTTTGTAGTTTATTATTTTATTCTTTTCATCAGGCTGGGCAGACAGATAATGTAAGATTGATAAAAATTCAAGTCATGAAGTGCTGAGAAATCATCTTTCTCCATTAAGGTAAAGGTAAAGGTTCCCCTCACACATATGTGCTAGTCATTCCTGACTCTAGGGGGCAGTGCTCATCTCCGTTTCAAAGCCAAAGAGCCAGTGCTGTCCAAAGACATCTCCATGGTCATGTGGCCGGCATGACTAAACATCAAAGGCGCCCGGAACAGTGTTATCTTCCCAGCCAAAGGTGGTCCCTATTTTTTCTACTTGCATTTTTTACGTGCTTTCAAACTGCTAGGTTGCCAGAAGCTGGGACAAGTAATAGGAGCTCACCCCGTTACTAGGGATTCAAACCGCTGAACTGCCGACCTTTCGATCGACAAGCTCAGTGTCTTACACTGAGCCAGAGCATTCCTATCTTTCTCCATTAGCTCTCATCTAATAGAAGCAATACCATCAACCATTCAGAGGAAATCCTGGGGACCAATACTACTTCAATACTTCTTTCTAAAAGGTCTGAATTATTTGTTTCAACTTGCCTTGGGTACTTTATACTGTAGCTTAGAATGAGTTGTCTGGGTTTTCTTGGTTCCTCCTCACTCAAATCACTTTTCTTTTCTGTCACAACATGTAAGTGATAAATCTGGACTGAATAATCATTAGTCAATGTTGTAAGCCACTCTGGGATCTTTTCTGACTGAAAATTAGTATTAAGAAAGGAATTAAACATATTAATGTACCCACATACCCTTCTGCTTTTATCTTGGATGGGAAAATAAAAAGGAAGTTAGGAAAGGTCAATTACTGAGAAGTCCAGGAATGAAATCTTATCTCCAGACATTAGTCTTTAACAATAGGTGAATGGATTATTGATCTGCTCGGATGTAATTTGTGATTAGGTGGAGTGTTGGCTGAAGGAAATAAAAGGTCAGGCACAGCCTAGTTAGAGGATATGAAGTAATATCCATCACACAACTGAAAAGAAAGCTTAGACTAAGTCTGAGACCAGAAAACAGGAAGAAAGTTTCATACTGGAAAAGTGGACAGGCCAAAAGGCACAAAATGGTAGCAAATGGTTCCTAAAAGTAGAAGCTACTTGAAGGAAATAAGGTCATATAGATTTGATCTCTGCAATAAGCCACTATTACTATTTTTCTCTACAGGGAAAAGTGCTAACATCATAGCCACTTATGATGTATACTGAACAAATGACATTACATTGCTTTTGATTCTGGGCTTTGCATATCAAGACTACAGAATGCTTTTTCCCATTCATATTCATACAGAAATTAATATTCCAGGTGGTAACTAAATTAGTCTCTTGCAGGAGAAGCAACGTTATAATCTAACAACTTGGTTATGATAGAATAAAGTTTAAACTAAGCTATAGGGTACTGTAAATGCAGTACGTTGTATCACCCTGGGTGTAACTCCACGTGAAAGAGAGCTTGGGAGAAAGAAGTGTAGTTGTTCTTACTGCAATCACAATGGAGAAAAACTAGCTTTAAAAACATTGTAGTTGTGATTGTCTTCTGGGATTCAGCTTCCAGTTTTGGTGCCTGAAGAATGGGTTTAAGTACTAACACAAAAGGTGAACAAAAGCCTGGATAGCTCAACAGGCTAAAAGCAGACTAAAGCCTGTTATTAACATCCAGCTGTCTGCAATTACACCAGTTCGAATCTCTCCAGGCTCAAGGTTGACTCAGCCTTCCATCCTTTCTAAGGTAGGTAAATTGAGGACCCAGTTTGTGGGGGCAATAAGCTGACTTTGTATAAAAAATATACAAAAGTATGAAGGCTATTGCTTAATGCATTGTAAGCCACCCTGAATCTTCGGAGAAGGGCGGCATGTAAATCTAATTAAAAAAAAATGGAGAGCTTGTCAAAAAATCTTAAGAAAAGAAATATGTGCCAGTTCTACAGTACAAGCTTCTTACAATAGTAACCTCACAAACCTCAACCTGCTTAAATAGTTTGTCTACAATTAAGGTATATATTTCTCTCTCTTTTTCTCTCCCTTCTCTCCTCTCTTTCTTTCTCTCAGGAGAGAAAAATCCTCTCTAAGTTTCTCTGTCAAGTTCTGCTTGATTCTTCAGTTATGGGAATTTCAGAACATCACACAAAAAAGCATGTGTATGGATTAGGTTGGTGCAAAAGTGGAGGCAACACATATTAGTGTGCATCCTCAGATTACCAACATCATTGCAAAACCCAGAAGGGTGCATACATATTGGTGTACAGAGAGTAACTTTCCTAAAAACCTCAGAGATATATTAGCATAAAAATCATTTTTTAATACAAATAAAATTGCAGAATGGAGCAAGCCATATGATATTATATTCTAGCAAGCGCATTTATATATCTTTCCTACTCATTATGGTAAGCCTAGAATTTAATTATCTCTCTTTATCTATCTACATACATGCACGCATACCCATTACACATATATAAATATAAATTGATGTGATTGTTTGCCATAAAGTCAGTGTCAGTTTTTAGAGATCAACTACCATGCTTCCCCGAAAATTAGACCCTGTCTTATATTTTTTTTGAACCCTGAAATAAGCACTTGGCTTTATTGCAATGTGGTCAAAAGCCTGATTGGGCTTATTATCAGGGGATGTCTTATTTTGGGGAAAACAGGATAGATAGATTTCTTCCTTGACAATCTGTTCCTAATTGGCCTTTCTGGTCTTCTAATGGGGCACCCAACACTACTGTAGTGAATGATGAACCAGTGAATCAATGGATTATCTCCCTTTCCTGAAAACCCTTTTTTCTTTAAAGTCACTGACTAAAATATTATTTTAGACAAAGGGAACTTTTCCACCTGAGTTATTTAATGTGCATTGGCAAGACAAAAATTGTTAATGGTTATATCCGATTGCATGCCTGTAACTCCAATTAACATTAATTAGAATTAAATAGACATATCTAAAGAAAACAAAGCTGCAGAGTCATGATAAAAAAGTTTAATTGTAGTGATCATATTTGAGTTAAGTCAAATTAGGGTTTCTTTTGTTTAAGAAAGGGAACAATAATACTGGTTGCTTTAAGAAAATGAGGAAGAGGTTAATTAAATTATATAGAATTATCTGTTCCACATTTTAGCACAGTACGGTTAAATGTTAAAATTGTTCACGAATTGCTAGAACATCTATTGTTCATTTTAAGAAGAAACATTTAAATGATTTTTAAATTAGATGTGTCAGGAATAACATTTTCATTTAGATTCTGGTAATATGGAAGAGATGTACAATTTAGATAAAATCTCTTAAGGACATTGCACAAAGACTTTACACATTAAACTCACAGGCACACTAAAACCATGTCATTTAGGATCAGAATGTTTCTCTAGACTAGTCTTGTTGATTCATAGAGTGATTCTTCAGCATTCTACCTCTTTTCCATCACTTGAGAGAAAATCTGTTGATTTGGATTAGAATAGGCAGCCTACCATAGTTAGTAGAATGAAAGAAAAACAATGAAAATTTAGCAGTATCTTTCCTATATTAAAAGCCAGCGGACATTTATCCAACTAAGTATGGACAATGTACAGCAAGATAAGTTACACTGACAGGCAAGTTACCTATGGCAACTTTATAGCATAACAGTTAACAAGATTGTGCATGCTTCAAAAATTATTTGAAAGAGGTGATCCACAATGCATGGGAGTGCAAGGGCAACATCTCTTTATAGCAGTTAGATATTTTTCAAAATTTCACATAAGCCTGAAAAAAGATTGGGCTGTCTTAATGAGTCTTATTAAGTCAACTCATAAATACAATGGCAGTTTTTTCCAAATACCAGACTTAAAAATACCAGACTACATTAAAGAGACATTATAGTAATGTTTATGTGTGTTCTGAATCACTTTTTTGTCATACAAAATGGCTCAAGAGACACCTGCTCAATATTCAATAATGGAACTAAGAGGTTGGGTATGGCTAGTCATTAATTCATATATCAGTTGTTAAGGGAACAACTTAACAACCTATATCAGTTGTTAAGGGAATAAAATTAAACAGTATGCCCCATATCAGAGGTGATATTCAGCAGGTTTTGACCAGTTCTGAAGAACTGGTAGTGGAAATTTTGAGTAGTTTGGAAAACTAGCAAATGCCACCTCTGACTGGCCCCGCCCCCATCTTTTTACTGCCTCCCAAGTCCCAGCTGATCTGCTGGGTCTTCTTTTGTTGCCCTGCACAGGAGAAAAGAGCTGGAAAGCAGATTAGTGGGGTAGCGAGAGAATGGGGATTTTGCAGTAACCTTCCCCCATGAGTGAGGTGGGAATGGAGATTTTACAGTATCCTTCCCCTGGAGTGGGGTGGGAATGGAGATTTTACAATATCCTTCCCCTGCCACACCCACCAAGCCATACCCACCAAGCCACGCCCACAGAGCTGGTAATAAAAAAAATTGAATCCCACCACTGTCCCATATATATTGTCTTGAATTCCTAATGCAAAAGAGGATAGAGAAATGAATGAGAGAATGGATGAATAGATGGATGGATGGATGGATGGATGGATGATTGGATAAGTTGCCAGATCTATGAGAAGGGTGGCTTCTTTTTGCCAGTGTCCTTGACCTCCCTAGCATTTTCTGTCTCTGTGCAAAATATTTTATTCTATAATCTCTAAAGTAATCTACAGTATTTAAGAAAAGTGAAATACTCAATATCTTGTGTATTGAAATAAAACTCCTGCTCACTTTGTTTCTTTACGTGGAATGGAGGGGTTAGACCAAGTAAGGACATCATTTCCACCAAAAGGCAAAACTTATTTTTTATTGAGATTGACTATAATAACAAAATCTTACAAGTCTGATTAACTGTATATAGATAGTATCTCTTCCTTCTTCTTAGACTTCAATGATTTAGGGAGAGGTCTGCCAGAACCACTCTAATCTGATTGTTGTGGAGTTAAGATATATTTTAGCCTTTGCTTATTGGCAATGGAGTTTCCTATCTCCATCAAAATTAACTTCCTTACTTTCTACAGGTGATGTCTACTGGTTGCTATGCCTCAAAGAGCAACTATTTTTCAATCAGACTTTTTCCATCATGGTACCGGGGACAGTAATTTACTTTTCATCACAACTCTTAAAATTAACAGGTAAAGACAAGCGGATGGAACTCATATCAATTGGGTTTATGTAGAGAGTATTTTCTAGACTCTCATATGAAGTTCAACTACCTAAAGTGGGAGAAGAGAAGCTAACATTATTAGCTTGTTAGTAAAATGTGTAGAATTATTGTAAACCTTGTCAGATAATTCCCCATTCATTTATATTTCATTGCTCCTACATAGAAAGGAAACAATAAGCCTAGAAGAAAAAAAGAACAATGTTAAGCCTCAAAAACTGAACCTTCTTGAATTCAATGGTAATAAACCAGTTGATTCAGAGGAGCTCTGTTACTGGTAAGCATATCATGATGCTGTAATCCCAGGCATTAAAAACTTGTTTCTTTGAGTAATATTTCCAAAACTGTAAGATAACAATAATTTCAGATCAGTTAAAATGGTTTTTTATTTTTAAAAAATGAAATGCTAAAAAAGAGAATAATTTTGATATTCATAAAAGATGAATATATGTTCTAATTTAGTTGTGAAACCAGAGCCCAGAATCAACTTATAAAACAGTCCAATGAGCATGAGATAATACAAAAACATCTGGAGTAGTAGATACATAATTGCCAATTTAATGTATTCATATTTCTCCCCTGCCCTTTTATAAGTGAATTGCAGCATTTTTCATAGTAATTAAACTTGAGGATATACATATATATATGGAGGGAGGGGGAGAGAAGGAGAGAGAGAGAGAGAGAGAGAGAGAGAGAGAGAGAGAGAGAGAGAGATGGGGATATAAATCTTTCTTTTCCGATTTTGCAATGGGTGGAGGGTAAAGAGAGATACAGAGAGAGATTATTTCAAAAATATGTATCTAAAAAAGCAAAGCAAAGCAAAGCAAAACAATATTCTGTAATGCATATGCCTGTGTAAACTTTTAAAAAGCAAACTCCCCCGAAGGAAGGGAAAATTAGAAACAAATTGTACTCCTTCTCTATTCATATTATAGAGATAAATAACTCAAGACTCTGAATTTCTAAATTACAAACAAATAAATAATTGGGTGCCATTTTTCCTAAATGCTCAGAAAGTACTCTCTAGTATTTTGAGCCAAGCAGATGAGTGAAATAATACATGTAGTTCTCCATTTACAACAGTTCATTTAGTGACCATTCAAAGTTACAACAGCACTGACAAAACTGACTTATGACCAGTTTTCATAAGTATGACCTTGGTAGCATCCCCAGGAACATGTGATCAAAATTCAGATGCTTGGCCAACTGGTTCATATTTAGGATCATTGCTATATCTCAAGGTCACCTGATGACCTTTTGCAACCTTTCGACAAGCAAAGTCAATGCAGAATCCAGATTCATTTCACAACCAAGTTACAATGCAGTGATTCACTTAACAACTATGGCAAGATGTAAAATGGGGCAAAACTCATTTAACAAACGTCTCAACAACCAAAATTTTGGGCTCAATTGTGGTCAAGGACTATCTGTACTTTAAGAGCAGCAAAAGGCTGATGATACTTCTTTATGAAGATTTCAAAGAACTTCACTTCAAGAAAATCACCACAGAAAAGAGAATTGTTTGTTGAAACGAAAAGCCAGCCTTCTTTCTGGACCCTGTATTTCATGTAATCTTTATTAATCTGAAAAGATTCCAAAGTGTTCTCTACCTTTGTCTATAGAAGGCATAGTTTTTGGTGAGATATCATTGTCTCTATTTTTGACATCTGATTGTCATGCATTGACATCTGATTGTCATGCGGGAACATCTGATTTGAAAACTGTTGTCCCAAATAAGCCACACAGAGTCCATAGGGTTTTCCTTCTGCTTGCTCTTGATCCTTGCCTATTTATGGGGCCCTATTCTAAAATCACCTGTAAAATGTTTAAAACACAGTAAAATTTTAATTTGTCAGTCTTCGGTGAAAGAAAGTCATATGAAAACCATGTTGTATATGTATCATTTTACATCATTCATGTCCATTTTGTTATTTGTATAATAGCTACACCATTTGCATCTAATGTCACGGTGGATGGATCCTCACTGATATAACAAGCAAATGGGAATCACATATATCTCCTCCTCCCACTGGTTCATTTAATTAAAAATTGTCCATATACCTTAACAGTGAAATAAATAATAATCTAACATTTATAAACTGGTGAAGGCTCATCTCCATAAATTTTCTGAACATTGAGAGAAAAGAAGTCAGATACAACTGTTCATGGTTGCATAATAACATTTTGGGCACTTGGCAACTGGCTGGCATTTATGGCTGCATATTGAAGTTTCCTTGATTACATGATCACAATTTTTAGATTTATTTCCAATTTCTAGCAAAAAACACCCATTAGGGAAAACAGACTCATTTAATGACTGCAGTATTTGCTTCACAACTGTGGCATTTGCTTAACTACTATGGGTATCACTCAATCCCTGCTGTAGATAGGTTGCAAAATTGAGCATGGTCATGTGGTGACCACCATGATTTTCAACTGTAATTTTGGGCTCAATTATGGTTGTAAATGGAGAACTACCTGTGGTCAAGAAAGAAAAGTATATTTTTGTTGCCATAGTCTGCCTATTTGTGAGTGCCTTATTGAAAAGTAGAATACTTGCTGAAACTCTTTTCTTGTAACCTTAATTTTTTCACATAACTACTCAATAAACTGAGCTCTTACATTATTGTTCCTAGGATGAAATGTTAACAATTGGAAACAAGTGCTGATGTTTCATTTGACTCCTTACCCTTGAACTGAGTAGCAACCTAACAATCATGTTTTGTACCAATCATATATTTCAGGAATCAGCAACAATCACAACTACAGCTATTACTGCAATTTAAGGTAGCAACATGTAGAATGTATTGCAATATTTAAGGTGGAATGTGATAAATTCCTCAAATCCAACCAGCTCTGGAAGAGCTATACCTAGATCAGTAGGGGTAATTATGTACTTAATCTTTTCATCAAAGTTGATGCCTGCAAATCTAGTGACAGATGTGGCTCAAGGAGTATTTCCAAGTGCCAAACCTATATTTTCAGTTGAATTATTAAATTGCCAAGTTAAATTGCTAGTTGCAAATTGCAAAATCAAAAGACTATGATTTGCAGCCAAGTCATGATTTAAGGAGCCTTACGGGAGCTTAGATTTTAAGTAACATATTTTGAAGATGACCCATGGAATGGTGCTCCCAAGATCCAAACCCACCAATGGTACTGAAAGCCATGAGGATGTCCAGGTGAAATAACAAGAGCATCACCCTATGCACTTTCCAAATATCAGTTGTTTTCCAATAGCACCAAAACTTTCAGGAAAATAGCCTTGCTGAATGCCTCATTTGAATGAAGATAAAAATAATAATTTACTCCAAATGTGTTTGAAGCTGCAAAGCCACACCTTCTTGATTACTTTTTCCTCAAATGGAACATTTCAGATTGGAATATAATTGTACAGATCCCTCAGGTCAAGAGAAGTAAAGGTCTTATTGCACAATCTTGCTTATTAATAGAATCATTAATATGTGATGTATTTATAGCATAGGAGAGGACATTTTAGGTGGTCACACTTGGCTGAAGCATGTCACAGATACCACACTATGGTCTTGTTAACACTAAGCAAAGGCCATTGTATTTTCCTCAGCCATTTCAGTCCTTCAGCTTTTAATAATCCTTTTAGTTTTAAAACTGTTTTTTTTTAATTTTTACATTTCTTTTACTGTTTTTTAAAATATTATGTTATAACTTATGACTCTAAATTTTATTTTAGAGTTGATAGTTGATAGCTATTGGGAAGGGCATATATTAGAAATAAGGTTTGCATATATATGTTGGTTTTTTTACTTGTTAACAGATTGAATTGATATATCATTTGGCACCAGGGGGTGATAAAATGTGCCAATTTCTCTATTGGGAAGCTCCCATCACCTTAAATATGAAAGTCAATCATTTTTGGATGTCTATTAGTGTGTTTGAGGAAAGGGGGAGCTAAACAGAAGCCAGTGGATCTTAGATGTTTCCCATGATTAATTTGAAGTGCTAGTCACTTGATCATGATTTTTTTTTTTGATCCCCATTGTTACTTTAGCTGCCTATATTCTAATTTACTTACCCTTGAATTGTATTTGTAAATTGCTACTTTTATACCGGTATAGCCAAGGGTAACTTAATTTAGTCAGCCTCTCCTTCTTTTTCTCATCTCTTTCTCATCTTTTGGGTTGGTTATGAGATGATGTGAGCACAGAAGACAAAAAGAAAAGCTTCCAGAGTTTGTCTTTATCATGGTTAAATGCAGGAGAGAAGCAACCTAAAACTAAGGAGAAATTTCCTAATGGTGAGAGCAATCAACCAATGGAGTAGCTTGCCTTCAGAAGTTTTGGGTGCTCCATCACTGGAGGCTTTCAAAAAGATACCGGATAACCATTTGTCTGAAATGATTTAGGGTCTCCTGCTCTAGTGGTCCTTTCACTAGAAGACTTCCAAAATCCCTTCTAACTCTATTATGCTATGTTCTATTCTATGTTCTAAGAAGGGAAAACATTTTATCTTGAGCTATAGCTCCCAGTTAATTGGTCACATGTCAGGCTGAGAATGATGGGACCTTGTCAACATTGACTCAAGCTCTTAAAGACTTATATATTCTGGTATGTGTTTTACACACATACACAAACACACACTTTCACAGTATACCACAAAATATGTTCCCATGGTTATTTTAATCACATTTAATTCAATTCACCCAACGGCATGTTAATGCACATATATGTATATACAGAGACATCTCTCTCTCTCTCTCTCTCTCTCTCTCTCTCTCTCTCTCTCTCTCTCTCTCTCTCTCTCTGTGTGTGTGTGTGTGTGTGTGTATACACAAATATATCCAAGACTGAGATTTCTAAAGTTTGAGAAGACAAGGGAGAAAATTAGAAGTGAAGTAAGGGAAGGTAGAATTTAGTCAAAATGATGGTGCTTCAGCTGTAAACAAAACACCTAAAGGGTGCAGGGAATGAAACCTTTTATGTGTTATGTATAAATCTCATCCCAAGGCCATTCTTTTCTGAATGGTCATTCTTCTCTGAATGGCCAATCTTTTCTTAATTATATGCAGTGTTCCAGGAGGCAGAGAATGCTGTGCTTCATTGCACAAAGCAAAATGGAACTGTTATGAGTTCTCTGACAAGAAACTTGGCAAGAAAATAACTGAATTCTAACATCCCTAAAGCATTAATGATATGGATACTTTTTATTCAAGATATGCCACCTTAGAATTAAGAACTAGATGCATAAGATTATCTACCAATTTAGCAAAGTTTTAAAGAAATTAGAGAAATCACTACTTTTAAGGAAACCTTATACAATATGAGAATTAAAATAAGAAAATCTTTCAGAAATAATTAAGCCTTTGGCAGCTGCGTAATAAGCAAATCAAATTTCATTACCAATTCCTGGTTAATTCACAATTGGATCACAATCTGCTGGAATACATAGTATTTAATTAAACAGAACAATTAGACAAATGGTGTTTTAATTTCAAGAATTATGAAATGATAATTTGTGTAAATTTCTCAGAACATTAAAAAATATGAGCATCCTCAACTATTCAATATTCAGAGAATGGGTGGTGTTTCCTGGCAATTTAAACTATGTTTTAAAGCACATTAATAAAATTACATGCTATTCTAAGGAAGACTGTGATATCAAAAACTTGTCCTAACAGTTTACCATTTATTCATTTTTTAAAAATAGGAATCTGCTTTTCTTAACGATGCTTTGGGGACTGTTTGCCAAAGCAGTCCCCAAAAGCAGTTTGACTTTGAAATTTGCCAAGCATTAGATGGTAAGCATCACAAATTCATCCTAAAGCAGTGGTGCCCCTATTAACGGGAATGGTCTTGGCTGCAGGAAACAGGGAGACATGGAGAAGAATCTTCAGAAGCTGTTCCTATATGCAGAAGGATTTATAATAGGATCTGACCAGTTCTGGAGAACTGGTAGTGGAAATTTTGAGTAATTCGGAGAACTGGTAAATACCACCTTTGACTGGCCCTGCCCCATCTATTCTCTGCCTCCCAAGTCCCAGCTGATCAGGAGGGAATGGAGATTTTAGAGTACTCTTCCCCTGGAGTAGGGTGGGAATGGAGATTTTACAGTATCCTTCCCCTGCCATACCCACCAAGCCACGCCCACCAAGCCACACCCACAGAACCAGTAGTAAAAAAATTTGAAACCCACCACTGATCTTGAAATAGAGTCATCTGAAATGTCCTGGATTAAGAGCCAAAGCTGTAGGAGACTACAGATAGGTCTCAGTTTATGGCCTCAACTGAGGCCAAAATTTCTGTTTATAAGCAAGATAAACAAGTAATAAGTGAATTTTGCCCCATTTTACAACCTTTCTTGTCACATAGCTTCATCATTCACCCCTGCAGTCTCACCCTCACCATTTCCCCTTAACTTTCTCATGTCATTGGCCTCCTCCTCCTCCTCTATTCACTGTACCCCTCTGCATATACGTGCAATCACTCTTCTTCACTCCCTGAAGATTCCCATGTTGGCTAAAGTTGTGAATGGAAATGGATGCCACCAAAGTTATTTGCTGATTTTTTTCTTTAAAAACAAAGCAAAAACATTACAGGTCAGACATTTGCCTTACTATGATAGTCAGTAAAACAGAATGGATCCCATTTTTTGGAATGTTCTTATGTACAGTGGGAAGTAAAAATAATTATGACTCTGAATTTTCCTAACTTTGAAAGTAGAAAGCTTAAAAGTCAGTTCATGAATAAAGGCTATGTGGAATCAGTTTTTGCCATGTGAAGAGTCCTGTAAGCTCTGAGCATCAGCAAAGCGTATTAGGCGTACAGATTTCTCTCAGGGCAAAGATTTATGAGATATTTCCTGTCTTTCTCTAAGGATGACAAATTTTAAACAAAGGATATAAACTATGTTTATCTAAGAGCTTGATGGTATTTTTTTATCAACCCAAATGAAAGATTTTATCCTTTGTTTTTATCACAGCGATCAGGGAAAATGCTTAAGTGTACAGCATATGAAACTAAACTGGGTTATCAGTTTAGTTATCAGGGAACATAACAGATTTCCTGCAAGTAACAATGATAGAAAATGTTGTTGTTGAAGCTGGTACCCAGTGAGCATGGTGAAATTGCAGCACAGAGCAAACTGAATAATGAGATTATTTGATGATTGTTATCAAAAAAAAAAAAAACCTGTTGGACACTTAGATGTTTATATGTAATATGGCTAGAAAACCTCACTCATTTTGAGAAGTGCACTCTTCATCAGGTTATGCAACCAATTTTAATGAAATATACAATACCTGAGGCTCCCCAAAGACCTTCTGCATGTTGTATCTAGTATTTAAAAATGTCTTTATATGTGTGATATGTCAACAATGCACTAATTGGTCTGAAGAATCATAAATCCTACATTTGATAGACAATAAGAGCTAGAAAGTTAATGGAGATATTGTCCTAATCCCAAAGGTGTTTTTTCAAAAGGCAACTGGACTTTCTCGTGTTTCTTTGAAGATGTTTTCCTTCTCATTCAAGAGGCTTCTTCAGTGCTCAAGAAGCTTCTTGGATGAGAAGCAAAACGTCTTCAAAGAAAAACTAGAAAGTCCAGTTGCCTCTTGAAAAAGCACCTTTGGACAACCATGACCTGGATGACTGAGAATCTCCACAGATATTGGCCTAATGTTACTGAGGGATTCATCAATGGGGAACTTTACCTATCCTGAAAAACATTCACAACTGTAATTTTTCTATCATCAACAGTCATTAGAATTGAGGCAGATTCTGGCAGGGGACAGAATCAGCTTTATTTCCATTAAATTATTAAAGTTTTGGGTGAGTGGGACTTCTGGGTCCCTCAAAACATCACCTGTGCATACCAATAATTATAGGAGCTGTGGTGGCACAGTGGTTAGAAAGCAGTGTTGCAGGCTAATTCAGCTCACTGTCAGGAGTTCTCAAGGCTGACTCAGTCTTTCATCCTTCTGAGATCAGTAAAATGAGGATTCAGATTGTTGGGGGTAATATGCTGACTCTGTAAACCGCTTAGAGAGGGCTGTAGAGAACTTTGAAGCAGTATATAAGTGCTATTGCTATTCCTACTGCTATTAGTATGAAAAAAGGAGAAAGAGACACTTATATTAAAAACATGGTTATCACAAGTGATACGACTCATAGATAGAAATAAGAAAATGTTTACTTTTTTCTGAGGTGGACAGGGTGAGTAGGACCCTTATCCAAGACCTTATGTAGGGGATCCCAAGATCCAAAAAAATAGACACTGAAATAGTGTGCTGTTGTTCCAATATTCATTACACAGATTTGAACTGATAAGATTCCGAGATAACTTAGAGAAGATACTTATTTTAAAAAATATTCGTTAAAAACAACAACAACTGTTAGAGGCTCAGAAAAGCTGGCATTTCACAGAAGAAGAACAGGTGTGTTTTCACAGACGTCATCTTATGTATCTGAGTTGTTGACAGTATTGTTCCTCTTCAGGTCATAGAAAAAGGTTGCCTGTTACTGCCTCCGGTGATCATCTTTTGGGACATGAAAAGCTGGGGCATGTAATTTTGATAGTTCACATCAGATATAAACCATGTAAGGTTGGTCAAGCATCTAAGGGCTTTTTAATATTGCAGTAGCCCCTTTTTCAGCATTTCTTGATTTAACTGATAAGGATAATATAGAATAGATCTTGATTTTAATATATTCCTTTGAACTATCAGGGAGTCATAAAAGGAAGGCAAATACTTTTTATTAGTCTGTCATTTTGAAGACTGAAATAACAAGTAGAAAGCACTTCTCTTATCTGTACTGTTTTTTCTCATTCTCTGGAAACATTGTACTAATCGCTTTTGTCTTGCTCAGTGTATATGAACACAACAGTTTTCCTTTGTTCAGGCAAGCAACTCCCTAATGTTTACTTGGTTTGGAAACATTAGACTGAATAAAACCTATTCACTCTGTTCAGAAGCCTTTGCCAAACCAGTAAAGGTAGGTAAGCAATCAACGTGTTCTGAAAATCAATTATGCCTTTCCTGGACTATTGTTGAATATTCCATATCCATTGAGAAGTGTTCAGTGTAAACTTTTAAGGGGAATAGTGACTAAATCACTATTTAGTCTTTTGCCCATCCTAAAAGAAAGAATTGAAAAACAAAAACAAAAAATCCTCCAAGGGATTGAGACAGCAGGTGGCAAAAGGCCTAAGCATCTTTACATGTTACGTTGATTTTGATGTTTAGTATGATGTTAACATCTGCTTGCGTAATTTACTGATGTTTATTCACTTAGTTTATTATGATTTTTAATTGCTGTGTGCAAGCCGCCTTCATCATCTCTCCACGAGAAGGTAGAATATGCAGTATATTGCAACTCAATCATTCAGATGGGAGGGTTCCTGCAGATCTGCTTTTCCATGGGAAATATCACTGGGAAACTCTTTTCCAAATTGGAACAATGCAGGTAGACCTAAAATTCAGAAGCAATTGGCTCACAATGTCATTTCCCTAGTATGGAGGTATTTGTCTCTCCATGGAGAATAACAGTGTTGGGAATATGTTTTCTTGATGGAATCATAGGTCATTACATTCTTCATACTTTACATTGAAAAGGTTATCACTTGGGGGAAAAAACCCCATAGTTACCAGAAGGTTGGTTGTAGTTTAATTTGGGTGGGCTCTCCTTCCATCAGATCTTTTCGACCTAACTGTACAAAAATGTTTGCACAACATCTATCTAAATGATCAGGCTATTCAACCTATCATTAGGCAGAGATAGTATTCATAAAAGCAATTTCAAATTTAGGTATCATTAGTTGCTTAGAATCTTGGGACATCAATCTACAAATATTGAATTATATTTTCCCACAAACATAGAATTAAACCAGCAGTAAACTATAACTGGTGGAGATTTATATGGGGATAAGTCTCTCTTTTTCACTGCACTGATTATTAAAGACAAGATGGAAGCACTTTGGAGAAAGTGATGGAGACAGCACTTAATTTGATAGATACAGAATGAAGAGAGTCTTGATTCCCCTTCCCCCCAAAAAATGCTACTGTGGAACAAACGCAGCATACTCTCCCATTGCAGTTGGCAGACTACAGTATGTATCCTGATGATGCCCAACAGAGATAATGCTTATCTTCTGAGCTTCCTGGACTTCTACCCTGCTCGGTGAGTTTATTGGTTAATCTGGCATCAATTGTAATATAACAAAGTATATAAGAGCTACAATGAATTTTATACCTCATACTCAGTGGTGGGTTGCTACCGGTTCATCCCAGTTCAGGCGAACTGGTAGCAGCAGCAGTGGGAGGCTCTGCCCACCTGCCCACCTGCCCAGACGTCATCAAAAACATCTGCACATGCACAGAACCTTCTGCGCATGAGCAGAAGCGCCGCACACTCCTGTAGCACCAGGATTTTAAACCCACTACTTCCCATACTACAAAACTCTGCATTTTAGATTGCATTGTTGGATGTTTAACATTGCAATCTACAATCATCTGAATACTTTGTGACATTGATATGCCACTTTTCCTCCAGCAGTTCAAAGCAGAATATATAGTATTTCCTCCCCTCAGCTGACAGTCTGGTTCTTCTTAACAATTCTATGAAAATCCCCTGAACAGGACTTTGAATTTTGATTCAGCAATAGGACTCAGATTCTGGTGAGGGGAGGCAATCAGTATGTGTGGTCAATCAGTGACAATACAGTACATACAGTCTTTCTCTGATTTTTGGAATGGGTTCTTCTGTGAGTTGCAATGACCTTCATCAAGATATATGGTACCGTTTCCCCCCACTATGTAAGACAATATTACATTGGGCAAGGACCAAATTATGAACAGATCCTCATGGAAAAAAATGCATCTACAGGTAGTCCTCAAATTACGACCACAATTGAGCCTAGAATTTATGTTACTAAGTGAGACATTTGTTAAGTGAGTTATGCCCCATTTTACGACTTTTCTTGCTACATTTGTTAAGTGGATCACCACAGTTATTAAATTAGTAACACGGTTATTAAGTGACTCTGGATTCTTCATTGACTTTGTTTGCCTGAAGATGATGCCATAATCCCAGGACACCTCAACTGTCCTAAATATCAACCAGTTGTCAAGCATCTGAATGTAAATCACCTGACCGTGGGGATGCTGGAACAATCGTAAGTGTGAAAAATGGTCATAAGTCACTTTTTTCAGTGCCATTGTAATTTTGAACGGTCACTAAACCAACTGTTGTAAATCGAGGACTACCTGCATATGTTCATTATGAGTTGAAGTAACTGATGGTAATTGTCTTATTGTGGGTTGCTTCACTGAATTTAATTACTAGTTTGTATTGGTGTAATGATAATTGGTATTATTTGTTAGGCTATATATATTTCTATCTACCGTATATGGAGTTCATAAAACTTCATAAAAGCTTGACTGTTCAAAAGGCCTTTTTATTTGATCATAGCCAGAATCTTGTTAATTCCACATTAAAGTTTCCCTAGCATCATTTTATTAGTCACTGGATTGAGGAATTTTGGAGATTAATCTGTTTCTGGATGTTGAGGTAGACAAGAAAGAGATTCCTATATTTTATTTGGCAAAGTTTTGTTCATTTGGGGAGTTGTAAAAGTGAAGATACAGTCAATCAATCAATCAATCAATAATATTTATTTAGTCAATTTCCAGCAAATTTTAAAAGAACAAAACAAGCAAACAAAAAAAAGCTTGATTGAAACATGAAGATTAAACATGTTCTCTAGCTGAGTTAGCTTGTCATTCATCCCATCTCTTCTTTCTTCCTCTCTCTCTCTCTCTCTCTCTCTCTCTCTCTCTCTCTCTCTCTCTCTGTGTGTGTGTGTATGTGTGTTTCTATGATTTCTTTGGACTAAATCCCATTCATTCTTATTTACTCTTCTACAAATAACATGGTCATATAGATAAATGGAGCACCTTCTTCACCATAAATCTTATGAAAGTTATTTTATTCAATTAAAAATATCTCAGTGCCTTATTTATCCTTAGCTCAAACATTTCTTCTGTGCAAAGCTAGTTTTCCACACACTGTCAAAACAACAGAATCATCAGCAACAACAACATCCCAAATTGTGTATGACATGTTGTTTAAGGAGCATCACTTCATGTGCTTTTACGTGTAGTATATATATTTATATTTCAGTGGACCATTCAGAAACTGATCAGTAAGTGTCTCCCCCCCTGCCCCCCCAAAAAGTGGGTGAATTTCTTTTGAATCAAATGGGTAAAGTATTGACAGGGTGAAAACAAGCATGTCAGTTCCAATAATATATAAAAGAATCATATGTGTGTGAAGTTTTCTCAACTTGCATTCAGTTGTGTGTGGGCTGTAAATGTGTGCTAGGCAGCAATTTCTAGGCAGTGTGATTGGGACGAACGTAGCAAAATAAGAGATAGAGAAGAGAAAAGCTCTTCCTTATTTCCCAGAGGAATTGGAAATTGACAAGGGGCTTCTCCTCTTTCTGGCTTAGACTTTTAAGTTGGGGAGGGGGAAGAGAACTTTGGCTGGTGCTGAGAAGGACAAGCTTTTATAGCTTCCTTTGAACCTTATCTTAAAAATGACTTTTTATGATTGCTTGTGGGCTTGGGAAGAATTGACAACTTTGCTATCCTGGAATGATGGCTGGCATTGATACACAGTTGTATTATACTTTCTGTGAAGCAGCAAAGACAAGCATTTTTAAAAATTACGTTCCAACTTTGATTTCTCTCATTTGTTATCATTGGTAGCTACTGACATTTAGTTTGCTCTATGTTAATAGAAATTTCAGCTTGATGAAGAGATGAAATTTTATGTTAATGAACTGACTGCATAGGAAAGATGACAAATAACATTATTTTGTTGAAAGTCCAGAAGGAACCAGAAAACAATAGTTGAATACATTCTTAGATACAGGCGGTCCGTGTTCAGAAAATTCAGATGGCATTATAAGATATTGTGTCACTTCCTTTTCATTCCTATCCTTTAAAAAATGGTTATGATCAAACTTGTATAAGAATTTCAATTGTGGTATAGCAATTTCAAACATCAAATAATGCCAAATTGTGGAAGTCTCTGTTTCAGCTACTGTTAATGACAAGAAAAATGTGCATGATGACCTTAAGGAGAAAAAACTTTGGATGTGGGACACATAAACCAATGTTGTATTGTCCTTATCTAAGTGTCAAGAAAGTATAGATTGGTCTTGTCTCCATGTTAATAATTCCCAATAAAGTACATATTTCATTCCTCACATCAGTGAAAGGATTAGGGATGCTCCCCTGGACATTTAAGTTTCTATACGTGCTCCTAACATTACATTTGGGAGAACACTTTCACTGACATGAGGAGAGAAATATTACTTTATTGGAAAGACAGCATGATTAACATGGAAACGTGAGCAACCTATATTTTTTTGACACATCACAGCCAACTTGCCATGGCTAATCCATGGCCAATTCACAACAGACCAACTCGCCATAGCCAACTCACCACAGGACAATTCATCACAGGACAATTTGCCACAGGACAAGAGTTACATTAATATTGAAGGAATAGTGGAAAAGATGTCAAAGGGATAATATAAAATGTGAATGACAAAAATTAAAATAACTTTTTAGCCATTTAAATAATTAAATTTAATTCTTGAATTGTCCCGCAGCAAGTTGTCCTGTGGCAAGTTGGCCATGATGAGTTGGCTGTGATGAATTGTCCAAATCCGTCCCTGCCTCCCTCTATTTCAGCTCAATATTGGTATAGTGCAAAGGTCTGTGAGTTTGATAGGGGTTTTTTTTTCAGATTGTTAAGTGTGTGGAGAAGAATCATATACTTAATGGAAATGCACTGGGAAATTCAGAATTTAGCACCTCTTCTTTTCTTTTTTTTTTTGCATCAACCCTTTTCTAAGGCTTATCATATTTTTGTGTACTTGCTTTTGGAGGTCCAAATCCAGTTGTACTGATTCCTCACATCTCATTACCTACAAAAACAGGGTTGGGCTTCAAAAATTTTAGCAAGGGGTTCTCTGCCCAGTTGCTGGGTGGGCGTGGCCATGGTGGGCATGGCTTAGTCAGCCTCCTGCACCACAATGGGGGAGGGGTTGCCCTCCCCGGGCTCCAGAGCCTTTCCTTGAGCCACCAGGAGGGCAAAAATGGGCCCATTTCTGGCCTTCCTGCTCTTCCAGTTAGCTTGTTTTTTGCCCTCCTCAAGCCTCTGTGTGAGCCCTGCACTTACCTGCATCCAAAACAGGGTGCGTGGGGACTCCTAGGAGGGGTGGGGCAGGGCCAGCCAGGAGTGGGATTTGGGGATTCTCTGAACTTCACAGAATCTTAGCTAGAAGTTCTCCCGAACCCCTGCAAACCCCCAGCAGCCCACCTCTGTACAAAAAGTAACAGAACAGTAAAATATAAACACAATGCCCCCTCTGTTTCCTCTGTGACCATCATTTGCCTGCTCTTTCTCTAAGAGATTGATTATCTGAGGGTGATTTCCTTCTGCCATTCATCAAAGTAGTATCCAAACATCCTGATTTTCAAGGAAGACATTGATTCATCTATTATTTGTCAGCAGTTAAAATAGCTAAGGACTCTGAGAAAATAAATGCCTTTTATTTCATGCTGGTTATTGCTATTGCATTTTTGAGGAGGAGGAGGAGAAGGAGCAGGAGGAGGAAGAGGAAAACTCTCAGTGACTTATTCTGGATTCAAGCTATTTCTGAACATGATGGAAATTGCATCTTATGCCAAGACTTCCAAGAGAGAAATGGCAAACTAGTATATTTCCAAACGAGTAAAGATTATGATTGCAGCAAAACCCAAGAAACCAATGAGTAAAATCAGTCCTGCGGAATTTCTCTAGATAAGGAAAAGATGGGAGATCACCCATATGGGCTCTTTGTGAGCAACTTATGCCAAAATTTCCAAAACAGGAATGGCAAATAACACATTTCCAAATTGGAGATTTTGACTATAGCAAAGACCAAGGGATTGGCATATAGATCAGTCCTATCTTTACTCATATATATTCCAAATGGTTGTTCCTTGAGAGGAGACTGCAAGACACTTGTTTTGTGCTGTTTGAATGCCAAGAGAAAAAATTAAGTCATCATGGTCTCAACTATAATGGAGTTGAGTTTGCTAATCTCTCTTTATAAGCATTTTCAGAAATTATCTATTTAACTATCTTAAAACTAATAGAGATCTTGAAATGACATGATTGAAAAACCATCTTAATAAAGTTTATTAAACTTCATTCTTCAATTAAAGAAAAAAATATGTAACCTTATTAATTTAAAGAATTGGAAATAAATGGCAAAAATCTCAATAAGACTTTGGTCCAAGAAAGTTACAAAGGAATTAAGGGACCAGCTTAGAATATTAAGATTTTTACTATAAGGTTTTGAAACACACACACACACACACACACACACACACACACACACACACAGCTTTTCATGTATACAAAATGTATACCATAAATCATAACAGAATTTTGAGCCTTTGTGATGTTAGAATTTGGACAGTAGAGGGGACTAAAGATTTTAGGTAGAAAAGGAAAAAGGGAAAACTTGCATTTTGGTTTTGCTGGGTATGAGAATTTACAAAATAACAAAAATATTATGATATACATTGGAAATATTTCAGTAGATTTATGAAGAATGGATCATAAATCAGCAAACAGTGTCAGAATCTGGTAGAAAAAAAAATATAAAGTTGGCTTCTTTGATCAAGGTTAAAATAAGACATATTTCTGTAAGGCTCTGGTAATCCTTTAGGGACTTTTTGCTAACATCGGGATAAAATAATAATTTACGGATTTCCATGTGTATAAGGGATGGTTATGAAACAAAGAGATATTTATTTGTAACCTTATAAGGGGCAAAGAGTTATTAAGTTTGCTTATACTTGTTATGATGAGGATCAAAAATTACTTCTTTAAATATCTTCTGCATTTCTTTTTTTTTCTTTTTTTGCTGTTTGGTTATTCCTTCCTTTCACACCTTTTATTCTTTCTTTCTATCACTTTTTCTTCAAGTTTAGCTTTTATTTGATTTTACTATTACAACTAAAACTTCAACATAGTAAACTTATTTTTAAAAAGTAATCGCAGTTTATACCATGAGTTCCCTTAAAAAATCCATTAGACAATTCCATTATGCAAAATTGAAATGTCCATTTTTAATGCAACAAACATGTTTCCTACTCTGATCGTTGTTTTCTGTGATGGAATAATGTGATTCTTTTAAAGAAGAAAATGAAAAAGGTACAGTTATTATCCATATATATATATATAGAATTCATTTCACAATAAGCTACGGAAAACATCTGAGCACATTCAGAGTTCCTTTTATATAATAATCCATAATTTAAGCTATTAATGAATTTCTAATATAGTTGCTATATGAATTCATTGTCCATAATGCCATGCTTAATTTCCATGGTCTACTCCTGCAATTTTAAAATAAGTCTCTCTCTAAACAGTAATTCAAGCAAAACCTATGTTCCAATACTTCCATTAAGTTTCTAAATTGCCATGACCACATAGCTTGACTACATTACATGAGCCAAAAACAAATATACTTTTTGAACCATAAAGTACAATATATACTTTACATTTTACTTACATTTTATATACTAGCACAGATTTAGTTAACTTTAATTTGCAGAGGGTTTGCTTCTCTATTTTCACAAAAAGAAAACCATGAAGCATAAAATATAGATGCAGTATCTAAAATTATCATTATTTAATGATTGGATACTAAGGTTTATCTCATGATAAATTTAAAAGAGAAGACTCATCTAAATCTCCCTTTCCCATCTAAATCATATCTTATTGCACTGAACCCACTTAAGGCATGTTTGGGTGGTTTAGTGATACATATTGAAATTATAGAAATTTCCATTTTTATTATTTTAGTGATATCTGATTAACATGTATTGCAGAGAAAAACGTGACAGCCAATATATTCAAGGTACCAACCATTTTAAAATCAAGTTACAAATGGAGGTTTCTCAGTTTTCATCTCTTATTTCTACCAGATTTCAAAAATCAAGATTTAGCTGGACTTGAGCAATCTGTATGACCCCCCCCCCCAAAAAAAAAGGATGTTCTCTGAAATGTGACAATGTTTATGGATATTTTGATAGAACTGCAAAGTAGACAAGAATGTGTAAGGAACTTTCCTATGAAGGAAAAATACAACAAATAGAAAGTTGGAGCTAGAAGGGAAAAGAAATGGATGAGGAAATATCGGCTACCTACTTTTTTCCCTAGGAGAAAATATCTCTCTCTCTCTCTCTCTCTCTCTCTCACACACACACACACACACACACACACACACACACACACACACACAAACACACACACACACACATATATGTATGTATGTATGTATGTATGTATGTATGTATGTATGTATGTATGTATGTATTAGATTTATACCCCGCCCTTCTCCGGAGACTCAGGGTGACTTACAATGCGTTAAGCAATAGCCTTCATACTTTTGTATATTTTTATACAAAGTCAGCTTATTGCCCCCACAAACTGGGTCCTCGATTTACCTACCTTAGAAAGGATGGAAGGCTGAGTCAACCTTGAGCCTCAAACTTGCAATAATTGCAGACAGCTGAATGCTAATAACAGTTTATCTAGCCTGTTGAGCTATCTGAGGCTCGTTTTTATATTGTCTATTTTATATGGCAAGTTGAGTTGATATACATTTGAGTTGCTAATATTATTAGTCACATCCAATAATATAATCATGTAAGTCTCTTTCTATTGCTGCAACAATTTTTTTTCACTTCCTCCCATTTAAAATTATTTTTGAGTCTGATTGGGGAGAATGGTAAATTGGATTCTGTATGAGGGGCAAGAGAATTTGGTATGTGGTGTCCAATCAGGACATAGTATGATGCAATACAACAATACAGTCTTAAAGCTATATTGAGGGTTTATATATTGCCAACCCAACAAGTTAGGTAATTGTCATTTCCTAATAGTATGCCATGCTGTTGGCAAAAAAATCCAATTGAATGCAACCAAATGATTTATGAAACCACGTGGCCTACTTCAGCAAACATCTGTCCCATGTAGGGCCTATCCCTCAAACAGGCTACAGAAATATGGCTATAACAGAGAAGTTCCCTTAGCAATAGAAGTCAGCAAATCAAGTCATTTCATAGTCAGATTTTATTATTATTTGACATCTAAATGTTTGGGAAAAAAAGTTATTTAATTAAGTTAACCTAGCAGATGTTAATGTGAAAGGCAGTGCCAGACATTTAAAAATATTTAAAAGTGCCAAACTTAAATATCTATATTCTTGCTACTTCTTACTTTTGTAGACTTATGTCTTGCATTTGGGATTCAGTTGGCATGTCTGATATAAAGGTGAGAAATGTATGAGAAATATATACTTTATTTTGGAAAGTTTCCCTGTCTCCCATAAATGAGCTTCCAAGTTAGCTCTTAATAGGATGCTTAGCTGAAGTACGAAAACATTTCAATGTACAATTCTTATATCATTTAGTTAGAAATCAGAGCTGCACAACTTCCATGCTGCCCCCAGCCCCCCCTTTACGCCGTCTTCAGAGATTCCAGTCTGGATTCAGTGGGTTGAAAATAGGGCTGGACTGGTGCTGAGTCCAGAATAGAACCACTGCGGTATTATTGGTTTTCCTCTGCTTTTTGCTCTTTCCAGCCATGTAGAGAAGGCTAATCTCACTAGCTGGCTCTGGTGTGGGCTGTCAATCAATACCTACTTTTCCTTTTTCTTCAACAGTTCCTGTGCCTTGCTTTGCCTTTGCATTCACAAATGTTTGACAACATGGATGCCTCCATTCCCTCTTCCACACTGTTTCCTTTGACACAGACGGTTCGGTACAGTATGGTTCCTACCTTGCTTTGTTGCTCTACTAATCAAAGCAATCGGAAGCAGGTTACGCTGTTGTTCCCAAATTCTTTAGTAGTTCCATTAGATATGTTGCAGTAAGGAAGAACAGATAGTCCAGCTTCTTAAAAACAAAGTAGTAACTTTTATATAGTCAAAGTTAAAGATGATTTTTTTTAAAAAAAAAGAAAAGTAAAAGAAGGAGAGGGGAGAGGAAGTTTTGCAATTCTGGGCAGAAAGTGGAAAGCAAGGGCAGCATCTTTCTTCCGGCATGGACAAAAATTAAAAGAGGGTCCACTGGGAAATGGAAAAGTTGAATGAACTCTTCTGGGGTTAAGGGTAATCCATTAACTTAATAGCCACAATAGGTTCAATCAGAAACTGCTGGCCTGCATAGTAAAAAAACAGCCTAGCAGTCCAGACGTCCAGAACAATGTTGTTGCCTAAGGCAGCAACCAGCCACAGAATGGGAAAGGTTATGCCAGGCACTGCAGTCTTTTGGTGCTGGGCTTGCTATTAGAATGAAACAAAGCTCAGCAAGATATCTTTTCTGAGATGGCCCAAGCCACCTCCTTTCTTAAATTGGCTTGGATCTGAAAGCCGTTCTGAGGTGAAGCTGAAAAGCATAGTCAGCCTCTTCCATTTCTGTACTGGGGAAGAAGAGGACATTGGGCAGCACGTATGAATCCCTCTCATTTCTAAAGAGGCCAATGCAATTTGATCTCTGATAGGTGAATATCATCTCTCAGCTCTAATCCATAAGTAGATTGGTTGGCAGATGTGCATGGATGTCCAAGATATGTGGTAAAATTCTCGAGCAGCAAACAGAAAGACTGAATGGAGAGCTTTCTCTTTATAAACATGTTTTCATAAAAATAATTTATGCAATGCTGACACCTATGGGAGAGTCAGATGTGAAAATCTTTCCAAAACAGAGAGTGGAAAAAAAAATCACAGTTATATATGCAGTTAATTGACAGTTCCCAGGTTGATAGGTTTTAAGCTGTTTTTACATAAAGAAGCATACATCTACCAGTATTTGCATAGATAGTCTTTATCCAGAGAGAATAATAATAAATCTCTAACAGGAACTAATGTGTAATTCTAAAGAGGGACAGAAGAAGAATATTTAAAGAATTAATACAGTTAATCTAGCCAAAGCAACATGTTATAACCAGGATCTATTTTGCATTGTTTCCATATAATATTCTGAAGTGTTGTGGAACAGAACCTGTGATCTTTCCTTTGCCTGTCATGAAAAGCCTTTTGGAAAACTATATTATTTTTATAGGAACTAACAACTGGTTCAGTGGTGGGTTTCAAATTTTTTTACTACCGATTCACACCGGTCGGTGTAGCTTGGTAGGCGTGGCTTGATGGGCATGGTAGGGGAAGGATACTGCAAAATCCCCATTTCCTCCCGATCAGCTGGGACTTGGGAGGCAGAGAATAGATGAGGGCGGGGCTAGTCAGAATTTTTATTACCAGTTCTCCGAACTACTCAAAATTTCTGCCAAAGATCTCCAGAACTGGTCAGAACCTGCTGAAACCCACCTCTGAACTGGTTCTAGCAAATGTAAAGCTTCTTAAATCCCAGTCTACAGCTTTCTTTAAAAGAAAATGGAAGTTTAAATACTTTATTAATGTTTCCTTATTAAGGTAACTGGAGGTGTTTCACATACTGAAGGTACTTCACATTGTTAATTTGTTACCTTACATTTCCATAAACTCACAGATTCACCATACATTTTATAAGAAACTTTAATTGAGTACTTTGTTCTGTTACCAATATTCCATAACCCATTGATGCAGTTTGAATGTATTGGCTCTGCTTTACAGCATACAGTACAATGCATTCATGTGTCACATGGTCACATAGAAAAAGCAAAACTAAAGTCTGGAGAAGAAACATCAGGCATTTATAGTTGACATTTCATATCCCTGACTAGTAAAGAACTGGATTCCCCACCCCCTCATTATCCTTACCATTCCTGCACTTTACATTTTTTCCCTTATCTCTAATGATACATATTTAATTCTTTACACTCTGTGATCTTGCTTTCCCTGTCTCCCTTTTCCCTCTCTCCCTTTCTCTCAATAAATTGACTCATCAGCTCTGAGATAAGTTTGTACTGCCTACCTTAATTGTAAGTATTGTCATATTGGACCTTTCTTGCCTGTATCTAAACCAGACAGGTTGTGGACCATTTTCAAAGCAATAGGAGAGACAAATATGAATAGTGATCTCCTTACCCATATGTATTGATTATGCACACATCTATAAAGGGGTGTCTGATTGGAGCTTCAGTCTGTTTAGGAGAACTGGACAGAACTGAAGGTTCAGCAGATGATTAAGAGATCAATTGCTTTTCTTTGGTCAAGATGCAAGGAAATATTCCACTGAAGAACCTCTATGAAATATTGCACAATCTTAATGGAATGGTAGCTATAGCAGTTTGGTTTGCCTTCTGCACAATGTCAACTTTGCAGGGTAGTCCAGATAGGAAGCACATCCAGGTGAACTAATTCTATTTTATCATAAGGTTGATAACATAATATTGCAAGTTTGAGAGTACATTTCTCTCCTGTCATCTTTACAGCCCAAGAAATTAGGGAGGGTCCTTTTTGCCATGTCCACATTCCTCCTGTTGGGTAAGGTGCCTCTTATCCAAGCATTGCCCCCTCTGCAACTCTTCCTTCTATCTCCCAAAGTCATTCCCACTTGCCATTACATACAAATAGCTTTTGTTCAGGCCTAGATAGTCTTTCTCATAGTGAAATAGCTGATTAAATCAGATCAGGCTCATTTCTATGCTTTCTGGAAGTAGAGCAAATAGTTACATTGAGACATATTGCCTCATCAAGTGGCAATCTGGCAGGCTTAGCACAAGGGACCTTTTGACATTTTCTATTAAACCGAGAAATCAGGTGGCTCTCCCTAGCTGTGATAATAATATCCAGTGCAGTGAAATCCCCCATGTTTTCCTTTCAGATGGAATTCAAGTGGGGGACAGCAGAGAATCTGCAGATTATCTCTAGATGATAATTTACACAAAAACTTTTGGTGCCTGGTAATTAAATAAGAGCAAGAATATCACCCATGTGAATTTTTCCAAAACCTCTCTCATTTAAAAGAATTTCTAAAGAAATATAGGACACAGCTCATTTATTATTTGAAAGCCAACTATATAAGAGAGAGACAGATCAATATCTTGGATCACACATTAGATGAATGGCCTGTTGGGATCCATACATTAAAAGAACATATTTCATGTGTGGTCAGAACCCAAATGATATACTCAGCTCCTTATCTGAAGAAATTGTACAACCGAGAACTGCTTATGTAAATCTGATTGAGGTATATATTGGGATTATATGGAAATACGATTTGTATTCCCTTTTACTTCTGCCTTTTATTCATTTTTGTTACACAATTGTCCTGTACTTTGTATTCTGATGTGGCCATATGGCTAATCAATAAACTATTATTATTAAAAGACATTCTACAGCAAACTTTATTTCAGTAAATAAAAAGAAGACTAGTAGGAACAATGTATGCTTAGTTGCAATGCTAGCTTTCTTGGAAGTACAATACTCAGACAGAACCAATGCAAGGAAATCCTAAAGGTGTGTCAATCTCTTTTTAATTATTGTATGTTTTCTCCTTTTATTCCCTATGCTACTGTTGACCAATTGCTCTTTTCAAAATACAACTGTGAGAGCTAATATCCCAACCCAATATACCAGTTTATTGCCTATGTCCATCATCTATCACTGATGGTACTCAGGATTCCATCTGAAGAAGTATCCCAGGTTGAAGTGAGAAAAGGTTGTCATGGCATTTGATTTCAATTTCCTCTCCAATTATGTTTGTATACTTTCTTGAATATAGGACATACAGAAAGAGTTTGCTGATGGATAATAAGACACATTTTCCCAGGGAAGTGAGATAACAGCATATTTGTCCATCCCCAGCTGGACAGGTATATCCAAGGATGAAGACAGCCACTTTCATTGAGTTCTCATTATATTAGACAAAGTAAGTCAGCTTTGCAGTCAACTGGTGTACAAGATCAGCTGTATTTGTAAGAAAATAATATATTCTGTAGCAGACACTTGGAATTGGCTACTGTTTATAAATGCATAATTGAACACCTGGCATTGCAAAGCTCCACAGCATGATAATTTTCTCAGTTTCTTAGAATATTTTCCCTTCAAGGCTTCATTTTTTTCCTATCACAAACACCTTAGAAGAAGTAAAGGCCGTTGCAATTAAGCAGTTGTTATAATTTACTCACATAATTGTTCACATGATACCCTTTATGCACATAGATGCATATATAGAATTAATTGATATGGGCAGTTCTGCTACTTTTTAACTATATCTATTGAATTGTAGCAAGGTCTGGCATTTTTTTTCCTAATGATTTCATCTTAAAAAGTTTCATACAGATTATTTGCTGAGCAGTTCAAGACAAAAGGTACATTTTCTTCATAAACATTAGGAAGCTGCCAAGAGGTTTTTTTCTATCTTTTTCTAAAGGAAGGTGGGGGGAGGGAGAGAAAGAGATCCAGTGTAACTCTTTAAAGAGAAAAAGTTTTGACTTGGTATTTCCTACTCTTCAGAAGGTCTAATATTCAAAGAAACAAAAACCTCACAAATTTGCAAAAGAACGGCTTTTTTGCTCCTTCTAGGAAAAACCATCTTCCCACCCTACATACATCTTGCTATAGATTTACCAGAGATCATCCATGGATCTTTCATAGACTTGCTATAGAAACTCTCTTATATGGTCCTAGTGGTATCTATAGTGAAATGGATTCCTCTGTTATAAATAAAATGCATATTTAAACCCATCCTCATGTAAATCATGGGGTGTGACAGTTCAGTGGTTAAAGAAACTGAGCTTGTCAGCTGGAGAGCGGACAGCCTGGGTTCGAGATCTGAACTCTGTGCAACTGGGTGAACTCCCATTATTTGCCCTGGCTCCTGCCCACTTAGCAGTTTGAAAGATGCAAATGCAAGCAGTTTAATGCACAGATACAGTATATGTGGTACTTTGCTCAATAGTAGTAACTGTGAGAGGGATCTTGGAGTCCTACTGGACAACCATTTAGATATAAGCCAGCAGTGTGCAGCAGCTGCCAAGATAGCCAACACAGTCCTAGGCTACATAAAGGGATAGAATCAAGATCACGTGAAATGTTAATACCACTTTATAATACCTTGGTAAGGCTATACTTGGAATACTGCATCCAGTTTTGGTTGCCATGATGTAAAAAAAGATGTTGAGACTCTAGAAAGAGTGCGGAGAAGAGCAACAAAGATGATTAGGGGACTGGAGGCTAAAACATATGAAGAATGGTTGCAGGAATTCAGTATGTCAGGTTTAATGAAAAGAAGAATTAGGAGTGACATGTTAGCAGTGTTCCGATATCTAAGGGGCTGCCACAAAGAAGAGGGAATCAAACTATTCTCCAAAGCACCTGAGGATAGGACAAGAAGCAATGGGTAGAAACTAATCAAGCAAAGAAGCAACTTAGAACTAAGGAGAAATTTCCTGACAGTTGGAACAATTAATCAGTGAAACAACTTGTCTCCAGAAGTTGTGAATACTCCAACACTGGAAATTTTTAAGAAGATGTTGGATAACCATTTGTCTGAAGTGGTGTAGGGTTTGCTGCCTGGGCAGGGGGTTGGACTAGAAGACCTCCAAGGTCCCTTCCAACTCTGTTATTCTCTTCTCTTCTAATAGGTACCACTTTGGTGGGAAAGTAATAACATTCTGGGAGCCTTTCGCATATAGCCATGCTGGCCACATGACTGTAGAAATTGTCTGGCTGGCTTCCTTGGCCAAGAAACAGAGATGAATACCATGCCCTATAATCAGACATGACTGACAGGGAAACCTTTACCTTTTCATATAAATCATGAGAGAATATAATGCCTGGTACCATGGATTCACAAATCTCATCTATATTTTAGAAGCTCTGAGAAAACTTTAGTGGTTGCTTAAGCACCAGTTGGGTGATTTGGACCTGGGTAGGTCAGAGAGCTTGTTCAGAACTCAGAAGTACACTATGCCAAATATTGTCCTGAGCATCTTTCAAAAAAGCTTTGAAAGAGACAGGAAGGCCTTCAAAAATGGCAGGTATTCTTAAGCATTATAACATCTATGACTCAATTTTCCCCTTCACATTTTGTCCCAATTTAGCCAAAAATTACATTTAAAAAAAAAATAATTTCCGGGTGTTTTATGAGGTCTGTTCTCTTTGTATGTGGTACAAGAAGAACAGCAAAACCTGCTTGAAAAAAAAAAATAGAGGTTTCCTTCAATTTCAGAAACTGTGCTTATTTTCGTAGGCAACATAAACATCTATAACTGAAATGTCTTCAAGCTCTCTCCATTGTCTTCCATGTGCCGTGCTTTTCAAGTGATCTCTGATATTGTGGCTATAATAGAAGAACCTGTCTTGACTATTGGCACAAGGGAATCTGTCAAATTTCATTTATATGAGTTTTTCATTTTCCCAGCCTTAGCTTTAGCCCACTGTTTTTGCAGCAGAAAGCATTTATTTTAAGATTCCATTTTTTGTGTACGTAAGTATTTCTTTATATGCTGTTTGATATGCACTCTGATTCCATCAAGCATCTGAATATTTTTTTTTCCTCCATGGGCTTCAGGAAAAGGTGTGCATATTTACATATGCAACTATATCTGCCTTGTGATACCTGGGAAAATGGTAAATTCTGTTTCAATTGTTATAACTATTAGGGATATGTAAAGTAGACACATTCTGCTTTGATGGTATTTTTTGTGGGAGGTAAACAATGGCCGTAAAACACTGCATTCAGCAGTCCTGTCTTGAGAATGTGGCTCTTATGCTCAGGAAACGAAAACATTTAGAAATTGCAAAACTACTTTCCCTTACAATCTTGTTAGGTAAAGGGGCTGTTTACCTTCATATCTATCTATCTATCTATCTATCTATCTATCTATCTATCTATCTATCTATCTATCTATCTATCTATCTATCATCTATCATCTATCTAAATATAGATGACAGAGATATAGGTAGAGATGATAGAGACACACACAGAGAGAGACAGAGAGATAGAGGTATTCAAGACATACAGTATATTCCAGATAGAAAAACAAGGATCGTAACATACATTAGAACATAGATACATGAAAATATGTGTACATAAATCATGTAGAGAAAACTATATGGATTCTTGGTAGAAGAAACTTGCATAGGGCATAGGGCTAAAATTTGAAACAGTCAGTATGAAATGTCTTTTTTGGGTTCTACTTCAAGTTATTGAATGTATGTATTTTTGTATGAACTTGATTTTAGTTGTTGGCTACATCAACATGCAAATAGCATGCAGTATATGGTGTAACTATGTTCATGTTCACAAATAAGTTCAGAAAAGAGCAGCTGGATATTAATCTCAAAGTGCAAATATGTTTAATGCCCTTTTGAGTAGTAGGAATGCCTAGCTTCTAGACAAAAGTAATATACTGGATACACAACCCGCAAAGATAATTTGTGGCCTCCTTGCTATTTCACATGCTCCCTATAGCTCTTGTTCCAGTTATAATATTACAATATATAATTATAATATTTGCAACAGTGTAGGTACATCACAACAAAAACAAAAGGGAAACCTTTCGACATTCTGCAATACAACAGTGTAACACAAAAAATTAGGATAGTTTATAAAGAACGATAGTTAAGAAGTGTTTATATTGTTTTCTAGACTCGCAAAACATCTGGCAAGTAATAAAAAGAAAGAAAATAATATGCACAGTGAATCTATTTTTTTTAAAAAAAATATAGGTTCACTACTGCATTGTAGTAATGTGTAATACTGCAGAATATAAAAAGTACTGTATTTTCCTGCGTATAAGACTACTTTCTAACACACAAAAATCTTCTCAAAAGTCGGGGGTCGTCTTATACGCCGGGTCTCATTCTCCTGTAACCAGGCAGACCAGCCCGAAGGCTCTGACGAGCCTTAAATGGCTCTGAGGAGGGTCGTCTTATACACCCAGTCGTCTTATATGCCGGAAAATACGGTATTTATTTAATCTTTTCAATCTATATTGTACCTCAAGATAAGGGTTTAGAGTACTTCTCTTTCATAATACATGCCTTAAAACTCTCCACTTGGGAAAGGCAAAAGGAAATAAGTACTTTCAGAACCAGCTATTAGCCAAGATCTCACCCAATGGAATATTAAGTTTGCTTACATATACCACAGTAACGTCCTTACAGATGGCACAAGTGGTCTATTGGTACCTTTACTTGGCAAATAACTGCTTATAGAATTGAGATAACTTCAAAAGAAAGACTTAGTGAGGAATGTTCATGCATCCACGAGAAGGGAATTTGGCAATGGTTTTTTATTTATCTTGAAAGGCTGTTATCCCAACATGCATCTCCTGATGATTCCTTTTTCTTTTCTTTTTAATGGAACGGATATGGTTAAAAGAGGCAGCAGTTTTTGCCTTACTTTCTATGCCCATAGCATTTTTTTTAAAAAAAGGACATGTAATTCCTCTCTGATTATAATTCCCCTGTCCAATCTATACCATCTGGATTGCATGATAAAATCCTCAGAATAAAATTGCAGTGTAGCAGCGGAGAATTTTTTATTATTATTATTTTACTAAAATAGTCAATCAAATATAATTAAAATTCATTGAAGCAAAGCACACAGGAGAGAGAGAGAGAGAGAGAGAGAGAGAGAGAGAGAGAGAGAGAGAGAGAGAGAGATTTGACCATGCTGTCTGGATATGATTACCAGTTTAGCCCTTCATGATTGCACATCAGCTAAAGCAGATTCACAGCGAAAGCCTATAGAGAAGTAGAGACGGAAACTGATTTGTGTGCTAGTGCTATCCTGAGTCCTCTTTTCTGTTCACAAAATAATTCATTCCGTGTCTCTTTCATACAGTGTAGAAAGATTCTTGAAATAAATTCTTACAGCTGGTGAGTTGCATTTACTTTATTAAATGTAAAAGGCAGCGGAGGGATGTGCCATAGCTCCGCGTTTACCTCTTAAAATGTCACATAACTTCTCCTTAAAAAAAAAATAACAGGAAATGTAAAGTAGTTAATACAATCATTTTACAATAGTTTAACACAAAGTTAAAGCAAGCAAAAACACCAAGGATATTTCTATGTAATAAAAAATTCAATGACTTGAGGATTCTGCTACAATCTAATTGTGTCCCTTCTGAAATTACTGGGCAATTCTAACTTGTAAATCAATCCATTAAATAGAGAAAAGGGTTAAGAATGTGGAGAGTGACATGTGGCTGATGTCCTTTGAGGAATTGGATCAATATCAAAAAGCATGCAAAAACAATCAAGTAGGAAGGAAAGGTTGAAAGATGGGGACCACAGTCTGTCTGGCTTCTAGGGAGCTATGCCAGAGATTAGAATCATTTTTTTTCCACAGGTATGCATAGTTATTAAAGAGGAAACCAGGATAGGTCTTTCTGAAGATGACAAGCCTACATCTGCATTTTCCTGTATAAAAATAAAATAAAAATAATAACTTTATTGTCATTGTATTTGTATACACAGCATATGCATACAATGAAATTCATTTAACACCCAAAGACCAGGTCCAACACATATAACACCCCTACCCACTACAAATTCCCCACCCCTAAACCACCCAAACTTCCACACAACAGACCAAGTAATGCTGTACAACAGCTCACTGATGGTGGTCCTTTAGTTCATTGTTGAGTGCAATATAGCTCTGGGATAAAAACTATTCAGAAGACGTGTGGTCTGAGTTTTAATTGTTCTGTATCTTCTGCCAGAAGGCAACAGTCCAAAAAGATGGGAAGAGTCTCTGAGAATGTTATGCAACTTCCTCAAACAGCAAGATTTGAAGATGTCATCCAGGCCTGGTAGCTGGAGCCCGATGATATTCTGGGCAGTTTTAATGATTCTCTGTAGAGCTTTTTTGTCCACTACAGAGCTGCTCCCATACCATGCAAGAATGCCGTATGTCAGGACAATCTCAATGGTGCTGCAATAGTAGGACAGAAGTAGATGCTGAGATTTATCTTCCTGAGGAGGGATGGATTATTTGATGCCCAAGGGCATAGTTAGCTTCTTTTTGCATTAATGTAAAAGTGGTAGGCTGACATTTATATATATATATATATGTAAATATGTGTGTGTGTGTGTGTGTTTATGTGTGTGTGTGTAATATATATTCTGAGGTTTTCGCGAGTGTTTATATGTAGGTCTTTGGTTACTCGGGTCTTCTCCCGCGTAGAATTAGACGTGTCTTGTGTCTCAGCCACACAATGTTCAGTGTGAGCTCTGCGCTATGGGAAAAAGACTTTGGGTGAACAAGTTGCCTAACCTCATGGGGGCTTTTTTCCAAGCCCTCCTGTGAAACAGAGTTTAGATCACAGAAGTGCTCTTAGGTTGTACATTCAGAGAAAAGGAATGTTGCTGTTGCTCTGATGGGATTGGTCCTATTATTTTTATCCGTTAAGGTGAATTATTTTTCCAAACAAAGTGAAATCATTGAGAAGCCATAGTTATTAGGACCTACAACAGTTCTTGGTAGTTAAAATCCACACTAAATAGGAAAAAAACAAAAAAAAAAAAGAATGTGTACATGAGAGAAAAGCAATGCTGTCAGGAAAGATATGTGTTAAGCAATAAAACAAACAAACAAACTCCATTTCGGGGAGCTAGTCAAAGAAACAGATTTATTTGGAAGCAGCAAACATTTTTGCCTTTTGCCCAAGGAATAGCAAGTTTTAGACAGAGATGAAATAAGATACCTGCGAGCAACAGGAAAATACAAACAAACTGGCAATTGCCAGGAGAGAAGAAGCTACAACTGATACGAGAGCACAAAAAACACAGAATGCTTTGTGGGGCAGAGATGAAAGACAATTTCTGAAACTGCTGCCGTTTTCCAAAATAGAACTGGGACTGGTTCAAATCATAAGTCGATTGACAACTTTGCACAGATATAGTGGGGGGGTTGACTTGGTCTGTCGGGAGGATGTCAATTAAGGAATCGGTAATGGTGGGTTTCAAAAATGTTTACTACCAGTTCTGTGGGTGTGGCTTGGTGGGCGTGGCATGGCTTGGTGGGTGTGGCAGGGAAAAGATACTGCAAAATCCCCATTTCCTCCCAATCAGCTGGGACTTGGGAGGCAGAGAATAGATGGGGGCAGGGCCAGTCAGAATTTTTACTACCAGTTCTCTGAACTACTCAAAATTTCTGCTACCGGTTCTCTGAACTGGTCAGAACCTGCTGAAACCTACCTCTGGGAATTGGTGCTCTATTAATGGCCAGAAGAGTTAGTTGAAACAGAAGGCCCAGTAACCTACTGGAGATGCTGAGCTACTGAGAGCCATTTTAATAACTCAAAAGTGCCTAAAAGCATGCTTTGAAAACAAAAGCTGTAAATTTTCTGCATCCTGGAAAGAGGGTGCAGAGTAGCACCCTTTCTCTGAGATGAGTTTTCCTGGTGTTTCTTTATCTGAAGGCCATGCTTTGATAACATGTGAAAATTATGCTGACAGGAAAAACACTTAGCAGTGATAAGCTGCTTATGTCCCTTAAAAAGAAGGCAAGGAAGGTCAATTTTTGTAAATATTTTCATCTGGTACTGTATATTATGGATGTACCTTTTGTAACAAGAAATAGCCTCTGATTTATTTTTATTTTTTTAAATCAAAGATGCAAGAAAGACTGTATCCCTGTGACTCAGATGTTCTGCTGTCTGAGAAACAAGTTCAAGGCTTCTGCAGTCCTACTTTATAAAACAGTCTTTTCCAAACTAAAGTTAAATTAAATGACTTTTCAGACAAATTATGTTTTCAAATGAATTATTGGCTTCTGAAATTAGGGTTTATGCTGCACAATAAACTTGCAATTTTGCAACAATGTGAGACTTCACATTGGCTCTCCTCCAGTGGCGGAATTAATTTTTTTTTATTACTGATTTTGTGGGTGTGGCTTGGTGGGTGTGATGTGGCTTGGTGGGCATGGCTTGGTGGGCATGGCAGGGGAAGGGTACTGCAACATCTCCATTTCCTCCCCACTCCTGGGGCCAGCCAGAGGTTCAGAGATGGGTTTCAGCAGGTTCTGACTAGTTCTGGAGAACCGGTAGTGGAAATTTTGAGTAGCTCGGACAACTGGCAAATATCATCTCTGATTAGCCCCAGAGTGGGGTGGAATTGAGATTTTACAGTATCCTTTCTCTGCAATGCCCATCAAGCCACTCCCACCAAGTCATGCCACGTCCACCAAGCCATACCCCCAGAACTGGTAGTAAAATGTTTTGAAACCTACCACTGCAGAGGTTGTATTTGCCGGTCCTCCGAACTACTCAAAATTTCTGCTACTGGTTTTCCAGAACCTGTCAGAACCTGCTGAATTTTACCCCTGCTCTCCTCCCATCACAAGCATTGGGCTAAGATGAGGGTTGAGCTGGAAGGAGCTTTGGTTTGGTACCTGGGGAAGGGTACTTTTTGTAAGCCATGGTTTGTTGGATTGTTGTGAGTTGCCTAGAGTCATTGTGCAAGATAGATGGCCATTCAAGTCTTGTAAATAAATAAATTATAAAAAATAATAATGCTATGCTGTCTCCAAACAACCAAGTGACTTTTCTCTGCTTCTAGAAAGTCTTTTTTTTTCTTAATTTCTCTTTGAACAGCTCTGAGATTTAGCTTTTCCTGAGTTTGACAGGTTATTCTTGCTTCAGCTCCAAAGGTCTATTTAGCAATTATATATAGCCTTTCTAGCTACATACACTAAATACAAACAAATGCTATGAAAAGAAAATAATGTTTTTCTCAGATTGACTAAAAAATCTCTTAGCCTTAGTTCTGGAGTTTTTCATAATTCACATTCTCTCAGAACACATGTGCGATACTTCTGACCAGTGGTGGGATTCAGCCAGTTCGCACCACTTCGGGAGAACCGGTTGCTAACTTTCTGAGCAGTTTGGCAAACTGGTTGTTGGAAGAAATCATGACATCTCTTTAATCAAGTGCTACCTCAAATGGCATGTCTTTAATCAAGTGCTACCTCAAATGGCACAGCAATTCAGGTAAACACTAGCAACTTTTGGCAGCTGTAATTGCAGTCATCTTCTGAATTTCACATGTGTGGTTTTATTTACAAGCATGCTGTGTGAATAGGTGGTCAAAAAGTTTTGACTACTGTATGTATCTTGAATATAGTTCTTTGAATCAAGCTCAACTTTGAGTACCTTCATGGATACAATGTGATACATAATATTTTCAATTATGAATTATCATGGCAACTTCGTGGAAATTGTTTACTTTCTTTTCAGATTTTTTTTTCTACTTCCCAATCCAGTTCACAACCTCAGATTACTAGCCTGAGCTTTCCAAATATTATAACTACATTTAATACTGTTTTATTTTTTAAATTAAATTATCTCAGCCCACTTTCTATAAATTTTAATTTAATATAATTTTAAACCACATTTTTCCACATTATCGAATTGTTATCCTTCACTTTACATTTTGGCACCTTGTTCAGGTTTTGGGAGAAAATATAGAAGAAAGGAATTAAATAGAAATGGCAGATAATTCAAAATCACCAGCTCTGTAGCACTTTTTGTCCTACCTCTAAAAAAGATGTTAGCAATGAAATATGGTTCAACAAATTTTCTGAGCATGCCATGTGGATGTTCCATAAACCTGAGAAAACAAATATGACTTTTCCAAAATAATTGTTACCCTATGAGACTTGTTTTTGAACTAATTTTCACAGTAGTCTTCGGTATGGACATCAGTATGGACTGACGTGAACTTTAGTTTTAAAAAAGTAAGATTTGGGGAATCTTCACAAGTATTTAAAAGTAACAGCACTCTGTGATGCCATGCTGGACACACGACTGGGAAAATGTCTTCATACAGCACTGGGTCAATGAACTTTAACACAGTAGGATAGCAGAATTGGAAGGGACCTGATTAGGCTGGAAACCCTGTACCCAGACAAATGATTATCCAATCTCTTCTTAAAAACTCCCAATGTTGGAGCATTCATAACTTTTGGAGGCAAATTGTTCCACTGATTAATTGTTCTGTAAGGAAATTTTTCCTTAGTTCTACGTTGCTTCTCTCCTTGATAAGTTTCCATCCATTACTTCTTGTCCTGCCCTCAAATGCTTTGGAGAATAGCTTGACTTCCTCTTCTTTGAGGCAACCCCTTAGATATCGGAACACTGCTAACATATCACTCCTAGTCCTTCTTTTCATTAAAGTAGACAATTCCAGCAACCATTCTTTATATGTTTTAGCCTCCAGTCCCCCAAACATCTTTGTTGCTCTTCTCTGCACTCTTTCTAGAGTCTCAACATCTTTTTTACATTGTGGCAACCAAAACTGGATTCTGTATTCCAAGTATGGCCTTACTAAGGCATTATTTTCCTTGCATTCCACCAGCCGAGAGCTCAGGGGAGGGGTGGGGGAGTAGCGGTCATTATTAAGGAAGGTCTGAGTCCGAGGGAGACCACTGTACCGCAGATAGCCGGGTGTGAGTCCATCTTCGTGAGGTGGGGTCGTGGTGGGCAGATGGGTCTGTTAGTCACGTACCTGGCTCCCTGCCACGTGGCAACAACCCTGCCCGAGCTTCTCAATGTTGTAGCCGAAGTGGCGGTTGATACCCCTAGGCTTATGGTCATGGGGGATTTCAACCTGCCATCTATCGGTGAAACATCTGAGTTAGCCCGGGAGTTCATGGCTTCCATGACGGCCATGGACCTGACCCAGGTAATTCAGGGCCCGACCCACGTTGGTGGACACACCCTGGATCTAGTTTTTGTCTCTGGTCAGTGGTTGAGTGGTCTAGATATTGGGGATATAGTTATGGAGCCCTTGTCATGGACTGACCACTCGCTCCTTCGACTCGACTTTCAGACCGCTGCACCTCACCGCAGGGAGGCGGAACCGACTAGGTGGTTCCGCCCCAGGCGCCTGATGGATCCTGACAGGTTCCAGACGGAGCTTGGGCCATTTCCTGAGACACTGACACACGACTCGGCTGAGGATCTGGTGGCTGCCTGGAATAGGGCAGCCGGTGGGGCCTTGGACCGTGTCGTGCCTTTGCGGCCTCTGACCCGGCGCCGAACTCACTTATCTCCTTGGTTTACCGAGGAGCTGAGGGAGATGAAACGCCGGAGAAGACGCCTAGAGAGCGGTTGGAGGGCCAGTCGCTCTGAATCTGACTTGACACTAGTAAGAGCTCACATTAAGACTTACTTAGTGGCAATAAAAGCGGCAAAATCTAACTATTTTGCCGCCCTTATCGCATCATCAGATAATCGCCCAGCCGCCCTGTTTAGGGTGACCCGCTCCCTCCTTCATTCGGGAGCACGGGAGGATCCCTTGCAGGGTCGTGCTGAGGATTTTGTTCAATATCTGGATGACAAAATAACTCAGATTCGGGATGACTTGGCCGCCGACTGGGTTAGTTCGGGCGAGGTGACTGAGGCAGGTCTTGAGAGTGTTATCTGGGCTGAGTTCGATCCTGTGGCTCCCGAGGACGTGGACAGGACCTTGGGGAGACTGAATGCAACCACATGTTTATTGGACCCGTGTCCCTCCTGGTTGGTGCTGGCCTCCCGGGAGGTTACACGAGGCTGGCTCCAGGAGATCATAAATGCTTCTTTGCGTGAGGGTGCCCTACCGGCCGCCTTGAAGGAGGCAGTGGTGAGGCCCCTCCTCAAGAAGCCCTCCCTGGACCCGGCTATTTTGGCTAATTACCGTCCAGTCTCCAACCTTCCCTTTTTAGCGAAAGTTGTTGAGAGTGTGGTTGCATGGCAGCTCCCTCGGTACCTGGATGAAGCTGTCTATTTAGACCCGCTCCAGTCCGGCTTCAGGCCTGGATACAGCACTGAAACGGCATTGGTCGCATTGGTGGATGATCTCTGGCGGGCCCGGGGTAGGGGTTATTCCTCTATCCTGGTGTTATTAGACCTCTCAGCGGCTTTTGATACCATCGACCATGGTATCATGTTGCGCCGATTGGAGGGACTGGGGGTGGGAGGCACCGTTTTACGGTGGTTCTCCTCCTACCTCTCCGACCGGTCGCAATCTGTGTTGACAGGGGGGCAGCGGTCGACCCCGAGGTGCCTAGTGTGTGGGGTGCCGCAGGGATCGGTCCTCTCGCCCCTCCTGTTCAACATTTATGTAAAGCCGCTGGGTGAGATCATCCGTGGTTTTGGGGTGGAGTTCCATCAGTACGCTGATGATACGCAGCTGTACATTTCCACCCCAGACCACCCCAACGATGCCGTGGAAGTGATGTCCCAGTGCCTTGAAGCCGTGCGGGCCTGGATGGGGAGAAACAGGCTTCGACTCAACCCCTCCAAGACCGAGTGGCTGTGGCTGCCGGCGTCCCGATATAGCCAGCTGACACCATCACTGGTTATTGGGGGCGAATCATTGGCCCCCACGGAAAGGGTGCGCAACTTGGGCGTCCTCCTGGACCCACGGCTGTCTTTGGAAGATCACACGACAGCTGTGGCCAGGGGAGCTTTCTATCAGGTTCGCCTGATACGCCAGTTGCGGCCCTTTCTAGATCGGGACTCCCTACGCACAGTCACTCAGGCACTCGTCACCTCTCGCCTGGACTACTGCAATGCTCTCTACATGGGGCTCCCCTTGGGATGCACCCGGAGGCTCCAACTAGTGCAGAATGCGGCCGCGCAGGGGATTATGGGAGCGACGGGACGCTCCCATGTGACACCTCTCCTGCGCGAGCTGCATTGGCTACCTGTGGACTTCCGGGTGCGTTTCAAGGTGTTGGTGACCACCTTTAAAGCGCTCCATGGCTTAGGACCAGGGTACTTACGGGACCGCCTTCTGCCGCCAATAGTCTCCCACCGGCCGGTGCGTTCCCACAGAGAGGGTCTCCTCAGGGTGCCGTCAGCCAGACAATGCCGGCTGGCGACCCCCAGGGGGAGGGCCTTCTCTGTGGCAGCCCCTACCCTCTGGAACGATCTTCCTCCAAAACTGAGAACAATTGCTGACCTCCGGACTTTTCGTCGGGCCCTGAAAACTCATCTCTTTCAGCTTGCTGGTCTAGCCTGACCCCGCTGAATTTTTAAGATCTGTATTATAGGGTTGGGTATTTTAAATATTTAATGGTTAATGGTTTTAATTTTTAGCCAAAGTTATATGCTTTTTTAAAGAAATTGTTTAACTTTTGTGTACTATTTTATTTGGCTGTTCACCGCCCTGAGTCCGCAAGGAGAAGGGCGGTATACAAATCTAAACAAATAAATAAATAAATAAAATAAATAAATAAATTATAAAGCGGTATTAACATTTCACGTGATCTTGGTTCTATCCCTCTGTTTATGCGGCCTAGAACTGTATTGCCTTTTTTGGCAGCTGCAGTACACTGCTGACTTGAAACAGAAATGAGCACACACACACCCTATAGTTGGTAATGACATGTTATCAAAAACGGAATTTCTGAAGAAACTCCTATTTCAATTTATATAGATTAAAAGTTTAAACTAAGAAAGTTAAAATGTCACTACCATTTAGAATTAAAGCTATTTTTATATTGTTGGACCCTCTTCCTTTTCACACTACATAGGAGGACTGTGTTTCTGCCATTTCAGATACCTCTCAAACAGGCTTGGAAGTAAGGTGGGATTGTGCTTTTATTTCTGGATTACTGACACAATTCACAGATAGATACTCATGTACCCAATGTCAAGATTTATAAAATATAAAATGCAAATCTAAATCAAATCCAGAATAATCACTTAGGCCATAGAAATATTTTTTTCTTCTAGAATATTCATTGTGGTCGTCTTGATCTGGCTGGAGGGAATATTCATTGGCTTCTTATTCTATCATATTGTACACATACACACGCCTTGATATTATTTGGCATGGAAATATATTTTAATATCAAGATTTGCACTCATACATACAAATTACAAAAACTCCACTAATGAAAACAGATTAAATGTTCTGACTCTGGATTCAATTTTAATTGGAATGGCCTTTTGTGAAATGACTTTGTTGTCTATTATATTGCTTTAAATGGCCCACATAGGAATTCAGATAATTATTACAATGGACTTTTCAGCACTGTACATCAGTGCTTGTAACTGGAGCTTCTGCTCTGCTGATTAAGGAAGAAAATAATTGAGCCAAAAATGTCAATAAGAATCGTAGGTGCACATGTTTCTTGAGATTAGGTCTTAGGCACTAATGTAAGACCTTGCTCAGTGACCCAGTATTAGCTGCCATTTCACCAGACTGAAGAAAACTCATTGGAGTAACAATTTCTTCATGAAATTTCATTGTGAAAATGCTATAAATGAACAAATGACTCAAAACTCTGATGCAAATTTGACATCATGAATCAAACTGAACCAATTTAAATCACTAGTTGGACTTAGTAAAACAAGACACATTTAATTTAATTTAATTTCCTTCCTCTCGGAAGACTCAGGGCAGCTCACAATACATTTTAAAAAATCATTATAAAAAACATTTAAAAATTAAAAACGTTAAGAACATTAAAAATTCATTCACGCCATTCATGGCCGGATCTCACCAGATCACATGAGCAAGATTTACGGCCCCAGGCCTGCAGGAAAAGCCAGGTCTTCACTGCTTTTCAGAAGGCCAATAGGGTGGGGATGGTCCAGACCTCAGGAGATAACTGGTTCCAGAGAGCTGGGGCAGCCACAGAAAAGGCCCTACCCTGCGGGCTTATCAGCCAGCATTGTTTAGATGATGGGACCCAGAGGAGACCAACTCTGTGGGATCTTACCAGTCACTGGGAGCTACGTGGCAGAAGGCAGTCTCGAAGATAACATCACCCTGAGCTCTGCTCACCTTGAATTGTGAGCGGAGGCCAATAGGGAGCCAGTGCAGCTCATGGAGAATTGGTGTAATGTGGGTGTACCTAGATGCATCCACGACAGCTCGTGTGGCTGTGTTCTGGACCAACTGTAGTCTCCAAACACTTTTCGAGGGTAGCCATGTTGCAATAATCTAACCGTGAGGTGACAAGGGCATGAGTGACTGTGAGGAGAGCCTCCCGATCCAAGTAGGGTTGCAATTGGTGCACCAGGTGAACTTGTGCAAAGGTCCGCCTAGCCACAGCTTTCAGATGTTGCTCTAATCTTAGCTGTGAGTCTAGGAGGACACCCAAAATGTGAGCCCGTTCTGAGGGGGACAGTTTCTCCCCTCCCCCCAAACCAAGGATGGGCAATCAACATAGTCTTTAGGAGGCAATACCCACAGCCTCTCGGTCTTGTCTGGGTTAAGTCTGGGTTAAGATTGACTCAAATCATGTGATTAAATTGTCAAATCAGTCTGCATCAGCAAAAAAGGTGAGCTTGCCATATGGAAATGTATATCAGATTATTGAACTGGTTAAATTTATATCACCTGTGTTAACTGGCTAAATTACCTGTGAAAATTTATATCTGTTACTAAACTGAATCAAAAATTTTCATTTCAGATAGACAATTTGAATCAATTTGGCAATTTAATGGATTTATTTTATCAAACTTCAAATAAATCATTTACACAGTTGTACTAAATACTACAGGATCTCTTAAAAAAAGATACACCCACATTACACCAATTCTCCATGAGCTGCACTGGCTCCCTATTGGTCTCCGCTCACAATTCAAGGTGTTGGTTATTATCTTTAAAGTCCTACATGGCTCAGGGTGAGGTTATCTTCGAGACTGCCTTCTGCTGCATAGCTCCCAGTGGTAAGATCCCACAGAGTTGGTCTCTTCTGGGTCCTGTCAGCTAAACAATTTTATTTAATTTTATTTAATTTTAACTAAGTAATTGTTCACAAGACAGTTGCTTTGTTGTCATAACAGATTAACTTCAAGAATACAGTTTAAAATCCCAAATATGTTTTTCTTAATTTATTCCCATATCATTATCACATAAAGTATTCATAATTGGAAGAGTTGTTATATTATCAACCACTATAGTGTAGAAATTTCTGGTATGCATAAATGTAAATATTAATTTAAAACTTGGCTGAATGTTTGTTTATTTGATCTTTATGTCTTTTCTTCAAAAAGAAACCAGATAACTTGCTCTTAAAACATAGAAAATACAAAATACAAAAACATAAACATAGAAATACAAATTAAAGCATCAATCCTAAAATACTTGAAACTCTGACTAAATAAACAATTCAGAATTAAATGAAATAACTATAATACTATACTTTTCAAAATGAGATAATTCTTTTTATGTGAAGTTCATTAGGGTCCATTATATGTGAAATATCAGCTTCAGTTGTGTTTTGTAAAAAGAGTTCTACACCACGGAGAGAGAAATGTAAAGTTTTGGTTAAAAGCTTTAGGTCAAAGTAGATTCCACTAAACCTTCCTTCAAAACAATTTTTTGAACAAAATCTAACTTGATTCATAGAACTGTATTGGGTACCTTCAAATAGATGTGAAAATTCAATGACCTTTTCCATGTGCATACTAATTTCTATCAGGTTAAACTGAATCTTTGAAACAAATTGAATTGATTATAATTGACAATTATAATGGAAATGGCTCAGATCCCAGAACTATGGTACAACTTTTTCATGAAATTAGAAATTCAGATTGGATTGTGATGGCATGTAGTTTCCTATCCTCCCTATATCAGTGATATAGGTGGCATAGAAATTTAATAAATAAAATCTGAGTGAAATTTGAAGCAGCTGTAAAAAAAAATTGCCAAAAAAATTATTTAATGAGAACAAAAAGACAACATAGTTATGGAAGATACGGTATGTCCTATCCCAGGCTGTGCACCCACAAAGAGAGATGTAGTTATAAACCTGGAAGGTTGAAAAGCAAATAAGCAAGTGCAAACACACATACACACACAATAGATTAACAAAGTCCACCAAAGGCCCTCAGGCTTGCCCTAAAAGAGAGTCAAGCAAAATTCAAAGGTTCAAATATTATAGCAGGGTCATCAGCCAATCTAGGTGAAGAATCAGATTTTCAACATTTCAAGTCGGTAGTCAAGGCATTTGGAGTCTGGATAAATTAACCAAGAGGCTTCAGTTCATTGATCTTCTTAAACAGAAGCAAACCTGATGTTGCTCATTTGAAGCAGGTTCCCTTCTTGTGAGGAACCTTATAGAGCAGGGGTCTCCAATCTTGGCAACTTTAAGACCCAGAGTTGGGAGTTGAACTCCACATGTCTTTGCTGGCTGAGGAACTCTAGGAGTGGAAGTCCACAAGTCTTAAAGTTGCCAATATTGGAAACCCCTGTTATAGAGCACCTTTGCTCTGCTCTCCTCTCCCAGCTCTTGCACTCCGAAGGTGTGGCAACTCACATACCTCATCCTCCAATACCAGCAACAACTGAGATCCTGGTTCCTGGCAACACAGACTCCTCTGCCTGGAGCACAACAGGTAGCAGTTCACCTGGCAACTCTGGAACTGTCCCTTGCTTGATTTTGGTTTCTTTGTCAGAGTCCAAGCTGACCATGACAATAGGTATCACGGACTTGAAAGAGAAGAATAACAAAAACCAAAAACGGATGGTATAAAAATGGTGCCAGGATTGATGCTTTATAAGATTTCTGGTGTTAGATGTGGGCAATATAAGAAATCAGTGTGGCTATGACCCCGACATTTGGAACAAATTAGAAAATTATAGAAGTATCAGATGGTGTGGATGAGTTGGAAAAGCATTTGGTAGTTTGGAACAAAAGAGGGAGGGAGGGCCTGAAGCTTATGAGTTATCGGCACAGATGATCATCCAGAAAACTAACCTAGGGGCAAACTGTGAACTCTGATGCCCGTCAGAAGAACTGTCAAAAACGTAAAGAAAAAAAATCAGGTGCAAAATATTAGAAAAGTGAATATACTTCCTAACAGGAGTTGGGGGGAGAGTGAACAAGGAATGAAAATGTCTACTAATAGCCAGAAAAACTATAGCTGAATTTTACAGACATGCCTTTTGCCTCAACTAAAAGGAAAGGGTCTTCAAAAGAATGCACACAAGAGGTTTTTATAAACCACCATCACATCAATTTTGAAAGTACAATAAAAAAGCAATGCTTCTGTAATAATCCTGCAGGTGAAACAGTTCGGCACGCAGACATTTTCTACTACATCTGACATCTTGCTATATGAGTTTGGCTTTTAAGGGCAGCACATCATGACTAATGTATTGGAAGGTCTAAAGTAATTCTCACCCATTTTCAAAAAGAATCTGAAGCCATAACTTAGAGGCACCACTAATAGCGTCTTCTATCATATACATGATATCAAAGCAAAGAAGTAGAAATTATACCTACCTATCTGATGAATAGGTTTGAGCGATTGCTTTCACACCGTGGAATGAAAAGCATCACAGCATCTTCTATATCCAAGGGAGGGAGAATATGGAAAGGAGAGAGTCCATACACACAGCTTCCCATTCATGGCAGTGTTCCTTATTTAGGATCAAATCAAGAGAGTGGATGCACTGTGAATGTCAACATCCAACTTGAGAATCCAAATAAAAGTCCAGGATCATTCCATTTCCAAAATCCTTAGTATTTATTGAATACACAGCATAGTAATGTCAAAGCAAAACTAACTCTGAAGTACCCAAACCACAGTCCATAGAATAAAACAAAACAATTCCAAGCCAAATACTCAGCCTCTCACGTAGTCCATGTAAACAAGTTATCATAGTTATGGGAATTGTCTGCTTTAAATCCACATCTGTTGTGATGTCCTTGAACAGATTTCAGGCTCCCATGGCCTTCAATAGAATTGTAGAAGTTGCATTTCTCCATCTAACCTATTTAGAAGTTGTGTTTCCCCATTTAACTCATTCAAAAGCAACACCTCCCTCCTCTCTTAGTCTAATTGCAAGTTGAAATGAAGAGGCATGTAGCTGTCAAAAGTTTCATCCTTGACAGTGTTAAGAGTGTTCAAATCTTCAGCTATTATATTTCTCAAATTCTCCATAAACTTTTGGTAATTTAGAGGTAATCACATTTAGATAAAATGCAAAGACAAGTAGCATGCCTGTGGCAAATAAATAAATGTTCTTCCAATAGCGATAAGCATCTTGAGGGCAATCCTAAAATATTTGGAATACCACTTGAACATCATCGGCATTGACAAAATCCCCATCACTCAATTGCAAAATGCAGTTTTATTTGGAACAGCTTACATCTTGCAACAACACCATCAAACATCTATCCCAGCTTCTTTGGAAGGACTGGACACAAATGTCAAATCCGATCTAAACATCTGACTAAGCAGCCAATCATAATGTAGATAGCTATAGCAAAATTCTAGATGGCTTCAGATTAAGGCTACATGAATATATTGAATTATACATAAACGTGTGTTTGACCCTCCATATGTCAGGCTATTGGTGGTGTTCTGTTTGCCATATTACATATGTTTTTAATAGGTCAATTGCTCTAATACATCTCCTGGTGGTTTTTTTGGAACTGACCTGTTTCACCAGCTGTCTCTACTGCTGCTATTAGAGGCTTCATTTCTATTTGTCATTGCCAATTTTCCCTTTCCTCATGATTGTTTTGCATGTTAGGGAAACCAGATGGTGCACCATCTTGAAAAAACCACCCTGCATGTCAGCAAATGAAAGGGGAAGGATGGTGGTGGTGGAAAGAGTTCAATTGCCACAGAAGCAGCTTGCAGTTTCACAAGGCTCTTCCTGCTAAAGACACAGTCATAAATCATTATTCAGAATGACATTAATGAATTGGTCTATGCCCAGGATTTACTGAGGTGCAGAGAAATTATCATTTATTCTAGGCAGGCATTTGTATGTTACAGCCAGTTCTCTCCAGGTTTCGTGGCCTTCATTTTCAAATTGTACATGCAGTGGGATTTAATAGATTTCCAACTCAAGTGAACAAAAAGGTTCTGTACCTTGTCCCTTCTTCTTCTTAGTTTTAAATATTTGGTGTGGCTGCCTCTTCCAGAATTAAATCGATCCTTTAGCCAAGTGCTTGTGTGAAGCCTTTAAAAGTATATGCCAGAAGAGGCCCACTTGAAGAGCTACCAGCTGAACTCCTCTGAGGTATCTGAGAACAAAACAAAACAAAACAAAACAAAACAAAACAAAACAAAACAAAACAAAACAAAACAAAACAAAACAAAACAAAACAAAACAAAACAAAACAAAACAAAACACATAGCCTACAAAATGTCTTTCCATGCAGTTATAAGATTTTTCCCAGGTGCTCTTGAGCCCTTTTCTTTTTCCCTTTACCACAGTACTCCAAGATTCATTGATGAATCACAATTCTTTCCTCTGGAAAGGAAAGTCCTAATAGCATTCGTGTTTTCAGGTCTGCATGGGGAGAATCTGTCTACAACTCCATTCTGTTTTGTTTTTTTTTAATTTGATTTATATGCCACCCTTCTCCGGAGACTCAGGGTGGCTTACAATGCGTTAAGCAATAGCTTCATACTTTTGTATATTTTATACAAAGTCAGCTTATTGCCCCCACAAACTGGGTCCTCAATTTACCCACCTTAGAAAGGATGGAAGGCTGAGTCAACCTTGAGCCTGGCTAGGATTGAACTCAGAGAAATTACAGGCAGCTGGTGTTAATTGCTGCCTTTAGTAGGAGGCATTAGCCCTCTACGCTACACAGGCTCTTAAAATTCCAGGCTCTGGAATGAAATTTGTTTAAAATTTCATTCCAGAGAGTGACTTTGAACTGCTGGCCCCATGGATAAAATACCAGAACCTTCTTGCTTCTTCCTCACCTTTGCTTTTAAAGCCACTGCTCACTAAATACTTCTAGATGATTTGAAAGCTTTCAGATGTTCAGTTGCTATTTTGTAGTCACTGGATTGGCTCCAATCAGATTCAAATCACTGATTTTTATTTGACTAATGCAACTAATTCAAACATGACTATTTGGAAAGCCAATTCAGTTTGAAGCTTTGATTTCAGCTGTGGTTTGGACTGATTCAATTCCATTTTCTAAATCCGGAGGAAAATCCACATAAGCAAGGACCTTTGTAATAACTGCTTCAATTCAGAACACTGATTCAGTTCAGAAAATCAATCAAACTGCCTCCAAAACAAAACCTTTAAAATGGGACTACTCAAACTGGGATTTGAATAGTTACATCACCAACACTGCAAGTACTAAATCAAGGAGATCACTGTACATATGTCACCATGTATGCATGCAAACACTCAGAGACAACAAAGCCAAACTCCTTGCCTGCCTTCCAACTCCAACAAATATTCTAATTAGACAAGATAAATCACAGTCACCTCTCCCCTCCATTTCATGTTCCACATTGCAGACATTACTTGTGCATCTGCATACCCCCAGGAAGTCTACCCAATCATCGATAGCTTCCTACGCATACCTTTTTAGGAGTGAGCTACAATGAGCTGTGCAGGAATTGATAAAGAAACTTAGAATGCAATGCTCAGCTCTAGTGCAGGTATGTCTACAATTCCTTGAAATGGGACTTTCTCTGGAATAAGCATTTATAACAATTACATTTGCAAGAATAGGCAGGAGGAAGATGGATGTTAAGTGGCTTCACTCAGGCATTCATAATGGAAAAAAATCCAGCCATCAACATCCCTTTCCAGAAATATATCGTTTTGTGTATGCATATTTTTTATTTATTTTTTATTAGGCTTCATAAATATTTATGTAATGTGAACATTTTTCTACACATGGATCACTGGCTACAGATTTGCAGACTGTACAGTAAAAGGTGAAAAAAACATTCAAGCAAATTCAAGCACTACTGGATTGCTTCTTTTTTAACGGTGCAAGCTTTGAGCAACTAAAATTAAATTTGTTTGATTTCACATTGCAAACATTTCCTCATCTAGAACTTATGAATTTCCAGATAGAGCCTGCAAACAAATATCTTGACATTTCCAGTTGATCATTGGAATACCTTATGTTTTCAATAACATACCTTTGTAAGAAAACCTCTTTATGTGCAGCAACAAATAGCATGTAGAAATAGACCAGATATAGTGAAGACCTCTGCTTAGAATTAAAGTCAGTTGCTCTAAATACTGAACTTTATCCAAGAATAAGCAATCACATTTCAGTCATTGAACACTGGCTTGTGAAATTATTTTTATGTTGATTTTTTTTCCTGTTTACAATAAACAGGTTCATTTTATTTTACTAATTTTCTATCACTAGTGATTTACCTTTTGATCAGAAGTTCTGGAATAGTAGTAGTAGTAGTAGTAGTAGTAGTAGTAGTAGTAGCAGCTAATAATTGTAAAAGTGTTGTCTCAATTGTAATTGGAGCCCTTGGAGCAATATCCAAAGGGCTACCCCGCTATTTAGAAATTCTAAATTTACCTGACTTGAATATTTTGACTCTACAAAAAACCACCTTACTCGGAACAACTTACATCCTCCAACGATACCTTTACAGTTCCTAGGTCCTTGGTTAGGACTCGAGCTGCTGAGCTATTAACCAGCCTCAAGGCTGTGAATCTTACAACAACAACAACAACAACAACCACAACAACAACAACAACAACAACAACAACAACAACAACAAATCACACTTGCCAGTAATTTAGCTGACATTGCCTTCTTCACATTAAGTCTCTCCAATAACTAAGATGCCATAATCTATTGATTTATTATATGTGGATCCAAGTACTGTGGCCTAAGGGACAGATGAACATGTACCAATGCACAGATTCTCTAAGTCCTATCCAAGGTTTCTAGTATGGCATTCAGTGTGCCATTAACCACTGGGACTGCCGCAGCTGGTTTATGCCATAATCTTTCAACTTCAATTTTCAAGCCTTGATACTTTATGATCCTCCAATTCTTTGTTATTCTACTATGCCCTGGCATTGCGACATCAATTATCCACATTTTCTTCTTTTCAACCATGGTTTAAATCTTGTGTGTTAAACTATCACAATATTTTAACCTGATCAGTCTTAACTACGTTCCAACTCTATGTTTCACAAATATTCTAGGGGATCATTGTTCACTGTGACTATGTTATGTCCATGTTTATAATCAGTTTGTGCAAGTTTCTTGAGAAGATCAAGATCTAAGTATATGACCCTCTTTTTTTTTTTACTTTGCATAATCTGTACTTAGATTTATTACTTGGAATGAACTTTCAATCATTATTGTGTTGTTATTTTTAATGAAATGGTTCAGTGGACTGCCTCTACATCCTGGTATTCTGCCACATCATGGGTGGTGAGTTTGCTGGAACAAATGAGCAAAGAATGCTGGGAATGTACAACAAGAATATATATTCCCAGCAGGGCCACCCAAGATGTGAAGTCTTTACAGCTGCCTAGCTAAAGCAAACAGATACCTATTGTACATTGGGTAGCAGCAACCTAGCTAGAGGCAGATGATCACTTTAGTGACAGCAACCGTTTCATACTGCATGCGGGAAAGCAATGCCATTTTAATATTTAACAATAAAACCACATGAATAGGCAATATTAAATGATGGACAATACAGTACTGCATGTTGGGCCTTAAAGGTCAGATGGCTTTGGGTTACTCTTTATTCTCTTTAAGGTCTTATACTGGAAAAATAGTTCTACTCCTTCACTCTGCTCAGCATAATGACCTCCGCTACAGTAACTTTCTGCAAAAGAACTTTAATGAACAGGATTTTATTTTACAATCTTCTTGATCCCTACTTTTAAAAGATAGATCTTCAGCAATTTTTAAAATTCAGGCAATTGTTTTTCCAAATTGGCCTATAAAAGTAAAAGGAACAAAGAGACTATAGCCAAGTATGAATAATTTAGTGATGTTATCTCTCTCTCTCTCTCTCTCTCATGATAGCAGTGTTCCAATATCTAAGGGGCTGCCACAAAGAAGAGGGTGTCAAGCTATTCTCCAAAGCACCTGAGTGTAGGACAAGAAGCAATGGATGGAAACTAATCAAGGAGAGAAGAAACCTAGAACTAAGGAGAAATTTCCTGACAGTTAGAACAATTAATCAGTGGAACAACTTGCCTCCAGAAGTTGTGAATGCTCCAACATTGGAAGTTTTTAAGAAGATATTAGATAACCATTTGTCTGAAGTAGTGTTGGGTTTCCTGCCTAAGCAGGGGGTTGGACTAGAAGACCTCCAAGGTCCTTTACAACTCTGTTATTCTATTCTCTCTCTCTCTCCCTCCCTCCCTCCCTCCCCCCCTCTCTCTCCATTCATACGACCATCACCATCACCTTCATAGATCTGATGGCTAAACTACAAGATCTGTATTGTATACATCCTGCCAGACCTCTCCAAGGGGGAAAAAATAATTTTTGCTTCATTTTTATAAAATGGTTGCAAAAAACCAAAAGGAGAAAAGAAAGACACTGATCATTTTTTTAATATTATAAAAACAGATTTTTTTTAAAAAAAAACTAATTTTACTGTTTGTATTTCTAAATAGGAAACGTATAAAATGAAACAAATAAGAAAGATACATGTTTCAGCAAGTCATATGTATTGAATGTATTAAAATAATGTCTTACTGGCAATGTATATATTTTCATATGCTTATAGGTGGGGGACTTGCATTCTTCCATATTTTTATTAATGCCATAGAGGAAGAGATAATGGAAGAAGATGTTTATCAGAATTTGCATTTGATGCAAAATCTGATGAAATTGCCATTATTATCAATGCAGTTAAAATAAAATTTAAAACAATCTTACTTGTTTAAAAAAAAGCTAGAAAGAAAAAAAAGAGAGAGATGAGCATAAAGAGGTTTTGTTTTTTCATACAGGGAAAAGAAATCAAATGCCTGTTGGGTGTTCAATCATAAGTTGCATATGAGCCAATAGTGAGAAATAAAGACAAGGGCAATTAGAAATTGCATCAGCAGAGCTGTAGTTTTCAAATTATGGGAGAAAATAGTTCTACCTCTAATACTTATCCAATAGTCATCATCATACCTTAAGAACAATTAAGATAAACAGGAAATGATTCACAAAAGAGCATACTATAAACTAAATCCTCCTGGCCTTTTGCAAAGCATTGAAGACCTGATGTTCCATCAGCACTTGGGCCAAGTGGTTGATGGATTACTTGGTATGTTCTTGGTATGGAATGAAACATAATATGTTGGGCAGGAGCATATGTTTTGTTTATGGTGCTACTAGGATGATGAGGGGAATGAGGGGTGACTTTAGATTCCTTTTATATTAAAAGGAATATTGTTTTTCATCATCTATATGCCACCTAGAATCATGGCATTGAAATTGATGGATGGATGGATGGATAGAGGGATGGACGAATGGATGGATAAATAAATAAATAGTAGAAGTTATATAGTCTAGGTTGGTTTAAATTTGATTTTGCACTGTGTGCATCATTAAAAGCAACAGTCTAAGTAGCTACATATAACTCGGTAATTTTATCATCACTGAATTCAAAATATTATGAGCACAGCTAACTTACAATAGGAAGAGAAGAGAAAATAGAAAGAAAACAGAAAACAGGAACATGTCCAGGATTTAGATACTTTACTTATGAGAGCCCAGAGTAACTCAATAGAAAGATATCCCAGGAATTTTGCAGATTGATTCAATTTAATGAGTTTTTAAAAAACGGGGGGGGGGGGAGGGGGAGGGAATCTATCTGCTGATTGGTTCAAGCTCAAATGGCAATGATAACTTGAAATATGACTGTACATAGAACTAAGGAAATAGTTGTATCAGCACAAAAAAAAGTATGTGGACTCTTAGAATGCATTAATCTACATGTTGAATTCCAAGTTTGGATTTGCTATCTCACACCTTACGGTACTGTTCTTGTCTACTGCATGGAGATTTAGTCCTAAATGAAGGGACAAATGATTTAAGTTTTACTACCAAGTATCTAGCAAACCAACAATCTTCTCTATAGAACAGATAAATATATTGTCTGTCTCTGCAAAACACCTATTTCAGGCAGGAAATTATTGTTGGTGAGTAGCAAACCAACAGCTGTCTCCTACGGATTCCTTGTATTAATAATAATGAATAATAAGGGTCTATTAGAGCTGGAGTGGATAGAAGTTGCCACTAAATGAATATTGTTGGAATGAAAAACAAAATGAAAATGCAACATGAACCACAGGATTCTGTTACAAATGGAGGGGGGGGGGTGTAGGAGAGCGGCTAAGGGTGAGAAGATTTATAGTATCAGAGGGCAAGTAATAGATGCACCTTCCTGACATTGGTCTTTAAACAGAGACTCCTGCTAGAATTTAAAACATCTATTCTATTGACAAAATTGCAGCAGGAAAACAATCCATACAGGCAGGTATATCCTCTCCTGAGGCCATCCAATCTCATTCCTTTCAGCCAGTAATCAATAATTATTATGCTAGGTTCACCTTCAAGGTGAATCAAGCCTGTCTCCATGAAAAGCTTGATAATGCTGAACATTTGCTTCACATGACATGCATATTGTTATAAAGCCAGTGGGGATATTGCAAGGATCAGGGGTGTCCTACCTGCACAACTTTAAGACTTGTAGACTTGTGGCTGGCTGGGGAATTCTGGGAGTTGAAGTCCACAAGTCTTAAGTTGTGAAGACTGGACACTCTGACTTAGACTCACTGAAGATAACGTGATAAAAGCCTGGCTAATCCCTGAATTTAATACTTTTATCTACAACATTAAAAACAATGCAACAAAAATAGATCTTAATTAAATGATACTCTATTACATTGCTTGAAAGATTGTCTTTTTCCAACTCTCTGGAAGAGATTTTTTCCCAGAAACTGATTAATATCACATAAGAGAAATGTGATTTTAAAGCTCATTCCATGGATTCAAAAAGTATTTCATAACCATTTTTAATTTAAATTAATTTAATTTATTAAATTAATTAATAATTTAATTTAAATCTTGAGAAATATTTTCAGTGTTTTTATTTCTTGGTCCTAAGGAATTTTTTCCCCTTTTCATCAAAATACAATTCACTTAGCAAGATAATTTATATTTTCAGAATACAAATATAAGTTATAGTTCCAATTTTACATTATTACTTTAAAAATACCATCAAAACAAGTTTAACTTATGGAATATCTTAAAAACATTTGTAAATTTAGATTGTAAGAGATATAACTGAAAATTTTAGAAGTCCAGATTTAATTAAGTAATACTGAGCAACTTAAACCACATAATTTTGTGACAAAGAATCTATTTATTCAACCCCTAGATCAGTAGTGCCTGGGGAAGGGTGCTTTTTAAAGAAAAAATAATTCATTTATTTATGGATTGATGTTCAGGAAAGGTTGAAATACCTGAAGGATAATTTGTTGGAAATGTATCTTCAGAGGCACAGATTCTTCATGACCTTAAATCAGTGGTGAAATGCTCCATGGGTTGCCACTGGTTTGCTATCCATGCATGCACAGTGTGCGCCAAACACACGCTCTGAGCACAAGCACAGTGCACACAAAATGCACACTGTGAGCACATGGGCAGTGTGTGCATGCGTAGTGTACGCCAAATGCACACTTTGCATGGAAAAAGGAGCCATTTGAAGGTAAGTAGAACAGCGAGGGTGGGGAACAGCTGTGCTGCACAATTTAGATTCGCTAGAAAGTAGGATTTCTTGCAAATGTAAATTGTGCAAATGTAAATCACGCAGCACAGCTAATCGTCGGAAATACCAGTTCGGACGAAACGGTAGCTTTTTTTTACTACGGTTCACTCGAACCAGTAGCTTTTATTACTACTGGTTTACCCAAACTGGTACAAACCGGTAGCATTTTACCCCTTCTTTACACCCTAGTGACCAGAAGAAGCATAGAATACAAAGCACTGTCTCTCAACTTCAGCCATGTTAAGATGTATGGCCTTCAATCCCCCAGAACTCTCCAGGCAGCACAACTCTAATGTTTATATTATTGAATATGCATATACCAAACAGGAAAGGTATTTTTTAAAATGGGTTTTTATTCAAAATTAAAATAACTCAAAAAAAAATGAAAAAGTATATACAGCTACAGCAATACTGGTCTTCTGAAGTTACTAACAGACATCCATGAGGCTATTCATAATTGACTTCAATACTTTATATTTTGAGTAGCTTGACAATCATGGATCACAACAGAAAATGAATGATAACGTGTAATGCTTCAGTACCATTTGAAATACTGCCAGGACTGGAAGAAAGACATTATCGTTGCTCAATAATCTGTCAGGTTTTATCCAGTTTTTATAGAAAATGTAACATGTAGGTCCATGCACCAGTTCCAATGAACTTGCAATTTGCAATTAGAAGCAAATACAGGTATCCCTGTTTTTATCTTGGTATTTGGTGACATTGCAATTAAGTATGTTGTTGGGCATTTTTTCATTTCTCAGGTTATGTAATGTGGCAAGCAAGATTTTATTTTATATTTAAAAAAAATACTCTGAATAAGAAGAGGAGAGAGATTTTAATCAGTAGAAGGAAGGGCTTGGATGTTGATAAATGAGGTTGCTTTAGGAATGTCTTTGCAGATGAGTATAGAAAATAATCCCCTAAAATGTACATAATCAAATTTCCAGCTAATGGAAAAATAGGAATATTTGTTTTCAACTTTGCTTTTGACTTATTGTTATGCAATGCGTCTAAAGCAGGGGTGAAATCCAGGCGGTTCTGGCAGATTCTGGAGAATTGGTAGTGGAAATTTTGTGTAGTTCGGGAACCAGCAAATAACACCTCTGGCTGGCCCCAGAGTGGGGTGGGAATGGAGATTTTGCAATATCTTCCCCCCAGGAGTGGGGAAGGAATGGGGATTTTACAGCATCCTTCCCCTGCCACGCCCACCAAGCCGTGCCCACAGAACCGATAGTAAAAAAATTTGGATTTAGCCACTGATCTAAAGATGAGGGAAAATGAATGTAAGAAGATTCATTCTTGGCCATTATAACAATTGGGCATCCATTCATTCCTTCATAAGAGATTGTACATCATGTATATTCTTCCCAAGTATGCATGTATATTGATCAAATCAGATAATTATACAGACAAATGTTATTTAGGTCCTATCTGCTGAGGAAGCAGACATTGGAAAGATAAAAGAACAAAATATTAATTGTAAAAATTAGAGATTGGATAAAGATTGGATGAACAACTTAACTAAAAGTTGAATTAACTGCAACCTGGACCTGAAAATAACAACAATAAACAATGAACAACACAGCATTCTTAATGCATAACTTAAACAATGCCAAGCCTTTTAAAAGACATTCTGGTTGAGAATTAGAAAAACATTCCAATTATCTCTGTCCTTTGAGATGTTTGCCTTCCTTGCTATAATTAGCTTTGATGTCACAATTGACTACTATGAAGACAAACTTGTCAAGATTCAGCCAAATGCAATCACAAAACAAATAATGACCATTATTTTCAATTGTCTCTTAAAGAGGACACTGGTATGTGAGCAGCATTATGGACAGCCCACAAGGAAAGTCTTCATGGAAAAGCAAATTTCAAATGGTCCAGAAAGAAAACATTGTTTCCCAATCTTTGCAGACCAGGACTAAAGGAATACCACATCTTCTACATTCTTGCCCTGAATAAAAATAAAATAAAGCCAGATAAGGAAATTATACTTACACACATGTACACACAGCTTTGAAAAACAAAATGTGGTCAATTAAAATGGGAAGCTCTTCTCCAGATACATTGATCCAGGAAATGATCAAATGAGCTGAATCCACAAAGAAAGGAGTTGCAAATAGTATTAAGTAAAGATTTTAGCAGAATAAAAATCCTGACATTACAGTAGCATCTTGATTTTCAGGAAGGGCGATACTGTTATGCTGCCTCTTTCTTCAAGTTACCTGATAAAGAAGTGATTTAGTCATTTTAGGAAATTCTAACCAGTGAGGGAAACATTTTAAAAAATCTCAAGAAATTGCATCTCAAAGTGAAAAATTAATCATTGTAGTAATTGGACAAATTGGTTCTTCCTCATTGATTTTAAATTGCCAGGAAGGATGTGGTTTGAAGACTCTAGCCTTTTATCAGATTTCTTTGGACCTCAAATGAATGTTTAAAGAGCATTCTGTGCAACTTGAGAGACAATGCCATTTTTAGCTTGTGTGCATGTGTATGTTCTAAACACACTCTTTTTAAACTGTAATGAATTGAACTGACCATTTATTATGGCCAAAGTTTCCAAGAACAATATAATAACAATGAAAGAAAACAGCATACATCTTTATTTGTTTCTAGTTTTTATGAAATCATTCATAAAAAATATAATATCTATTTCTTACTAAAACTCTTGCTGTCATTACCATTAACTGGGCAAAAGAGGGCAACCATTTTTGAATTAAGAACTAAGAGCTGATTCACAGAATGTGTCCAAATGTTCCCATGATGCCCAAGGGAATAACATTTGGAAAAGTTGTGTTGTTTCAGTCTGCTGACTTGGTTGAGCTGCTGCCACCATCACATGGTGCTTTTGAATAGCATCTGGCAGTTTCCCACTTAGTCTCACAATCCCTTGCTCCCTCACTCACCCAGCTCAAAGAATTGCCTCACCGTGTGACTTTTAAAGCGGGAACAAACTGTAAGGTGGATGAATACTTTTATTGCTTTGCATGCCCCTTTTCTGGCATATCTTTGTTCAGAAACTCAAGGCACATACATGATATTCCATCCTCCTATATGTTTTCATAACAATCTTGCGAGGTAGATTGGAGTCAAAGTCACTAAGTGGGCTGCTGCAGTTGCAGATCAGTTAGAAACTGGATCTTTGTAACATTAATCAAATGCAGTAGCCATCTACCTTAGTCTTTGCCTATCCTGTTCCATTTTTCAATTTTTAACTGCTTTCTACTCTAAAACTAAGTATAAACCAGTTCCTCCTTCAGCTATCAGAAAGCAAGTAGACCAGACTTTTTTTAAAATAAACTTTATTGGTTTTCAGACATAAAATATATAAAATTTTTCCATGCTGTTTACATCGGAGGAGCAGCATTTATACATATTTACAATAATCACGTAGGTATCACTAATTACAATCACTTATCCTATCATCACCTTTTAGTTCTGTTTTTCACTTTCTCATTTATCCATTTGTACCATCTTTCCCAGACAGAATAGAAAATTGAATTATCCTCATCGTTAATTTCATATGTTAATTTACACATTTCTGCACAATCCAGTATTTTATTAATTATAAGATCTTCAGGTGGCAGATCTTTCTCTTTCCAGTATGGTGCAAATGCCAACCTGGCTACTGTTATAATGTGTGTTAATAGATATCTCTTATCCTTTCCAAGCGCCCTCATTCCCATTCCCAGGAGAAATAATTCTGGTTTCATGACAATATCTTCTTCTATTATTTCCTGTGCCCAATTCCAAATTTTTATCCAATATTTTTTAGCTCGGGGGCAGGTCCACCACAAATGAAAAAAGGTGCCCTGTCCAAAACCACATTTCCAACAGTTTGGTTGTATATTTGGGTATATTTTCGCTAATCTAGCAGGGGCTAAATGCCATCTGTGCAACATTTTAAAATGATTTTCTTTATAGGTTAATGCCCTGGTTAATTTATAGTTCTTAATCCATGATTCTTCCCACTCATTTAAATTTATATCGTGTCCAAAGTTCTTTTCCCAAGCATTCATTTGTTTTTTCATTTGGTCCTCTGTTCCATCCTCCTCCAATAAATAATCATATAATTTGGCCAGGATCTTCTTGTCTGTTCCCATCATCACCTTATCAAAGCCATTTTGTCCTAAATCAATACCATAATTTTCCTTGTCTTTCTGGAATTTGGACTTTATTTGTGCATACATCCACCAGTCTAAGTTTATTCCTATCTTTTTCAGTACTTCATTTGATTTAAGAACTCCTTCTCTATCTAAGATTTCTTTATATCTACAAATCTTATCTGTCCCCCGTCTGTTGGGGTGTATCAAGGCCTCTATCGTTGACAGCCAATTTGGGACTTTTGTATAGTATTTTTGCCTAATTTGGGACCATGTTTGCATCAGGGACTCTCTAATTTTATGTCTGTAAAAGTGAGTCTTTTTGTTCTTCTCTATATCCCATAAATATGAATGCCACCCTCTCTGAAGATTATGTCCCTCCAGAGTTAAAATCCTTTGGTTCTCGAGGGTGGCCCATTCTTTTATCCAGATCAATTTCGCTACCTTATGATATGATTCCCAGTCGGGGAGATCAAATCCCCCCACATTTCTTTTTCCCTGTAGAATTCTTAAGGCTATCCTCAGTTTTTTTCCTTTCCACACAAATTTCCTAATACTTTTATTTAGTTCTGTGAAAAATTTGTTATCTAAATTTATAGGGATCATCTGGAACAAATTTAATAATTTAGGAAGGATACTCATCTTGATTGAAGCAATCTTACCCAGCAGAGACAGTTGAATTTTCTCCCATCTTTCTAGGTCTTTTTTTTATTTTATTCAATAAGGGTATATAATTATCATCTTTTAGAGATGAGCATCTTGCCATGATCCAAATTCCAAGGTATTTTATTCTTTTAACCACCTGTAGACCTAATCTTTCTTCTATCTCTCTCTTCTGTACTTCTGTTATATTTTTAGTTAGTATTTTAGTTTTGTTCTTATTCAATTTGAAGCCCGCTACCTCTCCATATCTGCCCAATTCCTCTAACATTTTTGGGCCGGTATCCAGTGGATCCTCTAATACAGGGCCACGTCATCCGCGAAGGCTTGTATTTTATATGTTTCCTTCCTGTTTTTTAATCCCTTAATTTCCTCATTCTTTCTTATTTTCCTTAACAAAACTTCTAAAACCAATATAAATAATAGGAGTGATAGAGGGCAACCTTGATGTACTCCCTAATCTGGAATGATTTTGTCCTGTCTCCATTAATTAGAATGCTCGCTCTCTGGTTGTCATAAATAACTTTTATCATTTTTTCAAAGTTTGAGCCAAATCCCATTAATTTAATTTGCGTAGATATAAACTTCCAATTTAAATTATCGAATGCCTTCTGGGTGTCCAAGAACACTAATGCCATCTGTCTATCAGGATGTTCTTCGTAATACTCTAATGTATCTAGCACAATTCTCAAATTATCTTTTATTTGTCTTCCTGGGAGAAATCCATTCTGATCCTTATGTATCCAAGAATTTAATATTTTTTTTTAATCTTTCAGCCATTACACTCATGAACAATTTATAGCCTGTATTTAAGAGAGAGATTGGTCTGTAATTTTGGATCTGTTTTGGATCTGCACCTTCTTTCGGGAGTAGTGTCACATATGCCTCCCTCCATGAGTCAGGAATCTTTGCCCCCCCTAATGCCTCATTAAAAATTTCCACCAGTTTTGGTAATACAAATTCCCCTAGAGTCTTATATATTTGTCCAGGAAGTCCATCCGGGCCTGGAGACTTATTATTTTTAAGCTTGGACAGGGCCATTCTTACTTCCTCAACTGTTATCTTTCTATTAAGCATTTCCCTTTCTTCTTCTGTAATCTGTGGGAGACCTTCATCTGCCAAATATTTCTCTATTTTGTCTTCCGAGACATCTTCCTCTCTATATAACATTTCATAGTATTTCCTTGCTATTTCTAATTTATCCTCCTCCTTATTTACCAAATTCCCATTTGCATCTTCTAATACATGTATTATCCCTTTTTCACTTTCTTTTTTGAGTTTGTATGACAGCCGCCTTCCCGGCTTATTTGCGTTCTCAAAATAATATTGTCTAGTTCTTTTTATTTTGTAAGCCATATTATCTTGATCAATAATATTCAATTTATGCCTCCATAATAACCAATTTTCTTTTGCAACTTTGTCCCCCAGATTATCTTGAAGATTTTTTTCCGCTGCCCCTACCTGTTCTTGGTGTTCTTCCCAGGCCTTTTTCGTTTCTTTATTTTTATACGCATTGTATGCTATCACCACCCCTCTAAGGTAAGCCTTCATTGTATCCCAGATTACTACTTGAGGGGTTTCCTGCTTTTCATTTTCTTTAAAGAAGAACATCAATTCTTCTTTAAGCTTTTCCACGCATCTTGTATCCTTCAATAATCCGGTATTCAACCTCCATCTCTTATTTTTCCTCTGCACACCAATCCACTTCATTTCTAACGGATTATGGTCTGCCCACACATTTGGTCCAATTTCTACCGTATCGATTTCAAGGCCAAGTTTCCTACTGGCCCATGCCATATCAATTCTTGACCATGACAACTGTGAATTGGAATAAAATGTGTATTGCTTATCATTAGGATGAGTAGCCCGCCACATATCTATCAGGTCTAATTCTTCTACTAAATCAAAAAATGTTCTTGGTAACATTGCCCTTTTATTATTATTTTTTTAGTATTACTTTTATAATCTTTATCTACATCAATTATTCCATTAAAGTCTCCTATTATGCATATCTCATCAAATTCCATTCTTCCTAACTGCTCCTGTAGTTTTTTTAAAAATTCCCCTTGTTTTTTATTCGGCGCATACACTCCTACCAATAGGACATTTGATTCTCCTCTTTTTAGCTCAATCATTAAAATTCTGCCCTTTGCATCATTATACTTTAACTCCGCCTCTATTCCTTTCTTTACATACATTACCACCCCCCTTTTTTTCTTTTCCGCTAATGCACTGAAGGTTGTTCCAAACTTTTTATATTCTAAACATTTTGCTTCTTCTCTTTTTATGTGCACCTCTTGGAGACAAATTATATCTACATTTTGTTTGGCCATCTTAGTGAGAGTTAATTTCCTCTTTTTCTTATCGTTTAGTCCATTAATATTCAATGATAATAGCTTCCAATCATGCATTACTAAGTCTCCTAATGAGTTTTAGTTCTTATATGAGATTGTTCGAACTGCTCTTTGTGGTCTTCCCTTTTTCTCTTTGGTTTCTTTGTCTTCCTTTCCTTCAGTCTTTCCCTTCTCCGAGGTTCCTTCTTTAGTGTCTAGTTGGGACCGGGTTTCCTCCTCTGGCACTGCCGCTTCCACTTCTTCCCTGCTACTTTCTTCTTCCTCTGTCCCTCTTAATTGGTCCAAAAAGTCTTGTGCCATACTTAGATTATCAATCTTAACTTTCCTCCCCTGCCAAGTGATAAGCACTCCCTTCTGGCAGTAACCATCGAAATAAAATATTCCTTTTATTCAACTGGACTGCTAGGAATCTGTAATCTTTCCTCATCTCCTGTACCCTTCCCGGAACTTGTTTTAGAATTGTTATCTCCTTCCCTTTATACAATATCGGTTCGTCTCTTGCTATATTAAACAAAATGTCCTTGACTTTCTTTCTCGCGAACCTTATATGCACCTCCCTTAGGAGCTTATTCCTCCGCACATAGTTCATCTGGACTCTGTAAACGTCATCAAGTTCCTTGATAATTTCTTGTTTATCCTGTTGCAAAACATCAGCAATTAATTCCGCCATCGTCTGTCCTAGGTCCTCTTCCTTCTCTTCTACAACATTTTGGAAGCGCAAGTAAAAAGACGCTCTGTCCATTTCCATCTGAACTATTGAGTCTTTGAGTTCCTTTGTTTGTATCATCAATTTCCGATCTACTTCCTCCAATTTCTTCTCATTACCATCAATTCTAGCTTCCGCCTGTTGGATTCTCTGCTCATTGTTGTGTATCGAAACTTGGATCTCATCCATTTTCTGGTCAAGCGCTTGAATATCCGTTTTCAACTCAGCGTGATTATTTGACATTTTCGCTTGCATCGACATCATGGTTTCTTGGATCAAATTCAATGTGGATTGCATATTTTGCATAAATGGAGATGACCCAGCTTTTTCCATCTTCGCCAGTCCTTCAGTAGATTTCTGCATTGTTGGGGATGACATGGATATTGTGGGATTTGACGGAGCTTTTTTTCCAGTCTTCAGAATGGTTGTGGATAAGTTAGTCATTTCTTTCAAAATTCGGTTTTGTTCGTTAATGATTTTTTCAATATTCCTCCAGATTTTCATTCACTAATTTGGTACTTTCCCTTTTTCCCTATCTCGTTCAGGAGCCCTATTATTCCAGATGTTGTTAACCTGACTTTTCTTTGCCCCTTTGCCCTCTATACACAAAAGTTTAATTTATGCTATATAACTTTTAAACAAAAAAGCAAGTAGACCAGACTTGTCCTAGCCCTCACAAGGACTGTGATCCTGTTTTTAAATTATCACTGACAGCTTCCTACAATTCAGTGTGGAAGCTAACAGGGATTCTAAACTGTTCTGAGGTGAAAATGGCAATATACAATATTGTAAAAAAAAATTAAATTAATAGTGCCTAGCTACATTGAATTTAATTGATATGCCATTTAAAAGCTGAGGGAATCACATCTCCCAGACCCCACTGAATATGTTTTGTGCCTTTGAAACAAATGTGATCCTGTCACATGATCTTATAAAGTAAGGTAAAGCATAAAACAAAAGTTTCACTACAATTGTTTTTCACGTTGCAGTCAATCATCCTGTATAAAGTTTATAAACGTGAAAGAACTGAGATGGCCCCGAATAAGGGCCATCTCAATTCTTTCACGATTATCTTGAGAAATCAATCTGGCTCCATGTAAATAATTTCTTTCTATCAAAGAATGGACCTGACAGTCAGGACATTGTTTCTTGTTTAACAGCATAAAGGAAAAGAGAAATAAATGGAATGTGGCCTTTATGTCTACACAAATTTACCCAACTCTTCAGACCATATCAATAGTGCCTAGACATATTTTGTGGACTGACAGATGTGAATTACGGTGTACATATGCAATAGTGGTGAATATGTACGGTGTACATAGTTGCAAATGGGTGCTGCTTTCATTTATTTTTTGAAGTAGGCTTTTGTTTGTCACTAACTTGTAGGTATTTATACCATGCCATCTATGGAACAAAGCTTTTCTTAAAATGGACAGGAGAAGATTGCAGCAAACGTAAATGTTCTTTTCATGTATAACAGAACAATGAGATTTCTAAATGTAAAAAAAAAAATTCTGTATCAACAGCAATGACCTCAATTTACTTTTTTCTTTAAATCTATTGAGTTACTGGGGGGAAAATTATTCTTTGATTGATTGAGTTAAGCACCAGCAGAAGAATTCTGTTCCCACTTGTACTTTGTTTAGAATTGCAGTTGCTTGAATAAATTGAGTTCGAAGAAATGAGGATTATAAATGTGGCCACCTCTGCTCAAATTAAAGTGAGAAGAATTGAGTCACAAAGATATCAGTCATATGAATCTTCATGCTTCTATTCTTACATGCTAAAAAAAAAATCATTATACTTCTCATTGCTTGCTTATTCTGTTGTGGAAACTGGTTTGCACCAACAATGCTTTCGTATTTTGATATGAGCAGGCAGGCGTGTGGAGGTAACTAGTTGTATACAGGAAAAGGCATCTGTCATTTCTGTTTTTTCTCTGTATTTCTTTTCCACATGAGTTGCAATCCCAGAAATGGCTGCTGGCTCTCCATATGCATATGACATCAATGAAATATGACTGCATCAGACATTATTCCACATTGGCTTTTGTTTGTTTGTTGTTTGGCAGAGAAGGAAAGAACATATTTGTTAGGATAACAAAGGATTTTCTCATCTTCTTTAACTGAGATTTCAATCTAGACCTTTTTTTTTTTAACTTCTTCAGTGAGTAATGCCAATCCCTCAGGAACACTTCAGAGGAACTTAGTGCCCAATTAGAAAAAATAGTAACCACAGGGCATCTGATTTCCCCTCAGTATTACTCAAAGTAAACCCTGAATGATGTGCTACCATGCTGATATCTCTATTTACTTGCATGACCAAAGAGTACTGCTATTCCATAGTAATTCCAATCTATAAACAGGTGACAGATGTATGAGTTTGCCTTCCTATCAGTGTGATAAACATCATGAGCAACCTATACTCTAAACACGTATATCATAAACTTATTAACTAGCTGATCCAAGAGAAAGACTTAAAAGGTAAAGGTAAAGGTTCCCCTCACACATATGTGCTAGTCATTCCCCACTCTAGGGGTCTTATCTCCGTTTCAAAGCCAATGAGCCAGCGCTGTCTCAAGATGTCTTTGTGGTCATGTGGCCGACATATCTAAATGCCAAAGGTGCATGGAACTCTGTTACCTTTCCATCAAAGGTGGTCCCTATTTTTCTACTTGCATTTTTTACTTGCTTTAAAATTACTAGGTTAGCAGAAGCTGGGACAAGTAACGGGAGCTCACCCCATTTCACAGCACTAGGGATTTGAACCACTGAACTGTTGACCTTTCAATTGATAAGTTCAGCATCTTAGCCACTGAGCCACTGCACCCCTAATGAGAAAGACTTAGGCATATGATAAATTGGTTTCAACCAGGTCCTTCAGCTGTAAAAAGGCATCTTGCACCCAACCACTTGATAGAGAAAAAAACTCCTTTGCTTCTGTCAGGGATTACTCTATGCTGCCTTCTTTGATCTAAAGGTTGCTTTTGACTGAAGGCTATGAAGGAAGTTCACCTCTTATCATGATCACCTGCTCCTCCCACTGAAAATGAGGCTATAGGAAAACAGCTTTATGTGCATCAATTTCTCACAGAAATGGCAACCTGATAGACACAGTATGAATTATGCTTTTCCTTTGAAGTTATTGTCCAGCAGCATTGGTTTACTATTGTATTCTTTTGTGGAGTATCATTGATGGCTTTACCATATCAGTAATGGGTCAACCTCCAGGATCTTCCTATTTCACTGTTACCCAATATAAGAGTGTGCTTGGTTTATTTGGACACCTATGATAAACTTCAGACTTGGGTGAGCCTGCTGGGAGTATATACCCTTGCCATTCACTCCCAAAAGTTTTTGCTCATCCCTCTGTGGAACCCATTTTTGGAACTCAGCCATAAAGAGGGTTTTAATGAAGGTTTAAGATGACTATGACAATTTTAAAATGCCAGTTTAAAGAAAATGATATATGAACTGTTCCTGGATGACTGACAGCTGGCTGGTTTTTTAATAAAGGAAGTTAAATGTCACACTTTAACATTCAAACAAAATAAGGCATTGTGCTTAATCTCCAGCAATACAATGTGAGTGTGTCACAATTTTTTCTTCAAGAGTAGGTAGGTCAGCACCCATGCAGGATTTTGGTATTTGAAACAAGCATCTAGTTGCAAGCATGCTTAGCTAAACATCTATTTTAAATGCATAATTACAGAGGAAATAATTATAGAGTCCTTGAAAGAAAACTCTAGCTGAGTTAACTGTCAAAATAGGAAATAGATAGTTCCATTACATGCAGTAGCAATGTTTAAAAGAAAACAAAAAGGAGAGAGAAAAATCTAAATTGTGAGCATAACATATACATACCGTATAATTTTGCATGCCAACTGTAATGTTAAAACAAAAATAAAATATTACTTGTGACTTTGCTGTAAGAATATTGTTCAGATGGCATAAATGAAATATCTATTTATCATATATATTTATATCTATTTATCAGTGTGTGTATGTGTGTGTGTGTGTATACACACACACACACACACACACTGAAAATTAAACCAATAAATTGTTGGTGCAAATATTAACAACCGTATAATTTTAATTATAGTGTTAGCAAGCAAGAATGCCAAGTTTCATTTTGCTAAAAAAAAAATAAATCACTTGTAATATTTACCTAAAATATGAGATAAATAACACTGCAACACCAAAAATTTTCTGCAAATTTAGTATAAGCCAGAAAAGATGACAAGATCCTCGGTAACTTTTTTCCTAACACATTAGGGTTCAATTACAGTTCGACTAAACAGTTTCAAAATGTTGGGGAACATAATTTTGGAAGTCTCTACTTAACTACTAAGAAATTGTTATGTATAGGTAAATGTATTTGAATAACCCAGTTGATTTATATTTGCAGGTCCTATTATCTTCTAAATGGAATGTGGTACTGCTTTCAAAATGTAATTCTAAATTAGATGAATGCATGAAAACATCAACTCTGGGAATGTAAATTGGCATGTTTTATAACCCAATGGAAATGATTATATTTATTTTAAACAGTTTCTATTCAGTTATATGTAAGTGACAACTTTAAAGAAACAGAAACTCTTGATGCTTACAAAGGGTTGGGATTAGAGTGGGATTGTACTGTCATTTTGTCTGTCCGATTCTCAGAACTCTAACATCTCTCCCATGATATGTATGCTACTGTTAAGGTAAACACACACAGAGAGAGAATAGGAACACTATCTCACTATATGAAGTTATTGATTATCTTTGAATGATTGGGTCTTGCACCAGCTGAAACATCAAAGCCATAAAGGAAGGGTATTGTATACTTGGTCTGACACAGAATTCTTCCCTGGAATGCTAAGATCAAGAAATATTGAGAAATATTTGGAGTTACTGTTGCTAAGAAGGAAAGAGAAAGTTGAAATGAGCTAAGGAGTGGGTAGGAAGAGAGATGCTGGGATTAGAAGATAAAAGAGAAACAGAAGTTGATTATTCAAGGCTTTACCCCATGATATTTAACATCTAGATGAAACATCTAGAGAAGACCACCCACGAGTTTAGGATGAGGTGTCATCAATAACCTGAGGACATCCAGCAGTATACCGTTTATTTCAGCCTGAGTAGGAGAAAGGATGGAAGTCCTGAATTGGTGCTTGGAGGGCTGTGGAGAATGGGATGGGGCAAACATGTTGATGTCTCAACAATCATGAGACAAAATATAGGAAACCATATAGAGGTTGATCAGACACAGAATGTCTGTGCCTAAGCAGAAAGCAGTCATTTTGAACACATTAAATGATTGTTTGCTACAACGGTAATAATCAGCTTAATGGAAAAGTCATGCCAGAATGATCTCTTCATTTGCAGACTTGACTAATGATCGGCTTGATGAAATACGTTATGTTCGGATGAACAGGAAAACGTTCTGTCGCAGCCCAGTGACATTGCCTCAAAGGTGTGCATAAACTGGTTAGGATGACATGTGATTAAAAAAGCCAAATGCTCATTCTCATGGAGGATGATCTTCTGGAATATTGTTACCAGAAGTAGCACTCCAGAGAGCAGAAAAAGCCAATTTGTCCCAACCTCTCCCTTCTGAAAAGGCTGTAAAATTATAATAACATTTAGATTCAGAAACATATAAAAGGTCAGGGCTAACACATTGTTCATCCAGGTAGCATAAAAGAAATGAATAAAAAGGACTTGGTGATTCAGTCCTATTCTATCTGTTATTTTATCCCTTTTATTTTTCCCTTCTCCTCAGCTACTCCGAGAATACAAATAAATCTGGAACTAAGGCATGACAAGACCTTTTTCTAATACTTCTTATATAACTAATAGACAGGAAGCTCTCTATTTACCATTATAATAATATGTGAGAAAAACTTTGAAAGATGGGACAAAGAGATGCTATCTAGGAAATGGTCAGATAAGAGACAACATAGCCTACAATTGCACAGTGGGCTAAGAAAGAAGGGATCCTGCCTAGTTTCTTGGGTTGTAAAGCTGATAGTTAGGAAATTTTGCAAAATGTGAACTTGGAAAAGTCTGTTAAATGTATTTTTTTAACAGTAAAGCAAGTAAAGTTAGGTTACCTGTTCAAGTTTCCTGTCCAGTCTACTTGACAATGCCGACAATTGTAGAGATAAAGCAATGCTGATCAGCTGTGTATATTTCAAAATAGTATTTGTCAGAATTGAGAAATGAATTAAAGAAGCCATGTTATTGTGATTTGGAAATAATAGATGTGTATGCATTTGTTGAATTGCATCAAGCAGATTTCTGTGATTAGTGTGTTTTTAAAAAGTTCCTAAACTAGCCTAAAAGTAGTCAGTTCATCAGCAGACAAATATATACAGGATACCGAGGCATTATCCTGGGCTCCATTTTCAGACGACCAATTGATCAGTAAGATATAAAGAATGTGTGAAATTGATAAATTTGAAGTGGGATTTCAGCTTTCTATTTAATTACAAAGCCTAGACATATTGTTTCTTTACTATTACATGAGTGACCAAGTAGTGATTCCCAAATATATTTGTTAATATATTCTATCTATCTATCTATCTATCTATCTATCTATCTATCTATCTATCTATCTATCCATCCATCCATCCATCATCTATTTAATAGCAAGTGAATTAGAGTGTCCTTTTGAAGACAGATGTCCTGTGTGATAAATTTACCACAATGCATTTTCTCATCCTTTTCTCTAAAATATAGTATCATCTTGTGAAGCCATTAGAAATCGCTGCAAAGTCTATTTTTCTACTTTTTTTTAAAGAGTCAGAATACAAGTAAACCAATGGCAACATTCATAAGGTAGAATATGACAATAACAATTTTTAGATCAACCAAGTGTTGATCCATTGGCTGCAATGGGAATTGGCTGATTGGCTTGTCTCCTGAACCTGATGTCAAGGGCCAAGAGAAGAGACTGACCCAAAGTCATCCAACCAGCTTTCATGTCTCAAGTGGGACTAGAGCTCACAGTCACCTGGTTTCTAGACTGGTGCTTTAACCACTAGACCAGTGATGGTTAACCTTTTTGGCACTGAGTGCCAAAACTGGAGCATGTGTGCACCCCAGAGCACCAAAACCTAGAACAAAGCATCTGGCCGGCGTGCATGTGTGGTAGCCAGCTACACTTCCAGGTTCCATCGTGCGCATGCATGCCAGCCAGCTGGTCTTCATGCATGCGTGTGACAGAACCTGGAAGAGTAGCTGGCGGGGGCACACATGTCATAGTTTCACCATCATGACACTAGACTGAACCAGCTCTCTAAAGCTCTCACAAACGTTTAGCTATAAACTTAGATAATATCTGAAGACACATGATACAAATCTGAGTTCTATTTTAATACATATTTGACCCATAAACAGCCAATGACATTATATTTTTCTTGTTTTCTCTTTTGAATGTCTCAGATGACCTATGGAAAAATGTCGTATATAATATAGAGAAGGAATTCAGAAAAGATCCTCTTTGTTTGAAGAAAGAACATTCAACCCATTAAATCTCAAATAACCCGATAGCCAAACAGAGAAATATTCTAGCAGAAAGCATCATATTTATATATCAGCAATTCTAGGATATATTTATTACCAATACTTTATGTCAACTTTTTTATCCAAGTCATGTGCACAACACATCTTGAATAAAAAGCAAAACCATTAATCAATCAATAACGTTTCAAAACTTTAAACAATAGAATGATTACAATCTTTATAAAGCTGTGGTTTAAAAAAAACTTTTTAATTTTTCTGAAGCAAAAATAGTGAGTGCCAATTACCTCCCTGGAGGCAAGACATGCCATAATTTAAGAGTAATTTAGGAAAAATAAAATAAAATCTTAAATGCCAACAAGGCGATTATTTGAGTCGTTATAGTCTCAAAAGTTTCCCTTCTGTATGTCACAATAATCTGACAGGTAATAATGAGATAACTAGATAAGTCTGGACAGGTTTTGGCTTTAGGTGTTAATTAAGTCTAGAGAACAAATGGCAGTTAATTCAGACTTTTTGATATAATTGTTGTGATACTTTTCTGATATAATACAATAGTTAGTAGCATAGTGTCTGCATTTTGTACCAACTGAAGTTTTCAAGCATTCCAAATGATGAATGTCTTCCTTCTATTTATTATATTCTGGTACCAAGACTTGGTTAAGATACTGGATATGTCAGCTGCAAAGGTTTGAGACCCGAACTACATGCAACAGGGTGAGGTTCCCAGCTCCTACCAACCTAGCAGTTTAAAAACATGCAAATGCAAGTAGATAAATAGGTACCACTACAGTGGGAAAGCAACAGTGACTGCATGCTGGCCATGTGACCACAGAAATGTCTTTGGACAACATTGGATCAATGGCCTTGAAACAGAGATGAATACCGCTCCCTATAGATGACAATGACTAGTAGAGTAAAATCTGCAGGGACTCCTTTACCTTTGCCAAGACTTGGGTACATTCCCACATTGTTTTTATTAATTATATTTAAAAAAAAAACTCTTTTCTTTATTATTGTAGTTGTAATTGTTGCTGTCTTCTGATATTATTTTAAAAGATCAACATAATTTAGTACCCCATCATGATATCTATAAATACATGGTTATAATTGTACTGTATTGTACCATATGACTCTCATACCATATGATATATTGTACCATATGACTGTCACTGGATGTTGTGCTTTGTGATTCTTGTCTTTTTATGTACACTGAGAGCATATGCACCAAAGACAAATTCCTTGTGTGTCCAATCACACTTGGCCAATAAAGAATTCTATTCTATTCTATTCTATTCTATTCTATTCTGTTCTGTTCTGTTCTGTTCTGTTCTGTTCTGTTCTGTTCTGTTCTGTTCTGTTCTGTTCTGTTCTGTTCTATTCTATTCTATTCTATTCTATTCTATTCTATTCTATTCTAAACAATCTTATAAATAAAGAAATACATCTTAGCTAACCCAACCATTATATTTCACCAAGCTATGAAATACCCATTGCTAAATCATACTGGCTAACAAAAAGTGGCACATTAAAACAAGTGGTACAAATACAGTTCTTACCAAGGTTTCCACATGAGAAATCAGAGATTTTGGAAGATTATGACACACTGGCAAATAATTATCCTTTTTAGAAAAAACTAAAACTAGTCCCAGAACTGTCAGTACTTCTTACATATAACACTTCCATTTTGTTTGGATGTGATCCTGGTTTTTTTCACCCTTAAAGCTCATTTGTCAACTCAGCACTGCTGAAGGCTGCTTCCTTAGAATTACATACAGGACAATCCAATTTATCTATTGGACTTTGATCTGAAAATTGGCAAGTTATATATTACAAACAATTGTTCCATTAGGCACATACTGTGAAAATGTCAAAGGCTATTGGCATATTGTAGAGCTGTAGTTCTCAACCTGTGGACTGTGGATCCCTGGGGCTATGATATCATCACAGGGGGTCTATGAAGGCTTGAAGAAATGTTATGGTCCATGGCCCTGGTCCAAATATTCAAGAAATTTAAAGGAGGTCCGTTATGAAGAAAAGGTTGAGAAGCACTGTAATAAAATATAGGGACATGTTGGGTCTGGTTGACCAGCTATTCAATGCTCATTCCCATTTGGAGTTTTCCAACACTGATGTTTCCAGTCTTGGAAAATATCAGCCTTGGAAGTAAATACATAAACAATGAAGCTAACAAAACAATGTGGCACAGAGCTAAACTGTTGAGTCCTTGGTCTTCTTTGAACTTGGTTGTTTATTTTCAAATATTTCATTACTTAATTAGGAAACATAATCAGAGTTAGTGAGCATGGAATTTTTTCCCTGCTTATATACAGTAGTTTGCCCTGTCAGTTTTCGTGGGGGTGTGATTTTTCTCCTGGGTAGGTCCTTGATTAGGTTATTATTTTCTGCTTGATTGTTTGTCTAGTATTAATCCTTGCTTATCTGGGCATTTTCTGCTAGAGAGGATGTGTTCTGGTCTTTTCCCTTGTTAATTTTCTTATTATTGCTTTTGAATGGTATATAAATCTTACCCAAGTTAAAGTCACTGGAGAAAAGTTGGCTCTCCAGAAATATGCATTCTGGAGCAGACAGATTTACCCAATGTTTTGATTGTGACCAAGTCACAGGCAATATATGTGATGCCCAAGCTAAAATAGTTGTGATTTCTTAATTGTCTCCTATTTGTTCATACCAGTAAAGAACAAATAAATATTTGGCAAACAAATACTAAAGTCAGTAATCAGGGTTGAGTCAATGGTTCAGCAAGTAGATTAATTTCCCCTGAGATGGTTTTACAGAGTTTCTGAGGCCACAAATGTATATGCCAATCGCATGCCAATTTGCTCTATCTGTCTCAGTGACAGAGCTTAGTTACTACACTAACACCATAGAAAAAGCGGGTTGCCTTGTCCCAGAGGATACCGCTATGCTGTTAATTTATAACATAATGGTTTAATCCAAATTTGTGAGATTAAAAGTTACTGGAGACAATTGACATCACCTGAGTAAAACACTTTGAGTAAAGTTTTCTCCAACCCAAATCTTGCTTAATACATCAGGAAAAGGATTTTTTTCTGTTTTCTTTTTGTTTTGAGTGAGGAGACAGACACTTCATTTTGTATGGAATGATGCCTGCCAATTAACAAAATTACTCCCAATGTTAATTCAATAATTATGTGATATATTACACCAGTAATTTAATGAGTTCAGCTTAATGAATTCACATGGTAAATGTGTGGCTAATTTATGTGGAAAAGCAACTGCCACTGTGGCAAACTAAATTCAGCTATAACTTTGAAAATATTGAAATATTGAGGCTGGTTCTCAGTAATGCTGAGCATCGAGAACATTAGTTCAATAAGAAAGCTTTGTCTGTTTAGTTTGCATATATATGTCTGCTAAACTGAAGAAGGTAGTTAATAAAGGAAATACAAATTTGTAAAATTGAAGATTACTACAGGATTTAGTTTATCTTTGAGGATTAAGGAGTTAATTGCTCAAAGCAGAGTACACACAGTCTCTTAAGAATTGGGGAAATCCTGGCCAGTATTTTAAATTTTGGACCTTTGAGAGCTTACATTATTAAAGACATTGGGCTTGGAAGGCTGTAATCAAATTCCCTGTTTTCTACAAGATCTGATTTTGTAAAGACTAGAGTCCAAAATAAGATTTTTCAATAGATTCTGAACAGAAAATACATAAACAAAATAATAAGGAAGTTATTTGGCTTTGACTGTTGCTACAGAATTATATATTTATGAACAGTTAAAATCTAACCTGACTGTTTGGCATGAGAAACAGGTAGAATTTAAAACTACTTGATTTGTGAACTAAAAATTATGTGAAAAGAAATGTTTATAAGAAACCCAAATCCTAATTCAGAGTTATGAATGTAGCATAGCTGGTTGACAATAGCAAACTAGCTATAGTTTTCCAACAAGGTCATTAAAATAACTGCTGCCAGATTTGTATCTAGATGCTATTGTATCAAGCTTTTGTATGAAAGTGTCTGATAGAAGAGAATACTTGTAACTCAGGATAGAACTACAGAATCCTTGGTACTCTCAGAGCTTGGTTGTTTTCTTGCAGGCATTTCATTACCAAACTAGGTAACATGATCAGTGATATGGGGAATGGGGGTTGCTCTCATTTTATATACTAACATATATTATGCTAGTATACCAGGGGTGAAATCCAGCAGGTTCTGACAGGTTCTGCAGAACTGGTAGCGGAAATTTTGAGCAGTTTGGAGAACCGGCAAATACCACCTCTGGCTGGCCCCAGAGTGGGGAGGGAATGGAGATTTTGCAATATCCATCCCCTGCCACGCCCACCAGGCTACACCCACCAAGCCACACCATGCCCACCATACCATGCCCACAGAACTGCTGGTAAAAAATTTGGATTTCACCACTATAATATACTATACTAAGAACTTTACAAGGTATGGTTCTATCATACCTTGTATGATAAAACAAGGTATGTGTCTGTCCCCCTGGCTAGCCAGGAGCCAATTGGTTCTTTAGGATTCAATAAAACTATTTATTGAATAAATATAAAGAGAGTTATAGAAAAAGAAAGTTAAACCAATAACCTTTTCAACTTGCTAGAAAGCCTAAATAATGATCGATATAATGGTATGCAGGAATGGCTTTGGGCGAAAGAGCAAAGATACACAACAAAGAGAACAATCAGATAAAAGACAGCCTTTTCTTCAGCAGGAATGTGGGTGGGTCAAGGGACTCAAAAAGTCCTTCCCTAAGCTGTAGAACTGTAAAATGGATGGGTGGGGGGAGAAGAGAGATTTGTACTTTGAGATTTGCAAGGTTGTCTTGATTGTAACCTTACAATAAAGCAGAATTAGCTCACCTGATCATGTTCCTGTTCAGTCTATTTTCTAGGGCTAATTGCAATAGATGCACTACTGTACCCAGCAGTTGTGTGTCTTCCTCCAAGGAATGTGTCTGTACTGAAATTCAAAATACCCAAAGGCTTTTGCCACCTATTTTAATTTTCCTAAAACACAAGGATTGCAACCAGTATCCGTTGATGACTTCATAGCATATGAGGCCACTGCCAGGGATAGATATTTTTAAGAAAGACACATGGCACTTGGGAATAGTCTGATTATATATCTTGTCAAATGTTTAGGAACCCATACAGTTGGCCCTCTGCCAATGATACTTTAAATAAAGAATTGTCAACAACATGGGAAGGAGTTCGCCATTTGCTAAGAATATTTTACTGGAAAAATTCTTTCTGGTTTGCAGTCACTGCTGCCACTCTTTAGATTAGGAAGATCATGCTGTCCTCTTTATCTTAATTGTTACAAGTAGGAATACAGATAAAAGCTCAGAGGAGAGAGGGATTTATAGCACAATGATGTAATCTGCAAAGCTTGCCAAATAACTTAAGTATGAGTATGGAAGAATTTACAATGCAAAGCTTGCTAAATTATACACATATCCCACTGCGGACTAAGTAATCCTATATTTTAAAAAATCATATATAAACAAACAGGAAGTCCACACCAATATCTCCTCACAGTCTTCCATGGTGCTACCTCTCTCTGTTGTACTATCTGGAGAGAGATGGCTGGCCACTTTTCTTCTCCACAATCAACTCTCCTAGCCTCTCATTGTATTGACCCGCTGGTTAAACTTGCGATCTTTTTCAAAGAATCATACCATTTTCTTTGGTCTCTATTAAAATACAAGTCAGAAGAAAGCAATTGTTGTTTATCCTTTCATCCAAAAACACAAATCCATAACAAACTGTAGAAAGCTCTTGCCTGCAGTTCATCAGCACTGGGAATTCATCATGTTCATAACAGAGAGAGTATGAAATTACTTAGTTCTTTAATTCCTCTTTAAACCCTCAAACTGGCATCTGTCAGCAAGTATTTTCAATTTAGTTCCACAATTCAACTGTGTGCTATGTGCAAAACATTTCTCTGTCCAAAATCTTCCACCATTTAACCTCATTACCATGTTTTCCCAAAAATAAGACCCTGTCTTATATTTTTTTTGAACCCTAAAATAAGTGCTTGGCTCTATTGCCACGCACTCAGGAGCCCGATTGGGCTTATTATCAGTGGATGTCTTCTTTTGTGGGAAACAGGGTAGATGGCCCCTGAATAAGTTCTCTCTACCAATTTTATTCATGCTCTGCTTATGTTCATGTATCTATATCAAATCCCACTTATTATTTCTCCTAAATTATATACTGCCAATTCCTAGAAACTGCCCTAATAGAGAGAACCTTTATTAGATTTTCAAATTACACAGAAACGGCTTTCAAAATGAATTTCATAGGGGTAAAAGGTTGTAATAAAGCAGGAGACAAGGCATTTGATTGTTTATTTGAGAAGAGGCCACCTTGTCCAGTAGAAGAGAAGTGTAAAGAAAGTATTTTAAAGAAACTTTGTCTCGGTTAACTCATTTTAACCACACTAGGAATTTATCACTTTCAGGATTCTGTATATGTGTCAAATTTGCATTGAAGATACTTTTCTGAAATTTGTATCATTCTTCCTTCCTTGGTCTTGCCCAGTTACATGAAGCTTGATAATAGTTTATAGAAATATTTGCTAAAGGTTACAGAATGCAGGCAAGTACAAATATTTTCACTTAGGAAATATAAAGCAAGTGCAGAATAGAGGCTTGGATAGAGTTTTTCTGACAGAGATTTTGGAGTAGTGAGTTGATTGTAAACTGGGTATGAGCTAGCAGTGCAAAACAGACAAATACAATTTTAGGCTGTATCAACAGAAGTGTATTGTCATATTCCCAACTCATGAGAAATAATAACTTTACTTTAAATCGGTGAGATCACATCTCTGGACACCACATTTAAAAGAAAAGTCCAGAGAAGGCTAAAAGGATAATCCAGGGACTGTGATTTTAATCCTGTGAACATAGTCATGTTTAGACTGCTAAAACAAGATGATTGAGCTTAATAATATAGCAATCTTCAAATATCTCAAAGGTCTCAGAAACTGGTCAAAGTCCTGTTCCCACTCATTGCCTTAGAACGTTGTAATAATGGATATAAAGTGAAACCAGAATCATTCTGAGTTGAGCAACCAAACAACAGTGTTGCTGTGTAGCACTGAGGCCAGCACACCAGCAGTAAACCCACCATATCCATAGACCTATAACAAGTTCTCATTTCCAGCTCTATGCAGCACTAATGTCTTTGAATCTATTAAAACTACCCAGATATATGCTACCTGAATCTCCTGCATTTGATTGTGGCTGAGATCCCACTTGAAATCCAGATGGGTGCATTCTGAGGGTAACACTACTTCCTGATCTGTTTTTGGTCTCGTTTGTATACATGGCATGGCTGCCACTTTATCCATAAGATCACAGATTTGGTACAATCCACCATAATATTGAGCAGCAAAAGTAGGAGGCCAGGACCAGAGAAAATCCACTATGCCAATCTAGCAGTCCCAAATGGATCATATTGTGGCACTACCAGAAACATTTTGCTGCCCATTTCAAGACAATCTCTCTAACCAAAAACAGTCCATAAAAATACCATCTTCTTCCGTGCTTGCAATTCCTATTAAATTTCCCCTATCTTAAAAAAAATAATAATAAATCAGGTCATTGGGTTCAGATTTCTTTTCCATAGCATGAATTGAATTAAAATTTAAATGCTCTTTTCTATGAATTCTAAATATATGTTTCATAATTAATGAATATTAGATAACCAATAACCTGCAGGATCGTTGTTTCAGAGATATTTCTTAACTATCAGAGAAATAGAATGATCACAGGTGAAGAAAAAAAGGAGTGGGGTGACTTCCTGCCAGCTTCCATATTGACTTTCCTTATAGGAACTGGCAAGTAGTGTTGGAAAGCACAATCATCTGACTGTGTCATTGTGGCACAACACACCAAAGAAGCCACAACTTTGCCAAATTTCAATTCCACAGGAATTATGGGTCTTGGATTTTGGGCACATTGTGTAAGTTAGCTCATTTGAGGTACTCTGATTCAAATATTGTTGTCCTATGATGCATCATTTCACCCAATTAAAGGTGTGATTATTGCTTTCAAACTACAAATCTCCTGCCTATGTTTCAATGTAGCAAAACATTATCTAGTTAAATCCACTCATATAACTAATCTTTCCTCAACCAGATGCCTTCCAAATATGGTGTGACTGCAATTCCCAGAACTGCCAGCCAGCATATGTGAAACCCAACATATCTGGAAAGCATGAAAATGAGGAAGGCTGCTTGGCTTCCTTTTATATAATTTAAAGTTTAATGTTAGATATATTAATTTCTCCATCAGGAAAAAAAAATCTGAAGGTTTCAAATTCACTGAGCAGTGATGGAAAGTGCCACCATATCTTGATTCTTTTGTTGATTCTTTTTACTATATCATTGGCTCCTGAAACTTTTAAATTTATTTTTCTGAAATGAGTCTGCTGAATCTACTATTTTAGGGCTAATCTTAAAATAGATGTTATTGAAAGTCTAATGAATGTTTCTTTATATCCAACAACAATACCAGTAAGCTTAATGCTTTATAATACTTTGGTTAAATGAAAATATAATTTTGGAACTTATAAAATATCGGTAACACTTGTACATTTCCCATGCAACATGATGAATAAACATTCAAATGCATGTTCTCCTGAATTATTTGCTGATGAGTTTATCACACGCCTGTTAAACAAATGCCACATGAATAAGCATTATAATAAAATCAGAATCATAAGCTTCCAAATTTTATATTATCATATAAATTTAATTCACTGTTATAATAGTTTTGCAAAATTTTACCCTTTACATTAAAAAAAAAAGTTTTGGAAAGGCGGTGAGCCAACATATTGCATGAAAAGTATTTATTTTAATGTAGATATTTAGATGAAGCTATTTGGTTTTTTATTTATTAAATTTTTTCCAGAGAAGCTACTGAATGCAATCCATTGTATACATGCAACATACAGTAATTATATTCATTATATTCTTATTCATTGTGTGACATACATATCTGAGAAATTAGTTCTTCTAATAATACATTAAGTTTATAGAATTGCAAAGAGAAACAAAGACGATGCTGATAAGAACTGCAAAGACAACAATGGATAAAAAGAGATTCCTGGAAAAAATATTCAATTATTGCAATCTTTCTATTACAGTATTTTTTGGAGTACAAGACACACCTTCCCCCCCCCCAAAAAAGAGGGTAAAAATCTAGGTGCGTCTTATACTGCCCAGCTTCTCAAACCGAGGTTTCAGAGGCTGAAAAAAGCATCAGAAACAAAGCTTCAGAAAAGAAGCCCTCAAACAGAGCTTCAGAGGCTTTTTTTCTGAAGCTTTATTTCAGAGGCTTTCAGAGGCAGAAAAGAAAGTTTTTTCTGAAACTGAGTTTCAGAAATTTCAGAGTCAGGGGAAAAAAGCAAAAGAAAGCCAGGCACAGAGTTCACAACCAAGGAACCTGTTGCTAAAATTCACCTCTGGGAACAGCTGATTGGGGATATTCCAGGAGGCCTATTCACCTGCCAATCAGCTTTTTTCTTATTTTCCTCCCCAAAAAGTAAGCTGTGTCTTATACTCTGACACGTCTCATACTCCGAAAAATATGGTACTTCTTTCTAGCAAATTCTCTTTGACAGGTATCAAAGCTTCCTTCTGCTTGTTTGTTTGAACACATCTAGCCTTGTTTACTAGCCTTGTGAATTGCCATTAATTTCTGTCTAGTTTAACTTTTGTTTTGGATCTGCAGACACAGGCTTCTTCTGAAGAAAAAAATAAATAAATGAGTAAGTCAGTGCTGCTTTTGATTACCTTTCTGAGCTGAAAGATATTTTGGATCTACAGAGATAGCAACAGTTCCTTGTTTCCACTAATTACAGATGTACCTTGGACTTCTTTCTAAGGTGTTAACTATAATTATTTTTCTAATTGATCAAACCTTGGCTCCTGAGGAACAACAGCATAATTTGGAACAGATTATCATTTGCCTGGAATAAAGCAGATGGCTCTGAATCCACTCTGCTCAGATTCTGAGCCTTCATTAAGCTCCCAATTCCAATCAGTTTCTTGGTACTTTGATGCTCTGTGAACATTATCACCATAGTAACTGGACCAGGGGTAAAATCTAAAATTTTTCTCTACTGGTTCTGTGGGAGTGGCTTGGGGGGGGTGTCCTGCGACTGAGTGGGCATGGCCAACTCGATGTAACTCCCAACCATGCTCACTCAGTCACAAGACCCCCTCCCATCAAGCCATGCCCACAGAACTGATAGGGAAAAAATTTTAAATTTCTATTCTGCCAGCGTGTCCTTACCTTTCTCCCGTGGCTCCGCCCACCCACCCCATTCCCCGACTCCTACTGCTCATCTTTCTCCCGTGGCTGGCTGTCAGGGAAGGCAAACGCCCGAAAGATACCAGAGTCACTCACTCTCCTTGAATGAGCCGCTCTGGTCCACATGCTGGCTGCGCAAGCGCACACCTAATCTGCCACTGAATTAAATAAATGGTGTGCGCTTGCACAGCCGGGGCATGGACCAGAGTGGCTCATTCAAGGAGAGTGAATGACTCCGGTATCTTTTGGGCGTTTTGCCTTCCCTGACAGCCAGCTGCGGGAGAAAGGTGAGCAGTAGGAGTCAGGGAATGGTGCATTCCCTGACTCTGGAGAATGGGGCGGGTGGGCAGAACCATGTGGCAAAGAGCGAGCAGGCAGCGGTTCCGCGGCAAGGCCAGAGTTGGGGAATGGTGCATTCCCTGATTCCAGGGAATGGAGCAGGTGGGCAGAGCCTCCAGCTGCCATTGCTACCGGTTCTCTGAACTTCTGACCATCATCGCTGCCTACTTGCCCGAGCCGGTCAGAACCGGGAGCATTTCACCCCTGAACTGCACCCAAAAAGTTTGTACACTGTTATTAGGAGAATAAACATTATTGGGACCAGTGATGAACAAGCACCGTTAAAAACTTGTAATCCTTGCAATGATATCAGTATGGTTTTGTTCCAAGGTCTTCCTTTCAGCCTAATAAATACTTCTGTATCAGGCATTGATAATCAGGTTTACTGCATTCAGGAACATTATCATTCCTTACCAATACTTCTTCACTTTGTGCAACAATTTATATACCGAATATGGTCTACATGGTCTCTATTAATAGGTGTAAACATACTTATATTTATTAAGATAAGTTTAATTAATTAATTAATTAATTAATGTAAATTATGTAAAACCAGAAACATCACTAGAATCAAAAATCACAAGACTTCATTTGATTTACTTTGATTGTGTTATGTGTGCAAATTCGTTGGGGAAGGAAGTGATGGTAGGAATGGTTAGTGGATCAAGAAGAAGGGGCAAGCAAAGAACTTGCTGGCTTGATTCCATCAAAGCTGATACAAAGATGAACATCCAACAAGTGAAAGAAGCTGTGCTTGGTAGGGTAGCATGACGAGCACGCCATGACTGAACAGTTAAAACTAACTAATAAATAAATAAATAAACAACTATCTGAATGGTTGTTTCTAACTATTCTAACTGAATTGACTTTTGTCTCCAAATTATGGGGACTTGAAAAATATGTCTATTTTGTTCCCACAGAAATAAGTGATGGTTTTACATTTTTATGCTTCTGCATGTGTCAGAACTTTGCTATGAAAAACCTAAATTTCATATTTAAGTAAATTTGTAATTACATCATTATTTGCTGCTCAGGTTCATTGCAAATGGATAAATCTAACTCCTCTTAATGTTGAGATGATATGGGCACAGTGGCTCATATCACCTCCAGGCAGATGCTATTACAAACACAGGCTTACTTATCATAACACAGCACTTATCTATTAGGATTAGAAATAAGTATTTGCCATTTGGACCACCACAAAATGATTGATTAGTATATACATATGAAGGATTATTTTTCCAAATAAACAAAATATTTTGGATTCTTTACAGAACAAGATTCTTTGGAAGCAAGTACCATAAATGAGAATTAAGGAATAGCCATGTGGAGATGATGTTGCTATCAGTTTAGACTGTTGCATTCTGTTCTGGTGAAATGTATATTTTAATTGGTATTGTGTATGCATGCACATGTATACATGCACACATATCCATTACCAGTTGCCATGTGGGATTCTTAAACAGAAAGAATTTTACAAAACTTCATCTAAATGAAGAGAATTTTCTTCATTCTGAACCATTGCTCTTAACATTCTGGTCTGACTAGGAATCACATCTAATTTCAGTGAGTTCCTTTTATTCCTAATGCAGATGGATTTTAACTTATTCTACTTCATTTCATCCTGTAACTAAGTCGTATTTGTTCCTTCTTATTTATCTCCCTGAAATTTCATCCTATTAACTTCCACCCAATTCTTTAATCTTTCAGGATATTTAATAATCCTTTGCTCACTAGAGTGTGATCTGCATTACTGCCATATCATTATGTGAAGGTATGCAAGCCACATATTATGTGATAGCTTGGAGATAGATAGACACACAGACTGACCGACAGATAGATATTAAACTAATTATGGAGATGCATCAACAACATTATTTTTATCTAGATGTTTTTTAATAACTGACTTTAAAAAAAAACCACATCCATTTCACATTGCACACCCGGTAAATTTGATAATGACATTCATATATAAAGGTAAAACTTTTCCCTGTCCAGTTGAATTCAACTCTAATGAATAATGCTCATCTCTATTTCTTAGTTGAGGGAGCCTACATTGTCTGAAGATGTTCCCATGGTCATGTAGCCATGTATGCCAAGTCACACAGAACACTGTTACCTTTCCACAGAAGTGGTAACTATATACTTGCATTTGCAGGCTTTTGAATTACTAGGTGGTCACAGGAGCTGGGACAAGTAACAGAAACTCATCCATATATACCCTACTTCTTAATCTATCAATGTTTAGAAAGACATTCAGCATTCCCATGCATTCCTGTTCTAATGTTACTGTGATACTGTACAGAGATGTTATAGCTCCATTGAGTAATTGGGGGGGGGGGACATAAGTCATGAGTATGAGTTGGTCAGGAAACAGCCAAGCTGTACTCCACTCAAATTTTGCATATGTTTAAACACAACCAGAAAGTGTTGAAAGGAAGCATGTCCCAGATATAATGCAGATCTACTTCTACCATAGCTGGTAGTATGGATCCAGCTCATATTTTTGCTGAACTTCATTAACAATTAGCTAATCAACTTAGGGTCACACATGTGGTTTGGCTGCAAATAATTTATCTACTTTTAGAAAAACAACCAACCTGAAACCAAAAAATTGAGAGAATTTACTTCAACATTCTAGAGGAATCAGTCCAGGAGTGAAATGCTCCCGGTTCAGACCGGATTGCCCAATCCGGTAGGGATGGCGGTGGGTGGTTCAGAGAACTGGTAGCAAAAATCCCTGTGTCTCCCCCACCATGCCCAGCTGAGCCGCACGATCATCAGAGGCTTTTTTTTAACTTTTAAAAGCATTTTTTCTACAACCTCTTCCGACGAAAAAATGCTTTTAAAAGTTAAAAAAAAAAGCCTCTGATGATCGCGCAGCTCAGCTGGGATTGTCAGAGGCTTTTCAAAGCATGTTTTTCTGCAACCTCTTGGCTGAAGAGGTGGTAAAAAAAATGCTTTGAAAGGTCTTTGACGGTACCAGCTGAGTTGCCTGATCGTCAGAGAGGCTTTTCAAAGCATTTTTTTAAAAAAAAGCCTCTCTGACGATCCCGGCTGAGCTGCCTGATCAGCAGGGGCAGCAAATCTAATAAATCAAATCAATCAAATCAATCAAAGCATTAGAAAAAATGCTTTGAAAAGTTAAAAAAAAAGTTGGCCATGCCCACCCAGTCACATCTTTATCTTTATCTTTATCTTTATCTTTATCTTTATCTTTATCTTTATCTTTATCTTTATCTTTATCTTTATCTTTATCTTTATCTTTATCTTTATCTTTATCTTTATCTTTATCTTTATTTGGATTTATATACCGCCCTTCTCCTTACGGACTCAGGGCGGTGCACAGCCAATTAAAAAACAAACATACAAAAGTTAAAATTTCATAAAATAATAATACAAATGGCCACAGAATTAAAACTAACTTCATATTAAAAACCCTAAAATGATAAAATACTATAGGAATCAGGCTAAGCCGGCGAGCTGAAAAAGATGGGTTTTTAAAGCCCGCCGGAAGGTCGGGAGGTCAGAGATTGTTCTTAACTCTGGAGGCAGATCATTCCAAAGGGTGGGTGCTGCCACAGAGAAGGCTCTCCCCCTGGGGGTCGCCAGCCGGCATTGTCTGGCTGACAGCACCCTGAGGAGGCCCACTCTGTGGGAGCGAACCGGCCGGTGGGAGTCAATTGGCGGCAGAAGGCGGTCCCGTAAGTACCCTGGCCCTAAGCCATGGAGTGCTTTAAAGGTGGTTACCAACACCTTGAAACGCACCCGAAAGTCCACCGGCAGCCAATGCAGCTCGCGCAGGAGAGGTGTCACGTGGGAGCGTCCCGTCGCTCCCATAATCCCCCGCGCGGCCGCATTCTGCACCAGTTGGAGCCTCCGGGTGCATCCCAAGGGGAGCCCCATGTAGAGAGCATTACAGTAGTCCAGACGGGAAGTGACAAGAGCATGAGTGACCGTGCGTAGGGAGTCCCGATCTAGAAAGGGTCGCAACTGGCAAATCAGGCGGACCTGATAAAAAGCCCCCCTGGCCACGGCCGTCATATGATCCTCTAAAGACAGCCATGAATCCAGGAGGATGCCCAAGTTGCGGACCCTTTCCGTGGGGGCCAAAGACTCACCCCCAATAACCAGCGATGGAGTCAGCTGGCTATATCGGGACACCGGCAACCACAGCCACTCGGTCTTGGAGGGGTTGAGTCGAAGCCTGTTTCTCCCCATCCAGACCCGCACAGCTTCAAGGCACTGGGACATCACTTCCACGGCATCATTGGGGTGGTCTGGGGTGGAAATGTACAGCTGAGTATCATCAGCGTACTGAACTCCACCCCAAAACCACGGATGATCTCACCCAGCGGCTTCACATAAATGTTGAACAGGAGGGGCGAGAGGACCGACCCTTGTGGCACCCCACATACCAGGCGCCTCGGGGTCGACCGCTGCCCCCCTGTCAACACAGATTGCGACCGGTCGGAGAGGTAGGAGGAGAACCACCGTAAAACGGTGCCCCCCACCCCCAGTCCCTCCAACCGGCGCAATATGATACCATGGTCGATGGTATCAAAAGCCGCTGAGAGGTCTAACAGCACCAGGATAGAGGAGTACCCCCTACCCCGGGCCCTCCAGAGATCATCCACCAACGCAACCAATGCCGTTTCGGTGCTGTACCCAGACCTGAAGCCGGACTGGAGCGGGTCTAAATAGACAGCTTCATCCAGGTACCGGGGGAGCTGCCACGCAACCACACTCTCAACAACCTTCGCCAGGAAGGGAAGGTTGGAGACAGGACGATAATTAGCTAAAACAGCTGGGTCCAGGGAGGGCTTCTTGAGGAGGGGCCTCACCACTGCCTCCTTCAAGGCAGGCGGAAGGACACCCTCACTCAAAGAAGCATTTATAATCTCCTGGAGCCAGCCTCATGTAACCTCCCGGGAGGCCAGCACCAACCAGGAGGGACACGGGTCCAGTAAACATGTGGTTGCGTTCAGTCTTCCCAGAATCCTGTCCACGTCCTCGGGAGCCACAGGATCGAACTCAGCCCAGATAACACTCTCAAGACCAGGCTCGGTCACCCCGCCTGAACCAACCCAGTCAGCGGCCAGGTCATCCCGAATCTGAGTTATTTTATCATCCAGATATTGAACAAAATCCTCAGCACGTCCCTGTAAGGGATCCTCCCGCGCTCCCGAATGAAGAAGGGAGCGGGTCACCCTAAACAGGGCGGCTGGGCGATTATCTGATGACGTGATAAGAGCGGCAAAGTAATTAGACTTAGCCGCTTTTATCGCCACTATGTAAGTCTTAATATGAGCTCTTACTAGTGTCAAGTCAGATTCGGAGCGGCTGGCCCTCCAACCACTCTCTAGGCGTCTTTTCCGGTGCTTCATCTCCCTCAGCTCCTCGGTGAACCAAGGGGCTAAGTGAGTTCGGCGCCGGGTCAGAGGCCGCAAAGGCACGACACGGTCCAAGGCCCCACTGGCCGCCCTATCCCAGGCAGCCACCAGGTCCTCGGCTGAGTCGCGTGTCAGTGTCTCAGGAAATGGCCCAAGCTCCGTCTGGAACCTCTCAGGATCCATCAGGCACCTGGGGCAGAACCACCTGGTCGGTTCCGCCTCCCTGCGGTGCGGTGCAGCAGTCAGAAAGTCGAGCCGGAGGAGCGAGTGGTCTGTCCATGACAAGGGTTCTAAGCCTATATCCCCAATATCAAGACCACTCAACCACTGTCCAGAGACAAAAACTAGATCCAGGGTGTGTCCACCAATGTGAGTTGGGCCCTGAATTACCTGGGTCAGGTCCATGGCCGTCATGGAAGCCATGAACTCCCGAGCTATCTCAGATGTTTCGCCGATGGATGGCAGATTGAAATCCCCCATGACCATAAGCCTGGGGGTGCCAATCACTACCTCGGCTACAACATTGAGAAGCTCGGGCAGGGTCATTGCCACGCGGCAGGGAGCCAGGTACGTGACTAACAAACCCATCTGCCCACCAGGACCCCACCTCACAAAGATGGACTCACACCCGGCTATCTGAGGTACAGTGGCCTCCCTCGGATCCAGACTTTCCTTAATAATGACCGCTACTCCCCCACCCCTGCCCTGAGCTCTCGGCTGGTGAAATGCAAGGAAACCTGGTGGGCACATCTCGATGAGGGGAACCCCACCCTCGTGGCCCAACCAGGTCTCAGTAATACCGGCCAGGTCCGCACCCCCCTCTTGAAGAAGGTCACAGATGAGGGGGGCCTTATTTACAACGGACCTGGCATTGCATAACAGCAACCGGAGCCTCGGGTCCTGAGACTCCAAACAGCCTGGGGAACGGGAATAGCTCCGGGGACCGGGGCACACGATCGCTCGAAGACAGCGAGTGCGTGCCCCCATCACATGATATGGTCCCCCGCTCATGCCATATCTGCCCCTCCCACACAATGTTTCTATAGCCCAACCCTCAACAGGGGGCTCTCTAGGAGCCCTCTTACCTCCAGAGTCCCCACCCCCCATAACACCTACTGCCAAGCCTGTCCTTCTCCCATTTGGGTTCCCCCCCAAACCCTCTCCCACCCCCACCCCGGAGCCCCTTAAAATTCTTAAAAATGAATTTAAAAAACCCCTCAACCCCCTTTTTGCCACATGCCACCTCTCGGGGTCCCAAGACCCATCATTAAGGTAGGCCCTCGATAACATGGAGGGCCAGGCCTGCGAGAGGGGGGAATCTCGCAGGGCAAGAAGCGTGGACCTAGAGCACATCCAGAACAATAAAAACAAAGAGGATGATAAAAACATGGCTTCCGCAGTGATAAAACAATGTCCAGGAGCGGGCAAGTCGATCAGGAGGGTCTCGCTACCCTCCCACAGTAGTGATAGAGTCATTAAGTTCTGCCCAGTTCTGCTGGGGGGTGTCAAACCACCCTCTCACTGTGGTTCGTTGCAAAGGTCCAGTAAGTTGGAACAAGGCAGGGCCACTCTCTCACAGAGGCCCGGCCATACTGTCCTAAAAACTGCAACACCCCCTCAGGGTAGATAATATTAAGGAACCGGCTCCAACAGTCCTCCGATGACTGCCAAGGTCTCCAGTCCGGCCAGTCGACCAAATGGTCATAATAAGATAAGATAGTCACTCAGCATGATGGTCAAGCAGCAAGATAGTCAGTAAGTCAGGGAAGGTGGTCAGTAAGTTAATCAAAAACAACTCCGGGAGCATACGGACGATATGTACAAGCGGAGGAGGGGCTGATGGATTCAGGGCCAAAATGAAATCCCCCCCACCCGCAGGCTACTAACAAGTCCGCTGGCCTCTGCCAATGGCTCCGGCAATCCACTCTCTCCTCCTCCAGGCGCCCTGCTACTACCTCCTCCTCCAGGACGCCTGGGCGCCAGCGGGCCTGGCTGCTGGCTGCCCTCTCGCCGCCGCCAGGCACCATCTCGTCCCGTCGCCGCCGCTGCTCACCGCCATTTCTCTCCTGCCACCATCTCTCGCGGCGCCTCACACTCCTTCCGGACCAACACCGATTTCAAAAGGACACGCTGGGGGCTAAAACCCCCCCCCCAGCGCGCCGACCATATGTTCTGCTGGCCGGGCGGGGGGTTGCCGATGGTCTGCAACCCCCGCAGCGCCCCTAAAGCCGCCAGCTCCCACTCCTTCCAGGCCGACAGCTTCCAGGCCCACTCCATCCAGGCCGACAGCGATCTCAAAAAACACGCTGGGGGCTAAAACCCCTCCAGCGCGCCAGCCATATGTTCTGCTGGCCGGGCGGGGGGTTGCTGATGGTCTGCAACCCCCGCAGCGCCCCTAAAGACGCCAGCTCGCCGTTCCTGCCGCCGCTGCTCACCGCTCACTGCTCCTTGCCGCCGCTGCTCACTACTACTCGCCGCCATCTCTCTCGGCGCCACCTACTTCTCCCGAGCCGATGGCGACGGCGAGTTCTAAAAGACACACTGGGGGCTAAAAACCCCCCAGCGTGACGACCACATGTTCCGCTGGCCGGGCAGGGGGTTGCCGATGGGCTGCAACCCCCGCAAACGCCCCTAAAACCGCCAGCCCATTTTCGTCCTCTTCACGGCGTCCTGGATGCGGCCGCCATCTTGCACATGCGTATTACCCACACATACCAAGCCATGCCCACAGAACCAGTAGTAACAAATTTTACATTTCACCCCTGAATCAGTCTCTATATAAGTTTAATTGTTTTCTGGTTTGTCTTCCCAGAAAAGTTGACCAAGAAGATATTCACACATACAGGATATTATTCTTATCAAGTGCAATGATGCCAACTGACACCTGAATGAAACTTCTCCTACGCATTATCCAAAAATGTAAATGTGAAATCATAGAAGGATGCTTTTTCCAGCTAGCTAATGGAATGAACAATAGAAATATTATGTATTAAATCTAAAGTGATATGCATGGTTTGTTATGATGATGATGATTAAGAAGTCAGAAAGAGAGAGAGATAGAGAGAGAGGAAGGGAGAGAGAGAAAGGATGTGTTATGTAGGCTTTCATCAGTCAATACAGTGTAGGTAGTTTTAGGTCTGCTAAGAGAATCTGATCTGATTGGCAGTGTCCAATGTCTCAGAGGTTGCCGCAAAGAAGAGGGAATCGAGCTCTTTTCCAGGGCACCTGAAGGCAGGACAAGAAGCAATGGATGGAAACTAATCAAAAAGAGAAGCAACCTAAAATTAAGAAGAAAAAATTCCTGATAGTTAGAAGAATTAATCAGTGGAACAACTTGCCTACAGAAGTTGTGAATGCTCCAACACTGGGAGTTTCTAAGGGTTTCCTGCCTGGGCAGGCAGGGAGGGAACTAGAAGACTTCCAAGGTCCCCTCCAACTCTGTTATTCTGTTATTCTGATCTGGATGACAGAATTGGCCCTTCCTTCTAAGGATCCAAAATGAAACATCGGTGTTGAAAAAAAAGAAATACATTTCTCTTTTGACTCTCTCACACACATACATAAACGCTTTGGAAAACTTAATGGATATAAAATATAAATCCTCAAGTTCAAATATAGGTATTTTTAAAACTTTCTGAGGTCATTTCTAGTGCTAAATAGAAGCAACTGAAGAACAATTTTATCCTACTTAAGATTAGCAGCCTTAATATTTCAGTTATCTTTTTCTTCAGCACATATTATTGACTTTTGTGTTTTTCATTTTCTTTACAAATAAAATGTTCTTCAGTAAAAACAGATATTTATACAGAAAAATACACAGGCATACAAGGCAGTCTTATTTAAAATGCACTTTAACAAAATGATACAATGCAGATTTTCTAACCACCCTATTATTTTTTTTATTGAAGATGATAAAAACTTTCAATTGCACACATGTTATAGTTGTTTAAGAAGTATGAAATGCATAAAATTAAGTTTTTAAACTTCTTGTAGGAAATAAAACAAGCTAAATAAATAAATGAAACTCCTCCTTAAAATTGTCTATATTACGTTTCTTCTAAGCTGAGGAATTCTTTCCTTTTTATTTATTTGTTATGCCACTGTAAATTGGCTCAGAAGTAGTATACATACTGATTCTTTTTTACTCTGTTAACCATCCAGAGTTATTGTATATGAGATGGACAAGCTATAAATTTGTTAAATACATTAAATAAATAATTAAGGAGCAGTTTCCAGCATTGCATGGAAAGATGAAAGATGAAATAGGTACAGAAATGACTGGTTGCTATTAAATGGATTTGATTTAATTTTCATTAGTGCCATAAGTCAAATCCCATCAGTGGCAATTTCTGTATTAGCAATTTACAGCATGTGCCATATTGTCTTCCATGCTGCTATGGAATTTTGGGATAGAAATCTCACTACTGAAAAAGAAATTTGTGGATATTAGTGGGAGATTTATTTAAATATTAGTCCTGGAGCTCTCTGTGTCTCCCTCCCTCCCTCCCTCCCTCTCCCTCTCTCTCTTTCATATAATGTGGCCAAAATCCAAATAAAAATAATTGTTCATTTGAAATGCTCAGCAAAGTTCATAAGAATCACCCCAGACTGTTCAGTGTTATAAAGGGACCACAATTTCTTTTGAAATTATATTGTTGTTGTTTGGCTTGGATGTGAGTTTTAATTGATTAAATAATAGTATCGAAAATATATATTTACTTAATTCTTTAAGCACTTAACTTTAGAATTAAATACAGATGGGGGGTTTTTTGGCAGTAGTTTGCTTTCCAAGCTTGTTTAAATTTAGTTTTTGAACATTTCATTACCAGACTACGTAACATAACTACAGGGTTGTCTTGTCCTATTTGCTTATCTTATAAATGTCTGGTGTGCCAGTTTGGTCAGTTTTGTCATGTGATTGATTGTTCAATCAATCCCAATCTATAAGTATTTTCTATTATTTCACAGGTGTTTTCTTCCTACATAGGCACAAACAACAAATATTGAATTATTTTATTCCTGAAGAAAGATTGAGAATTATGCAAAACATGTTAAAATATGTTAATATGTCACAGCTGAGCATTTTTTTAAAAAATTGCAACATGCTGATATCCAGTAATTGATATCTCAGTTGCCTTTTTAAAAAAAACAACACTCTCTCACTATCCTGGATAAGTAAGAAAGTATTATATTATTAGAGACAGGGACTCTGTCTTGGAATTCATTCCTTTCGTGCCAAGTATTCAATTGCTTTAAAATTTTTGGCCTGACCTTTTGGACCTGGAGTATTTTTATTGGCCTCCACGTCATGGTGATTTATCTACATAGTTCACTTGCAGACCAAGAAATGAAAGCATAATGACCTTTTCTTCTAAGGTGAGTGGGCTCAGCATATTTTTGATGTCCTGTCACTTAAAAGACTATTCAGGCATTTAAAAGATTAGGCAACTTATTTGATACCCTGGAGGCAAAACAAATCTGATAGACTCAGACAATAGATTTAGTTAAGAATCAACATAGATATATCATGTTGTATATTGCTTTTGTTTTATACATTATTTTAGTGTGTGTGTGTGTGTGTGTGTGTGTGTGTGTGTGTGTTGTTTTTGTTGTTGGTGGTGGTGGTCCTATTTAGATTAAAAAACATCAGCCCAGTTGCCCAAACAAACCAATCAAGATATTATTGTAATTTGTTACAAGAAGTATAATTAGTGTTTAAAAGGACTAAACAGTTGCACAATTGATGAAGATCCATAGAGATTGATTAAGGATCAATTCAGGCAGTCAATGGAATTTTCCAATCATGTATTGAATTTAAAACACATTGACATTATGGATTGAAGAGGGCATTTGTGTTGATTCTGTTTTCATGAATTTATCTTATTTTTTGTAAGAAGAGAATTAAACATTGTCTTCTCAAAGTCTTGGGGAATAGCCACCTGATTATGAAAGGGATACTGTCAACAAAATTTGACAAAAAGCTTTATAAGAGTTTGCATGGAGATGGACATCTACCAACATGATAAGCCCGTCAGGAGAGATCTTTGGTTATGATCTTAAAGAGGACAATAAAGTACCTAAGTTTCCCCCTAAAAGACAATTGTAGTAGGTTGTAACTAGTTAGGTTAAGCCTGTTCAAAGACTTAGTAAATGTCTATGGAGATTCTCAGTCATCCAGGTCTTGGTTGTTCCCATGTAAAGCTTAGAATCTTTAAGTCTTCCTTTCTTTGTCAAATATTTCAAGGACATCTTCTTAGTTGTTTGGCATTGGGGGAGTCCATTGCTGGTTCCAGGCCCAGATGAGAAAGGAGGAGAGTTGAGCATCAGGCTAACAATCTGTCCTTATAAAAATTATAACTGCTACAGAAACAGCAGGAAGCATCTCAAGAAAATTTAATCAACCAGCAAGAATTCTGTTGTGAGCTGTATGGTTTATATGATGATACCAGAACAAACCAGCAACAGTGTCTAGTGACAGAAGTCAAAAATTGACTTCTTAACCAAGAATATCACAAGAATTGAACATGGAATGTGAAAAGAAGTAGCGTATGATCAAATATGTACATTAAAATTTGGTCAAAAAAGCCGACGATTGCACTTTGAACATTGCAGGAAAAAGGGAATAGTGTGGGAGATATATCATAGAGCTGCCAACCTAGTGTGGTTAAGAGACTGGGCTACACTAGGAAATAAAAAGACTCTTGACACTGGAAGGGTACAACTTGCAGAAAGGCTGGCATGCCTATCTGTGGGATAAAGGAAAAGTCTCTTGAGAAGGGCGGCATATAAATCAAATTTTTTAAAAAAGGAAAAGGGGAAGAGATGTACTTCCACAGACACAAAATTAGAAATGTATTAATGCAAACTTGGAAGGAAATTAGATATAAACAGTACACAAAAATTCCAAAATGGGCGTCCACAATGGAGGCAATGATTTATCTGAATATGCTAGGTGTGGAAAAAATGTTTACATACCAAGATATATTAGATGATAGTGGCAATCTTAAAACAAATGAGGCCTTGGAGGAGCAAGGGATTCACATCGACTGGTAGCCTTATCTACAAATTAAATCATGATATAGAAAGGATAAGGAGGAATGTTGCATAGAAATGGGGATTAATGGATTCGATAAGATACGGATGGGAGTAGAGAACAAATTATTAGCCAAATTATACTCGTATATACTTGAATATGATAGGGAAGGAGAAATAGTTAAAGATCAAATGATTGCATGGGAGAAAAATATTGGTCACAATATAAATTTAGATGATTGGGAAGAAACGTGGATTAACAACCTCAAACTGACTAGAGCAGTAACATACAAGGAGAACCAGTACAAAATGCTGTATAGGTGGCACCTAGTGCCAGCCAGGATAGTGAAAATATACCTGAATGCAAACCCAATGTGCTGGAAGTAAAGCCATTGTCAAGGTACCTTCTACCATATGTGATGGACGTGTCCGGAAGCGATGAAATTTTGGAGAACAATACAAAAATGGATCCAAGAAGTAACAGAGAAGAATATCAATCTGGAGACAGAAATCTATCTCCTGGGAGTACTAAAAAGGGCATATGGGAAGAAGAAGAAATACTTAATCATACATATCACCACAGCTGCTAGATTAGTATATACAAAATAATGGAAAGAGAAAGGAGGCCCAACAGAAGAACAGATAGTCAGTAAAATATTAGAATGCGCTGAAATGTTTAGGCTAACATATGTATTAAATGAGAATGAAGATTCGGAATTCTACATGGTATGGGAAATGTTGTATAGGTGGCTGGAAAATAAACGTAAATGTTAATTTGAACTAAGAGGGATAGTATCAAACCATGTATGTAACCTATATATGTAAAGTAATAAGATACACTATAATTAGCACTATAATAACCTATAAATATTTTATATCTTAATTCCAAAGTATTTATGTAATTCTATTAGATACCACTTATATAATGTATTTAGCATGACCGCACATAGACAAACTGAAATTGTTGAATTGTAATAATTTTACTTATTTAATAAAACTCAAATTAAAAAAAAATTGGTCAAGTACCATTTTTATGAATCCAGAAGAAACTTGTTTGTCATTGTTTGTTATAGATTTATGATACAGTTGTGTTAGTATTAGAAAGTTTTTTATGTTGGTTATTTGATATTGAATTAGGAAATGTCTTCCATGGACTGTTACATTGCTTTATTAATTTACATTTCATTTTTTAAAAATTATTTACCTGTACTAAATAAATTAGTAGGACCTATTACTGTTAATAACCAAGCAATCAAGTAATCCACTTGTCTGACATGCTCAGTCCCATAACAGTTATATTGTTTATTTGTGATCTCATACTTGTGACTTGATGAATATTGAATTTGCCTGTTGTAGTGATCCTGTATTGCGGCTTAACCTTTAATTGATTATGTCTCAGTTAAATTGAGCAGGACATTTTGTCTTCTGCAGTCTGAATTTCTGTTCCAGTTAAAACAAGGACTGTTTTTACATCAACCAGCTTAAAGTTTATGAGTAAGAGGACCTAAGTTGGAAGGGCAGAAAAGCAAGTGGCATCCGTTCTCTATTCACAGCTCTAATTGAAATAGGAAATGAGGATGATGACAGTTTTTTGAGTTGCACCTTACATCTTTCAAATGGGCCATGAACATTTTAGTGATACCTCATGTTTGACATACAAGGATGAGATAACAATCACTTTCTGGGGGAAATTATGTTTTTTGCAGTGGTTACCGTCTTACCAATTATTGAGGAGAATTCTCAATTGCCTTGTTTTTAACAATACCAGGATGTTTTGGGAATGAACCTCAATTTATTTATGTTCCTTATATGAAAGCATATCAGGAGATTTATGGAAAGACACCCCACACCTTGAAAGACCTGCCTTTTAAAATGAGTCACTTTAAGATTGTACTCTTGCTAAATTGACATATAGATTGTTGCCACTGAAATATTCTAGGTCACTTTCCTTCACAGATAACTGTTGTATCAAGGCTTGTCATTTGGCCCTGAAAAGTCACCCTTTCTGAAAGACTTAGATTTGTCTCAATAATTTTAAAATAGTATTTACCATTGTTGGACTAAGCATTTTGTAGTCAGGTGAAATAGATATGTAGTAACGGTAAAGGTAAAAGTTCCCCTCACACATATGTGCTAGTCTTTCCCGACTCTAGGGGGCGGTGCTCATATCCATTTCAACGTCGAAGAGCCAGCACTGTCCGAAGAAGTCTCCATGGTCATGTGGCCAGCATGACTAAACACCAAAGGCGCATGAAATGCTGTTACCTTCCCACCAAAGTGGTTCCTATTTTTCTACTTGCATTTTTACGTGCTTTTGAAGCGCTAGGTTGGAAGAAGCTGGGTCAAATAACGAGAGCTCACTCCATTACGCGGCACTAGGGATTCGAACTGCTGAATTGCCGACCTTTCAATTGGCAAGCTCAGCATCTTAGCCACTGAGCCACCGTGTCCCTTGGATATATAGTAACCTTGTGCTTTATTTTAGTGAAGCACTCTGTATTATGGAAATGTGATTTCCTTCATTGAGGTGAATAGGTGGCTGATTTTCCTTAACAAAATGCATTGTGTTCCTTCAAAATTTCATCTAGCAGCATCAGGAAAAGGCATCTGCACATTTACAGCACATAGTCAACAGCCTTTTTCTTGTAGTTTCATAGATGAGTGGGAAAAGTATATGCACATGTATAGTGGATATCAGAAACCTCTTCCAGTTATTACACTCTCTAGATGAAGCTTCAGAACACGTAAAAGTGATTTTTTCACTTCACTTCATTTTAGAAGTGAGATGGGTGTGTTGGTTCTCCATCTGTCATTAAAGCTGATGGGCATTTTGTTTTAGCGCTGAAAGAAACAGCAGACTGGACTTCACAAGAACAAAGGGGAAATGTCAACTTAGTGTTTGGAGCCTTTTTAACCTGGGAAAAGTGAAATTGATCAATGGAATCTTTCATGCTGCTGAGATTTTATAAAACAAAATGCAGGGATTATGGATTTTCTGCTACTCATTGAATTGATGCTATTTTAACTGTATTTATATGAGCTATTCTTTTGACCTGTGCAAATTAGCCTGGATTTATGTCAAACTGTCAAACTGCTTGAAACAGGCATGATTCAACTTGAGTTTGCATTTAAGATTTGAATGCACCTCCCCCCTTTTAAATATCTTCAAATTTTTATTTAATGAAAATATACATTCACTGATAAATGGGAAATTTCAACATTTTTGCAATTGCTCTGTTGTTTTAATTTTTTATTTTTAGAGCACATTAAAATGCCCATTTTTGAATTAGATATCTCCAATGATTTCTCTCTTTTTTATAGTAATTTTATTAAAGATTACAATTACAACAGTAAAAACTCACAAAAGAAAAAAAGAACGATTACAAAAAACAGAAGGTTCAGGAAAAAAATAGAAAAAATAGAGAACAATATAAAAATGCAAAAGAAAGAAAAGAAAAAGAATATAGTAAAGAAAAAGAAAAGAAACACATAAAGATATGACTTTCCTCTTCATCCCAAGTATAAAAAATTAGTAACTTGTCACCTTCTCTTAAAATATAACAAATGTTTTTTTTCCTTCCCATATCCTATCTCTTTATAAGCAAATCTATAAAACAATATAACTTCAGCCCTGATTACCATAAATTCATTAAGGGTTATCAGAGATGACATCTATTTTAATTTTAATCAAATAAACCAACGTTATATTCCTTGTTTTGACTTCTAATGTTCTTAATCTTTATTTCATTCAAGTAATATCCTAGAACTTGTTTTGTTTTCCTTTTTCGTTTGTACTTTCTCCCAAAATTCTTCAAAGGTTTAAAAAGCTTCTTTTGTAATTCCAATATAGGAAAATTAACCAGGTCACTTTCTTGGCTTATTATCTGTATTAATTTTTCAGACATTAGCCAGTTTTCTTTTGCTTATCTAATGTAACATCTTTTTCCATGTCCTTCTTGTAGACTATCATTTTTAAATCCAGTCTAAAATAAGCCCCAATTCCTCAGGTAAAACTTGTTCTTCTTCTATTACATCTTTTAGCACAGTCTTTCTATAAAGGTAATTATTAAAATTAACTTCTGGGTCAATTGTTCAAAAATATCCTTTAATATATACAATGTTAAAATATTTTGTTCCAATTCCTAATTGTGACTTGAGTTGAATGTTCATTACTTTTAATTATTAACTTTAATTCCCTCTAGTGTCCATTTTAAAAAATCTTATCTTATTATGCTTTTTTTTTTAAAAAAAACCCCAAATAAAAGTATTTTTTTAACAGGAAGGATTCGTTATTATTGATTATTATTTTAAAATCTTATTTCAGATTTACCTGAATTCTTAATCCATTTGTAACTTTCTAAAATTAAATTTTAATCACTTTTTTGCTCTTTATTCCAACTTTTTAAAAAAGTACTTAAAATACTACTTAAAACTACTTTCCCTGTGGACTGAAGGAAACTCACCCAGTGTGAGTGTCAATGTCAGTCCAAAAATTCTTACTAGCCAAAAAGCAATGAACAAGCAATTTTTAAAAGTGATTAGAAAAGGAAATATGCAAACTTAATGTACTTTCAAAAGTGCTGGCCGCAGTTTGAACAAAATGGTTATCTCTAAGAGGTCTAAATCCACCAGAAACTGCTGTCTTGAAGTCTTCTCATGCAGAGCAGTTGTCAAGAGCACTTGTGGGCAAACTAAGGGTTTGCCCACAAATATTAGGGTTAAGGTTTTTAGAAGTGGGTTTGCCACTATCTGTTTCCAAGGATTGAGAGAGAATGACTGGTCTCAGGCAGGACTAGAACTCATTATATCCCACCAAAATGGGTCCTAGCAACAAAGACTTTAGGGAGCCAAATACTGAAGAAATGGAAAAATGTTCTAGTGAAAACATAAAACATCAAATCAAATCTTTGTCATGGTCCAATAACAGGTTCTCAATTTTAGAATAGAATAGAATAGAATAGAATAGAATAGAATAGAATAGAATAGAATAGAATAGAATAGAATAGAATAGAATAGAATAGAATAGAATAGAATAGAATAGAATTCTTTATTGGCCAAGTGTGCTTAGACAGACAAGGAATTTGTCTTGGTGCATACACTCTCAGTGTACATAAAGGAAAAGATACATTCGTCAAGAATCATAAGCTACAACACTTAATGATAGTCATAGGGAAACAATATAATATAAATCTTAAGGATACCAGCAACAAGGTTACAGCCATACAGTCATAAGTGGGAGGAGATGAGTGATAGGAATAATGAGAAGATATGAGAAGTAACATTACAATGAGAAGTAATGCAGACTTAGTAACTAGTTTGACAGTGTTGAGGGAATTATTTGTTTAGCAGAGTGATGGCGTTCGGGAAAAAACTGTTCTTGTGTCTAGTTGTTCTGATGTGCAGTGCTCTATAGCATCATTTTGAGGGTAGGAATTGAAACAGTTTATGTCCAAAAATATCTTTTGGCTTAGTTCAAGTGTACTCAAAAATGACTATTTAAAACTAAACTTTTATTTTCTTAGTTACTTTTCTGGCACTTCTGTTTTGACATGATTCTAAAGAATGCCCCATTGACTAACATTCACAGAGCTCTGGGTTTTAAAAACTTAAAGATAAGGTGTTAACTGCCTATTGATACATATAATGGATCTATATGAAAGCAATATTTTCTTTTGTATAAAAACAACCAAGTTTTCTCAGAGGAATGTTAACTGAAGAAATAGCTTTTACAGATGGATTGTTAAGGATTACAGGGTAGGTCACATCAGTTATTACTGTTGAAAAGTTTCAGTATGGGCCTACATGTTTATAATATAATGTTTAAAAGCTTATAATGTCAAGAATCTCATTAAGAGGACTTCCGGTTTGCAGTCACCTTGTCGCAGGGCGGCTCGTTTGTTCGGCCGCCGCCCCCGCCGCCTGTAGAGCCGCTTTTCTTCCTTAAAAGCGGCTCGGAACGCTCCCCTTTTGTAATAAGGGGGAGCAAGAGTGGGCAGCAACAGGTTGAGCCCAAAAAGTGCAGCCAGGGAAGTCTTTTAGCCCTGGTAAGCGCCTTTGGTTGGAGCTCCCTTTTCAAGCTGCCGGATCTCCGAGCGGCGCGGGACTTCTGACAGCCAGAACAAGACGGGGAGGAATCGCAAACGAACGAAGCTGATACTCAAATGATTGGAAACTAGTTTGGTGAGATCTGAAAAAATTTTTTTGATAAGTACAAGGTTTTTAAAAGTCCTTTTTAACTTTGAAAAGCAAGCTGTCTGGTCCTAAGAGTGCTTGAAAATGGCGGCTGATTAAAGAAGAGTCAGTGAAAGCGGAAAGAAGAAAGTGTAATAGGAAAGAGAAAGTGAGCCTGCCTGTAATTGGACTGTGCCTATTCATAAGTTTTACAAGCTCTCCATTGTAAAAGTTAATGGATTTTGCTCCTTTTCTGTAAAACTGGGGAGATCAGGAAAAGGAGGAAGATTTTTTTCTTTTTTCTCAAGATTTAAGTTTTGTTCAGGCATGGCTTCAAAGAGAACGGGGGGGGGGATTCCCCCACACATCAGACAAAGGAAAAGTCAGCCCCAGCTTTAAAACAGCTAAAACAGTCACAGGATAGTGAAACAGAAGACCTGAAAGCATTTATACATAAATATTTGGGAGAGCTTTCTGGTCAAATGAGTAAATTGGATGAAAGAATGACTAAAAATCAAAAAGAAATCAAGGTGGTGGTGGGGGAAGTGAAAGAGTTGGTGGAGGAAAAAACTGAAGAATTACATCAAAGCGTGGCTAAAGTGGCTACAGTTCTTACTGATGCTTTATTGGTGATTGAGAAAAAAGTGGAGGATCTAAGCCTTGAAGTAGAAGCTAATAAAAAAGATGTAAAGGAACAGATGTTTAAGGTGGGGGTGCAGAACCAGAGACTTGAAGAGGAGGTTACCATGCTTCATTTCCAGAATATGGAGTTTGCCATAAGATTAAGAGGCTTAAGGGAGAATAATCGTGAGAACCTGAGGGCAACCTGTGTGGAGGTGTTGGCGAAGATTTTAAAAGTTGAGCCAGAGGTGATTGATAAAAGAATTGATATGCTGTACAGAGCTAATTCACGAGTGGCGAAACAGAGGAATCTGCCAAGAGATGTGGTGGTTTACTTTACTGAGAGGAAAATGAGAAATGATATTTTGCAGTGTTCTTTCCAGACTACGGTTCTGCATGAAGGCAATCAAATTGGAGTTTATAAAGAGTTACCACCAAAGATGCTAAGGGATCGGAAAGATTTTGGTTTTCTGGTGAATGAGTTGAAAAGGAGGCAGATCCCATTTAGGTGGGATGTTCCTGTTGGTATTGTTTTACGCTACGATGATATGAGATATCGTATTAACTCTGTGGAGAAGGCGGAACAGTTTTACAATAATGTGTTGAAAAAAACTTCAGTATCACCCCGCTCTTCTACACTTTTACCTATTGAAGATATCTCAGTTGAGAAGGCTCCTCAAGAGGGGATTTTAAGAGAAGGTCAAGAAGTACTAAGGGAGGAAATTCAAGGTGCGGTTGGAGGTGTTTTAGAAGATTCTTTAATAGAATTTCCGGAGGTGAAACCAAAGCAATCTAGAGCTACAAGAGAGGTGGAGCCAGATTTGGACTTGTTGATGCAAGAACCTAAGGATCAACGTATAACTCAAGCGGCAGGGAAGCAAAGATTGGAGATACACCAGGGGAAGATGCCACAGGAGGAGAATGGAACAAAGGGGAAAAAATTATACTCTGAAGCTGTGGGAGGGGCAAGACCGAAGACGTCGGCGGTTGGCGAGAGTCTTCGCGAAATGCTTAAAGAGCTTCGACCACTTTCAGAATGATGCTTAGAATTCTATCATGGAACGTGAATGGTTTGAACTCACCGCAGAAAAGAAGAAAAATATTCCACTACCTGAAACAATATAATAATGATGTTGTATGCTTGCAGGAAACTCATATCAGAACCCAGGATCAGAAATTTCTAATATCCAAACTTGGATCCTATTTTATATCTTCCAGCGTAGTTAAAAGGAATGGACTTGTTTTTTATATTTCTAAAAGAATATCAGCCAAACTTATAGAAGCGGATGATGAGGGGAGATATATTGCAGTCGCAATAACTGTACAGAATTGCACGATGCTTTTAATTGGTATCTACGCCCCGAACCAGCAGCAGGAAAGTTTTTACAAAATGTTGAATGATAAAATATTGCAGTGGAATTACAAGTCCTTCCTGATTATGGGTGACTGGAACGGGGTGATTGAAGCAACGTTGGATAAAAAGACTTTTGCTAAAAAAGGAAATAAGTTACCACAGACTTTTTTTTCATTGAAAGAAGAATTAGAGTTGAAGGATGTTTGGAGAATTCATCATCCCAAAGAATTGGACTTTACTTTCTTCTCAGATAGACACAAATCCTTTTCGAGAATTGATTTTATGTTGGTTACTACGGACTTACTTACTATGGTGACCAAGACAAAATTATTTCCTAGAACTTTAACAGATCATAGTCCAGTGTGGATGGAGATAAATTTGGGCAAGAGAGAAAGGAGATCATGGCGTATGAATGAAAATATATTTAGACATGAAAAGTATATTATGGACCTTAAAAAACAAGCTAAAGAATTTTTTGATATTAATTTGAATAAAGGTACCCCTATTGAGATAGTATGGGACGCATGCAAGGCTTATATGAGGGGTGTATTGATACACATGAATTCTAGATATAGATCAATACGTCAAAAGTCAAGAATAGATCTGGAGATAGAGATAAAGGAAAAAGAGCAACTGCTTATCAAGAATCCGGCTGATGAAAGGCTACTATTGACGATAAAACTTTTGAAAGACCAATTCCAGGTGTTGATGGCTGATCAAACAGCAACTAATCTGCAATTTGCTAAACATAATACTTTTTGCAATGCTAACAAACCTGGCAGATGGTTGGCTTATACTTTGAGGAAAAAACAAAACTCTCGCATGATAAATACTATTGAGCATAAAGGGAAACGAGTGCACCAGCAAAATTTAATACATCAAGCTTTTTTAACTTATTATTCTAAATTGTATCAAGCTGATAAAGTTAAAGAAGATCTCATTGATAAATATTTGCAGACGAAGAGAGTTACAAAAATTTCTAGCATACAAAGTGATAGACTGGACCGACCTATAACATCGGAAGAGATTTTATATGCAATAAAACAATTGAAATTATCCAAAGCTCCTGGGACAGATGGTTTGACGGCAGTATATTATAAGACTTTGCAAGAGGAACTGCTTGAGCATCTTAAGGACTTGTTTTGTCATATTCAGCAGGGGGGTAAAATACCCCCCTCATGGAAGACGGCCTTTATTTCACTGATACCCAAAGAAGAAGAATCTCTTAAACCTGAAAATTTTAGACCAATATCTCTCCTGAATACGGATTATAAAATATATGCTAAAGTATTAGCCAACAGATTGATGCCAGTTATACAAGATGTGATTCATGAAGACCAAGCAGGTTTTATAGAAGGAAGATACATGAAAGATAATGTCAGGCAGCTCATAGATTTGTTGGAATATCTTGAGGAAAAGAAACAGATCCCTGCGGTGCTGGTGTTCTTGGATGCAGAGAAAGCCTTTGATCGAGTCAACTGGGATTTTCTAAAAAAGGTTTTGCATAAAATGGACTTTGGGGTTAAGTTTATACAAGTGATTTCGGCAATTTATCAAGAACAGACAGCACAGATTATTATTAATGGCAGCCTGACCAACAATTTTAATATACAGAAAGGGACAAGACAAGGTTGCCCACTATCTCCATTACTTTTTATCCTGACTTTAGAAGTGCTGTTGAATGCTCTACGGGACTCGGACAAACTGAAGGGAATTGTTGTAAGGCAAAGAGATTATAGAACGAAGGCATTCGCAGATGATCTGATTGTTACCCTAACACGACCTTTGGAATCAATTATACAGATGAAAAACATTATAGAGGAATACGGTCTGGTTTCAGGTTTTAGCCTGAACCAGAAAAAGACTAAGATGATAGTCAAAAATATGTTGGAACCACAAAGGAAAGATCTTGAAAGGGTGGCAGGCTTTGAAATAGCTTCAAGGGTGAAATATCTAGGGGTCCAAGTTGCAGCAACTAATAGAAAACTCTTTCAAAATAACTACGAAGAACTTTGGCATAAGATTCAAAAAGATCTTGATATATGGAAGAAGCTGCAACTTTCTTTGCTTGGTAGAATAGCAGCTGTTAAGATGAACGTTCTTCCTAGATTTTTGTTTTTGTTTCAAATGATTCCGGTGCTCAAAAATGACAAATTCTTGATGGAATGGCAAGCAGGTTTAAATAAATTTATTTGGAATGGGAAAAAACCAAGAGTTAAACTTAAGATCATGCAAGATGCTCGTGAAAGAGGTGGCCTTAAAGTTCCAAATCTACGTTTATATTATGAAGCTGCAGTATTGACACAAGTTGGAGATTGGATAGGAACAACTAAAAGAGAAATTCTGAATATAGAAGGCCATGATTTGCAATTTGGATGGCATGCATATTTACTTTATGAAGATAAGAGAGACAGTGTATTCAACAGGCATATTTTAAGACATGCTTTGCTGAGAGTTTGGAAGAAGCACCAGCTTCAAATGGATTATAAAATACCTTTGTGGTTGGATCTTGGACATATTATGCCAAAAATTAAGTCACTCGGGGGGTTATTGTACAAAGAGATACTCTTTAATGATGGGGGCAGTTGGTGTTTGAAACCCTTGAATACCCTGTTGGAAGATGGAGTGAATCTAACCTGGTTGCAGTATTTTCAACTTCAAGCAAGATGGAGGGAAGATCAGAAAATTGGACTAATGTTACATGAAGAAGATTTGGTGACTCAGATGAAACGTAAAGGGCCGATGCATATTAAACGAGTGTATAATTTATTGTTAGAAAGAGACTCAGAGAGTGAAGGTTAAAGACTGTATGATAAAATGGGCACAGAATTTTGCAGAACCAGTAATGTTGGAAACATGGGAAAAGATTTGGGTCCAGAATGTTAAATTTACACAAGCACAGAACTTGAGGGAAAATTTCTACAAGATGTTTTATAGATGGCATTTAGACCCAAAAAAGTTATCATGTATGTATCCAAATGTTCAACCTAAATGTTGGAGGTGTGATTGTTTGGATGCAACATATTTTCATATTTGGTGGACATGCAGAAAACTGAAACCATTTTGGATTAAACTTTGGTGGGTAATGCAGAATATCTTGAAGAAGAAGTTGGAGTTTTCTCCTCAGTTTTTTTTGTTGGGAATAGTAAAGGGCTGCTCAGTAATTGATACTAGATTAATTTTACACATGATTACTGCAGCTAGATTATTGATAGGTCAATATTGGAAGAAAGATAATGTGCCTAGTATAGAGGAATGGATATTGAAGATGTCTAATTTGGTAGAGATGGCCAAAATTTCTGCATACCTGAAGGATAGGACCCATGAAGTTTTTGTTAAGGAGTGGAGGAAATGGGTAGAATATATGAAGAATAAATATCAAAGTAAGAAGTTTCAATTAGTGCTCAGTTGAATTTAAATAAGTAATTTAAAAGAAAGGTATTGAATTTGATAAATTTCTATTTTTAAAGAGAAATGTATTATTATATTTTATATAATTGAATTTATAAGTTTGATATTTAGACTAAATGTTAAAGAGAGATGTATTTTTTTTTTGATATTCAAAAAATGGAATGTATTGAATTTGATTTTTAATTATATTTTATGTAATGGAATTTACAAGTTTAATGTTGGGAATTATAGTTAATGTTATATATTTTTATATATATTTTTAGTATTTGTACGATGCTCAAACTATTTTACTAGATTTCTTAAATAGATTGTTTAGGATTAAGTGTTTTTTTTACTTTAGGTTAAAAATGTCTTAAAATAAGGTTATAATGTTTTTCTTTTCTTTTTTTTTCTTCTCTTAGAGGGATCTCACCTTTAAAAATTTGTTAAATATGTTAAAGTTGATGTTTGTTAAACAGCGGAAGTCAAGGGGGGGAGGGAGGGGTAGGGGGGGTAGGCGGGGTCAAGTAGGGGGTTGGGAGGGGGAGGGGGAAGGGGATTTTATAATAAAATGTAATGTAAAACTTTTTCAATAAAAAAAAAAGAATCTCATTAAGAGAGTTTTTCAAAAGGATATTTTCCCCAAGTGTAAGGCATAAATGACAGCGGCAGGAACTAATTTGTGCATGCTTCAGGAAAGAATAGAACAATTTCAACACAAGTTAACTCATTAATTATAATTATTTTAGAATGGGTCTTGGCGTTTTAGATACATAACACATATTAGTAAATAGGCACTTATGTTTGATCATAAATATCATCAAATTTGCTACTTGCTATTATGTTGCATTGTGTGTCAGTAGGATATATAGCTGAATATGTACAAAACAACTCTTATTAAAATATTGGAAGCTATAAGAAATCTAATTTAAAATATTCCCAGGAAAATAGGGATTGGAATTCATCACCTAACCAAAACTGTTTTGACTGAAAATAAATAAGATTTTATTTTGCCAACTATTTTTGTTGTTGTTAGTTGCAAAGTCCAACCCATCGCGACTCCATGGACAACGTTCCTCCAGGCCTTATGGTCCTCTACCATCCTCTTGAGTCCATTTAAGCTCACACCTACTGTTTCAGTGACTCCATCCAGACATCTCATTCTCTGTCCTCCCTTTCTTTTTTTGCCCTCAGTCTCTCCCAGCATTAGGCTCTTCTCCAGTGAGTCCTTCCTTCTCATTAAGTGGCCAAAATATTTGAGTTTCATCTTCATCAGGATCTGGCCTTCTAAAGAGCAGTCAAGGAACTTAAATCATTAAAAAAAATACCTGGGTTATCATTTAATTAATGAATTAATTAATTTACATATTGTCCAAGAATGATTTAGGCAGAAGTTTATCCAGGCTAAGGATAGAAAGTGCTGGTATGGAAAGGCCAGAATGTGCCACGACCTGTGGACTTCAACTCCCAGAATTCCTGAACCAACAACAAGTCATAGTTGCCCATCCCTATGCTAAGTAACTGGTAATTTGCATCCTTGAAGTAAAGTGAAAGGTTTACTACCATGTCACCTATTAGCAAGGTGACATGGTAGTTCCAGCAAAGATTTGCTTCAGTCAGAATCAGCAGAATCTTAATCAAGCTCCAAAAAAGATATAATTGCAACCATTAGAACTCAAGTAATAGGCATATATTATATATTATTAAGAATTTTGATTGGATGACTTCTAAGCTCCCATTTCTTATAGAAACACAATTGAGTACCATGTAACATTACAACCTAATTTTAAATTTAAATATTTAATTGTTGCTGGGTCACAGTTATTTTCAAAACAATCAATATATTTATCAATTGCACAGTAGATAGATAGATAGATAGATAGATAGATAGATAGATAGATAGATAGATAGATAGAGTGTGTGTGTGTGTCACTTGAATTGGCCAAATGGTAAAAAGTTGTTTGAGTGATTGATTGATTGATTGGATGGCTGGCTGACAGAGACTAATTGATGCCTTTATAGTCATCCACAATCAAGATGGCTTCTTATACCATTAAAAATACAAAAGCATTAATACAGTTAAAAGCTTGATGAAAAAATCCATACAAATCATAGTGCCACCCCTTTCCCCACACACACAATTAGTCAAACTGAAATATTCATCATATTTGGAAAAACAGGGTGAAAACTTTATCAATCCTCTAAAATACTGGTTGTAAAAAGGGAGGGGAGTGACTTCTGACTAGAATTTGTTTCTTCCAATTCTAAATTTATGGGGAATATTTCCTCCACTCATTCCCTACCAGACTCCAGGACCCAAAATAATTTCTAGGTTCTTTTTTTTATGGGACTGGGACTTTTTTCTTCATTTTAGGTTTTTCAGAAATTTTTGCTGGGAGGGAGGAAGAAGGAAGAGAATATCTAGTTTCTGAAGCAGAAGAGAATGGAGGATGAATTCTAAGGAAAAGATATGATGCAAGAATTGGCTACTAGTTACTAGTAGGTGTAGACTTCCTTTTTTAAAAAAAAAGTTTTTTAAAAAAAATTTTAGACAAACAAACATTTAATACATCAGTCATTCCTTCCATGTGACATCTCGGTGTTATCTCCCAAGATTCTCCTTTTTGTTGTTTCTTCTGTCTTCATTCTAGCCCAGTTCTTTACAACAATTCACTACAAACACAATATTCTAGTCATAACATTTTTTATACATAGCTAATTATTTGTATCTCTTTTCTAACCAATGGTAAAATTGATTCCATATCATAAAATATTCTGACTCTTCTCTTTCTTTAATCATCAAAGTCAATCTGTTCATTTCAGCACAATCTATAATTTTTTTAAATTACTTCTCCTTCCAAAGGCATTTTCTCTGCTTTCCAATTTTGTGCATAAATAATCCTTGCAGCTATTCTTACATGTATAATCAAATAAATATTTTCTTTACTAAATTTTTGGGGGAGGATACCCAGTAGGAACAGCTCTGGTTTTAAATTCAGTATGTTGCTGTGTCATTTCTTCCAGCCATATCTCAATTTTATTCCAATAGTTTTTAGCTTCTGAATATGTCCACCACATATGGAAATATGACCCCGGTAACTGGTGACATTTCCAACATTTGGCTGATTTATCTTTAAACATTTTTGCCAGTTTCTCAGGTGGCATGTGCCATCTATAAAACATTTCATTTTATAATACATTTTCCTTATATGCAGTGGACAGTGTTAATTTATAATTCCTTCCCATAATTGTTGCTATTTCTCTAGATCAAGACTAGAGGAAAAGTAGACTTCCTTTTCCTCAGTGAACAGAGACATTTCTTCTCTGAGGCACCATATGACTGAAAGAGTCACTGGAAGTTCCCACAGTATAATGAACACAGAGCTATTGTATTGGTATATATGAATAATCTTGGATGGCAAGAGGAAGAGCTACAAGGCAGGTAACAATCAGATAAGAGTCAGCTGTCTCTGAAGATGGAATGAGGTATGTGACAAATGTCTCAGAAGGGACCCTCTCTAGTTTTTTAAAGTTAAAAGTGAGGAGGGAGAAATATACTTTTAAGACTTGCAAGATTTTGTTTTCTTACAATAATGATAAATGTGGTTTTCCAAATGGCTTCTTGTCTGGATTATCTTATAAAGTTGATAGGAATATTGGTTCCAAATGGAAGGTTTACTTGCTGATTTTTTGTACTCCTCTACTTTACATCACAGTGCATCTTGCCAGAGAGAATTCGAAAAGCATTTTACAAAGAAAAAAATTGCTTTCATTTCAACAGCTGACACCTTCATCATCTCCAAACTTGATGACTACAATGCACTATGTTGGGCTACCCTTGAAAACTACCTAGGAACTGCAATTTCTTCAACCTACATGAAAAGCCTACATGCTTTCCCCCAATAATTTTATTAAAGATATTATACAAATGAAACTTATACAAAGCAATGTATTTTTTTTAAATGTATAAAAATACACGCACACTAAGAAGAGGGTGACGGACAAGAAGAGAGAAGGAAAAAAGAAAAAAGGAAGAAAAGAAAAAAGCAGAAACCTCCTCTTCATTTTCTAGCAAGTAAACCCACATTAACAACTTATCATTATTTCTTAAATATAAGTAAACATCTTTTCATTCCATATCTCTTCCCAGTTTCTGTAAACTCATTTCTGAATCTTCACTTCTCCCTATTAAACAGCAAATTCTAATAAGAGTTATTAAAATAACAACATAAATATTACAAGTACTGTATATCTGAATCTAATCTTCCCCCTTAAACAAATTCTCTCATTTCTAATAATCAAAGTTCAACCCCACTAAAAAAAAATCAAACATTATCAGAAATAACCATCATTATCCACTCCTGGTTAAGAAAAAAAGTTAAACATTCCCCAAAATAACAACCCATTATTTTAACCTTGACCAAATAAACACTTTTATATTCTTTCTTTTCTTCTGTAAACAGCTTTAAAATCATCAAAAAATTCTAAAGTCTGTCTTCTTATAGTCTCCTCTTCTCTTCAAGTTTTTGTTTTCATCTTTATCAAGCCCACTTTGTATTCCCAATGCAGCAACTCCAGCAAACCTCTCTTGTAAATCCAGTATAAATAAATAATCCAGATCAATCATCTGATTTGTTGTGTTTCTTTTTTTCAATTTTAAGTCATCATCTTTCATTTGTAGGTCCATTATTTTATTGTATTTCTTGTAAACTGAAAATTTTAATTCCATCTGTTAGTCACTTTCAGTTTTGTTTAATGGAGCTTATTCCTCTACAATAACACTGACTGATGCTATGAAAGTATAAATATTTTTTTGGGAGGGACCTCCTGTCACTATAAATCAAAACTTCCTTTTAAACTATCCATCTGATGCCCTCTGGTGTCTGATCTTCAAAGTCTTGTTATCAGATTCAGGATGTAAACAGAATATTTCCTCATGAGAGAGGATCCTTTCAATGAACTTCAAAGCCATAAATCAAGTCCATCTGAGTCCTTAATCCATTCAAAATTTTCTCAGTCAAACTATCATCTTTTTGCCATATATCCTCCAAAATATAAAAGTTTAACCTTATAATCAAATTGTATTTCTTTAAAGGAATTGAAGAGAACTCACCTTGTGGTTGTTATGTATCGCTTAGGAGGAGGAGGAGAGGAGGAGAAGGCTTAACAGTTTCTTCAGAAGAAGAAACTTATTCAGAAGAAACTTATCAGTCAAGGAAAGAATGAATGAATGAATGAATGAGAGAGAGAGAGAGAGAGAGAGAGAGAGAGAGAGAGAGAGAGAGAGAAGGAAAGAATAACAAAAAGAAACACTTTATAGAATATATGTAAATATGATGATTTCTCTTTACCAACAAAGAAATTAAAGCATCCTGAAGTGGACCCTCCATGCTGATAAGTGCACTATTACTGGCTTTCAGTGGTTTCTGAATAACTTGATTTAACTTGTGAAACCTCTTTTGGAGATGTCTCAGCATACATCTGAGAACATCTCTTCTGGTAACCCTCTCCCTGATGTTCTAGAGCAGTGATGGCTAAGCTTTTTGCCATCGTGTGCCAGGAACGAGGGGGGAGGGGATCTTGCGCTTGCATGCCCACATCCATAATTTTATGTGCCCCGCCTCCACACATGCGACCCCCCACTACCCCCCCACTCCTGGCACATGATGGCACAGTGGGCCAGGTAGGCCCGTTTTCTCTTTCCTCAGGCTCCAGAGCCTTTCTGGGAGCTTGGGGAGAGCAAAAACGGCCTTCCTCACCCCACCCCCACCAGAAGACAGAAATGGCCTGTTTGCCAACTTCCAGTGTCACTGGAGCTGAGCTTACGTGCCCACTGATATGACTACTCATGCCACCTGTGGCATACAGGCCATAGGTTTGCCATCACGGTTCTAGAGAGATCCAGGACCCAGGACTATTGCCTATGCATTTCTGCCTTGTTCTCTGGAACAAGCTCCATCTCCCAATTTCTGGCTAGCCCTCATTTTAGTCACTGTTGGCATTTTTAAAAAGTTATATATGATTTTTACCATTTTGATGATTTAATTTTAAACTGACAAAAGTTGCATAATTGTGGCAAGTACAACAACATTGGAAACAACCTGAGAAAAAGTCTAAAGTTGTAACTTGATTTTGGACAGAATTAGTCACATAGCATAACCAATGCCCTATTACTGGTAAATGGAGCTCAATAACATCAAAAAGGCCATAGTAATTGAGGGGACATCATAAAGGCCATAGTAATTGAGGGGACAAGTCTCCAAGGAAGTAAAACCTACCAGTCAAAACTGATAAGGTGAGATGACATAAGAAGGATGAGAATACTTTAAAAGTTCAGCAGGAAAATACCTCCAGAATTGCATTTACATTGGGTAAATCAGACTAAATTCTTCCATTCTTCTCTCTCTATTTAAAAAAAAGTTTCTTGCTTGTTTTTGTAATAAGGTAATCAGGCAATGTCTGTATTTTGCAAATCTCAAAAGTACTGTGTTTTTTTTAACTCTCAGAGAGATCCTGGTTTTATCTAGGCTCATTTACATTGAATTATCTTTCCTGCTGAAAGGACAGAACTAATCCAGAGCAACCATCAAACAAATCAACCCAGTTTTCACTCAAGAGACAAATGACCAAGATCAAATTAACCTACTTCAGATACATCATACAAATGTCTAGCTTTCTGTCTGTAGAGATTCTCAATCATCTAGGTCATGGTTGTCCCAAAGGTGCTTTTTCTGGAGGCAACTGGACTTTCTTGTTTTTTCTTTGAAGACTTTTTGCTTCTCAATCAAGAAGTTTCTTCATCTCTGACAGGATAGTGGGGAATGGAAGGATTTATATGGAATATAAATGGAGTCAGTATATAAAAAAATGTAACATCAGTTTTAAGGATAGTATTTGAAGCATATATTGTAAGTAACTTTTATTGTTTTAATAAGCAAGCACCATTATTCCAGAATTTATCAAAAGTTACTATTTTCTCCAACATATTATTTTGCAAACATGGATAACCTCAACAAGAGAATTGCCCCTCTGTTATCAATCAATCCAATTTGTTTGAGGATTCAAATTAAAAAAGATTCATTTTGAATAAGCATTTTTTCAGATGCAGAGAAAGAATTGGCTATATAATGTTTAAGGATATTTCTCATGTTTACAATGTAAGTGATCCTTTAGCCTAAGTGCCTATATAATTTTATAAATCATTTACTGCAATTTTCAAAGATTGTATGAAATGAAGTACTTAGGTGGCTTAAGATTTTTTTTAATATATTAGATTTTTAAAATTATTGCACAATGCTAGTTAAAAGCATCTACTTTTTCTCCTTCCTGGTGTGCTGATTAGTTCTGGATATTTAAAGAATGATCACTACTCTTTTCGCAAAACACAAAGTTAAAATTTTGTAAGCTTTCTAAATATCTTCTGAAGCCACGCTCAGGAAAAAAAAAGGCTTCGGGTATTTATATTAAAAAAATTAAAAAATCTTGACCTATATGAAGGATAAGTTTCCTGAGCTCCAGAATTTTTCTTTCCCTCGGATTAACTTCAGAGGAAAGAAGAAAACCCACTGGAGATTTCCTGATTTAAGGTACTTAGTATACTCAGTATTTGGTTTGGTTGAGATAAGTCTAAGGTATAGAAGTGGGAAGCCACGCCCCTCAGTCTGAAGCCATGCCCAAGTGCCTGTCAGTATTACCAGGCACCTCGGCACCACCTCAGCACCACTTTTTCCAATGCAAAGTCTATGAGTGGCACAGTGCCAAGAAAACAGTCCTAGGCACCATGCTATTCCTCAGCACCACCACTAGAGGCATTGTGAGTCAATATACAGTCAAGCCACACCCACTTTCTGACACGTCACGGTTACTGACCAACACACGGTATACTGACCATGCATATAGTAAACCTGTAATGTGGAGGGAACACCCTTGTGGTGTGAACCGACTAGGGAACACGGAGACAGTGACATTGACCAGTACAGTTGAAAAAGGGGGTGAGAGTTTGAGAGAGGGGGAAAGACCCCCACTCCTCAAGAGAGACAAAGAGAAGGGTAGATTGAGGAGGGAAGACTTCCACTCATATCACACATGGTTACGGTACTTGGTACCTTAACCATGTACCAGTATTTGGTTTGGTTGAGACAAGTCTGAGATATAGAAGTGGGAAGCCATGCCCCTCAATCTGAAGCCATGCCCGAATTCCTGTTAGTATTACCAGGCACCTCAGCACCACTTCGGCACCACGTTTTCCAATGCAAGTCTATATGGCAAGACCCTCACTCGTATCACACATGACCATGGTATTAACATGACCATGAACAATCTTTCTAGCTTCTTTTTCAACTAAAAGTGACTTGGAAAAAACATTGAATAAAAATTCTAAAACTGAAGTAATCTTGAAAATTCTAAAAATGTCTCTCAGATGTCTTGGTAGATTTAGTAGTATTAGACTTCAGTGGTAATAGTGGATCTCTGATAAATCTTAAAGGAACAAGAATGGAGTCAAGTGAAAATGAATTAAAAGATGGGAAACCAATCCTAAACTGTCACACCAATTCAGAACTGTTACAGTCCTGTTAAAAAAGCATTTGCCAAGCTGAGCCCCCCTCCCCCACCTGAGTTTTCTGTGATGTTTTTCTATTAAAACTTTGAGCTATACTTAATTTCTGCTGAGGGAAAAAATAGTTTAGAGAGAAAGCAACATCCGCAGGGGATCAAAACAAATAAGATGGCAGTCACAGTAGCACAAAGAATGCTTTTCCTCTTTGCACTTCTGTGTGATCTCACAACAACCATCTTCCTTGGTTTGATACATGATGTCAATGAACATAGAAAACTAGGAGGGGATTGATTGTGCTGCTACAACAACCATTTTTCTTGGTTTGACACATGAAGAGAGACGGTAGAGAGAGAGAGAAGGCTGTCTGTGAGTCCCAGATCCGGTGTGTTTTGGGACTGTTAATAACAGCATCCCCCCAGATATAAAGATGGCATCTTCTCTCCTAAGATTCCAGAAAGTTTTGAAAACCAGGCTCCCATAAATACATTGAATCAACAGATGGACAGACTAAAATGATCTAATAATTTAATAAATAAATAATAACAAAGAGTTATTAACTCCAGGCCTGGAGTTGATGTTTGGTCCAGGCCTGGAGTTAATACCTCTTTGTAATTATTTATTTATCAAATTATTAGTTCATTTTAATCTGTCCATCTGTTGATTCAATGTACTTATGGGAAGTTTTTTTCTACTTTTATACACCACCCAAAGTTGTCATATTGGAGTTGGCTGGATAAACATTTAAAAACAAAAAACAAAAAGCCATTTTCAATATATTCAATATATTTCATATAATGCCATTTATTAGGGAGAAATTTGGAGTGGTCTTTCTTTAGTGTTAGAGAGATACAATGAAACTCTCTGTCAGGTTTGTGGGGGCAAGTTGTTTCAGTGCTATCACCAGGTTTAGGCAGGTCCACCATTTTCTTTTCTTCATCTTGTTCCCCATGCTACTATAGGACGTGCAGAAGAGAGGAGAATGTTTCCATGCTATTATAGGACATGCACATACTTACTTCAACAGTGAGATGGAAGCATATGAATTTAATGAATGAATAAATAAGCAAATCATAAATAAAAATCATAATTGTGGATAAAATGACTAATCAAGTGAGAGTGTAAGGAAAGCAACATGGCTCGTTTGGATAATGCCTTGGATTGATTTCAAGCACTGAAATTTCAAAAATGCAGATTAATTCCCTGGAGGTACAATATATGAAAAGAGGTTAGGCTTTCAAATAGAACAAAAGCAAAACAAAATGGAACCAGGAGAATTAAGCTCGGCTGCTGCATAAATTTATCCAGCTGGCATTAAGTTGTGTTGAATTCTTTGGGATGTAGGTCAACGTATTAGATTGAATTCTTTCCTTTTAAAAACATAAAGTTATGTTTCCTGAAACAGAATTCCTAAACAAAACCACTCATCTGAACAAAACCCAGTTTTTGCTGAGAAACAAATAATCCATCACAGGAAAATGAGGACACTCCCACATGCAATATCCTTATAAAAGGATATTACATAATTGACTTTGAGATATGCAGTGCTGAATATGTTGAATGTTAAGTTCTTCTTGTAAGAAATAAATTCTATTTTCTCAGAAGTAGAGGCAAATGCACATAATATTCATAACTTTAGCCATCTAAGGGAGAGGTTTTTTGTTCTTTGTTTTGCTCTATGGTATATATAGTATAATTTAAAATATTGATTTTATATGAAATGATTATATCCATGTAGTCAGAGGGATGAGCAATTGATGAAGCTAATTTATCTATTCTTTCCCTTGGTTTTCTTTCAACCTGAAGTTATAGGTGTGCAGGTACAATCAACTACAACTGAGAGCAAAGAATAATAAGCATGACAGCCAAGGTCACATGATATATATTTTATATATCATCTTAAACAATAGGAAATCGATAGGAAATAAAACAGGAGGACAACTTTAGCTATTCTTTGTTTTGGAGTTTATCATATCTGGCTATGAAACCTTTAGACTCATCCACTGGTATAGTAAAGTCATTTGCTTTAAGTGACCTTGAGCAATACTTTAAGCACTAGACTTAATTTATCTCCAAGAAGCATAAAGAACAGAAACAGGATGAACCTACATGTATTTCAGTGTGACTAAAATCAAGTCAAGTGATCTCTGATATAAAATGCCTCTGAATGGCATGTTAAAACAACATATTAAATATATATATATTTATTTGCATCCCAAATTTTTCTCAAGAATCTTTTAGACATATAGTACCTTTAAAAATAATCAGCCTGCTAGAGTCTAAAAACTCATCTTTCTAATGTTGGCTTTAGCCATTGCTGACACAGAAATTTTTTCAGACAGAATTTGATTTATAATCATAATTGCCTTTGTCTGAGGATAAAATAATCCACAATTCCTACAAAAAAAATCTTTACCCCTATTGTTCAGTGGACAGGTTTGTGAAAATACCTATTTTTGTAGAGTAGCATGAAGAAAATGCCAAAGTGCATGGCTGAACAAAAGCAGTCAGTGAAATGCAGCCTACAAACCACTTAGTGGATTATAAAATAAAACCTTTAGGAATTTAGCAAATGATTTGAACCCTGTGGACACAGTTAATTGTATGAATGAATACATTGGATAAACTGTTGGATTTTATTTATTTCTTTGTTTGTTTGTTTGTCGACCATGTACAAGATAGCAGGTATGAATATAAACATGGACATGAGGGAAATGAATATAATAGTGAGGGAAATGAATATAATAAATGGGGACAGTAAGAGAGGGATGGTAGGCACACCCCCTTTACAGACCTCTTAGGAATGGGGTGGATGGTAGACAGTTTAAAGTTGAAGCTGTGAGGGTTTGAGGATGTAACAATGGAGTCAGGTAGAGCATCTTACAGCAGTTTACTTTGTCCAGAATTGAAGATGGTTCCAGAAATTGGTCACATCAGAAAATTCCTCATAAATACTTACCTCAAACAAGATTATTTCCCCCTTCTCTTCCTCCAGTGAGCCACTAGCAGCAACTTCAGAGTTTTGGTTAAATCTATAGACAGTACATAAAGAGCTATTGTCCAGCTACCTGAAGTTCCCGCCTTCAAAAACTGGAAATTTTTAGATTAGGTATTGTTAATGCCATAACAATTCTGTTTCTGCCTAATCCTTCCTTCCCCATGCTACTTGGTTCACCACCATTACAAAATGGCTTCAACCAGTGCAGACTCTATTAAGGCTCTTCCAATACACCTATGTAGAGGCGGCTGGTCAACAGAAATGATACACATACTTGAGCAAGTATTTTTTTTGCTTCCTTTTCCTTTCAAAAACATATGATTTAGAGATTTGAAAGACCTTTAGTAAACACTGTACTGGCCACCTAGAAATTGCTCAACTTGGTTTTCTCATTCCTTTTTTTTAATCTATTTTTTTTCATAAATGGGAAAATGAAATTGCTTTCCTATAGCTTATCAAATGTCCAGGGTGCTCACAATATTGCAGGAATTTCAGATTCCATTCTGGTTCAACCATTTCTTTCCTCAACTGTGCAATTCAACTCAGAATTTGGATAAAATTCATCCATAACTCTAAAGTGATTTCCAAGATTATGTAATGTTCTTATTTTGTTGTGTTAATTGTTTGTCAGTGGCAACATCTGACCTCACCATTAAAAAAAAAATAGCAAAGAAAGAAGTGAAGAGACAGCATTTGCTGCCTTTTGAGTGAGGATAAGGAGAGGAAACAGCATTATTTTGATGTGAAAGATGAATCAGGCAACATCTTTTCAGAAGAACTCACACTTACTATTTTTAATGAAAGCATATATTTTCTATTTTCTCAACATAATTACAAATTTGGATGGACTGAAAAAGTGTTTGTAGCAATGTGATCATTACCTAGATATTTAATTATCAGCCAATTTGTAGCAATGTGATGATTACCTAGGTCAGGGGTCTGCAACCTTAAACACTCATAGAGCCATTTGGACCCATTTCCCACAGAAAAGAAAACACCGGGAGCTACAAAACTTGGGTGGGTGTGGCCAACTCGGCATCACTCACTTCCAACAGTCACATGAACACCCCCCCCCTTAGCCACACCTATCCAGCAGGTCATTAGGGCAGAGAACCTGTTGTTAAAAAACATTGGGAACCACAAAACCCTTTTGACATCTCTCTGTCCCTCCCTCGTCCCTCCCTCCCTCTTTCTCCACCTCTCTCTCTCTGTATCTCTCTGTCTCTGCCCCAGCCACGTCTCCATCATCTGCTGTCGCATCTGGCCTCTCAGGCCAGGCAAGGAATGACTGGAAGAAGAGGACGAGGAGCAGGGCCAGCCAGTGGTGGGAACCGCATGCAGCTCCGGAGGCACAGGTTGCTAACACCTGACATAGGTCAGGGGTATCAAACACATGGCCCATGAGCTGGATACAGCCTGCGCAGGTCATGCCCACTTCAGCTCCACAAGGGCAAAAACAATCCCGACACGTCACAATATGGCCTGTGATGTAATCAGGTTTGACACTCCTGACCTAGATATTTCATTATCAGCCAATTATCAGCTCATGATATAGTTATTTCCTTGTTAACGTATGATATTGATATTAATAATATTTCCAAATACCCTTCCCAAAATAGAGACAGAAAGTGTGCAAGTACATGCATGCACATATGTCTAGTAACTAATGGTGATATAGCAGTAGTGATATGTAAAATTTGTTACTACCGGTTCTATGGGTGTGGCTTCGTGGGGGATAATGTGACTGAGTGGACATGTCAAACTTTTTTTTTTAACTTTTAAAACCATTTTTTCTACAATCTCTTCAGCCAAAGATGTTGTAAAAAAACATGCTTTTAAAAGCCTCTGACGATCAGGCAAGTCAGCTGGGATCGTCAGAGGCTTTTTTTTTTTAACTTTCAAAAGCATTTTTTTGGCTGAAGAGATTGTAGAAAAAATGCTTTAATTTTTTTTTAAAAAAAATAAGCTTCTGATGATTGTACAGCTCAGCTGGACACGGGGGAGGGGGCAGGGATTTTTGCTACCAGTTCTCTGAACCGCCATCACTACTGGATCAGGCTAACTGGGAGCCTTTCATCCCTGTGATATAGGGATGTAACCCGAGGAATTCTGCTTTTAGTATCAGGACTGAAGCAGATCTGCAAAGTTTAAAGTGAAGAATTTTTTTTATATATTGGAGTAAAATACTACTTTGTGATTTATATCACTGATATCCAATTTATATCACTGATATCCAATTTATATCACTGATTTTCCAATTGAAAGGCTCTACCATCAGAACTGTATGTATTGAGATACATACCAAAGGTTATCTCAACCAAAGACCAAAGGTTATCTCAACTTTCAAGAAAGAGGTACACTATAAGTTACAGTGATAGTGGAGGTATATTGATTTTCTGAGAACTCAAGTTTGCTAAAAAAATAAAATTGACCTTGAAAAAATATAAACGTTTGCTTTAATGAATTAATAGAGATGCAGAAGGTGATCAAGCTTAAGAAAAGTGGTAAGAATGTTCTGAATATCTCAGAAAAAGAGAATGAGAAAGGTGACAGTCTCAATTATGATATTTATTATGGAGTGCTAAAGAAGCAAGCATGTTGTTTGCATTTCTCTGAGTAGAAGAAATTATATAAAACAGAAGTTTAATTAAGGTCCTGGGCATCCAAGGAACTGCAGTGATCAATTAGTCCCTTGAATCATTCCAACTATAGCAAAGATAAAGACAATTTAATTCAGTACTTAGAGATCTTGAAGATCTTTCTTCCCTTGAAGCAAATATTTTTCCATAATGGGTGGGGCTACCACCAGAAAACCATGTATGAGAGAACTGAGAATGAGGTACTTGTGCAGGAAATATCAAAATAGAGTTATTTCTTCATATTCACAACTTTGCTTACGGTAGGACCATGATGGCAAACCTATGTAGCCATATTGGTGGGCATGTGAGCTCAGCTCCGGTGGATGCTGATTTCCACCAGAAGTTGGCAAACAGGCCATTTCCAGCCTCCAAAGGACCTCCCCACACTCCTAGAAAAGCTCTGGAGCCTGGGGAGAGCAAAAAATGGGCCTTCCGGTCCTACCGGAAGTTGGGAAATGGGCCATTTTTGGCCTCCAGAGGGCCTCCATGAGGGTGAGGAAGGCTGTTTTCGCCCTCCCCAGACTCCTAGAAAGTCTAAGGAGTCTGGAGAGCGAGAGAAACAGGCTTACTGGGCCCACCAGGCCATTGCATGCCAGGAGCAGGGGGAGTGGGGCGGGCACGCACACATGCATGGGGGGCACAGTTTATGGGTGTGGGCATGCATGCATGACTTCCCCCCCCCCCCATGCTCCCTCCACTCCTGGCACACGATGGTAAAAAGGTTAGCCATCACTGGAGTAGGATATCATTTTATAAGATTACATGACTGTAGCTTGATCACATACTGCTCCACTGGAATCAATTAAAACTGAATGCCAAATTAACAATATATTTGCACTTCATCCTCTTAAGCATGCATGTTCTGTCCCCCGTCTTCACACAGACAAATGCAGTATCAAACACGCCTGCCAATAATTTATTGTATAAACAGACCAGAATTACTGGCAGACGAGAGTTCTGGCAGCTAACTGTAAAACGCCTGCCAAGTCCAATTAGTACTCCCAAAATGCAGGAGAGGTCTTATCTGCAGTTGGTTTCCAGAGCGACAAATTATCGACAAGAGTTTAGTCTAAAATATATCTGAGCTGAAGTGCAGGATTCATGATGTAACTCTTTAGAGTTTAAACTTTTGTCCTTCACAAAGCTTGCTGAGCAATCACGCCACCTTTTATCCCTTGTGACTCAGCTCAATCCCTGGTCCTCCCACACCTCTTCCTTTGCTGCGCACGCTTCTCCCTCCGATGTTGCCTGGGATCAAGCCAGGATTCATCTCTATTAATGGGTGCTCCGAAATGCCTTCCTCCTGGCCCATCCCAGGCTGTTCCTCCTGGCCTTCGGATGGAACCTGAAGCATTGCCAGAGGGGAGGGTCCTGGAGAGGGAGGCCTTGTCAGTTCCTCCCCCTCACCTTCTGAGTCCTCTTCCTCCGTGAGGACAGGCTCGGGAGTCAGAGTCACAACAATGCAGGTTATTCAGTCCAGATTCCAGGCCACAATGTCCTCCCTGCTGCTGTGTCCTTTCAGGAAAGCCACTGCCAATCACTCCCCTTCTGGTGGCAGGTCTACTTGGACATAAAAATGTTTATGGATATGTGTAATGTAATGTATACATCTATGCTGAATTTATACATACAACATTAAGATATCAGCATGAATATATCTGCAGGCAAAACAGCCCCTTTCTTATCTTCGTACTGCTTTTCTTGAATACTTGCTGGTATAGCAGGTTTTCTTGGTAGCACAATGATTGAAAAATGTGACTGAAAAATGATGAAAAAATGTATCGTCAGTCTTTTTTTTTAAAAAAAAAGGAAAGAAAAAATACAGTCAAGCAGAAAAATAGCGTATCTCAGAGAAAGAAAAGTAATATTTTTTTAAAAAAAATCCTGATGAATTTTAACCCAGGGATGTTCTGCAGGTACAGCAGATACGATAGCTATTATACTAGTGAGGAAGATCTGCAACAACAGCATCTGCACTGGATGTTATTCAAGAAGAGGAGAGAAAATGGAGTAAGGGGTTTTCCTACCTCTGCAAAATTAATGCAAGAGTTGGCTTAGAAGACAATAAAGTGCAGCAGCCAAATATGACAAGAGCACCTGAACTGACAGAAGCAGGAAACTACTTTGAAAGTGAAGCAGGAAATCATTTCTGGAAGGGGTGATTAAATATTGATGTCACCTACCATATTCCAAAAAAGGTTGCTGTTCCAACTGGTGATTCCCCCCACCCGTATCCTTGTAATCCTGGCAGTGTGGATAACAAGCAAACAACCAAGCTCAGAGAATACCAAGTACTCCACAGCTCAAACCTGAGCTATATATATTCTCTTCTATTAGTGTGGATAAGTCCTAAGAGACTCTACATGACTAGCAAGGGCTCTGTTGCTTAGTGTAGTTGCTCTGTGGTGCCAGATTATTGTATCATTTTCTCATTTTGTCTGAACTTTTCTTTTTCTGTTCTTAAGGCAAGGCAGAGGTCTTGAGCTGCTCAGTGATACAAGAATTGTGTTTCACTGAATAGTGGTAGAAGTGCATGAAAGAGATCAGTTGGATACAACCATTGTAGCAGCAAGATGTTCTATGCTAAAAGTTGGTTAAAGTAGGATTTTTGAAAAGAGAATTGGGGGTGGGGGGAACCTTACATTTCCGAAAGTAAAGAGAAAAGCTTGAGTTTTCCATGTAGCAATAGCAATAGCACTTAGACTTATATACCACTTCATAGTGCTTTTACATCCCTCTCTAAGCGGTTTACAGAGTCAGCATATTGTCCCCAACAATCTGGGTCCTCATTTTATCCACCTCAGAAGGATGGAAAGCTGAGTCAACCTTAAACCGGTGAGATTTGAACTGCCAAACTGCAGCTAGCAGTCAGCTGAAGTAGCCTGCAGTACTGGACTCTAACCACTGTGCCATCTCGGCTCTAAGACTTAAGTCATATAGTATTGAATTAATAATTAGGAGAAATAGATGAAATTCTTAAAATGTATGTAATAAATGTCGGGTTATGTGTATTTCCTGTGTTGAGTAGTGCGGTGGTCTAGAGGTGAAAATGCTTGAGTCCCGATTGGAAGGTTGAGAGTTCAATCCTAGGCAGCGACAGATGTTTCTGTATCAGGGTGCAACGAGAAAATATCTGCTGCAAAACTCCACATCAGGAAGGGCATTTGGCCAGTAAACATTAGCTACATTCAATCACCCTGAATAAAAGGATTACAGTGTCATAAAAAGAAACAGAATGTGTATTTTCCATGCTAATCCCCCCTCCCCCAAAATGCAGTTGAAATGGTTTGTAAATCTATAATCTAAAGCAACAATAATAACAACAACATAGCAAAATATAGATTGATAGATTGATTTATTTTTAGCCTATCTTTTCTTTGGGAGCTCAAAGTAATATAATGTTTTGTTTTTCCCTCTGAGAAAAGTAGAGAGAGAGGTGCTTCATAATAATTCTCAATAGGAAAAACTAAAGAAAGTAGTATATCTATCTATAGCTGGAGGCTAGCTTTTAGACCTTTCCTAGTAATCTTACAAAGAAAAGAAGTGTATGTGGAAACATTTTTCTGTTCCTCAAAGCCTTGTTTGGAGAATTGTAGAAGCAGAAATTCATAGATTTCTAGGTCTGCCTTCCTCCTATCCAAATTCTCAGGTACAGATGGGCAGTTTGTACCTCAGAGTCAACCAATCTCTCTTTTTTGTTAATCCCAGATAACTCTCCAACTATGACCTACTCAAAATGTGTAGCAAGCCTTCCTGTATTTTAATTCACATGGGATAAGAAAAATATAACATCTTAACATGAACTTATCCCTTTGCATTCTCTACCCCTAAATAATTCAAAACCTCAGGAAAAATATGTCAGCCTCAGTCATTTGCATCATGCATTGTTGCCTTTTCTTCTTTTTTGCTCCACTAACTTCAGTTTCTCCTCTCCAAAATTTTATTTATTTATTTATTTATTTATTTATTTATTTATTTATTTATTTATTTATTTATTTATTTATTTATTTATTTATTTATTTATTTGCAAGTATTTATTTATATGCTGCCCTTCTCCTGAAAGGACTCAGGGTGGTGAACACAGGTAAAAACAAATAAACAGATAAAAACATACAAGAAAAACCCAATTAAAACCAATTAAGATCGAATGGTAATAAATAATAACACCCAAGAATCTAAATCAGCCCATTTGTTGGAATAGCCAAGTCTTCAGGCCCTGACAGAAGGAACGGAGATCAGGTGCCATCCGGAGTAACTCGTTCCAGAGGGCAGGGGTACTCAGAGAGAATGCCCTACCCCTGGGCGTCACCAGACAACATTGTCTGGTCGACGGTACCCTGAGGAGAGCAGCCTTGTGGGAGCAGACAAGACGGTGGGAGGCAGGCAGGAAATTGTCCTGTAAGTACCCTGGACCTAAGCCATGTAGGGCTTCATAGGTAAGTACCAGAACCTTGAAGTGGATCTGGAGGACCACCGGTAACCAGTGCAGCTCACGCAGGAGAGGTGTTACACGGGAGTAATGAGGAGCTCCCGTAACAACCCATGCGGCCACATTCTGGACCAGCTGGAGCCTCCGGGTGTACCTCAAGGGCAGCCCCATGTAGAAGAAATTGCAGTAATCCAAGCGGGAAGTAACCAGCACATGAGTGACCATGCAAAGGGCATCTTGGTCCAGGAAAGGACACAACTGGCGCACCAGGCAAAACTGTGCAAAAGCCCCCCTGGTCATGGCCATCAAATGATCTTCTAGAGACAGCTGAGAATCCAGAAGGACACCCAAGTTACGGGTCCTTTCTACAGGAGCAAGTTCCTCCCCCCACATCAAAAGTGATGGGACCTCTGAAACACGAGGTGCCGGCATCCACAGCTACTCAGTCTTAGAAGGGTTGAGTCTGAGTCTTTTTCTCTCTATCCAGGCCCACACTGCCTCCTGAGGGAGCATTTAAAATACTAAATGCTCCCTCAGCACAAGATCCCTCAGCACAAGATCCATCCTGTGTTCTAAGATTATGATGAGTAATCTATGAAAACCTATGAAACCTATGAAAATCCAGTTTAGTCTAGTGGTTAAGTCACCAAGCAAGAAAGTGGGTGACTGTGAGTTCAAGTCCAGCCTTAGCCATGAAAGTTAGTTAGGTAACTTTGGGCCAATCACTATCTCTCAGGCAGAGGTTGGTTTCAGCAGGTTCTGACCAGTTCTGGAGAATCACTAGTGGAAATTTTGAGTAGTTCAGAGAATTGGTAGTAAAAATTCTGACTGGGCCTGTTCCCATCTATTTTCTTCCTCCCAAGTCCCAGCTGATTGGGAGGAAATGGGGATTTTGCAGTAACCTTCCCCTGGAGTAGGGTGGGAATGGAGATTTTACAGTATCCTTCCCTTGCCACGCCCACCAAGCCATGCCACGCCCACCAAGCCACACCCACAGAACCAGTAGTAAAAAAATTTGAAACCCACCACTGCTCTCAGGCCAACTCACCTCAGAGGGTTATTGTTGTGAGGAAAGATGTGTTGGATATGTTTCCTGCCTTGAGGTATTTGTACAAATAATAAAAGCTGTACACAAATAACTAAATAAATAAAATGATTCAATAATGGTCACATGTATTTTATATGTTATGAAAAAGTATTGGGTTTTTGATGATTTGTTTATATTTGATAGCCTTAAACCTATCCCCTTTCAGAATTACAGTAGCCATGACTGAAGGTTAATAGAGATCGCCAGTTAACAGTGTCTAATCTCAAAGATGGTGGGTTCTGGGAGATATATTCTGAAAAAGCTCTAAGACAGTGATGGGAAACTATGGCCTCTTTACAACCTGTGAATTTCAACTTCACAGCAGTAGGGCTGGTTCAGGAATTCTGGAAGTTGAAGTCCACAGGTTGTAAAGTGGTCATAGTTGCTCACCCCTGCCCTAAGAGAATTTTTCTGAAATGTTGTTGCCAGACTAAGGATTCACTGTCTTGTATGGCGTTGTGCAATCTTGGCAACTTTAAGATGTATGGACTACAACTCCTGGAAATCTCCAGCCAACATGAGAGTTGTAATCCACAAATCTTAAATTTGTCAAGACTGAGAAACACCAGTCTAAATAAATAAATAGTTGGCTGAATAAATAGTTTCAGAAACAGCTTACATCTAAAAAGTAAATTAAATCATATATAACATAAAAACAAATTTAGAATGACTGAAGTGAGGATGATTAATTTTTCTTTCAAATAATGATCCTTTTTATTACCCTGCAATACTTCAGTCATGATGTAGTCGCCATAAAAAAAGTCTTCCCCTTCAGATTGTCAGAGTTTATTCATCAACTGGAATAGGACATAGTAACAAAGTCAGCCAATTGGGAGCTGGGACAGACTGAAGGCAGGGTGTGTCTTAGTCTGGAGCTTCTGAGTCTGTGCAGAGCTAAAGTGAAACTAACTGGTCTCTCTGCTGTACTCTTGTGTGTGAACATGTCTGCTGATCTGAGCTGAAGAACCACTGTTGGTATTGTAAATATAGTTTATGTGTTATTATGAATATAAAGAAATTAATAAATCAGTTATCTGTGTGTGCTTCTGGATTTGATTTTTGCAAGAAACTCTGACACAGATACACAGACCCAAACAGGATATATTTGAAACCCCAACCTCATTTGATTACAACTCAGGAAGGTTGATAGCTCTGACAGATTATAAGTGAACTGTATAGAAAAAAAAATTCAATAGCAAAAAGGTGAAAGAATTGAGGAAGCCTCCTGTCAGCATATATTGTTCTTTGTGCTGATATTACAACAAAATGCACTGACAAAAGTAGCTGCTGCAGCACAGAGTTGTGAAAAATTACATCCTTATATTAAGAGAAAAGGGAACTGTTTGCTTGTTTTCCATCCTTTGTAGCAGCACTGATGCTTTTCTTGCCTTTCTGTTTATAAAAATAAATAGAAAGATGAGAAAAATTAAGATTTAGATATTAATTTTTTCAACCTTCTCATTTAACGCATATGTATTGGAAGCAACAGAAAAAACATTTGTGTCTGTAATGTGCCTATGCACACAGGTATAACTCTGTTTGGGCTACGAGAAATGGAGAGAAATAGAGTTCTCTAGATTACTATTAGATTGAAGCTAATAGCTAAAATTTATTTTATTTCTTGACTGTTCTCTAAAGTCATCTGGATCAGTGGCCCCCAATTTTTAGAGCACCAGGGCTGGTTCCATAGAGAAAGGGGAGGGGGCATGATTTTGCATGCTGCCGGAATCCTCCAAATGGGGCTTTGCGTGTCTGCATGGCCCAGTTGCTGGAATACTGTGGTCCAGTGCCAGTCCCTGGACCAGAGTTTGGGGATCCTGATTTAGATTCCTGCAGCCCAATCTGGTAGCCCTAGACTCCCAGCAGATCTAGTTTTTGTTTTGATTTGTTCTTCTTTTGAGGCCTGGGGTGGGGATAGTGAAAGCAGATAGAAATCTTTCCTGCTAATCGTAAGGTATTAACACTCAAAAGCAAACACATGTTTCCTAATGTTGCAATCTTGCTGATATTTTTTTAAACAAAAAACAAACTGCACTGCAGATAAAGTCTATCTATATAAACGGAAGGTCACTGGACCAAGCATTGACTGAGTGAGTTGCAGAAAATCCAATTTATACGAAGTGGGCAATTATAGTCACAGAATTGGTGATTACCTGTTCATATTTATCTTTAGCGATATTTATCTCTCTTTCCTAAATTTCCACCAAGACACAGATCGTTTTTCTTTTTAAGATATTTTACCAACTTAATATTTTATTAAAAGCAATTTACGAACTGCTTAAGTATGACACAAATTGACTTAAACTGTTATCAACAAAACAGCAATGAAAATCAAGTGCACTACAACAGTGGGAAGCCATTTATTCTAAGACTTCTAGTATTTTAATTGAAAATCCTGTTGCTTAGCTTCAAAGAATTGGCGATTGTAAAGATTGCTGGTAAAATACAGGAGCTATTTCAGTATATTTCCTAGATGAATTTTCTTTTTGTTTGCTTGTTCTTTCTTTTTTTAATCCCAGTCCCCAACTATGGGCATACAATCTTTGGGCACAAAGATTGCCTAAATCTCATTGAAGTCAATTGTATTTAAAGAGAATTGCTGTTGCAACATGTAGCGCATGACTATTAGCTGGAATGGTGAAGCTTATCCCTGCTTTTAGTTTCTTTTTACTTTTACATAATCAATGGTGCAAAATGCCAAGAGTCTTAACTCTGCCATATGTCAAAGGCCACAGATCCAGTTTCTGAATTATGCTAAAAAAACCAAAATGAGAAGAGCATTACCACAATGAGAATATTTAACATTTCCAATCACGATGGTCTTTTCTTCATTGTTTGGACTTTTACAGTCTGAGATATAAACATTTTAATCATTCTATATCAGCCTCTTTTTTGGTGCTTTTGTTCAATAGCACTATAGAAATGTTGACATGCCTGCATTTATATGGGTGCAACTAATCAGATGAATCCTCAACAGCAATCCTGGTATCCATCATTATGTGATGGATTCTGGAAGTGAGTAGAGGAATAGCAAGTAGAGTTTGGAAGACAGGGCTTCGTGTCTTTGTATCTATGTATGTCTGGCAGGTGGATAACGTTGAGTTAACATAAAAGTCCGCTATTCCTCTAACTGCTTCTATTTAGGGAATTCAGCTGGCATCAAAAGGAACACTATCTGATCTTTCACACAATGTGCAAAATGGTTTCCCTGATTAAAACTAAAGTTGTCATCTACCAGGCATTGAAGACAGTTAGCTCATATTAATGAATTTGCTTTAAGGACCTTCTGCAGAATAATGAACATTGAAATATTGGGTGCCAGAAAATACAGAAAAACTGCTTAATCAGTCCCTCTTCTCTCAGAACACTAGGAGTCCACAGAATTCAGAACAATTGCTATGGATGGGGAAGAGAAATAAAATAAAATATTGTGGAAGAAAGCATGGTTGAAAGAGTCAATAGAAGGAGCTCACACTGAAACATTTTGAAGTGGATCATAATTTTAGGATTAGTTATGTAAATTTAAGTTGTATTTAGATTTACATAACTAATCCTAAAATTATGATCTATGTGCATTCCTCTTACCTTGTTCATTCATTTTTGTTTTTCTGTCATTATTTTGGTGTTACATTGGTAAGAATAGGCTGGTTCTTGAAGTTATAAATAACACTACTTTTCCCTTCATATATCATCTTACTGAGGTAATTCTCTCTCTAATTTACTTGGCTGCTATTGAATCTCTGCAGATAACCTACATTTCACAAAAGCCAAGATCAGATATCAGACGTTAATCAATGCATGGGTACATTTGGAAAGTGATATATTTTTAGCATTTACATTTTCTCAAATGTCTTGACTCTGAATATACCTATCTCGCTCCCTGTGTATGATGTGTGTGTGTGTCTTTCTGGCTCACCCTAAATACAGTACTGTAATCACTATACAAAGTATTGATTGCTTTTCATCTTTGGTACCTCCTTTGAAGCCAGAACAGCATTAGATAGTCTGTTTCAAATTTAGACTTGGTTGATATCAAACTTCAGGTGGCTGAGATGACATATGATCTCTGAAAATTATGACCAAATTAATTTTTAATCAGTTCCAATTATTACTGCCTTCAGGTTTTCAAACAAATGATTAAATTATCGATGAATAGGATTCTTAAAGTGGATTTCCTTCAGAGATCAGTTAGTTTGAAGAATCAAAGCAAAGACATTAAAGTTAAATAAATGTCTGGCTATCCAACATAGTTGGTAAAATATTCCTAGTTTCTTGTACGAAGTGTACAGACTTGTTTTATTCAGCAAAAGGAGATGCAGCTGTATGGACAGGATATCACTAAAATCAAAGGGAAGTTAAAAGTCTTTAAGAACCTAGTAAGGTAAAGTAAGCAATAGTATGGATCTCCTCTCATGATGCTTGGAGATTATGGGGGCTGGATGACGGACAACTGATCTTTGGTAAAATAGAGAGGCTGAGGGTAAGAGGCTTCTCTACATCTAGGGGTTTACTATTTTTGGTCTTGGTTGGGGTTGCACTGCCTCAGATGAACCCAGAGCATAATTTAGGGTCTTCCTGCACCTCGTTCTCAAGGTAGCCATGGACTAGGAGGACCTTTGCAAAACTTTGGGTTGTGTGCCAATTGTGCCCCTTACTGGATTGAAAAGCACTCTTTTCAGTCACTCATGTCCTGTTCCTCTTCTGGGTAGACTACTGCAATGCATACTACATGGAGCTACCCCTGAAGAGTATTCAGAGGCTACAGGTGCTGCAGAATGCAGAAGCACAAGCAATTATGAGTGCCAGTTACTGTAGGTTCCGCATGTAACAACTGTGCTATACAAATTGCATTAGGTGCCAGTTTGTTCAAATGCCAGGCCACAATTATTGCAACTGCAATTGCAATTTTGAGTAGGTGCAGCCATTGCCCCCCCCCCCCCCCCAAAAAAAACCAACCTGGGCAGAAGGTTTTATAGGATCCTGAGAAATTGATCCAATACTGTTATATTTCTAATTTCGGACAAAATAGAGCACCATCTCAATTGTGATTGCTTGAATACATCCAAGCTTATTCTCTCGTTTGCATACTGTTTACTTTGTTTTTTACAAAACCAAAATAAAGGAAGTACTGGAAAATGATCTTTCATCATAAAATAATAAAATGATAATCTTTTTCCAGATAATTATTTTTTTAAAAAAATGTTCCATCTCATTTCTGAAGTACCTTCTGAAGTGCGATAAGGGGCACTTTGGTGCATCTCTTATTTAGACATCTAATGCATGCTATCTGAAAAAGGAATCAAATGTAAGTGAAGGAATGTGAAAGTTAATTATAAAGACAAAAGACAAAAAAGTACTGAAGAATGGATTCTTTCTTATTTCTACATCATGCTTTTTTTGAGTAAGAGCACAGAGAGAAAACCATGTCTATTGAAAACTAGAAGTTCAGAATAATAAAATACTCAAGATTTTTTTTAAAAAAGTGAAAAAAATAATTCTTTGATGTAAGTTGCAATCACATTGTTAATTACAGTTTAACAGAAAAGAAAAATTTTTGTCGTTTTTTGCTAGTTTTAGAGAATTACAGATGGGAGACCTGATACTAATCTATTCTTTAAAAGATACCAGTCTAATCTAATATATTAAGAGGTATTAACAGCATGCACACAGACAAAGCCAATAATGTGTTATATGAGGCAATGTAACAAAAAAAAAGCCAACAATTTTTCTTGAGCTTCAAATAAGAAACGTGCTGTTGAAAGTATATAGGCACTTCTATAAGTTTAACTGAGCTTACTGATAATTTTGAGTTGATATGTGCAGAATTATATTGTAAAATTCTCACTTAATGCTAATTGGAATACTAAAAGTATTGACATATATACGTTATAAGTAGAATAATGACTGAAATGATAAAACAAGTACACATCTTTTTTAAAAAGTACGTTGGTGATGTTTATGAGTACTGCAGCACTTACAAGCATGATTTGTGATCCTATGAGCAAATTTCCAATGTTCAAAAGAGACTTTTGAGGGGAAAGTGGTTCCAAAGACATTCATGTTTATTATTAAATACTGACCTAGAATGGTACAGGTAGTCCTTGACCTTTCATTTAGTGACTGTTCAAAGGCACTGAAAAGGTGACTTATGACCATTTTTCACACCTATGACTGTCACAGCATCTTCATAGTCATGTGATCAAAATTTGAACACTTGTCAACGTATTTATGACGGTTGCAGTATCCTGGGGTCATATAATCACTTTTTGCGACCCTCTGAAAAAGTTAGAAGGGAAGTCAGATTCACTTTATAACTATGTTACTTAACTTAACAATGGCAGTAATTCACTTAACAGCCGTGGCAAGAAAGGTCATTAAATGGGGCAAAATTGATTTAACAACTGCCTTGTTTAGTAACAGAAATGTTGGGCTCAATTATGATCATAAGTCAGGACTATCTGTACTTCATTTCTCTTCTCTATTCATCCATTATGGACCTAATAAACTTGAATTTTTGGATTCCGGATCCATTCACCGCATATAAACACCTTTAAAACCCAACGGGAAGATTAAAATAAAAAAGATCTTACACATTAGTCTTCTAAGCCTTCTGATTTTTCAGAACTCATTATCTTAAGGTCTATTGAGGACATGGTTTCTTATCCAATGTGAGACATATTGCAGGAATATAATGAACAAGAAGCAGTTTTAAATATGGAAGATGATGGCATGCTTTTAATAATGCTCTCTCTGTTCCACAAGAACAGGCACAGTAATTTAGAAATATTCATTTTCATTATTATTGGCTTCTAATGGAAGAAAGGATGGGGGGAGCAACTGGTGATTTAATTTTAATGAATACGTTAGTCAAAGTTAAGTTTAAGTAAAAGTCCTTTGGAAAATTTCAACAAGACTTTCGATAGCACATTACAAATGTACCAAATATGGTCATGAAGCTTGAAAACAATAATGCTTGTTTGCTTTCACATAATGTCATCTTTCTAAAGAAATATATTTTGAATTAATAGCAGTGATTAGAATTGTTGAAGAGGAAACCAAGAAATGGGTTTAATTCCCATTGGGACGAAGCCACCTCTATTTATCCTTGCAAAAAAAAATGGAGTGCATTGCCTCATATCATTGGCTCATTTGGACCTCTGCAGAACAGGGAATAAAAAGCCATACAATTAATTCCTGCCCCCTTTTCATGTCTTTTACTACTGTTTGATTATATCCTACCCCAATCCAATAACTCTCAACAACGTACATAATATATAACACAGAAAAAATTAAACATATAACCCAGCATGACGGTTATACCGTCGTATATTTTTAATCATAAAACTCCAAACCAATATAAAAAGGAATATGTCAGAAAAAGAAAATAGAAAGGAAGAAAAAAATGGCAAAATGCCTGAACTCAAAATTTTCTCCAAAGTAGTTCCATTTTAAGCAATCTTCCTGAAAACAAATAAGGAGGTGGGCTAGCCAGATCTCTACTAGGTCACCATTCCAATGAACTGGTGTTATCCCTGAGAAGCATTGCTTTCTGCTTACAGCTTAGTTCACCTCTCATAAGTATGGACAACAAGGAATATCTCCCTAGCTATCTAGGGCCAATTCTAGCTGAGTAGTTGGTCTTGCACGTAACCACTTTAAATTGTACCCATAAATCAATTGGCTAACAATGCAGGGCTCCCCAAATCAGTGTTGTATATTCCCAGAACCAAGTACCACTGAACACATACTTAGACTGCTGTATTCCAGACCAATCATAATTTCCAAACAGTCTTTGAACGAAGTCTCATGAATGGCGTGTTGCAATAGTCTGATTGGGTGGCAATGAGAGCATGAGTTTCTGTAGTCAGGTCCTCTTCTACCAGTTGCAGCTGGGCAATTGGTACACCAGCTGAAGCTGAACAAGGGCCATGGCTTCTAACTGTTGCTTGAGTAGAAGCCATAAATTCAAAAGGTTCCTAAATCAGATACCTGTTCCTTCAGAGGAAGTCTCTGGCTGTTTAGAGACAACATTGTATCATTAGAGAACCCAATATTCAAATAACAATTTCATCTTAATTGGGTTCAAATACAACCTTTACTGTTCCATCCATGGTAGGCTACTAAACTACAATGTACAGCACTGCATCTTAAATTACATTTACAAACTAATATTAATAATGTTTTGAGCTTTCCTTCCCGTCCTCCCCAACTAAGTTTCTCGAGAGGTGTAACAAGGTAGTACAGAAGTGGCTCCTTTCCATAATCTTTGAGAAATTATGTCAACTATCCCCATGGAACTCATTTGGCCAGAAGGCTTCATGAGAGCCTAAAGCAGATGCAATGAGGGCTTGACTATCTGCAGTTGTTTCATAGTTTCAAGCAAGAAATCCAGAAAGGTGCCTAGTCAATTGATTTTTCCCTCCCATTAAAATATAAATATGTAATTAAGAAAAGAAACGAAAAGAGAGCAAATCATACATTTGTAGCTATAACCCAGCTATAACATAGCAGCTCCCACTATGGGGTGGGAGCTGCCTCTTGGTTCTGCCATCAAGAAGGTCATGTTCTGAGTTACCAGAACAACTGGTTCAACTCTCCTAGGTCCCCTTCCTGAATGGGACCCTTCCTAATTGACCTTGAAGAAGTAACACAGCACTGCAAATATTTTGAACCATTCCCAGCTCCATGAAGAACAGGGGTGAAATCCAGCAGGTTCTGGCAGGTTCTGGAGAACCGGTAGTGGAAATTCTGAGCAGTTTGGAGAACCGGCAAATACCACCTCTGGCTGGCCCCAGAATGGGGTGGGAATGGAGATTTTGCAATATCCTTCCCCTGGAGTGAGGAGGGAATGGGGATTTTACAATATCCTTCCCCTGCCATTCCCACCAAGCCACGCCCACAGAATCAGTAGTAAAAAAAATTGGATTTCATCATTGATGCAGAGTATCTTGTAGCCACCGGTATCATTATAAGCACGTCTTTATTTTGGATTGCTGCTTCATATATTTTAATACAAGGTCATTTCTGTTTGGCAGCAATCTAATACAAGAAAAATACAGCACCTTCACTACCTATCATGAATTGTCTGAGAAGCCCATCAGAAATGAAATACAGCCACTTCTTTGGAGAGGCTTTGGTATTTAATCTTAGAAAAGTGGAAAACCCATATCTACCTGCCACTATGTAAAGAAAAAGACCATTTGAGAAGGTAAACAAAGCACTGAAATATAATTCTAGGTTGGTAACAGAGACACCTGAGTTTTACTTTACTGGCACTGGCAAGAAGAGCTGAGAAGTTAAATAATCTACAAAGACAATGTCATGCAGTAATTTAAGGCAAGATGGTTCCCAAAATCGATGCAGCCAATTTCTGACTCAAACAGCAAAACCTGAAGCTAAAGAAATATTAGATACCTACATCATTAATTCGTAGATAGACTGATAGACAAAGTGACTTAGTTTTAAAAGTATTTCGACTGAACGACCTAGAATAAAAATATAGATTGGCAGTTTAATCTAATTTTTCCGTCTCTGAATCACAAAATATTTATGTTAAGGCTATTAACTTACAGGATAGGTGCTCCTGCAGCATTACTGGAAGTTCACTTGAGGTATTTATTCAAACAGACCCATTTGTGTAAAAATTAACAGCAGCTCACAACCACCCCAGTAGAGAAAATATCTGCACCAGTTCCCCAAAGGCAAATGAAGAACATCTAGGCACAGAGCTTGAAGAGCTTAGCCTTATGTGATTCTTTCACAATTTAGTGTACTAATTTCTCCTTACTGCTCACTTTACCCAAATATTTGACATATTCTTTTAACTGAACCAATCTCTTTAGATCAGTGGTAGGTTTCAAAAAAATTTACTACTGGTTCTGTGGGTGTGGCTTGGTGGGTGTGGCATGGATTGGTGGGCGTGGCTTGGTGAGCATGGCAGGGGAAGGATACTGCAAAATCTCCATTCCCACCAAACTCCAGGGGAAGGTTACTGCAAAATCCCCATTTCCTCCCAATCAGCTGGGCAGAGAATAGATGGGGGCGGGGCCAGTCAAAGATGATATTTACCAGTACTCTGAACTACTCAAAATTTCTGCTACCGGTTCTCCAGAACTGGTCAGAACCTGCTGAAACTCACCTCTGCTTTAGATCCTAAAATTGTACTCATTTGCCTGCACAAACATTTCTCTCTTTTTGTTTATAAGTCTGGTCACATGTGTGTGCTTGTGTTTGTCATACAGAGCAGAGCAGGAAAAAGAGGTAATTCTAACAGAATGTCTACTAAACCCTGAAGGGTTTTGAAAGGAAGAAATAGCTATAGTTTGGTAGCTCAGCAGTATAAGGTGAATACATTTATCTTCTAGATGAGTTTGAGTAGAAGTGGAAAGTAACCTCTTCTTCAGTTCTCAGACAATTACCATAGTCCTTGTACCAATAAAATTCTGGTTCTGGTAGGTGAGCAATAATGTCCTTCTCTTCAACTCTGCTATCATACTTTGCTCTTCAAGTATGATTTTTTTAAAATTATTATTTCTCAACTAAGCTGCAGCACCTGGAAATCCCAGGATGCCTTCATCCAAGCACTTACCTAGACTCCTTTTTCATTCTTCACATTATAGTTAAATGAATCTCTAATGTGGCCATGTGGAACACTCATATTTTGCTTACACCTTAAAGGAGTAGTGCAAAATGATAAGTGAGCATGGTAATTAAACATAAAAAGGGGTGTGGAAAATTATGTATTGAAGTCATTTTTCCTAGATTCTTAATAGCTTGTTGCAAGCAGAAGGAAGAATGTCAGCTTTATGACAATTCAGTCAACAAGTGTTCCAAGTTATGGTAGTGCTGAACAAATGATGGTTGTGACCAGACCCGGACTTTTCCAGTGATCTTTCTTCCAGGTCCAATCCTGCTTATTACATTGAGCTAAACCAAAGTTGGATACTTTATTGACTTTTCTGTTGAAGAGATATTTTAATATTAGAAACAGCCAGGGAGGACCTACTGAAGGTCAAACATGGAAAGGAAGAGAAAAAAAAACACCCTTAATTTTGGATCCAATATGTGGGCTTGTTCCCCAATATCTGATTTCTGCAAGGAAAAAAATATAATTCATATTAATATCCTTATATTTTATCCTATTTTCTATATTTTCTATATTAAACTTTTATATTTTGTTCTACTTTACATTTCTCTTAAATGCCTTTTATCAAAAAATGTCCAAGACCTTGCAAACCCAAAGAATGAATAAAACTATTCAACAGACATCTAAATGAAAGGCTAGTAATGTTTTATATACAATGATGATTCTAGATTTGGAAAGATAAATTTAAGCCATCAGATCAACACACTGCTAATCCAGAAACCATTTCTGACAGATGGCCATCCAGCCTGAACACATTCAGCCAAACCCCACTGTTAATTAATTCCAGTGCTAAACTACTTTTATAATTAAAAAATCACATCCATCACTTAACTGATATGTTAATTGTTTCTTTATCACACCCCCACAGTCCCTCCAATGTCATGGAAAATCACAAGTCTTTTGAGCTTTTTTTGTAGCCTCAAAGGATAGGACAGTATTTAAAATATTATATAGAGTTCAGTGGGTTATGGAGTAATTTCTTGGCCTCATCATATAATGAACAAAAAAATAACCATACTAAAATGTAACAAATTCCATGAACAATAGAGTAGCAGCAACAATAGAACAGATGTTCAAGGAGAACATCAGGAATTGCTTTGAAGTTCTGAACCTCATTGATTAAAAAAAAAACAGGATCTATCAAATGAAATTAAAGAAGTTGTTAAGGATGAAAGAGATTGCCGAAGATGAAGAAACAGAAGAATGCAAACTAGATGTCAGAAAGATAGCGAAAATTACAAAGAAGGGAACAGAAGCCAAAACCAAGAAAGATAAAAATGTCAGGAACAAATTTAACAAAGAGTTTCAAAGAGTTGTTAAAAGATAGAAGAAACAGCATTACAAAAACATCTGTAAAGGCATAGATGTCACAGAAAAACAATAAAAGTCTTTCAAAAGATATCTAAATTCAGAAGGAAGTTCAAACCTCAAATAGATATGCTAAAGGATGCCAACAGTCAGGTAGTTACCAATTCAAAAGAAATCAAACAAATATGAAAAGGCAATTCACCATGGATAAAAATATACAACTGGGTTTTATCCACATACTGATGATGCCTCAACCAGTGTTGATGGATGTTTTTACCCAGTGGCTTCATGTAGTTGGGACTAGCCTAGAAGGAAGGAAGTGAACCAGCACAAAGCTGTTTCCTCCACCTCCACTTCCCAAAACTGAACCAAAAAGATACTATGGTTGATGGCATCAAAAACATTGAGAAGTCAAGAAGAGCCACGATGGATACACTGCCCCCCTCCCCATTCCACTCCCACTATCAGTCATTTAAATGCATGACTAATGCTGGGCCTGATATATAACAGGAAGGAGTCTAGATAATCAGTTTCATCCAAGATCCTCTGGATTTGCAATGTCACCACCTACTCAACCATCTTCCCTAAAAAGAGAAGTTGGAAGTCTGGATGAAAATTGTCAAGGGGCCAAGGGAGGGCTTTTTAAGAAGATGTTCCAGTGCCTCTTTAAATGGTGCTGGAAACACCCCTTTCCTCAGGGATGAATTAGCCATTACAAGGACCCACCTGGATGTCCTTGACCAACTAAGAATGGCATAGGGCTAATTCAGAGATGGCCATACTTACAGTTCGAAGGATCTTTTCTCTTTACTTAAGTCAAAAAGGATCAAGCTATTCCCAGAAAACTGGGTAAGTCCAGTTATTTCCACTGGACCTGAAACATTATTGGTTTCCAACTGTGAATGGATCCAAATGATTTTACCTGTCAGGTGCACCAAAGTTTCTTCAGCATGATCCTGAAGACATAAACCTTGGAACCCCTCTGTCCAGGAGAGTCTGGATAATCCTAAATATGCGGTTGATGATTCTCTGCAGACACAATAAGAGTGAAAAAATATTGAAGTGTCTCTGTTCTTACAAACACAAGATAGGGCTTAATAAACTCTAATTCATGATTGATTTGATTCCTCCTTGCCTTCTCCCAGCAATGTTCTAGATATATTTTTAAAATTTTTAAAATCTGCTCCATTAATTATAGGAAGTACCAGGAGGGATGGGGCAAGAGATGTTGCATGGGTACAAACTTACCCAAGGCCTTGGCCATCTTCCTATACAAGGCAGTAGCCTAGACCTCAGCAGAATCGTACCGCATGTCCATACTGCATATCTTTGGTTATCTGTGGAAGAAGCTAACATAAAAGAATCTCAACATCACCAACACATGATCTGACCATGATAAAGGAGATAAAGATAGTTCGTCTCTCAAATCATATTGCCACTTTTCTAGCATGTCTGGTATGTGAACACTATTTCAAGTCAGACTATGAATGACCTTGGATAGGCCCATAGTTCATAGCCACCATGGTGGCCATGAATTCCTGAGTAGCTTCTAGATCCACTCCAGGGACAAGTTGAAGTCTCCCTGGACCATCAGCCTGCATTGACGCTTTTGAACTTTAATGTTGGAGGACTCCTAAAAATTCCATGGACAACCAAGACAAACAACAAAGAAATAATCAAACAAATTAACCCAGAATTCTCATTTGAGGCACAAATGACCAGGCTCTAATTATCCTCCTTCAGATACCTAAAGCAAATACCTAGCTCTCTAGTGGAAGCTCTAATGCTGGAAATGGTGTATGGAAAGAGAAGAAGAGGGTGACTGGATGAATACAGGTACAGAGGCAATGAGTGTGCTGTGAGAAGATTTGAAAGATTTGGGACAGATAACTGTGAGGAAGTTCTATCTATCTATGTGGTTGTCAAGAACTAGCACCAACTTAATAGCATATAATCAATTTTAAAAATCCAATAAAATAGGATTCTTTTAAAAAGCACTTTAAATTGCTAATGATTTAAATTAAACCTAAAGTAAGTATTTTTTTCACCCTGCCAACAAAAGTTTATGTAATCAAGGCTATGGTTTTCCCAGTTGCAATGTATGGCTGTGAAAGTTGGACCATAAGAAAGGTTGAGTGCCAAAGAATTGAGGCCTTTGAACTATGGTGCTGGAGAAGACTCCTGTGAGTCCCTTGGATTGCAAGGCGATCAAACCAGTCAGTCCTAGAGGGGATCAACTCTGACTGCTCTTTAGAAGGCTAGATCCTGAAGATGAAACTCAAATAATTTGGCCACCTAAGGAGAAGGAAGGACACACTGGAGAAGAGCCTAATGCTGGGAAAGATTGAGGGCAAAAGAGAAGGGGACGTCAGAAAAAAAGGTGGATGGATGGAGTCACTGAAGCAGTAGGCATGAGCTTAAATGGACTCCAGAGGATGGTAGAGGACAGGAAGGCCTGGAGGAACGTTGTCTATGGGGTTGTGATGGGTTAGGTATGACTTTGCAACTAACAACAAGAAGCATTTTTAATTTCAATTTTATTTTGATTTCCAATTAGTAATTCATAATTTATATGTTAAAAAATGCCTTCCCCCCCCCCTATAACTATTCCCAACAATTCATGTGAGAAAGCTGCTTGTCAAGGGAAACCTCCTTCCATTTTCCTTTTCAGATTATTTACTCCTTTAAGGTAAGATTCAGACAGATGGAGAGGAAAGCAGCTCAAAGAGAGTGAAGAGCTAGGAAATTAAACTGCAAACTGCAAGAAAGATTTCAGGCAAATATAGGTTTTAGCTACTTCAGACTGTGTAAGAGCTCTCCATAAACTTAGCCAGTCAAAATTTAGGCTCTAAAAACAAACATTGGAAATAATGAAGTGTGCTTTTAACAGCTCTTTTTTCTCTTCGGCAAAAACCAAAGTCATGGTGACTTGAAAAATTCTTCCTCAAAGTTGATTTGATTTGATTTTAATTAGGAGGGTTTTATCATCCATTATGCGCTTCCCACTTGGCAAAGATATTGACTATTTTGTCACCCTTAGACCAGAAAAGCAAGAAAAATAGCTGGGCCACGAGATGAGAGAGCTAAATTTCTTTCTCAGTTTGCTGAGCTGGTGATGAACAAGCATATCTAGTATGGATCATAACATTATAACTCTACATTGCGGAAAGTGTCACATAGTATGTAATAAATACATTACTGCAAGGGCTTTCTATAGATATACAAAACAATCTCTTTCATATTTTCTTATACTGTGCTAGCTGATACTGTTGATCTGATGAGTTTTGAAGACTGATAGCTAGTGAAGACATACTATCTTCTTGGCAAAAAAAAAAAAAAAAAAAGTAAGATTAGTATTCTCAGTATTCTCTTTTTAAAGATGCTGAAAAAAGGCAATAAATTCCAGTGTTGTGAAAACTAAAATTATCTAAAAATTATCTTTCTGATCCCACTTCCAATATAAATTAATATTTTTAAACATTAATGTATCGAACAAATTCCCAAAGATGCTTTCAAATAAAAATCCATGTAAAAGGTCCTGTAACTCCAAAAAACACATTCAGAAACAATGTTTTCTATTTAGAAATTATTTAGCAATCTATTATCTAATTGCACTAGTAATGGATTGTAGTGAACCACACCTGACTCTTAAGAGACTCCGAATTTCCTGCTCACCATTTCTATATATCTTATTTTAGGAAAATTCCATTTAAACTGGAGTTTAAAAAAACTCCAATGCTTATCATTTCCCCTTATTAAATATCAAGCCATGCACAAGAGTAAAATTTTTCTTGTTGTAATTTGTAACCTTCATGAAGTTTTCTTTATTTATATTTCTCTTTCTATACTTAATTGTAACAATGTTTCAGAAAACACAATAGCAATAGCAATAGCACTTAGACTTATAATCCGCTTCACAGTGCTTTTCAGCCCTCTCTAAGCAGTTTACAGAGTCGGCATATTGTCCCCAATTATCTGAATCCTCATTTTACCCACCTTGGAAGGATGGAAGGCTGAGTCAACTTTGAGCCTGGTGAGATTCGATCTGCCAAACAGCTGGCAACTGGTGATCAGCAGAAGTAGCCTGCAGTACTGAACTCTAACCACTGAGCCACTATGGCTCAAGTGACTTATGTGCATGATTAGAATATCATGTATCCAAAATGTGTTTTATCCTATTAATATATGATTTTTAAAACTAGCTTTATGTTTGCTGTTGGAGCATGACACTTTTTATATTATCATAATTATTGGAATTTATGATAAAAAAAATACCATGGGTAGACCACACACCTAAAGTAGAATTCTGCCCCATGGATATTAATATGTCTTTATATCTTTTAGAGCTCAAATGCCAGATAAAATGTGAGATTGGATTGTACTATGAGAGAGAGGGGAATTGATGAGGAAAAATAAATTGTATGCATTTTGTATTAATTTAGAGTATTTCTAGTTGTGTATCCATCAGAGACAAACAAAAAAGGCAGTTTAAATGTAAACTAAAAGGCACCATGGAACCTGTTTTGTTCTCATTGGAACTTGCCAGAGTTAAGCAGCTCCCATGCAAGTTGTCTTATATGTTGTGTGTTCACCAGGATTTGAACACATGGTCATGCATTTCAATGACTTTAGTGCTATGTGCTTAGCTTCTAGAGATCTTTTGGAGTCAGCAGATCATAGAAAGGAAAATCTATAGATGCTATGAATGGTGCACCTTTCTTTCTTATATGTTTGTACTCTAAAACTAGAGAGCTACATGTGTCAGTTAGTTTGAGTTTCAATTAATTAATCAGAATATAGCTGGAAGGTACCTTGGAGGTCTCTAGCCCAACCCCCTACAAGTGCTTCACAAGCACCTACAAGCGTCGGAAGGCAAGCTGCTCCACTGGTTAATTGTTCTCACTGTTAGGAAGTTTCTCCTTAATTCCAAGTTGCTTCTCCCCTTGATTGCTTTTCATCCATTGTTTCTTGTCCTTCCCTCAGGTGCTTTGGAAAATAAGTTGGCCCTTTCTTCTTTGTGGCATGCTATGAAGCTTCATGCTAGAATCTTCAATACCTTCCTCCTGTGAGCATGTAAATAAATTTTATTAATTTCAAAGCAATTTTATTAATTTCAAAGCAATTTATTCTAAGTTGGGAGAGTTGTGGCATAATGGAAATATTTATCAAGGTCATTAGAACTGACACATACATAAGAACTATTCCATGAGATACTTAAGTCCTATGCTAATCTAAATTAAAAGAAGTTATCAAAATCGAATGATCAACTAGTATAGGTCATGGAAGCTAGATACAATGATTGTGATCTTATACATTGCCTAGAAAGAGATTCTACACAATGGAAGTCTCTTGATTGTTTTCAAGGGCAGCCCCAAATAGCAGGGGTTAAATAGCAGGGGTTAAACTATTATGAAGTCTGCCAGGGGTGAAATCCAGCAGGTTCTGACAGGTTCTAGAGAACTGGCAGCGGGAATTTTGAGTAGTTCAGAGAACCGGCAAATACCACCTCTGGTTGACCCCAGAGTGGCGTGGGAATGGAAATTTTGCAACACCCTTCCCCCAGGAGTGGGGTTGGAATAGGGATTTTGCAGTATCCTTCCCCTGTCATGCTCACTAAGCCACACTATGCCCATCAAGCCACACTCACAGAACTGGTAGTAAAAAAAAAATGGATTTCACCACTGGCAGACTTCATAATAGTTTAAGTCATGGCTCACTGTTATCCTAGTTCAACCAGTGTCCAGGAAGCCAGCAGAGTTCCACTGATCTCAAAGACTGGGTGAGATTTACAAGCTTGCTGATTACCTCTTCTAGCACAAGTGATAGCAAAATGCTATAAAATGTTAATTGTGATCAAGCAGTTCTTGTATGAGCAGAGGATTGGATTAGGTCATTCCAAGATCCTTCCCGACTGGACGATTCAGTGGTTGTTAGTTGTTGTTTGTTCATATAAATTGAAAATACTTGGCCTCAATACAACCAGGGAAACAAAAGGGAGAGAAGCCACCTTCTGAAATTGCCCTGAGTTTTCATGCCTGATCCAACACCTTAACAATTATACCAATTGCAGCTATTTAAAAGGGCACCCAACACTGCAAAGTGAACTCAGTCCTTATATCAAAGTTTCACATATTTCTATTAATCAGCATTACCTGCTCCTAGAATGTAAATACTTCATGACATCTATTTATTTTTCTCTTTAAGAAGGATGCAGTAGCAGGATTAAAGTTTGGAAATAATTTTGTAAGGGCTGTAGATTCATGCTCAGCATCTATTTGTAGCCAATTTCTAGCCGATAAACCATTTTCAATGCATATTTTCATGAGGATTTCTTAGAATCTCAAGTTAATGCTAAAATATATGTAATAAATGCTGGATGCACATGAAAATTATGCCCATTTTAGCCATTTTTATTCTCTGAGCATTACTTCTTTGAACGCCTTAAAAAAAAACCTCTGCTAGCTTAATCCTTAAAAAGGATTTCATAATATTGTAACATATCAATTTGAATAATGCTGACCACTGCAACTTTCTTGAAAAGTGTGTTCACCATTGTCTGAGGGCAAGAGAAAGGAAGGACATTTGGAACAAGTTTATTCCTGAGATGAAGCTGAAAAAAAAAGTTTTGTTCAAGGAATACCTGAGCAAAAAGTCAGCACAGTTTTTAAAAAAGCTGAAACTTCATCTGTGAAGAGCAGCTTAAAGATCTGATCAGAGAGGAGAAAGATACTAGGAGAAGGGAAAGAAACCTAGACTGAAGAAGAGCAGTAAGCAACCCACTAAATAACAATAGCACTTAGACATATATACCGCTTTTATACCCCTCTCTAAGTACAGAGCCCCCAACATATTGCCCCCAACAATCTGGGTCCTCATTTTACCCACTTCCGAAGGATGGAAGGCTGAGTCAACCTTGAGCCTGGTGAGATTTGAACTGCTGAACTGCAGCTAGCAGTCAGTTGAAGTAGCCTGCAGTACTGCACTCTAACCACTGCGCCATCTCGGCTCTTATAAAAGAGAGATGCAGTCAAAATTAGAGGGAACTTATTTTGGAAGGAAGGAATATGTTTGTTGTTGTTGTTGTTGTTGTTGTACTGTTTGTTTAATACCTTAAGTTCCGGATGGGATGACGGGAGTGGATCTTGAGAATGTTATCTGGGATAAGTTTGACACTGTGACTCCCAAGGACGTGGACAGGATTCTGGGGAGGCTGAACGCTACCACATGTTTATTGGACCCGTGTCCCTCTTGGCTGGTACTGGCCTCCCGGGAGGTTACACGAGGCTGGCTCCAGGGCATTATTAATGCTTCTCTGAGTGAGGGTGTCTTCCCGGCCACCTTGAAAGAGGCGGTGGTGAGGCCCCTCCTCAAGAAGCCTTCCCTGGACCCGGCTATATTAGGTAACTATCGTCCGGTCTCCAACCTTTGCTTCACGGCGAAGGTTGTTGAGAGTGTGGTGGCGCAACAGCTCCCTTGTTACCTGGATGAAGCTGTCTATCTGGATCCATGCCAGTCGGGTTTCAGGGCGGGTTACAGCACGGAAACGGCATTGATCGCGTTGGTTGATGATCTCTGGAGGGCTCGGGACAGAGGATCTTCCTCGGTCCTGGTCCTTCTTGACCTCTCAGCGGCTTTTGATACCATCGATCATGGTATCATGCTGCGTCGGTTAGGGGGTTTGGGAGTGGGAGGCACCGTTATGCAGTGGTTCTCCTCCTTTCTTGCTGACCATACGCAGTCTGTGTTGGCAGGGGGGCAGAGGTCGACCTCGAGACACCTCACTTGTGGGGTGCCACAGGGGTCTGTCCTCTCGCCCCTCCTGTTCAACATTTATGTGAAGCCGCTGGGTGAGATCATCCGTGGTTTTGGGGTGAAGTGTCAACTGTATGCTGACGACATTTCTACCCCGGATCACCCCAATGATACCCTTGCCGTGATGTCCCGCTGCCTGAAAGCCGTACGGATCTGGATGGGGAGGAACAGGCTCAGACTCAATCCCTCCAAGACAGAGTGGCTGTGGCTGCTGGCGCCCCGATATAGCCAGTTGGTGCCATCACTGGCTATTGGGGATGAGATCTTGCCCCCCTCAGAGAGGGTTCGCAACTTGGGCGTCCTCCTGGATGCACGGCTGTCTTTAGACGATCATATGACGGCCGTGGCCAGGGGGGCTTTTTATCAGGTCCGCCTGATTGCCCAGTTGCGTCCCTTTCTGGATCGGGACGCCCTACGCACAGTCACTCACGCTCTCGTCACTTCCCGTTTGGACTACTGTAATGCTCTCTACATGGGGCTCCCCTTGAGGAGCACCCGGAGACTTCCGCTGGTCCAGAATGCGGCCGCGCGAGTGGTTATGGGAGCGACTCGTCGCTCCCGGGTAACTCCCTCTTGCGCGAGCTGCACTGGCTTCCGGTGGTCTTCCGGGTGCGTTTCAAGGTGTTAGTTACCATCTTCAAAGCGCTCCATGGCTTAGGACCGGGATATTTACAGGACCGTCTTCTGCCAATGAATACCTCCCACCATCCGATACGCTCTCACAGAGAGGGCCTCCTCAGAGTGCCGTCTGTCAGACAATGCCGACGGGCGGCCCCCAGGGGGAGAGCATTCTCTGTGGGAGCCCCAGCCCTATGGAATGAACTACCCCCGGATATAAGAAAGATTCCTGACCTCCGTGCCTTCCGACGAGCCCTGAAGACCCTACTATTTCATCAAGCCGCTCTGACTTAAATTAGTGCTAATTTTAATAGGGATTTTTAGGGGTTTTAAATTTTACGGCCAAATAGTTTAATTATTTTATTAGTTTTAATTTTTATATTTGACTGTTTTAATATGGCTGTAAACCGCCCTGAGTCCCCTCGGGGAGAAGGGCGGTATATAAATGCAATAAACTCTAAACTCTAAACTCTAATATTAAAGGTAAAGGTTCCCCTTGGACATATGTGCTAGTCGTTCCCAACTCTAGGAAGCGATGCTCATCTCCATTTCAAAGCCAAAGAGCCAGTGCTGTCCGAAGACATCTCCATGGTCATGTGGCCGGCATGACTACATGCCAAAGGTGCACAGAATGCTGTTACCTTCCCCTCAAAGGTGGTCCCTATTTTTTCTACTTGCATTTTTTATGTGCTTTCAACTGCTAGGTTGGCAGAAGCTGAGACAAGTAACGGGAGCTCACTCCGTTACACGGCACTTTGGATTCGAACCGCTGAACCACCAACCTTTCAATTAACAAGCCCAGCGTCTTAGCCACTAAGCCACCACATCTCTCAGCTTAATATAAGAGAAAAGAAAGTATCCGTAGCTCAGGCTGAACAATTCAGTTCTTGGTGCTCTCTGAGATTGCTTGCTATAATTATTATAAGGTTCCTATTGTATCAGTATGCAAGCTGAAATGTTAGTTAATAATTACATAAGTTCACAATTAGGAATGTAAGATCTTTTTTTCCCCCTTATTGGATGCCCAGAAGGGAGGAAAGTCACCTCTTAGAGATCCCTCCCAGACCCTGTGAGAGGAAGATTTGGCAAGAGGCAATTTAATAGGAGCTGAAACAGATTACACTAGGGAAATCTCTGAGTTTTCAACTCTGAAAAAGCATCAGGCTTTCTAAATGGAATGATCCCATCAATTGAATTGATTGAGCCCAGTAAATATTCTGCTACCCGCATCTTGTAGAGAAACCCAATTTCTGACTTTCAGTGCTCTTTCTGGCAAAGGTATTATGAAAATAGTTATCATTTGATCAGGTTGTGCAGCACTTTGGATCTGAAAGCCCAAATGTGCTTTGGAGCATGTTCACAAAACTCCTTTTTTGAACTCCTTTTAAAAAAATAGTTGCATCTTTCCCCAGGATTGTGCAGCTGCGTTCCATATCTCTGGTGTGATCCTGGGAAAAGACTCACTTGCTTTCAGCCGTTGCCAAGAAGTGGTATATGAATAGTTCTGCATATTCCAAATAACTTTCTGGTCTTTGAATCTTGAATGCTGTTCAGCCTTATTAATTAATAATGAAACAACAGAAATCTTTCTATATGTTCTGCCTCTGAGGAAAAAAATGATTTAAGCCATAGGAATTCTTAGGGAATATAGTTATCAGAAAATCCAATTTTAGAATTTTGTGAAGTGGTTCTTGGCTTACAAATAATACAGAATGTGTACATTAGGGAAAGATGTCCTATACTGGTTGCATGTTCCAACACCTTTTTCTCAACAGAGGCCCTAACATTCAATTGCTGGTGCTAAATGCCAGATCAGTCTGTAATAAGGTGCAATAAGGGCTCGGGACAAGGGATGTTCCTCTGTCCTGTTCCTATTAGATTTCTCAGTGGCTTTTGATACCATCGACCATGGTTCTCCTCCTACCTCTCTAGGCATTCGCAAGTGGTGTTGGCGGGGGGACAGAGGTCTGTCCCAAGGCTCCTCACTTGTGGGGTCCATCAGGGGTCGGTCCTCTCTCCCCTTCTGTTCAACATCTATATGAAGCTGTTGGGAGAGTTCATCCATGGTTTTGGGGTGGGGTATCATCAGTATGCTGATGATACCCAACTTTTTATATCCACCCTGAATCAGCCCAGTGATGCCCTCAACGTGATGTCCTGGTGCCTGGAAGCGGTGCGGCTCTGGATGGGGAGGAACAGGCTTCAGCTCAACCCTGACAAGTTGGAATGGCTGTGGATACCGACATCTCGGTTCCAAGGGAATATTCCATCGCTGGTTATAGAGGGTGAGGTGTTGCCCCCTGTTGATAGGGCTCACAACTTAGGTGTCCTCCTGGATTCACGGCTGATTCTGGAAGATCATGTTATGACCGTGACCAGGGGGGCATTTGCCAGATTTGTCTGGTGTGCCAGTTGTGCCCCTACCTGGACCATGATGCCCTATGCACAGTCACTCATCCGCTCATCACCTCCTGGATCAACTACTGCAACTGTCTACATGGGACTGCCCCTGAAGACCACTCAGAGACTTCAGTTGGTGCAGAATGTGGTCATGTAGTGATGGGAGTGTCCTGACACTCTCATGTTACACCCCTCCTGCAGCACCTGCATTGGCTACCAGTTGCCCTCTGGGTGAGATTCAAGGTGATGGCACATGGCTACATGGCTTAGGCCCGGGGTATTTAGTGGACCATCTACAGCCAGCAACTGCTCCCCATCGCCCGGTGCGTTCCCACAGGGAGGACCTCCTTGGAGTGCCATCGGCCAGACAATGTCGGCTGGCAACCCCTAGGTGTGCCCACAGAGAAGGGGCAACCCCTTCTCTGTGGGCACACCTACCCTGTGGAATCAGCTCCCCCTGGGCCTCCGGGTAGCCCCTGACCTTTGCATTTTCCGCCATGGCTTTAAAACATGGCTATTCCGCCTGGCTGGTTTGGACCAAAGGAGTTTTAGAGGGGGTTTTAATGGTTTTTATAGTTCATTGGGTACTTTTTTAAAAATTGGACTTTGTGTGTTTTATTGTTGTGAGCCACCCTGAGTCCTTTCAGAGATAGGGCAGCATATAAGTCAAATAAATAAATAAATAAATAAATAAATTTAATTATTGATGAAAGGGCTGACTAGGCATATATTACTGAGAGCTGGCTGGGCCTGAGGGGAGAGGGGGTTGGCTCTTTCCAAGATATGCCCAGATGAGTTGCAGGTGTGGCATCAACCAAGATTTCTGGGTAGATATAGAGGTGTGGCAATTATCATCCAGGAATCATTTATGACCTTCAGAGGTACTCCACCACAGATTACTGGAAGTGGACTCTAAGGATCTGCTGAAATGGTTGCTAATGCAGAACAGCTTCCTTGCCTAAGGTACAAGGTGACTCTGTCTCTAGGTTGGCAGTGAAGTTCCCTGGAATTATGGTCTAAGAACTTCAATTTGTCTATTCTGCAACTGCGACTAGGGTCTGAGATGGTTTAGGAGTTCATGGTCACCAGGACAGCAATGGGTCTATCTCAGTAATCCTATCATGTTCTGATTACTATTGAATTCCCTGGTACCACCAACCACTGTAGGGAGGCTGGACACAACGTATCAGTCCTTCCCTGGTGACTGATGGATCCTGATGAGTTTCAGGTGAGCTGGGTTTGCTCCATCTAAGCTTTGGTTGCTGCTTATAATAAATGGGTGGCTGAGGCATTGGATTGGATGGTTCCTATGTGTCTTTTCCCCTCTTGGGGATCTTGGCACTCTCTGTGGTTCACAGAGGAGCTAAGGCAGATGAAATAAGAGATGTTTGGCGTATAGCTGGCATTCAACAAAGGACAAACTTGACATGAGTTATAGCCACTATTAAGGTCTACTTTGAGGCAGTAAGGTGGTGAAGAGTTAGTACTTTTCCACCCTTATTGCATATGCATTTATGTATATTTCTAGAAGATCACATGTTACAATCCACGAGCTGCATTGCTTACCATTCTGGGCCCAGTAAAAGGAGTTGTTTTTATTTTTAAAACTGCACATGGCATGAAAAGAGTATTTGAGGGCCCCCTTTCCCTGATCTCATCTGCACATCCCATTAGATCTAGGAGATAGGGAATGCTGTGGCTCTTGTCAGCTAGAGAGCTTCACTTAGTAGATTCTAGGTGACTAGATCCTTGTCTACTGCAGCCCCCATTTTATAAAATATTTTTCACCCTGAAGAAAGACTAGCACCATCCTTTACATTGCAAGATGTTGGTTAGGAACTGAATATAATTGTGAAATTGGGTCTCAAAATCAATGAAATATTTTGTACATTTTTTTTAAAAAAAATCCCTGATTGACAAGGGAATTAAGTGGAAAAGGTGTGTATGCATTGAACTCCCAGAGAGAAATCAGGATAATGTGTCCATACATGAGGTGATGTCATATTAATTACTGTCAAAACTAAAACGTTTCTTAGTTAACAATACACAAAAGAGGTTCTGTCATCTGTGGATAGTTCATTGACTTCAGTGGATAATAGAGTAGGACTGCCATGGTCCACAGATGGCAGGAACCTAGGAATTTCCAAATGTTACTATAATCCCTGAAGGCACACCTGGCCATCGTGACTGTGCAGTCTGTCATATGAATGATGAAAATATAAAAGACGTGTGTGTATTCTTAGGGCTTGGTGGCGGGAGGGCGGGATGCTTTTCTTGCCCACATCCAACTACATCTCCACTCATTGTTGTTCTATTCCAGATCATGAATCAATGCAAAGCTCAAACCTATTCTACCCTGCAGGATTTTAAAACAGAGAGAGTGGGCGGGGAGAGGGAGAGGGAGGGAGAGGGAGAGAGGGAGAGGGAGAGATATCAACCAGAAAGCCAATGAAATGATATCATGTCTTCAGGTAATTTTCAAAACATGCTCCCTTTTATATAGTTCATTCTGGGTATGCAGGTATGATTATGTGTGAAAGAAAAAAGCAAGAAGTGTCAGCGTCATCCAGTCTGAATTTGCTTCCCACTACAAAACAGTAACATTAAATGATGTTTTTCTCCTTTCCGCTGCACCTGTCAGCTGTGAAAAAAGTATTAGGAAAAAAGAACAGCAGCTGTGGTGGAGTAAAATAAAGCCTCTTGAACAAGCTTTTTACTTCAAACAATCCTCTGTTACATATTTCAGATCATTACAATACAACAACATTACTTTTGTTTCCTCTATGCCTTTTTTTTCTGGATTTTTTTTAAAGTGCCAACACTAGAGAGGGGAAAAAGAAAAGCATTCTACATTAGAATGGTAAGCAAGGGGTGGGGGGGGGGAAGCAGTAAAAGGTGGTTTTCAAAATAATAAAGTAATTTTCTGGTTGTAGCACAAGCACTCATCTAATGGATCATAGTAATGCTGGATATTTTAGAGCACTATGCCATTTCTCGTGTACATCTGTAATATCTCTGAACTTGAAGTATGATCTGATTTCATTACGAAAGCTAATACAATAGCTGTCTTTGGTGTTCAAGAATGCAAAGTGGCACCATCCATCCCTAAGAGGATTACAGAATTAACTGATAAATAGCTAGTTGGATATAGAGAACCATAGCATGCTGTCAAAATATTTTGACTCTGTGGAGAGAAAGAAATATGAAAAGTGAATAAATAAATGCAAGACAAAAATGTCAAAGGAGACCATGCCAAGATTTTGGTGAAGGTTTTGAACTATGGTATGATACCTACCTAGCTCCTTAGACAAGCTGGAACAGTGTAGAGGATTCAGAAAATAAATATAATGCATAAATGATGGTTTGACCAATTCACATGTCTTGACTGGATGCTCATTTGACACTTGATACAAGGTTCCTACATTATATAGAAAAGTTCTGCTTTTTCTGGGATGTCTTTAAATATGATAACTATTGCAGCCAGTAGGTAATGTATATCAATGTGATGTGTGTGTGTGCATGTGTGTCTGTGTGTCTGTGAAGCAGGCTCTATCAACCCTTTAATAAATTTGTATCTCCAGTTTACTAAACAAATCATATCATCTATCTCCAGTCTACAACACAGTTCTTTCAATAGTTCTAAGAACGCTCCACACCCATTTGCACTCCTCAAGTGACCCTGAGAACACAGAGAAATTCCAAGTGGCCTCAATGACTCTCTAAAAGAATGCAAATGACCAGTTGTCCACAAGGAATATAAATTCTTTCATTCCCTACCATCCAGTCAGAGCTGAAGAAGTTTCATGGGTGAGAAGTGAAAGTCTTCAAAGAAAAACAAAAAGTCCAGTTGCCTCTTGAAAAAGCACCTTTGGGACAACCATGATCTAGATAACTGAGAATCTCCATAGATATTAAACAAAGCAAAGTATTAGTTTCCTTCATCCAAATTAAATTACTTGCAAGAAATACACTTCATTCCTGTAAATTTTATTTCTAAACTAAGGTTACAATCATGTTTACACATATTTTGGAAATAGTCTATTAAATTTATTTATAGTCCTGGATGAGAAATTTACTCCATCAGAATTTTTAAATTAATATCCCAATTTTTGACATGTTGTATCAGAACTCAATAAACCTGTACGCCCTGATACTGACATTATTCAAAATTCGGCAGTAAAAGCTACTGAGTGAGAAAATCTACATAAAGTGTATACAGTATGCTGGAGAAAAATATGCAAGAAATTTGCAGGAAAGTGACTTGGAAAATGAGCATACGTTAGAAAAAGGAAAATAATACCTGAAAATGTATAGATTTATCCATGCCATGTTCATAAACAAAAAAGAGATGAATGAAATAAGAAAATACATCTCTAAGAATAAATATGGGTAGGATAGTACAGGTTTTGCATAGAATCCCAGCTTGCTTGTAGAGAAGATCTTGGAGAGCACTCATCCTTTGCTATATCTAAAACAATGCTATCAGGAGCTAGCAATTTCTGAAGTCCAATTTACACAGAATGATCTTCCATCAATTCATAGCTACTTAATTCTACTGTTTTGGTTCTCCCTCTCCCTTTCTCTTTCTCTTTCCCCTTCCTTTTCTCTGCCTGTCCCGTTTTAGATAATACTGCAATTTTCTCTGAGCAGAAAAGCAAGGAACCATATATCACCTGGCACAAAAACAGGTGCCGAGGAAATCTAGTGGGGGAAAGAAAAAAAATAAAAATCTGCTCTTATAGGGTGCAGTGAAGTTGATATTCTCCTTACATGTTGTGCTTTGTACATGAAGATGGGCAAATGTGGAGATATTCTAGGGTTGTTGCTGCCAGAAAGAAAATACTAGGAGTAAATTGATTTTGAAAACCCAGGCAATTCTTTGTTCCTTTGGTTATAGGAAAAAAGATAAAATCAGAAAATCAACATGATACAAATAAAAAAAGGATTGATATGTTTACTGATAGTTGCCAGCTAAATATAGACATCTGATATAAACTATTAGAGAATTTATTTCTACTACTTAATTATCTGCTGGATATATTTATTCCTTCAATAGTTCAGTGAAGTATATTTGAAGTACAACTGTTTCAAAAAAAGCTTAGTGAGCCTTTGTATGTGTCCCCAGATTTCTTTAGTTGCAACACAAACTGCCCCAATGTTGAAAGTTCAAAAATATGTTAGTAACAAAAGCTGGAAATTTATTTTCTTTGCATATTTATTAGGCAATCTTTTTTAAAGCTAATTAGCAAGTGAACCTGTTGTTAAGAAGTAGGTCAACTTTAAAGGTAATTGGTTTTACAAGTACTTCAACCTCTTATCACATGGTAGGAAATTTAGGTCATCTCAAAATAAAACTGAAATTCAGGACAGTGCTGTTTGTCACAGGTGTGGAAAAATGTACATCTTCGTTTTTTAAAAAAAAGCATTATGAATTTAAATGATTACTTGTTAAAATTCTGTGCACATTCAATTTGCTCTTTCTTATGACCTTGCCTCATAGTTCCTTTCCACATTGAATTTAGATTCCCACCCCCCTGCAAATAAGTACACCAAAGAAAAATATAATAGCCCTGAAGGAACCTTGAGGGCATCTGCAGTGCTGAATCATGTGATCACTCACCCTGTTTTCTATATTCATATGATTACTATATATCATCACATACCGGTAATTGCCCTGGCATTTAATATTAAATGGCTTTACCAACATCCTCCCCCCCCCCTGCCCTTTAAAAAATGTGTATATTTTAAATTATGCGCTTCAAATTTCCAAGCAGGCTGCTTTCATTATTAATGAGCATATAGATGTGTACTTATTACATAATTGAGCTTCATGACTTCATGATGATGATGAAATTCAGAATGGAATTCTGTGAATAAACTGGTATTTTCAAAATTAGATCACCGGTAGGTATTGAATCAATAAATCAAATCAGCTATCTCTGAATTGACCTGAAGTTTCAAAAGCGTTTTGTGTATGTACAGGAAAGTTCTTTTTAAAAATATTGAATTAGTGTTTCCATTTATAAAGAAAATTTCACAATCTGATTTGCAAATCTGAAATTAGCAATCCCAACTGATGAATTATAGTTGATTTAGCCCTCAGTGTAAGATATATGGCCTAACAGTCATCAGCTAGATATGAATCAAAATGCTTTCTCTTTCTTAAGCACAGTGAAGCAAATCTGAAAACAGGATTCTCAGAAGTAAACCATAGAATTAGTTTTTCTTTGCATAAAGCTGAATCATATCTTTTTCCAGTTCTTAATTCTGCATTTATAAGATTATGTTGTTTGATAAATCAGTAATAACATAAATGACGTGGCACTGTAGTCCGATCCTGTTGAATATTATGTTTCATGCTTATGTATTTGAAACCTACTTCTGCATAAGGTAATTTTAAGTGGAAAAATTAGCTTAAAAACTCTTGCACACTTTTATAATCAACGTGGAATAGTTGAGGAAATTCCAGCTGAGCCGCAAAATATTGCAACTCAGTATGCATTTCCTGATCTGTGATAGGATGTGTATGTCTTATTAATAGTCCTGAACTGGTTATTTAAAAGTGGTGTTTCTGTAGTTTCTAAGATTTTTATTGATTTAATCTTTTTTTTTTTTTTAGTTTCTCTTGGTGTTAAATAATATATCTTCTTTCTCTCTGTACGAGTTGCTCTCCAAAACATTCCTATTGCTATTGCATTAAGACAACAGAGTGATTCATGGATCATCCTGAAAGCACGAGTAAGTGAACTGCAGTTTGCTCTGTTTAACTTGATCCTCCACCAGAGATATATTGGCTGACTGAATATATATAGAGACCACATGATTCTTGTTTGAAAGCATTCTCTAATTTGCCAAGTATTTACCATCTAAATATGCCTTAGAATTCCAATTCAATATGGCCAACAAAGCTGGAGACAACAGCAGTATGAGATGGTATGTCCAAGCCAGGCCTAACTAAAAGAGAGAAAGCATGTAGAACACCATTTCTGGAATTCTTTCAACTCCTTTACCAATAGTAGCCATTGGACATATGCATATATATTTCTTTGGAACACAACAACATGTTATGAGTGGGATTGTATATGTGTCATCTCTCTGTCTGTGTGTCTGCTCCCCTCTTATATTGTTCCTATAGTAATGGATACTGTATATGTGCTCTGGGAAGCACAAGAAAAGCTGTAGGTGCTTTTGGGTCATATAACCAAGCTCTTTGTGTCACATAATCTAGTGGGAGGGCGCTTACAGCACTTAGCAAAATATGGGGTCTTGGTGTTATCTGAATTTGGTTGTTTCCTTGGAGATATTTCATTACCAAATTAGGTGAGTGTTACATAGTTTGGTAGTGAAACATGTGCAAGAAAACCAAGCTGAGAGACCACCAAAAACTTCACAGTTCAACTCCAAACTATGAATATTCTCTTCTATCACTACTCAAAAGAATATTGATTCTTTTCCAAATCATACCAGTCTGGTCCGTTCTATTCTGTTTTCAGTGTGATTGTACAAATTATGTACCCCTGTACATATTTTCTTTCGAACATTGAGTTGAGTTAGAAAGTTGTTTTTTTTTAAAAAAAAGAAAGCAGATATGTTGGTGATATCTATCAATATTTATTATATGAACTGCATGTTGAGATATATTATATAACAATTATTTGCTAATTTTCCCTATATACAAAATTGGTTGGATTAAGAATGGTTAAGAAACCCAGAATCAAATTCCAACTATGTCATGAAATTCACTGGATGGGCCAATCAGTTTCTCTTAGCTTTGTCTTCCTGACAAGTGAACATGAATGAAATTTATTTTCATTGATTGATTGATTGATTGATTGATTGATTGATTCATTCATTCATTCATTCATTCATTCATATGGAGTACCATCACTTGGTGCAAGTGGTTTTTGATGCAAAATTTGCACTCATCCAAATGGATGTTGATGGATTCACTAATTATCATAGCAAGCTTCTCACTTCGGAACTTCAGGACTTTGATTGGGCAAGTACCCATTTGTCTAACTAGCAGATGCCAAGCTGCACCACTTCAAGGACATAGCCACTGGTCACAAACAGATTTGGGGGGGGGGGGCATTGCTGTTTCCCCCTTTCCCAGCTTGCACAATACAGCTACTTCTTGAAGCCCAGGAAGACAGATTTTTTAAAGGGTTTTTTTCCCAGTAAATATACTTCAGGTCTAAGTTGGGAATGAGGGGGGTGGGTCCCACCTTATGGCAGGCAGATATGGCATGATCAGCATCACTTTGAGACCAGCAGCATGATGTGCAAGCAAAGTATATATTTACATTGCTTGGAGATTCTGGATGACTGGTGAGACATAAATGCAGTAAATCAATAACATATGACATTCTTATATAGGCCTTTTAATTCCATGTTGGTAAGGATTTTCCATTTTAGTCGCTTTACAATAGATATACCATGGAACTGACTCCAACTCTTTTCAAATGAGGAATCATAGTTTATCTTACTTTGAGAATTCAATTTGAAAAATGAACCAGTAAATAAACAAACAAAAAGAAAGAAACCATAACCGACAATTTATTATGCCTATAAGCTAGGAGATTCATGGAAAGAATTGGGAAAGCTCTTGACCAGGGAATTAACAAGACAAATAGCTGCTCATACTGCTAAAGGGAGTAGCCATAAATTCCATATTTCTATCCTTAGTATTTTTATTTTTCATTTGATGAATTTTTTAAAGTAAAACATTGTCAAGACTCATTTCCCAAGGGACCTTCACCCATCCTATTTCATAGATCCTTACCAGTTCTATTCCTTCTAAATTGTCCTTGGTTCTGTCATGATATCATAATAAAATTCACAGGTACAGCAAATACATTACAAGCCCATAACATGCTATATTTCTTGATAACTTACTGATGCCTATACCAGAAGGAAGGAAACAAATGGTAGATATTACTTGATGAGTTTTGCATTTAACTAATTTTACTTGGAATTATCTCTAAAGAAATGTCTCAACTGGGTCTTCATGGAGGAAAAGTAGACAATCTGCAAAAAGAAAACTCAGTGCTCCTGTACCGGAGACACATTCCTTGTGTTGGCCAAATAAAGAATTCTGTTCTGTTCTGTTCTGTTCTGTTCTGTTCTGTTCTGTTCTGTTCTGTTCTGTTCTGTTCTGTTCTACTCTACTCTACTCTACTCTACTCTACTCTACTCTACTCTACTCTACTCTACTCTAAATGCATATGCTGCTTTCTAGATATGCATCTACTATGCATATCTAAACTGCTTTCAGAAGAATTCTAGAGGTATAATATGGTCATACTTCTGATATATATTTTCTTGCATTCAGTTTTTTTATTAAAAATCAGCTAAATAATACAAATGTCCCTTGTTAGAGAAGTGAAAATGTGAGTTAATATTTAAATTAATTAGAGAAAAATATATGCTCTAAATTGTGCAGTCTTAAAATGTTGGCTATTTGTAGTCTATTTCTCAATTTCTACCTTATCAAGAAGAGCTCTGGTTCACAGAAGTACAGTATTTGATCTAATCCTCCTCAATTATTGTATCTTGCAGGGGGAAATACAGCATATTTATTTAATAAAAAGAATATATTTCCTTCCTGCTTAATTCAAGAGCAATTATAAGAAAAAGTTTAAGTTCCTGTCACAAGAAGGCAATTTGTGAAAATTAATCGGCCATCCACTTTTAGCTAGCTGATATGCGATTGTTACGAGCTGGCATAACTTCATGCTGCCTGCTAGCATTGCACTGATTGGCTTTGACAGATGTGCTTTGTAGCTGAAATGGAAAAATTAAGTAAAGGATTCATCTAAACGTCTTTTTGTACTTTATAATGTGCTTCTTATTCGTCTACAGTTGAGGAAATTTAACTTTTCTGCTGTATAGTTCAGAATCATGCTTCTTAAAAATAAATCCTACTGAATTCAACAGGATTTACTTCTAAACATGTCCATGAAGGTAACACTCAGCAAGGGTAACCCAAAGAACAATTAATTTTGTTTACGACAAAATGGATATAGGTTTGCAGCCTTAGATTTGCCAAGAAAGACTTCAAAATGGGCATTGCTCCAAGCAAAATGAAAGAGACAAATGTCCTGGACTGCTGGCCAGAGACAGGTACCCACCCTCTTCCTTACTAAAGTTAATCCACAATTCCATAGTTGTTCAGCTGTAGTAGATTTACAGTTGTTGTGGCAACTCCTGAGCTGGAGAGGAGGGGAATGATTGCAGTTGCTAAGCTACCAATTTCTATGGATTTAACATATTGGAAGAGCAAATAGGGAGCAGACAAAAATGATGGACAACAAAGAAAAATATGAAGAAGATAGAAGAGCTTTAGAAATGAGGAAGAAGCCTGCAAAAGATAAAGCAAGGCAAACAAAGACATAGTGAAGCAATTGAATATAGAAGCCAAGGTAGCTGGATGCAAACATAGAATTAGAAAAAAAAATCTAGTTAATCTGCTATCTGCTTTTTAAGAAGCAGCATTCCAGATTATGTTTTTTTAAAAAAAAAACACTTTAAAATCTGCAATTTTATTTGTAACTTGCTTAGTAACCTAAAATAATGTTTATGTATACTTTTCCTTAATATTTCACTCAAATTCTCCAAGCAATCCTTTGTAACACAAATTCTCTCCATTTTTCTTTATTACAAAGAAATTACCTGAACTAGGCTTTGTAAATATCCTTGAGTCCCCTATTTTTATATGAACATTTCCGAAATGTGTATCTTTGTGTGCTCTCCCCATTTCTCTTCTCTCTATATACCAATGACTGCATCTCTAATGATCCATCTGTTAAACTACTGAAGTTCTGAACTACTGAAGCAAATGACACAACAGTGATCGGTCTCATTTGAGACAATGATGAATCCACATACAGACGGGAGGTTGAACAACTAGCCTTGTGGTGCGACCAGAACAATCTGGAACTGAACACACTCAAAACCATAGAAATGGTGGTAGACTTTAGGAGAAACCCTTCCATACTTCCATCTCTTCCAATATTAGACAACATGGTATCAACAGTAGACACCTTCAAGTTTCTAGGTTCTACCATATCTCAAGGTCTAAAATGGACACCTAACATCAAAAACGTCATCAAAAAAGCACAACAAATAATGCTTTTTCTGTGTCAACTCAGAAATCTCAAACTGTCCAAGGAGCTACTGATACAGTTCTACAGAGGAATTATTGAGTCTCTCATCTGCACCTCTATAACTAACTGGTTTGGTTCTGCAACAAGACAGACACAGACTTCAGAGGATAATTAGAACTGCAGAAAAAACAATTGCTACCAACCTGCTTTCCATTGAGGACCTGTATGCTGCACGAGTAAAAAAGAGGGCTGTGAAAATATTTACAGACCCCTTGCATCCTGGACATAAACTGTTTCAACTCCTACCCTCAAAACAACACTATAGAGCGCTGCATGCCAGAACAACCAGCAAGGCCGGATTTAGATGAAAAGAGGCCCTAGGCTATTCCACTTATGAGGGCCTTTCACCTCCCATTTTTAAATTTGTAAATTACATGAGAGATAATTAAAATGAATGTAATCCCCTCTTGATCTTGAGGCCCTAGGCTGAAGCCTAGTTAGCCTATAGGAAAATCCGGCCCTGACAACCAGACACAAGAATCTTAGCAGCAGTGCAAGGAAATGTGGGAAATGCAAGAACCAATCTGAGAGTTGCTTGTGAAAATAGCCTGAGTGTTTATAGATCCAGTTCACATTCCATGCTGTATTAAAAAAGACCTTAACAACTTCTAAGATATTAAAATGTCACACTTTGGCCATGTCATGCCAGCTGACTCACTCAAAAAACCCAGTTATGCTGGGAATGATCAGTGGAAAAAGGGGCATCCTAGTACTTGATAGCAGAACACTATAAAAGATGACACTGGGATCTGAATGGCAGATCTGAAGGAGGTGGTGTGTGACAGACGGCCATGGAGAATGCTGCTCCATTGAGCAGCCAAGAGTTTGGCATGATTGAATGGTTGACAATGACAATGAGTTTGGAATATGTTTCTTGGGGGGGGGTGTATTGATTTCTGAGCTCCAAGTAGAACACTAATGAGGAATTCTTATTAGATTCAATCACAAGACAATCTGGGGGTGGGTGGGGAGTTGAAGTTTGCAAACAGCTTCAAAGAACAATGCCTTGATTGCCACTTTTATAAGGGTGTTAATACATCAGCTTGCTTGTTTTCAATGAAAGAAACTTAACTAACCTTGATCAAATTGATTATTAGGTATCCATCTACTTGCAGTTTATCATGAAGATGCTTCAATTAAAATTTACATTCAGAAAATAATTTTCTTTGAAGATTTTTCTTATATTTATTCCATGGAAATTCTATCTATAAAACATACACTGTGGTTCATATAAAGATGTGAGAAGTGGAATATTGTTTTTTTTTTTTAAAAAAAAGTATTAGAAAATTAATTTCAGCTGCTTTTGGATGGGGAGTGTTTACATATAAGTATTTAAGCAAACAGATATTTAACATTTTGTAGAAGTAATATTTAAAAGAATTGTATGAATTATCTTAACACTAGACTAAAATCAAACCTTTTATTGTCATTTCCTGAAATATTTCTTGATTTCACATTCTCAGAGTACCTGAACATTTCTGGTGGAGGTCATTGGTAGCATTTTGGGGTTGCAAAGCTGTTCAAGGATTCAATATAAAAAAGGTCACTGTTATGAAAAGAGTCCAACTTCAGCATTGTTAACTAGGTTCATGTTTAGAAAGAAATAGATAATAGAAGAAACTTGATCATCAAGATGTGTTAAGGAAACGCTAAACAATAATAGGCTAGCTGTGATGCTTCAGATGCTTTTGAATTTCTAGCTCCAAACTTCCGGAACAGTCTGTCAAAGAGTGAGTAATGCTAAGATGTACCGGTACTTAAGTATCTAAAGTTGCCTATAGGAAAAACTGTGAGAAAAGCACTGGAACAAAAATATCATTTTTGTGAACAGTCAACTGACATATACAGCAGCAACAAATTTGAGAGATGCAAAGAGCAAACAGGAAAGCTTTCCATTAGGCCATGGAAAAGATTAGAGGAAAAGGCCAAATTTAATTTGCAGTGAGTACTAGAAAGGACAACATGTTCATGGTGACAAAGCCAATCAACAATTCATAAATGCTTTGTTGTAATATGTAGCAAACAAACTTCTGGATAACTTCTAAGTAAGAGTATGGAGCCTGAGAAAACCATGAAGCAGACATGGAAACCCTTCAGCAGGCAAATAATATTTATAGTAGTATAATAATGATGACTTGAAGTTTGCTAAGTGTCTTTATTACCATTCCGGAATGATAATTCTTCCCATACTTAAACGGTACTTTGATTTTTTGAGGTTCCTTACTAAGAACAATCCATATACTGTATATATATATATATATATATATATATATATATATATATATATATATATATATATTTACCCAGACATTAGTGTTACAAGTTAAATTGGACATTCTCATTGTTTACATGTCTAGCAATGTATCTATTGTATTGGAGATATGCTTATTTAAGGAATATCACCCATGAAGTTTTCAAGTTTTAGTTTTTAATAAGACTGGGTTAGGAAAGCCAATATTGGCAAATTTGTGGTAAGGTGGTTTATTTCATCTATATTTTATGGTCAAAAATTGAGTTTAATAAAACAAGATTTATGAGCCATAAAATTACAAACATGAAATTCAATACTCAGCTAAGATTGATTTCTTCAGTAGGAATAAATAAATATCTGCCAAGTGCTAAGATACCACATGTATGTTCCTAGGATATAAAAGGTAGAGTGAATCATCGGCCTTTTTTCTAGCAACAATGCCCTACGTTATCAGACAAGCTGCCCTAAAGCATGGAGGTTCCACTGCATGATGTCTGTGAGGCATGGACAATTCCTTCTAATTTATGCCTGTTCCCATATGCATAAATAAACTTACTGTGGATGACCCAGCTCCCTTCTTCAAATCCATTATAAAAATGAAAGAATGGGGAGCCACAGGGATGCAGTCTGCAATTCAACCCCTCATTTTGAGCATTCTTCTATTTCCACAAGTCTAAAGTGAAAAGTAACTAGGTTTGGCTGAGCATAGTAACTTGGCTTGGCAAACCTGAAAGCTTTGATATGGTTCCTGGTTGAATTGTTATATTGCAGTTCCAGTTACCTGGCTAATCAGAAAGAACTGGATCTGGAAAGGGAAGAGGCTAGTTACTCATAATCCCTAGAGTTGTTCAATAAATTATGAAATAATATATTTATGTTTAAGGAAGAGTGATTGCTGATCAGATGGTATGCTTCATTAAACTACTGTTAGCTGCTGGGAACAATAAAGGATGTGATGAAAGTTGAAGAATATGATGGGTCATGGGGGTGGATTGGAAATGGTGGAATTGGATTCCTAAGAGTAACAATTATCCATTCAGCTACCAAGTATTTCATGGTGTTCACTGTAATACTCCTCTTTACAGTCACCAATTAGTAGGTCAGTTGAAGGTCAAATAAGAATGCTGGTCCATTCAAAGTATTGTACACATGTTAATTTATTAAATTTCTGTATCCTGCTTGTATTACTTTAGAAGTAATTCAAGGAGCAAATGTACATAATACCCCCTTTGTCCTCCTATTTTCCAACAACAACAACAACAACAACAACAACCCTATGAGATGCATTAGGGTTAGAGATAAAGACTGTCCCAGATATGAATCAACAAATACGAACCAATCTGAAAATAAATTGACAGATGAATGAATTGAATTTATTCAAGTCAGGCAAAGAAATCTGTTAAAATTCATTCCTAAGAGAGACCTCTGTTATGTGGTCAAAGATTAAAGGACTTTAAAAAATTAATATAGGATATGTTGAGAATTTAGTGAAGGAATTTAGTGAAGGAATTCAACTGAGTTCAACTGAGATCCTGAGTCCAATCAATGCATGGTTATTAATTGGCTGCCGGCAATTTTGCCTTCCAAAATTGCTTCCTGTTATTCCCAAGGATAATTATATCATTACACAGAACATGGATAAGCCAGTTCCAGGAAAATCATTTCCAGTCTTCCAAATATATTAATGCACATACAATAGCTTTTTTAAAAAATCTGCATGCCAAGGAAGGCAGAACTTTTATTTTTCTGTAAAGCCCCATCTAAAGAAAAAATGGGAGGATAAGTCAGGATCAGAGTATACGATTTCCTTGTGTTCTGTGAAATAATATATATCTCCCAATAGAAAACATAAAGTTGTAATTCACTCAGGAGGCTCTGTTTCCATTATAAACTGCAAGTGAGCACCACTTGAGGAAGTTTGATGAATGATAGTGAAGTTCCAAGTATGAAGTTAACCATATATTATAGCCATGAGTGAATATACTGATATAGGAAAAAAAACAAACAACTGCAACCTCCCCATAACCTCTGATCCAATCAGAACTTGCATCAGACTCCTATGGCTTTGAAAAGCCCACATATTCCAAATATACACATCAAAAAGATATAATATTCCACTGCATATATTTAACATAGGTAAAGATAAAGGTAAAGGTTCCCCTCACACATATGTGCTAGTCGTTCCTGACTTTAGGGGGCGGTGCTCATCTCTGTTTCAAAGCCAAAGAGCCAGCGCTGTCTGAAGACATCTCCGTGGTCATGTGGCCAGCATGACTAAACGCCAAAGGCGCACGGAACACTATTACTTTCTCACCAAAGGTGGTCCCTATTTTTCTACTTGCATTTTCTATGTGCTTTCGAACTGCTAGGTTGGCAGAAGCTGGGACAAGAAACGGGAACTCACCCCATTAGGTGGCACTAAGGATTCAAACTGCTGAACCGCTGACCTTTCAATCAACAAGCTCATGTCTTAGCCACTGAGCCACTGCGTCCCTCTCCATTTAACACAATATAGATAATATTCTCTGTCTTGTACTTTACTTTTAGTGAAATATATATATATTTTAAAAAAATAGATTTGAAGGTTAGAAAGGATTTGAAGAATTCTGTATCCAGCTCCCCGTCCAGAGTAGGAATTCATACCTATGCCATTCCCAACAGATGATGGAAGAAGACCAGGTGACCAGTACACACATGCACACTGGCCAGCTTGTTTTTGAGTTTCCGGGGCTCCAACACATGCATGCATGCATGCATTCATGCATGTGTATTCCAGTTTGGGCACTCAGTGCTGAAAAGATTCGCCATCATTGCCCTAGGTTAAACTTAGAAAATGATAATAACAAATACCAGTTCTGAATTCAGAATTTTTTATATCAATGACAGTCTAATAGTAAAAGATGCACCTTCAACAACTTACAGTACAATATAATTTTTATATCAATGTCTTTTGGTAATAGTATAGTAGCAACCCACAGATGTCCTGAAGCATATTCTAAAGTTTAGGACATTGCTTTATGACTATGAATATAATGAATACTATTTTCTTTATTTTTGGACGTATAATTCATTCCTTTGCATATTCTCCCTTCTCCCCCTTTTTTTTACCAGAAGGGTGTGAGGTATAAAATGGTGATAAGGCAACAGCTGTTCTCCTTCTCTCTCATATCATGACTATTTTTTAGCTACTCTCACTGCATAAAACTAACGTTCTTAAAAATATTTCTTGATTATGCATTGAAGTGCTGTAGTACAGTGTTGCCACATTTCATTTTCTTTTCTTCTGCATTCATAAACTATTTTGCTTTTGATGTTGTTTTTGTATTACTAAGGATGAAAAATAAATACCAAAATAATACTGGAGGAAAGATTTATTATGAATGAAGGCAACAAATATCCATGTCCCAGGATAATGATGCAAAATCATTAAAATCATGAAATTTTTTCTTAATATCTGCAAGAACATACATTAACAGAGTAAATTGAGTCAAGCAAACTAAAACCTTAGGTGTCTTCCCCAACATGTTTCTGAGCATGCAGAAATGAACTATCTTTGATTTACATTCCTTTGAAATAACAAATTGTCAAGTGAATGAGGCAAAGATAAAATGACAAACAGACATGGTATTGGAGGATTCAGACATAAATCAGTACACAGGCAAGTGAGCAAGGAATGAAATGATCAGTAATGAAAGACGGATGGATTTATGTGGTAGAAACTTATACTATAATATTGCACAAGAAAATTAACAAAATATATGGCCCATATCTAGACATTATGCTCTTAGCCAGGTGTAGAACAAACTTTGTCCCAGTAAACTATTCCAAATCCACTTCACATCCAGATGGCCATGTTCTTATCCATGCTTTGCTCTGAGGTGGTTTTGCTGTATCTTTAATGACACAGAGCAGAATGTAGAACTGTGATTGAGAAGAGAGAAGAAATGCATGTTAATAAACTCTACTTCTCAAAGTGCAGATTCCACTATACTTGCAAATCACAAACCGTCATCTCTAACAGAAATCACCTCAGACTTTAATATGTGTCTCACCGAATAATCATGAACACTTGCAGGGGACTCCAAATTATAAAGATTTTATTGCTTCATTCATTCATTAAACCTGTACGCTGCCCATATTGCAATTTGAGCCTGTTCACTAGCCTTTGTAAATTCCCTCAGGACTTTCAAAGGAATTTGGTTCAGTTGCTGAAGCACATAAGAAAGGATCTCATAGATGGTTCAGCATTTAAGATGATCACATGGATTTTGGTCAAGGCAGTAAAATTAAATGATAAAATAAAAGTCTAAGAATTATTTCAGTATGTGGGGTTTCTTATTTGTGTGGCCATTTGGTTCAATGGACAAATCACAATAGGGGAGAATAGGGCAGTGGTAGAGAAAAAAATTATTAATGAGAAAAAAATTCTATTGGGTGGCTCCAGATATGCAATTGAACATTCTGAACCTGAAACTCTCAAACTTTTTAAAAGGCACTTTTGCAAGTTGTTTTGGACTAGGTGGACTGCAAAGATGGGGAATAGGGAGAGATGGGATATCTTCCATGATACAATCTGGCCCATGACTCATGGTGGTGCAGTGGTTAGAAAGCAGTATTGCAGACTGATTATGTAGTAATTCAGCAAGCTCATTCTGCTGACTGCCAGAGGATTCAATCCTCACTGGCTCAAGTTTGACTCAGCCTTCCATCTTTCCGAGGTCAGTAAAATGAGGACCCAGATTATTGGGGGAAGCATGCTTTACAGCCCCCACTTAGAGGGGGCTGTAAAGCACTGTGAAGTGGTATATAATTCTAAGTGCTAAGTGCTATGAGTCATGCTAATTGGAATTCACCTAAACTGTAATCAGTGGGTATTCAGCCGGTTATATCCAATTTGGGCAAACCGGTAGGGGCGGCTGAGGGAGGTTCCGCCCACCCACCTGGACATAATCATGTCCCATTTATCCATATTTTTTATGCTCTGTGCATGCACAGAAGGCCCTGCACATGTGTGTAGTTGCATGCGTGTGAGCTTACATTTGCGAACTGGTAGAGAAGGTAAGTGTACATCACCCCTGACTGTAATGGATAAGACTCTACTGAGTGTCTGATGAAAAGAAGATTCCTTCTCATTAATGATTATATTGCTATAAAAGTATAATCCTTTACTTCCAAGTATTTAGCTAAATTCAGCCACTGAGGCCAATCTAATGTCATGCAAAAGCTGACTTAAACAAGACAACTTTCTATTTTTCTTTCCCTTCCAATTTGCAGCTTTTAAAAAATATTTTCTGAAGGGTGAATGTACTTCAGATTAACAGTTGTATGGAGGGGGAGTTTTTCCTTTCACTTTTGCAGTGATGGAAAAGTTTTGTCAATGGCAACAAGCTATTGGACTTGCCCTTGCTTTATCAGCCTTTAAGAAGTCATAAGAGTTTTAATTCCAGCTATGAGAGCAGGTTAATTCCTAAGGACTGAAAATAGAATGAAATATCTCTGAACTAGATATGAAAGAGCCTAACGGAAAGGTGCAAAGTATTCAGTGCATTTATTATTCATTTCATGCATAGCGGAAGGGTGAAATTATTAAGAGAAATATTGGCGATTTCATCATAGCTCAGCTTTAAAATGTGCTTGGTTGGCAGAGGAACATTTGAGAGTTGTGAGATGTACTGCTTCTTACATTAATAAATATGTCTGTGTATAAAATGCTGAGGATATACCTTTGCTTTTTACTTATTAAGCTAGTAGTGTATTCTGAAGTAGAGTGTGCCTTGATTCATCAAAGCTAAATAAAGTTACCGAGCAGTATGAAGTCTGCATATACAGAGGCACTGCAATTAGGTTACACATTGTAATATGTAATATTTGTCTCAATTTAGTCATATTCTATTAGCAATCAACAAATAATGCATTTGCCAAAGACACCTACATTTCTTTAGTAACTTGGCATAAATGTCCAGCTGAACTGTATTTAATTCTTCATTTCCTGAGATAGTTAAATAAAAGAAAAATAAGGCATGACTATGGCATTTTAATCCAAGTTTATTTTTGGTTTTTATACAGAGGATTATGTTCCCATTTTTTTAAAAAATGAAATGTTTAATTTTCTGTGAATTTTAATATAAATCAAGGCAGAGGTACTAAAATGGCTTAAGGAAATTAACTAAGAGATTATACACTTAGCTAAGTTTTTGTTTAAAAACTTAAAAATAATATTTGTTGAAGCTCAAGAAGTATTTCAGAGAGGAAGAATATTCCTAGCATAGGGCTAAAATGTTAATCAGACCTTTAAGGGGTTTATTCTAAGCAGATGTACCTAGAATTGTCCTGGTAAGTACAATTGAATAAAAATCCTATGGCATAAAAATAGCATTCATTAAAATTAACTTTAAATATTTTCAAAACAAATTTTATTTGCAAGGCCTAACAAATTAACACTGTTTAATCCTTTGATATTTTCTTCTTGCTATTATGATTAATGTAGAACAAAGGCCTTTAGTTAATCCTTGCTCAAAAAGTTCATGCATTAAAGAGTGTTAGAAAATTGACTACTTAAAAATCTTCAGAGGGCCACATAAGGGTAATTTGCCTTTGTCTGCTAAATAACAGTTTAATTTGCATTTCAGCTAATAGTCTAAAGAAAATTAAAACATGGGATACATCCATGCAAACTCCCAGATGGTCTGTCTACTTGCAGATAGTATTTTGGGATCATAGTTTCAAAGAATACCTTCCTTCAATAATTCTTCTTCTTCTTCTTCTTCTTCTTCTTCTTCTTCTTCTTCTTCTTCTTCTTCTTCTTCTTCTTCTTCTTCTTCTTCTTCTTCTTCTTCTTCTTCTTCTTCCTCTTCCTCTTCCTCTTCCTCTTCCTCTTCTTCTTCTTCTTCTTCTTGTCTTATAGACTTCTTTTTTCAATCCATCCTTGAAACTCTCCAGTAGGGCCGCCTCTGACCACCCTGTCATGAAAGGTGCCAACTTGCAAAACTCTTGGGTGTATTTGGCTACTGACCTCCAGCCCTGTTGGATACCCTTCATTCAGAGTCTCGCCTTCCACTCAGCTAGGTGGTCTTCAAACTGCCTCCTAAGAGCTCCCATGAACAGGTTGTAGTTTTGCAGCAGAGGATAATTGTTATTGTGGAGGACCACCATCCATTCAGCTGCCACTCCCTCTAAGGCATTAGTGACACATCTCACTCCAATAAGTAGTCCTCCCCCCAGTCCTGCATGTCATTCCACACTTGGGTTAAGAAGAGGCCCAGGGTTTTCGGGTCTCCTCCATATTTTCCGGTCGGGGGGGAATTTTCGGTTTTTTGTGTCTGCGGGGTGGGGCCTGCAAGACTGGGGGTCCCTGGGCTGTTGCATCCCACACTTGGGCACCAGAAGCCTGAGAAGTATCTTCACCAGCTCCCTCTTCCTCTCCCCCACAAGCACCCTCCTCTGGATTCACTTTGGAGTATTTTCCTCCCTTCCTCGCAGGGTGTGTGTAAAACTCATGGTTTTTCCGGCTTTCTTCAACATCGTTGAGGTGTTACATTGCTTGAGCTATCATGAAGCTTTCCTTTTGCTCTTGCAACCACATGGCCTCTCCCCTATGAGGCCTGGAGCTGGTTACTCCATAGGGGGTCCTTGCCAGGTCTGGCAACTTCCCTACTCCCTTCAACCATCTGGCTTCATCTGGCTCCTCTCTCAGCTGTAAATTCTCCATTCACACCACAGCCTCTTCCCCCAGTTGGCATGAAGTCATCGCCGAGCCAGATCCTTCAATCTGATCTAAATCACTTTCTTGATCAGACATCCTGTGATTTTCAGCCTCCTCAGTGTTTGTCCAGGATGGCTGAGAGATAGATTCTGCTTAATGTCAGGTATGGTTCCTTCAAAATCTAGGAAAGAATGACCCAGACTCCATTGAAAATAACGTATGGTACTTTTACTAGAAAATGAAGTGAACGCAACCAAGGAAAAGCAGAATCTAAGGCAAAAAGCACAAAAGTTACAGATAGAAAGCATCCCCTCCCACTGTCCATCGTAAATCATCCAATCCAAAGGTCTCCCAGAGGTCAGGTGGGAGCAGACATCTGGCAGTGTCATCAATCAGGAATGCTATGGCCATTAACCCGATAGCAGCTTCAAAGGTGCAGCAGCTTCAAAGGTGCAGCAAGAATCACTTTCATTTTCCGCCTCCAGCACACATCCCCCAATACACACCCAGTAAGCTTGCCTCCTCCCTCCATTACTATGGCACCAAAGCAGAGAAAAGTGGAGGCTGACACAAAGAGCTAAGGAGCACACAACACCTTAATATGAATAATATTTCTGTCAAACAGATCTCCTTTTCTCTTCTACTCCATTTCTTGTCTACTGCTCCAGATCCCTTATATTATAACCCTCAAAAAATTCTAAAGTTTATAGAGAGCAGCAAAATCCCATGGAAGGCAGATAAGAACTTCAATGCACAGGAATAGAATACTGATTAATCACAGTGTAGCAGTGAGTACTTAAAAATATTTGGAAGAGCAGCTTCTCATTATAAACATAATAGGAGGACAGCTGCCTTAATCTAAGTTAAACAAAAAAAAATCTGAAAGCATCTGAGAGTACTTTTTCAGATTAAATATTAAAAGATTAAATAAAGATGTAAAATTTTGAGAGTACGGCTCACTTTATCAGATGCATAGAGTAGTTAAACTGATGCAGGATTAAGATGGGAGGGGAATGGGAAGAATGTGTTCAAACCTGATTGTGTTTGTTAAAACCTTCTGAGAAAACCTTAAACATCTTGATACAGATGAGTTTAGAAGTCTCTTGTTCAATTGTGCTGATGAAGTTTTTTCATTCTAGAACAAGGGTCCTCAAACTACAGCATGTGGCCCGCTGAAGCCATTAATCCAGCCTGCACAGGACTAGTAGGCTGCCCCACCCACATTGCCCCGCCCACTCTTTGGCGAAGCGCAGGACTTACCTTTGTGAGTCCAAAGCCGGGAACTGAAAGGTAAGCCCAACAATTTTGACCTACAAAGACATTCTGGAGGTGGAGGAGGTGAAAAACAGGGCACACAGATGCCCCAGGAAGCCAAAAAACAGGCAAAATGGCCGATTTTAGCCAAAAAATGAGCCATTTCACCTGTTTTTGGCCTGCAGAATGATTCTGGAGGGGGAGATGAAAAATACGGTGTGCAGATGCCCCGGGAGGCCATTTTTCATCTCTCCCACCTCTAGAAGATAGAGAAAGAGAGATAGACACAGAGAGAGGGGGGGAGGAAGAGAGAGAGAGAGACAGAGACACAGAAAGAGAGACAGAGAGAGAGAAAGAGAGAGAGACAGAGAGAGAGAAAGAGAGAGAGAGAGAAAGAGAGAGAGAGAGATTTCTCAAGCTCCTTGGGGCTGAGAAGAATTGCTGCAAAACTGAGTTTCCTGAAGTGGACCACTAGACTCCTAAACAACTGAAAAAATGATCTAGTAAAAAAAAAAGTCAGCCAAAAGAGCATCATGCAAACAAAAGCATATAAAACACCTCCAGGAGCAAAACAAATTCAAGTTTAATTTGTGTGCATTGCTTAATTGTGTGCATTAATGCTTGATGTTAAATTGGCCATGCCTACCCAGTCACATGACCACCTAGCTATGCCCACCCATCTGGTCTGGCCTCCCCACAGTCTGAGGGACCATGAATTGGCCTCCTGTTTAAAAAGTTAGAGGACCCCTGTTCTAGAACAAGTATTCTGTCCATCCGTCCATCAAATAAAGCGCAAGAGCCATATTAGCTCAGGAATTTTGGGAGGTGAAGTCCACAACTCATAAAGTGGCCATCATTGCCTGCCTCTGAAACAGAAGATGAAACAATGAATGTAAGTAATAAGAAAGTAGATTTGGGCGAGGTATGAGAGGGGAAAAAATCTTAGCTGTAATAAAGGGGAACTGACTGTAGGTAATGTAGGTTATTCTTTGTGGGAGGAATTTAAACCGAGAACAAATCTCTCATGGATTTTGTTGCGCTGGATTGGGCAGGGATTGGATCTCAAAGATCCGTTCCAACCCATCCATTCTATAATTTTAACATTTTGTTAGCTGAATTTTCTTAAAATAAAGTTAATATGTCAATTTATATCAGCATGATATTGTTAAGTAACAATCATACCTCATGCCGTTAATAAATATGAAATTGAATTTAATTTTATCTATGTCTTATTCAGCAAAGTACCAAATTGTATACACCTTCACTTATTCATGGATTTTTCTGGTACTAACTGAAAATATTTATATAACTGAATAAAGGTATTTAAAGTAGATCTATTATTGTTTATGTTTATTTTCCTTCCCGGGAATGGCTGTTTTTAAAATATTTGGTTTGTAGTCCAAAAGGCATAATGTTCAGTGATAATGTAATGAAACAGTTTTGCTGCCCAATGAACATGAAGGTCTGAGTTGTTTAATATTTTCTGATGTGGGGTCTGTTGATCATTGCCCACTTGTTAGATGTCCCATAATTTAGGCTTTCAGCAAGTTAATACAACTTGTCAGGAACAGAAGAAGAAATAATTCATCTTAACTCACATCGCCTGAAAGAAGCACTCTTCTTATAAATATTTATTTTCTGATCAATCTAGTAGCTGCAAGAAATAGTGTTCCTATATTTAGGTAGGAAATAAGGCATTAGTTTGTCTGAGAGGCAGAATGACTCACTGTCCAGTTGGTCGCTCAAGTGTTCACTTTCCTTTCTATTCATCAGGTTTCCAATTTTTCCCTTAAATGGGATGATCAAGGTCTAGAGACTCTGAAAAATTTTGCTGTAAATTGCCCAAAATGAACTTGAAAGTATTTCTATTCTATGCAATGTTTTACAAGCTAAGACATGAGCCAATTTAGGAAAGACAATTATACTACCTATTTGGTCAATGTATGAGACCTGGATAGTAACTCACTAAACGATGTTGATGGCTTAGTTCTATTGGAGATAGGTGTGCTATATATGGTACAAGTTTTGTTATTAAATGTGTCTCTTGTTCTTGTGTTATAACAAGCTGGAGGAGAATTCTATATAAGATTTCAAGGTTTTTGGTGTATTGGATCACATTCACTCATATTTAAGATGTTGCTGAAATTCGGAATATTATTAAATGCACCCCACTGTAGTTTCAAAGAGCATTAAAGCTCTACAGATAAGGGGAGAAGTAGAAGGGGATAGGGAATAGAGGAAAGGAGGTAGATGATAAGGGATAAGGGATGTTGCTGTTGGTTTTTCACAATAAATACAATGAATTTAACTGAGGTTGGAGGATCTTACATAATCCATAGACAGGCGCTTGTGGTGTCAATGGAGAACTGTTTTCAAAACCTGCTCCAATTAGAATAATCATATTATTGGCAGATCTGTTTGTGTGCCCTCAAAGTATAATTCTTCATGAAATCCAAATCCTGAGGTAGTTGGTGTATCTTATAGTTTGAATATGATAATATATTGCAGTCAGTTGGGAAGGAGAATTTCTTTGAGCTTGATGTAAAAAAAAATGATCTAATGATATTTCTGCATGTCTCTCCAAGATTGATCAAAAGGTAAAGAATTTAACCAAACAAATGTCATAGCCAGGCTACAGGGGATAAAGACTTCTTTCATATCCCCTGAAATTTTGGTTTATCTGAAATTTGTAAAGAATTATCTGGCAGAAACTGAAATTCCAGAAAGGAACAGACTTATTCTATGTACTTTTGTTTCTGTTTGGAGACAACTTTTGTACTTCTTGTTTGGGAAAGAAAAATGTAAATTTGATTTTAGGATTTTACAATTAAATTCGTTATGACTATAGAAATGTTTTGTATTCTTATTCTTATTGTATATTGTATTTTTATGTCTATATTTAAACTTAAAGCAAGAGGTTTTTTGTTATATAAAAACAAAATTTTGTTATATAATTTTGATTGTTTAATCTGCATATTTTCTATGATGTTATACAATAAAGCAAGAGGTTACTTTGCTATATATTTGTACCTGTACTTAAGAAAATTGGAAGTCAATACCACCCTTTTTGTCAATTTTAACATTTTTCCCTTTTTGATCCCACCCTCCCTATTTTTTCCCCTTTTTATTTTGTATCTTACATCTTTTCAAAATTTAATAAAGTTGATTCTTTTTTTAAAAAAAAAGTAAAGTTCAATTTACTGGCAGTAATGGAATGATAAAAGAGAGTACAATGGTTCAGTGGTTAAGATACTGAGTTTATTAACTGGAAGCCAACAACCTGGGTTCTAGATCCAAGCACTGCATGATGGGATAAGCTCTCATTGCTTGCCACAGTTCTTGTCAACCTAGCAGTTCAAAAGCATGCAAATGCACATAGATAAATAGATATCGCTTTGGTGTGTAGGTTACTGAATTCCATATTTCATGCTGGCCATCTCTCAAACAATTCAGTCTCCTTCAGCTGAGAGTTGGAAATGAGCATCATCCACTAGAGTCAGTCCAAAACCTTTAAACCTTTAATAGAATGATATAGAAAAGAAAGGGAGAATGAGCAAGAGAATGAGAAATGAAGAATAAGTGTGTGGTGGAGAAATAATCAGTTCTTCTAAGGCAGGGGTGTCAAACTCAATTTCATTGAGGGTCGTATCAGGGTTGTGCTTGACCTTGGGGTGCTGAATCCAGGTGGGTGTGGCCAAGGTGGGCATGGCCATCTCAATGACACTCACATCTGGGCACCTGTGGTGGCCCGGGAACCCGCCCCCCGGTTCAGTTTTCAGCTGGGATGGCCTACTGCAGCGTTCTGCCAGTGAAAACAGAGCCCAGGGAGGTCATGCACCCCCACAGCTCCATTTTTGCTGACAGAGGCACCGCAGGCTGGTCCTTCACTATTTCCAGGGTGGCCCCATGAGTTTCAGTTTGACACCCCTGTCCTAAGGACTGTAAGGAACAAACACTGGGTTTTTTCCCCAGAAATTATAGAGGCAGAAGTCCTAATATATCCATACGGAAAACTCTAAAAGCAGTTTATACATCATCAGACTTTTAGTTTTGTTAATTTGAGACCCAGAGATTGCAAATAGGGAAACCATACACGGATATAAAATAATAGCACTAGTTATAAAAAATGAATTTACAAGTGGGCTACAATGTAGGATTAAATAGTGCATGATCTGCCTGTTTTCACTGACACTGTTGCAAAAGTCTTAAAATCTGCCCATTTATAAACCCAAACTTAAAATCCTACTAAATGACAATTTTACTACTTTTTATTACTTTTCTTTTGTGTATAAAAAGCTGCCAAATGAATAGAATAAATGAATAAATAAGAGACGCAAAATGCTCTGAGCGGAATAAATTAATTTCTCATTTCAGCAGTTAGATTTGTTAACAACATGAAGATTTAATAGCAAATTAAATAAGACCTTGGAATTAACTGTCCATTACATATGAACTGGACATTACTGAACATATACAATGAAGAATATCACCCTGACAATGGGGCAAAATGGAAGGAAGGAAAGGAGAGGGAAACAGAGTTATTTAGATGAATTACAAGTAGTTTATTTATTTTTGATTTCTTTCTTTCACAGAGTTTATAATATTCTCCAACTAAGCCAAATAATTATTCTAGCTCTATATTTGCATTAACTTTCTATAGTTATCATCCCCCAAAGGAATTTTCCTGTACAATTCTATACACAAATTTGGTACAGACATATAAGACTTACGGTATTGTGTTTTTGAATAGGCAAGGCTGATCATTTCAAACAAATTAATAAAAATCTTCAGTGTTGGTATCCCCAAGTGCATGTCTTCATGCAATGCCAAAAGATAGAATACTTCAATGAAATGGAACTCTGTCTTTTAGAAAGGCAACAAACAAACAAACAAATAAATGTGCCTGCCATCTGCAGTGAAGTTTTCCCCTAGAATAATAAAAAAAAAAACCTTGCTTGCCTCTTATTTTTTCCTTTTACTGCTGTCATCAAAATTCTCGCAGTTCTCAGCCCCTCCTTTTTTGAGACAATTTCCAACCATCAAATGCTCTTTTCTAAAAAATTCTAATGAAACGGATCTACCCCTGTGCAGAGCGTCCATGATGACATCCGGTCGGGTGGGCAGAGCTTTCCACCACTACCAGTTTACCCGAACTGGGGTGAACTGGTAGAAACCCACCCCGGCTGTTGCCTATGCTACAAGATATCATGTAAGGTTACCGTTCATGGTAACTTTAAGATGAGGGGACTTCAACTCTCAGAATTCCCTAGTTGCCTGGTGGGGAATTCTGGGAAATGAAGTCTACACAGTTTAACGTGGTCAAATATAAAAAAAACACTGCTCCAGAAGAGGCAAATTAGCAAAATTTCTAATCACTTTAGCACTTACACTAATGTCCTAATAGCCAAGACTACATGTAGAAAAATACATTCTGACAGGGAACAGTAGCAATATAGTTGTATCACATTCATTTCCCTTGAACATGGGAGAAGGATTTCAAGAGGAATAAGAGAAAGATTTGATTTACAACTCTAAACTGAATGAGATTGTTTCTTAATTAAAACAAACATGCAAAAACATTGTCTGATTTTAAAGTAGTGTGGCATGTACCTTGCTGTGGAAGGAAGATGCTGCACAATTCACACCTCTCCATATTTTGCTGCTTAGAAAATTGTTATCCAAGACTCTCAAAGTACACTTATAGGAGGCAGTATGATAGGAGCCATGTTGGATGCATACAGGAAGTAGGGACTCTCAGTAACAAAAACAAAAGTATAAAGAATCCTTTGAAAAGGTAAGCAAGGCAGATGTACAGGATGATACTGTGCATCTGCTGAACAAAATCTTATCAAAGATCAACAAGCAAAAATTTTTCCTGGAAATATCAATAGAGCTGCCACTTAAATCTCCCTGAAAATTGGTCTCAAAGTTAGAAATGGTCTTTCTTCAAAGTTGGGGGAATTCTTTGTTTGTTTGTTTGTTTGTTTTGGTAAACTGTTCATCAAGGGGGGGGGAGAAAAAATTGAAATTAAATCTTATTAGTTACATTTGCAGTGATTCTCTTTCCCTCATTCCTTCAATCCCTCCCTCCCTCTCTCTCTTTCTGTGTGTATCTGTGTGCACATACACATACACATACACATACACATACACATACACATACACATACACATACACATACATATACACATACACATACACATACACATACACATACACATACATACACTTCTAACTATAGATAGATGTATTTTTATACTTAATCTAGAAAGTATGCTTCCCATTTGAATGTTGTTTATTAGCAATTCCACCAACATGTTTCATCTAATCATTTCTACCAGGCTTGTCAATTTTGTTCTGCTGGAGTTTATTCTTCTTGAATGTTAAATATCTTGGACAATATTTAAAATTAAGGTCAGAGGAGAACATGAGGTTTACTTACAGATTGTAGCTCATTTGTATCCAAGATGTACTATTGTACATATTCACTGAAAAAAAAACAGAGAAAAGAAGGGAGAGAAATACCTTTTCCTCATTATAAAATGACTGCAGAAAAACTCTTCTTTAAAACACACACAAATTCCGTACAGTTATAGGCATACTATTCTTTTTTGCAATGTTTGTCAATTCATTATATAAAGTCATATCAAGATGTTAAGAAGGGAAAACTCATTTAAACTATACTTAAAATGCTGCTAATATTTTGGAAAACAGAGAAAAAGGACTGGGAAATTAAAAACTACTTCAGGATCTTTCTAACCACACATATTTTTACAGATGTTTCACTCCAATAACAAGGTTAGAATGTCTAGAGTATGCAAATTGCATTAAGCTATTTCTAGAAACTACAGAAATGAAAAAGGTGCAACTTTTGATTTTTAATTAAAGTCCAGCATGTTCACTGAAGTTATAATTAGCAACTGATGCTGATGGCAATGATAGGATGAATTGCTGCAATGGAATGAATGGAAGGCCTTAAGCTAGAAAAATTCCACTCAAGCTTTCATTATGTGAGAATAGAATAGAATAGAATAGAATAGAATAGAATAGAATAGAATAGAATAGAATAGAATAGAATAGAATAGGAGAGGAGAGGAGAGGAGAGGAGAGGAGAGGAGAGGAGAGGAGAGGGGAGGGGAGGGGAGGGGAGGGGAGGGGAGGGGAGGGGAGGGGAGGGGAGAGGAGAGGAGAGGAGAGGAGAGGAGAGGAGAGGAGAGGAGAGGAGATCTTGGAAGTCTTCTAGTCCAACCCCCTGCTCAGGCAGAAAACCCTATACCTTTGTGGCGAAAGTATGGCAAATGTGCCACAGGTGGCATGCAGAGCCCTCTCTGCGGGCATGCCAGCCATCACCCCAGTCCAGCTCCACCACGCATGCGCATAAGCGTCCCTCGTGCCAGCTGGTCTTCAGGTCTCTGCTGAGCATACATAGGGGTGGGACACATGTGGGGGACATGTATGTGCATGTGCGGGGCAGCAGGGCACATGTATAGGGAGTGCATGCGCAGGGATGCATGTGCATGCACCAGGGACACACACACATGCATGAGGGTGGGGCTTATGCATGGGAGTGCTCACATTGCATTTTGGGGGTTTGGGCATGTGTGTGTCATTCACGTGTGCATGCACGCGCTTTGGGCCCTCGGCACCAAACAGATTAACCATCACTGCCCTATATCATTTCAGACAAATGATTATCCAACCTCTTCTTAAAAACTTCCAGTGTTGGAGCACTCATAACTTCTTGAGGCAAGTTGTTCCACTGATTAATTGTTCTAACTGTCAGGAAATTTCTCCTTAGTTCTAATTTGCTTTTCTCCTTGATTAGTCTCCATCTATTGCTTCTTGTCCCGCCCTCAGGTGCTTTGGAGAATAGCCTGACACCCTCTTCTTTGTGGCAGCCCCTGAGGTATTAGAACACTACTACCATGTCACCCCTAGTCACCTGTAATCCAATTTAAAGACTTTCATCTGTAGATTTTTTTTAAAAAAAACAACACCTTTTTAAATACTACAATGCAGGCTGTAATAAATTAATAAATCAGGATTCTAGTTTTGGCATCTTGCATTATTTATCTCTTATTATTCTGCAAGGTTTAAAAATAGAAACTGTTGCTTTCTTTAAAAATCCTCTTGCTTGAGTTATCTTCTGCCTACACAGCATCAGAACATCAAAAGTATGTACATGTATTTCACTCCGTATTTATCACCTACATTTATGCAGAATGGTAGCGCCAGCGTGTTGGGAAGGAAGGAGACATTGCTCTGTCTCTTTTCTCCCTTTTCTTGTTTCGGGAGCCCACATACGGGCACTGCCAGCTACGAAGAGGTTGGCAGATAAAAGGGGATTTCTGTAGGACCCCGGAGGTGAGCGCAAACACCCCGTAGGTTCAGGGATTTTCCCCCTAATCCCGTTCAAGAAAGATCCCAGCCCCCCCCCCGGGCTGGCCTGAACGCTGTAAACCACCCCAGAGAAGGAAGCAGAAGATCGGAAGGCATCAATCATATAAAGAAAACCTAAAGAGAAATAAAAGGGAGAGTGAATCGAGTCGAGAGGGGAGAAAGGACGGGGGAAAGAAGCGCTCCGGAGCAATTGGTGAGTTTGAGCCAGAGAAAGCGGCGAACGGAGATGAGGGGAGCGGAGGAACGAAGCCAACCGGGAGCGCAGGATTGTGTATGGGAGGCAGCGGAGTGGAATGAGAGTTGGAGAGAAGGAAAAGTGAAAGATATTGCTTATATTGACTCTGTGTCTCGGAAGGAGAGGCAGAGACTGCCGAGAGGGAGACTTGATTGATCGAAGAGGACTGAGAGAGATTTGACAGCTGAGACGTTGCGAGACGGAGGATTCAAGATTTGATAGTGGAGGATTTACCGTTTCAGATGGAATAGACTTTAACGCAGAGGGAAAAGAAATCCACAACAATTGGGATTGAACAGAAAGATCCATGGTTTTGAGATTGTGGACTGGAGAGTGAAACACAATAAAACTTAAACAGACTCTGCGGGATACTTCCGGTAGCAGCAAATATAAAGTGAATTGAAACAAAAGTAAGACTTTTGAACTTTTGAACTTTTCACAGTGAGAATTTGAATTGGGACTAAATAGGAATATTATTAATTGTGATTAATCTTTCCCAACCTGAGGAACGAATGAATTTAATTTAAAGGACGAATCCAGGAAGGAGTTAAAATGATGCAACAACAGTGAGACTGGAATGAGTCAGCAATTCAGAGAGGGCATCCATTGCTGAACGTTTGGAAGTATAACTACATTAATTTTTTGATTATTGTGCACTTCATAATATTTTTGCTGCTGTGATAACATTTAATATATTGATTGTGTCAAACTGCTATTGAACAATTTAATAACTTAACAATAATTGGTTAATAATATTTAATAATTTAAGAATATCGGAATAGACATATAAGTTAAATTAAGTTATAAGGGTTAAGATATAACACAATATACATTGTAGAATTAGGGATTGATATAAGGGTACTGTTTTATTGATTAGTTAATATATTGGATAATTAGTTTTAGGCATTTAATTATTACATTGATTGAATTGGAATAGAATTTAACTAGGTGAAGTAAGGAATTGATGATCTGCTGATTTATTTATCCATTCATATAATATATAACAGTATTCAATAGTAAAGAAAATAAGAGATAAAGAGAATAAGAAAGCAATTGATATTTAAGCTTGATCTGTGTTGTACAACTGTCCAATTGTTTAATTACAAAGAAGTAGAAAGATTGTACGTAGGAAATTGAATATATTTAAGGAGAGAACTTAAAATGAGTTACTGAATTGGAGGCTCTTTTCCCTACTCCCACCTTTGGAAAATTTAACCCCTGAACTCAAAATACATACTAGGAATACATTGTGTTATATTGCGGTGTATGATAAACTGGGATTATATAAAAGCAAAAGTTAGAATGTCATACACTTCTACATCTATCATGTCCAAATCTAATAAGGGAGCATCAGCAACCCGCATAGGGACAATTACATCACCTCTACATCAAAAATCTATAGATACAATGATGGCATCAGATAAAGAAAAACCACCTCAACAATTTAATATGCAGAATATACAATCGATATTAACAAGTATACAGGAGGGGATGAGTAAAACACAAGAATCGATTGCCAGCAATCATATAGAGAGTAGGAAAAACCACGAAGAGATGACAGCCAATGTTGTAGAAATAAAAGACCACCTGAAAAAAATGGACGACAGAATGGAGAAAATACAGCAAGATATAACTAAAAATGAACAAAGAATCCAAAAAATAGAACAGCAGATGGAACAGACAGATAAGAAAATGGAGAGGAGAGAACACGAACAGATGATGATAAATAAAGAATTAGAGGATTCGATCTCCTTTCTCGAAATGGAAAAATCGTCCTTCTTTCTGAGATTTCAAAATGTGGCAGAAACTAAAGAAGAGAACCCAAGGCAAATAATGACAGGAATTTTGGCAGAAGTGACAAAAAAATCGAAAGAAGAAATAAGTATAGAATTGGATGAAGTATATAGGGTCTTCACAAATTATGCTCGGAGACATAAGCTCCCTAGAGAGATCCATGTTCGTTTTGCGAGAAAAACAATCAAAGAAGAAGTATATAAGATAATGAGGGAAACACCACCAACATACAAAGAAAGAGAAATAATAGCTCTTAAACAGATACCTAGAAGAATAAGGGAAATTAGAAAAAGTTATAATTTTTTAACAACAGAATTGAATAAACATAGAGCAATGTTTAGATGGCTAATGCCGGAAGGAATCATGGTAACGTGGAATGATAGGAGATACAAATTGGACACAATACAGAAAGCACAGGAATTTTTTGAAACAAATTTCTATATGGAAGAAGATAGACAACGATCAACTCAAAGAGAAATGGGAAAACAAGAGGAGCAAAGAGAACCGAGAACTAGGGGAGAAAAGGAAAGAATGGAAAGAGAGGGAGCCAGGGAAAAGACGAAACTAACTGGAGACAACACCAAAACACAGAAAATTAACTAAAGATATACTGGAAAAATGGGAGAAGTCAAATTAATATCATTAAACATCAATGGACTCAACTCACCTACAAAAAGAACGAGAACATTTAAAAAATTACAGAAGATGAAAATGGACATTATAATATTGCAGGAGGTACATATAAAGAAACAACACCGTAAATTAATAGAATGTAATAGATTAGGAGAATTATATACATCTTTAGCAGAAAAGAAAAAAAAAGGCATCGCCATGTATGCGCACAAGCACTTACAGCCAAAGCAAATATATCAAGATGATGAAGGCAGAATATTAATGGTAGAGATAGTAATAGGGGGGAAAAAAACATTATTAATAACAGTTTACGCACCAAATACTGCCCAAATGAGTTATTTTCAAAAAATCCATCAGAAGATTAAGGAATTGGACTATGAAAATATTTGCCTCATTGGAGATTTTAATGCAATTGACAATATAGAAAAAGATTATGGGCCTAACAAACAGAAAAAAACTAAGAAAAAATTATTGCCACAAACTTTTTACGATTTGGTGCAGGAATATCAGCTTAAAGATGCATGGCGAGAAGTGAATAAAGAGAGAAAGCAATTTACATATTATTCGAATCCGCATAACTCGTGGTCTAGGATAGATATGGCATGGATGACGGCGCAACTAAGAACAACTCTTAAAAGTATTGAAATAGCTGCTAATATCTGGGCTGACCACAATCCAATTGAGATATGTTGGAAAGGAGATCAGGAACGTAAAAGATGGATGTTAGATACAGAACTGTTGAAAGATAAGCAATATATAGAATGGATGCAGAAGGAATTGAAGATTTTCTTACAAATCAACTCCATAGAGCATACTAGTATACAAAATCTTTGGGACACGACTAAGGCCTATATTAGAGGCTTAACAATAGCATTCAATGCAAAAAAGAAAAGGGAAGAACAGCGATTAAAAGAAACACTAATAACCAAAATTCAGCAACTAGAAAAGGAATTACAACAGAATCCAGATAGACAGAAGATAAAAGAAGAACTAAAACTTACTAAGCATCAAATTAATCTGATGACAACTTCCGAAATTACAAAGAAAATGAAATTTGCAAAACAAAGATATTTTGAATTTGCTAATAAGACGGGAAGATGGTTAGCACATAAACTAAAATCAGAGAAGGAAAAAAGGACGATAATACAATTAAAGGATAAAGATGGAATTATGTACTATAACCAAGAAGACAAAAAACGAATAGCGACTGAATTCTACCGAGAACTGTATGCAGAAGAAGCAATAGATGAGGAGGATGTGAGGGAGTACATAGCCAAAATTAACTTGAAAAAGTTAAAGGACCAGCATGTAGAGTGTTTGAACAGACCAATAATGCTGATAGAAGTAGAGGAAATAAGGAAGAAACAAAAAAACAATAAGACACCAGGAACAGATGGCCTACCGATAGAACTATACAAAGCTTTGAACGAGACCCTGGATGTAGTACTAACTCAACTTTTCAATGCGGTATTATTGAAAGCTAACACTCCCCAATCATGGAACGACACATTAATCACCCTGATACCAAAACAAGATGCAGACAGAGAAAATATTAAAAATTATAGGCCAATTTCGCTGTTGAACGCAGATTATAAACTCTTTACATCAATCATGGCACACAGATTAAAAACATTTATAGCAGAATACATACACGAAGACCAGAATGGATTCATACCCGGTAGACAAATCCAAACAAATACTAGAATAATAATGGACACATTAGAATTTTATGAATATCACCCGGACAAACAATTGGCATTAATATTCTTGGACGCACAGAAAGCATTTGATAACCTGAATTGGACATTTCTAATAACACAATTACAACAAATGGAAGCAGGAAACAAATTCATCTCGATGATACAGAATATATATAAAAACCAAAAAGCGAGAGTATTGATCAACGGCCAGACATCGGATTGCTTTGAAATTAAGAGAGGAGTAAGGCAGGGATGCCCATTGTCCCCCTTATTGTTTATACTAACCTTAGAAATACTATTGGAAGAGATTAGGAGGGACAAGGAGCTGTCCGGACTTAAGATAAAAAACCAACAATACAAGTTGATGGCATTTGCAGACGATGTGGTACTGATAGTAGACAACCCCCTAGAGGTCGGCACTAAGGTGTTGAACAAAATACGACAATTTGGGAAAGTAGCAGGACTAAAAATAAATATGCAAAAAACTAAAATTATAACAAAAAACATTGCAAAGGCCCAACAAGGAAAATTGGAAGAGTTAATGGGGATACAAATAACGAAGAAAATTAAATATTTAGGGATACAAATGACTAATAAAGTATCATCTTTGAAGGAAGATAATTACTCAGAACTTAAAAAACAAATTGATAAAGACCTGCAGAAATGGAATAAACTACAATTATCAATGATTGGGCGTATATCGACAATAAAAATGAATGTACTCCCACGAATTTTATACCTGTTTAGAGTAATACCAATTAATCCCGGCAAAGCATTCTTTAAAGATTTGGATAAGATGACTGCTAAATTTATATGGCAAGGAAGAAAGGCCAGAATAAAATTAAAATATTTACAGGATGCCCAAGAAAGAGGAGGGATGGGCTTACCTAATTGGCAACTTTACTACAAAGCGACAGTATTAACTTGGATACGGGAATGGATTGATTTACGAAATAGAAGAATATTAACAATAGAAGGGCCAGACTTAACCAAAGGATGGCACGCATATTTATGGGATGAAAAATACACAAAACAGGGACAATTCTGCAGACATATGGTTAGAGCACCTCTGATTAAAATTTGGCACGAGATTAAAAAGTCGCAATACATGGAAATGCCAAGATGGGTCTCCACGATGGAGGCTCAGATTTACCCTAACACTCTAGACCCAAGTAAGATGAAAACATATCAGGAGCTCCTGACAGAAGAAGGAAATTTAAAAACAAGAGAACAATTAAAAGAACAAGAAATAGAATTGGATTGGCTACCCTACTTTCAATTAAAAACCAAATACAACTCAGACAAGGAGAGATATGGAATACAACGAGAACCAAGTCAATTAGATAAAATATTTGTAGGCCCCATTGAAAAATCGATAACAAAATTTTACAACTATTTACTAGCACAGGTATTACAAGAAGAAATCGTTAAAGACAATATGATTGCGTGGGCAAAAAACTTTGGTTACTCGTTACAGTTAGATGAATGGGAGAAAATTTGGAAATATAACAAGAAGGTAACCCTAGCAACAGCATATAAAGAAAATGCATTAAAAATGTTTTACAGATGGCATTTCCCGCTGGCGAGAATCGCCAAGATGTACCCTAATGTATCACCGGGATGTTGGAAATGTAGGGAAAAAAAGGGAACTTATTATCATATGTGGTGGCTCTGTCCCAAGGCCAAACAATTCTGGAATAATATTAGGATAAAATTAGAACAAATAACATCCCAACATATATCGTTGAAACCACAGACTTTTTTATTAGGAATATTTACAGAACATTATGACAAGGACATAAGATATTTAATTACACACATCTTGACAGCCGCAAGGATTTCGTATGCACAACACTGGAAATCAGATACAATCCCAACCGACAGTCAAATAATAACTAAAATCATGGAATGCGCAGAAATGGACAGATTGACAAAAAAAATACAAGATAAAGAAGATTCGATGTACTACCAGGTGTGGCAAAAATGGTACCAATGGCTATCTAAAGTGAATAATTGACCCTGCATATAGCAAAATGAATTTATACAATATACATACAGATATACATATAGTTAGGAACATATTAGGAAGATATCATACAAGAAGTAACATGGTGAATGTAAAATCAAAGGTACTAATAGTAAATTAAAGATGGATTTAACCTATTATGTATATAAAAAGAAAACTATAGAAATACGACTAAGGATGTCTAAAATTAGGAATTTAGCTACCGAGGTGAAGGTAGTTTGTTGTTTGTTTGTTTGTTCAACGTTATTGTGTTTTTCTTTTGTGTTATGTACGTCTTTCAATAAAAAATTTAAAAAAAAAAAAAAATGAATATCAACCTTTACTCTCTTTGTTAGAAAGTTATCATTTATTTGTGCTTTGGGAATTGAGTCAGCACATAACAGAGAGAGTTTTTGTTTTGTGGTTTGTCACCAGTTAAATGTTTTTGTACCTGATTGGGACATAGATTAGATTTTGATGTTGAATCTCATTTATATTTAACTTTATGGGGGGGGGGGGAACTACTATAGAAATAGATGGTAAGTTTCTGTTGGAAAGTATAGGCAAAATCAAGAATTGTTAATTTAAATCAATCATTTTGCAATTTTCTTTTTTAAGAAATAAGAACGACTTCAGATAGAATTTTCTTTGCCTAATACAGAATAGTGGCAATTTACTATAGTTATCTTGGTTTATATCTAGATTTCTAGACCAGACAGCTCCAAGAATCCTGAGATATCATACCTACTTACTTTTTAAATTAATTTAACTTCATATTTATATCAGATTTTTTTTAAAAAAAAATAATATTTAAAAGTTGAAATTACTGATATTTATAATGTACTGTTTCATTATAGAAAAATATTTTAACATACATAAATAGATGTATGCATAATGTTTTGATAAAAAGATGTGAATGCTATTTTGAATTATATTCCAAAATCTGTATTCCACACCTTCTTATGGCCTTGTCATATCCATTTTGTCAGACATCATAGGAACAACAGGCTACAGTAGATGCATCTTTAATCTTCTGACATGTTCTTTGAGTTGCTCTTGTCTTTCCATTATATTTTTTGAGAATTTTTAAAGAAAAGAGAAAGTGCCAAGAGGGGAGCAAATGTCTGCACCTTCAAAAGAGACAGAGGAGGCATTTACAATTGGTAAATGTACAGCTTATACCTTGAAAAGATTTAGAGAGATCATGAAGCAATTTGTTAGCATGCAGAAAAGAATAATGAGAGCACTAAAGTAGTGTGGATTTTTCAAGGAGTCATACCCTGGTAATTTCTTTTTCTATTGCTAACTTAATAGATCAAAGGAATAATGTAAATATAGAATAATTTGATTTCAAGCAATCCTTTCAGTGAGATACTTCACAATTTTCTTACTGCAAACAGACTATCAAATGAGACAGGTGAATTCAGAGTTGGTTGATGAATTGTCTACAAAATGTTCTCTACCAACAGCATCTTAACATTTTTACAGATGTGAACATTATGGGTCAGGGATGGGTTCTAATTTTTTTTACTACCGGTTCTGTGGGTGTGGCTTATTTTGTGGGTATGGCTTGATGGTCATGTGACAATTCTTTAGGATTTAGCAGTGGTACTGGTCTACCAGGCTTTTAACTGCTTGCAGAGCTGTACCGGTCTAGTCATTTATTTTTGCAGGGACCGATATACCCATTTATTTTTGCAGGCACTGGTCTATTCATTTGTTTTCTTTTAACACTGATCAGCTGTAGGGCAGCCTTTTGAAGCCCTGCAGCAAGAGTTTAAACAGTTGTTTTCCCTTTAGCCGATAGCTGGGACTCAGGAGATTGGGGGTAGGGCCAAATAAAAGGTAGGAATATTGCAGGGGGCAGGGGGCAGGGGGCAGAACCAATTTGGTGACATCATATTGTCACTGCTACTGGCTCGGTGGAACGGGGCCAAACTGGGAGGAACCCACCACTGTTATGGGTTCTCTTCTAGGCAGGTGTCATTAACCATATCTATAAGTGGCTCAGATAAAGAGATAATCAAACTAGGGGAGTCAGCTAACATTGCCAGAAACAAGTTTAACCAGGAAGAATTGGAAAAATGACTAAAATGCTGCTTGTTTGATCTATTTATTAGATATGTTATATGCTATCTTTCTTCCAAAGTATCCTTCCAGTGACATAAATAACAATTTCTCCTCCAATTTCATCTTCATAAACCTAAGCTGTAGATATGAACTTAACACTCTTTGATTTTAAAACAGGGCCTTGAGGAAAGCTATGATATTTAGAATTTCCTATATCTGGTTGCTGACATTTAATGGCCATCTGGATTTGTGCAGGACAGATCTGGTAGCCTTACCTAAATCAGTGGTGGGTTTCAAATTTTTTTACTACCAGTTCTGTGGATGTGGCTTGGTGGGCATGCAGGGAAAGGATACTGTAAAATCTCTATTCCCACCTCACTCCAGGGGAAGGTTATTGCAAAATCCCCATTTCCTCCCGATCAGCTGGGACTCAGGAGGCAGAAAATAGATGGGTGCAGGGCCAGTCAGAATTTTTTCTATTGGTTCTCCGAACTACTCTAAATTCCACTACCGGTTCTCCAAAACTGGTCAGAACCTGCTGAAACCCACCTCTGACCTAAATGCTACATTAGGTCCCTTAGAAACAAACAAAGTTAATAAAAGTTATTTCAGCATACTTAAATGTAAATATTTGCTTAAAGAAGAATTAAACAAACAAATATGAATCTGAAGAATAACACCCCCGTCAGCAGTGCGTGAGAAATAATTCTATATATTTTCTTCTGGTAAATTCTATAGATTTTAGTAAAACTCAAACATAATCAGTGTTAATTTCCAGGGAATGAGATAATGAACCAGGTAGCTCCTTCTCACAGTTTACAATGAACAAGGCAGAGATACCATTTGGAAGTATGTTTAGTCTAACATTGCAGTTAAATAATTTATTTCCATTTTGTATAACCATAAAAGCTTTAGCTAGGGCTAAGCATGGAGGTTTCTTTAGCAGTGATACAGAGAGAAAATTCCCCTAGGATCTTATCATTAGTGTTGATAAAGAATTTGCACATTGCAAATTATTTATTAAGATACTAGGTCATTCAAGGACCTTGGAGTACTCATATCTAATGATCCAAGTGCCAAAGCCCACTGTAACAACATCTCCAAAAAAGGCATTAAGAGTTGTAAACCTAATCTTGCGTAGCTACTTCTCTGGTAATATTGCACTACTAACAGAGCATACAAAACATTTGCTAGACCAATTCTCGAATACAGCTCATCTGTCTGGAACCCGCACTACATATTGGACCTTAATACAATTGAGCATGTCCAGAAATATTTCAAAAGAAGAGTCCTCCACTCCTCTGCTCACAACAAAATACCTTATGCCACCAACCATGAAATTCTGGCCTTAGAAAACTTAGAACTACGCCGCCTTCGGTATGACCTAAGCGTATCTACTACAATGTCCTACCTGTCAATGACTACTTCAGCTTCAACCACAATACATAAGCACACAATAGATACAAACTTAAAGTGGACCGCTTCAAACTGGATTGCAGAAAATATGACTTCAGTAACAAAGTGCACTGGAATGCACTACCCGACTCTGTGGTTTCATCCCCAAACCCCCCAAATTTTAACCTAAGACTGTCTACTGTCTACTGTTGATCTCACCCCATTCCTAAGAGGTCTCTAAGGGGTGTGCATAAGAGCACCAGCATGTCTACCGGCCCTGTCCTAATGTGCCCTTTATTTATATTCATTTTATGTATTCAATTCACGCTCATATATGTTATCTAATATGTACTTAACAAATAAATTAATAATAATAATAAAAAGAAGTTATTTGGCACTTCAGTGAACTATGAACAAGGGGATCTTTGGAAGATCCTTTTTAAAAAACTCAAAATATATTTGCATAACCACCCTGTCTTTCTCTTCCTTCCTTGTCTTCCACCTCATCCCAATTTAAATCAGACATCAATTTACTCGGTCCATGCATCTGATGAACTGAGTTGTAGTTCATGAAAGCTTATGCCTTTTAATAAAATTTATTAGTCTGAAAGGATAGAACCAGACTCCTTTTGATTAACCAACTCTGCTCTCACATCCTACCATCAATATATCAGCAGAAGAGGAGAATGGATCTATTCTTTGTTCCATAGACTTCTTCAGTCGACTATACAACAAAGCTTGAGGTTGACTGAACTTGAAATGTTTAAAATACATTATTTATTTACTTACTCACTTACTCACTGGGTCTTTTATGCTTCATAGTTTAAATGAACTCTGCTTGCTTATATTCACATCATTACATTAAATCATTGAAAACTGTTGGTCTTAATCAGGAACCATTGATAAATTTAATCCGAAGACAAAGGCAGGTAATTCCATCTAATTTTTCAAGTCTTTTTAAATGCTCAGATTCCAAACTGAAGTGTTTGGATTGAATCAGTCAGTGTAAATTTAATCTAACAGCTAGGCTACTACACTACAACAGTAATCACACACACACTGACAAAACACAATATGAAAAGACATATAATATATATCTATTGCTCTCCAGTTATTGAGAATGTAATTTTATTTGTGTCAAAACTTCCCTTGCTTAAGCCAGCAATCAAATTCATGTAGCCATAGGACACAGACATTGATTTTGACATTATGAAAATTGTATAAGAATATAATGTGATTTCAGATAGATATTAAAAGGTATTAAAATGCATCAAATGTTTTTTTGATATAATTAGCAATGATATATGATATTTTTAAGTAAAACACATGTGTTTAATAATGCCACAATTTATTACTTGAATTTTCTCAAAAGCTTTTATGGATATTGGATGCTTTTATGTTTGTTATCATAGCAGGTGAGATTTTAAAAGAGCAAAATCAGAAGTTAGGTGTGAGGAACTGAATTCCAATACTTTATTTCTTTATTCATTTTGGGGATAGATGTTTTTAAACAAACAGGACTTTTTAAAAAAATGAATTCATTTGCTTTTTTTTTTTTTTATTGAAAAAGTTTTACAATACAAAATTTTTCCATTTTCTCCCCCCCCGATCCCCCTCCCCTACCCCTCCCATCCTCCGTCACCCAACCCTTTCCCTCCCTATCCCCCCCCTGACTTCCGCTACAAGTTTAAGAAAAACAGAATTTAGAACAAGGGAAAAAGAAAAAGATTATTAAATATTCAAATTCTAAATTAAACAAATTTCGAAAGAGGAAAAGAAAGAGAAAGAAGGAAAGAGGGCACAAAAGTAAAAAACAAACTAACAGGAACAAACATTAATATATTTAAACAATATTGTAATAAAAAAAAACCCATTATAGTTAAGAACACCATTATAATTCTATCCTAACTACACCCTTAACTAAAGAGAAAAAACCCCCAAAAACATAAAACACAAAAAATATATATGCATATATAGTTATAATCATACAGTTATATCATAAAGCAAATTATCTTTTATTTAATTCATTTCTCAGTCTATATAATCCAAATTTCGATCTTCTCTTCAACTTGAGTGATGTCAAATATATTTCCTCTCATAAATCCGCTTCAATAATCTTCATCTTGCCGCTGCCCCCATCAGCAAAGTAAAACATTTCTCCACACAACCCCCCGAGTGACTTTATATAAGTAAAATCCAACCACGAAGATATTCACTCCTCTAGGAAAAATCATTCCAGCTAGCTTATACTATACCTAAAAATAAGCTTTTGCAGCCTTTCAAACAAAAGCTGCTTCCCAGATGTTCCTTTGAAATTAGTTCAAATCCTGCCACCCTTTGCAATTCAATCCTTCGGGTTATAAGATGTTTTCAAGTTCTTAGTCTTCTCCTAGACGATATGTTCCACCAAAATATATAATTGGGTAACCAGTGATCGCTGCTAATTTTGCAGCAATCTATCAAAACTCAGGATATCATGTCCAATCCAGGATAAACTTCATAGTAAAAATTTTTATAATCCATTTTAATATGTAAGTTTAAAATTAGTCCAATTTAGAATGAACTTTTAACCAGTTATTGTGCTTAATCCATTTTTTCCAAATCCTTCAATACTTTCTGATTCAGTATCAAGCAATTCAGGATGCTCTTTAAATTTATCACCTGTGGTTTCCAGTCGGATTTCTTCATTGAATTCTAATTCCTGTCGATTAGCATCAACCCCCATGTCTTGATGAGTATTGGACCTCTGCTGCTTGTCATCTCGATATAAAACTTTGTTTTTTGAATCTTCTTCCAGCAGTTCAAGGTCTTGTAGTCCCCCAGAAACACTGGGGTGTTCAGTTTTCTCATCCGAAAAAACCATAATAGAATCCTCTGGACAACCAACAAAATCTCCTTTTACTTTTAACACACTTTGATTTTCTTCTTTCTTTTCACATTTTGTAAACTCTATTTTTGACTTTTTATTCTTGAGATGTTTCGGTGCTCCCTTAAAAATATTTTGATAAAAATATTCTGCTTTTTCAATAGTATTCAAACAGTGTCTCACACCTTGATATCTAAAAATTATACCAGTTGGAAAGTCCCATCTAAATAGAATATTACTTCTCTTCAATTCCTTGACCAAAAAATCAAAATCTTTCCTGTCTTTTAAAACCTTCGAAGGTAGCTCTTTGAAGACCCTGATTTGTGTGCCTGCTACCTGCAGTTTATCGGAATAAGACTTTTGTAGAATATCATCTCTCAGTCTTTTATCCGTGAAGTAGACAACGACATCTCTAGGCAAATTCCTTTGTTTAGCCAAACGTGAGTTAACTCTATAAACTTTCACTATAGAGCCCAGAATTGATTCATCTTGTAACTTTAATAATTCTGCAAAGGCCTTTGCACAAGTTGTCCTTAGGTTTTCTCTGTTATCTTCTTTTATCCTTCTCAATCTAATTGCAGATTCCATAGTCTTAATTTGAAGCATAATAATATCATTCTGAATATTATGGTTATTGGCCTCTGCTTCCAGGAGTTTCATTTGTAACTCTTGTATTTGAGATTCAAATTTACTACTCATCTCAATCATTTTCTTCCCCATTGCAGCCAGCGCTGTTGAAAAATCTGAGGCTACTTGAGCAATGATTTGATTTAATTGGTCATATTTCCCAGAAACCAGTTCCTCAAGATCCTTCTGTGAACCTTTTATCTTATCTACCACACTCTCTAAGGACCTTGTAATTAACTCTTTTAACTCCTGTTCTGTAAGTCTCTGCACATGAGACATTTCAACTTTATTCATCTGGTTCAAAGGGGAGCCCCCCCTTCCTTTAGGTTTAGGCATCTTTACTTTTTTTTAAAAAAAAAAACCCAAGAAAAAGAATCTTCCTTACTTCAATAGAGAAAAGAAAAAAAAAAGGGTAGAAAAAATCTGTTTAAATCAACCTCTATTCCTTTGGGTTCTTTATCTGTAACAGGATATTCCTTTCATGACTATTTCCGCTGTCACTTTCCTTTCAGGCAGAGCCTGTCGCCATTTTAAAGACTTTCAATTTTCTTCCTCTCTTTCCCCCTTCCCCCCCCTCCTCTTCCGAAAAAAACTCCATTAAAGAAAAAATCCATACTTGCTTGAATTTTTCTTTTCTCTTCTCCAGCTTGCTCCAAATGTGGTTTCAATCGTGGTGTTGCTCCCACGTCTGGCTCCGCTAATTAAATAATTAGCGGAGGATCCTCTCGGCGCGGAGCATACCCTGGGGGTATGGAGGGAACCATCCCTCTGAGCCCTCCCCAGGACATGGAAAATTCCTGGGAGGCTCAGAGAGGTTCTACCTCACCCCCAGAAGCTCTGCCTGTTCCTCCCGGCGAGGAACAGGTTTTTTGAGCCGCCTGCCAGCTGTGAGGCAGCTCTAACGCGCCGGGAGACCGGCAATTCATTTGCTTTTTTGAAAAGAAAGTAATTTAGCCAATTTGCTGCAGTTTTAATTTTATTTACTTACTTGTAAGAACATCATGGTTTAATTTGATTCAAGATCACAGTTAATTTATGGACATTCACAAGAGAAAAAATGTTTCATCCTCTTCAGTCTGCATTTCACCAAACTTCTTCAGAACCAGGTAAGCAACGCACCTGTAAAGTGGGATTTTGGGGCTGCAGGAAAGAAATAAAACTTTACATAAAATTTCAAGGATTTTAGGCAGAATTTCCCAAACATGAAAGAAATTAAAACAAAAGATATGCAATAATTTTGAACTATTATTTTCCCCCCACATATTTATAATCTATTGTCTCATAGCAATTTCTGGTCATCAATTTTTGTTTCTTTCTTTCATTCATTCATTCATTCATTCATTTTTTCTTTCTTTCTTTCTGTTGGGTTGGGTGATTGAGGAGGCAGAAGCAAGGTAGTGATAACAGCTCTTTAATATAGAGTGAGATTTCAGCGAAGGTTACAGGCAAATAGCCCTCCTTTTATACTCTGCTGGCCAAGGCACTGACCAATCACAATTGACCCATTATGGTTGGAATCTCCCGCCAAAACTTATATATATAACAAATTCATTCATTCATGCACTGGTCACTTGAGATTAACAGTATATAAAGCTAAATACAAGAAACTTGCTTAAAGATAGATAATTGCTGAAGATGTTGGATCTTGATGAGTAAAATAAATATATATAAATCTACACAGTAATGCATTTTCTCCATATAGTTTTGAATTTGAGTACTCATTCTCTTTATCATACTCACATTAGGAGAAAGGTAACTTATCAATCAATCCTAACAAACTAAACAAACTTTAATAGTAAAGTACAGCATAGTACAGAGAAGTAAAATTTGAATTCATCTATGAAATATTGAATGGTCTTGTGATGAGTCAACAAAAAATAACTTTCTAATATTTTCCAAATAAGAGTTTCATAGAATTAACTATAACACAAATCATCACAGCTTCTTCCAGTCTTTACTTTATGTGCATTCTTCTAGTAATTTGTTAATATGTATGCATTATATGAGCAATTTAATATTTCAGCACAATGTTTATGCCTTGTTTTGAGAGCCTAAGTGAAATTCAAGAGTTTATAAGCCTTGTGCATACTCTCTGGAAGGCAGTAAATTTCTCTGCATGTGAAAGAAGTTTGTTTTAAAATGCTCCTGTTACACATTCTGGCTCTAATTAGGAATGGAATTAATATCTGAGTAAGATAAACAATCTATCTGGTACAACTTACCATATGTTATATAAAAAATGAAGCAATAATTTATCACAGAGTGATTCTGAATGCATGTTTCCATGAAGTAATTTAAGTAAATAAGTAATAAACCCTATCAGCTTGCTCAGAATTAATACTTGTGTTGGTTAACTGATTTTGATTAGTTGGTCAGTAGTCACTTGCAGACATACACTGAATTTGAACAGATAAAGCTACAGTGCCTACACTTCATGTGTATTGGTTGCACGCTGATTTTGGTGTACAAATCTGGTTCTTATGTTAGTTAGGAAGTAATGTATCTGGATGATGCTAGGTTGAAGAAAACAGTTGCATTCACTTAGCTGGAACTCCCTCTTTGAAGTCAATGAGATTTCTTTCAGAATAGAGTATCATAAAAGTGCAATTTTGTTAAAGACATAAATACTCTGGCTATAAAAGATTATTTTTTTCGTAAGTATATATTCTGTGTACAATGTATCACTAAAGATACTGTAGGTATTTTTGACTATAAGTAGCAGGGTCTTTATGTTCACATAGAAAATGGATAAAAAGGCAACAGTAAGGTCAGAATTCATTTGTATTATATCTTTTTTTCAAAGCCTTTTCACAACTGGCCTTAAATACATACATTTGAACAAATTACTAGTCTTCTGGGGTGTGATGGCTCAGCAGTGAAAGATGCTGAGCTTGTCAGCTGGAGAGCTGATAAACCAGATTTGAGACCTGAGTTCTGCATAATGGCATGAGCTCCGGTTATTTACCCCAGCTCCTGCCCACCTACTAGTTTGAAAGCATGCAAATGTAAGTAGATTAATAGGTACCACTTTGGTGGGAAGGTAGCAGCATTCCGTGTGTCTTTGTCATATAGCCATGCTGGACACATGATCATTGAAATTATCATTGGACAACTCTGGCTCCCTTGGCCAAAAAATGAAGATAAGCCCCATGCCCTAAAGTCAGACACAACTTACAGGGAAAGCTTTACTGTTTGCCAGTCTTCTAATACTGGTGCTATCCTCAAATGTGTGCCTTTTTGTAATGCTAAAGCTAAATTATTCTAATATGTTATCCTTTAAAATATGTATCTCTTGTAACTTTAGAATTACACGAGCTAGTATATTTTATCTCAGTGTGTGACTGCACTTGGATGACCTTGTTCATGCAGAGTGGGGTAGACCTAATTAGTAATTAGCCAACAACTTCCATATTGATGCCAAGAAAACAGCATGAATATGGCCTGGATTACCATTTCAGAATTTCTGCAGTCCTATGATCATCTTTCAGGGATTTCACAACTGGCAGGCATTTATGATTGTTGCAATGTTCCATGGTCATGTGATCACCATTTGTGCTTTTCACAACTGAATCGGTTCTGACAAGCAGAATCAATGGAGAAGCCAACAGTTATGTGATATCTCGCTTAACAACACTGGTTTACAACACTCGTGATTTGCTTAATAATGACTTCAGTGAAAGTAAAGTCATAAGCCCATTGTGATCTCGTGCTGTTTTGCTTAACAACCGTATCACTTAGCGATGAAATTGCTGATCTCAATTAATAAGTTGCTAAGCAAGGACTACAATACAATTGGCTTTTCTACAGAGCACCTAAACTAGTTGTATAAAATATAATGTGGGAGATTCTTCTGGTTTAACGTCTTGGCAAAAATCTCCCTAGAACTCATTTCATTTGTGAGGCAAACTCAAAGTCCAGTTGCAACTTTGGAAGACAGCCTCCTCTCCTTAACTCATATCACCTGTAGAAAAACATTCATTAGCTGAAATGTATGATGATACAATATCATTTCACTATTTTAACATTATATTGGTTTCATTGGGCACATAGGATATAACGTATACATGTTGCTGAATGCTGCAGCAACTGACTGCAGTATTTTCAGTATATGCGAACTGGCAGTATTTTCAATATGATTACTCAAGGACATTTTAACAGTACAGTCCACACCCAGTAGATCTTACTCTCAGGTGGGCATGCATAAAATTGCAGTTTTAATCTCCACATTTTAATGAAATTGCCCTTGAAAGGCCGCTTTGAGTTTTCAGACTTTGGAAAGGTGAAAATAGACCATTTTTGTATGCATATTTTATCCGAATATAATTCCAGATGCAGTCAATCTGGAATTATATTATGTTTCAGCAGCAAATCCTACACTGGAAACCTCTTTTACCCTGTTTGGTATGCACTTTTTATGGGGATAATAATACATATATTCTAGTTAAATGTTAAAATGTTATAACCTCAAGCATAATCTCATTCTTAAGCCTCTATCAGTCATTTTACTGATGTCTATTTGAAAAGGGAAAGAACTCATCCCATTGAAGTTGATGATGAATTAATGAATTAATCTGTGAAACATGTATTGCATTTCATAAAACAGAGCCATGGGTCAGACTAAGAAAATAGATAAGTGAAAAAAGATAAGTCATGTTGACCCATTCTCCATACAGTATGATTATATGCAAAAGAAATTTAATTCAAATCTAAGCTAGAAGGTCAGTCTTTCAAAATATTTGCTGTATTAGAAACTTCCTATAGTGAGTTTAAATGGGAATGGTGAATTAAATGACCTTTTCCCACTTTTAATAGGAAAAGGCCAAAGGAGTCTTCAAGAATTGAGATAGAAATCAAAGTGAGAATGAGGGCAGGAGGTTTGGCAGGATGTACAGTGAAACAACCAAAAAATAAAAGTATGATGTATTCTCAAGCACCTCTGTAGCTAAACTTTATAGTCACACTAGACCACCTGTGTCCTGTTGGGTCATCCTTCTTTCCTTCCCTTCATTTCTTATTGACTTCCCTTCTTGCTCCTTCCTTCCTTCCTTCCTTCCTTCCTTCCTTCCTTCCTTCCCTCCCTCCTTTCATTCAGTTATTTCCTTTCTTCTTTCCTCCTCCCTCTCTCCTCGAAGATGGCATGCTGCTGGTATTATGAATTGGAAAGAGTATGATCTCACAGATTAAGTAGAGTGTGCTGGGGAGCAGCACAGTTCAAGAAGAATGCATACAGTAAATGCTGCAGGGAGAATACGAGACCATTAAGATGCAAATGGTGCTACATTAGTCAAGGCAGTCATCTGGGGAACTGGCATAGGTCAGGAGGGCATGGGTAAACAAGAAGTATAATATGGGTCAGGGGAGGTACACGAGGAGTGGCATTGGTCAGGAAAAGCATGCAGGAGAGTCAGCATAGATCAGGGGAACATATAGGGGAGTGGCATGATCTGGGAAGTGAGTGCAGTGGTTCCTCCCTCTCTTCCCCTTCTCCTTTTCCTCCCTTTCCAGCAAGCAGGAAGTGGCTGCTGTTAATGGGGGAGGGAGGGAGAGATTGCAAGACTGAAAATCATGAATGAATGATTTTCAAATGAAAATCAAATGATTGCAGCATAGCAGCCACTAGAACTGATACAGCCACTACCACTTCCCCAAATTTCATTCCCTGGGGAGTCATGGATCCTGGATATTGGACACATTCTGTAAATTCTGTAAGTTGGCAAATTGGAAATATTTTGCTACAAAAATTGCTGCCCTATGATGCACTGTTTCACTCAGTTAAGGCAATGACAAAAGTTTTGGTACTATATAAATAATCTAGAGAAATTAGCTGAATAATATCTCTAAATTAAAAAAAAAAACCTCAAGAGTTAATTCTATTCAACACATAATTGTTCCTAAAGCAATACAGAAGTTTGTTGACTGCTCATCTCAAAAACAATTTTAGTAGCAATGAAGACAAAAGGAAGATGGGAAGAGGTTGTTGCACAATTGATGTATCTAGACAATCAGACATGAATACATCACTATGTATTATCAAATCAATAGAAAAAAAAACATGTTGCTGTATCTCTTTGGTCATAAAGGGGGCATTTTTTTCCTAATTTTGACTGAACATATAATATTGGGATTTGAGTTAAGATTGTAAAGATTGTGATGGGTGTTTTATACCTTGTTCTGGTTTCATCCACAAATTCAGAACAAAGGTAATGCCTAGGATAAATACTTCAGGAAATAGTTTAAAACATATATTTGTATAGGGTATTTGGTTCCAATTGACTAAGGAATCTGGAGAAATAGTGCAATATCTATGGCTAGCTCCAAGGATATAAACAATTAGACAATTTCTTTTTTCTTCCAAATCATTTTTTATTTTAAAACAAAAAATAAATAAAAAAATAAAAAAATAAAAATAAGACATCATTCATTCAATCAAGTACAGACAGTACGTCGGTCAGTTTGCATCCCTAGTGCCCTCTCCTCTTTTCATAATATTACTACATTTAACAAAATTTAATCTTACATAAAAAATATCAGTTGTAACATTATTTAAGTATTTCGACATTTCCTTACATATCACCATTTTTTGTTATCTACCCAGAGGTAAAATAAATCCCATATCAAATAATATTGTTTTTCTTCCTGCTCTCTTATTTCAAATGTCAATTTGCTCATTTCGGCACAGTCCAACATTTTCCTAATAATTTCTTCATCCGAAGGTATCATTTCTTCTTTCCAATTTTTAGCAAATACAATTCTAGCTGCTGTGAGAAGATTCACAATTAAATACTGCAATTCTTTGTTATATATTCCTGCTAAAACCCTACTAAAAATATCTCTGGTTTAAAGTCTATGTGTCTTTTGATCATTATTTCCAACCACATGTGTATCTTAGACCAATATCTCCTTGCTTCTAGGCATGTCCACCACATGTGGTAATAGGATCCTGGGGTCTGATGACATTTCCAGCACTTCTCCGATTTATTCTGGAACATTCTAGCGATTCTTGATGGGGATAAGTGCCACCTGTAAAACATCTTATACAAATTTTCCTTATATGCTGTAGACATTGTCATTTTATAATTATGAGACCACAGTTTTTGCCATTTTCCTAAATCAATCCCATAACCAAAATTTTTCCCCATGCTATCATTGTTTTTTTAACTTGTTCTTCTTCCAATTTTAACTCTAGCAAAAACCCATACAGCTTTTTAATAATATGATCATCAGTACCCAATAAAATCTTATCCAAATTAGTCAAAGCACTGTAAAACCCTTCTTGCTTATAATCTTCTAGATATCTAGTAAATATTTGCATAACCAATCCATCTTAAATCCCTAATCCTCTAGTTTCTGTTTTAATTTGAGTTCACCCTTTTCATCCAATAATTCACTATATCTAATAGTTTGTTCCTTTCTAAATATTACGGGATAAGAAAAAGCCTCTGCTGTGGATACCCAAAAAGATATTTTCAAATAATAAAGTTTTTTAACCTTCTCCCAATTCAACCATAAAGCTTCTCGTATTTGATGTCTTCTAAAATACCCTTGTATTTTAGTTCCTTTATACCATAAGAAAGCATGCTAACCCATCAACAAATCATGTTCTTCCAAATTTAATAGTCTAATATTCCTTAGAGTTATCCATTCTTTCGACCACATTAAGCTTGCAGCTTGGTAATACAATTCAAAATTGGACAGACCAAAGCCCCCCTCCCCCCGCCTTGATATAGCATCTTGTAACAGCTTTAACTTTATTCTTGCCTTTTTCCTTTGCCATATATATCTCATTATCATTTTATCTAAGTCTATAAAATTATTTATCCAATTTAATTGGAATTGTCTGAAATAAATACAGGATTCTAGGCAAGACATTCATCTTAATGGTTGAAATCCTACCAATCAAAGACAATTGCAAATAGCCCCATTTCAACAAATCTTGTCCTATCTGTTGTTTAAGGTTATTATAATTGTTTTCTTTCAAAGCATTACGTCTTGATGTTAAGTGTATTCCCAAGTACTTCACTTTATTTGTAATCTGCATTTTTGATATCTCCATCAACACTTCTTTCTGTTTTTTCAACATATTTTTAATCATTACTTTCGTTTTATCTCTGTTAATTTTCAAACCAGCTACTTTTCCAAAATCTCCAATAATTTCTATTAATTTACTTATGGTTGTTAATGGTTCTTCAATAATAAAGACCAAATCATCTGCAAAGCTTGGATCTTGTATTCTTCCTTGCGAATCTTCATGCTCTTTATCTCTTTTTTTCCTCTAACAGGCCTATTTAAAACTTCTATTGTCAATATAAACAACAATGGAGATAAAGGACATCCTTGTCTCGTGCCTTTTTCTATTTCAATCGTATCCACCAATTCTCCATTTGCCATTTGACGTTACTTTTGCCGTTGTTTCGAATAAATAGTTTCAATGGCCTGTACAAATTTCCTCCCAAAGCCCATTCTTTCCATTTGAAGAGTCATAAACTGCCAGTTAACATTGTCAAAGGCTTTTTGCCCATCTAAAAAACCCAAAACAATCTGCTTTTCAGGATGTGCTTCATAGTACTCTAAAGTATCCAAGATTATTCTTATATTGTCACTAATTTGTCTTTTTGGGAGAAATCTATTTTGATCTGAATGTATGAAATTATTTAAATATCTCTTAAGTCTCTCCGCCAGTATTGAAGCAAAAATTTTATAATCTGAGTTTAACAAGGATATAGGCCTATAGTTTTTGATTTGTTGTGAGTCTGTATCTTCTTTATGAATCAAAGTAATATATGCCTCTTTCATGATTTGGGTATTTCCTTCTTTATCATTACTTCATTCATCACCTCCAATAATGGGATAGTCAAAGGTTCTTGTAATGTCTTACAATATTCAGCTGGTAGGACATTGGGCCCTGGTGCTTTGCCATTTTTTTGTTTCTTAATTGCTTTTATTGACTCCATCATTGTTATGTTTCTTTACAACATCTCCTCAATATTAATCTGAGGTAACTTTGCATCTTGTAAGTACTTAGACACTTCTTCCTTTTCTATTGTCTCTCTTTTATATTATTATTATTATTATTATTATTGTTGTTGTTGTTGTTGTTGGTTAATCTGTAGTGAGATTCACAGTCTTTGAGGCTGGTTAATAGCTCAGCAGCTCGAGTCCTAACCAAGGACCTAGGAACTGTTAAGGTATCGTCGGAGGATGTAAGCTGTTCCGAGTAAGGTGGTTTTTTGTAGAGTCAAAATGTTCAAGTCCGGTAAATTTAGAATTTCTAAATAGCGGTGTAGCCCTTTGGGTATTGCTCCAAGGGCTCCAATTACAATCTGAACAACACATGATTTCTTTTTCCATAGTCGCTCAACTTCGATTTGCAAGTCCCGGTACTTTGTGATTTTTTCTTGCTGCTTATCTTCAATTCGTGCATCACCAGGTATTGCAATGTCAATGAACCATACTTTTTTCTTTTCAACTACCGTTATGTCAGGTGTGTTGTGGACCAAGTGCCTGTCAGTCTGAATCCTAAAGTCCCACAAGATCTTGAGTTTCTCATTCTCTAGAACTTTCTCAACCTGATGTTCCCAGTGGTTTTTGCTGTACTCAAATCCAAACTTCTGGCACAATTTCCAGTGAATGATCTTAGCAACACGGTCATGGCGTTGTAGGTAGTCGGTTTGTGAAATTTTGCTGCATCCACTGATCAGGTGGTTGACTGTCTCATCTTTCTCATTACAGAGGCGGCATTTGCTGTTGGTGGTAACATGTTGAATTTTTGCCTTCATGCAGTTTGTGGCTAGGGCTTGTTCTTGAGCTGCCAAAATAAAGCTTTCTGTTTCTTTTTTCAGTATTCCTGATCTTAACCAGTTCCAAGTTAGTTTCTGGTCATCTTTGCCTTCAATACTTTTCAAGTATTGGCCATGCAGAGCTTTGCTTTTCCAATTTTCAGCTCGTTGCTCAATTACTTCTTTCTTATATTCTGCTTTTGTTTTAGTTGTCTTTAAAAGGCCTCCTTTATTTACTTCCTTAATCATTGGTTCTTCACTTTTCTGGATGTAATCATTCAAGCTGCATTTTTCTTCTTCCACAGTCTGCTTTACTTGTAGGAGTCCTCGACCACCCTCTGCTCTTGGTAAATATAATCGGTCAACATCACTTTTAGGGTGCAAGGCATGATTCATTGTCATAAGCTTCCTTGTTTTTCTGTCCAAATTGTCTAACTCCATCTGGGTCCAGTCAATTATTCCTGCAGAGTATCGAATCACAGGTATAGCCCAGGTATTTATGGCTTTTATGATGTCTCCTCCACTCAGTTTGGACATTAATATCTTACGAATTCGCCGAATGTACTTGGCTGAAGTTATTTCCTTGACTTTATTATGCATTAAGTCAGAGGCCTCTAAAATCCCCAAGTACTTGTAGCCTTCTTCTGATTTTACTGCCTTTATTGTTTCTTCATTCTCTAGTTCTATTCCATCCTCTTCTATGATCTTGCCTGCTTTGGTTGCTATTGTTGCACATTTGTCAATTCCAAACTGCATACCAATATCTTGGCTGAATTCTTTTGTGTGTTCAGTTAATAAATTCAGTTCAGCTTTTGTTTTACCAAACAGTTTCAAATCATCCATGTACATCAAGTGCGAGATTTTCAGTCCTTTCTTTGCAAGTTCATATCCACAGCTCAGATTTTTCAAAATGATTGTCAGTGGTAGCATTGAGAGTATAAAAAGTAGGGGGGAAAGGGAATCGCCCTGGAAAATGCCTTGTTTAATTTCAACTTCACCTAGTTCTTCTTCATTAGCCATAAGTTTTGTTTTCCAGAGGTTCATTGAAGATTCCATGAATTTTTGTATGTTTCTGCTGATGCCAAAGATTTCCAGGCATTTCTTGATCCAGCTATGGGGAACTGAATCAAACACTTTCTTATAGTCTATCCAAGCCATGAACAGGTTGATTCATCTTTTCTTTCAGTTCTTTAGGATTAGCTTTAGGATTGCTATCAATCAGCAATTGATCCTTTGTTCCTCTTGAGTTTTTGCAGTATTCTTTCTGTTCTACAGGAAGCAAGTTATTTCTTTCCAGGTATCCATAGATTTTGTTTGCAATGATACCAGTAAGAAGCTTGCATGTTGTTGGCAAACAGGTGATAGGCCTATAGTTTCCAGGATCCTTTCCTTTTTCTTTATCTTTTTGGATCAAAAATGTACTTCCAGTTGTCATCCATTCATCATTTTCAGGTGTTTTTAGGGTCTGGTTCATCTGGGTTGCCAATCTTTTGTGCACACTTGTAAGTGCCTTTAACCAGAAGCCATGCAGCTCATCTGGTCCAGGTGAACTCCAGTTCTTCACTTTTCTTGACTGTCTTTGCACCATTGCTTTTGTTATTTTCACAATTTTCTTCAATTTTATGCACTTTAATACAGTCCCCAATCTGTTTGATCCATTTTGCATTTCTGTTGTGCTTCTTGTTGTTTTCCCACAAATTCTTCCAGAATTTCAGAGCTTTCTCTTTATCAGGCTTTTCATTTGTTGTTACTCCGTATCCATTTTCTAAGTTCTGGTGCTGATTTGCTGGTGCTGATTTGCTCTGAACTGTGAAATTTCCTTGAACTGAGTTACTCGGTTTTCATACCTTTTAATCTTTTCAGCGATGGCAATAACCCTCTGTTTCAGCTCTTCAATTACTACCGCAATCTCCTTATTCCTCGGATCGTATCTTGCTTCCAGGCTGCTTTCGACCTGCTTGTTCTTTAGCTGACCTTGCCTTAGGTTCTTCAAGTTGCTCAAATCTCCATGTAATTTTTTGATCTTCAATTCTAACTGAATTTTCCACTTAGGCTTCCCCTTCTTGCCTTTTTGGTTCTTTTATATTTTCAACCCCGGTTCTTTGGTAGTTATGACAGCTGCTGCATACATCAGTTGGTTTGTTTCGGCTAATGAGTTGGTTCGAGTAACATTCTTGATGTTACTCTTCTTTGTTGATGTACTCAGACCATTAATTGCTTTCTCTTCTATTGCTATTAATTCTTCTGTAGTGAAAAATTTGTGGTTTAGGATTATACATCGTTGGTTCATTAATCTTTAATGGTGTCACAGTCCATGTGATTCATCGTCCAAATCTGATATATTCATTTATGAAATCCATGTTTTGCTGGCTCAGACTGATAGTAAGCTTCCATAATAGAGGTGTTTTCTTCCCTAGTCCAGATTTTTTTACTTTTTGGGTTTTTCTTCCAGTATCTTATCAGCTCCATGCCCTAGTTGCCTAACAGAGGGAGCTGAGCCCTGTAACTCATTTTGCGTAGAATGCCCAGGAGCCATAGCATCCAATGGAACCCTTGTTAATCTGGGCAATGGTTCAGCCGGCATAAATTTCATTTTTTTCGTATTCACCATATTTGAGTGGGTTGTAGAGCAACTTTTGTCTGGCTCTTCACCTAAGATCTGTCTGATATGATTGCACCTGTTCAGTATAGTCCTTAGGATCACTAGAGCATGCAAGCCCCTCCACCACAACAAGGTAGAGCTCCTCGGAGGGGTGATTGTTGTTGTTGTTGTTATTATTTATTTATTTATTTAATTTCTATACTGCCCTTCTCCTGAAGGACTCAGGGTGGTGCCAACAATAAAACAAATCCCAATACAAAAATACAAAACAATACAATACAACAACCAACAATAAAACAAAACCCAATACAAAATTTAAAAGCAATTTTAAAAACATATTAAACAATTTGGCCCCAATAGTTAAAAAATAAACCCCAATTAAATATCATGTTTAGGCCAGCCCAGCATGTTGGAACAATAGCGTCTTGAGGGCACAGCGAAAGGTGCATAGGTCAGGAATCATCTGTATCTCTGGGACCAATTCGTTCCAGAGGGCAGGTGCCCCCACAGAGAAAGCTCTCCCCTTGGGGACTGCCATTCGACAGTGTTTGACTGACGGCACCCTGAGGAGACCCTCTCTGTGGGAGCATATTGGCCAGTGGAAGGCTTTCAGCAGCAGAAGGTGGTCTCGTAAGTACCCAGGTCCTAAGCCATGGAGCGCTTTGAAGATGGTCACCACCACCTTGAATCGCACCCGGAAGACCACCAGAAGCCAGTGCAGCTCACGCAGGAAGGTTGTTACATGGGTGTGCCGAGTCGCTCCCATAATCGCCCATGCAGCCACATTCTGAACCAGTTGGAGCCTCCGAGTGCTCTTCAAGGGGAGCCCCATGTAGAGAGCATTACAGTAGTCCAGACAGGAAGTGATGAGGGCATGAGTGACTGTGCACAAGGAGTCCTGGTCCAGAAAGGGGTGCAACTGGTGAATCAGGCAAATCTGATAAAAAGCCCCCCTGGCCACAGCTTTCACATGCTCTTCTTGCGACAGCCATGCATCCAGGAGGACACCCAAGTTGCGGGCCCTCTCTGTGGGGGCCAAGGTCTCACCCCCAATAGTCAGTGTTGGATCCAGCTGGCTATACCGGGACGCTAGAAACCACAGCCACTCAGTCTTGGAGGGGTTGAGTCTGAGCCTGTTTCTCCCCTCCATATCCACACGGCCTCCAGACACCGAAACCACAGATGATCTCACCCAGTAGCTTCACATAAATGTTGAACAAAAGGGGTAAGAGTTATACAGTTTTCTGTAAAATTCATGTATAATCTTTCCCATCTCTTTATGTTCAAATTTGCTTTCTCCTTGTTCATCAATAAGGTGTGTTATGTTCCTCGACTCTTTTTCCTTTTTCAATTTATGTGCTAACCATCTGCCTGGTTTATTCACATTTTTCAAAATAATTTTGTTTAGCACTTCTTATCTTCTGAGCCAGTTCTTCCTTCTCCAATAGATCCATTTTATGTTTTACTATATTCATTTTAATTTTGACAATCTTCTTATGTGGATCATTCTGAAGTTCTTTCTCAAGTCTCTTGTAATCGTCGGTCAATGTTTTCAGTGTTAATCTTTCTTTAACATTCTTTTTTTTGTACAGTCTATAATTAATCCTCTAGCAAATGCCTTCATTGTATCCCATCAGATTTGTATAGTTGTCTCATCTTTCTTGTTTTCTTTAAAGAAGAAGGCCAATTTTCTTTCCATCTTCTGCACAAACTCTTGCTCTTTTAATATTGTATTAGAGTCCATCTAGCTCTTCTTTTTTGTCCTTTCCAAGTCATCATCACCGGATTATGATCCACCCATAAATTAGTTTCTATTTCCACATGTTCTATATTCAACAACAGTTCCATTGTTGACCATATCATGTCTAATCTAGACCACCATAAATGTCTATCAGAATAAAATGTATATTGTTTCTTTCCTTTATTTCTTTCTCACCATACATCTTTCATATTCATTTCCTCATCTTAAAAAAGGACTTTGGCAATATTTTCCTACTGTGCTTTGTTGCTTTATTCATTTTGTAGTCCCAATTTTCCTCCACAATTCCATTAAAATCTCCCATCATGCATACGTTGTCATAATCCATTTCAATTACTTTATTGTGTAGTCTTCTATAAAAGTCACTTTGGTTTTCATTCGGCGCGTAGATTGCTATTAAGAGAATTTTTCTATTATTATCGAGTACTTCCACCATCAAAATTCTTCTGTCTAAGTCTTATATTATACCAAAATTGTTTATATATATATATATATTACAACTCCTCTTTTTTTGTTTTGGGCTAGTGATTTTCCCCAATTTTGATTGTGTCAATAGGTATTCATGCTGTTTTCTCTCTTCCATCTTTATACTTTATATATAGGTTTTATTGCTCTAGTCAATCTTATCTCACGTTGTTCTCTTGGTTCAGTGTTTCTGCCAACTGCTCCTTCAGTCAATTCAAAGAATATCAGGTCTTCCTCAGTAAGTTTTAATGGGACTACCAGTTGAGGTTCAACTTGAGATTCTGTGCCTTTCCCTTTAAAGAATTGATCATAAAATGCTCTTGCTTTATCAATTGTATTCAACCTGTATCTTTGAAATTATCATGTAATTACCAGTCCTTCTGGAGTCAGCCATCTAAAATTAATTTCTTTCTGAATCAAGATTTTTGTCAAGAATTGATATTCTCTTCTCAATTCTCTGATTTTCCTTGGTATCTGTCTCAAGACCACTTTTTCTTTATTTTTCAAGGTTTTATCCCTTGATGCTTGTAAAAATTGTGTTCTGATCAATTTTTTAGTAAATCTTATGTGTACCTCTCTTGGCAGTTTATTGCGTATAGCGTATTTGGTATAAACTCGATAAATCTCATCAACTCCCTCCAACTAAGGAACCCAAGAGATTGAAGATTTTCTTTTCTTTTTTTTAATGTTTGTGAATCTTTTTTCCTTACTTTTTAAAATTTTTGTTTTTTGCTAATTTTTTTTATTCTTTCTTTTTTTCCCCTATTTTTTTTTAACTCAAAGGATTAAGGTGTGGAAGAACCTGAAGAACTAGATTGGATATATATATATACATACATTTTTTTCTCATGTTTTTTCCTCACCAGTTTTTAAAATTTTTACTTTACCCTTCTTTTTTCTTTTTCTTCTTTTTTCTCTCCTCCCCTTTTTTTTCCTTTTGGATTTTTTGTCTTGGATTTTTCCCTTTGATTGGATTATAAAATGAGTAGGAAAGCTACGACAGTGGGGTCAGCTGCAATTCCGCCTGTACCAATCACCTTCTGGAAGTCAAAGATCCATTCAAACCATGTTACAACAAGATAAAGATAAAGATAAAGATAAAGATAAAGATAAAGATAAAGATAAGATAAAGATAAAGATAAAGATAAAGATAAAGATAAAGATAAAGATAAAGATAAAGATAAAGATAAAGATAAAGATAAAGATAAAGATAAAGCGTCTCTACAAGCAATTTTACAAAATGTGCAAATGAAAACTAGTATAGTACAAAGAATGGAACAACAATTATGTAAGGTGGAGAATCAACTGTTTAAGACAGATGAAAAAGTGCAAAGGATGGAGCAGCAGCTACTCAAAACAGATGAAAAGGTGGAGAACATCCAACAAGCAATGGTGCAATATGTTGGGAAACTTTCTAAATTAGAGAAGAAAGAAGATCAAAAGGAAAAGAAAATGAAAGCAATTAGACAATTTCTAAACAAATAGACCAAGTAAGTCAGGTAGATTTCATTTCAATTTGTTCATTCACTTTCCTTTTGTTACTTCACAATTTGTGTAGAAACATTTTTGTACTTTTATCTAGGTTGACCTTAGGGAAAGTCTATCTTCCCTTTCATAAAACTCATTTCTTATAACTCAGAGATGTTTTCAGTTTTCTTAGCAACAATATGACAATTATTCACAATAGATTTCTTCCAAGCTCTTTCCTCCCTCCCTCCCTCCCTCCCTCCCTCCCTCCCTCCCTCCCTCCCTCCCTCCCTCCCTCCCTCCCTTCTTTCTTTCTTTCTTTCTTTCTTTCTTTCTTTCTTTCTTTCTTCTCAGCTTTCTAGCCTACAGCTCTGAGATTTCCTGGTGTTTCTCATCCATGTACATACCAGCTTAGTTTCCTGAGATCAAGTAAGTTTTGGAATCTCTGTTTCAGCTCACACAGTAATCCTCGAGATGCATCTAGGGAGCCCACAAATAGAAGATTAAAGCTCCGTTGTCTTCCTGTTCTCATGAATCTAGTAAGTAGAAGACAGAATGCCACCATACCTGGAGGCAACATTCAATCATCAAAGCTGCTGGCCATTTCTTTGAGCCTTTTGCTGTGCAAGACAGATCCTGAATTGGTAATTGTCTAGAAAGCTGAGTTTTCTTCTTATACCTGAAGAAAACCTGATACTGCAGCCAAACTCTACCTATTCAACCTCTTTGGTAAGTAATGCCTGAATAGAGATCTTTTAAGCTAATTTCTAAAATAATAATAATAAAAAAAATAAGAGCAGAAGTGACATTGATAGGATGCTAAACATTCATTGAATGAAAAATAATGCTTTCATGAGTAAGAAGATTTGAGGAATGTTATTTATTCTTTGCTTGACGTTTTATAGAATTATAACATGTGCTAAATCAGCAAGAGTCCCATGAATGATGCTGTATCCTTGGAGCAATTGGCAGTCATGAAATAATAAAAAATGCAGCACTCCTTTTAACTAATGCATGGAATGCCTTAGTCATCAAGGTGAGAAAGAAAGCAACATTGCTTTTTGCAAGAGAATTCTGAAATAGTGCAAAAGTACCAGATTTATCGGCCTGTCGTATAATTGCAATGACTTTAACATATTGGAAAATTGTTAGGACAAAGTAGATTGCTTTATCAGCATATCCATGGGCTTTCTGATGAATCAACCTCTTCAGTGTAATCTCTTTCTGGTCTTGCTGGGAGAATAAAATGCTCCAAGGTTTTGTCAGCAGATGCCATGGGATCGCAGAATTGAGATTGCTGTCAAAAATATCATAATATAGCTTTCCTTTTTCCTACATTTTAATTGTTTATATTTTAGTTCGTGTGTTTAAAACAAATTAGGAAAAATGCATTTACATGTCTCAGGAGGAATGAAGTCATCATAAAAAAGAATTAATAATTGAAACATGCTAACCTTACTGGCATCAAAAATAATTTCTGGATAATTGTGGATGCCAAATTTATTCTATGAACAGTAAAACAGAGCATCACAGTCTCATGACCTGATGCAAAAGATGAAGTGAACATGAAGAAATGTCTATAATTCATAGCTGTTAACAGTAAAAGAAGATATGTGGAATTTAATCCATCCTCTGGCTAACAGAATGAACTTCCTACTTGCATTCATTCTAATAAACTCTAATCTAACCAGACTGAAAATATTCTCCAAAAATATTTGAAACTTGGTACAATTTTATAAAATGCTTATATTTGGACTAAATTATTTATTATATGTGTGTTTGTGTGTGCATGCAAGAGTGTGTTGGGTTCATTTCTATACAAAATAGAACACATATTCTTCCCAATCTCTCATAATTAATCTACACTAAAATGTAGATTATGGAATGGAATAATTATTTGATACATGACATCTACAAACTCATAAAATAATTAGACTCACTTGGCAGTTGCTGGCCATATACATTGAATAGACCAATCAAATAATATTTCTACCATTTTACCATTTTTTTCCTGTAACAAGCAAAGCACCAAGGAGTCTCTATACCAACCAGTAACCCAAATGTATTTGCTAACATTGGCCTTTAAAAAACAAATAATCAGAGTCGGATTTAATTAATATAGATGGGACTGGAGATCACTAGGAAACCTCAGAGGCTGTAAGAAAGTTGGGGCGGTGGAGAGGCAATATTAAAATTGTTCTGTATTTTGCTATCAAGGTAACAGCATGAACAGATCCACCATGTTATCAGGGGCTAAGCTCAATATCAAGAAGAATGGTTTTTTTTTTCTTTTTTCCAAATAGAGAGATCAGAACTGTTAGAAATCCTGTAAGTGAACTGCAGTAGCAACCAGTTTCAGAAAAATAGACAGCAAAATTCTTCTGCCCTTGAAAGAGACACTTATTGAAATGCATGAGGGAAACATTACACAATAAATTTTCATTTTACAGCAATAGCCCTTGGGTTCACATCTCTCCCTATTTCACCCACTCACAGTCATTTTTATCTCTTTGAGATCAAACCACTAGAAGTAATATTGTGCTCTGGATAGTGTAGGGGTACCGCTCATACTTACACATTTATTAACACTCTAATAAATCTCAGCCTGGAGAAGAGAAAACATTTAAAGAATGATGTTTGTTCTAGGGATGACATCATTTCCAAGGCAATCCAGTTTTGTATATCTTTACCCCAACTCCATATTCCTCTGTTTCTTCATTAAACTATAGGCCTATTTGTTTCTTTCAATAATAGCCCCTTAGATAACTTTTGGAAAAAATCAAGGGCCAGAATTCCCAACACTGGAGCTGAATCACATCCAAATTTCATTGTTTCTATTTGGATTACCATTGACTATTTGTCCTGCAGTCTCTTGGCAAAATCATCATCATCAAAAGAAAGAAAGAAAGAAAGAAAGAAAGAAAGAAAGAAAGAAAGAAAGAAAGAAAGAAAGAAAGAAAGAAAGAAAGAAAGAAAGAAAGAAAGAAAAAGAGGGTATCTTGGTTATTTGGTTGTTCCAACAAGTAGAGACTAACTGAAAAATTTAGGATGGGCAAAATAGCATAACATTCAGTCTGCTTTTGCAAAAGAATTGAATAATTTGTTTTAGAAAGAAGTTTTATAGTTGAAAATCAACAGCAATAATGCAATTAATACTGCATCAATTCAGAATAAAAAATGAAATCTAGCTAGGGAGAATCATGGTCACTAAAAAAAATATGGCCACAAGCATACCAGTCCGATACATATGTTTTAGCTGTTGAGAGAGAGAAAGTAATTTGTGACAACCAGAATTAATATTTTATGCATCTCTTTGCTGACATCTTGTGGGTGTCTGGAGTTTTGTAACCCAAATGTAGAAGCTGCAAATAAGTAGTCTCAATTAGTCATCAACCACTTCATTAAGTAACAACTGAAACTAGGCAAACCACACTAAAAGAAACACAGTTGAAAGAAAAATGCCACTCGCAGGATAGACTCTTCAATGATATAATCCTTTTAAAGATTTTTCAGAACTTTTTTACAAGATTGGAAAAAGCCAAACTTCATTTACTTACAAGGATAATTCTACATTAGCCCAGATGGCACAGTTCAGCTAAGTTCTCCTTAAAATATGAAACAAATTAAATCTTAAGCTTCTCAACTGTCAGGGTTTGCTTAACAGTACCTTATTTTTTTGTGCTGTCATTGCAAATAATTCAGATGTGACAGCTGAGATCCAGACATAAATGGACTTATGAAATTTTCTCCCTGAACAGTAAAGAAAAGTGATGTGTCATGATTTATGGAGAAGGATATACAAACCTACTCTGCTTCTAGGCTAGAGTAGGCTTATTGTTCATTATATGTTGGTTTTTGGGGTATTCCATTGTACTGTGAATTCTTTAAAGTAGTACATTTGAATAATGTATGCCATTTCAAAGCCATTTGGGAAAGTTGTCAATTAAGCAATAATAACAAGGCAGTCAGATTATTCCAGATATAGCATCCATCATCCATTCAAAAACTCATATTCAAGGTCAGAATCAGAACTCTGATTCTGACCTTCAGAAATATGAAACCTCATTCTGGATGCTTCCTTCACTATCACTGCCAATCTTTAAAACTGATGGTTCCTAAGATAAGAAACTCTGATGTGAGCCTTCGTGATGCCATTTGAAGGTTAATCATTAATCATTATCAATATTCTACTGTGGTCCACCACTCAATAATCTATTCATTGTTGATTCTTCCTAATACTTCTCAACATGCCAATGCATAAAGAGCAGGTGTTTACAAATGTCTAGGCAGCTGTACTTTTTTGTTGCATTCTCACATGTCTCCCAAAAAAGATTTCTTGGTGTTTTCTTTCAACTTACTCATGTTTTATTAATGCATTTCTCAAAGTTATTTATATTTCTGGTTAATAATGTTTCCTATTCTAGTTTTGTTCTTATGCTTTAAGGCAGGGGTGGGTTCTACTTACCTTTACTACCGGTTCATATCGCGCCTGCACGCCCCCCATTCGCTTCACTCGCATGCATGCACAGATCACCTGTGATGATGTCCGGATCATTGGGCGGAGCCTCCCGCCAGTTTTACTACCGGTTCTTGCAAACCGGTCTGAACCACGGGCAACCCACCACTGCTTTAAGGTCTCTAATTATTAAACATTTATCACTTTAAAAATTCCAATTTTCCTATTGTTCAGATATGTTTCTAGGATGGTAGAAGGATGCTTTTCTAGGATGCTTTTTGGAGAAAGGTCATTTAGAAACCAGTTCTTCTGTTTCTAACAAGAACAAAAATTATTTCTGCTGAAATCAAGTTTGACAGAAATAGAAAATTATTAGGAACCATTGACACATAGTAATTGCTTGGTGGAGTGATTTGAATGAGTCTCAGGAAGTATCCAATTTCTAATTAGTGTAGAAATATGGGGCTGAATGCACACAGCGTATACCACTGTTAATACTAACAATTCAAAAGCCAAGGTATATTGCTCTACAAAGTAGTGACTACTAATCAGTGGTGGGTTGCCCCCGGTTCAGAACAGTTCACAAAAACCAGAACTAAAACCAGCATGAGGCCCCACCCACCACCCCGAATGTCATCATTGGCGATCTGTGCATGCAATCCCATTGCAAACTAGTAGTAAAGGTAAGTAGAACCCACCCCTTCTACTAATTAATATGTGTGTAGTGTGTAACTTTATTTCTCCTACTTTAACACATTATTAAGGTTTCCTGCTCTTTTCAAGAAGTAGAAGAAATCCCTGCTACATACATGTAGCACAGATTACAGTGTATACTGTATTTCTGTGTACGAGACTGAAAGCAAGAGACACAGAAAACTACCAACAGATACTTCTTTGAAGCATTTTAGTGTAATTAATTTATTTTTTATCTCCAGACAATGATATCACATTAGTGATATTAATTATTATGAATAATATCACTGCTGGTCAGTGGTGGTGTTCAGCAGGTTCTATCTGGATCGGACGAACCAGTAGCGGCGGCTGAGGGGGTCTCCACCCACCTACCCTGATGTAATCACATCCCATTTTTGATGCCTTGCGCATACGTAGAAGGCCCTGCGAATGCATGGAGGTAGTCATATTTGTGATCCTGTAGTGAAGGTAAGTGAATACCACCTCTGCTGCTGGTCCACTCAAGACTTCTTGCTTCCTGAGGATTGCCAACTAAATCATAAGCCAGTTCCATTAATAAAGCAGAGTCATCTACCATATGAGAAAGCAACATACAGTGGACTCTTTTTTTATTCAGAAGAGAGTTTGTCCTTTTACTAAAGTTTAATTGGAATGTCACCATTTACATAAATTACATCTTTATATAAATGATGTAAATTGAAACAAATGACATAAATGCTGCAAATGATGTAAATTCGGATTTAATGAACATCTGGATGTGGAGGATGCCTAGAATGTTCTATTAAATTGAAGAAGAGGATCCGATTACATGAATGTTTTAAGGAAAATGCTGTTAAAAATTAAGATTTCTATTCTAAAGGCTTGGAATGGGGAGGAATTTAATTTCTTCCTTTATCACAATCTTGTTTTTTTATTTTGTTCTGAAATATATGTATGGGGGGCAGGGGTGTGTGTGTGTCTCTATATGGTGTGAGTGTGTGATATTATATATGGAAATAATTAGTATAGCATAGTTTAGCATAGCATAGCATAGCGTAGCATAGCATAGTAATGTAGTATAGTATAGTATAGTATAGTATAGTATAGTATAGTATAGTATAGTATAGTATAGTATTGTATAGTAATAAAGTAATGTAATGTAAAGTAATTATAATGTAATAACATAACATAACATAACATAACATAACATAACATAATATAACATAATATAATAATATAAACATACATATACACATACATACACATAGACATAAATACATACATATATATAGTATCGAAAAATAATATTGGGTTTGTCATTTTAGATGAAGCTCGTGATGAGTCATTATACTTGAATTAAATTTACATAAATAAATTTACATAAATTTACATAAATATATATATTTTCAAACTTACATTACTATTACCTATTTAAGATTATATCTATCTATCTATCTATCTATCTATCTATCTATCTATCTATCTATCTATCTATCTATCTTTAGCCAGGTTCTTCCTATGTAAACCAAGATTTTTATGGCTAAAGAGAAATACACATAAAGCCTACGAAAAGGAAATAAATGTGGTGTGTGTGTGTGTGTGTGTGTGTGTGTGTGTGTGTGTGTGTGTGTGTTTCTTTAAGCCAGGTTTTTCCTACGTAACCAAGATATTTCTGCAACCCTGGTTGAGAGCCAGGTTTTTCCTACGTAACCAAGATCTTTCTCCAGGTTTTTCCTACATAACCAAGTTCTTTCTCCAGGTTTTTCCTACATAACCAAGATCTTTCTTGGTTAGGTAGGAAAAACCTGGCTTAAAGAAAAACACACATAAAAACCTACAAAAAGTAAGAAAATAGATATTATACCTTTTCAGGGAGGATACATGAGATGTGGGTGTGGCTTACTGATGATGGCTAATGAGCCAGAAATAGCTATATAAGTCTCCCAATGGGCAAGCACAAAATCTGCTGGTTGCCAGAATGAAAGAAGGAAAAAAAAAAACAACCCAGAAAGTAGTGAATGTGATTTCACTCAACCAGGGTTGCAGAAAGATCTTGGTTACATAGGAAAAACCTGGCTTAAAGAAAAACACACATAAAACCTACGAAAAGTAAGAATATATATATATGTTTTCTGAGGTTTTCGCGGGTGTTTGTATGTAGTCTTTGATTATTCGGGTCTTCTCCCGCGTAGAATTGGAAGTATCCTGGCGATGTTTCGACGAAGTCTCATTCGTCATCTTCAGGCTGGTGTTCTCGGCTTTGTGCTTCCAGGAGCAATGTGAGATTGCAGCTGTCTCTTCCTTTTAACTGCTAGTGGGGGTGTGAGCTGATTCGGTGGGAGCTTGGCTGTGTTCTGATTGGGTGGAGGTGTGTTCTGATTGGTTAAGGGCTTGGCTGTGCTCTGATTGGATGGGGGGTTGGTTGTGCTCTGATTGGCTGGGGGTGTGTTCTGTTTGGGTGGGGGCTTGGTTGTGCTCGGCTTAGTCTGAGTTGCAGGGGGATTTGAGCTGGTGAGCTGCGTTGTTGTTGTTTGGCTTTGTGTTTATGGCCGTGAAGGCTCTTCATGGTGGGTGTCGGTCTGATTCATGTCACACAGAAACTTCCAATTTTATGCGGGAGAAGACCCAAATAACCAAAGACCTACATACAAACACCCGCGAAAACCTCAGAATATATATATATATATATATATATATATATATATATATATATATGTATGTATGTATGTATGTATGTATGTATGTATATGTATATGTATATGTATATGTATATGTATATGTATATGTATATATCTGTGTGTGTGTGTGTGTGTGTGTGCATGCAAGTCTTGGTGTATTTGGGTCTTTTCCCATGTAAGATTGAGAGTATCTTGGCAACGTTTCGACAAGGTCCCACTCGTCATCTTCAGGCTGATGTCTTCAGCTTCATGCTTGTGCGAGCAAAGCGTGATCGGAGATGCATATCTCTATAAATACTGGTGGGGAAGTGGAAAGTGCTGGTTGTATGTGGGTTGGTTGGCTGTGTTGTTACATCTTGATTAGTAGATGGAGTTGATGTTTGCAGATTAGTCAGCTGTTTCGTAACATCCTGTGTGGCCGAGGTCCTAGCTGTGTGCCCATTAGCCTTTTGTGTTGTAACGACCTGGGTAGTTGGCTGTGTTGTAAGATCCTGAGCTTTAGTGTTGTAATGTCTTGAGTTCAGTGATGTATTGTCTTGAGCAGATGGCTGTGATGCAACATCCCAGGCTTTGGTTTGGCTCCAAGTCTGATGTCTTGTCATGTGTTCATGGCATGTGTTAGTTTGCTTTGTGTGGGGATCGGAGGAGGGCACAGCAGCTGGCAATGCTGCTGTAGTCGGGCCTCTGGACAGTGGTTGCATTTCGTCTATGGAATGGGATTGGGATTGAATCTGGTGAGGATGATTGGTGGTGGCGTCATGTGTTATCCTGGGTCTGGTGTCAATGTTTGTGGCTGGGTTTCATTTGTTGACTAGGGCTAGTTTCCAGACGTCTGGTAGGTGGGGGGAATCGTCACATTTATTCATGTTATGGGGGTGTTTCTCTATTTCGATGGCTTTCATAATTATTCTCTCCCCCAGGACTGCCCTCGATTGAGGGCAGTCCTAATGCTGCCCTCAATTGAGCAAATCGAGTTTGACACCCCTGGTATAGATTTTTCCTGAATGCTGAATTGTAATTATTGTTTCCACTAAAATCCATCATAAGGGAAATAAAGAGCATGATACCTATTCATGTATACCCATACATAAGGCAGGGCTGTCAAACTGCCAGCCCATAGGCCGGATGTGTCATGTGCTGGCCACACCCATGCTCAGTTTAGCGAAGGGGAAAAAAGTCTCAATATGTCATGTGACATGACAATGTGAATTTGACACCCCTGTTCTAAGGAGTAACTGTTGATAAGATGCATTAAATATCTTGGAAAATATTCTTCTCACATCATCATGTGAGAATTGTTATACAGTCCAAAGAAATATTCTGCCATCTGGATCATCAAACAGATTTGATATGATTTCTCTGAAACTCCATCTTTGGATGGATGAGATATTGGATGCAGCCTGCAATTACTTATGTCTGCTCAGAAATATTTAAACAAAATTACCTCACACACAATATATCTATCCATTTAGTGCAGTCATCAGTTTGCTGACTAAACACACATTTCACAAAAGATTTATATAAATACTTGAATTTGCTGGTGCCATTTACCAAATAACTAAAGACAAAGAATTCAATCAGGCTTAAACAGTTACAGAATAACTAAATTGGACCATTCAAACCAGCATATTTTGATGCAAGAGAAATGATAGATGTAAGTACTTCAAGATATAGAAATGATTCAAGATCAAAAATAGTTATGCATGAAGATAAGAAATAACAATAAACATTTCAAAATATGTGTTGGATTAATATAAGAAGTTAATTAACAGTGATACATTGGCAGAAAGCTAAAGTAAAAGCTAAAAGGTATAAAATAACTTCAGGGAGCATTTACAGAAAATGCACGTACATACTTCAAGTTTTAAAAAATACAGCTGCAACTAAATTTGATAAAATAAATACTTTATATAAAATTACTGTGTGATATGTGAAAATTAGACAATTAATAATTACAAAATAAAAATGAAACATAATATGTTGTGGAACATGATAGGTTTTATTACTTTATTTATACCAATGTATACACTGATTGCAATGTAATTTCAAACTCTGCTTTCCAAATGCTTAGGAATAATGGCTTGAAATTGGCATCTTAAGGCATGTGATATATAACGGTAAAAGGACACTAAGAAAGGAACAGAGGCAGTCAAGCCATTGATACAAAAAGATGACACAAGATCAACTTCTGATACATTACAGACTTGAAGATAAGTTAGCCTCCTCCTGTTTGGCAGAAATTAAGAGATAGGGAAAGAGCCAAAAGCAAACAAGTAGCTACTGTGAGATTTAGAAAGAAATTGCCCCTGCCCCCCCAAAAAGCCAGCTCCTCTTGAACATAGATAGTGCTCTACTTCTGAACAAGATTGTTTGTAAGTTGTTTGTAAGTCTATTTGGTTGCAAGTCAACCAAGCATAAACATGCACTGTTCTTACTTACAATATGCAAGCAGATTTGTAAACAGTATTAGAGTGGAGAAGGCAGGAAAGCATAAAGAGCATGCTGGAAACTAACTATTTCCCTGATTTCCTGGACCTTCTAGACTGGAGTTGCGGACAGCTTTGTTTGTATTCATAGAAGTTTGTAACCTTTGTAAGTTCATAAGTAGAGTAACATTGGTATTCAAATGTGAGTACTGAATAAAAATAATTTGCTCTCCAACAGTGATTGGTCAGTTAGGGTGGAAAAATGGCTTACCTACATATAGCTGGGAGTAAGCAAGTATATCCAGTATTAAGTACACTTTATCACATCTTGCATCTTTTGGCCAACTATAATGCTATATGATATATTTTGGATGCTGTTAGATAATAGATGAAATCTAGATTATCCACTCACCAGCTGGATGGACAGTTCATAGAAAAAATTGACTGCTCTCTGCAGTTTTATATCTTCCCCAAAAAACTTCCTTGGAGATCTTTTGGATTGGCTTCAAGGGAGTGGAGGAGAAACATTTCATTGTACAAGTTGATATCTGTTTACACTATGGTAGATGTGAACTCTAATATTGTGAGATTTTAATATGATTGTGCTGTCAGGGTTCCAAGTAACAACCCACATGAAATCAAAACTTCAAGGCAGGGTTCCTCAAAATATAGATTTATTAGGCATGTCATACTGGCACAGCTGGTAAAAACCCAAATCTGAAGTGCCCCAGGTTTTCCTCACCAAGTTCAAAATCCAAAATTTACAAAATCCATCACAAGCAACCATCACATTCCCCAATCAGATCTCTCTCTCCATCCTAGATGCCTCCTATCCATGTCCCTCCCAGTGCTGGTGAGAGTGTCCTTGGTTCCCAGAAGAAAGAATGTTATTTTGGTTACATATTCCCCCAGCTATCTCTACTCCACCCTCCCTTTCCCACAGCTCCATCCAGCCTCCCTGTGGCAACCCTAAAGACTCTCAAAGATGCCTTCGGGGTTGACGTGCATAGTCAAAAACCATTTTGGAATAATGTTTCAAACATGGATTAATATATAGGGAATGAGGGGAGAAAAGTGCCCGTGTCTGCCACGTACATATCTCCACTTAAATAAAATATTTACTATAACATTTACTAACTTTCAGCTACAATTCTACAATTAACAAAGCTACAATTAAAACTAAGTTTGTTTGTTTCTTTATTTAGCTTGTATGCTTAGTACATGCTAAAGACTTTTTTAAATTTCTATGTTTAATGAGTGTCAATAGTGGTTACAGATTGCCTTCATTAAGCTTAAGCAATTTTTAAAACAAAGTATCAGTTAAACCTATAATACAGGATTACCGATCTCTTGAAATAAGTCTGTTGGCTACCATACTGCTATTCTTAATAAAAAAATATATATAAAATCAAGAGCATTCAAAGAATTTGCATATTTTACATTGTCCTTTGTTGTATTTCAGGGATTAGTGAAAGTAAAATACTTTCATTATTGAAATAAACCAGCAAATCCTGCTTTTCAGATTCTTTTATATAATTCTGATAGAGGCATTTTGAATAGAAATTAAAATGGAGATTGCTTTTAAATGTAATCTTTAATGGAAACTAGCAACAGTAGATTTATTCATAAGAAACCTATATATTTGAGTCTTACAAATATAAAGAAAGGAAAACCTGTATGAAAGAAAGGGAATGGAGATATAGCTAGAAAAAGACTAAAATATATTATACAAGAAGAAAAAAAAACCCCAACAATAGAAAGCTATTTTTTAAAAAAAAATTTAAACACATTTTATTTATTTATCAAGGGTTGCGTAATTTCTGCATGCTAATAATTATTATAGTCTAGTCAACAAAGGGTTTTTTTCCCCAACAAATTGTTTGTTCTTTTGTCTCCTACTTAAAAATTAACACTAAAAATCAAGATACATCTAATTTACAAGTTAAACCACCTTTTATTAGAACTTGAATCAATTACAAAACCCATAACAACACGGAAAGAGCACTGCTAATGATGGATCAGTTAAATAAAAATGTAAGGTTAAGGTTAAGGTTAAGGTTACCATATCTGTGTAAATGTATCACTGGATGTCTCTTAAGATACAAATGATGTTTGCAGAATAGAAATAAATTACTTTGAAAATAAACATGGAGAAGGATTTCTGGACTTCCTCTCAAGTTGGCTGCTGCATGATAAGAGCTTCTTTTTTCTCTTATTGACAATCTTCTGATTTTCCTGTCTAAGCTGATTCTTTGGCAGTGCTGTGCCTTGATTTGAATGGGAGCACTTAGAAATGACCCAAGAAGATTTTTGGATGATTGTGGACCCAGTTGTAGGGTAGGGGGACTTGAAGATTACAATTCTCTCTGGAAGAGATCAAAATCACTGGGCATATACATCTTCCTGTCAGTAATTTTGTTTTCTTAAGAATGCCCAGGTATTAGCTGTTACTTTTTGAACTTATTGTTTCATTTTGTTTTCTGTTTTTAAAGTTGATTAGTGGTTGAATGTTGATTTATTTCAACCCTTTGCTGATCTGCAATTGTTTTGGTTTTTTTCCTTTTTGATGTATGTTGTTCTGGATAACCTCTGTCCTCTCCACATAGAAGCACACCAGGCATTGGGAGGGTGGGGGTGAAGAGTTTTCAGACTCTCACCACAGGATTTCTGTACTTTTTGAACTTGCAAAATATCTGGCGTTTATTTCTTTTGGGTTTTTCTTTTAACCTCTTAGTACACTCAGAAGGCTAGTCCACCTCCTGAAAATTTAGAATAATGCAACTTATCCCTTTAAGCCTTGCACACTCGTATCTATGAAGAGAAAATAGTATTTAACCACCTGCACAATAAAAGAATACGGTATGAGGTATCAACAAGAGTTTACATGGAGATTATGTATGTTTCATTTATTCATTCTATTGGATGACACCCAATTTCAAATGAAAGAAACCCCATTTCTTTCCAGAATACTGGAAATACTTTAATTTTTTTTATTTTAGGGTATTTCCCTAAATTTGGAGAGCCAGTTTAGTGAATTAGTTAAGGGATCAGGCTTAACTAACTGGAAAGCAGCAGACTTTGCATTCTAGTCCCACCTTGGGCACAAAGCCAGCTGGGTGACCTTGGGCCAATCACTTTCTCTCAGCCATGAGAAAGAGTGAATCCACTTCTGGAAAAAATTGCCAGGAAAACTGCATGGACTCCCCTAGGCTGTCTCTGAGAATAGGACATGATTGAATGAGAGGGGAAAAAAAACCACAATAACATTCTTCCTCAATTCTTTCCATCTCTTTTTATAGAACTCTTTTGCCTGATCATCTTTATTGCCCTTTTCTAGACCTTATCCAGTGTATATGAATCCTTTTTTCCAATGTATGTTAAATTTTGTTCTATTATCTTCAGCTTCTTTTAACCTAATAAGACATTTTTGGACAATATTTGATAAACGATAAAAGAGCTTCTGAATATTCTGATAATATTTCTTTTATTCCAGGCAAGTAACAAGTCATCTTCACATTTCTTTCTTTCTTTTTTTTTCTTTCTTTTATTTTTTAGGCATAGAACTGGGTGGACCAAACCATGTCAGTATCATTTCATCAATACTAAAATAATAATAATAATAATTGTCTGTCTTGGGGTTTGCTGAATGATATGGTCTAAAAGGCAGGGTATGAATGAATAGGTACTAATGACCTGTAGAGAGATCCCATAAAACTCTGACTCTCATTAAATCTCTAGGATCACAAAACAATTTGAAGTAGCTGAACAGGAAAACTGTTCAGAGATTAAGGTACTATATGAAATTGCCACAAACTTGGTAATGGATGATTTTAATTACTATTATTGATTGGAGAGCCGCTTAACAATAGAGCGAAATACTGTGAAGAGTGAACAAAAGGAATGTTCTATACATTTTATTAAACAGCCAATGACGTCTAGGTACTATTATGTATTCTGTTCCTCTTAATCCTGGGAAAGAAAGCCAAATATGATAAATTATTGAAGAAACTGCAGGTGACATAAGTGGGAAATAATCATTGGAGAAAAACATTATAAAGAATTGTGGGATTCCTTCCTTCCTTCCTTCCTTCCTTCCTTCCTTCCTTCCTTCCTTCCTTCCTTCCTTCCTTCCTTCCTTCCTTCCTTCCTTCCTTCCTTCCTTCTTCCTTCCAAATTACCCTAACACATTCTAAGCATCTTTCTTAAAGCTAAAGATTGGGTAAATCATTAATGACTGTAAATGATTATGGAATAGTAAGAAGACTTTGTTACTTTGATGGATGCACTACTAAGTCATACATGTTCATCCAATGAATTGCCCATATGTATCTGTAAAACAAAGCTAACCATTCTCTAGCAACCTATTACCCTGTGTATCTTCGCATCTTGAATGCTCAGGTTTGATAAATTAAAGAGTGAAAAAGAGATCAGCAATATCTTGTCCGCAAATCCAGGTACCCATGACTCTTAGGATTCTCTATGCCATTTTGTATACTTTGGGTTTTTGTAGTTTAAACTACAACCACACCGTTGTGTAGACATGGAGTCACCTGCTCCTTAACTTTCTTATTATCAAGCATGTTTGTATGTGTGTTTGTATGGGAGGAATGTTAACATGGTGAGCCAAACACACCCTTCTTTCCATGCATTTGATGCAAAGGGCTCAAATTAAAATGGGGCCATAGTTTGATTACCTGGTTGCATCTGCCAGTGATTCCCCACCCCAACCCCGATGGATACTCATGATTACTGTGATGAAATGTATCATATTTCTATTGAAATCATAGTAATTATTTCTAAATTATTTCTAAATTTGAATCATTTTATGCAAATCTAGTTTGTGGTCATTCTGGGGAATTTATTTCTGGCATCCTTTTTTTTTATTTCTCCCCTTCTTTCCTTTTTTTTTTCACATGTAGGTAAATGAACCTTGCTCTGTGAACATTACCTGTTCCACAGTTGCACCTGTAGCTAAATTATTTTTAACTAACTAAAACAAAACACAAACATCCCAAAGTCAATAAATGATATACTATCAGAAGAAAAGGTGTGTGATTCCCAACAGAATATGATGTTTAATCTTACAATGATGTAATTCTTATGAAACAGATGTTTCTTATGAAAATAAATCTCTTAATTTTACTGCATTCTTTTTCTTTGTTTTTCTTCCTCTCGATTTCTTTCTTTCTGAGAACACATACACAGCACAAACACAGATGCACATACAGTAATGTGTGTTCATTATATCACACAATAATCACATCACACAATAAACACAGATGCACACACAAGTACTCCACTCCTCTGCTTGCAATAGAATGCTCTATGCCACCAGGCTTGAAATGTTGGACCTAGACAACCTAGAATTACACTGCCTATACTCTGACCTAAGCTTAGTACACAAAATTGTCTGCTACAATGTCCTACCTGTCAATAACTACTTCAGTTTCAACTGCAATGATGCATGGGCAAACAATAGATACAAATTCAAAGTAAACCACTCCAAACTCAATTGCAGAAAATATGATTTCAGCAACAGTGGTCAATGCCTCGAATGCACTACCTAACTCTGTTTTTACATCCACAAGCTCTCAAAACTTTAACCTAAACTGTCTACCGTGGACCTCACCCCATTCCTAAGAGGTCTGTAAGGGAGCATGCATAAGCGCACCAGCATGCCTACCATCCCCGTCCTATTGTTCCCATTTATTCATACTCATTTCTCATATATATACTTATACCTGTTTATACTTATATGTTTATATGTTATGTTCATACTTATACTTGTTTTCTCATACATGCTTGACAAACTAAATCTATATAAATAAAAATGTAAATGTTCATTTGTTCAAAATCTTAAATCTCTGAAAATTCTTCACCAATTGCTTTGAAATTTTGACACAATGTTGCATTCGAATGCATGTGCTTTTATATACCTACTATGTACCTACTATATATAGATGTCACACCTGTGACAGGTAAAAACATGCTTTTTTGAAAAACAGTGCCATCTGTTGGATGTCATGGCACCACAATGGCAGGCACGAGCTGGGTCTTTTCCTGTCAGCGCCGCCGCTGCCAAACCCACAAGCAAAATGGCAGGAAATGTCAACCGCCACAAAGCGTCTTCCCAACTAATAGAGTATGGCATACCTTTGGCAGGGACCCCAATGCCACATGTGGTGCAGAGAGCTGCAAAGATGAAGGCAGTTATACCGGCAAGCCGGGAAACCAGCTCTTACATCCCCGGCAAATTATCCTCGGAGGTGTCCGAGGACAAACCTCTGGATGGCTGCTGGATTCAAATTATTTGTCACCATCCAGCATCCCGGAGCCCCAGGAATGCAAATTCACCGACGGCAGCCTGGGGGGATGCCTCCGCCAATCCCACTACCCGCAGTTCTCCCAATACAAGCACCAAATAGGTAAAACTCTAAGAAAGCAATTGATTAAGTGACATTAAAGTCCAAAAAGAAACGTAGAGAAAGGCAACTCAGGTCTGAATCCAATAGAATCCAAGTGAAAAGACTGGTGGGATGGAGGCAAAGTAGCGTGACCTGAGCTACAGAGGGAAATTATTGCCACTCAGTCAAAAAATATTGTATATCCCCAAGACAGCCACAGCAACGCGTGGCTAGGTACAACTAGTAAATAAATAAAAAGTTAAAAAAAAACATACACATATATATTAACATACATGCACATGATGATTATTACCAACTTTCATTTTCTCCTTTAATAAGAAATTTAATTACAATTCTAAGAAAGATTTAAAACATGAAGTCTTTCAGAAGCAACTTTAAAAAAAGAAAAAGAAAATTGTTCTTCCACGGTCAAAAAGAAGAAAAATAAGGCTCAAATTCATTCTTTTTTAAATATTTTCTCCTTTGTGATCTCATATGTTAGTTTTAGCATTTAGAGCAAGAAGATTCTCACTTACTATGAGGTTTAACTCAGATTAAAAACTGGAGGTTTTCCTTTGGCAATCATTTCCTGAGAAATAAAATATTGAAAATCCTTCCAAGAATTTGATGTTTTCTAAGTTTACTTTGCAGTTCCTAGATATCTATATATCTATAGCAGGGATGAAATCTACTTACCTTCCCAGCCAGTTCGAAAGTGCATGCGTCACATGTGCACTTGGATCCTCTGCACATGTGCAGAGGGTAAAAAACAGGTTACTTTGTGGTTAAAACTGGGAAGTAACGACCAGGCAGGTGGATGGAGCCTCATGCCGCCATCGTTACAGGCTCTCTGAACCACTGGCTGTCATCGCTACCAGTTCAGCCAAACAGGTCCAAACTGGAAGTATTTCACCCCTGATCTATACCTATATGAATCCATGCATCATTTTCTATGGGCAGACATAAATACGTAAAATTTCTTCTGAAAATTTCAGTTAAAACAGTTTGGGACATTTCGTTTTCCTTAGTCATTGCAATGGAATAGCCATTAGCATCAAAAGTCTACCACAATACATAGCACGACATCCATTCAACATTTCATCCAAACACCCAAACAAACAAACAAACATTTTGGTTAAGTTAGACAGAGCTGACTTTAAATGATACATGCATACAAAAAGTCTGTACTGGGGAAATTAATGTTAGGGGACAAAGACAGGTTTGTTTGCTCATTTATTTATTTGAGTTATAAAGTTGCCCATCTCACATACACACATTTTTTTTAAAAAAAAATCATTGTGTAATTTATGTTAACAGCTATGAAAATTAAAGGAAGAGGTGTATCACACCTCTATGTTTTCAGGGTAAAAAGCTAGTCTAGAATATTGCCATACTAACACAATTAGTAAATGAATCTGAGTTTTAGGAATCCACATATAGTACCTCTACCTGGAGATGAATATACCGAAGTTAGAATAGTAATTAATGCAATGTTTTAACAGAAGCCCTAATCTTGGGATTTCCATTTTTCATTAGCTTCTCAATGCTAGGATTGATTGACAGAATTCAGAATAATGAGTATATGATTTCCTTAAGAGTACTGGTTTGAGAGCATGTCTGGAGAAGAAAAGAACTTTGCCTCCTACCTTGTCACTCTCTGTCACTCTCTTGTCATGTTCTTGTCAATTCTAGCTTGTACTGTCTTTTCTTTCCTTCTATGACACTGGAATTCCAAGATAAGATTTGGCAGATTCTTTGAGAACTAAGAGGAGATTGTAAAGTCAGATCTTTCCACCCACAGAATATTCTTCGTTGACAAATCATTTGGCTTCTGAGAAGATTCTTGGGATCATTAGATTACTCCAACTAATCTTCAGTGACACTTAAAGCAAAAGAAAGAAATGGGAAAATAGTTTTCAAATTTCTCTAAGGTCTTCACTGTTTGCCATTCTATTAAAAATAGATCTAATGCTTTGCTTTGTTTTCTTAAAGTGATAGAATGAATGTTTATTTTTCTAATAAATAGTCATTCAGCTAGTAAGGATAGTGGTACCTATTCAATATTTGGTTACGTTTTGCTTACAATAATTTCTATCTGTTGCCCATTTGCAAAATAAATATTAGAATACTTTTAGTTCCCATTGCCTTGTATTTTCATAATTTTGAAGTTACATATCTATGTTTGTTTTGTGAACTAAATTATGTTTACTATTTCATATCTTCACTTTCAACTCTAAGGCTGGTTGTAATACTTGTCATTGTTTTGGTCTTCTTTATATTTAAACTAATCCATTTTTTTTCACTGTGCTCCTTGACTTTAAATTCTAGATCCTTTTAAACCAGGGGTGGGCAATTAATTTTCCCAATGAGTCACATGTGAAACTGAGACTGTTGTGGAGAACAAAACCAACAGGGCTTGTGAAGGTGTGTAAGCATGCATACATGCACATATGTAAATAAAACAGTCACCTTCAAAATAAAAGCTATGAAGTTGTATTGTGTGCATGACATATAACTTACTTACATTTGATTTCTAATTTTTGATTGACCTCAGAAGGCCTGGGCAAAGACAGCTAAATGGCTGAATGTGGCCCAGGGGGTCTAAAATGACCAGTTTGTTTTAAGCTATCAGGGTAACATCATCTGCATAGTGCAGGTTATTGATGTTTCTGCCTCAAAGTTTAATATCTTTCCTTAATATATATATATATATATTGTGGGGGGGTGTGTGGGGGTGTTTGTTAAATAAGGGGAGAGCATGCAATCTTGTTTCACTTTCATGGGAACTAAGGGTATTCTAAGGGCAACAGATAGAAATTACTGTAAGCAAAGAGTAATCAAATATTGAATAAGCACCGCTATCCTTGATTTTTGCCCAGAGTAGTGTCCTAGAGATGGTCATTCTCAGGTGGGGTCAAACTGGCCAGCAACTATGTCTTGGAATTCGATGTTGTAACACTACATCTCATCTCTTCTTACACTTCTCTGAAACACTCAAGTTTCTTCTTGGCTTTGACTTCTCTTTTTTCTTTGCAATTTCCATAGTACTTCTGACATCCAGTTTTATTTCCTCTGTTTTAAAATATAACTCTTATGACCATAAGATAAGACTGATTCAACAGTAGAATGTTTTTCTATTCTCTAAATTTTTAAATTTTCTGTATATTGAAACAAATTTTAAAAATAGTTTTTTTTAAAAAAATAATAATTCAGGGATCAGCAAACACCACCACACAAGCACAAAATAGCTGACTTTTTCCAAGCTATACCCAGAAGGAATCAATATCTGCTAAGATAGTATCCACGTAAGTACTCATTCCCAAGTTTGCCAACCAACCATGTTAGTCTTTCTGAAATCAAACTAATCCATGATCAGGCACAACAAAACCATACATATCCAAAAGAACAATTTAATAGGTATCATGAAAACCTTATTGTTGTGAGATACTTGAAACAATCTGGCAGGGTTAATGTCCTATAATGAATCTATTATGCTTGCCGCTTTCATCCCAATATAAAACAAGATACAGGTTTGTCATTTTGATCTTCACATGAATTGAATTATGACAATTTTTAATAGTACATCCCCAGTTGTGGAATATAAGCTGATTTACAAAGACTAAGACAAATTATGAATACTGATTTAACTATAATTCCATCTCCCTAGAAAGTCTGGACATTTTTCTTCACTGAAAGGAATGATCTCTTACTAAATGCTTTGCAGCAAACATATACCCTAAGCTACAAGTGCAGCGATTGTTTAAGAGAGTCCTGAGTATAGACTTGTTATAAAAAACAAAAAAAGCTATAATGTAGATATACCCTGATATGAAAGTGGGAGAAATGTTGTGAAATGGTAAAGAAAAGCTCATTCAGATCATGCAAAAAAATAATACTGTAGTATTGCAAATGCTTTTTGTAAGTTTTATATAAAATCCAGGCCCTCTGCGTTTTTTTTTATTATTATTATTATGAACCACACTTATCCATGGAAATTGCCATATGTATGAAGTTGATCAATGAAGAAACAAAATATGAATTTGTCAGGCAATTGTAGAAGGAATATATTCAACTATCAGCTCTCAACCTTCCAATTCCAATTAAAGTGGATAAAAAAAAGCTGTTGAATGTATTTTCAACCTACTGCACTTTGTAGTTAAGAACTAAGTCACTGCACCTCATCACAATGAAAGAAAAATGTACAGTGCTTGGAAGGAGCTAGCAACTCTAACTTTCTCTGTGGAACAATGAATAGCAAAAGATTACTTCATCCCGTATCTAGGCCTACAATCAGAAAGTATTTGGAGTATAGAATAAACATTTTGAGAGCACACTTGAAAATAAAAGCAAATGATTTAACAAGGCATTATGTTTCCTGTTTTGGAAGTTTGCAGTGATTATATGAAGAAGATGAAAAAAGTAGGAAAGACAGACCTCGACCAAGTTATGAATATTTTATAATTTTGCTTTTAACCTTGAAATACCTCTTTAAAAGCGGTGTTTTTCCAAGTGAATTCCTTGTTCTAGTATTTTTGCTTGAATGGAGACAACTTGCATGCCTTTTTTCATTGTTTGCCCTCTATGTTTTATAAAAATGAGGAAGGTTTTCTTTTTAAATAAAATTGATGGCATAAATATTTATTGTATACTAAAGAGAAGGTATTAGTAACTGAACAGTTTAGGCGGGATGTTGAGTTGCTTTAGAGATTTGATTAATATGATCTTGCCTTCTGAAATTGACAACAATTTTATCATTTATGCATGTGGAGCTTTGATCTCAGAACTTATGGATTTGTGCAAATTAATGCATATCTCTATGCTGTGCCCGATGCTCTGAAGCACAAATTTGGTAAGGTTGCAGATCCACATTGATGTATTATATTACCTTGATTTTTATTTACTTATTATGCTATTTGTGCTTAACATGCAGTGCATTTACTCCAGGAACTAGAAAAAAATAATTCAGTCTATCCAACAGCTGAACATCAAGTATTAACTGTTTTTGAACAGCTCTCTCTGCGGGCACACGAGCCGTTGCATAGCTCAGCTTCAATGTGCTTGCATGCATGCGCCTCCCACTGGCCAGCTGATTTTTAGGATGCATGACGGGTGGGGTGCATGTGGGAGGCATGCACATGCGCAGGTGGTGTCATGCACATGTGTGGGGGGCAGAGTGCATTTTTGGGCCTAGGAGGCTGCAGGGAGGCCTGTTAGGCTGAAAACAGGGGGCAGGGGGGTTGTGTGCACATGTGTGGTGGTGGGGAGAGTGGGGGGTCATGTGTGCACACTCAGGGGAGGTGTGCATTGCATTATGGGTGTCGGCACGCATGAGCGCTTTCAGCACACAATGAGAAAAAGGTTAGCCATCACTGCCCTAAATCTTTATTGGAGATTAAAGTGCAGCCAGAGTTGTGTTTTTAATACTACTCATGCAGTGCTCTCAATATATAATCAACAATTTTGTATTAATGTTTGATTATGTAATGTCAGCTCTACTGGGTATGATTTGGTGGAATTTGCACTGAGACATTTTTTCCTTTCACTTAAGTGCTTTTTCATAAATATTTTAATTTTAAAAATGTTCATTCTTATTTTCTCTTAAAATCACCAAAGATAAAATTATTGGTAGAAGATCAGTAGCTGTGAGCTCATCCTGTATGAACCCCTCTAAATGGGAGAAACGTCAATAATGATATTTTTGCACATACAAAGGGCCAGGTTACTTAAGGAACCATCTCATCCCACTGGGATTGGCCTGCCCCACCAGTGCCAGTAGAGGAGTCATGCTGTGGATCTCATTAGCTAAGGAATTCCAGCTGGTGGGCTCCAGGAGAATGCCCTTCTCTGCCAGTAGGCTTGGGGCTCCAAAGGAGGGGCTTCATGTTGGCGGTAATTGATAGATTAATATCAAATCTCAACTCCCCACCCACCTATCCTACTCCCTCCCTCCCCATCTTTTAGCTATTGTATTTTATATTTTATGTTTTGTAGTATTTATATAGTTTTATATTTTAATACTTAGCGTAAGCCTATCAGAGTTACCTTGTGGTAAAATAAGATGGGCAGCCAGTAAATTTGATAAATAAAAATTAGATAGTGATACCAAGGAGACATCTGAGATAGATATGTACCCCAACCACCTAAATATTTTTTTTCCTACAATGATTTGTTTTAAGGGATAAATAATATCAATGTTAATGCGGCAGGAGGCTCCGCATGCAAAGAAGCATTGCACATGCTCTCCCACGAGCAAACTGGTAGTGACAGGTTTTGAAACCCGCCCCTGCTCTATTGATATGTAACTTGAAGGTCATTTTTCAATTTATTAAATTTAAAACATTGTGGATTGAATTCTTTGTCAGTATAATTTTTCAGTTGTTGCAAGTAAAAAAAAAAGGCTTGAACTCATTCTGTTCAACACTCAATCATACAGTTATGTTCTACCATTGTTCAACATTTTGTGTTTTTTGTGATAGGAGTCCTGGTATTTTTGAAAGTTTTCCTTTCCTTCCTTTTTAAAATTATTCATGAACAAGACTAGGCTCTTTTTCTGAATATCTTAAAATCCTAGAAAATTCTTGTGCAGCACAAGTCCTTTTCAGTTTTCCAGGAGGATTAAAAGTAGATTTTTGCCTTTGATATTGCCTTACAATATCTCAGGGAGGGAAAAATCTTCTATGTAGTGTAAATACAGGTTCATCATGCAGGCTCATCATAAGACTGTATGTCTGTCATGTCTATGGTTTCCGTGACACAAACAATGTTTTCTAATATTATTTTTCTTGTCATTAAACTGGTAGCTTTACCTAAGAAGCAACACTGTAATATATGTTTATTTGATATGTACATATAAAATATCTATTTTTCTCTCAGATGGATCCAGGTTTCCAAAGAACAATGTAGGTATAATGGATCTGAATAGCCTGCTAAATATTTGATAAGATTCCCCTAGAGCAGAATGAATGCTGAATCGCTGAGGTTCATGTACATCACCCTATTCTTACCAGTCTTATTTTGTAATAATCAGTTTAGGATAAAAAGAAAGATCTCAGGTAGAAAAGATGCAGCTGAAAGACTGATATATAAGCAACAATCTTGAGATCCCTACAGCCTAACTTCACAGAGTCTCATAACCAGCTATCTATAGAGCAGTGCCCATGAAAGACATCAAGGGGTCAGGGATGCAATAGTTATTCTCCATACCAGCCCTAGCTTCATGGGCAGTGCCTGGCAAGGAACATTCAGTGCCCAATTAGGTCCTGCAAACAAGGTCAGCCCTCTTGGTATATATGTTTGTATGTATGGAGAGAGAGAGTGGGGAGGGAGGGAGGCAGTGGTGGATTCCTCCTGGTTCGGCCCGGTTCTCCCGAGCCGGTAGCGGTGACAATATGATGTCACCAAACCAGTTCTTCCCCCCCGCCCCCCTGTGCATGCCCCCCCCCGTGCCCCTCACCCCTGCATTATTCTTACCTTTTATTTGGTCCCACCCCCAATCTATTGCTGCCTCCTGAGTCCCAGCTGATGGCTAGAGGGAAAAAAACTGTTTAAATTCTTGACATGGGGCTTCAAAGGGCCGCCCTACAGCTGATCAGTGTTAGAAGAAAACAAATGAGTAGACCGGTGGCTGCAAAAATACGTGAGTAGATCAGTGCCTGCAAAGATACGTGAGTAGATCAGTGCCTGCAAAAATACATGAGTAGATCAGTGCTTGCAAAAATAAATGGGTAGACCAGTGCCTGCAAAAAATAAATGGGTAGATCGGTACAGCTCTGCAAGCAGTTAAAAGCCTGGTAGATCAGTATCTCTGCTAAATCCTTTATAATTGTCACATGACCATCAAGCCATGCCCATAAAATAAGCCACGCCCACAGAACCGGTATTAAAAAAATTAGAACCAACCCCTGGAGGAGGGAGGGAGAGAGAGAGAGAGAGCGAAAGAATAGCCAATATATGATCCTCCTTAAGATTTACTTAGGAAAATGTACAGAACTTGAATCCTCCGAATTATGACATGAGAGATAATGAATGGTTGGTTTCATTATGGAATGAAACCACTTTGAACCACTGCTTCAACACATCATAACACAATTCAGCATTTCAGTTTCAAGATTTCAATAGAAGGGATGGCACTGACCATTTTATCTGATTTGTCACTTAGCACCAGAAAAAAGCCATTTCTGATCACCTCAACTCTCATGTAGTAATATGCATTAGTATGAATCTAACTCATTTTACTGTTCATATTATAAGGGTGGAATTCTAGTCCATTTTTAAGGAAGCAAAATTGTTGATATTTAGAGAATCTTCTAACATAGAATTTATTGCTTCCTCTAATTTGCATACTATTTAGTGAGCATTTTGGTTTTTTAAAAAAAAATGTATAACATAAACATTTTTAGATGTAAATTCTCCTGTGTAAAGTCTTCTAAAATATAATTAATATATTCCAATAAGATATCTCATTTCAGAAGCACATTTGTGAGTACTTTACGAGAAATCATAGTGGACTTTGATACAAACATTTATGCCATTTCAAAGCCTGTCATGGAATTCTTTAACACCTCTCTTCTGCTGAAAATCACTAGGACACTCAAGTTCCTTTGTATTAAAATAAGTGATTTACATGTGGATCAATACAAAGGAACTAAACTCGAAAATCTATTCATTTAACTATGCCTTTAGATCAAAATCTGGTTGGTACCAGTTGTAGACATATTTTAAATTTTAAAATGACCTACATAATATGGTATCTTTCAAAACCTATTTATTATCCTCGAGCCTGTAGATGATAAAAAGTATGTATTGTTCAATGTCTGGCACAGAAACTCATATACAGAGAATAGGTTTTCCTCTGTGAATTTTGGTACAATGTGTAAGAGGCTTTCATTTCACTCCTCTACTATGAATTCCTGGTGGAATCTTACAGAATCCATTAGCATAACCTCCTTGTTCCTAATTGGCCACTGACAGGACAGACTCCAGAAGGGGTCTGTCAGTAAATTGCTTCCCATATTCATGTTTTAACATTTTATTTTTAAATCTGAAGGATTTCCCCACATCCACACACATTTGTTTATGAAAGGTTGTTTATTTATTAACTAGATTTATAAGACCATCTGACTCAAATGATGTGATTCTGTATGGTATGCAACAACAACAACAAAAACAAGTGCAAAATATATCATGACAACCAAGCACAATGATACAAATAAAAAAGGGAATTCCATGCAACAGGGAAATGCCGGAGGGAGGAAACATAGGTTTTAATGGCTTTCTTAAAGATTAACCAAGTTGAAGCCTGTTGTATATCAAGGCAAGGACAGTGGGTGGAGCCAGGGGTGAAATCCAGCAGGTTCTGGCAAATGCCACCTCTGGCTGGCCCCAGAGTGGGGTGGGAATGGAGATTTTGCAATATCTTGTCCCCAGGAGTGGGGAGGGAATGAGGATTTTTCAGTATCCTTCCCCTAGAGTCGGGTGGGAATGGAGATTTTGCAGTATCCTTCCCCTGCCACTGCCACCATTCCACGGCCACCAAGCCATGGCCACAGAATCAGTAGTAAAAAAAATTTAGATTTCACCACTGGGGAGAGCATTACAAAACACACAGGCAACTGCTGCAAATATATACTACCTAGATTTCCTAAGATTACAACATTTAAAAGAGAAAACATGTTGTATATGCTTCCTATGGGAGCCTATGGCAGATGTTCATGGGATTAGACAGTCCCACAAATATATTGTAATTGACAATTATTATTTTTTTAAATTTGATTTATATGCCACCCTTCTCCGGAGACTCAGGGCTGCTTACAATGCGTTAAGCAATAGCCTTCATACTTTTGTATATTTATACAAAGTCAGCTTATTGACCCCACAAACTGGGTCCTCAATTTACTCACCTTAGAAAGGATGGAAGGCTGAGCCTGGTTTTGAACTGGTGTAATTGCAGGCAGCTGGATGTTAAATGCTGCCTTAATAGGAGGCATTAGCCTCCTACACCACTCAGGCTTCTTTCAATTATTGAAATACATTAATCAATAAAATTGTTATCCATTTTTATCAACCAAATTAAACTTGTGTAATTCTACGAAACCAGTCTGTTTGGCACATGGCTGCTAAGGAAGTGAAACTTCAGAGAAAAATAATTGGCAAGCAAGAATGTGAAAGAATTTGATTGCCAACTCTGAGGGGAGTACGTTTGTGGTTTTTTTGCCTTCACAAAAACACCATGTGAAGTCCAATTCAATTTCTTTTTTCTCAATTAAAAATCTGCCAAGGTCCAAGACACTGCACTTTTTACATGTAAATAACATTTTAATTTACATCTCACATGCTTTAGTCCATTCAACCTGAATGTATATGATCACCTGGGGATCAGATAAAACACTGTGACTGAAGAAATTTCTTAAGGAAAAAATGCTGTGCCCTTTACATGTAAACAAAGATTGAATATCCTTTGGTCACCTTTTAAATGCCATCAAGTTAGTCCAATCCCCTAAATTGTCTTGAAGTTTATATAATTTTTTTTTCCTTCCACACCATATCCAAATATTGCCCTAGGAAAGATGCATAAAAGCCCATTTTTACAAGTCTTCTCATTGTTAGTGGCAAGCATAATTTAGCATTAAATTACATGGCTGAAAATGCAGTAAAACACGCCAAACTTTCATTTTTCTAGATTAAAATTTCTATTTTGCATTTTCCCAATTTTCATCTTTTTTTTCAAGTGAAAATTATCTGTTCTGTGAATGAAAAGAAATGTAAAAGGTTTTGTTTATGTTTTGATTTTTAAAACATGAATCAAATACAATGTTCAACTTGACTTGATTGAACTTTGGTCACAGGAAATGATCACAGGACATTGCTGGTCCAAATGGAAGGACCTCTGGTTTGAGAATTAGGCATAACTTAATGCCAATTATGACGTGTTTTATAGAACTGAAAAGCATTACTTGATGATAACGATGGTGATGGCGATGGTGCTGATGATGATGATGATTAGGAGACAAAAAAAAATCTCATAAAGATAAAGTGGGGAAACCTCAGCCAAGCCAAACACAGTGGCCTATCCTGTTTTCCCCAAAATAAGACATCCCCTAATAATAAGCCCAATCGGGCTTTTGAGTGCATGGCAAGCGCTTATTTCAGCGTTCAAAAAAATATGAGATAGGGTTTTATTTTCGGGGAAATAGAAAAATATTAATATCACTGGTATAAAATATTATACCAGTGATGGCTAACCTTTTTGCCATTGCCTGCCAAAGGCAGGGGGAGCGTGGGGGGGGGTTCATGTGCATGCATGCTCACACCCATAATTATATGTGCCTTACCCCCTGCACATGCGTGCATGACCCCCCTGCGGTCCCCCCACTTTTGGCACATGATGGCATAGTGAGCCTGGTAGGCCCATTTTTTGCTCTCCCCAGGCTCCAGAGCTTCTCTAGGAGCCTGGGGAGAGCAAAAACAGCTTTCCCAACCCCCTCGGAGGCCCTCTGGGGGCCAGAAACAACCTGTTTCCCTACTTCTGATGGGCCCAGAAGACCCAAAAATCAGCTGGTCGGAGGGCCGGAGCTGAGCTCATGTGTACACCGATATGGCTTCATGTGCCACCTGTGGCATGAGTGCCATTGGTTTGCCCTCACAGTTTTATACAATAGATCATGGGTGTCAAACTCGTGGCATCACTTTGCCATCATGTGATGTTTTTCCATTTGCGGAGCTGGGGTGGGCATGGCCTGCACATGACGAATCCAGCCCATGGACCCCTGCAATAGATCATCTGTAACTTCATATATTGCAATACAGGCCTGGACAGAGTCTTCTGATAGAACCTATGAAAATGTATGGGAAATCCTGGTAGTGAGGAAATCAGTGAACTGCAGCCATGACCAGGTTTAGACTAATGAAAATGAAATGAAAAAAGAAGATTTTTTTTAATGCAATATAACCTGTATGCAGGGGAAACCCTGTTTTATTCTTCTCTCTGAAATGCTAGTTTTCCATCACATGGCCTGAGATCGGGGGATGGTGTGGAGTTCATAAAATGGCTGTATTGTTCTTAAATGGCTGTGCAATCTGTGGATTGTACTATATATCTGTAATTGTTTAATTGTTTGTATTGTTTGTTAATGTTTGTATTGTTTCTATGGCTCATTTATTTGGGGGAAAGTACGGTTTATAGTTAAATTGTATGACTTCCCAGATTCATAAATATAAATTGAATAAATAAATAATTCTTGCTAAAATATAATTTTATTGTACTCATTAGAATATAATATACAAATTAAATTGAAAAAAAGAGTAAAAGGGGGAAGGGAAAAAAGGGAAAGAGAAATAATAAAGAGAAAAAGAAAAAAAACCATTAACTTCCAACTCTTTTTTGGTGCAATAGAATCAACATAATAACATTAGAGCCACAACTTTTAACTTTACATACTCAACACATACTGGTCATTTCTATAACAACAACAACCCCCCTCATCTAATCAGTAAATCCCAAAATCAAAGTTTCATTTTTTTCCGTCTCCAGCACAAAATCTAGAAGCTTCTTTCCAGATAGAAAAAAAATTGGATGCATTCGTCTCTTTAATTAAAGCAGTTAATTTGCCCATCTCCACTAGTTCCATCAGTTTCTCCAACCATTCTTCCCTCATGTGAATTAATACACCTTTCCATTCTTATGCCTAAAGCATTCCCGCTAATAAATAAATAAATAATTCTGTCATGCAAAGCTTCACCACTAGAAAATGGTTAGTGTTTGACATGGCTGATGGTAGAATCTGGCTCACCATTGTCTCCCAGCATTCTGCAGCATTTACCTCACATGAAGTCAATTACTGCACAGGCTTCATCAATGGGGGTCCTTGGTGAGTTGTCTCAGCAACAAATGCAGCTGGCTGTCTTTATGCAGACATCTCCCCTGCTTTTAGCTGTATGCTAATTGGGTGCAGAGAATCCAGCATGTCTTTTCTGCCTTTAGTGAGAGTGGTTCCTTTTCAATTAATTTATCTCATATTTCCTGACACTGTGTTACACTTAAGATCATAAAGATGACACTGGCAGGTTGCATGTTTCTCTCTCTCTCTCTCTCTCTCTCTCTCTCTCTCTCTCTCTCTCTCTCTCTCTCTCTCTCTCTCTGTCTCACAGAGACAGCTACTGAACAGCTTGTTGTGTCCTGTACCGCTATGAAGTTGGTCTTTGTCAAAATGCCACCGTTTCTGGCAACAGCTGTGTGAGGGAATGTAATAACACCAACACATCTGGAACATCCCACTGTCTCATATTTCAGGAAGAATATTGAAGAGGAAAGGCAGCTGCTTTCATTCTCAGCTACTTTAGAGAAATACAGTCTAGCCTTCAGTTATTTTTTTATATATATTTCGTTTGCTTTTGCCATAAGTTTAAAAACTGGCATAGCATTTATTCTAGCATAAATGCTTTCAAGGAACAGTGGAGCATATCAACAAAAATAGCTTCTCATGTACAACTCCCTCAAACACTTACATTCATAGGCCACACAACATAATGTAAATTTTTGCACTTGCCCTTGAAAATAATACATAGTTTACTCACGTAAAAACTAATTATAAATGTTGGCAAGAGCTCATGTAGCTGCCCAGCCTGGCTCCATGTGGCAATTAAAATTCTTCTATATTTTAATGATGCACAAAATAAAATGAAATCAATCAAATAATATCACAAGGACACTATGAGGGAATGCAAGTATTTAGGGGGAATTTTTTTTCTTACAACTAATTCATGGAAGTTAAAACAACCTTTTCCATAGAAATATTGGGTTTTTCTCTCTCTATCCACAAAGTTTCTTTGCTTATATATCCTAAATATTAACTATTTTTAAATTTTTAATTTGAACTAATAACAAACTCAAATTCCACAAACCTTAAAATGTGCATTTTAAAAATGTTCTGATATAGTCTTTTCAAGAAACGGTAGACATAAAAATGTGTATATACTAGAAGAATGAAATGAAAAATATATTACCAAACATTGTTCAAAAAATTAAAAAAATATTTTTAATTGGATTTTCTATTTACAATAGGAAAATTCATACAAAATTTGATAAAACATTTCATTTCCCCCCAAAATTTTCAGATCAGTGCAGACATAAGAAAAAATAATACATCTACAATTAGAAGGAAGAAAAGCTAAGGGAAAATGAAATTAACTACTTTGTCATATCACTGAAATCTAGTTATACCAGATTATAATGAGGAAAAAAAGCTATACTTTTTGTTTTCATTTTGCCATCAGTTTTGACTTTTGGTGACTGGCTGAACAAGTCCGTGCAGTTTTCTTGTCAAGGTTCTGCAGAAATTATTTGCCATTGTCCACGTCTTAGAGCTAAGGGAGCATGACTGGCCCAAGGTCTCTCACAGGGGTGAAATCCAGCAGGTTCTGGAGAACCAGTAGCGGAAATTTTGAGCAGTTCAGAGAACTGGCAAATATTCTTGCTGGCCCCAGAATGGGATGGGAATGGAAATTTTGCAATATCCTTACCCCAGGAGTGGGGAGGGAATGGGGATTTTGCAGTATCTTTCCCCTGGAGTGGGGTGGGAATGGAGATTTTGCAGTAGCCTTCCCCTGCCATGCCCACCAAGAATATCACCAAGGTACTACAGAACCAGTAGTAAAAAAATTTGGATTTCATCACTGGTCTCACATCTTATCATTATGCCTAAGGTGACATTAGAACTCTTCCAGGTTCTAGCTTAATACTTTAACTACTGCACTGAAGTGACTCTCTTGATTACTATGTTTACTTTCTTATGAGATTAAAGGCGTATTACAAATATTATCTATCTCCAGTGGTGGGTTGTCCTCACAAGAATCAGTAGTAAAACCAGCTGGAGGCCCTGCCCACTGCCCCAGATGTTGTCATCAGTGATCTGCACATGCACAGAAGCTTCTGCGCATGCTCAGAAGCAAGGCATGCGCGCTTGCTTCGCACCCACAATCCTGTTGCTAACCAGTAGTAAAGCTAAGTAGAACCCACCCCTGCCTACCTCCTACAAAATGCATCCACATTTTTAACACACCCACAGAGACATGGATGATAGATAGATAGATAGATAGATAGATAGATAGATAGATAGATAGATAGATAGATAGATAGATAGATAGATAGATAGATAGGTAGCAGTGGTGGATTGCTCCTGGTACGCACCGGATTGCAAGAACCGGTAATAAGATTGGCTGGCCATGCCCCCGAACCGATTCCCGGCCGTTTGTCGTTCACTTACCCCGCCCACTACCAATCTATTGCTGCCTCCTGAGTCCCAGCTGATGGCTAGAGGGAAAAAAACTGTTTAAACTCTTGACATGGGGCTTGAAATGGCCCCCCTACAGTTGATCAGTGTTAAAAGAAAATAAATGAGTAGACCGGTGCCTGCAAAAATAGAAAAAACAGCCCTTTTCAGCTTCAGCATAGGTTAATTGCCACAAATTGATTAGATCAGTCTCCCAACTCTCAGCTGATTTGCTCTCAGCTGTTTTGCGCAGGGGTCTTTTGCTAGGTGCAAACAGTGCTGGAGCGGGTTTTTTTTCCCCTAGCTATGCTGAAAAAGCGAAATTGAAAGTAAAGCAGGGTCTTTGCTGCAACGTGACAAAATGAGGCAGAGAGAGATTTCTTTTTCTTTTTCCTCACCAAAAAAGGTAGGTGCAAAACTGCAAACAATGGGAAATTTAGGGCAAAAGAGAAGAGTTCAAGATTATAAAATACAAAAGAAAAAAAGCTCTATTTAACTAGGGAATTGTAATAATTGAGATACTATTAATTGTATATTGTATTGAAAGCAGAAATGGTTAAGTTGTGGTTTGGAGGAATATATGGGGGAAATTATTTGGTTTGTTATTATTGGTAAATATAATTAATTGATTTGTAAGATTTTGGATTGCATGGAAATAATTGGAATATTCATGTTCATATTGATTAATATACAAAAAAGATAGTTATATAACTAATTGATTTATATTAAAATGTTGAATTTGTATTAAACAACTGTAATATTATATAATTAACCAATGTGAGGATGGATATAAAAATAGATGACAATGCAAAGGGGTATAATATAGAATAGAAGGGAAAAAATGAATTTGATTAAGATTAGAGATGAGGATGAAGGGTAATATTGGTTTTTTACAAAAATAGATGAGGAATAAATATGGCAAAAGGGAAATATAGAAATTGTAAATTTAATTGAAATGACTAAACACTGTTTAAATTTGTGAACTGGCCTGGTTTAGCTCTGCAGACTAAAGCACTGTAATTAACATCCAGCTGTCTGCAATTACACCAGTTCAAATCTCCCCAGGCTCAAGGTTGACTCAGCCTTCCATCCTTTCTAAGGTAGGTAAATTGAGGAGCCAGTTTGTGGGGGCAATAAGCTAACTTTCTATAAATATACAAATGTATGAAGGCTATTGCTTAACGCATTGTAAGCCATCCTGAGTCTTCGGAGAAGGGCAGCATATAAATCAAATTTAAAATATATATATACTCTGTTCAAAGAAAATACATTGTATGTTTGTATGTGTGTTTCTAATTATTGCTATTTATTCATATTTATTCTCTTTTATTCTTTAAAGTTTAACAATTCATTCTTTATCTTAATATCTTTATATTTGTTTGGGGTTGGCTTTCTTCCCTTTCATCTTTTTTATTGTACAGCAATCTTTCTCCTCAAACCTACCACTTCTCTTTTTTCTTTCCTTCTTACTTTCTCTTTTCCCCCTCTTCTTCTCCTCCCTACTTCCTCTTCCTTTTTCCTTCTCCTCATCTCTTCCTCCCTCTCTTATCCTCACTCCTACTCTAATTTCACTTCCCTTCCTTCATCCCTCTCTATTGCTGTATCCTTTTATGCATATGGACTACTCAGAGGGCTGAAAAAGTTATTTTTGACTGGTCCTCGCACTTTTGACCAGTCCTCGAACTTACGACTGTCCTCACATTTTACGTTTTTGCCCTATCTTGTCACCATAATGAAGAGAAGCAGTTGTGAAATGAGTGACACGGTTGTTAAGAATGCTTCAATGGGCATAAATGATGACCAGTCATAAGTGCGAAGAACGTCAAAAGTGCAAGGACCTATCGGAAATGACTTTTTTCAGCTCTCTGAGTAGTCCTTTCGTGCATATGGACTACTCAGAGGGCTGAAAAAGTTATTTTTGACTGGTCCTCGCACTTTTGACCAGTCCTCGAACTTACAACTTTCCTCACATTTTACGCTTTTGCCCTATCTTGTCACCATGGTGAAGAGAAGCAGTTGTGAAATGAGTGTCATGGTTGTTAAGAATGCTACAATGGGCATAAATGATGACCAGTCATAAGTGCAAAGAACGGTCAAAAGTGCAAGGACCTGTCAGAAATCACTTTTTTCAGCCCTCTGGATAGTCCCTATACACATAGCTGTTGCTACCCGGTCACATGACCTCCAAGCCATGCCCACAAATAAGCCACACCCACAGAACTGGTGGTAAAAATTTAGAACCCACCCCTGGTAGGTAAGTAGAAAGATAGACAGACAGATGAAAGGCAGACAGATAATTTACTTTCATATATTTATTACATATGAGGTTAAATCAAATCTTTTCACTTAAATAGGGGAATCTAGGACATTTTTACTTTCAGTTATCATTTTAATTACTTCTACCAAACATCCTCATGAAGTATTAAGAATAAGGGAAAATCCATAATTTTCAAATGATGAACACTTAATGATGGGAACAGCATGAACACTTAATGATAAGGCAATGAAATTTTGATGGTTTTCCATTTTTTTTGTATAGTTCATCAAAGTAAGGGAAAATATAAGTTGTATTTAGCTTAATAAGTATATGTTTATGTTTTCCTGGAAAAAAAAATCTTTTGGACACAGAGATACTCTATAATTTTCATTCAGTATGATGGAAATACATTTTGGCAATTTTTTGAAGGAGAAACGAGCTTTGATAAAATACTTGCATGTGTTCTAAAGGATTTTTCCACTTTAATTATAAAATAGCTGAGAGCATGGTTGAATAGCATATAATTATTTATTTAGTTAGTGGAGTCTCTTTGGCTTTGGCTTTCCACACTTTCTATGGAAAAAAAAACCTTAAAGGAACTTTCCTACTGAACTTCTTCAGACTGAGATATATGATTGCCATGGAAATTTCAGAGGGGTAGAGAAAGGTGAAAAGAAAGGTTTGAAAAACTTGCTATAAGACACTAAATAATTTTTAAAACATTCCATGAATAAAATAGCACAAAATAGCACAATCTTTTCCCCTAGGGGGAAAAACGTTCCTAGGAGAACATTTTTTAACACCATGTTAATTGAAACCCCAGGGTTCCAGGTTGGTAAGCACAAATGGTAAACATTAGTGGCTGTTCATTAAAATGTTCCAGCTAAATAAGGATTAGAACTATCAAACTAAGATTATAGGAACATAGGAAAGTTGCTGGTTAAACAAGACGTTTTTGTGTCCAAAATGGCCGTCAAATACTTCTTGAGAATCCGCAAGATTCAAGATGGGGATTTTCTCCAGTTGCTGCTTCTTAACAATTAATGTTGCCCAACGTTACAAACAGTATGACAAGCTCATATTGTTTATGCAAATATTACTTGACTTACAATTGTAATAGAGCCTTGAATTTCTATTGTATGTCATGATGGTTGTAAATTAAGGCACCCATGTGATCAACTCAATTTTACAACACTTTTTGTGCCTGTCATTAAGCTAAGGTGGTAATGGTTAAGTCAATGTGGTGGCCATTAAGAAAATACCATGGTCATTAAGTGAATGCAACACATCTGCAATGGACATTTTTTGCTGAAAATTGAAAGTAAACTACGATTTCCAGCATAAAAACAACAACATTGTAAATGGCAGCCACAGAATACAGAAAATGGGATCATGTGACTGTAACTTTGAACATTTCCTAAGTGATGGCCTATAAGTCAAGGGGGAACTATATCTATTTTTTCACTGCTTTAAATTGTTTTAAAATTTTCCACCACTGAGAGTCACTGGGTTGAGATAGGTAGCTATAAAAATTAAATTTAAAAGTCACCTAACTGTAAGTATAACTGTATTTAATGAGGAAAATATCAACATACAATTAACATATTTATCAATTAATTAGTTATAAAATGAAATACAGGGCACTTTTAGTCCAATGTAAACCATCAATCTACATAAACTGCCTCAGGTATTTGTTTTTCATGCATGTTAATAACTTTCTATAATTTTTCGTTAACACATTCCCATTCTTAAGCAATGTGTATTGGTTATGTAACTTACTTCCCAAATACTATATACAAGGCTGCAGTATTTGTTTGGTTTTTTGTTTCCTTCTTAATTATATCTCAGGTGTTTCAGATAATGTAATTAACATCTGAAGAAAATGCTAGTGGATTATAAATGATTTTTTCCCACTGCAATCCCACCCTCTCTCTTTCCTTTAAATGTATATTTATTCATTGATAGTCAATTCAATAAGTTCAGTGCTACTAGTATTCAGAATACAGTTTGCATGCAAATTATTCCAATGAAATGTGATAAGGATTTGTTTAAGTTGCTTTATGTTGGCATCAGGTGAACCAGCTCCTCTCTGCTAAATCATGCATAAAATGCCTAAATCAAACATTTGGGCAATTTGAGTCTTAAAGAAAAAATGGGTTAGTACCCCAGATTTCCTATTTTGAAATTATCCCCTTCTCCCCATGTTCTTTATTCTGATGTATGGCTCTAGTTTGTTTATACTTTTAAAGAACTGTTCTAAAATAATGCATTGCAAATGAATCATGGTACAAGCTAGTAATGCTCATGCACATTTCATTTCTGAGCCTGGGTGCTCAGCAGGAAACTTAAACTAAATCAGCAGGCTGAAGCTTTTCATGGTAGGATTCATGTTTAGCAAGAGAAACTTTTGCATGGGTAAAGTCTTCCCTTCCAAATCCTCTTTTGCTTTTTACCCTATCTGTTTGTTAATAACTTGTTTCTATGTGACTTTTCACTGATTGTGGATTGTGTTAGATAAATTGTGACTTACCTGCTAATATTGAAGTTAAACACTGAAGTTGTCTTATAAGGTTGACTCAGCCTTCCATCCTTTCGAGGTAGGTAAAATGAGGACCCGGATTGTGGGGGCAATAAGCTGACTTTGTATAAAAAAAACACCGCTTAGGGTGGGCCGAAAGCCCTACTAAGAGGTATATACAAAAGTATGAAGGCTATTGCTTAATGCATTGTAAGCCACCCTGAGTCTCCGGAGAAGGGCGGCATATAAATCTAACAAATACATACATACATACATACATACATACATACATACATACATACATACATAATATGTATAACAGTTTCTGAAAAATCTGCAAGGAGAAGAATACAACTGTGGATGTTGCCTGGTAGAAAAAATCTGTAATTGTAGCTTTCAAAAAGTCTTATGAACTTTTTCTTATTATTAAAAACCTGATTTGGGCATATTCATTTGATAACCCAATGGTTATATTATCTCCAGGGATTCTTGATGCCAAAATCTGTTGTGATGCATCTATTAATCTCTTTGGATCACATTTTAGATAATCCATATTTATCAACTGCATTATGCAAGAAGATCCTATGTCTTCTTTATTTTGTCCCGTAATATATCATTTCCATTCGTATTTTTAAAAATAGCCAGAACATCAAATGATTGAGACACTTCATAGTTTACAGCTACTTAAAATTGTAGGATGAGGGAGCTGCTAAATAGCCAGCAGAGCACCATACTTAGCTGCTTCACATGACTTACACTGGAGGGTTTTTTTTGTTTTTTGTTTTTTTTTGGCTTGTTTTGAAAAGAGGTAAATCACAGCATTAAGATACCAGTCAACATCAGTGGTTTTTTTTCTTCCTTTTTTTCCATCTGTTGATACTTGCTTTCCCATTTAACACCATGGTAAACTCTATACAATCTTAAAATAATTCCATGTCCTCAAAGTAGATGAAATGTCATCCCCAAATCTTTCATGGAATTAGAGACTTTATCAATTTTTCCTTATCAAAGAGATCTTTCCAGTTCTCTTCATGGGACAAGAAAGCGAAGACATGAATTATTTTGTGCTTCTCAAAGACAGCAAAAGAAAGTCAATTTTTTATGGAATGGTTTAAAACAAAATTTCTAACTTTTTTATGATTGCAACCATACATATGGAAAAAAGTACACCAGTTGATGTCAGAAATTGACAGGAAACATGTTGCACTTTTAACAGATGTAAATTGAAAAATATAAAATTCAATTATGGCACTGATTTTTAACTGACAATGAGCTAGGATATTTGACAAACTTTTCAGGGAGGTCCATTTTATAAAAACTGACATCATGTATTTAAATATAGGTTCTTATTTTTAAAAATAATTAATTTACTTGGCAACATTTTTCATATAAATTGTGTTTTAACAAGAAATACAAATATATAATAGAGCACAGTTCTCAAAACAACAAAGCAAAATCTGGAATTATGAACAAAAAATAGCTTTAATGAGTATTGCGACAATTACATGTAGAAGTAAACAGAGACTCATTACCACTAACGTTAATGTTACTTTAGTTTTGGACAGCAAATTTATAAATGGGTTCCGATTTTGAGCGATCCAATGTAAACAATGTAATAGATGTTGTCACTCAATAAGCTTTATCCTAATTGGAATAATGTCCTTATCAAACACTGAACAGTTGGACAGTATATAAATTTATTTTTCCTTCCTTTTTCTTGAGTCAATTTGTACCCAGCTTCCCCACCCCTCAGTGAGGATTCAAGGCAGCTAAAATTTAAAAAAAACAAAACAAAAAAAATATATGAAGTTAGAAACATGGATTAAAATAGCACTGAAATATGATGTGAAATTTATTAAACATTAATTTAAAGAGAGCGAGAGAGATCTTTTCAGATTTTCTAAATTTAAAGGTTGAGCCAACAGCGTTTTTCTCCAAGCTTGGGAACAGTGCAGCAGTAACAAAAGGATGGGAATCCCTTGAAAAGATAGGGTCAGAATAAGAGAAGCAGTCCTTTAGATCAGTGGTGATATCCAAATTCTTTTACTATTTGTTCTGTGGGCATGGCTTGGTGGGCACGGCAGGAGAAGGATACTGCAAAATCCCCATTCCCTCCCCACTCCTGGGGGAAGGACATTGCAAAATCTCCATTCCCACCCACTCTGGGGCCAGCCAGAAGTGGTATTTTCCAGTTCTCCGAACTACTCAAAATTTCTGCTACCGGTTCTCTGGACTGCTCAAAATTTCCACTATCTGTTCTCCAGAACCTGTCAGAACCTGCTGGATTTCACCCCTGCCTTAGATGCTTGGGTCCACTTGCTTAAGATTTTAAAAGGTAATAAAATATGGTCTCCAGTGAGCCAAACTCAACTCCTGGTTACTTAATAAATACATCCATGTAGTTTTCTTGATAATTACATAGAAATACTTTGCCACTACCTTCTACCAGGTGTTCTTTTGACTTCCTAATCTAGCCCATTCTGCCCTAAGCTTTCCTGATAATCTTCAATTCAGGTACTAACTGGATCTGATTCTCCTTAGCATTTTCAGATTCCCAGCTTAAAATTCAGTATAAATATTTCACATTGCATACAGAATGTTCAACTTTTTTTTGGTGGTCTGATTAGGGATATGCTATATGTTAAGGTATATGCTTTCCTTAACTTCTAGGTATAATATTGTTGTTTTTAAAATTCCTAGCCTTGTTTCTTTCTGCAGGCACGCAGTATGCACATATCCCACTTTTAGCACATACATTTGTCATTAAAAAAAAACAACCACATTACAAGAAACAGGAGGCACTAAAATGCTTGTCTGGATGCCCTTAAGGATGATCAAGTTGAATCTACCAAAGGAGATTCTCATTTGTATCCTAGCTTGTATCTCTTAAAAAGTAGCTTCAAATAAATCTTATATATACTTTAAAATAATTTACTTTTGTATTTAATCTGACTGCCACAACAGCAGTCAAATACTGACTTAATTAGACAATTGCCTAGCTTTGCTTGTGATGATGGTATCAAAGAGTAAATCAAGACACATGGCAATGTAATTTTCAGTAAACATACAACAGAATAATGGTGTACATTAGATACATTGTCCTTTTGCAGAAAAAGAAATGAATATCACTAAAGGACTTCCAGTAAGGATTGTTATCAGTGTAATAAATATGCAGTTTTCTTACCTGACATTTACAAATGGATGAGCTGCATAAGGTTAGCATTTAGAGATTCAGTTTCTCCTTAATGTTTTACTGATACTGCATCTAGGACATTGAGAGTGCTGAACCATTTCTGAAATTTAACTCTAGCCATTATAATTTTTCAGTTCATCTTTTAAACACTTTATTTAATTACTTTTATTTTAATTTCAACTGTGGAAAACTTGGATAGAGTATATGTATATTTTCTGATCTTATCACATTTCTTGATTATTTGGAGGGTTCTGCTCAAATGAATACAAGTAGAATTGATATCTGACCTCTTTCTTGAATGTGGGAAGGTTGAACTTTGAAAGGATGGTATCATTGGAGGTCAAGTTTTATGCATGCATTTTTATCTCCTTAATTTTAGCCTTCGTGTAATTTGCCCTTAGGAGAAGAAGAATCAGAAGAGTTTCTGAATCATCTGAACTATGAAATTGCTTTCAGTATCTTTCCAATGAAAGTGGTTCTTAAAATGTCTTCTTTTTTCAAGGACATCAGTAACAATCCTTGCCTACTAAAAAGAAATGGAATAAGGTGATAGCTATAGAAATGCCTGCATTTATCAGGGGGATCTTACAACAATAAATTCCCACAAATCCCCTAATAAATCAAGCACTATTCCATTATGCCAAGGTATCAAACTCATTACTCTCCAGATGATGTTGATTCTTATAATCCTTCAGGATTAGCTATGCCAGTTGAGTAAGCTGCAAAAAGTAATTCAGTAGCATCTGGAAGACTTCATATTCTTCTTCTCTGCATAAGCCATGGCCTGTAGAAAACAAAGCCAAGAAAGACAAAGATATCAGGAAGAAACTTAACCATTTCAGAGAGCACTTAGAAAATATAAGAAGCTATATGACAACATTTGTAAAAATATGGAAGATGGAAACAGACTGACCCAAACACAAAGGGGGAGGGGGGAGAAATTTTTCCAAAAAAATATCTGAACTCAAAAAAGAAGTTTTAGCCTCAAATTGGCCTGCTAAAAGATGTCAATAGACAGATAATGGATTTAAAGAAGACCAAAGATGAAAAAGTGACTAGGCTGTATAGTTTCTTTTATTTATGCAAGTTATATTCGGAATATATATAGTAAGGGTAGGTGGATTGAAAGAAGATGAATATGGTTTTAAATTAGAGAAAGAAACATCAATAATTGCATTATGCTGATGATGCTCCTTTGCAGGCTGTAGTAATGAAAATCAAGGAACACAATGAAATACAGTGAAAAATGAGATTAAAATTAAATATAAAAGTAATGACAGCAGGTACAGCAACAAGCCATAATGACAATTGTATTGACATTAATACCTTAATGATAGGTATTCAATAGTGAAGAACTTTCGCCATTTAGGATCGGCACTCAACAGAAAAGGAACCATATATACTTCTTTCATATGAATTTATCTGGACTTTAAGATTATTTAGTGATGATCTCCTCCAGGCTGCTTCTCCAAAAGAAGCAGCCTGGCTACAAAAAGGGAAAGAGGTGTTTTTTTTTTCCCTTGAAAAACACCCTATATACGAAAACCTCTCCCTAATGAGGCTTGACTGGCAAACATCTTACCATTTTGATGCCACATTAAAATCTTTCTATTTTCCCATACTTTTAAATTGGCTTTTAAGCAGGGGTGCTATTCAGCAGGTTCTGACAGGTTCTGGAGAACCGGTAGCACAAATTTTGAGTACAGAGTTCAGAGAACTGGCAAAAATCATCTCTGGCTGGCCCCTGAATGGGGTGAGAATGGAGATTTTGCAATATCCTTCCCCCAGGAATGGGGAGGGAATAGGAATTTTGCAGTATCCTTCCCTTGAAGTGGAGTAGATATGGAGATTTTGCAGTATCCTTTCCCTGCCACGCCCACCAAGCCACACCCACAAAACCGGTAGTAAAAAAATTTGAATTCCACCACTGCTTTTAAGTGTATTTTAATTCATACCATTTTAGATTTTGACTAACTGCTCTGCTGCTGCCTAGCTTATATGGTGTTTTGATTTTGTATTTTACTTAATGTTACACTATATGTTTTATTCTCTACTGTTTTTATTGTGGTTTGTTTTATACCACTTAGAGAGCTTTGGCTAATGGTTGGCTTTAAACTTTTCATAAATAGAACTGAGGTGGTACAGTGGTTAGAGCGCTGTACTGCAGCTACTTCAGCTGACTGCTAGTTCAGCAGATCAGCAGATCAAATCTCACCGGCTCAAGGTTGACTCAGCCTTCCATCCTTCCGAGGTGGGTAAAATAAGGACCCAGATTGTTGGAAGCAATATGCTATTTAGTATACTGTCTTTGGTGTAAGCCGCCCAGAGTCCTAGGAGAGTGGGTGGCATAGAAATATTAATAATAATAACAACAACAACAACAACAACAACAATAATATTTTAAAAAACCCACAGTAATTTGTCATTAGGAAATATGCTGCATATTAGAACTCGATTAGGATGCAGTGAAAGCCATGGAAAAGATATCCAGATACCAAGACGTGTCCATATCTACAAAGTTCAAAATTCTGCATGCAATAGTTTTCTCTTTAATATTCTATAGAAGTGAAAGCAGGATAGAGAGATGATTAATGCTTTTAATTGTTGTTGCTGGAGACTTCTGGGAATACACTAGATAGCCAAGAAAACAAATAGATCATATATAACAAATCAATCCTCATTCAAGGCCAATTTACCTGTACAGAAGGAATCAAGTCATCAAACTATATTAAGGGGGTAAAGCACCCCTTTAATTTCAATTTGAAATTCTTTTATAGTGACAACTCCCAGGTAGCATGTAGAGCAAAGTGTTTTATATTAACTGAAATTTCTGGGGGTCTTCCAAGGCAATCCCTGCAGAGAGCATAAAGTGTAGTGTTAAGGGTATAAGTACTGTCATATTACCAACTATTATTTTTGTGGGACTATGCAGGAGGACAAATAGTGACCTACACATAACATCATCATGCAAATGATGCAAACTGTGTGGGAATTGACATACAAATTCATAAGGGAAACATTTGTGGGATGATGTAATTATATGCATATTCTTATTTTGGCATCATCACAGTTTGCACTATGCTCCTGCCAACCATCCTACAGTGAATTGAATGTGCAGTTATGGAAAACTGAAAAAAAGGATCCACAATGCTAAGTCTATAGATGTCTCTGCTATGCATATAAGGAAAAAAATCTTTTTTTAAAAAAGAAATTACATTATGTGTTTCAGCCATCACTGCAGAGAATGAAAAATTATTCCTTCCAATGAGAAATATGGTGAATAGTTTTTGCACATTTCTCTATGATTAGTTTGAAAAGGCTATAGGCAAAAGAAATTATGAAGGAAATGACCTTAAAATTGACTAAATTTATAAAAGTAGGCCCATTTTGTTTATTAGCTAAGTTCTCTTAGAGAACAAAAAAATTGAAGGTTTTTTCCCTCTTGCTGTAACTGTTAGAAATTGGTTTTTGAAAAGACATTCCACATAAACACATTTATTAAGGCAAATACGGTATAAATAAATCCAAATTAAAATATAAATCTCAAACTTACTGTTACTTTTTACCAATCATGTTAAATGTGCTATAGAATTAATCACATTAATTAATACATTAATTAATATATTAATTAACTGGACATTAATACAATTGAGCAAGTACAGAGGTATTTCACGAAGAAGAGTACTCCATTCCTTTGCTCACAAAAGAATACCTTATGCCACCAGGCTTGAAATTTTGGTCTTGGACAACCTAGAACTACGCTGCCTATGGTCTGACCTAAGTGTAGTACACAAAATTATGTGCTACAATGTCCTATCTGTCAATAACTACATCAGCTTCAACTGCAATAATACACAAGCAAACAATAGATACAAACTCAAGGTAAAGTGCTCCAAACTCAATTGCAGAAAATACAACTTCAGCAACAGAGTTGTCAATGCTTGGAATGCTCTACTTGACTCTGTTATTACATCCTCAAACCCCCATAACTTTAACCTTAAACTGTCTACTGTGGACCTCACCCCATTCCTAAGAGGTTTTTAAGGGGCGTGCATAAGCGCACCAACATGCCTACCATCCCTGTCCTACTGTCCCCATTTATTTGTCCCCATTTCCTGTGTTCATATCCATTTTTATACTTATATCTGTTATCTTGTACATATTTGACAAACTAAATAAATAAATAACATAAATAAACATTGTTGAATATATGTACTGTATACTTTGTAAAATTATTCTGAAAACCTTTAAGCAATTGCATAAAGATAGTTATGTAAGGTGTCTGGTTGCCTGAAGAAAGCCTTCTACTTATAAATATTGTTTAATTGAATGAAAGTAAGTATAAAGAAAAATGGCTAATTACATTAGCTCCTAGAATAATTAGCCAACATCTAGGCTACCTTTCCACAGAAGTTAAAGTCATATATAGACTTCCTTTTTATACCAAGAATACGAAACAAACATTTTAAAATATTATATGAACATTGAAAATATTGTTCAATAATTCTTCAGTCACTAGGCCACATGGTAACTGTATTCAGTTGGGATATCTCTAGAACATCTGATAGAGCTGATAAACCTGATCTACAAAATATTCAGAAAGCAAGAGCCCAAAAGGAAACAAATAATCCTTTCTTCTCACACATCCTGCAATTAACAAATAGATAACTGAGAACAAAAAGAAGGGAACAGTCTAAGTCACAACAATACAGTCAAGCAAGCCAGGCATACAAATTACAACAATCCTGCTGAAGACAGACTGCCACTGTTTAAAAAAAAACAAAACAAAACAGCAAGTCCACTCCCTTATGTCAAAACTAGCTTGGCAATGAAAAATTTGCAAAAATAAAGGGAAGTGGGAATGAGCCCATCTCTAATTCACACAAAGATAAAAGGATGGATGATGGAAGCATATTCCCACTTGTAAGGTTCCACTCCATTACATTAAAAGAAGTATTGGCCTACATCAATTTTGTTTAAGTCTGATCTATCTTGAAGGGAAGACACCAAGCTCAGCAAACGCCAAGATCGCTACACAATGAAATATTCTGATTATATAACAGTACACATAAAGCTAATGTAATTCTGAGCTATATCAAAAGGATTATGCAAATGAAACAAATTAAGTTCAAAATATACATTTATGTTAGTGGTCAGGCTAAGCCAAAACATTTAGTAAGTTGCCTATTAGTGCCAAACTTACTTTTGACAAAGCTGTCTTCATTGGTGACAGCTTATCAATAATACACCACTTCTTTCAACTGAAATCTGTCGCTTTGTGATGAATGAGTTAAAAATGACAGCAAGGATCAATGGCCTTTTCAATGGTGAAGTACAGATGGGAAAGCTGCACCCTGAAAAAAAATGAGAGAAAGAAGGCATATATTTTGAATTACAAATTTGGAAGGTTATAAGAATAAGAATGGAAAAGCTAAAGCTTGCTACTGGAGATAATTCAAGAAACAATCATTTGTCCAAGTAGCAAATTGCTGCTCTATATTCTAGCTGGCTTGAATATAAAGGTAGACAAATAAAGTATCTTCAGTTTGTGCTTTGACAAGTAGCTGCTGAAATTGTATTCTCTCCTATCTCCCTTCAATCATGGAAGGATGTAAGTATGAAAAGTGTGGTTTCTTAAGCACTGCTCTAAAGAAGACCCCATGAGCATTCAATGACACTGAAATCTAACTAGAAAGAAGGCTGGGAATAGGAAGGATAGTCTTGCTTGTGGCCCTACCTAAAATCACACTGAGTAGTATTTGGCAGTTGTACTTCATGATCTAACTTACCCAGTTATTTCTGAATGAAACCCAAATGGGATAATATAGAGTTTGATGCTTGGAGAATTCATGGAGCATTCCCAATCAGAAGGAAACATCTGTCATAGTCCATGTCTGCCTCTGGCGTTATTCATATTTCATGCCTGACTGACTCTGCTTTTGGACCTTAGAGGTCCTTTAACCAGATCTCTCGTGTGCCTACTTTTCCTGGATGCATGTAGATGATGAATCCCTGGGGTTGTTATTCAGATTATTGCTATTGGCTGATGAGTAAACTCTTGACAAACCATACTGACTATACCTAAGCAATGTCTTGGTTCGCTAACCAACAGTAGATTTATAATTTGCTGGTAATCCTAGTCTTGACAAGCAAAAGTTGCCACACTTTATTGCTGTTTTTTTATTTTTTTTTATTTTTTGGCTTAGTAGTTACTATGTTAGAAATGATAAATCACCACTTCCTGCCTGAATAATTTCTAGCTTGAGAAGTAGGAAATGGAAAATGAGGTCAGCATCATATTTAAAAGGTTTTTTTAAAAAAACTTGTTTGAACAGTGTTGTTCCAATCAACATACAAGTTTGTGAAAATTATGTTGAATTCAGTTGCTGATATATAGTCAAAAGAAAGAAGACAGTGGAACAAGTCAGGGTAGTCTACAGAGATCTCTACTTGTCAAATTTGATAATCGTAAAGGAGGGCTCCAAACCACTGCAGCCACCATTCATTTAGATCAAAGATGACTTGTTAGTGTTTTCAGTTTTTTTAAAAAATCTTTGTGATTTAAATGAAAATTTCAAAAATATTTGAAGTTAATCATCTATTTTACTGTGTGTATATACCAGTGCATATTATATCCATACACCATCCCAACTTATCATTTGCTTCCAAACACAAAATAATAATTTTATATATACTGTATTTCTGTGGGCTCATTTGACAGCAGCACAGAAAGTTAGATCTGAAAAATCAAGAGAATGTAAACACTTAAGAAAAGCTACACATCACACAGAGGCTAATTCAGTACAACTGATAACTTTTTGACCCAAACAAGTCTGGGTGAGATTTATCAGCTATGTATATGCTAAAAAGAGGTGCTGGGCAAGAATTTGGGTCATGTATCTTGAAATTGGGAAGCTGAGAATAATAATAATAATAATGGCACTCAGCAAGTCAGATTAGAGTGCTAATGATTTCATAGACCAGGTAATGGAAACAATTAAAATGGTTTGCCATTGTCTTCCTTCGAAATGTGAATCTACCTACATACCAGTGGTGAAATCCAATTTTTTTTACTACCAGTTCTGTGGGTGTGGTTTGGTGGGTATGGTGTGGCTTGGTGGGCGTGGCAGGGAAGAATATTGCAAAATCCCCATTCCCACCCCACTCTGGGGCCAACCAGAGTTGGTATTTGCCGGTTCTCCAAACTGCTCAAAATTTCCGCTACCAGTTCACCAGAACCTGTCAGAAGCTGCTGGATTTCACCCCTGCTACATACTTTTCTAGAAACCTAGTAGTTCTTGGTTGTCTCTGATCCATATTCTAGCAAGTCTGACCCTACTTAACTCAATCCCCAAACATTGGCTAGGTGTTGATCACAAAATCTGCTCTGACATGAATTTAGTTTGTGATTTTGGGTTCTGTATGTTGGCCTAATTTCTATGAACTTTAAATATTTAGTGGAATTCAGTCTTCCTTTCACGTGCTCAGTAGTTCCTATGATATTGGCTGCCACACAACCCCAAGACATAATAGAGCCACCATTGTGCTTGTTAGTTGGCACTTTTTCAAATGTTTTTGACTGTCCCAACAACTCAGTTCACATTTCATCAATCCACACAGTTTAGGTATTGCAACTATCATATAGTCAGACCATGTATAATCGACACTGGATTTTATTATAGATTTTAGTAGTTATTTATCACTTTATACTAGACATTTTAAGTGTATATATACTGAGTGCTTTTATTTGTTCTGGTCTAAGGGTAATAATAAATTGTATTGTATTGTAGTCCAAAGCAATTTCTTCAAAATGAAAATGAAAAACATTTCAAGATTATCCAAGTGTTATTTTCCATATTTTAGATAAAGTCTTTTGGGAAGATGATGGGGGAAAATTGCTTTTGACAAGTCTCCCATACGTTTCATTCTTATATAAGCAATTATTTTCTATGGACCAGTTTAACCACTACTCCAGAATCATCTAAACTTCTAGTAGTAATGACAGTTGGTTTTTTTTTCCAAAGATATCATCAGTATTTGGAAAGTTCTGATGAAGTCTATCAGATCCTACCTTGGTTTCAATATATTATTTCTTAATAGTGTTTTGTTTTTGTTTTTGTTTTTGTTTTTTTACAATTGAAACTACTATCTTGTGAGAGTGATTTGTTTTTATTTTTACATGCTTGGAGAACTGCCTAGAAGCACTACTAGTTACTCAAAATAGACAGAAAAGTCACAAACTGAAAATTAAGAAGGCTCTGAGTAGTGGCTCACCTGTGGAATTATCTGCAACTGGCTAACTATTTTGTATACTGTTTGTGCATGTGTGGGGAACTTAATAATGTTACAGTCAGCATACAAATCAACTAGAAACTTCTACACTTACCATATTCACTGGGATTTTTTAATTACAGACATTTTTCTACTAATGAACTTACAAGTTGCAAACTTTTGCTAATGCAAACAAACCTGTTTGCACCCAGAAAACAAGACACAGGAAAAAACCAGTATCTGGTCCACCACATACATAGGCAGTATGCTGAAACCAACTCTCTCTCATCCTCTCCAGACCCCTGGGAATCTTGGCTGGAGTGGTGACCAGGTACAGCACAGTTCACACTCACACAAATGGCAGCATCACAGCAAGATTTGATGGGCCCAGAGAATCTTGCATGGTACTAAGAGTAGTGGGAAAGGAAATTGTGAAAAGACAGGAAAGAGCCAGTTTTCAGTACACTACAGTATATATATGGCATGCCAGAAATCAACCACCTCCAACTCTCTCCCATTCTCCCCGCCCCCACCCATGCTCCCTCCTGCCAACACCCAAAGCCCAATGGACCACCATCCATGTAAGGAAAGAACTGCATTTTGCATATTTCTTATGCTTGTGGGTGACTATCTGTATTATTATTATTATTATTATTATTATTATTATTATTATTATTATCATCATCCATAAAGTCCTGTCCCACTGTGGCAGAAAAAGGTAGTATTGTCCATAAAGCTTGATAGCATAGAGAAAATTAGTGGATTATGTATGATAGAAAAACCTGCATGTGGATTAGAGAACAAACAAAAGTATAAAATATTATCAAGAAAGTACCATATTTTCCGGCGTATAAGACGACTTTCTAACACACGAAAATCTTCTCAAAAGTCGGGGGTCGTCTTATACGCTGAGTGTCGTTCTCCTGTAACTAGGCAGACCAGCCCAAAAGGCTCTGACAAGCCTGAAATGGCTCTGAGGAGCCAAGCTGAATTGCCTGTTGAGTTGCCGCTAATCAGCTGAGTTACACGCCACAGCCATGTAAAAGGAAAAGTTTTTTTCCTTTTACATGGCACTGGCGATCCCAGCTAAGTTGCCTGATTAGCAGGCAACTCAGCTGGGATCGCCAGAGCTTGGATGGCCAGCGCCATGTAGAAGGAAAAACTTTCCTTTTACATGGCTCTGGCGATCCCAGTTGCTAATTTTTGCCTGCTAATTGGTAGCAAAAATCCCCCCCCCCCGCCTCCAGCTTGCTTACCTTAGCTGCTAGCCGCAACGCTTGCCTTGCTTCACTTGCCTGCAATCCATTGCATCAGCAAGCAACTGAATCTCCCTGCCTGCAATCAAGCAGGCAGGGAGTTGTGGACTTCAACTCCCAGAATTACTCAGCCAGCAAAGCAAAGCTGGCAAGGAATTCTGGGAGTTGAAGTCTACAAGTCTTAAAGTTGCCAAGGTTGGAGACCCCTGTTCTATTGGGTAAGGTTTTTTCCCCTTTGGGAGCTTTAAAAAAAAAATTAATTGGGTTTTTTTTTAGTTGTTCCTTTTTAGACCTAGCCATTTAAAGTTTAGGAAGTTTTACATTTAGCTTTCATATAAAAATAAAAATAAAATAAGATAAAATAATAATTGTGCAGCTTTCTGAGATTTAGTGTGTTTCTGTAGTGTTTCACTCTAACTATACAAACGCACAAAATCTCACAAAGCTGTATGTGGAATTTTGTGTGTGTGAAGTGTGAAAGTTGGGTTTTGGGGCTTTTTGTGGCTGTATGAGGTTCCTGCTTGTTGCAGGGGCCATTTTGGGTCTAGCACAGTTGCTTTTACATTGTGGGTGAGCCACTTGATGTTTTTTTAATTTTTATTTGGTGTGCGTTGGAAGAGGGGTCGTCTTATAAGCAAGTATAGCCCAAACCCTATATTTTTACAGGAAAAGTCGGGGATCGTCTTATACACCCAGTCATTTTATAGCTGGAAAATACGGTAAAAGAATGGAAATGGAAATGGGCTGGTCACATAGCAAGAAGAACTTATAGCAGTGGACCAAGGCAGTCATAGAATGGATCCCACTTGATAAAAAGCATTCATGAAAGAGACTTAAAACAAGATTAGCAAAAAAAGCTCAGGATCAGATAGGTTGAAAGCTTATGAAAGGGGCCTTCATCCTGCAGTGGATGGACAATAGCTAAAATGATGATGATGATGATGATGATGATGATGATGATGATGATGATGATGATGATAACAATATTCTGATCCCATTTTAGGTCTACCAAAGCTCCAAAAAAGGGTGATAGTGGAATGAAAGTTTATTATCAGGACTTGCTCTCAAGTAAATTAATAAAGCAATAGAAACTTTAATTAAATGCAAGTGTCTTCTTGACTTGTACATCAGCAGCTTAAAACTGATCAGATTTTCATAGCACCTGTTATAGACTTCTGCTGAGATATATCTGATGTAATTTATCAATCCATATTGAAATTAGGGTTACAATAGTTTAGCTTTAAAAAAGAGGACACCCTAGGGAAGGAGTTATAAATGTAATGCATTCCCTTCATTTATTTTTGCTTCTCTACACAGTGAAACTGTGAATGGCTCATTAAATCAGTTATTGTTCCTTTGGTCTTTCCCAAGAGAGCTAACTAAGCCTAAAGCAGTATTTCAAAATCAAAAATCTCTGCCACTTATAACCACTTTGATATGCACTACATACTGCACTAAGTACTTGTGATGTTACACTGATACAATGAATGAGTCATTAATTGATTGTAAACCAAAAGTACCTTTCTCAAAATTAGAGTGAAGATAGTTAGCTGAGTTCTAAATAGCTAGGCAGCTAGATAGCTGGATAGCTAGACAGACAGTCAGACAGACATTGCTTAGCATTTAATCTATGTCTCAGGGAAGGATAGCAGTGCATTTGGAACTTCATGAGCTGGTTCTTAACGCCCAACTGGCCACAGTCTTGTGTTGTTATTTTCCTGACAGTGAGATGAGTGGCAAATAAATTTAATAAATAAATATTGTGATGTCTAAGATTATATCTGCATTTGCTGAGTTACTCGATCATGAGTATAGGCTATCAATAGAGTCTGGACAGCAGGAAGGAACATTGTCATCTTCTATGTACCTCATGTCCACTGTGAATGCAAATTCTATCCATTTTTTTCCCTCCTCTGAACTGGAAATAGCATTTGTACTGATGGCCTGATTGCCTTCTGTGCATTGCTTTGTTTTGGATTTGAAGGCCAAGAGCCAATCTGTGGTTCATTTACGCAGCGCAGGGGCCAATCAATAATGTAAGGTCTAGGAAAGTTGAAATTGATCACTTTATTTCTGATCAGAAGCAAAAGAGCTCTCCATTGGCAAACAAAGGAGCTGTGGGGACCATTGAGCAAGACTGGCATTCTATTTTTATACCTGAGGATACAGACAATTCAAAACAGCTGTAGAATGATTGGTTACAAATTTCTTATCAATATAGCATCAGTGATGGGTTTCAAATTTTTTTACTACCAGTTCTGTGGGTGTGGCTTGGTGGGTGTGGCATGGCTTGGTGGTGTGGCAGGGGAAGGATACTGTAAAATTCCCATCCCATTCCAGGGGAAAGATATTGTAAAATCTCCATTCCCTTCCCACTCCAGGGGAAAGATACTGCAAAATACCCATTCCCTCCCAATCAGCTGGGACTTGGGAAGGAATGGGTACTCAAAATTTCCACTACCGGTTCTTCAGAACTGCTCAGAACCTGCTGAAATCCACCTCTGCATTAGAAGTGAGCACACATGCAAAAGCGAAGCGAGCACGTGTTTGCGACCCCATTGCAAACTGGTAGTAAAGATAAGTAGAACCCACCCCTGCCTACAGCCCAAGCTGAACAAGTTGAACAAGCTGAACAAGTTCTAGGTACTCTTCTAACTCCATCCTGTGTATCCAGCTATAGTTTCTGTGTGGGGGTCTTCTTTCAGCATTCCTTATCAAGCATGTAGAACTTATTCTCATTTGGCTAAGCTGCTGGCAGCTTCCTGTTCAAAGTTTCTATGCAGACAAGACAAAAACAGACTGAAAAGAATTGAAAAGAGTATGTTCCTTTTAAAATGAAGTGCTTTGAAGGTTGGGGTCTCAGGCCCGTCAGATCTGAAACTCAACTGATTACTGCATCTTCATTCTCCCAGCTTTTTCTCAAGATGGTCTCTTCTGGTCATTCTGTTATAGGACCTTCTTGGCAGTTAGAACATTTGCTTGATGTACTGAATATCCATGGTTTGAAACCTGCTCAGAATAATATGCTGAAATGCTTCCTTTTTCTCTGTGCTTTTTTTTAGCATACTCGTGCACTGATTTATTTTTTTCACCAGTCTCTTGAGGTGAAAGTTCCCAATAGCGCTTTTCATTCTGCATAGCAGATCAACTTAAGAATGCAGTTTTAAACATTAAATGAAGAAGGAAGAATATATCGTAAAGAAAACTGCCAAAAGAGATTTCCAATCCCAGTGCTCCAGATTTCCTTTTCTTTTATTTACTCTTCTAGTGTCATTTTATAATAAGACATTAATAATTCTATCTTCTTATTTGAAAATACTACTTGACACTCACCTGCACACAAATATTTATTTATTTATTTAATATAATTTGTATGCCGCCCTATCTCTGTAGGACTCAGGGCGGCTCACAACAAATAAAAACAAACCCAATAAAACGTAAAATACATAAATATGCATACATAAAATACATAAATGTATAAATAAATAATTTAAACATATATTAAAACCCATTAAAATAATTTTTAAAAACCCTCGGTTTAGGCTGGGCGATGTATACACATACTATGTTTGAATAAATCTATACTTTTTTCAACTGAAGCCAATTTCTTGCTGTCCTTTTAAAAAACACTTCCTACTGTAGGAAGTGAACGTAGCAGTAATTTTCTTCCTGTTCTAATTATATTTAGAAATTTTAGTTTGGTGTTCCTAGAATGCCTATGAAATCTGATGTTTAGTTTCCTTCAGCTAAGCCATACTAAAAAGGTGGCAGACATTATTAATTAGGGCTTTCCTATATGGGTAGAAATCAGATTTATCAATAGATAGTAGAAGAAAAATAGAAAACCTCATGTCTTTTCAGCACAAATCCTACAGCCTTGTAGCCACTATCATCCCAGATAACAAAATAACATCTCTGTAGTCTCACCCGCTCTTAATATTACCTAGATGTTGATGACATATTACAAAAGCAAGTGGTTCTTCGAAAAGCACTATGTATAATTTTGCTACTTATAGTTCCATAGAATTATCTATCACAATTCCATGGTTTTGTCATTCTTTAAAAAAACAAATCCTATAAAACAAATCCTAAATAATTCCATAGAAAGGTACTTTGGCGACGAGTAGGTGGATGTTCAGCATCCTTTTGCTGATTTAATGTGTTCTCAATTATCTCCAGTATCTTCCCTTATGGACTACTATACAAAGTGTAAGAAACTAAGATGACTAATAATTGTATTCCTTTAGTGTATTTTAATGCCTTTCCTTTATTAAAGAAGTTAGCACTCTTATATAACTCTGTGCATATGAGGTAAAGGTTTTTAATAGGAATTTGCTCATACTGAGAAATACATTCTAATACAGATGTGCTACAGACTCCCCGGAGGTGGTATCAATCCTTTACTAATTGCTGAAAGTACATGGAACACTGAAATATTTGGATTATTGTACTATAGAAAATGTTAAATACTTGATGTTATAAATCCCTTTGCTAATACTTTTTCAATAAGATATTGATTTCCTTCTATATAGTTCTGCAGGGATCACTTGCACTCTTCATATATGAAATTTGTTCTGATAACTGTGCACACTTCTTTATCATTATGCTGTCTAGTCATTACCATGGTTGCTCTCCCTTATCAGCTGATTTATTATAATACAGAAATCCTGGTCCAATAGTAGAGTGTCTAAATATATTTTATTTAAATTATGCTAGTGTGATTTTTTTTTAAAAAAATTAGATTTGTATGCCACCCTTCTCCGGAAACTCAGGGTGGCTTACAATGCGTTAAGCAATAGCCTTCATACTTTTGTATATTTAAATACAAAGTCAGCTTATTGCCCCCACAAACTGGGTCCTCAATTTGTCTACCTTAGAAAGGATGGAAGGCTGAGTCGACCTTGAGCCTCGAACCTTGCAATAATTGCAGACAGCTGGATCTTAATAACAGGCTATTAGCTGTTGAGCTATCTGAGGCTCTTTTCTTCCTTTTCTCAGGCTATTCCAATTTATTAAAAATCACTTCCTTAAATATAATATCTATATGTAGAATTATAATAATTATAATGGTTCAATGTAGATTTGGAATGAAAACTGTAACAAGATGTCTATACAGTTGAACTCTGTGTTTAAAATAATAGCTGAACTTTAAAGTTGTCAACAAGATAATGAATTATGGTAAGGGGAAAAACAATTCCCTTGCCATTTTAAGTTTCACTTAACAACAGAACCAAGAAAAAGAATCAACTATATAATTATAAATTAAATTTCAGTCACAGTGAAGTCTATTCCAAATATTCCTATTTTTAGATTAGAAAATCAGAGCTATTACAGAGCTGTGCAGTAAAGGCAATTGAGCAGAATTTATCAAACTTTTCTAGAAATCTGAAATGACAAGCCAATTAGTAGAAAGGTTACATTTGTCTCTGACCTACCGTAATGGTTAGTAAGCAGAAGAATTATTAAGACAAAACACGAAGTGTAATATTATAGTAGAACATGATGAATTCATTCAGTAACTCCCTCTTTCTGGGCGGGGGTAAGGATTACCTTATGATGAAATGTTTTTCCAATCTCCATTCTCAAATTATGGAAAGCAGAGCATTAACTTTTGCCAAGAAGAAGGACAGCCTTCTTCTTTTTTTGATTTTCTTGAAGAAGAAAACCAAGATCTGGCAGAAAACTTTGACTTTGAATCGGAATGGTCAAGCAATTAGCAACTCCAAATCTCAACAAACAAATGTTCTGTCTTACACATTGGCAAAAAGAATGAGAACACAAAATACAAGCTGAGTGGACATGACTTTGTAGATGACCCTTACTCTGTCAAAGACCTTGGAGTACTCATATCTAATGACCTAAGTGCCAAAGTCCACTGTAACAACATGGCCAAAAAGGCATTAAGAGTTGTAAATCTAATCTTGCATAGCTTCTTCTCCAGTAATGTTACATTACTAACCAGAGCATACAAAACATTTGCTAGACCAATTCTCAAGTTGGTCTCATCTGTTTGGAACCTGCACTGCATATCAGACATTAATACAATTGAGCATGTCCAGAAATATTTCACAAGAAGAGTCCTCTACTTCTCTGCCCATAACAAAATACCTTATGCCACCAGACTTGAAATTCTAGGTTTAGAAAACTTAGAACTACACTGCCTTCGGTATGACCTAAGCATGGCTCATAAAATTATCTGCTGCAATGTCCTACCTGTCAATGACTACTTCAGCTTCAACTACAACAATACATGAGCATGCGATACAAACATAAAGTGAACCACTACAAACTCGATTGCAGAAAACATGACTTCAGCAACAGAGTTGTCAACTCCTGGAATGCACTACTTGACTCTGTGGTTTCATTCCAAAACCCCCAAAATTTTAATCTAAGGCTGTCTACTGTTGACCTCACCCCATTCCTAAGAGGTCTGTAAGGGGCGTGCATAAGAGTACCAGCATGCCTACCGTTCCTGTCCTATTTTTCCCTGTATTTGTATTCATTTTATGAATTCAATTCATGCTTATAATATATATTATCTAATACGTACTTGACAAATAAATAAATAAAATAAAAGTTTATGTAGGATGGCCAAATTGTTTGAAAGATAATTGGCAGGGGAAAAGCAAATAAACTACTTTTTCAGTAGGAGAGGTCTCCTTAATCTTTCTGGAAATCAAGACCAAGAATCCATTGTTTTAATTTAAAATTGGCTCTCTGAAACCCATGAAATTAAATATTGGTTTTAGGGGCCATAACATCTAGATATGCAAGCATCTGTATCTTCCAGAAGGCTACAAAATTATCACCGGGAATTGGGGATGCCAAAGATGTCTCCATAGGAAGCAGTTTTAACCAGAATTTGAATTGGCACAGACTTGGATAAACTTCAATAGTAACTAATCCTTATTCCAAGCACAAAATGTATGATACACATTGTGGTACTTAGCTTTAATGAAGTCAGACTGAATTATTTCTAAGGTTTTCAGCCCTCAGCTTTGTGAACCACAGACCAAATATTTTTGTTGTCAAGCAGAGTATTCAATTTGGTTTCAATATTATTATTTGTTTTTAAGACTTAAATTGTGTATTACATATACATTTAAAATATTTCCTTTCTACTTACTTGTATGTATCCGATAACTGTTCTAGGCACTATTTTTCTTCCTTGTTCCTGCATAGACAATGAAATACCTTTCTAGCATGTTTTCCAACAGAAACAGTTTCTGCTGTCACTTCTTAGATAGGTGTTGACTGAACATATTTCCCTGCAGGGGATAAGATGAGTTAAACTGCTATGTCAGACAATATTTATTTACTGACTTACCATATTTTTTTGGAGTATAAGATGCACCTTAGTTTTTGGGGAGGAAAATAAGAAAAAAGCTGATTGGTGGGTGGATCAGCCTCCCAGAATACCCCCAATCAGCTGTTCCCAGAGGTGAATTTTAGCAACAGGTTCATTGGTTGTGAGCTCCATGCCTTGATTTTTTTTTTCAGCCTCTGAAACTTCTGAAACTCCATTTCAGAAAAAACTTTCTTTTCTGCCTCTGAAAGCCTCCAAAACAGAGCTTCAGGGGAAAAAAAAGACTTTTTTTTCTAAAGCTGTTTCTGAGGCTTTTTTTTCCTGAAGCTTCATTTCTGAGGCTTATTTTCTGAAGCTTTTTTCAGCCTCTGAAATCTCTGCTTGAGAGGCTGGGTGGGGCTATATTCAGAGTATAAGATGCACCCAGTTTTTCACCCTCTTTTGGGGGGGGGGTATTTTATATTCCAAAAAATACAGTACTTATTTAGGAGACCACCTAACACAAGAATGATTCTGGGCTCCTTATATATATTTTTTTTAAAAAAAGGAAAAACAATATTCATGAAAGAAAAAAAATCGAGATCCAGATAAACCACACTCCAGATGCCACAAATACACAACTAACCAGGATTCCATAACTACCTTAAACCAAGATCTGGCAGAATGAACAAATGTTTAAAGACTTCTGAATATCGTCAGGATGGGAAAGGACGATATAATTCCAAAAGACAGGCATAAGAACAAAGAATGCATGCTTCCTAGGTCCTGATAGCTCTCTTAATCAAGAGGACCAAAGAAAAAAATTGTTTTCTAGAAATTTAAAAAGATGCTTATCTTGAATAAAAGAGATTCAAGACAATGGCCAAATTACTGAAGTATTGCACCAATTCCTCATGCAAGTAAAGTCATTGTAACAAAGAAAAATAGATCCATGCATGAAAAGAGAAATACCAAACAGGGAGGTTTCAGAAAAGATAGAGAAACATGAGTTTAGATGTTAATGTAAAATGGATAATAGAGAGAGAAAGTAAATACAACAAATAAGCACTTTGTTGACTATAGGAAGATCTCTAGATTTTGCCAGAACATAAAATACATTAAGGCTAATATCTATGGAGTTTCTCAGTCATCCAGGTCATCCAGTTGTCCCAAAGGTGCTTTTTCAAGAGGCAACTGGACTTTCTAGTTTTACTTTGAAGACAATTAAATTCTCATCCAAGAAACTTTGTCAGCTCTGAAGAAGAGTTTAGAAAAGCTCCTTGGATAAGAAGCAAAACATCTTCAAAGAAAAACCAGAAAATCCAGTTGCCTCTTGAAAAAGCATCTTTGGGATTAAAAGTAATAATTTTCTATTTATGTGGTTGCTAAGAATTGACACAGACTTAATAGTTTATAATAATATTTTTTTAAAAAAAATCAGTGTTTTTCAGAACACAAAATTCTTTTTCTGGACAATCTGTATAATGACTAAAAAGCTACTATAAGTTGAATTTGGAAAAATAGAATGGGTCTGAATAAAGAATGGAGCAAGAGTGGAGTATATTTTTCCCATTTGTATTTAATTTGCACAACAAATTAAACAGTGGTCAGATTAGAAGAGATGATCAGATGGAATAAAAATTACAGAATGAAACATTAGCAGTATAACTTATGTAGACAGCAGCATTTTAGCTGAAGAAAATACATTACAAAAGTGAAAAAATATAGTTTCATGTTAAATAAAAGGAAACAAAAGTGATGTCAACATGCGTAGCGAACTTACAAATGATGGCAAAAAGTGAAATACTCAAGGGTAGGTAAAAATCAACAGTATAATATATTGTTGTATATTATATACTGTTAGTATAATATACAGTATATTAGTATAATATAGTTTAATTATTAATTAATTAATTTTAGGGAAGAAGGACATGACAAACTAATCTTGACTCTAAAAGATGGGGACATTGCAATTAAAACAAAAATCAGAATAATTGCAGCAGTGGTGCTTCTAATAGTAATGTAAAAAAGTAATGTGAAAGCTGTATACTAAGAAAGAGCAAAATAAAAATAAAATAATAAAATAAAATAAAATAAAAATAATAAATAAAACTAAAATAAATTAATTAAAATAGATTTCACTTTTCAATATACATTTGGCAGACCTTCTCAAAATAGCAAAAAGTGCATCTGAAATTTCCTTGGAACTGGTCTATTGAAGATGGAAGCCTTCTCTAATCTTTTTCCAGATATAAACATACATACCAATTTGTGTTATGCCAAATGCAAAAAAGGAGTAATAGTAAGTGAATAAAATAAAATTCATTAGTTAAAAAAATAAAAATTGAGTTTCCAATAACCCCATTCACTACTCTTCTCCATATCTCTTTATATTTGTGAAACATTCTTGCAAATCATGAGGCTTCCACCATATCCACACAGTTTCATACACTGTTTTCATTTCTATAATCATATTTTTCTCTAAATACATATTATACATTTTTTTTCTTTACACAATTATTCTATTTTGCTCTATGTATTTTTCCTTTTGCCATCTTCATTCATTCTTAGGTCTACAAATAGCCCAAATACTTGTTCATATTAAAAAAAAAAAATCTCATTCAGCCATTAGATCTTCTAAAGCAATTCCATTTCAACCCCAGATCACATTTAATCCGCATATTACACAATTTTTCCCCAACCTTATGTCTCTCTGAAGTTTTTTTACTTCTATCCACATTGTGTACCACAGTATAATTTGCAGCTATCACCAGTAATGGATTCTTACTGTCATACACATCCACAACAACCTAAGTGACAGCAGTTCATACTTTTCAACCTACATTTTAGCTTTTTTTTAATCCATATATGAAACCTATAGCTTCACTTCCTATGCACTCATCAATTCCACAAGATTAGAACACTTCCATTAAGACTTTCATCGTCCCTTTACTCTCTAGTATGTTTTCTCTGAGATCAGTGGTGGGTTTCACTTACCTTTGCTACCGTTTCACTCGTGCGTGCTCCCTTACTTCACTCACTGGTGCGCCACTTCTGTGCATGCGCAGAGCGTATTTGATGACATCCGGGCAGGTGAACGAAGCTTCCCGCCACCGCTTCTACCAGTTTGCCTGAACCGGTAGCAACCCACAACTGTCTGAGATGCAAAGATTAATGTTCCATTGCTTGAAAAGGCATAGCAGGGAAGTGCTAATCCTTGGAAATCAGAGGAAGTCAATGGCAATACATATTGTTTCAAAGAAACTACATGAATGTGTTGAGGTAATCTCCAGGAATGAAACTTGTCTTGAAGAAATGTATTTATACAGTTTAGGTAAGCAAAAACAAAACAAAAAAAGAAAAGAAAAAAAAGAAACCTTCTATTTTATGCCATTAGCATTTGGGCTTTGTAATTTTGTGAATGGAAGAGTCATCCTGATTTTATGTTATATCATACAATATATGTGGATATATGCATAATTTTGTATTTATTTATTTTGTCATGTTTATGTATATTGGAGGTAGTGACACTTTGAGAGCTGTATGCAACAAAATTTCATTTTAATGTATGCCGATTAGTGTACATTCAAAGTGACAATAAAGTTATCCTGTCCTGTCCTGTCCTGTCCTGTCCTGTCCTGTCCTATCCTATCCTATCCTATCCTATCCTATCCTATCTATCCTACTCTACTCTACTTACTCTACCCTACCCTACCCTACCCTACCCTATTCTATTGGTCATAAAGGAAAAGGATTCTCATTTCCTTTTATATTCAACTCAGAAATTTCAAATTCAACTCAAAAACAGAACTATAAGATTTTACTAAATCCAGGATATAATTCATCATGAGAGATTAGAAATGGTTGTTGGTTAAACAGTGGAAGAAAATATAAAAAAAGTAAAATAATTTATCCAAATAGATTTGTAAATTAATTGCTGTTCGTTCATTAATTTATCATGCACTATATTACTGTTTTAAAATAGAAGGATGGTAAAGCAATCATATATATTTCACTTGGTAGTTTCATGTTTATGTTTGTTTTTATTGTCTTTTCTTTTGGATCAGATTCCTTAAAAGGTGCAAAAAATTGGGGTGTAGACATCTATAAGCAAGCTCTGGAGTCCTTTATATTTTTGAGTACAAAGCCATCCATAATGATTCATATATAGCTCAAGAATATACAATTTCATATTGAAAGTAAAAACATCTGGCTAGTTTAATTCACTTGAAAGATTACAAAAAGATCTTCTAGATATTTCCACCCCACCCCCAAATGTTTCACATTCATAAAATATTTGTCCTAGACTTCTCAGAGTTGTGTTTTTGACTGAAATGGATATTGCTGTTCAGAGCAATGTAGAAATGTAACATCCATTTGCTTGTTAGTCAAGATATTTTTTTCCTGCATTTACAGTGTAATCAACCTATTATGTAAATTTTAAAAGGGAGAATGTATACCACAAACTTTCAAAGTTTTTTGGCATAAGAGTAAAGGAAAAAGCAGTAACATTCATTACAACATCAAGACTTCAATGAATAGGGACAGCTGTTTCCAAATCTGTCACTTGAACTGTATTTTGAATACAGTAAAGTGCTATGAGTTTATGAGAAATTGGGGCTCTTGTATATTTATTGAAACGTGCAGTACTTTGATTCAAGTTGCACACTGAATATTTTGTCCTATGTTACTTAGCAAATATTGTAAAGAAATAATATATGCACCTGATATGAGTTTGAGTTTGGCACATGAGAGTTTGGCACATGAGATACAGGAGGGATGGAGGGAGGGAGGGAGCAGAGGTGGGATTCAGCTGGTTTGTACTAGTTCGGGTGAAGCAATAGTTGTGACCTGTGGGTGGGTGTCCCCCCCCCCACCCTGGTGCTATGCTGTCCTATTTAGCTACATTTTTTAAGCCGTGTGCATTTGTGCAAGCATGTGTGTGAGCAAAGCACATATGCAGAAGGGAGCAAAGCGATTGTGCACATGCTCACATTTTCAGTGCTGGGGTAAACTGGTTGTTAAATTATATGAAGCCCACCTCTCTAGGGAGAGAGAGATCTGTGTGTGTATGTTTACTTATGTTCTGTCATATTCCTCTTCTTCCAACAGGAGATTCCCAGTCAGAATTCTCCTTCCTTTTTGAAACTTTATGAATGATGAAATCCTTTACATCGTTTGACGCAGTTCTTTGGGGGGTTATAAGAGACTGGAAAGGATGAAACAGGTTGTTGATGGAGGGTTTTTTTTTTTTAGGGTTTGTTGACATATCTAGTACTCTTGACGCAAGTACACAACTTGGTAGTCTTTGGGATTCATGACTACTGCTAGATGAACAAGGAGAAACTGTTCCCAACTTTGGCTGGTGGACAATTGGCTCTATGTACCAATATTTGTCTGGACTGTTGTAATGTGATCTATTTGAACCCTTTGAATACCTCTAGGAAGTTTTACTTGGTCCCCAAAACAGCAATATAACTGCAGATATATCATTGACACCTTTGTTCCAGGACCTTGGTCCCTGTAATATATGATGCACTGTGTTAGTTATTTAAGACCTCACGTGGCTTGTCGTTGGAGTACCATGTTATCCAACAGGTTTTGACCTACTTAACTTGGATGTTCTAGGAGAATCTACCTGTAGTTCCTGACTTTTATGAGGCAAGAAGGATGGAGACTTTGGTATTTCTTTTGCTCTTGTGTGCCTGTACTTCCATAGTCTACCTCTAAAATATTATCATTATTAGCTGCCTGTACATTATGAAAAATTAGATTATTTGAGATTCTGAGAATTAGTTGATGCCATTTGTTATAGATTCTTTGTTTTGTGGGCAATTGTATTTATTTTGATGCTTCTTTTGGGTCTTTATACCTCAGATATTGTATATATTTTGAAAGATGTATGTAATTGCTGATAGTCGTTCCTGATTGCCTCAGTCCTTAAGTCAAATAATTAAATTATTCATGTGTCTCTCATGAAGCTTTAGTATGGTAGTGTCAAGAAATAAATAAATGAAGAACAAAATGAATCTGTTTCTGAAGAAAAAAAGATGGAGATAGAAACATGGTTCAAGGTTGTTTGTAGCTTTACTTTTCCCATAGTACTTTACTGTACTATGTAATAGGCTTGCAGTGATGATACAAATCAGTTTTGCAGTGATGATACAATCTCCAATGCTGTCCAATTCATCCTGCTTCAGAGAAATCCTGTCATACTTTGGAGAATGTCCAAGAACCTCTGAGTAAGTCCATATGTTTCCAGGGAAGGCTCACTGAGGTCTCAGTATCTCCAATAAGTTTCATTTCATCTGCTTTCTGTTTCCATTAACCGCCGCTCCTATTTCTATGTGTACCCCTTGCCTCTATAAAACATAAAGGGATTTAAGAATAGAGAACACATGACTGAAAACATAGCTGCCAAGAAATATAAAATATTCACATGAGGAAAAAAGTATCCATAATCACTCAAGCTGAAAATATTTGATAGTTCATTGTGATTTTGATCCATATTTTGACAGGAAGTTCCACTGTGGGTTATACTTATTATACCATGCCAAGTAATTGGTTATAAAAATAGTCATCAGCAGTCTCATATCATTGACTTATTTGAGTAGGGAAAAGCTATGATATCAAGTAGAATGGTGCAGTAGGTGGGAGAAATTATTATACACTAACATTGCTTTGCTCCAACTGCTATTTGTAGACGTGACTACAAGACTACTAGAACAAATTAGCTCTTATTTTGATAAAGTGTATACAGATTGAGGGCTAATTAGCCCAGGTTGCTGCTGAGGTGCAACTTCAGTTGGATAATGTTTGAAATTTCAGCTACTTGTCTTTGTAGGAATGAACTTTAGACAAATCCAGCTGTGTAACTTTTAGATTAAAAACTGGGGACTTGAGCAGAATTTAAGAAATTAACTACCTCCGTTGTGCCAGAAAAGAAAATGTCTGCTTTTAACCTTATAAAATTTCAAATGCTATCTTTTATATAAAAATGATACTATAAATACTGAGAGAAAGTTATTATAGCACTACACGCATTGATGGATCCAAGGGTGAAGTGATATGATTCTTCCCTGATTTCACAGAAACAAAAGAATTAAGTCTGAAAGCATATTTTAAGATGGGGAATTGGTGCCTACTTAGGAACCCCTTGGGATCCATTACAGAAACTGCCTTTTGAATTTCTCAAGAAAGACATCAGTAACATTGAAAATAAGTCTAATTCAAATTTGAGATTTGAAAGGAAAAAGAATTAACTTGAACAAGTTCAAGTTTTGATAAAAAAAAATAGCCATTAAAAAACATCAAAATACCAAAAGCAAGATACATGGTCATGGCATAACTCATTCCATAACTTTGGATTTGGTTCAGAGGTGGGTTTCAGCAGGTTCTGACCAGTTCTGGAGAACCGGTCGCAGAAATTTTGAGTAGTTCAGAGAACCATTAGTAAAAATTCTGACTGGCCCCGCCCCATCTATTCTCTGTCTCCCAAGTCCCAGCTGATTTAATTTAATTTAAGGTTAAGGTTAAGGTTAAGGTTAAGGTTAAGGTTAAGGTTAAGGTTAAGGTTAAGTTTAAGTTAAGTTAAGTTAAGTTAAGTTAAGTTAAGTTAAGTTAAGTTAAGTTAAGTTAAGTTAAGTTAAGTTAAGTTAAGTTAAGTTAAGTTATTTCCACCCCTCTCCGAAGACTCAGGACGGCTCACAATACATTTAAAAAATCATTATAAAAAACACTTAAAAATTAAAAACATTAAAAAATCATTCACACCATTCATGGCCAGATCTCGCCAGATCCCAAGAGTGAGATCAACGGCCCCAGGCCTGCCAGAAAAGCCAGGCCTTTTCGGAATGCCAATAGGGTGGGGATGGTCCTGCTTCCAGAGAGCTGGGGCAGCCACAGAGAAGGCCTCCCCCATGGGCCCGCCAGCTAGCATTGTTTAGCTGATGGGACCCAGAGGAGACCAACTCTGTGGGATCTTACTGGTCGCTGGGAGCTATGCGGCAGAAGGCGGTCTCAAAGATAACCTGGCCCTGAGCCATGTAGGGCTTTAAAGGTAATAACCAACACCTTTAATTGTGACCAGAGACCAATAGGGAGCCAGTGCAGCTCATGGAGAATTGGTGTAATGTGGGGGTATCTAGGTGCACCCATGACAGCTCATGTGGCTGCATTCTGGACCAACTGTAGTCTCTGAACACTTTTCAATTGGGAGGAAATAGGGATTTTGCAGTAACCACCACCCCCCCCCAGAGTGGGGAGGGAATGGAGATTTTACAGTATCCTTCCCCTGCCACACCCCCAAGCCATGCCCACAGAACCAGTAGTAAAAAAAATTGAAACCAACCACTGATTTGGTTGTGACCCAAATCTAATTTTGGAAATTTGGCGCCTACAAAAACAATGGCACAGAAGAGGAAATCGGCCACAAAAAAAAAAATATGTGAATTTTTTGGCCAGAACCCAATTTGGTTGTGGTCAGAAGCTTTCATGACCAGAGGTTGTACTGGATAATGAACATAGCAGGAATGGTTGCTGGTTTAAAGGACATTAATTCCACAAATTTTTGGCTAAATAATTTTATGGGTTTCTCACTGTATGTTTTTTAAAATATTTATCCTATCCCTTTTTTAAAGTACATAAAGAAGCAATACCTAACTGAACTTGGATATATTTGAAGAAAAAAGAAAACCTCAGGACTATTGAAGCTAGTGAATATTTTGATGGGAGAACTTTAAGCAATCCTTGACCTAGAGACTAAACTGGGAATTAAAAAAAAAAATCCAAGAAAAAGCACTGACCAATTCATTCCATATTTTTGGCAACAAAACAACACAAACGTTTCCAAAGATTAATAGGAATTGAGACTGAATTGAGATAGCTTTCACCTCAAGGATAATAGAGATAGCACAATAGCCTCCAAACTGTCCCAATTCCCTTAACACTGTCAAACTATTTACTAAGTCTGCACTACTATTAACCTTCTCATCATTCCCACCACCCATTTTCTTGCAACTTATTACTGTATGACTGTAATTTTTTTACTTGTAGCCTTATGATTTATATTGATATTGTTTCCTGATTGCTTATTTGTACCCTATGACTATCATTAAGTGTTGTACCTTATGATTCTTGATGAACGTATCTTTTCTTTTATGTATACTGAGAGCATATGCACCAAGACAAATTCCTTGTGTGTCCAATCACACTTGGCCAATAAAAAATTCTATTCTATTCTATTCTATTCTATTCTATTCTATTCTATTCTATTCTATTCTATTCTATTCTATTCTATTCTATTCTATTCTTTATAGAGCTTAGAATATCCTGCTGAAACAATATAGAATCTGTCCTACTTCGTGTTACAGACTGAGGATGGTCTGTAATGCTCTGATCACTGGCTTTTTTTATTAGTACAGTTACCATACTACAGTGTGCTCTTAGTATTAAGTTGCCTATGTGAGACAATACATATCTGATTTTTCATATCTTTGAAAACTGCAACAGTGTTAGAGAATCTACAAAAGCAGAAGATCCTAAAACTGAATCTTGGGAAGTGATTCAGAGATCCTTGATTCTATTCAGTGTCTCAAATGGTTCCAAGGACAAATTCAGTTGGATGTCCTTCAAACTTAATCTTGCCTACAAACTTCACACAGTTTTAATATAATGAAGACACATGTTCTACTGCCCCTTAACCACAGAAGATGAATGAAGTTAGGATAGTCACTCTGTCTTAGCTAGTCTACCTCACAGAATGAAGGTTGTGGTGTTAACAGGAGGACAGAGCACTATCTTGAGTTCTCTGTCTGTAGAACCTGTGCTGAAAGCGTTGGCTCAAAGAAAACATCAATATTACTAAGGTAGTTACATTTCCAGTTTGGAGTTCTCATTTCTCCTGAGACAGCAGGAGAAATACAATCTCACTAAATGAACAATTCTCTAGGGAAATTGAACTATGCTTTCTAGGGATTTATAATGAGGCCTTCTGACTTCAGTTAAGGAAGACATCCGTTGAAGTTTATGCTTTGCAACTCAGATATATTTTTTTCTCCTCTGTGGATATGGATATGGTTCTGAGAGAGAGAGGGAGGGACAGAGGGACTGCCATTGTGGGAAAACAATGGGAGGAAAAGGGTTTGTTGTGTAAACTATCTTTGAGCTTCTGGAGGAAAGGATTGAATATAAATGTAATAAAGAAATAATTTAAAGCCTCTCTTCAAAGTATTGTGGAGAGGGGATAGGCAACTGCCTGCTTGCTCACATGCGGAACATTAGAGCCCTTTACAGTGCAAAAACTATTTTTGCTTTCTTGTTTCACTGTATAATCATTATTTGGTTTGAATTTACACTGAAACCACACTGGGGTTGAATTTGGTTAATATTTTTGGTCTAATCTGGTAGCTTGTGAGGTAAAAAGCAGCCTCACATAGCATGCTGATCTAAGTAAAAATATTGTTCATTTACTGTAGTATGTAGGGTAAGTAGGTAAAAGATATTGCTGGATCAAAAATTAGAGCAAATACTTTTTTCCCGTCCTTGAATTTTGTTTATTCAATTATATACTATATAATTGACACAAGAGAAGAATTCATGTCTTCAATGGACAGTGAATGAAAGTAAACCTGTCAATTATGGATCATATGTGAGAGATACGTGAGAGATCATATGTTGTCTCCATCCTCAGATTTTATTTTATCCTCTTTCTAGTTCAGCAGTAAGCAAGGTATATGAGCCATAGGCCCACACACAGAAATACATGCCGAAAGATTGTCAAACCAAACTATGGTATATTTTATTGTCCATTCTACCTATAGCAGCAGAAGTGGCAGCTCACCTTCAGGCCAATATTTCAGATGCAATAATTTTCCTTGACCTCTCATATGTTCAGTGCACAAATTAGTGGGAACAAAACTGTCATCCCTGCAGAGGATGAAGCAGCTGCACACATTCAGCTTAAGATGGAGCAGTTACACACAACCAGCTATCAATGAATTAAATTATAATGAATGTATTAGAGCAATACCAAACAGTGTGACTATGTAAGATTTCACTGAGGTATCAAAACAATTCAGTTACATAGACAAATACATAATATTATGTGATGTCAACTCAATAAGAAACATTCTGGATAATGTTGAAGTTTCAGCTTCATAAACTGTACTCAGCATAGCCATTTATTATTTTTTTTCAGCCTACAGATTTTCCCAACCTATGGATAACTGCTTAAGTGATATGAACTTATATACATATATACATATATACATGCATACATACATACATACATACATACATACATACATACATATATATATGTAGGTCTTTGGTTATTCGGGTCTTCTCCCGCGTAAAATTGGAAGTATCTTGGCGACGTTTCGACGAAGTCTCATTCGTCATCTTCAGGCTGGTGTTCTCGGCTTCGTGCTTCCAAGAGCACGAAGCCATATATATATGTGTGTGTGTGTGTGTGTGTGTGTTGCACATTTAATTATACCTAGGATACTTTCTAACAATATTATAGTTAGATTGAAGAAGAACTAGAAATTGATTTAAGAATTTTCTCAAAATTGTCAAGGACAATCTAGACAATCAAGATCAACTAGACTTACAGTGGTACAATGTAAATAGTCCAGAAGTTTAATTTTGTCATGTGAATCAAGTTGAATCAAAGCTTATTGCTAACAACTAGGCTTGCTGAGAAAATTCACATTCAGATACAGGTTCAAAAGTTCTGGAGGGGTTCCAATCTCAGCACATCTGTAACATGTCAGATTGCGGAGAACTAATTTCATTTAGATGATTAAGATCTTTCCTATGTCTTCCACACATCCTTACATCTCACTACCTTAAATTATATTACCGCTGGAACCTATAGCAGTATAACTACTGTTTGGAATCATTTAAATAAATCAGACATAAAGGCCTCCTAGGAAAACAATTTTCTGATTGCAAACAGAACGTTTGATCTATCATTAATAACAAGAATGAGCTAAAAAAAGAATTATATGACAAGTTAATTGGGTTTTGATCAAATGCTTTTGTCATTTATAATATATATCCTGCTTGAATAGGAAACCTTTCTTTTGCTCATGACTGTTTTCGTTCAAGGGATAAATTGGCAACTTTCATTCATGTGAAGAAGCATTTATTCATGCAAGTAGTTCTTTCTATCATTCTGATTTATTCACCAGGCTTTACTAGGTAGTATTTTTATTTTGAGAAAGAATAATGGTAAGAACTGATTTCATTCCACATCCTTATCTTGGCTGCTTGCTTAAGCAAATGTCACTGCATCACCCGTATACAAGAAGAATGGTTGAATTGGGGATTGATGTATCAGTCATAATTTGTTCTCCTGCTCTATCCTCCCATTGGCTTCATGAGTCTAGTAGTATAATTGAAGTTATAGACAAAATGTAAACATATTAAGGGCCCTAAGAACCTTTAGATAATTTATTAAGGCTTTTAATTTAACTATATTTCAGGGATTATGGATTTTTTTTCAGATTAGAGTATAGTTTCATATAGACCTAGTTTCTGATCCATTCTCCTGAAAGATGGTGGATAATTATGTTTCACCTGCTTTGCTTCCACAAATATTCTCACAGAAGCAATGGATGTTTCAGTTTCAGATTTTCTTGGAATTTGAAAGTTTTTAAAAGTTATAAAGAAAGAATGAGAAAAGAAAGTGCTTATCCTGTTGTCTGACAAAACACTGAAAGAGAAAAATAAATGATGGATAATGGGTAGAGGAAGAGAAAAGGAAAGCAGAGGAGGAAGAAAAAAAGATAGGTGGAAACACTTAGAAATCTGGAGCATCTAACAACGTGGATGGACCCCAGCAAACTCCTTGACTCCATGTTCTCTTAACTTTGCATCATCTTTGGAGACATAGCTTGGATTTGGATATAGAATTGTATGGCAATCAATGCCAGAGTAGAAGAAGCAACGGGGTCTACAGCAAACCACAAAGATGACAAAATGACAACACATGCACCAATACTACCATTTTGTAATGGCATGCTGATATCTATAGAGGGAAAATTGAGAGCATCCTGTCATATTTCATTATTGTCTGGTTTGGAAGAATTACTGCTTCAGACAGAAAGGCAGTGTAGAAAGTGTTGAGGATGGCAGAAAAGATCATTGGTAGTTAATTTCCTTCTATCCAGCATATAAGCAATGCTTGAGCAGAGTCAGCAGAATTGTCTGAGACACTACATATCCTCTTCATGACTTGTTTTCCTTGTTACCTTCTGGGAGGAGGCTTCGTAGTATCTGAAGCAGAACATCTAGATTCAGTCAAATTTTATTCCATATAGCACCAACCTTGTGAACATTCAAGTTTCCTCTTTCTACAATGTATTCAAAATCAACAGTGATTAATATATAGCAATAGCAATAGCACTTAGACTTACACACCTCTTCAGAGTGCTTCCCAGCCCTCTCTAAGCGGTTTACAGAGTCAGCATATTGCTCCCAACAATTTGGATCCTCATTTTACCAACCTCGGAAGGATGTAAGGCTGAATCAATCTTGAGCCAGTGAGATTTGAACTGCCAAATTGCAGGCAGCCAGCAGTCAGCAGAAGTAGCTTGCAGTACTGCACACTAACCACTGTGCCACTGTGCTCACAAATATATAATTACATATACATATACATATACACATACACATACACATACATATACGTACATACATACATACCAGTAGTGAGTTGTTTCTGGTTCGGTCCAGTTCTATAGAACCCATCCCTGATACATATATACATACATACATACATACCAGTGGTGGGATGCTACCAGTTCTCCCCGGTTCTTACGAACAGGTAGTGGAAATTTTGAGTAGTTTGGAGAACTAGTAAATATCACCACTTCCTGGATCTGCCCCCAATCTATTTGCTGCCTCCCAAGTCCCAGCTGATCGGCTAGAAGGAAAAAATCAGGGCTCACTTGACAAAGAAGACGCTTTAAATTGAGAAGCCAAGAAGCCTCCCAACTGATTGGCTAGAACCAATCTGCTCCTTGTAAACTGCCCGGTGGTGGTAGATTGGCAATTGAGGCCAAGCTGCCTGAAAGTGGTTTCCGATGCTCTTGGTGGTGGCAAAGCAGCAAAAAACTGTTTAAACTCTTGCTGTGGTGCTTCAAAGAGCTGCCCTACAGCTGATCAGTGGTAAAAGGCAGTGTGGTGGTAGACCAGGTAGACAGGTATGCTCCAAAAAACAAATGGGTAGACCAGTACGGCTCTGCAAGCAGTTAAAAGTCTGGTAGACCAGTACCTCTGCTAAATCCTAAAGAATATTTTGTGACTCTGAGATAATTGAATAGACAATGGCTGAAAGCCAGATCTGCTAGAGCTGTTTCTCTCAGGCCAACTGAGTCAAAACTGGGCCTGAAAGGAAGGAACAAGGGGCATGATAAAAAAAACTATGATTCCCCTTGACGTGAGTGACATTGAGTTGACCACGCCTACTCAATCACATGACCATCAAGCCACATCCACAAAATAAGCCACGCCCACAGAACCAGTAGTAAAAAAAATTAGAACCCACCTGATGCATATATACATATATACACATACACATACACACATATACACATACATATACATACACACATACACGTGTGTGTGTGTATGTATGTTTTTGTGTGTGTGTACATGCAGGTATACATTTATGTATCTGTAAAGCATGTGTATATGGGTGTTATGTATGTGTTTGGGTGGATGTATACTTTCTCTTGGGAGCAGGCAACAGCATTTAATTTTTATGCGGGCCAATGTGCTCATAGTAAAAAAAATGACAATAATCTTATCTGATGCAAGTATTAAGTTGCAGCATTTGATGATGAAGTTGTTATGCACGTGTCATCATTATTGTCCCTTTCCTTCCTTCTTGGATGTCTATGATGAGAAACATCTGTTGTGGTCAACAGAGTAAGTAGGCTTTCAGGCTAAGCAAAAGAGCTTTTTTTCAAGTTTTCCAGGTTACATGCAGACTTTTCAAATAGTGGCAACAGAATGAAGAGGAAAAAACTTCAACAACTTCTTGAGAATAATATAAATCTAAGATGCAATATAAAGTGAGAGAAAACAGCAAATAACAATTAACAGGACTTAAATCCTAGCATGTAACTGGGTTTACTGAGTTACTTAATAAAACTTTCAACAACACATTGGCCTCAAAAATGTAAAATGCAGTGGCAGAAAGTAAACTTAATTAAATAGTGAGCTATTTAATTGAGAATGGAATTAAAGGGATGATGCACTTACCTGTAAAATGTCCATACAACATTTTGGAGCACTTAAAGAAGAGTTTGAAGATGTAATTAGCATATGGTGTTCAATAGTCAGGTTTATATACATTTTTAGAAGGTGTTGTGTAGCAAAACACATTACCAAAGAGAAAGAATTAAACCTGCTTGGCTGTTAAAAAATTCAAGCAGGCTACATAAATCAGATTTTTTATGCATTAAAAAAGCTGCATGAAAGAATTGGGTAAAACACTTTGGTAAAATATGAAAATATCCAGTAATGTAGAACACTTTCTTAAACAATTTTAAAGCCAGACAATGTGAAACTGTGTGTAGATCTGAATAATTTAAAGACTAATGCATTATAATAGATATCACAGCTATGGTACATTTTCATATGTCACAAAATTAGAATTTGCCAATCAATATGGAGTTGATTAGATATTGTATTTGCCTTCAAATACCAGTTTGTCACAATTACACAATTACACTATTGAAGGCGCCCTTACAGGGCAATTTTCACCAAAATCGTTAACTAAATAGTAATATTTACTTATCTACTTTAACAAATCTCCTTTAAAACATTAGCCTTTTTTGTATCCCCATGTTTCTAACTTCTGTTTTTATTATCTAACCATTGTAAAATAAGTCCCATGTTGAGAAATATTCAGTATTTGTAACTGTTAATCTATTCATTTCTGTATATTCCAATTTTTTTTTTTAATTACACTCTCATCTGGCGGGGTCTCATCGCTTTTCCATTGTTGTGGAAATACAATTCTGGCTGCAGTTAGTATATGTAAAATCAAATATATATTCCCTTTAACAAACTTTTCCGGTAAAATGCCCAACAAAAATATTTCTGGTTTCAAGTTTATATGTTGCTTTATCATTTATTCCAACCAAGTATATATTTTCATTCCAATATTTTTTTGCCTTTGGGCAGATCTACATATGATAATATGAACCAGGCATCTGGTTACACCTCCAACATTTAGCGGACATGTCTTTAAACATCTTTGCCAATCTTGTTGGTGAAAAATGCCATCTATAAAACATTTTATACAAATTTTCTTTATATGAGTCTAGTTGTTTTTCTCTATATGGTATCTGACTGGACTCTTGAGACGATGATAGCAGTCTCCATTTCATCCAGGCCTGATCATATGAAAACTTTAAACCTATAAGGTTTATCATAAGTTTAGTATCTTACTTTATCATTAATTAGTTAGTTAGTTAACTTTATTGATTAGCCCATGGGCCATATCAAAATGCAGAGTTCCAAACCCAAATTATTACCAGAATCCGATAAAAACAATTTAAAATGGAATTGGAATAAAATACAATTTAAATGACATTGGAATAAGATACAGTAATTTAATATATGGATAAATAAAATATGGCAAAATTATATTTCAGTGTCACCTCTACAAACTACTCCATTCAGTCCCACGTGTGCCAATCTCAACTGAACCATTTTGCTCAAATACTGTGCTGTATTAAATGTTGTTTTCAAATTCTGGCTGCACATAATGCATCATTTGTTCAGTATATAGATGGAGGTACCTCTCTCTCATCCTCTTATATAGGCAACAATCAAATAGGATGTATTCAGGCCTAGTTGATTTTTATTGCAATCCATGGTACTTTTAGTAATCTGTCTCTAATTTCACAATTGAAGGCATATCTCTTCTTTTTACTTCTCTTCCTAAATATGCAATTTTTGCAACCATACATCATCATTTGAACGGCCATTACTTTAATCCTTTTGATGCTTGTTATCTGTTGTGGCCCATCAGCAGCCTGTGCAGCTAATAGCTGATTCCGACAGTGAGGAGGCTGGTGTGGCTCCTCAAGAGGAGGTCTCCTCGAGAGTAAGGCTTGGGGCTAATTAGCCACTCCCTTAGCCTATTTAAGGATGGACGACGACTGAGGCAATTTGCAGGGAACAACTTAGTTCACTCTCCTTCACATCCGGATCTTAGTTCTTTTATCAGTGTCCTGCAAATTGCTTCTGGGCTTTCTGCCAATCCTACTAAGATTACGATTATTTATTCTTTGGATTCTTATAGGCTGTTAAGAAAGTTAATTAACAGCCTTTGTTTGAAAAATATTGATTTAATTTAGTAAACTAAGATTTGTACAGACTTTGTTTATGCGGCGTTCTTTGGGTCCGTAGCTGGGGCAGAACAGTTATCATTATAAATCCTGTTAAGCCTTTTTTTCTGTTTGTTAATGATCTTTCTCCTTAAAGTTAATCTCTACTACTCAAACCCATTGACCATTCTTATGCATTCTTGCGCCTCAGAGAGCAAAACTATCACTCTTTCATTGTGAATTGTGAGTTCACTAAATTATTCTGGCTGACACCTCTTACCATGAACTAATGAACTTAGAAATTGCCCACTAGAGACTGAAGGGCTATGGCAGGGGTCACCAACCCGTGGCTCTGGAGCCGCATGTGGCTTTTTCATCCCTCTGCTGAGGCTTCCTGTCACTCAAAATATACATCACAGCCAGTGGTGGGATTCAGCTGGTTCACACCAGTTCAGTCAAACCAGTTTTTCTGCAGTTTGGCAAATTGGTTGATCCCACCACTGACTGGCCCTGCCCCTCACCTCTTTCCTCCCAGTCACCCTTTGCCTGGCCTGAGAAGGTAAAGGTGGCAACGGGGGATAGAGACTCACTCCTGGCTGCCATGCTCAGCTAAAGGGCTGCGGGGATGTGGGGGACACACGTCAAGGCAATGGTTGGAGCTTTAGTGCGGGAGCAAAACACCTCTGTACTTGCCATACTAGCCGCTATAGGCTCAATATGAATTTGCTTCTATCATCCAATTTTGACCAGGGGAAAAATAGTCTTTGAAATATTAAGTGGCACTGAATACCAAACCGAAGTTAGTGCTTTGGAACAGCAGAGCCCTAAAAACAAATGACACTTGGCAATGTGACAGCTTTTTATGCAAGTTAGCTTCCCCAAAGTTTAGGAAAAAATCTTTTGAGCTACAAATAATATGTTCCCATCAATTTTATTACAGAGCAGATTCTCCGAAACCTTACCAACAAAAGCCATCTCTCCAAGTGACTTTGGAGAAATAGAATTGTCTAACATATATGATTTATTGTGAATTTTACATGGATTTGTGAAAAGAATATAAACCTCTCTGGCTGAAACATATCCCAGGAAGGACCTAAATGTTCTTACAAACAACAATTCTCCAACTGAAATTTAATATATATAGGTAGATTTTCAAAAAGTGATGCATAAGTAGGAGAACACATAAAACTTAAATTGGAATTTTTGAGAGGAAATTAAATGTCAGCATCTTACCTTGCTGAGATGTACAATGTCTGTCTCAGAGTTATTTCTTAAAGATAAATTGAAGGAAACCTTTGCCTTTTAAGAAACAAGCTCTATTCTGAATCATGTCCAGCTACTTAAGTCAAATTTGAATTGGTGTTCCAATCTCTGCCGCTAAGCACAAAACTATAATCATTTACAGCCAACTCTCAGCAGAGTTGATTGGAAGGCTGACTTAGAAGGCAAATCAGTGAGATAATAATGTTTTTATGTCATAAACATGTGATACTTTCCCCCTACCTCTTGACAGGTTTTTAAAAGTATGCAATTTGAATTATATTTAAATCTTGAAGGTGAATTATGAATGCTCATCCATTTTAGCTCAAAATTAAGATTATTATATTATGTGGTAGATGTGATAATATTGTTAGCCATTTTAGGCAACCTCTTTTCCCCTCTTGTTCCAAATCACAATAAGCAAGCCAAAGAATTAATAAATTGTGATTTAAAACTCATCTATGCCTTCTTAACAATATTTTTTTTTTTAAAAAAAGACCACTTTTAATCTTGTGTAACAGATAATACCACAATTCCTAATGCAAGCCATTTTGAATTCAAATGAAGGCCTTTAACTCATCTAGCTTTTTTATTCATCCCATAATTTATGGGGAACAATCTCTTCTCACGCTGGTGCATTAGTTCCCTGATGAAGAAAGAAACCATTGCAATAAACAAGAGATCTCCTACATCTATGAATATATTCTTTTGAAATCCTGGTATTTGTGAGGTTCCTGTGGAGATACACTCAGTTCAAAGGCAAATTCTGTGTATTTTCATCAAAGTGTCATGTTGAGAGAATCAGCATTTCTTAAATTAGTCCTTTAAATGAGAAGTTTAACATTTGAAATCTCAAAATAATTAAAGAGTTATCCTGATCTAGAGGATTTTTTTGTGCATATCAAAGTACAACAAATTTCCTCAGTGTGTACCAAAATGGGAGGGGTGGGGGATGTAATTGAAAGCTATTTGTGCAGCTATGAGTGATGCAGTGCTATAATAAAGGTTATGTCAACACTGGATGTATTTGTCTAAAGATTATTGTAAAATTATAAAAAAATCATATTGTTAGTCTTAAATTGTACAGGCACTGATATACACAGGGAAAGAAAATTGCAATCACAATAATTCTGGTAAAACTATTACAATGTATTTTGTGCTTTTACCACAAAGATCTTTTTAAAAAGATGTTTAAATCTTTTTTTAAAAAAAAACCTACATAGTGAAATGTGCAAGTTAGAGAAGTTAAATGCATTTAAGAAGTTGACATCAGTCAAAAATTAACAGCCTGTTTATTATTTTTATAGTATTTACAGTATGTAGCAACATTCCTCATGACAAGTGCCTGTTAGGATTAATGGGAACAGAGTTAAGATTGAATCTGTGCACATTTTGCAGAACTTATCTACATTTGAAATTTTTCCTTAATGCTCATTCTTTTAAATTGTTAATTAAAAGTGTTGCTTTAGCAGAGTATCAAAACTGAAAGACTACATCAGGGCTGTTAAACTCCTGGCCCATGAGTCGGATGTGTCATCCATTGGCCATGCCCATGCCCAGTTTAACAAAGGGGGAAAAAGTCCCAATACGTCAGATCATGATGCCGTGATGACATAAGTTTGACACCTCTGGACTAAGTGGACAAAACTCCTTTTCTATGAATCCCTTCCACAGCTCAGATGTTTGTTGGTGAGATCAGGTACACTATCACAAATGCAAATATTTATTCAGTTAGGCAGGACAAGATAATGCCTCTTCTCCTTTACAGAAGGTGACTGGACTGACAGCTCACTTCTAGTGATGGGGTGATATCTTCCACCACCACCTTAATAAGTAGGATGTTTTCACTGGCAAAGAACAAGTTGTGTAATAAGATAAAATTAAGGGATGCTGCCATTGACCTCATCTCATTCAGCATCTGTTTCCTGAATCTAATGGATCATTCTATCTAGTGATAGAACTGGTCTTGCAACTGGTCCCATTCATTGCTAAGTGCAGCACACCAATAGGATGTTAGAGTTCTTATTAAGTATTTCCGAGAAGAACTTATTACTTTCAAGATAATCTGTTCTACCATTAGTCCTCTATGGAACTTTTAAAACTGTTTAGTGTAAAAGGTCCATATTCTTCTTTTGGATACACTTTATGTCAGGTTTTCTCAATCTTGGTGTTAGATCGGCGCAAGGCAACAGATGAGAGTCATTAGTGAATTCAGCATCTTTTTATTTCCAGCAAAATGTGACCATGCTCTGCCAGCTGGGCTGCTGGAACTCGCCATTGGCAGGCAGACCAGCCGGCCAATGACAGCAGGTTAAATCTCCCACGGTCCAGACAGCCAATCAGCGGTGAGCATGAAACCTTATGTAGATTCTAGCCAATCCATACATAACACCCCGCCCCTTCTAGAATGAACAGTGTCCAATCCCCTGCCTACGTATTTGATGTAGGTAGGCGGGGTGTGTCAGCTTCCGACTGGACCTGCACAGTTCACTTGTCCTCGGGATCTTGGCTGCAGTGGTCGAGTCTGGTGTTCCTCCGGCTACCTGGGAAGGAACCTTTGGGAGCTCCTTGGCCCCCGAGTCAAGTTCCGGCCTGGCTCCTTTGGATTTCACAACTGTCGCTTCCCTCTGGACGCCCTTGATCCCAGAGGAATGGTTGCTGCTCTGGTTGGCGAGTAGTCCCCCTGTTGGGCCACCAGGTAGGTCTGGTTCCTGCTCGTCTGCTTCCCGGCTGGCGATTGAGTGTGCTCCTCAGGGCAGAGAACTCAGGTTCCACATTTGTTGCTCTGGCCCTCCAGTTGCAGGCCAGTCACCCTAGTTTCTCATCTTGGTGTCCCCCAGGCAGTGTCTGAGTTGGTTCATATGCCTCCTCCAGATCCACCCGTCCTCCAGCTCAATGCGGTATGACTTGGGGCCAGTGACAGCCACGACTCGACCCACCAGGTAGGTCGGGTAGCCTGCATAGTTGTGTGCGAATACCAGGTCTTCTACGTTGAATGCCCATGTGGGCCATGTGGAGTCCGGGGGGGGGGGGCGGTGTCTCAGGAAGGTAGTCCAGGTGGTATTGGTCAAGTTTTGACCGCAGCCTTCTTCCTATCAGCTACTCTGCTGGGCTCTTGTTGTTGGTTGCATGGGGGCCGATCAAGGAGGAACTGGTCAAATTTTTCCTGCCAATTCTCTGGGCCCATTCGGGTGAGGGTTTCCTTGGTTAGTCTCACCATTCGCTCGACCTGCCCGTTGCTTGCTGGGTGGAAAGGAGAGGTGAGTATGTGCCGGATCCGTTGCTCAGCAAGGAATGTCTCCATGATCTTGGCTGTCGGTTGTGGGCCGTTATCAGAAACCAGGACATCGGGTAGACAGTGGGTGGCAAACAGCCATCAGAGGGCTCGGATGATGGCTTCTGTCGTGGTTTTCTGCATGATGATCACCTCTAGCCACTTGGAATATGTGTCCACAACAATCAGGAATGTCTCTCCTCCTACTGGCAATATTTATGCGGGACCACCTGCAAAGTCAATATGTATGCAGGACCAGGACCCCTTGGCTGCTTCCCATTCCTGAGTGGGTTCCTGTGGTGGTGCTGGTCGCGTCCCCTGGCAGGGTTTGCAGGTGGCCACCCACAAGGAATGTGGGGTCTTCCACCAATTCTTCCAGCAGCTGAGACCATTGGCGGGGCTGATGTCTTTGCCAGGGCAGTGGATCAGCTCGTAGTCGTACACTGTGAGGAAAATGGCCCATCTGGTCATCCTCGGGGACATGTATGGAGGGATTTGGTGGTTACTGGCAAGGAGTCCTAATAGGGGCTTATAGTTGGTTACAATCTCGAAATGCCTACTGTATACATACTCGTGGAACCACTTGATCCCTGCTACCATGGCCAAGGCCTCCTTATCAATTTTGCTGTAGTTGTGCTCAGCCAATGACAGGTCTTGGAGTAGTATACAATCGGTGCTTCCGTTCCGTCTGGTAGGCAGTGGCTGACGACCGTCCCAACTCTGAAAGGGGAGGCATCACAGGCGATCTGAACTGCCAAAGTGTGGTTATATTGATCAGGATGCTGTTGGACAAGAAGAGGTCTTTCACTGCTGTAAAAGCTTGGTCTTCCCTCCATCCCCAGGTCCACAATGTCATCTTCCCCAGGAGGTTGTGCAGCAGTTCAGCAATGGTGGCCTTTTGTTGTAAAAATGTGCTGTAAACAGTCCCAAGAAGGCTTGTAGTTCTGCCTTATTCTTATGAGCCTTATGAGCTTGTCTAATTGTTCCTCGACCTTGGGCTGCAAAGCAAATGGTACCCTACAGGGTTTGAGCCTGATGAGGGGTCACCTGGGGGTGTAGGTTAAATGAAATGGGTTTCCCCTTATATTTACCTAAGTCCTCGTTGAAGACGTCCGCAAACTCTGCCAACAACTGGTCCAGTTCGTGGGTGGTTACGCTGTGCAGTCCGGTGATGTCCAGGCCCAGGAGTTTAAACCATTCTACTCCCAGAAGTGATGGTCGGTGGCTACCAACAACCGTGAGTGGCAGCTGGCCCTGACCTAGAACTCGTGGAATGTTACTTTGACCTCCATTCTGCCTAGTACCTCTATCCGGTTCCCTTGATAGTCATTCAGGTGGACATTTGGTGGCTTCAGGAACTTCCTGCTTGCAGCTGGGTTCAACTTCTTGATTGTTTGACAGAATACAATTGTAAAATACAACCCTGTGTCCAGCTCCATTTTGCATGGTTCCCCTTCAATGTTTACGACTATGTGGTATTTCTCCTGCTCATATGCATCTGTGTGTCCCATGGTTGTGTGATGGATTTCTCTGGGAGCTTGGTATTGGTCCTCTCTTCGTCTGCTCCCTTCTTGGCCAGCTCAAGGGGTCCCTGGTCTTCCTGATGGAGCTATAGGCGTTGGCTGAAAGGCAATGGGTTGGGACGCTTTGCAGGCTTTAGCAATGTGGCCCTTTCTTTGGCATCGGCAGCATGTTGCATCCCAGAAACAGCAAGATGCCCTTGTGTGGAAACCCATGCAGCCCAGGCAACATGGCTGCCTGCTCTCCGCATCCCTGGGGTTCTGCAGCTTTCTGGGTACACGCGGTGGATGGTGTCCCCTGTATCGCCCCAGTTGTCATCGTATTCAAGGACTTCAGTTGACCAGTTAGGCTCCCAGTATATGTGGTGCATCCCGCTGGTCTTCCTTATGTTTGCCAGAGTTGTCTAATGATTCTGCAGCCCTGGCCTCCTTGACAACATCCTTGAATGAGACCCCTCTCCTTATCAACAGTTTATTTTGTAGAGCGAGGTCCCTCATCCCCAGGATGATCTGGTCCTTCATCATTTCTTTGGGATTTATGAACTCACACCTGGTAGCAATCACCTGGAGGCTGGCCACAAAATCATTGACAGTTTCTTCCTCTCATTGGCACCAGTGGTAAAACTCATTTCGGCTGACCATGGGAGCGACGGATGGTGCATAGTGGTCTTCCAGGGCACGTTGCAGGGTAGCCCAGGTGATGGTCTCCACATCTGCTGGGGCGATCAGTGTCTGTGCCATTTTGTAGATCTTGGTGCCATAGTAGGTCAGGAATAATGCTCACTTCCTGTTGTCCAGCCTGTCCTGGTAATCGTTGGCTTCCAGGAACATTCTGAACCGGCCCATGTATGTGTGCCAGTCTTCCATCTGTGGGTCGAAGATCGTTGGGGCCGGCGATACTTGCGATGCCATTTGTGCAGGTGGTCAGAGGTCCTTGTTTCAAGACAGCTGCATGGTTCATGAGGAGGTTCTCAGGTCCCTTTTGTCCTTCATCGCCAGTGTTAGATTGGCACAAGGCAACAGACAAGAGTAATTAATGAATTCAGCACCTTTTTATTTCCAGCAAAATGTGACCATGCTCTGGCAGCTCACCTTTTTAAAGAGCTCCAGGCAGACCAGCCAGCCAATGACAGCAGGTTAAATCTCCCTCAGTTCGGACAGCCAATTAGCGGTGAGCATGAAACATTATGTAGATTCTAGCCAATCCATACATAACACTTGGCAAATTTAAATATGTTTATGCCAGCTCAGAAACCTTCCTTCATCTTAAAGTTGCTAATGTTCAGAAACACTGCTCTAGATTATCAAAGCTTTTCTTAAAAGAAGAAGTAAGGTTTCAGGTGCAGTTTGTCCAGTGGAGATGCAAATGGAAAACTTACTAATCATGCTCTGGACATAGCTCTAGACTGACTTCCTAAAATTAGGACTGTTTATTTTTAACATTTTAACTTATTTTATACATTTCCAAACAGAATAAGACATACTATATATTAAGTTAAATGGCTTGATACATAATTTTACTCATACGGTAAGTATTCCAATTTAAGTATTCTTGTGATCCACACATGGAAAAAATTATAGAAGAAATTTGTGCAGAAATTAATTCCCTATCTCAAAGCAAATTACAGCTGGCAATTTCATTTCTTCACATTAATTCCAAGGGCAAGGAGGACACACTGTTTGATATTTGTATTTACATTTATTGGAGTAGAAGGATTTACAAGTGACTAAACAGACACACAATGGGGAATAGAGAGGAATGTACTAGAAACGGCTTTTTGCCTAGGGCACTCACAGCTGCAATCCATATGCTGGTGAGGAGGCAAAGACCTTCAGGGTGTAACTGATTAAGGTCTTGTCAACTTCAGGTGCAGTTTGTTAACTTGTCTTAACATTTTAAGGAAGTGCTGAACCTCAGAGAAAAGCTGCTCCGGAAGAGATAGTTTGTTAAATACCCCAAAAGCCAGACAATGTTTCAGTTTAAGGCTCTGCCAGATAGAGTACATGAGGACAAAAAGACATGTCTGTTGTGGCCCGCTGGTAGCCAGCAGAGCTGGCAGCAGAGCCAGACAGTGAGGACCTTGGGGAGGACCTTGGGCCAGTCCTGGGGGCTGGGGAAAGCTCAGACAAGGACTCTGCATCAGAGGCAGAGAAGGGGCAAAAACCATCTGATAGTTATGTACAGCCTCCGGAGTCTGACAGCAGCAAGGCAGAAGAACAGTGGGAGCCTGTTCCCAGTGTGTGCATGTGCAGAGCTGCCAGATGACAAGAACAATTAAGAAAACAGGGTTGACTTGGGAGTAGGCTTAGAGATGATTGGCCCCTCCCATAAGACATAAAAGAAGAGTGAACGGGGCATGAGTTTTGCAGAAAGCAATTAGTTCATCTGGCTGATTCAAGATTTGAAATTTCTGTTTGTGACTCTGTGCCAAGTTTGGCCTTGCCCTATATCTGGAAATTAGCTCTCTGGCAGCGTTCCATGTGAAATAGATGGGTGTTGATAATCTTCCTCTGAAAGACTGTTTATCAGGCCTTGCAGATTGTAAATGAAAGTAATTTACAGTCACATTACTAAAAGAGGTTTTGCGGGACTAAGATTGTGCTTTATACTTTCTAAGGAAGCCTAGGTCAGAACAAAGTCTTTCTTTTGCTGGAAATCTGGTATAAACCTAGCTTAAAACTCCTTAGTCATCAGTCAGAAGCAGTGACCTTTTGCTGCCATGGCTAGTACTTTTTTGACCCAGTGTTGATTTTGAAATACTGCTGCATTTGGTCAAGGTTTTTGCAGCTATATGGAAAGCTGAAGATTCAGTTGAAGCACATATAATGAGATCAGTATTGAGTTTATTCTTAATTCAATAGCTCTTTAGGTATTAAAAAAAATCTCATTTGTTTTACTAAATCCCATTTCACACTCTGCAGTGCTCACTCAGAAAGTGTTAATTGCATTTGAAAGGTGAAGATTATCTCCCATGTGTCAAATTGTATCGTAAAGTAACTGAAATCCTTTATATTCTGACTAACTGTCAAGAGGACAAAAATGTAAAACCTCCTTTTTATTACTAAGAGCACTTTAGAAACTTTTAAAAAAAATAATGTCCACAGTGGTATATTTATTTTAGTTTACACATTTATAAACTCTTATCTGCTTAACTTTTTTAGCTTGTTTATGCTAAATGGGTTCTACTTCGCTGCTTCTAAGTTTACTTTTCTATGAAAATCAGTTTTAAATAACTGATTAACAATCTTTTTTATGTTTTGGTTTTTCTATTCAAAACATTTTGTTGAATAAAAACTTATTTTGTCACTTGACCAAGAAGAGCTTTGCCCAATGGCATTTAAGAAGACCACACACAGGAGATCTCAGTGTCTATCTATATGCTACTAAAACTCCCGTTGTCGTGACTTTTAACTGGATGAAATGTGCATCATAAGACGATTTTGAACCAAGATACCTCAAATGGGCTAATTTATAGAACGTGTCCAAAATCTGGGACTCAAAACTCCTAAAGGAATGAAATTAGATGAAGATGTGGCAGCTTCAGATGTGGCTGCTGCTGCAGTGATGAGATGTTTATTTTCAACATTTCACAACAATTCTTCAGCTGTTCTCACAATCCCTCATTCCTTTCCCAACCCAGTGACTAACCTATATCTCTACAGCAGAGACTTGAGCTGCGAAATATTGCAAGTAGTTCCTTTCCTTATATGTGGATGGACACAGAGACGTCTTTTCCAGAGATGCCTTTAAAAATTGGCTTCTCCCTCCATGATGCTGACCTAGTTATCATTAAGCCTCCACTGGTTAAAATGAATCTCAGTAAAATAATCATAGGGATGCAGTGGCTAAGTGGCTAAGATGCTGAGCTTGTCTATCAAAAGGTCAGCAGTTCAGCGGTTCAAATCCCTAGTGCCGCGTAATGGGGTGAGCTCCCGTTACTTGTCCCAACTTCTACCAACCTAGCCATTCAAAAGCATGTAAAAAAATGCAAGTAGAAAAATAGTAACCACCTTTGGTGGGAAGGTAACAGCGCTCCGTGCGCCTTCGGCATTTAGTCATGCTGGCCACATGACCATGGAGATGTCTTCAGACAGTGCTGGCTCTTTGGCTTTCAAACGGAGATGAGCACCGCTCCCTAGAGTCTGGAACAACTAGCACATATGTGTGAGGGGAATCTTTACCTTTAAGATAATCATCTCCTCAGCATGTAACATGGGGAATCTAATTTTCAAACTCTAAGAATGTCCCCTTATTCTGTTTAGGAGATGGATGTAAAGTCAGAGTAACTGCTGAAAAATTTTCTCGACCATCACAATCATCCATGGATCTGATGGAGCATTTATTAAATTTACTAGGATTTCATAAGTTAAGTTTCAATTGTGGTTGATAAATCAAGGAAGCATTGACAGTTGTTTCTTCAATAAAATGTGATTGAGCAAACCATGGCCTTAACAGTGAGAATCCAGATATAAAATTAGTAATCATATTAAATCATATATCCATTCAGGTGACACCTACCTCCTTGTACAAACACTGCTGGTTATACAGTACATTTACCACCTGTGTATGTTCTCAGCTCATTGGTAAAGCTCATTGGATATGATTCTCAAAAGCTGAGAATCATATCCAATTAAAAATCTGAAGAGCTGCTGCTGCCACTAACTAGAAAATATGGTGCTAAATGGATTAATTTTATGCAATTTCATTTATTTGGATGCCAAAATAATACTGTGCTACTTTTCATTAAATAACATAGGTGTTGATTGTTTTTCCCTTGGGACACTAATAATTGTTGTCCAATAATTTAAAATTTCAATTATTCTCTTTTTTTGTCTTTAATGAAGTTCAAATTTCACTACCTCTTTACTCAAGGCAAAGAAAAAATTCTCAAAAGATGCTGAATGTATTAAGGAAATGATTAGAAACCTTTTACTGATATATAAATTCTTTAATCAGTTTGCTGATACTCTGAATAATATTACTTTGTTATTCAAAGCAGGAGGGGGGGAATAGTACCCTTACTTAGCATTTGCTAGACAGTTCAAAATCATTTCCAATAATTTTTAATTTATTTTAAACCTGGGTAGGTGGAGACCTGCATTCAACCAACAACTAACCTTTGAAGAGTAATTAAAAGCTAAAGATAGTAAAGACCTTTCAGACCAATCAATTTACCTATAAAAGCTTCCTTTGATTGGAAAAGCAAAATGATTAATGTTTCTGAATGAAACAATTCAGCTGCTATTTCTTTTCACTAATGTGCCAAGCAGAACATGTTCAAAAGTACAAAATTCCTGAAAATATAACAAATAACGTTCTGATGCATTCCTGTTTTCTTTTTTCACTGAATGAAATCATTAGATGTCTTCAATCTGTGGCAGCCATTTAGAAAGCATGCCTCAATCAATTCTCATGACTACAACCTATATCAGACCAGAGATTTTCAGTGATATCGATGCTTCTTCCACTGACATTAATATTTAATTCTGCTGTGTCTGATTTTACAATGGAAAGCAAAATAAATAAATAAATGTTGAGTCAGAGTAGTAGCACCCAAGGAGCATGATGAGAGATTCAGACAAGGTTCCCCCATCACTTTAAACCATAGAATTGACTTGCTTGAGGCTGAATTCGGGCTCAGTGGAATATAAGGAGTGAAGCAAGTGTATCAAGAAACAAATGTTTAACATGGTGAATTGGTGTAACATGTAAATCTAATACAGGTCATCTTTTTCCATTCTTTTGTTGTTGTTGTTGTTGTTGTTGTTGTTGTTGTTGTTGTTGTTGTTGTTTTGATTGAGAATAGCTGGTTCTTGAGTAGCTCAGAAAATCAAACTTGATAATAGATGAAGTGATCTCCAGCCTCAACCTCTAACCACAATTGTGAAAGTAATATTTCTTAGAAGAGTTTCCAATCCTATGAGGCACATTCCATAGAGATGGCAAACCTATGAAGGAGAGCATCACAAAATTCAAAAAGCCATCTTCACAGCCAATTAGGAGTGAATCTATAATTTTGAAAACTGTAGAAGTCAGTCTCCAGACAGTCTTAAAGAAAGGTAATTAAGGCCAATTTTTTCAAAACATTTCCTTATCATGGTTTCAGCAACTAGGCTGGGCTACTTTTTGTCACAGCAACAAAACTTCCTGACACATAAAGATGCTTATACAAAGACTAGTTTTATTCCATCATTTATGAATATCCCAGGCCCAATATCAGCAGTATGCTCAATATTGGAAACAAAGCTAACAGAGCAGTCCTGTTCTTGAACCCAATGTTTCTTTAACTCTCATTTATTTCAGAATTATCAGTGAGCAAGATCATCATTTTAGCCATTGTCTATCCATTGCAGGACGAAGGCCTCTTCTGCATGTTTCCAACCAATATGGTTCTGATGTTTCTTTTTGCCGATTGGGCCTACAATACTTGTTGATTTTATTGACTCATCTTGTTTTAAGTCTCTTTCATGATGCTTTTTATCAATCGATGCTATGACTGCCTTGATCGACCTGCCATCAGTTCATCTTGCTATGTGACCAGCCCATTTCCATTTCAATTCTTTTATTATTTTGATGATATCATATACTTGTGTTGGTTTAATGGGCAAAATAATTGCTACTAATTTAGTTTGTATTGGTTTTATATCATGTTAGCTAACAATATTTATTTCTATGACATAATAAGTAAACTGTAGTTTTTCAAGCATTGCTGTCCTACAACATTCAGCATCCCTTAACTGTTGGCTTGTTGGGTCTTCAAGAGATAAACAAGAAGCAGTCATGGATGAAGAAGAAAGCTAGCACAGAACAAAGCTTGTGTCAGGATAAGGTGGAGAACATCAGTTCAATTAAATGTCAAGTCAGATGTCTTAATAATAGGCTAGGCATGAGACAAAGGAGTATCAAGGGGACATGTCCTTGAAGAACTGTTGGTAAGACAACAAGTGAAAGCTTTGGTGAGTTCTTCCTGCTCTCATGTACATGGGAAATAATATCACTTTCTAACTGCTGACTCTGCTACTCTGCCTTTTCTCCTAACTGAGGACATTTATGTTCCTTCTCAAGCATTTGCCTGGAATAGTTGCAGAAACCCAAAATGTACTTACATTCCATCTGGGGATATTGTAATGTATTTGTGTATCTTTTAAACATCCGGGCAGCCAAGCATTGTTGACATTAATGGAGATACTATAATTACAACACCTAGGAAAGTAACCATTTAAAATGTATTTTCAAAATAATTACCTGGTACATACAAAATCTGTTTGGAGTGAAACAATATGCAGCAAATGTTCCAAAATAACCAGCCAGGTGGTAGTGGTGGTTTTTTTTAAAGGTTGTATGCCGTCTCCATTGAAATGGCAAATTCTGGCTGATTGAATGCTGTTTGCTTGCACAGAAGCAAGTATAAGAGCAATCTGCCAGCTCCCTAATTAGGATAAATGTACAAGCTGTCTGATTTTAATTGAACAATAAAGTGGGGGGGGGGTTGGTTTTTTTTTTTAGATATGGTAATTGGGTACCCAAAAAATGCATATTCTATTTTGGAATTGTAAACCTTAACTATAATTAATATCACATGTGTGTATGTATGGATAGATTAGATTAGATTAGATTAGATTAGATTAGATTAGATTAGATTAGATTAGATTAGATTAGATTAGATTAGATTAGATGATTAGATTGACAGTTATTTCAACTGTAATGGACAATTGGAATGGAGAAAGAAAACCATTAGTTCAGTCTAATGTTATGCTTGCAGATACGTATCTTATGAATATATCTGAGTATAATGTACAGGCAGGCAGGCAGAAAGTCATCTTACCCTAGAGGTTTTCAGATAGGATTTGTTGTTCTGTTCCTTAATCTAAAATAAATAAAAATGGAATAAAGCAGGATCAGCTTCATCATTATCATCACATATATATATATGGTCTAATCAATCACAGTTTTTCTCTAGAAAAGATCACATGAACATAAAACATTGGTCTGGTAGTCATCATGCTGTACAGCCAGAAAAGATGCAAGATTGGAAGAAACTTCATGCTAGGAAGAAATGTATTTCTTTATTAGATGGTTGGTTGCTTTAACTAAAAGAAAAAGAAAAAGCTGTATCAACCACCATCGAAGAAAAATGTTTTCCCAACTGATGTTTTATATGCAAAAGACATATACCAAATTCTCTTGAGAGCCTCCTGACCAAGTGTAGAGTCAATAATTTCAGCATTTAACAGAAGATTTTGGACAAAGAACCCAGTGGAAATAGGAGTTTTAATTGAATGTTAATCTTTAAAACCTATTTTCAGTACTTTTGTTTGTGTAGTCAATACATTAAGAAAGATTTAATTGTCTGTAATCTAGGAGTGGGCTGCTGCCGGTTCGGATGCATTAGATATATACTTCAGAGAACTTTTTAAAACATTAATTTTACAAATTTAAGGATTGTTTAAAAATATTTTCTCTATTATGAAAGACATTAAAAAACTACCAAAATTGTTTAGGGTATAAAATAAATAAACAATCATGCATTTCAGTATCATCAGCTCATATTCTGATCACAAATATGAAAAACACATACATTTCATGTAAAGGAATTATCAACTCACACTCAGCTATGTATTTTATTCTTTTCTTCTATTTTGTCACATTCTTTTGCATAAAGTAGCTATTTCTAAGATGGCCTCATCCATTTCTTCAGTTCCATAAACTTCCATAGTTATTTAACCAGAGAAGAATATTATGTGAGGCTTAAGAAGAATAATTTTACGTTGCTTACAAGAAAAAGACAATTGAAGAGAAGTAATGCATAATTATTAATAAATAGTTAATAAGGAAGGAGACAAAAATATGGAATTAAATTGGAGAAAATGATTCCAGATCAAGATACACAGTTATTTTAAAATATCTTGTTAAAAGATACCTATTATCCAAGATACCTGGAACCATGACAGTCACATACAAGTGACATTTTCTGGCAATTTGTATTTGGTAATGTGATAATTAAAATGCTTGGATTAAATGTGGGAAAGTCAGGGATCAACTCTCTGACACATCACTTAGGAGAAAGTCTCATTAAACTTGGTGGAATCTAGTTTTAAGTAAATGCAGATAGGATCGTATTGGCAATATCAAATGCATTGACTTCAGAAGTTTATTTAGGGATCTTGGCAATTTTATAATGTGCTATCACTTGGGGTAAAAACAAAACCCATGAAAAAAAAAATGAGCTAGGACAGTTGGAGAATGATCAAGAGCCAGGAAATGGCCAGGAAAAAAAAAAAGGAAGTGAATTAAAAAGAATGTTAGTTCATTCCTTAGAACAGGGGTGTCTAACCTTGGCAATTTTGTGGTCTTCCCCGTGCTGGTTGAGATGACACCCACAAGTCTTAAAGTTGCCAAGATTGGACAATCCTGCCCTAGAATATAAACAACACCTCATTTGTGTTTGCATCCTAGAAATAATTTTACAATAGAATTGGGTTAGGGTAAGAATATCAAGCAGTCAGCAGTTTTGAAAGTCAAACTTCAGATTACATTTTAAGAACCGACCCTGATGTATTTTATTAGTTTTATCCAGCTTTGCTTCCTATTATTTATGAATGGTCTTCTTTTATTCAAACTATTACATAAAAGGTAAATGAATAGATTAAACTTGGATTTCACTATACAGCTCACCGCAGAAATACATTTGTATTATATGTGTCATATATGCCTTCTTTCATTTTTTTAAAAAAATGAAGTTAATAAAAAAAACCGAGCATTTACATTTATTACTAAACAAGATCAGTATGCTAATTATATTAACAGTTCTTTCCTTCTCATTCCTTTCATAGGAGGCAAATACATTTGTCTTCCCTTCCATCTTCTATATTTGTAGGTTTTTTTTCAGGTCTTAAGAGATGTCTAATCAGATGTCTATTGAGCAAAATGGAATAAAATTGTTTGTTTCATTAATTTTCTGGTTTTCATCCCATTTTGGGAGGAAAGACTTCCAGTTTGGCTTAAATAAGCATATCCCTTCAATTTTCCCCTGAAGAGTTACCTTGTGAAGAAAGAGGAAACATGACTGATTGTTCCAAAGTCATCTGCAACTTTTTCCAACACTAAGGGAGGATTTGAGGCTGGTTTTTCCCTGTGTTAGTCCAATAACTACAAATCTTTATATTCTATTTATGTAAATTATATAAATACAATAGATGGTGTTACCTTATAATATTCATATTTAGTTCTGGTTTTGATAGATGCTATCCAGAAGGGGTGGGCTTCAACATTTTTAGCAAGGGGCTCTCTGCCCAGTTGCTGGGTGGGTGTGGCCATGGTGGGTGTGGCCTAGTTGGCCTCTTGCATCATGGTGGGGGAGTTTGCCCTCCCCAGGTTCCAGAGTCTCTCTGGAGGCCAGAAACGGGCCCATTACTGGCCTTCACGAACTTCTGGTAGGCCCATTTTTCACCCTCCCTGATCCTCTGTGCTTGCCCTGCACTTACCAGCATCCAAAATGGGCCACGTGGATATTCCTGGGAGAGGCGGGGCAGGGTGGGTGGTGCCAGCCAGGAGTGGGATTTGGGGGTTCTCCGAATTGCATAGAATCTTAGCTAGAGGTTCTCCCAAACCCCTGCGAATCCCCAGCAGCCCACCCCTGCTGTCCTGTGAATTAAATATTCAATAAATGTTGGAATTTTGATTATAAATAAACAGTGAAAACTTATTATGGTCTACAGAACTTTTTTCTTATTCTGCATGTTATACACATTGATCCAGAGTTGGAAGATTACAAGTTTATTTCAACTAAAACTTCATATAATCCAAAACAAGTATTTTCAATAACCAAGTTGGGAATCTCCTATACATTTGGATTTGATTTATACCTATATTTGTCAAATGAACCAAAAACTTACATTCAGTCTGTTTATTTTGGCATCACAAGTTCTATTATAAATTGTTTCCATCTCAACTCAGAATCACAAGACTTGCGTTGTCTCAACCCAATTTTCTTGTAGTGATTATACATAGACAATTTGCTACCTTGTAAATACTGTTGAGCCAGAGCATATTACAATATTTGATACTAATGCAGTTTCACAATAAAAATAAAATACATTTTGTGACCTAGATAACAATATTTTTTTTAATGCAGACTGAAACAATGCAGTCTGATGCATTGTTTGGAACCTCAAATAATGTGGTTTGATGCAGGCTACTATGAAGTCATCCAAACTTCAGAGCCATTTTGCATTTCTGAGAAATGTACTTTTCAACTAAAAGATTATTATTTACAGTGCCTTTAATTAAAAGACCTCAAGGGTTTTTTCCTTCATATCAGAAGAATATTCAATAAAACAAAAGATCAATATTTTTTTTATAAAAATATTTTGTTCATTCAGAAAAAAGTTTATAATTTATGATTATTTCTTAATTATAAAATGGATGCAATAGGGACCACAAAGGCCAGTTTAATATAGAAAAGAACCTCCTCCAGCGGTTTTTTAGTGGCATATTAGCATAGTCCAGTGATGGGTAACCTTTTTGCCATCGTGTGCCAGGAATGGGGGGCTGGGGGGGTGCATGCACACACTTGCCCACACCCATAATTTCCCCCCCATACATGTGCTGCCCCCCCAATCCCTCCCCCTGTTCCTGACATGTGATGGCCCAGTAGGCACATTTTTCTTTCTCACCTGGCTCCAGAGCCACTCTAGGAGTCTGGGGAGGGCGAAAATGGCCTTTCCCACCCCTCCCCAGGAGGCCCTCTGGAGGCCAGAAATGGCCCGTTTGCCAACTTCTGGTGGGCCAAGAACAGGGGTGAAATCCAGTAAGTTCTGACAGGTTCTGGAGAACCAGTAGTGGAAATTTTGAGCAGTTCGGAGAACTGGTAGCAGAAATGTTGAGTAGTTTGGAGAACCAACAAATACCACCACTGGCTGACCCTAGAGTGGGGTGGGAATGGAGATTTTGCAGTATCCTTCCCACAGGATTGGGGAGAGAATGGGGATTTTGCAGTATTCTTCCCCCGGAGTGGAGTGGGAATGGAGATTTTGCAGTATCCTTCCCCTGCCATGCCCACTAAACCATACCTACCAAGCCACACTACATCCATCAAGCCACACCCACAGAACTTCTAGTAAAAAAAATTTGGATTTCACCACTGGCCCAGAAGGCCTGAAAATTAGTTGGCTGGCACCTGCATGCACATCAGAGCTGAGCTCATGTACCCACTGATATGGCTACACGTGCCACCTGTGGCACACGTGGCATAGGTTCGCCATCACGGGTATAGTCAATCCAATACGTCCTTCTGTACATTGACACTCCTTCTGTGAACCAACTCAGCTTGGTTAGCAAAAGACTTATTCTTTAAGTCTTATGGTTGCAGGGAAAATAGGAAGTGGAAAGAGTACTACATACTGTATGTTTGCTGCTGTATAAAGTAATAAAGGCAGAACAAAATGCCAACAAATAAATGAATAAAATAAACCTCAGGGATAAAAGAGCATGTTTGCTGATATATGAGTGATATGAATTAATAGATGCATTGAAAAGCAGGCCAGATCCAGTGATCTGAATTTGAATTGAAGCTTTGGAAATGAAAGATTCCATTTGAACAGATTCAAACATTTGATAAATTAGTTTGATAAAATATTCAGCTATGGGTTCTAAAGGGAAGTACCCAGACTTGGTCTCATTTTCTGGCAGAATGGAATGAGAAAAATAGCAATGGCAAATCAAATACAGAACACTACCTTTACAATGCTTCATCAAGACAGCTTCAAGATTTTTCACTGCAAAAAATGTGTGAAATATTTTTCTTTCTTTGCAAAGATACTCACTGTAAAGGATGATGCCAATTTTTCAGCAAAGAGCCTATACAGAAGCTACACTGAACCAATGGAGAAAGTGCATGCTGATTACAGTATGTATTGCATTTTACTTATATCCCTCCTTTCATTAAGGAGCTCATGGTGCCATACATAACACTCTATCCTCCTATTTTTTCTTACCACATATACCTTGATCTGAAAGAAAGCAACTGGCTTCAAATCACACAGAGAGCTTCTGTAGCTTTGTATACAGTAGAACCTGGACTTTCCTGCTTCTAGTACAATTTATATTCCATTTCGATGCAAGAATGTGTATTTATATCAAAGAAACCTATAGAAGACAAGACAGAGATAGAAGAGAAAGAAAAAAAAACAACATGAATACATGCACGCACAGAGAGTGATGAATGAACCAGACTTAAAGGATATTTAAAAGAGCTGAATAACTGCAGGCAAATTAGACACTTAAACTAAAAAGGACTATACTACAAAACAGATAAAAGAAAGACAAAATTAAGGGTATTGTCTGAGAAAAGTTCACCCAAGCAAGAGAAAAGTATTTCTTTATTTAATTTATTTACAGAACTTCATCTACCACTCCAGCCCAGCAGAACTTAGATTTCCTTCTCATGGCAAAATATTAAAATAGTAGAATAATGTCATAAAAGGAAGAGTAACAAAAAATTGGAAATGTACAGCTTATTCTGATTTTAGGAGGTAAATTAGAATAGAATAACAGAGTTGGAAGGCACCTTGGAGGTCTTTTAGTCCAACCCCCTGCTTAGACAGGATATCCTACACCACTTCAGACAAATAGTTATCCAATCTATTCTTTAAAACTTCCAATGTTGGAGCATTTACAACTTCTGGAGGCAAGTTGTTCCATTGATTAATTGTTCTAAATTTCTCCTTAGTTCTAAATTGCTTCTCTCCTTGATTAGTTTCCATCCATTGCTTCTTGTCCTGCCCTGCTTTGGAGAATAGCCCTCTTCTTTGTGGCAGCCCCTGAGATTTTGGAACACTGCTATCTTGTCACCCCTAGTCCTTCTCTTCAGCAGTCTAGACGTACCCAGTTCCTGCAACTGTTCTTTATATGTTTTAGCCTCCAGGCTCCTAATCATCTTTGTTACTCTTCTCTGAACTCTCTCTAGATTCTTGACATCTTTTTTACACTGTGGCAACCAAAACTGGATGCAGTATTCCAAGTGTGGCCTTACCAAGGCATTATAAAATGGTATTAACACATCATGTGATCTTGATTCTATCCCTCTGTTTATGCAACCTAGAACTGTGTTGGCTTTTCTGGCAGCTGCAGCACACTGCTGGCTCATATTTAAATGATTGCCCACTAGGACTCCAAGACCCCTCTCAAGTTACTATTGAGCCAGATACCACTTATACTATACCTGTGCATTTGATTTTTCTTGCCTAAATGTAGAACCTTACTTTTTTCACTATTGATTTTCCTTTTGTTAGATAGTGCTCAATATTCAAGTCTGTCAAGATCCTTCTGTACCTTAAGCCTATCTTCTGGAGTGTTAGCTATTCCTACTAGCTTGGTGTTGTCTGCAAATTTGATGAGTTCCCCATCTATCCTCTCTATGAAATCATTGATGAAGATATTGAAGAGAACTGGGCCTAAAACAGAGCTTTGGCGTACTCCATTGCATACTTCCCTCCATGTAGATGCAGTTCCATTGAGGACTACATGTTGAGTGCAGTTGGTCAGCCAGTTATGAATTCATCTGGTAGTGATGCTGTCTAACCTAAATTTTTCTATTTTATCAAGTAGTAGGTTATGGTCTACTTTATCAAATGCCTTACTGAAGTCCGAGTAAATTATATCGACAACATTCCTCTGATCCACTAATTTTATCACTTTGTCAAAGAATGTAATAAGATTAGTCTGGCATGATGTGTTTTTGACAAACCCATGTTGGCTTTTGATTATTACTTGGTTTGCTTCTAGGTGTTTGCTGATTCATTGCTTGATTATCTTTTTCAGAATTTCCCCTGGTATTGAAGTCAGGCTGATAAGTCTGTAGTTTCCTAGATCTTTTTTCCCTTTTTTGAAAATGGGAACTACACCAGCTCTTTTCCAGTCTTCTGGCAGTCCCCTGGTGCTCCAGGATCTTTGAAAGATATAGTTCAGTGGTTGAGATCTCATCTGCCAGTTCCTTCAGAACCTTAGGGTGTAATCCATCTGGTCCTGGTGATTTGAATTCATCTAAGATAGTAAGGTGCTCACTTAACAGTATCTTCTCTATTTTAATTTGTGTTCCTAATCTGTTTTTTGTGGTGCTGTTTTTGATAGGTTGGACTGTTTTTTCCCTTTGTGTAAAGACAGATACAAAAATGAGTTACTGTAAGTAATTCTGCTTTCTCCATGTTGCTTGTCACCTTCTTGCCACTTTCTCCCATCAGTGGACCAATTGTTTCCTTGACTTTTTTCTTGTTTATAACATGTTGGAAGAAGCTTTTTTTGTTGTTGTTATTTTTTACTTTTGTCACAAGCCTTTGCTCATTGTGATTATTTGAGAAGTCTGACTTCTTCTGGGGCCATGCAAATAATTATCCAAGACAGAGAACAAGCCCTACCTACTTAATCTTGAGGAATACATGGTTCCATAGTTATCTGAGCCCTAAGTTTACATAAGGCTGTAAAGTTGATTTTAGGGGTGTTCACCAGAAAGCTTTGGGATTTGTGTGAAGACAAATACAATACCTATCTAAAATAGTTCAGAGTTTTTTAGAATTGCACAGCATAAACATATTGTTGTGGCCCGCCACAGGAACAATTAAGGAAACAGGGTCAATTTGGGAGTAAGGCTTGGAGATGATTGGCCCCTCCGATAAAACACAAAAGAGAAGTGAATGGGCCATGAGCTTTTACAGGAAGCAATTAGTTCATCTGGCTAATTCAGGATTTGAAAATTCTGTTTGTGACTCTGTGCCAAGTTTGGCCTTGCCCTGTGTCTGGAAATGAGCTCTTTGGCAGCGTTCCATGTGAGATAGGTAGGTGTTAATAACCTTCCTCTGAAAGACTGTTTATTAAGCCTTGCGAACTGTAAATGAAAGTAATTTACAGCCGTATGAATTAAAGAGGTTTGCCGGGACTAAGTTTGTGCTGTTTAATTTTTAAGAAAGCCTAGGTCAGAACACCTATGTTGGGGGGGGGGGGGTTGTGAGAGAAGGGAATAAAAGGAAGATGTTTTGGCAGGAAGAGGAGACAAAGGGGATGCGAGAGGAGGAAGGAGGGGATTGTCTGGAAAAAAGCCAGAACGTAAGGATATAAAAAGGAGACCTAAGAGTATAGGAAAAGAGGTTTAAGAGGGAAATGAAAAAAGAGGCCTGGGAAAGGGGAGAGGGAGTGAAGGCAATAGGAAGGATAGGAGAGGCTTCTGTGGGGCAAGCAAAGGAATTCATGAAGGAGCAGAGGCAGTGGAAGGAGAGCCTAGTAGGCAATTCAAGAGAGAGTGAGTGAGAGAGAGAGAGAGAAAATGGCTGACCATCCACATGAATATCATCTCATCACGTGACCCGCCTGCTGGGAAAAGACTGATAATCACCCCACCATGTGACCTGCCTGCTGAGAGTAGACTGACCACCACAACACTACATGACCCAGGCCAGTAGAGATGCCTGAATGAGGGACCAGTGTGGACCAGCCATACCAAGAGGGCCAGGAGAACCCGGACTCCAGCCACCCTTTCGGGATAGTGCTACACGTACAATCCCAGGAAAGGATATTTCTTTGTTGGAAACAGTTATCAAACCCATGTTCGCATGCTCAAACACTCCTTTTGGAAATTGAATCTGAATTGCTCTGCAGCCCAAACAGAGATAAAAAGAAAAGCAGAATAAAATTCCCCTTCCATTTCTCTTCCTCTCTGTGTCTCCAAACAAATCTGTCTGTACAGATTGTAGAAAGGAGAGGCACCAAAAGAAGGGCAGACATCCCACCAAAGCTGATAATTAGAGGTTGCAGGGGTGATAAAATCCATTGATTGCCTACTCACATTGCTATCAAAGACCCTATCAGTCACAACTGCCTCTCAGCTTTGTCCATGTAGCGCCTGAAGCACTGCAAAGCCAGAAGCATTGAAAAAATCCATTGAATCTCTGAATTGCCTTCAAATCTCTCCAAAGTACTTCAAAGGCACCTGACTGGATTTGAAGGGGATATTTAATTGACTTGTCCTACTAATTAAATCACCCATTTGAAGCTTCACAAAACCTCATGCATTAGGCAGATCTTTATGTCTGTCAATGCTCATGTAGACATTGCAGTCCTTACTGCACCTGAACCATGGCAAGATTATATTATATTATCATTCTGTTACCCAGGCATTGATTGTGGGATTGTGAAAAGTCTTTCAAAAGCTTCTTTATTGCTTTGGGATACCATCACACTTACCTATCACAAATCCATTTTTAAAAGATGTTCGGCTAACAAGCTTTCTATAACTGTATGCAATGATCTAAGTACTTATTTACTGTAGAAGAATATCACTATTTTATATCTTAATTTTGTATCTTTGAAGGTTTCTTCTTTCAATGTCATGTAATTCAAGTTTACAAAAGCAGAAATAATAGTAATTGTTCTAAAGTTCTCAATGCCATGACTGTGTAGGGAAAAAACAAGACTTATGCCAGTTCTCAAATTAACCTTAGATAGAAAGAACGGTGGTTTTTTTTTTCCTTCAGGAGGGCTGAAAAATTTGCCTCAATAGTTCCATATTTTTTGGAGTATAAAAGGCACCTTTTTCCCCCATAAAAGGGGCTGAAAATTTAGGTGTATCTTATACACCAAATGTAGCCCTGCCCACACACTGGTTGCCACCCTTTGGCCTCTGCCTCCCAGAAGTTTATCTCCTTGCATCAATCAGCAAGAAGAAACAGCCCATTTCACCTTCAGCACATCCTAATTAGCACAAGTTGATTAGATCAGCCTCCCAACTCTCAACTGTTTTGCTCTCAGCTGTTTTGCTTGCTGCAAAGAGATAAATTGCTGGGAGTAGATTTTTTTTTCTTTTTTTGTCTTGTGCTAATCAAGCTATGCTGAAAATGAAAATGAAAGTAAAGCAGGCTATTTGCTGTTTGTTTCAACTGGGCAAAATTTCTGGGAGACAGAGATAGAGGTAGATTTCTTTTTCTTGTTTTCCTCACCAAAAAAGGTAGGTCCAGAGCCTCTTATACTCCGAAAACTACCGTATGTCTCTGAACTCAGTGGGTACCCAACTTGGATTTAATAGAAAGATTTGTTTACTTAACTTCCTCCACAAAGCATCAGTTATACTGAATGCCTACCTAACTGACTGCCTCTTTCACAATCATTATACTGACACATATTTGAATATAAATCATATAATTCCTACGTTGCATGAATATAAGTTTATGATATTTTCTGTATTGAGGCTTTGAATTAAAAATTATGGAAATGTGGCTGGAATATTCACAAACTGAATTTTCTTTTCTTTTTTAGTTTTCTTTGTATGCAGATATTTCTAAGTTATAAAGTAAAACAGAGATTTAATGTGACACTTATTAAATCACTCTGCTAAAGTAACAGTGACATGTCTGAAGATCCTAGGACATCCTTGCTCTTTGTCTTCCATTAAAATTGGCTTTGGGGGTCTCTTTGGATTTTAATAAAGTTTTAATAAAGTTAATGAACTGCCAGTATCCAAAGAGAACTCATTTTATTTAAAATCCCACCTGCTTTTATGTCATGTATTTTATTGTGAAACATGTTCTTACGATATCAAGTCCTTGTCATAAAGCTTCGAAACTTCAACCTTTGCTTGTTTCATATGATGGATGCTGCCTTGCTCCATGAACTTTGGTTATTGGTAGGAACACTATTGAACTTGGACTGTATTTATGACTATGCCTTTGCACGCTGGATTTATAACCTTAAAATTCCTAAGTAATTGATTCCAACCTGAAGGGGTCAAGACGCAAAAGTTTCACTGAGATATATTTTTGAAATATTTCCCCTGTACTACTTTAAGCAGAGTATACCACTGCAGACTCCCAATTGTGCAGCAAATAACTTATATAGAAGTTGAATTAAACCAATGCAATAAGTGGATTATTCCAATTCAAAAATAGAAATATTTTTTTTAAAATCCTATGCTTTTACCAAAAATTTGCATTCTGATCTCTGACTTGCTTTCTTGGATTTACAGGCTTGCTGCTTTAACTCATTTGCAAGGTCAGTCTCATCTGCTGATATTGTCAGAGTATTAAACTACCATTACCGAATAGAATAGAAACTATTTTAGAATAATTTGTAATATGTGTGTGTGTGTGTCTATGTCTCTCTGTGTGTCTGTGTCTGTGTCTGTGTCTACAGTATATGTGTATTTATATATATATATGTATGTGTGTGTATAAACATATTGAAATAATTATATGTTATACAAGCAGTGTGTGTGTGTGTATGTATATATGTATACATATTGCTTGTACAACAGTTTTAAATATTCTGAGAGCAGTGAAATACCAAATATATAATATACTATAATCCAAATAGTTTGTATTTAGGAAATAATCTCTCATAGAATGAATATATTTGAGCGAGCCTTCCTTCCTTCCTTCCTTCCTTCCTTCCTTCCTTCCTTCCTTCTCTGAATTTTTCTACTGTATAAGTAAAACAACAACAACAATAACAACAACAACAACTTAAAACAGCAGAACAATACCCTTCCAGGCAGTCAATATGCAGAGATGGCACAAGACATTGCTTGTACTTATGGCAATATCAGAGACTTTTTTTAAAAAATTAATTTATATGCCGTCCTTCTCCGGAGACTCAGGACGGCTTACAATGTGTTAAGCAATAGCCTTCATACTTTTGTATATACCTGCTTAGTAGGGCTTTGCCCCCTCCCCCCTCAAGTGGTGTTCTTTTTTGTACAAAGTCATCTTATTGCCCCCACAATCCGGGTCCTCATTTTACCTACTTTGAAAGGATGGAAGGCTGAGTCAACCTTGAGCCTGGTGAGATTTGAACTTGCAGTAATTGCAGGCAGCTGGTGTCACTTTAACACCACTTTAAGCTCCTGTACCACCAAGTCTCTTTTTCATGCGAGAATGTCAGTAAATAAATTTCATAATAAAAAAAATAAGGAACCCATCATATCATTCAGTGTCTACTCAGTTTTGTGAGTTATGTGTATACTGTGAAAGGAAGCTGTGTCAGATAACCACCCTCTTCAAATTATGCAAAAGATATCCAGTTCAAGTAAATTAAGCAAATGTTCAGTTTGAATAAGCATTAGTTACATTATGCCTTACTTTTCCTTAGGGAAACCTTATCTAATTTGTAATGAAATCTCCCCACATTTTATTCCTCCAACAAAGAAACTCAGAGAAATGCTAGACTGAGGCAAAATGTTGAACCAATGAGCTTTTACTCTGGCTATTGGAATTTATCATTAGTTTGCAGTTCTAATCCAACATCACACCAGTATCAAATTTCTCTGAATCAAATAACATATCGAAGGCTTTACTAAATATTTCAGCATTATACCAAATAAATAAGAAACAAGAAAAAAATCAATACTGAACAATGAACAACTTTTCAAAAAGGGTCCATGACTATCAAATGCTTCATTAAAGAATCAAAAATAAATCCCACTATTTTGCTAATATTTTTTAAATACTAAAATTGATTTTGGGGGGGGGTACTCTCTTCTTCCCTTTCTAATTACTGCAAAATTGTTTATTGTTCTTTTGAAGAATTTCTCTTTCCTGGGATGTAGATCTCAGGATTTATTTTTAAAGATTATGCATGATTTTAAAGTTTCCCACAGTAAGGATTCACTCTTCTCAAGACAGAATAATTCAATATTGTTATTTAAAAAAAGAATCTTCCACAAACCCCACTCTCCAAAATGTAAAATGATTTGGAAGATGAAAAATTTAAAAAAAAGTATATTTAAGAATAACCTCCTAAGAAAAAATGATTTTACAAAATTAATGGAAGAAAAATACTACTAATTATGAAAGCTAGCTTAATTTCCAAGTTTTGACCTTTAAAAGGATATCAATCATTTGGACAACACTGAATATCCCATTATTTCTAGCAGATATAAGTACAGATTATATTACTTTGCTTAAAATGTTATACCATGATAGCAGTGTTCCAATATCTGACGAGTTGCCAGAAAGAAGTGGAGGTCAACCTATTTTTCCAAAGTACCAGAAGGCAAAACAAGAACCAATGGATGGAAACTAATCAAGTAGAGAAGCAACCTAGAACTAAGGAGAAATTTCCCAGTGGTGAGAACAATCAACCAGTGGAATGGCTTGTCTTCAGAAGTTGTGGATGCCTCATTACTAGAGGCTTTTAGGAAGAGTCTGCTTGAGCAGAGGATTGGACTAGATGCCATCCAAGGTCCCTTCCAACTCTGTTATTTTATGTTTTTGAAGAGAGGAGAATATCAAACTGAATAGAACAAATATTATATATTCCAAAACTAAAATAAATAAATAAAAAGCACTGCAAACCATTAATAGTCTTTCACAAGACCATTAAATAAAAATGTGCCTTATTAAAGATTAAAGATAAAGTTGATGCTGTTTCTCAGGACAAAACTTAGCTATTTCTTTCACCATCCCTACTTTGAAGTGAATATTTTAATTTGCCACTGGCCCCATTACTCAGGGAGTCAGGTTAGACCAACTTTAAAATTCAAAAGTGAAACTCAGATTTCTAGAACTCACCTTTGGATCAAATTGTCTCCCTTCCCCTCTGACATGCATGTAGGGTGTAGAATCTTTAGGGAGTTGCTTTGTATATGAATCAGGGACTATCTCAATGTCTACTGCTCAGGAAGTCTGACGAAGCAGATCTCTCCATAATGTAAGCACACCATAAGCACTCTCTGGATGAGGAGCAGAGAAATCAAGATGGCATCTAGGCATATAGGATAGTGCAAATGTGCCTGGAACTGTCAGACATTCTCCCCACCCCCACCCCCACCCCCACCCCCAATGGCTGCTCCTTTCGGTTGGTTGGGGGAGAGGGAACAAGGCAAAAACTTGCCTATCTGTATCTCCCTCACTCATAAATTAACAGCCCCTTCTTGTTAGTAGTCCCATTGCAGTGCTGTTCAAACTCCATGTTCACGACAGTTGCATATGGATAAATGCATTTTTAACCTGAATTTCACATTCCAGAATAGGAGTTGAAATAATTAAAGATTGTTCAATAACAGGAGACTTTACTGTATTAAACAAAGAAGAAAGAATAGGTTCTTCATTATAGCCACAAGGCAAGAATAGTTTTAAATTATTTCAACCAGATTTTTATATTTAACAGTTAATCCATAGTTAACCAGAGAGATCAATCCATGCTGCCTGCTGCTTTATCACTCCATTTTTTCAAAATGTAGACTTGCTACTATATTACTACACTACATAATTTCAGTTTCTGCCAAAGTATTCTTTTTCCCTACTTTTTTTATCTTGTCTTAATACTTCTATACTTATTGTATAAACGGTATCACCATCCACCCTCAAATCCTAATTTCTTAACATTATTTCAGTTGGTTATCTTATCTTATCCATTGTTAATCATATATATTCTCTTTTAATTTTCATATTAGTTCATTCTTCATCCTAATAAGTTTGAGTATACTCAGGATTGCCCTTCTACCATTCCATCTCTCTTATTTTACAACAGTCCTTCTTCTTCTTCGTAAAATTGAGAGAATAACAGGGGCGTCAAACTGGAGGTCTGGGGGCCGGATGTGTCACACACAGGCCATGCCCATCCCGGCTCTGCAAAGCCAAAAAACATCGTGGTACATCATGATACGTCACATGACACAATCAAGTTTGACACCCGTGGTTTATAAGATCTACCACTTGATAAGATGATACAAATAGCAATTTCTTTTCAACAAGGTGGACAAAGCAAGCAGAGGATGCCTTTTGGAATTCCAGTTAATCCATTAGTAGCAGCTCTGTCTTGAGTCAAATTACTAGGAGGGAAGGTAGCTTAAGACTGGTGAAGTCAACAACATCTGAAGCCACTGCCCAGATGCTTCATCCATAAGGATACATTTGGGGAAATTTATTGGATTCTTTTTTTTTTCCTGAAGCCCCCTCAATGTGATCCAGTTCGTTTTCCAAATCAGCTTCTTCCCTGGCACCAAATTTGCTCCTATTTTGTTTCTGGAAAGCTATCCTGCTCTTTGGCAGATAAACTCCTGAGCCCTTTTACATAATTTCTTTCCAACATTCCATTGGGGTGAAAACAATAAGAAAATATTCTGAAACAGACTCTTTGCAGAAGGTTTTAAGACTATACATTATCTATGTGCATAATATATAAAGTTATTGTGAAGTGAGAAAGGCTTCTACTCTCTATAGAAAATTCTCTGTTTTGCTCAAGTTCAACAGAGAATGTAGTTGCTTGGATTAAACAAAGAATAAGGTGTAGCAACTGGGTTAAAATAACCCATGTTTTGGGAAAAATAGGAATTTATATTGGAAAATACCTAAAAACATATCAGATGCAATCCAGTGAAATTTGTGTATTTAATGCCTGTAGATTGTGAATGAATACCCTGTTTCTCCCAAAATAAGACATCCCCTGATAATAAGCCCAATCAGGCTTTTGAGCACATGGCAATAAGGCCAAGCACTTATTTCAGGGTTCAAAAAATAAATATATAATATAGAGTCTTATTTTTGGAAAAATACAGTATATCCATTAGGAATGGTAGAATGGAATATTGGATTGGAATATCCTGAAAAAAGACAAACATTGAATTATAAGAATACCAAAAAAGATGCCTTGAATTATGCAAATACTTCGTTGCATGTCTCATTCTTTCATTTTTCTTATTCAAAGTATGTCATAACTTCCTAATCCATCAACTACATAGTTGTTATACTTCACAGCTAAAACTATCAAAACATTTGTAGATAAGGAGGATCCATTTTATAAAAGAACGTACGGTATGCTTCATGTAAAATGCTCAACTATCCCTTTCTCCAAGAAGTTTTTCACATATTAAATTATACACAAAAACATACATATAGATACTTATCAAGCTATTCCATTTTCAGATAATGAATATTAAGAGCAAAGAATAGGAGCAAATAATAGTAAGCAAAGGCATGAAATAAGAAAAAGAAAAATAACCAAATGAAATTTATGCCAACATTGACCATATTTCACCATTCTGTCTCTTCATGCTGTTTTAGTTTATATACCATGTATACTCCAATTTCTTCTCTAAACATCTCACCTCACAAACTCTGTCTTTCCCTTCCTTTTGAATTCATTCTCATTCATTGTGTATGATCAAAGCACTTCAATATAATTACTTTGTTGTGGTTGTTTACTTTTGTACACATCCCACTATCATTCAGCATCTGTCTATTAATTCCAGACCTGTGCCTCTTTGATTTGTATACATATATACAACCCCATTCAGTTTGCTGTTATATTTTTCCTGATATGCTCCACCTCTATTCAACAAAGAAGTATATTTTTGCTTCTTTCATAATTCATTCTTTGTAACAAAACACAGTGTCCACCAACAGTAAATTTTAATGGATATTTTGGGACAGTGAGTATCCATTATGGTAGAATGTCTGAAAAATATGGAATCACATTACTAAGGAAGCTGTCACTTATGTTATCATATCATTATGGAATATTTCTAGAGACATTTTAAATTTAAGACAAAATGAATGCAAATTTAACTAACTCATCCAGATTACTTAAGAATGTCCTTTATTTTCAAGGGGATGATTGAGTATAGAACTGATAAATGACATCTAAAGATTCCCAAATTGGGGTCAGTTAAAACAGTAAGTTTTCTTACAATATTTGCAAATCTCAAAATTTTCCATCTACCTTTAATAAACCTTTTAACAAGATTCATCTAATTGTTTTGTTTTTCATCGTTTGTATACAATTGTCATTCCTATCTTACATCATTCATAATATCTTGATCTTTCATACTTTGTATTGTATCATACATCAGTAGCTGAAAATCATTTGGATTCTCAGCCAACAACATAGTATTTACCTGCATACAAAAGAACATGAATATTCATGACACCAACCACCTCCCTTATGGGTTTCCCAGACACAAAACTTTCATTCATTCATTTCATTTAACTCATGCTCTACTGTTTATTTCATTTACAATACAAGTTACAGTTTTCCATATGCCACAATCACCCATCACCAGATGGGCCCATAGATACTAATTTCTGTTGAATGACACTTTTTAATAAGACAGAGAAAGATATAGACTAGATTTCCAACTTAATCATATTTGTACTTCTTGCACTGTTCCCTATTCAATATGGGTACTGTTTGATCAAATATGTCTCAAGTGCAAACAAGTGCTCAGTTCACCAAGCATGCCTTCATTATTCTACAAGAGCTAGAATATCTAATCTAGACACTATCTTGCAAGTCAGCATGCTGTTAACTGATCTCACCAAGTAGGATGCGTATGAAGTATAATGACACACACAGGTTATAACATCCACATAAATTGACTTCTCAAGCATCCACTGAATTAGACACAGCAGAATTCCACAAAACTGTGTAATTTTTTTAAAAATAACAAGACAATTTTCAGACATTTTTCTTTAGGAATCTATAAAAATAAAGGGTTTTTTCCCCTAGAAGGCAATGGTGAATAATGAGATTTTCAGTATCACAGTTTTTATGCCTTTTTTTCTCTTTCCTGAGATCAACCAGGAAAATAAAAATCAAATGCCGCTAATACAGAAATCAGAATTCGTCTCTTTATTTTAGCTCACAGAAATGCCCTAAGCCACCTTGGTAGTTCTTTTAGGAAAGTAAAAGCTAATCAAAAATGCCACAAAACACAACATCAAAAGTTACTCAACAGAAAAGTTTTCCTATACAGATGTAATAATTTTGGAGAAAGAGTCATTCTCTCCCTAGTAGAATTAAACAGATACAATCCAGCTTTTGGGCAGATATTTTCCATCATGCAATCATACCAGATTGTCCTAACTGAAGTATTTACTCATGCCATGAGAAACAGCAATAAACTCAGCAGCATTTTCAGAGCTTTCATAGCAACATCCACATCACTTTTTAAAAGCCAGATACAAATCATTGTAGCAAGTAGCCTTCTCTACTTGAAAAAGATTTAGTTTGGAGTTTCAAATCTTAAAAATATCAGAGGGTTCCTGCTAAAGCAACATAGTTTTTAGGGTGCAGCACTTTCACAAAAAGCCTTTTGCTTCAAAAGTAAGAAGAAGCCAAGAGAATACTGATGGAAATTATTCTAGACATGGACAGACAACAATCTCAGTCATGCCTCCCCATCAACATTTTCTTAAGCAGTCAAAGGCCCTTGAACATACTGCAAGATACTTCATCCCAGTTTCCAAACTCTACAGTACCTTGATTTAATACTTTGGTCTTCAGCTTATGACCAAAATTGAGCCTGGAATATGGATCATAAGTTGTTGCAGTCATTTTGTGCAGGACAAAAGCAATATGGCAGGTTATCCTTTTGGCAGCCAAAAGTCCATGTCAAAAGCCAAGCAAGGGTTTAGCATGGGGTGTCTATAACCAGACTGGCTCCAAATGCCCCATCCTATAAGCGCTCCATACCAAAATCCCACCTAGCTTTTGGCACAGACTTTTTCAGCCAGCATCCTTGACAGCCAGCATCCATGAAGAACTGCTTCATGGAAGGACAACAATCAACAATTTGATTAGAACAAAATAGTTAAATCAGAAACACTGGTTGAATAGGAGTTCAACCTAATAACAAAATAAGACAAAATATTACTCCACTAATATGATCACTCTTAAGACTAAAATAACTATTGATATTAATACTGATACTATAACTTTGAAATTCATATTAAATCTATATTCTTGACTATGAAGTACTGATTAGATCTAAAATATGTGAGATGAGAAGGAAGACTGTAATCTAAAATTTCCATATTTATTAAGAAAAAAGAGAAATCACCTCTTGTCTGATTTCACTTTTAGGAGTTGTCTGTAAATTACATTGGTAAAGCTTGAATATTTTATCAAATAAGAGAAAATAAAACAGACTCCGATGTCCCTGTAAAACCATCAATACAATACAATATGGACAGTATATTCTATATCAGTTGTATCAATTGAACATAATCGAAGCTGAGAATAAAGTATTAAATCAAGGTATTGTAAAGGTTCTCAACAGTTTGGAAATTGTGATGAAGTCTTAAGTATCTTGCAAGTTTTAAGTATCAGAGGAGAATGGGTGCTTAGGAAAATATTGAGTGGTAGGCAGGACTGAGAAAGTTGATTGTCCATGTCCATAACACTTTGCATCAGTATTCTTTTGGCTTCTTCATACTTAAGAAACAGAAGGGTTTTCCAAGAGTAACTGTAAGAAAGCAATTTTTCTTTATGACATCTCTTCTACCAAGCATTATGATTGTCTATTATATCTATTAAAAAGCCCAGGTGGCACAATGTTTAACAGTATTGCAGACAAACTCTGCCCATAGTCTGGAGTTCAATCCTGATGGGCTCAAGGTTAACTCAGCTTTCCATCGGTTGATAAACAAGGACCCATATTGTTGGGGGCAATATGCTGACTCTGTAAACCACAGAGTGCTCCAGAGTGCCGTAAAGCACTATGGAGTGGTATATAAGTTTATCTGCTATTGCTATTACTCTCAGACGGAGAAATCCTGTGGACATGAAATTCAATGTTAGCAGCCAATATTCAAAGAAAAGTAACCAGATTTTAATTCTAATTTTACTGTGTCATCCCACCACAGAGGACAACATTGTCGACACTATTTGGTACTCGATACATACTTCTCAAAAGTTTAAATCACACAGTTTCTATCTTGGAATAGTTGCTGAGATAGGCACCATGCTGAAGTTCAGAACATGTTTAAATAGTAAATAGTTTTAAAGCTTTGGGAATAAATAAATCACCTCTGGTTTGGTAAAAGATGCCAGTGCCAAAGCTGATTTCTGGGCATTCTAAGTCTATAATTTGAGTATGCGATTCTCCTGGGCCTGAAAAAATAATTCCAAGGTATTTAAACAACTTGAGTTGCTCAATTTTGTGGTCATTTAATTGCCATGTACAGATTCTTTGGTGCTTAGCAAAGACCATTATTAGTGACCTTTGTAGTTTAGCATTATATCTGAATCCTTTCAGTAAATAGCGATCAGAGATCTTACAGCATGTTTTAAGCCAACTGGTGCCTGCGATAGGAAAAATGCATCCTCAGCGTATAAAAGCATTAGGATGGCCTCTGAGCTAATTTCAGAGTAAAGACATTGGGACTGTTCTTGAGGGGCAACCAAAGAGTTATATAGAAGTGAAACAATGACGGGGTTAGGCCCAGCCTAAATCCCCTCACAGAAGGAAGTGCTTTCAGTAAGATAGTATTTTTTAGGAGAATTCTAAGTTTTAGGCAGATTTCATGTAGCTTATATAAGCAATAATAGTAAACAGCTGCCTGCTGCAGAGTTAATGAGATTATCCCACAATTAAAACTCTGGGTATTGAATCAAAAGCAAAACCAAAAGTCAAGGAAAGTGGGTGTGAGGGTCTTGCTTTGGTCTCAAATGCTACACATCAAAAGCTTGGTCCAAATGAAAGAACTCAGCATATACACAACACCTGTCCAAAAGTCTCTAAAGCAAACACATCTGCTGGCTACACTGCAGCTGCAGAAGGCAATTGTATGATCACGGAAAAGGAAGAATCACAAACAGTTGTTTATGAGTGCTCCTTCGTACTTTGAAACTCCTTTTTCCTTTGTATCCAAAACACTGCCCAATATTAATCTATAGGGCTCATGTTGTCATGCCTTCTAAGAAACAACAATAATGATCTATGATATTTCTAACACAGGGGTCTCCAAACTTGGCAACTTTAAGACTTGTGGACTTCAACACCAAACTGGCTGAGGAATTCTGGGAGTTGAAGTCCACAAGTCTTAAAATTGCCAAGTTTGGAGATCCCTGTAAATCTAACAGTTTGCAGAAGCACAAATAAGGCTAATTTTTTAGAAAGAAGTTGAAGATAAACATTACAAACTATAACTGCGAAAGACAGCCTAGGGACCTTTCTGCATATGCAGTACTTTAGTACAGAAGAACCTTTATAGAACACAAGGAAGAATTCCTCATACGTCTAGTCCTGAATTTACGACCACAATTGAGCCCAAAATTTATGTTGTTAAGCGAGAAATTTGTTAAGTGAGTTTTGCCCCATTTTACAGCTTTTCTCGCCACCCTTGTTAAGCGCAGTTTTTAAATTAGTAACATGGTTGTTAAGTGAATCTGGTTTCCCTGTTGACTTTGCTTGTCAGAAGATCGCAAAAGGGGATCACATAACTCGGGTACTGCAATTCATTGGTGGGTTCTGCCCGGTTCTGCTGAGCCAGTAGCGGTGATGATATGACATCACCAAACCAGTTCTTACCTTTTATTTGGCCCCACCCCCAATCTATTGCTGCCTCCTGAGTCCCAGCTGATGGCTAGAGGGAAAAAAACTGTTTAAACTCTTGCTGCTGGGCTTCAAAGGGCCACCCTACCGCTGATCAGTGTTAAAAGAAAACAAATGAGTAGACCAGTGCCTGCAAAAATACATGAGTAAATTGGTACAATTCTGCAAGCAATTAAAAGCCTGGTAGACCAGTACCTCTGCTAAATCCTAAAGAATTGTCATATGACCATCAAGCCACACCACAAAATAAGCCACGCCTACAGAACCGGTAGTAAAAAAATTTAGAACCCACCCCTGCTGCAATTATCATATATGTGAGTTAGTTGTCAAGCATTCCAGTGTAAATCACATGACCATGGGGATACTGGGATAGTTATAAGTGTGATAAATTGTCATAGGTCACTTTTTTTAGTGCCATTGTAACTTTGAACAGTCACTAAATGAGCTGTTGTAAGTTGAGGAGTACCTGTACTGTCTTATCTTGTATTTTTGTATAAAATGGGTTCCTCCCTCAGTGTTTGTGTGATAGCCACCTTGCCATGCACATCATTCACAGAGGAATGGGCACCATTGGCCAAATGGATTCTCCAGTTCCTTCCTTTCTCCAATCATCCAGGAAGATTGAAAGTTTGGAGGCATAGACAAGAGAAGAGTAGAAATTACAAGCACATCATTAGATGCAGAGTCAGGAAACACCCCATACTCTTTTAATGTTTTCAGCCCTGCTGAACATTTTATCTTCCCTTTTAACACCTCATGCAGGCAGTCTAATTCAGGGACAGGGTTGTATGGCAAAATGCTGTCAGGACATGAAATATTTCAAACTGCATCTTAAAAGGACAAAAGTTAATTGCAACACCTGGCGTTCAATTTTGCACCAATTCCATTTGACCAGGCGAAGTTGGTTAGTCTTTTCCATTTAACTACCACAGATGGGTTTTACTGTGCTCGCTAGCTGTATGTCCATTTGTCTTCTGCTTTTCACTGGTACATTTTCCAGTAATATGATTTAGAAAGATGGATTTGTTTTGTTTGCAACATGTTCTGTCCTTCCCGAGATAAAAGGTTCCAAAGAAAATTATTACTTGTTGTGATCAATCTTTTAAAATACTGGAACATTTCCAGGATGCATTTTATCTTAGATCTGTCAGTAACATCATATAACTGTGTTGTTGTTGTTTTTTGGTTTCAGCGCATTAAGAACTGCTGTAAACCATTGTGCTAAAAACTGAATTAATTCCACTTGGGTTTTGCTCTCCGAAATCTAGCAGGAAATTGAAAAACACGAATGGACAGATGTTTTTAAAGGTGAGCATTCTCTATAGTTTGCCGTCTGCGAGCAAACTTCTTTATCAGTCAGCAGTAGAAATGCTCCCCACTTGTCTGCCATTTGACCAGCTGGGTGCTTGATCTAAGTCAAAGACTAACTAACTTTAATGTGCAGATTTCTTCAGTGACTCTGCAGGCATTTCCCACTGGCATGTTTTCACACAGAGATACCTTTATTGTATTGCTACCGTTCATTATTCACAGCATATGCAGTCATGTAGAGAATAAAGATGGTGGAGCTTATTCTTCATTGGCAACATGCTGCTCTGCCTTCACTGTTGGCTGCCTGTTTAGAGTTTGCACATCCCCAAGAAGTGGTGTTTAATGTTCTCTTCTTCCTGTCTCTCCATCCATCATCTCTATTGTAATTATTGTTTATTATTTTTATCAATTTTACTTGAGGATTTCCCCCAAGCATTTTGGATCAATGTATGAACCTGCTGGATTCGCAATTGATTTTCCCCCCATGTCTCTGACACAGGCTTACAATGGAAACTTAAGGAGGCTACTTTACATTTTTGTTGGAATTGTTGGGTGCTTTGGTTTCTCTGGGCATTTTCTATTATGCAAAAGCTTTGAAAAGATAATTAATATGAAAGCAATACCCTGTTTTTGTTTTCTGTAAGAATATAAATATAAAGGAATAGGCAGGGATTTTTTAAAAAAAGGATAGAAATGGGATAAATGACTTTGGAGGATGTAGAGAATGGCCTTGAAGGGAAGAAGGAAGAGCCACTATCAACGCAAAGGTCAAATGAGCATGGAGTGAGCCTGAGCCAAAAAATAATTTGAAAAAATGTCTCAGACAAGCCACTCTGTAGTTCATGTGGTGAAAAAGTGAGGAAGAGGAAAGCACAAGCAGACTTGCAAGATCCTGTTAGCACAGCTGTTACAGTAAAAGCATCCAGACCTATATGGCATTGCTTTCTTCATCTGGTCTATTTTGTAAAATAGACTCCTACATGGATGGACCTGACTCCAACCAACTTATAAGTATTATATATTATGTTATTAGTGCAGGCCACAATCTACTCAAACATGACTTGAGAGCAACATATCTTCCGGAGACATAATTTGGATTAAGTTGTTAATGAAACAGCTCAAGTTAAATATGGAAAAAATGCCTGAATGTCACCCTCAGGAAAACAGCTGTTCATTTATTCTGTTGCTGCTTCTTTGTTCCAGGCAGATCTGCTCTCCTTTCTCTACCAAAGTTTGAAATACGTGTTGGCCCCTCCACAACATATGGCAAGAGAGGAAAGTGAACTCAAACATTTTAATTTTCAGGACCTCAGTTCAATCTGCCATATTTCCTAACATCACTTTTCCCCGTTTCTTGTTTGGCACTGATCACAGTCCCATCACTATGGTTTATCTGTCTACTACCTAGTTACCTACTTTTTGAGCAAAAAATAAAATAAAATTGTGGTCCATTGGCATAAAACAATCAAAATACAATAACGGGTATTGATTACTGACACCCAATCACTGGTTCTGCATTCCAAAACTGTTCATATCTTTTCTAAAAACAATTTAGCCAATTAACCTTTTACTAGGTAATGCATCTGTCCCCCCCAAAGGCCCCAAAACTGACTACAGTGATCACTAGAGAGAGTGATATATGGTAACTAATAATGTGGGAGTCGAATCTACACATTAGTAACTTAATATTTGCTATCTCTCTGGTGCGACTATAAGTACAATTTTCTTATGACACATCTTGTCTCTTTGACCAGGGTGAACACTATTAGTCAGGAATGTTTCTGTTTAGAATTGGAAATTTGTCCAAAGACTAGAATTTTAGATAAGGTTTGAAATGTGCAAGAGGACAGGAATAAAAAGGAGAAGTATAAAAAGAAAAGATGAAGGATGTTGTCACTTCACAACAGCTTTTAATAAAATGTATTTTCATGATTTTGAATTAAATGAGAATAATATATTTTAAAAGGTACTGAACTACAAAAAAAATGAACTATAAAAATACAATACTGTATTTAAGGGAATATGTGTAACAATACAAATTTATATTCAAATGTATTATGTTGCAATTATCAATATTAATATTGGAGCTGCTGAACTGTTGTAGAAATAATACTCAAAATGTGTTTTTTCAATACTTTTTCTTAAACATGCATTCTTAATACCTAGAAAGTATAATCTGTTACTCCAATCTCTTCTTTGTCTCTCACTATAAAAGGTAAATATTATTTTTGTGATGTTCCAGTGTTACCGTATAATTTGTTCCCAAAGCTTATATTACAGGTTTGTGGATGAACTCACAGACTGTTTGATCCATCCACTCACCATGTGATCAAAATAAAAACTATAATAGTTATTAAACTGTGATCACAATAGGCAAAACATGCTATGATCATGGTAGACTAATTGTGTGATAAGATACTTATCATTTATTTCATTTATCTGACATACATACCTGCCTTTTGATTCTTATGTATATTCAAAAGAAAAGTAGAAGCTAAATGGGTTTAAAAAGAATTAATTCAAAAGCAGTGAACGAGAATAATCTTGATGAAAGTGATGTATCTTTACAGTTTTTCTAATGGCTGAAAAATGAGGTCAAACATAACTCAGAATAACAGAGTTGGAAGAGAACTTGGAGGTCTTCTAGTCCAACCCCTTCTCAGGCAGGAAACCCTATATCAGTGATGGCTAACCTTTTTGCCGTCACATGCCGAAAGCTGAGGTAGTGCGGGGTGGTTGCGCGCATGTGTGCCCACACCCATAATTCTATGCGCCCTGCCACCCCACACATGCTCACGTGAGCCCCCCCCCCACTTTTGGCAAGGGATGGCACGGTGGGCCTGATAGGCCTGTTTTTTGCCCTTCCCAGTCTCCAGAGGCATTCTAGGAGCCTGGGGAGGGCAGAAACAGCCTTCCCCACATCCCCGAAGGCCCTCCGGAGGCCAGAAACAGCCCATTTGCTGACTTCCAGTGGGCCCAGAAGCACGCATGCATGCTGCAGCTGAGCTAGGGCAATGCTTGCGTGCCCACCAATATGGTTCCATGTGCCACCTGTGGCACACGGGCCATAGGTTCGCCATCATGGCCCTATATCATTTCAAATAAGTGGGTGCCTAGTTTCTTTTTAAAAGCTTACAATGTTGAAGCACCCACAACTTCTGCCAGCAAGCCGTTCAAATGGTTATTTGTTCTCACTGTTAGGAAATTTCTCCTCTCCTTGATTAGTTTCCATCTAATGGCCAGGAGGGAAACAAGCAAGCAATAAACTTGGGACCACAAAAAAAATTAGATATCATTCCCAAATATTATCTTGAAACAAATGCAGTTATAGGATGTTTATTTCATATCCAGTTGTAAGAAGACATTAAATGTACAGAAATATTTGCTGTGTACTATTCCCTTGGTATTTTAGCATTTTCTTTTATTTCGGACTCCAAATTCATAGTGGGATCTCTTCAGAAGGAAGCTGAAACAAAGAATATACTCATGTGCTTTTATACTAGGCAAAATTCCTTGTTATTAAAATGGTAATTTTTATAGCCCTGATGCATTGTTTTATTTATTAAAGGATAATCTTTCTTTTGCTATTTTATTGTGCTCCTAAATAAATGTTAAAGTTGCCTGAATGGCTATTTACTTTATTTATTGCTTTTAATATTTATAATTGCCTTTCACTTAAAAGAACCTGAGGCCACCTTTTCCTATAAATCTCTCTACATCTCTTGAAATCTCTATGAAATTGTGCTTTAGAAACTTGCATTTAAAGAGAAAGCATCCCAATGCCCCATTTCTAGAAAAAAAAAAGGGCCAAATAAGTCCAGCTCCCCCTCATTTCATATTGTTCATCAGATTGTTTTATTGGCAGGATTTAATACAGTTTATTTTGTTTCATTTATTAAATGAATTTTACTGAAAATTTAATGGATTTTTGAAAGGATCTTAGATAGCTATATTGAAAATGTAAAACCAACTTACTTTGCTAGGTTTTTCTGATATGGCCAACATCTGTTATATGTCTTGATTAACCCAAAGGTACTTTTTTCAAGAGGCAACTGGACTTTCTTGTTTTTCTTTGAAGACGTTTCACTTCTTATCTAGGAACCTTCTTCATCTCTGATTGGAAGCTTCTTGGATGAGAAGCAAAACATCTTCAATGAAAAACAAGGAAGTCCAGTTGCCTCTTGTAAAAAGCAGCTTTGGGACAAGCATGACCTAGTTGCTTGAGAATCTTCATAGACATGTCCTGATTAACTTCAGGCTATTCTAACATAGTCTGTATGGAGTTATCATGGAAGGCTGTCAGAAAATTAAATTGTTCTCTATCCATGATATTATGGCTTCTTTTTACTGTACAGCTAGGGGAAAAAATCTTATTTCAGCTCAACAATTACTGTGTTTTTCAGAGTATAAGATGCTCCGGAGTATAAGACACACCTTAATTTGGGGGAATTGGAGGAAAATAAGAAAAAAAAATTCTGCCTGAGAGGCTTTCTGTTTGAGAGGCTTCGTTTGCAACCTCATAAGTCATAAGTTTATTTGTCAAGCATATATAAGATAACAGGTAAAAGTATAAACATAATTTGAATACATGAAAAGAGTAAGTAAAAAGGAATATTAAGACAGGAACAGTAGGCACGCTGGTGCACTTATGCATGCCCCTTACAGATCTCTTAGGTGAGGTCAACAGTAGACAGTTTAAGGTTAAAGTTTTGGGTGTTTGGGGAAGAAACTACAGAGTCAGGTAGTGCATTCCAGGCATTGACTACTTTGTTACTGAAGTCATATTTTCTGCAATCAAGTTTGGAATGGTTTACCTTGAGTTTGTCTCTATTATTTGCTCATGTATTGTGGTTGAAGCTGAAATAGTCATTGACAGGAAGTACATTGTGGCAGATAATTTTATATACTATGCTTAGGTCAGACTGAAGTCGGTGTAGTTCTAAGTTGTCTAAGCCCAAAATTTGGAGTCCGGTGGCATAAGGTATTTTATTGTGGTTAGAGGAACAGAGGACTCATCTCATAAAATATCTCTGGACTCTCTCGATTGTATTTATGTCCAATATGCAGTGCGGGTTCCAGAAGGTGAGCTGTATTCAAGAATTGGTATAGCAAATATTTTGTATGCTCTAGTTAGTAGTACAACATTACCAGAGAAGAAGCTACGCAAGATTAGGTTAACAACTCTTAATGCCTTTTTTGCAATGTTGTTACAGTGGGCTTGGGCACTTAGATCATTAGAAATGAGTACTCCAAGGTCCTTGACAGAGGGAGGGTCATCTACAAGGTCATGTCCATTTAATTGGTATTTTATGTTTTGATTTTTTTTGCCAATGTGCAAGACAGAGCATTTGTTGGTTGATATTTCAAGTTGCCACTTGTTAGACTAATCTGACATATAGTCAAGGTCTTTTTGAAGGGTAGTTGCATTGTCGGTGATGTTGAATAGTTTAATATCATCAGCAAAGAGAACACAGTTGCTTTTAATATGATCACAAAGGTCATTTATGTAAAACATGAAGAGTGTTGACCTAAGACACTGCCTTGGGGAACACTACTATTAACATGTACAGGATTTGATAGAGCGCTTCCTATTTTGACCACTTGTCTGTTTGACAGGAAGGCAGCTATCCATTTATGTAGGAGTCCAGAAATGCCATAGGATTTTAGTTTTAGAAGTAATTTGTCGTGTACCACTGAATCAAAAGCTTTACAGAAGTCTATGTAAACTGCATCTATTGCTTTGCCCTGATCGAGATGTGTAGTCCATATGTTTTTGCAATGTAATAGCTGTAGATTACAGGATAATTTTTTTTTGAAACCGAATTGTTTGTTAGAAAGTAGGTTGTTTGTCTCTAGGTGTAGGGTAATAGATTGGTTAATGATTGATTCCATGACTTTGCAGGTGACGCACCATAAAGAAATTGGTCTGTATTTTCAACTAGGCTAGGGTCTCCCTTTTTGAAGATAGAGATGACCCTGGCTTGTGACCATTGGTAGGGCAAGGTGCTGGTACTGAATGATTTTTCAAAAATTATGCTTAGAGGTTCTTCAATTGCAGTGGAAAGCTTTTTTAAGAAGTGTGCACATAGTCCATCAGGTCCAATAAATAGAGAAGGTTTAGATTGTGTAGTGCCTTTTCAACATTGTCTTCTGTAAAATATGGTGTATAAGATCACCATAATTGTTGTAATTGTCTATAGTACGACTGGGAAATATTGGGTATGTGTTGTTGCTGTTTACAAAGACTGAGCCGGGTGTTCTGTCCCTGTCCCACACACACACACACTCAGACAGGCAGCCGGGGAATAAATAAACTGGCAGGCAACCAATTAGTCTGATAAGACGCTTGGCAGCAATCCCAGCAGTGAGAGGAAGAATTCAGGTATTGTATTTACAAGGCTTCTTGTAAATAGATTGCATTTAAGGTCGGTAGTAGTTGTTATAGAGGAAGTTTGGGGGGGGGGTATGCCTAGTTTTGGATGTTGGGGAGTTGGATCGAGGAGGATTGGGTGTTAGGATGTGGGTTGTGGGACTTTCTTTTAATACAATCGGCACGGTAGTCAATGTATAAGTCAGTATGTCCTTGTTCTTGAAGTCTTTTAAGTTCTTGTTGAAGTTCATGGGAGCAGATTCTTTGCAATATGGATAAGTCTGGACATGAGCGAAGTTTTCTATGGCTGATGTTGGTTTTGGCAACTGAAATTATTGTATGTATAATATGCGTTTGATGGACTCATTTTTGCAAATAACTCTGCAAAATCGTGGAGCTACCAAGCCATCATTGTATTTGAACTCAGGGCCATCTCTTGAAATTTCGATGATGTCATCAGGGAAGATGTTTGGTTTATTGGAGTTTCTTATAATGTTGTGAACCTTTATGATATCATCTGATTCGTTGTTGTCATCCAGGCCAAATAAAATAGCGTTTGGACGTTTTTGTTCACGTTCAAAGGCATCTTTGCTAAGTAAAGATATATCATTTGGTGGGTTTGAATTATTTGGTGGGTTGATCATTATTTATTTCCTTTCTGTATCTGGAAATTCGTAGTTAAACTTCCATTAATAACCATTTGTGCTGTCTGTTCTTGATAGATTGCCTCAATTGCTTGTACAAACTGAACTCCGAAATCCATTTTATATAAAGTCTTTAGTAAAAAATCCCAATTGACTCGATCAAAAGCTTTCTCCGCATCCAAAAATACCAGCGCCGCAGGGATCTGTTTACTCTTCTCAAGATATTCCAATAAATCTATGACTTGCCGCACGTTGTCCTTCATATATCTCCCCTCAATAAAACCTGCTTGATCACTGTGAATCACCTCTTGGATAACTGGCATCAATCTGTTGGCCAAAACTTTAGCAAAGATTTTGTAATCCGTATTCAGGAGAGATATTAGTCTAAAATTTTCTGGTTTTGAAGAGCTGTCTTCCTTTGGTATAAGTGAAATAAAAGCCGTTTTCCAAGAAGGGGGTATTTTACCCCCCCATTGTATACTACAAAATAAATCCTTCAGATGCTCTATCAATTCAGATTGTAAGTTCTTATAATATACTGCTGTCAAACCATCCGTCCCAGGAGCTTTAGCTGTATTCAGTTGTTTGATTGCAAACAGGATCTCTTCAGAGGTTATTAAACAATTAAGTCTTTCCCTTTGTTCCGATGAAATTTTGGTAACTCTCATCTTTCCAAGATATTTATCAATAAGGTCCTCTTGAATCTTATCTTTACAATACAAATTTGAATAATAGTCTAAAAAGGCTTGATGAATTGACTTCTGTTGAAACACCTGTTTACCCTTATATTCAATAGATTCTATTACACGAGAACTTTGTTTCTTTTTTAGAGTATATGCTAACCATCTGCCCGGTTTATTAGCATTACAAAAGGTATTATGTCTGGCAAATTGCAAGTTAGTCGCCGTCTGATCAGCTACCAATATTTGAAATTGTTCTTTCAAAAGTTTTATAGTTTGCTGTAGTTTCTGATCAGTCGGATTTTTTATATGCAGTTGTTCTTTTGCCTTTATTTCAGCCTCCAATTCTATTCTTTTCTTTTGTCGAATTATCCTTTGCTTAGAATTCATATAAATCAGTACACCTCTCATGTAAGCCTTACTTGCATCCCAAACAACTTCAATAGGTGTACCTTTATTCAAATTCAACTGGAAGAATTCCTTCAGATGTTTTTTGAGATCCTCTATATTCTTCTCATACCTAAATAGATTCTCATTAAGTCTCCAGGATCTTCTCTCCCTCTTGCCGAAATCCATTTCCATCCATACAGGACTATGGTCAGACAAGGTTCTTGGAAAAATCTTAGTCTTAGTCATATTAGAAGATAAGTCAGTGGAAGCCAATATAAAGTCAATTCTAGAAAAGGACTGATGTCTATCAGAAAAGAAAGTAAAATCCTGTTGCTTCGGATGATGTATTCTCCACACATCCTTCAATTGTAACTCTTCTTTCAATGCAAAAAAGGTCTGTGGTAATTTATTCCCCTTCTTCGCCAGTGTCTTCTTATCAAGATTTACATCGGTGACTCCATTCCAATCTCCCATTATCAATAAAGATTTATAATTCCATTGCAATATTTTGCTATGTAGTAATTTATAAAAAGTTTCTTGCTGCTGATTCGGGGCGTAGATTCCTATTAAAAGAAACTGAACATTCTGTATATTTATTTCAACCGCAATATATCTTCCTTGATCATCCGCTTCTACAAGTTTAGCTGGTATTCTTTTAGAAATATACAACACTAGTCCATTCCTTTTTGCCAGATTAGAAGAAATAAAATGTACTCCAAATTTTGGATTTATCAAATATTTTTGGTCCTGGGTTCTAATATGAGTTTCTTGGAGGCAAACAATTTCATTTTTATATTGATTCAAATAATAAAATATTTTCCTTCTTTTCTGTGGGGAATTCAGACCATTCACATTCCACGATAAAAATCTAACTGCCATCTGAAGATTCACGAAGCTTGCCAAGGACTTGTCTAAGACTTTGTTCAACAACAGAAGTCTTAGGTCTTGCCCCTCCCACTGCTTCAGATTTTTGTAGTGTCCCATTCATCCCTTTCATTTCTTGTGGCATCTCGAGCATCTGTTGTTTTTGCTTCTCTTGTCTCTGCTTTTCGGCTGCCCGGGTTACACGTTGATCTTTTGGTTCTTGCATCATCAATTCAAGATCCGGGTCCACCTCTCTTGTCGCTCTGGGATGTTTTATTCTTGGCTCTGGGAGACCGATAAAAAAATCCTCCGTTAAACCACCTTCAGCTCCTAAAACATCCTCCGCTGCCAACACTTGAGTTGCCTGTTGCTCTTGTTCCTTTGAAGGTTCTAATGTCTCTTCCTCAAAATCCTTGTATTGAAAGGCTCCTTCTACTGACAACAATGTAGATGAACATGGTGATGTTGGAGATCTTTTAAGAATATTGTGAAAAAAGTGTTGTGCTTTTGCCAACGAATTCAAACGGTATCTGACATCCTCATATCTCAAGATAATTCCCACAGGTGCATCCCATCTAAATGGGATCTGTCTCCTTTTCAGTTCGTTCACCAAAAAGCCGTAATCTCTCCGATCTCTTAACATTTTAGGTGGTAATTCTTTAAAAACTCCAATTTGATTGCCCTCCGCCTGAATAGTGGTATGAAAAGAACTGCGCAAAATATCATTTCTCAGCATTCTGTCATTAAAATAAATCACAACATCCCTGGGCAAATTCCTCTGTCTCGCTACTTGAGAATTAACCCTGTAAATCTTGTCAATTCTTTTCTCAATTAGCTCAGGTTCCAGTTTTGAGATTTTGGCCAAGATATCCACACAAACAGCCCTCAAATCCTGTCTGTTATTTTCCTTCAGACCCCTTAGTCTTATGGCAAACTCCATATTTCGAAATTGTAGCATGGTAATTTCCTCTTCCATCTTTTGATTCCTCAGATCCACCTTAAAAAATTTTTCCTCTGCATCTTTTTTATTCTTTTGCACATCTAAATTTAAGTCATCCACTTTTTTTTCAACCACCACCAGAGCATCAGTGAGAGCCGTTACCACTGTAGTTACATTCTGATTCAACTTATCACTTTTTTCCTTTACAAACTGTTTCATTTCATTTTGATTATTTTCAATCTTCGCATTCAAATCTTTAATCTGATTAGCAAGAGATGCTGTTAAGTTGGCCATAAAAGCTTTCAGATCCTCATTCCCTCCTCCTTGCATCGTACTCTGAGACTGAGCTAATGGTTTGGCTGGTAATTCCTTTGTCTGGTGAGGAGGGGAATCCCCACCAGTTTTCTTTGAAGCCATGCCTGGAGAACACCTTAGTTTCTTAAAAAAAGAAAATCTTCCTCCCTTCCCTAAAAATCCAGTCTTCCTCCCCAGTTTTGCAGGAAGGGGGAACAGCCAGAGTTCTTTTCCACTTTAAAATATTCAAAGTCTTTTAAGTTAACACCAGGCAGGCTTAAATTGTTAATTGTCAGTTTCACTTTCTAGTTTCGTTTCTGCTCTTTCAACCAGTTTCACTTTCTAGTTTCGTTTCTGCTCTTTCAGCCAAGCGCCATTTTCCGCTCCAAATTTTAAACTGCCACTTTTTTTCCTTTAAGTCTCAGCAAGCTTTAAAACTCCTTTTTTTTTTTTTTTTTTTTGCAAAATTCCCCCTTTAGAAAGTTTTCCTCACCACTTAGCCGTTGCAAGATGTTATTTGAAAGGATGGGATGATTCCGATCGTCTCGCTCTGCCGCTGACAGAGGTCCCTTGGCGCGCGGAGCTTCAGCGAGGGGAATAGGGAGCCCTCACACAGAACACCTTCCAGGGCTGGAAAAAATCCCCTGGGGGTGTCTCTGGGGCTCTACCTAGACTTCGCCGGCTCTTGCCCCCTCCCAAAACAAGAAGGGGGATTTTCCGAGCCGCTGAACAGCTGTTTAGCGGCTCTAACGGGCGCGGAGGGCGGCAGCTATGCAAAAGCCGCCCGGCGACGTCGGAGTCCCAACCCGGAAGCCCGAATTGAGGTAGTATTTTGAGCATTTAGGTATTTATTTATCATTTCTATGTTTTTTTTCAAGAGATGTTAGACATGCTTGTAAACAGCCTCCAAAAGCTCTGTTTGCAAAGGAGCTTTTTTTTGCAAAGGCAGCCTCCCAAACAGACCTTTTGGAGGCTGTTTGAGAGGCTCTCTGTTTGGGCAGGGTTACATTTGGTGTATAAGATGCACCCAAATTGTCACCCTCTTTTTTTGGGGGGGGGGGAGTGCATCTTATACTCCAAAAAATACGGTATGTGGCTTAAGCTGAACTGACAAAGGATGAATGGCCAAAATAACCCATTAAGTTCTTACAGCTGAAGCTAAACTTGAATCTTAGCTAGTGCACAAAACTGGTTTTCACCATGTAAGGATGAATTATGCTCCTGGGGATGGTTTAACTCAGAAATTGTCCACTTTTTAGCATGAGGACCACTTGCAGCCTTCAGAATACCAAGTGAACAGGGCTAAAATTAGGACTACTACACCTCTTAAGTAAGATATAGGGCAGAGTGTGTCTCCAAAGTGTGAGAAAATACTACTTTCTTCTGATTTTAACCTTAAAACTTTAAAATGTTAAGAGATGCCTGTGTCAGGAGCATCCTCTCTTATTTCATTGACAAGTTAAAAATGTGATTAGTAAAGGATGTATCCAAGAGTGTTCAAAAATTACTAAAGACTAAACTGAATGGTGGGAACCATTCAATCGAAGCCATCAATAGCAGAAAATAGTAAAATAGAAGACAAAGAATTGGACATTACAAAATATCAAGATTTGAAAATCAAAATTGAAAGACTATGGTAAACTGCCCACACCAAAAAAATCCGTTAGAAAATCTGTGCATTGACAATATTTCCATCTGTCAGTTGCAAAAGAAGAAACTGCTTGGATCTGCATTATGACATTCTAGGTTGTTGGGAAGAACTCAATGCGTATAAAGCAGCTGTGAATTCACATTGTTGTTAATAGACAATGATAATAAAGGCCTCCCACAGATGAAACAAATTGTGGAGGAAGGAAAGAATGGCCTCAATGATTACATTACGAAAAGTCAAGAACCTTGCTGAAGGAAATCAATCAAAGAAAGCTCTTGAAAACAAGAAAGGGAAGACTGAATATAAAGAAGAAACAATTGAGAACTGATTTGTTAATTGGAAGAACAAGCCAATGCTTAGTCAATATTTGAAGGGTATCAAAGGAAAAGCTGCATGGAGTTGGTTAAGATCAAGAATATTTTTTAAAAAACATAATTGAAGGCTTTATTTTTGTGGCTCAAGAACAAGCTTTCTGGAACTAATTCAACATGTAACAAACAACAGCAAATGTCACATTTGTAGTGAAACAGATGAAACAATTGATCAGTTTAGCTCAATATGATCAGTGGTTGCTGCAAAATTTCACAAATTGATTAGAAATAGTGTCATGGCCAAATTTCCAGAACTATTAATCAGAAAGTCTATAGAGATTCTCAGTCATCCAAGTCACGATTGTCCCAAAGGTGCTTTTTTTCAAGAGGAAACTGGACTTTCTGTTTTTTTCCTTTGAAGATGTTTCATTTCTCATCAAAGGGGAGGCTTTCTCTGTGTTAAATTGAGAAGGGATTAACCCCTGTGGTTGTTGTCAGACACAAATCACCAGGAACATTCATTGAGTTCAAAGCACAGAGGTGTTTATCATTGCTACATGTCCCAAAGGTCCTTTTTCAAGAGAAAACTGGACTTTCTGGTTTTTCTTTGAAGACGTTTCACTTCTCATCCAAGAAACATCTTCAGCTTCTTGGATGTGAAGCAAAACATCTTTAAAGAAAAACCAGAAAGTCCAATTGCCTCTTGGAAAAAAGCACCTTTGGGATATTAATCAGAAATTTTGCCAGAGATTTAGATTTGAATGTAGTAATATGAGGCCATCATATTGACAAGATTTTAGAAATGGTGAGGTTCAGATATTATGAGATTTTAAAATCACACAAACAGGCATCTTGTTCATAACGGTTATTGAAAAGAATCTGGCTTCATTGATGTTACTATACTAGGTGATGGTTGGATTGAAGAAAAACCGTTGGGAAAAAATAACAGTAGCATAGCACCTAGACTTATATATCACTTTTTACAGCCCTCTCTAAGCAGTTTACAGAGTCAGCTGATTGCCCCCAACAATCTGGATCCTCATTTTACTGACCTTGGTAGGATGGAAGGATGGGTCAACCTTGAGCCTGGTGAGATTCGATCTGCCAAATTGCAGGCAGACGGCAATCAGCAGAAGTAGCCTGCAGTACTGCACTCTAATCACGGCGCCACCACAGCTCTTATAATTATAAATTATATCTTAAAATTATAAAACTCTGAAACTTGCAGGTCAAGGTTGAACATTTATAGAAAAAGAAATCCATTGTTATACAAATCATGATTGGAGACCTTGAAATGAGACCCAAAAAAATTGGGTGGCCTTGGTGGTGCAGTGGACTAAGTGCTGTTAAAGTAGCACTTAGTTGCCAGGTGCCTGCAATTACTGCAAGTTCAAATCTTACCAGGCTCAAGGTTGACTCAGAACTTCCATCCTTTCAAGGTAGGTAAAACGAAGACCCAGATTGTGGGGGCAATAAGTTGACTTTGTATAAAAAAGAACACCACTTCAGGGGGGGGGGAGCCCTTCTAAGCAGGTATATACAAAAGTATGAAGATTACTGCTTAACGCATTGTAAGCCACCCTGAGTCTCTGGAGAAGGGTGGCATATAAATCGAATAAATAAATAAATAAATAAATAAATAAATAAATAAATAAATAAATAAATAAATAAATAAATTTCCTTGATATCTGGAAATACTGCATTTATCAGTCCTGAACACCCTCATTAAAAGAAAAATAGAATCAAGGCTTTTGGAACAGCCTATCTTCTTAGATGCTGATGATCTGTCCCCCCCCTTCAGAGACCCACAAAAACACAGCCAGCCGAGGGTTAAGACTCACTTGGCACACTCTGCAGTTCTTATCTCAACCTTGGCAGCGATATGCACACCGTCTGCCAAGGACTTTATTGGTTTACACAAACAAGAAAATCACCTACGTAGCTTTGCCGTTCATCCAGCTTCCAAGACTACGAGGTTGCTCCGTTTGTTTAGCTGTGCAGTTAGCTTTGTTCGTCACGAACTTCGTGACCCATTGTACTGTCTTAAATAGATATGCTTCTGGGTGTGGTCCAGTGAGTCATGGATCCTATGACTCCAATCCAATGACTCAGGATTTCCTCATACGCCGCAGCTGCAGTACCCTTTTCTCTCGCCTTCTTTGGCGTGCGTCCAGGAATGACGTCTCTCCCTCACTCTCATCTGAGACACCTGTTTCCCCACTACTTGGCTCTCTTTCAGCTGGCACCTGAGCCGGTGCCAGAGGGGGAGGGCTGGGAGATCTGGCTGGCTCCTCTTCCTCCTGCTCAGAGTTGCCTTCCTCCAAAGGGATAGGCTCAGAGGACGGGGCCACAACACTATCCCCCACCGCAGGGCCCTTCCCCCGGGTCTGACGGTCGGGATGGGGTCGGGACGGGAACTGTTCGTGAAAAGTCCGCACCAGGTCAGGGGCCTGAACGGCAGATGCGTCCACCCAGGTGAAATTCTCGGCCCCGTACCCTTTCCAAGCGATGAGGTATTGGAAGCGCCCCTTCAGCCAACGGGAGTCCCGAATACTGTCCACCTCATACGTCGAGGCGTCGTCCTCGTCGGCTGCGGCTGGGGGGGCAGGCGGCGGCGGGCGGCGGAGACGGCTAGTGGGAGTCTCAGGGACCAGGAGGGACCGATGAAAAACGGGGTGGAGCCGCATGGAGCGGGGTAGAGTCAACCGATAGGCCACCGGGTTGATGACCGCCTCGATGGGGAAGGGACCGATAAAGCGGTGGGCCAGTTTTCTCACCGGCTGGTCCGTGGGGAGGTGTTTCGTGGACAGCCACACCCGATCTCCAACTTCCAGCGGTGGCGTCGCCCGGCGGCCGCGATCGGCGAACCGTTTATAGTCCTCTTTCGCCCGGATCAGCTGCCGCCGCACCAGTTGCTGCACCGCCTGCAGCTCCGAGAGGAAGTCCCGGGTCTCAGGAACAGGGGAGTCCATGATGGTCAACGGAAAAAAACGTGGATGGTACCCGACGTTGGCATGGAACGGTGTCATCTGGGTGGAGGTATGTTGGGAGTTGTTAAAAGCGAACTCCGCCAGGGGAAGGTACTCGGCCCAGTTGTCCTGCTGCTGGTTGACAAAACAGCGGAGGTACTGCTCCAGTATGCCAATGACCTTCTCCGTGCCCCCGTCAGTCTCCGGGTGGTGTGATGACGACAGGCACACCTGCACCTCCAGCGCAGCCATCAGGCTTTTCCAGAAGCGGGCCGTGAACTGGGCCCCGCGATCCGAAACCACCCGGTCCGGCAGGCCGTGGAGGCGGAAGATGTGTTGCAGGAACAGGCGAGCCGTGGTACGAGCTGAGGGCAGGCCGCGGCACGGGATGAAATGTGCCATCTTCGTGAGCGCATCCACCACCACGAGGACGGTCGTGAACGTAGCGGACAGGGGCAGGTCAGTCAGGAAGTCCATGGAGATGGCTCCCCACGGTCTCTCCGGTGTCGGCAGCGGCTGGAGGAGTCCAGGAGGGGGGCCGGACGCGGCTTTGGCCTGTCGGCATGGCACACAGGACGTCACGTAGGCGTGCACGTCGTGCCGTACCCGAGGCCACCAAAAAGTCCGCGTCACTAGGTTCAAGGTCTTAAAGAAGCCGAAGTGCCCCGCCGCGGGGTTGTCATGGCACTGGTTCATGACGAGGGCTCGGAGCGGACTTGTGGGCACGTACAGCCGACCCCGGTGCCTGAGCAAGCCCTCCTCCACGGTCCATGGGGACGCGGGGCCGACGTCCGCTCTCCGCTGCTGCGACCAGTCGTCCCGTCGCTGCGCTTCCAGCACCTGAGTCCGCAGGTCCACCGGTTCCTGGACCGCGGCCAAGGAGTCCGCTGGCAGCACCGTCCGGGGGGAAAGGGAGTCCTTTGGGCAAAAGTATTCCGGCTTACGGGATAGCGCGTCCGCCCTCTGGTTGAGGTGGCTCGGAATGTATGTGACGTGGAAGTTGAACCGGGCGAAAAACAACGACCACCGGATCTGCCGCTGGTTCAAATTCCTGGCCGTGGTGAGGTGCTCCAGGTTCCGATGGTCCGTCCGCACCTCCACCTGGTGTCGGGCCCCCTCGAGGTGATGTCGCCAAGCCTCGAACGCGGCCTTGATAGCCAGCAACTCTTTTTCCCAGATGGTGTAGTTGCGCTCGGAAGGAGTGAGTTTCCGGGAGTAGTAAGCGCAGGGAAAAAGAGTGCCACCATCCACCGGAGCCTGTAGCAGCACCGCTCCAATCGCCACGTTGGACGCGTCTGTCTCAACCACGAACGGACGGTGTGGATCGGGGTGCCTCAGGACCGGCTCCGTGACAAAGGCCTGCTTGAGAACCTCGAAGGCCTGCTGCTGCGGGGGCCCCCACTGGAACGGAACCTTCTTCCGAAGGAGCTGGGTCAACGGCACGGTCAGGGTGGCAAAGCCCGGGATGAAGGTCCGGTAGTAGTTGGCGAATCCCAACAGACGCTGGACGTCCTTCACCCGACGCGGGGGTTCCCAACTGCGCAAGGCCGCCACCTTGTGTGGGTCCATCGCGATGCCCTCGGGGGTGATGATGTGCCCGAGGAACTCTATGGAAGTCTGGAAGAAGTAACATTTCTCCAACTTCGCATAGAGCTGGTGCTCCCGCAGGCGCTGCAGGACCTGGCAGACATGCTGGAGGTGACTCTCCGGGGTCCGGGAATAGATCAAAATATCATCCAGGTAGATCACCACGAACCGATCCAGCATGTCCCGGAACACGTCGTTCATCAAGTGCTGGAAGACCGCGGGGGCGTTGGTCAACCCGAACGGCATGACGGTATATTCAAAGTGTCCGTATCGGGTGCCAAATGCCGTCTTCCACTCGTCCCCCTCTCGCATCCGCACCAGGTTGTAGGCTCCCCGGAGGTCGAGCTTGGTGAAAATCGAGGCCTCCCGCAACCTCTCCATCAGCTCCGGGATCAGCGGCAGGGGATAGCGATTCCGTACCGTGATGGCATTCAAGCGCCGGTAGTCGCAACACAGGCGCAAGTCCCCTGTCTTCTTTTTCACGAAGAGGACTGGGGCCGAGAGCGGGGAGGTCGAAGGCCGGATGAACCCACGGGCCAGGTTCTTGTCCAGAAAGTCCCGTAAGGCGGCCAGCTCGGGCTCCGACATGGAGTACAGGCGTCCCGAGGGCAGGGGCGCGTTGGGCATCAAGTCCACCGCGCAGTCGTAGGGTCGGTGCGGGGGCAAGCGATCCGCCTCCTTCTCGCTGAACACGTCGGCGAAGGATGTCAGCTCCGGAGGCAAGGAGACGTTCGGGGCAGAGACGTCCTGGCCGGCACAGGTGTGGCGAAGGTGGTCGACACACTGCAGGCTGGGGAACGAGATGGCATTTCTCGACCACGCCACCTGAGGGTCGTGCGCCCGAAGCCAGGCCATCCCCAGGACCAAGGGGAAGTGCAGGTCCGCCGTCACATAAAACTGGATCGCCTCCTCATGGTTCCCAATGGCAAGGCGCAAGGGCTGAGTAGCGAAGTTGATGGGCCCCGCCACAAGTTCCCGCCCATCAATAGTTTCGACCCTCAACGGAGGGTCCACTGGAACCAAGGGAACCTTGTAATGGGCCACAAAGGCCTGGTCCATAAAGTTCGTGGTGGCCCCCGAGTCCACCAGCGCGTGCGCCTGGAGCCCCTCCGACCGGTTAGCCAACAACACCCGGGTGTTCAAAATCAGGTGCCGAGGGGGCTCACAGTCCACAGCCGCCGCCTCCGGCGGGGCATGGTCACCTGCCTGACCCAGAGTTTCCCCTAGGCCAGGCCTGACCCGTTTCCCGGCTGGTCACGCCGAGGCTCCGGAACAGGCTTGAGCGATCCACTCCGCTTCCGGGGACACGAGGCGGCGAAATGTCCAGCCTCGCCGCAATAGAGGCACAACCCCCCTTGGCGTCTCCGCATCCGCTCCTGGGCCGTCAGTTGAGGTCTGGCTGCTCCGAGCTCCATGGGCTCCTCAGCCGTCGCCACCAAACGCGGTACGGTCCGGGGCGCTGTTGGTACGAAACGCGGGGGTGCCGGCACTGTCGGTGGTTCCGGAAGAGCCCTACGGGGCCGTCGCCGTTGTAGGCGGGCATCGATGCGCAGGCATTGGGTCACCAGCGTGTCCAGGGTCTGTGGCGCCTCCACCCGAACCAGCTCGTCCTGCATCTCATCGCAGAGGCCGTCCTGGAAGGCATCCATCAGCGCCGCCTCATTCCAGGCCGAATCCTGGCCTAGCAATCGGAACTCCGCAATATAGTCCTGCAGGGGGCGCTTGCCTTGGCGGAGGTCTTTGATGCGCCTCGCTGCCGTCTGCACCCGGAGGGGGTCCTCAAACATGGTGCGCAGGTGTTGCAAAAAGCCCTGATAGTCCAGAAGCAAGGGGCTGTCTTGCAGCAACAGGGGCGTGGCCCATCGGGCGGCAGTGCCAGAGAGGGAGCTGATAATAAAAGCCACCCGAACCCGGTCATCCGGAAAATCCTCCGGCCGCATTGCCATGTACAGCTGGCACTGTCCCAAGAAGGCCGGGAACATTTCCTGCTGTCCAGAAAACTTATCTGGCATGTTCACTGGGCATCTTGGACGGGGAAGGGGAGCAGGTGGAGCTGCTACAGGAGCATTTCCCAAAGCAAGTTGTGCAGTTAGCTGTGCTACTTGCTGTTGCAGAAGTTGATTGGCCTCCAGCATCTGCTGTACCTGCTGCTGCAGCTGTTGGTCCATCGTGGGTTAACGATGGAGTTTTGGGTGACGAACAAGATGATCTGTCCCCCCCCTTCAGAGACCCACAAAAACACAGCCAGCCGAGGGTTAAGACTCACTTGGCACACTCTGCAGTTCTTATCTCAACCTTGGCAGCGATATGCACACCGTCTGCCAAGGACTTTATTGGTTTACACAAACAAGAAAATCACCTACGTAGCTTTGCCGTTCATCCAGCTTCCAAGACTACGAGGTTGCTCCGTTTGTTTAGCTGTGCAGTTAGCTTTGTTCGTCACGAACTTCGTGACCCATTGTACTGTCTTAAATAGATATGCTTCTGGGTGTGGTCCAGTGAGTCATGGATCCTATGACTCCAATCCAATGACTCAGGATTTCCTCATACGCCGCAGCTGCAGTACCCTTTTCTCTCGCCTTCTTTGGCGTGCGTCCAGGAATGACGTCTCTCCCTCACTCTCATCTGAGACACCTGTTTCCCCACTACTTGGCTCTCTTTCAGCTGGCACCTGAGCCGGTGCCAGAGGGGGAGGGCTGGGAGATCTGGCTGGCTCCTCTTCCTCCTGCTCAGAGTTGCCTTCCTCCAAAGGGATAGGCTCAGAGGACGGGGCCACAACAGCTACCTTAATAATTCTTAAGTCAATGGTTAAGATTTGAATTGTTAAGTTTCGTAAACTGTGAGTCTAATTGTAGATTAGCAATATATATATAATCTGACATAGCACCACAAAAAAGGCAAAGTATCTGGCATGACATTGGAATATCATGTTCACTAGACTGATGAAAGCATCAGTTTCTATGGATATGTCTGACTGGCTCCCCACTAGAGACTAATTTCGACCAACCCTGCTTAGCTTCATAAATCATCTAGCCCTTGTCTTGTAGTCTGCCAATTTTTCTCCGTCTTCAGTGATCAAATCTTAAAAAGCACTCCTAGTCAACTTGGACTATGATCATTCCTTTATTTCTTAAGCCTAAAATCAAGATTATATTAACCATCCTTGAATAAAACAGCTGTTGATTTTTTTTCCTATTTTCAAACATTATTGTGTACTGAAAAAGCTCATTTAAAAGAAAAAAAGTACAACTATCTCCAATGTAATCACCCATTCCCAACACTTAAATATTCACAAGGGTTGAATACCAACGGTGGCATTCAGCTGTTCAGACTGGCTCACCTGAACCAATAGGGGAAATCGCAGGTGGACCTGCCCATCTGCCCCAGCTCTGTGTCAGTCTATTTAGGCACGTTTTTAGGCTGGGCGCATGCACGGAAGGCGTGCGCATGAGCAAATTGCATGTGCAGAAGACCGGGTGCATGCATGCATGAAGCGAACCTGCACGTGCATGGCGAAACAGTAGTAGCATAAAGTGAAACCCACTGCTGTTGAATGCCTTCCTGGAGGGACACTGCAATAAATCTTCATGTGCACCCAGTAAGGAACATAGTTGTGTTATGTGCTTGTAGGCTCTCAGAAACAGATCTAAATATTCAATTTAAGATTGAATTAGCCTCTTGTACAGGGAAGTATTGATCAAAGAGGATATATTACTTTCTGTTTGGTTCGGTATTTAGTATCCTATATGCAGTACAGCGTTTTACTCTTTAAGGAACTGTGGATCATGCATTTTTACATTCATTTGAAAGAAGACGTTACTCCCAGGAGTAGCTTAGCAACTTCCATGGCTAGCTGTTAAAAAAAAATGTTTCAAAAGAATCAGTGGCTACATCAGACAGCACTTGAGCAAACTGGTTCCAATCTCCTGACAAGATTCTAATGAACATTAAAAAAAAAAAAGATTGATCTTTTGGGGCTGTCTTCCCCCACCCCCCATATTCAAGCACTGATGTTCCATTTTGGCACAGAAAAGAAGAAGAACAGAAAAACAATCATAATTAGTAGACCTGGGCATTTTAAATGATTTTTTTAAAAAAAGCTGCCTTGTGACTCAGGGCAACTTGATCAGAACTCTTGTGAAATCAACATGCTAAATTCACAATTTTTTAAAAAAGAAAAAAAAACTTAATTTAAATATTTCACATTGTGAATGACTCCCAGGGACAGATAGTCCTCACCTACTGAATGTATTTGAGACGGGAAACTCCATCACTAAGTGACAAAGCCACAAAGTGCAATGACTGTGCTGATTTATAGCAGTAATGGCGGAAGTCCTCATTTCTGTCATTAGAAAAATCTGGTGCAGTCCACAGCATTCACAATCACGTGATCACCATTTGCAACCTCCTGCCAGCTTCCCCATTGACTCTGCTTGTCAGAAGCTGGCAGTGAAGGTTACAAATGGCAATCAGTGACCATGGGGCACTGCAACATAATTTGAAACCAGTCACCGAGAGCCCAATTTGCCATCACATACTAAGGGGATGCTGTGACAGCCACAACTACAAGGACCTGTTGTAAATCCGCCTCATTTAATGCTGTTGTAACTTAGAATAGTCACTGAAAAAGTTTACCTTAAGTGCGGACAATGTAAGTGTAATATGCAAATTACACTGGCTTAAATATTTGCTGTCCAGTACAGCTGTTGAGGGGGCTTTTCCATTCCCTCCACAGACAACCACGTTTAAACAACAATAGGACCTGGTTGAAATAATAGAAGGTTTAGACAAATAAATTCATCAGATTTAGCATTATAGCATATGAATGCTGTAAATTATCAAATAATCTCTCAATTCAGTAGCTAAAGTTCAAGTTCAAACACCCTGTTCTACAAATGCTTGTTCAGTTGGAGGGATAGTCAGACTACGATCATTCTCAATGTAAATTCCTTGCCATGTGTTCAAAGATGAAAACATCCAGTTACTGTGACACACTTGGTGAACAAAGCTCATCTTTCTGTTCTTTACTTGATGACATTAAAAGGTATTTTAAACAAATTACTGTAATATTCTAGTTCTCCCTCTCTGAGTTTATGTGCATGTGTACCTGAACAGTGCTATCTTTATTAGTAATACCTCAGATTTTTACAGGGAAATATAGTTTTAACTTCTATTGAATAAAACCCAGTTGTCCTAATTTAAATGTTCTTCTTTTTCACATTGTTTTTCTCAGGTTAGAACAAAAAGAAAATGACATTCAGTTGACACAAAGGACAATATACCTTCAGTGAGCCCTGGATTTAAACAAAACAGCTAAACAGAGCTTACAAGAAACTAAGAAAGAAATCTCAAAGAGACACGTTTAGAAGCTCTGCAGGAAGTAGATAAGCAAAGATAATCTGTGGCACACACAATTTTGTTCCCAAAATATTGTTCAGGTCAGTGTTCCTCCAATCTGCTGCTGTTACTGACATTTAAATAAATATTTTTGGAATATGTGGGGACCTCCCTATTAAATGAACGCCCTCTCTATATTTCTTTCTAGATTTCTACTTAAAAAGTAGGAGATTCATGTTTTTCAAGACTTAAATTTGTACCCTCAGGTAAGTTCAAAATTAGTTATATGATTACCATTAGAAAAGCACTTCCCACTTCTTTACATAGCATACTGAAAGAGTGGGGGCTTAAATGCTGAAATTTAATTGCATCTACAGTTTGCACCACTTGCTTCAGGGATGGATCAAGAGGAAGACGTAGTATTTGACACGTACCTCTTCTCTCTGTGAACACAGTAATATGTGCCTGGTTTTGAGGTCCATGTACTGCTGTGCATATAGCAGTACACTTCCTTCTTGAGCACATAGATGGTGCTCCATCAATACTTCTCCACTCCATGTCATGGCTTGCAAAATAGCCATTAATTTACCCTCAAATCGGTACATCTGTCATTGTGCAGGAGAGGGTGATAAAGTGAGTGGATTTGATGCCTGGTGGTGAATGTGGGATGGATATAGTGAGCATTTCTTTATTTAATTTAAAACATTTATAAGCTACCCAACTTAATTTCTCATTCAATTGGCCCATTGCAAACCAGTTTTTTAAAATCCATTTGTATCCCATCTTTATTATTTTTACAAATAGTTCAAGTTAGGTAATGAACATATCCAATATACTTTCTTCCTCCTATTTCTCCACAACAACAGCCCTGTGAGGTGAGTTGGACTGAAAGAAAGTGACTGGCCCAAAGCCACCCAACTGTCTTTCATGAATAAGGCATGGTCTCCCGCTTTCTAGCCTGCTGCCTTAAATACTAGATCAAATTAGCTCTTGGACTCCTGTGATATGGACCAATCGGAGATCAGCTTGCCAGGTTCAAATACAAGACCAGTCAGCTCAGTTCAGTTGCCTCTGAACTGCCTAGAAATACAGCACAGAGGAGCCACAACAGCTGGCAAAACATTAGAACAAAAGACAATTAGACTATGTCCATGCAACCCCAAAACTCAACAATGTTCAGAAAGCAGAATCTGAAAAACAATGTCCCATTTTTGACAGTTCCAACAGAATTTGTCTGAAAAAGAAAATAATCTTTTGCTAGCTCCCAATTTCTCATTAAAATGTTCTTTTTATGGACTGTCTGTCAACTCTGAAGTGAACCTGGCTGAAGCCATCTTGTGCTGCCACATAAGTTGCCACAAACTCTGAGAGGGGGAAGGGAGGGGGGTGGAAATAGATATGCTTGCTAGTAGTCAAAACAAAAAGTTTTCTTGTGGAAACCAAGGTCATCCCAACAGGTAGCAGTTGAGGGAGGAGAGAAGTGACCAAGCAACCTACCAGCTACTCACATTGGACAATGTGACCGGTGATATCTGGGGAGGGAAATATTTTCTCTTTTAAGTAGGGAAAACCGCAGGAACTTTTAGAGTTGGTTTTCACTAGCTGCGATATGATGTATCCAACAAACATTCTTTGAGGAATCTACCTGCCTCGGAGTTCTGATTTTAGCGAGTGCGTTACTTGGAATGCTGACACTGTCCTTTCAGATCACTCCCGCTCCCCTGTGGTATTTTCTAGTGGCATCATTCCATGTATAAAATAGTAATAAAAGAAAATGTACTAGTTTTGATTTTGCAGGATTAACTAAAAGAACAAGTGGGCTGCTTAGTTAGTTCAATGCTATTCCTCAAAGAAGATTGTAATTATGGAGTTATGCTATGGGTTCATGGACCATCTGTTTCAAAGGATTTTCCTATTTCTGGAGGGGAGAACAGTTAGTAGTATTTAAGAAACAACTGAGGTTCAATTAGTCACTGTAATGGTATGAATGGTTCTTTAGATTGTCATAACCTGAGGAATAACCTAAGATGAACTATACCAATTGTATTCACTGGAACAGTTCAGGTACTCCTCGACTTACAACAGTTCATTTAGTGACTATTTAAAGTACAACAGCGCTGAAAATAATGACTTATGACCATATTTCACATTTATGTCTGTTACAGCATCCTCATGAACACACAGTCAAAATGCTTGGCAACTGCCTAGTATTTATTACGGTTGCAGTGTCCCTGGGTCATGTGATCACCTTTTGCGACTTTCTGACAAGCAAATTCAATGGGGACTTAACTTGTGTTGCTAACTTAAGAAGAGTCATGGTGATTAGAGTGCAGTACTGCAGGTTACTTCTGCTGACTGCTGGCTGACTGCAATATGGCAATTCAAATCTCACAGGGTTCAAGGTTGACTCAGACTTCCATCCTTCTGAGGTGGGTAAAATGAGAATCCAAATTGTTGGGGGCAATATGCTGACTCTGTAAAGTCAGCATATTGACTTTAATAAAATATGCTTAGGGAAAGCTGTAATGCACTGTAAAGCGGTATATAAGTCTAAGTGCTATTGCTATTAATAGCTGCATCTATTCATTTAACATCTGTGACAAGAAAGGTCATAAAATGGGGCAAAATTCACTTAACAACTGTCTCACATAGCAACAGAAATTTTGGGCTGAATTGTGATCCTAAATTGAGAATATCTGTACTAAACTGTGAAGCCTCTACGACTCTCCAATTAACAATAATAATTTCTAAATGTCTTGACTTGGCTCATTTTTTGACTTTTGTACTTTGTCTACTCCTTCTGAAGTTATTCTCTCAATGAATCTGCTTATACAGTACATGCTGAACCTGGACTGAATGCACGATGACAAATTAACTTGATGGATTTATTATAGGATATGAACTGCTGTACTTGAGGCCAGGTCACTCAATTAAATTTGTGTCTCAGTTATCCAGAAGCTTCCCACAGAACATTATTAAGTTGATTGTTTTGATAAGGAGAACAGTAAGATCAGTGAAGGTAATCAATAAAATGAGTAGGGAATTCTTAATTTGTCACTGTTCTACATCTTTTCTTCCCAAACTCTTTCAGTGTCAACAATACTCTCATGTCTCAACATATTCTCAGTAATTCCAAATGGTCTATCCACTAATCCTTTTGCTCTGATCCATTGCTTGCCAGCCTATGACTTTCCCAACCTGCTGCATTCTAATTATAATGGAGTAAAATCAAAAAGGCAATCAAAAAGAAGTTAGAGGCACAAATTTGGAGGGGTGGAAATCATATGCATCACATCTTTATGAAATATATATCAAAATCCACAGATAAATTAAATAAAAGGATCCACAGAAAAATTAAATAAAAATAAAAGGATATGTGGAATAAACTGTAGCCTGCTAGATATGCCCATGTTACAGCCCTGTGAACTGCACAAGTTTTTCTCCCAGGTGGGATTCAAAGTGTTAATTATGACTTATAAAGCCATACCTGGCATAGGACCTGGTTATTTGAAGCACTACCTATTTCCGTGGATGTCCACCCTCCCAGTTTGATCTAGGTTTAGCATGCTCTTGGTTTCTTTGATTATGCAATGTCATATGTTGGAGCCCAGGAAGCATGCTTTCTCTTTCATGATGCTTTCCTTCTGGAATGAAGTTCCTCAGAGAATGGGGTAGCTCCTACCATGATGGGATTAAAGACCTTGCTCTTCTTCCAGGCTTTGAGGCTAGAGTGGTTGGGTGTATGATCTGACTGTTGCTGATTGGATTTCCCTTCTTTTGTGTGTGTGTGAGAGAGAGAGGGAGGGAGGGAGGGAGGGAGGGAGGGGGGAGAGAGAGAGTTGCTCAATTGATTATGGTTGGGCATATCTCAGTGAAGGAAAGAAAAAAGTGAAGGGAGAAAGAAAAAAAGAAAGAAAGAAAGAAAGAAGGAAGGAAGGAAGGAAGGAAGGAAGGAAGGAAGGAAGGAAGGAAGGAAGGAAGGAAGGAAGGAAAGAAAGAAAGAAAGAAAGAAAGAAAGAAAGAGGGGGAGGGGGAGAGAGAGACAGAGAGAGGAGGAAGGAAGGAAGGAAGGAAGGAAGGAAGGAAGGAAGGAAGGAGAGAGAGAGAGAGAGATCTTGTAATTGGCCAAGCTGATCTATATTACTGAAAGTTTGAAATTCAAGATACCTGAAAGATATCAGATTGCCTATTTCCTTGTACTAACATTCCATTTTCAGTCTTTTTTCTACTAAGAGCTCCTGCTTCATAACCATGCACTTTATCAATTTATATATCAAATATAGAGTTGCCAAGGAATTCAGGATTATCCCAACCAGCCTATAAATGTTAATGGCTTTACAACATAATGGAAAATTCAACTCCTGTGCCCTGTTCTAGAAGTATTACTGTACTGTCCCAACATCCTGAGAATTTCCTCAGATGGTTCAATAAAAACCTGAAATGAAAGATTCAGAGAAGTGAACCCATCTGTTCTCATTTAAGCATCCAAGGTCTAAGAAAGACATAGTTAATTAGAATGCTTTACAACCTCAACCCAAGTGTGAGAATAATCTAAATAAACAAGCTTTTGTATTGTGAACAAACTGGCTGAAGGTCAATTGTTTCAGATTTGTAGTTCAGGATTCATAATAAAAAAGAAAATGCTATATGTGCCCCGCCACAATTTCATAAACCCATAACTGGCTGTAAGTATACTACTAGACTTATTTCCCCAGTGGTTATATTTTATGGGCATCCTCTGTTCTCCCATTAAGTCTTGGTAGAATAAAATATTCATAAACATCATCAATATTTATAGAAGCCAACAGGAGTAGCAGAAATCTTTGCAATGTCTCTCCAGAATGAAAGCTTTTAAATGGGGTTGCCGAACTGCTTGAGATTCATCTCTCCATCACTCTTTTTAAAAGATTTTACAATCTGAAATAAACTGGGGACAATCCAGTGGTGGGATTCAAATTTTTTTATTACCAGTTCTGTGGGTGTGGCTTGGTGAGCATGGCAGGGCAAGGATACTGTAAAATCTTCATTCCCACCCACTTCAGGGGAAGGTTACTACAAAATCCCCATTTCCCCATTTTATCAGCTGGTACTCAGGAGGCAGAGAATATATGGGGGTGGGGTCAGTCAGAGGTGGTATTTCCCAGTTCTCCGAACTACTCAAAATTTCCACTACCGTTTCTCCAGAATACCTGCTGAAGACCACCTCTGGGACAAACCCATCCCATTCTACTAAAACTGGGAAGTTCTTCCTTATCACGGAGATGTCCTTTCTTGTTTCTTCAATTGCTTCCTTGAATCTTCCTCAGAAATAAATAACCCATGATTTCTCCTTCTGAGAATGACCTTTCTTTGTGGAATTATATCATCTATGAGAGTACAAGCAGCTCAAACTAAGCCATTTGCTGCAACAGCTACTCTTCTTCTTTGCTTGCAAAGGGCCCTTGATCTAATTTGGTCAGACATTCCAAGTCATTCTTCATCTGAATGGTTACATTTACAATAACTTCCCAGCAGAAAATGAATATGTAACCTCTTGTAACCTGCCTTGATTGCCGTAACTTCACTGGTATTGTCCCTGATTTTTTTTTTTTAGCAACTATAGGAAAGTAATATCCCATTTCTTGATGTCTAGGATTTTTTTTTTAACATTCAGTGTAATTTGCACTTTTTATAGTCCCTAGAATATAATTCAAATATCATCTAGGCTGATTCAAGTTAGTTCCCATGCCCATATAAGGTCATCCAGGTGCTGCCAATGCCTAGTAGCATTTCTTTAATAAAATCTCTATTTTGTTTTTCATGACTTTTTATTTCTACTAGGAACAAAGTGTTTTCCAAATGCCAATATTTACAGACCATTTTTGAATTTTTTGTAGAAAGTGACCAATGTCAAGCTTGAGTAGAGTATTTTCTGTGTAGAGTTTCTGTATTTGGTCTAAATAAGATTATCAATAGACTTGAGTAATATATTACTCAATAAAATATATAATATAAAATATTATATGATAAAATATATTTTAATAAACTCAACAGTTTAGTAAACTCTATTGATTGACCTACCTAAATTAATTAGGGAGTTGAGTTGTATCTGTGAAAACCTAATTAACTAAGATTTTCTTCCCATTCTATAATATTTTGAATTTGTGTTCTCCTGGTGAGACGAATGAGAATATGTATAAATAGGATTTAGAGTGAAATGTAGGTTACTCCTTCATCATTGATCAAACTACCAAATGTTAATGACATTCTGGGAAAGGATGAGTCTTTATTTTAGGAATGCTGCAATAGCTAATAAGCTGCTCCATGACTTTCCCCCTTCAGCTTTAAGGAGCCAGAGTGCTCAATTGACAGCAATCTTGAGTTTTGTGTGTTTTAATATTTTGGTATAGTATTTTTGACAATGGTGCTGACAACATTCTCAAATATTGCTGGACTCCTACTAAAGCATGTTACAATGAAGCTGCTGCCAGGAGTGCAATCTGTCTTTTAAAGCTGGATAAGACAACAGCAAAATCTTTTCGACTTTAGAAATAAACAGAAAACATACATGCTTCCCTTTGGATATTCTGCTTTCCGCTCCTGAACGTCCGTCCCAATATTTGGCACGGCTTTAAAGGAATAGGTCCTAACATTACATCCTGAAAAGTGTTGCTATTTCTATTATGCCAGATTTGAACAGATGTATAGTGTAATACCCTCACATATAGCAGTTTCTCCCAGCTCATGAAACTGGCAGAAAAATACCCTTTCCAGCTTTCCAAGCCTTAGAGAATGAAGCAAGCTACTGTTGCCAAACCTTAAGAAAAGAAGCTTTTGAAAAATTCATTACTATGAATTACATAGAAGTTTGCTATGCCTCAAATCGAGGAAAGGAGATTTGGAATGGTGTTTGGTTGGAATAACTAGTGGGATTTTTTTCCCTACTATGTACAAATCTAAGTTCTTTATCCTTTAAAGCTGAGAGAGCTGTTTAAAACAATGCCATCTCAGTAATTACTTTAATATATACTATATGACTTTCACCAAGAATATAATGAAATGAAGAAGAACATGACATGTCATGATGGAGCAGGTATGACTGCCATTAATATCAAGGCAAGTTGAACAGCTAATGAATGATTCTTTGAAAATAGATCTTACAATGTCCTCAACAACCCCCCCCCCAAAAAAAAATCTATAAAGATTTCATCTTTTGAATAAGATTTTTTTACAATTCTCACATAATGGTAAACTCTGTAAAATACTGTATTACTTTTCAATGGAAACCTAATCAGTTTACCTGTACAATTAAAATTAAAATTGTATACAGCCCGATGTGGTTGCGACTTGATTTGAATTGTACTCTTCCAGGTATCTGTATCTCACGCAAATGTGTTTGAGGTTGTTATTTTAAAAGACATCCCCTTGGAGTAATATCTTACCCTGAGTTTAGAAGGTTCAGTAATTAAAGGGAAGCACAAGAGAGTCCAAATTCTTTTTATCTCCTTCAAGATGAATTAGAAGGATAGTTAGAATTCATAAGATGAAGTGCATTAGATGAATTGAATCAGTAAAAGGTATATTACATATTCTAGGCAGTCATAGGAGGAAAATATGGCACCAATTTGGGAAAGTAAAAGAAAGCAAAATATCACTCTCTCCAATTATACACTTGCATGTAGGTCTCTAGTTTAAACTGAACTCTTGGGAAAAATAGGGAAATAATTTTTTCCTGCTTTAGAGAGTGGATTTAAGGAAGATGATCCATAAGCATTTTTTCTTATTGCAAAATAATATCACTTTTCATAACTTCTATCACTTATTCATTTCTACATGTAACTAAGTGGAAAATGAGCAAGCATTTATTTGATCTCCTTTTTATACCTGGCAGTTGCATTTAGTGTCTTTGTATGTTTGTGTGTGTGTGTGTGTGTGTGTGTGTGTGTGTGTGTGTGTGAGAGAGAGAGAGAGAGAAGATGGGGTTCTGTGTGTGTGTGTGTGTGTGTGTGTGTGTGTGTACATGTAGCTTTCATAACCAAAGCTTCTTGCTTTCTGTTGTGAAACAGTAAATCATCAATACTTTAGTGACCGGAAGCGTCTGTGCAGAAATGGGGGAAATGATTACACCTGTGTGATTTTATCATCAAGAAACTACCACAAACTATGTATTTGTATTAGATGTTGGGATGCTGTGTTACAGGGATGGCATTTACATGATGTTAATGAGCATGTCCCTAGTAATACTGTTCATCTGCTTATCCCAGATCTTTGGGAAGGACTTCCTACTAGATAGATTAGCGTCCCAAATTCAGTCTACAGATTTGACTAACTATGCAACCAATCATAATAATATAGTGTATATGTATGTATATGTGTATGTATGTATGCATGTATGTGTGTGTGTGTGTGTGTGTGTATACACACACACACACACACACACACACACACACACACACACACACATAATACTATAAATACTATGAAATCCACTAGTTAAGCCAGTTCTTTCTATTATTTGGAGAATTTATCCACGTTGTTACCAATGACAGTCAGCTTATAGAACTACCTTATACAATAATATAATTTAAAGTCACTTAATGCAAGCCTATTTCTTTTGAATCTTGCAAAAGTTTGAAATCTTACACTTGTTTCTTTTTCAGTTTTTCACATGTATATCTGTTATTTTTTGTCTGCCAATCTTGCAAACGTTTGTAGTGAATTGGAACTGGTGCCATTTGGAATAGGAAATTCAACCTGGGTTCTATATTTTTACCGTTGCAATAACTTCCAACCAGAAAAGTTTTAGATTTTTCCACCTATCTGCCTACATGTATTTAAAAGTTGGTTTATACATTTGCCCTCTGTATGTATGTGCAAATAAAATTTTACAGATGAGATATCTCCCATGCCCCATGCGCTCTCATTTAAAATAAATTAAACCTTATAATATCATTCTGGAACTTGTCCCCTGTTAGATAGTTTAGAAAGGTGATCAATATAATTCACCAAGTAGTAAACTGAGAAATGAAGTTTGAATTGATGTTTAGCTACTTTCAGAGGCCATAAACATAGTAAGAAAAGTAGTGTCAAACTTTATTATACGCCAACCTGAATTTTATTGTCAGCAAAAACCTTCGATTCATTTCTGATATATTCTCAGTCAACTTGTATCAGGGGAAACCAAAGTAATATAGAAAACTTTTAAAATGTTTATTTAGGAGTGCAAACATCCTAAACATTACTTTATTAAAAATGAAATAAATGTCAGGATGATACTGCACAACACAGAAATACAGAAATATCTGAGATTTCCATTTAGTGTTTTTAATCATCTTAGCAACAGAAAAAAGATACGTTTCCAATAATGTAGATATTAGCAACCAAAAAGAAGAAAATATTAGCATGCATAACATACTTGTTTAGAATATCAAATCATAGTTATTGTTACACTGGAAGATCAGTAATAAATGGAATAAATTTGTAAAATTAATAATTTTTTCCCACATGGAGATCACTTCGAAGATGCCGTTGAAGTGATGTCCCGGTGTCTGGAAGCTGTGCAGGTCTAGATGGGGAGAAACAGGCTCCGACTAAACCCCTCCAAGACTGAGTGGCTGTGGCTGCCGGCGTCCCGATATAGCCAGCTGATGCCATCGCTGACTATTGGGGGCGAGACATTGGCCCCCACGGAGAGGGCTCGCAACTTGGGTGTCCTCCTGGATGCACGGCTGTCTTTAGAAGAACACATGACGGCCATGGCCAGGGGGGCTTTTTATCAGGTTCGCCTGATACGCCAGTTGCGTCCCTTTCTAGATCGGGACTCCCTACGCACAGTCACGCATGCTCTCATGACTTCCCGCCTGGACTACTGCAATGCTCTCTACATGGGGCTCCCTTTGAGGTGCACCCGGAGGCTCCAACTGGTCCAGAATGCGGTCGCGGGAGGAATTATGGGAGCGACGTGGCACTCCCATGTGACACCTCTCCTGCGCGAGCTGCACTGGCTCTCGGTGGTCTTCCGGGTGCGCTTCAAGGTGTTGGTGACCACCTTTAAAGTGCTCCATGGCTTAGAACCTGGGTACTTGCGGGACCTCCTTCTGCCGCCAATAGCCTCCCACTGGCCAGTACGCTCGCACAGAGAGGGCCACCTCCGGGTGCCGTCGGCCAGACAGTGTCGGCTGGTGACCCCCAGGGGGAGAGCTTTCTCTGTGGCGGCGCCCACCCTTTGGAATGACCTACCCCTGGAGATACGCAGGATTCCAGATCTCCGGACCTTTCGTCGGGCCCTTAAAACCCATTTATTCCATCTAGCTGGGCTAGCCTGATCCCATCCTCCATTTTTAAATTTGAAATTGATTTTAAATTGGGTTGTTTTAATTCTTGGCCGAATAATATTTAATAATTTTTAATTGTTTTTAACTTTTGTGTACCATGTTTTATTCTGGCTGTTCACCGCCCTGAGTCCGCAAGGAGAAGGGCGGTTTATAAATTGAAATAATAAATAAATAAATAAATAAATAAATAAATAAATAAATAAATAAATAAATAAATAAATAAATAAACTTCTGAACCATGTGGAAAAGAATGAAACTTTGATTTTGGGCTTTACCGATTAGATTGATAGATTTTTATACAAATGGCTTGTTTATATTATTATGAAAAAACAAAAAGTTGTGATTTGATGTTAATGTCTTATTTTACTGCAACAGAGAATCGAAAGTCAATGATTTTTTTTTATTTTTTCCCCACCCTTCCTCACTTCCTCACTTCTCTTCCCGCTCTCCCCATCGTTCTTTTATTTACTTTTGTATTTTGTATCTTATTTTATCTTATAACTCAATAAAAATGTTAAACAGGGCAACACAGAAAACACAATAATATCTGAAATTTCTATTTAGTGTTTTTAATGATTTTAGCAACAGAAAAAAGATATGTTTCCAAAAATGTAGGTATTAGCAACCAAAAAGAAGAAAATATTAGCATGCATAATATACTTGTTTAGAATATCAAATCAAATTTATTGTTACATTTGAAGATCAGTAATATTAAAAGACATTAAACAATAAGAATAAAATGAAATAAATTTGTAAAATTAATAGTAATAAGATGGTAAAATTAATAACATTATTTCACTTAGAACAGTGTTTCTGAACCTTAGCAACTTTAAAATCTATGGACTTTAACTCCCAGAAGAAAGTCAGAGACATTCTGACTTAGAATATTAAAATCAATATAATCCAATTCATTATGAAATTGCCTTACACAGCATGAATGATGGCTTATAACAAAAAAATAACTTCTCCCAAGAGTGGTTTACAATTGAACCAGAAGTTTTGCATTGTTAGCCAGTAAGCTAACAGAATGGAGTAAGTTCAGCTACCTGTATCCTTTGGACCAAATGAAGGTGCTAAAATATCGTAGGAACTGCACAGTGCAGCTTGAGTGATAAGCGATGAGGAGAGAATTTAGGGTAGTGTACTATCAGCAGTATGTTGTCACATGAAAGCTGGGCAAATAGCGTAAATGGCAGGCTATTCCCATCATACCCATGAGGCCCTGATAACAGCTAGTGTTGTGATGACTTGGGACTTTAAATCCTTTCCTGATATTTTTTCTACCCTCAAATTCCTGTCTTCAGAAAGCAGAAGAAACGCTCCACTCCCAGTTTTGTCTTGAAGTACATGTGGAGCAGTGATGGGTTTCAAAAATTTTTACTACCGGTTTTGTGGGTATGGCTTGGCTTTCCCCTGCTTGGTGGCAGGGGAAAGATACTGTAAAATCTCCATTTCCACCCCACTCCAGGGGAAGGTTAGAGCAAAATCCCTATTTTCTCCCAATCAGAGAATAGGCAGAGAATAGATGGGGGGCAGAGAATAGATGGGGGGCAGAGCCAGGTCAGAGATCGTATTTACCAGTTCTCTGAACTACTCAAAATTTCCGCTACCAGTTTTCCAGAACTGGTCAGAACTGGCTGAAACCCATCTCTGATGTGGAGGAACAAAGGGCTGCCCCTTTCAGGCCCAAGATCTGTTATTGTTTTCGTTGTTGTTACTTATTCCCATCTTTATATTTCTATATATAATATCTCTGTCTCTCTGTCTGTCTCTCTGCCTGTCTCTGTTTCTCTGTCTCTGTCCATCCATCCATCCATCATCTATTTATCTATCTATATCTATCTAACCTGTCAAGGTGGCAAACATATTTAATATTCCTGCATTCTATTTCTCCACAACAACTGTGTGGTGTGTTGGGTTGAGAGAGAGTGTGATTGTCCCAAAGTCACCTAGCTAGTTTTCATTTCTAGGATGTTATTACCAGATGTGTCAGCTGCTAATCAATCATTTCTAAACTAGGTTTATCCAATTTCATCTAATTCAATTTTCTGGTTTCCCATGGGTTGTTCCATGGTGAAGTTAAAGGCCATTTCAAACTATAGCATAAAATAAAAAAGGTAAAGAAAAAAAAGTTTTCATAATGTGATGTTCTTAATGTAAATATAGCCAACATGATTTTTTTTTAAAATTTGATTTATATGCTGCCCTTCTCCAAAGACTCAGGGCGGCTTACAATGCATTAAGCAATAGCCTTCATACTTTTGTATATATATTTTTTAATACAAAGTCAGCTTATTGCCCCCATAAACTGGGTCCTCATTTTACCTACCTTAGAAAGGATGGAAGGCTGAGTCAACCTTGAGCCTGGTGAGATTCGAACATGCAGTATTTGCAGACATCTGGTGTTTAATTACAATGCTTAGTCTGCAGAGCTATCCAGGCTCCTTTAAAAATCATGTTTTGTGACTTATCACTGTTTATGAACAAGGCTGCTGTAATAGCTAAAATAAGGTGGCTTTATGCTAAGCCATTGTTTGTTTCTTTTCTTTTTTTAAAATCTTATCTAATCACCTGCTAGTAGGATTTTAACAGTTCCCCCCAATTTCCTGTATGAGATGCCTGCCCACTAAAGGCTAATTAGAAAATCAGATGCTTGGTGAGGGCCTTCACTGAAACAGTAACAACTATGCAGCATTTCCCATTTGGTTCTAAATGGGGTTTTGATGAACATAGGATACAAAGGAAGAGCTGTTAGCTCATTAATGCAGCTGCCTCTGTTTCTGAGATTCAGTTGCTGCAGCAGCCACAAAAATCCTTTTAATGCAGGGCTGTCAAACTCCCAACCCATGTGCCAGATGCGTCACATGCTGTCCACTCCCACACCCAGTTTAGCGAAGGGAGGGGGAAGTCACATGATGCCACCATGACGATGTAAGTTTGACACACTTGCTTTAATGAATCCCTGTGTGGTATTGTATTCTGATCTGTGCAAGCATTGCACAGCCATAAAGGACCTAAACTCACCTACTTAGGAAACATGCTTAAAAATATCACGAGTGGTTAGAAGTATGTTCAGCTTCTTAATACAATGTAATATTGGACTGTTTGATGCTGTTACACAAATTATTACCTTGTTTTTACTTTGCTACAGGTAATGAGAACAAGATGACCATAGGAACCTTTCCATAAAAATATTGTGACCTCTTGCATAGTGGCCAAATAAAGTTAATCTTCAAATTATGGGGGGAAAGGATAGTGTGTACTTGCTGAAGGCACTGTGGAAATCTATTAATCTCAAACCATGAACTTTTACATGCAATTTAGACCTTGCTGATATGTTTTTATAGGTCTAAAGTTCCCACAAGTACAAAGCGATTTATAAAAAGCAAAGCCCCAGGTCACATAACTATACAAGAAAGTCCTTTTCTTTAATGTTTGAGTCCTATTAAGCTGAGGCCATAATATTAGAATCATTTGTTTTTTGTGAATAAATATGGCTGTGGTTAAGATACAAAATTTAGAACTGGATTTTGTGGAGATACAAAATTCAGTTTTCTAGGCAGAATTGCCAAGCAGAAATGACTATAAAGACTACAAATTAGAAAACTGGGGAAGGGTATATGTTCAGCCTTTCAGCAAAATCAATCCAGAGAGTTTTTTTTAAAAAAACCTACTTTATATGCATTTCTGAACTTGAGTATATTAATGAATGGATAGTTTCTCCCAATGAAACAGGGAAATAATATTACTGAACATTTGAATTAAATTGATAACCATGCACAATATCTAGTGAAACTATGTGAAGCACACAGGGGCAGGAATTTCATTTGACCTGTGCAATAGAAAAATAATCCATAAATATCTGCCAGCAGTTTATGTTATTTTCACAAAATATTTCAGTGCCTCAGCACAGCTGTTACAAGGAGGGGAGAGGGAGAAAATATTCAAAGCCAATAGCTTCAGAATTTATTACAGTTGTCTTTTTCTTACATTGAATTAGAAAATGCTGAACTAAACAGTTTGTAATTACAAGAGGAAATATTCCTCAAGAGCCTTCATCTGTGGTAAATTATAAGTGCATAGTAGTTCTCGGGGTTTATAGAGTAAGTTGGAGTAAGCAAGAAATGAATAAATCTTGTAGGCAAAATGAAAACAAGCCTGAACTCAGAAAGCATATAAAAGCAATATATAGACTCTACCCCCCCTGCCCCCCCCACACACATAATTTTCGATTAAACCTTAATGAAAGGAATGTTATCTAAAATATCTTTAGATTCCTCAAATCATTCAGTAAAATGAATATTATTATGGTGGGTCACCAGTTAGCCAGATGTTTAGAGTAGATTTGCCATTTTTATTCACCTATTGAGTTCTTTCCAAAGACCTGGGATACACAGATGTTATTTGATAGTGTTAAAAGTATCATCATAGGATGTGAGCTGTTCCAAGTACAGTGCCTTTAATTGACTGATGGTAATTTAGTTAATTCCAAAGGTGCTTAACTGGTGGTCCAGATATTTTGGGATTGCACCCAAGGTGCCCATCATTATTGATACTATCATTGCTTTCTTTTGCCACAGACATCATACTTGTGTTTGCACATCTTTGTATTTTGTGATCCCTTACCCCAATTCTTGCCCATTTATTTTGCTGTCTCTATATACTGCTACAACTAGTAACCAAAGATTTTTGTCTTTCTTGTCTACAATTGTTCAGTCTGGGGTGTTATGTGACAGGTGCTAGTCTGTTTCAATAGTGAAGTTCCAGAGCACTTTAGTTTCTTCATTTTGTCTTATGTTGTCACTTTTGTGATCCTTCCAGTTCTTGCATACAGGGAAATGGTATTTCTTGCAGATACTGTATGTATGCATAACTTGTTCAGCCTTGTTGACAAAGGAATGCAATGACAAAAAATAGGGGTGATAGTTTTCTTAAAGCATTCCACTCTTCATATTAACTTCTCCCAGACTATCACCACTGAACAGCAACTGTGTCTTCTATTGTGCCATTGATTTTTGCACAAAGCTTCTGATGTTTCTACTGCCTCTGGTTATTTCTAGGCACTTGATTATCCAATCATGTGGCAGGGAATTGAATGCCTTCTTGTAATTAATTCAAACTACATTCAAATTAGTCTTCCTTTTGCTGAAGATTTCCAAAATCATCTTGTCAGTTAGGAGGTGATCTTTTGTTCTTCTGTTGTTTGGGCAGTTTCTTTTCTGCTCAGGTGGAAAGAGTTTGTTTTCAAATAGATGCTGTTGGACTGCATTAGTCACTGCACCAGTTAACAATTTGAAAGTAGTTGGTAAGCAGGATGCAGTTATCTGATGCTGCCCTTTTTGTTGGATCCTTCATTATCAGGTAGGTTTTGACAGATGCTGACCAACCTTCAATTTCACCTCTTTGCAATATGTAGCAGTAAACTGCTTGGCAATGAATAGTGTCATTTTAACCAAAAACCATGTTCATTATTATTACTATTATTATATGGAAGGATAAAGGTTAACTTATTGAAAACTAAAAGTCATTTCATCTTTGGATCTTCAGCAAGATAATATGCATTTTCCTTTCATGCTACATTTTCAGTTGGAAAGTTGTATTTAAGGACTAAATTATTGGTTTTTGTAAACCACATAGAACTCATAAATTTCAAGTAGAACATAAATGTTTAAAAAACACAAAAGTTAAAAATAAGGTTAATGTAATAATCAGCGGCATATTCATAGAAGACATATGCAATTTTGTATTCCTTTTTTACATTTACTTGCTTTGTATAAAGCAATAAATTGCTGAAGAAATTAGTGTATCAACACATGCCCAGGCTTCCATCAAACCTGGCATGCCATGACTATTCCTTCTGAGATGAATAATCATTTGGTGCCTCATAAGCCATAACAACTTTCACAATGTTGATGAGCTTCTAGAATGGGTGGGCAGCTATAGCCCCCTTATGACCCGTAGACTTCAATTCCCAGAATTCCTGAACCAGCCATTCTGACAGTCTACAGCAGGGTTGTCAAACTGGCAGCCCACAGGCAGGATGCATCACATGCAGGCCACGCCCACATCAGCTCCGCGAAGGGAAAAAACATCATGATACCTCACGTGATGGCAACGTGATGTGGCAAGTTTGACACCCGTGGTCTACAGATTGTTAAGGGAGCATAGATGCCCACTCCTGTTCTAGAATAAACTTTAGAGATCAGGATATAGAATTTTCTTCTTTTCTTCTTTTCTATTTTCTTTTTTTAGGCAAATATATGCCATATTTTAATTCAACACTGTTCTAACTAGTTAGATAAATAATTCCATGGTTGTCATCACAGTATAATGACATTTTGACTTTCATTTCCAATATGAAAGAGCTGTTTCTAATTCTTTCTTGGGCTTTCCTCCCACCTACTCATCATGTCTAGCTGAGGAAGTCCAAAATGAGTGTTTTTTGATGAGGTCTGATTCACTGGCCTGTTCTGGATGTGATTCACCTTGATCATGCTCACCAGGCTCCATTCCTACTTCTCTTTTATTTACTCTTATCATCAATCTTTCCTGCATATGTCTTAGTACATTTTAGTCTATATTCAATTATGTTGTCCTTTTCTGTAGACATTTCTCCATTCTTCATTTTACTTTTTGCCAATAGCTTTAGGAAATGGAACACTAAATCAATCAACTTTTGTCCATTAGTCTTCTTCCATATATGTGATGCTTAGATCAGTTCATCCCATTCTAACCGTCCTTAAAACAGATTGGCCAGTAGATATATTTAGATTTATTATAGAATTTTAGGAGATTTTAGTAAATCTGAACAGTTTTGACTCTCAAGGGTTTAAAATAGCAGGAAAAAAATTATTTCTGCACCTTGCTACTTCATGATACTGCTGAAATGAAGAAATGTTGGATTAATCTAGTTTTTGTGTGGAAATACTATATATACGTTTTCTGCCTTGGGCATTACATGATGGATCTTCAGATTCCAGTACAAAATGGATAGAACCTGAAAGTCTGGAATCTATTCGTTCCTCCCTCTAAACATTTTTAATTGTACTTGCCATAGGTTTTTGGGAAAAGTTCTTTTAAAATAATGATGAAATATGTAGACAGGATTATTAAAACTCTGCAGGGACTTTGGCGGGTGTGGGGTAATGAATTATGATAGATGCTTGGAAACATTATGTCACAAATGTCTGACCTAATTGTTTCAAACTTTGTGACATAAACACCTAAGTTTGACATTTGAAAGATGATACCAGGGTTATTGTGTCATTATATCATTGTCAAACTGAAACCTCTGAGACTACTGATTTCATTATGGAAACCTTGCCTTGAATTATCCTTGTAACTTTTTGGTACATTTGTTTCAGTAACATCATCGTTTTCCCAAATCTGCTCCCCTGCCTAACCTGATTCCCACACCCACCTAGATGCACAAAATAAGATATAATCATTTTATTGGCATGGGAAAGACAGGCTGGCCAAATGGAACAATCAGTCACTTGCACATCCCAAGTGAATCACAACTGCCAGCTGCCTTGAGCAGCTTGTCTGAAGGGAGATACTAGCACACAAGTCCAGAGCAGTGGGAAGAACCATTGTCTGGAGACATTCCAAAGGTACAGGATATAATAATAGTTTGTATTTCAATCTGAACTTCAAGAGCAGGATGTCAACAGGGACAGGTTTCCACAAAGTCAAAATTAAAATCACAAATAGGGCTGAAATGGATGCCGAAGGCCAGCCACCACTGATCCTGGACATCTACTTCACTGAAGTAGTACTTCAGCCCTGACGCTGTCATGATTGCTACCAAGGAGTGCCATCTTGAGCCCCAGGCTATGGCCAGCCACATCTACAGTACAGTACAATGTTCCAGTTGCTCTCACTGTTTGTATTCTGTTCATTCTAGCAACCTTCCAGCCTTCCATCCTGCATTCCATCTGCCTGCAACTCTGTTGGCCCTGCAGATCTTGCCGCCTTACACTCCATCTTTCAGCCAACCTCCCTATAATGTGCTCTGCTTGCCTCAGCACCATGGCAGCCCTGCCAGTCCTGTCACTGCCAGATGACCTTTGCCATCTTCCTCCCACTGCTGGCAAGACACACCTGGCATGGTCCTTTTAAGGACTGGTCCTTTTAAGCACTGGTCATGCCAGGCCTTCTTCCCAAGGATGCTTGCACCTTCCTCCAAATCACAGAGGTGATTTTCATAATGCCTTCCTAATCATTACAAAAAGCTTGTGTGATTTGGAAAACAATTGGCATGGACTTCTTGCAAGATTTTTGAAGGCCTCAGATGCCTGCTAAGCAGCTGCCTCATACAGTACCAGATCACACAGACCTCAGCAGAAGGAAGACAATGAAGATCAGCTAGGGACTGAAAGACTGGCATGGCGACTGGAGCATAGGGCAGCAAAGACAGTAGATGTGGTAGAGTGTAGGAGAGCTGGAAGGGCTGAGATGGGTGGGTTGTAGGTGAATGGGGATAGTCCCTTACCTGACTGAGGCTTGAGGCTGGCCAGGGAGAAGTCAAGAGTGGCTTGGATCAGGGTGGGTCATAACCTAACAACCAATTGGATTTGGTTAATAATAGCAATGGTGACTGTCAGGATTACTATAGATCACATGACATCGCACTTTATGACCACTTCACTTACTGATGGAAATTCAGGTCCCTTATTATAACTTGAAAAAGCCATAAGGTACTGTTATTGTGTGGCTCTACTTGCACCATGAAATAGCCTCAAATTTGATCAGTTTCCATATTGGCATTCCACAACTTTCTAAAAACATAAAATTTCCACAGAGTGTCATCATCGATTCTATTGGTTCTGCAATTTTTTATATTTTAACATACTCTTTAAAGGTGACTGCTTAGCTTCATTTTGTTTTATCTGTGTATTATGATTCTTACATTAGACTAGTTGAGTTGTCATTTTTATTTATTGTATTGTGGATATTGTATTGCGTTGTGCTGTAGAAGGATCGATTTCTTTGATTGTGGTGGGCATCCATCAAAATCAAAAATAAACGTAGATGTCAGATGGATTTTTGCAGCCCATCTTTGGTAGTTCTCATATTCAGTGCAAAGGGAAGCTCAAAATTTACTATTGCTGAACCTTATGAACAGATATTTCTACAGAACAGACTGAATCTTTATAAGGTAAAGTCAAGTTAGGTCAGTTTGTGAGATTTCCTTCATTCCTTCCTCTTTCCCTTTGCTTTCCTTGTAACTGCATGATGTTTTTGCAAAACGACTTCCTTCAACTTCTTACTGCAACTTCCTAGTTGTTCTTTGCTCTATTTGAATGGACCTTTTCTCCTTGACAGGTGTCAACTGCTTACAATACCAAGGAAGCCAGGAAGTCAACAATTTCTAGCTCCTATTCTGATAGTAAGTGGCTGTCCTAGTAAATAACTGCAGTGAAGAAAAACAGCAATGAAGGAAATTGCCAATTGAGTGTAGGAGCCTTTGTGTGAATGTAAGACTAGGTTGAAATTGACAAATTGCAACCATAACCTAAAAATGCAATAGGCATGGAAGCAGAGAGGATAAAACTAGGAATCAAATGCATGCCTTAAGAAAGTTGATAATAAGGTACCAAATTGTTAAAGAGAAGAGCATTTGTAAAAGACCCTTCAGCAGAAGATGAAGAAGAGAGATTGGGCAAGGGGAAGACTTTAATCCCATCAGCAGCTGCCAAATTTGAAGATCAATAAAGCAAGGACTTTGGGAAATAAAAAGGGGTCTTTGAAGTGTGCCAGCATATTGAGTCGTTCTGGGTCCTGACCTGGTTGCGTCTGTTGTTCTAACTAGTGTTTGGTCAGGCTAGTTGAGTACAATTTGGGTAGGGCTGTGAATGGGAGCAACAACATTCAGTACAACCTTGCTCTGGCTTTACATTTGGGCTGTCTCCATATATTGCATTAAAACCTCAAGAGCTTCAGCATTTAGCTAAAAGAGATTTCAAAATACTTCCAATTTCTTATCTTGCTATCCACTATGTTTTGTATCTGTTTGGATCACTCAGGTATAGAATCCATATGCTTCAACTATTTCTGTGAATAGAATGATAAACCATTAACCAAATAAATTCTACAAGTCTGAGAAGAACTTGTTCTCTTGTTTAACCTGTTTAAGAAGACTTGCCAAAATGTTCCCTGGAACACCCTCAGTCTGATGGAAATGTGGTGTTAAAGAGGGCACATACTTCCACCAATGGTGGACCTGTCGAGAGGCAATGAAATTTTGGAAGAATATTCAGAAATGGCTTAATGAGATGTTGGGGCAGTGTATACAACTGCGTCCTGAGGTATTTTTATTAAGGATAAGATCCAAAAATGTAAACAAAATGACATGGTACCTGTTGCTACATATAACAATAGCTGCAAGATTGGCATGGGCCCAATATTGGAAGATGGATGTCAGCCCGCCCAAACAAGTAGTAATACAGAAGATAATGAACTGTATGGAATCAGATCGGCTTACTATGATACTGAAAAGATGAGGGGACACAAACTATTATATATCTTGGAGTCAATGGTACAATTGGATGTCAAACCGAGCGGCAAACTGATGTATATATAACATGTTATTTGGTATAAGTAATAGATTTTTCTTGGCTATCCTATGTATGTAAAGGGACAATTTTACTTCCTTCTCACACTGTGATGTAGACCGCTATAGATTTAATGTTTGTTTGATGCATAAGATAAAAAAAGAAGGGGGAGGAGGAGGAGGAGGAGGAGGAGGAGGAGGAGGTGGAGGTGGAGGAGCAGGAGCAGGAGCAGGAGCAGGAGCAGGAGCAGGAGCAGGAGCAGGAGCAGGAGCAGGAGCAGGAGCAGGAGCAGGAGCAGGAGGTGGTTAACTTGAAGAAATGTGAGGTTCAGAAAATTCAGTGAAGGAAAGCTTTAGAGATTTAGTAGCAACATCCAACTCCCACAAAAATAAATATATTAATTATTCATTGCTATTGCTCCTTGCCTTCTAACTCCAAAAAAGCAATCTGTGCCCTTCAACTTTCTAATATTAATAATGGGTTAGATGATGGAGAAGACACTAAAAATAAATTCAGACCTGACAAAAGAGTTTTTGACAAGGAGAAAACTAACTTGGGGATTAAGGTGACATCTGTTTTGGGTGAAGTTGCCATGTCTTTGAAAATGGGTCTACAGCCTGGGAATATTCTTTGATCCTTAGCTGTCATTGGGCTCATAACCCGTCAACCTTCTCCTTCAGCAAGAATTGTGGTACTCAGTTAATATGTAGTCATTTTAATATTCAAAGATAGATCAAAGCAAATCTTCAATATTGCAGACCTTTCTGCTCTGATTATATAAACGCAATGGATAATGAAAAGAGGTACATAGTCTTTCTTTGTTAGGTGACTTTGCTTCAAAAAGTCATCTGACTTTTTGTATGCCAAATAATAATTTGCCTACTGCTTTCTTTTGAACGGGAAAAGAACTTAGAAGGAGATTGCAATTTTGAGAACTGGCTTTATTTTTATTATCATTCATCATATTTGCAATGATTAAAATCAACTCTGTGCTAAGTAAAATCAGTGAGATACTGTTAATTCTGATCATCAACCTGACACAATGATTTGTGCTTGTGAAGAGTTTTCTCTAAATGGCTGAAAAGAAACACTTTAGCAAAGGACATAGTTACTTGTGCTTTGTGTTGTTCTGATTTTTGCTTTTTACTATGCTTCTGTCAAACTATAATACCATTGTGAAGAATATCTTTCACTCATATCAGAAGTAAACATTAAGCATACTTCAAAAGTCATTTCCAGCTATTTGAAAAGATATTAAAAATGGAATGCTTGCTGTTTTAATCCACGGAACAGTATATTATGGTTTAGAATATAACCTTTTAAAAGGATAATGTATCATTCTCAGAAATCATTTAAGAACCCAGGCATTAGATTTTAGTTGTTGTATGCTACATGCAGCTTGCTGGAATTGTCATTTTCACAGCAGGATGGCATGAATTATACCAGTTTCTTTCTGATCACATTTATACTTTCCACTATTTGAAATAAAAGGCTTCCCAACATTACCAATCCTATTTTATTATTTAACTTAATGTTATTCGTAAGATAAAATTAGCCTGTTCTAGTTATTACAAAGCTTATGGGAGTATCAGGCACTTACATCAAACAGGTGTTATATAGTCACTAATAATTCTATTTTAGAACTATAAAAGCACAGATTTATTGAACATGAAAGTCTGAAACTATTAAGAGCAAAACAAAGGAAAAAAACTGTAGTGATATGGTTGTGTGAGATGTGTCCTTTGCATGTTAGGAAGCAAGTCTGTGTGTTTCTTTGCCTATAGAACAGTGGTGAAATCCAATTTTTTTTACTACTGGTTTTGTGGGCATGGCTTGGTGGGCGTGGCTTGGTGGGCATGGCAGGGGAAGGATACTGCAAAATCTCCATTCCCACCCCACTCCAGGGGAAGGATACTGCAAAATCTCCATTCCCACCCCACTCCAGGGGAAGGATACTGCAAAATCTCCATTCCCACCCCACTCCATGGGAAGGATATTGCAAAATTGTCATTCCCACTCCACTCTGGGGCCAGAGGTGGTATTTGCTGGTTCTCTGAACTACCCAAAATTTCTGCTACCGGTTCTCCGAACTGCTCAAAATTTCCACTACCAGTTCTACAGAACCTGTCAGAACCTGCTGGATTTCACCCCTGCTATAGAGTTCAATTATCCTATAATCCAGTATCATATAAAAACAGGTATTTTGGAAATGCAGCATCAAATTCTCCTTCCCTGTCCAGAGTCCACTTGATCATCAGTATTTCCCAAATACATTTTTGACATTTCTAGCAAAGATGGCTGTCTTCTCCTTTATTCCGGGTTAGTTTCTAAACTATGCAACTGATACAGTGGCCAGATCTCATACATAATTCTCTCTCACATGAGTAATCCACTTCAGAAGTATCTCTTATACACTGATGCAGTGTGCAAAGTAATACTTCTGTAAAGAACCTGGATACATCAAGGATAATCCTTTGGGGATGATCTTTCAGAATATTGCTCCTTCTAGTCTGACATAGCTTCTAATTAGTTCCAACAAATCTCACAAGATCTGATTACAACTGCATATAATTTTCCTGTGGATACAGAAATGGTTTGCTCAAATATTCTCAGCTATGAACATGCAGAATGAAGTTCTTAGCTTCCATTTTTCTCCTTTTGCAGACTTCGTCTTTTATATTGGAGTATATTGTAATGGCATATTAGTGGTGTTACCTTGTTCTGTCTATGGTGTCACCATCCAAAAAATATCCTGTAAAACTTTAGCATTAATGCATTACATATTAGATATAGATGCATGGATATCATCAGTCAAATGCCAGGATTCTGTGTGTTTAAGGAAGTCAGTTACCTTCAAAAATGGTGGAAAACTCACTCTTCATGCCAAAGTAGAAATAAAACTCAAAAGCTTTTGTATAAGGAATGGAGGAAAAACACTGTTTTTGCCTTAGGCAATGAAATATGTTGTACCTGCCAGGTCTGATAAAATAGCTTTTCTTCAACCAGGAAGTCACTGCAGTCAATTATGTATAAATTAAACATGGGATGTGTGTGCCACTCTAGAGTATGTGAATCTACCTTATTTCTAAATTGGACATTACATTCAAGCAAATGATATATAAATTTTGAAGTTACATAAAATTGGCCTTGGTATTATAAGTATATTTGAAGTTATGTTGCAAAACTGGTGGCTATTTTAAAACTTGCCATCAGAATTTTGAAATAGAACATCAAATGAGTCATATAACATTATAAGTTAGGATATAGCATTAGGATCCAAGAAATGCATATTGAAGTCTACTTTCAGCCATCAAAATTCAATGGATGATTTTGGAACACAATCCTCTCTCAGCCCACCCCAGGATTGTAATGCAGGTAGTCCTTGACTTACAACCACAATCGAGCCCCAAATTCCTGTTACTAAATTAGATACTTGTTAAGTGGGTTTTGCTCTGTTTTACAACCTTTCTTACCACAGTTGCTAAGTGAATCATTGCAGCTCTTAAAATAGTAACACGGTTGTTAAATCTGGCTTTTCCATAGACTTTGCTTATTAGAAGGTCACAAAAGGGACCCCAGGACACTACAAACGTCATAAATTGGTCACAGTCGGTGTTGGCAGGGGGGCAGAGATTGACCCCGAGGCGTCTTGTTTGTGGGGTGCCTCAGGGGTCGGTCCTCTCACCCCTTCTGTTCAACATTTATGTGAAGCCGCTGCGTGAGATCATCCGTGACTTTGGGGTGGAGTTCCATCAGTACACTGATGATGCACAGTTTAAGTTAAGTTTAAGTTTAAGTTTATTCAGATTTATATACCGCCCTACTCCCCGAAGGGACTCAGGGCAGTGAACAGCCAATTAAAAATACAATATAATGCAAAAGTTAAAAATTTAAAATAAATTATACAATTAGGCTGAAATAATTAAAATCTAATTTTAAAACATTTAAAACCCAATATAAAACCCATTTATAAAGGGAGGTTTAAGCCAGGCCAGCCTGATAAAATAGGAATATTTTCAGGGCCCGGCAGAAGGTATGTAGGTCCTGTATCCTCCTTATCTCAGGGGGGAGCTCGTTCCAGATGGCCGGTGCCCCCACAGAGAAGGCTCTCCCCCTGGGGAACGCCAGTCAACACTGTTTGACTGATAGCACCCTGAGGAGCCCCTCTCTGTGGGAACGGACTGTTCGGTGAGAGACTATTGGTGGCAGAAGGCTGTACATCTTCACCCCAGGCCATCCCAATGATGCCCTTGAAATGATGTCCCGGTGCCTGGAGGCCGTGCGGATCTGGATGGGGAGTAACAGGCTTCGACTTAACCCTTCCAAGACTGAGTGACTGTGGCTTCCGGCATCCAGATATAGCCAGCTGACGCCATCGCTGGCTATAGAGGGCAAGTTATTGACCCCCAATGAGAGGGCTCGCAACTTGGGCATCCTCCTGGATGCATGTCTTTGGAAGAGTATATGTCAGCCGTGGCCAGGTTTGCCTGATTCGCCAGTTGCATCCCTTTCTGGATCAGGACTTACACAGAGTCACTCGGGCACTTGTCACCTCCCGCGTGGACTACTGTAATGCTCTCTACATGGGGCTCCCCTTGAGGAGCACCTGGAGGCTCCAACTGGTGCAGAATGCAGCCATGCGGGGGATTATGGGAGCGAGGGGGCGCTCCCTCTCCTGCGCGAGCTGTATTGGCTTCCAGTGGTCTTCCAGGTGCGCTTCAAGGTGTTGGTTACCACCTTTAAAGCACTCCATGGCATTGGGCCTGGGTACTTGCGGGACCGCCTTCTGCTGCTGACAGCCTCCCACCGGCCAGTACACTCCCACAGAGAGGAGCTCCTGAGAGAAACTCCTGAGGGTGCCGTCAGCCAGGCAGTGTCAGCTAGTGATCCCCAGGGGGAGGGCCTTCTCTGTGGCAGCACCTGTCCTTTGGAATGATTTGCCCCCTGAAATATGCAGGATACCAGATCTCTGGGCCTTTCACCGTGCCCTAAAAACGCTTCTATTTCATGAAACTGGGCTGGTGTAAACACCCCCCCCCCTAGATTTTTAATTGTCAATGGGTTTTAGTCTGGATGTTTTAAATTGTGGGCCAAAGTTGTTTAATTCTTTAAAATTTTTAAATTTTGTATTGGAATGTTTTTTATTCTTGGCTGTGCACCGCCCTGAGTCCAGCAGGAGAAGGGCAGTATATAAATTTAATAATAAAATAAATAAATACTAATTAATTGCCAAGCGTGTGACCATGGATCCTGCAACGGTTGTAAGTCTGAAAAAAAAACATATCATATTTTTCAGTGCCATTGTAACTTTAAACAGTCTCTAAATGAACTGTTGTAAGTCAAGGACTACCTGTAGTGACAAGAATTAGGGAAGAAATATTATATTATGAATCCTCCCTTGTACTCCTGGAGGAATGACAGGCTTCAAATTTAATTAATAAATTATAAGCAAAGCAGAGAGGAATAGAAGTGTAAAGCTAAATGATAGGTGACTGTAAGACACTGAAAAAAATTAATTGAAACTGTAATTTTAAGTCTTGGACTTACTGTCTAGTAATTTGTGCTGACATACACAGTAATACCAAAATTCTCAGTAGGGATTCAAGTTTCCATCTCCAACTGTTCATCCGTTAAGTTGTATTACAGAGGACACTATAAACTGATCAATTAGCATATCTCTTACTAATTAAGAGTCACCCAGGGACAATGACACTAATGACAAAAACTTCAAGTTGATGAATATACTCCGTTCACAGCGACTCAATGTCAAGGGATCACAGCGGAGCAGGTAGATGTAGAAAAAGAAAGCAGATGAGTGCAGAGAAAACCAAATTACCACGTGTGCAACTGCATATGGATGATTAAGAATCTTTTTTAAAAAAAAGAAAAAGAAAATGTATGTCTTGTGGAATATATGTAAATTGTTCCCAAAGGAGTCGTTTTACATTTTTTGTCCTTTCTGTAGCAACTGAACAGGCACCACACAATCAAGGGCTTTTTCTGATGTCTGTGGGCTGGTATGCTCTGATTACAGTCCCCACTGCCATGTTTTGGACCATCAACGAGAAGCCCAAAAATGCTGCTTTGCTGGCATGATTTTTCTTGGGGTCTTACTGCTGTGGGAAATACAAACTGATCTGGTTGCATGAGGGGAAGAAAGAGCCTTTCTGGCTTTTCTCTGACATGTAACTACTCCCTAGAGTTCAATAACCCACCCCATCAGCAAAGTGGATCTGTTGCAAAGGCGAAAAGAAAGCATTTCAGATGTCTCTGTGGCTTTGCTAATTGCTGCAACGATCAAACTTCCTCCATGGGGAAGATGGCAAATGCGTTTTTTAAAAAAGTATGGGGAAAAAAGATGTGCTGGATGAGCACTGGATAAGCATTGGTGGCGCTGGAAACGACTTGCCTTTCTTGCTGGGAAGGGAAAAAAAGAGGGACTGTTCTGTTATTTGGGGTTTACTCACAGGTCTCTGGGAAGCCAACAAATACAGTAAAAACTGTGATTGATAATAGAGGGAGAAAACAATGGTTGACTTGCAATCTATGCAGTATACTATTGGCTGACTCACGCTGGGCAGGGATTGTATGGTATTTCAGTCTCAAATTCCAGAGTTCTATGGATATGGATCCAATGCACTATGGAGTTGTGGCCCGCCGGCGACCAGCAGAGCTGGCAGTGGAGTCAGACAGTGAGGAGGTTAGGGAGGAACATGGGCCAGTCCTGGGAAAAGCTCGGATGAGGGCTCTGCATCGGAGGTAGAGAGGGAGCTAGACAACAATGAGGCAGAGGAACAGTTGGAGCCCGTTCCCAGTGTGCACATGCGCAGAGCTGCCAGAAGACAAAAACAACTAAAAAATCAGGGTCAACTTGGGAATATAGCCACATCTTGGAGATGATTGGCTCCTCCCATAGGAAACAAAAGAGGAGTGAATGGGGAGGGGGCTTTTGCAGGAAACAATTCATCTAGTCGGTCGTTTCAAGAGTGGAAAGTTCTGTTCATGACTCTAAGAAAGTCTGTGCCAAGTTTTGCCTTACACTGCATTTGGAAACAAGTTATGTGGCAGCTTGCCAAGCAAGATAAGGTGTGTTGATAAACATTCCATTGAAAAACTGTTTGGACAAGCCTTGCTGACTGTGAATAAAAACTTCTATCACTGAAAATAAGGAAATGAAGCAGGAAAAAGAGAATGCACATACCAGTATGTACAAATATAACTTTATGGATACAAATTGAAAAATAGTTGCTTAAATTTAGAGGGTTGGGTATCTGTGATTCTCTCCTTGACTTTTAGGAAGCATCAGACAGAATATATTAGGGGAGGGGGTAATATGGTTACAGGATAGGAAAGCTTCTTGTTTCCCTTGTTTTATGCCATTTAAAGTTCCCCCCAAAATACCAAAATTTCACTGATTAAAGATTTTATTTTTAAAAAAGCTGTAATCCTTAGGCATTGGTACCTATAATTAAATACACAATATGGTTATGCAAAAGGATACTTTACTTTGATGAAGATTTGTCCAAAGCATCCTTTCAAAGATACTATTGAAAGTGAAGGGAAAAAGTCTGTCACTTCACATCAACCAGAGTCTTATTTGACAGTCCCAGAAGCTGGAAAGAAGCTTTACAGGTAAATTGTTCCCCTCCACCCCTTGTATTTATAAGATGTATGCACATAAAAACAGACACACACACTTAAACGGACAGATAAAGCCTTGGTGGCGCAGCAGACTAAAGTGCTGTTAGTTAGCACCAGCTGCCTGTAGTTACTGCAAGTTCAAATCTCACCAGGCTCAAGGTTGAGTCAGCCTTCCACCCTTTCGAGGTAGGTAAAATGAGGACCCGGATTGTGGGGGCAGTAAGCTGACTTTGTATAAAAAAGAACACCGCTTAGGGGACGCCAAAAGCCCTACTAAGCAGGTATATCCCAAAGTATGAAGGCTATTGCTTAATGCATTGTAAGCCGCCCTGAGTCTCTGGAGAAGGGTGGCATATAAATTGATTGAATGAATCAATCAATCAATCAATCAATCAATCAATCAATCAACAAGGGGGCCTTGGTGCTCTTTGAGCTTGGGGTACCCTTCCCTGAGCTACAAATATTCTCCTTTAACAGTGGTGAAATTCAAATTTTTTTACTACTGATTCTGGGGGCGTGGCTTGGTGGGTGTGGTGTGACTTGGTGGGCGTAGCAAGGGAAGGATACTGCAAAATCTCCCTTCTCACCCCACTCTGGGCCAGCCAGAGGTAGTCTTTGCTGGTTCTCTGAACTACTCAAAATTTCCGCTACTGGTTTTCCAGAACCTGTCAGAACCCGCTGAATTTCACCCTTGTCCTTCAGTGAAAAAAAACAACCCTATGATTGCTCGTTGAAGTAAGAAACCTTTTAAATAAAAGTTATTTAGAATGCAAAACTATTTCAGTTTAAAAGAGGTGCTCTCTAGTCATACCTCTGCTGGCTAGTTACATACAAAGGAAGAAGACTGAGCAAGGGCAAATCAGCTTTATATACAGCTCATTAAGCACTCAGCTCTAACCATATACATCAGTTTAACAACATTAAGCTGTATAATAAGTATGTGGAAAAGCCCACAAATCAAAGCCTCTTAAATATCTATGTCAGCAGCCCTTCAGATGTGACCAGCAGATTCTCCATTTAAATTTTCCTCAGCTATCATCTGATGGAGTTCTTAGCTGTCATCATTATTAGGAATAAGGACACTTGTCTTTTCCAATTTTGAACCCACTCTAACAGCACCAATTAACATGCAAGCCTTATACTTTGGTCTTCATGACAATCAAGATGGACTTCAGGCTTCTCATACATTTGGCAGATAGCTGAGGTGAAAGCTGAACTACAGCGCAGAGCAAAGTTGGCTGCCCTCTATTTTTTAATCATCCACACGTAATTTTGTAAGTCTCACAACTGAATAAGCAGAAGCTCCATTTTTTTACAAATTCTGCCTTCTTCTCAATGTATCCCACTGTCCAGATTAAAAACTAAAAAGCACAAAACTTAATTGGTACCAAGGGAAATTTTTTCTTATCCCCTGACGAGTGGGGGGGGGGGGTGTCAGCAAATATTGAGAGGTCACCGGAAGGGAAGGTTAATGTTTGGTTATCTTGCTGAGGATCATCCCTAACTTCAAACCTTGAATAAAGGGGACAAAGGTGGTAAAAAGTATGCATGGACTTACTAACCAAACCTTATGGCTCTGGTTATTGTGTGAATACCACCAAAGTGATCTTGTTGAAAGGCTGATCAATTATTTAATTTTTAGAAACTTTCATAACCCAAAGATTAGCTGCTAGGATCCTGTTCTATATTCCTCTTCAACTTGTATTAGACTGTTGGGAATTAGGAAGAGGGGTGTGTGTGTGTGTGTGTGTGTGTGTGTGTCTGTGTGTGTGTGTGAGAGAGAGAGAGAGAGAGAGAGAGAGAAAGAAATTTAGAAGGTCCACCACTGCCACATATGAATGTCTTCTTTTATTGCATAAATTGTAAATTTGACACCTCACACATTTCTCCAGGAAAGATTTGTGGAATTCTCTCTGGAGAGGAAGGTTCAGAGGCTATTTAATCAGACCAGCGGAAGACAGCCTTCTCCTATATTCCTCCAAACTACAGTATATATTCCCTTTAGATAAGCATTAACGCTTGCTTTACCCAACCATTTAAAAGTTAACCATTTTGCTATTTATATATTTTAATGTGCATTAATTGTCCAATTCTTTTTAAAAAAAATATTGTTGGTATTTCTCTATTTCTTGTACATGTCATTAGCAAACGAAATGAAAGTTCTACCATTGAAAAGCCAGATATGAACTGTAACAGTAATAATAATGTTTTAACTTGTATTTATATATATGTTTTTAATTGGATTGCTTCTGTCTATACAAACTACTAACAGTAGTTTGCTGCTGTGGTTTATATTAGCTATGCTTTGGAGATCTTTGCTCTGAAAACTGAATTTTAAAAAGCTTATATATTTCCCTGTTATATAAAACTAGCAAAGTGATAAGTAGAAATGTGGTCATTAAAAAAAAAAGCTCTATCTAAGTATATTGAGGACTTCCAGTCTAATTTTCCTTCCCAACAAGAATGTTCAAATTTTATATATACAAAAGGTGAAAAAGGAGAGGGAATGATCAGCTATCCCAAGTAAAGCTACCATATCTGGACTGCAAAAAAATCTGGATGACCACTAGGTAAGAATAAAGAGAAACATGCAATGTTCTGTGCTGCCATCCAAGGGAGTCATCTGGATAGTGTATAATTCTCACTGTCTTCCTAATAGAGAAGTAGAATTATAAACCCTGCTTTTCAACTGAAAGATGATTCTACCTTCAGTTCATCTCATGGTTCTCCTCTTGCTCAATAAAATAAAAAAATCAACTGAGGACCTGCCCAATGGCAAAAGAATACTGGCAAATGATTAGATCCCAGATAGAAAAAAAGATACAGCAAAAGATAGAAATAAGACCAGAAACCTTTCTACTTGGAATACTAAACGGACAATATGAAAAAGAAATAACATATTTAATTATACATATGATAACAGCAGCACGAATACTATACGCACAATACTGGAAGAGTAGTGATATACCGACAGAAGATAGGGTAATTAGCAAAACCATGGAATGTGCAGAATTAGACAAACTAAGGAACTACAAAATAGGGAGGAACATGATTACTATCTAGTATGGAAAAGGTGGTATTATTGGTTGGAAAATAGAAAAGGGAAAAAGGGTCAGGAAGTAAATTGAACTACCAAATACAGAAAGAGGAAAACATAGTACACATACAAGTCAATAATAAACCAGAAAGATAGATAGAAGGGAAAGACCAAATAAGGAGGAGTTAAATCATGAAATAAGATTACAGATTACAGTTGCGATAATTTGGATAAATATTTGAATTTGTGTTTATATGTTTTGTATGTTTTACTGTTTTACTGTTTTGTTTAGTCTGTATATATAAATAAAAATTGTAAAAAAAAATCAACTGAATGTCCTTCTACAGTATCATCCAGGGATAGACAAATTACATTGGTTTGCAATTTTCAGCAACTAATCTAAGAAGCTTTCCTTGGAAAATTGCTCTCTTGACCATTTCCCAAGAAACCTTCTTAGATTGGTTGCTGAAAATTGCACACCAATGTGATTTGACTACCTCTGGATGATACTGTAGAACCATGATGGCAGAACCTATCGCATGCATGCATGCAGTTCCCTCTCTGTGGGCACATGAGCCATCGCCCCAGTTCAGCTCTGCTGTGCATGCTTGCATGCTTCCCGCTGGCCAGCTGGTCTTCAGGTCTCTGCTGTGCATGCACGGGGTCGTGCACGTGTGTGGGGTGCATGCATGTGTGGGGGCGGGGCATATGCACAGAGCTCACACATGTATGCGCGGGGGTGGGGCACATGTGCAGGAGCTGCACAAATTGAATTTTGGGGGTTTGGGTGCGTACACACTTTGGGCACTCAGTCTGGAAAAGGTTAGCCATCACTGCTGTAGAAGGACATTCATGGTTCAAAAGTAGTCAGTGGTCATGGTAAACCCTCATTCTCAAAAAGCATTTCAAAACAAACTTACTTCATCTCTTCCTTTTACTCCTGGGGCTGCGGGGGAGGAGAAATGAAGTCATTGGTAGCTCAAATCTAGAAAAAAGAAAAGTCAGTCTAATTTCAATTGCTTGATTTTCTTGTCCTTGAATTGAAAATAGCATGGAAAAGTAATGATTAAATACTTTGAGCTTGTTTGGAGGATCTAGTCAGGGAACACAGCCATCAAGTACCCTGGGATCAAAAATGGATACATTCCTTCTTTCTGAGACTCCTGGGGCTAGGGGGGGAGGAGAAATGAAGTCATTGGTAGCTGTATTGGTAGAAGACGGTTTTCTTCTTCCGCTGAATACATGGTTCAGTGCAGAAGAAAGGAGACACTACCTAGCCACCAAATCAATAGAATCAGTGGTGAAATCCTCCGCGGTTTGCCACTAGTTTGTTGTCTACGCACGCACAGTGCGCACCAAACGCATGCTACAGTATGTCTGTGCACATGTGCAGTGCACACCAAATACACTGTGTGCACATGTGTAGCGTGCACCAAATGCATGCTGCATGCACATGCATACACAGTTCGCACCAAATGCATGCTTCGCACTGAAAAGGGACACTTAACAAAATAAGTAGAACAGCAAGGGAAAGAACTGCCTTGCCATGAGATTTAGATTCACTAGAAAGCAGGATTTCCTGCTTTCTAGCGAATATAAATCGCACGATACAGCTGATCATTGGAAAAATGGTTTTTTTACTACTGGTTTGCCAAGCCGGTACCTTTTATCACTACTAGTTCGCCCAATCCGATGCAAACCTGTAGGATTTCACCACTGAGCAGAATCAACCCCGATCATCAGTTGGCTGACGGATGTTGTAGCCAAATCACTCTCATTTCTTTTTTCAACTTGTGCACCAATTCAGTGGTAGACCTTCTTCATAATCTGGATTTCCAGGCACCTAAACTAGTAGGACATCCCTATACTCCTCTGTGTTGATGACTCTGCCATAATTTCACATATCCCTATAGGACTGAAAAGAACAACAATATTTCTGCAATATCACCTGCTTCTTGATTTTGATAAATCTGAAATCTTGGTCTTTGCTAGGACTGCACTGGAGAATATACTGACACAAATGAAAGCAAGTTACTGCATTTAAATATCATAGGGTGGTTTCACTTCAGCACACTCCAGAATCAAGTAGTTCTTAGGTCTATGAATGCTATTAAGTGCTTCTTTTATGCAACTGGAGGACAATTTTTCCCTGTGGCATTAAAACCTTTTGAGGCGAAACCACTGGCCCAAATCTTTATGAGGCACAAGTAGAAAATTATGCAAAGATGGATGTACTGGAAACAGTGTAAACAAACATTTTGAAATAAATCCTTGCTGCACCCTATGGAACAGCAAATGCTCAATTAAGGCAATCTAGTTAAGGGCTTGGAGGAGGGGGATAAATTTCTGGCTAAAAATCCAATTCTTCCCAGTCAAACTGACCCCTTTAGTTTACTGAACTAGGGCTGCAGAAAAATCTTGGTTTACGTAGGAAAAACCTGGCTAAAGAAACAGACACACACACACACACACACACAACTATGAAGAGATATATCTGTTTTCTGAGGTTTTCGCTGGTGTTTGTATGTAGGTCTTTGGTTATTCGGGTCTTCTCCTGCGTAAAATTGGAAGTGTCTTGGCGACGTTTTGACAAAGTCTCATTCGTCATCTTCAGGCTGGTGTTCTTGGCTTCTGGAAGCCGAGAACGAAGCCGAGAACACCAGCCTGAAGATGATGAATGAGACTTCGTCAAAACGTCGCCAAGACACTTCCAATTTTACGTGGGAGAAGACCTGAATAACCAAAGACACACACACACACACACACACACACACACACACAATTACCCAAGTAACTAATGCAGTTATGGAAGTGTATTTCACATTTCTATGGGTTATTTAATACTTTTCATGCTAGTATTTTATCCAATCTATTTGGTTTTAATTTGGTGTTGTATTTTTTTAAATAAAAATACTGGTCATTGACCAAATTTTATTTATTTGTATATGTGTACATATAAGTGTTTATATGTTTATATAAACAGTGTTTATATGTATTTAAACACACCCAAATTAGTCAATATAGAATTACCTCTAGGCGAGATAGGTGGCATATAAGTTTAATAAATAAATAAATAATAAATAAATAAATAACTAATTATAACAGCTCTGTTATTTCTATGTCACATGCTATGCTAGAAACAAAATTAATAAAATACATTTTTGTTGTCTTTGATATTTCTGTCTTTCTTTTTTCCTATCATTCCTATCATTCTTTTCCATCAAATCATTTATTCACTAGCTGTGTACAGTATTGGTGACTCTGACATTTAGCACTGGCTGGATATTGTGAAATATACTATGTTGTCATTATTGCACCTTTATCAGTAAAAATCAAGTATTATTAGTTGAATTACAAAAACTTCTTATGAATCTAAAAGTATGTTTATTGGTGCATTTGTCACCCAATAGCCTACATATGTTGTATTTTATTAGGTTAATAATTCAGATGTCCTGAATTATGGCAACTGTAAGCAGACTGTTACCAGGAAAAACCACAAAAAATTGTATATAGATGACATGGTGGCATTTGATATTCTGGATAGCAACTTTCCACAGCTCAAGCCAGCATGACCAAGTTTGGTTAAGTGAACTCTGCTCTGTGCCACGTTGCTTACTTCTTTTTGCTGTCCTGGTCCATGTCTTTTGCATTTTATCTGTAAGCCTAATCAAACTAATTTGTATGCCCTTTTCTCATTTTCACATTCACATAGCTTCACAACAGATGCACCATCATAACAATTAAGTTCATTATAAAAATAAGTCATCAAAACTGCATAATCACTGCTATATTCAGTATTCATTACAGCAGAACATCCAATAACACTGTAATAGCAGCATTAATAAAAGTACAATTCATTTACTCAATCTAGCAAAAATTACCATCAGGAATAAAATGCCTCATGCATTAAATAAGCCTTTCCTTTCCTTTCCTTTCCTTTCCTTTCCTTTCCTTTCCTTTCCTTTCCTTTCCTTTCCTTTCCTTTCCTTTCCTTTCCTTTCCTTTCTTTCCTTTCCTTTCCTGCACAGCTATTCAATATGGGATTACCACTCACAGTGAAGAATTAACTTATTTCCCCCCCACCCACATTTATCAATATTTACTTGCCCTCCTACAGACACAGAGATGTGCTTACTTAAAACTCCTGAACACCATGGAGATTTGGCATTTTTGGGATAGGTGGAGAGGGGACGTTTCTAAGCAATGGCACAGAAAGATGAAATAAGCAACTATCCTGAACAATTAAACTAAAGCAATGAGATCAGTGCAGATCAGGCCACTAGTGTGCACTTATTCTAAAATAAAATGGCACAATAGTATTTCAAATGTGGTATGGTTTGTTTTCCATGCTTGTACTAGGTGGAAACATACGTATGATAGCTTCTCATAAATTATAAATATTTATGTACCTATGAACACATTTAATGTTTAAATTATAAAAATAACTTTGACATCATTCAGTAATTGAACTATATTAATAAAAACTATACACATGTTGTTTTCCTTTTCAATAATTCTAATTTTATACTGGTTTCAATGATTGGCAGCCTCCATGAATATTGATAATGCACTAGATTTGTGGGTTATAGTTTTAAAAATATATCAATAATTAAGACACAGCTGTCCTTAATATACCAATAAACCAACTCTCTAATTTCCTACATTTGTAGGAAAGACCGACGTTTGTGGTTTTCTGCAGTTTGCAATAACAAAACCATGCACAAATTGTGCATAAAAAAGGAAAATACGAATAACATTGTGAATATTTCAGGGAAAATACTCAAAATTGTACTGTACTCTGGGAAAACATTTTAATCTTTGTAATCTGATGTGATTTTACTAGTATGATGTTATTGTACCACTAGGTAAATATTTTTAATGAAAAGGCAGTTAAAAGGTTTTATAATTAAGTGTTACTAATCAAATAATAAAGGCTACCTTCAAGGTAAATATGGATATGACTGTACTCTTAAAAAGCAGTATGAAAATACTTGCAAGAGAATAAAGGATCCTGAAATGTCTTTAATTTGAGCAACCAAACTGTTGGGCTCTTCCCAAAGGTAACCTACCATAATTCCATGGGCTCCACTGATGATCCTAAGGTCTTTCCACCAAGGATAATTATAATGTCTAGTGATTTTTTTTTCAAATAGATTAAATCATTTACCTTGGGGTGTTGGGTAGGTCATGCACATCTATTATCTATCTATCTATCTATCTATCTATCTATCTATCTATCTATCTATCTATCTATCTATCTATCATCTATCTATCTATCTATCTATCTATCTATCTATCTATCATCATCTAGCTAGCTAGCTCTCATATTTAGAGATTTCCCATCTCCCTCATAGAGCAACTCTGAGTGCCATATGTATAGACATAAAACATAAAAGTTATATATAAATATTATAATAGAAAAATTTAAAACAAAAATAAAATAATTAAAAATCAGAAGTAAATATATGTTTTGAGCAGTAATAAACCTGCAAACCTCTCCTGAAACCTTAAAAAAAAAACATCCAACAATCATTCCAACTATCTAAACATTTGCATTCAAGAGGACCAGGTGAGTATTTTGAAGCTTCTATCTTTATGGCACTAAGAGAGGCATTAAAAAGAAGGGGCTTCTTTTGTTTGTTTGTTGTTTATTGAGATCAATGTATCAATGATTCGGGCATGTGCTAATTCAGAGCTAGCCTTGCAGTACCTTTCCAAACAAGGCATGATAGCATGGGGATAAGCATTTGAATAAGATGCTCCTCAAATTGTATGCAAACCTATGCAAGGGGGCAAGGTGTCCAGGAGAAATTGATAAACTGCCTTGAACCTCAGAAATGAACCTTTGTTTCTGAGGTAATATTCTCTTTGGCATCACCAGGTTTTGCTTGTTTGTTTTTTGCTTCTGCAGAATCCCTCTGGTGTCCGATCATCTTGCGATACTCATGTTTTACATTGCCTGAATGGGGCAGGTGTACGCTGGTTTTGCTACTGTTTTCTCTGCCAAACACACACATTCATTTATCAGTCTTAATGAAGTGTTTTAATGGACCGTGGTGTTTTCTTTTTATGAGGCATTCTTTTCTGATTTCATTTCCTAATGGCAGGGGAAAAAAATCTCTCTAAAATGGAGATAGGAAGGGGACGTGAAGGAAAATACCACAGATGGTTAGAATGGGAAAAGAGCAAGCAAATTTAGCCAAGGGCACCACCAGGTTCCTCCCTGAATCTAAATCTCATTACCAAGCCAATACGTTCCTGCCAAAAACGCTTTTTTATTTCTGTACTGAGCAGTAGATTTGAATCACAGGTTTCTTTACAATACAAGGATACAATGATCAAGACTTCTGGAATCCATTGATAAGGAATGTTTTCATTCCTACAATATTCCACAGCACGGCCTCATGATATGTACTTTCTAAGGGTCACCCTTTAGGAGAAACAGCAAGTCAAATAAAAGTGTATTATATTTAATGTACAAAACAAAATTTCTATTTTATAAAATGTGAAGAGCTGATGAAGGGAGACCTAAGCAGAGGTGGGCTGCTGCCAGTTTGCAGCAGTTCAGGTGTACCAGTAGTTAAGATTCTGTGCAGTTCGGCAAACCAGCAAATGCCACCACTGGCTGGCCCTACTAGCCCCACCCCGTCAATCCTTATCTTGCCTCGCCTGCCTTTGCCAATGCCCAGAGTCACGCCCAAGGCATAGCTGCTGCTGCTGCTCTCTGGTTCCCTCGCTTGCCTCAACCACATGGTCCAACTGATTTCTGCCAGGTGAACCTTTCTTCGCCAATCTCCACTCCTTGCCCAGCTGCCCCCCACATGACCCAACTCTCTCTGCCTGGTAAGCCTTCCTTCACTCCTCACCCAGTGGCCCAGCCTGCTTGTCTGCCTTCTACATGGCCTAACATGCAGTGCCTATGGCCCAGCCTGCTTGTCTGCCTTCCACGTGGCCTGCCACACTGCCCCCCGCAGCCCAGCCTACTTACCTTCCTTCCCTACAGCTTCCAGCATCGGAGAGTGTGGGGAGGGAAAGCGGCCAGGTTGCTGCTGCCTTTCATTGGAGACCTGAAACAGAGCTCCTCTTGCCACCTCTTCTTTCTCCACCCCCCCCCCCCACCGAGAATGGCAGAGTTTCCTGCCCTTCACTTAGCCACCTGACCCCTTTTTCAATGCAATTTGGGAGTGTGGCAGGTGGGGTGGGGGAGAAAGGATATTCCTAGTTGACTCCTGGGCCAACTGGCTTCTTCCAGGCAGCTCTTGCTCTGCCTTTCAGTGTCATCCATCAAAGATGAGGTTTTTGTGAGCAGAAAAGCTTGCCCCACCCACCACTGCCCAGGCCCTCGCTTTCCCCATATTATTTGCCTATATATATATATATATATATATATATATATATATATATATATATATATACATACATACATATATATACATATATATATATATATATATATATATATATATATATATATATATACACACATACATATATATATATATATATATATACATACATATATATACATATATATATATATATATATATATATATATATATATATATACACACATACATATATATATATATATATATATATACATATATATATATATATACATACATACATACATACATACATACATATATATATATATATATATATATATATATATTTGTCTGTGTAAGTTTTCACGGGTATATATGTGTGTACAGGTGATATCTCGGGTTTCTTCCCGTGTAATTGCAAACATATCTTTGGAAGTATTGCAGCGACGTTTCGATGAAATCTCATTCATCATCTTCTGGCTGATGTTCTCGGCTTGGTGCCTATGGGCAAACTGTGTGATCTTAACTGATATCCCTCTTTAAAAGGAGGCAGAGGTGTATTCTGATTGGTTGACAGTGCTGCTTTATTCTGATTGGCTTATGATGTAGTTGTATTTTGATTGGGTGGAAGCACTGTTGCTGGGATGTGGGTTGATGGATAAGATATGTTGGAAATGGTGGCAACACAGGTCTCCTGATGAACCTTTGACCTATGGCTTACACTTTGTGTTAAGATTCGTCTATTTATGAGAGCAGGTTTCCAAATAGAAGGCAGACGGGAGGTGTCATCACGTTTATTCATGCAATATGGTCTTTTCTCTATTTCAATGGCCTCTCTGATTATTCTGCCATTGAGATGTTCTATTTTTGCAACTGTTTTTGTGTTATTAAAGTTAATATTATGTCCTGTGGCATTTATGTGTTGTACTAATGATGATGTGTGTTCTTTCTTCTGTACTGAGTTTTTATGTTCCTCGATGCGCACACTCGTTCTTCTGTTGGTCTGTCCAATGTATGTTGAGGGGCAGGAAGCACATGGGATTTCATATATGCCTTGATCTTCTAGTTCTATTTTGTCCTTAGGGTTTCTTAGGATAGACGATATCTTTCTATCTGTGCAAAATATGGTTTTGATGTTGTGTCTTTGCAGTATTTTGCTAATTTTATCTGTTGTTCCTTTTATGTAGGGTAAGATGGCTTTCCCATTGTTTTGTTCTTCTTGTTGATTTCTCTTCTGTTTGGGTGTTGCATGTTGGATCATACTGATGATTTTATTTCTACAGAATCCATTTGATGTTAATACGTTGGTTAGTGTATATAATTCTGTTTGTAAATGTGCTTTATCAGCTAAACGTTTAGTTCTGGTGGCTAGTGTTTTGGCAACAGAGTTTATTTGTGCTGGATGGTGGTGGGATTTAGCATTGAGATAGCGGTTCGTATGTGTCTTCTTTTGATAGATGGTATGTCCTAAGGTGCAAAATGTTTCTAAAACCTCAGATTTAATTTATGTACAGGTAGTCCTCAACTTACAACCACAATTGAGCCTAAAATTTCTGTTGTTAAATGAGACATTTGCTAATTTTTGTTAACAAAAAGCCCTTTCTTGCCACAGTTGTTAAGTGAATCACTGCAGTTGATTAATTAGTAACGTGACTGTTAAGTGAATCAGACTTCCCCATTGACTTTGTTTGTTAGATCATAAAGGAGATCATGTCACCTTGGGACACAGCAATATGAACCCGTTGCCAAGCATTTAAATTTTGATTACATGATCAGGGTTGCAATGGTCATAACTGAGAAAAATGGTCATAAGTCACGTTTTCAGTGCTGTTGTAACTTTGAACAATAACTAAACATAAGTCAAGGACTACCCTTATTATTGTAACTTATCCGAGTCTTAACATGAAAATATTAATTCCTACCACCATACCAGGCCAGAAGAGACTAAATTACATCAAACCTATTCATACTTTCCAAAATAAACTGGAGCCCTTTCTTTCATAATTAAATTTAGAATTTCAGTTTGTTGCATGTGCTAATTTTTGCCTTAATTTTACAGAACCATAGCACAGATATTTTTCCCCTTTAATTTTGTTTGTAAAGTCAAACCAAATTGTTTTTTACCATTTATTCCTCTTGCTTTTAAATCACAATTTTCCATATGCCAAGGTTATTACCAGATGGTTCATTGATTTTCATGTCTGTCACCCTGGGTTCGGTCCATCAGGCCTTTCAAATAATGCCCTCAGAATTGAAATGGACTGACTAAATGAAAGCTAACTAAATTAAAAAGTGGCAGCCAGTTTGACCTAGTGATTAAGGTCCTGGATTAGAAATGGAATAATACAGTTTTGCCTTAGATATGGACGCCAGCTAAGCAACTGTGGGGTAGTCCTTCTCTCTCATACCTAGAAGAGAAGCAATGGTTAATTGCAGCTGAAAATGTGATCACTGGTCAATTTTGCCAATTTTTAGCCAGAATAGTACAAACTTTATCCCAGGCTCACTTTTACCGCAACAGTTCTCCTATGTCAGTGTTGGCGAACCTTTTCGGCACTGAGTGCCAAAATGGGAATGCGCACACATGGAGCTCCGCAAACCAGAAGAACAGTTCCCCAGTATGCACATGAGCACCAGTTACCTGGTCTTCCAGTTTCTGGCGTGCATGCACACACAAACACCAGCTGGCCAGTGCGCATGTGCACGCCAAAATCCGGAAAAGCAACAGGCTATGGCTGATGTGCCCAGAAAAATGGCTCTGTGTGCCACTTTCAACACTAATGCCATAGGTTCGCCATCACAGTCCTATGTCATTGTATGCAAGCTAGGATCTCTCATCTAGAGACTACCTTTCAAGCCAACATATTGATACCCATATCCCATCCACCGGGATAGTTAAATAGTGCACTGACACACACTCAAATTATTCTGAACAGGTTAAGATGCTAAAATAAACCATGCAAACAATATAAAGAGAGGATTATGATGCAAAATATTTTGTTGAACAACACTATCAGTCTAATAATTATTTATATTGTTTACAAACAATATTGCTGATTGCAATATTAGATTACAACATTACTGACATTCTTTCTAATCATACTAAATTATAGCTAGATAGTAATCTGTAATCTAATATGACAAAAATATGCTCTATCCTGAATCAGATCACACTGAATAGCAGAAAGTCTTTGGGATTTCAGGAAGGGGTTTTACATCCAGATCTTAAATATTATGATTTTAGTCACAAAGAAAATAAGTCTTGAACATGGGTCTTTCTATACACTGCCTGAAAAAAAAATATGAATTTTCAGTTCATTTTTCAACCCACCAAATGATATAACAATAGTTTTCTTTTATTACTCTGTTTCCCTCAAAATAATACATCCCTTGATAATAATCCCAATTGGGCTTTTGAGTGCATGGCAATAAGGCCAAGCGCTTATTTCAGGGTTCAAAAAAATATAAGACAGGGTCTTATTTTCAGGGAAACACGGTACTACCAATGTGCTTACTTCCAACGGTGCTGTAATAAATACATTAGTTATTTGCTGAAACAGTGAAAACAATCCTTCCTCTTCCTCTAAACTTAAAAATATCATTTTTAAAAAGCCCATCCGGTCAACTGCCAAATTTGCTAACTCTGACAAAATTCTCATGAAATCAGTGGGATTGCACTATGGCTTGGAAACTTGGTTCGTGCCTTGAAATTCAATCTTTAGAGAATATAACTTAACCTTTCTCCTAAACATTTGCACAAGACTGATGACCTTAAACAAGATAGGTTTCTACCAGTACAAAAGGATTTCTGTTTCTCTGCCTAGTGTTGCCAAGCATTGGGCTGCAATAGGCATGACATGTTTTGCAGATTGATTATTTTTTCATTCCTACCAACATCATTTCCCCCACATTTCCTATAGTTATACTATTAGTAGCATGTATAGAAACTCTAATTTTCAGCTGTATGTTTCCTAAAAAGAATACATGAGAAGGATGCAGATAGTTTATATTATTTAGCTTTTGGTGTTCAGAATCATAAAATAAAATAAATCTAGCAAATTAAAGCATGATTGAAATCACAATAATAAGGAATGAACAATGGCTTGCGTACTAAAGACATTTCCATAAAACAAGGTTTCTTGTGCAAGATGCAGAAACATTTGTTAAAAAATACTGAGCAACTCCCCCCCACCCCCAAATTAGCTAAGAATAATTTCAGTTTAAAAACAATTATACTATATGTCAGAATTGGTATTCCAGCATGGGTAAATTTGTCTCGTTCTAGTTTAGTGATTTTACTTCTTCCAAGGACTCTGGAAATTTAACATTTCTGAAAGTGCAAGGTATAGTAGAAACTTCGCTATTCTTTCAAAGAATAATGATACTTAGAAGTCTTTCTTGGAAAGCACAATACTTTAACTGGCTTAATTTTATGGTATGGGAGACCTCTTCAGGCTGAATTGCACAATGTTTGCAACCAATTGTGTTCTTGGGGGGGGGAGTGTTCCTCCGTTGCATCTCTATCAACTGATTTATCACTACTGATAAATTTAACTCTTGGACAAGATTTTTGGTGCCAAGGAAGCCCATTTAAATATGGCTTCTAGGCAGTGGTGGAATTCAATTTTTTAAATACCGGTTCTATGGGCATGGCTTGGTGGGTGTGGTGTGGCTTGGTGGGCATGGCAGGGGAAGGATACTTTTTTTTTATTTGATTTATAGGCCCCCCCTCCGGAGACTCAGGGCGGCTTACAATGTGTTAAGTAATAGCCTTCATACTTTTGTATATTTTGCAAAGTCAGCTTATTGCCCCCACAAACTGGGTCCTCAATTTACCTACCTTAAAAAGGATGGAAGGCTGAGTCAACCTTGAGCCTGATGAGATTCAAACTTACTAATTGCAGACAGCTGGAGTTAATCACAATGGTTTAGTCTGCTGAGCTATCCAGACTCTTTACTGTAAAATCTCGATTCCCACCCCATTCCAGGGGAAGGGTATTGCAAAATCTCCATTCCTATCCCACTCTGGGGCCAGCCAGAGGTGGTATTTTCCAGTTCTCCAAACTACTCAAAATTTCTGCTACCAGTTCTCCAGAACCTGTCAGAACCTGCTGAATAGCACCCCTGCTGAATAGCACCCCTGCTTCTAGGGCGTAATGAAATCTATGAGGAAGAAGGCCATGGCAGGTCCATCATAATCTGAACTGGGCCCAGCAACCCTTTTCTAGTGCTACAGTTTGTTTTAACAGACCAATACTTCTTACTGAATTGTTGCTGTTCCTTACATACATTGTGTACTTAAAAAAATAAACCCAACTCCCAGATGTCTAGGAATAGGATTGCTGGCTGTACTTTATTTTTTATTCTTATGTAGCTCCTGTATTAAAACAGTAGCTGGTTCCAAGTTTGAGAAGCTGATTCCCTTGAGGATCTCCTAGGACAGGAGCTCTTCAGCTTCTATCCAATTTGCTTCAAACAATCCTCCTAAGAAACGTCTTCCAGCTTTGGCAAGTGTTTCTGGAGAATACAGAGAAGAATTGGGAAGGAACGTGAAGTGCTTGATAGAAGCAAAAGGCACGTCCTCTTTGTTTTAACAATCACGTTGCTTCCATGTCACAAATCTCTTCATTAAGGTGAATCTACTCACAGTCACTCACAGGACAAATGAATTCTTTTGCTAGCAGCTCAAGTATTTATAAGAGAAAAGTGGGAATGTGTTACCTCTCTCTCTCTCTCTCTCTCTCTCTCTCTGTGTGTGTGTGTGTGTGTGTGTGTGTGTAACAGGGAGAGAATTAATGAGCCCTTTGCTTGTTTCAAAATAACCAGAAACGTTTTGCTTTTAAGGTCCATATATTTTAGCTGAAGGAGAATAAATGAAATAGCACAAGTAACATAAACAATTAATGTACTCATTTAATTATGACATGTTTTCCATGCAGACTACATGTTTTATATGCAGAATGGCCTCATCCAATCTGACTTTCTTCTGATGTGCTTGGATTGTAAATTTTAGAGTGTACAATTTAACTTCTCTCCCAGCCAGGAGAGAAAATTGTCTTTTGTTGTTCTTGTCATATTAGCTGGAAATTATAATTCCAAAACATCTGGAAGGGAGCAGCTTGAGAATATCTCTATTTTAGTTATTGTCCTTTCTAGTTTTAGAAAGATGAGTCTTTCCAGACAGAATCAGTGTGCTCCAGCACTTATTCAGAGGGTGTCCCCTTTATTTTTTTTCAGAAATATTTTTTTTTATTTCTTGATCAGGCCTTTGTAGGTTACTCTACTGAAAGCAAGTCCTTCTAAGAATATTTTTTTAAAAAATATTAAAAAGGTAAGGGATAAAGCTGACAACCATTTCCAACACACAAACAGGCACACACACATCAGATGCCAGCTTAATATAGTGGTTAAAGCTAGAAACCAGGAGATTGTAAATTCTAATCCTGCTTTAGGCATGAAATCAACTGGGTGACCTTGAGCCAGTCATTCTCCTTCAACCCTAGGAAGCAAGCAATGGCAAATCATTTCTGGAAAACTTTGCCCAAAAAATAATCAGGGAGTTTTCCAGGCAGTTTCTAAAAGTCATGATTGACTCAAAGGGGCATACACACGTACACATACACACACATGCACACACACACACACACACACACACACACAAAGAATAAAGTTACATAAATGATTGTGAATTACTCACACTTGAGAACCCATAATGTTTTAGGGTGGAGAATATTTCTGGCTTTATTGTAAACTGGCTGCTGTTTTTTTTCCCAGATAACTGAGAAATGTGCAGGCACTTGTTTTCCACAGTCTCTCCTGAATCTTTACAGACTCTGAATAGACTATTATAGTCCGGAACATCCATTTTGGTATCACTCAAAGTAGATAATTATGCTCTTGGTGGATAAAGAAGCTTTGAAATGGATGTGTTTCTTTTTCCCCAGAAATGGTTTGATGATGATCAAAATCCACATCCTCTCTAACCCGTTAATCAAAAATACCTTGATATGCGAAATAGCACCAGATTACTTATATGAATAAACTAAATATTTTGTAGTTATGAGTGTACTATGTTTTCCAACAGAGAACTACTAATGACTCATTTTCTCTTATTGCAGTATTCTTTTATAAAATACATTGTATAACAAATCCTGTAGATTCTCAATGATATCTAAAAATTGAATTCACAGAACTAAATAGTTTGGTTCTTTTGCTTTGTTTAATGAGTAGCCAATCTGTTTCCTTTAAAATGTATTTGCCTCTTTGATAGATCTTCACATTCTATGGCCTTTTCAAACTTTTAATTCCTTCCCTGTTCATTTTCTATCCTCACTTTGTTTACTGTTTCAAGAACGAATTGAAAAAAAAATTAACTAGTCAAAACAGAGAATATTAAAAAGGTCAGATTTATAAGACATACTGGGTAGCATTTCTGCTTTTTTTAAAAAAAATTCTAATAAATGTATGCGGAGATATCACAACCCCCGTAATGATATTTACGTTCCATCATGTGGTTAATCTATCCTTATTTCAATAATGCCTTTCATACATACGACATTCAGTATCCTGATTTCATTGTTAATCTTAAAAGTGTAATGAGAACCAATTCTGCATGTAGCCACAGAACTTTATATGGGGTCTATTTCAAAGCAGCTCATTTTTATGCAGAGCATCTCATTAAATGGCTTTGAAACATTTGCTCAGGTATGGCATTACCCTTTCTTCTCCTTCCAGCTCTTGTATTAGATGAGCACTCAGCTTTTCCAGGCAGGCATCAGTACTCTGTGGGAACAAAAGAAAGTAAGGAACTGAAATGAATAAAACTTCACATAAGAAAGTTGCAAAGCATGGTACATGCTTTGATAGAGAGAGATTTCTTTTCCAAAATAGGGCATTTGTTACACTGTTATTATTTCTTCATGAGGGTAGATCTTGAAATTAGCAGTTTTTGGTAGCAAAAGGCTCAGCGTGATGAACTACTATAGAAAACTTGCCTCTAAAACAGAAAGGTTATTTTAAAAAAAAGAAAAGAAAAAAGAAAGGAACAGGATTTTAATCATACTATAACTTGATGGGACAACATGTCTTTTAAACTGAAACTCTGTCATCCATAACCATCCTTGGCCATCTGCAGGTATCAAATAGTAGAAAGCTATAATAATGCTATTAAATTTCTGATCAACCAGAGCATTGTTTCAAAATCATTTTGGGTGCTACTTGAGTGCAAAGCGTTTGGCCCCGGGATCCTCCTGGACACAGAGAAATAAGAGAAGGTCTGGAAACATCGTTTAAAAAAGATTATGGTGACTCAAGAGTAAGATACAGCTTAATAAGAGCTGTGGTGGCACAGTGGTTAGAATCAGTACTGCAGGCTACTTCTGCTGACTACTGGCTGCCAGCAGTTTGGCAGTTCAAGTCTCACCGGCTCAAGGTTGACTCAGCCTTCTCAGGTCGGTAAAATTAGGATTGTTGGGGACAATATGCTGACACTGTAAACTGCTTAGAGAGGGCTGTAAAGCACTGTGAAGCGGTATATAAGTGCTATTGCTATTAAGATAATACTTTAAAGGAAAAGAGAGAAATGTTACACAAAATTAAGAAACAAATAAAAAAGGAAATGTTCGTGTTAATGGGGACATAGAAGGAAGAAACTGAGAACAGAAATGTTTTATGAGATTTGCAATTCAGCTGCAGTTGTGAATATTTTCCCCATAGATTAAACAGCAGGAGATAGTTGGATTATTTGAATATATTCCATGACATTGAACTACAGAGCTTCTTTAAAGAGTCTTTCTGGATGCTGGATGAGAGAGTGGGAGTCTGTTTTCTTTAAGCAAACCATCAATGTGATCAAATGGATTTCAGCTAGCAGAATTTCCCATCCTTAGTACTCCTTAGTACTCCTTGTCTGCACTTGTGTTCATTTTTTTTCAGCTGTTACTCAGTAAATCTTCGCAGAAAGAGAGTCAACAGGAAAAGAAGAGTAAGAGATATATTAACAACCATCATGCTTAAAGGCTGAATTGTTCTGAAAGAATAAAATTGGAATTGTTGCCTAAGGCAGACTTTATGCCAAAATCCCAAATACATTAGCAACAAAATTCAGCATTATCATTTTTGCTATGTGGCACAATATCTCACAGCTACTTAGATCTCTCCAAGAAAAAAAATCCCCAAATCCCCTGGTTTTTCTATTTTTCATTTCTGAATTCTGAAATACAAATGGGAGGATTTTAAAACAATAAAAAAGATACGAGATTTTTTTTTCTTTCCATCTGCTTTGGTTTGTTTGTTTGTTTGCTTGCTTGCTTGAACAACTGGGCAATTTAACACTTTGACTGCATTCAAGAAAATAAATATTTCATATGCTTTTTCTAATGCGAATTTAGCTTTCAGTTATTAGGGAAGGGGGTTACATTGATACCACTTATTCTGAACCATGATTTTTTTTGGGGAATCTCTCCACCTCCACCTCCATCACCATCTATCTCTATGATGTTTAAAGAAGATCCTACCAAGGAAAGCATATTCCTCTGGAATCCCTGCATCACTTTTTATGTCTGAGGCATCACTATGCTGCTCTTTGTTTCGAAAACATTTCTTTGAAGTGGGCACACATTAGTCAATTCTGCAATAATTCCATCTCAGAAGCACTAAAGTGCTTCCATGGTAGAAGGATCAGCTGGTGACCTCACCTTTGTTCAAGGGACATCCAGTTGGTTGCTCTTTTCATGTCCCCATTAATGAGCCCACCAAAGTGGTACCTATTTATCTAATGTTTACACACTTTCGAAGTGATAGGTGGACAGGAGCTGGAGCAAATGATGGGAACTCACCCCATCAAACAGCAAGCTTCAAATATGTGCTTGCAAACTGTCAACCCAGCATCCTAAGCACATGAACCACCATGCTTCTCACATTAGTAAACATTTTATAAACATATTTTTATAATTTAACTGGGCCAAATAAAAATATAGTATGATAGCAGCAATGGAACTCTTCTACATGTTGGGGTGCCTTTCATTCCCCCCCTCCCCCAATTATCTCTTTCCCTTCTCCTCCAGCTTTTTGATTTTGGAAGATAGATATTCTAATCCTACCTGAAATCCACAGGCAAAGTCACAGCTTGGTTGGCACACTCTGGGAAACTATCATTTGTTTTAACTAATGATTTGTGGAATAAGCTATAGTGACTGATTGCACACCATGCAAAACCATAAAATACAATTTCCAAGCCACAATGGATGGATTCTCACAGCATGTCAACTACAATCAAACAAATCATCTTGTAACTTAATAATATGTAAACTAGGCTAGTAACTTTCCGCATGTCTATTCAAGCAGACTTTCACGCGCCTTTGGAATAAGCAAGCTGTAATCCACTCTATCTTCTTATCTGCTGTGTAGTACTTTTTTGCATGAAGGAAACAAAAGGAGTTTTGTCTTTATGAAGACCTAAGCTGATATTTTCTCTCAATGAAGAAATGGAGCGTAAGATGGATGCAATATTTGATTGCTTTCAACAAATCACATATTCAGACATTATAGTATTGGGCTTAGCTATACAGCTATGGAGATGCCATTTTTTACTGAAATGTGCAAAGAAAGTAGATGATTAACCATCCAGTATGAACACTAAAATCCTGTAAAGAAAGGCAGGTCCTGTTTTGTGTTACTCAATCACTCCCCTCCCCTAGAAGGTGTAATACAAAGCCCCATTGCCAAACATTTTTGCATACTAAAGCAATTCTCCCTAATAGTTGTCATAAGCATATGTTCTCCATGTCAAAACTACTGGCACAATAAAACCTCAATGAGCAAATGATAGAAAGGTGAAGAAAGAATTTGTGGAGTTGCTGAATGCATGAACAAGCCACATGTTACAGTTATGACTACAAAAGAGTGTTTCTAAATAAATTAAAAGAAAATACCTGAATCTTTTTTTTGCAGAACTTTTCAGGCACTGCAGCAAATTAAGAACAAATGTTTAAAACTGATATTTTACAGATTGCATAAGAAAAATATATGTTCATAAAAGAAGCTCAAAACTATGAGAAGTTCAAAAATGAGTGTTAGTTGAATAATCTTTAGGAGAGGAAGGAGAAACATCTGGAAAAAAACTGTCTACAGTTAATAAATAAACAGTTAAGCACAGTTGAGAAATTAGTTTTTCCCCAAATTCAGCTATTGTTTTAATGTCCACTTAACTGTGACTTTTAAAATGTGTTCAACTAATTGGGTGTTAAACATATGATTGTACAAATCTATTTACATTTCATTTCTATTTAGTTATATACTTTTTTCTGGACAGCCTTTACATTATGATTAATTTTTTTTCTTGGAGGACACCAACAACAATAGTTTCCGTTTCTTCTTCATTTTCTTTTCTCGAACCAACAGAACCTCCTAGGCAAAACTATTACATATATTATTTCTTCAGTTGTTTTCTACACACTGAAGCAATCATTTTATTGCCTTATGGCCACATACATTGATATTATGTACTTTTTTCAGATTCTAAAGGACCCTATTGTCTAAAAGAAATGCATTTATGCATCATCTTTTCAAACAGCAAGAAACACATTTGGAGATGTACTGGGGTGGGGAGGGAGAGAAAAAATGGGTATCATATAAGTTTGAAGGGCAAGCTTTTTCTGTCTTTCTTTTTGCATGAGACAAAGTGGAGATAAGAGTTCTCGGGAGGAAAAACAGCTATTTTCCCTGACAACTGAAAGCTTCCTTGTTTAGCATTCATACAACTTTAACAGAGCAAAATGACTGTCACAGAAAAGGCGACATGAATCATATTTAAAAGGCTGTGATGTCATCCACTTTAATATAAGGACACAAAGTTTGAGAAGAATGATTTATAAATCATTATGTGGCTGAAACGTAAAACTGTTGAAAGTCAATAATGTTAAACAAAAGGCTAGTTGAATTCTGGTAAGAAAGGTTTAGGGAAGAGTCTGGCCAATTCAATAAACAAAAGCTATATTTAGATAAAACAATAAGATTTAAAATAAACAAAGCAAAATGAAGAACTTTTAAATGATTTATGCCTTCTGCTTTCTTATAATTTATCAGGAAATTATGCAGAAGCTCTATTGTACAAGATTTTTTTCTAAAAAAAATATATCTTCTCTTTTAACTGTACACTGACTGAAGTGACAAACATTTCTTATTTATGAAGTAGTTTCTCACTATCAACTATAGCAAAGGAGACTGGCAATACCTAGATTTGAAGATTCTGCTGCTTAAAACCCATGTCCCATTCTTAGCTTACTTTCTCACTTGTGCAGATAAAATCAAAGATGTATTTTTTTAAAAAAGAAAGAAGAATCCACAGGAGGTTGAATATAAGAAGAAACTGAATGGTAGCAGTATTTGGTAACAGTAACTGAGTTGGAAGGGACCTTGGAGGTCATCTAGTCCAACCCCCTGCTCACGCAAGAGACCTATACTAGGGATTCGAACCACCAAACTGCCGACCTTTCTGATCGACAAGCTCAGTGTCTTAGCCACTGAGCCACCTAGCCAGGCTATGGAAACATTCTCAGACTATGCATCTCATACTAAACTTTTCAGCATTATGTATGTCCATACAATGCAGATTTGTCATCTATTATTTTACAGTTACCCAGTTTAGAAATGATTAAAATCAGAACAGAAATATAACAATCTACCATAACAAGGAATACTATGACACCAACTAAGTTGCATCTTTGCTCATTCTGCTGCTGAAGGGATGATGGGTAACTTCAAAAATGCCAGCCATGTTTTAAAAGCTTATTATCTTTTATTTGGACTTGGATCACAGAGTCGTCAAGTATAAAGGCCTTTACATAAAATATATCACCCAGAGAGATCTACAAGTGAAAAATTCAATTGTAAAGAAAAATTGAGGGTCATCCTGTCTATGTGATCTGAATATAGACGTCACCACCTGTAAAAGTCTATCATATTTTACTGGTCCCAGTGATTTGAGTCAGTATACTTTTAAGTACTGAAAAAAATATCTCACTTGAATCCTTCATGAAAGAAACATTATTTTGTATACCAGCCTGTCAGTCTGCAAACCTAGAAATCAAAACATGAGGCTTTGACAATGTATTTTGTGAAATATGTTTTTAATTCAAGTTCTTTATCTCAGATTTTATCACTCTTAAACAAAAATATCTATAGATGTAGAATTAAATGAACCCAATCACTTGAATGACTATAATTTTAAGTGGCAGAAAAATATATTCTCAAAGCAGAGTGTTTTATGGATGAATTTTAGAAATATAGTGTGGATGGAATGGGGAAGGGATAATAAAATGAGTGTTGAGACATTGCAATGCAAACTCCACTTCTTTCATAATCACATCCTTATGTCTCATACTTCTCTCTAAGGAGTAGAACCCTAAAAGAGAGTTTTGGGATAGAAAGAGAGAAGACAAGTTTGACCTTTCAGCCAATGCAAAACAGCTACATTTTACCTATAGATTATTGAATTATTCTCCTTGATTCCTATACTGTCTTATCAAAAATTTATATGCCTATGTGTTCCCATAGTTAGCCTCAGGGGTGGGTTCTACTTACCTTTACTACCGGTTTGCAACAGGAGCACAGATCGTCAATTATGACATCCGGACAGGTGGGCGGAGCCTCCCACCGCTTTTACTACTGGTTCTAAAGAACCGGACAGAACCAGGAGCAACCCACAACTGGTTAGCCTAAATCTCAGGTTGGTTGGCTTTCATTGATTGATAAAATTTGGACATAATTTAAGAATGTCAGTTGGCATGCATTAGCACAGTGTTTCTCAGCTTGGCAACTTTAAGATGTGTGGAGTTCAGCTCCTAGATTTCCTCAGCCCCTCAATTGAGAGCTGAAGTGTGCCAGATCTGAAAATTGCCAAGTTTGACAAACACTGCATTAAAATGTCTAAAAGCGGCATATAAAGGCTTAACATAGATGCTCCCCAGGTGAGCAAAGCTCATGCAGCAGCCTAGTTGAGCTGTATGCACATTTATTTGCTGAGGATGACTCTGAAGTGCTCCTACTGAGGACATAATCCCTCCCCCTCTCAAAATAAGCAATCTTTGTGAGGAGCTTATCTCCAATGAATGAATTGCTTCCAATATATCACAAATACACTTACAATTGTGCAGGTACTTATGAAAAACACTAGACCCTTTCCCCCCACTTTTTTAAACTTTCCTCAAGCATGTTTCTTTAAAAAAAAATTAAACATTGTTTTGATATGAGCGAACAACAAAACACACAAACAAATAAACAAAAATCCATCTTTACATCTTCTTTTCAACATGTCGCATCAGTAGTCTATATTCATATTTATACATTTTCTCTTTCTTATTTTAACTTATTACTTATATCTATATTCCTAATATATCATCTATATGTGTTTTCTTAATCTACATATTTGATTTACTATTAACATAAATTGGTACTTAATTTCCTATCCACAATTTATATCTTCTCATTTATTTCCATATCTTTTTTCCTTTTATTTCTAAGGTTATTAATGCTTATTTCTAATGTTAACTATCTGGAGTCCTGGCTACATAGAATGAATCTTTGGAATTCAGTCTTTAAACTTTTACCAGAATGAAGGGCAAGAAGAAAGGCATTGAGGGAGGGCCAGAAAAGTCAAGATGACAGGCATGACCACATAGTTTGTGTCATAACCTTAACTTTAAAAAAAAAAAAACCACCTTTCTTCCCTCCTTAGGAAGGAAATAGGTAAAATGTCCCATATGGGTTAAATGTTGATAAGTTTATGACAAAATATCAAAATTGGTGGTGTAATGTTAAAAGGTCCAGTTCAGGTTTTGAAGTACAGTATTTATAACTGGGTAGGACATGGAAGCCATTCAATCCAGATCTTGAGAGAAGTGGGGCAGACAGTGCAAAAGAAGAGCAAAGATGGCCTCAGCTACAAAGGTTGGATTGAATAACAAGAGTAATAACCTGTTTTTATTCTGTTTTAACCTTTTATTTAGACTTAAACCAACAAATCTCAGTAGTAGCTGGTCTGAAGAATTTCTTTTCTTATTTGTTTAAAATGTGTGCTCCCTATTAATCTTTGGTTAACATTCCAAATGACTTTCAGTAAAGGTATTTATTAGCAGGTTTGTGGAAATGAAATGCTACATTAATTGTCAGTGATCGGGAAGCAGAAAATGTCAGTCTAGCTAACACACACACTACATACGCGCAGGTCACTGTGCAATAGATACATGGAGCAATTCCCTTTCAACTAATAAATACATTTAACTTTCTTTTTCATGTCTTGACAAGGAGATAATTATGGCAGTTTGACTTGGTCAAAAAAAAAAAAACCAAAACCGAAGATTCTCTGTTGAAGACAGGATAGAAAAGTTCTCCAAGGTGCATTTATCTGGGAGTTGAGGATGAAACCCCTACAGTGCCAAGCAATTTCTTTGTTGGGAGGAACTGGCTCTCTAGGCAGCTTCCCAACATGGTCCTTGTGGGCTCCTTGACAATTCTCTTTAAAGAAGTCTGCTGCCAAGTCTCTAGCCAGCAAAGAGACTTCTAAGACTGGTTTCTCCTTTCAGGAGTGGGTTGCTGGGGTTTCTCAGGGGTTCAGGAGAACCTCTAAGATTCTCTGCAGTTCAGAGAAATCCCAAATCCCACTCCTGGCTGGCTCCATCCATCCCACCCTTCCCCTCCCAGGAGTCCCCATGCAGCCTGTTTTCGATGCAGGTAAGTGCAGGGCACATGCAGAGGCTTGGGGAGGGTGAAAAATGGGCCTACCGGAAATTCAGGAAGGCCGGAAACAGGCCCATTTCCGGCCTCCAGAGGGCCTCCGGAGCCCGGGGAGGGCAAAAATGCCTCCCACCATGGTGCAGGAAGCCGACTAGGCCACACTCACCCATGGCCACACCCATCCAGCAATCGGGCAGAGAACTCTCTTGCTAAAATTTTTGAAGCCCACCCCTGCCTGTAAAAGAAACACCCAACCAATGATAAGTAGAAACACCTTTACTGTTCTCATTAGAAAAACCACCCCAGTGTTATACAGGTATAAGAAAAATGTTAACTTGAAACAACATTAAGCTATCAAATACAATTGGAATATTTTATTATGTCCTGCTTGCTCAGATCCAGCAGTTCAGACTCAATCAACTGAGTAGTTCCATTAAAGAAGCAGTAAAAACACAATAAACATGTACATCAATGTCTCTCATTCTTAGCAAATTTAAGATGGGTGGACTTCAGTTCCTGAAATTCTTGGTTAAGTTCTTTTCCTCCCTCTCTTCTTCTCAAGGTGTATATGTTCTGTCTTTGCATCTATAGATTCACAACTTTTTATATCTTTATAGACCTTTCTTGGCTCTTCTGAGTTTTGTTTCTCTTTTTTCTACTTTTTGGGACAAACCTGTTTGCCTCCAAGCTATCTACCAGATGCTTCTTACTGCTCCCTTTAATCTCTACCTCAGCATCTCTTGAGGATCTCATTTCTTCTGTTTCTGACTTCTTCCAGTTACAGGCCTATGCAACCAGAATCATCTCTCTCCGTCCCTCCCTCCCTCAGTCAGTTTGCTTTAAGCTTTGTTTCCTTTCCTATCCATCATTTTTCTTTCTTCTAGTGACAACTGCTGCCATTTCACGGTTTTCTTAAAATAAGTAGAACTATGATCATCAGTGGAACAGGTTCTCCATTGGACTTTCAGCCCCACTTTTCCCTCACATGACATGTTAAGGCAATCTATCTCATTGTCGGCAACTTTAAGATTGGCAACTTAAAGTCGGCAACTTTAAGACTCAACTCCCAGACTTTCCTAACCAGCAGAATTTTGGGAGTTGAAGTCCATGTTTTTTAATGTTGCCACTATTGGAGAACCCTGAGGTAAAAGACTAATGTTTTGTTTCCCAGTCTTGTCTTCTATTTCTTCCAAAGTGCAAGTACATATAACAAAATATGTAACTGTATTCAGCAGATAATTAATGAGACAAGCATACTGATGTAAAATATATTTACTGAATCATACTTTTTTTCTCCTTGTGACCCCATAAAGAAAGTGTAAGTTGGGAACGCTCATGTAGGCCATGAAATATTGCTTGACCCTTGTCCTAATCTCTGTGTGCTGCAACTAAGCCTCAGTATTGCAGGTATATAATTTTGATAACGGGTGAAAAGGAGAAAGCACACACATACACAGAAAAAATCATTTTCTTTCCCATTTGCTTTAGAGTATTGTAAAAAAAAAATCAAATAAAAAACTGACTTGCTTGAGAAAAAGAAACATTGAGCAAAAAGAAGTGATAACACAATGAAAGAAGCAAAACATTTTCACATAGCAAGCTATTTTTCCTGTACATGTAATCTATATAGCAAAACAAAATCAACTTTGATTTCTCCATTTATAAACAATAGCAGAATGGTGAGAAATTTGATCCAAGACCTTGAGCTAGAAAAGAAAATTCATTTATTCTTTCTTGGATGTTGTTTCTATATGTTTTCATGTTCTGCCTCTGGAAATTTAGAAACAAGACAAATTTGTCAAACGGTGTGTCAGTTCTGGGGGCAAAATAGATAACTAGTGGATTAAAGAAATACAACTTGGAAATACAATTTTTGTTGTCTTATATTCATACCCATCTTTCCATTTATTTAAAAACTGTATTACAATGCACACTTTAATAAAATATATGAGGTAGATTTAATTCAAATGTTAGACCTTTAGGAAAACATGAGGCTTGTCTACATGAGGTCACTAATTCTTCAAGAAGTCATCTTCATCATGAATCAAATTACATGTTACATAAAACTTTGCATGCATGCATGTTTTAAAATTACAGCTAAGGGGAATGTAGATCAGCTTATAGTATAAATATAGTTAATGTAGAATGATTCATTTTACCAATGTAACATTAATGAGAATCATTTTATACACAAATGTAGAGAATGTAACATGACTCAACATGATATTTGTAACATGCCACATGAAACCTAAGCCAGATACTGGAAAGATGATGATCATATGGATCAAAATGAAAAATATAGTTGCAGCCAACCTAGTGGTCAAACAACATGTCATGATCCAGATGGATGGCATGCAATGAAAAGGTCCATATATATTGTAGCATAAGAACAGCTCAGCTCAACCAAGCCAAAGCACATCTTACTCCAATATAATGTTTCTCACAGTCTCCAGAACTTCGAGGTGCTCACAAATAGGATGTAGAGATACAAATTTTACCTGCTGTAGTTCACCTTTGACTGATATTTGGAGCCAAGCTGGATGTAATATTGAGCTTTCTAGACTAACAACCCTTCATCAACATGTTGTGCATGAATTTATCTAATGTCCTTTTAAAATTCAGTGGCCCTCACTGTGTCCTGATAATTCTACAGGTTAGTTATATGCTGACTCACAATAAACAAGAAAAAACATGTTTAAAATTTCTTTAGCAAGCTTCATTAGATAATCCCCGATCCTAGTGATTTGGGAGAATCAAATCCAAATTCTCCAAATCCAATATACCCAGGGAATGCATGGTTCTATATTGAGGGCCACAAAGGATGGACTTTGTAATACTTGGTTTTGTAGTACTGTTGCACTAACTAATAACATAAGTTTTCTTGTGTTTTAAATTTGCTTTTTCAGTTGTATTGCTAATAATTTCCATAAGCCTTAAACTTCAAGAAAAAGCCTCTCTTTCAGAAACCATGACTTTCAGACCATTTGATGCATTGTAGATAACAGTTTCATTTTTAGCTGTTCTCAAGCCTCCATGAACAAAGAAAATAGTGAAGCTCAACCTTGGGAAGCATTGAGAAAGTATCTTACCTATGCCCATTCTGATGTTCTACTTTGCAAATGTTTCTTTTTCTCAGAATACAATGCCCTTTTCTATGGCTATGTTGATATATGTCTGGATGCTTTAATTCTTGTGATATAACTGGACAGATGACTTTTTCTAAACCAATCAGGTTTTGCTTTGAAGTTCTTTGTTGTGTTAACTATAAAAGTAAATGTAAGCAATTTTTCCTGGTTCCCTCTTTTCATAGGGAGACACCACACTTTATCAGAATACTCTAATATTTTTTTTTAAATGATCTTCCAACTCAGTTGTTTATTGAAAAAGATAAACAAAAGCAGAACCTAGGGCCAGATTTGGCCAATGAAATGCAGTACCCCAATCATGTCTCCTATTAGTCACTTTCTTTCTAAGTTAAAAAGTCTCAAACATTAAAGTAAGCTAAGAAAACTGAGGGTGGTGACTTATGAAATATAAACCAGGCACTGAGAAAACATGATTGGACAAGACAAGGCAGGAGGGGAGTACTCCATGTAGACTACTGCCACACATCAGCATAAGAAAATACATCCTAAGAAATTAGATTCAACATCTCTGCTTTTTTTGTTAATGACAGCTGACTTTGGATTTGGGGTTTTCTTTTAAGAACCCAAAACTCATCTTTTCTACCCAAGACAATGTAACGGCAGAGATTGTTACAGAATAATTTTTCATAAGTCTGAAATCATTTGCCCAAGTGTTTGGGTCAGGAAGTTGGGCAAGCTCTGTTTTTGATGATATGTTCTCTTTGTTTGATTGGGGTTTACTGATTTAAGCTTTATCAGTTTTTATGTTCAGCACTTTGTTTTATTTTTTTATACAGTCCCCAAATATAAATTATATAAGGACGTGGTGGCTCATGGCTAAGATGCTGAGCTTGTCGATTGAAAGGTTGGCAGTTAAACGGTTCGAATACCTGGTGCTGCAAAATGGGATGAGCTCCCGTTACTTATCCTAGCTTCTGCCAACCTAGCAGTTTGAAAGCACATAAAAAATGCAAATAGAAAAATAGGGACCACATTTGATGGCAAGGTAACAGCATTCCGTGCACCTTTGGCATTTAGTCATGCCGGCCACATGATCACGGAGACATCTGCAGACAGTGCTGGCTCTTCGACTTTGAAATGGAGATGAGCACCGCCTCCTAGAGTTGGGAACAACTAGCACATATGTGCAAGGGGAACCTTTACCTTTACAAATTATATAAAGAAATGGAGAGACTAGCATTGGGAAGAGACTAGCAGATTTGTGGAACAAAATGTAAGTGACATATTTTCTTCTTTCCTTTCTTGCTCATTGAAATCATATAATTAGAACTGAATGATCTTTAATAATGAAGCTTCTGGTTGGTATGGTGACAAATTGAATTTGCCAACTTCTTGCTTGTTAGACTAAGGGGCTATCTCGTCATCTTTTAGCTGTTTTATTGGTAAGTGGAAAAATCCTTTTTTTCTTTTTTCATTTAAATTATATCTTTTCGGTAATAAATTATGGATTTAAAATCGAAAAGACAGAGAAAACAAAAGAGCTGTTTCCTAAGTGAGGTGAAGAAAAGCAGAAAGCTCTAATTTCAGCTTAATTTCTTCAGGACCCACAAGAGAAAGAAACACAAAAAGTAACTGAAAAAGGAAATTATTTCTTTTTAGGTTAAAAGCTTTTTTTAATATAATTTTAGAATGGCTGAATTTATGCCGGTAAAAACTACATGAATTATGTGAAATACAACTTTTTGGAGGTGAAACAAAATTCTCACACATTAGACCAGAAAATGAACAAAACTGAAAGTAAATAGAAATGTTCAAAATGCATTGACCAGTTTGCAGGATTTATTTCATAGAAATTGTTGATAATTTTGAAAGATTCCTTACAATGTTGGGCAAGATTAAGCTTTAGTATGACACAATTGTACTTTTCCCCCCCTTCATTCAGAATACAAGCATCTTGTGTGGGGTTGGTTTTCTTCTTTGTTTGTTTCCATTCAGTATAAAAAAATCCAAATACCACTGTGAGCTTTTTAATATTGATAGTCTGACATCATAGCCTGCAATTTTTTGGCAAGTGGTGGCTTTTTGCGGGGGGGGGGGCTGGTGGAATGCAATAAAGAAAAGACAATGATTTTTTTTCCAGATTGCTTTTCCAAATGTTTTGGAAGTGGAATTTACTCAGTGAAGGTTTTTGGCAGGACATTGTGGGCTTTTTTTCTGTTTTAGAATGTGAAGAATCCAGAGATAGATGATAGATAATAGACAGACAGACAGACAGACAGACAGGACAGACAGATAGATGGATATTTATTTTATTTTATTTATTATTGCGATTTATATGCTGCCATTCTCCCGAGGGACTCAGGGCGGCTTACAGAAACAACAATATCCAATACAAATCACAATAAAGTTAAAATCAACATGATTAAAACAATTTAAAATTATAACAAGGTACACCCATAATGGTTCAGTTTAGTTGACGAAAGAGCCATCTTCAGCTCACAATGGAAGGAAAGGAGGTCTGGGGCCGTCCTGAACTTGGTGAGCAAATCATTCCAGAGGGTCAGGGACAGATATGATAGACAGATAGATACATTTTCAGGAAATATTATTATTCTGGGATCATCTGAATAAAAAGATATAATTCATAATGTGTCCAAAGTAGGATAGTTTGAACCTGGTCAGTAAAAAGATGTAATATATTATTTTACTTCAAGCACTAAGATGACAATAGTTAAAAAGCCAAGAGTCCTTTCCACAGGGCCCATAATCCAGAAAATGTCGTGTAAATTTCCTACTTAGAAGTGGTAACTAATTAGAAATCACGATGGTGGCAAAAGAGAAGAGAGTTAAACATAAATCTAACAGTGTGCACATCCATATATTCTGGAGAAGAACAAGATCAAATTGTGGGATGAACTTTACACATCAGTTAAATTTCAAAGTTTCTTTGGATTTTTTTTGTTTGTTTGTTTGCTTTCTTTTCCCAAATGAGAAAAAATCTCATCTGGAAAGGCCAGGAAGCTGCAGATGGTGTAGAAACAAGAGGTTTCAGGGGGAGAAAACTTCACAATCTGAAGACAGATTTTAGCAGAACATTATCTGAAGTAATTCAATTGGACTAAATAAAAGTAGTCCTCGACTTACGACTACAATTGAGCCCAAATTTTCTATTGTTAAGTGAGATATTTGTTAAGTGAGTTTTGCCCCATTTTATGACCTTTCTTGCCTCAGTTGTTAAGTGAATCACTGCAGTTGATAAATTAGTAACCCAATTATTAAGTGAATCTGGCTTTCTCATTGACTTTGCTTGTCAGAAGGTTGCAAAGGGGGATCCCATGATCTTGGGATACAGCAACGGTCATAAATATGAACCAGTTACCAAGCATCTGGATTTTGATCACATGATCATGGGGATGCCACAATGGTCATATGTGTGAAAAACGGTCATAAATCCCTTTTCACAGGGCCATTTTAACTTTGAACTTTGAATGTTGTAAATTGAGGACTACCTGTATAATACACTTAAAGGATATGTTATTCCTTTCCTTTCACAGGAAGGAATACAGCTTCTAATACAGGCTGCTACAACACTATGTACAATATGCAAAATCAAAACCGTGCTTCAGTTAATGTATTTAATTAAAGTGTATTCAATGGACTAATCAATTAATCACCTAGTCCTAAAAAAAATACTTCGTATTTGTTTTTTGTTTTTTTCTCTGTGCTTGCAATTGAAAACAAATTCAAGATTATGAATGAGGGCACAACCAGTAAAAACAGTAACTATTGAAAGTCTCCAAGCCAAATTATTAGTCTTATACTGTTTTACGAAATATAACCTCTAACATTGCAGGTTCTGGAATTTCCTCGTCAGATGCAAGAGACCATGAATTTTAATATTATCTGTTTCTTGGTAACTCAATGCACTTACTATTTAAAGTTTAGAGAGAATACCAAGCAGCCTTGCCTTTGTTTTGGCTGCAGAAATATACAGAAAATTGCTTCCAAAACAAAGAGTTCAATCGATGACAGCTTTGGCAATTAAAGATAAGATATGGGCTGTGTGTGCTGAATATGACTGTCATAACATCTCTGCACATGTCCAAGCCTTCAAATGAATAGAAACGCACAACTTGTGTCACCCTGGTGAGCAGCTGTCAGCAAATGCAACAGATTGGAAAAGAGAAAATCTATTACAAAGAAAACAATGCAGCCACCAGATCCAGGGAGTCATCCTCCAGTGAACCAGGACTTTGTAGAAAGCATAATGTGGTATCCCTAGAAGTTGTAAAGGCCACTAGGCCTGTCCTCCTGACACTTTCTAAATAGGCTATTTCTTTTAACTATCTTCTTCTGCAGAAATGGTGGAGTTCCTCACTTAGCAATCGTTCTTCCCATTATGGTTCTAATTATGTATGAGCCCGCAGGGCTAACAAAATGGAAGCACAGCATGAGTTTTTTTTATAAGGCCAGGTAGCTCGATGAACATTGGAACTGGAACAGACAGCCTTTCATGAGGTCTAAATATCTATGAACTCTAAGTAGAAGCTGGGGCAGGGTTTAATTTACTCTGGTGTTGCTGTAATTTACATGCAAATGGAATTAAATTAAACTACATTTAATGGGGTCTATTTCTGAAACTATTCCTTTCAAATAATTTAAACATGTTGCTTCATTTTTGCATTATGAGAAGAGGGAAGAAAGGTGCAGTTTTGCCTTTGCTGTCGAATACCTATAGAAAAGAAAAAAGCCTTTTACAAAACATAGTTACACTTCTGGTAAATAAGAATGTGGCTTGGGACTAGCAATGTGACAGAAAGGTTGATTCTGCCATGGCGCAAGAGGAAGGGTCCTACTTCAGGCAGAGAGGAACAGAAACAAGCCAAGCTAAAAATTGAGATCTGAATAGTTCAACAAGATATAATAAAATCCTGGCCAAAAAACAAATTGAGTCACTATTCAGACTTTGGTGAGACAACTAAATGCATTGGATTAGTACTGTGCAATTCAACAAGATAGTCCTTGGTATAAGTCCTCCACTTACTAAATATCAGCTGCACCGTGGTGGTGCAGTGGTAAGAATGCAGTACTGCAGGCTAACTCACTGCTCACTCCAGGAATTCAATTCTGAGTGGCTCAAGGTTGACTCAGCCTTCTATTCTTCAAAGGTCAGTAAAACGAGCATCCAGATTGCTGGGGACAATATGAAGACTCTATAAACCTCTTTGAGAGGCCTGTAAGACACTGTGAAGCCGTATATAAGTGCTATTGCTATCATCTTAGTGTGCACCATCTTTGATTATATTTCCTGTACCGTTGCCATATACATCAGCAGTCCCCAACTTTTCTGGCTTGGCAGACCAGTGGTGGTGATGGTAGCAGAAGGGAAGAGGGGATCGATTCGTACCCACACCGCTTTCATAAATGCAGCTTCATGTGTGCTTGCTCAGCCACCACTTTTGGGGCCAGGTCCCCAAAGGTCTATGGAGCTGGACCATGAACTAGGAGTTGGGGACCCCTGATATACATAATATCAAGATCCTTGGTAGATCTGCTGAATCTGAGAGCTCTGGCAAGCAGATTAGATGCACAGAATACTCTGCTCAGTAAAACTATTGCATTTAATAAAATTAAGAAACATATTCTGCCAGTTTTTGTCTCTCTATATACCCCTTGATAATTCCAACAAGAAATTGTGATAAGATTGCAACACATTTCATGGTTGGCTGGGATAATGTCAACCCATATTAATATTATCATATTTTCTCAGCTTATTTCATTAATCAGTTTTTAAGCTCTCTTTGTGTCTATATGCACATTCATATTAAAACAGTATTTATAACAAAGAGGTTTATAGATATTGAAAATACATGATTTTTAAATATGGTAAAATTGGGGAAACTATATTTTAATAAGTAAGGAAAAACAGAAATAACTTCACCTTTTTCATTTTCATTAGCTTAACATTTTCTCTAATATTTTCACCAAACCTCTTTTCATCCCATTTCTCATCTTTTACCTATTGGCAAATAACAGATCTTCACTTTCAATCTTAATCAACAGAAGTCCATTAAGAGCTACCAGAAATAACTATATATATAAATTTTAAAGAAGTAAATAAATAAATTCAAAATTCTTTCTTCTTTACATAATACTTTACACAATATCTTGTCTTTTTCTCTAAAACTCTTCTTCCCATGCCTTATCTCATATCTATAAACCAATCTGAAAACCTCATCATTCAATCATAATCAAGAAAAATTCCATTAAGAATGACTAGAAACAACAAATGGAAAATATTAATTTTTAATCTCTTCAAATGAGGTCCCATAAATTAATTTATATTTTTGTCTCCCCTCAATTATAATATCATGACTTATCACTTTCTTTAAAAATACCACAAAGCTCTCTTCTTCCCATATTTTATCCATAAACAAATCTTTGAATAAATCATCTTTACTCTAGTCAAGGGGGGGAGGGATTTTCTGCTGTTAGAAAAGAGAGGATCACTTACAATTTAACCTTGATCATATAGGACTACTTTATAAATCTTAGTTTTAGTTTTAAGTGTCTTGATTATTCTTTTTACATAATGTCCACAAAACTTATTTCTTCTCTCTTTTGCTTTTCTCAGAATTTTCTTCGTAGGAATCCTTCGCCTCTCTTTTGCTAAATCCAAAATAAGAAAATTGTCTAGATAACTTTTCTGAGTTAAGATCCATGTTTCCAAGTTATTCTTCTGGTTTATGTTTTGTGTGATCCTTTTAACTATTGAAACCTCAGCCAGTTTAGAAAAATAGGCAGAGCTGGTGGGTGGAATGTGGAAAATCAACAGCAATGCAACTTCTGGCTTCTAGTGAAAGAAAGGACAATGAATGCAAATATTTCTAAGATGATTAAACCGATAAAGATGGTGTAATATGATTCATGAAGAAACTGGCAATTGATAGCTGTAAGATAAAAATGGATACACATTTAGGTAGCAAATGATCAATTGTAGCTCCAAAGTCTCCATCTGCTATTTTGCAATGAATTGTTCCTGAAGGGGACAATTAAAATTTGATAAAAAGTTTCAGGCAGTTGACTATATTCTAACTAGATTATGTTACATTTACATACTAGACCAGTGATGGCTAACCTTTTTGCCATCGCGTGCCAGGAGCGGGGGGGATCATGCACATGCATGCCCACACCCATAATTCTCCACGCCCTGCCCCTGAGCATGCGCACATGACCCCTACTTCCACGCTCCCCCTGCTCCTGGCACATGATGGCATGGTAGGCCCATTTGTTGCTCTCCCCAGTCTCAAGAGCCTTTCTAGGAGTTCGGGGAGGGTGAAAACGGCCTTTCCCACCCCCCACTTCCGGAAGCCCTCTGGAGGCCAGAAGCGGCCCGTTTGCCAACTTCCAGTGGGACCAGTGGGACTGGAAGTTTGGCAAATGGGGTGTTTTCGGCCTCTGGAGGACCTCTGGGGGGTGGGGAAGGCCATTTTCACCCTCCCCAGAGTCCTAGAAAGGCTCTGGAGGCTGGGGAGAGAGAAAAATGGGCCTTCCCCACCACCACCACCCCCAGGTCCTCTGGAGGCAGGAAACAGCTTGCTTTCCTACTTCTGGTGGGCCCAGAAGGCCTGAAAATTAGCTGGGAGTTAATCTCGCATGCCCACCAATATGGCTAAGTGTGCCACCTGTGGTACGCATGCCATACATTCGCCATTACAGTATTATACTGATGCTACATAATGTACAACAAAAATATACTTGTTTTTCACAATTTATAGAAATAAGAATAAAATAATGAAAAGACAGACGCATACTTCTCTATTAGCTTTTTAAAATAAGCATATGCATCTAATACATACAGAAATTTTACTATAACAGTGTTTCCTCAAGTTTAGCAATTTTTAAAATGGTAGATGTCAACTCCTGGAGTTCCCAAGTCAGCTGACTGGGGTATTCTGGGAGTTGAAATCCATACATTTTAAAGTTGCAAAGATTGAAAAATGCCACTGTAGACAGTGATACCATACATGGTCTGCAGCAATACAAGTAACTAGTGGATAAGAACAACAATGAGAGTTTTCTGCCAATAGCGGTCATCTGAATTTGTAGAGTGCAGGCACAGTAGCCCAGTTCTAATAAAATACATCTGGTACATTAACGAATGGAAGCATACTTGCTTATTTGTATCTCTGTAAATTGTGCTAATTTGGAATACATATGGATGATTGGCTCCACTTGTTTCTATTGCAATCGGTTTCTAGGGGATCTGTGTTAGACTTCTGTAGCAAGAACAATGTATAATCTTGTGGCACTTTAAGCACTAGCACATTTATTTTGACATAAGCTTTAGGGGCTTACAGAATCACTTGATAAAGTGGAATGTAAACCAGAATAGCTTATCTGATCATAAATTTGTAGTCTTTAAAGCGCCACAGGAACACTGTTTTTCTTTCTATTTGACTCATCTGTTTCTTCCAGGCTGATTCATTAGATTAAGTTTTCCCAAACCTCATATTGTTCTGCTGCTTGAATCTTTGAGCATCCAGTTTTGTCTGTCTTGCAGCTCTTAAGGATACGAATGCTGGCAGAGGCAGTTCTTCTATTTTGCAAATGTGGCTTTATGTTGTAAAAGTTCACAAATGAGGAATGTAAACATATCAGCATAGCTTGGCCCGATGCAAAAGGGAACATAGTAAGTGCCCCTTTCAGGGCTGTGGGAGAAAGGGGAAATTGTGCAAGTATGATTTGCATCATTAGGCATTACTGCAGAAATTCTTAAAGGTGCACAAGCCATAATGAAAATCACTGCTGACTTTTATGTAGGTTAAGAGGCAAATTAAGAATGGTCGCTTGCAAAAGAGGGCCTATCTGCTGAATAGGAGTGATACGTATGGAAATCCAACTCATTTAGAGATTGGAGAAAGTTCTGTAACACCTAGATGTTTGGGCAACACATAAAACCAGAAACCAGAAGTTACTTCCATAAGGGAAAAACTTCCTGTTTTGAAAAAGATGTGATCCAATATTTTTTTTTTTAAGAAATCCATCTGTTTTGAGCTTCAGTTCCAATTAGCTTCTCTCATTATGAAATCCCATTTAATAATTTGAATAAAATGAGACTTAGGAGAGGAAAAGAATGGGAAAGAAATGGACAGTTTCTTAAGATACATAGACAATACAGCTACACATACGACCTATCTAGAAAACATCAAATATTATGTTCAGATGAAAAATTATGCTCAGATGAAAAATATAGAATATTTCAGCTCTAAAATGGATCATTTCAATTGTTTCAGAATTTTGGAGGAGTGGAAGAGTGACCACTAGCTCATTTCAAAGTTGGAATGTTCCATGATGGAATAGTTTTCAGCCATATTGGAGATATAGAATTGGCTGGTATGGCCTTTGGCTGGATTGCTTTGTGTTGTTCTTGAACCTGAACCTGAACCTGAACCGTGTGTCTGTGTGTGTGTGTGTGTGTGTGTGTGTGTGTGTGTGTGTAGAGAGATTTTATAAGGCTGCCCAACTCAGGACAATTCTTGACCACATTATTTTGTAAATTAGAAACCTCTGTGATGGAACAGAATGGATACTCCAATTTTTACCTATCTTAAGCTTCTAAAATATGAATATGGTAAAACAATAAATGAATGCTGCTCCTTAGTCCACAAAGAAATATTGGTAAAAATCCCAAATTACTTACAGCTTTTGGAATAAGAGCATGAAAGAATATATGAGAAACAAAGTAAAATACCTAACTCTTTCTTTGCACAATCAGCATAGCAACACATTCTTTTCATTGCAATTCTACATATCTCAGAATACTTTGTCTTCCAGTTTCTTATACAGTAGGCAATATTACAACTACAGATAATTGTGTGACAGAGGGGGGTTTTTTTTCTGAATCAAATATGGTATCCTTAAGAAGAAGCAACTGAGCCTAAGTAGACAGTATTGATTGTTTAGAGCCAAGATTAATATTAAGATGAAAAAAGATTTCAGATTTCACATGGGAAAACACATTTTTATGGAAATGCTTTCTTAAAGCAGTTCATGCATAACCATAATACCTACAGTATCTGTTTGGTAAGCCACAGAGAGAATTTGCTCCTAATTTTTGTTATCTATACGACCAGGCTGAGTCTGAAGATGGGGTCAAATGCATCATCAGTCATGAGTCACCTGTGCGCATATGAGAGATCTAAGTCCAGCCCACCTTGAATTCCTTTATATTCTTAACTCCCACTAATTTCCCTTGACCATTAGTAGTTCAGATTGTTGTAGAGAGCTTTAGCTTACAGTAAATCCTTATACACATTTGAACTGTCGGGATATCCTGATTTCCCCTGGTGTTTGACACTATATTTCCTAAACTTTAATCTCTACTTATGAATATATCTTAAAAAGTAAATAGAACAGCAATTTTTAAAAAACAAATACATTATCCAAATGCTTATTCTAAGAACTAGAAAACTACCTGTCAACCTCGCTAGTTTTGCTTGCCGCTTCGGTTGCCATAGAATCGGGGGGGAGGCAGGTTTATGCTCACACGGGCTTTCTAGAAACTTTCTGAGAAACGAAACCTTCCCTTAAGCTGTTATCAGTCCAACGGACACTGCATTCCTGGATGCTGACATGGCCAGACGTCTGCTCCCACCTGACCTCTGGAAGACCTGTGGATTGGGTGATTTATGGTGCACAAGGGAGGGGGATGCTTTCTAATTGTAACTGTCGCGCGTTTTGCTTCAGAATCCTGCTTTCTATGGTTGCGTTCAATTCATATCTAGTAAAAGTACCAGTTACCTATCAAATGGAATCTGGGTCCTCCTTTCCTGGATACTGAAGGAAGCATACCTGACAATAAGCAGGATTCTCATCACAGCCATCCCGGATCACACCGAGGGGGCTGAAAACTTTACAGAATGTCTGATCAGGGAAGTGATACAGAACAGATGGGAGCATATGGCTCGGAAATGTCTTCATACCAGCAACCCGAAGAGGCCGAGAAATGGATGGAGAATTTACGACTGAAGGAAACGAGGGAAGAGCCAGCCCGATGGTCGACAGGGGTCGGAAGGTTGCCGGATCTGAGAAAGACCCCCCGTGGAGTAACAACCTCCAGACCCCGAAAAGGAGAAGGCGTGTGGCTGCAGGAGCAGAAGGAACGCCTCAAAATGGAGCAAGCCCTTCAACTCATTCGTGAGATTGATGAAGACCGAAAAGCCCGTGAGTCTTATGCATACCCTGGGGGGGGGGGGGGGGGGAAGAAGAAGACTCTAAAATAGATCCTGAGGAAGGAGTTTGTGGGGGAGAGGAAGAGAGAGCTGACGAAGATATATCCCAGGCATTGGGGGGTCAAATGAGGGATGCAGCAGTCCAGGGACCCCCAGCCTTACAGGCCCGACCCCGCAGACGGAAAAACCCTAAAATTCCCCCCCTTGCTGGAAAGTATGATGGGAACCCAAAAACTTTGGGATTTTTTTTAACCCAAGTGTGGAATCACATGCAAGACTGGGGCGAGGACTATTTGTCAGATGCCGCCCGAGTGAGATGTGTCACCAGTGCTTTAGAGGGGGTGGCAGCCGAGTGGATGGTGGTACTCCACAATAACAATTCCCCCCTGCTGCGGAATTACAACCAGTTTATGGCGGCCCTTAGGAGACGTTTCGAGGACCACCTAGCTGAGCGGAAGGCGAGGCTCCGTATGAAAAGTATCCAGCAAGGCCGGAGATCGGTAGCGGAATACACCCAAGAATTCCGGGAGCTGGCGCCATACATGACAGGGTGGTCAGAGGTAGCTTTGCTGGAAGGTTTCAAAGACGGGCTGAATGATGAAATCTACCACGACTGTAGAGCACGGGGGGTTCCCGATGATCTGGACAGTTGGTACATAGCAGCTGAGGATGCAGAAATTGAGATAAACCGTAGCCGACTAAGGAGGGGGCGTGCCGGGGAACCCTCATTCTCCTACCACCGCAAAGAAGCCCCAAAAATGACTGGGGGAAGGCCGGAAACCAAACCCAAACCAAAGCCTTTCACTTGTTTTAAGTGCGGCATGGAAGGACACCGGGCCGCTGAGTGCTTGTCCAGGCCAGTGCCAAAACCTGCCAGCAGAGCGCCAAAGAAGATGGGCAAAACACCCGCAAAAGTTCGTGAAGTCGCGCTGGAGGGGGAAGTCGTAGAGTTCGCTCCCCGGGCCAAAGGGGAGTTGGGAACTCCGACCCACGCGGACGACAGCGAGACCGACTCCGATGATCTGGTGAGTCACACTGAGGGGCCCCTACTCGTCCCCATAGAACTTAAAGTGCCGTCCACAGGGACCCATGCACAGATGCCGGCCTTACTAGACTCTGGGTGCACCAGGTGCATTATCAGCCCGAAAGTGGTAGAAAAGATGGGCCTGGGACTGAGGGAGCTGAAAAGGCCTATTGCATTCTGCCAGCTAGATGGGTCGATGGCAGGCGGGGCCCCGACTAGTTTCATAACGGAACCCATTGAAATGAAATTAGGGGACCACGTAGAGACTCTCAGTTTTGTGGTGGCCCCTAGCATGGAACGACCCCTCATTCTTGGCTTGCCCTGGCTACGGAAATGGAACCCACGAATTAACTGGAAAACGGGGGTTCTGCGCATTCGTACTAGTAAACCACCATCTGAAGGGAAGGAGCCCCCCCCTGAAGACAGAGGGGCCCCTGAAGAAGCGGAGATGGCAATAGACCACATAGAGGGGGAGGAGAAAATTCCAAAAGAATATTGGGACCTCCGTGAAGTTTTTAGCGAGAAGGCCTCGGATGTGCTGCCCCCCCACAGGGCTACAGACTGTGCTATTGAGATACTCCCGGGAGTGAAGCTCCCTAAGCCTAAGATTTATCCTATGACCCCTCGTGAACTGGGGGAACTACGAAATTTTATTGACAAAAACCTAGAACGGGGCTTCATCCAACCAGCCAGACCACGAGTGGCCGCACCAGTTTTATTCAGAGAAAAGAAAGATGGTTCCTTTCGTCTGGTGGCTGACTATAGGAACCTAAACGCGATTTGCGTGGAAAACATCTACCCCTTACCCCTCATGAAGGACATGTTGGCTCACCTAGGGAAGGGGAAGATTTTTACCAAGTTGGATTTACGGGAGGCTTATTACAGGGTGCGCATCAAGGAAGGGGATGAATGGAAAACTGCATTTAACTGTCCGCTGGGATGTTTCCAGTTCCGAGTACTCCCGTTTGGACTACAAGGGGCTCCTGCGGTATTCATGCAATTAATCAATGAAATTTTGCATGAGCATTTGTATAAGGGGGTGCTCGTTTATTTGGATGACATTCTTATCTACTCTGACAACATGGCCGACCATGTGAGATTAGTACGCACCGTCCTGAAAAAACTTAGGGCTGCTGAACTGTATGCAAAGCTTTCTAAATGTGAGTTCCACCAAACCAAAATTGACTATCTTGGCTATCGCATCTCCCCGGAGGGAATAGAAATGGACCCTGCGAAGGTTCAGGCGGTGTTAGAATGGGCAGCGCCACGCACCCGCAAGCAGTTACAGAGTTTTTTGGGATTTGCTAACTTTTACCGACAATTCATCCCCTCGTTTGCCAAAATCGCATTGCCAATAACTAATCTCCTGAAAACCAAGGGTGAAGGAAAACCAAAACCCTCCAAACCTCTTGAATGGACTATGGACTGTCAGGCAGCATTCGAAAAACTGAAACGGCTATTTGCTGCTGAGCCAGTTCTTAAACACCCAGATATGGACGAACCTTTTGTGGTACAGGCAGATGCCAGTGATGTTGCAGTAGGGGCCGTACTTCTGCAGAAGAATGCGGATGGAAAATTACAGCCCTGCGCCTACACATCCCGGAAACTATCCGAAACCGAAAGGAGATGGGCCATATGGGAAAAGGAGGCTTTCGCCGTACATTGGGCACTCCTAACCTGGAGACACTTTCTCGAAGGAGCTAAACATCCTTTTGAAGTTTGGACTGATCATAAAAATCTCGAGGCTTTGAAAACCCCACGTAAGCTATCGCCTAAACAAGTGCGCTGGGCCCAACATTTCAACCGTTTTAACTTCACTTTGCGCTACCTCCCTGGCGGGAAGAATTTCATGGCAGATGCTTTGTCCAGATTGCCTCAGTACAACAGCACCAGGGAGGAAGTTGTCCGTCCAATTGTCCCGTCAGCACAACTGGCGGTACCAGTGACTACCCGAGCACAATCGAAACGTGACCCAAGTCTGTCGGGTGAGTTGCTCCAGCAACTAAAAGAGACTTTAAAAACCGATGAGTGGTTCCAAGCCCACTCAAATGAATGTACACTTCGTGATGGACTAGCTTGGGTTGGAGCCAAATTGTATGTCCCAGCTAATTTACGAGCAACTGTTTTGCAACACGCCCATGACTCCAAGGTGGCGGGACACTTTGGATTTGTCAAGTCCTTACACCTCATCAAAAGACAGTTTTGGTGGCCCGCGCTCAAAAAGGACACAGAGGCATATGTAGCGAGCTGTCCAGTGTGTGCCTCGGCTAAGAGACCTCCCGGGAAGGCACCTGGTCTTCTCCAAAGTGTGGCCAGGCCCACTGCTCCTTGGAAAGAAATATCCATGGACTTCATTGTAGACCTTCCCGAGAGTGGGGGTTGCACCGTTATATGGGTAGTAACTGATCTATTTTCCAAACAGGTGCATTTTATCCCATGCACTAAGATCCCATCAGCAAAAACCCTTGCTAAGATGTTCATTCAACATGTATATAGGCTACATGGAGCGCCAAAACGTATAATTTCAGACAGGGGAGTACAGTTCACCTCCAGCTTTTGGAAAGAGTTCCTAATGTTGATAGGCTCCGCCCAAGGACTAAGCTCCGCCCACCACCCCCAGACCAATGGGGCCTGTGAAAGAACCAATGGCGTGTTAGAACAATATTTAAGATGTTATATAAACTACCAACAGGACAACTGGGTGGAATTACTGCCATTCGCAGAAGTGGCATATAACAATTCCGTACATAGCAGCACAGGTTTCACTCCTTTCAAGGTGGCTTCTGGACAAGAGTTTGTGCCAATCCCAGAGTTACCTCATGATGACCCACAAAACCCTTCTCTGATTGAGTGGATCGATCAACTACGAGCGACTTGGGCAGTGACTCGTAAAGCGTTAGATGATGCCCACCAAGCCCATAAAACCCAAGCCGACAAAAGGAGATGCCCTGCACATACCTATCAAGTGGGGGACATGGTGTATCTGTCTACCAAGTATTTACAAACTCCGCAGAAATCAAAAAAGCTTGGTCCTAAGTATGTGGGCCCTTTCCCTGTTACACGGATCATTAACCCAGTCACGGTTGAATTAGATTTACCCAAGAACTTGCGACGAATTCATCCAGTGTTTCATGTTAGTTTACTGAAACTGGAACAATCATCCTCTCTACGTCCGTCCAAGGAATCTCCTCCTGTTCCCATCCTCATTGAAGGGGAACAACACTTTGAAGTAAAAGAGATTTTGGACTCTAGAAAACATCATGGGAAAGTACAGTATCTCGTAGCCTGGAAGCACTTCCCATTATCACAAGCTGAGTGGGTGAATAAACGTGATGTTAGGGCACCTAGAAAAGTGCAGCTGTTCCACACCAAATACCCTGATAAACCTTGAATCATGATGAGTGTTAATTGTTGTGATATTGCCTTTTCTTTTCTCTGTTTCAGGATTAGAAGCTGTCTCTTCTGAAGGGGGGCCGAATGTCAACCTCGCTAGTTTTGCTTGCCGCTTCGGTTGCCATAGAATCGGGGGGGAGGCAGGTTTATGCTCACACGGGCTTTCTAGAAACTTTCTGAGAAACGAAACCTTCCCTTAAGCTGTTATCAGTCCAACGGACACTGCATTCCTGGATGCTGACATGGCCAGACGTCTGCTCCCACCTGACCTCTGGAAGACCTGTGGATTGGGTGATTTATGGTGCACAAGGGAGGGGGATGCTTTCTAATTGTAACTGTCGCGCGTTTTGCTTCAGAATCCTGCTTTCTATGGTTGCGTTCAATTCATATCTAGTAAAAGTACCAGTTACCTATCAAATGGAATCTGGGTCCTCCTTTCCTGGATACTGAAGGAAGCATACCTGACACTACCATAATCAATTTATTATATCGTTCAGTTTAAATCATGTTTGAAGAAAAAAGGGAATATATCAGTTTTAAACTCCCTGCTATTAAAAGAGCAATATTTTAAATCATGTACAACAAAATAAATCCTTCACTAAAAGAACACAGCAATAACACAACTGCACAAGCCGTTAATGAAAAATGCAGTATTCATGTCAAAATCTTCTAAATGCCCCCAGAAATTTAAAGACTGGTAAATGCTTTCAAATTTTTGCTTATGATGGATGAATGTGTGTTAAATGATACATATACACATAAATGATATATACACACATAACCTATCAAAGGAAATTACTTCCAATGAGCAAGATGTTTTATATATTCAAGTAACAAAATGGAAGAGTCTGTATTTATTTGCCATCCAATCTGTTCAGAAATTATCCATTGTACATGGGAGATACAAACTTCAATGGACTGAACTATAAATTGAAGAATCATGTAATACGGTACTATTGTCTGGACTTAGAAGCTAAGCAGCATTGGATTGTTTGGTTGGGAATCCAGAAAGTAAACCCAAGAGTTTTAGGCAGGACTATGAACTTGAAAAAAATATCCTATACCACAACATCATGTTCATATTTTTGCCAAGAAAGCACCATGGATATGTCAAAACAATTGAGTTGAGGCAAGCTCAGCTCAGAGTAAATCATACTTATAGCAGAAGTTTTAATTTGAAAGTAGTCTTATTAAATTCAGCAAGGCTTCATTGCAAGAAATCTAGCTTCTAAACCCAGCTGAAAGGAAACCATTGATTAGAGTGACAGTTGAAGAGCAAAAGTGGAAGATTGCTCCTTCCAAGCATATCTCTGGGTGATCTACAAGATATTATGTGAAGCACAACATGATTGTCTAAATAAGAGTTTCTTCATAGTCCTGGGCTTCTCTATGCAGATATCCCCTTATTATTAATCGTGCGTTAAGGCATTTTGAGTCATGTCACTTATCTTGTTCAAATGCATTTTCACATATTACAACCAGGGACACTGCAAGATTTGTGACACAATTTATGTCACAGTTTTGCACACAGCAAGGCTAACAACCAAATAATTCAGTTATAGTTGGTGCCAAAGCTCGATAGTTTTTGGCATTATCCCAGACCTATTATTCTTCAGCTGGTACAGGCTGTAAATGGTATTGGCTATTCAATATATGAGAGGCCCTTGGTGCTCTCAGAGCTTGGTTGTTTTCTTGTAGATGTTTCATTACACAAACTCATCAACAGCAGTGATGATGTTACCTAGTTTGGGTACTGAAACATCTGCAAGAAAATAACCAAATTCAGAGAGCACTAAGAACCCCTTATTCAACCCTGAGCTGCAAATATTCTCTTTTATTGGTATTCCACGTATTAACGCTACTGCTTTGTCGGCTGCATTGGTTGTCAGCATGTTTCTGAGTACAATTCAATTTTTTTTTTAATTTGATTTATATGCCGCCCTTTTCCGGAGACTCAGGGTGGCTTACAATACGTTAAGCAATAGCCTTCATACTTTTGTATATTTATACAAAGTCAGCTTATTGCTCCCACAAACTGGGTCCTCATTTTACCCAGCTTAGAAAGGATGGAAAGCCGAGTCAACCTTGAGCCTGGTGAGATTCAAACTTGCAGTAATTGCAGACAACTGATGTTAATCACAATGCTGAAATAAATCTATACTAGTCTCCCTTTATTTCTTTATCAGCGAAATCTAAACTTGGGATAAAATGGTTTGTAGTGAATGCAACTGCTTGAAGGCTCCTTCTCTCTGGCACAAGATAATATTGTATATACTTAGCTAATTTAAATTCATAGTATGAGTTTTCGTATTATTGATTAAGTATTAACCTAATTCAAATATATGGACTTTTTGGCTTTGGGCTTCACTTTATTATTTTTTTAACTACATGCATATTACTGGAGAATAAATAAATCTTAGCTATATGGACACAATGTTTATATATTTGCTTCCTTCCATTTTCACATTCTGAGTTCTTCCCAACTGTAAAATTGCGCAACTCTCAGAAATGGAAAGAGTGTTTAAAAAAAAAAAAACAGTGGCAAATTGCCAATAACGCAGATAAGGTAAATTATTTATCCACAAAGCAAAGAGCTTATAAAGTCAATTGTGCCATTAATATCTATGATGGAAAGTTTTAAAGATCCCTAAATTCATTTCTAAATATTGTAAACATTAATGAAGTGGCTGAATATAGGCATTTGGTGTCTATAAAAGAAGATATAGCTAAGCTATGATTTTAAGAAGGCTATAATTCAAGCTAACTCATTAAAATATACTATAAATCTTAATGTACTGCTGCTAAACTGCCAAATAAATTTAACATCAAGAATTTTTTTATCTTTGCTGGCAATTAGCAGAGTGAAATTGTTTTTCAACATTGATAGTTAATGGATACAGAAGACTTTGGTTTGAGGAATATGTAGAATATTTTCTCAGAGTATAGAAGAATAACCAGTCAGGTGATTAAAATACTTCCCTTTTTTCCTATATAAAAAAAGTTGCTTTGGTTGAATCAAAGTGATTGTTTTCTCTTCACATATAAAGTCACATTTGCAGATATGACATTTTTTCCATTTCTTAATGGAAGTGGTCAGAATTATAATTTTCTTCAATGGAGCTTTGTTTTAATTCCTCCAACTAAATAAAGTATCATACCTTAGTACAACAAAGCCAATTCTTGGGTTTTGAGGAGATTTATAATAGTGACAACATGTCATTGTATCATTTGGGCTAGAGGTGGGTTTCAGCAGATTTTGACCAGTTCTGGAGAACCGGTAGCGGAAATTTTGAGTAGTTTGGAGAAGCGGTAGTAAAAATGCTGATTGGCCCCGCTCCCATCTATTCTCTGCCTCCCAAGTCCCAGCTGATCAGGAGGAAATGGGGATTTTGCAGTAACCTTCCCCTGGAATGGGGAGGGAATGGAGATTTTACAATATCCTTCCCCTGGAGTGGGGTGGGAATGGAAATTTTACAGTATCCTTCCCCTGCCAAGCCCACCAAGCCACGCCCACCAAGCAATGCCATATCCACCAAGCCACTCCCACAGAACTGGTAGTAAAAATTTTGAAACCTACCACTGATTTGGGCACATTGTCCTCTAAAGCAGCTTTGCTGGCTGAGGAATTCTGGAAGTTGAAGCCACAAATCTTAAAGTTGCCAAGGTTGGAAACCCCTGCTCTAAAAGATAACAGTTGGATGGGTTGAGACCAGTGCAGCATGATGCAGCTTTAAAATTAAAAATAAAATGTCTCTTTTTTGCTCTCTCTCTCTCTCTGAATCTATCTGATGCTGTTCTTCTCTCTGTTTGTTACTGACTTCATCTTATGTCAGGTTTTTATTTACCAAAATATTTATCAAAATGAACTGTTCATTGAGAATAAAAGCAATTTTCATCAACAGTGTATACAAGAGATCTCAGAGTAGGGGTTCCGAAATGGTATGCTAGAACCCCATCCCAGGGATCTTGAGAAAATTTGGGGGTTGAAAATATGGGGTACATGTACTCACAAATTTGGATCATTGTCAGAATCTTCTTCCTCTCTGCCTGGATAAGCCCTAAATGAAAACCCATGGCATGTAGATCCCAAGCTGTGTTCTGGTCTGGTCTGGACAAGCTTAAGTTTGCATGGTTACTGCTATCACACCAGTAAATATGAAATGAGAAATGAGAATTGTTGTCGTTCATGCTGAAATAATGCAAAATTAAGCACACTCACCCATCTCACAGGTTTAAAAATGATTACCACATTTTTCAGAGTATAAGACACACTCCCCCGCCCTCAAAAGAGGCTGAAAATTTGGATGCGTCTTATATTCTGAAAGTAGCCAAAAACACGAGGCACAGAGGAGGTGATGGTCTGTGCCAATCCCTGCAGCCTGGAACAGCTGATTGGGAGTATTCCAGGAAGCCATTCCACCAATCGGCTGCTCATGCTGAATCAGGCTGCAATAATGTGCTGAAACTGACCTGGCTGTTTGCAATTTTCTGCAAGGACTGTCAGAGTTTGCAGCAGCATTCACATCCAGAAAGCACACACAAATAACTGATTCAGCAGGATTCAATAACTTCTCTTTATATATAATATAAAGTAAATATGCAATACCAAAAGCAGGTTTTCCAACACAAGCAAAACACAAGCAGAGGAGAGGAGTTTCAGTTTTAATTTCAGAGATCAGCACAGCATGCAGCTTCAGAACAGTTTAGCTAAGCCACACCCAGGGTCCTTGCTGTCTGTTTCCTTCTTTGTTGCTCACACAGCAAATACTGTTTCAGTTTCCAAACAGCCCTCAACTCTCTCACACACTGGATGCTAGCCAGATCAATACTTGTAAGCAGAGGCAAAATTTCTTTTTCTTATTTTCCTCCCCAAAAACTAAGATGCGTCTTATACTCTGGAGCATCTTATACTCCAAAAAATATGGTATTTAATTATTATTTAGGATGAAAATGTTTAAGTTTATAAAATTTCACAAATTGATTACTGTTTTATTTTTTTATACAAATCCACATTATTAAAATTATTACTAAAATAATCATTGTAGGAATTTCTGACACTACAATATTTAAACATCTGTATGAGACAATGACAAATAGGTGTAGAATAACATAAAGTTTCCACTGAATGAAAACAGCAGGGGTATACCCATTCTCCAAGCAAATATTTAGAAGTATGCTGATATGACAAATCAAAAGTGAAGCCTTAGCCCTCTCCACCAAGAAAGATAATCTGCAATTAACTTCAAAGCTAACATTTTTCAAAGACACAAAAATAATAGAAATACAAATCCTGCTTAGTTTAATTAAACCAATGCTGTTAAGCCTGCAAGAATAGGTGGAAGAATATTGTAAATACAATAAAGCAAAGGAAGCTACTTTGGCAATTGTACTTTGAAGGAGATTTGTTAAGAAACGGGAACAGGATAAGAAACTGGATCCCAGATAATAACAGAGGCAACATTTTAGGTTCATTTCATGAATATCACTTTTAAAAAAAGAGGAAAAAATTAAATAAAAGATAAAGTGAAAAGCAATCAAGATAATTCATAGTCTACAGAAGTTAGTAATATTGATTATACAGCTGTTGAATTCCACTGAAATATGTCATGATCCATAATTAATAGATGTTTATACAGGGACATCCATGGTAATGTGAATAAATGAAGCCTCATTCTGTTTGTTATGTGTGGCCTCTTTCTTGACTATTTTTACTCCATCTCTACCCCATCCCACAGATGCTCCAATATGGAGCTCAATGGTCTACACCAGCGAAGTCCTTTGTAAAACAGATGCAAATCACACAAAGCCCTCACAGAAGCAGAACATCTTCTCCACAAGAATTGAGGAATGGTCAGTCTATGCCAAGGCTGTCAAACTCGTAGCCCGCAGGCCAGATGTGTCATGCGCTGGCCACGCCCACGCCTGGTTTAGCGAAGGGGGGAAAAGTCATGATATGTCACGTGATGCCACCATGACAGCACGAGTTTGACACTCCTGGTCTATCTCAATCATTCAGCCTGTCTTCCCAAAAGACTTCTGCTGATGCTGAGAGGAATGAAGGCCTCACTTTGCTTTGAAGGAGAGCTTTGAAGAATCCCTTTGCTTACCTCATCCTATTAGTGAAGTCCTAATTCATTGGTTTTGAATAAAGTAACTCTCATTTCATACTGTTCCAAAAGTTATTTAAAATAAATACACCAAGTTTTCATTTCATTATTATTTAGAACATTTGCATTTTACCTATTCTTTACGATGGTAAAGGATTGTAGAATTGTATATGGTTCCTCATTCAAATAGCAGTCAGTATTCTTCATAACATTGCTGCTGATATGCACTACCCCTAATCCTTGAGTGAATGCCTTTAATAGAAGAATATTAGAGAGATTGGTAAGAAGAAAGTAGCTCAACCTAGCAAATTCAGTGAGAGCATTCTTGCATAACAAACCCTTCTCTAATATGTGAAAAAATGTGATTAACATAATGATTAAGCAAAGTTTACATATTGTTTTACAAATAAGATATTTGGGAACATCTTATTACAAAAAAAATAGATGTTCTAATGAACCATGACTTGAGTACATGAAGAACAAAGGTTTTGGTTACCAAAAATCAGGAACAAAAAGAGAAATCTTTTGTGTATAAGAGCTTGCACAGTTTGCAGAGAAAACCAAAAGGAAAATTATAGCTACTGGGCAGCCCTTAAAGCATCATAAAAATGCAGTGCTAACAAGAATGAAATGGAGCTGTATAGTCATTTTAAACATGAATGAGAAAATGAAATGAATGAGCCGCAAATGCTTGATTCATCTTTATAATGAAAACAAATGGAAATACGAAAGAGGGCAAGGAATGAAATTTTGTTTGTTTTGTTTCCATTCAATTCCATTTTTTCTTAATTATTTTGCACTAAAGATACTGTTTTGCATTGGATACAGAGTCTGAAATGCTCCTTATGTTTCTCAAAAAGGGTGGGAGGTGAGAGAGGAGAGAGATGCATACAGTAAAATTGACAGGCATGTAAGAAGCTTTTTAAAAGTACTGTACAGCCCAAGATCAGCATCCTTTTCCGACATCATTGTGCAGTTTTATACAATGACTTATACACTACATCTGTGTGTGTGTGTGTGTGGAGAGAGAGAGAGAGAGAGAGAGAGAGAGAGAGAGAGAGAGATGCTAGAAATCCCAAAATCTTCCAAATTTTCAGTGAAGTTGCCTCATGTTCTTGTGAGATTTTTGAATTCTCATAAAAATAATCTCAAATTTTTGGCAATTTTTAATATTTTATTAAAAATTTACAATCAGGAGTGAAATCCAGCCGGTTCTGGCAGGTTCTGGAGAACTGGTAGTGGAAATTTTGAGCAGTTCGGAGAACCAGTAGCGGAAATTTTGAGTAGTTCGGAGAACCAGCATATACTACCTCTACTAAAACGGAGATTTTGCAGTATCTTTCCCCTGCCATGGCCAACAAACCACGCCCACAGAACCGGTAGTCAAAAAATTTGGATTTCACTACTGCTTACAATGTATGTACTAATACTTTATTAATTATTAATATATTAATAATTTATATTTAGTTTTGGATTCATATAAGCATCTTTTTGCCTTTAAAATCTGCCAGCTCTAATCCTTTAGACTGAAATTCTTAAAAATGTTGTGTGTCTGTGTGTATACACCCAGAGAGGGGGGAGGGAGGAGGGGGAAGAGAGAGAGAGAGGTGACTTTTTCAAGAATTATTCACACACATGCACACACATTTTGTAAAATTAATATAAATAACATTGAGCCTGTGTAGCGTAGGGGGCTAATGTCTCCTACTAAAGGCAGCAATTAACACCAGCTGCCTGTAATTTCTCTGAGTTCAATCCTCGCCAGGCTCAAGGTCGACTCAGCCTTCCATCCTTTCTAAGGTGGGTAAATTGAGGACCCAGTTTGTGGGGGCAATAAGCTGACTTTGTATAAATATACAAAAGTATGAAGGCTATTGCTTAACGCATTGTAAGCCGCCCTGAGTCTCCAGAGAAGGGCAGCATATAAATCAAATTAAAAAAAAAAAAGTCTATGGAATATGTTTATATTTTCAAAAAAAACAAGGGTCTAAAGCTAAGGAATAGGCCAAAAAGAAACAAGATAATGGTTTACATGGAATCTAGTCTTATCCTTTCAAGGGCAACTGATCTCATTTCCCATGTTGCACTGCAATGCACATAACATTGCAGCCATCTGTGTGCTTCCAGAAACCTTCACCCATCATCATAATTTTTAAGGTTTCACCTTGAAAGAAGATGAAAGTGTGACCAGGACCTGAGACTTATGTTCCCCACTAATTATTGCACATTGCAGGGAAAATTGATTGCTGGCCTTTTCAGGAAAATTGTCCATCACTGTTGAAAAACATCTGAGTAGGCCAGGGATATGACAGAACAATATGAAAACCACTGTACAAGGATAGAACTATAAAATGTTGAATTGAGGCCACAGGCTATTTGGAAGTATAGGATAAAGCAGCTAATGGGGAAAAAAAGAGAGCTTTTAGTAAAACAATTGAGCTTTTGGGGAGACCAGAATTAATTTAGATTACTAGATTATACTAACAAAAAGATTTAATCTGCTTCTATTTATAGTAAATTAAAGGTTCATAAAAAGAAACAGGATTATATTGAATAGATAGAGAGAAGTTACCAGTATAATAACTGTCCATAATAATGATCTCATTATGATGAATAATTTAATAGTAAAGATAAACATAGTGGGTCTTGTTCACTTTTAACATCATGCTTTGCAATTCAAGGTCTCAAACTGATTTTGAGGTACCCCCAAATATAATTGGGGGTGAAATCCCATCTGAAACCTTGGAGACTCATAGTTAATCAGTTGACAATATTGAATTGAATGTTGAATTAGTCATCTGACTTAATACAATATATTTCTAATGTTTCTATGTTTGCCATACACATTAAGCTAATCATTAATTGTATCTAAGTAATGCAATAGTGATATGATATTTATTTATTTTTTTTGTTTATTTATTTATTTATTTATTTATAATTTAATTTCTATACCGCCCTTCTCCCGAAGGACTTGGGGCGATGTACAGCTAATTAAAACACAATATATATATATATATATATATATATATATATATATATATATATATATATATATATATATATATACATCAATTTAAAAACCAATTAAAAGAAGTAAACAATTTTGACTCAGAATTAAAACCCAAAATTAAAACACCCAATTTAAAATCATTTACAAGGATAGCCCAGCCTGGCAGAACAGTAGGGTTTTAAAAGCGCAGCGAAACAGACGGAGGTCGGAGATCTTACGTATTTCCGGGGGCAGTTCGTTCCACAGGGCAGGAGCACCCGCAGAGAAGGCCGTCCCCCATTGGCCCAACTTGGCCAATGGCATCCTGAGGAGCCCATCTCTGTGGAAGCGAACTGGCCGGTGGGAGGCTACTGGTGGCAGAAGTCGGTCTCGAAGGTACCCAGGTCCTAAGCCATGGAGCGCTTTAAAGGTGGTAACCAACACCTTGAATCACAGCCAGAAGACCACTGGAAGCCAGTACAGCTCATGCAGGAGAGGTGTCATGTGGGCGCAATGAGTCACGCCCATAACTACCCACGTGGCCACATTATGGACCAGTTGGAGCATCCGACTGCTCTTCAAGGGGAGCCCTATATAGAGAGCATTACAGTAGTCCAGCTGGGAGGTGACAAGGGCATGAGTGACCACGTGCAAGGCGTCCCAATCCAGAAAGGGTCGCAACTGGTGGACCAGGCGGACCTGATAAAAAGCCCCCCTGGCCACGGCTGTCATGTGCTCTTCTAAGACAGCCGTGTGTCCAGGAGGGCACCCAGATTGTCAGCCCTCTCTGTGGGGGGCAGAGATTCACACCCAATGGTCAGCGATGGCACCAGCTGACTATATCGGGACACCGGAAGCCACAGCCACTCGGTCTTGGAAGGGTTGAGTCTGAGCCTGTTTCTCCCCATCCAGACCCTCATGGCCTCCATCAAGGGCATCATTGGGGTGGTCTGGGGTGGAGATGTACAGCTGAGTGTCATCAGCGTACTGGTGGATTCTCACCTCAAAACCACAGATGATCTCACCCAGTGATTTCACATAAATGTTGAAAAGAAGGGGTGAGAGGACTGACCCTTGTGGCACCCCTCAATCAAGGTGCCTCGAGGTCGACCTCTGCTCCCCTGCCAACACAAACTGCAAATGGTCTGAGAGGAAGGAGGAGAACCACCATAGCATGGTTCCTCCTATTCCTAACCCCCTCAACCGCTGCAACATGATACCATGGTCGATGGTATTAAAAGCCGCTGAGAGATCTAATAGGAGCAGGACAGAGGAGCAACCCCTGTCCCGAGCCCTCTAGAGATCATCCACCAACGTGACCAATGCTGTTTCTATGCTGTACCCTGCCTGAAGCCCGACTGCTACGGGTCCAGATAGATGGCTTCATCCAGGTACCGGGGAAGCTGTTGTGCTACCACACTCTCAACAACCTTTGCCACGAAGGTTGGAGACCGGACTATAGTTAGCTAAAATAGTCCCATAAAATGCTATAATGTTAGAAATAGTTGTTATTCCTAATTGTGTATCAAGACACATGGCTAAGCAGTTCTGGTGGCTTCTGGCTTCTGTAATATTAAAATTCCATAAAATAAATTATCAAAGAAATGGTTGCGGCTCTTCTGTTCATGGTTTTTTTTATTATTATTTTAAATGTTAAACTACCGAAAATGTAGAATGATTTCAGCCTTGAGTGATTTTTTTTCTTTCAGGTTTTGATTCTTTGGGGATGATTGGGAAACATGTCTTGTTTATGGTACGTTACATTCAAGATGGATAGCTTACATTGGGGGGAAAAGAACTCTGCAGAGAATAAATGTTTTCAAGCCACAGTACATCTGCCATCATTGCTCTATGAAAATTCATGCCCTGGTACAAAATAAAATGTTGTTTTTATGGTCGGTGGAGAGCAGGGGAAACTATAACCAATAATCTTTGCTGTTTGAGAGCAAAGAGGACTAGGATTAGTGCAATGATTGGAGTAGGAAATCAGGGGTTTTTTTTAATTGTCTTGGTAAAAATGTATGTTTAGTATCATTTTGCTTTTGTGATATAAAACAATTAAGGATGCAACTGGGCCAAACAGGTTTGACCATTCCAAGGTTGCAAGGATTTATACACAGATACAATATTTTGGCTATTGAATTGATGTATTTGTTATGATTTAGTTCCTTTTTTTTTCTTCTTGGAATGAAGTCATGTTCAGAAGTTCATCAGTAAAAAGACATGCCCATTTATAGTTATTAAAAAAGTAGCATCAACCATTTTCATTTAATTTATTGCCTGGTTTATCCAGCCATAAATGCTTGGAGCTACACCATCTCTTATGTAACATCAATATCCTACCAGAATGGAATGGGTTGAATGAATGCCTTTCACTGTCCTGTCTTATTGGGGGGAAAAAAGAAAAAACTGGACTAGATATTATGTATAAATTAACCAAGGGATAAATAGTTCCAATGTGCCATCCAATTTAGTTGCCAACTCCCCAACCCCATTGCACCAAAAGGCACCATTTTGGCCTTTCAGAGGGAATATCTGACATTAGTAACAGCCAGTCTGGTGGGCATGGTGCAAGGCTGGAGGAATCCAGTGGTAGATTTTTCCCATGCACTGATGTCAAAGAGAGAGAGAAAACTAATGCTTTTTATGGTCTCGGTAGGCTGTAGCAGTGACTGTATCATTGCAGATTTAATTCTCAGAGATGCATAGATAAGTATTCAATCCAACTCAGACTGTTAAATCATTTTGAATTGATTATGTGTTTTAATTCAGCAATTCAAATCAATTTAGAACATTGAGTCAATTCAATTTTGTAGCTTTCTCTGGAGCATCAAATTAGATCAATTCACTATTCAGAGCAGATTTAAAAACATATACTAAGAAGGTTTATCCCCTTCCAAACAACTAAATATTTCATATGCATCTGATTTTATTTTACAAGCTGATCCGTCCAATTTGGAAAGTCAGTTTGATTTGTTCTTTTTATTGAATGGTCCTCTAAATGAAACTCCAAGGTGAATAATTGCATAGCTCTAATCTAGGACTTATTTTTAAAACAATATCTTGCCTATAAATTGGCTTTTAAAGTAGTTTACAATATAGCTAAGGTAACAATGTTGGTTACAAAATGGTTTTTATTTAATGCTACCAATAATAGTAACAAAAGAAAAAATAAAATATGCAATTGCAAAACCTCAGCCAGAAATCCTGGAAAATTAAAGTCCTTTAACTTTAGGAGTTGATTAAAGTAGACAGTGGTCACCTAGATGGGAAAAAAAGTCAACCTGATTCAAGACATCATTATCTTTATTGAGATTCTCCATTTTGGTCAGGAAGGATGAAGCAACTGCACACTTCTTCAAGGTTCTTCTGCTGTAATAATTCCTAAACAGCTATGAATTATTTGTTCTTTGGGATTATTATACTATTTAAAAAGAATATTTCTTCTGCAAAGGCAAACAGCAACAAATTATATTACCTGATTTTTCAAATTATTAGAATCTTTTTCAATTATTAAGTATGTTCAGCGTACATATTGAATAGTTTTTGTAACATCAAACATCAGAAGAAGCTTTCAAAGGACTGCACTGTTTAGTTTATTTTGGTTTAGTTTAGTTTAGTTTAGTTTCGTTTCGTTTCATTTAGTCGTTTAGTTTAGTGTCATTGCACCTCCTACAACAAAATTAAATGCCATCTTCAGTGTACATTATAACTATAAAAATAAAACACAAACACGCATCCTTCACATTCTATACAATTGAATTGAAAACACGGTGTTGTATTAATATTGCACTATACAGTAGAATTCAATATAGTTATTTCCATGGGATAGAAGTTGTTTTCAGCCTATTTGTCCTTGTTTTTATTATCCTGTACCATCTGTCAGATGGTAATAGTTCAAAAAAAGGGTGCCCAGGATGAGATGGATCTTTAAGAATGTTTTGAACTTTCTTAAGGCTGCGGGAGCTAAGTGTGCTTTTTATTTTTTCCACTTTAATATTACCCTTAAGGATCCACCTTTTCCCCCATAGTAAACTATTAGAATATAAAAAGACAGTGAGTATTTTTCTACTTTTTCTTGGTCAGTTTAAAAAAAAAATAAGTCTAGCACCATAATGGCAAACCTATGGCACGCATGCCACAGGTGGCATGTGTAGCCATATCGGTGTGCACACAAGTTCAACTCCATCGTGCATGTGCGCACCGGCCAATTGATTTTCAGGCCTTCTGGGTAGGGAAACAGGCTGTTTCTTGCCTCCAGAGGGCCTCGGGAGGTGATGGGGAAGGGCTGTTTTTCTCTCTCCCCCAGGCTCCAGAGCCTTTCTAGGAGCTTGAGGAGGGTGAAAATGGCCTTCCCCAGCCCCACCCCTGGAGGCCCTCCGGAGGCTGGAAATGGCTTTGGGGGGTGGGGGAGGCCGTTTTTACCCTCCCCACGCTCCTAGAAAGGCTCTGGAGCCTGGGGAAGAGCAAAAAAATGGGCCCACCGGAAGTTGGCAAACGGGTCATTTCCAGACTCCAGAGGGCCTCCAGGGGTGTGGGGAAGGCTGTTTCCACCCTCCCCAAACTCCTAAAAAAGCTCTGGAGCCTGCGGAGAGACAAAAACGGGTCTACTGGGCCCACTGTGCCATCACATGCCAGGAGCAGAGGGCAGCGGGGGGAGCACACACATGCGTGGGGGATGGGTGTATAGAATTATGGGCATGCGTGCACATCACCCCCTCCCCCCTGCTCCTGGAAAGCGATGACAAAAAAGTTAGTTATCACTGGTCTAGCAAAACACCATTTCATTTTTGTAGTGACTATCAACTGTGAACCTCAAGTAACTACTGTAGATAAACAATGGAACTACGTATTACTGAACTTAATTTATAAAAAAGAAAACCTCAGGAAAAAGTAGGTAGCCCAGGGAAGAATTTTTTTTTTTTAATATGCGGACATACACAAAAGACGTACCCTCAGGAAGACACAGTAAAGGAATAATTTAACAGATGGATATACTTTGAATGTATTTTATATTTCAAGGTAGAGAGTGATGTTTATAAATTTGAGAAAAAAATACTGAGTAGAAGGGGGTTCCTCTGTTGGTTACTTTATTTAACAGAGATGTCATTATCATGTTCCGTTAAATATATTGGTCTTCTCTCATTTAAATTGCTGCTCTCATTAACTATAATCTAGCCCTGTCCTAACTTTCCTGCTATTCTCTTGCTGTCATAGCTTTCTAGAAGTTTAGCATGCACAATGAGGCATTAGCAGCAATTCAAAATGTATGCAGTGTTATTCTTAGCCCGACTGGGCTTTATCAGCTGTTTTGCCAACACATAGGTGTGACTGCATTGCACATAATAGGAAAGCAAATCCATTTTTAAATTGGATCCTGTTTCATGAGAGCTTTGGATTCAGTATTTACCCAATTTCTGGATTTGTCAGTCATCTTCATGCTGCCATAGTGATTTGAATGCCTAATGGTTTGGCCATGTTTCTTTTATAGGGCCAACCTGATTTGTATTTTAACAAAACTGTGACAGTTCCCTCCCTCCCTCCCTCCCAACTTGCTTCTTTTGAACAGTATGTGGTTCAATAAAATTGAATGAGAAGCACGTTTCCATTCCTTCCTTTCAAATGATAATGGAGAGGGGAGAGAGAGAAACAAATCCTCGCCTTGTGACTTGTTTTTGTTTGAGTATGTATGAGGAAGGACCTGCAATTACAGCACTGAAAGTGCAGCTCACAGCACTCTACATTACTAATGAAATGGTGAAGGCTAAATATATTTTCCTATGAAAAGGATCAAATGAAAGCAATTTTAGAAACAACTCTAGCTTCTGATTTGGGATACATAACAGTCTCCTAAAAGCCTTCGGAAAAAAATACCTTCTGGTAACCTTCTTAGCAAAATCCAGATGAAATAATAAAAGGATGCCTTAACAAAAAAAAAATGTTTTGCTATATAAGCAAGAACTTCCTGTGAGTTGGTTCAGATGTTACATGAAACCATTATGGACCCCTGCAAAAATGACTGCAGAGGAGCCTCAACGTAGCTGCAAGAAATCCACAAGATCTCTTCTAGTTATATATTAACTGCATGTGATTTGAATTCAAATAAACCAGTGGTGGGTTTCAAAATTTTTACCAGTTCTGTGGGTGTGGCATGGCTTGGTGGGCGTGGCAGGGGAAGCATACTATAAAATCTCCATTTCCACCCCACTCCAGGGGAAGGATATTGTAAAATCTCCATTCTGTTCCCAATCAGCTGGGACTTGGAAGGCAGAGAATAGATGGGGGCGGGGCCAGTCAGAATTTTTACTACCAGTTCTCCGAACTACTCAAAATTTCCGTTACTGGTTCTCCAAAACTGGTCAAAACCTGCTGAAACCTCTGAAATAAACTCTGCAAAACCCCAAGTATACTTAAAGGAAAGAGGTTTTGTTTTTTTTTAAGAAATAGCTTGCGGGTTTCCCTTGTAAGTCAAATTAAGGTCACCCTTAATTTAGGATTTGCACATGTAATAAAATGAACGAGAAGCAGTCTCTTAAGGAGAGAAAAAATATTCCTGTATAATGTCTTATGGAGGAAAGGCAACTTTCATTGACGCTTGTAATGAACAATTAAGAGCTGTCAGTGTGGAACTGTTAAGTGGCCACTTTCAAGACTGCTCCCATCTCTCAACCCAAGCCATGCATTCAAACAGCATCCACATGGTGAAACTCAAAGCAATTTCAAAGTTATTTTACTCAGAACTGACTCTGTAAAATGCTCCATTTGTTCAGCCTGTAAATCCTGATCTCATCTGTTAAGAACACCTGGAGAATTTGTGGCCTGATTTCCATCGTTCCCCAAAATGCCAATCCTTTTTACTGTGTTTGAGGACATGAAGAATAAGGAATCAAACTGGCCAGGAAAACTTAGAAAGCAAGAGATGTTGCAACCATTTTTGAGGACCTGGTAAATTGATTTATGAAGAATAAAAGGGTTCTAGGACTTTGGGAAGATGGTATATGGTACAGTATATGATGTTGGCATAGATGGTTAATCTAGTTATTTAGTCTTGATTTTTTTTTAGTGTTTTATGCAAATTGAGCCACTGTTTTTCTGAAATTTGTTAATGCTGGATACCATTTGTCATAAAAGAAGTATCACAATCCATTAGCATTTTCTTAAGATGTCTTAAAGATTGTTGTTAGATCGGCGCAGGAAAGAAGATGTGACCAGCAGAGTTCAAGTAACAACGTTTATTAACGAGAACTGAACTAGCGCTGCGCTGCCGGAGCTCTCCTTATATTTGCTCCGGCAGACGCACTGCCCACTGACAGAGATTCAAATCTCCCGCCGAAAGGATCTTCAGCCAATCCCAGGCGGGTGTCCTTATAAGGACATAACACTCCTCCCCCCTAGTTCTTAGTCAGTCAATCTGGATAGGAAGTCACTCAGGTACACGGGACGTCTACGTGCTCGCGTAGACCTGCGCAGTTCATACCCTGGCTGGGCGCTGGTCGGAGGGTGCTTTCTCGGCTCGGGGCTTCTTCCCTGGTGCCAGGCTGGATCTGGCCGTCGAGGATGCGAGGGATGTCCCCGAACCTCCGGCCGGGTCGAGGACCTCCGCCTGCGGGTGATGCTGGTCCACTTCGTTCCCGCTCGAGTCATGGTGTCGCCGGCACGAATCCCTGCTCTCGACTGGTCCGGAACTCCTGAGCCACGGTAGGTTCCTGGGTCTCCCTCGGGTTCCCTCTGGGTCGGAGTTGTGCTGGTCCGGTCTGGGGTGCGAGTCCGGCGGTGGTAGCTGGGTTAGGCCCCCGGGTTCTCCGGTTGAGTTCGCTTCACTCCCGGGGCAGCGGGTGGTACCGGGTAGTAACGGGACGGCTCTGCTGGGGTGGTGTAGGCCTTCCTTGCAGGGGTGGTGTAGGCCCTCTCTGCGAGGCTGGCGTTGTGGTGACGGTTGCCGCTTTCCATCGCTGGGGTGTTCGCCCTGGTTTGGCTGGTGTAGGCCTACCCTGCAGGGGTGGTGGTGGCCTTCCTTGCAGGGCTGGTCTTCTGCGCGGTCGGGCTGTTGTTGTGGTGCCCTTTGATGTGTTGGATGGGGGTCTCCTTCCCTGGAGTGTTGGTCGCCTACTTTGCAGAGTTGATGTTGGTTTCCCCTGCTGGGTTGCCCCCGGGCTACTTGACTCCTGTTATCAGGGTGTAGGTCTCAGGTCTTGGGGTGTTGACTGCTATCCACCCCGCGGTGCTTTGGGGTTCCCCGTTGGCCTTGTCCCCGGTCTACTCGCCTTGCTTCAGATTGAGCTTGGCTGGGTGTTGGTGTGCCCGCTCCTCCGGGGTGTTGCCGGTCTCCCTGGTCAGGGTGGTTTAGGCCTACCTCGTCTGGGTGGTTTAGGCCTACCTCGTCGGGGTGGTTTAGGCCTACCTCGTCGGGGTGGTTTAGGCCTACCTCGTCGGGGTGGTTTAGGCCTACCTCGTCAGGCTGGTCTCCGCCCGCTTCCCTCCACCTTTTGCGGAGTTGGTCAAGGTGACGTCTTACGGCCTGTCCATCTTCCAGTTCAACCCTGTAGGATTTGGGACCAGTTGTCCTGTGTACTGTAGCTTTAAGCCATTTCAGTGAGCCGTGGAAATTGAGTGCGAAGATGGCATCGCCGAAGGCGAAATGGCGGAGTTGGCGGCTGGCGGTGGCTGACACCTCGGAGCTGTATTGAGGGTGCAGTCTGTCCAGGGGTGACCGGAGTCTTCTGCCCATTAAGAGTTCGGCAGGGCACTTTCTTGTGGCAGAGTGAGGCGTGATGTGCTGGGTGAGCAGAAAGGTGTCGATGCGCTCTTGCCAGTCTCCAGGGCCCATCTTGGTGAGTGACTCCTTGGTGAGCCTCACCATCCGTTCGGCCTGTCCATTTCCGGCTGGTCTGTACAGGGCAGAGAGGGCATGGCGGATGCCCAGACCTGCCAGGAAAGCTTCCATGGGCATGGACGTAAGTTGGGGCCCGTTGTCGGAAACCAAGACGTCTGGAAGCCCATGGGTCGCGAAAAGGCGCCGGAGTGCGCGGATTGTGGCTTCTGTTGTGGTAGATGCCATGGGGATGACCTCGAGCTATTTCGAGTAGGCATCGACCACAATGAGGAGGTGGCGCCCCTGGATTGGGCCCGCAAAGTCTATATGAATGCGCAACCAGGGGGAGCTAGGAGCCTCCCAAGGCATCGGGTCAGACTGTGGCGGCGCTGCTCTGACTTCCTGGCATGGGCTACACCTGGCAACCCATTGCTCAATGTCTTTGTCCAGTGTTGGCCACCAGACATAGCTCCGTGCCAGAGCTTTCATCCGGACAATGCCTGGGTGTCCTTTATGGAGAGCCTCAAGTGTCTTTCGTTGGAGCGTGCTGGGAATCAGCACCCGATCTCCCCATAGTAAACAGCCGCTCATGGTGGACAGCTCCCCTTGCTTGCGGCTGAATGGGCTGAACTCGTTGCTGTCGATTCGCGCCGGCCATCCCCTCAGGACCCAGGAGTGGACTTGCCAGAGGATGGGGTCGTTCCTGGTGTGCGTGGCCATGTTGGCAGATGTTACAGGACAGCTGCTGTCGTTGTCAATGTGCAGCAGTTCAAGTGTGGGAGCCGGGTCTTCCACGGTTTCAGTACATGGGCATCTACTTAGAGCGTCGGCGTTTGCAATAGACTTCCCAGGCTGATGGACAAGTCTATATGAATAGCCGGCAAGAAAAATTGCCCAGCGAGTCATTCAGGGTGACATGAATGCCGGGGTCTGCTTGTCACCTGCGAGGAGGCCCAGGAGTGGCTTGTGATCGGTGACAATGGTGAAGCGCCGTCCATAGAGGTATTCGTGGAAACGCTTCACCCCTGCAACAATTGCCAACGCCTCTTTGTCCAGTTGGCTGTAGTTGCGTTCAGCGCTGGACATAGTCTTTGAGAAGTAGGCGATGGGGGCTTCACAGCCGGTAGGCAGTTCGTGGCTGAGGACAGCGCCGACTCCGTATGGGGAAGCGTCGCAGGTGAGCCTGATGGGCAGCGTTTCATTGTATTGAATGAGCATGCTGTCAGATGTCAAAAGTTGTTTAACGGCTCTAAATGCAGATTCCTCCTCGCGGCCCCACCTCCAGGAAGCCGTCTTTGCCAGTAAGCGATGTAGCGGCTCAGCAATTGTGGCTTTCTGTTGGAGGAAAATTGCATAGAAGTTAAGCAATCCAAGGAAAGCCTGAAGCTCCGCTTTATTTTTGGGGCTGGGAGCTTCATGGATAGCTTTAACTTTTGATTTGGTGGGGTGGATGCCAGAACTATCTATGAGATAGCCCAGGAACTCGACTTCCTGTACCCCAATGATGCACTTGTCCCGTCGGACCCTCAAGCCCTTCTCCCTGAACTGCTGGAGTACCAGCCTCAGACGGTCAAGGAGTTGTGCCTTTGAGTCCCCGGAGATCAGTACATCATCGAAGTAAGGCACTACCCCGGAACGCCTTGGAGAAGGCATTCCATCATAGATTGGAAAATGCCTTGGGCTTCACTGACTCCAAAATGGAGACGGTTGCACTTGAACGCCCCCCTATTGGGTGACAATTGTCTGAGCCTCTGCTGTTTGCTAATCAACTGGCAGTTGCTGGTAAGCCTGGGCCAGGTCCAGTTTAGCAAAAATTTTGTCCTTGCCGAGTGAGTGAAACAAATGTTGCACTACCGGCACAGAGTATGCGCTCTGCGGCAATGCTTTGTTGATGGTCACTTTATAGTCGGCGCAGATGCGCACGGATCCATCCTGCTTCATGGGGGTCACAATGGGAGTCTCCCATGAAGCATGATCGATGGGTTCCAGGATGCCTTGGGCAATCAGTTTATCCAGCTGAGCATCTACTTTAGCCTGCAAGGCGAATGGAACCCGGCAGGGCTTGAGCCGAATTGGGGTTACCCCCCTGTCCAGATTAAAGGAGATGGGTTTCCCTGTAAAGGTCCCTAACTTACCATCGAAGACTTCATGGAACTCTCCGATGAGTGAGTCGAGTTCGCCTGTGCTAATCTGGTGGATGCCTCCAATAGAAAGCCCCAATGGCTGGAACCACTCCACACCTAGCAGGGTCGGGCGGCTATGCTCCATGACAGTGATTGGGAGCTGGCCCCGGAACTGTTTGAAGGCGATCTGGAGGCTGGTTCTTCCAATGACGCCGATGGGATTCCCGCCAAAATCCACCAGTTTGGAGTGCAGGAGCTCAAGTTGGCGCCTGGTTAGTGCCGGCTTCAGTCTCTTTACTTGGTGCCAGTCAATGATGGAATAGACGGAGCCAGAGTCTACTTCCATCGTACATGGCAAGCCTTCAGCCAACATGTCACATGGAATTTGGTGGCACTGTTGTTACTGGTCAGGGCGATCGTCGTTTGGTTCACTGTGCCGCCCTGAGAATCGTTGCGATCGTCGCGTCTGTGCTGGAGTGAGGACCGTTTGGATGACCTCTGGGTATCACAGCGATTTTCAGGATTCTGGGGCCTGATCGACTCTGGAACCGGATCAGAGGCTCTGCATGCCTCAGCGATGTGCCCCTTCTTCAAGCAATGTCTGCAGGTTGCGTCACGCCAGCGGCAGGATTGGCGGGGATGGTGTCCCTTGCAACTGCCACACTGATCATTGCGGCGTCCATCTTTTTGAATTTCCCACCTTGATGGGCGGGAAACTTTCAAAACAGTCGTCTCTCCCTCTGAATCTGACAGTGTGGCAGAGTCTTCAGAAGATTCTGGGGACGACTTGCGGATCTTATGGATCCCTCGGGATTGGAGCATTTCGGCGGCAGCTTTTTCGGATGTTTCAGCAGCCGTAGCCTCCTCAAGAACGTCTTTCAGGGATAGTCTTTTCCTGCTCAGGAACTTCTTTTGGAGGCTTGCATCTCTCATCCCGAAGACCATCCCATCACGTAAGGCATTGTCAACGTTTTCAAACTTGCAGTTTGCTGCGATTTGACGCAATGCCGCCACGAAGTCTTTGATAGATTCGGCTTCCTTCTGATTGCGTTGGCGGAAGGTGAATCGATTCGAGATGGGGGTGCCCGTTGGTGCATAGTGGTCTTGCAGGGCAGTCTGTAAATCCACCCAGGACATGACTTCAATGTCCCTGGGCGCAACGAGGTTGATGGCGAGCTCCAGGACGTCGGTGCAACAGTGAGCTAGGAAGAGAGCCCTCTTCCTCTCGTCGTCGAGATTGTTGTAGCCGTTTCCCCGAAGGAATTGGCGGAAACGGATCATATAGGAGCTCCATTTCTCCCGGCTGGGGTTGAATGGAGCCAGCGAGGCGAACGGCGCTTGCAGCGTTGCCATCTCTCAGACCGCGTCGTCAGCTCGTTATGGCGATCGTGTCACGTGGTTGGTTCTTCTCTAGTCCTTCGTCGCCAGTGTTAGATCGGCGCAGGAAAGAAGATGTGACCAGCGGAGTTCAAGTAACAACGTTTATTAACGAGAACTGAACTAGCGCTGCGCTGCCGGAGCTCTCCTTATATTTGCTCCGGCAGACGCACCGCCCACTGACAGGGATTCAAATCTCCCGCCGAAAGGATCTTCAGCCAATCCCAGGCGGGTGTCCTTATAAGGACATAACAATTGTGATGAGTATAAAGGAGATCAGAGACCTACGAAGCCCTTTTTTTGTTGTTGTTTATTTTAGAAAATTGGATTTATTGCTCAAAATTGTTCCCTTCACCCACTAGGAATTATAGAAGAAACTACTAATATGTCAGACATGTCTTATTGTAACTTACCTATTATACTAGTATTCTAGATGATAACATATTTAGTTCAAGCATGAAAACCATTTGCTTTTCCAACATATAAGAGGTATGTTCATACTGATACAGCAAAAGCTTTGTCACTAACAATTATGGAGAAAAATAGACCTGAATTTGCTATACGAACTGACATTAACAAAACCAGGATTCCATTTTTTGTATTTGATTCTAGGAAACAGCTTCACAATTTGGCCCAATTCTAGCCTGTTTTTATTCCTTTAAAAGCCAAAAGACATTTGCTGGATCAGACCCAGAACCTAGAAAGAATTTAAAATTCATTCAAGGATGGCGTTCTTCTTTTTTCCCTTTTCTTCTCTTCCCCACCATGTTAATGGAATAACCTGGCATGCAAAGACATTCTTTGCATGATATTCTCTCACATTCTTTAAACGCTATAGTTTTCCTTTGCTATTGCAAATTTTTTGGGGGGGATCTCTTGGCCCCTTTATTATCTAATATAAACATTATCTTGTTCCTCTTCAATTTGTGTATGTGTGTGGAGAAGGATGAATAGCTGGTGTTCTCTGTAGAGTATGTTTCACCTCACTCTGTGGAAATTAAATACTTGGTTTGGCTTCCTCCTGGATTTCAATTAAACTTCATTTAAATCCCTAGTAAGGTATGCTTTTGGTAATTGTTCAGTTGGTCAGCTATGGTCAACTCATGCATTTATTCACTTGCTTTTATCATACTGTTTCCTTTGGCCTGTAGGCATTGTCAGTTTCCACTGGGTTGATTTGGAATCTCCTCCCTCCCTCCCTCCCTCCCTCCCTCCCTTCCTTCCTTCCTTCCTTCCTTCCTTCCTTCCCTCCCTCCTTCCTTCCTTCCTTCCTCCCTCCCTCCCTCCCTCTCTCCCTTCCTTCCTTGCAAAGGTGACACCTAAACCAGTGGTTTTACCAATCTAAAGGTTGGAATAATGTTAAAAGTTGCAGGAGAGTTTCTGAGTTGCTTCTTTTCCAAGTTGCTTCTTTTAAAACTAGGCAGAAGCCTGCAATTTAGCCCTTCACATCTGTGCTACATAATGCTCATCTGCTTCAAAAACCCCAGTTTACTTGGTGTAAGAATAATTCTTGCTAGCAAATCAGAACATTTAATTTGCATAAGAAGAGCACGAAGAGAATATTTCCATCGGAGTGAGATGACATCTAGAAGAAAACTAAAGAAAATTAATATGCGAAGGCTTGCGTAAATACATAAGTGCTCAGTGCATTTAGTCTTGAGGTGCCATTCAAGGCACTACCAAAAGTCTTCATCTATTTGGCAAGAATATCTAAATAACAAAAGTACTTCAAGTAATGCATTTCCTTCCCTAATGACTTTTGAATTGAAGGAACATAATTGCTCCCCTATTCACAAAGCAAAGTCATTTGATAATCTGGAGCTGAACATTTCGGTGGAACGCTCTTGTGTTCCAGCATCACTTTGTCAAATAATTAAAACATTAAATCCTAAACTCTGAGTAGAGGTCCTATAAATAGCTATCCCGTTGTGGCTTTTTTTCTCAGAAGAAGTGCATTTCAAGTGAATCCACTGAATGAAGAATTCTTTCATCTTTACAGGTCTACAGCAAGTGACATTTGGATTGTTTGAGAATGTCTATATACAGCTTTGTAGATTTCATTTGGAAGTATCTTTGTCCAGCCTCTCAGGAGGCAGATCTGCCTTCTGGGGTATGTTGCATGTGTCAAAAGAAGGAAGAGAAATACAGAAGCAAACAAATGACAAATGAATACTTTCTCCATGAAGGAACTCCTGGGAGTCTACATGCTCTTTCTTCCTCAGAGTGGGACCTGCAAGTACATTCTGCAATCAAAGAGGCAGCAAACTGTCCATGCTGATAAAAATACACATTTATTCATGGAAATGGGGTCTAACTGCAGTCCTATTCCAAATGTAATTGATGCAGTCAAAACTAACAATGTCATCTTTCTGGATGAGAAATGATGTCATTGTGGAGAGTACTCTTACCCCACCCCCACATTGCTTTTCAGATATGGTAATAAGCACACAGAAAAGGGGGGGGAGCATGGATATTCAAATAAGGCCCAAACAAAGTCTTTTTTTCTTAAATGCATTTTCAGCAAGTACAAATTCTGAGTGGTTGCTATAAAAAGCTTTCATGACTCTTTGTCTGTAATATGAGGCAAATATCTGTAAAAATCTGCTCTGAATATTCTATCATCTGAACAGTAGATTATAGGTTTCCTGCCTGTTTTTAAAGTTTACATACTTCTTACAAAAAGAAGTGACATTTCAATTTCCCATACAGTAAATCAGCAGGGATAATTTGGGCTCTTCTGTTTTCCATGTCATTTGATCAATGCTAGAAAGAAATTGCTCTCTTTCATCTGTATAATTTGACCAGTGTTCATTTTGGAATAAACCAAACAATTGTAAAAAAGTTAATCTGTGGGGGGGAGGGGTGTTTCCTCCATATAATTGCAATTGTTTTAGCTAATATAGAATACAATGTTAGTCATTAGTAGCTTTGAAATTTGCAGTTTAGAAAATTTAGGCACAAAAGTTATTTGCTTTGTATTGCCAACTAGATTTTGAGATGTGTAATGCCTTATCATTGTTATCATATTATATTTCTCATAACAGTTTGAAACAGCTGACTGGGTATTTTTCAAAAATTGCTGAGAGTAATTGATAGATAGATAGCATTGGTGGTGTGTGAAGTTACTATAGGTACTTGCTGGTGCAGATACTCAATTAAAACCTTTTTATTCAACATCCAATCCTCATATTCTTGCTCAAAGTTTCATGACCTATTGATGTTTATTACTTTGGCCCACCAAACTTTTAAAAGGAAAAATAAAATGAATTTTTATTTAATTTGAAGGAGTTGCAGGCATTCTCAGGAGGGTTACATGTGCCATGTTGCTGACTTAAGCTTTGGTTAACCACAATAGTTTTCAGTGATGTCCTAGTGATCTACAAAAAAACAATGTAGTGATACATGAGCCTAGTCTATAAATAGTAGCTCAGTAGTTCATTTTTATATATAAATCTATTAACACTAACCTGCCAAGGAAGAAATTACTCATGTTTAAATTATCAGGTATGTGAAAATGTAAAAGGTAAAGGTAAAGGTTCCCCTCAAACATATGTGCTAGTCATTCCCGACTCTAGGGGTCGGTGCTCATCTCCATTTCAAAGCCGAAGAGCCAGTGCTGTCTGAAGATGTCTCCGTGTTCATGTGGCCAGCATGACTAAACACCAAAGGCGCATGGAGAGCTATTACCTTCCCACCAAAGGTGATCCCTATTTTTTTACCTGCATTTTTTTTTTTTGTATGCTTTTGAACTGCTAGGTTGGCAGAAGCTGGGACAAGTAACGGGACCCCGTTACTCAGCACTAGGGATTCGAACAGCTGAACTGCTGACCTTTCGATCAACAAGCTCAGCATCTTAACCACTGAGCCACTGTGTCCCTATGTGAAAATGAACATGTGGATAAAAGAGAATGGAGGGGGGTTGTAAATTTAGCTTCTTATATAAATAGGCATAACGAATCAGGCATTCAACATCTGGCAATGCAAAAACTATTAAAATATTAAACAATTATTGTGTCTTCAGTTATATGCATCACTTTTCCATTACTCCCCAGCCACTGAGGTTTTTAATTTCCCATCTCTAGCTTCTGGTGATTTTTCACTTTCACCACAAGTTGTGTACACCCAAAACGTGATATTGAATTTGTTGTTTCCTAAGACACAGAATAAGTGTTATTGGAGTTTAACTCTTCAGTGTGTAACTTACCCTCTTGGAATACTTATTTAAATTGTTGCATGTGCATTTGACAGCACCAGTTTACAAGTTTTGTTTGGCTGAACTTTCAGTGTTCTTCAGAGCTATATTTTCATTATCGCTGCTAGCATGGCATCTATCACTCCAGAGATTGCTAGTGATAGCCTTTGCACAAATGTTTTCAGTGAAATAAACTACTAAAAGATTTATAGAAGCCCACTAGTTCAATTTCATTTACTGCAGAAAGCGGTTATAAAAAGATTAGTTCTCTAATTAATATATTTCTTTCCTCAAGCTGATTTTTCAGTTTATAGAGAGAAAGCTATCTCATTCAGCTTCTTGCATGCTCTAAGAAAGAAAAAATAGAACCTCACGGAGATGGCTGAAGGACGACAGCACAGAGATAACGTTTTTAAATCCTATTTCCTGGCTATCTACAGTTCTCAGATGAAATGTTCACTTTCAGAGTCGGCTAATTATTGGATCTGATTAAATGGCGTAACAAAATAATGTCACAGAAAATAATAGATTAACCTTTACCATATTTGCTATTTGAATCACTCAGACACTCATCTCTTGAAAACCTACCTAACCAGATATTCACTACCAATTAAAAGAGCCCTGAAGCTTTAAAAGTGTTAAATTCTCAGCATCAAACATTAGTTGCTCTGCTAGCAAATGTTCCACCTTATCTTCTTGATGATTTCTTACAAAGTTAGAAAATGTTAGTGTATACTTGTCATACAAGGAATGTGGAATCTTGTTGTAGAATAATTAATTATGCAGATGTGTACACTGCCAGACTATGTATTAAGAACCTAACACTCTACAGTTCATAAAACCGGCAATCAGCAGTTCTGCATTCTTCCTCTTGACATAGGTTTGGCTGTTGAAACTACCATGGGAAGTTGAGTGAGAAATTTGTCCTTCTGCTGGCAGAAAGCCCCTCCCAGCAGGCTTTTGGAAAATGCTGAAAACAGAATTATTCTGGAGGCATTCTCTCAATTTAAGCTTTGTGCAACTATTTTCTTTTTTATTTCTTGCTCTTCTCTGCTATTTTTCCATCTTCCTTGGAAGTTTTATGTTATGATTTGTTTTAATTCTATTAGTAGCATTTAATTGTTGTTCCATTGCATACTGCAGAAACTGCTCAAGGTTGTCAAATTATAACGAGATGATAGATAGATAGATAGATAGATAGATAGATAGATAGATAGATAGATAGATAGATAGATAGATGATAGATATAAATAGCTTTTAATTTGGTGTTGATGGATTGCAACTATCCCTACGGTCTTAAATCATTATTTTACAGCTTTGGGTGATTCTATTTTGTTTTATAGTAGCACAGATTAAGGAAGGGAAATTGCATGTTGTTCAAAGCCAGTCGTGATTGGAGCAGCCAATAAGTTCTGCAAAATAAATAAATAGAGATTTCAAAGACATTGTTTGGTCGGTATTTTTAAGCAAAAGTTTCTCAGCATTCTATTTCAGAATTGAAAGTGTTGTTTGTCTTTTCTTTCTCTGGAAATTACAGAAAACGACACTGGTGGACACTGGTTAATTATTAGGAATTAGCCTGTCAGGTCCTAAAATGTTATATCTTATCTCTTGTGCTATCAATATCATATGAAGCCACTGAGAAGGATCATTGCAGGTTTGTAGCAAGTTGCCATCAATATGCCAACACTCACTTACCCAGCATGCTCCAGGTCATCTTGTCAACTCATGCCTTGTTGCCTGTGGAGTAGCATCCCTCTGGAAACTTGGATGATCAATGCTGTTGTCATTTTGTACGGTGCTAAAGAATGGGTGGTTCCTTCACACATTTGGACTAGGGCAAGGGTGTCAAACTCAATTTCATTGAGGGCTGCATCAGGGTTGTGTTTGATCTCAGGGGGCTAGGGTGGGCGTCAAACACAGGGTTGTGCTTGATCTCTGGGGGCTGGGCCATCTTAATGTCATTTGTGCCAGCCCCTGTGGTGGCCCGAGCAGTCTGTCAGTGAAAACGGGCTCCTGAGCTCTGTTTTTCGGCTTCCTGCAACCCTCTGCCAGTGAAAACAGAGCTTGGGAGCCCATTTTCTCTGGCAGAGGCACTGCGGTACAATCCTTCACTGTTTTCATTGCGGACACTCCGTGGGTCGGATCTGGCCCGCGGGCCTTGAGTTTGACACCCCTGGACTAGGGTATCATTTCAACCCTTTTGGTTAGTTTGTTTGTGATTGCTGATTTTTTTTACTAATGATAGAATAGAATGATGTCTTTGGACCTGTGGCACATTGCATTGCCCAATCAATATGTGCGTTGATTGTGGTTACCATTTCTTTTTAATTAACTGAGTTGTGAATGAAATGGAATTGGTTAAAGTGAAATTTTGTTCTAAGTGATAGAATAGAATTGATAATATAGACAATATAGACAAAATAGAATATTTCATTATTCTGGGGTGGTGGGGGCACTTCTGCAGAAATCACTGTTCTAGATGAGGTAGCATTCTCCCTGAAGGAGCAGTTTGCAGTTTCTAGACTATCATGTAATAGCAATAGAACTTAGACTTATATGCTGATTCACATATATGTGTTTTTACAGCCCTCTCTAAGTGGTTTATAGAGTCAGCATATTGCCCCCAACAATTTGGGTCCTCATTTTACCCACCTCAGGAAGATGGAAGGCTGAGTCAACCTTGAGCCGATGAGACCCGAACTGCCAAATTGCTGGCAGCTGGTGATCATCAGAAATCACCTGCAGTACTGCATTCTAATCACTGCACCACCACAGCTCTTAATGGTGTGGTGATAAGGAAAGGTCTTTTATGAGCTTTGGTTAATAGAACAACTGGACTCTTACCCTTTTTTCTTTTAACAGGAATTCCTTGTATGATAAAACCTATCCTTTTAAAATAGTTTCTGTGAGATTTGATTACCGTTCTTAGATTGCTAGAACATGGCACTATGAGCTATTGAGTTCTAAACCAGGGGTCTCCAACCTTAGCAACTTTAAGACTTATGGACTTCAACTCCCAGAATTCCTCAGCCAACTTTTCTCTCAGATGAATTCTGGAAGTTGAAGTCCACTAGTCTTAAAGTTGCCAAGGTTGGGGACCCTTGTTCTAGATTATAGGCCACAGCCTCTCATTATTTGATACTGACAGTCTATATAGGAAATGAGCTCTGCCCTTAGTTCTTTACCTATTATTATGCTTTTCTTTCTGGAGAGAAGAACAGTTGCTTTCTCTTCTGCACCCTCTAGGAAAGTGATATTAACCAAGTTTACATTATATGTTCAATGAGTGAACCATTCTGATATTACATAATATAATTTTAAATGGCATAGATAATGAGCCATTCCCACCAAGGTCCACATAGAAACATCTTTTTTTTTAAGTGAGAGAAAATTATTCACTGATTATCATTTGTCACTGTTTCATATTTTCAGTTTCACTCAAGTTCTTTTTGAACGCTCTTCTTGTCAGCAACTTGAGGGAAATATCTGGCCCATTCAGCATAGAGTTTGGCAGTAGTTAAAATGAAAAATGGACCATTGCCATTTGAAAAAGGATAGTCAATTTCTATGATGAATTTGTATTTGATTATCCACAAAAATAATGAATTGGCATCATGAAAATAATCAGCAGTAGTAAATTCCCATTCATCATTATCAACAGGGAATGAATTTCTCTCGGGATTTCAAAGGGACTTTACTCAGCATTATTTCTTGTAAAAAGGAAGGTCACCTTTTCAGGTGCTGTAGGTGCATTTATTTATTTATTTATTTATTGGTTTGATTTATATGCCGCCCTTCTCCAGAGACTCAGGGCAGCTTACAATGCATTAAGCAATAGCCTTCATACTTTTGTATATACCTGCTTAGTAGGGCTTTCAGCCCCTGCTAAGCGGTGTTCTTTTTTTATACAAAGTCAGCTTATTGTACCCACAATCCGGGTCCTCATTTTCCTTACCTTGAAAGGATGGAAGGCTGAGTCAACCTTGAGCCTGGTGAGATTCGAACTTGCAGTAATTGCAGGCAGCTAGTGTCACTTAAACCACATTGGGAAATTGTAAAACAGTAAAAAGGATACATTCTAATAATTAAGAAAATCAAACAACAAAACAAGTAAACTCAATGGAGATGTGCATTCTAGAAAAAAACATACAATGTTCCATTATAACGTACTTTTTATAGCTAGGCTACTAATCTTACAATGAATTAATACCATTTCAGAGAACACAATGATTTTTGAAAATTTACATTGTAATAAAGGTTGTACAAAAGATTAAATTACAAAAAAAAAAAATCAAAGAAAAATACCATGATATTAGACTACAGCCATATTTGTTTTACATATTTTTCCAGCCCTGAGAAATGGGGATAGCAGAAATGAAAATATTATAAAAATTATCTTAAGTAAGTGGTAGGGCAGCACCTCGGATTATTTTTCATGTTTTATGATAATGATATGCAGACATGGGAAAGAAAAATATTTTAAAGATGCAAATACAGTTACAAAGAGATAGATTTTAAAAAAGGATAAATTATATATAGGAAACCATTTTTAAGCACACCATTAAATCGTGATCCCACAGAATAACATTGATCAGATTCTACATTATCTCTATAAAGAGCCAGTTCAAAAAAACAAAAGTGAACACATTTTTACAACCAAAGTTAGGAAATATGTGGTTTTCCCCAATATGGAAAATAATCCATCCTGAAATTTCCAATACAGAAACATTTAAATAATATTGATCTTTTCAAAGTCATTTTAACAAATATATGGGTATTAAATCAAACTGGAGCAATAGTGGAACAAACTCATTTTATCAGTAAATCTTCCCATACCCATCTCCTATTTCCAATGTAGGAAAGTGGACAGCAGACTCTTTATATATATTCTATAACCGTGATAGCGAATCTATGGCATGCGTGTCAGAGTTGGCACACAGAGCCCTCTCTGTGGGCATGCGCTGGTCCAGTACACATGTGCACCGCGGCCAGCTGCTGTTATCTGGAATCCAGCACACGCATGCACACCAGCCAGCTGGTTTTCGCACAGAAACCAGCTGGCTGGTGCACATGTGCACAACAAAACCTGGAAATACAGCTGGCTGCCGCACTCATGCACATTGGCCAGCTGCTCTCTTCCAGGTTCTGGAGCTCCAGGGAGCACACCCACTCCAGTTTTGGCACTCAGTGTCGAAAAGGTTAACCATCACTGTTCTATAAGATAACCAGTAAATGTTTTAAAATTAATTAATTAATGGTTAATCTCATGTTGAGAAGCATACTTAATACTCTTTAAGTCCCTTAGACATACGTTTCTTAGGAGAAATGTCAACTGTTTATTTCCGAGGTCTTGCAAATAACTTATCTCTATCCTAATTATACTTTTTAACTGTTTATTTAAAGCTTGTAGAATCATTCCAAACACATTCTAATTTTGTTAGCAATTTTGGAGACTTGAGATATTACTAATGCACCTGGACCAAACTGTGAAATTAAGAACTGTTTTCACTGATATATAACTATGTGTCTTCTTGAATAGAGATTGCCACCTGCAGGGACATGGAAACATACCTTTTCAGTTACTGCTCCTCCATCTGGGATAACATCCCTCCAGATAGTCGAACAATATTTTCTCTTTAGAAAAGAGTTGTTTTATCAAGCTTCAGGGGCAGAAGTGTTATGACAATCTGTCTGGATCACAATTTTATTTATATTTTGAATGTAAATTCTTGAGTGATTATTTTATAAAGTATATATTTTTTAATTTGAATCTTGATTACTTATTAAGATTGTATGTCACTCAAAGTCAGGTTTTTTTTTGTGGGGGGGGATGAAGAACAGTTGCTAATTCAAATTGCTACATTTCTGGCAGGTTTTGCTTTTCCACTAATATATAATTGACTACCCTATCTTATGCATAAGATATGCATTTCTTGTGGAAAAACAAGATTTTTTCTATTACAAACTAAAGTAATTTCAGATTTTACGTTGTCCAATTTGGTAAGTAGCTGCCTTACCTTGAAGAGGTATCTAAAACCTTTTGATGTTCCGTAAAAGTAATAAAAATATGTATATGCAAATATTTCTATGGTCCAAGGGATAGAAAAAAATGGTTTGCAAAGTTTTTAAAAATAGAGGGAAAAGATACAAAATAAAAACAGAAAGAAGCTAGAACCCCACCCCACCCTCCCAAAAACAAAGTAAAGCCTGAAAAAGAAAGTAAAAAAACAACTCACTAGGTCCTAATGGCTAGGACTTCCAAATGAGGCATATTGGAATCACAGTACAGGAACTGTCCTGAACTAAATCAATCTACTTCTTACTTTTAAAGTAAAACAATTAAAGCAGTTATTACTTTCATTTCCACCAGCATCTGGGTAATAAAACATTTCCTAGTAATATACAAGGATAAACAAAAATTGCTGTGGAAAAGCATCCTTTATAATGAGCTGGTTTAGAAAACAGAAATGAAGCAGGGAAATATGTATTAATTTCTGCCAATTCAATCATTTCTTCACAACTAACACAATCTTCCAGCAAACAGATTGATGCCCATATACGAGGACATCACAGATGGAGTACACTGAAATCAAATTGCCAATATCTTGGGAGGAAAATATATAAGAACTCAGCAAAGATATGGCTGTAGACTGACTGTGGAACAGATCATGAATTCTTATCTGCAAATCTGAAGGCAAACTAAAGTAAAAGAAGAAAACCAACTAGTTTCCCCAATATAGTTTTGAATTTATACCTCCTATTTCAAAAAAGACTATCAGGAATTGCTTTGAAATCCTGAACCTTATTGTTAGAAAACCAGAGAAACTGTGGAATAAAGATCAATGAAATTGTTAAGGATGTTTGCTAAGAGAGAGTTCCAAAGATCCAGAAATAGAAGAAAGCAAACTGGATGTCAGAACAAACTGTGGAAATTGCCAAGAAAAAAGAGAAACCAAATTCACAAAATAAAGATTTGGAACTAAATAAACAACTTAAGATAACTGATAGAAAAGTCAAGCAGCATCACTACAAAACTTATCTAGAAACATTGAAAATAGACCTGCAAAAACTTTCAAAAGATCTCGTAACTCATAAGGAGATTCCAAACTCAAATTGCTATGCCAAAGGATATCAGTAGGCTGGGAGCAACTGATTCAAAGAAGTGTGAACAAAAATGGAAAGAGTAGAATAAATTTTTGTACATTAGAGATATCAATTTCCAAGATTCCTGAGAAGATGCTTCCTACTGACAAGAACCAGTAATACTAATAAATGAAGTTAGACTGCCATTACAGACATTATCAACTTGGAAAGCTATAAATATTGATGAAATATTCAAAATTATATGGCAAGTAACAACAACAAAAGATTCAGTAAAGTTCTAACCATGCTATGCCAGCAAATCTGGACAATGCCCCCTGGCCAACTTAATGGAAGGGGGATACATACCAATGCCAAAGAAAGATCTTAACAGAGGGTATAAAAGTTAATGTTTAGGATAATTCAACCCAGATTACATCTCTACATAGAGAGGGACATGCCAGATGTTCAAGGAAGCTTTAGAAAAATCACATATAACTAGGCAAAAACTATCATCCTTTGGATATATTATGCAAAGACTTCGTGCTCTTGAGAAGACTACAAAGCTAGAAAGAGGGAAAGAAAGAGGAAAGTGAGTTGACTCAATTGCGTCACTGTGAGTGCATCATCACCAGGAGGCAAAGTGATTACTAAGAGTAAATACCAATTTGATGGGACTCAATCAATAAATCAAACCTCTTTTTCAAATCCTCACATTTCTGATTCAGATTGTCTACTGATATTTTTTTTTATCTGCAAAGATTCAGCCACTCTAAAACTTTGTGTATCATGGAAAGAGCATTTAATGGAATAATATACTATATTACTGGATTGTGGTCTTTTTTCTTTTAACCTCTCCCAGGATAAGAACTCTCACAAAGAATTGGTGGCATCTGGCAGAGAATAGCACTAGGAATTTTGCTTTATTGAAGTCATTTTATTTCCTGTCTGTAGTATATTTAGGTGATATATACATACGTACGTATGTACATACATACATACATACATACATGCATACATACATACACATACATACACACACACACGCACACACAAAGTAAACAATGATTAGTAAATAATAACCAACAACACTAAGATTTTATAAAGGGAAGGGTTACGATTAGGGTTTTACTCACCACTAGTTACGTGGTTAATGAAATACACCAATGTATTGTCTGAATGGGGCTCCTATTATCTGTACTTCCATCAATTTTACTTTCAATTACTTTGGTAACGATTAGTCAGAGAAATGTCCTGGTCCTTTATCCTTACAAGATTTTGTAGATTTCTTCCCTAGGGATACAGCTAAAATGTATACAATTCCTATAAAATGGAGATAAATGAATCATTGCTTCTCACAAATGTGCCATGTAGCCATCTGCCACCCACCCACCCACTCACTCATACAAAATATAATTATTTGTACTGGACTATATAAAGGTAGCTGAGTATTCCTTATACTGTATATCACATTTAGAACATTCATTGGAGGATAAAACCCACTCTTTTTTGAGATCTCAAAACTATAAAATTATTATTTTATTACCAACCCTGAATGTATATGTAAGGTTTGAAGCTAGTGAGTAGGAGATCTCTTCTTCTTGTAGCTGGAAAAAAATTATTTCTTAAAGCAAGAAACAGAAATCTTTAGGCCTATGAAACAAATAGCCACACAGAAGTTGATTTTAAAAGGTGGGAGAAAGAGATCCAGGATTGAAGCCTTGGGACTAACATATTTGTTAGATCGAGAACTGCTTGTATTTACATATCTCTCTAAATATACCACAAGGTCTGGTATTCTAACCATCTTGAGTCTGTTTGGGAATGCAGAAAGGAGAGCATACCCAGTACGTAGATTTGACAGTGTGCAAATGAAATCTGGCAGGCTCAATCCACTAGGAAGGGATTGGCATTGCTGCCAATTTCCTCCAATTATCTCAAGAAATAAAGATGTTATCAGCAGTTATCAATTTTATTTATCTACTTATATATTCTTCATTCATGTTCCCAGCCAGGCTAGTTGATACACATTTGAGAGCATGAATATCTGCACTTGAAAAGCAGGTGTCTTTCATGCCTGTGCAGTATATCAAGTAACATTCCAGAAGTCCCTCTCTTGCACAATTATGCATTTGAAAGCATTTCTATAAAAGGTAATGAAACTACAGCTAATAGGGCAAGAATGGTGCATTCAACTGGCCAGAGCTAATGGTGCATGTTCATGTGAATCAGCCTTCTGATAAAACTCATTACAAATGCACATTAAAGAAATTGGCAATTACATAATGTTTTAGCCAGGAGTCTCCTCTCTAACATCAGTGTTAGCATTGTTAGAATTCTGTTTAGTGAGTTCATTGCATTCAAGTATTGAAATGTAATTCAGCAGACTGGCTTGAAAATTAGCACTAAGTTAAATGCTCTCCTGGTTTAATTTTTACCTCAAGTGTATTGATTTCAAGGTGAAGTGAACAGCCTCTCTCCCTAATAGTGATCCCATCATTTCTACAAATATTTGCTAACAAGTAACAGTGTTCTGAATTGTTGGCATCCACTTTATTTATGCTGCCACAATCAAATGTTGTTATTCTTTATTTCAATTCTTCTGAAGCCAGTGCAGCCATACAGGACTTCTGCACAGACCTGACCCTTCCTCAAACACTATTTCATGTATTGTGAGTTTAGCTATCCTCTTAGATTCTGAGACTATGTCATATGTATTTGAATCATATTTCTTTTTTTCCTCTCTCTGGGAAAGGTTGAAATGTTGGAAAAGATGGAAAGAAGGAGGTAAAGAAAACAACCAGCAGGAAGTAGCTAGATTCAGTTACAATGACAATAGATGTAGCATTAGAAGACTTGAAAGATCAGGCTAGGGAAGATTATTCTATAAAAAATCTATCTATGTGGTTGCTCAGAATCAACACCTAATGGAACATAAACCATCAGTCTTTATTCCTACAAAATCTTCATGGAGGGAGGGAGGGAGGCAGAACAAGAGAGAAACAGATGTATGTATGTATGTATGTATGTATGTATGTATGTATGTATGTATGTATTATTGTGTTGAGTACATATTAGATAATATATATAAGTATAAGCATGAATTGAATACATAAAATGAATACAATTAAAGGGAACATTAGGATAGGGATGGTAGGCACTCTGGTACTCTTATGCACACCCCCACAGACCTCTTAAGAAAGGGGTGAGGTCAACAGTAGCCAGTCTAAGGTTAAAATTTTGGGGTTTTGGGATGAAACCCCAGAGTCGGGTAGTGCATTCCAAGCACTGACCACTCTGTTGCTGAAGTCATTTTTTTTTTTCAATCAAGCTTGGAGCGGTTCACTTTAAGTTTGTATCTATTGTGTGCTCGTGTATTGTTGCAGTTGAAGCTGAAGTGTCATTGACAGGTAGGACATTGTAGCATGATTTTATGAGCTATGCTTAGGTCATACTGAAGGCAGCGTAATTCTAAATTTTCTAAGCCCAACATTTCAAGTCTGGTTGCATAGGGTATTTTGTTGCGAGCAGAGGAGTGGATACATTCACAGGGAAAGAAAAAAATCATCATTTTGATATATAGCAATAGCATTAGCATTTAAACTTATCTACTGCTTCACAGTGCTTTACAGCCCCCTCTAAGCGGTTTAGAGAGTCAGCATATTGCCCCCAAGAATCTGGGTCCTCATTTCACCAACCTCAGAAGGATGGAAGGCTGAGTCAACCTTGAGCCAGTAAGATTCAAACTGTGAAATTGCAGGCAGCAGACATAGCTTGCAGTACTGCATTCTAATCACTGTGCCACAATGGAAGGATGGAAGACTGAGTCAGCCTTGAGCCAGTGAGACCCGAACTGCCAAATTGCTGGCAGCCGGTGATAACAGACGTAGTCTGCAGTGCTGCACTCTAACCACTGTGCCACCGTCCAACTCTAAGTCAAAAGCATTTCAAAACCTTTCTTACCTTTTAAGAAAATTACATATCCCAACAAATGTTCAGTTAACAAGACAAAACAATATTTTTTTAATGAAAATGATAATGGGTACAGGAACATAAATTATTTTTCACATGCAGTGCCTTATATATTTTCTAGTGAAAATATACATACAGTACTGCTGTATGATCAATTCATGAGTGTGATTATTCCCATAGGACACTCTTTGTTATGAATTGTAAATGTCAAGAGCATAAATATATCTCCAAAAGTCTAATGATGAACATGTATCTCACATGTGTTTGGAATGTTACATCAAAAGTGCAAAGTAAGCCACAGTACAAGATTTCAGGGAAGGGAGAGTGAAAGAAAGCTTGACTACTGACATTCACAAGCCTCATCTATTTCTGGTGCTGACCAGTGAAGCATTGTAAGCAATATGATATTTATGTCAGCAGTAAAGAATTATTTTCTTGTTAGTAACATGAAATATTAATATCTCAAGGTGGGGATATCTATTTCTTTTAAAAAACAACATAAATAAAAGCTATATTATATATTCCTACCTGTTGTGGCCCGCCGCCGGCCAGCAGAGCGAGCAGCAGAGTCGGATAATGAGGAGGTTGGGGAGGAACTTGGGCAAGTCCTGGGCTGGGAAAAGCTTGGACAAGGGCTCTGCATTGGAGGCAGAAGGGGGGGGCAAGGCCATCTGATAGTTATGTGGTGCCTCCAGAGTCTCCAGAGACAGCGAGGCAGAAGAACAGCGGGAGCCTCTTCCCAGTGTGCGCATATGCAGAGCTGCCAGAAGACAAGAACAATTAAGAAAACAGGATTGACTTGGGAGTAAGGCTTGGAGAAGATTGACCCCTCCCATAAGACATAAAAGAGGAGAGAACGGAATGTGAGCTTTTGCAGGAAGCAATTAGTTCATCTGGTCAGTTCAAGCTTTGAAAAATTTTGTTTGACTCTGTGCCAAGTTTGCCCTTGCCCTCCATTTGGTAATTAGTTCTCTGGCAGCATTCCAAGGGAGATAAGGTGGGTGTTTATAAACATGCGGACTGTGAATGACAATAATTCCCAACCATGTAAATAAAAGAGATTTTACCAAGACTAAAATTAGGCTTTATACTTTCTAAGGAAGCCTAGGTCAGAACAATACCAGGTAAATCTGCATATGAGAAATATCTCTAGATATGTATATAATTAATTAATAATTTCTCTTCCTGTTGAAGTAACAGAGTGCAAGAAAATAGGGACAAGTCCTTTGACATCTAACATCTTGTCCAACCACCCTTATAGTCCCTATTTTGTTTTATTTTGTTTTGTTTTGTTTTTGTTTTTGTTTTGTTTTGTTCAGTGTTTTGAAGTATTTTTATTTCCATGTTGGTCTGGAAGTTTTCTTGGATAAGGAAATTATTCTCAGAATGATAATACATTTGATCTTAGCTAAAAAAAACAACCACCCAGAAGCAATGTTACACTTGTATAACAAACAAAAGTTTGTGTAATAATATCTGTTGAAGCATGGAGAACATCAGATTCTACACAATGTTTATCAATATTCATTATAGCAAAGTAAATGCTTCTTTTTCAAAAAGAGATGAAAATAAATGTAGTAGATTAAATGTTCCCCATATTTCTGATTTTAAAAAAAGTTCTCTGTAATCAATGCATGAGATAATATCTGAATTCTTAGACCTTTGGGCTAATTTATTTCCTGGAAATACTGTTATAAAAATTTTGTGCCACTCAAAATTCTCTTAGAATCTTACTTGTTTTATCATTCTGGGAGGGAACTTTAGAGACCATTAAGTCCGACCCCTGCTCAACGAAGATTCCACTAGAGCATCCAGTCATTGGTGAAGGAAAGCTCATTATTTCATCTGACAGAATCTTCCTTTTGTTAAAAACTTAAATATTCAGGAAGCTCCTTTCTAGCTGCTTTATAAGCCTCTATCTGCTTTCTTATAGTTTTAATGAACAGGTTCTGCTTCTGATCGCTAAGACAATATAGAATAAGTCCACTGAAAACCCTTCAGATATTTGCAGATCGTTATATCTCCTCTCCCCTAAGTATAGCTAGATGTTTTAATCATTCCTCGTGGACTTTCAGACCCTTCACTAACTTGGTTACCTTTCTTTGAACTTATTTCAGCCTGTCAGTGTCTTTTTGCAGCTGAACTCTAAGTACCATCTAAACAGAACAGTACACAGTAGAAAATTACTTTCTGTAGAAAATTACTTTCTGTGATTTGTATTATATGCCCCTATTAAGGCACCTCAGAATAACATTTGCTTTTTCGGCAGCTGCATCGCACTGATGGTTAACTTTTGACCAACAGGGACATCTAGCTTGTGCAGTTAAGAATATTAAGTTGCTGTTAAGAAAAATTAAGCTGAGTGCCGTACCATTGCACTAATCAAACAGGTGATATGGAAGAAGGGGAACTCAGACACAAAACAGATTGTATAGATAACAAACCCAGGATCAGCCAAAAAGGACTGAAATGACTATATACTAATGCACAATGTATGAAAAATAAACAGAGTGAACTAGAAATCCAAGTATCTGAGGGCAAATATGATATGGTTGCCATTACGGTAATTTGGTGGGATGAAAGCCATGAATGCAATGTATAGAGGGATTTAAATTGTTTAAATGAAAAAGAACTAATAAAAGAGGAAGTGGAATTGTGCTATACAGTATATGAGAAATAACTAGATCTCTACAGAAATACAGCAGATCAATGATGAAAACCATCTTGAATGCATTTGGGTCAATATAAAAGAAAAAAGAATGATATTGCTATAGATGTATACTACAGGCCACCCAACCAAACAGGAACTATATGAACTTTTGGCTAGTCAGTTACAGTAACCAAGATATGTAGGAAGCACATCACAATAATAATGGGGGACTTAACTACCCTGAAATCAACTGGAAGACAAACTCTGCACCTAGTGGAAGATCAAACCAATTCCTGACAAACCTAGCAGACAACTTTCTCTCCCAAAAAGTAGAGAAGGGAACTAGAGTGTCAGCCATACTACACATAATTCTCACTAGCAGAGATGAAATGACAGAAGGCAGTGAATTTACAGGAACCTGGGGGGGGGGGGGGAGTAATCATGCAATATTGGAAATCACCATTATACAAACAAGCAAAAAATAAAGTCAAGCTAGAGTCTTGAACTTTAAGAGAGCTGATTTCAATAAACTTAGAGACAGCTTAAGAAGGGTGCCATGAATGAGAATCCTTAATGGGAAAACAACCTAAGGAACTTGGAAAACTTTAAAAAGTGAGCGTATAAAAGCCCAGTCAACACAATTCCAATGTAGAAGAAAAATAAGAGACTCAAAAGCAACCAGCATGGCTGCACAAAGAAATCTCTGATAAATTGGAGAGAGAGAAAAAGGAAAAGAACAACAAGTGTGAAAGGGGGCATATAAGTAAGGCAAATATATGAATAGCCCAAACCTGCAAAGATGAAGTCAGGAAAACTAAGACTCAAAATGAATGAAGCCTTGCAACAAAAATCAAAAATTACTCCCAAAAACCCACCTTCTTTCAACATGGGGAAAAAAAACAAGAAAAAAAAAACAAGGAAGCTATTGGTCCATTAATGGGAGAAAATGGTAAGAAGGTGACAAGCAGCAAGAAGAAAACAGAATTGCTTAACTCATTTTGCACCTGTCTTTACACAAAAGGAAAAAAACAAGCCAACCTATCAAAAATATAAAAAAAGAAAACAACCCTAAAAAATGCAGATTAGGAATGCAAGACAAATAAACAAGAAAATAGTAAGAGAACATGTGTTCACCCTAGACAAGTTCAAGTCATCAGAACCAAATGGATTATACCTCAAGATTCTTAACGAATTGGCAAACATGATCTCAGAACCATTGAACCATATTTTTCAAAGATCTTGGAGCACTGGGGAACTATCAGATGACTGGAAAAGGTCTGACAAACATGGGTCATGTCTTGTCAGATCATGTCAGACAAATCTTATTACATTCTTTGATAATGTAACAAAATTAGTGAACTGTTGTAGCTCCGTTGCCTGAGCCTGGGCTATTGACAGATGCGGACTCTGAAAGTGAGGGAGAGGAGTTGGCAAGCCTCCCTCTCCAGGACCTGGCAATGCCTCCGGAGGACACTGAAGGCCAAGAGATAGGCCCAGAGCCAAGCACATCCCCACAGCCACAGGTGGACAGCGACGAAGGAGATAAGTGCTGGCTGGATCCTCGACAGCGGCACAGGGAGAAGCATGCGCAGCAGAGGAAGAGGAGTGCCAGAGATTAGCTGAGTCACTGGACCACACCCCACAGGGTATAAATGTGGGTGCGGTGGCTGGCTCAGTTTGTGACGAGCAAAAAACTAGAAGCAATCCATAGTCTCTGTGTTACTGGAACTCTGCCTGCCTTATTAGACTGCATTCAGAATAATCCTTGTATTGCTGGGACCTTGCCTGCCTTATCGGAATGCTTCCAGTCTAATCTTTGTTTTGTGTGAGTAAAGTCTGAATTGGCAGCCAGCCACTGGGTTGCTGCCAGCTTTATCTTCAAAGACTTTGTCGTGTGGCTTATTAACTCCGGCCCATCTGTGGGGGTGTGACACCAGGACAGAACAGAACCAGAGAAATAGTGTGAATATAATTTACTTGGACTTCAGTAAGGCATTTGATAAAGTAAAACATAATCTATTACTTGATAAGATAGAAAAGTGTGGGTTAGATGGCATCACCATCAGACGAATTCATAACTGATTGAGCAATCACACTCAACTGTAGTCCTTAACAGAACTCATCTACATGGAGGGAAATCTGGAATAAGGTACCCCTGTCTTAGGCCCTATACTCTTCAATATCTTCATCAATGATTTAGGTGAAAGGATAGTAGGGGGATTTATCAAATTTGTAGACAACACCAAGCTGGCAGGAATAGCAACACTCTAGAAGATTGGCTCAAGTTCCAGAAGGATCTTGACAGACTTGAACTTTGAGTCCTATCTAACAAAATGGAATTCAATGGTGAGAAAAGTAAGGTTCTACATTTAGGCAAGAAAAACCAAATGCATTGGTACAGAATAGCTGATACCTGGATCAATAGTAGTATGTGAGAAGGATCTTGGAATCCTAGTGGATTAAATATGAGCAGCAGTGTGCTGCAGCTGCCAAAAAGCCAGACAGTTCTAGGCTACATTAACAGAGGGATAGATTCAAGATCACATGAAATGTTAGTACTACTTTATAATGCCTTGGTCAGGCCACACTTAGAATACTGCATCCAGTTTTGTTTACAATATAAAAAAGATGTTGAGACTTTAGAAAGAGTGCAGAGAAGAACAATGAAGATGATTAGGGGACTGGAAACTAAAACATATGAAGAACAGTTGCAAGAATTGGGTATATCTAGTTTAATGAAGAGAATGAATAGGGGTGACATGATGACAGTATTGCAATATCTAAGGGGCTGCTACAAAGAAGAAGGGGTCAACCTATTTTCCAACCTATTTTCAGTGGAACAACTTACCTCCAGACGTTGTGGGTGCCCCAACACTGGAGATTTTTAAGAAGAGATTGGACATTTGTCTGAAATATTATAGAGTTTCCTGCTTGAGCAGGAGGTTGGACTAGAAGACTTCCAAGTTCTCCTCCAATGCTGTTATTCTGTTACCTTTATTGTTTTAAGAAGGACAAAGAACCAAATGGAAAAAGGGGAATTTTCTCAGGAATTATTCCTGATAGGCTGAAACATTTCAAACTAATTTCTTTTATATCTTGATCTCTAAAACCTTGTGTATAACAAAACATATGGGTTGTGCACTGTGAGTATTCCACGACTCTTCCACACAATCCGCAGAAGCATAATATTTCATTCTTAATTCTATGGATTTAGCTACATTTTGCTTTCAGCATGGTTGAACCAAACATTTTTATGGACATAAGCTATATCTAATAAGTTGGAGTATGAATGCAAAGAGGCAGTCATATTATCATTTTTTATAACTTGCACAGCCCTTGTTCCCCTTATATCTTTGCCTATTCTTCCTAACTAGCTCTTATGTAGTATGAAGAACTGTTCCATAAATACGTCCAATATGTAGGTTCTACCTTTTCCCTTTATTAAAAAATCCTTTATCAAATCTCTCCAATTTTTGATGGTGCTGATGGTGATGTATGGCCTTTGATTTATCCATATCCTCCATCATAATTAAATTTTAGGTATAAATTACTTATTTTTCCTTTACCTCTTTCCCTTTATCCTTTCTTTTATTTCCTATCATCATACTAGAGTTGTAAGCTCCCTGGCAACTGAGACCTTCATATTTTTTGTCTGTAAAAGTAGTCCTCACTTACTGATTACTCATTCAGCGAGTATTTGATCTTACAGTGGAGCTGAAAAAGGAAATTTATTATTGCTTCTCAAAATTGCAGCCATTATATCATCTCTGTGTTCCTATGATTATGATTTATGTGGTTGACAACTGGCAAATTGTCCAGCAAAGTTCTTAACAACTATAGCAGTAGAAAGCTGGAATAGTCATGTGACATTTCATATTACAACTGTATCACTTAGCAACATCATTGTCAGTCCCAATTGTAGTTAGCAAATGTGGACTATCTATATAATCTTGGCATGTTCACTAGTGGCTCAGTCTATAAGAAAATAATCATTCATCCTTACTATAAGAAAGCACATGCTAAATAAAGCAGGTAAAGTTCCTTTAACTACCTAGCATGAAGTATTAGGGCTTACTCTTTGAGTCTCAAGCCCATTCGATTTTTTTTTAATTAATCATATTTCTATGCCACCCATTCTCTGAGGACTCTGGGCAGCTTACAACTATCAACAGTATACTAAATAGCATATTGCCCCCAACAATCTGGGTCCTCATTTTATCCACCTTGGAAGGATGGAAGGCTGAGTCAACCTTGAGCCGGTGAGATTTGATCTGCTGATCTGTTGAACTAGCAGTCAGCTGAAGTAGCTGCAGTACAGCACTCTAACCACTGCACTTCCTCGGCTCTTGTAGCTCTAAAAAACAGTGAAAAGGAGAACAATTCAGAAGATGATCAACAATATAGCTGTGGGAGAACATGCTATGGTTTGGGACCTCAGAATAAATTGAGGAAAAATGTGCATGACTCAATGAAGTGTTCTTTCATGGGCTATGATCTCTGCCAATTAATAAAGTACTACAATCTATGTTTTCTTTAAGCTCTCAATATAAAGAAATGATATAAATTATGCAGCAATGTTGTTTGAAGTTGAATCTAATCAGTTTAAATAAAATTTGCATCCCACTAATATATTGCAGCTTTGCTGGCCATTCCTAGCATCCAGAATGAGCCAATGGGATAATAACGCAGATAATTGCTGAGCAGTTGGATAGCTACACGATATATAATTGGTTTCTTCCCTTCAAGGTCTGGAATAAAATGAATATGACTAGAATATTCAACTAGGCTTTCAGCATGGAAAATAGACTGCTTAATTAACTATATTTTGTGTCTTGAATTGTTTAAATAAGGACAGGGGAAATTTTAAAAAAGTAAATACTTTTGGAATTCCTATATTTTATGCTGCTATCATTATGGAATAGCTAATAAAGATGTTCTATTAAAAGGGGATATAAGAAATATTACTCATAGGCCTATCTCATCCACCATTCCATTCCCAAAATATTCAATCAGATGCCAATAGAAATCAACGAACAGCAATGGCATGGTAATTTTTTGCTCATGTTCCCCAAAGTTAGTATTAGAGAGCTAATAGTAGCATAAACCTATGCAAATTAAATCCAGTACAATCTGAATTATTTACTGTATTCATTTCTGATCACTAAGACAAACCCAATGGTAAGATTCAGCCAGTTCTCACAAATTTGGGAAAACCAGTTGTTAACTTTCTGAGCAGTTTGGTGAACTGGTTGTTGGATGAAATCATTAAGGCAGAGGACCAGTTGTTAAATTATTTGAATCCCACCACTGGACAAACCCACATTATGAATAAAATCAATTTAATATGGTATAGCTATCCATATCAGTTCATATGCTTAAGTACACGAACTAAATGATTAAATGCATAAATGACTAAATCAGTCTGCTTGGACTGATTTAGAAATATCCAATTGGAATCAGATAGCTACTTTCAGAAATCCCACTTTCATTTGATTCAATTATATTTTGTTTTCCAAACTGAATATTCACCCTGCTCTAGCATAGGATTGTCATAACAACGGTTCAGTTTATTCTACATTCATTTGTCTAATCCCATTATAAAGTTATCATGATAACCATCAACACATTTGGTAGTTGCAAATTTCATTTTTCATGTGCTGGGTGAAATATATATTTGCATTGAAACTGAATCTTCCACAATTCAAGGGATCAGCTAGGAGATTTCTCCATATTCTACCACTAAAGATGTGATCTCTAGTGATCACTCCCTTCCCAGAAAGGTTCAACTGGCATCCACATTAGCATCATTTGGTGCCAGGTAAAAGCCTTCCTATGTTTTCAGGTTCTAAATTATATGTTAATTGTATTTTAATTCATATTGTTTTAGATTTTGAATGGCCACTTTGCTGCTCCCTAATTTATATTGTGTTTTTATTTTGCATTTTGTTTGATGTTATTGTGCATTTTTTAAAATTCAAATTACATCATTACTGTGTTTTATTGGGAATCTAGATTTTGGAGAAGCCACATAAAAAAATATATTGATGGTTTTGAATTATGATGCAATTGAATGCTTTTGATATTGGAGAAGACCCTTGAGAATATCATGGATAGCCAAGAAAATGAACAAATGGACAAATTCAGAGTTTTCACTCCATGACCAAGCTCAAATTACCGTATTTTTCAGAATATAAGATGCACTCCCCCCCAAAAGAGGCTAAAAATTTGGGTGCATCTTATACTCCGAATATAGCCCCACCTACCCGCCAGCCCCCACCCTTCGGCCTCTGTGCGACCTCTTCCTGCCTGCAGAGATTGCCACTGTCAATGGCTTGTGTTTTTAGGCTCCACGCATCATGTTTTCAGCCTCCAAATGCTCCATTTGAGAACCCTTCAAGGCTGCAGGGATCACCAAAGCACATTGCTGTCAATCACCACCAGAAAATGTGATGGGTTTGGAGGCTTAATACACAATGCGCAGTACCCAAAATGGCTACCCGGAACAGCTGCTGCCTTCTCTTACCCCTTCCGAGCTTCACTGGAGCTCCCTCCAATGATCAGCTGTGCTTTCAAAGCTTTTTTTCAGCCCTAACGAGGCTCTAGCAATCTTCCGCTCTTCACCTGCTTTTCAGATTGCTGTTCCCTCTGACGATTAGCTGTGCTTTAAGCTGTTTTTAAGCCCCAACCAGCATGCACTCAAAACCAGTGAAATAATGTACTGAAGCTGACCAGGCTAAGAACGCTATCCAGATGAATACCTGGTAGGCAGATTTTTTTTTCCTATTTTCCTCCCCAAAAACTAAGGTGTGTCTTATACTCCAAAAAATATGGTATTCTATTTTGTAAACATTGTGCAAAGATCTAACTCTTTGGAGAAGATGCCAATGCTAGGAAAGGTGGTAGCTGTTGTGGCCCCGTCCTCTGAGCCTATCCCATTGGAGGAAGGAAGCTCTGAGCAGGAGGAAGAGGAGCCAGCCAGATCTCCCAGCCCCCCCCCCCCTGGCACCGTCTCAGGTGCCAGCTGAAAGAGAGCCAAGTAGTGGGGAAACAGGTGTCTCAGATGAGAGTGAGGAAGAGACGTCATTCCTGGACGCACGCCAAAGAAGGCGAGAGAAAAGATTACTGCAGCTGCGGCGTATGAGGAAATAGATCTGAGTCACTGATTGGAGTCATAGGATCAGTGAGTCACTGGACCACACCCAGAAGCCTATCTATATAAGACAGGCCACTGGGTCAAGAAGTTGTGACGAACAAAGCTAAACAAATATAGCAACCTCGTAGTCTTGGAAGCTAGATGAACGGCAAAGCTACGTAGGTGATTTTCTTGTTTGTGTAACCTAATAAAGTCCTTGGCAGACGGTGTGCATATCGCTGCCAAGGTTGAGATAAGAACTGTGGAGTGTGCCAAGTGATTGTTAACCCTCGGCTGGCTGTGTTTTTGTGGGTCTTTGAAGGGGGAGGACAGATCAGGTAGCAAAGAGGACAACCAACAGTAAGATAGATGGAGTCATTTATTGTAGTGATGCGTGCAATGTTGGGAGACCTAAAAAAGCAGGTGAGGTTCAGATCATCATGGAGAAAATTTATCTATATAATTACTAAGAATCAACATCAACTTGATAGCACACAATCAAAATTATTGTGGATCATCCAGATATTTTCAGCTAAAGGGCAATTTAAAGTCCCATCCTCCCCCCAAAAATAAAAAATAAAATAAAATAAAAATACTTTGTAAGCAGAAAAATTTTCAACCTAGGTAGATATATTAGTATATATCTTAAATTTTACAGTATTATGATAACCAGAAAACATAATTAAAGATATCAGCAAGGAGAAATGTCTTCTACATAAACATTTCCTATTTTGTTTAGCGTGAAATTATGAATATAGAACAGAAAAGCATGGCAGACTGTCACGGTTTTGGAAAATCTCTTTAATACAGTAGTGCTTACAAGTTATGAGTCTTTCTGAATTTTCAATATTTCTACATAAAGATCTGTCCTATGATCTGTCCTGAAACTAGATAAAAGGAACCCAATTAAACAAATGAGTCAAAAACATGCTCATTTCAAATGAATCAAATGAGTCAAATAGTTGTTCATTTAGATATGAAGAAAAAAAAACTAAAGCTACGTATCAATATGTGACCCTTTGTTTTCAGTAACTGGTTGGGAGGCAATAACTACAAAGTTAGCAAACTGTAGGCAGGCAGCCATGTTCTTTTTGGAGAGTTGTGGTTTTTGCCTTGCAACCCTGCCATTATTATTCAGTGTTCTTTTGATGGTGGTCTCATGAAAACTGACATTCACCAATGCAAGAGACTCCTTAGACATTGCCCCTGCGGTCTCCGAGACTTCCCAGAGAATTTCATGTGTGACATTGGTTGGTTAACCAATCCTGTGGAAATGAACAACAATATTAAATTGTTTCAATTTCTACATAATATGTGACAATAATCCAATCTTTTTCAAGATACTTTACTAACCCTCTCCATCTTGGTGAACATAAATAACTATTTTTTAGAGGTCCTCAGAAATCTCCCTTGTTCAAGCCAGAACACACTTCCATATACCTACACTGTGAAGATCACACTTGAGCATGAATATTTGCATTTGTGTTGTTTAAACAAGGCAGAATCTCACATACTTATACCTGGTTGAAACATCTGACTCCAATTTCCCCTTCAAATGAATTAATAATCCTAAAGGTTCACATATTTTTGCAACACACAAATGTGTAGCTTTCAATCATTTTCTTCATTGAATAAATTAACGAGTACAATGTTTTTGACTCATTTAATTGGCTTCTCTTTAGCTAGTTTTAGGCCACATATTAATGCAGAAATATAGAAAATTCAAAATGGTCCAGAAACTTTTAAACACTGCTTATTTCTGCTGATTTTCTTAGGGATATTTCAGTATGATGAATCTTATTCTATGTGTAGTAGGTTATTATTAAAACACTTGCTTGAACACTTTTTATAAATAAAAACAGTAAACACATATGATGGTACTGTACTTTTATTATGATGGGATTTGTTTGAATTTAATTGCCACTCATGAAGTCTTTCCGAGAATTTTTAATGCTGAGCCCAGTTTGCTGAAGCAAGATTTCATACTTAACATGGTCTCATCGAAACAAATTGACACTTGAATTAATCATGAGTAGTTTCACTCCTATTAATTTTAATAGGAATACTCTAAGGCAGAGAGGAGTACATCTGTCAGGATCATTCTCCCAGTTCAGGGGTTTTTTTATTTATAAATTTTATTCATTCCATTTCATAGTGTAATAATTTAAATAAATAGCTTTATGGTTTTTTTAAAAAGTGCACAATTTTACAGCACAATGGGCTTATTTTTTTCTAGCAAATCTCACTTTTGAAAAGAATTTTCTATAATGAATTGATTTTATTTTACAAATACATGAGTTCTAATGCAATTTATACCTTTCATAACTTATTATATTTCTGCAAGATGAATGCATAACTGATGGAAATATATATATATACACATAGTAAACAAAGAAGTACTACTTGTCATTATGGAACTCATATGCACTGTAGATTTTTTTTCCTTTTTCCCCATAATAATTTTTATTTAATTTTTAAAATACAAAGATAAAAGATTAATATAAAATAAGAAAAGCATAAAAAGTATTAAAGTATAAAGTATAAAAAGTGCAGAGCAGTGGTGGGTTGCTACCAGTTTTCCCTGGTTTGGACAAGCCAGTAGTGGTGGTGGGAGGTTCCGCCCATCCACCCAGACATCATCAAATACACTCTGCGCATGCGCAGAAGCTTCTTCGCATTTGTGAGTGAACCGGTAGCAAAGGTGAGTGAAACGGTACAGAGAGAAAAAAGGAGAAAGGAAAAAAGGGAGAAAATATATATAAATTTACTTTTTACGACACTGTAGTCCCTTAATTCATGGTTGAGTTGGAGTGACTGGATGGAACTGAGGGCTTCCTGGCCTTCCTGATGTTTACATGGAATTCACAACCGATGTTTTTTTTTTCTTTGAGCCCTAGAAGAGAAACATCTGCTGCTACCTAGGATTGAACTCTCAACCTTCCCAGTGGGAGCTGAGTATCTTCACCACTAGGCTACCATAAAGGGGAAAAGAAAACACAAATAGAAAGAAATGACTTCCCCCTTTATCACGGCAAGTACAAACAAGTTTCATAACTTAACACCTTCTCTAACATTTCAACCAATGATCTCTTCATTCCATATCTTATCTTGTATCTATTAGCAAATAATAAAACTTCAGTATTCAATATTAATCAGCAAAATCCATTCAGAGCTACCAGGAATGTGAAACTGATTTAATTAGTTAAAACTTGTTTATGTATTTGTGTGTACACTAACACATAGACAAACTTTTCACCAATTAAATCAGTTTCACATTCCCGTCTTTAACAGTGCCTTGTCATTCCTCTAAAAATACAAAGAAGAAAAACCGTTTTTCCAGATTGCACTAAGACTTATATACCGCTTTGCAATCCAACGCAGAATAAGTGCACTGGAAACCATTGGTTTGAACAGGCCTCTCAGTTATGTTGGAATGTGGCATTAATCAATGTCAATAATGGATGGATTGCCAAAATTTTGAATGTTTTTCTCAGCACACCAATATTTTTCAATTTATTTTATTGTGATTTGGAATGAAGTATACATTCACCTGTCCAGCACTCAATTAAATAGTGAGTTTTGGCTTTGTCCATCTCTTCATCATAGCAAGATTGCCATAGCAAAATATCAGCCAAACAAATAAACATTATTTGTATAAAACAGTAGCCTCCCTCCCTCTCTGCAAAGAATCTTACTACTAAGGCTAAACATGTTGAAGGTAACATGATTGTGTTTAATTATAATAGCAAGAAGGTCACTTCAGTTATATGCCAGGATGTAAAACAATAAGAGGTTTCAAAATAAGTTCCCAGCTGAAAGGCTGTGAAGGTGCCTGTTGTGAGTTGCCTAGTGTGGAAGTCAAAGCAATGACAGATGATGCCAAGAAAATAGAGCAACTCTGTGTCAACTGGCTTTCATCTTTATAAATAGGGTCTGTTATAATATTGCAAACAAGAATGTTGACAAGATACAGGTGAACAGACCCAAATGAGTGTTAAAAGGAGCATGTGATGAAACATCTGGGCAATGTTTAATGAATTCTGGAATAGCTGAAGACATTTGTTATGTCCTAGGAGACTAAGAAATGAGAGTCCTAATACTTGAGATGCCAAACCAGATGGTAGAATTTAATATCTTAAATTGCATGTATAAAGCAAAAGCATTTGCTAATTAACAAACTTACAAAGATATCCTAAATCCTATGCTTAGATGGACCACTGAGTCTTCTAGCACAGCAGAAGATGTTCTATGGCAGTAACTCCTCTGAGTATGAAGCAACTGCCTTTCTTAACTTTTCTACTTAAAGCTTTTCAGATGGGAATACCAGACTAAATAAAAAAAATCTGCATAAAACATCTGTTCTCCATGACTTTTTAAAATTATCTTGAATAATTACTTGGATTATGACATGCATCACAAAAATTACAAAAATCATGAGATATCAAATCAAGTTACATAGCCATTCATAATGAGATATACCATGCTGGGTAGTGAAAATATTAGAGAATATAGGAAAGGCATAAAATTAAAGAACAAATAATTAGGGACTAGCATTTAGAAGAGTAACAGCCGAGTACCACAAATTAACCAGAGTTGGGGAGTTGAAAGGGCAGGATCCATATTATTGCCAAAAAAATCATATTATTTATTATTGTGATTTATATGGCGCCATTCTCCTGAGGTTCTCAGGGCGACTTACAAAAACAACAACTTCCAATACAAATCACAATAAAATTAAAATCAACAACCCAATTAAAACAATTTAAAATTATGACAACGTACACCCATAACGGATCAATTAAGTTGACGGAAGAGCCACGTCTTCAGCTCGCGATGGAAGGAAAGGAGGTCGAGGGCTGTCCTGAGCTCGGTGGGCAAACCATTCCAGAAGGTCGGGGCTCCCACAGAGAACGGTCTCCTCCTGGGGGCCATCAGCCGACACTGTTTGGCCAATGGCACCCTGTGAGAGTGCACAGGACGGTGGGAGAGCGGCAGGAAGTGGTCCTGCAAGTAAGCACCAGCACCTTGAAATGAATCTGGAACGCCACTGGCAGCCAGTACAACTCATGCAGGAGAGTTATTACACAGGAGTATCGAGAAGCCCCCATAATTACCTGCATGGCCTCATTCTGGACTAGCTGGAGCCTCTGGATTCATCCCAAGGGCAGCCCCATGTAGAGGGTGTTACAATATTCCAACCTAGAGGTAACGAAGGCGTGAGTGACCGTGGCGAGGGCATCCCGATCTAGAAAAGGGCACAACTGGCACACAAGACGCATCTGTGCAAAGGCCACCCTGGTTACAGCCATCAGATGGTCATCCAAGGACAGCCGAGAATCCAGGAGGACACCCAGATTGCGGACCCTGTTGGAGGGAGAAAGAGTCTCTCCCGCCGCCCAATCACTAAAGATGGAATCTCCAGATCCCAAGATGCCGGCATCCACAGCCACTCTGTCTTGGAAGGGTTGAGTCTGAGTCTGTTCCTCCCCATCCAAACCCGCCATAATATCCGTGACATTACCAGGAGTTCAGATGGAGAGAAGGTATTGTAATAAAACAATGCAAGCTACCTATAAAAAATTGTATTCAGGATACAGTAGAAGACTTTAGTGGAATAATTCCATAACTATGATAACATTGCTTACTTTCAATGGGAAGCATTATAGTAGATGCCATCACTGGTTGTTTCTTAGAAAAATAACTTTACTATTTTTTTTCTCTCCCCCCCCCTTTTTTTTTAGCAGCATCATGAATCAGACGAACTCACTGCCTCAAACAACTCTTCACCTGTCCAAAGATCCAAACAGTGATCTTGACTCATGAACTAAAGAGAGCATCATCATTCATGAGAATATTTAAAGAAAATTATGGCTTCGTATCACTTTGAATAAGGGTTCTGAATTTAAGTTAAGTTGATAGTTGCAAGTTATTAGATTAGAAGTGAGTTATCGACATTTTGAGGAACCAAAATAATGCTAGGATTTGCTGCTCATCATCCTGAAACTAAGATCTGCAGATTCCTTTTTGAAGAATGAAGGGGTTTTTTGACGTTGATTTAAATTATGTTGGTGAATTTAGACAAGATGTGTTTAACTTTTTGCTTAATAAAATTTTTATATAGGGTAGTTTTATATAAATTCAGTGAATCTCAGCCCAGTTTGAGACCCTTAGAATCTACATTAGGCAACTGCTGGCAACCAGCTGCTGCTTGATGTAGTGTAGAATATTGAATTTTTTTTCTACTGAGTGAGCTAATGATCCATTCATCTGATTATGTTCTATACTGACCAGCAGTGACTGTCCAATTCTGTTTAGTCTCTGTTCAGAGACTTCACAGTTTGAGGCTACATGCAAAACATATATTGGGACTGTGCAAAGCATTCCAAAGTATATAAGTATATAATTTTTAAGCATTGAGTTTGAAAATCCTTTGAAAGTTACTGGCAGCTGTTCTGAATCTTTCTCTGCTGGTTTAAAATTTGATCCGTTTGTTTTTATCAATCAATCAATACTTTTTTTTAACTTTGCTAGACACATGTAACAAAGCTTCAATACAACCCTATGTATAACTTCTCAAAAGTTAGTCTAATCAAGTTGGAAAGGACTGCCCAGATAATGTGCAAAGAATCGCACCTTATATATCAGAACAAAAGTAGTAAAACTAAAATTGGCCTTTTCAGTTGATTCTGATACACATCTGTGAGAACAGCTCTTCTGGATCAGATCTAGACCCATGTAGCCAACATTCATCTCCCAGTATCTAGGAAGTCCAAAAGTAGAAGACTGAGGGAGTATTCTCTTCTAATTGTTGGCCCCCAACACCCAATCACAGTATATATAGTTCCCCTAATCAGCATTCAATTATCAAGGTTAGTAGGCATTAACAGAACTGTGATCCAGGAATTGGTCTAGTCTCCTGTTGAAAACATCTAAATTAGTATCCAATACTACATACTTGAATACACAACTTCCAATACTTGGAGGGCTGCCACAAGGAAGTGGGGGGCCAACTTATTTATCAAAGCATCTGTAGGACAAGAAACAATGATGGAAACTAACCAAGGAGAGAAACAACCCAGAACTAAAAAGAAAATTCCTAACAGTGAGAAAAGATAAGCAGTGGAATGCCTTGCCTTCAGAAGTTGTGGGTGCCCCATCACTGGAGGTTTTTTTAAGAAGAAACTGGACAGCCATTTGTCAGAAATAGTACAGGTCTCCTCTGAGAGCAGGGGGTTCGACTAGATGATTTCCAAGATACCTTCCAACTCTGTTACTCTTACTGCTGCATCTCATACTGCAGTTCCACAAGTTGATTATATGGTGCATGTATAAATGCTTCCACTTATCAGTTTTAAAATCTTCTATTATTGAGTTTCATTGGTTTTAGTGTTAAAATAGGTACAGGTGGAGAAAAACACTTTCTTTATCCTGCATAATTTTATGACCTTCAGCCATCTTTCCTCATATGCATCTTTTCTCTAAATCTTCATAAAATTGGACAAGATCAAGAAATCTAGAATTATACAGGCTTCAGTAAGTCAGAGACTTTAATGCTCACATTAGCAGTAAATACAGAATCTTGGAAGCTGCAGGAGGAATTTCCCACCTCCACTTAGTCAGTGCATTAAGGTGTAATCTCTTAGAACACTTTAAATCATTTCTTCCTTTGTTTCTTGTCACTTGGACTAAATTGCCATTCATGTGATAAGCTACCAATGAACTCCCCTCCTAGCTCTTGAATGTTTATGTCTAACATTCCTCTCATCATTCTTCTAGTTACCCCACAATCATTCACACCAAGCTAAAGAGCTCTAACTGTTGCAATTGTTAAAGCCCTCTGATAATTTTAGTTACTCTTTTCTGCACCTTCTCTGGTTTCATAATATTCTTCTTGAGTTGCGGTACCACAACTGTACATATTATAGTAGTCTACAGTGGTGAAATCCACTTACCTTCGCTACCGGTTCGGGAACGGGAGTGTAGAAGAGGCACACACGCCTCTTCTACACATCCACAGGTATGCACAGAGGGTCATAAATGGGACATAATGACATTCCGGGGGGTGGGCAGAGCTTCCCACCAAAGCCTCCCACCACCGGTGATACCGGTTCGCACGAGCTGGATAGATCCAGCCAGATTTCACCACTGGTAGTCTAGATACAGTTACACCATAGATTTATGTAACTGTGCCATAGTAGTAGATGATAGATACATCTTTTCTCTAATGACTACTAATTATGTTCTAATGGAAATAGGCACTTGGGGATAACTCTTATTGAACTAAATAAAACAGCTTTCTTAGTAAGCCTGCATAGGATTGTGTCACAAGGCTATCACTTTATACCCTCTGCCTCAGGACATCTAGAGTACAGAAAAACTTACTTCTACAGTAGTACTATAAATGAGAGTAAGTGACAAAATATAACATACTTTTTTAAAAAGGCCATGTCATTGTATTCAACAAATAGCAAAATACTTAACTGCATTTTCATTTATAACACCAGGACCAACAATTGGAAAAGCTAGGTATTAACATCTACATAAATTCTTGCAGGAAACAATCTATGATGTTGACCAGTAGTTCTTAATTGGGGGCCATTTGAGGGAGCAGGATATTTCTAGGAGGCTACAACTGAAAAACATTGGGGGGGGCATGGAAATTGCCCAGGGGGACACAGAAGAACAAAGTATATTGTACCGCAAGTACAATTTTGTTGATGTCACAAAATGTACCATGACCATATTCAGCAAGGGGATCTGGATAGAGGAGGGTGGACGCAGGAAAAAACAAACAAGGTTGGAAGGAAACCATGGGTGAGAAAAACTAAAAATGATCAGGCTATTTTTTAAAAAAAAATCATGCAGACATATTTATAAAATAAAAACAGGCACATGTTTTATGTTTAAAGTCGCTTCCGGAGATTTTGGAATATAGTTCTCAAAATCAACTACAATATCATTAACCACATTGGCTGGGGGTTCACCAGACTGTCTTCGCCTTGAATTGTGCTAGGAGTATTGTTTTACTGCTTTGAGAGGCCATTGACAAACCAGGGCAAACAATAGATGGGAATAATAATTGCTTTCATGAGCAAAGCAGGAAGAAAACAATATGATTCTCACCATAGATATATTGGAATCTCCTGAGACTAAATTTTTACTTTTTTTTAATAAACTGAAATTCAAGCTCCAATGTAATCCAAGATCCAATGCAATCCACCAAGATCCAATGAAATTCAAGATCCAATGTAATCCATCATATGTGATATAATTTCATGGCTCTTATGGATTACGTCAAGTTCCCATAACATTTCATCACTGCTCTCTTAGCAAATTGCCTGAGTAAAAATCCACTTGGGAAGCTTTTTCTAAAATAATGTTTATGCCATCGGAAACCAAAGTCACAGACAAAAGTACAGGAAACATTTTTTGCTGGTGAAACCTGTTATCAAACTCAGTGAAAAATATGCCTCCTTATTAGTATCATACTTACTTTTAAGATACCTACTGGTATATTATCCCCATGATAAATTATAAAACAGGGAACACTTTAGTGAAATAATATAATCTCCTTCAGTTGGAATCCTCTTCCATTATTTCTTTATTTAAAAAATAAGAAGTAACTACTCACAACATCTGTATGTGATTGTATGTATTCTTAATATTCTGAAGAAGAGCCCGCAGGGTGACTTAGTTTATTCTTATATAGTCTAATGGTTGGTTTTAGAGTCTGGCTGAGAAAAACATTCATTGGAAAAATAATTTTGGATTTCTTAAAAGGTAGACATTTGCAAGGAGGTGATTGAGAAGTTGTCACTACTGCTGTATTGCTATATATAGAAATAGAGACATCCTTGAGAAGGGAAAAGGTGTTAAAAAGGACAAAATGGTGGTAACAATCTGAAACACACCTCAGCCTGTTCAAAAGGGATGTTTCCATTATGTGAGCATAGCAGCCAGATAGAATTATTAACTCTTAAAAGTAACCCAGAAACGGGCAGGGTTTTTGTTTGTTTGTTTGTTTGTTTGTTTTGCTTTTTCAAACCAAGTATATTCCTCTAGTTGGTATTCAAATTCTGCATAATACAATCTGGTCATTCTGGTCTTCCTGGTGAACAGGTCATTATTTTTATTTTTCCCCAAACTGGTAATTATATAGACAGTGCTGCAATGTGATGATCAAACAAATCAGGCCAAATTTAAAAGCATTTAGAAAACATGTTTAAAACCAGAGGGAAGAGTTCCACATGCAAATATTTCTACCATATGCCATAAATGGTGAAATTAAATTCATATGTCCAAAGGATTTTTAATTTTAGGGTTTTTTTTTTCCCTCAGAACTGCATTTGAGGCTGTCGTAATCCACAAAATTCTGATTCCTACTTGAATTCCTGGATCATTTTTTTTTCCTAATATTGCTGCAACATCTATGCACTGGTATCCCTTTCTCTAAAGTAACTAATACATTTAGTACACTCCCATTGGATTATAACACTCAGTATTATTATTATATATACAAAAATATGAAATCACAACTGCCAGTCCTTTTGCTGGTGTTACTATTCATACACATCAAGTACTTAACAAGAACATACAGTCAGGTCCAGAAATATTGGGACATCGACACAATTCTAACATCTTTGGCTCTATACACCACCACAATGCAGTTGAAATGAAACAAACACAATATGCTTTAACTGCAGACTGTCGGCTTTAATTTGAGGGTATGTACATCCAACTCAGGTGAACAGTGAAGGACTTACAGCAGTTTGCATATGTGTTTCCCACTTCTTAAGGGACCAAAGGTAATGGGACAATTGCCTTCTCAGCTATTCCATGGCCAGGTGTTTGATATTCCCTCATTACCCCAATTTCAATGTGCAGATAAAAGACCCAGAGTTCATTTCAAATGTGCTATTTGCATCTGGAATCTGTTGCTGTCAACTCTCAAGATGAGATCCAAAGAGCTGTCACTATCAGTGAAGCAAGCCATCATTAGGCTGAAGAAACAAAACAAACCCATCAGAGAGATAGCAAGAACATTAGGCATGACCAAAACAACTGTTTGGAACATTCTCAAAAAGAAGGAACCCACCGGTGAGCTCAGCAACACCAAAAGACCCGGGAGACCACAGAAAACAACTGTGGTGGATGACCAAAGAATTCTTTCCCTGGTGAAGAAAACCCTTCACAACAGTTGGCCAGATCAAGAACACTCTCCAGGGGGTAGGTGTATGTGTGTCAAACTCAACAATCAAGAGAAGACTTCACCAGAGTGAATACAGAGGGTTCACCACAAGATGTAAACCATTGGTGAGCCTCAAAAACAGGAAGGCCAGATTAGAGTTTGCCAAACAACATCTAACAAAGCCTTCACAGTTCCGAGGCAAGATCCTATGGACAGATGAGACCAAGATCAACTTGTATCAGAGTGATGGGAAGAGAAGGGTATGGAGAAGGAAAGGAACTGCTCATGATCCTAAGCATACCACCTCATCAGTGAAGCATGGTGGTGGTAGTGTCATGGCATGGGCAGGTATGGCTGCCAATGGAACTGGTTCTCTTATATTTATTGATGATATGACTGCTGACAAAAGCAGCAGGATGAATTCTGAAGTGTTTCAGGCAATATTATCTGCTCACATTCAGCCAAATGCTGCAGAACTCATTGGACGGTGCTTCACAGTGCAGATGGACAATGACCCAAAGCATACTGCAAAAGCAACCAAAGAGTTTTTGAAGGGACAGAAGTGGAATGTTATGCAATGGCCAAGTCAGTCACCTGACCTGAATCCCATTGAGTATGCATTTTACTTGCTGAAGACAAAACTGAAGGGAAAATGCCCCAAGAACAAGCAGGAACTGAAGACAGTTGCAGTAGAGGCTTGGCAGAGCATCACCAGGGATGAAACCCAGTGTCTGGTGATGTCTATGCATTCCAGACTTCAGGCTGTGATTGACTGCAAAGGATTTGCAACCAAATATTAAGAAGGGAAAGTTTGATTTATGATTACTATTCTGTCCCATTACCTTTCGTCCCTTAACAAGTGGGAGGCACCCTATACAAACTGCTGTAAGTCCTACACCGTTCACCTGAGTTGGATGTACGTACCCTCAAATTAAAGATGACAGTCTGCAGTTAAAGCACATTGTGTTTGTTTCATTTCAACTCCATTGTGGTGGTATATAGAGCCAAAGATGTTAGAATTGTGTCGATGTCCCAATATTTATGGACCTGACTGTAGGATGTCATAATGTAGTGAAATAGTACATGTGTGGATCCAAGCAGTGAGGCCTTTTGTAATTGACTGGTGGAAATTTTGTCAATGCTCAAAATGCTGTCAAAGATTTTTGGGTATGGCCCCCCAGGATGCCAATAATCACTGGCCAGATTGTGCCATAATTTTTTGATTTTCAGATCATGATACTTGTGAATTCTCCAATTCTTTGCCTTCTATTCTATTGTCCTCTGGTATGGCCACATTAATTATCTGGTATGTTGTGAGCCAAGACTTCATTGGTTTGCATTCAGAAATCCCACAATATTTTAATTTGCCATGTCCACTATCCAGACTTTTTTGCATTTCTTATCATTATTTATTATTCAATCCAAATGTAAAGCTTAAAAATTCTCCAAACAATTCCACAAATATTTAGTTTCAAATAAAGCAGTTTTTGTAAGGTGAATATTTTGAGGTCAAATGTAATCTTTTCAATCTGTTTTGGCAATACTGCTGTAAAAAGTTCCCAATGCCCTAATAACTAAGGGGGAAATGATGCCAGTTTGTTCCATAATATTTGTATTTCCTGATAGTTTATACCTTTTCCAGTTCTTTTTCAGGTACTCAACCATCGTTTGATATTTCCCCATCTAAATAATTAAAGCTGGCTTCTCTTCAGCTTCTTGTGTTATGTTCTAGAAATTGGTTTGTCTGAATTCAGAAGTCCCATAATGTTTACATAAACAATTTGTACTTTTTACATACATTCCAAGGAATTCCTTTTGCTGTCTCATCATGTCTGTCATCACTGTAAAACCAGGAGTACCAGGTTAGGGACAGATTGTCATGAGGAAAATGTTATGTGGTTGCTAAGAGTGGACAACAACGTGATGGCACGTAATCAATCAGTAATGTCTGCTGGTTAATCTTTCTGAGCAATTTTGCTACAGGGACTTATTAAGTGCTAACCAGCTCTCCCTGCATAAATAACTTGCTGTTGTTTCCAGTTTCTTTTATTTTTATTTTTATATAATGTGTTATTTATATTTGTTCTTCTGCTGCAGATATTAAGCTTCTGATTTCTTCTTGATACATCCATTCTGAAGCCATTGCCAAGTTTTGTGACTATTCCTCTGACCTTCAGTTTCTTTCAGGTAACTGACTATGCAGCCCTTTATCTTTTGAATGTTTCATTTGCTGTTGTGACTGCTCATTTTTGTATGTCGCCTTTGATTATGTCACACTGCAGGTGTTTCACAGACATTTATTAACATCTTCTACTGACTTGCTTTATGACATTGTTTAAACTTTTGATTTCATCCTCCAATGTTGACTTCACTGGCAACAAACCACAAGCACCCATTTTCCTTGATAAATACAAATTATCTATATCACTTTTTTTGTGTAGCACATGATGTATTGTCATTTTTATAAGTATTGTAGTCCAAATCATCTAATTCTGCTTGGGTTCAGTCAATAATACTTGCTGATAGAATCTTACAGAGATTGTATTGATTGTATTACCATCATTCAGCTTTAATTTTTAAATGTTGCTAACTTGTTTAACTCAGAGATGATTTCTTTTTCACTTCAGCATGCAGAATATTGGCTACATTTTGCTACAGATTTTAATTGGCTAATACAATTATGAATTTCTGCCAACTGCATTTACTCATGACTTCCTTTCAGGATAAGGGACAATCACATTTAGCAATAGCAATAGCAATAGCAATAGCATAGCACTTAAACTTGTATACTTATCTACCGCTTCACAGTGTTTTACAGCCCTCTCTAAGTGGTTTAGAGAGTCAGCATATTGCCCTCAAGAATCTGGGTCCTCATTTCACCAACCTCAGAAGGATGGAAGGCTGAGTCAACCTTGAGCCAGTAAGATTCAAACTGTGAAATTGCAGGCAGCAGAAGTAGCTTGCAGTACTGCATTCTAATCACTGTGCCACAATGGCTCTTTGTACATAGCTTTCTAAGTACATAAATTACCTTTTTGTACAATATTGCATACATTTCTGTATATGATTATGTGTGTATACTGTCATACCTCCACCCCATACAGTGTGTGTGTGTGTGTGGGTGTTGTATGTATGTATGATGTATGTATGTACAGTATGTATGTATAATGCAATCACCAAACATTACAACTTTCAAGTTTCATGGACCGCTGTACTCTTTCTTGGACTCATTTAAGTAATATGAATTTTCTCCAATGGATAATGTCAAATACATATTAAATTTAACTATACTAATAGAACACAGAGGGTGGAACAAAAGCCATATTTATGAGCATTCCACATGGCAAATGCATAAAATTAAACATCAGGTTATTAGCAGAGTGAGATGAAAAAGTGTTAAATGACAAACAAGCTCAGCTTTCATCCACAAATGTCCCAGAAGAAAACTCTGAAACACATGTTACTTCAGGGAAACCAGATGTTTCATTATAAATGAATTTGGGAAAAATCCGCATCTTGATCTAGGGATTACTACAGACAGCAAAGAAAGGACAAAGGAGCAGGGTATTCTACATTTTTTTTTAATGCTGCTGTTTAATATGTAGTAAATATAAGACTCTTGGTAGCTCAAGAAACAATTCACACACTCTTGTCTTCACTTTCCTTTCTTACAAGATTACAATTTTTATTATTATTATAATATCTGACACCACCATACTAATTATGGCTGAGTGTTTAAGCATAAAACAGACAGTTCAGACATATAGATACACAGCTGCTCTTGAGCATTCTATGTTTCAGGTGATCATGTTGAATGTATTAACAAAACAATTAACTGCAGATTTGATGTAAGAGGAATGAATGAAGCAAAATAGAAAAAAACGTTCTCATTTTAGAAAATGTCTGTAAGTGTATATGTCTGTCTGTCTATCTACACACACATACACACACACACACACACACACACACAGATATACGTACGTATGCATCAGGGGTTGGTTCTACTTACCTTTACTACTGGTTCACAAAGGGGCCATGCATGTGTAAGTGCAGAAGTTTCTGTGCATGCAAAGAAGCATTTTGATGATGTCGGGGTCGGTGGGCGGAGCCTCCTGCCAGTTTTACTACCAGTTCTATAGAACCGATCTGAACCAGGGGCAACCCACCACTGGTATGCATGTATTTATGTATGACTTTTCTATGACTTTTATTTTGTTTATCCTTAGAGAGCATAGTCTGTCCTCAGGGAAAGAAGAATCTAGCTATATGCCTTCATGCTATATAGCCAGGACATCACCTTATAACAAAATATTGTTTTGTATTTTAACCTTTGAATTATGGAATGGCAGCACATGATATGACTAGACAGTCCTATCTCTGATATATATGGAAAGAATGTCAGCTGAGTAATATCTAGATGATGGGTAAAAGCAACAGAATTTACCAAGACATTGTCACAAAGAAGGAAATAGGGCCAGAGTATGAAGACCTTAAAGGAAAGATGGTTTGGGACATTTAATTTCAACCCTACAGGATCAACCATTCTAGAAAATTTCCGAATACTTAGGATTAGTTCTAGGTTTCGTGTTACTTAAGGACACATGCTCAACCAATATTTCTCTGTTTAAGTTGATTTAGTTCTTCCATAGCTAAGAGGCAAATATCATATGCTTTTGCAGCAGGACATCTTGGATTCAGTTCCTGGCATCTCCAGTTAAAAAGATCAAGTAGCAAGTAAATCATATCAAAGATTCTGAAGAGCCAAGATCCAGAACAACTAGGTAACTCAAGTTCAACTCCTCATACTGATATTATAGATGGTTTGCTCCTCAATGATGAGTGATGGCAAAATAGTTTACTGCACAATAGTGAGTTTGTGCATTTAAAATATAAAATACAATACAATAATAAAGTTTGCAGAACAACTGATCATTTTTCATCTGATTAACTGCTTTGACTTGTTTACAAGAATTCCTACACATGTGTGCTTCAGTTGAAGCTGGGGTGAAATGAAGGATTCCTTCATAGCCCCAGAGACCTTAGTGAGGTATTTTTTCCCAGTAGCTCTTAACAAAGCAACTACAACAGCAACAACAGGAGAGTTCAACCTCACTGGCCTATATAGTAAACTAGAAGAATATTTGAAGCTTGATAGTATGTTTCTTCACATGGAAAAGATTTTCCTTAAGTTTAAGAAAGATCATCCATTTATTGGCACATGCTCATTTTAGTTCCAGAATAATAACTATGAAATAAAAATAATAAATGGTTGCTGAAAAGTTCAGCCAATAAATTATAAAAGCTCTCAACTTGTATATGTTGGCATTTTTATAAAGCATACAGGTATGATTTTCCCTTAAACAATGTCTGGTCTAATGTTACCCCTAATGGTTTTTTTTTATTATTATTTGAGAATTCCAAACTCCATTAGTGCCATTCTAAAGAGCAAAGACCCACTGATCAATTTTCTCCAGCTGAAGAAACACTTTAGTCATTCAACTTAACAGGGCTAACTTTGGAGAGAATATTTTTTAACTATTATTATAAAAACGGAAAATAGTTCTTGCAAAGGCTCGGAGGGTTGTTTGGGGCTTTTCCCCCTTGCTCTTTTGAAGTGAAATGTGTGTGTACAAAATCTGAAGAGAGCTGCATTCACTCTCAGAGACTTTTTAAAAAAACAATAATAAATCTTTAATAGTGTCAACTCAGTAACCTCACATTTGTAAAGCAAAATCCTCAAGTGGCCATCTAAAAGAATATATGGTTTATCAACACATACCTTTCAAATATGCTTCAATTTATTTGCTGGGCTTCAAAAAATGAAAATAGGAAGAATATTAAGAAGGGTAGATGCGGGTTTTTTAAAAAAATCCTAAATGGAATGATACCAGGCAAAATCTTTGGTAGCTCTTCTTCATATCCCAGCAGTCTATTGCAAATAGAAGTCTGTTCAAATCTCCCATTTTCTGTCTGCCTACATCAAACACTAAAGCAGAAGATACTTTGAATAATCTCCACATTCACTGTTTCCTGATTCACTGCTGGCATCTAATTAGAAACATATTGTGAAATAAAGTGAGGAAAAATAGAGTTCAAATTAAAAACTCATTAGTACTTTAATTTCATTAAGTGTTAGAGAGGTACTTCCTCATTGAAAGCCTCCTCATGGATTTATGGAAATGTAGACTTGTATAGATTGTTTAATCCCCAAGGTATTTATTTATTCAAACATTACCAATGGTCAATATGCCATTACCAAAGAGCAGGTGTCAGTTGTCACTAGGAGGGCATGGCTTCATGTTATACACTACTTGCACCTTCCTGGATTGGGAGCCTCTGCTTACAGCCATTTGTCCCCTGGTCACTTCCAGGATGGACTCCTGTAACATGTTGTACATGGAGCAGCCCTTGGTATATGGAAGTTTCAGCTGGTAAAGAATATGTCAGCCCCAGCCCTGCAATGGTACCTGGGGCCACCATTTCTGTGGGGATCGCCATTCTGCTGCTGCACACTTTCACCTTACTGTGTGCCTGCTCTCCTGGGTCATCAGCCTCGAGGCATGCCTCTCACTTCAACTTCCCAGCCACATGCTAAATGATGTCGGGGTCATGCACTGAAGCAGTTTATCAACCTTATCACTTTAAGGAAAGATGGAGCAGCCGGAACAACTGAAGTGACTAGTGATGGATTGAAGAGGGAGAGGAAGGATATGGGGTAATTGGATAATTGAGTGATTGCACTGCGGTGGAGCTGTATACTGATTAAAAGGTGATGGGGAGCATGGAGCTTTAGCTCCAACAAAGATCCCTTTCGGTAACACTTTAAGGTGGTCAGTTAGTACCAATATCAGGATAAACAAACTTGGTTACTGCTTTTGTGTGCTGAGGATTTTTTTTCCCAGTCCTTACGGAACCTGACAGAATATAGTGACACAGTTACAGTATGTGTGCCCCTAGAATGGCACACATTACACCTCTGGTCTACAAACTGCATTGATTACAAGTTTGCTTCCATGGCCATGGAACCTTCATGGTTTTGACCTTCATGGCATGGGAATGGGTTATTTGAGAGACCACCTCTCCCTGATTACATCTGCTCATTCCATCAGGTCTGCCAAAAGAGGACTGTTACAGGTCCTGTTTGCTAAGGAGCTACACCTGGCAGAACCCAAAAGATGGACTTTTTGTGTGGTGTATCTGCACTGTGAAATATTATCCATCACTATTACCCCAAGATGAGGTTGGCCCCATCCCTGTCAACTCTCCATAACTCCCTCAAAACATGGTTGTGTTAACAGTCCTGAGGGTCTAAAGAGAATGGTGAGCTGATGAGGTAGCTCCAGGGCTGGGCTGCTGGGGGAACCTGTAGCTAAGATTCTGTGCAGTTCAGAAAACCCCCAAATCCCACTCCTGGCTGGCCCCACCCACCCTGCCCTTCCAAGAGTCCCCACGCAGCCCATTTTGGATGCATGTAAGTGCAAGGCTTGTGCAGAGGTCAGGGAGGGCAAAAAACAGGGCTACCAGAACTTCAGAAAGTGCAGAAACAGGCCTGTTTTTGACCTCCAGAGGGCCAGAGAGCCTGGGAAGGTCGTTTTTGCCCTCCTAAAGGCTCAAGGAAAGACTCCGGAGCCTGGGGAGGGTAAAAACACCCCCCATGGTGTAAGAGGATGACTAGGTCAAGCCCACCATGGCCACGCTCACCCAGCAGAGAACTCCTTGCTAAAATTTTTGAAGCCCACCCCTGGGTAGCTCCATTGTCCATAATATCTGATGCTCTTTGATTATAACATTACTTCTTTAATTGTTGATTGCTTTTTATATTGCTATTTTATAGGTTTTTATTGTACATTGCCTATCTCACATTTTGTGAGATAGGCAGCCATATAAATAGGATAAATAAAATAGATGATCTCTCAAGAGTAACCATAACCTTGCCATCTGCTTGAGTGCTTTTCTACCTGTATTTTTATATATATATATGCAGCCTGTTTTCAGCAGTTTTCAACAGTTCCTGAAAGATTTATGCAGCTTCAGCAGATAGTTGGTCCAAGAAAAGACAATGCCATCCACCATTTTGAATAACAGACTCTTGGTTTTAAAGTACAATTTTTTGACTTACATACAAATTCAAACTAAACACACAGTTAGTAACAGAACTCATTCTCTACTCAGGGACTGCCTGCAGTCTATTGGGATAATTCATTTTAATACCTCATAAACCAAGCTTATGTACTCATTCCTTTTCTATTTTGGCCCAAAGTCAGAATGCTGCTAAATGTAATAGATGTAGCAGTAGTCTTCTCTTCATCCAAAAGGCATAATTAGAGGATAGTTAGCATTGTCAATAATTTTGAAAATCTATTTTCAAACAAGATTTTTAAAAGATTTAGTATAATTTACTTACTCAGATAAAACTTCTGCATTTAATCAATATTTTCATTCCCTTGTTACTGTAATAAATCATAAATGATCAATATCTGGTTCCATCTTCAATAAATATGAATACTTCTGACCAATACATGCTAGTGTACAAAAACCTGTAAAACTCTAGTGTACTTCTAGCATTTGCAAGTCTTCTAGCATTTGCAAAAACTTGTAAAACTCTAGTATACTTCTAGCATTTGCAAGTCTGTGGATCACAAAGCTCACCTCAGATAGCCTCACATCAAACATGTTCAGAAATAATCACCATATGCAAAGCAATAATCACCAAATCTCTATAGTAAGTCAAAAAACAAGAACCTCAGCCTTAAAGTTTCCTTTTACAAGATTCTTAAATTTTTTATACTACAGCACATTTTAAATCTCTTTATAATTTCTTAAAATCCTAGGGTAGATTCCACTGAAACCATGGCAACCTTTTCTTTGATAAAACCAGGCACCTTTACTTGCCATTTTATATGTTAAAGAAATATATCATTTCTTTACTATTCAGTTTTAATATGAAATGCCTTTATCCTCACAAATCTCATGGGACAAAGTATTTAGAAGAACTTCATTTTATAAAGTAATGAAAATACCAAATTAGAAGCATTTCACCACTAATACTTCAGCCTGACTGTTTTTTAAGCTCTGTCACCCACTGAACAAACTATACTTGCATGTAATTGGAACAATCCATTCATGCACAGATGCTGAGTGACGAGGCTGTATTCACTCAGCATTTTACTTTAGTAGTCAATCATCTCTCATCATTTTCTCTTAGTAAATTAGACATTTCAGTTTCACAGTGGCTTACATCTGTTCAGAGATGTTGAATAATAGCCATGACTTTTTCAGTCTCTTTTTAAAAAAGACCAACATGTTTTATAAGTTTAATCTTAGATTTTAAGTCAAACTCTTACATAAATCTTATATATAAAAGCAGGGAAACAGGAATGGAAATATGGTATTACACATCTCTTAGGTCTTCTCAGAAAACATTAGTAACCCAAAGTATGTTACTATACTTGTTTACATTAGTAAAAAAAGTTCAGGAAGAAAAGCTTTTGCTTAATAATAGAGGTTAAAAAAGAATCAAAATACATCTACAAACTGAGATTTATATTAAATCCACACAAACCAAGAACTGAAGCCAAGGCTTCAGATCTTCATCTAATTTCTGAAGTTATGAGTTGCTTGAATAATGGTCAAGGATGACTTGTGGATGACCTTGTATACCATGGGGGGGGAGGGAATCCTTTGATCTGAACTTTATATGTATTTACTTAATTAGTACCTCCACAAATCAAGTGGTATGCTACAATTAATAAATCTGCTATAAAAATTTGAATGTATTAATCGCCACAAAAAAGCAAATACGCATATTAATGAATAATGTTAAACATATATGAACTACTAGGGAATTCAAAATGCATTATACTAGGAGAATTGTGGAAATAAATGCTAGTCACATGTGTGAAGAAGAAAAGTGTGCAAAGTGTTTGTGACGTTTCTATCTTCTTGCTTGCTTTTTTTCTTATCAATAAAACAGAAAGAAAGAAAGAACTTTCAGCCAGGAAAATGAGAAAAATCAAAATTGACAGATTCACTCATCCCAGGTTATAGACCCATTCAATGGGCAACCTGCTAGAATTGAAGGTCAAAGGTGATGGAGATGGTGCCTGGATGAGCTGCCAAGTATTTCAACCTAACAGCCAGCCCTAATATTGCAGCAAGATATCCAATCTAATGACAATTGTTTAAGATTAAGAAGCAGTAGAAAAGTTGTGGAGCTAAAAGTTACCTGCACTCTGCAGACTAGCACATAAATTAAAATGGTTCCTCACATGTAATAGATGATATTGTTCCATTTATTTATTTGTCTATTTGTTTCAAATACATGCAATATAAAAACAGTAAATAAAAAAGACAAAGAAAACCATTTAACATCAAACACATTTACATATATCTGTCATTAGTTTGCTCTTCTTTATGTTTAATGTAGAACATAAAGTAATAGGTTGGAAGGAATCTTGGAGGTCTTCAGCCCAACCCCCTGCCTGTGGCAGGAAACCTTATACTATTCTGGACAAATGGCTGTCCAGTCTCTTCTTGTCACAACTTTTTAAACTCATTACATGCAAATATAGTTAGAACTGCAGAAAAAACAATTGCTACCAGCCTGCCTTCCATTGAGGAGCTGTATACTGCACAAGACTTAAAATATCAGTACTGCACAAGTACTGAGAAAATATCTACAGACCCCCCCCCCCAAATCCTGGACATAAACTATTCAACTCCTCCCCTTAGCACATTGCTCTAAGGCATGCCAAAACAACTGGACACAAAGACAGTTTTTTCCCCTGTGTCATCACTCTGCTAAATACCTAATTACCGCAGCACTGTCTAATGACTAAGGATATTTACCCATGTAGTATGGCTGTATTACTATTATCCTTCTCATCTTTCCTATTACCTTCCCCTATTGGTATCTTATGAATATCACTTTGTTCCTTGTATGTACACTGAAACCTTCTGCACTGGAGACAAATTCCTTGTGTTTTTGGCAGTGGTTTGCTCTGGTGTGTTCTCCAAGCTTGTTTCAATTTAGTTTCAGAACATTTCGTTACCAGACTAAGTAACATCATTAGCAGGATTTTCTTGTCCTATTCCTCTTTAGCATATAAATGTCTTCCAAACAAGCTAAAGAGAAATAGGACAAGAAAATCCTGAATGAAATGTTCAGAAACTAAATTGAAACAAGCTTGGAGAACACACCACCACCAAAATCTAAAACCCAAGCTACAAGTATTTTCCTATTATTTCAAATTCCTTGTGTGTCCCAATTACACTTGGCCAATAAAAGAATATTCTATATCCTTTTCTTCGTCTCATTTTTTCATTATGCTCTTTGACTTTCATGAGTAGATCCTTTGCATTTTCAGTTATTGCAGAATTATCATCATACTATAGGTTACTGAAGTTTCTTCCTCTAGTTTTAAAACCCCACTCATCTTCAAATCCAGCTTCCCTTAATATCTGTAGATTGAATAAATAAGGATCATGTCTCATTCTTTTGCCAATCTGGTGCTAATCTGTTTTGCCATGTTCTATCAGCACTGTGGCTTCCAGACCTGTATATGGGTTACTAATAAGGACAATTAGAGGTTTCGGGATTCCCCTTTTTTCTGAACACATTCCCCATCAGAGGCCTTTCTAAAATCAACTAAGCCTATATTGAATTATTATTTTATATACAGCATGTGGCAGAAATAATGGCTCATGTTGCTCAGCCTTTTATAAAGCAATCTTGAACATCTAGCATCTCTTTTTCCATGAAGGACTCTACATTTTGACTATGGCAATTATTAACACTTTTCTTTCATTTAACAACCCAAGCAGTTTGTTTAAGGCATAGGATATGAACTAGGAAATTCAAAGGGTTGTGGAAAAAATAGCTTGATAAAAGAGAGGCTTATGATGATTTAGCCCTCATGCTGCTTTTGCATTTAAGGCATGATACATTTGTGACAACTTATCTATATCAGCCCATGTAGAATTTTTCTAAGCAGATAAATATATGCAAACATCAAGCGGTTCTGACAGTTCCATTTGCTCAAGGAACGCCTTTTGCTTTCAGATATTATTGCTCAAGTGTCAGACAAGTTCTTTTCACTGCTCAAAGAATCAGCTCAATACCTTCTTGTCTATCTTTGCATTGTATTTTAGATATATTTAGATATCTTTTTTTTCATTCTGACTTCACCTTGCAAAGGGGAAGATCCTACTGATGCTTGATCATCCAAACCACTACATGGAAGGAACAAAGTATAAACAGCCATCAGAAAGGATATTGTACTTAGGCCTTGGATGCAGGCGCCACTTACTCTTAATGTCTGGCTACTCTAACGTCTGCCATTAATTTGCTGTATTAATATTTTTTTATAAATATATACATAGCTCAGATTCTGGAGAAAATCTTTTTAGTTGCTATTTTACCTATGATAGATGATAGATAGATAGATAGATAGATAGATAGATAGATAGATAGATAGATAGAGATACAAACACATGCATATACATATACATACACACACACATGATGATAGATAGATAGATAGATAGATAGATAGATAGATAGATAGATAGACAGACAGACAGACAGACAGAGATATACACACACACATACATATACATATGCATACATATATACATGATAGATAGATAGATAGATAGATAGATAGATAGATAGATAGATAGATAGATAGATAGATAGATAGAGTATGTGGGTCTTTTTGCTACAAAATAGAATTTATTGTACTTTATTTCCATAATATAAAATGGTGAAGCACAACAAGCAGATCATACATTCAAGAAAAGTGGGTGAAACAAGTTTCTGAGGTAGATGGAACTGCAACTAAGCAAAATATGAACAGGTTCCTAATGAACTATAGGAATAGTCCACAAATCATAACTGAAAATACTCTAACAGAACTGTTCCTATAGCCAGCCAGAAAAGTAACAAATCTGACCATGCCTGTGGTACACAATCAACCAAGTTGGTGAAATAGTAGTTCAGAAATTCTGGTAATCTCTGCGCTACTTACCTCCAGGGAGTATTTTTCACAGAACAGGTTGTTTAACTCATGATATATATGTTGATGATTGCCTTGACTTCACCATGTTCATGTGGTCAATCTCAGCTAACAAGACAAAATGCTGCAAGAATATATTTCCCAGGACACAAAAGATTCAGACAAGTAGATTTATTGTAGCAAACAATAAGGTAAGTTTGAAAGAATTCCAGTAATTGTGGTGCATCTTTGTGTACTACAATGTTCAGTTCCTTGTATTTCTTTCTCACTTGCTTTCTGCAAAGAGCTAGAAATATTTGTTTGTTTTTGGTGGCAGGTACAGATTTATTTTTTTCTTTATTAGATACGCTATCCAGATCAGAACAATCACCTCAGAATGTGGGGAAGGAGGGAGGCTGTGAGGCAAGAAATCAAGGAACATAAAGATATTATTTATAATACATATAAGCATAATGTGTATAGAAGGGAATTGTAGAGCTTATTTTTATCATAGCTGGAAATTAGAGGAGAAACGTAACTGATTTGGTCTGATCTGATATAATACAGAGAAGACCAATAAATATGGCAACCAGTCTCTGGAAGAGTCTGTGGTGGACAGAAATTAGGAAGAGAGAGAGATACATGATCCTCAACATAAATGGAAAGGCCGTGGCAATGATAGAAAGTGACAGAAGTCTAAGAAGCCTTGCAAGATAAAGTTCTTCCTTGAGGAACTAGTGCACTGTCTAAAAATCTTTACCCCTTTCAGGGATGGGTAAAAGTTGAGGCTGAGTGTGGTAACAGGCCTGGACAGTAACTGTAAGATGACTGAAAAGCTACATTTAAATAAAAGAATGAAGTTATTATGTTCAGAGTTACTGTCTTAACAGCCATTCGCATCATGATTAATGACTTTTTCCTGGTTGACTTCATCCTCTCTGTTTCAACACTGGATGTGGGAATTATGGAATGGAATTGATATCTAAGAGCTAAACTGGACTATAAAATGATTGGTATACTTATGCAGATCCTGATTCTTTCATTGCCCGAAAATGTAGGAATACGTTTAAGATTGGCCTCCCTTCTAAGGAAAAGCAATGGCAACTATTTCTATAAAAAATACCTTCCAGTTTGGTTGATCTCTGGTTTTAAGATGCAAGAATCCAGAAATTTATAGGAAACTCACTCTTCCACTGTAACATAGAGAAAGTTTTTAAGGAACTGCAAAAGCACCCTCCCCTTTTCTTTAACATAACAATAACAAAAAAGACATGTTATATTCATGTTTCACAAGTCATCTATTTGTTACATAATAAGAGTAATTTTCATGGCTTTGTACTAAATGTACAAGAAATTGCTTGCACAATTAGAGTATGCTTCCTTCATGATTTATTCCCCTGAATAAAACCATTTATAGCTTGCCTTGTCATAAACATCACCCACTGCATAATACATTTAGTTTGAGATGAAAGTTGAAAATATTTCATAAGACAATAGCAGCTTTTTTGTATAAAACTATTCACACCCAACTGCATAGTTGTTAAATATAGCTTATCTTTCAGTATGCAAATTCTAAAATGTAAATAAGTAAATGTTTCCATGCTAAATAGGCTATGCCAGAGGCCTTTTAAAACGTTTCAATGAATTACATGATCAAACACATAATTTAACTTCAAATTCGGCTCACAAAGGATGAAAACCAAACTAATGATGTAAGACAAGCCTACTTCACCGCATTTATGCAGCTTAGGCAAAGTCATTTTAGGATTGTAAACAAAGCAATTTGTAATGTCCAGAAACCACTGAGGTTAGTAAAATAACTCTAAATTTAAATATATACCTTGTTCCAAGTAGTGAAACTGCTCCCAGTACAAAAAAGTGTGTTTGATCTTGTTCCATTAATTTGAAATGCCACCACTCATTGATGAAGTAAGAGTAATGATTCCAATTCTCAACTCTTGGCTGGAAGCCAGCAATTTGGATTCCTCGGCATACCATAGTCTGAGGGGAAGGGAATATCAAAAAAAAAAAGAGTTAAGATGACGGGCAAAACTATGAGACTGCAGCCCTGACCAACATTTATATGGGTGTAATGCACATTAAAAGGGGGCAAGGTTTCAATCATGTGACTGTGCTTTTCATCTTGAGTTTTATTTTGACTTTAGCTCATCTACCCTTGCTGATACCCGAAGAGGTATTGAGCATACAACTGGCTGGACATTTTATTTTGGCTACGCTAGTTGTACATTTTGAGTGCTATTGACCCACCGGTCTGGGATGAATCAGGAGGTCCTTGCTGCCCACTGAGCTTGGTTGTTTTCTTTCAGACATTTCATTACTCAAGCTAGGTAATATCATCATTTGGGATTTGCTCTCAGTTTATATTCTAGTGGCTTGCCTTGTCAGTGTTGGTGAAAGTTGTCTTGGGGGTTCTTTGGCTGTTTACTGTTACTGTGGTATTGTTTACTTCTTGATTGTTGGTCTGATGTTAATCTTGGAGTTATTCTATGCTCACCTGGGTGTTGATTGCTGGTGGGGAGGTGTTTTGGTCTTTTGCTTTCCTTTTTGATTTGTTGATTGTCTCTTTTCCATAATTTGTAGATATTGTTTATGTTTATGTGTCTGTTGATGGCTAAATTGATGGCGATAGCAGCAGCAAAGTATAACTATTTTTCCGCTGTTATTGCATCGGCAGATAATCGCCCAGCCAGCCTGTTTAAGGTGACCCGCTCCCTTCTCCATCTAAGAGCACGGGAAGACGCCTTGCAAGGTCGAGCTGAGGATTTTGTACAATATCTACACGATAAAATCACTCAGATTCGGGAAGGCTTGGACTCTGACTGGATATGTTCAGACGAAGTGATGGAGGCGAGTCTTGAGAATGTTATTTGGGATGAGTTTGACCCTGTGACCCCTGAAGATGTGGACAGGTTACTGGGGAAGTTGAACGCAACCACATGTTTATTGGACCCGTGTCCCTCCTGGTTGGTACTGGCTTCCCGAGAGGTTACACGAGGCTGGCTCCAGAAGATAATAAATGCTTCTCTATGTGAGGGTTTCTTGCCTTCCACCTTGAAAGAGGCGGTGGTGAGGCCTCTCCTCAAGAAGCCCTCTCTGGACCCGGCTGTTCTAACAAACTACCGTCCTGTCTCCAACCTTCGTTTTGTGGCAAAGGTTATTGAGAGTGTGGTGGCGCAGCAACTCCCGCAGTACTTGGATGAAACTGTCTATTTAGATCCGTTCCAGTCCGGCTTCAGGCCTGGTTAGAGCACTGAAACGGCATTGGTCGCATTGGTTGATGATCTCTGGAGAGCTCGAGATAGGGATTGTTCCTCTATCCTGGTTTTATTAGATCTCTCAGCGGCTTTTGACACCATTGACCATGGTATCTTGCTGCGCCGGCTGGAAGGGCTAGGAGTGGGAGGCACTGTTCTACGGTGGTTCTCTTCTTATCTCTCTGACCGGTCACAGTCTGTGTTGGCAGGAGGGCAGAGGTCGACTTCAAGACACCTTATTTGTGGGGTGCCACAGGGGTCGGTCCTCTCACCTCTTTTGTTCAACATTTATGTGAAGCCGCTGGGTGAGCTCATCCGTGGTTTGGGAGTGCAATGCCATCTTTACGCTGATGATACTCAGCTTTACATCTCCACCCCAGACCACCCCAATGATGCCCTTGCAGTGATGTCCCAGTGCCTCGAAACCGTGCGGATCTGGATGGGGAAGAACAGGCTCCGACTCAACCCTTCCAAGACTGAATGGCTGTGGATGCCGGCATCCCGATATAGCCAGCTAATACCATCGCTGACTATTGGTGGCGAGTCATTAGCCCCCACAGAGAGGGCTCGCAACTTAGGTGTCCTCCTGGACACACGGTTGTCTTTAGAAGAGCATATGACAGCCGTGGCCAGGGGTGCTTTTTATCGGGTTCGCCTGATTCGCCAGTTGCGGCCCTTTCTAGATTGGGACTCCTTACGCACAGTCACTCATGCCCTCATCACTTTCCGTCTGGACTCCTGTAATGCTCTCTACATGGGGTTCCCCTTGAAGTGCACACGGAGGCTCCAACTGGTCCAGAATGCAGCTGCGTGGGTGATATTGGGAGTGACATGGCGCTCACATGTGACACCACTCCTACGCGAGCTGCACTGGCTTCCGGTGGTCTTCCGGGTGCGCTTCAAGGTGTTGGTTCTTACCTTCAAACTCCTCCATGGCTTAGGACCTGGGTATCTACGAGACCACCTTCTGCAACCGATACCCTCCCACCAACCAGTACGCTCCCACAGGGTAGGCCTTCTCAGGGTGCCATCACTAAAGCAATGCCGACTAGTGGTTCCCAGAGAAAGAGCCTTTTCTGTTGGGGCACCTACCCTTTGGAACAGGTTACCCCCAGGGATACGAATGATCCCAGATCTTCGTACTTTCCGTCGTGCAGTTAAGACCTTTCTTTTCCACCAAGCCGGTCTGGCATAAATCTTTTCTAATTTGTTAAATCTTTATGCTGAAGATTCTTAACTGTTGAGCCAAACTGGCTTAATTATTTATATTCACATTCTATATGTATGTCATTTTAACTGTTCACCGCCCTGAGTCCTTCGGGAGAAGGGCGGTATAGAAATTGAATAAATAAATAAAATAAATAAATAAATAATTTGTCACAATGCCAGGTTTCTAGAAATTCCATAGCATTTTTGGACTTAGCTTGGTCTAGGATGGTCACAGTTGAAACTACAGTTAAGTCTGTCCATAGGTTGTGAAATTAAAAGTTTTCATCATGTTTTCTGGCTATTAGTTGGTGTTTATTGATGTATTCTACCAGTCTTCTGCCTGTTTGTCCTACATAGTGGCTGTTGCAGTCATTACATTATATGTTGTAGATGACTCTTCTTTTTTCTTCTGGGGCTGTGTATGAACCAGGTTAGGAAAAACAGCACTACATTTTCTCCCCTTCTGAACATTTTGTATTCTATTAATTGAGGCCTATCACTCTGGTGTCCAGCAGGCCGGATATGTCATGCACAGGCCACACCCATCCCGGCTCCGCAAAGGCAAAAAACATCATGATACGTCACGATCCAGCCTGTGACACGATTGAGTGTATTAATCAGTTGAGATCTAAATGAAAGTTTTGTGCATCACTTTTTAAGAGAGAGGGGAATAAAAGAACACCATCTGCTGAACTTTATCTCAGCCTCTCCACTTGGAAGGGATTTCTGATTTAAATTCAGGAAAGGAAATATGCTGCAGTACCATATAATATGCTTCAGTAATATATAGTAAAATAAAAATCCTATTTCACATGTATATTTTTCTGCCTCTGGCTGCGAAGATTTGGCTTACAAGTGGTAATAACTAGCACTATGAAAGAATTTCTTCATCACTCACTTCCAAAGCTCAGAAGCTTCTTCATGAGGACATATTAAAGTTTTTCATCTCTTCCTAAAATCCCTTTTAAGGAGAATTGTTGTATTAAGGAATTTTGTTTGTTTGTTTGTTTGTCTCTCCTATTTCATACCAGATTATTCATATTTTAACTGAATATTTTTTAAACATTTTTTTTTTGGTACAGTGCCCTAGGATCCTTAATGAAGAAGGGCTATATAATAATCAAATAAACAATAATCAAACCACTTTTCCCCCTCTGCCCCCCCTCCCCATGTGCCATTGGTTTTAATGTTTGTTTTTATATTTTAATTTAGATGTAACTGTAAGCCACCCCGTGTTACCTTATGATAAGATGGGCAGCCAATAAATAAATAAATAATAAACAATTTCTTTTATTTGTGTTGAGAGTCAGAAACTCAAAACACATGTTCCACTCATTTTTTTTTTTTTACTTTTGTACACAGATAAACAAATGTCTACTGAGAGGAGAAGTCTAGGGGTATTGACTTTAATTCTAAATCATGAGTATTTTCTCCTTTTGCTCCAGAAAGAGGTCATATGGAATCATGTGATCTCTTTATTCCCAAAAGCAGTGTCAAGCCTCAAATGACTTGTCAGCTGCCAGGAATCAGGAGATGTGCTTTCTCTGTTGTAGTTCCTGGCCCCTGGAATATTTTCCCTTTAAATATCAGGATGACCCCAACCCTTCGTTTGGTCTAGGGCCCCACTGGATTCCATTTTCTTGTTGTAATATAATTTATAGTAACAGTTTTAAATTGATGCCATATATATTTATATTGTACTACTTACATTGTTTTAATTGGTTTTATGATGTATGCTTTCCAGAGTCACGTTGAACTGAGCAGCTATAGAAATCAAATAAATAAATAAATGAGTTTTCAAAATTGAGCAGGTGATCAACAGAGGATGAAATTTAGCAACATCTTGGAAGTCCAATTTTTGTTACAGTGGAAGACTCTAGAAATGGCATCTTAAATTCTCCTGTTTGTATGAATATAATTTATCCTAAGAGGTTTTGTTTTCTTGGAAATGGTTTGCCACTGCTTCTTCATGTTTCCTTTGACTTTTCAATCTGGTCTAGATCTCAGATTTCCTGGTGTTTTCTTAGCCAACTGTGAAACAGAGATCCCGAGAGAACCAGGAATTGATATGAAGGAGTAAAAAACCAGTTCTGTTTTTGTTAATGATTAGTTAGTAAAGAAATTTAAAATGGATAATACACATTAAAAACCATTGTTCTGTTACACTGACGGTAGCTAATACTAAAATACAAAATATAGCTTGCCTTTTTGCTTGAAACAGGTAATTAATAGAATGGAATGCTTAAGTTTTATGGATTGGTCTATTTTTGCTTTTAAATCATGTTCTGTCTTTTACACTGAAACAAACCTCATTTTCTTCCTTAGAAATTGCAAGGGGGGGGGGGATAAAACAATAAAGAGGAGAAGGGGAGGAGGAGGAGGAGTAACCGTATGGTGATGGGATGAAAACAGTAGTAGAATTCAAAATTTTTTACTACCAGTTCTATGAACGTGGCTTGGTGGGACTGGTGTGGCTGGGTGGCCGTGGCAGGGGAAGGACACTGAAAAATCTCCAATCCCAACCCACTCCAGGAGGGGAAGGATATTACAAAATCTCCATTCCCACCCCACTCTGGGGCTAGCCAGAGGTGGTATTTGCTGGTTCTCCAAGCTACTCAAAATTTCCGCTACCGGATATCCAGAACCTGTCAGAACCTGCTGAATAGCACCCTGGATGAAAGGAAGGGATAACTACTTGGAGGAGAGAAAGAAAGGAAAGGGGTTAAGAGATAACAGAACAGAGAAAACTAGACAAGAAAGATATAAATTGTTTATCCTTTGTATATTGAAAATAACTGAACATGAAACAAGATAGGAATATAGGTTGCTGCCATTTCTTCCCTTTACTTGAAAGTATGGACTTTAGAAACATGAATATTAAGTTAAGGAATAATGGAAACTTTCCAACCATGGGCTCCATACCAGGGCCAAATTAAAACCAACTGATGCCCTAATCATAACCCAACAATAGTGTCTCTCGGCCTTTCCACTGCACAACTGACAAGACATTTAGACTAAGTGCTGAAAACTAAAGTTAGATATGTCAGTGAAAGAATATGCCCAGTGAATGAGCACGGTAGCTAAGAGGGAAAATTGTGGTGCCCATCTTCCCTTGGTACCCTAAACTTATTTTGCTTAATGGTTGGTTAATCCATTTCTCTAGAATCCCAGCAGGAGCAATTCCTATTCAGAAATCTCTACTTCTAGTCTACAAATGTAAAATGATCGCACCAAAGGTAATTTGGGAAAGAGGAGGGGGAACTCATTTTCCTTTTGGGTAAACATGCTGTGTAAGGACAGTGAAGGTGGCCTAATCAAATAGGTCACTTGATAGAAACCTTAATTTGGGACTCTACAATCATCCTCTTCTATCTGCTGTCCTTGAACAGATACATTATGTTAATTGTCCTTGGAAGAAGGCAAGTTTTCTCATTTTTAAAGAAACTATAAAGCCCTTGAATGCTATTCACTGCCATTCTAACCAATCAGTAAAAAGTTCTATTTTAGGAGAAAGAAGAGAGAAAGATTAAATGGCTGGCAACCAGTTTCGCTTACAAGTTCTGAGTTAACACTAGGCAACATCTCAGAAAACATTTTGAGTATCAGTATTAAATGAACTATACCAAACCCCTTCATTGTAAGGAAAGCAGCATGCCATTGTGAATTTTTAAAGCAGTGGCTGGTCTTGACAGATATCACCAAAAGGCTATTTTGTTTTAGATTATCAATGCATCACATCCCCCAGAATTGGCATTATGAGTTTTCTTGAAACAATAAGAAAGTGATCTGACAAGAGATTGCTTTGCCTCAATGCTATGTTAATATTCTTTGCATTCCATTTCAGTGTCCTGTCACATCATATCAAATATAATAGGACATGCCATAACGCAGCCTGACAATGTGTACCTAACACAACGCAACAGAACGGGGGCAGGGGGAAGGAACCCTGTCAGACTGCAAAGTTTTCTTGGGTTAATTTTCTCATTCATAATTCTCTGAGAATACTGACTTACCAATTGTCAGTATTGTCAGTATTGTTGTTGTCGTAGAAAAGCAACATATTTCATTTTTGGAAATTATATTTGCCAGGATCGGTTTTGCAAACTTACAATTTCCTTTTGTGTAATCCTTGATATTTAAAGAAAAAAGCACCCTAGGAGCTTCCTGCCGTGTTGGTTTATGTTTCCCTATCTTGCCTGTAGATGTTATGTTTGTTTCTTTGTTGTTGTTTTTTAAGCTTTAAACTTCAGGGGGAAATAAAACTGAGATCTTTGCTTTGCCATTCTCTGCTGGAGTCAGAGCTGTCATCTAAACTGATATGGAATGCAAAATAAAATTAGCATGATCTTAGATCTTGCACACCACATCCTTTGATTGTAGGTTGGATGTTATTTTTGTAGGAGTCAGGGGAAGACATGACTAACAGGATTTATGAGAGCAGTCTTCACATATCTGCACAACAAAATTCTCTGTTGTTTTAGAGAGAAGGAATAGGACAAATGAATAGAACCTGCAGGAAACCGGGTTTTTAGTTTAGCCTCAGAAGATATGTACTAATAGTGAGAGCAGTTTGGCAAGGAGTGTTCTGCCCCAGCTACGGACCCCACAGATCACAGCACACACAAAGTCCGTTCAAACCTTAGTTTACTAAATAAACCAGTCTTTTACAATTTCATTAACAGCCACCAAGAATTCAAAGAATAATAACTGAAAGCTTACTACAGTTGGCAGACTGCCCAGAAGCAATTTGCAGGAAGCTGATAAGATAAACAAGACAAGACACAAAGGTATGTGAACTAAGTTGTTCCCTGAAAATTACTTCAGTCAGCGTTCCTCCTTAAATAGGCTAAGTGAGTGGCCAATTAGCCCCAAGCCATACTCTCGAGGAGACCTCCTCCTGAGGAGCCACTCCTGCCTTTTGGCAGCTCTGCGCAACCATGCATCAAGAACAGGCTCCTCCTCTTCACCCTCTTCACTTAAGAGAGCTTCTGGAGGTTCTGAAGGCCCTGGCTGAATCCCCGCCTCTGGCACCACATCTTCTCCAGCCTCCTTATTGTCCGACTCGAGTGCCAGCTGCACAGGCTGCTGGCGCAGCACCACACCAGCCTCCTCGCTGTCTAAATCAGTTACTAGCTGCATGGGCCACAACAGAGAGATACAGTGTCTCAGAAAGTGACATGTCTCCTTTGTTGGATACTTCTAAGATTAAACTAACTATCTGTATTGCCCTGAGAAAGGGTTTGGATTGGATGGCTTTGAAATCCCTTCCAACACTATGATTTATTTCATTTTAGGCCAGACTCCTCTTCTTTTGTTCTTCGATCTGCTACTAGCCCCAAATGGTTAAAAAAAACAAATTGTTCATTTCCTTCAGACTCTTTGGGTTCCTTTCTACAATAAAAAAATGAAAAGGAATCCAGTGGCCTATCAAAACCTATTTGTTTCTTTTGTGCTTGAAAAAGATGCAACTAATCAAATTTATTGAACATTGAGATCGACGAAGTACAAAATGATGATTTACAAAGTTTGAAATACATAGGTAAAGGTAAAAGTTCTCCTTGCACATATGTGCTAGTCATTCCCGACTCTATGGGTTGGTGCTCATCTCCATTTGTAAGCCGAAGAGCCAGCACTATCCAAAGTTGTCTCCATGGTCATGTGGCCAGCATGACTCAATGCCAAAGGCGCACGGAACGCTGTTACCTTCCCACCAAAGTGGTCCCTATTTTTCTTCTTGCATTTTTATGTGCTTTTGAACTGCTAGGTTGGCAGAAGCTGGGACAAGTAATGGGACCTCACCCCGTTATGTGGCACTAGGGATTCGAACCACTAAACTGCTGCATCTTAGCCACTGAGCTACTGCATCCCTTTAAAATATACATAACTGTAAATACATAAATGTATTTCAATTATAAAAACAATTGCCTAGACAAAACTGCATTAATATCATTCAAGAGAGAGAGAGAGAGAGGGAGGGAGGGAGGGAGGGAGGGAGGGAGGGAGGGAGGGAAGGAGAGAGAGAGAGAGAGAGAGAGAGAGAGAGAGAGAGAGAGAGAGAGAGAGAGAGAGAGAGAGAGAGAGAGAGAGATTCAACAGGAGCCACAAATTCTTAATTCTAGGCTTGGGAATAGACTCACTTTTTAAGAGACTTCTGGAATATTTGGAAAGTAGGGGCCATACATATTTCATTCCTGAATCTTTTATATTTTGTACACTGAAATTCTGTTCACACAACAAGATTCACTGAGTCATGTGCATAATTCAAAATGTCATCTAAACATCAAAATATAATATGTAATGGAGGTAGAGATGCTTAGTTTTAGCCCAATCAATCAAGGGGGGTTTCAAGCTTAATTAGTTTTCTCCATTCATCTGGCTTTTTGGCCTGGGAAAAGAGGGTTTATAGAGAGTTAACCCATTCTTCTTGCTGCTTGTAATGGGCTGTGAGAATAACCTTACGAGACAGGAGAAAAAGCTGCAGCCTAGACCAGGGGTCGTCAACCTTAAACACTTAAAGAGCCAGAAAGGTCCTAACCGGAAGCCCCCATTCAATTCTGGATCCAACTGGAAGTCTGGTCCCCCCATCATAGTCTCCTCCTAGAATGGTGTCCTTTTTCCTCTGCCAATTGGAAGTCAATTCTCCCACCATAGAGTCTCCTCCTATTTCAGCATCCTTTTTCCGGTACCTATCCTAACTGAAGGTCCTATCAATTGTGGAGCCGACCAGCAACAGGGAACTGCAGCAGAGGGATGAAAGAGCCACATGCGGCTCCTGAGCAGAAGGTTGCTGACCCCTGGCCTAGACAATGGTCTGATAAGAGAAATCTGAGTCCAAAGGAAGGGATTGGGGGTAGGTAAAGCATCTCAGAAGGCACTTCCCCTAGGATTTTTGGAAAGTAAAGGCAGGGGAGGATGGAAGCCCATTCAGACTTGCCAGGTTCTGTTACTATAAAACCTGAATATAAATGTAGAATTAACATTTATAGTTTTGGTGTATGTCTGCACTACCTCAAAGGATTAAATGGGTTTAGGATTATCTAAAGCACGGGTGTCAAACTCGATCGTGTCATGTGATGTATTATGACATATTGTGACATTTTTTGCCTTTGCAGAGTTGGGGTGGGTGTGGCCTGTGCATGATGCATCTAGCCCATGGGCCGCCAGTTTGACAGGCCTGATGAAGCGAAGTATTCTGAAGTATTGCCACAACCACAGGCAGAAGAAGGAAAAGAATGGGCTACACAATATCCCTCCCCAATTCCACAGTAAACCAATCACAATTGGGCCGCCAAAGATTTTTTTTTTTTACTGAAAAATAAAAGGGGGAATAAAAAGAAACATCTTTCCAACAAGTTTTGTGGTGGTTGGGAAATTGTCAAAGTATCTATTATGATTTCACTGAGGATTCTAGGCAACATACTGCCAATAGAATATTTTCCCCAGAACAGCAGCTAACTGGGTCAGCCTTGTCAAATAAACTCAGCCATTACTAATCTTTCCAGACAATGTCTGAGGCACTTCAAGAAAGATTCAAACATCCAAACTGACATGAAGTCTACTGTCTTTGTTGTGATTCATAGCACAACTGAGTATTGGTCTGCAGGAAATCTATGAATTGCTTATACTGTCATGCCAAGAGACCAGTTACTTACTAAGTAACTCTAATGGCAGCTGCTTGTAGCATACAACTGCACCTAGATGTCAGTAGCATTTTCCCACATGGGACAATCTTCTTCAGAACTCAGTAGAAAAGAAGATGGCTGCTGCCTAATTAAAGGGATAGCTGGCAAAACTCCTAAAGCCTGGTTTTATGCTACTATTTCCATACACCCAAAGGAGCTTTAGATGTGTAATTTTCAGACACATAGATAACAAAGCTCATTTCAACAAGAATAAGTTACAAACACAGTTCATAATATGGCACAACATATCTACCATCCAAAGGGGAAAGGTTGACTTTTCCAAGGGGTTTGATATTCGTAAAATTAGGACACAGGAAGCCTGAAACTCTAAAGTAATATGTGATTTTTGACCTAATTTCAAAAATCTTTTGTAGATGATCCAGTCAGACCTCTGGCAAAGGTTTTTATCCTTTCTTGACAGCCAGCTGCAAGAAGTGACAGAAAAGAGGATATGAGGAGGATATGGAGGAGGACGAGGAGGAGGAGGAGACTAGATGCTAGAAAAATAGTGAATAGTTTATCATACCATTTTTTTTGTTTCGATCCTCTGTGTTGCTTGCTTCAGTCAACCTACCACTGGCATGCAATGCAAATCAAACATGATATTTCTGCAGAAATACAGCACTGGATGATAAATTGCTCTAAAAGAAGTGCAATTCCCTTCAGCACAGTACAAAAGTGAAGAGTTCCAGGTCATGCTGTTTCCTACTTTTCAGAATATGAATATGTAAAACATAGCTGTCAATGTTTTTTTGTACAACAAAACATCATTTTGCCATCTCTCATTGCAACAGACTTCATATGCAACCGATTTCCACTATGCTTTAAGTCATTTGTGTAATGGCTTCATTATGCACATGATGCAAATTATACGCTTTAAATGATGACATCATTGTGTAAATAGCATAAATTGACACGATAACCAATTAAATAGACATCCAAGAATAATGGACCCACCCCCCCCGCCCCCAGTAGACTGTTAAAGTAAGGTTTTGCTATAGTTATTTTTAGACGTGTAATAGCACAGAATGGGGAAAAAAAACTGTGATGAGAAACAGATGCTTGTAGCTATGATGTAGTCTATAAAATTGCATATACATTTTTCTTAATGATGCTGTTACTAGGCCTTCGTATAAATTATTGAACCTCAAAACCACAGTTTCTTTAAAGACTGAATTTGTGCCTTTGAGATCCTCCTGAATTTTTCTCAGAATTAGCTCAGGAGAGATGGTTTTCAGGTAAGTACACATACATGGATATCTAAAAGATTTCAGGAGGGCTTCAGAGCAGCCACACCTAACTTTCAAGAGCTATGTCATTTCATGGCTATGAAGAGAAGTTTCATCCATGTCAAATGATTTGCCCATGTGCTAGTAAAAGTCACACTGTAAGAAAAGTATAACTCAGGGTCATCTAGTGAGACATATGTACACGTATTCAAAAATAAGAATTTTTGGTGTCGGTATTAAGAACATTATTGTGGCCGGAGCATGTCTTTCACAGCCTCCAGATTCAAACAAAATATTTTCCTAGCCCCCAAAAATATTACTGTCCCCATTCTCTTCAGAATAGTTTTCTCGGGTTTCTCTTGTAATTTTAACTATTGAAATTAAATTAATGAGATGGTGACAACACTGAGAGGCCTATAAAGAAAATTGGTTAATAATGTTTCCCACGGAAACATTCCTAGCTGTATTAGACTCTTGAATTAATTGTAGCTGTTTATTATGTGAAATTGATCATTTAGGGGAAAAGGAACTATTAGAAAATAAAGGTGAAACCTCTCAACTAAAATAGTTCCTTGTTAACAAATTTATATAAAGTGAGCCCAAATGCCATATAAAAGTAAATGTTCTGAAAAGAAAGCACACCTCCAGTAATTTTGCACACCTCTGGTAATTTTGCACACATCTCTGGCAATTTTTTCTTTATCCAATTTAAGAATGACATATCTCTTGTGAGATCACCAGCAGCCTGAAATCAATGCTTCATAATCTTAATTTGGCTAACTGTAGTAATCCAATCTAAATTAATATTTAATATAAGAGTGCTTTTGAAAACAGTGTGGAAACTTCCACCGGTGGTAGGAGAGGGCATTAAAATGTGTCAATTTATTTATTTTCTCATTATTATTCTCTCTCATTGATTTTGACCTTCGTCGATCTTTCCACATATCTCAACCTAGACTAGGGGTGTCAAACTGATACGTCATGTGCTGGCCACCCCCAACCTCGGTTTAGTGAAGGGGAAAAAGTCATTATATGTCACATGATGACAACATGATGCCACAAGCTTGACACCTCTGACCTAGACCATCAAATTCTTACCTGAAGCCAAGTGAGAAGAAGCTCGTGATTATAAGGAAAGGGACTCTTCAAGTGGTATTCATCAACTTTTATTTTCCATGGCACTGAATATCTGAGTAGGTGTGTATAGAAATACACTGTTAATTTCTTTTTCCTGACAGGTCAGGCCGTCCCTAATGTGCTTTTTCAAGAGGTAAATGGTCTCTTGAACTCCAGTTGAAGAGGCAACCAGAAATCATGTTGCCTCTTGAAAAAGCGCCTTTGGGGCAATCATGACCTGGGCGACTGAGAATCTCCATAGACAGACAGGTCAGGGTTTTTTTTCTCTCCAGATCTTTGAAATAATTTTTAATGTTGCTTCACTTTTGTTGGTTGGTTTTTTTTTCTTCTTTGTTTCAATTTGCTTGGTGTTTCAATTGTGTATTTTATTGTATAGTAACTCTATTTTTGCATTTATGATGTGTTATTTTTTGGAAAACATGTTATAGGCTAATCAATCAAAAAAGATGTAAAAGAAAAGATATAAAAGGTATTTTAAGAGGAATTTCACTATCCTCATTGGTTTCTCCACTTCTTAATTCTGGGCAATAAATAAATATTATGATCAATCAAGAAATATATCTTATTGTCCTTTTTTCCCCCAGACTTTCTTCTGTTTTTTCCCCCTAATTTCAGCACTCTGATTCAGAAGGTAAAAAATAAGGCTGTTTAGAAATTCAGGCAAGTATTTTAATTGAAATAACATTTGACTCCTTTGAGATTAGTTTTTTGAATCAGTTTAAGGCATCTAAATTAATCAGGTGCTTTTGAATTGCTTCTAAGAGATTAGAAGGGAATTCAGAGATTCAAGGGATTTTCTACATGTCTAGAATCTCAAACCCCATTTCAATTTTCCCTCCACATATGGATAAAGCCAATCAGGGTGGGCAATATGATCAGTTCTCTGATAATGAGAAGATATATAATGGTGTGTGTGTGTGTGTGTGTGTGTGTTAGCCCGTATACTTAAGCCAATGAATGAATGAATGAATGAATAAACAAATAAATGAATGAATAAACAAACAAACAAAAAACAAACAATTGCTGTTTAACATTCAGATTTTTTGCCAGGATGTGTTAGGGACAGGTTCAAACCAAATCTTTACGCTTCAAACACTCATCCAAAACAATAAATGTGCCACAATCCAACCATTCAAATGTACAATAATAAAGATAAACTGAAAGATAAATCCAATGAAGTCAACTGTTAATTATTTTCACTGCACCTACTCAAATTATGGCAGTGTTCCTTGCTTTTTTCTTGCCTGGCATTTGATAAAAGAAGTTAGGTATACAATTCACATGTTCTCTCTTGAAACTACTGGAAGGTAGGTGCTAAATAAAATTTATGAGTATCTCTATAAAAATTGTGGTAGAAAAGTACATGCTAGACCGTTTGATCTCTCCAACGACAGAGGAGAGTTTTAGTCGTCTCCTTTTTAAAAGAGATTAATTTGGTCTTTGTTATATGATCTTTTTGTTTCTTTTCCTCACCTCATAATCCTGCTTCCTTGCTGATACTTGTCTGTCTTTGTCACCTATTGTACCAAGTGAACTTATTCATTGCACAAACAGGCCTGAGATGGTGTGTTTGTTATTTGACTACAGTTCATGTATTCATGGCCTGCAGATCACATACAGCTCCCCAGTCTTCATTTCTTACTCTGAGTTCCCATTGCTGATTTATTTATTTTTTTTGTTGTTATTTTAACAGGCTAATTTTAATTAGGGTTAGGGCTAGGGCTAGGGCTAGGGCTAGGGCTAGGATTAGGGATGCTAACTGGAACACCATGAACCTCTTCTAATTTCAGACAATTTACTTTCAGACCATGGCTGGATCATTCCTTTCCCTCAAATTATAGATGCAGGAGTGTTTGATGGAAATAAAAGCATATTTTAGGCTCTAGGAGCAGGACATAAAGCCTTTTTGTGAGGTTGGAAAGAGTTAGGGCTTGCTTAAGACAAACTATCCACCAATATATGACAAAGACAGAACTTTCTACCCATGATAATATATGTTCTGTGCAAGCTTAGGTCTGCTGTACAGTTGAAAGAAAAATATTTGCAACTTTCCTCCAGAGTTAGAGATATGCTGCAGGGCTAGAAAGAAAACAAATGCAGTTCTTCAAGCAAACTAATGTCATGCAATTAGACAGGATTGAATCATCTTCCAAGTTGTAAGGAAATGCCTAACATATATCATTCCCAGCAGGGGTTAATATTGCTAATTAACCATGACAACAAACTTGCCAACTCAGAATATGAAGCGATCAGAGAGTAGTGGTTGTCAATATTTACTTACCAGATTTTTTTTTTACATTTTTTTTTAATTTAAAAAAAAAGAGATTTAAATTCTATTCTACTTCAGCACAACTGGTCTTGGCTGGGCCATCTGATGGTTTCTGTGCTATCTTTCTTCTCATCTCTGAAAGACAGTCATGCCTGCTCCCAGGTGTCTAGTTATACAAGAAGCTTCCAGGTATCTATAAGATACTTTGCATGATTTTGACAAGTAGACAAATCCTTGAACATTAAGATCAATTTACAATTGAGTCTCAGTCAGGACACACACACACCACCCTCTCATACAAACCTTTCTTGAAATAAGGCTGCCTCCCTTTTTGTAGGCTAAAAGTTACTCAAACTGTTTAACAGAGAGTAAATATATAAATTTCTGATAACCAACATCGGTATGAATCATGAAGGGAGGGAGACAGTTTGGGAACTTGAAAACCTTCATATATAAATGTCTGTAGTGTATAGAAATTTAGTTTAAGTTAAGCTGTTTGTATCAGCAATAAAAAGAAATTATTTATTTCAAAAGCACTGCAAAAATAAATAACATTGTAGTTGGAGCAGAACAGTCTATGTTTCTGAAAAGTTCCTGACCCCTTTTTTTCACACTCTGATATATGGCATCTGTTGTGGGATTTGGAACAGATCCAAGCAGAAGATAAGTTTTTACCACATCAGAAAGATAAATAATTTGGTACATAAACAATATACCAAAACGGAAGGATCTGAGATAAAGGAGGATGAATTGAAGGAGAAGGAATTAAAGGAGATAAAGAAGAGTCACTTGTGGTGAGATGGGAGGCAAATAAATTTAATAAATAAATAAATATTCTTCACACTCCAGGTAAATGTGTTTCAGTTAGTATTACAAGTGGGTGAAGAAGGTCAATGCTTTGAGATATACCAAGAGATGCCATTGCATTGGCAACTTCAAGATGTGTGGATTTCAATTCCCAGATTTCCCCAGACAGAATGACCAAATCTTGAAGTTTCTGAGGATGAGAAACATGGTTTAGACTAGCAGCCACCAACCTTTTGGGCACCAGGGACAGATTCTGTGGAGAGAGAGTTTTCTATGGACTTCTATGGAGTGGGTGTGGTTTCATTTGCTCCCTGCATCCCGTGGATGGGGCTTTGCTTGTTTGCGCGGACTGGTTTCTGATATGCTGTGGACCGATGCCAGTCCACAGACTGGGGGTTGGGGATCCCTGAGTTAGAGCATGAAATATTAATAATTATATTATAGTAATGTACTATAATGTGAAGAGGACGAAGAAGCCTTTAAATTTTAATGTAGCCATGCTGAAATGAAACTACAAAGTTTTAATTAATATTATTTCTTCTGTGAAACTGAATAATTGGGTTGTTTTGTTGTTGCTGCTGGAAAGTTTCTATGGCTCCAAAATTGAATGAAGAAACAACCTGTACCTTTTTAAAAAAATTATTTCAGCATCAAGACAACAGTGTTTTACTATGGTTGGGAGTGAAAAGAAAGGATCTGCATTAGAGCCAATGGGGAGAATGTGGGATTAAGATATGATTGCATCCATGAGCTCAGTTGCTTTGCTTTCCATCTGGAAAGTGAGAAGGAAACAGTCCCTGAAAGTAGAAGGCAGGACTGGGAGAGCTAACTTAACTTGCCTGCTTGGCAAAATGGAAAGAGCAAGAAGCAGGGGAATGGCCCTTTAGGGTCTACTGTGACCAAAGTACAGAACAGATCAACCATTAAAATGGCCCATAACAAACATTGTATTAAGCTGCCTTCAAGAACACCTGGTGATAATAAGGGACGTAAGCATTACTGTGCAGGGTCAAATTGTATTGAAACTGCAAGTATGCTCCTCATTATTTTTTTCCTCATAAGGAAAGAAGAAAAGATGGGGAAATGATTCTTAAGCCATTGAAGAATCTGTTTCACAGTACAAAGAAGAAATGAATAAAAATCAAATCCTACAACAATATTTGAATGAACTGAAGATTAAGACTGTTAAAAGGAAAAGGCAGGAATGTAAAGTTTATTTACTTGATCAAGGCTAAAATGTAAGTTGTTAATTTTAGCAAGCCATTATGGACTGTGCTGACAACATGACTGAAATAAGGATATTTTGTTAATTTGTTTATTGACATGGGATGGGATGAAAGATGAAAAGATAAATGTGTGTAAATTTAGAGGGGTGAAGAATCACTTATTTGTTCATAATGGTATTGAAAACTGAAACTTATTACTTTATATATTTCTTGTTTCTTTGCTATATTCTTAATTTTTTCTTTTTTTATTGCACTTTTTACTTTCTATTTTTTCCTTTTTAAATTTTCACTATTATAATCAAAATTCTTAATAAATATAATATAAATGTTACTTATTATTTTATGCCTAATCACACAAGTTTATCTTCTATCCTTTCTTCAAAGGCAATCTTCTAATAGATGTTTCTTTGAGCAAAATTAAGATGAAGTTTAAGCATATTTGTATAACTTTTTTTTAAAAAAAAATCTTTATTTACATTTATCATTAAAAGAAAAATACAAATTTGTATTTTTTTTGTGTACATATACATATTTATTTTATTTATTTATTTATGTGATTTATATGCCACCATTCTCCCCGAGGACTCAGGGCGGCTTACAAAAACAATTATGAATACAAATCACAATAAACACATTAAAATCCATTAAAATCCATAAAAACATTCTAAAAACTATATAACCCCACGACCGTAATATTCTTTAAACAGTCATGTCTTTAATCCCCGGCGAAAGGAGAGGAGGTCGGGGGCTGTCCTGAGGTCGGTGGGCAAACTATTCCAGAGGGTCAGGGCTCCGACAGAGAAAGCCCTTCCCCTGGGGGCCGCCAGCCGACATTGCTTGGCTGACGGCACCCAGAGGAGGCCCACTCTATGGGAGCGCACTGGATGGTGGGAGGAGGGCAGGAGGTGGTCCTGTAAGTACCCCGGGCCTAAGCCATGTAGGGCTTTATAGGTTAAAACCAGCACCTTGAAACGAACCCGGAGAACAACCGGTAGCCAGTGCAGCCCGTGCAGGAGAGGTGTAAAACAGGAGTAACGAGAGGCCCCAGTAACTACCCGCGCGGCCGGGTAGTTGTATATTTGTATAACTTGTTCTCTCCTCATCTTACTAACAGTTGTCACTGACATAATAATATTCTTCCTTCATTCCTCACACATCCTTTGTAATCTCCCTGGCATAATGTTTGTATTTCATTGCTGTACACTTTCCTGACTGGATTGTTACACATTTGTCTTGTTTTCCTGTTTTATTGTTTTGGATGAGTTTGTAGTGGGCAGTTTTGTGGTTGATCTGTACTTCAGCCACAGCAGATCCTAAAGGGCTATTCCTCCTACTTCTTGCTTTTTCCATCTTTCAAAGCAGGCTGTCAGATTAAGTTAGCTTTCCCAATCCTGCTTTCTGCTTTCAGGTATTGTTATCGTCTCACTTTCCAGATGGGAAGCAAAGCACACATCTTAATCCCACATTCTCGCTGTTGGTTCTAATATAGACTCTCTGGGAGAAACCCCAATTTTCCATGTAGTCTTTAGTTCTAGTCAAACCAGTGTGAAGTTTATTTAAACATCTCCAAATTGTCCACTCCTCCTTCAAGCCTCCTGGCAACGTCTCAAGCAGTCCTATCCAATTATGAAAATAATTGGAAATTTTGAAATGTAGTAGCAGTCTACTCAGTGCAATCTAAAAAGCTCCTTCTTGATTTCAATCCTTTTGTAGGGGGTACTTGGCTAAATAATGGCTGTGCCAGATCATGTAACATCTTTCCATGTTCCACGTCTTGTGCCATACTTCTTCAAACACTTGTTGCATATGTAATAGACAAAGAGGGATATCATCCATTCCTGCACTCAGATGGCCCATGCTGGCAATGAACCAAACAGAAAGCTCAAATCTGCCTTAATTCTTTTTCATTAATCTTCAGGCCTGCAAACAGGGTTGGGTTTAGGGTTATATTCCAGAGTAGGCCATGAGTTGCTTTTAATGCAAACATAAGCTTGTTCACCATACTATAGACCAGGGGAGTCAAACCCAATTTCATTGAGGGCTGCATCAGGGTTGTGTTTGACCTTGGGATGGAGTGGGTGTGGCCAGAGTGCTCTGCCAGAGAAAATGGGCTCCTGAGCTCTATTTTTGGCTGCAACACAGAAGTGGGTTTCAGCAGGTTCTGACCAATTCTGGAGAACTGATAGCGGAAAATTTGTGTATTTTGGAAAACTGGTAAATACCAGCTCTGACTGGCCTGACCCAGACTATTCTCTGCCTCCTGAGTCCCTGCTGATTGGGAGGAAATGGGGATTTTGCAGTAACCTTCCCCTGGAGTGGTGGGGGGAATGGAGATTTTACAGTATCCTTCCGCTGCAATGCCTATCAACCATGCCACGCCCACCAAGCCACACCCACAGAACCGGTAGTAAAAAATTTTGAATCCCACCACTGCTGCAATGGCCTCCTGCAACCCTCTGCCAGTGAAAATGGAGTTTGGAAGGACCCATGTGCAGCTCTGCCAAGCTCTGTTTTGCTGGCAGAGACCCTGCTGGTCAATCCTTCGCTGTTTCCAGGGCAACCCATCAAAATACCCCGTGAATCAAATCTGGCCCCCGGGCCTTAAGTTTGACAGCACTGCTATAGACTTTTTTGCTGTATATTAGCAAGATCCCCTCTATGCCAGTACTATTTCCACTCCCCAAATCCTGTAAAAGCAATTAGAAGTTAATTTGTGATTGTTTTCTACTAGGAGCTCTGCGACACTAAGAAAAACAAACAAGCACTACTTTTCTCCAACAGCTGTAGGCCCTGAAAAAAAAAGATCCTCATATCCCCATGCTTTGCACACTCTCCCTGCCCCAGGCACCCTTTCTTCATGTCTATCTGTCTGGTGGTAGTATACAAAGGAGAAACAAATCTAGAAAGTTTCTAGCAGGAGTAAAATATCAAGCTAGTTGAAAGACACAGAAAAGTAGGTGAAGTCTTGGAACCAGGTGGGGGTGTGAAAATGAGGAAATGGACTCCAAACAAGCCTGACTCAGGCATAGACTTTCAAAGAAAACACTGCTTTTAATGCAATTTCAAATATCCTACAGCTGAGCTCCAAAGAGAGAGGTTCAGCTTTTGAACACGACCACCAGCACAGGATCAATGATGTCCAGAACTGCTTTTGAACTGAAGCAGACTGTCTGTCCCAAGATCAGGGAAGGAATGTGTCGGATGTTAGCTTGCCTGAAGCTTTCCAGAAGCCTCAGAAGTGATTTCCATATCTCAGTTCTTCACCAGTCAGTATTTTTTCTTATTAGGCCTCCAGTTCTGGGAATAGTCACTCAGCACCAGCTCGGATGTAGTTACTGAGAAACAAAAGGCACACTCTAAAGAAGACACTGTACAAGGGACTTCAATGGGAAACAGCATTCAATTGGCTTCAGACTGCAGTTAAAGATAAATTCCCTGTAGCTATTAGTGTTTTCTGTGGAGTCACTAAAAAAATCCCCAATATGTTTTGAGAAGTTTAAAGAAGGATAAAATTGATATTTGTTGTCAGGAGAAGAGAGAAAGAATTAAAATAAGCAGTTAAAGCCATAATCCACAATACGCAAGAATACAAATTGTTAGGACAATGCAATGGAAAATTGGATTTGAAGAGTGAAATCTATATTTACTTACACAAGCAAGGCAAAATTTCTGAGTATTACCAACAAGTATCTAAGACAAAGGTAGACTAAAATAGATATTATTACTATAAAGCTACAGAAGGGCAATTGCTTATTTATTTTTTTTTTATTGTTCCAAGATTTATTTCTATCTGAGACAGCTTTCATTCCCAGTACACCAAGAACACGGCAGGCTGAAAACTTTACTGTGTTAAATGGTTTGATACATGTACATCACTGAATACCTCTGAACTGAATTAGCTGAAGATTTGTAGAATTTCACAGTCAGAAAGTAGCTTTTTATATAAGCAATCATACGTGACAATTTTAACAAGCAGTAGACGCTCAGCAGTCAGCAGCAAAACAAATCAGAAAATGCTCTTTGTTGAACTGTTATTAATTGCCCTGCAAACAAGCAAAAGTATATACTAATTATATCGGCTATGTGAATTGATTTCTGTGTTTTTCGGGACTCATGCCACAGGTCCCCAATCTTTGGGATTGTTAAGAACAATATGGGTGCTCTCAAAAAATAGTTGCTGCAGCTTTTTCATTTTTAAAAAAAATAGCTGTTGGGTGGTACAAATAGCCACTAAGCACAACCTGGGACTACTTATCTTACACCCCCACTAGCTCCCAAAACCCATGACCTTCTCTATACTTAATTTCTTTCCTACTATATTCCTCTGGCCAGATGGTCTTGCATCCAAAGCATTTAGTTGCAGCAAGCTGTCATCTTTATTTTCTGAGACAGTTTATTGAACCTATGTGAGACCTAGGACATTTTTGGAAATAAAAATGGTGCTAAAGACTGACACTTTCTTCAAATATTCCAGTTTCTAGGAGAAGGGGATTAAAATAATCTTTTAACATATAAAGAATTTCCTTCAGTTGGGCAGGGAGCTTTCAAGATATCCAAGATGTTCACAGATACATTGGTGTCCCCAAGTTTCACACTGGTATAGGTCCTCAAAGCAAGTTATAACAACTCAATAGCATTCTCCAAAATAAAATGAGAATAAATTAAAAACAAAGCTTTACTCTGACAGCAGTGGTTCTTAAAAGATGACAACTCCAAATCTCTATGCAAACCAGATTTTTTTAACGTGATAATTTAATGCACTAGGCTAAAAAGTACTTTGATTTTTTTTTAACAGTTTGTTAGTGGTGCTGTTTCTTTTAATTATAACTCTTCTGTCCTTCATTCCTCTCTCCCTCCCTCCATCTTCAGATTTAAGAGGTTCACAGAATCAGAAACAATCTTAACAAATAAATAAACCCATTAAAAGCAGCCTTACGGAATGAGACTGATGAAAAGAAGGCAGTTCAGGCAAGAAATCTCAAGGAATATGTCACACTTTATACCAAGAATTCAGCATTTTCTGGAATACCTGAATATCAAGTTTATCAATGCAGAAGCAGCATGCAGGACCTAGGTATTGCATCAAACAAACTGATTGACTTGTTAAACAACACAACTAACAAAGCATGGGTGATATATGGTAACAGGCATGTGAAACAAATCACAGCATCTTACCTGGCCTTTTCCTGTACAGGACTATGCAATGTCCTTGGTATAGATAAGATTACAAATGTGTTGTAAGGTGATATGTTTTATTAAGCCAACTATATCATTAAGAGACTAATTGCATTCTTTTGTATGAGTGCAACCATTCACACAAGTTCAAAAGGTAACACTAAGGGCTGAGAAATATAAGTTGTTAGCTGGTACTGAATGAGTGGATTCAATCAGATCAGTATAAACCAGTGGTGGGCTGCCCCCGGTTGGGACCGGTTCGCAAGAACCAATAGTAAAACCCGCAGGAGACCCCACCCACCCACCCCAGATGTCATCATCAGCGATCTGCACATGCGCAGAAGCAAGGCGCGCATGCAAGCGAAGTGAGTGCGCGCACATGATCCCATTGCAAACCAGTAGTAAAGGTAAGTAGAACCCACCCCTAGTATAAACCCGCACAATGTTCCAGTAAATTATACCTTTTTATTACATGAAATACATTGGTATGTATGTATGTATGTATGTATGTATGTATGCATGCATGCATGCTATCCTTTTTAATTTTAAACTTAGTTGAATGATAGCAAGGAATAAAGACTCACTAGCTAATAAGAGTTTCCTATATTTCATAAATTGGTAGCAGACAGTAAAGCAAGCTAATTTACCAAATGCTAGTTTTCTGATAAGTATGTAAAAAATTAAGCATAATGCAGGGAGGGGGGGAGGAAGATTTTTTTATATTTCCTAACAGATTCCCACAAGAAAAACCAGTAGTTCATCCTGCCTGTGGTCATTGTGTTTCTCTATTTAGATAAGGAAATATCTCTGAAACAATGACCCAGCTGGAGGTTTAGTCTAGTATGTATTAAAGTCAGTGGTGGCTAATAGACATATGAAAACTAGCTCCATTGCTTCTGCCACACCACAAACTGGTAAACAGCTGATTAGAGCACTAGGCTTTGTGACTCAGACTTTTCTCAATCGGCTTGCAAAATTCCTGAAAATTTAACAATTCACTCCCACAAGCCAGTACAAACCAGCTCCAACAAACCACTGTTTAAAGGTAAACTGCTAGCTCAACAGTCAGAGAAATAAATATAGATCTTTCTCTCTCTCCCCTTCCCTCCCTCCCTCCCTCCCTCCCTCCCAAATGAATTTAAAGATGCAAAATTAAAAGCAAGAAAATAAGTGCTATTAAAAGCTATTCATTTTTTTAAAAAAATTTGATTTATGTGCCACCCTTCTCTGGAGACTCAGGACAGTTTACAATGTGTTAAGCAATAGCCTTCATACTTTTGTATATTTATACAAAGTCAGCTTATTGCCCCCACAAACTGGGTCCTCAATTTACCCACCTTAGAAAGGATGGAAGGCTGAGTCAACCTTGGGCCTGGTGAGAATTGAACTTGTAGTAATTGCAGACAGCTGGATGTTAAATGCTGCCTTAGTAGGAGGCATTAGCCTCCTACGCCACTCAGGCTAAATAAGTAAAATTTATTTTACTTATTTGGAAAATTTATATTGCCGCCTTCTTACTCATAGCAATTCAAGGTGGCTTATAGGAAATAAAAAGACAATATAAAAGAAATGAAAATAATAAAAAAATAACCCTCCTCACACATCCCACCCCAGCGACAGTTATACCAGTCATTTAATGGACTCCATCCCGCTCTCGGTTCCCCAGGCCCACTGGCAGGGCCACATCTTCAGGGCCTTCCAAAAGAGTGTCAGAGTGAGGCCAATCTATTTTCCAAAGGGATGATGTTCCAGAGGGAGGGAGCCACCACAGAGAAGGCCCTTCTTCTGGGTCCCGTTATATATATATATCCTTAGGGGATGGCACCCACAACATTCCTTGCTTGCCCTGATCTAGTGGGTCAGGTAGATGTGATTGGCAAGAGACTGGCTATTGTTACACAAAAATATTGATACTAAAAATAGAGGTTTGGATGTGTTATGTGAATGCTGCAGGGAGGGGGGATATTAATGATCCAATAGAAGTTTGTTTAATATTTTCAGTAAGAATGTGCAAGATATTGGGCATATTTGCAGTTAATAATTAAGCTGCTTCTGTCCTATGCTACATGACAAATCACTTGGGAACCCAGTAACTCAAGGAATATTTCAGGACTGCTTTGTCAAGGACAGCATTTACTCTGTTATTTGGAGGAAATCTTTAAACATCAAGTTGAGAAAAGAACAGACTGACTGACAAATAAGAGTGGGTAACAGAAGTGGAAAGGATGTGCTTTTTCAGAATTCAGACAAAATCTTTTCCTGGGGTAAGATAATTATAAGCAGATCCTTCCAGAGTGAGTCCACAGGTTGAATGGAAATTTGATGAGAAAGAGCAGAAATATAAGTATAGAGCAGAATAAGGAGGACTGAGTGACCCACTTCGATGGTCTGTTACTGTTACTTTATTTTTCACATAAGTGGGTTGTATCCGTTTAAAAGAACAATCAATTTGGTTTAATAAATATTCAATTAAAACTGTTTTTGATAACTGAAAGCATCTCCAATGACTATATTTGGAAAGCAGATCCACTGAAAGAAGAAGGATAACTTTTGTTTTCTTGGAACATGCCTATTACAAATGCACATGTGAGGTGCTAGCCAGCACTAATCAAACTAAAACCACGTGAGCATTTTCTTGGCATTAGGTCCCAGTGGTGACACCATGGCTTACATCAGAGTGATGCATACTATTGTACCACAGTTCTCTTTTCCTCGTGTTCTTCTCAGTGAAGTACAAGCCTCTGGGAAACATATGTTTCTGTAGGTTATTGTAATTTTTTCCTCCAATGAGAATCCTATGAAGTGGGTTGGGCTGAGAATGACTAATTCAAAGTCACCTAGTCAACTTTCATGCCTAAGGGAGGATTATAATTTATAATCTTCAGTTTTTTAGTCCAGCACCTTAAAATGCTTTTCAAACTATATAGTAGTGTGTAATAAAAGATCTGGGCTGGTCAAATACCATTTAGTTAAGAAAATTAATCCTAAGTATTAATAAGGTATGAATTATATGTATGAAAATCAATGGTGGAAATCAAGCAAATATGAATCTCCTTCCTTCTTTCATATTCTTAGAAATAGAAACCAACTGTGTAATTTTGACACTCGTGTTTCACTGGGAATAATTGTTTTTCTGCCCCAGTGCAAAGTGAAGAATGATTGATTGTTTTATTTGAGAAAAATCAATGTTGTTATTGGAGAAAAGAAAAAAAATAAACATCATTGTTTAGCTTAGTAATTCAATAATGGCTTAGAAAAAGGTTTTGCAAAAGAAATAAAAGAATCTGGAGGATTCGTTAGCTGTAATAGTTATTTGGAAAGAAATTCCAATGTTAGAGGTCAATATTGTTTCACCTGATTGCGATGTTTGATGAGTTTGTTCTCATATCAGGGAATGGTGAAAATTAAATGCAGCAGTGGGCACCGGTAAAAATGTAGGAAAGTATTATTTGCTTATTCCATTTGCAAGATTCATTGATTAACCAAGTGCTTTTAGCAGATAGTGTAACTGTCATAATGTAAAGAAAAATCACTGCTTTATTGGCCTTTAGCATAATGGGCTACAGTCAGGTCCAGAAATATTGGGACATTGACACAATTCTAACATCTTTGGCTCTATACACCACCACAATGAAGTTGGAATGAAACAAACACAATGTGCTTTAACTGCAGACTATCAGCTTTAATTTGAGGGTATGTACATCCAACTCAGGTGAACGGTGTAGGACTTACAGCAGTTTGCATATGTGCCTCCCACTTGTATATTTGGTCCCTATTGAACATCAGAGATGTTCAATAGGGATCAAATCAGGGTTCTAGCTAGGCCATTCTAAGATATTCACAGAGTTGTCCCTAAGCTACTCCTGTGTTGTCTTGGCTTTGTGCTTCGAAACATTATCATGTTAGAAAGTAACCTTCAGCCCACAGCATGATGAGGTCCTGAGCACTGTAGAACAGATTTTCATTGAGGATATTCCTGTACTTTGCTCCATTCCCAGGCCCTGCTGCTGAAAAACACCCCCATAGCATATTGTTGCCACCAAGCTTCATCATGTTGGGATGATATTGGGCAGGTGATGAGTGGTGCCTGGTTAAGACATAATATTAATTCTAAATGTTATGCCAGATATAACATTTAGAATTAAGGCCAAATAGTTCAATATTGGTTTCATCAGACTAGAGAATCTTGTTCTTCACAGTCTAAGAGTTTTCAGGTGCTTTTTTTGCAAACTCCAAGCAGGCTTTCATGTGTTTTGCACTAAGGAGAGGCTTCTGTCTAGTTATTCTGCAAGCCCAGATCAGTGGAGGGCTGCAGTGATGGTTGTCTTCCTAGAATTCTGTCCCATCTTAATACAGGATCTCCGGAGTTCAGTCAGAGTGATCATCAGGTTCTTGGTCACCTCTCTTACTGAGGTCCTTCTCCCCCGATTGCTCAGCTTGACTGAGCAACCAGCTCTTGGAAGAGTCCTGGTTGTGCCAAACTTCTTCCACTTGAGAATTATGGAGGCCATTGTACTCTAGGAACCTTCATTGCAGCAGAAAGTCTATTATAGCTTTTCTCAGATCTGTGCCTTGCAATGATCCTGTCTCTGAGCCCTGCAGGCTGTTCCACTGACCTCATGGCTTTTGCTCTGCTGCAGTATGCATTGTCAATTGTGAGGCCTTCTATAGAGAGGTATGTGCCAAATCATGTCCAATCCATTTAATTTACCACAGGTTGACTCCAATCAAGCTGTAGAAACATGCCAGCAATGATCAAGAGAAACAGGAAGCACCGGAGTTAAATTTCAAGTGTTGTTGCAAAGAGTCTCAATACTTATGCCAATGTGCTATTTCTGTTTTTCCCTTTTACTAAATTTACAGACATTTCTAAAACTCTTTTTTCATGTTGTCATTATGGGGTACTGAGTATAGATTAATGAGGAAAAAAATGATTTCCAACAACTGGGGGATTAGGCTGCAGCATGCCAAAATTGGCAAAAGTGAAGGGAATCCAAATACTTTCTCAATGCACTGTAGTTTAAATGTTAAGCTACATGAGGATTATACCCTATTCAGACATATCCTTGACTATTAGCAGAAGCTGTAAAGGAATAATATTGTTGCTTTAATGTGATTTTTTTTCTCCTGTTTAAGAAATAGATACTACAAAAAATGAAAAACACACTTTCATATTGTATTGTTGGAGTCTTCTCTGCAATACAAAACAAATTGTTCAGAACATTTTCACAATGTAGACAATTTAGCCCTCCTCATCTAACACAGGAACTTTAGCTTGGCTAGAAATCCTAGTGCCCTGATATATTTGAAAGTAACCATAAATTAACAGCAAGTGTGTTGTGAGTTAGCTTTACAGGAGCCTTAATATAACTTGAAAATTTAATGGATGGTAATGCAGCAGATTTCCAAGCCCCCAGAGCCCAGGAAGAGGTCAGACAACTCTACTGAAGTATATTCTCTTATTTTAAAAATTATTCACTGTGAATTTTATTCATGATCTCAGATGGAAAATCTGATGTATTTGGCAGAATTGCAACTATATCTCACAGAATTTTCATTGTGAGTGATCCAGGTTGAGAGGAAGTTTTCTTTTTTTCAAAGTCTACAAACATTTCTCTCTTTTCTCAAATGTTTAGATGTCAGATCTGAAAAGGAAATATAAATAGTCTTCTTTATTTCAATATAATTATTTATGTTAAATAATAGCTTACATAGTCAGAAATTATCCCTGAGCAAATGTAGCTACCCTGAAATTTAACAAGTACTTGACTCAATATCATCTTTGCCTCAAAGATTGAAATTTCAATATGATCTTGAAAGGAATTTCTTCCTTAGCAGCATCCACATTCATATTTTCAGAAATAAAAATATGGGTTTTTTCAACATCAAAAATCTCTACTGCAAAAGCATGTAATTTATCAAGACATTTACTGATGGAACCGTCTATAAAATATGAGTTTTATTTACAGATTATGCAACTTCTTGTCTTCTGTTTTCTAAGCATAGTCGATCCATTTTAGGAGGGAAAAGAGGCTAAAATATACTTAATCAGTTTAAGTCTGTTAACATAACTTACCTCAAGTTCAATTGTACTATTAACCTTTAGGAAAAGAAAAAGAGGAGAGTAAAAAAACCAGGCAGCTATACAATCCTCTATCTAACTGGGAGTCTAGAGTCTCTTTTTTAATTTTAGCATATCCATTCCTTGTGTAGTGACCAAGTTCTATTCCAGACACCAGATCATTAAGCATTATGAAACAAACAAAATGTTAAAAAGTTATGATATTTATGTGGTTACAAACCAGGCACATCTAAATTATATTAAAGTAACCAAAATATATTTACAATCCCCAAGGCATGTCACAACTTTTGAGCACCCCTAATGTTTGGAAATTGAAAGTTGAAAATATTGACATGCCATGTTAGTGGTCACTAGAAGAACATTGTGTGTGTGTGTGTGTGTGTGTGTGTGTGAGAGAGAGAGAGAGAGAGAGGGGGGGGGGGGAGAAAACACAAATATTACTGATTGCTGCTGTCTCATTCAGATAGCTCTTGTACTGCTATGCAGCATTACTCTCATTCCAGTAGGTGTTGTTGTCAGGTTCAAAAATGTGGGCATTAATGTGCACATTGGTTGGAAAAAAGTATTACAGTCATAATTGTGAATGACTGCTAACTGAGGTAGTCACTAAGTGAGGAATGGATATATAATGTTTGTGAGTTGTTGGCCCAGCTGACCTGGCTTGGTGACTGTCTAATCAATTAATCTCTTACAATTCTTCAATGAATTTTACTCCTGTCACTCAAAGGAAGTCCCTTTTCCTTTGTATAATTGCTCCTCAACATATATCTATGAAATTTACATTGCTTTTTTTTTCCCTCTCAAAATAAAAATACTAGTGTAGCAAAACATTTCGTCCCATTCTTGATTATAATGTATAGACGACAAATATTATTATTGCTGCTGTTGTGGCTGTTGTACTTTGAAAGCTCTTCCATTTATTTCTACATACTATAATTGCATATTCTGTATGAAAGCTAAATTTTAGTCCCAAATATAAATCCATTCTGTTAAAAAAAATCATAATTATTATAGTCATGTTTTCCTTCTCTGTGCTCAGCTATCAAAAATTATGGTTGATAATTGCAAAATCCTGTTCCTGAACTGAACATTGAGTCTCATTGGACCACTCAAAAGGCTTGGGTTAAATCTGATTCTTTGTGGACTTCAACATTACGCCCCAGAACAGAATCAGGTAGACTTTTCATATCAGTTGATTATATGTATCCAGATAAAGGACGCATACATATGTATATGAGTAAGAGCCAAGATGGTCCATAAGAATTGAAGTGGCACAATGGTTAGAGTGCAGCACTGCAGGTTACTTCAGCTGATTGCTAGCTGCTGCTCGACAGTTCAAATCTCACTGGCTCAAGGTTGACTCAGCCTTCCATCCTTCCGAAGTCGGTAAAATGAGGACGCAGATTGTTGGGGGCCATATGCTAACTCTGTAAACTGCTTAGAGAAGGCTGTAAGAGCAATATGAAGTGGTATATAAGTCTTAAGTGTTATTGCTATACTCTCTCAAAATTCAGTTGTAGAATTAAAACTACCACATGTAACTATTTTTACCTAATACGATTTTCATCTGTGTATTCCTTCATATATGAATGATTTGCCAATAACACTAACAGTTTCTGAAGATAGTTTTGAACTTTAACTTCCAATCATGACTGTTATAGAGAGTGCATGGGATTAAATTCAGTATAGCTTTTACATCTTTTAACCAATACTCGGGGGAAGTAAAAAAAGAACTCTTAGCAACAACAAGAGTTCTTCAAAACGAAGTCAAATGATTTACAAGAGGCTGGTTTCTATCTCAACAGCTTTATAGTTCATATTGTAAAGATTTTGCCTAGTCAGTCAATTTAAGACTTTCCTTCATTTTCTAGAGACAAATAAAAATCCATTTTTATGCTAGAAGAGTTAATTTATTAGCACCTTTGTATTTCATAGCAAATAGCCAACAATCACAGGGGAAGATTGTGTGTGTGTGTGTGTGTGTGTGTGTGTGTGTGTGTCCTTTGTTTCTCTTAGAATCCCATTAACCCTAGGATTCTGCAAAACACAACTTGAAAAACCCTGTTTTACATAGCAATCCCAGCAAAATGTCTGAGAGAAAACAATACTTAAAAAACTCTCCGTACCCTTATATTCAGCAAAGTGATTAATGAAATAGATATGCTAAGAGCCATACAGGAAGCAGAAAGCTGTGCTTGAATTTCCATCAACTGCACCTAAGAAACATGTGGAGAGATAGATAGAGAGAGAGAGAGAGAGAGAGAGAGAGACAGATAGATATAGACTGCCTACTTTACCACTATAGTTGGATTTCAGTGAGCCTTTAAAAATAGCAGTAAGTAGAAACCAATAGTTATTTTAATACCAAATGAAGGCAGCAAAGAAGAATCTGATTAACAATTTGCAAACTGATCTCTATCTTCAACTTGAGTTCCTATTAAATTAAAGGTAATTACTTTCCTGTGGCAGCAATTTAGGTTTAATAGCCACAAAAAAATTCTTAGAATAAAGTTATTTTGTGAAAAGACTTCCATATAAATTTTGTTTTAAAAAAAGACATAAAAAGATCAAGAAAGCTGAAACTTTTTCCCCCAGATTCTGCAAGCTTCTGAGTCTTGCAATGCTCCCAGTAAGGAATATCATATAAAAATGTTTTTTTTTTCCCTCAGGAATTTGACTTTTGTAGCATATAATGTTCAAATCGTCAGCTTAAATGATTTTGTGAGCTTAAATGGTCTTTGGGGGATGGTAGAGGACAGGAAGGCCTGGAGGAAAGTTGTCCACAGGGTCGTGATGGGTTGGATACAACTTCACAACTAACAACAACAAATGTTCAAATGATATTTTGTTCAGCAGAAGAGGAATCAAGTAGAAAAAAATACTTAACAATAGAAAGAAGAGGTACTAAACTATACAAGACATACTTTACAATTATAGAAGAAACTTGATCTTAATTGGATTTTATTTATTTATTTATTTATTGAAAAAAATTATTTATTTTTAAACATAAAACAGCATCTTTTTAGAGCAAGGGTTTGATCCGGTATAAAATAAGTATAAATTCCAAATTTCATCAGTTAACATCTTAAAGGAAAAAAAGAACAAATCTAAACCCAATTTTTATCATTCAGACATCTTATTCTAACATTTAATATTTTATTATATAATCACCCTAAATCTTAAACTTCAAATCTAAACAGCTCTTTATAATATTCATTTATCATTTTAACAATCAGTATTTCATATATTTTCCTTACTTCGAAGACCCAAATCAAGTCAATATTTCTTTTAACTCACATCTAATAATCACCATAAAGTATTTTATTCCTCTCTTAAGAACATTTCAAAGTCAGTAACTGTTCTTCAAAAATATCTCCTTCACTCCTCCTAGGTTTATTTTTAACTGGATTGCAGCTTAATTAGTTGGTTTCCAGGGATGCTTTCTTCCACTCCTAACCTTATTTGTTGGCTGGATCACAGTTTAGTTTTAACTGCTTTCCAACATCTTCTCCTTCATTCCTCCTAGGTTTATTTTTGGCTGGATAACAGCTTTTCAGCTGTTTTCCAGGGATGCTCCCCTCCACTCCTAACCTATATTTCGCTGCTTCACAGTTTAGCTTTAACTGCTCCCCAGTATTGCCTCCTCCTCTCCTCCTAAGTTTATTTTTAGCTGGTTCACAGCATAATTTACTGTTTTCCAGGGATGCTTTCCTCCACTCCTTACCTTATATTTAGCTGGTTCACAGTTTAGCTTTAACTGGTCCCCAGCATTGCCTCCTCTGCTCCTCCTAGGTTTATTTTTGGCTGGTTCACAGCCTAATCAGCTGTTCTCCAGAAATGCTTTCCTCCGCTCCTAACCTTATATTTGACTAATTCACAATTTAGCTTTAGTCATCTGATCCCCCAAATCATACTTCTTTGCCAATTTAAACTAATAATGCATTTTAGTATATATCTTCTCTCCTACTCTCTCCTAAACTATTCATTTTCTTTAAATTTCTCTCATTTCTTATTTGTTTCTAGTTTTTCTATGTAAAACAACATTTTAAACCATTTTAAAAACCCATTTACCATAGTTATAAAATCTATAAACAAGTCTTATTAATATTCAAAAATTCATTCCCATTCTCTTATTTTTTGTAGAAAAACAACATTTTAAACCACTTTCAAATCTATTTTCTGTAGAATGAAAATAGAAAATAACCATTAGAATGCTTATTAATACTTTTTAAAAGAAATTCTTTCAAAATATCTACATTTCTTGTAGTTTTTCTATAATGACATATCTCACTTTAAAATAGTCATGAAGTCTATAAACAATTCTTGGTAATATTCAAAGCTTCATTCACATTTTATTATTTTCTATAAAGAACAATATTTTAAACCATTTTAAAGAAACAATTTTCTGTAGTCATTAGATCTATCAACAACTCTTGTTAATAATCAAAAATTCATTTATAATCTTCATATTTCTTGTAGTTTTTCTATAATCACATTTTCCCCATCTTGAAAATCACTAATAACAACAACAACAACAACAACAACAACAACAACAACTTCAGCCAAGTACATTCGGCGAATTCATAAGATATTAATGTCCAAATTGAGCGGAGGAAATATCATAAAAGCCATAAATACCTGGGCTATACCTGTGATTCGATACTCTGCAGGAATAATTGACTGGACCCAGATGGAGTTAGACAATCTGTACAGAAAAACAAGGAAGCTTATGACAATGAATCATGCCTTGCACCCTAAAAGTGATGTTGACCGATTATATTTACTAAGAGCAGAGGGTGGTCGCGGACTCCTACAAATAAAGCAGACTGTGGAAGAAGAAAAATGCAGCTTGAATGATTACATCCAGAAAAGTGAAGAGCCAATGATTAAGGAAGTAAATAAAGGAGGACTTTTAAAGACAACTAAAACAAAAGCAGAATATAAGAAAGAAGTAATTGAGCAGCGAGCTGAAAATTGGAAAAGCAAAGCTCTGCATGGCCAATACTTGAAAAGTATTGAAGGCAAAGGTGACCAGAAACTAACTTGGAACTGGTTAAGATCAGGAGTACTGAAAAAAGAAACAGAAAGCTTTATTTTGGCAGCTCAAGAACAAGCCCTAGCCACAAACTGCATGAAGGCAAAAATTCAACATGTTACCACCAACAGCAAATGCCGCCTCTGTAATGAGAAAGATGAGACAGTCGACCACCTGATTAGTGGGTGCAGCAAAATTTCACAAACTGACTACCTACAACACCATGACCGCGTTGCTAAGATCATTCACTGGAAATTGTGCCAGAAGTTTGGATTTGAGTACAGCAAAAACCACTGGGAACATCAGGCTGAGAAAGTTTTAGAGAATGAGAAAATCAAGATCTTGTAGGACTTTAGGATTCAGACTGACAGGCACTTGGTCCACAACACACCTGACATAACAGTAGTTGAAAAGAAAAAAGTATGGTTCATTGACATTGCAATACCTGGTGATGCATGGATTAAAGACAAGCAGCTAGAAAAAATCACAAAATACTGGGACTTGCAAATTGAAGTTGAGCGACTGTGGAAAAAGAAATCATGTGTTGTCCCGATTGTAACTGGAGCCCTTGGAGCAATACCCAAAGGGCTTCCCTGCTATTTAGAAATTCTAAATTTACCGGACTTGAACATTTTGACTCTACAAAAAATCATCTTACTCGGAACAGCTTACATCCTCCAACAATACCTTAACAGTTTCTAGGTCCTTGGTTAGGACTCGAGCTGCTGAGCTATTAACCAGCCTCAAAGGCTGTGAATCTCACTACAGATATAATAATAATAATAATAATAATAATAATAATAATAATAATAATAATGATGATGATGATGATGATGATGATGGTGGTGGTGGTGATGAAAGGTAACAATAGGAAAGAGAAAGGGAGAAGAAAAAAGGAATTAAAGTATAGCAGAAAAAATCAAAAAGATTCAAAAAGAGAAACGGAAAAAAAAAGAAAACAAAAAGAGAAGAATATAATAAGAGGATATTTTTAAAAAAGAAAGAAAAAGTAGAAAAGAGAGATAAAGAAGCAGGGATAAATGTAAGCAGCTCCTCCTTACATTATTTAGACATCAATTACATAGAAAGTATTTACATCCATTTTAATCGAACTATGGTACTTTTCTCATCTTGCTACCCAGTATATTTCGGTTTTCCTTCTCTAATCTGTCCAAACTTTCTTTCTTTTTTCCCTTTTCAGTTCCAATATCAATAAAGTTATAAAGACTAAAGGATTTAGTTCTTTTGTATTCTATATATGGCATCATCATGTCTTCTTGTGGGGCTCCGCCCTTCCCTTATGTTAGAACACCATTTTAATTTTAATTGTTATTAAATTAATTATTTAATTGTTATTAATTAATTGTTTAATTGTTATTAATTGCTATTTTAATTGTTCCAATTAATTTCTTCTTTCCAACTGTACATAAATAGTCCAAATACAGTTTAAGTGCATCTAAAATCAAGCCTCCTTAATTTTTTCTCAAAATAATCCAGTTCTGTAAGCAAGAGACAAAGTTTCTTCTTTAAACAGCAAACTTTCCACAGTTGCAATTTGTACTTTCACTCTCTCAGCCATTTTAACTTCCTCCGCTTGTTATTCTCATAGCTTTAAAAAAACGTTCTGCTTGTTTCCTCTTCTCCCTCTTCCCCTTCTAAGCTAATCCTGGCTTAGGACCAGGGTATCTTCGGGACCACCTTCTGCCACCAATAGCCTCTCACCGACCAGTCCGCTCCCATAGAGAGGGGCTCCTCAGAGTACCGTCGGCCAAACAGTGTCAACTGGTGGCCCCCAGGGGGAGAGCCTTCTCTGTGGGGGCACCTGCCATCTGGAACGAGCTCCCCCCTGAGATAAGGAGGTTACAGGACCTAAGTACCTTCCGCCGCATCTTAAAAACATTCTTATTCCAACAGGCTGGTCTGGCTTAAACCTCCCCTTTATACGGGGTTTTAAAAACGTTTTATACAATTGGATTTTTAAATTGTTTCCAAGCCTAATTATTTAATTTATTTTAAACATTTTTAACTTTTATATGCTACTGTATTTTATCTTGGCTGTTCACCGCCCTGAGTCCCTTTCTGGGAGTAGGGCGGTATAAAAATTCGAATAATAAATAAATAAAATAAATAAATCCATTCTCATTAAAGACCAAGAAAATATCAAATTTTAAATCCATCCAAAGGGACATTAAATTCCAAAAGCAGTCAATTGGTGCTATTGTCCTTTAATGGGTCTTCTCCTTGTTAATTGCTTAAATTCTTTCTCCAAATAGCTCTTAGCTGCTGTTGGAGCCAGGACATTATTAGTATTTAAATGTTTAAAGACTGTTATCGCCTGGGCTAATCCTACTCACCCGGCATTCAAACATCTTGCTCCTATGTCTCCTCCTGCACTTTGCTTGTCCCAGCTGCCGAGGCTTTGGGGCAGCCACCATGGCTGCCTCTCCCACCACCGCCGGCGGAGAGGGTAATCCTCCAGCCCCAAGGAACCTGCCCATTCCTCTCGGCCATCCAAGGGTTCCCTCTCTAATCCCCTGTTCCTCCAGGACAGGGTAGGTCCACAGACTTGCCGATGGTGACTTAAAAGACAGGGTTTTTGCGGGGCTCCAAAGAGCCCTGCTATTTTCCCATCCGCTCACCGTGGCGCCAACCGGAAGTCTCTCTGGATTTTATTTATTTTGAAGAGTTCTTCACTTCACTTAAGAGTTTTAATCCAAGCAACTTTTCACATTTATATAAAATTTTATACTGGACTGGCTATCACAATAAGTGTATACTTAGAGTGTAGTGCAACGTTTCTCAACCTTGGCAACGTTATGATGTGTGGACTTCAGCTCCCAGAATTCCTCACCCAATATGCTGATTGGGGAACTCTGGGAATTGAAGTCCACACATCTTAAAATTGCCAAGGTTGAGAAGAACCTTGCTGTAAGAATGAAGAAAGACAAAGCACAAAACAAAGTGGTAAATCTTAGCTGAAGGTAATAGGTAAGAGAAGATGAATCCTTCCACTGATGAGGGATATGGAGAACATTAGAAAGTCCCAAATGAGTCCTGCTAAAATTAAGCCCCACCCTAATCCACTGAAAGATGCTAAGTTTATAACAAGTTAAAGCCTACTGCAGTCTTCTGTAGGCGACCTGATCAATATGACAGGATCATCCTCAGAAGACCTGACTAGACTATTAAAAAATCCTCACTGTTTTTCAGTCTCATATTTTTGTAAAAGTTTGAGGCAAGAGCTGATGATTTAGAGGTTCATCCTCCACATCTGAAAATGGTGGCAATGGTATGTTTCTAAGCAGGAGGGATCTTCTAACTGATCTTCTCTTGGGGATTCCTCATTTGAATCTAATACATGTGCCATAAACTGCAAGGACAAGTGGACAAGGGTGATGTTGAGTGATCAAAGAGAATCAACAGGTTCCTTGCTTTTCAAGAGATATATTAGTACCAGAGGTGAAATGTACAATTTGTTACTACCGGTTCTGTGGGCGTGGCTTGGTGGGAGGAGTATGATGGGTTTTGGAACCCAAGAGGTGGCATGTCGCAAGAAGGAGATTCAGGGGTTTCTTGGGGAAGTTTTAGTAAAAATTTTAAGGGGTTCCAGGGGGGTTGTTTTTCGGGTGGACCTGGGGGGGAGTCCTTTTGGATCAGGGAGTTAGCCTGTCTGACGGCATTGGCGGGGAATGCGGGGAGGGGGGGCCAGGCGAGGTGCGGGAGGGTGAGGGTCATCCTATCACTGTGGCGGTTGGGAGATATACTGGTGGAGTGAACAGAGGATGGAAGGACAACAGAGGGATGCATCCCCCCCTGCCTGCAGCGGGTTCAGCATTCTGGCCCTCACGGTTCTGCTTGTGTCCCTGGGGGGTTAAGAGTGCAGAACCCGGGACTCCAGCTGGTGTATGTTACCACCAGGTCCGTTGTTAATAAGGCTCCGCTCATGCGAGATCTTATAAACGAGGGGTGTGTGGATCTGGCTTGTATCACAGAGACCTGGTTGAGTCCAGAGGGAGGGGTTCCTCTCTCTGATTTTTGCCCACCCAGTTTTCGTGTTCTACACCAGCCTCGATTCCACAGGAGGGGTGGTGGTGTGACGGTTGTTATTAGGGAAGGTCTTAGACCTAGGGAGGTCACTGTCCCTCAAATAGGCAGATGTGAATCACTTCTGTTGAAATGGGACCCTGGAGCACAGTCGGCTCTATTGGTCACGTACCTGTCTCCCAGCTGCGTGTCTTCAGTCTTCAGTTTTAAAAAATGCTTTGAAAAGTTTCTCCGAAGTTCAGGCAACTCAGCTGGGATCATCAGAGAGACTTTTAAAGCATTTTTTTCTGCAACCTCTTCCAGGGAAGAGGTAGTTTAAAAAATGCTTTGAAAAGACTCTGACAATCAGGCAACACAGCTGGGATTGTCAGAGCCTTTTCAAACCATTTTTAACCCCTCTTCTGCTGAAGTGGTTGCAGAAAAAAATGCTTTGAAAAGCCTCTGAGATCCCAGATGAGCCGCACGATCATCAGAGGCTTTTTTTTACTTTTAAAAGCATTTTTTCGGTGGAAGAAGTTGTAGAAAAAATGCTTTTAAAAGTAAAAAAAAGGCTGATGATCATGCAGCTCAGCTGGGCATGGTGGGGGGGGAGGGGGCAGGGATTTTTGCTACCTGTTCTCCAAACCACCCACTGCCATCACTACCGGATCAGGTGATCTGGTCGGAACCGGGAGCATTTCACCCCTGCATTAGTACAAACACTATTTTAGAAGTTATTTCAAAGCTTAAGCAAGCTAGAGTTGAATCTAAATATTCTGCTTCTCCTAACAGAGATGAGCAATCACAGCTTTCAAGATTTTGTCTAAGAAACTTAAATATTATCAATTTGGTCATGATTATTAAAAACCATCTGTATTAAAAAGGGTTTCATAAGAATGTCACACCAATGTCTCTTTCAGAATACCTGCAATTCTCCTTTTGCAATAAAGCAGTAAATACAAACATTCAAATATCAGTTAACATGCTTCAGTTGCAATTATTCAGTAATGAATACACTTGGAGACATTGTGAGATTAAATCCTGTAAAGCAATATACCGTGTTTCCCCGAAAATAAGACCCTGTTTTATATTTTTTTGAATCTTGAAATAAGTGCTTGGCCTTATTGCCATGCGCTCCAAAGCCTGATTGGGCTTATTATCAGGGGATGTCTTATTTTGGGGGAAACAGGGTACCAGTTTTAATACAGAGGAAGCAAAAGTCTTCACCTGTGTTTAAGGGTGATCTTGGTTACCAAGGTAACAGAGGTGGTATTCAGCCAGTTCACACTGGTTCAGACAAACTGGTAGCTCCGACAATCAGTCGTCCCTGCCCACCCATCCCTGCTCTATCCCTCTCCTTCATTTCCTCCTTTGTGGCTCATCTCAATCATGCGGCAGAGCTGATTTCACCCCCCCACCACCCTTCTACTTACCCTTGCTGACTTGGAAGGTAAGCAACTGAGCTTCTAAATGCTCCATTTTCAGTGCTGCGCACAAGCACCTTAGGTTTGAATGCTGTTAAGCTGGCAGCATTCCACCACTGCAAGATAAGGTTGAAAAAATTTCATCTGAGAAATGCAGAAAAGGATGAAAATACATTATTTGTAAATGACCAAAGATGGTATGCAACAAAATAAGTCAAAACATTGTAGCGTTTCATGCACAACTGTGTTACTTGCAACTATGATACAAATGAAACTATATGTTAATTGCTAACATTAACAAATCCCTAACTAATATAATTGTCTTCAGAAGTAGAATACTGTTGACCCACAACATACCTCTATATATCAATGTAAATACCTCTATATATCAATGTATCTCTATATATCAATGTAAATAGAATAAGGATTATTTAAAATGTTTTCAGTAAGGAATGAATTCTACTGATTACAGTTAATAATATAAACAGTTAATTTTGGATAAGCAGTCTTGAACATTTAAGCAGTCTTGAGCAGTCTCAAAATGTATTATTCAAGCTTTTAAGAATCTTATAGGGGGAATGTTTAATTCCTTGAGAAGTTTTATCTGATTAATTTATCATTTGTCAAAAGGTGTCCCACTTCAAATACTTTGGGATCTACCAAAGTCTTAATAGGTTGATATGAAATTTACTTTTTCAATTTAGTATCATACAGATGGTATTTCACAAAGGGGGAAGGGAATTATATTGAATTTATAAGTATATTGAAAATTCATGCTAATGAAAGCGTTAAAATTTTATGTTCCTGAAATTAACAAAATCCTAGTTAAGAGTCATATATAAGTTTTCCAATTTCATTATACAAAGCTTTTTTAAAAAAAAAATTGTGCCACAGTATTAAACATTTAAATAGTCCTTAAAATTTAGCAATTCGGGAAATGTTTATCGAATCTGTTCAAGACTAAGAATGAGGTTATTTTAGGGTACCTTAATGATTTATTGTAATTATACATTTCAGTTCTACAATAAAAGGCATGATTTTCTTTTTCAGGTGAAAACCAGTATTTTTATGCAATGGTGGACACAGCCTTCTTGCAGCATCTATAGCTTGCAAATACTGCTTCTAACTTCATTCAAGACTTGGTTGCTTGCCTTCTGATCATAATCTAAGTAATATGGAAAGTCCAATTGCCAAATCAGCAATATTAACACTCTAATGCAAATGAACCTAAATTCACTGACTATTTCATATTCTGCACAGGAAAATAGTTAAGTTTTTCATAAAATCTTATATACTCCCTCTGTGGAGTTGTTATTTGCAGTTGCTATAAAACAGGATATAATCTCCCTCTTACTTTCAAAGAGATGTGTTAAATAACCCAAAACTAGTAAATTCCAAGCAAGATTCAGAACTAGAAAATTCAGCACACGATTCAAATATTTGATTCATGTTATGTAAAATATATGTGCCATCTCCAAGTTAAAGCAGACTGTTTAAAGACAATAATGGTGTATAATTAAGGCACCACATCAAAGTCAGCAATGGTGGGCCTCCAGATGTTGTATAAATGGCTCCAGTATGCTATAGGTTGGGGATGTTAGGAATTTAAATTCTACAATAGGAGTGTCAAACTCAATTTCATTGATGGCCGCATCAGGGTTGTGTTTGATTTTGAGGGGGTAGGTATGGCCAGGGTGGTTGTGGCCAGTCTGACACACACATTTGCGAACAGGTAAGGAAGGTAAGTGAATTTCACCCCTGACATACACACATCACAGGCCATTTAATATAAATAGCAGAACAAAGTGTCTTGAGAGTTAACAAGGTTGATGCTGTATGGTATACAGCTATTACAGAATCTAGTTGTTCTGCTTTGGATACCATGAATCCTCCTCCCAAAAGGTAACAAAGAAAACCAGTCATGGAGAGGATGTGTAATATTCCAGACAAAATATATACATATATGTGGTTGCTAACTAAACCATTGCCAAAAAGGGCCCTTGACAAATTCAGGATCCCATACTTAACCAGATCTTCACTGCCTTAAGCTTTAGGGTTATCCCTAAAGGGAGAATGTTCCAGAGTCCAGAGGCTACAGAAAGAAGGCATATCTTACAATCCTTGCCAGCCAATTTTCCTTGTTTGATGGGGCCCGTAACATGACCAACCTACCAGATTGAATTCAATGGGTAGAAATTACTGGGAGAAGATGGTGCTTTAGGTAGCCCAGATCCAAGCCATGACGGCGCTTTACTGAGTATTCACTTAGAAAAATGTTTTTATCAAATGCTCATAGTTCTATACATTCTATAGTTCTATGCAGGAATGAATGCAAATATGAAAGCATGTCTGATTTCGTTATAATTAAAAATTAAGAGAACTGATGAAGGATACAGGATGTAGATGTTGAAAGATCTGTTGATCTTTGAAAATGTCAAAAAATAATATAGAAAAGGAAGAAAAAGAAAACAGGGAAAATAAAGTAAGCATTAAAAGCAGAAGCAAACATAACCCTGAAAAGCTGTTAGAGGATTTTAAAAGACGTTTCAAAGTATGTAATCAAAGAGTATGAAATTAAATGAAAAGTTTATAAACCAGGCAACAATGAGCTGCAATGGAATAAGAGTATATATTTCTTACCCCAGGCTTTAACTTTTTGTCTTACTATTTTTTACTCATTTTCTGCATTCTGCATAGTTTTGTTTATCTTGAAAAGGAATAGCAGGATAGGCAGGTATGTTTGTATATAGAAATAAAAGGCCTGAGAGAAGTTTTTGTAATGGGCGATTAAAAAATGTATACAATTGTTTCTGTAGAAATGTGAACCTGAAACATAAAGATAATGAACCAAGAGACTCATTATTTGTAAAATAACAATTCTATCATTGTGATAGCTGAACCAGTCTCCAAGTAACAATCTGCAGGACTGCAACAAATTTAAGTAGTACCACTAGTTTAAAACTTGTAGAATTTTGACTCAATTACTTTTCAGTGATGTTTGCTAAATACCAAGTTGCTATTATCATTGTCATTTCATCTTTCTATACACGTGTATTTGTACCCAGAAAAAGTGACTCTTGTTTTTTAAAAAAAGGCTTTGCTCTGTGGGTGCTTAAGAGTTTCCTTTCACATTATTGTGAAATACAGATTGAACTGTGACAAATAAAACTTCAGCTCCACACAGGATTGCCATTTCAGTTAGACAAACTGCTAGAAGGTCCCAACAGGCTTGCAAAATGTATTATATAAATATTGTAATATGTTGCATTATAGTCAATCTATTTCAGTGGTGGGTTGCTACCGGATTGGGTAGCACATGTAGGCAGCAGGAGGCTCCGCCTACATTTGCATGTGCAGAAGTGTTGCGAGCGATCGAGTGAGCACATGAACAAACTGGTAGCAAACTGATTTGAAACCCACTACTGGTCGATCTGTATCTGTCTGTCTGTCTGTCTATCTATTTATCTATCAACTATCTATCATCTATCTACCTACCTACCTAATTTGAATTTCATTAACTATAACAATGAAGCATCTGCTTGTCTGCTAATTGGCCTTTTCCTCAGTTTTGGCTTGGGCTCATAAGAAAAAAAAACTGAATAGCAAAACATTGCTAATAAAAGGAATCTTTCCTACAGCTTAAGAACAGAAGCAACAATTGAACAGTCACATACAGTGGTGGGTTGCTCCCAGTTCGCACCGGATCGCAAGAACCGGTAGTTAAAAATTTTAATAGTTCGGAGAACCGGTAATAAGATTGGCTGGCCACACCCCTGAACTGGTTCCCAGCCCAGTCACCGCTGCCTCCTGAGTCCCAGCTGATGGCTAGAGGGAAATAAACTATTTAAACTCTTGCTGCGGGGTTTCAAAGGGCCGCCCTACAACTGATCATTGTTAAAAGAAAACAAATGAGTAGACCGGTGCCTGCAAAAATAGAAAAAACAGCCCCTTTCAGCTGTGCCAGAATAAATATAATTTCTGCAACTGTGCCAGAATAAATATAATTTCCAAATCTTTTGATATAGTTGTTCCATTTTCTTCTGCTTGTAGTCAGCATCTCAAAAGTGTCTTGTTCACTTCTGGACAACACAGTTTGGGACCAATTCAGAAACACTGGACAGATTGGAAGAAAAGCAACAGGAATGATTTGGGAACTACAGACTAAATCCTAGAAGGAAAGATTTAGGAATATTTACCCTTAAAAAAATGGCAGTGGATATGATGACCCATGGAAAGTTAAGATCTACTAACGCATTTTAGAGGGCACACAACTTACAGTATAGTAATGATTACAGCTACAAGAAGGAAGATTCTGATTGAATGCTGAAAGAGGAAGGACATTTAATAACTGTTACATAATGGAGCTTCTTAACTCAAGAGATGGCTGAATATGTTCAAGCAGAGGTTAGATAGCCATCTGCATTAGTGGTGGGTTATAAAAAATTTTAGTACTGGTTCTGTGGGTGTGGCTTGCTGGGTATGGCATGGCTTGGTGGGGGTGGCTTGGTCGGCTAGGCAGGGAAAGAATACTGTAAAATCTCCATTCTCTCCCCACTCCAGGGGAAGGTTACTGCAAAATACCTATTTCCTCCCAATCAGCTGGGACTCGGGAGGCAGAGAATAGATGGGGGCGGGGCCAGTCAGAGGCGGTATTTACTGGTTCTCTGAACTACTCAATTTCCGCTACCAGTTCTCCTGAACTGTCAAAACCTGCTGAAACCCACCTCTGATCTGTATAGTATGCTTTTATTTAGATTTTGACACCAAACAAAAGAATAGACTTAATGGTCTAAATAGCCCCCTTTATTCCATGATGCTGCGCTTATAAGAAAAAGCATGTTGATATATGTTGGGTATCAGCTATTGAATCTGTTTTTATTAGTCTTGGCTTTCCAAAAAATGTGTATATAGTTTTAGCTGCTTGATTCATGAATCATCTGGATTTTATTCCTCTTTGGAACATTTGCACTATTAGCAATTCTCAATGAATCTTCATCTTCAACATTGCATAAACAAAAGGCACACCTAACACTTTCTTCCTTTAAAAAAATCTAACTGGCTAAAATACTCTATTTTATTCTTTCCATGTTTTAATCATCATATAAATTCCTCACTTAAAGGAAAATAATGATTTATCTTTTAAAGAAAAATTAAACATATCTTTCCTTCTTTTCTGGTGTCAAAAAAGTTCTCAATATTGCAGACTTTTAACAATTTTAGGGCCTAATGATATTCAGAAGTATACACATGAGACTTTTATCACAGGATTGCCATGTGGTGGATTATGTGAATAAGCACTTAATTCCACTATGCATCGTGACCCTCAGCAGAAATCATGGACCATACTTGCATATTATAGTGGAACTGCAATAATTTCTCCTAAGCAATTAATGATATACTTTCAAAGGTTAGGAAGAGAGAAAAATGTAATCATTAAGTTCAGAGTTTCTACTACATTGCAAAATTCTGACTTTCCGCTGGTACTAGTCAAGGGACTCAGTGACTACATGAATCATTTGCCCAGTAGCAATTTCTCTTCCCAAGGGAAAGACTATAATGAAGAAAGACAAATAGTAAATCCAATAATGGATTTCAAAAAAAGAGATCTAATCAAGATAGTGAAAAGCTGTATATAACTAGCTGGAAGTATTGCAACAGATGGAACAAGCTGATTTGCATTAAGCGGATCAGCGATGTAGACAGTGCAGCAACGGTAAACAAAACATAGCCAAAACAAAGAATAAAAGTGGCCACATCTATTGTAATGAACAGCCTAATCCCATTATTAAGCACTACATCAGAAGTTTAGCAAAAATACAAGTACAGAAAAGTGAAGATCACAAATAGAAATTCTGGATAGTCCTCAGTTCACAAACATTTTCTGCATTGCCCTCAGAAACTAAACAACTACCAACAATATATGCAAAGAAAAACAGAAAGCCATATACTGTATTTTCCTGTGTATAAGATTACTTTCTAACACACAAAAATCTTCTCAAAAGTCGGGGGTCGTCTTATACGCCAGGTGTCATTCTCCTGTAACCAGGCGGACCAGCCCGAAAGGCTCTGACGAGCCTTAAATGGCTCTGAGGAGCCAAGCTGAATTGCCTGTTGAGTTGCCGCTAATCAGCTAAGTTACACACCAGAGCCATGTAAAAGAAAAAGTTTTTTCCTTTTACAGGGCTCTGGCGATCCCAGCTACTAATTTTTGCCTGTTAATTGGTAGCAAAAATCCCCCCCCCAGCTTGCTTACCTTAGCTGCTAGCCGCAATGCTTGCCTTGCTTCACTTGCCTGCAATCCATTGTATCAGCAAGCAACTGAATCTCCCTGCCTGCAATCAAGAAGGCTGGGAGTTGTGGACTTCAACTCCCAGAATTACTCAGCCAGCAAACCAAAGCTGGCTGAGGAATTCTGGGAGTTAAAGTCTACAAGTCTTAAAGTTGCCAAGGTTGGAGACCCCTGTTCTATTGGGTAAGTTTTTTTCCCCTTTGGGAGCTTTAAAAAAAATAGTTAATTGGGGGTTTTTTTAGTTGTTCTTTTTTAGACCTACCAATTTAAAGGCTAGGTCTAAGTTTTAGGCTCGGAAGTTTTAAATTTAGCTTTCAAATAAAAATAAAATAAAAATAAAAATAAAAAAAATTTGTGCAGCTTTCTGAGATTTAGTGTGTTTCTGTAGTGTTTCACTCTAACTACACAAACGCACAAAATCTCACAAAGCTGTATGTGGAATTTTGTGTGTGTAAAGTGTGAAAGTTGGGTTTTGGGGCTTTTTGTGGCTGTGTGAGGTTCCTGCTTGTTGCAGGGGTCATTTTGGGTCTAGCACAGCTGCTTTTACATTGTGGGTGAGCCAGTTGATGTTTTTTAATTTTTATTTGGTGTGTGTTGGAAGAGGGGTCGTCTTATACAGCAAGTATAGCCCAAACCCTATATTTTTACAGGAAAAGTCAGGGGTCGTCTTATACGCCCAGTTGTCTTATACGCCGGAAAATACGGTAACTAGAAAAATTATTGGATGGATGCCATCTCTTCCACCTCATTATTCTAAAGCAAGAAAATAATCCACCAGATTATCCACCAGAGAGAGAGAAAGAGAGAGAGAGAGAGAGAGAGAAGGAGAAAAATGATTTGAGCTTAAATAATATCCTAGATCAGTTGATACATGATGAGCAAATAATATAAGCATGATTCAGTTTCATTAGTTATTGTATTGTAGTAAAGTGGTATATACTGAAATGCCAAGAGTTACATAATCAGAAACATTAATGTCCTAATGACTTGCTCATGATCTAGCTTCAGAGTCTGCAAGAATAAAAACCAGGCACACATAAATCAATGAGTTTGTGATTGTTTAACATAAGGGCTCTCAATCTCTTTCATGTAACATCCCTTTCTTTGACTGATTCCCTTTCTCACTACATGGCACTGGAATAAGAATCATGAAATTTAATAATATATATATATATATATTACTGTCAATGTATGAAATTAAGCATTTTATAGAATGCGTAAGAAATCTGTAGAATGCCAAAAATGAGACGTAAAAGTATGAAATGCTTAATGTTTCACACATTTCCTAGGCATTCTATGCAATGCCAAAAGGCAAACCAGCGAAGTATAAAATACTCCTGCTAAAATGCCATTCTAGCCTTCCTTGTTGAAACATGCAGATCAACATTGGTCTCTCTTTCCCTATTTCTCTCTCTCCCACCCTCTCTCTCTCCCCCATTCTATTTTTTTTTTTAAGTAAGGAGGTCCTGTACTTTTGCATTTTTTGCATTTCTTCTTTCATTTTCATATACATCTTTTCACTAAAGAGTTAGGGTTACGGTTAGGTTTAAACTTAGGTTTAGGCTTAAATTTAGGCTTAGGTTTAGGCTTAGGTTTAGACTTAGGCTTAGGCGAATCACTAACACTAACATTAATTCTTTTCATACTTTGCCTAAAAAGTTCTTGGCATTCTGCGTAATGCCTAGATATTATATATAATACATCCCAATGTCTAGGGAAAACATAGCATATATGTCACACATTCTATAAATTTCCTATATATGCCAGCTTTTCATACATTGCCGGTAACATATACATTGCATGTCAATTGTTAGCTTCAATATTTATCAGCAAACAGAAAAGTCTAGACTTTCAAAACTCTGTGTGTTGATTCAATCTTTCTGTTTAATTTCCTCTCTCTATAATAAGTTTAGAATATTGTTACTATAACATCAATGTGAAGTCCTTTAACTTTAATGCAACTTTCCCTCCTGTTTCACATTTTGTCCCTTTACTCTGATTTGCAGTACTGCACATGGATTTTAATCCCATCAGCAGGTATTAAGTACTCTAAGCCTCAAAGTGAAATGAATATTTAAAACATACTTCTTACTTACTAGAAAATTCTTTACTTAGAAAATAAATAACTGGGTTCTTTGCCATGCTGCAAAAACAAATAATTCAGTGCTCTGAACTCTTTAGAAAAGAGAAAGTTTTGACTTCTAGCCTAAATCTTTGGCCGTCTTCCAACCATTTGCACTTCACATGAATTTGTGCATTAGAGGAGGCAGAAAAAACTCTAATGTTCCTTTGACTTTGATGATTTCTAAATTAAATTATTCATCATTTTCATGCCTTTAAAATCTGTACTCCAACCACCACCACCATCACCCCAAGAAAATACAGACTCTCAAGGTCTATTCCCAAAATACTCAAAATATCCAATATTCCTTGGAATGTAAAGTAACTCTGCAAGATATCTCTAGTGGCAATCAAGTGTCCTTTAAAATTCCAACAGTAGCATAGGTTGTACCTGATTTGTGGAAACAAAGAGGAATTATGCCTGTCTTGCTTTCAGTATTTTGGAATCAGGAGGTTTGTGGAAGGATCTCTATATGCCCTTCATAGTCCATAAACCAGATCTGTATGATTATTGAGCAGTCTGCTGGTGGCTACATGATCAGCAGGCCTCCCTGGAATATTCACAAACACTCATGGTGAACCGCAATGAACCTGGGGATGGATATGTGAGACTACCACATTGTTATATTTCATTTGTTCTCTCTTCTGTCTGGATTCAGAGCTACATGGCGCTAATTACCAGTTCTTACACACTGTTGAGGTCTACGCAGCCATCCATTTTTCCTGTATGAACTCTCTGATGTCCAATAGCCGTGCATTGTGTGAATTGTTAATAGGGTTTTGTATTGCAGTACTAGACAGCCATTTGTTACTTCTGGCTATCTGCTATATTTCACAGAGGGGTATAATTAATACATGGAAGTTTTGTATACCATCCAGGAGACACCATTTTGTACAACTCAGTTTGAGCAGCTGTGACTCACCCGGGTCAATGGTAATTAAGTCACTGATTCTGATTCACTCTGACCTTCAGTTTTGGTCTTCATAAATAACAGCACTAACAAAAATGTGAAAGAAATTTTGACTCAAGCTAGTTTGTTATACAACTCTTACTATTCACTGTTCCAAATTACTTGGCCCTATTAAATACTTTCAAATCCTCTTAAGGCATTTCAGGGGCTAAAAGAGGCAAACTGACTTCATACCAAGTGGCTTTGATTACTGCAATTTTTCTCTCTCCGCCTACCTCCATAATTGTCCCTGGATAGAATCACCTTTGTTTAACTGCTAAAAAGATTCACCATCAGCTACTTATTGCAGTTTTTACATCTCTTCAGAACACCCACCCGGATATATATTATTGCCCAAAATGCAAACATCGTGCTATTTTCATTCAGGCAAGCATGCAATCCAGGAATCTGGATTAATTGTCTGTGGCCTAGTTCGGTTGAGAGCTTTTCCCAACAATACAGCCTTTAAAGAGTTGTCTAAAGAAAAAGACTTGATAAGAGAAAAGACAACTTCAGGTTGGCAGCCAGCAAGCATTACTGCTGGGATATTGACTTAGAAAGCTGGAACAGCCAAGGGCTCATGGGTATTATTCAGGGGGTGGAGAGTACTCTGGAAGAACAGCTGGACAGAGACTGCTAGTACTTTCCTACGTAGGTTTAGAATGCCTTACACAAATAATAACTGTGGGTGTATATATTGCTTTGTTTAGTTGACTGTCCCATATGCATATTGCCAGAATTAGCTCACAGAGTATGAAATTCCAAGAGGACAAAAGAGAACAATGCCGTCTGCAGAACAATGCCTCTCTTCCATTGAAATGAAAAATAGTAAGAGGAGGAGAATGAATAGACAAATGGGGACACAACTGAGCATTCTATTGTTAGCAAAGTAAATGAAATTGGCCTGGGGCCCTGTGATAGCATAACAAGCATCACAGCAATTGGAAAAATATAGTAATTTCAAAACAAAATACTTCCGGTACAGTTGAAATGTAAGCAATTTGAGAGGAAAATTGCAATGGCGGTATATCTTTTATCATCTGCCATTCAAGGAATACAAAAAGAGTACAGAGAGGGAAAGTTACAAGCTATTTTCAGGCACTTGGGGAATCAGCTGCTTTTAGTTAAAGTGCACGAGCTTCTGGAGGGATTTGTTGGAGTGACAAAGTCCACATAATGTTTAGCGTATTTTTCTGTTATGAAGATTGGGGGTGGGGAGGGGACACCAAGGGAGTAAAATATGTTGTCATACTTTACTTGCAACCTTAATGGTACTAGCAGTGGTGAAATCCAATTTTTTTTACTACCGGTTCTGTAGACGTGGCTTGGTGGGCGTAGTGTGACGTGGTGGGCATGGTGTGGCTTGGTGGGTGTGGCAGGGGAAGGATACTGCAAAATCCCCATTCCCTCCCCACTCCTGGGGGAAGGATATTGCAAAATCTCCATTCCCACCCCACTCCTGGGACCAGCCAGAGGGGGTATTTGCCGGTTCTCCGAACTGTTCAAAATTTCCACCACCGGTTCTCCAGAACCTGCTGGATTTCACCCCTGGGTACTAGGCTTTCCACTGCAGTTCCTTTTCATTTTAAAAACAATTTATATCAGCAACGCATTTAAGAGTTCCCACTAATTAAGCCAATGAGGGCAAATTCTCATCTAGATCTTTCAGTAAATCACAAATAGCTGTTCAGAAAGCCATGCAATGGATGAAAATATTATACCTTCCCAAATCCTTCCCCAAAGAGAGGTTTCTTCTTCTGTTTATTCAAGAAAAGATTGACATGAATTCTTCAGATTTTACAAAACCACTCACACCATTCGAGACATGCTGGCTGACCAAAAATTAATACAAAGGGCCAAGTTGTTAAAGCAATTGAAACAATTCAACATATCTGGAATGAAGCCTTAAAGAAAATTGGGGATGAGGAAGCCCCTTAAATTCCTAAGGAACCTGAAACTGGGCCCATCATGGGATTTAGCCACACATGCTTTGTGCGGCCTTTTTCACTTAAATTTAAGCAGCAAAATCCTATTGGACCCATACTGCTGTGATAAAGATGAAGAATGGGATTCAGTATTATTCATTACAGGGCTTTACGGAAGTTACATTTTGGGGGAGGATGGCATTTTTGTTTTGCAAAAGAAAATAATACTATGGAGTTCTTACATCTCTGAACTTGGAGGTTTCATTACCCAACTGGGTAATCTCCTCAGTGCAATGGTCTCATACCAGGGGTGAAATCCAGCAGGTTCTGACAGTTTCTGGAGATCCAGTAGTAGAGATTTTGAGTAGTTCAGAGAACCAGCAAATGCCACCTCTGGCTGGCCCCAGACTGGGGTGGGAATGGAGATTTTGCCATATCCTTCCCCAGGAGTGGGGAGGGAATGGAAATTTTGCAGTATCCTTCCCCTGCCAAGCCCACCAAGGCACAACACACCACGTCCACCAAGCCATGCCCTCAGAACCGGTAGTAAAAAAATATATATATTATTTATTTTTATTTTATTAAATTTCTATACTGCCATTCTCCTGAAGGACTCAGGGCAGTGCACAGCCACAATAAAATAACATTACATACAAAATTTAACAACAATTTAAAACAGATTAAACATTTTGGCCCCACAATTTTAAAAACCCAAAAATTTAAAAACACCCAGTTCAAATTCTTATCAAGCTAGTCTGGCCTGTTGAAAAAGTAGGGTGTTAAGGGCACGGCGGAAGGTACATAGGTCGGGGATCACACGTATCCCCGGGGGCAGTTCATTCCAGAGGGCGGGTGCCCCCACAAAAAAGGCTCTCCCCTTGGGGGTTGCCAGTCGACATTGCTTGGCTGATGGCATCCTGAGGAGCCCCTCTCTGTAGGAGTGTGTTGGCCGGGGGGAGGCTGTCAGCAGCAGAAGATAGTCTCGTAAATATCGTAAATTTTTAAGTAAATATGTAAAAATTGAATATCACCACTTTCTCATTCTGATGGGTAATGCACCTACAACCAAAAAACACCTACAATCAAGCACCAAGAATTCCACAGTTCAACCCTGTACTACATATACTCTCTTCCGTTGGAAAGTAATATTGCTTTTCAGAATATAGCAGTAACTATTCACCATTTTCTTTCAGCAAACAGTAATAGATTTGCATTATCAAGCAAAAATGCTTTGGAAAAAATAGAATAGATTTGATGCTCTAGGTATTTCCAGAGGTCAGGCTTTTTAGATCTTCTAATTGAAAGATATTGTGCATCTCTCCTACTTTTTGCTTCTGAATGTATTTGCGCCTGGCAAAAAAAAGTTGCTGGATAACAATGAACATCATTCGATTCTCTCATGAGATCCCATAAAATAAACAGTGCACTGTATCTTTCCCAAACGCATCACAGATAAGATAACTCAAGATAGATTTGTGAAAAAGTAAGCTGACTAGGTATTGTGGAATGTGAACTTTTGTGTACATCCTTGGGGTTCCACCTTGATTTTCAGGGTCAAGATTCATCAAACCAAAAACATATCCATTCAGTTGTGCTGTGGGAATACCAATGAAAAGATGAAAAACATTCGCAAAACATTCAAGGGTAGAGGTAACAGTTAATGGGAAATGTAATGAAAGGGAAAATAGCAATCATTGAGAAATAGCATTCAGTGGGGAAATACCATTCAAGTTACTGAAGGGAGAAATCCCTGGAGGCTTCTGATGGAACAGCATATATACTGCAGTTTCAGAGAAGAAAGCAAATCTAGCATATACACTGCATAAATACCACTTTTCATGATAAAAAATAGTTTGGAACTAGGGAGGGGGCTTTGCTACTGGCACATGTACCTTAGCTCTGGGAATGGACGTTGACGTACCTGAACGGTCCTTTTCACAACGCTGCGGATCCAATCCATAGAGCGGGTAGTATCACGTTGTTGCTGGGGAAACTGAGTGTAGATATTTCTTTAAGACTTCCTGTGGTCACGCCCACCAAGCCTGTCCATCACCAGTCTTTCTCACAAAGGCGTAGAAACTGCAAGTCTGTAACAAACTGAACAACTAATGAATATAACAGCAAAGTACAACAGGAAGTCCAATGGGAGGGAATGGATTGGATCCGCAGCGTTGTGAAAAGGACTGTTCAGGTACGTCAACGTCCATTTTCCACAACGCTGCTCCTCCAATCCATAGAGCGGGATTTACCCAAGCTCATTAAACTGGGGTGGGAGACTGACTGCTACGTCAACCCTGGGTTGAAGCCACCTGTTGCAGAACACGGCGACCAAAGGAAGCCTCCGCAGAGGCGAATGAATCTATTTTATAATGACGAATGAAAGACGATGGAGAGGTCCACGTTGCCGCTCTACAAATATCAGACACCGATGCCTGAGTCGCCCAGGCAGCAGTGGTTGCCGCACTTCGAGTTGAATGAGCATAAATTCTGTCAGGTACAGGTTTAGCAGCTGACTCGTACGATGTTGCAATAGTGGCCTTGATCCAACGAGCTATTGTGGCTGACGACACCTTTCGACCCATGGTGGAAGGATGGAACGAAACCAGTAATGCCTCAGACAACCTGAAGGACTCAGTCCTCTTGATATAACGATGAAGGGCTCTTCTCACGTCCAGTGTATGCCAACCCTCCTCCCTAGGGTTCCTAGGGTCAGGACAAAAATTTGGTAAAATGAGTTCCTGCGCCCTGTGGAACCACGAATTCACCTTAGGGGTGAATGACGGATCCAACCTCATGACAACACGATCGGAATGAAAAATACACAAATCCTTGCGAACAGAAAGGGCAGCAAGTTCCGAAACCCTCCGAGCTGATGTGATGGCCAACAAAAAGTGTAAAACTAAAGGCAAATCCCATGAAGGATAACGATGTACACGGGGGGGGGGGGCGCCCTATTGGTGGCTCCTTGAAGAAAACTACGAATAGTAGGGTTCTGAGCTAGCGTACTGTGGGGCTCACAATGTAAAACAGTAGCTAGAGCAGCCACCTGACGACGAAGCATAGACGGTGCAAGGCCTTTGGAGAGGCCATCCAATAGAAAGTCCACCACGTCCGGAATCTCAGCGGCAGTCGGATCCACATGATGCGATGCACACCAAGAAGAAAAAGCCTTCCAAGATGCTTGGTATATGCGAGTCGTGGAAGGTCTCCTGGCCGACTGGATAACATCTATGGCGCCTTCCGAAATGCGGTCTTTCCTCAGCAGGACCCTCTCAAATGCCAAGCGGTCAACCGAAACCATTGAGGATCTGGATGGGTGACGGCCCCCTGGCTTAGAGAGACCTGCTGGAGAGGGATTGTCCACGGTGGAGATACGGACAGACTCACCAAATCCGCATACCACGGACGACGTGGCCAAAGAGGAGCCACTAACACTAGCTCCGCTCGTTCCGAGATTAATTTCCGGATCACCTGAGGAATCAACGGATGGGAGGAAATGCGTAGAGAAGCCCGGTAGGCCAATGACATCTCAGGGCATTGCAACCTTCTGCTGCCGAGCACTGGTAACGGGTGTAAAACCTTGCGAGCTGTGTGTTTTGTGGTGTGGCGAACAAATCTACGAGAGGACGACCGAAGCGGAGGACGATCTGCTCGAAATTGTCTGGATGCAAACGCCACTCGGCCGGATCCAACTTCTCCCGACTGAGCCAGTCGGCTTGTACGTTTTCCACTCCTGAGATGTGGTCCGCCTTTAGGGATGCTGTATGCTTCTCTGCCCATGCTAATAGGCGCTCCGCCTCGATCATCAGGGGGTGAGATCGAGTGCCCCCCTCCCGGTTGACGTGGACTTTGGTGGTTATATTGTCCGTTCGGAGGAGAACATGTTGTCCCTCCAGGAGAGGCTGAAAGTGACGCAGAGCAAGGCGAGCTGCTCGCAGTTCTAGCCAGTTTATACTGTTTGATGTTTCTGCCGGATTCCAGCGACCTTGAATCACCTGATCCCTGAGGTGAGCTCCCCACCCCATCAAACTGGCATCCGACGTGACGATGAGATGTGAGACCTCGAGGAATACACAGCCCTTGAGTATCGCCGGTGAGATCCACCACTTCAGGGAGGCCCTGATCTGTGGAGGTAAATGAATCTGGCATGGTGATGTGCTGTGGCCTGATTTCTGAAAAGGTAGCAGAAACCACTGAAGTGGTCTCGTGTGACGACGAGCCCAAGGCACTATTGCGATACACGAAACCATTTTCCCCAACAGTTGGGATAATTGGAGAAGAGTGGGTGTTTGTTGTGAGAGGACCTGGCGAATCAGGGTCCTGATGCTCTGGACTCGATCTGGAGACAAAAAGACCTGTCCCTTGGCTGTGTCTATAATCGCCCCCAGATGGAGAATCCGATTCGTCGGCGTGAGATGACTCTTTTTGTAATTTATAGTGAAGCCATGTGCTTGAAAGGCATTGAGTACTTGTTGCATGTCCCGAGCTGCTTGGTCTGTTGATGAAGAAAGGACCAAAATATCGTCCAGATAACAAAGGATCCGAATTGGGACGACCCGCAGTGTTGCAGCTACCACCGCCACCAGTTTTGTGAATGTTCTGGGCGCAGAAGAAAGCCCGAATGGCATCGCGCAGTACTGAAAGTGAGAGTTGTTGTATTCGAATCTCAGGTACTGGCGATGCCCCGGGTGGATTGGGACATGTAAATACGCTTCCTTCAGATCCACCGACTGGAGAAGGTCGTTGTGTCTTATGGAGGCCAATATCGAGCTCAGGGACTGCATCTTGAACCTGTGATACAGGATGAAGTTGTTGAGATGTTTTAGGTTCAAGATGGCCCTGTGACCGCCGGAGGCTTTCTCCACTAGGAAGAGGGTGGAGTAGAAGCCGCGACCCTGTTGCTCCCTGGGTACCGGCTCTATTGCCTTTATGGCCAAGAGATGCGCAATTTCCTCATCCATCAGCTGGCACAGATGTGGGAGAGGCGACACTGGGCAGCGAAGGTAACGGCTGGGCGGTGTATCGATGAATTCCAGGCAAAGTCCGAATTGTACAGTGCGTAGTAGCCACTCCTCGGGAGTGGACAGAACCCATTGGTGCTGAAAGTGATGGAGGCGACCACCAATGGGACCTAGGTAGTGCGAGTCATTTTCCTCTTTTATTGGAGCGGAAGCCTCCGCCTCGGAAGGGTCGTTTGGCCTGGGGCTGGGGACGCTGGCGGTCTCCAAACAGCTGTCTGTCAGCCCCCCTATCTGAGGTGGTGAAGGAGCGGCGAGAGTAGGACCCAGAGGGCCCGGAAGATGCCCGAAAGGCTGCCTCTGACTGTAAGGCAAATATCTGCGCTCGGGGCGACGATAGGAAGACGGTAAGACCTTCCTCTTCTCCTTATTTTCCACCAGCAGTGGATCAAGCGCAGCACCAAACAATGTAGGAGCTTTGAAGGAAGAGGAGGCCAACCGCCATTTGGCCTTAGTATCTGCCTTCCAGTTGCGAAGCCAGAAGAGCCTGCGATTGGTGATGTTGGACGCAAGGGCTCGAGAAGCGAACTTCGCGGCATTAAGAGAGGCATCTGCCGAATACTCGGTTGCCGCCACCAATTTATTAATGTCTTGGTGTATTCGCGTTTCTGTGGCAGGAAGACGGTCCTGAAGTTGCCTTAGCCAAATCAAGGATGCTCTGTTGAAGAAGGACGTCGCCGTGGCAGCCTTGATTGCCCAAGCTGCCGCCTGATGAGCTTTCCGGAACCCCAACTCGAATTTCCTATCCTTGGACTTCAGCCCGTCCATAGCATCAGCTGACACAGTAGACGAGGAAGAGAGGCTGGCAACTGGTTCATCCACTGATGGCAAGGCCAGAATATCATCCAATTCGGGGGCCGCACAGTATAGCTTCTTGTCTAAGGCACTGGGTGCCGATAAAGCTCCAGGCTGACCAAAAGCGTTTTGAACCACATCCTGAAACAAAGGTGGACAAGGAATCACATCCTTCTCCGGCTTGGAGACCTGAAACAAGGCATCATGTGGGGCCTTGTTCTGTTGAGCCTCCGACGAAGATGGCGAAATGCCAAATTGGGTGGTAACTTTGGCTTTGTGTAGGAGAGATTTGAAGAGGGAAGGGCGAAAGAGGCCCGTAAAAACGGGTTTTTCAGGAGGTAAGTCTTCGTCCTCTGAAAACTCAATGTCTTCTGGACAGTCCACAGCATGGTCAGATTCGTCGGAAGATACTGGTTCAGTCTGTTCCAAAACGGATCTCTTGGCTGGCAATGAAGGACAGGACGGGGCCAGAAGACAAAGAGAAGGGAGTTGAGCCCGGCTGGTACCTTGTTGAAGGCTGGTTGCCAAAATTTTTGCCAGGGCATCTGATAAAATTGAATGAAAATCTAACTGACCCGTCGACTCCTCGGAGCGGAGGCCAGCCGCTGTCGGTGTGAAGGTAGCCTCTGGTACGCCCGAAGGTCTCACAGGTCGGTCGCCACATGGCCCCCCTGCAGCCGGAAGCGATGCCTGTTCCTGCTGGCTTGAAGGATTCGAAGAAGTCGAATCCAGATGTTCATTCGCAGGGGGTGAGAGATGTGCAGAAGCTGAAGCTAGGCCGGGGTCAGTTGGTAACACCTGATCTTGGTGCAATGCCCTTTGGGCCTTGTCAAATTGTTTTTCAAGAGCATTATGATGCCTTAACTCATCCTTATTCATCGAAGGTTCAGAGGTGGTGTTACTTGAAGCCGGGCCTGTAGCCCTAGACCTTAAAGCTCTGGTATGCTTCTTGGGCTGAGGCAATGGAATAACAGCCTCATGTTCCAAATCGGAGGAAAGGTCAGAGTCTGCCATTGGGCAGTCTAGCAATAGACCAGTAGTAGATGATGATGTCGGGCAAGCCACAAGGGGAGCAGTGCAGAGACCCCTGGGAATTGAGAGACAGGAAGCAATGAGTAAATGCTCATCTGTCAGATATCAGCCACCCACCTGCACAACAAGGTAATCCAGGACTTAGTATGGCCCTAAAAGGGACCATAACAACAGCCTCTGCTTTTGTCAATCAGAGAATTCGCCAAAAAGACCTGTTCAAAATGGCGGCCGCCACTAAAAACATAAACAAAATGGCGGCTGCAACTCCAATACTGTCCAAAATGGCAGCCGCCACACTAAGGTCATCCAAAATGGCGGCCACAACTCCTCTGTTGCCCCAAATTGGTAGGCTTGACTGTTATACCTCCCAAAATGGCGGCCGCCACTCCAAAAGCTTCCAAAATGGCGGCCGCGACACCTCTATTCCTGAAAATGGCCGCCTGAACTGTAATACCTCCCCAAAATGGCGGCCGTTACTTTAGGAGCGTCCAAAATGGCGGCCGCAACTCCTCTAATGACCAAAATGGCGGCCGCAACAAGAGGGAGGCTTGAAAGACAGCCGGCACTAAATCGCCATAGCGATCAACCCTCTAGGGCAAAAGACGCTTCCCAGCGCTATGAAGATCCCCTGGGAGCTGCCCAAACCCCCGCTGTACCTTCAGAATCCTGTCGGAGGCTGGGCAATCAAATTCCAAAATGGCGGCCGTGAGGAGTGAGGCAAACGAAATAGCAGAGAGGCCTTGCCTGGACGTCAGAGCCTGCCAGAGAGCATTGGCAAGAGCTCCGGAGCCGCTAAACTGGTTGAGCTAAGGCGTTTGTGACTATGCCGGCTCACCAGTCAGTCAACAAAAAAACGCCAGCGGCTAGGACAGCACAGATCCGCCCAGCCGGGCCGGATCAGGCTTGCTGCAAAAAGGTGGGGGGGGGAGGCGGCCTGGATCCCCAAGGCACGCAACTGTTCCCCTGCAGCGTCCAAAAAGATCCCACGATGCAGCTCAAAGGAAAAAAATAACTAGAAAAAGGTAAATAAACAAGAAAGAAAGAAATCCAAAAATAAATTATACCCTAACAGGTATGTAGAATAAGATCACACTCAGAGCCTAAGACAGAGGTAGTTTCCCCAGAAACTGAGTGAGAAAGACTGGTGATGGACAGGCTTGGTGGGCGTGACCACAGGAAGTCTTAAAGAAATATCTACACCCAGTTTCCCCAGCAACAACGTGATACTACCCGCTCTATGGATTGGAGGAGCAGCGTTGTGGAAAATAAGGAATTCAGTGGGACAAGGAAGGAAAAGGAAGGAAGATAGAGAGATAGACAGACAGACAGACAGACAAGGTTCATTCTGTCACTGAGTTATTTGTATTTGCCAGCTGAGCTTCCATGCTAAGACTTACGGTAGCTTGCCAGAGAACTTTATCATAGAGATAAGACTGTCTTGTGATTTCTGAGCTACTGTGCATGTCTACATTCTTTCTTTTCTAACTTCTTGATTTACTTCTTCCTTGTCCATCTGCTGATAAACTGTTTCTTAGAATACATTTGGGTTTTCTTTCTTTGAGAGTATACACCATGGAAAACAAGATCCATTCACTTCTAATTAATTACAGTTTCCCCAGGGGGAGGGGGATGAGGCTGATTCATGCTTCGACACATTCTCTGAGCTTGTAGGTTGGTTTCCGAGTATTACCAGGCTAGGTAACATCTTCAGCAGATGCCAGCATTTAGGGAATGTCATTGTAAGTATTCCTCTGGTTATAAGGGCTTTGTGTGGTCAGTAGGTCTTGTAATGGGTCAGGTGAGGGTGTGTCAAGTGAGGTTCTTATGATGAGTCAGATGTGGGTGTGTCAAGTAATAGATACATGAAAGAAAGGAAGCTAAGATGCCAGCCAATAAACTGTGGGGAAGGAAGACTGATGACCTATCTGTTGCATAGGCCTTGTTCTCAAGATTGGTTAGAAATTCCTACAAGGAAAAAAAGGAAGTAGGCACTATTAATCAATAGCTGCTTGATAAAGATTTCTCTCTGGATCAGGTCAGCATGCCCCTTGCCTTCTGAAAGTCTCTGTTCTCCTGGCGATGAGGATACAGACCAATTCACAGAATGGGTAGAGATACACTATGCCTTTGTCTGAATTCTAGCACCTGAAAAAGCTTAGCTGGCTGGTTCTTCTGTCTATGAAACCCAGTCGAGTAGGAGGAAATGCTAGGAAACCAGAGGCTGCAAAATTCATCATGGCCATCATGGCCAACTTGCTAGACAACAACTTGCTGGAGGACAATTCAACAAATACTTACAGTTAAAAATTAATTTCAATGGAACCATGGTCAAGAAAAATAAAATAAAGACAATCCAGAAATAAAAAAGTTACAATAATTTCAATGAAAACTTGGTCATCAATTATGAAAGTAACTGAATGAAATGATTAATACAGCATTGAGTTGTCCTGTGGTGACTTATTCCACAGCAAATTGGCCATGGTGAGTTGGCCACAGAGTGTTGTCCTAGACCAGGGATCTGCAACTTTAAACACTCAAAGAGCCATTTGGACCCATTTCCCACAGAAAAGAAAACACTGAGAGCCACAAAACCTGGGTAGGCATGGCCAACTCAATGCCACTCATTTCTACCAGTCACATGACTCCCCTAGCCACGCCTACCCAGCCAGTCATTAGGGCAGAGAACTAGTTGTTAAAAAATACTGGGAACCACAAAACCCTTTTTACATCTCTCTCTCCCTCCCTCCCCCTTCCTCTCTCTCTCCCCACCTCTCTCTGTATCTCTCTATGTCTCTCTCTCTCCCCCACTCTTTGTATCTTTCTGTCTCTGCCCCAGCCACTTCTCGTCACCTGCCATCGCCCTTCTCAGTCCAGGCGAGGAGTGACTGGGAGGGGAGGGCTAGGGGCGGGGCCAACCAGTGGTGGGATCACCCAACAGGGAGCCAGAGTAGAGGGCCCAAAGAGCCACATGCGGCTCCGGAGCCGCAGGTTGCTGACACCTGTCCTAGACCCCAGAGGCTATGCTTCTGTGATCTAAAGAGCCAGCATCCTGGAAGACCTTTAGCTTCTAAAAAGATCCAAAACGTTCTGCTGTTATACCTACAAGTCTAACTCAGTATTGCACCCAATGAAAGCAAGTCCAGTTTGCTTAGGAGACTTGACTTCAGATATTGCTTATAACATGTAGTTAAAGTCAAGAACTGATTGCCCAATTCTGCACTTCCTGCTAAGTGACTTCAGCTACTGATAAAGAGAAAGACTCAAATGAGTCTTTTTTTAAGGTGGCCAAAAAATGAAACTATTTTAAGATGATCAAAAAAATCAGGATATTTGTATGGTATTCATTCAATGGGTTTTTTCAGTGGGATTCCAGTATCATTCCTCACATAGAAATTCAAATACGTTTTCCCTTATTGACTACCTTAATTATTATTTTAAATTGTTCTCTTTCAATCAGGGATGATCAACACTGATGAAATTGTAATCCAATCAAACTTTAGATAGATCAGCGGTCTCAAACTTGGCAAATTTAAGACGTGTGAACTTCAACTCTCAGAATTCCTGGCTGAGGAATTCTGGGAGTTGAAGCCCACAAATCTTAAAGCTGCCAAGTTTGGAGACCCCTGAGATAGATCATCTATGTGTTCACTCCATATCATCATATTTTATCTTCTTGTGGGTGTGAGATAAATCTAAACAAAAAAAAATAATGGTTACAGGTAGGGGACAGAGAGATTCCTTAGAAGCAATGTCCTCTAGTAACTTCATGTTTTTTCCCAACAGTGTCCATGTTATGAATATAATTCCTCTTGTACAAGCCTAAAATAGTCAGGGTTGAAATTTCACTGGCAGGAGAACAATCCAGTCCAGCTTTGCTTATAGATAGATTTTTTTAAAAAAAATAGAAATCCATGGAAAGAATTGGTGTGGTATAGTATTTAAGATGCTGGACTAGGCCAGGAAGATTTAGGTTTCAGGTCCACTCTCAGCCATGAAAGTTCTTGTGAAAAAAAAAGGGGGGAAACGGAAGCTCCTGAAGAAAAGGTGGTCTATAAATCAAGCTAATTAATTAAAGTTTGTAATACATTAGCAATATATGGAGGGTTGGTGGGCACCTTCCCTAATATTCAGAACTTTTAATAGAAATTACCCTACAGTGGTTTTTACACAGAGTGCCCTATATATTTTACTGATAGGTTTCCAGATTCTTCTATTCTATGTTTCTGTCCTTAAAAGTCTGTCAGGTCATAGTTATTTCAAACATTTTGTGGGGTAGTCAGGTTTCTGAGCCAAGGAAGCTGAAGTCTGGTGCCATTGTGTGATATTCATACTCATTAAACTGCAAAACTTGGGAGGAGCAGAAATCACATCCAGTGGTCAAATTCAGACATAAGTACCAAAGGGCTTTTCAATATCTGGAGTAATATAACACCACCAACAATGCAACTACCCTTCAAAAAGACCTTGACTATGTGTCAGATTGATCTAACAAATGGCAACTTCAAATCTCAACCAACAAATGCTCTGTCTTGCACATTGGCAAAAAAAATCAAAACATAAAATACAAATTAGATGGACATGAACTTGTAGATGACCCTCACTCTGTCAAGGACCTTGCAGTACTCATTTCTAAAGATCTAAGTGCCAAAGCCCACTGTAACAACATTGTCAAAAAGGCATTAAGAGTTCTTAACCTAATCTTACATAGCTTCTTCTCTGATAATGTTGTACTACTAATTAGAGCATACAAAACATTTGCTAGGCCAATTCTTGAATACAGCTCATCTGCCTGGAACCAGCAGTGCATATCGGACATAAATACAATCAAGAGAGTTCAGAAATATATTATACGAGAAGAGTCCTCCATTCCTCTAACCACAATAAAATACCTTATGCCACCGGACTCCAGATTTTGGGCTTAGACAACTTAGAACTATGCCAACTTCAGTCTGACCTAAGCATAATACATAAAATTATCTGCCACAATGTCCTTCCTGTCAATGACTACTTCAGCTTCAACCACAACAATACATGAGCAAATAATAGATACAAACTCAAGGTAAACCGCTCCAAACTCGATTGCAGAAAATATGACTTCAGTAACAGAGTGGTCAATGTCTGGAATGCACTATCTGACTCTTTAGTTTCTTCCCCAAACCCCCAAAACTTTAACCTTAGGCTGTCTACTATTGACCTCACCCCATTCCTAAGAGGTCTGTAAAGGGCGTGCATAAGTGCACCAGAGTGCCTACTGTCCCTGTCCTCATATTCCTTTTTATTCATATCCATTTCATGTATTCATAATCACGTTTATACTTTTATCTGTTATCTTTTATATGCTTGACAAATAAATAAAATAAAAATAAATAAATAAATAAATAAATAAATAAATAAATAAATAAATAAATAAATAAATAAATAATAAAAAGTTTAGCCGAAGCAGTACAACTATGGCCTTGTTTTGTTCAAAGTCTGGAGCTAACTCATTTTGGGTTGCATGGATGCTTGTTTTTCCTTCTTTTTTTGAATGGAATAAAATGTTGAACTGCTACGACTGCAATGTTAAAGTGAATTTGAGTGACATAAAGGCCCTCTGTATTTTGTTTATTTATTTGTTAGATTGCTACTCAGCCAGCTTTGACAATTTGCGAAAGGTCAAGGATGCAAGACGCCAGATCCACCCAACAGAACTGTCCATCAGAGTTAGTAAAAAGCAAATCAACCTCTCAAAAAGTGCCTTGAAGTCTAATTGTCTAAACATTTATTTTCCTTTTTTTATGTGACTGGGCCTCACTGCCTGTCTGCCCCTCTGTCTAAAGTGAAATACAGATTTTTCACTATGTTTTACATTCATGTAAATGCATCTTCAACTCCTCATAATGTTCAGAACTTGTCAATATGATAATTTTAATGGTCCCAAGCCTGTGTTCAAAGCAATTTAGAGTATGAAAATGAATAGGCAAAACCTGCATACCTCAAATAAATGATTCACATTTGCCACAGTTGTATAAATTTATAACACATTAATATTAGTTAAGTATATCTGCAAATAAGCAAAACCAAGCAATTGTTAATTGGATGCAATAGTGATTTATGATTCTTACAAAGGATTTATGGACAGTTTTGTTCTCTCCCATGTGAAACACAGTATTAATTTAACTAGCTTTCTGAAACTTTACAGAAATAATACTTGTACATTAAAAACAGTCTATAAATAATGCTTCTGTGACTCCCTGTTCTCCCCAATGAAACTGTAAAAATATCCAGAGTATTTATGTCAGACCACAAATGCACAATAGTACAAGGATACTTGTTCATTCTCTTGGGACTCTGTCTTGTCCAGAAGTTACAGTTTAGTGTAAGAAATTTATATATTAGTAGCAGTTCTAGAATTCAACACTATGCTTTATAGATGGAATATCCTGTCTTTGGGTTATCCAAGTTCATCTTTCTTTCAAACAAGTCAAATGCTTAATAAAACAGAGAGAAATAAAAGGCTCTCAGGATGAAAAGGTGATATTACAAGCCATAAAATAACTATATATAAGGATATCATTCACTCATCATGCTAAAAAAAAATCCAAGAAAAAGAATCAATATGGATTGTGTAGAGAGAGATGTTCTTCTGCCCCACAGATTAAAGAAAGATCATAGGAAAGTCCTGGAATTTGGAATGCTTTAGGTCTTGCCATATGGGTAGATTACCATAAAGTCAAGTTTGGATTTGTGACTTTCAGCTTTGTTGGTGTAACAGTCTTAATACTTCAGGTCCATCTGAAGGAAAAATAATCTTAGATCAGGGGTGTCAAACTCCCAGCCTGCGAGCCGGATGCATCATGTGCTGGCCATGCCCACTCCCGGTTTAGCGAAGGGGGAAAAAGTTATGATATATCACATGAGGATGCCGCAACAGAAAAGTAAAAGCACCAGCTGGTTTCTATGACAAAAAAGTCTCATATAGGTACAAATTTGGCTGGTTTATATGTCAGCTATGAATTGATCCAGCCCAGGGGTGAAATGCTCCCGGTTCAGACCGGCTCAGGCGAGTAAGTAGCGATGGTGGTCAGTAGCTCCAAGAACCTGTAGCAAAAATCCCTGCCCCCTCCCCCCAGGCCCAGCTGAGCCACGTGATCATCAGAGCCTTTTTTCTCTTTTAAATGGCTCTGAGGATCCCAGCTGAGTTGCCTGCCGATCAGGCAACTGAGCTGGGATCAACAGAGCCATTTAAAAGAATTTTTTTTCTTTTAAATGGCATTGACGATCCAAGCTCTGATGATCCCAGCTGTGTTGCTCTCAGATGGGATCATCAGAGCCTTTTGAAAGCATTTTTAAACATGGTTTTACATGTAAAAAATGGTTTTAAAAGTAAAAAAAAAAATTGGCCATGACCACCCAGTCACATTACCCCCCACACACACACCAAGCCACGCCCACAGAACCGGTAGTAACAAATTTTAGATTTCACCCCTGATCCAGCCCATTAGTTGCCAATAACTTCTCCCCTTTTTAAGATGAATGGTATATTTTACAGAGTCCCTGAAAATGCATACTCAGTAGGGTCAGTCTTGTAACTTGTATGCAAATTTGTTATAGCTCTGTGACATTTAATGTGTTATAAAACTTCCATCTTTTTATTTGCCTTCCTTAGCACCACACTAAGGCAAATAAAACTTAGCACCACACTAAGGATGCATACTTCAGGCAAATTTGAAAATCACTCCCTCCCCACCCCCATTACAACTTCTGTATAATATCCCCTCAGTTTGTAAGTGGCTGGGGTGTGGGATAAAAGTAATTGGTTCCACTATTTTGCATTAAAAACAAATCATGAAAACTGTCAAACGGGATCTTGTTCTGTTAATGTGAGCATTTAAACAGAAATAATTCTTAATGATTCCATATCCCTAATGTAAACTAAAACCCAATGTCCATGACCAAACTGGCCTAAGAAATTCTAGCATTTGTAAACATTATTTCTCCAGGTTTGAAGAGGTTAGATAAATCTTGACTCACTCCCACAAAAACCTATAGGACCCATTCATCATATTTTCAGTACTATTAAATGGATAATTTTGTCTGAATTTTATTTTTTTACCCAAGACTTTATCTTCTATAGTAACTCAATCAAATCAGCCATTCTGCCAAGACAAGTAAGTAAAATTTTGTGACCAACTACAAGCTGAAATTGTGACTTATTGATTGAATTTGGAAAAGTCAAACCCATTTTACAATTTGAAAAATAAAAAAAACTATTTCTAATTTGGACATTGAAACTCAAAGGTCAAATTGAAATATTTAATTTAGATTTCTGTATACTTAATAAAATTTAGGTAATTTCTGTCCTTCCATAGAACCATCTGAATCAATTTAATCAAATTTGATTCAGAACACATATTTAGTTATTGAAGCAACTTCAAATCAGATTTCTAATTCAAGTGTTTGCCTAGCCATGTATTTGCAGCCATTAAGTATTCATTTTGAATATAATTCTATGATATATTTATTTGGAGGCAATCAAAACTTTAGGATTAGATTTTAAATATCTCTGGTACGTCCCTTAAAAATGAAGTATGTCATTGCAAACAGAAATAAATTTTGGGGAACATTCTTAAGTTTAACTTGCGCCTCTTAATAAATATTATACTATACTTTGTTTAATCTGTTATAAATATTTTATATTTTGTTATAATAATTATTATAACATAATTTTCTGATATTATCAGCACTTATGATTTGGAGTTGTTTTAACTATACACACATACTCAGCCACAAATATTTATATATAGGTAGGTTGTATATAAAAAGTCAGGCTCGTAAGCCGATTGCAATATGCTTTAATTTTTATGCAGAGAAAAAGTAGAGACAGTACTTAGGGATTTGGAAGATCAATACATCAAACAAACAAGAAAATGTTTAGAAGAAAATGGCAACCACTTTGAATATTTAACATACTTTATATAATAAATTGTCAGGGGGGATTGACTTTTGGTACAATCTGGAGGAAGAGGGAGAGAGAGATGGAATAATTGTTTGCAGATTGAGGTAGGAAAATAATATCATATTTCAAGGGTTGATTAATGTAAAACTAAGCTTCTATTGCATATAATATTTTCAGTTTGATCTTAATGCAAGTAAAATGCCATACAGAGCACACAAAGATTCCTTAAAACTATGGTATTCTGTCAATAAAAATATTACATTTTTGAGCTGAAAAGAATGTCACTTTTTTAAAAACTTGATACAAGTGCTAAAATGCCCATGTATATACCACAAGAAATAATTCCCCAAGTTGCTGAGAGTGTTGAATAATAAAACTTATCTTTGCATTTCAGTCAGTTCTTTGATTTCCATTTAAGCAAACTGATTCTTTTTTTTTAAAGGAAGGAGGGAGGGAGGGAGGGAGGGAGGGAGGGAGGGAGGGAGAGAGAGAGAGAGAGAGAAAGAAAGAAAGAAAGAAAGAAAGAAAGAAAGAAAGAAAGAAAGAAAGAAAGAAAGAAAGAAAGAAAGAAAGATGGTTTATGGCTATTTTCCATATTGAAAGGACAAAAAACATGTTCTATCAATAAAAAAACCAGTATCAGCATTCAATTTATGGGCAGAGGCATCATTTTTGCTTATAAATCAAGCAATCAGAAGTGTTTCAATGCATGGCTAACAGATGAATGACATTTTACTGATTTGTACAATTCTCAACAATTCATTCTTATTTAGATTGGTGAAGACTTATTCTGGATTTATGCAAGTTCGGCCAGACAGTGTCGGCTGGTGACCCCCAGGGGGAGAGCCTTCTCTGTGGCGGCGCCCGCCCTCTGGAATGACCTATCCCCGGAGATACGCAGGATTCCAGATCTCCGGACCTTTTGTCGGGCCCTTAAAACCCATTTATTCCATTAGCTGGGCTAGCTTGATCCCATCCTCCGTTTTTAAATTTGAAATTGATTTTAAATTGGGTTGTTTTAATTCTTGGCCGACTAATATTTAATAATTTTTAATTGTTTTTAACTTTTATATACCATGTTTTATTTTGGCTGTTCACCGCCCTGAGTCCGCAAGGAGAAGGGCAGTTTATAAATTGAAATAATAATAAATTCAATGGGATTTCAGAAACAGTGCTCCAATTAAAAAACTCAAAGTTTGGGCATTACTTGGTACAAAGAATATACTAAAGGTTTTCCTTTAATTTCAGGCACCAATGTCCACAGGCCTTCAGCAATTTAGTGCCAGTCCTGAGAAATAGTGCTACATCCAAGAAACCTTCTTCTACAGCAGCCTTTTGGGATTAGGTATTCAGCAAACTATATGGAGATGTTTTATTTATTACCACCAATTCTCAGAATGTATTAGAAAATGAAAGAATATAGCAAGGGAACTCAGGGACCCAAAGTGGTTCACAAAGAGAGCTGGTAATTGAAGGCCATCCTGAGGATAAGAGAAAGATTTGGAAATAGGTTTAGAATATGTAGACTTTTGTCTCAATTTTCTTAAAGCTAGATTTTTTTTTCACATTTAACATTTTTATTAGGTTATAAGATAAAATACAAAATACAAAAGTAAATAGGAAGACACAGTGGGGAGGAAAGGGAGAGAGAAAAGTGAGGAGAAACTGGGGAAAAGAAAATAAAGAAATGTTAACTTCCGACTCCCTCTGTTGCAGTAAAAAAAAAAAGCCATTAACATCAAACCACAACTAGCATTTCTATAAAAACATATCAATCTAATCGGTAAAACTCAAAATAAAAGTTTCACTTTTTCCACTTCAAGCACAAAGTTCAGAAGCAGTCTCCATGTGGAAACAAAGGTACTTATATTCTTTTCTTTAACCAAAATGATCAATTTAGCCATTTCTGCCAACTCCATCAGCTTCTGTAGCTAGAATATTTTGTGCTTCAGACTGAAAAAAAGAACTCTCCATTAACTTGAAGCTGAGTTGTTAATTATCCTATTCTAAACTAAACTAAACAGTTTGAATCCCTAGTGCTGCGTAACGGGGTGAGTTCCCGTTCCTTGTCCCAGCTTCTGCCAACCTAGCAGTTTAGCACTTACATTATATACCACTTTACAGTTCTTTAACCTCTCTAAGCAGTTTAGAGAGTCGGCATATTGCATCCAACCATGTGGGTCCTCATTTTAAATACCTCAGAAGGATGAAAGTCTGAGTCAATCTTGAGCCGATGAGAATTGAACTGCTGGCAGTTGGCAGAATTAGCCTGCAGTACTGCATTCTAACCACTGTACCACCAAGTTCTTGTATACTCTTGTATTATACGCTTGCATAATACCATTCCATTAATTTGCATCTCATTACGTCTTGTCCTATACAATAGTTCCAGTGCTGTGCTGATAGCCTAGAAAATTTAGATAGGGATGGATTGAGAATAGTAGTATTTTTATTCTTATCCCTTGGAGAGGGGAAAAAAACTTCAGCAAAACCCTGAATAGACCCATAGGCTATTGAACCCTAGGTCCTCCATACTGCAGAAGAACATACAGTATCTCCTACTACACTTTTCTGATTGAAGGATATAATTCCATGATTTTCTGCAGATTTGGATTCAGAGGGTAAAACCCACCTCCCAAATGCCTCCCTTGTTCTTCAGCCCCACAAGAATTTAAAGCTTCAGAAACAGCCACAGACTCTTCAAGGACCAGAGTTACTTCCATTTTATTGAATCTTTAATTAATTTGCTGAATTAGATGTTCAGTTAAGGCTGAACAAAGAGATTAAGTCAGATTAAGTTCCCAATAAGGCAAGGCACTTGATGGCATTTTTGTGTATAAGCAAACAGGGCTTTCCCCCTATCAAATCAATTTCTGATTTATAAATCCCATTCATAAATTCAAACCCAACTAATATTTGAATTGGAACTAAACCAATCAATGTACTTGCTAAGGGAAAGCAACATGGATTCTGTGCAGAACAAAAGAAGCCTCAAGGATTGTACATTAAAGAAAGAACATGCCACAAATAAATATGAGACTGTGAGAAGTAAAATGAAAAGAGGGTGAATATAGTGTTCATTGCTTCTACCTACTAAGCTGGAAGAAAAGGTTACTGGGCACAAGGAATATCAGGTCATAAATGAATACCTGAAAAGTAATTGCTTGTTTAAAAATCCTGCTCAATTCTGCACATCTTCTCTGATCTTGAAAAAGTGGCTCAGGTCTATATACCTGTGACACAGAACAGAAAATATAAGAGAGTGCCATTATAGCTGATGCTACAATCAAAAGCATTTGCACCATTAGCCTCCCCCATTTTATGATGCAAAGCAATTTAATTCAAGGTGAACGTTTTAAGTTGTAAGATATAATCTATAATGAATGGGAACAAAGTCATTATCAGGTGTTGACTGTTCAGTGTTCTTTTGAAAGAAAGGGGGGGGAAAGATTCCATTGCAGGTCCTATAAAACAGCAGAGAGTGTAATCTTGGCTTTTGTTATGCAGCAGGAGATTGTCATTAGTGAAGCAAAGTTGTAATAAAGTCAAGGGTTTTGGTTTTATTGGGTGTTTTAAGGCCAGCAGAGTGGAGAAGTTCCAAGCTTCAACTAACGCAGTACACATTTTTATTTTTAATGCTACCATTAGACAAATTTTGCAGAGTTGTTAAATGCTTTTCCCTCATAGATACACTGAAACACCAAGTTTCCTCAAACTGCAAGATCCAGGCTCTGTGAAACTTTTATCATTTCTCACCTGACAGGAAAACTCTCTCAGATTAGAGAAAACACACCCAAACACCAACCTCTCATAGTCATCCATAAAGTAGTTGTCAACCTTGAAATGAACCTGGCTGAGGCCATCTTGGAGGCTTTAGGGTTGCCACACAACAGAGGGAGAGGGGAAATAGTTACATGGGGTTTTGTAGCCAAAACAATACAGCTTTTCTGTGGGAACCAAGGACATTCACATAGGTGGCACATAGGCCAGGGGAGGAGTCAGCAACCAAACAACCAGCCAGCACTTGGATTGGACAGTGTGACCAGTGACTTGGGGGAAACGGGGAACTTTTAATTTTTAATCAGGTGAAATTCATGGGAACGTTAGAGTCAGCTTTCACCAGTTGTGCCAATATGATGTTTCCAATAAACTGTTCCTTGAGGAACTAGCCTGCCCCAGAATTCTCCTTTCTATGGGTACATTATTTGCAGTGCTGACAGTAGTAGAATGATCTTCCAATCCTTATCAGGTTCTTCCATTTTCTTTTCATTTACATTCTCCTAGGAAACCTTTATCTTTCCTCTGGTGTTGTGTGTGTGTGTGTGTGTGTGTGTGTGAGAGAGAGAGAGAGAGAGAGAGAGAGAGAGAGAGAGGTGGGTTCTACTTACCTTTACTACCAGTTTGCAATGGGAGCAGCACGCTTCTGCACATGCACAGATCATCCATTATGACGTATGAGCTGGTGGGCGAACCCCCCCCCCAGCGCTTTTACCACCGGTTTGCAAGAACTGGACAGAACTGGGAGCAACCCACTATTGTGTGTGTGTGTGGGTGTGTGTATTGTGTGTGTGATTTTTCAATCATAGAGACTCTTTCTTCATCAACCAGTTTACAATCCAAAACTCTGAAAAGCAAGATAATGCTTCACAGTTTTGACTCTATCATCTTGTTCATTTGAACTAATGCGCTTGGCTTTTGGCAAGTGTAATATGTTGGTGCGGAAGGGTGCAAAGCTAACAAAATTGTAAGAAGTCCTTTATGAATGAATGAGAACATTTAAGGTACAAGGTTGCTCTGAGACAGGAAATGCTTTCTCTCACTTTGCAGTACAGAATCCCTGATACAGACAATTTAATACTATGGCCTCATTCAGACCAACTATAAACTATGATTTAGTATTATGTGAGTAAACCCTGCATGAGGCTTATCTGTATAATCCATCTCCTCTGGTATAACCAAAGGAAGAAAATGAAAATCTTTTAAAACAGAGCTGTGTAGCACACTGTATTTGATTCCAGAAAAGTGCTTCAGAGCATACAATATGAGGATTTCTGAATGCAAGCACGGAAAGCCACATATGCCTGGGCAAAGATGTAATTGATTCAAAGAGTTGTGAATTATTAAGTCTTAATTATGGCTTACTAAAAGAAAAACAAGTTCATACTGTAATTTATCAGGATGTTTGTTTTAATTAACCATGTTAAATATTAATTGCAGGCTAGAATTCTGAAATAAGGAATGCAAACATCTAAATTTCCCTTCTGTGCCTCATTAAGTTTACACAGGCTTATTTGTGCAATATTAACCAGGGATGGAAAAATTATGACTTCCTTGAGTTTGGTCTAAAATAGGGGTGTCAAACTCGCATCGTCATATTGTCGTCATGTGACGTATCATAACTTTTTCCCCTTCGCTAAGCCAGGGGTGGCCAGCGTGTGATGCATCTGGCCTGTGGGCCTCGACTTTGACACACCGGATCTAAAGGCACCAGGTGAGAAACCCAGGAGACAGAATTCTAGATCCACTTTAGACATGAAAGAAAGCTGGCTGGGTGACTTTGGGCCAGTCATACTCTCTTAGCCCAATTCACTTCACAGGTTGCTATGGGGGAAATAACAGGAGGAAGGAGTATTAGGTATGTTTTCCACCTTGAGTTATTTATCAAAATTATAAAGGCAGCATAAAAGTAAAGGTAAAGGTTCCCCTCACAAATATGTGGTAGTCGTTCTTCTAGGGGACGGTGCTCATCTCCATTTCAAAACTGAAGAGCCAGCGCTGTCCAAAGACCTCTCTGTGATCATGTGGCCAGCATGACTAAACGCCAAAGGCGCATGGAACACTGTTACCTTCCCTATTTTTTCTACTTGCATTTTTTATGTGCTTTCGAACTGCTAGGTTGGCAGAAGCTGGGACAAGTGAGCTCACCCCGTTACACAGCACTAGGGATTCGAAAGGCAGCATATAAATAAATAAAATAAAAGTTTGCTGGACTATAAATCTCATTGCTGGCCATATTGTGGGAAACCATAGAATACAAGGGAGGAAGTATTTAACGAAGGAAGGAAGGAAGGAAGGAAGGAAGGAAGGAAGGAAGGAAGGAAGGAAGGAAGGAAGGAAGAAAGGAAAATAGACTAATCTTTTATTAGTCTTATTAAGGTATCATTTATGTTGGGGCTAGAAAAGAGTTAGAGAATTCTCAATCTAAAGTTTCCTATATGAGGTGGTGCAAAGGGTCTTGTCTCTCCTGATCCCTGATTAGAACTTCACGGTGAACTCTTCAATTCTCAGAGGTCGTCATTGGTGTAGCTAACAGGTAATTCTGCTCTTGTCTGGCCTTGTCTCAGCCTGCTGACTTTCTCCACTGCCTCTCCAAAGCTAGAAGTCAAGCCTCAAAAAGACCTTCATTCATCAATGTCTTCACCCTCCAGGTTTTATATGCACTCTGAGGTTAAAGAAAATATTCTCTGCTGTTACAGGGAGTGGGAATGCTTCATTGTCAAAGCCAAATCAAAAAGGGATTTCACTGTAGAAAAATGGTGTGTGAACATACTAGTTTACTCTTTTCTGAAAAACAGACAATGCTGCACAATTATGTTATTTTTTCCTAATAAAAATCTGCCTAGAATTTAATTTTCCCCATATAATTAATTCAATTTTGCACACATACAGACATAAAACAGAAAATGTGGAGAAAGTGAAGGGCTATTGGGGGGTGGGAGGTCACAATAATAAGTGATTCAGCACTGAGAAATTAATTCAGGTGTAGGAAGTGTTTTATTTCTTTGTAAAAATTATTAACTTCCCATCCACAAAGTAACGCTGGGTGGCTTACACTATTAAAAAATAAAATGCTGGTCCCAGTGACCAACCTAGGGTTGATCTTGCAAAAATCAAACTGTACAAACCTGCTGATATAAATACAATACTATAAACATTCAGATAACCACCTAGCTAAAAGATGGGGAAGGACAGAGTAGAATGAGAAGGGAAGAGGGGGTGGGATCTGTGGTTAATCTACCAATTATACCCAGTGTGAAACCTCCGCACAATTGGAGCCCCAAGCAAACTGTCAGTGCCAGGTCTTTAAGCTGCTGTGGAAAGTCAGGAAAGTTGGAGCCATCCTTACTTAGGGAGGCATATTCTAAAGGGCAGACTCAACAGTAGAGATGGCTCTTCTGCTGGACCCCATGAGCTGGAATACCCTGGCCAATGGAGCCTGCAGTATGTCTCCTTTGCCAGCATAGATGGATGGGCAAATCACAGTGGGATGAGATGGTCTTTCAAGTAGGCTGGACCAGTAGTGGGTTCCACTTACCTTTGCTACCAGTTCAGAACTGTGAGTGCGTGCAACACTTCTGTGCATGCGCAGAGTATCTGTGATGACATCCAGGTGGGTGGGCGGAGCCTCCCACCACCACCACTACCAGTTCACTCAAACCGGTCGAACTGGTAGAAACCCACCACTGGGCTGGACCCATGCCATGAAGGACTTTAATGGTGATTACCAACACCTTGAATCCAGTTGAGAGATCACAGTATTTAAGGGAGATTTTTTAGTAGTTTCTGTATTTTGCAATGAAAAAATTATTCTGGGTCTTTGCACATGAAAGACCCAGTAGTGGTGTCCAACCACTACTAAAGGCTCATTCCTTTAGAAAATGAAAGTACTTTAGAATGTACCATGGTTGGCATCATGAACTATATCTTCATGATTTTTTTGCACTGGTTGGTCAATCCTAGTGAAGCCTGATACTTGATGGGCATTAGGATAGGCAATTCCCTGCCTCTTCTTTATGAGCTTTCCATCATCTGCTGAATAAACAGCCTAATTTTGCATTTTAAAAATCTATCTCTGAAGACTGTTTTTCTAACCTCTGCCACCAACACAACACAAACTCAGGAAAAGATGTGAAAAGATGTGTTTTTCAGTATACCATAACATGAGAACTCCTGCTGGGAAAGTGGTAAATATTCTTATACAAGTAAAACTTTGAAAGGGAAAAGTAGATTTAAAAAAAAAAACAGTTCTAACCTGCAGCAATGGAAAGGGGAATAACATCAGTGAGCATGCTCCAAAAAATTCACTGATGTTATGTAAAGTCTTTGAAATGCAACTTTTGCTTTGAAATGAAACTGCATCTCAGTATTCTCAGGATACTGGGGGGGGGGGGGGGGGGGAGAAATCTAATACCCTGGAGTAAATTAACTCCAGGAAAGATAGGACTGAGATGGTGAAGTACTGTAGAGTAGTGTTTCTCTACCTTAGCCATTTAGCAACCATCTTTGCTGAGGAACTGTCTTCCACAATGGTGGAATTAATTTGATATATCTAGATCGGTGTTTCTCAACCTTGATAGCTTTCAAATCAGCGGATTTCAACTCCCAAGAATTCTTAGCAATGGCCATATTGGTTGAGTCTTTAAGTTTATGCATCACAGAGCTGCCCAGGTTGGCAATTATTGGTGTAAAACGTCATAAACCATAGCTGATGCCATGTGGATACTACCAGCTCAGCTCTGCAAAGACCCTAGTAAGGATCACCCAGAAACATGATGGACTAGAAAGCATTCTATCAAGCTAAGATAATATATTCTTGTTACTACAGAAGTGGCTGCAGTTTTAAACTGCATTTTGGCTTGACAATACTTTTCTTCCATGGCTTGCTGCCACATTCAACCATTAAGGCCCCTGTGCTCCATCATATTGTTGATGAGCAAATAGACCACCCCTTTTATCGGAGCAATGTTGTTAATAAGCCCAAAAATCATTTGAATTGTAATTGTTCTCCTTTCTCCTCAAGGATTATATCATTTGTATACAACCTCTTTAGTTGCTGAGGCCCAGGTTTGAGATTCAGCATGATGAACAGACCCAAAAGGACAAGAGGGGTATAAACAGCAGTAGCTTTCTTAGAAATATGCAAGCTTGTATTTGCCTCAAACAGCATTTGCTAGTGCTTTGGCTTCATTATTTTCCACTGTTGTGTAGAAGAATAGTAATAATTACAGCAATGCTGACAGTCATGGGACCAAAGACTGCAGTGGTATATTTAAGCCTAAAAATATAGAACAGATGTTTGTAATAAATTTGCTAGTAATACTGACATTTTCTTATTATTTTCAGCAAATGTTTTTAGCAATTTTCATCAAGTGTGCTTCAGATTCCATGCTAGCCGAATTCAACCCTTCTCCTATTTCTTCTTAGCAAAACATTTGCTATTCACAGCATGCTGGCTCAGTTACGTTGGTGCAAACTCAACCAGTAAAACTATTGAAGTGCAAAGACGCTGCAGTACTCTCTGAACATAAATATCAAAAATCAATACTTGTGCTGGACAACAATCCTCAAACCAGTTTTCAGTGTTAATCAACATTCAGTCAACCTATCCGAGCAGGGCAAATTTCCCTATTGAAAATCATGTAAGCACGATGATGTTTGGAAAAAAATATTAAATGATGATTTATTACTACCTAAATATGCCATACAGCTTCATTAACAGAGGGATAGAATCAAGATCACATGAAGTGTTAGTACCACTTTATAATGCCTTGGTAAGACCACACTTGGAATACTGCATCCAGTTTTGGTTGCCGCAATGTAGAAAAAATGTTGAGCTCCTAGAAAGAGTCCAGAGAAGAGCAATAAAAATGATGGCTCAGCCCATCCAAGACCGAGTGGCTGTGGTTTCTGACGTCCCGATATAGTCAACTGGTGCCATCGCTGACTATTGGGGGTGAATCATTGGCCCCCACAGAAAGGGCTGGCAACTTGGGCGTCTTCCTGGATTCACAGCTGTCTTTAGAAGAGCACTTGACAGCCATGACCGGGAAGATTTTTCATCAGGTTCGCCTGATCCGTCAATTGCATCCCTTTCTAGATCGGGACTCTTTACGCACAGTCACTCATGCCCTTGTCACCTCCCGTCTGGACTATTGTAACACTCTCTACATGGGGCTCCCCTTGAGGAACACTTGGAGGCTCCAACTGGTGCAGAGTGCGGCTGTGCGGGTGGTTATGGGAGTGACGTGGCACTGCCATGTAACATCTCTCCTGCGCAAGCTGCACTGGCTCCCAGTGGTCTTCTGAGTGCACTTCAAGGTTTTGGTTATCACCTTTAGAGCATTCCATAGCTTAGGACCTGGCTATCTACGGGACCACCTGCTACTACCAATAGCCTCCCACCGGCCAGTACGCTCCCATAGAGAGGGGCTCCTCCGGCTGCCATTGGCCAAACAATGTCAACTGGCGGCCCCCAGGAGGAGAACTTTCTCTGTGGGGGCAACTACTATCTGGAACGAGCTTCCCCCAGAGATATGGAGGATCCTGGATCTGCGCACCTTCCATCGCGCACTCAAGATTTTCTTATTTCATCAAGCTGGCCTGACCTAAGTCTTTCCCCTTTTTAAATGGAAATTTTAATTTGTTCTTATAGTATTGGGGTTTTAAATGTGTCTCAGCCAAATTATTTAATTCGTTTTTATCCTATTTTAAATTTTTGTATTTATGTGTTTTATTCTGTGGCTGTTCACTGCCCTGAATCCTTCGGGAGTAGAGTAGGGCAGTATATAAATCCAATAAAATGAAAATGAAAATGAAATGATTAGGGGACTGGAGATTAAAATATATAAAGAACAGTTGCTGGAATTAGGTTGTCTAATTTAATGAAAAGAAGGATTAGGGATGACATGATAGCAGTGTTCCAGTATCTAAGGGGCTGTAACAACGAAGAGGGAGTCAAGCTATTCTCCAAAGCACCTGAAGGCAGGACAAGAAGCAATGGGTAGAAACTAATCAAGGAGAGAAGCAACCTAGAAATAAGGAGAAATTTCCTGACAGTTGGAACAATGAATCAGTGGGAAAACTTGCCTCCAGATGTTATGAATACTCCAACACTGAAAGTTTTTAAAAAGAGATTGGACAACTATTTGTCTGAAATGGTATAGCAGGGACTTGGACTAGAAGAATTCCAAGGTCTCTTCCAACTCTGTTGTCCTTCATCTGTTGTTTTGTTTCCTTTTCACACAGCCACAAATAGTAGTTTTAAAGTGTTCCTTTTGCTTTTAAATGCAGGGTGAAAAAAACTATTTAATATTAGTTAACAGAAATTGCAATATAGACAGTTTCTGAAGTTATCTTGCTTGAATAAAGCTTTTTTGCAACTGGCGGCTACATATAGTCTTTCATATTTTTCTCAACAACCAAATGTTACCTCTATGATATTTCTAGGAAGTGTGGTACTGTATTTTCTGCTCTTTTTTTTTTTTTTTTTTTGGTGATTATAGTAGTGGGGTGTCTGATTGTTATTTTTAATTGAAATTTACCACAACTTTGTTAGGAAGTAATTTTTCACCACTCACAGAGTCTGCTCTAATTGGAACAGTTTATAAACCCAATCCATCAATTAATGGGTTAAATCAGAATGGAAGTTTGAAAACAAAACTTCCACAGCCTTTTGTGTATGTGATGAATTATTTACAAAATTCTAAGCCAGATTTTCCCAACAATGCTACCAGCAGTGGGTTTCACATTATGTTACTACCGGTTCCCCACGTGCACGCTCACTTCACCCATGCACCTGTCTTCCACACATGCACCTGGCCTTCCGTGTACATGCTTTGCTCTTACACATGCCTTCTGCGCATGCACCCAGCCTCAAAAACGTGCCTAAACAGGATGCACAGAGCCAGGGCAGGTATGCAGGCCCACCCACGATTTCCATTACTGGTTCGGGAGAACTGGTCTGAACTGGCTGAATACCACCTCTGAATGCTACCCAATCATGTTGGTATAAACTTCATGAATTCAAAGTGAAGTTTTATCCTCTCATAAAGAAAGGCCTTGCTATTCAAGAAGTTTGTTAGAAACTTTCTCCCATCCTGTTGACGAAGAACTTCAAATAATAGTTCTTTTTCTATTAAGAATACAGTTCCTGGAATTACTTAACTAGTTAGGAATTTTGGGGGGTTAAGCCTCATCCCCTGTGGACAGCACAAAACTGAGAGTGGCATTTCATATTCTAATAAAGGAGAATATTTGTAGCTCAGGGCTGAAATGAGGGGTCCTTAGTGCTCTCAGAGAGAACCAAGGACTCCTCATTTCATATTCTATCCAAACAAAGTTTCCCAAGCAAGCTACCACCAGGGGTTTTTTTTTTCCTCATTACAGAAATTAAGTATTGAACATTAGAATTTGAACTTGGCAATTCCACATCCATCAATTATATGTGTTTTATTTTACACTTTTCTATAACTTTTCTTAATAAACTAGACTGCTGATGCAGATGTTAATTAATGAGTGAGAAAAGCCCTAAGAGGAAGTTTAAATCTATTTTCTCAAGCTAAAGTAATTCATTTCTAATGAAAATTCACCTGGCTTCTTACATTTTAGCTGGTCTTATATGTAGCACCTCATTATCTCTATTTGACATTTAAGCCTGTATGAATTATAAGCTTCCTAAGGTTTCTCCAGCACACTTTCCCAGAAGGACTCTACCTATACCGTTAACAAAAATGATTGCATATGGATGTAAAGTGAATATAGGTATCTCTTCATAACTATGAACTTGTACAATACACACAACATATGAAAACTAATGAACAGACTACTTATCTCTTTACAACCACTGTATATTTAATATTGCAAATTTGATCTCCCTACATATCACTGAAACCAATTTTTAAAGCAAATCATGTTTCAGATAATTTTCAATCTTCTGGACCATGTGTCTGCATGTACAGTTTTGTTTTAATTGGCCTTTAAAGCTACAGAAACAGAGAACACATCTATCAGAGTGCTTTGCAGCAGATTTGTTTAGTGAATGTAGAAGCTGTTTATGTATAAAGTAAGAAAGCAGTAAAAAAAAAACACACACACACACAAACCAGACCAGGTCTTGGAGCAATGTGGGCACATCACCACATGCCCAATTTTGCCTATGCCACCACCTTCTGAACAAACTACAGCTTCTGAGTGGTTACCAAGAGCTGCCCCATGCATACTGCATAGCAAGAGTCCAAAACATGAGGTAAATAGAGCACAAGTGACTGTCTGGCAGACCTCCTGATTTAGGATCGGTGTCAGATGGCTCAACAGATGAAGCTGTGCTCTTTAAGCAAAACCTGTGAGTCCAAGATAACCCCCAGTCTACATACTAGTCTTAAAAGGAGAAGAACAACCCTACCCGATACTAAAACTGGAAAGTCCCCTGATGAAGACCTCCCCCCCAAATCTATATCCATTCAGTCTTGTGAGGGTTGAGCCCAAATCTCTTTCATAAAAACATAAACACTACTTATATTTATTTATTTATTTATTTATTTATTTATTTATTTATTTGTTTGTTTGTTTATTTATTTATTTATTTCGCTTATGCACACCCCTTACAGACCTCTTAGGAATGAGGTGAAGTCAGTGGTGGGCTCCTCCCAGTTCAGCCCGGTTCTCCCAACAGAGTTCCTCCCAGTTCAGCCCGGTTTTCCCACAGCGGTGACGATATGACATCACCGAGCCGGTTCTGCTCCCTCCTGCCCCCTGTGCCCTCCCCCACCCCTTACATTATTCTTACCTTTTATTTTGCCCCACCCCCAATCTGTTGCTGCCTCCTGAGTCCCAGCTGATGGCTAGAGGGAAAAAACCTGTTTAAACTCTTTCCGTGAGGCTTCAAAAGGCCATCCTACAGCTGATCAGTGTTAAAAGAAAATAAATGGGTAGACCAGTGCCTGCAAAAATACATGAGATCAGTGCCTGCAAAAATAAATGGGTAGACCAATGCCTGCAAAAAATAAATGGGTAAATTGGTACAGCTCTGCAAGCAGTTAAGAGCCTGGTAGACCAGTACCTCTGCTAAATCCTAAATAATTGAAACATGACCATCAAGCCATGCCCACAAAATAAGTCATGCCCACAGAACCGGTAGGAAAAAAATTTAGAACCCACCCCTGGTGAGGTCTACAGTAGACAGTCTAAGGTTAAAGTTTTTGGGATTTCGGGAAGAAACCACAGAGTCAGGTAGTGCATTCCAGGCATTGACAACTCTGTTACTGAAGTCGTATTTTCTGCAGTCTAGTTTGGATCAGTTTACCATAGTTTGTATCTATTGTGTGGTCTTGTATTATTTTGGTTGAAGCTGAAGTATTCATTGACTGGTAGGACATTGTACCAAATGATTTTATGTACTATGCTTAGGTCAGACCGAAGACACCGAAGTTCTAAATTGTCTAAGCCCAAAATTTTGAGTCTGGTGGCATAAGGAATTTTGTTGCGAGCAGAGGAGTGGAGGACTCTTCTTGGGAAATATCTCTGGACTCGTTCGATTGTATTAATGTCCGATATGCAGTGCGGGTTCCAGACAGATGAGCTGTATTCCAGAATTGGTCTGGCAAAAGTTTTGCATGACCTATTTTGCAATATTCAATATTGATTCAAGGCTCCTGCATACAATTACTGTTTTAAAGTCTGCTGAAGTGAACATGAATAAAATTTGGCTTCAAACAAAGGCAGCTTTAGATTCAGATTACTGCTCAGCTATGACGTTCACCTACTCTCTCTAACTTATTGTCAGGATGCTTTTCTTCCTGGCATGCAGCATCTTTATTTTAATTCTTCCCAAACTGATCTATTCCTCTGTCGTTTTTCATTCCATGTTCCTTTAGCAGTCCCCTAAGGCTAAAGTCCTGGGCTACACTGAACAGAATGAATAGGTTCTCATGCCATGTTATTCGCAGTATAGGAAGAAATTGTTCCACAGCAATTTCCCAGAAAGACCATTTAAGTAGTGGATGGATGGATGGATGGATGGATGGATGGATGGATGGAAGGATAGATAGGTAGCAGTATAAAGGTCATGTGAAAAAGTAATTGTTAAGAGTAAATTGAATGGTCTGTGCAGGTGGGGGAAGGGGTGTCAAAAAATTTTCTGTGTTCAGCATACTGTAAATCTCTATAATAAAAATAATACTTTACTAATACCTGACCTCATATGGCTATTGAGAGTTTAAATTGCAGCCCGAAGCTCCTTAGAGGTAGGGTAGAATATTAAGGTAGTAAATAAATTGTTCTAATGTTAGCTTGAAACACAGCAGCTAAACACACAAATATACTCAATTATCTCCTTAAAAAAGAAAGAAAGAAAGAAAGCACTATTGCCTAGGGCTGATTTGTTTACATTTTCCTCTATAATGCTGTATTACATTGTGAGCAATCATAAGACATGTGTGCACTTCTTTGAAGTGTCCAGATTATTTCTATGACAGGACATGAGAAAAATCCTTTGTGAACATTAAGGTGAAATTATTAAACCTTGCATGCTTTTTAAAAATAATAATATAGTTACATTTAGAGTACCTATTACCACTGCTGCAAGTAGAAATGAAACCTATTAGAATCCCGTTATTCCCATAAGTACTCATGTTCTGAGTTTGTGCTAAACAAGCAGAGCCTTCAGAAATGATTCATCAAAATCAGAGGAAGAAGTGACTGTGACAACAAAGGTAACTTTATAACAAATTGGAAGTCTTTCTCTTTGAATGACTAATGGAGCTCTTCTTAGAGGACAAAAAAGAACAGACATTTATGCCTAATGAAATTTAAATACCCTTATACCGATGGCCTTGTTAAGTCTATGAGTGGCCTTGGGGCAGAATTCTAATTTGAGCTCTACTTTCCAGTTTCTGAATAGAGGTTGTACTGTCTCAATAATCATAATGTTACTTGTTTTCATTCATTTTTACTAGTGCATTCATATCCTGCTTTTCTTCCAAAAATCTCAGCAATCGTGATTTCCTAAATACTTTTTTACCAGTAAAACAATTTTATAAAATGGATTATTCAGACTGAGAGACCCAATGCCCAGGGGGCTTGTACCTGGGTTTTCTAGGTCTTATTTTATTCCTCTCAATTATTTCTCCTCAACTTTCTGAGATGTTGAAGTTCAAAATGCCAAATTCCTAGCCTATAAGTCTTGCTGCAAAACCGCATTCTTTATTTGAACATCTGGCATTATCTTTGTCCTGCTCTTGGAATTTCAGGGGCTAGCATGGTAAAATTAAAAACTGATATTAAATTATCTAAATCAGGGTTCTCCAACCTTGGCAACTTTACAACTTGTGGACTTCAACTCCCAGAATTCCTCAGCCAACTCATGTATTGGCTAAGGCATTCTGGGAGTTGAAGTCCACAAGTCATAAAGTTGCCAAGGTTGGAGACCCTTGACCTAAATGATATTTTTAAAGTATAATCACAATCATTTACAGATATCCATATAATAGTGGACATTTTTTGTTGTTTTTCTTGTCTTTCAGTCAGACTAATGGAGACTGAGCTACAAAAGAGTGATTGGCCCAAAGTAAGTTCAGTTGTTATTATCTTTGGTATAATAGAATCATCATGCAAAGATGTAAAAGAATAGAAATACAACAGGAGTTTTGTTCATTGCATTTGAAGTCCACAACCCTTTTTCCTTCCATTCTATTTTATAAAGACTTTCTCTGCTGATGAACCTCTCACCATGGGTTGCATGAACACGCTGTTTATTCTTTGAGTAAAATAATATTTGCACTGACTATATCTGGATGAACACAAGAAGCATCCAGACACAGTCTCTGGAGGTAGAGGTAATGCAAGAGATGAATTATACTTCAGGAAAACACAGAACTCTATACCTTTTCTATTCCTGCATTCGATTGCAGGAGGCTTTTCAGCAAAGCAAAGATTCAGAAGCTGAGAAAAATGATGCTACATTTATGACAATTAACCCCATACATTGCAGGTGCTCAATCTTTGGGGCCAGGCAAATTTTAAGATCATGTGCTTCCAGGGAAGAGAGAGGCTGCTGTTTACATAAAGGATACAGTGCCAATTATTGTAAACATCCCTTCAAGCCTATCAGCACCCATTTAACTTCATCTTTCTTCTGGAAGGAGAAACATATCCTAAGAGTACAATGACCTATGTTAGCTTTCTATCTTTTAAGAATGCTGGTAAGCCTGTCATTCATTTAGAGGGAAAAGTGATACTAGAAGTAAGGTTTTGGGAGATGGGATCAAGTAATCTCCTAATTTATTTCAATTTTACTTAAAGGAATCTTTAAGCAAATTAATTCAATTTTGGCAAAGGGGATCAGCATGGAAATCCAATTGTTCTTAGAAAAGGATCTACTCTCTTCATAATCTAAAGTGGGGTTTGTGCCTAGTAATCCCTTCATATTACACACTTTGACATTTAGTTTGCCTGAGCATAAACAATGCCCAATCACTGTGAACAGAACAGAATTTTAACTGCTTATTAAACATGTCCCACCCAGAGGTGGGTTTCAGCAGGTTCTGACCAGTTTTGGAGAACCGATAGCAGAAATTTGGAGTAGTTCAAAGAACTGGTAGTAAAAATTCTAAATGGCCCCACCCCCATCTATCCTTTGCTTCCCAAGTCCCAGCTGATCATAAGGAAATGGAGATTTTGCAGTAACCTTCCCCTGAATTGGGGAGGGAATGGAGATTTTACAGTATCCTTCCCCTGCCATGCCCACCAAGCCATGCCCACAGAACCGGTAGTAAAAAATTTTGAAACCCACCACTGGTCCCGCCCCTTAGACTAAGATGGTGCAGTGGCTCAATAGTTAAGACATTGAGCTTCTTGGCTGGAGAGATTACAGCCTAGGTTCGAGACCTGAGTGTCACGCAACAGGGTGAACTCCCATCCTCACCCCAGCTCCTGCCAACCTAGCAGTTTGAAAGCATGCATATGCAAGCAGATAAATAGGTACCACTTCAATGGGAAGATAACAGCTCTCTGTGATGTCATATGGCCATTTGACTATGGAAATATCTTGGGACAGCGCTGACTCAATGGCCTTGAAATGGAGATGAGCACTGCCCCCTATATTCAGCAATGATTAGTAGAGAAAAATCTGCAGGGATTCCTTTGTTTAGGATATAGTGAGATGTAGATCAAAGGAGAACAAGTAGGTGGCTGTCAGCCTTCCTGGATGTAAAACAGACAGGAAATAAGACCAGATCAGCTAATTTTACATTATTGTAAGGCTACATTAACAGAATCTTGCAAGTTTGAAACTACAGGTCTCTTTTTGTCTGTTATTACAGCCTAATTAATTAGGGTGGGTCATTCCTAAATTTCTTTCTCTAAATATCAAGTCATTGGGGTTCCTTCCTCTTTTGTCCTCTGGCAGCATCTCTTCCCTACATTCTTCAAGATCATTCCCACATACCATTACAGTGGCTGAGAATGGAGAAGGAACTGCCATTATCCTATCCAATCCCATGACATATTATATGATACATGATGACTGCCTATTGCAGTTAGTAATGTCCTTGGCAACGGTCTGCCTAAGGAAACACTGCCTCCTCTTCTCATCAGATCAGACAAAGAGTTAATACTGCAAGAAGCTATTTTTGAGGCAATTTGAACTAAATAATTACCTTCCTAGAGGTATGGTACCTCAATGGCTTAAAGATGCCCAGAGAAGGTCTGTACTCCAATGGTTCAAATCCTAGCACCACATGATGGCGTGAGCTCCCATCACTTGCCTCAGCTTATGCCAACCTTGCATTTTTAAAGCATGCTACATGCAAGTAGATAATAGGTACCACTTCAGTGAGAAAAATAATGGTGCTTCACACAGAAGTAACCTAACTGGTGCAGGACCTGCCCAAATGCAATATCTGAACACAAAGCCAGATCAGTGGAAGGAAAAAGCACCAGATGATACTGCGCAACATCATTAGCCATTCTGAGTGCAGAGCTAGTTTGCCCCCTCTGGCATACTCTGGATAAGATGCATGTGTGAGCTGAACAGACTAACAATCAGCAACAGCCTAACAACTATGTTGTGTTAACATACTGTAGTCTCCTGGCTAATGTAACATTGCCATAGGCTAAATAAATAGACAAACTGCCTTCCTTCCACAGAAACCACTTTTGAAGGTATCCAGAGATGAGTAACCAGCACATAACCATCATTCTTAGAACCAATAAGGGCAGTGGATGGATTCCCTTAATATTATGCCTTCCAGAGTGACAATCACTTTAACTATCCCCTGGAAAAACATCTGCAGAATGTTACTTAATTATTTTTGTGGTAGAGTTTCACAGAAAGATTACATTGTACTTTTATGATGCAGATAAATAGGAAACCACATGGGGAAACAACTTGCAAATGAAGTTTTAGCAAGTTGGCAGCCAGCTTCCCCAAAATGGGCAAACATTAAAATTGAAACTTATCTGAGATAATTCTTGAAACCTCAAGAATGTTTTGAAAAGTTCATCCTTAAAAACAACTGAGTTTTCCCTAATAAGGTGTATCTCTACTTTACTAACTCTAGTCCCTCCACAATAATAATATGAAGACAGAACTGTTAATATTAAACAATCACAGAAGATCTTAGTCCATAATTAACCCACTAAATACAATGACCAATTTTCATAGGTAAGAAAAACAGATGGTTGGTTTTCCCCTCTTTATACAATGTATTTTTATACTATTTTCAAATTGGGTTCCTTGTGCCATTTCTATTTCTCCTTTGTGGCACTTGACCATGGTTTCTCCCATTAGTACACAATAATGTGCAGAAACGGCTTTGATATCAGGTATCAAATGTCCGTGTCACATGAAGTTTTTGTAGGCTGCTTCCTGACATCTGCTGTTTTATTATGTGACCCTTCTGAACATTTTAAGGTTTGTTATTTTGCCATTTCTGCAGACTATTTTTACATTTTACAAGGTACCGGGAAGCCATAACATTATTCAGGAATGTACAAAACTCAGGTTCACATTTTGGTGGGATTTGTGATCATGAGATCTTGACAGGAAGAGCTATTTGTAACAGGTGACACCTCTGTCTATGTGCACATGTGTGTGTGTGTTCAGTAGAGTTCTGCTTTTGATTATCTGAAAAATGGAATGCAAGTGGCACCATATAGGATCCATATATTGTATATGTTGATGTATATAGCTTTAATAAAGAGATTTATGTTGGTTGGTTGTTTTTTAAATTTATTAGTTTATGCATAAAAGGGAACATTTGAGGCCAACAAAAGTAAATTAACACTCACATCTATATCCTGAACATGGGGTCTTTGTCTAAAGGCTATAACAGAAATCAGCTTTGTATTAAAAAAATAATAAAAGATAGCCTCTTGTTATCTAGTCCTGTTTTCACCTAACAATTCCAAGACTAGATCAATGGAACAATCTACACTGCAGTAGGCAGCTTGTCCTTTAAATTTGGCTAACGTGCCATTCCCATAAGTTCTCGCAATCTTGCAAAGTGGTGAGGGATTCTGGAACAAGTGCCACATATGGGACACCACAGGTTGTCCATGTATACCCAACATTGAATTACGATTGTGGCCATGGATTTGAACAACTACCTTATGTCCTCAACTAACAATTCCTGTGTGACTGAGCTGGATGATGAAATGCAATTCCTTCCACCTTCTGAAAGAATAAGAGTTTTGTTTTTTTTTTGTTTTTTTAAAATTACATATAGAGAAATTGCCTGGGACTTTATATAAGGAATCCTGGTGGCATGGTGGTTAGAATGTAGTATTGCAGATTAACTCCACCCACAATCTGGAGTTCAATCCTGAAGGGCTCAACATTCACTCAATCTTCCATCCTTCCAAGGTCAGTAAAATGAGGACCCAGATTGTTGGGGGCAATATGCTGATTCTGTAAACTGCTTAGAGAGGGTTGTGAAGCACTACGGGGCAGTATGTAAGTCTAAGTGCTATTGCTACTACTATAAGAACCATGGCAAAAGGACAATCTGCTAGTTGTTGCTAGCTAGCAAGACAACGCTGCATCCAAATTCAAGTAACCTCACCAGAACAAAGAAGAGATTATTGAGATCATCCATGGGATCCCAGACAACTACTATTATTCAAGAGTGGACCACAGAAACTGTCAATTTTATAGTTGGCCTCTGAATAAAGCAACTGGGAATTGGAATTTACTACAAGTTCAAATTCACAAAATAGCCTTTATGGACACTAAACTTGACTGAGCTTTATATCTTAACCACTTTTTTTAGATTTTTTTTTTCCTTTGCATATTGCAGAGATTAAGCCCTTTGAGACTGGCAAAGTTTTATGGCATTCATTGGGTGAGTTTCCATCTACTTTAAAGATGATGGTGTAAATTTGATTTTAAAACTTTTAAAAATAGAAGATTTTTTTTTGAACTATACAGCAAAAGTGCTTAGTATATGAATTTTGAAAATTTAATAACGGATTAAGGAGCCAGGGGGATTTGGAATTATAGCTTTGAATTACTTAGACAATACTTTCTCATGGTAACATGGAGATTGTTTTTGGGAGGGTATGATAAGGAGACTTTGAAGGCTGGACACTAGAGCCAGAGGATAAAGAAAATGGAGCAAAAATCCTTAATGCAAACTTTTCAATATTTTTCAGCTAAGCTTTTGGACAGAATAAAGCAGACGATTGATAAAATTGACAGAGCATGTTCTAATGAAGTTGTAGAACAAGAATAAATTGCATTGAAAGTTTATGAAATTACTTTGAAGGATAATTTAAATGAATAAAAATGGCCCAGATGGATGATTTATTTCCTAAAGGAGGTGAACAAACATTAAATCAGATTTTTTTTTCTTCATCTGGATATAGAAAACAGCTCTGCTAAGATTTGGTAACACTTTTTTAGAAGTGACAAACAAAAGGATAAATTTACTTGTGGATGCAGGAGAAAGCTGTTAACGCTCTTAAAGATTTTCACTTTGAAACAGATAAAGAGCAAATTACCTCTGTGACTTTTTTGAAGGGCTTAAAGGGTGCCCTTACAGGACTTTTGTTGACAAAGTTTGATGTAGAATTTGATTTTATTTATTTTACTTATATTTATATCCCGTCTTTATTATTTTTACAAATAAGACAAGGCGGCAAACATATCCAACATACCTTCTTCCTCCTATTTTTCCCACAACAACCCTGTGAGGTGGGTTGGGCTGAGAGAGAATGACTGATCCAAAGTCACCCAACTGGGGTCTCACAGCCAAGACGAGACCTGAACTCATGTAATCCCTTTTTCCATCTCTGTGCCTTAATGACTAAACCAAACTGGCTCTTTTTTTGTTTTCCTTATCTAATTAGTTATGATATTACCGTATTTTTCAGAGTATAAGATGCACATTTTTCCCCCAAAAAAGAGGGTAAAAATCTGGGTGCGTCTTATACTCCGAATGTAGCCCTGCCCAGCTTCTCAAATGGAGGTTTCAGAAGCTGAAAAAAGCATCAGAAACAAAGCTTCAGAAAAGAAGCCCCCAAACAGAGCTTCAGAGGCTTTTTTTCTGAAGCTCTGTTTTGGAGGCTTTCAGAAGCACGAAAAAAAGTTTTTTGTGAAACAGAGTTTCAGAAGTTTGAGAGGCAGGGGAAAAAAGCAAAACAAAAGCAAGGCACAGAGCTCACAACCAAGGAACCTGTTGCTAAAATTCATCTGGGAACAGTTGATTGGGGGTATTCTGGGAAGCCGATCTACCTACCAATCAGCTTTTTTCTTATTTTCCTCCCCAAAAACTAAGGTCCGTCTTATACTCCAAAAAATACCGTAGTTATGAGATTTTATTTTAGTTACATCTGGTGATATGCTATCAAAATCGATTTTACCTGCTAGAATAAAAGAGGAAATTGCTTCTTTTTTTCTCTTCCCCTTTTTTCTTTCTTTTCCTTTTTTCACACACCCATTCTTTCTCTTTTTTGTATTTTTTTATTTGCATTTTTTGTAGTTTGTATTAACTTCTATTATTTATATGTATAATTCTTAATAAAATTATTTGAAAAAAAGAAATTGCTTTGATTTTAAAAGCTACATATATATATGGCAGCTAGTATACGATACGGAAATACATGTTAAACTAAATAGCAATTAAAAACTTTATTTAACTAATAAACGTATGATCAACTAACAAACAAATTAGGAATTTTCTTCCTGAAACAATACCTTATGTCTATCATTTAATACTTATTTAACCAGGAACCTTTTAATTTAGTAACCTACTTTAGGCTGCAATGTTGGTCAATATATAATTGTTAAATATATATTATGATGTAAAATTAATTTCCATTCATGCCAGATCTAACAATTGGATAAGCCTCTTGATAGTTCTGCTCTTTGCACTGTTTACATTTCAATTCATTATCTGCGTTATAATAACTAGGAGATGGCAAAATGATGAATGACCTCATTCACTTAGTGGATAATAATACCTAAAGCTTGACTTTCTATCTTGTATTTTATTCCTTTTTTTCCATGTTTAGTTCATTATAGTCTTTCCTCTCCAGTTGCTGCTAGTGGACACTTAATAGCTTAAAACAAATTTCTAAAAAAATCTGCTGCTGAAGTGTTGATAATAATTATGTTCTGCTCCATGGACAAATTGTAACTTCAGCAATTCCCCAAAGAATAAAAGCCATTAATAGGAGAGAAAAAAATAAAATCAACTGCCAAGAGCTACGAGCTAATGGAATCCTGAATACTTGAAACACAAGGGGATCAAACTCCTAGCACAAAGTTCAGAGTATTGGGCATGCAACTGGTATTTCAACCAAGGATGATTCAAAATGTCCATATGGATTTGGGAAGATAAGAAAAAAGGGCTTTCAGGTGGACTAATATGCTTAACTCGTGTTGTTCTTGTTCAAAGCTAATGACTTAACCTCAAACTATTGTGAAACCACTGAATTTGTTGGAAATTTTATCCTTCACGCCCCCTTCCCACATCTGTTTGCTATGTATTCCTTTTCTGATTGATCCTGGCAAAGTCACATGTTGTGGACTAGAGGTCTAAGGAAATAACATTGGTTGGATACGGATTTGGCCCAATAGGGAAAAAATGGTTTATGCTCCATTTTTAGTGGGGTATAACATTATAATCCTAATGACAATAGAGGAATCCATAATTGTAGTTCTAATGATAATACAAGATGCAGAAAAAGAGACCACATTACCAGTTTCAACACTTCATAAATGCCTTTTTTCACATAATGCTCTTCTCTCCATTGGAAATTTAAACCGGTGGATGTCAGGCACAAGCAACTAGAGCCACACATATAGAATTCAAGCTAACTACATTGTTATAGTCTCCCTATTATATAGGAAACTCCCCAGACTGCTTTCCCTCTCTTGGGAACAGATAGATAAATCTCCAAGAAGCTTAGAGTGTCAGTTCTGGATCTCTCGTGACTGCACAAGGATTCAAGACTAATTCCCTGCTTGACACCTTCTCCCAGCCTGGCTGGCTGTTTCCTGGGGACCACTTCCAGGCAATTAGTAGATAGAATAGGCTAGGCTAGAATAGGCTAGCTTTAGCTTCCACTTATTTTCTCCATTTATAAACTCCAAAAGAAAGCTTTCTTTTGTTTCCCTTTGTTTTGCTTTGTATGTGCTTTTAGTTTGTCTCTTTGCCTTAATGTAACATATGATTAATTTGTTATGAATCATTGTATCATGACATATACTGTGTTTCCCCGAAAATAAGTCCTCCCTGGATAATAAGCCCTCTCCTGAAAATAAACCCTCCCCAAAAATATTTAAACACATGTGCAGCCGGTCCCCACCATTTCCTCTGGTTAGGGTTAGGGAAACAGAGCTGGAAATCAGATAAGATGGCAAGAGGATCCCTGTCTTGCTCCATGCGTTCCAAAATAATAAGACCTCCCCAAAAATAAGGCCAAGCACTTATTTCAGGGTTCAAAAAAAATATAAGACAGGGTCTTATTTTCGGGGAAACATGATATATATGTGTTAAGATTTCCTGAAGAGAGTACATCAAAGGACTGCAGATAATATAAATTGTTCAGTAAATAATAATGTTCTCCTCTTGTACTTAAACTCGTAACTACCTGTGAGAACTGTACTCATGCTACAGCACTCATGCTAAAATTATATAGTGTGACCTCTACTGCATATAAAAATTGCATTTTTATATGCAATAGAGGTCACACTATATAATTTTTATCCATCAAGCTTACCTACTAAGCAGGTAAGCAAAGGATTCTAGATGGAATCACCATCTTGATTCCTGCTGATTCCTTCCTCCCTAGCTTCCCACAGAAATATTTGTTCTCATTGACTTTCCTTTCATCTCTGTTGGATCAAAAATACTTATAAAGAGCTCTGTGTATTTCAAATACATTAAATAATTAACAGTGATGTTCTCAGGGGTTTTGTAGCACATGGCATTATGAAATAAATTACTGGAAATTGCACCCATTTGGCAACTTTCTCTAATTAGGTACAGCTTCTTCAAAAAGCTTTCAGAAAAGCAATATATCAATACATGGACAAGCATTATTCTCTCAAAAATGACCTCTCTTTTATCCCTGTGGAAAATTATTTCAGGAAGCATGTTTTTTTTTTGTATGCAAACACATAGAATTACCTTTGTTACAGTTATCCAGTAGTATATAGGATGATTTGATGCAACTCTTTAATTATTTTAAAGGATCAGCAGCTCTCCTTTACAGTTGAGTTAATTATTATTTTCCTTTTCAGAAAGAATTTTGAACCTGAATGTTAAACAATGCTAGAAAAATCACTTATTCAATAACCAGTATAATCAGCATTGACTTCTGCTCTAAGTAACTTTCCACTCCACCCAGATTCCAGAATATATTAAAGAAATCTGAATAAATTCCACTGTCTGCTCGGCAAATTCCTTTAGGCACATGTGAAGGGATTCTTCTTTATGCTTGTCAATAATAAAAAGATGAAGTACTTTTAAAGTGTCCTTAAAAATTGTATATTCATATCCTGGCTGTCCTAGATTTTTCTCTGCTTATTTTTCTGCCCCTCGAAATATGTGATAATACATTCCATTATGTTCTTGTTCCACTTGAAAAATTATTTTACCTCAAATTTTAGTTAAACTTTTCTGGATAGCCTGCATCCAAGAATAAGGCATAACATTCAGTCTGAAACATTGACAGTAAACAATCTTCAAGAAAGAACTTGAAGAGCAAGAAAAGTTCTGACATTCCAGAAAAGTTGCTGTTTCATACTTCTTCTTGTCAGATAAATAGCATCCATAATGCTATATTTTTCAGCAATGGTGTCAACTTGGCCTCTTGTCCAATAAGAGATTTCAGAATTTTACAGTTGCTAAGTTCCTAAAGAGATGATCTTAGAAAATCTTGCTGGGAAACTTCTGTTCAAAGGCATGAGCAATGATAACTTGCAAGTTTCCACGTAATCCATTTTAAAGCATACAGGAAACTCCTGACTCAAATAATTGGGAGAGTTTATGCTCTCAAAACATGGATGAGTCCCAATGTACAAATCCTTTCCATCCAGTTCTAAGGAAGCAATTCAAGTTCTGGAATTTATATAATACCAGAAGAGATTAAGGCAAAAGAAAACACCAAACCCAGACTACATAAATATCGAAAGTATTTCAGATGTTTGAAAAGACAGATCTAGGAAAATGGATTCAACTTGTGTGGGAAGTGCTGTATTAGATTCATTGCTGACTTGGGATTCTTACATTCTGTTGTTATTCATGATTTCATTTGCCCAGAAACTGTAGCTCTGGCCATGTGGACACATACCTTAGTTATTTATTCTATCAGAGGTTCTATGATATATTCTATGTGAGGTTAACTTTGAAAAGTTCAATTATTTGGGTACAATCAGAAGTGGGTTTCAGCAAGTTCTGACCAGTTCTGGAGAACCGGTAGTGGAAATTTTGAGTAGTTCGAAGAACCGGTAAATACCACCTCTGACTGGCTCCACCCCAATCTATTCTCTGCCTCCCAAGTCTCAGCTGATCAGGAGGAAATGGTGATTTTGCAGTAATCTTCCCCTATAGTGGGCAGGAAATGGAGATTTTACAGCATCTTTCCCCTGCCACGCCCACCAAGCCACACCCACAGAACCAGTAGTAAAAAAATTTGAAACCTACCACTGGGTACAATCATGACAATCAAAAAATACAGCTAACAAAAGACTTCAGAACAGTACACTATCTTTCCTACCTGATAACACTCACATAATTCTGGGCTATTCCCTCGAATTTCATTATATGATACGCCCTTATAAAATTGGTCTCTAGTTTTAATTTCACAAATAACAAGAAAATGAAATTGTACTTGTCACAGAGAGGATGTACAATCTGCTCACTCACTGGTAGATTCACAACTTCCAAAACAATTTCATAAATTTATACAAAATTTTTGAGCTTTTTGTCTGGAACATTAATGCAAAATTGCTGAGCAAAATGCAGCTAAGTCTTCAGATAGCTCTATAGTTAACCACCATTGAAAAGGAAGGTAATAATTTGTGTTCTATAAAGTGCTTTTAATCCCCATGATTTAGTCAATGGAAGAAAATAATCTTTCTTCTTTTCAAATACAATAATTGTAAAAGGAAAGCCATATTTTAGATAAGGCAAACATATCTGTTTTAACTATACAAAATGGAGAAAAGAAAATGCAAATTTCTAGTTTTAGTTTCAAACTAGACTTTAAAGCACTAAACCGCTGTGGTCATTTTTCTTTATTTAGTATATTAGCATATTTTTAAATCATGGGAAGAAGGGGAAAGAGGAGGAGGAGGAGGAGGAGGAGGAGGAGGAGGAGGAGGAGGAGGAGGAGGAGGAGGAGGAGGAAGAAGAAGAAGAAGAAGAAGAAGAAGAAGAAGAAGAAGAAGAAGAAGAAGAAGAAGAAGAAGAAGAAGAAGAAGAAGAAGAAGAAAAGGAGTTTTCTTGCTTTCTATTTGAATCTATGCCCAAAAGGTCATTTACATTCAGAAACGTAAGCTAAACAGAAATATTTTAGTATCACCACACATCAGAAATGCCATTGGAATGTTCTGTTCATTAGGCTTCTCTCCCAGTTACATTTTATCTCAGTCCTACACTCAAAACAAGGTCCTTTCTCCCATCATACAAAACTTAAAAGAGACAAGCACTTCAGCAATACAGACATTAGAACACTGGTTCTCAACCTTCCTAATGCCGTGACCCTTTAATATAGTTCCTCATGCTGTGGTGACCCCCAACCATAAAATTATTTTCGTTGCTACTTCATAACTGTAGTTTTTTACTACCGGTTCTGTGGGCGTGGCTTATTTTGTGGGCGTGGCTTGGAGGTCATGTGACTAGGTGGGCATGGCTATGTGTATAGGAACTACTCAGAGGGCTGAAAAAAGACATTTCTGACAGGTCCTCGCGCTTTTGATTGGTCCTCACACTTATGACCATCCTCACATTTATGCACGTGCAGCATTCTTAACAACCATGTCACTCATTTCACAACTGCTTCTCTTCCCCATGGTGATAAGATAGAGCAAAAACATAAAATGTGAGGACAGTCATAAGTTCGGGGACTGGTCAAAAGTGCGAGGACCAGTCAAAAATAACTTTTTCAGCCCTCTGAGTAGTCCATGTGCACAAAAGGACTACCCACAGGGCTGAAAAAAGTGATTTCTGACAGGTCCTCGCACTTTTGACCAGTCTTCGCACTTATGACTGGTCATCATTTATGCCCATTGTAGCATTCTTAACATGTAACCAGGTGGGCATGGCTATGTGTATAGGGACTACTCAGAGGGCTGAAAAAAGTCATTTCTGACAGGTCCTCGCACCTTTGACTGGTCCTCACACTTATGACCATCCTCACATTTATGCCGGTGCAGCATTCTTAACAACCATGTCATTCATTTCACAACTGCTTCTCTTCAACATGGTGATGAGATAGGGCAAAAATGTAAAATGTGAGGACAGTTTATAAGTTTGAGGACTGGTCAAAAGTGCAAGGACCAGTCAAAAATAACTTTTTCAGCCCTCTGAGTAGTCCATATGCATAAAGGATACAGCAATAGAGAGGGATGAAGGAAGGGAAGGGAAAAGGGTAGGAATGAGGGTAAGAGAGGGAGGAAGAGAGGAGGAGAAGGAGAAAGAAGAGGAAATAGGGAGGAGAAGAAGGGGGGAAGAGAAAGTAAAAAGGAAAGAAAAGAGAGAGGTGGTAAGTTTGAGGAGAAAGATTGCTGTACAATAAAAGAGATGAAAGGGAAAAAAACCAACCCCAAACAAATACAAAGATATTAAGATAAAGAATGGATTATTAAACTTTAAAGAATAAAAGAGAACAAATATGAATAAATAGCAATAATTAGAAACAGGCATACAAACATGCAATGTCTTTTCTTTGAACAGAGTATTTGGGCGGTTCACAAATTTAAACAGTTTTTAGTCATTTCAATTAAATTTACAATTTCTATATTTCCTTTTTGCCATATTTATTACTCATTTATTTTTTAAAAAAACCAATATTACCCTTCATCCTCATCTCTAATCTTAATCAAATTCAATTTTTCCCTTCTCTTATATATTATACCCCTTCCCATTGTCATCTATTTTAATATCCATCCTCACATTGGTTAATTATGTAATTATGTAATACAGTTGTTTAATACAAATTCAACATTTTAATATAAATCAATTAGTTATATAACTATCTTTTTGTATATTAATCAATATGAACATGAATATTTCAATTATTTCCATGCAAACCAATTTCTTACAAATCAATTAATTATATTTACCAACAATAATAAACCAAATAATTTCCCCCATATATTCCTCCAAACTACAATTTAACCATTTCTGCTTTCAAAACAATATACAATTAATAGTATCTCAATTATTACAATTCCCTAGTTAAATAGAGCTTTTTTTCTTCTGTGTTTTAAAATCTTGAACCTCCTCTTTTGCCCTAAATTTCCCATTGTTTGTACCTACCTTTTTTTGGTGAGGAAAAAGAAATCTCTTTCCCTGCCTCATTTTGTCACGTTGCAGCAGAGCCTGCTTTACTTTCAGTTTCATTTCAGCTAGGAAAAAAAAAAAAACTTCACCAGCATGCTTTGCAGCGACAGCTTGCAAAAGAGCCTGCACAAAGAGCCTTGAGAGCAAGGAGGCTGATCAAATCAATTTATGGTAATTAACTTATGTTGAAGCTGAAAGAGGCTGTTTTTTTTATTTTTGCAGGCATGGTCTACTCATTTATTTTCTTTTAACAGGGATCAGCTGTCTGGAGGCCCTTTGAAGCCCCCTGGCAAGAATTTAAACAGGTTTTTTTCCCTCTAGCCATCAACTGGGACTCAGGAGGCAGCAATAGATTGGGAGTGGGCGGGGTAAGCGAACGGGACCTGTGATCCAACAGAGGGTGAGGGTGACTGAAGGTGTGAGGGGGGGCGAGAGAGGGCTTTGGCGACCCCTGTGAAATGACCGTTCGACCCCCAAAGGGGTTGCGACCCCCAGGTTGAGAACCACTGCATTAGAACATGAGAACTATTTCTGAAGTATAACCACAAGCATGATTGGCCATAACAAATGGTCTCTCTTTGAGCATCTCTGAGACATTCATCAAGCTGTTTTGACTCAAGTATGAGTCATAAGTCAACAAATCTGCCAGAGTTAATATGCTGAGCAGATGCTTAAAAATGGTACATGCGATAGACTGAAGTTAGCTTTTGAACTGGAATTTATATACATTATTTCAAAGCAAGAATGCTTTTAATTTTTTAATATTGGGAGAGAAGGATTGTAATGAGTGAGAGTACACAATCATAGTCAGGATTAATTTCCCATGCAGGGGTATGATTCCCCCCCCCACACACACACACACACTCTCTCTTTTGTAAAATACAGTTTCCACATTTTTATGAGTTTCCAATTTCAAATGGGAAGCCATCCCATTGATTTTTGCAAAGGTGTTGCCAAAATCTGGCAGTACAATTGGAAACAAAAAAGACATTCAGGAGCTACATTGAGTTGTACAGATTTCTCGTCCTTTAGATCTGGGGTGTCAAACTCACATTTTCACAGCAGCATCACATGACGTCGTGGGATTTTTTTCCCCCTTCACTAAATCAGGCATGGGCATGGCCAGCACATAATGCATCTGGCCTGCGGGCTAGGAGTGTGACAGCTCTGCTTTAGATGATGCATCCTCATCCTTTAAATGATACCACATCATCATTTATGATACTAGAAGGATTACATAGAATATTCTGAATAAGTCATTCTATGGAATGTGTTAACTTTGACCTGTACTCATCCTATCAAGTCTACAGCTGTACATATGATGCTACCCAGTGAAGCTACCCAGAACACATTTTCTTATCCATACAATCCATACTTTCTCATTATCATTGATGAAGGTTGTATTTTAATTAAATGACATGTCTTTGGAATATCTTCTTTATAGAATAAATTTCTTTGCTACTTGTAGATAATCATTCCTGGAAACCTTACTGCTTTCAAAAATATGTTTTGACAAAGGAAAAAAAATATTTCAAGCCAAGACCTTTCTCTGATGAACTCATTTTTTTCAAGCAAGCAGTTTTGATGTTAGTGGAACCAATACCATATTGGCAAGAAAACTGCAGGGTTGCATCTATGAAGTCACTAGGAGTCAAGCAGACTTAACTTACTTTGGAAAGTATAAAAGAAGTGAGAACAGCAGCAGTTCACTTTATTGGTACTGACAAGGCTATAAGAAATCATAGACTAATTCATTTAGAAACAGCTTTGATCTTTGTTCAAATGTAACAAAGCTAAATTTGGTTCTTTGTACCTGTTGGGGGTGGTTTAGTAAGAAATGAAACAGTTAGACATTTCAACGGGTGACCTGAGTCACATGCTGTGATTTAGCAGCTGAGCCAAGAAAATGTGTATCAAACAAACAAACAAACAAAAAAATCCTTTCTTTATTCACAACTGAAATTCATCTAGTCTAGGAATGTTAATTCTTTCTTAATTAGTTATTAAAATGATAAACTGATTTCTACCCTCTGATTTGTCAAATTGGGCTAGGCCAGTCTATATTGGTATGGGGTTTAACTTTAATTCCATGTAGACAGATAAAGGATTTAGGTTTCAGGGACTGATTAGGGTTAAGGTGGCCACTTCAGACATCAATAGTGGCCAGCTTTCTCCACAAGCCTTTATTAGTAAATATTGCAATAGGTATGCAATAGCAATGTACATAGAATTTGTAGATCATTTGGAAGTTGTCTTAGCATTTTTTTGTTCAGTAGCTAAGTTGTGTCTAATTCTTTGCAACCCCATGGACCACAGCAGGCCAGGCCCCCTTGTCCTCCACTGTCTCCTGGAGTCTGCCCAAACCCATGTTCACTATGTCAATGACACTATCTAATCATCTCATCCTCTTCCGTCCCCTTCTCCTTTTATCTTCAATGTTTCCCAGCATCAGGGTCTTTTCCAATGATTCCCTTCTTCTCACTTGATAGCCAAAGTATTTGAGCTTGCTTAGCATAGAAGAGTTCTATTTCTAACACTGCAATTAAGGCATGTAGATTAGTGAAGATTCATCCTTATAACAGGTAAAAATCTTAAAAGTTTGTTAGGTGATATATAATCTTTTTCCTCCCTTCAAAAGTCTTTGCCACTTGATGGGATTAGGGGCTGCTTCAGTGTGGTTGCTTCTCTTCTGATTGTTACAAACTCCAGGCCAAGCTCCAGGCATAATCCCACCACAGTGGATGTTTATCATTGCTTCTGGCAATTGACTAAGAATTATACATTCCAGACATCTCTTCCTGCTCCTCCTTTGCTTATTGTTTTCTTCTCCTTTCTTATATACCCATACTTTTATAGACTAAGGTCCAAGATGGAGTGAGGCTGCTTCTGCGTGTTATCACATTCCTAAAAAAGTCAGCAAAGTCAGACTTTGGATCCATCACTCTCTCTCAGCTCTAGACTGGGCAATCAAAACACATCTACCTATCTATCAACCATGCTGGACCAAATTACAGTTGATAGCTTTAAGTATAGAGGCCATTATCCTGCTATCAATTGATTATAAATGTGATAGTAATAATGTCCCATCTTTAAAATATTTTAAAAGATAGACCACCGGGGTACAGTATATTCTAAGGCAGTGTTTCTTAATTTTATTTTATTTTTTTGTCAGAGCTCTCCTCCCTTGAGAAAGGCTCCAGAAAACATCTAAACCAAATTATAGTTGTCTACAATTCTCTGAGAAGAAGTGCATGGATGCTGCTGAAGTACAGTAAGACTCAAATACTTTTAACAAATCATTTTGGAACCTTTCCTAACAGATTCCCCTTTTATTCTCTCCTAAAATTCTGGAATATTTGAAAAACTACTTGCATTTGTGGAAGAAGTTGCTGATGATGGGAAATCTGTGAAAATGGTCACACCCATCTGTCTCATAGTAATTACCCATATCATAAAATGTCTTTCTTTTGCCTTCTTTAAAAAAAATATTGTAGTATAGAAGCCTAATGAGACATGGGGACAGGGAAGATAGATAGATAGATAGATAGATAGATAGATAGATAGATAGATAGATAGATAGATAGATAGATGATAGATAGATAGATAGATAGATAGATAGATAGATAGATAGATAAACTAAAACCCTAGCTATAGCCATGGTGGTGCGGTGGTTAGAATGCAGTATTGCATGTTAATTCTGCCGACTGCCAGCAGTTCAATCCTGACTGGCTCAAAGTTGACTCAGCCTTCTATCCTTCCAAGGTCAGTAAAATGAGGACCCAACTTTTGGGGGGCAATATACTGACTCTGTAAACCACTTAGAGTGGACTGTAAAGCACTGTGAAGTGATATATAAGTCTAAGGGCTATTGCTATTGCTATCAATAACACATCAGAATGCACATCCATATATATACATGTCAGAGGTGGGTTTCAGCAGGTTCTGACCAGTTCTGGAGAACCGGTAGAGGAAATTTTGAGTAGTTCAGAGAACCGGTAGTAAAAATTTTGACTGGTTCTGTCCCCTTCTATTCTCTGTTTCCCAAGTCCCAGTTGATTGGGAGGAAATGGAGATTTTGCAGTATCCATCCTCTGGAGTGGGTGGGAATGGAGATTTTGTGGTATCCTTCCCCTGGAGTGGGGTGGGAATGGAGATTTTACAATATTCTTCCCCTGCCATGCCCACCAAGCCATGCCACACCCACCAAACCAAACCCACAGAACCAGTAGTAAAAAAAATTGAACCCCACCACTGATACACGTGTATGGCACAGGCACAGGCATGATGCTGTAGTAGCCAAAAAGGCCAAAGCAATCTTGGGCTGCATCAACAGAGGTACAAAGTCATGATAACAGGAAGCGATCATTCCATTCTACACTAAAATTTCTCAACCATTAAACAAGTGGGACAGCTTGCCTCTGGGAATAGTGAGAGAGTCGGCTATCATTCGTGATAATGAGTTATGGTGGCGCAGTGATTAGAATGCACTTCTGCAGGCTACTTCTGCTGCCGGTCGACTGCCTACAGTTCCATATGTAGCAAAGGAGAATTAAACCCAAGCTTTCTGAGGTGAATAAGCAAAGACAAATCTTTATTCTGAATGGTGATTCACTACTCAGAATGTACTTATTAAGAGCAAATAACCTTACACATCTTTTAAATCCATTTGGAAGTGAAAAAGAAAGGAGACATCATGTTTAATATTCTATTAATATTGGGAAAGAATTTAAGCCTTCTTTTTTTAGCCAGGTCTTTTGAGAATTGATGACAATTTGAGCTGTTGGTTTTGAATTTTAATTGGGTTTTATCTTTTCTTCGTCCCTCCCTTTCTTTGGGTGTATATATATATATATATATATATATATATATATATATATATATATATATATATATATATATATATATATATATATATATATATATAGTCCTTCGGGAGTAGGGCGGTATAGAAATCAAATAAATAAAATTAAAATTATGTGTGTGTGTGTGTGTGTGTGTGTGTGTGTTTTCGAAGCACGAAGCCGAGAACACCAGCCTGAAGATGACGAATGAGACTTCGTCGAAACGTCGCCAAGAGACATCCAATTCTACGCGGGAGAACACCCGAACAACCAAAGACCTGCACATATATATATATATATATATATATAACACTTCAGGTGTTAATGACACACACACAATATATATATTGTGTGTGTGTCATTAACACCTGAAGTGCCCATGGATGGAAGAGTTGAAATAACAAAGAATGTAGAAATGATATTATCAAGATCCCCTAAGCTATTGCTATTCAAACATATTAGTAATGTGCCAAAGAGCTTTGGGAACTTTAGGCAAAGCCCATCTAGAAGGATGATAGACAGTATTACCTTTATTCAGCAACCAACATTGATGCTTGTGGGAAACATATTGCCTACAATTCTCATGCCTATATTGTATATTTTCAGAAACATTGTGAAATCCACAATGTAACTACCAAAGCCCAGTACAAATTATTAAAGCCACAATCAAAACACCAAAGTAAGGGATACTAGAAGATATTAACACTTTGCCCAAACATAATACGTACAACATCCAAAGTCTTGAATACAACAGCCTTAACCAAAAATATTTAAAAACAATGCTCAAGGTGGGGCTTTGTCTAGTTGGGAAAAGCCTATGGAAGCCTACCTTAGAGAGACATTTTTAGTGTCTAAGGTGTGAGTTTTTATAGTGCTAGTATTAGGAAGAGCATGAATATCCTGCTGTACAAAGGTACTTGCCATAACTCAAACAGAGACGGGTTGAGGACAAAGATCTCCAAGATAGATTACGTATTAGTTGGCTCATTAAGGAAAAGTCAACCTTTCAAGTTTCCTAATTTCATTTTTATATGTGCACAGAGAAATGGTTCAGGCTTGGACCAGTCTTTTTATTGCCAGATAATTTATCAGAGGGATGAGATTTGGGATGAATGGTGCCTACTAATTTTATAAAGCCTCTAGATGGCAATCTAGTGGTCAGGCTCATAAAGTTTTGTCACTCCTGTTTTCAGCTTCTGGTTAATAGGTTGCTCCTTATATCTTTACGCTTACCCAAATTTATAGAACAAGGTCAGAAATTAAGGTAGTTCTGAGGAAATGCAGGTGAAAATTAAAAAATACACTATACTGCGAGAATACCGGGTGGCAGAAAGTTTCTTTTGCTGTGTTTTGTTTTGCTATTAAAATTCAAGAACATGCAATGTAACATTCTACCTTGCATTGTAATGCACTAAAGAAGTATAACTGAAGGATAGTCAGCAGCCCCCAAACATTTTAAGTATGCCTCTCAGATACTTCCAAAACTTGTTGCCCAAACATAATTTTAATGTAACATTATTATTTATTATGGAGAATAGCTACATTATGTAGAAAACTAGACACAAGAACAGTTTTTTCCCAAACGCCATCACTCTGCTAAACAAATAATTCCCTCAACACTGTCAAACTATTTACTAAGTCTGCATTACTATTAATCTTCTCATTGTTCCTATCACCCATCTCCTCCCACTTACAACTGTATGACTGTAACCTTGTTGCTGGTATCCTTAAGATTTATATTGACTGTTTCCCTATGTTTATCATTAAGTGTTGTACCTTATAATTCTTGACAAATGTATCTTTTCTTTTATGTACACTGAGAGAGTATGCACCAAGACAAATTCCTTGTGTGTCCAAGCACACTTGGCCAATAAAGAATTCTATTCTATACTATAATAAGTAATACAATTTAGGTTTTGTTCCAGTAGAGTATGACCTGAAACATGCTACTTAAAGACCAAGTATGGCCCTCAATCTGGAAAAAATTGTGCTCCTCTTATTAAGTTATGCTACTCACAAAGACCTCAAAGTTTATGCTACTCTTGTCACAGTCTTCCCTGTCAATAAGTGAGGGGAAAAAAGTAGGAGTCTGCAGAGATAGAAATGCCAGCACAATAACACATGTTTGTTATCATTCTCATCTGCTGTTTGAACACTAGATCCTCATGCCAGCCTGTCAGTCCATATTCCCATGTGGAAAAGAAGTTCCTAATGCCAGATTGTCAATCTCATGAGAGAAAGATATACATGCTGGGTCATATTTAGAGGGAGATTACCTCAGCCTCTCTCTCTTTCTCCTGGGGATTAAAAAAAATAGTTGTTTTAAAAGTAGGAGCAAAACTCTTGAAGTTTTCATCTAAGGTTGAGAAAAGCAGGAGGCTAACATCCTTCTACACAGCCTCTGACTGCAGTTTGGGAATTTCCAAGAAGCTGGAATACAGAATATTGAAACAATTGAGCAGATGTTTCAGGCAGGGCTATGAATTGCATTAGCTTTGATTTCTGAGGATTCTAATGTTGTGCTAAATCAAGTTTGTCTCTCTCTATCTTTCTGTACAAGCTGGACATGTGCAGGCTGCAGGCTTCATCCATCTACCTTGTACGCCAAACATCCTTCTACACAGCCCCTGACTGAAGTTTGGGGATTTTCAAGAAGTTGGAATACAGAACTTAGAAGCAATTGAGCAGATGTTTCAAGCAGTGCTGTGAATTGCATTAGCTTTGATTTCTGATGTTATCCTAAATCAAGTTTCTCTCTCTCCCCCTCCCCCTTCTGCATAAGTTGGCCATGTACAAATGGCAGCCTTCACCCTATATATGGCATAGGGCCATACTTTTTGCAAGACTTATATATGCTCACCACATCAGAACTGACAGGACATGCTCCAGGTCCAGTCTTAAAAGCAGCGAACCCTAGTAAACCACTCCAAACTTCCCAAGTTGCAATATTCCCTATGCCATGGCAGTCATCCAGTTGGATGTCAACCTCTACCATCCATCATGACTTGGTTAATCAAGGTTTTCACATGATACTTTTAATAATCTAAATAAGAGTTATCACATGGATAGTTTTCTGCTAATAGTAAGGTCAATACAGGTCAGTTTGAACACATTTTAACCTATGTGGCTCAAGTTTACCCATAGGCTAGTTTTATCATAACCATTATTTTGTGACATTCTGCGTGAAAAAGACAGCACATGCTATTCCCTGTGCTAGCTATGGCCTAGTACTAGTGAAAGAGGTGAAATATTCTTCACTATGAAATGAAGTTAGAAAGCTCAAATCCGCATTAGTCAGCCTAGAGTCTATATCCTTTACTGAATAAAAATATATTCTTCCTTTCAGAAACTATTAATAAAATTGTATTTAAAAATCCAGATTTTGAAAAAAAAAACATTTTTTTTCATTGTGGCTGTAGATAATATTCAATATAAATATTCCCTTTTTGAAAACTAGTTCTCCAATTATGAGAACAATTATGAGAACAATTATGAGCTGCCTTTGGATCTTTCTGTATATCTTGGATTAGTCACAAAATAAAAGGAAGAGTCTATTTGCCTACTCATTATCTAGCTTCACACATCACATTAAACTATGATTTGTCTTAACCATGTTTTAACAAGCCATCAGTTCTGTAAAAACAACTTTTAAAATTTCCTTTACAAACTAGGGTAGTTGGGTTCACATAACACATTAAAGCAATCCAAAATAAATAACTTTATTTATCACAATATGTGAAGCAGGTCAATATCAAGCCAATTACTTTAAAACTGAAAGCAAAAAGAGAACAGTGTACTCAGCAAGATATAATCTCATAATTGCTCAGAAAAGCATTGAAAAGGTTTAAAGGTTTCCCCTGTCCAATCGTGACCAACTCTAGGAGGTGGTGCTCGTCTCCAATTCTTATCTGAGGGAGCCTGAGCTGCAGGGGTGAAATCCAGCAGGTTCTGACAGGTTCTGGAGAAGTTCAAGAACCGATAGCAGAAATTTGGAGTAGTTTGGAGAACCGGCAAATGCCACCTCTGGCTGGTCCCAGAGTGGGGTGGGAATGGGGATTTTGTAGTAACCTTCCCCTGCCATGCCCACCAAGTCACACCATGTCCACCAAACCACGCCCACAGAACCGGTAGTAAAAAATTTGGATTTCACCACTGGTGAGCTGTCTGAGAGATGTTTCTGTCATCATGTGGCCAGTAGGAAAATACGGAATGCAGTAACCTTCCTATCAAAGTGATACCTATTTATCTACTTGTATTTGCATGCTTTTTAACTGCTAGGTTGGCAGGTGTTGGGGGCGTATAACAAGACTTCACCCCATCATGCGGTGCTCAGGTCTTGAACCTGAACTGTTGACTTTCCAGCTGACACTTTCAGCATCTTAACCACTGAGTCACGGAGCCTCCCTCAGAAAAACATTAAAGGCTAATTCAAAGTGTGTGTGCAGATGATAAAGTATCATCTGTGATTAATAATACTGCATGTGTATCATGATAGAGAGAACTGTCTGGCCTGACACTTCAAGAGCATCACTTCACTACCATATCAGATTCAGACTTGGCTTCTAGCTGGAATAATAAGCAGATCAATCAATAGATCAATAGATTGTCTTTCACCGCATCAATCAATTTTTTTTAAAAAAATGCACCAAAATCATAGGTAAGCATGCATACTGTACATTATTATATGCATTTCTAAGAATACTTTTAAAAACACATACTGTGTAGAATGCAGTATATACCTATGGGTGATATTGGTACTTTTTTTTAAAGAAGCCATATTGTATTTTTCTGAATCTAGAAGTGCATTGCAAAATATAGGGAAATGTCAATTCAAGTAATTGTTTTTGGAAGTGCTTTAGCTCAAAAGGTGCAAATCAGCCCAATTCACTCTAAAATTTGAAACAAAATCAACATGACACTCTCAGTTCTTAATTTACCCAGTCCTGTTCAATCACCTGCACTTGCTCACCAATTCACCAGCTGGTTTTGAGAATGTCAGATTGCACACAGAAAATACAGGCCATAAATAAGTAAAAATAGTCTCAGTTCTCAAATCCATATATACTACCTGCCTTTCTTTCTCCAAATTCTGCTCTATTGCCTAGACAGTCAATTTCTCTTAGAAGCCAACCAAAAGTGAAAGAAATTCCTTGGTGGACAAGCCCCTTGGGAGCCTTAAAACCAGATGCGCCATCTTCCAATATTCAGACAAACAACTTCATCATGTCGAACGGCTACACAAATGCTGGTGGGATTAATCTTTTTAAATTCAGCGTCATAGCGTCTGAGGCAATGAGTCACGGAGCACTTCAGCTAATGTAGCGTAAACTAAATCAGTCAGACCTCCAGCAGAAAGTGTCCTACTTCGGCAAAAGTGACAGCTACCTTGTTTGGAAGCAATGCAGTCCATTTGCAGGTCAAGCTGTGACTCCTCTCTGTTCTGCATACTGATTTAACATGTCCCATTAGAGACCGGCAAACAGAAAGGTATTACCAGGATTAAGAATTTCCCTGAGACAAGCGGAATAAGTTATTAGAAATGGCTTTTGAACACAGCCTCCTCTCCTCCTCTACCCCCGGGAACCTGACTAGATTGTTGCCACGCTGGATTAGGTCAGGGCTCAAATAAATGTGCATTTTCTAGCCAAGCTGGCCCTGTTTTGCATTTCTAACTTTGCTTAGGTTTATAATTTATCAAAATGGAAAAACCCGTAAGAAATAATTTTCATCAGAAGTTGGAGCCTGATCAGACACTTATTGTATCTCTGTGGGGGGCTGCCAATATTATAAATCCCTTCTTGTAAAGGAAAGTTTCTCTCAAATTTAGGTTGACCCAGGGGTGAAATCCAACAGGTTCTTATGGGTTCTGGAGAACCGGTAGTGGAAATTTTGAGCAGTTTGGAAAACCAGCAAATACCACCTCTGGCTGGCCCCAGAGTGGGGTGGGAATGGAGATTTTGCAATATCCTTCTACTAGGAGTGGGGAAGGAATGGGGATTTTGCAATATCCTTCCCCCAAGAGTGGGGAAGGAATGAGGATTTTGCAATATCCTTCCCCTAGGAGTGGGGAGGGACTGGAGATTTTGCAATATCCTTCCCCTGCCATGCCCATCAAGCCACATCCACCAAGCCACGCCACACCCATCAAGCCACGTCCACAGAACCGGTAGTTAAAAAATTTGGATTTCACCGCTGGCTTGACACTTGATGACTACGTGGGCAATCAGTATAGTTTTCTTCTTTTCTTCAATATTGTGCAAGCAGCTTACCAATGCATTTTTCTAGAAGGCTTTTGGGTTTCCCAGTTTAACTACAGCCCTGATACTGATCTTTTTTATATTAAAAAAAAATCAATAGTTTAGCTTTAGAGATCCTCAACTGGCTGGTTTGTTGTACAACAGTATGTTCTTATTTGTACAAAATGAATGGGCTATCCTGATGATATCAACCAGTATTTGTATACCCTGCAAATCTTTATGTATCCTATTTTCATGCCTTTTCTTGCAATAAAAAGTCACTTCTTTCCTGAAACCTGGTGTATTCCTGAACTAATTTCCCATGGGATACTTTCCTGGAAAAACTTTTCTACCATTTTACGACTTCTACCCAACTTCTCCATGCAAGATATTGTTATATTCAATTTTTCCGCATAAGATTAATGCGCTCAATTGTTTGAGGGCCAGATCAACTCTGAAATAGAGTAAAACACATCTGGAGCACCCTTGGAGCAGCCAGATCAGCATTTCCTTTCTGGAATGTTCCATCTTTGGAACTGGGAATTTTCTGCAATCTTCCATCTTTGGAAGAGAGAGTTTTGCATATCTTAGCAAGAATTATTATTGAGCTTGATTACTTGGTCAGTCAATACACCTTTGCATACCACTACCTAACTATGAGAAGAACACAATTAGTATGCCCTATTTCAAATGTTCTGAGATCTAAGCAGTCATCCAGTTGTGTTTTAAATTTAATAAGCTAGGTCCGAATAACAGTGTGAGTTGACTGTCTACAAACGGAACCAATTTTGCTGTATACATTATGTACAATGTCAATAAAGGCTTTAAAACCTTCATGGGCAATTTATTTGTATGCCATATTCTACCCAATTAGATTGTGCGTTCAAAACAATTCACAATAGTGGCATTATTAGTAATAAAGTACCCAAAACCCAAAATGTGTGTATGTGTCTGTGTGTGTCTGTGTGTGTGTGTGTGTGATTTTATTCTCATTGTAACATAGGGTACAAATTGAAATGCCACATCCAAAATCCTTATGGGAATGCCCAAAATCCTGCTCAAGCCACTCCCTTCTTTTATCTCTAATTCATCTAATACTGATAATGGGGAACAGAGTTCCTATATGCTGTCTCTGATTCCGCCCCACCCCCCCCACCCCCCACATTCTTTGGTTTAGGTACCCATGCAAGTTAAATCCTGAATGGAACTTTAAAAGTTATTCAAACCCTTCCAGCTTTAAATCACTTTCATACTATTGTGTCTAAAACCATGACCAAAAGACATTATTCATCCAATCAGCAATAGCCAAACAGGATAAGAATGTAGTTTCCAGTCGTTAAATTCAATCAGAATAGAGCTGGAGGTGACCTTAGAGGTCTTCTAGAGGTCCCCTGCTCAAGTAGGAAACCCTACCATTTCAGACAAGTGACTGTCCCATCTCTTCTTAAAAACCTCTAGTGATGAAGCATCCACAACTTCTGAAGGCAAGCTGTTCCCTGGTTAATTATCCTCACTCTTAGAAAGCTTCTCCTTAATTTCAGGTTGTTTCTCTCTTTGATTAGTTTCCATTCATTGTTTCTTGTCCTGCCCTCTGGTGCTTTAGAAAGTAAATTGACCCCCTTCTCTTTGTGGTCTCTCAAATTGGAATACTGTTATCATGTCCCATCTCCCCAGTCCTTCTTTTTTCTAGGCTTGCCAAACCCAAATCCATCAACAGTTCTTCATATGTTTTAGTCTCCAGGCCTTTAATTGTCTTAGTTGCTCTTTGCACTTTTTCCAAAGTCTTTTTTCCAAATTTTCATAAAGCCTACCATGTTTTTCTGAAAACAAGACCCTGTCTTATATTTTTTTTCAACCCTGAAATAAGCGCTTGGCCTTATTGCCATGCGCTTAAAAGCCCGATTTGGGCTTATTATCAGAGGAAGTCTTATTTTGGGGGAATGTTCTGCCCCAGCTACAGACCCCAAAGAACGCAGCACACACAAACTCTATACAAAGCTTATTTTACTCAAATAACTTAGTCTTTATCAACCAAAAGCTGTTAATAAACTGTCTAAACAGCCTACCAGAATTCTAAAATAAGGTAATCACAGTCTTACTAGAGTTGGCAGAAAGCCCAGAAACAATTTTACAGAGAATCGAGACGCAAAGGAGATTGAACTAAAGTTGTTCCCTACAGCTTGCTGCAAGCAGCATTCCTCCTTAAATAGGCTAAGGGAGTGGCCAATTAGCCCCAAGCCTTACTCTCCAGGAGACCTCCTCCTGAGGAGCCACTCCTGCCTTTTGGCAGCTCTGCGCACCCATGCATTGAGAAGAGGCTCCTCCTCTTCGTCCTCTTCACTTAAAGGAGTTTCTGGAAGTTCTGAAGTCCCTGGCTGAATCCCTGCCTCTGGGACCACATCTTCTCCAGCCTCTCACTGTCCAACTTGAGCGCCAGCTGCACAAGCTGCTGGCACAGCACCACACCAGCCTCCTCGTAGTTGGAATCAGCTACAATCTGCACAGGCTGCTGATGGGCCACAATAGGGAAACAGGGTAGTACAATATGTGTGTTGTGATTCTTAAAGTAGAACAATGGCTAGCAAACTGAACTGCCAATCAGAAGCACCTTCATAAGGATATGAACTATGTTCCGTACACAGATTAAACCACATTTGTTTTGCCTGGACCCAATGCAGAGCTCAGTATGCCATATAGCACAGTAACAGCCTTGTTGTGGCCTGTACAGAGTTGAATTCTGTGATCTAGATAACCTAAATGCTACAGTAAATAAATATTAAATGTTTTTATTAGTAAATGTAAACTTCTATCTTTTGCACTTATTTGAAAACATTAATGAAATATACTCCCAAAAACTGTGCCCAATTTATATGAACATTCATTTTTTCATTGTCTAAAGTGCTTTCTGTACTTTAAACCATAATTCTGGGACAAGGTCTTTCTTAATTTTGTTCATTTTGCTTTTTCAGGAGATCTCAAACATTTATATTTTGATTTCTATCATTTCAAATTTATGTTTTACTGGATTTTAACTTCATTCTTAACTATTTCCCTTCCCAAATAAATTCCACAGCCTGAACAAATTAGCCTTTTCTTTTGGTTATATGTTCACTCTGTATTACAATGGAACATATATGCCTCACTACCCAAATCTCAACCAGTTTTAAGTTTTAAAAATGTTTGTTTTTTTAAAAAAGTACTTGAACTTAAGCCAATTCATTTCAACTAAATCAATGGGACAGAATTGGCTTAAATCCAAGTGCTTCCTCTTAAGTGGTCTGCAGATTGGGCTGGGATGTTTGAAACTTCACCCCAAGGACAGATTTTCTTAAATCACTATAATTAGAATGGTGCATTCATGCTAACAGCCAGATAGTGAGCTGGGATTTTTAAATATATATACTTGAAAGATATTAAGTCTTTCCCTCTCCCAGTCCCTCACCTACAATACCCTACTTCATTATACAGGTCTGTAAATAAGAATGAAATGAAATTATGTCATGTATTGTTATGGTAGAAATACTATATGATGAAAAAGAAAATACAATATGATGGCAGAAGCCTAGGAAGCTGGCACTTGGACTAGATCAGTGGATCCAGAGCAGAGGATCCATATGAGTGAATCTATGTGAAGGATCGGTGGACACATGGATACTGGATCCCGATAGATTACTTATATTAAAGAAATCCAGAATTGGTACTGATTTAATCTCAAAGGATTTGTAAAAAAAAATGGCAGTCTAAACATCCTTTCAACCATTCCCATATTTTTTAGATTGGCTGACTTTTTCCTCTGTTGAAGCATGATGTTGCTTCATGATGTTTCATGATGTTGATTTGAATCAAATCAAATTGATTTGATTCTTAAATGCTCAGCTATTTTATTAATTGATCACTTGCCAGCATAGAATAGTGTCATGTTAGTCTGGTGCAAGGGACACATACAAGTTCACCTTTGAGCATAATACACAAAGATTCACTTTTGCTCAGACCAATCCATCTCACTGGATTATTTGGTTGTAGAAACCAAAATCAGGAGGGACATCTCTATCTGCCACTTTGAATTCCCAGAAAAAAAGCAGGACACAAATTTAAGGAAAGTAAAAAGGATCAGTCTTGGAAGTTCTTTTATATCTTGCATTGCATCATTGGGCTTGTCCCCTTCCTTGCTTCCTTCCATTTCCAGAGTAGCCAAGTCTGCATTCTGCCATTTTCTGCTACAAAGAATCCAAGAAAATAGTACATTCTGGGAATTTATCATTCATTTTATGGGCCTGAATACTGATTTTCAAGAACATTTAGGATATTGTCATACCAGCTTCTAAAACTCACATTGTAGCCTATGGTCACCATCATAGACTGTAAATTTGCATGACTAGGCAAGATTGAAGAAGGGGTGTTTAGTCCAATCATGCTTAGTATGATGATAATAAGGTAAACAGTTGGAGGTCAGTTGAGGGAAAATCTGTAGTAGATTGCATTCTTTTTCTGATGAGAATCAAAGATCAAGGAACTTTCAGAAATTGATTGGGAAAATTCAATAGCAGTAGTGGTAGGTTAAATGGACTAATTCCGTGATGGCGAACTTATGGCACACAGAGGTGGCACACAGAGCCATATGTGTGGGCATGCGAGCATTGCCCTAGCTCAGCTCCAGTGTGCATGTGTGCACCAGCCAGCTGATTTTTGGGACTTCTGGGCCCACTGGAAGTTGGGAAATGAGCCATTTCCAGCTTCCGGAGGACCTCCAGGGGGTGAGGAAAGCCATTTCGCCCTCCCCAGGCTCCTAGAAAGCCTCTGGAGCCTGGGGAGGGCGAAAAACGAGCCTACCAGGCCCATTGTGCCATCACATGGTAAAAGTGGGGGAGCGCGGGGAGTCATGCGCACATGCATGGGGGGTGGGGTGCATTGAATTATGGGTGTGGGCACACACACATACCCCCCCTGCACTTCCCCCGCTTTTGGCACGTGACGACAAAAAGGTTATCCATCACTATACTTGTGTCTTGACCCAGTTTAAGACAGTCTCTTATATCCTTACCGCCAACAGTAGATTAGTTTACCAGTTGCTAAACTGAGTTCAGAAAGACTCAAATTTTAAATAGTGCTGGCAAACTCTTGAGAATAAATGTTCTTTTTTCTTTCTTTCTTTCTTTATCACTGCCAAATCTAACAGTGAGAAAACCTGAGATTTATGTCAGGCTGAGGTAAGGAACTCCAACTTCAATTCCAACTCCAACTCCTAGTAATAGGAAGGATGATGGGAACTATAATTCAAGAACATCTGGAAGGGCAGATTCCTTAAATACTCAGCCAATAAAATACAAAGCAACCGTTAAGCCTTTCGCAAACATTCCAGTCCAAGTACCATAGCTGCAAAAAAATAACATCAATAACTTCATAAGAATAAGAGCTTCAATCAATTTTAAAAGAAGAGGATGAGGAAGAAGAAAAAGATGTGAGGAGGCAATGGGCCATGTAGCAGCTACTTTCTAAAATGTGCAGTTTAACAAGAACAGTGTCACTGTGAGCTGATGAGTCTGACTCAGGTATTTATCTTGGTAAATGTGCCTTTTTGCCCATTTTGGGTTAATTGGCGATGGATGACAAACACATACAGATTGCAATACAAAGGCCAAAAATTTTCTCATACAATTTGTTCTAGCAAGTGTATTCAGTTTAACTCTTTTTCATTTAGCAGACAAAAGAGATACCAGGATTTTTATGCCTGTTAGTGATATTGAGAGAGATGATTTCAGAAAGCCAGTATTATCTAATATCTCAAAAGTTGAACATGATTCACTGAGATCAGGTTCAAATTCATATTAAGGTATGAAATGAGCTTGGATAAAACGGTTTAATTCTGATATAAATTGTTTCAAGCTTCTTGCAGCAAATAGCGGGTATTCCAGAGTATAACAATTTATGGCTCAATTCCAAGTACATATTTGGCCCATGTGCCTTTAATATTTGTGGTTCAAATTAAGATTGACAACTGAAGCATCTTCCATAGAACCGATCACATTACTAAGATTTATTACAGGTTTACTTCAACCAAATGAACATCAGCAACAAAAGTGTTGGCTCTTTATATAAGAATTACTTTTTTATTATTCTGTTCAAGATGAAGATAATTGTGGGGATTTTTTTTTTCTTCCCCTGTTGTCAATTTCTGAATCAAAAAACAAGCCTGGAAGTGAAATTAGTGTCTTGTTTGTATGACAAGAAAATGAAATGCAATTTCAAATAAATTGGGAGAATAATAAGGAGTGAAGTGTTGGTTCTAAAGGTCAACTAGCCTTATTAATTCCTGGTTTGCACTTGTTGTTCCCAAGGTGGATCTAGCCAAGAAAAATGCCACTCATAAAAATAAACTGTCAGTATACATACCATGTCAGAACTAGGTTGCCAAATGAAATGTCATGTTTTCAACCCAAATAAGGTTGTAAATGTTGTTTAAGTAAACCAGAGAACCAGATGTCTTTGTAGAACAACGTAAAGTTTCAGAAAACAATGGAGTTGATTAAGTCCTTTCTTACCCTGTGTTCATCTTTTTCTGGGTTTAACATTTCTAAATCAGAATGCATGTGTTGAGACTTTTCTCAGAATTGATTTAATTCAAAGGTAGGCAATTTATAACTGGAGGGGAATATGCTACCTTCAGCTTAATTTCAACAATTCTTGGCAGGTGATTAGATCAGAGTTCTGACCTGTCCTTCCTGCCTGCAGGAGAGAAAGACAAGACAGAAAGACAGAGAGAAGAAAAGGAAAACAAAGGAAAGAAAAGAAAGCTGGTTTCAGACATAGGGAATGGGGAAGAAGTCATGGGAAGAGCAAGAAGCTATGGAGTTTTACAGCCACTTGAGTTAGATAGGCTCAGCTTGGTTTGAGAGTTCTTAAAGAGGGGAGGGGGTAATAATTCTTCAATTGTAAAAAATAAATGCTGTTTTGATATTGATTTGATGAAAACTTTTTAAAAAAGATAATATTTTACACTTAACCATTCTCTACTTTAAAAAGCCTACACCAAGGGCAAGTTTAGCCAAAAGATTTTGCCACAGGAAAATTCAAAACCTGAAAGATATTTAGGCATAAACTAGGAGTGTCATTGTACAAGCATCGCATGGGGTTACTAACAGACATTCATCCAAAATTACTGTGATAATAGACATGATACCATAAAATTCTGAGGTTGTCTATGGTGATTGACATAATAATTGGCATTCATCCCTAAAGGCTTTAAAATCAAACAATCTTATTAAATTCTTGAAGAAAAGTGTAGTTCTTGACCAATTGTGTTAGCAAAAATTTGCAACTATAAAAGCAAAATTTTGTGCAAAATTTCAAACTGCAGGATTGAAAATAAGACCTAATATGAAACGACAATGTTAAGAGGAGAGCTATGTGGCATACCCATAACCACACCTGAGGGGAGCTTGACTAACTTAGCTAAAGGAGACAGATGGATCCATGTGGGGACTTGGGAAAGGACAGCTGTCCTGAATGCCCTTAGCTTAATTTTTTCCAGATGTAGCCAAGAAAACTTTCAAACACCCAAAGCACAGGACTCATTTCTATTTGGCTTTTTATTTTTCCCCTGGAAGTTTTCTCTGCTTAGCTTCTGGCTTCATGAATCTAACGTACAGTTTAGCTGTTATTTACATAAGTGTTTCTCAACCTTGGCAATTTTAAGATGGGTGTCCCAGAATTCTCCAGCACACGTAAGGTAAAGGTTCCCCTTGCACATACATGCTAGGCGTTCCCGACTGTAGGGGGTGGTGTTCATCTCCGTTTCTAAGCTGAAGAGCCAGCACAGTCTGATGACAATTCCGTGGTCATGTGGCTAGCATGACTAAACGCTGAAGGTGCACAGCACTCTGTTGCCTTCCCAGCAAGGTGGTCCCTATTTTTCTACTTACATTTTTTACATGCTTTTGAACTGCTAGGTTGCAAAAGCTGGGGCAAGTAACAGGAGCTCACTCCATTACACAGGGATAGGAATTCAAACCGCCAAACTGCCAACTTTTCTGATCGACAAGCTCAGTTTTCTTAGCCACTGAGCCACCATGTCCCCAATGTCAATTTACCTACCTTAGAAAGGATGGAAGGCTGAGTCAACCTTGAGTCTGGTGAGATTCGAACTTACAGTATTTGCAGACAGCTGGAGTTAATCACAATGCATTAGTCTGCTGAGCCACCAAGCTTAACTTTGACACTGGAGCAGCTGCAACAAAAACTAAATGAGCCAATGAAACACTTTAGGTTACATTATGGTAAAAGGAGGGAAGGGTGAAGAACTACCACTTACCCATGTAACAGATCTGTCTTCAAAGAAAAGAGATGCTTGTGAAGAAATGGTTACTGATCTAGCAGCGTCTGCAGCAAAAAGTAATGCCATGCAATGGATACACATGCACATACAGTATGATATAGTCACACAAATGATGCATTTGTGTACTTGTGTCAGGATACACATGTAATTTGCAACATTTCTGTCATGTTACTATGTGCAAGTCATCATTTGGGCATCACTACAGTTTCCCCTCATCCTTTGCAAGACTTAAAAAAGAAAGGTGAAAAAGCTTTTCCCAATCTTAGTTTATTTTACAGAACAAACTACCAATAATCACAGAATGGATGAAATTCTCTAACAGTAGAATATCAATATTAGAAGGAGATATCTATAGATATCTATAGTTCAACCTCCTAGTACAGTAGTAGTAGTATTTCCTAGTACAAGAAAATAAAAGAAGACAATAATCTGAAGGGACATATCTGTTAAGAACAGAGAAAATCTGTTAAAAATGGAATATCTTCAAAGAAACATAAGTCTAATGATTTTACCATTACCATCAATTGCTTTTTTTTTTCAAAGACAATTACAGTAAGAAAGATCTGATCACGCATGCCAACGTATGTGATAATCACAGATGTTCAAAGTTTAGTATAAAAATATTTCAGTAGGAATTAATGGCTGGGGGAAAAGAGGAGGCTACTAGAATGATTTCCCTCCCTCTTTTTTTCCTTATTGTTTTCATTTTTGTTACTTTTGCAGATTATTAAGACAATCTTAAAAGGCTTCAATGAATCTAATGATTTTTTTCAACGTTACAATTATTAATTGATAAGGTAGTTGTAATCTGTCTCATGTGTAACCTCATTTACATAACCAACCTGTCTTCCCTTCCCTTTCACCCCCACTTCACCCCAATTTAAAATCTTACATCAATCTGCTATTTTATGCATTGGAGGAAGATAACTGCGGCTCATAAAAATGTATGTGTTTTAATAAAATTTGTTAATCAGAAAATAGGCTATGACACTCCTGATTGCTTGCCACAATAGAGCTGACACAACTTTCCTTCTACAATATCTACTTAAGTGACCATTTTTTGAGCTGTTTCATGCAGCAACTCTGATCTAGTGACCGATGTTTTTTTTTTTAAAAAAAAAGTGGTTTTGTTGCATTGTAAAGAGATATTTTATATTGTTCTGTTGTTTTTAAAGCCGTTGGTACTTTTATTGTGGTACAGGTAGTCCTCGACTTACAACGATTCATTTAGTGACCATTCAAAGTTACAACAGCATTGGAAAAAAGTGACTTATGACCATTTTTCACATTTATGACCTATGCAGCATTTCCATGGTTATGTAAACAAAATTCATATGCTTGGCAACTGGTTCATATTTATGACAGTTGCAATGTCCCAGCGTCATGTGATTATGAGCCATGGTGGCACAGTGGTTAGAGTGCAGTCCTGCAGGCTATTTCTGCTGACTGCTGGCTGCCTGCAATTTGGCAATTCAAATCTCACCAGGCTCAAGGCTGACTCAGCCTTCCCTGGTTCCGAGGTAGGGAAAATGAGGACCCAGATTGTTGGGAGCAAGATGCTGACTCTGTAAACCGCTTAGAGAGGGCTGTAAAGCACTGTGAAGCGGTATGTAAGTCTACATGTTAGTGCTATTGCTATGTGATCACCTTTTACAGCCTACCGACAAGCAAAGTCAATAGAGAAGCCAGAGTCACATAACAACCATGTTATAACTACCTTAACAACTGCAGTGATTCATTTTACAACTGGGGCAAGAAAGGTTGTAAAGTGTGGCAAAATTCACTAAACAACTGTCTCGCTTAGCAACAGAAATGTTAGACTCAATTATGGTCATAAGTTGAGGACTACCTGTATAACTTTTTATTATTAAACATGGATAATGCATTTTATAAACAAATCATTTCTATTACATTAAGGAGAAGGTGTTTTCATTCCTCATGAGCCCTTCCTACCTTTGTAAAATACTCCTTCAACCTACCTGTCAATCTGAAACTTTTTGTTCCCACAAAAAGGGGCTCCTATCATATTATATTAAAGAAACAATAAAGTTATAGCCTCTTTAAAAACAATCGTAAAACAGTATTTCCCTACAATACACATAATACAAATGCTATATCCTCTCATACAAGATAGTTTGTCTGCATATTTCATTCCTTCCTGCTAGAAAGCAGAACCAAAAAAAAGCTGATAATCAGCCATTTTTGTTTTCTCAAAATAGACAATATGGTGTCCTGCTCTCTGCAGTGCCCCCAAAAAAGCATCTGCTTTTCCCCTTCACCACAGTTCACTCGGTGATTCTCGGCCTGATGTCCTCCCATTCTAACTCACCTCAAGAATTGCTGCAGGGGAAAAAAGACAGGTTGCCATATACCCCACTTAGAGTCCTAGTTGAAAAGTGGGATATACTGTATTGAAAGAATTAATGGGAGAAAATGAATTAATGAAGCTGGGGAGTCTCATTGACTAACCCTTTGAGACTGCATGTCATTTCTTTTTAAAGCCATCTAAACTAGTCCAGACAGTTTGCAAAAGAAGCCATTTCTAGAAGAAGGGTGATATTCACATACCACCACTTTTCAGGTTGCTCTCTATACAACTAAAGCTCTCTATACTACTGAAGGTCTCCTTGTCATGACCTTTAGTTGGATGAAACAGTGGATCCTACGGCAACAATTTTTGAACCAAGGTACCTCAAATGGGCTAACGTATAGAATGCTTCCAAAATATGAGAGCCATGACTCCCAAAGGAATGAAAGTTGGGGAAGTTGTGGTTGCTTCAGTGCTACTGGCTGCTGCTACACTGTTGGGTGATGCTGCGGTCACAAGATATTCATTTCAAACATTCTGTGACAGTTTCCCAGCCAGTCTCACAATCCCTCGCTCCCACTCTCACTCCCACCTAGCAGCAGCCACATACTTGTCCTGTAAAGGCAAGGTAAGGCAAAGCAAAGCAAAGCAAGGAAATTTCCAATGTTTGCTGCCAGAGCCTGAACTCAATGGGAAAGCTGGAAGAAAGTCAGAAGTTGCTTCTGCTCACTCTGCATTTTTGCACTCCCTTGGTCATCCTGTTTCTGTACTTAGATAAGGAAATATCTCTTAAACATTGACCCAGCAAGGCATAGATTGTCAAATCACATAAACTTTATTTACTATGCCTTGCTGCTGCCTAGGCAATCTGCCTTCAGGTTGTGGGTGCTCCCTCATTGGAGGTTTTTAAGAAGAGTCCGTCTGAAATGGTATTGGGTCTCTTGCTCAAGCAGGGGTTAGACTAGAAGACCTCCAAGGTTCTTTCCAACTCTGTTATCCTATGTTAAAAACATTCAGAAAACAATCTGAATAGAAATTTAGCTTTCTTGTTTTCTGGATTCTGTCCTATATTCTCTATCCCACTTGTAGAATCATTTGAAGGAAGGTTGATAAGCATTGAATACTTTTTTATTCAAATCACTATCTATTTACTCAAAATCCATTATTTTATTTTTGGTGGGCCTGTTTCATTCCCAAAGTAACAGACATAATTGGTTGAGTAACTATGATAAGAAGCACATGACCTAGTAATAAATTGTGGTAACTCATTTTTTGGGACACCATTTATTGAAGAAGCCATATTGTCACTTTTTTTTTTACAGATAATATTAAGCAGGGATCCATTGTTTATGCATCATAATGGCTAGGTTTATGTTCTGTCCTCACTACATGTTAGTCTGCGTGCAGCTCAACATGCAGCTAACCCACCCACCCTCCAATAAAATAGACCATGTGCATAGATCTGGATGCTTTATTGAAAGAACAGGATATCGTGAAACTGGGGAAAATAGGAATACATACAATGAAAACCAAATACAAGATAGGCAGTATTGAATTACTGCTCAACATAACAACTAATAAATGCAAGTATTCTAAATCTCACCAACGGTGCTCTGTGTGTGGGATGTGGGTTTGTCCTTGGATGACCATGTGCCACAAATTAAGATGGATTCTTCTTTGTGCTTCTGCCTCCTCCAAATGCTAAAGGAAAATGGAGTCTGGCTTCCAAGCGTGCACTTGTTTCAAGAGTGCAGCCTGATGGATAAAGGGGTTGGGTCAGCTTCAAAACAATATAATTAGTATATTGCCACTAGATGGGGATAGAGAGCAACAACAGTATGTATAAAAAGTTATATGCTAGGGCATGACAGTTTAAATACATAAACCTCAATATAAATGCTATATCAAATATGCTTACTTCAGTATGTGAATCTGTCTCTTCCAGAATATTTATTATGCTTCTCTTTTTCTTTTGCTCTCATTTCTTTCAATAGACACTAGATGTGTTAAATCTCCATTAGAATATTGGGAGGAGGAGGGATCTTATTTTTCTTTTCAATTGTTTTTTCACATTCTTGCAGATTTGATCCCTCCAGATATGCTAATATCAATAACTCCTTGTTTTTCAATAAGTCAATTTTTGGAGGCCTATCTGATATGCTCAATATTAGAGCATAATGAAGATGCCCTGCAGATGGAGTGTCCCCCGTTGCTGATTGTTTCCACGTTACCACAGCATGACCAAAAGAAGCCGTAGGCATTACAGTAAATTCTTCTAGGGAGCCTTAGGTTGCAGCAGCCACACTTCTTAAATTTAAATTAAGTAAATGCAATTAACTTGCTTTGTTGCTATCATTGTCGTTTTATGTAAATTCATAGTGCCGCGTAAGATATTAGCACTGGGAAGACAAGAAATCAGGGCAGAAAGCTAAATCTCTCATCCTTCCTGATGTTTCTATAATCCTTCCTGTATCCCAGTGAAAAATCAATCCACTTCCATCATCACCCTTCCTCAAATCCCTTCCTTATGCAAATAGCCACTTTGGGGGAATATTTCTCAGGCTATGACAATTCAGTCCTTTGTGTCTCCTTGAATAATTCACTCTGTTTCTATGACCTTCCGCCCTCCATACACAGAGAGGGTGGGGGGAAGAGAGAGAGGGAGAGAGAGAAAAAAGACTTATGTTCTTTTAAAAATGAATCTTAATAGCATTCATCAGAAGCAATCTTACAAATCACCTTGATGTTGCCATTAGCAGTTCTAGGGCTCTTATCCACATTAACCACCATATGAACATGCCGTTACTTCATGCCATATCCTCCTGCTATTGCCTTCATCTCAGCACAGTCCACAGCCAGCCATCATAAAGTTGCTTTTAGCTGTTCTAGTTTTAAAGTAGGATTTTCCCTCCCATCCTGAAACAATTTTTTTGCCACAGATAAAATCTAGCTTGTTTGACTGGCAATGGGATTGTGGATGCAGTTGCAGGCAAGTTCTGCCCAGCTTCTATTGGCTACTGCAAGATGTTATAGACAGAGCCTCTCCCACAGAGTCTCCATGGTTATTTGGATTTTGTCTTCAAAGAACTAGATACTCAGATCCCTTAAAGATATCTGACCAGGTAAAATCTGACATATATTTTGTGTCAGAGAGCAACTGGCCAAGCCAGGGGGAGGAATCAAATGGGGAATTAGCCTGGAATCCCTACCTGGGCACAAGAGGGTGAAATCTGACCCCTGACCCCTTAAACGCCATTGAACGTATCTAACTTTACCCAGATGCAAACTGTCAGTCTGAGGAGATTCCTGTTAAAGGCGTGAGCAATAAAATAGGTGATTTAAGTCTTTAGATATGGATCTGACTGTTCGCACCTGACATTAATTTTGTCAGACTGATGGTCCTCTTCATCTTGAGAGAGTGTTATTCTTGTGCTAAATTGATTCTGTCACAATTGGGTGTGTCATGGGTTTTCCATAACTTCTGCCAACCAGGATTTGGGGCTGGGGTGTGTGACTGTGTGTGTGTAATCCATTCCATCTCCATGGCTGTCATTACCTATTTCTGGGTGTTCGGGGCCATGTGGAGAGAAATGGAGAAAACAACTTACTGCCACTATTTGCATCCTTTGGAGCATTAGTACCAAATAGAATTTTAATCATTTGTCTGGGAAGCTATCCACATCCCTACTCTAATGAAAGGTATCACTAGCAGCATTTGTTTTACTTTCATCTAAATAATGAATCCTCTCCACTTTAGCCTCTGGGAGCCATGGATTTCATTACGGAAACATTAGAGTATGTCTCAACGGAGGGTCTATGAGCTCAGAACTTGCCAGTACAATGGCTTCTTCAATGTAGATTGTGTGAATCTTTCACCTAGAGGGGTTTGAAAGAAATCATAAAAGAACAGATATTTGTGTCAGGCTATGCTTTGAGTTTGACAAGATATGACCCAGTTCTGTTTTCAAATTGGCAAATCATTATCCTGTGCTAATAGCAAAAGAGCACGAGAGCTACTGTGTGCTGCTGAGCACTGATGAGGTATGTGCTTCCTTTACATGGCAGGGGGGTTCACACGAATAACATTTCTAACTTAACATATGTGGCTCACACAGGGCAAAGCACAAAAGCTAGGTTTTGATATGTCAGGATGTATCTGTGAAAGAAAGGAGAAGTGACATAAAATGGTAATTGAAAGTGGAGCAACTTCCTTAAAGCTTGAATGGAATAGCTTTATGGTTTAGGAAAGAAAGACGGTATGGACTTTTGATATAGAACTAAATGGAACAAAGAGGCAAATATTGCCTTGTTTCTAGACCCTTGAACCAATGAATCTTCTCCCTAAGGCACTAGGTTTAAGCATGCAGAGAAGTTATTTCATGGAAACACTGAGCTTCTACTGAAAGGTTACAAATCATTGTTCCTTTGGTACAGTGATGACTGGATAACTCTAGAAGAGGCTGCAAGCATTAATGGGGAAATTGTCCAATATTAAATTAGGAAGTGAGTTGATCATTATCATGGAGAAATGCTAAATTAAGATTGATTGCTTGATTGATCAGATATATAAGGCTGCCCATTCCACTCTAGCTGAGTCTGGGTAGCTATCAATTCATTAAGAACATAAAATAGACCAAAATAAGATAATACAAAACAACCAAGGCTCCAGGTAAAGTTCATCTATACCATATCATAACTTACATATACAGAAACTCAACCAATATCCTAGTCTCAGTCCCTGAGAGATAAGTTAGATCTTCTTAGACTTTCAGAAGGCTAGAAAAGTTGTGGATGCAAAATGCTGCATACCATCAAAGAGGACATCCCCCTCTCAGCCTCCCAGAACCTTCATTTTTCTCTTAGGGAAAGCACACATTGTGTTCTTAGTCCTATCTTGCAAGTGGCATATTAGAAAAATTGTGCAAACCAATTTAGTGTAATGGTGAAGGTCTGATCTGGAAAATAAGAAATTGTGAGTTCTAGAACTACCTTAAGCATTAAAGTGAGCTGGGTGATCTTGGGCCAATCACACTCTTACCCCAACACATCTCTCAGGGTAGTTGTGAGGATAACAGGAGGCTGGAGTACTATGTACTGTATTTTTCGGAGTGTAAGACGCACCGGAGTATAAAATGCAGATTAGTTTTTGGTCAGCTTCAGCATGTTAGTTTGCTGGTTTTTATCCCCTACTTGAGGATAAAAAACAGCTTCTAAAGCACAACTGATCTTTGGAGAGAAAAGCAATTAGAAAGCAGACAAACCACAGAGATCGCTTCACTCGCTAGTGCCTCATTCGGGCTGAAAAACAGCTTCACAGCTCAGAGTCGGAGGGAGCAGGCAAAGCACAGAAGATTGCTTCACTGAAAAAAAGCTTCTAAAGCACATCTGAGAATCGGAGGGAGCAGGCAACGATCGCTTCACTCGTTAGGCCTGAAAAAAAGCTTTAAAAAAATCACATTCAGAGTATAAGACGCACCCAAATTTTCAGCCTCTTTTAGGAGGGAAAAAAGTGTGTCTTATACTCTGAAAAATACGGTATGTTTTTTGCCTTGAATCATATATATATATATATATATATATATATATATATATATATATATATATATATATATATATATATATATATAAAGATGGGACACGTAGCTGGACAATTTTTCATCTTGCAAGCTTACAAGGGTCATGTCCATTTGGTACAGATTTTGCTCAAAACAAGCTGTATGTGACATGGACCTTCAGGATGATGATGAACAAACAAATTTCTACCGGGCCACTGTGTTAAGGAACACAGATGTTATATCAGTTCTTATCCATGAAGGCCATGCACTGGCCACACAAATCAAGCTAACATGGCAAAAGGGATTGTGACAAAAGAGATTATGTCAGGAAAAAAAACATGCTGCCATACCCCTTGAAAAATTATTAAATTCAGTCCATTTGCAGAACATTTGTAGTTGAAATGAAAGGTCCTTGGTGCTCTCTGAGCTTGCTTGTTTTCTTGCAGAATGATGATGTTACCTAGCTTGAGTAATGAAACGTCTCTAAGAAAACAAGCAAGCTCAGAAAGCACCAAGGACCCTTCAGTCCATTTGATAATATTTGTATTAATATCACAAAAAGGAAACACAAATAATTATTTAAATTTTAGGTGACATTTTGCAAACGTTTCCCAGTTGGTGATCTTTTCCTCATCATTTGGATACTCTGAGATTATTACCATATTCTATTAAAAAGCCTGCTAAAACTAATGCTGATATAACAGCTAAATATTGAGCTGAGTTATGAGGGACTGTCCTGCATCTTCTGAAACTGATTTCTTGCTTGAATTGAACAGTTACATATTAACTTGACAATGATGTTGCTAATTGTTAAATTCAACCAGGATTCATTCTACTTCAAACTCTAGATATGAATTCTAATTTGGAGTGAATCCTAGCAATAAACTAAGATATTTATTTATTTACAAATATTTATATGCCGCCCTTCTCCCAAAGGACTCAGGGCGGCGAACACAACTTAAAAACATACAATAATAAAAAATCCTGATTAAAAACCAATTAAAACAAGGACAAATAAATAATAAAACTCAAGAATCAGAATCAGCTCATTTGTTGAAACAGCCAAGACTTTAGGCCTTGATAGAAGGAACAGAGATCAGGGGCCGTCCGAAGCTCAGTGGGTAACTCATTCCAGATAGGTAATGAGGTAAACATTAGTGATGAGATAACTATTGACATCTACTGAAGAAAATGGGAATTTATCTGTGAAGGATGAAGAAAATGACACTGTTAATATGAAATCTTTGTTATTCCCTTATAAATCCTTGGAATGTAGTTGCTCAATACTAGAACTTTTACGGGCCTGGAGAAAAGAAATATTTAATTTCTAGCATCTCAAGGTTGTGCTTGAAATCCTGGAAAATCTGGGTTTCTCTTTGTAGGCCAAAGTAGGATTCACGGCCAATATCTGTTTGTGGCTTCTGGAGCTCCCCAAAAGTATGTCATTAAATTTTAATGGCATACTGCCAAATTTTAAAGAAAATCAATAGTACGGTTTTTTTTTTTAAAGCAAATAACAAGGAAAATATATGTGCAAATAAGGGCTTGGCCTCATTATTGGGGGGGTCTTATTATTTTGGGGGTGAAGGAGGCGGCGAGTGTGGGACTGGATTCCTGTCATTGCTGTTGCCTCCCCTCCCTGTTCTTCACACCGACCGAGCGGCCCAACATGTCCCACCCCACCCCAATGGCAACAGCTGCTTCCCTTCCCCATCATTTCTTTATCGAGAGCGGTGGCAGGTGGGGCGGGGGAGAAACAGAATACGTGTCTTACCATTCCAGCTCCATCGCATTCCTCACCATTGTGTCCAGGGAAACACGCCGTAAAAGAAAACCTTATCAGAAGTTCAATCAAACTTCTCAAACTTGCAATAAGATTTTCTTTTACAGCATGTTTCCCTGGACACAACAGCAAGGAAAGTGACTTAGCTTGAAAGGTTAGACCTGCGTCCCGCTTCTTGCCCGCTCCACCTGCCACCCCAAAATTGCATCCCTAAAGGGGGCAGGTGGCTAAACAAGGGGCAGGTTTCCTGCCATGCCCTGTGAGGGGGGAGGAGAAGAGATGGCAAGGAGAGCCATGTCTCACTCCATGCATCTTGCTTCTCCCCCAGCCCATCTGCTACCCCTCACAATAAAGAGACAGCAGGGAAGGGAAGCAGCCAGACTGCTGTTGCATTGGGGTGGGGTGGGATGTGTTGAGCCACTCGGCCAGCGTGAAGAACAGGGAGGGGAGGGCATGTCCCCCTTCCCCCTCTCCAGCCTCATCTCCTCAACTTATTTTGGTTGCCCGGCAAGCAACCAGATGAAATGGCGGGACCAGCTGTGCATGCGTGTAAGTAGTTGGTGGGGGGGCTTATTTTGCGGGGGTGACTTATATTATCGCATGTGCTGAAAAGCCTGATCAGGCTTATTATCTGGACATGTCTTATTTTTGGGGAAACACAGCGGTATTGTTGTTGTTGTTGTTGTTATTCCTGCATAAATAACCACTTGTTGTGGAGAAGGGGCTTGTGATGCTTTGATAGATTGAGAGCCATGCTGGTGGTAGTGTATTCTATCAAAAGTGTTACCCATGTCAGACAGATCTTAGTGGAAAGAGGCAGGCTAAATATATTCATCAACCCATTTAATATGGTGAGAAAACAGTGGAAGAAACCTATACCGGATCAGTCATCACCTGAGTTTACAAGAACCACATTATATGTACAGTAGAGTTCTTGGGCATCTGTCCTGAGCTCATGAGATACAAGTGAACTATGGGTTTCAGGAGCGATGGCTGGGCAACATTAAAAGTAGTGCACAAAAAAGACTTGACACCTATAATGAAGTATCTGTATAAAATTATTTCAGGAATTGAAATAACATCTATCAAAAAGACCAGTCATTTTGCCTATACTGTATGACCACAGCAGTAGTGTTACAAAACAACTGGGTATAAAAATTAGAAAAGCAAAAGCAAAATCATATTCAGTCCCCATGTGGAAGCTCAGACTGGAGGCCAAGATAAAAAAAGAAATTAAGATTATTTGTGAGCAATTTAGAGAACATGAAAGGGCACAAATTGAAGAACGATCAAGACAAAATAAAGAATGGTAGAATAGAAGGCAAAGAACGGAAGATTGCAAAGTATCAAGATGTGAAAATCAAAGTTGAAAGATGATGGCATAAACTGGCTGTCGTGATCCCAATGGTTATCAGCACAGTGAATGTCATACAAAAAAAAAAAATCCTTGATAGTGTTTAAAAAAATCTGCACATTGACAAAATTTCCATCTGTCAGTTTAAAAAGGCCACACTGCCTGGAACTGCACATACCGTATATTACACCAATACCTTATGACATCCTAGATTCTTGAGAAGAATTTAATGCATATGAAGGGCAACACTAGCTAAAAAACTGGAAGACGTGATTTCACATTATTGTGTAAACAACAACAACAACAACAACAACAATAATAAGGATATGTGGGACTTTGGAATACAGACAGATCATCATTTGGAACACAACACACCAGATATCACGGTTGTCGAGGGCCGAAGCATACAATTTATTGATAGCGCTGTACCAGGTGACTCCAGAGTCAAAGAAAAAGAACTGGAAAAAAATCATGAAATATAGCAACCTGGCCATTGAAACTACACGATTACGGATAAAACATGTCACAGTGATACCGATTGTCATTGGAGCACTTGGTACCATGTCCAAGAATTTTACAAAACACATCAAGAAATTGCAGCTTTCTGCAATAACACTAGCGGAACTGCAAAAAAACTGTGCTACTTGGAACATTGTATATTTTAAGAAGATACTTGGTTGATACCTAGGACTCTGACAGCAACCTGTATCAACCATAGGCATCAGTCAATGGTATCTGTGACACATTTCTAAATGTTCAGCTGAGTTTCATGTTTAATGAATAAAAGAATATTGATAAAATGCCAAATCCAGAATAATCATCTGACAAACTGTGCAATCAACAATAATTTTATAAGAAGTAAAAATGGTTATGTATCGTGAACAATCCAAAAAGTTGGAAAGATGGGGATTGAATTGTAATGTCTAAAATCTGTAAATCTGACCTTTATTTCAACTTGGCTAAAGAGACAAATTCTTTCCTAACATCTTACCTCTGTTCAGTCCTGAACTGAAGAATGAGGGTGAACTTTAGTTCAAGCTTGTCAATATCCTGATGCAGAGTAAACTGCTATTGTCAGTTTCACTGACTAAACTCTTTAAGTATTTGACTAGATCTTCTGCAAAAAAATATTCAAATGGAGTTAGCCATGAAAGCTGTATAAATCTATGTACCCACTAGAAAAACTATTACTTTATACATAGCAGTTAATTATTCCTACCATTACTTTGAAGATTTATCTTCTGTGATTTTTTTAAAAGCCTTTTCCATGTAATCCCAAATTTGCAGTAACAGAACTGGTAAGAACTAATATAATTTTCATTTTTTTACTTTGTAATATATAAAACTTTATAATTATAAATATATATACTTTACAATTCTATCTATATTAAATAATTGCAATTTAAGATTGAATTTTAGAATGAAATCCTTATAATCTTGGCTAATCCCATAAATACAATCCATTTTACATGTACCCACCTACACACCTTGGAAACATCAGAATTGAGCAAATATTTAGAATCAAGTTGCCAACTGTGGATTATTTCTGTGCCTTGAAATGTTACAGGATAATGTACAATGAATACTACAATTTTCTTTTGACTCAAGGCAGATGCACCTTGATATAAAGAAATGCTAAAACTTTCAAGCAGAAAAGGTTGAATCTTGTCCTCACTAAAAGACTGGGGAATGGGTGATTCTTGAAGAATCAGTATATATGGAATCTGCGACACTTGGTTGAAGTATATTATCATTTTCCGCAGAGCCGGGCAACCTGGTACCCTCCAGATATTGACAAACTACAATTCCCAGCATTCCTCATAATTGGGCAGGATAGCACTCTGGGAGAAGAAGTCCAGCAATCTTTGAAAGAACATTATAGGACAGTGTTTGCGAACCTTTTTGGCACCAAGTGCCATAATGGGAGCGTGCGCGGGGGGGAGTGCCGGAAACTGGAAAAGCAGTTCTTCAGTGCGCACACATGGGAGCACCAGAAACTGGAAGAGCAGTTCCTCAATGCGCATGCGTGGGAGCACCGGAAACTGGAAGAGCAGTTTCCCAGCATGTCTGTGCATGGAAGGAAGCTGAGCTTCCAATTTCTGATGGGCACATGCACGTCAGTCACCTGGTCTTCTGGTTTCTGGCCAGCTTGCCGGTGGGCTTGTGTGTGCTGGAAACTAGAAGCTCAGCTTCCCAGCATGTGTATACATGCCAGGGAGCTGCTCTTCTAGTATCCTGCGCTCCGCCATGAGCAAAGACCAGCTGGCCATGCTGGAAATAAGATGAGCAATGGGTAATGGCTGGCGTGCCTGGAGAGATGGCTCTGTGTCCCACTTCCGGCACATGTGCCATAGGTTCACCATCACGGTTATAGGAAGACAATAAATCCTTTCTTTGAGAAACCACTGCAGGAATTTTGTACTTTGCCCAGTTGAGTAATTCTTTTTTTTTTCTAACGAATCTCAAGATTTCATGGCATAGCATACTTAGTCATTATGGAGAAGCTGTCTTCTTTGAGGGGGAAGGGCTTCTACAAACCTCCCACTTTGTCCAAACAAAGTATCTGTGGCCCCACTTTGGCACTATATTTGTTGAGGGGTTCTTGGTGCTTTCTGAGCTTGCTTGTTTTCTTGTTAGATGTTTCATTACCCAAACTAGGTAACATCATGAGTGCTAATCATGTTACTTAGTTTGGGCAATGAAATGTCTGGGAAAAAAAAACAAGCAAGCTCAGAGAGCACCAAGGACGCCTCGTTTCAACCCTGAGTTACAAATATTCTCCCTTATTGGTACTGTATTTGTTGCCAGTCATCACTTAGATTTTGGGTGAGGAGGAAGGATTATATGAAGACTTTCATATTCATATAATAGTTGTAAAGAATCTTTAGATATCCTATAATTATTAAAACAATTGACTCGGCTATACACAATGGACCTACCTCATCATACTTTTCTTTGATTAAGCACATGCTTTTCAAATAATTTTTGTTTAAAGCGATAAAAAGAAGTGATAATAAGAGTAAATCACACCATTGAGTGAAAGATAAATTAAAACCTGAAAGAGAATATTTCAAGATTCATTGAACAACATATACAAAATTGGTCAAGTCCAGATATATTAAATATCAGCTATCCTTGTGGAAAACAACTGTCAAAAGCTAATAAAAAATACGTCAGAAATATATTTCTATAATCTTTACACACAAAGGGAAAAAGAAAGACAAAAGACATCAGGGGAGCACAATTTCAAAATAATGATTCTGAAAGGGCAATATGACAATGAGCAAAAGTAAATCTTCATTAACGTAATTTTAACATAAAAAAGGAATTTTGCTATCTTATAAGCTAAGAATATTTTCCCCTCTTGAGTATGTTTCCTTTCTGCAAATGAAATATACCTTGACTTTATGGTCTTTTTTGTCTTCTATTCCATCTTAATATGTGGAAAAACATACTACTCAAGTTCCATATGAATAGCTACTGTTAAGATAAGTCTAAAGGTAAGGTGCTGAAAAGTGGTGGGATTCAATTAATTTAACAACCAGTTCTCCGGCCTAATGACCAGCTGGGTAGGTGTGGCCATGGTCCCAGGGGGTGTGACAGGCAGTACTTGGCCTCCTGCACACACCCCTGGGAGCAAAAATGGGCCATGGAGGCAGTGGTGGGATTCATGTAATTTAACAACTGGTTCTCTGCACTAATGATTTTTTCCAAACTGCTCAGAAAGTTAACAACTGTTCTCCCAAAGGGGTGCAAACTGGCTGAATCCCACCACTGCACGGGAGCGGGATGCACCACACACCCCCGCACCCAATTTTGGGCCTAGGAGGCCTCCCTTGCAGCCTCCTGGAAGTGAAAACAGGCCACAGGGGGATGCTGCACCCCCTCATATCTCACTTTGGGCCTAGGAGGCTTCCCTGCAGCTTTCTGGGAGTGAAAATGGGCTGTGGAGGGGTGCCGCACCTCCCTGCAACCTGTATTGGGCCTAGGAAGCCTCCTTGAAGCCTCCCTGAAGCCTCCATGGGGGGCACAACACACAAACCCTGTGCCCCATTTTGGGCCTAGGAGGCCTCCCTGCACTTACCTGGGAGCCAAAATGGGGCACATGGGGACTCCTGGAAGGAACGGGAGGGATGGAGGAGAGGGGAGGAGAGGGGAGGGACGGAGCCAGCCAGCAATTTAACTACCAGTTCACCCAAACCAGCCCAAACCAGCTGAATCCCACCACTGGTGCTGAAGGATATATTTTACCTTCACAAGACTTCCCTTTCCTTCCCCTATTTCCTTATGTTGCTATATGTACCCTGTCTTTTCCTCCCCCCCCCCCCCCCGTTTAGTATTTGTTCTTTTCATCAATGGACTGAACCCTCTTAAAGTAGAAGAGTTATATATTTGTAATGTTATTTTTTAAGGGATTTCCACAAATTTGTAGTGAGATGCATCAAAATAATCTCATTATGTTGATGGGGCATGCTATCTATTAAAATTTGAGATATCTGACTCTTCTACAGGGTTCTTTTCATCATTCAAATTATGTTCTATTTTGTGAGTCTTTGCTTTGCTTCAATTTTAAGCAACCATATGGTGCATGTTCTATTAGTCATGAAGTTAGTTTGTAATATTTTATTTGTCCAAGAAAGTGTTAATTTTTTTGCAGCAACTTGCTGTAATAGCCCAACAGTCAAGGTGGAAGAGAAAAAAGAATGGTTTGTTATTAGTGTGTCGGTAGAGAATCGATATAATTACTCAGTTTAGAAATTGCTGTATGTTCAAATTCAGTATCAAAAGATTGTTATAGATATATGCTTTGCAGATAAATGGAAGATACTGTATCTGTAGGCTTGGGGAAAAGCCAAGAATTCTTAGTAAAGGCACTTTAGCCAAATCTTTAAAAAATTCTTAAGCTTTTGTTCTGTACCTAAATAACTGATGGAATCACATAGTAATGTAATTGTTGTGGTTATATGCTGTGCTGAATTATGGGCATCCACAGGAGAAAGTAAGTAACAAATCTGCATTCTGATGATGTAAGTTCTGCCTATTATATGCTACCACGCAGTGTCACAACACAAATACAATAGGGTGGAACCTGTGTCATGATGTCATTATATATTTTGTTGTTTAATGCATTGTGGATAAAAATAGAAGTCTTAGTGCTCTGAAATGGTAAATCATGCGTTATCAATCAATCAATCAATCAATCAATCAATCAGTTTATTAAAAATCACAGTGACCAATTTTACATATTACTGTACATTATTTCACCACTAATTGATTACATCTAGTGAAACATGTTAAGCCAGCCATTAGATCTGGCTTTTATATATTGTACATTCTTGGAAATATAAATGGGCCCTAATGTGTTTGCAAGAAGCGGCAGTTCTCCATTATGATTTTTTTGCTTTGCAGAGTTTAATCAATGAAAATGCAGCCTGGATGGCTTGAGTGACTGGGTAGGAAGCAAGACTGCAAATATTCAGCAAACTTGTTGCTGTCATCTAGTGAGAGTAACGATGATAATGGTGATCTACTATTGACTCAAAATCAAATCTTCCCAAGCACACAGATTTTATCCAGGGTAATCTTTCCTCAGTCTGGTCATTCAGCCTCCCAATGGTATACCTGTTGCTGCTGTAATTGCTTGTTGCTGGTTATCTTCTTCTTGTCTTTCCTTCTACTTTTCCCATCCTTTCAGACTTTTCCAAACAGCTAAGACTTTGTGTCTGAGCTATGAAAATTTGAACCTTATCATTTCTGCCTCAAGTGAGAACTCTGGATTGATTTGTTTGATGATCCATTTGTTCATCTTCTGGTAATCATTGGTATTTTTGTTACCTAGCTATGGTAGCATTTCTCTTGATCCATTCTGCATATATGTTAAATGAGATATGGTATACAAACTGAGTGTACCACTTTTCCCAATTTGAACCATTTAGTTGCTGCATAGTCCATTCTCAGTATTGCTTCTTGGTCATCAACCAAATTCTTCAGTAATCAGTTGAGGTGGCCCAGAATACATATATTTACAAGCAGTATTATGTACATACTTGAAAGCCTTTGGATAATCAATAAAGTGAATACGTGTGTCTTCTTGGAATTCCCTTGATTTTTTTTCATCATCCCGTGTGACCATAATTGCCCTGATAGTTTGAATACAGCTGGTACACCTCTCAGTTCTTGTTCCTTGTTTTGCCAAAGTCTGTATTGTAAAATTTGGGGAATTATCTTACTAGAATGTGAGATATTCAATTCAATTCAATCTTTATTACAGTCACAGACCAGTACAAAAAATGTGAGAGAAATGCAATTGTTTAGTAGTTTCAGCATTCTTTGACACTACATTTTATTAGTATTGAAATATAAATGGAAAATTTTCCAATCCCTTGGCCATCGCTTTCTTTTTCATACTCATATCATCTTGTGAGATTTTAAACAGTTCTGTTGGTATATCATCAATGTATGCAGCTTTGTTGAAATTAGCAAAATTCATTAGGGTCCATTTAGCTTCTTTTGTTCAGAATGTCTGGTTCTGGTTCAACGATCAAATCTCTGCATATATCATCTTTTTGTTGTTGTTATTCAGATCTCCTATGTATTTGCTCTAATATTTTCCTTCTTCTACAGATGTTTGCCTTTTTGTCTTTTATTATGTAATTTCACATTAAAACTCCTTTGATTTTTGTAATTCTTTCCCATTTGATTGTCATCTGCTGTACCTTTGCATGTGTTTAATTATGATTATCCTTATCTCCTCTCCTCTCCTCTCCTCTCCTCTTGAGAATTAAGTGTTTAAGTGGGCAAATTTTCCTGTCTGCTTTGCTTATTGTTTTCTATCTTTCTTTAGCTTATATGCAGGCAGAAATGTTGTTTTGCATATCTAATGAGAGGTCTATTTGTCATTAATTCAAATTCCCTGTTTCAAAACTGTCACTCTTATATGTGGTATAAAAGTGTAGTCAAGATCTTTGAGTGTTAACAACATGGGTGCACAAATACACACAAAGGATATAACAGCTCTTGAGTGTTATAAATATGCAGTTATACTTAACTGCTCTTTTTGTAGTTTACTTTAATACATGCTATCCAAGTAATACAGTCCAAAGCCAGCCTACTTCTCAACAGGATTGCTATTATTATGTGGTTGATCTCACAGTCAGCAAGATGTTGTTGTTGTTGTTGTTAATGATGATGATGATGATGATGATGATGATGATGATATTGTAAATAGTTTTTCACATTGCTCAAAGAAGTTGCAGGGACAAATGAAAGTTATTCAATTTCTTTTATTGGAGGGATCCGGCTGGAGACAGAAAAAGAACCAATGAGAACTCTGAAGCTCTTCCAATTTCCTCTTGGTTTTGGTTGTCCTACTTCTGTCTTCTCCAGCTAGATATAGATGCACCATATCTGCAACAGGCTTTTGGGATTTGGCCATTAGAACTCTATTCAGCACTCTAAGAATTATTCTTGCATACATTACAATATTGGCAAGCGTATTTTCTTTACATTCCCTTAATGTAGACTTTGCCAGTGTTGCAACTTATATGTTGGATTGACAGTTCCACTGAGCTTTTTGATTCCAAAATCCTTCACTTGTTCAGTCTCCACCAAGTTGGATCCAGGCATTGTATTTCTGCTATTTATGCAGACATGTTCCAATATGCCTCTATTTGCATTTAAATTGAACTTGGTTTATAATTGACCATGCAGCCACTTATGAGAAATCCTTTTGGAGCTCTTCACAATCTCCATTTGTTTTCAGCACCTTGAATGTTGCCAGCAAACATTGAAATTTAAATCATAAAACAGCCCTGTAGATCATGTTGTGGTTATCAGCAAAACAACCTTGAAGCCATGGGATTTAACAGTGGCTTCTGGAAAAGCCTCATGTTTTCTTTCTGGTTACTCTGCCACAAAGTCCAGGGCAGTTGCTATCAAGGAAGCACCTGGCCTTTTTCCAGTTGTAAGACGCTGGGTGGAGATAGGATGGGCAAGTTTTTATTACCTGCTGCCTTCCATGTATGGGCTGTTTTCAATAATTGTAATCATTTTCAAGGACCCTAGAAGAATGCCAGCAATGCCTCAGTAGCTTCTCTTTCTATGCCTATTTTTGTGTTGTTTATTAGCGTTTCAGCTAAGTGATAATTAATATTACAATGTGCCATTAACCACCAGTATGTGTTGACTCTTAACGACCACAAGGATAGAGCATTTCCAAGATGATCCATCCCAACCTAATCCTTTGTGTCTTCCAATAGTAATAGGTAACAGGTAACAGAGTTGGAAGGGACCTTGGAGGTCATCTAGTCCAGGGATCCCCAACCTTTCGGACCTCAGGGACCACTAAATTCATAATTTTAAATCCCACGGACCACTAATATGATCTGCCTAATGACCGGCTGGATGGGCGTGGCTAGGTGGTCATGTGACTGGGTGGGTGTGGCCAACTCACCTCCCCACCTGGGCTCCTTATGGCCCCAACAGGAAGCAGTTGTTGGAGCTAAGCAGCCACCATGAGAAAAAGTTGGCAAAACAACTCAGTTCAAATTGGATCTGACTGAGAAGGAGACTCAGCAGAAGCCCCTCACTGAGGACTATGAACATAGGTTTTCCAAGCAGAGGGAAGACCTGTGGGAGTGCAAGGCCAGGTACCGGTGCCTGGAGGCTCAGTGGGCTGAGATGGTCAACGAGTTCCAGGCCATGATGCTGTCCCACTGGAACAAGATCCTCCAGCTCTTCGCCACCAGCGACTCTTCCTCTAGCCTTCGCCCAATGCCCCAAACCAGGAGGCTGAAGCAGACCCCAAGTCGGAATTTCTGCCCTCCTCCAACCAATACAAAAAGACCCCGAAGGGGGAGAGTTTCTGCAGCAACACAAATGTTCATTGCACGTATCTGTCCCAGAGGCCGTAGTTTGAGGACCCCTGATTTAGTGCAATATAAAAAAATGCAAAAAAAATTTCTGTGGACCACCAAAATTTTCTCACAAACCACTAGTTCATGACTGCTGATCTAGTCCAACCCCGTACTCACGCAGGAGACCTATACTAGGGATTTGAACCACCAAACTGCCAACCTTTCTGATAGACAAGCTCAACATATTAACCACTGAGCCACCTAGCCAACCCATCACTGGATTGGTTAGAGTGCATGTGCCATAATGTTGGTCATCCTCTTTCCTTCCATTATTCCTAGCCAGATTCCCAAGGAAACTGGTTATTCACATAATTTATCCAAAATACAATAATTTGAGCCTGATCATTCGTGCCTCGAGCAATAGCTCTGAACTGATGTATCCTGTGTTTCATTTGTTATTTTTCTTAGCTATCAATAGGATTATCAGGAATCTTCTTCAACAAAGGTTCAAAAGCATCCATGCTCTTTGTAGCCTGCCTCTTCAAACTTTATTTTTTGCTTTAATAGAGGGTCATAGGGGGAAACATTCCCTGCATGATTATGAACTTTGAAGATACAGGAACATCCCAGCATCTCAATATCTCTTCCAAGATCTTCATGGCTACATTTCTTGACTTACTTGACTTAACTTTACTTTATTGTTGATATTTGTTCCTAAAAGACAGAAGCTATCCACCCCTTCAATACTTAAGGTTAGTTACTGCACCTATTGTCATTAGGTGTTTGTCGTTTTTTTCCTTCCTAACATTTATCCACAAATGCAGATTCTGCTTTCCTTTTTTTTTTTTTTTCGATCATAGGTTGTGATAGGAATTGGCCAACTGGTTTGTCACCTGAGTCTGATGTCTTGGACTGAGAGAAACCAACTGACCCCAAGTCACCCAGCCAGTTTTTATGCCTAAAGCAGGACTAGAACTGAGAGTCTTCTGACTTCTAGCCTGGTATCTTAACCATTGGACCAAAGTGGCTCTCAGAATAGAATAGAATAGAATAGAATAGAATAGAATAGAATAGAATAGAATAGAATAGAATAGAATAGAATAGAATAGAATAGAATAGAATAGAATAGAATAGAATAGAATTCTTTATTGGCCAAGTGTGATTGGGGACACAAGGAATTTGTCTTGGTGCATATGCTTTCAGTGTACATAAAAATACTTTCATCAAGAATCATAAGATACAACATTTAATGATAGTCATAGGGAACAAATAAGCAATCAAATCATATTAGGAAACAATCAATATAAATCTTAAGGATACCAGCAACAAGGTTACAGTCATACAGTCATAAGTGGAAGGAGATGGGTGATAGGAACGATGAGAAGATTAATAGTTATGCAGACTTAGTAACCAGTTTGACAGTGTTGAGGGAATTATTTGTTTAGCAGAGTGATGGTGTTTGGGAAAAAACTGTTCTTGTGTCTAGTTGTTCTGGTGTGCAGTGCTCTATAGCTTCGTATTGAGGGTAGGAGTTGAAACAGTTTATGTCCATGATGCGAGGAGTCTGTAAATATTTTCACAGCCCTCTTTTTGACTTGTGTAGTATACTGGTCCCCAATGGAAGGCAGGTTGGTAGTAATCAACTGGTTATTATTAGTTTGGTCTTTTTTCTATTTACTTTTACTCCTTTTTTTTTTACTATGCTCTTTGACTTTCATAACTAGAGCTTGCATATCATTTGCATTTTCAGCTATGAAGGTAGTATCATCTGCAGAGTTCAAATTATTGATGTTTCTTCCTCCAATTTTAAAACCACATTAATCTTCTTCCCATCCAGGTTCCCTCAAGGCTCTTTCTGCCCATAGGTTGAATAACTAAGGAATGAACATACAGCCTTTTCTCATTTCTTTGTCAACCTGGGGCCAGTACATTTCAAAAGGTTCTCTCTGGAATGTGGCTTCCTGTCCTTGTGCAAATTTATCACAAGTATAATGAGATCTTTTGGGATTCCCATTTTTCTAAGAAAATTTCACAGCTTGACAGATTTGACACAATCAAAGGTCTGTCAATAATCAATTAAGTACATACAGTATTTTTGCTATTATTTGACATTATTCCTCTTTAAAATCAGGTTAAACACTTGGCATCTCCTTTCTATGCAAGGCTCTAATTTGTGTTGAATTATTTAGCTCTTTGTCTTTCATGACTTTGTTTTTTCTTCCTGGCAATTTCCACTGTTTGTTCTGTCAACCAAGTGTACTTTCTTCTGTTGTTTGGTCTTTGTCATTCTTTCCAAATCCATCCTTAACCATTACTTTGATTTCATCCCACAGTCCCTCTAGCTCACCATCAGCGAGGTTTAGGACAATCTTTAATATTCTTGAAAATGTTAGATATATAATGGAAACTGTTTAGCTTTGTTCTTCTGCTTTAACCTGACTTGCAATTTGCATACAAGAAGTCCTGTGGTTAGCCTCTGGCCATGATTTGTTGTCATAACTGACCTTTTCCACCTCCTTGTATAAATAGTCATTTTGATTGCTATGTACTTCATCTGGTGATATTTTGGTTGTTTGAAGATTGTATTAGTAATGAAAAAGATAACTTAGTTGGCAAAAATTAATATGTCATTCTTCTACTTGATTTCTGTTATACTGGCTGCAAATACTAAAGACCATGAGATTTGTTTGTTGCTTGCCAGGCATTTTACCTTCTACCATAATTTTCTTATGCCTTTAAAGAAAATTGTGGTGAAAGGTCAGATGTCTGGCAAGCAACAAACAAATCTCATGGCCTAATGTGCATAATATTAGGCATATATGTTTATGCATAATAAAAATCTTTTGAATATGTCATAAATCATATGATTGCAGGCTTGAAATAGTCATAGATTAGATAGATGATAGATCACAGGTGTCAAACTGTGATCTACATTGCTGTCACATGACGTTTTGTGACATTTTTCCCATTTGCAGAGCTGGGGTGGGCATGGCCTGCACATGACTCATCCAGCCAATGGGCTGCCAGTTTGACACCCCGAGATAGATAGATAGATAGATAGATAGATAGATAGATAGATAGATAGATAGATAGATAGATGGACGGACGGACAGAGTTGTGGTACATCAGCGGCCTATGCAGCTAGTAGCTGATTCCGACAGCGAGGAGGCTGGTGTGGCGATGGCCAGCAGCCTGTGCAACTGGCACTCGAATCAGACAATGAGGAGGCTGGAGAAGTTATGGTGCCAGAGGCAGGGATTCAGCCAGGGCCTTCAGAACCTCCAGAAACTAAGTGAAGAGGAAGAAGAGAAGGAGCCTCTTCTTGATGCACGAGCACGCAGAGCTGACAAAAGGCAGGAGTGGCACCTCAGGAGGAGGTCTCCTCAAGAGTAAGGCTTGGGGCTAATTGGCCACTCTCCTAGCCTATTTAAGGAAGGACAATGACTGAGGCAATTTGCAGGAAACAACTTCGTTCATATTCCTTTGTGTCTTGATTCCAGAAACATCTGATCAGCTCTTGCTCCTTTCTTGTCAGTTTTCCTGCAAATTACTTCTGGGCATTCTGCCAACCACAGTAAGATTACGGTTATCTAAAATACTGTGCTTCAGAATTGAGTTATTATTCTTTGGATTCTTGTCAGCTGTTAATGAAGTTAAATTAACAGCCCTTGTTCAGAAAAGATTAATTTAAACTGTACTTGTGTTCAAACAACTACTAAGAAAACTCATTAGTAGTCCTTAATTAGTAAACTAAGGTTCGTACAGACTTTGTGTGTGCTGCGTTCTTTGGGATTCATAGCTAGGATAGATAGATAGATAGATAGATAGATAGATAGATAGATAGATAGATAGATAGATAGATAGGTAGGTAGGTAGGTAGGTAGGTAGGTAGGTAGGTAGGTAGGTAGGTAGGTAGGTAGGTAGGTAGGTAGATAGGTAGATGACGATAGATGGAGTAGAGAGTACTTCCAATATCCTTAAATAGAAGAGGAAATCTAATAGCCTGAAGACTGCTTGTCCAAAATTATTCCAATTTTTAAGGATATATCTGAAAATAGCTGTAAATAATTTAGCAATATATTGGTGCAAGAGTTGCAAGGACAAGATATGTCATTTCCTAAAATACATATTCCCTTTTTAATGTTTTCTTTTGGTTTTTCTTCTTCATCCTCCTTCACAAATTGTCAATGTAGCTAAGCTTAATTTTCTATTCCATCTGACAATACAGAACAACCTTAAGCAGAGTCAAATCAATGGCAGATTTAATGCTGAGCAGTCAACTCTGACTTCAGTTATTGGCAGCTCAGTTCAATTCTACCAGTTTATAATGGCATTGGGAAAAGGTGCGAGGGCAGATCCAAGTAGCAAGGTAAGACCAACGAGAAGAAAACACTCAAGAGAGAAATATTCTTGCTGGTAATCTTTTCCTTCCTGGATATTTTTGACTAAAAAAATATCTAAGACTAAAACCCTGACCAGCTTTTTTATCAATCTAGCGTCAATTATTTCTCACAATATTAGCTTTTCTTTTTTCAACCATCTCAGCCAATTAATTTCTAGCTTTGCTGTGGTACAGAAGGAAATATTGAGACGATTGCTTTGCAGTATTAACGATGGAGGCATCAAGTTGCTGGTTGCCCATTAGTGAAAACTATTGCCTCTTGCCTCCTTCCACAGCCCAGCTCCCTGGGTCTCATCCCTCCCTGCTAAAGTCATATTTTTTCACCATTCCATGAGATTATTTTAGAAAATCTGCTTTTTCTGTCTGCAAAAATAAAGGTAGTTATATAAGAAGGAAGTAGCTGGTGTAGGTACTCCTTTTTGTAATCTTCCATTGGCTCTCTGAACAACATTCTGATGATCTCATGAGTTCACAGCAGAGGTGGTATTCAGCAGGTTTTGACCAGTTTTGACTGGAGAAACTGTAGCGGAAATTTTGAGCAGTTCAGAGGACCAGCAAATATCACCTCTGACTGGCCCCGCCCCCATCTATTCTCTGCCTCTCGAGTCTCAGCTGATCTGCTGAGTCTTCTTTTGTTGCCCTGCACAGGAGAACAGAGCTGGAAAGCAGGTTAGTGGGATGGGGAGGGAATGGGGATTTTGAAATAACCTTCTCCCAGGAGGGGCTGGGAATGGAGATTTTACAGTATCCTTCCTCTGGAGTGGGGAGGCAATGGAGATTTTCAGTATCCTTCCCCTGCCATGCCCACCAAGCCACGCCCACAGAACCGGTAGTAAAAAAAATTTGAATCTCACCACTGGTTCAGAGGACTGCCGCAATGAAAATATTTGCTGGGGGACATGAACTGATTTCCAACATTGGGAACTGAAATAAGTAGCTATATAAGAGCACCCTAAACTCCTTATACTTCGTCTAAAAGACCTGCTGTAAATAGAAAAAAAGGAGAATAGTAAAATTATCCCGGTTAATAAAGTTAATCTCCAAGTAACTAAAGTTATAGTGGAAAATCTGGACACTTCCGAACATAGAAACATGCAAAAAGCATGACAAGAAGTTGGGTTTGAAATATACCTTGTTTAAATTGGAGTGGATTATTATGATTTCATTTACTCTGCTCCATATGCTCTGTGTCACTAAAGATGGCAAAAGTAAGCAACAGAAGGTATCATATTTGCCAGATGGTATGGCTGTATGCAATTCTTTAAAACATTAAAATAGATAAAATTAATAGCAGTGCAGTGTAACTCTGCTCACGTTACTCTCTCACATAAAAGTTATAACAGTCAACCCTTATTGTTGGTGATGAATAAATTGCTCAAAAATGAAATACATAATAAAATTAGATTTTAAAATATTTTAAAAGTTAGGGAAAGAATAATTTGCTATAGGTTAAGCACTGGACCTATTATTTTAGGCATAAATGAGCCTACACATAGGGATGGGGAGATGTGCACATTTGATACATTTTCTTCCAAATTGTAAATACACAAAAAATCAGGGCAGGAAGCGTATTTATGATATCCCAAATGAAAATGTTTCAGAAAAGAGTTCTGAGCTATAAAAGAACAGACAACATGAAAGTACAAAAACATATTTGGTAGTCGGGACTCCCCTGCTATTCTGACTCTTAAATTGTTATTTGATTATATGATTTAATCTCCATAAGCCTTTGGGGTATTATTTATTTATTTATCAGCAAATGTATATTAATGCCTTCCTGGCACATTAGCCCTAATATTCTTGGTCTACAAAGCCCATCAGTGGTTATCTGGGATGCAGATGCTGGAAATGAACACCTGACTCCTTGTCAAACTGCAAAGATAATTACTTCTAGCACATCTGCCATTGCCTCTGGCTATGTTACCTGCTGTGACTGCTTTTCATCATGCAGGTGTCACGAGTCTCATAAGTCACTTTTCATGGCTGGGGACATGTGCATTTACTGACAGTGGAATTATTTCTTCTTAAGAAATAATGGCAGGACCAGACAGTGGAATTTATAATCAAGAGCTTACCATATGATATACAAATAGGAAATGTCACCGGAGGGCCCTTTTACACAGAAAATATAATGAATGATATATACACAAGCCACAGACATACATTCAAGCACACCTTTGTCTCCTGTGGAACAAGGAGTTGGGAAATGTCTCTTTCAATTCTTTTAATTAACTTGTCATTTTGTCTGAAATGATGACTGGCTTAAATTGTGATTTTTTTTTTTTTAGCAAGCCAAAATCGAATTGTGATTTCTGATTTTGTGTTACTCAGTCAAAATATGGCTATTATTATGCAGACTTCTGACCTCCAATTTTTTGAGAGTGTTTGTTCCTCACCAAAGAGGCTTTTGTTTCCTATATCAGGGGTCTCCAACCTTGGCAATTTTACGACTTGTGGACTTCAACTCCCAGAATTCAAGTCATAAAGTTGCCAAGGTTGGAGACCCCTGTTCTATATCACTATCTGGATATATTCTTAAAATGCCTTTTCTTGGAGTTTTTTTCACCTGGGGCCTGGTGGACAGTACTGTTTTTTTTAAAAAATAAAGTATACAGTATTTTTTATTATTATTCTGAAAGCTCCTGGCTGATTACATTTCAGGGGAAAAAATATCTCCATGGGGAGGAATGGTGGCTTATCTCTGTAATAGAGGAATCTAGGAAAGTTGCAGACCTTTGGAGAGATGATCAGTGAATGGAAAGTAGGATATTCTGGTATGATGACTAGATTTTTTAAAACACCATATATTTGGACTGACACACTGGCCAGATACTAATAAGCCCTCCTTTTGACTCGCACAATATAGAGTTCTTCAATGGAAGACAAGCTGGTTGCAATTGTTTTTTCTGCAGTTCTAACTTTCCTTTTGGAGTCTGTACCTGCCCTGTTTACTTGCTGTACCAAACCAAACAGCTATCGAAGTACAGATGACAGACTCAATAATTCCTCGGTATCAACAGCTTCTGGGGCAATGTGAATTTTCTAAATTGGTGCAGGAAGAACATTCTTTTCTTGTGCTTTTTTAGTGGTGGCTTAATGCAAGGTTGGAGTTCAAAAATTTTAGCAAGGGATTTGCTAAGTCCTCAGACTTACGACAGGTCCTCAGACATACGACAGGTCCTCAGACATACGATTCATCGCTCCCATTGGCTAAGATGCGCCCAGAGCTGGCGGGAGAATTCCAGCAGCCCCATTGGCTGAGCGGTTTGACAGCTACTGTATAAATAGCTGTCAAATGCCTGAGTTGCTGTTCTAGTTCTGAAGCTGTTCTTTAACCTGTTAGCAATAAACCTTTGTTTCCTTTGCACCTGTCTCGCCTCAGTTACTGCTCACTGTTGCTCTACAGAGCAGGATTCACTGCCCAATTGCTGGGTGGGCATGACCATGGTGGGCATGGCCTAGTCGGCCTCCTGCAGCATGGCTGGGGGGGGGGTTGTTTTTGGTCTCCCCGGGTTCCAGATGCTTTCCTTGAGCCTTCGGGAGGGTGAAAACGGCCTCTCCAGGCTTCAGAGGCCCCCTGAAGGACAGAAATGGGCCCATTTCCGGCCTTCCCAAACTTCTGGTAGGTCCTTTTTTCACTATCCCCGAGCCTCTGCGCAAGCCCTGCACTTACCTGCAGCCAAAATGGCATGTGTGGGGACTCCTGGGATGGGAGAGGTGAAGTGAGCGGGGCCAGGCAGGAGTGGGATTTGGGGGTTCTCCGAACTGCACAGAATCTTAGCTAGAGATTCTCCCAAACCCCTGCAAACCCTCAGCAGGCTGGTTTAATGTTATTTAAACTGGGATTTCAAATTCTGGGAAATTATAGAACCCAAAACTTGAAGGATTCTACCACTGATACTGTGCTGTGAAATATACTATGAGGTGGTAGAGTAGGTGGACTTTTCCTAAAATCCACTCTCATCTCTACAGCTTTAAGCATGTTCAGCTCCAAATTGTTCCAGATGCACTACAGGGCCAGTTTGTTCAACTTCCTATCCATGTGCAGACCCATCACCGCTGACTTTTGTATCATCTGATAACTTCAGTACTTTAACAGAGAAATCCTTAGAGATGCAATCATGGTGTAGAAAGAGAAGAACACACAGCCCTGAGGGGTCCTCAGTGTGATTTCCTGTAACTTCACCTATATGGGCTGATTATGTAATATTAAACTATGGTTTAATAAACGGGTGAAATGCTCCCGGATAGGACCGGATCGCCCAATCCGGTAATGATCTTGGCCGGTAGGTTGGCGATCCGGTAGTGATGGTGGAGCGAAGCTCCGCCTACCTGCCTGGGTTTCAATACTTCCTGGTTTTAAGCAGGAAATAAAGTGGTTTTCACCTTCCGGTAAGGAAGGTAAGTAGATTTCACCCCTGATTTAGTAGCAGGATCCTCAATTTGTAGTAACTAAAGATAAGCTCTGCTTCCTTTTAGTCCTTTTTTAGCAATGGATCTTCCTTCCTTTTTCTTACAAAGGACAGGAGAGATCTCAGGCTGCATTTGGAAGACCGCTCTGCACATTTTCCTTCTCTGTAGTTCTCTCTGCCCTTTGTTGAGCCCAAATTTGGCCTAAGTGTCAAATTTAGTTCTCTATTATATTCATTTACTCCTTATCTTTCTCTATACTTGGTAAGAGGGTCTTTGGGCTCGCCACATTCTTAAGGTGGGAAAGAGCGAATAGATAGTGAGGATTGTTTTGGCTAAGTGACTTTCTTTCCTGTGGGAACAGAGGCTGCTCCTGGTGAGAATAGAAGGTGGAGTTTGAAGACACCAGGGCATGTGGATTGAGTGTTTCTTGGAGAATATGACTTTTGAGGGATGTTTCTAACATACAAAATTATGTGGTGTAATTCCGGTATGTGTCAGATCCAGAATTACAACAGACTGCCAATTTGATGCCCATCTAAATAAAAGAAATTTGTTTTGGAAGATGAACTTTACCTATTTCTTTTTTGAATGGGTTTTATCACTTGGAAACCTGACGCCTTTATTGGCTCTTTTTCTCCTTCACAAATTTTCCTTCCCTTATTTTTGTTTTCCTCCCTCTTTTCTTCTTGTTTTGGTCTCTTCTTTCTATGTTAGAGAGATGATGATGGGTTGTTACTGTACAGCAGTGCCAGCCTAGGGAATTCTGGGAGCTGAAATCAACATATGTTAAAGTTGCCAAGTCTATAGGGACTGGCCACATTTCTAGCACTAGCCAAGAACAGGCCTTTTTCAGCAATATTGCTGGCAAGCGTGCAAATTAAAATTTTAATGCATCCCTCCTCACAAATAAAAACATCTTCAGTCACTCCTACAGTCCTATTTTCTGTGAGTTGGAAGGAACTTGTGATAGGATGGAGGAATCTTATTGCTCTCTTACCATCCTGCAATATCTGCCCTTCAGCATGAAGTATAGACAGATTTTAAATAATGATCAGACCCTTGCAACCTACCAGTGCAATACCTACTAGATCGTTAACTTTTTTGACATTTGTTTGATATTGAACAAAGGATCATTGTAATCACCTAATGTTTAAGTGCCCTGGCAGTGTTAAATTTATGCCATTTACTCTGGTGGAATGGAAACAAGATTATAAAGTAATTGAGTGCATAAAAGGGGATAAAATAAGCCTGAGCTCCAGCATTTAGGAGGTTTCACAACTATTTCCATTGCGCTCTTTCATGTGACAAAGTCATTCTGGTAAGGTTGTGAGATTTCGTCTTAACTAATTTCCTTTGCAGAATTTTTTTTTCCTTGCAACCTGATCGATCTTTAGGTTTTCTAGATATTCTCATTTTAGCCGCTATTGGAAAGACTCAAATAATTTACTACCTCTGCCTTGAATTTGGCAGCTCTTTTCAATAGTCATTAATTTACTGCACCTAGCAAAATGGTGGTGTTTGTTGGTTCGCCAGTCTATTCAAAAGCAACACGTAGGTAAAAAGGACAGTAACATACAAAATAGGAAATCTGAAAATATAAACTTGTGTTGATAAGGATTCCTGTGATAGTACTGTATTTTAAAAAATAAGCAAAGATGATGCATCTGAGGAGATTTGTACAATAGCTGCCTTTCTATCTTCATGGATGAACAATTGTTACTAAGGACTAAGAGAAATGCCCATATCCCCAGACTTTGAAACAGAAGCTCTGTACATGTTTTCAGCTACAAGACCAGATAACAAAAGAGATGATTGCGTGCATCTAAAAACTGCCTTTAGAATTAAACAGACTCTTCTCCAGAATTCAAAGTTATTTAGTCTGTTTTGTTACAGACATTTCCTGATCACTGACTCTAGGGTGGTTTTATGGCCTACTGATATGCCCCTGTCAGAGTCTGAGATGGAAGAGGAACAGTTGACAGAGAGTGAAAAAGTGGCTCTGTTGGTTGTGGAGGAAACTAGCAAAGTCAGGCTGGGCAGAGCAGGAGACAGTTAGAACAAGGGAGAGGAGGTTCTGATGAAAACCAAACCCCACCCCCTCCTCATCCTAGGGCACGCAGGGAAGAACAGAGAAGAGAGCAAAATGGGTTGTGTCGTTTACAAGGGAGGAAAGGGCCCTGATCCCCGTCACAAGATACACCTGGAGCTGGAGTTTAAAAGGAGAGGCAAATGGGAGGAGCAGTTGTTGGGAACAAACGCCGATTTCATATTCATGTTGACTGTTTATCTGAGTTCCCTGCATCCTCCCAACTGGTTTAATTTACGACCGTGCTACTTCAATTCTGGAATTCCTTATCTTGCTTGCCGTGCCGGATTAATTGCCTTATCTTGTCCTGTTGGAATTATGGTTGGAAGTTTTATCTGCTTATAGGTTTGTGGAAGGGTTTTTCTCCAGACCAGAGAGTAAAGGGATGTTGGGGGCAAAGTTTGGAGCTAATAAAGGGACTTGTATTTATTTTCTGGCTGTGTTGCCTTTGTGCCATGTCCCGGGTCATCACACCTTCAGTGAGATTATTTTATTGAATCATAGAGAATAATAACCCTGTTATTCTCCCCCTGCCTCTAAAGGACACAGCATGATCAAACCTATGGGTTATGGGGAATCACTTTCTGTAAACATGATTGATCCTTGAAAATAAACAGATTAGAGGCTGAACAAGGCAAGAGTTGTCACATGACAAAGAGCATCTAGAAATGACTATGCAGAGTCAATGGAATAACAGTTCTTCATCTCTTCAGAACCAATTGCTGTGAACAAATTGGCACAAAAATAATTCATCAGGAAACACTTTTGAACTAAGTGAAGGCTTTTCTAATTGGACTCGATAGTGCAAGAGCGTGGGTGTATTATCTGCAGTACTCTCCAATTTCCAGAAGCCCTGACAGTTTTGAGTTCATATTGTAACCTAGATTATGAAAGTTTCCTTCTAATTAATTAGGGTGGATAACTCTTCGGCAATTATTTTTGTTATGGATCATAACAATAAAAAAGTCAATATAAAGGTGCTAAAGGAGCGATAGAACAACTTGCAAAAGCAATGGCTTATTGAGATGAATTAAATATTGTGAGAAGTGCCCCTTCCAGTATCTAAATATAAATACCACAGACAGAACTGCTCAAAGCAGACAGAGAAGGTTCCTGAGGATGGGAGCCAGCATGAGTCCAAAAGCTCAGAAGATAAAATCTCTGGTCCTGGTGACTGACCCACATTGGATCCTGCAACATTATCCTGGGACACACACATACCTGCATTCCTTCCAACTTCTTTCCACCAGGCTTCTCAAATAGAAAATTAACATTTTCTCCAAGATACGTTTCTGCTCACATAGGCAAGAATGACATTCCCCTGTACCACTCCTGGCCCTGCTATAAGAATCTTTTGTCTTGGTGGAACTTGAAGAAATCTGCAGGTGAAATAAAATAACTGTGCAAGACCTCAGCAAAGGAAAAACAGAGGTTATTATCCTTGCAGCCCAAGTTGTAAACGTTCCCCAAACCAAAAAGAAAATATAAGTAACATTGAATCAGAGATTCCTGATCCTGTTCCTTTCTGCTAACTATCATAGAGATTTCCAGCAAGCAAGCTGAAGTGCTAGTTCATACATCCACATTCTTTTGGGACATGAATCTTTGTTCGTATGTGCGATTGTGCACATGCATATGTGCATGTACCAAATCAATTGGCCATCTTCTGAATCCAGCCCAGAAGAGGTTGAGTTTCATTGATAGGCTCTGATAAACTTGTGTTGGATCACAAAGCTTTCCTACTTACAGGCTATAGTCATACAGACTTTGCTGTCTTTATTGATAGATTTCCTTAATGAACCCACTTCACACAATGCCTCATCTGACAACAAGGTGTATGCAGAACACAATTTCCCACTGTAAAAGCAGGCCTCAGACTCCCTCTTATCTTTAGATTACCAGGTCAAGAAGGCTTCCAAAATCTGTGTAAAGCAATAAATATTTACACCTAGGAGGACTTTCTACTGCATGCTAAAACAGCTTATTATAGTCTTGGTGCCTGAGTCCAGAGATCATGCTTGGGTCTCTCTGACTCATGACTTCACTTTGTCAAGAGCATATTCATTTATATTTACAATCCACCCAGAAAAAAATAAACTTGGGAGCCTCAGATAGTTCAACAGGCTAAATAGCCTGTTATTAACATTCAGCTGTCTGCAATTATTGCAAGTTCAAGGCTTAAGGTAGACTCAGCCTTCCATCCTTTCTAAAGTAGGTAAATTAAGGACCCAGTTTGTGGGGGCAATAAGCTGACTTTGTATAAAAAAATATACAAAAGTATGAAGGCTATTACTTAATGCCTTGTAAGCCACCCTGAGTCTCCGGAGAGGGGCGGCATATAAATCTAATAAAAAAATAAAAAAAATAATAAAAAAACTTGGAACTTCTGCTGAGAAATATTCATTACCTGCAAGAAAGAATTTATGGGATCACAAAATAGACAAAATAATAGAAAATGAAGAAAATGAAATGCTCTGGGTCTTTAAAATTCAAACAGACAAATGTTTGCCACACAATACTCCAGACTTACCAATTGTTGATTGGAAAGACAAAGAAGTTTGGATAGTGGATGTGGCAGTACCTGGAGACAGCAGAGTAGAAAAGAAAGAACTGGAGAAAATAATAAAGTATAAAAATCTGCAAATAGAAGCAGAATGATTATGACAAAAGAAAGCAAAGATAGAACCAAGAGTAACAGATGCCTTGGGTGCAACTTCAAACATATGGAGTACCACTTCAACATCATTGGCAATGACAAAATCACCATAAATCAATTGTAGAAGTTAGCATTACTTGGAGTACCTTACATCAGTGGTGAAATGCTACCAGTTCGCACCAGTTCAGGTGAACCAGTAGCTGCAGCGGCATGTGGTTCAGCAAACTGGTATCAGTGGCAGTGCAAGGCTCTGCCCACCCACCTGGATGTTGTTACAGGTTTTGCGCATGCACAGAGGGTCCAAAATTGCACATGATGCATGCACACTTCCGAACCTGTAGGGAAGGTAAGTAAATTTCATCCCTGTCTTACATCCAGTGATGATCCATTTAAAATTATTAATCAATAACATCTGCTTATCCCAAGTGCTTGAGAAGGACTCAATTGATGGAGAAAAATGCCAAATTGAGTCTAAGCATCTGGCTGACTGCACGAGCACCCATAATAATAATAATTCATTCTCAAGCATGTCTCTGAAGGGAGTCCCAAAGGGAAGCAGTTCAAGGGCTGAAGTTGGCAGAGCAGAAAGCAAAGCATCTCAGACTAGATTAGAAGCATTCTGTTTAGAAAGAATGGGTCCATTACAGTCTCAAGGCTGGTGGGAAAAGAAAATGATGAATCCATTGGACTGGGGGGAAAAAAGAGGGAAAAATCCAAAGATGTAAAACCTTGGGGCAGGCAAATCTATATATAAAGGGCTTGATCTCTGCATTCTGCATCAGGCAGACCTTCTGCATATAGATGATTTCTTTACTGTCTGCACTAAAGCAGCTTATCTAGCAGTATTGAGTCCTTGAAGTGTCTGCTGTTACATAGTTTCTGAATAAGTGCTTGTGTTTCTGGAAGAGCAGAAATGTGTAGTTGTACCTGTCCTGAAATTTGACAGGAAGGTAATGTCAGAAACCGAAAAGAGGGGTGGTGACAGGTATGGAAAAAAAACTTCAGGTAACAAGAACCTAATGGAGAGAGGAGGAATGACTGAAGAGTGGCATGTGAAAGAATTCATACCTGGCCTTTGGCATGAGAGAGGAATGAGCAAACTGTTAAGGGGAGATTTTTAGAAAAAATGATATAGTCTTGAGAATGAAGGAAGTGGAGGAACTCTACTTCCCACCTTGATATTGTTTGATATAACATGAGTCAGAAGGAAAGCTATGATTCTATTCTTCTACCCTATCATTACAAACAACATGTCTGTTTCTTGACATGCCTGTTTCTCAACATTCCTATGTCGAAGGCCTAACATCAATCATGAAAACCTATCATGTTCTCCCTCTGTTCCATGTTCTCCTAAACAAAATCAAGCCAGTTATTTTGAATGTCTATGGAGATTCAGTCATCCAGATCATGGTTGTCCCAAAGAGGATTTTTCAAAAGTCAAAGTCTTTATTGTCATTGTACATCATGTATACAACGAAATTGGTCTAGCCTCTACTGGTGCAGTTCATACAAGACAACATGAATAATATAAAGGATAATCCTTATACAAGAGGTTAGGGAAAAAACTAGTCATACGTTTCCATATGTACAACATATTCTGTGCAACATGTATATTACTCAGGTGTATGATCTTATATGGTATATATATATTATACACTACATTGGCACCAGTGAAATTTGTGGTGCTACATTGTGTTTAGGAGTCTGACAGCCCATGGGTAGAAGCTGTTTTTAAACCTGTTTGTTTGGCTGGCTATACTTCAGTGTCTTCTGTCAGATGGTAAAAGTGAAAAAAAGACACTGATCAGGATGTGAATCATCCCTAATATCTTCCTTACTCTGATGAAACAACAACATCTGGCGATGTCATCCAGTGGTGTTAGAGGGCAACCAATTGTTTCTTGTGCCAAATTAATCAGTCTCCGTAGTGCTTTCCTGTCCACAGCTGTTAAGCCAGCATATCATACTGTTATACAATATGTGAGGACACTTTCATGGACTGATAGAAAGGCAACTGGACTTTCTTTGTTTTTCCTTAACAATTAAAATTCATTGAAGAAGCTTCTTGGAGGAGAAGCAAAACATCAGGAAAAACAAAGGAAGTCCAGTTGTCTTTTGAAAAAGTACCTTTGATTATGTTGAGTTTCTTCCTCATGCTTTCCTCTTTCTATGGATGGTATCTTGTTTTTTCAGTCATGTTCACTGTTTCAATTTTTGCTACCTCCACCAGATCCTACTAAATATTTCACTTTACAAGGCTTAGATGTTTCAACACTTACTTCTTTCAGTAAGATCATTTATTATCAGAAGCTAGTTTGGATTATTCTTACCCTGGGGAAGATTTAGTGTAGCAGCAACATTATGTACTTTTTCAGGCATTCTTATTGACTTGCATGAAAAGAAAAATCATACCAGAACTGAAAATGCTGGAAACAGATTTTTTTCTAGACACAGTACTGTATATGTGGGCATATCTAATCTTAAAATTGGATGTTCATAAATACACACACACACACATACACACACACTTCCAACCAAACAGTATTTTGATTGGATTCTTTTGAAGTTCATAACATACACTGCACGTCTTGTAAGAAAGATGTGTTTGCATATAATTTCAAAAGAAATAATGGCCAGATACAGGAAAATACTGTTGAACAATTTGTTAGCTATAAAATGAAGCCAACTGTTGTGAATTTGGTTCTAGAGCTGATTTCATTCTAGAGGGATGAAATTATATTTAGGATGAAAGATGAGAGAATAAAGGAAAGAGTTCAGGGAGAGCTTTATTTCATTCAGGAAAAAGTAACTGGTATATGCCATTCTGCTGAAGTAAAGAGAACTGGGTAATTACAATAACACCTTTCAAGGAACTACTTAAGCTACCCATCCATGAAAGAGAATATGAAAGGATTCTCATAAAGATGGCAGAACCTGTAAAATTACAATCTAAGGATATATAATAACAAATCAGAGAAAACCAAGAGCTCCCATTGTGAGAAACTAGGTCATCTTTAGAGCTATTTTGTACTTGGGAAGATTTGCAATAAATAGGGCAAAGAAGATAGAAATCCTGAGCCAGGTGTAAGTTATCTGCAATGGTATAGACACCCCTGGACAAACTGTATATTTTAATGAATCCTTAAGTGAACATGAAGCTGAGTCAACCTCAAAATCATACAAAATTAAATACTTTGTGCAAATCTGAATGCTTCTTATACAATACCTGCATATTCCTGTTTGTTTAGTTTGAATCTATATACACATAAACAATATATATACATTAAAATGCTTATCTCTGTTCACAATATAAGTGAAGAAGCAGATGATGTTGAGTAAGGCTGTAGAAGACTTTTGCTTCAGTCGGGTGGAGATACTTCAAGACATGTGAAAATGTGAACACAGATCTTTTGAAAATAACCATGTCTTTTTTCCAGACTCACATAGCAGCAAATGGATTGCAGACAAGCACTCCACCACTTCAATATGTTGGCATAATGTCAATCTCTGCATAGTTTTCCAGGCCAAGGAAGGAAGAACTACACAGATTTCAGTAAAGTATCTTTCATGTTAGTCCAGAAAAAATACAGGATATTGGAAAATGCAATAGGAAGTTCCGACTCTTGTTTATAAAATAACAACAACAACAACAAAGTGTCTTTGGATACTTTGACCTCTTTCTTCCCCGATCTCTTTCTGCCTGCATAAAAAATGGGCAGAGCTTCAATTGCTCTGTAATGGCTTGACTTTTTTGACCATACCCTGCAGATACCCTTGGACTAAGTTGCCATTTTTGAGATCTGTCAACTGCCTTTCCATGTTATCTCCTCCCCAGTCACTCCACAAACATAACTTTAACTTTTCCCAGAAAATTTAAAGTCGACACAATTGCTAAAGCAAATGTTTTACCACTGAAATCTTTTTTTTTTAATTACCTGGCATGAAGACATGTCTAAGTGATATAAACCTTGTACATTATGAAGAGGTCAGAATCAGATTTTAGGAATTACTAGACCACCTATGACCTGTTGTGTCTTTCTTTCTGATATATTTCCTTATCTAAACAGAGAAGCAAGTCCAAACCTGTTATCACACTCCCTCCATCAATTGCAGTCACATGATCCCCTTTGGTTTTTCTCACAGGTCAATGGGAGGACTTCCCAGGCTTTCCCAATGAATTGTGAGAAGTTGTCAGGGTTAGGGTTAAGGTTCTGTTTGAGGATCACAGAACCACAGCAGCACAGCAGTGGAACTAAAATAGCAAGAACTTTCCAAAATTTAATTCTCACAGTAATGAGTCCCATTGTTCTGTAAGTTAAAAATGCCCAATGATGCACTATTTTGCCCTATTAGCTGTGGTGGTGCAGTGGTTAGAATGCAGTACTGCAAGCTTCTTCTGCTGACTGCCAGCCAGTGGTGGGTTGCTACCGGTTCATCCCAGATCAGGCAAACCGGTAGCGGCAATGGCGGAAGGCTCCGCCCACCTGCCTGGATGTTTCTGTGCATGCACAGATGCGTTGCATACATGTGCACACCCACGGGCGAACGATAACAATATGTTTTGAAACCCGCCCTTGCTGCCAGCTGCCTACAATTTGGCACTTTCAATCTGACCAGGCTCAACCCTTCTGAAGTCAATAAAATGAGGACCCAGATTGTTGGGGGCAATATTCTGAATCTATAAACCACTTAGAGAGGGCTGTAAAGCACCGTGAAGCAGTAAGTAAGTCTAAGTGCTATTGCTTTTGCTATTAAAGATTACAGACCCACGAGTTTTATGACTGTAGCATAGAGATTGCTGTTGAAATGCTAAGCTTTGGGGAGAACTATCCATCACCATTTTATATAACAGATAATAGATATTTCTTCTATTCCCATTTTGGGAAGAGCAGCACATGAGGCTTTTGATTTGATTTGTTAACATTGTAAATATAGTTGAATCTTTGATGCAAGAACAATTATTTGGATGAGTAGTCTAGTTATAAGAAGACAAACAGGAAGCTGAGAATATCTTTGAACTCACATGATTCAAACAAAGCAGTATATAGACAGCAATATATCACTGCTTCAGTGGAAGATGCTATTTGGCAGTCATGAACATTTTTACTATTCTGGATGAAAATGAGAAGCAAAATTAGAGGAATCTTAGAATTTGAGTAGCTTGACTGCAAAGTGGGCAGCATATAAATTTAATAAATAAATAAAATCATCATTAATACATTCATTTAACCCACCCTAGAGAATATATCATTTTCATTGTTTGTCTTCATCCTCAGGGAAATTTTTCAAACTATTTTGTTACAAAAATTACTTAAATAAAAAGGATGGATAATATAATTATCACAGCAGAAAGTCAAACAAGGAAGTGTCAAAGAATGGCTTTGGAATATGCTTTCTTTAATAGAATAAACCAATTTTTTATGCTTATAGATCTCTCAATGATCAGAATTGCAGACAGAGAGAGAAAGAGTCAATTGCAAGGTTATTGACAATGATGGAAATTCAATTGTTAGAAGTTAGAAGATGTGTTTAACATCAGAGTCTCAACATATGGTGATACTTAACCAATCTTCTACTGGAAATTAAAACAGGGTTCAACCTGACTAGTACTTAAATGAAAAACTATCACGGAATATCAAGGTTATGAACTTGTTCAGGGAGTCAAAAGGATCCTGGAAGAGAGAATAGGAAACCACTTACCAACTGTTGTTAAGAAAGCTACATGGTTGTGTCACGTTGTCATCTCAATCAAGCTTGACTTGAAGCTGTCTTACCTTTACCCATTTAGTTCACATTAATGATACATTTCTGCAAACAATTTTCTATTGATGGTGTCCTTGTACATTTGTAGCACATGTTCTTACAGAGATTGTGAAGTGTATCTTCTTAAAATAATGCCAGGTAACTTGATGTAGCTTGCTGATATATGGCGTAGAGCTACCCAGCCCTTCCCAGAAATGAATGGCATAAATCATTTGAGAACAAACACTTAATAAGAGTGTCAACACATTACAAGAGTTGTAATACCTGGTACAGATTCTGTACCAGAGAACAGACTGCAGCCAAAGCAAGAGAAATAAAATCTTCGATTTGTATGTCTGCTAATATTGAAGAAGAAATTGTCAGCTCTCTGGTATGTGTTCTGTAGAAATGAAAAACAGACTGAAATCATGGTGTTCCTGAATTGCCATGGAAAATGTTGGGCATATCTTGTTATCATCATTTCGCCTTATTTTTCAGATATCAGAAAACATGGTGACTTTGTGATAAAACAGAAAAATAAGTGATTCCCAAGCAGTGGGAAAGCAGTGTTGGCATATTATAAATGCCATAAGAATATTATGAGTGATTATTTATTTACTTATATATCATATTGATTGTTTTTACAGATAATTCAAGGCAGCGAACATATCCAGCTTATCTTCTTCCTCCTATTTTTCTCACAACAACAATCCTGTGAGGTAGATTGGTCTGAGAGAGAAAGACTGGTTCAAGGTCACTCAGCTGACTTTCATGGCTAAGGTGGGATTTGAATTTATGGTCTTTTGCTTTCTAGCCTACTGCCTTAACCATTAAACCAAACTGGTACTCATATAATCTAATATTATCTAATACAATCATTTGCCAGCCAGGAGTGATACTAGTGTTCATGTGACTGGAATCTAAGTAATGTTTTAGTAGCCCAGGGTATCTACTATCCACATTAATAGCTGAAAGGCAATTCATTGTGTGATACTAAATTTAATAAAGCTAAGGACTGGTGAAGTGTCTACATTTGTCATTGTTACAATATCAGAATATGCCTTATTGGAATGCAAGTTGCTCCAATGTTTCTAAGCAGAATAATAAATAATGCCAGTAACTACTAATTTTACTAGATCCTAAAATAACTGGCAATGTACACAAAAATATCTCGTAATGTAAACATTCAAAATTAATAAAAAGGATTTTGTGTTTGTATTGCTAAGACTCTGATCTTTTGCAGGAGGGACATCACAAACAGATGCATACAGATAAAACCTGGTTATCTGCTGTTGTTACAAAAAAAAAGTGTAAACGGCATTGTTCATATCAAGTAATGACTCTTGATGGTAATTGGTATAACTGTAAACAGGGGGCATTTAACTTAATAATATGGTGTAATCAAACACTAAAGTACATCTCCTGAACAAGATACAAATCTTATTTGAGAGAATTCGGAGTACTTACTTGGTGTTTATGATGATGCTATTAAGGAGGATTATAGCGCAATTTTTGAAAACAATATCTGCAATCATGGCTGGGTGATCTATTATATTTCCCTTATAATTCAGAGATGTCTTCCTTTGAAAAAAATGTGCTAAATATAATTCTTATAAATCGGGAGAGAGATGATTTTAAAATGTTCTTGATAATGAGGGGTGTCCAACCTTGACAATAGCATGTTTGTAAGATATACCCTCTCTTCTTACCCATGTTTTTACAACTACTGAAGAAAGATATAAAATAGTTTCTTTACAATAATAGCAAATAATTCTCACTCATCAAATAAAATATATACTTTCCTGACTTTCTGCTACTCATATGTGTTACTTCTCCTTTTCTGTTTGTGTAATTCAGAATAAGTATTTCTCTATGGAAGAAGCATTAGCTTTATGTCTGACCTAAGCATAGTACATAAAATTATCTGCTACAATGTCCTATCTGTCAATGACTACTTCAGCTTCAACCACAACAATACATGAGCACATAATAGATACAAACTTAAGATAAACTGCTCCAAACTCAATTGCAGAAAATACGACTTCAGCAACAAAGTGGTCAATGCCTGGAATGCACTACCTGACTCTGTGGTTTCTTCCCCAAATCCCCAAAACTTTAACTTTAGACTGTCCACTGTTGACCTCACCCCATTCCTAAGAGGTCTGTAAGGGGCATGCATAAGCGCATCCATTGCCTACCATCCACTGGTGGGATTCAAAAAAATTTTACTACCTGTTCTGTGGGCCTGGCTTGGTGGGCATGGCAGAGGAAGGATACTGTAAAATCTCCATTCCCTCCCCACCCCAGGGGAAGGATACTGCAAACTCCTATTTCCTCCCGATTAGCTGGGACTCAGGAAACAGAGAACGGGTGGGGGTGGGACCAGTCAGAGGTGGTATTTACTGGTTCTCCATTTACTAAAAATTACTGCTACCAGTTCTCCAGAATTGGTCAGAACTTGCTGAATACCACCTCTGCTACCGTCCCTGTCCTACTGTCCCCTTTTATTCGTATCCATTTCATGTATTCATAATCATGTTTATATTTATATCTGTTATCTAATGCATGCTTGACAAAATAAATAAATAAAAATAAAATAAATATGTTTCTGTGAACCTTAAACATTATAAGATTCATGTCTTGATATCCCAGAGTACAATAATTTTAGAGAATGCATTGTATTAAAACTGTCTATAGGAATTCCAACTGATGCATCTGTATTAAACTAAGTACTGGGTTAACATTTAGAAATCCAGACTGCATTTCCTTCCTTCTAACAAGGCTGGTGACACAATTTTACACAAATTTAATACTAACAGCACTCTGTTCATGTGGTTGCCAAACTAATTTTCCATGCGACACAGGTTTTTTCCAAATCAATTTGAATTAATGAGTCATATAAGATGGAGAGTAGTGTCAAATGCTTTGTTAAAAATCTACAGTTAGAGTTGCTTCATCTGCTAATGCTGTAGTTTGATGAAACAAAGTCAATTTCACATTGCTTAATCTGTGGGTTTTTTTAAAAAAAAATCAATGTTTGTGACTACTATCTCTATTCCCTTCTACTTGTTTAAAGTAAAAACAAGTTGATACGCACATACAAGAAGAAAATATTGGGCTTGCTTGATTGTAATGTCTTTTTTTAACCTGAAAAAATCAATTTCACTGAGTGCTTGATCTTCCAAACTTGTCCATTATTATTTCTTTTAATTATCACGGTATACCCACATATGCAATGTAGAATGGTCAGATGCAACAATGGATGGAACCTAATCAAGGAAAGAAGCAACCTAGAACTAAGGAGAAATTCCCTAATAGTGAGAACAATTAACCAAGTGGAATGGCTTGCCTTCAGAAGTTGTGGGTGTTCCATCACTGGAGGTTTTTAAGAAGAGACTGGACAGCCACTTGTCTGGAATGGGACAGGGCTGTGATGGTGAACCAATGGCATGTGTGCCACAGGTGGTATGACGAGCCCCAGCACAGTTCCACCATGCATGCACACGCGTCTCCTGCCGGCCAGCTGGTCTTCGGGTCTCTGCTGTGCATGCACAGGGGGCAGGGCACATGCGGGAATGTGCACATGCACAAGGAGCCTTGTTGGAGCAGCGGACTAAAGTGCTGTTAAAGTAGCACTTGGCTGCCAGCTGCCTGCAATTACTGCGAGTTCAAATCTCAACAGGCTCAAGGTTGACTCAGCCTTCCATCCTTCCGAGGTAGGTAAAATGAGAACCAGGATTGTGGGGGCAATAAGCTGACTTTGTATAAAAAAGAACACCGCTTAGGGGGGGCCAAAAGTATGAAGGCTATTGCTTAACGCATTGTAAGCTGCCCTGAGTCTCTGGAGAAAGGGTGGCATATAAATCGAACCAATAAATAAATAAATAAATAAATAAATAAATAAATAAATAAATAAATAAATAAATAAATAAATAAATAAATAAATAAATAAATAAATAAATAAATATATATATATATATATATATATATATATATATATATATATATATATATATATATATATATATATGCAGGGCACGGGAAACCACGCAAGGCCCCCACACACACCCCTTTTGGGCCTGGAAAGCCTTCTGCACCAACTTCAAAGCCAAAATGGGGTGAGGGGGAAGCATGCACAGGAGAGCAGGGGAGAATGGGATGCGGACACATGCACAGGAGCCGGGGTGGGGCGCATGCACAGGGGCTGGGCACATGCATGGGGGGCGCTCACATTGCATTTTGGGATTGTGCATGCGCTTTGGGCCCTCAGCACCAAAAAGGTTAGCCATCACTGGTATAGGGTTTCCTACTTGTACAGAGGGTTGGACTAGAAGACCTCCAAGTTCCCTTTCCACTCTGTTAATTCTGTTAATACTGTTAAAGGACAATGAGACTATTGCATATTACATAACTGAATAGAACATTTCAACAAGATAGCAAGTACATGCACAATTCCTGTAATACTGTTTGTTTGTTTTGCCACCAAGGCATTGGCATCCCCATTAAGAAGCTTCTACAGAGAAACAAAACTTAAAAACGTTGAGGGGTAATGCATTTCAGATAGTCAACAGGAATTCACTGCTTCAAAACTTTGTCAGTGCTTTGGCGTTTACTTTAAAATATGGCATAAATGTCCACCCAAAGCAGAGGAGTAAGCCTTGTTGAAGAACAGTCAGCAAGGATCCAACAAGGAATAATCCTGTCTCACCACACTTTTAAAGTGTCGACGGAGACTTGAATGAAGGTGAGCCTGTTGACATTGTATACTTGATTGTAAAAAAAAAAAGACTTGATGAAGTTTCCTCATGAGTAAACTTAGCAATAATGAGATAAGAAGACCTATCATTTTAAGGATACCTAACTGGTTGCAAATAGAAAGCAAAGAATAGGAATAAATGATGCATTAATACCTGGAGAGAAGTTAAAGGTCAGGTCCCTCAAGGATCTTTGTTTGGATTGGTGTCTTCGCACTTATTTCTAAGTTATAATGACTTAAGGGTAAGCAATGCACTCTGCAGTTTTGTACATGGTATTAAATAATTCCAAAAAGTACAATTTAATTCTGATTGTTAAGAGCTCCAGAAGAATCTGTTCAGGTTGAGGCAACAATCATTGAGTGAAATGGAATTATTCCTGTAAAGAATATAGCCTGAGTTACTCCATATTTACCCTTCATATAATCTGAGCGAACCCTAAACTATTAAGCTGAGTAAGACATTTAGAAATGTGTATGATGCCTGTTCTGAGGAAATAATGTGTTAGTACATTCTGAGTTGGATCAGGCTGACCCAAGCTCAATTGGAAGGAAGGAAGATATCCTGTTCCAATTAATTGACTTAGTTAAGGACATATTGAAAGGGTATTTTTGGGGGGGAAATGCCTTTCCAAAGGGGAATTCTAAGTTGGAACAAATGTTGCTGAGAAAGATACCCTGGCTTAGGACGAGGGTATCTTCGGGACCGCCTTCTGCCACCAGTAGCCTCTCACCGAAAAGTCCGTTCCCACAGAGAGGGGCTCCTCAGGATGCCATCAGCCAAACAGTGTCGACTGGCGGCCCCCAGGGGGAGAGCCTTCTCTGTGGGGGCACCGGCCATCTGGAACGAGCTCCCCCCTGAGATAAGGACTATACAGGACCTACGTACCTTCCGCTATGCTTTAAAAACATTCCTATTTCATCAGGCTGGTCTGGCTTAAACCTCCCCCTTATAATGTGTTTTTAAATGTTTTATATGATTGGATTTTAAATTTTTCTGCCTAATCATTTAATTTATCTTAACTATTTTTAACTTTCGTATGTTCTGTATTTTATTTGGCTGTTCACCGCCCTGAGTCCCTTTGGGGAGTAGGGCGGTATATAAATTTGATAAAATAAAATAAATAATAAATAAATAAAATGTTAGGTAACATCCAAAAAACAATGGCAAGTGGGGGCGTTTTAATTGTTTTGCTGATTGCCTGAAAATGTATTTAAACCATGTATTTGGAGCGGTAAAACATTCTCTCTCTTTCATGGGAGAACCCTTTTGCAAAAGCTTATGATATATAAGCCAAATACATCAAAACTTGCATACCTCTACCCATGAAAATCTACGAACACACACACACACACACACGTATGTATGTATGTATGTATGTATGTAAGTTTTGGTGTATTCAGGTTAGTTGATGGAGTTGGTCATCTAATCAAGATGTAACAACACAAGCAACCAACCCGCTCACAGCAACAAAGCCATCACCCCACTCCTCCCCACCAGTATTTATAGAGAGATGGCAGCTCCAAGCACGAAGCCAAAAACAGCAGCCTAAAGATGACGAGTAGGACCTTGTCAAAACATCGCCAAGTTACTCTCAATCTTACACGGGAAAAGACCCGAATACACCAAAACTTACATACCTCTACCCATGAAAATCTCACAATCATTTAAGGCACAAACACTGTTCAGTTTAAGGAAGCATGAGGTAACACACTGGGGCAATCCCCCCCCTAATTTCATATATAAATTGATAAGGACCAACATGGCAGGGTGAAAGTGGAGAAACTCTAGGGCCAGAAGTCATCCAGTGGAGCAATTAGAAAGAGAATTAGAACAGACAAATGAAAATGCATCTCACAGTGTTTGAAAGTTACTATCTTTTGATCAGGATTTGATAAATTCATAGAGAATACATCTATTAAGAGCTATTAGTCTTAAAAACTAAATTGAAGGTGGATACCAGGTCTTCACTACCAGTTACTGCGAGGAAACAACAGACAAAGAAGGACACATCAATAAATAATGCTAAGGCAGGGCAAAAATGTGGAGAAGAAACTAATTAGTAACAGGCTTTATCTTTCTGTGGTGACCTTAGACAATGAGAAATGTAAGCAAAAACTTATAAATATAGAAATATCACACTGACAGCAAAGGCTATGTGTATTTCCAGTTGTACCCATGTTTGTGAAACCAGAATCACTAGAAAGTCTAAACAAAGAAAAATTGAAGGCCTTGAATTGTAGTATGAAAATGGTTGAGAATTCCTTGGCCACAAGAAAAATAAATAATGTAATACCAGAAGAAGTAAGACAGACTAGTCTCTAGAAGATCTAATAATGTAGTAAAACCTAAATATTTGGAGGATGTTTGAAAAAAAAATTGAAAGCAATCAAAAAAGAGGTTTGTAGAAGACAAGGTGCTGTAGCATCAGCTTACAATAACTCAAAGAAACAGTTACTGACAGATAGACAATTCTGGTGAAGCAATATCCATTGGGTCATAAAGGATTGAAATCACTGAATTACTGAACAGCAAGACATATATCAAATTGATTCAAAAACACCTGTTTCAACTCAGTGCATCAAATCAGCTCAGTGATTCAGTTCAAAAAAACCAGTTCAATTGAATGTCTTTTTGAATGAAACCTTCAAATCAAATCTTCACATAGTCTTAATTTTGATTTGGGACATCTTTCAGAATTGCATGAGAGCTAGCAGAGGTAACTGTTAAGAACAGAAACCCAGAAAAAAGATCTCCCAGGAGAAGCCTCTGCTGGAACAATGGCCTTCAGGCAATGGAGGGACATTACCATACACAGGTTTAGCATCTGTAACTCCCCTTTTAAGACAAAAGAGCTGACTCTTTGGGAAATCTCCCAGTTACCAAACCCACTTCAAACAATGCTTAATGGCAAATTCTAGGGATGGAGAATTGTCTTTAAAGATCAGTTTCTATTCTCCTTCCTGAAGCATTCATCAAGAAAAATATTAGAATAGGACAATTTTAATAATGAATTGCAACTGCTAAAGACATTGAAAAATACAACAGCATCCTAAAACAATTTTTAAATTAATTTGTTTTTCAAAAATTACCAGAATACAAAAAGATAGAAACTGTCTTTATATATTGCTCTTGGGTTTTTCTGCCTATCTCATCTCTTCATTTTCATGTGTCCTTATGTTGAGCAAGAAAATATGCAAAATGGAGCTACTGTACATTGGACTCACATGAATGAATGGAGGGGCAATTGCTTCGACAAACTGAATAAGGCAACAAACAGAAATAAATCATCACAAAGTGCCAGGTTGGCTGTAAAAGTTACCAATTATGGAGAATATTTGCAGCTCAGAGTTGAAATGAAGAGTCCTTGGTGCTCCCTGAGCTTGGTCGTTTTCTTGCATACATTTCATTACCCAAATGAGGTAACATCATCAGTGCTAATTACCTAGTTTGGGTAATGAAATGTATGCAAGAAAATAACGAAATTTAGGGACCACCAAGGACCCCTCATTGTCAGAGTTGTTGTCCAAAACATATGGAAGCATTAGGTAGAGAAGGCTGCCCAGCTGGAAGGTTACTGTGATCTCAAAAATAGCTAAAGATTGTGTGACCTTTACCTTGAGATATTCTTTTGACTTGCATTGAAGATACAAGACAGAAGAATCATTCTCCATCATACCTGGAGAAACCAATTCTAGAACTGAATCTAGATTTTTTGGAATACAAACTAGGCCTTCATCCACCAAGTTAGGGCTTTGAGGGCTTCCTAGAACTTTAATATACTTTTTTTTTTTAATTTGATTTATATGCCGCCCTTCTCCGGAGACTCAGGGCGGCTTACAATGTGTTAAGCAATAGCCTTCATACTTTTGTATATTTATACAAAGTCAGCTTATTGCCCCCACAAACTGGGTCCTCATTTTACCTACCTTAGAAAGGTTGGAAGGCTGAGTCAACCTTGAGCCTGGTGAGATTCGAACTTACAGTAATTGCAGACAGCTGATGTTAATCACAATGCTTTAGTCTGCTGAGCCACCAGGCCCTTTCTTTCTTTCTTTCTTTCTTTCTTTCTTTCTTTCTTTCTTTCTTTCTTTGAGGATGATATGTTTCTAAGTATAGATAAGATAACTGCAATCTTGAACAAAGTAGCAAAGTAGCAAAATATTTGAACTCAACACAGAACTGAGCTCAAATTCCCAATACAAAAATTCAAAAGGCTTTGCTGTATTTTCTGTTTTGTATTCAGACCTCGCAAACTGTTGTCACTTTGTTACTCATCAGTTTCTTATTTAGTTTTCTGAAATTCATGGACTAGCAACCGAGCTGATTTATAAGCATTCATTTTAAATCTGTGCAAATCATACCATACAAAGAAAATCATATTTATTATATGTACATTTGTAATCAGTTGACTAAAACAACACCCCACACAGTGAAGTTCTTTAAAAATGAGCATTCAATTATTCATTAAAGAAGCAAAGATACCACACACAATTATGCATTCACTTAGCAGAGATAGTTACTTCTGTAAGATGAACTCCTGCAAGCATTTTCCATAGTAATCAGTATTTACATAGGCTTTTTAATTCTACTTGATTCTGTATATGGTAGTGCTTCCCAAACTTTTTCCTTCATTACCCAAAATCTCTAATCAGAAAGTCCTTTTTACTCAATGTAGGTAAAATACTTTAAGTCAGTTTAAATGTCCCTGTTGTGATTGGGTTTGTATGTGGTTACCCAAGAAAAAACACTTTTACCCAACTTTGGGTAATTTCCACTGGTTTGGGAAGCATTGGTGTATAATATTGTATGTTGGGCCACCAGTTAAACTGCTGTAAAGCAGATTATTAGACAATGGCTCAGAACAGATAATGGGTGTTTCTGTAATGAAAAGAAATGGCTGAAGAATAGTTGGAGATGAATGGAAATCATCCACTGGAATGTACGAAAAGCAACTGAAAAATGATATCCGTTCTTGAGTCCCTCCAAATTAAAGGGATAGATTACAGTGTATATAGTGTACATTAGATGTTTGCTGTTTGGAGGATACAACGTAAAACCTCAAATGAGAACACTAAGTCCATCCTAGGAACATTGCAAGTACTTTAAGGTGGAGATACTTTCTTCTGAAAAACTGGAATAGCAGGCCTTCTTCGGGGTATGTCTTTAGCTTCTACTTTTGTATGTACTTCCATAAATAAAGTACATAATATCACAAACTTTCAGAGATTTCTCCTCCGAAGGAAAGTCATCCTCAGCATTTGCCCCTAACAGTTCTTATTGCTTAGAGAAATAGTGCATGATACTCTATATATGCATAAGAAATCGAACTTAAATATCAGCGATGAAAAGAATAATATAATGGCCTATGGTAAACTTACACATCATCTTAGACAAAAAAACTGAAGGCAACTTTTTGTCAGTGTATAAGAATTTATAAACTGGAATAGCCATAACAAGTCAGCCAATGGGAACTGTTTGGTGACTGAGACATAGGATTTGAGCCGTTTGGAGCCTGGACGTGGCTTAGCTTAACTGTTCTGTATGTATAAGAGTTTGTTTGTCTTTGCTTGTTTGCTGCTAGTTCTATCCTTGCTTCTACTTCTTCTCCTTGTCCTTGCTACTTCTTCTCTACTATGTTACAAGAGCTGCATGGGCACTGTATACGTGCATCATGTTTTATATGATTGTATATAAAGAAGTTTCTTCTATAAATGAATCCTGCTGAATTATTTACTTATTTGCTGGCTAGATAGCTACAGACTCTGACACTTTTGGTAAAATTTCTGAAGAATTTATATCATTTCAACAGGATTAAAACACATTTTGGCAAAGCATAGTTTCCAGCTCCCAATTGCCACTAAGTAATTTTCAACTCCTAGTGACCACAGAGATAGATTTTCTCCATAACAATTTATCCCTAATCTAGTTTTTCATATCTTCCAACAGTGCACTCCCAATATTATTTTTAAAAAACTCCTATAAACAGAACATAAAAGAAGCCTAAAGAAGCCTAAAGACAAGTATCTTGTTGTCCCTAATGGTTGATTAAATAAACAAGCGGTACATGAAGACTACTGTTCCTTTCTGCTTTTGCTTTCTAGTGAGAAACATGCTGCCTCTGATTTCAACTAGAAATGGGATTTTACTGTAATAAACTTCTCTTCCACACATTTATCAAATTTCTTCCAAAGACTTTTAACCATCACTAATAAATTCTAACAGATTTTAGTGTTCATTACCTAATTCTCATAGGATGTTTGTTTGATTTTGGCTTGCTATGTTGTGCAAAAACAGCAAATGTGATTTGTTATCTAAAATGTATTTCTTAGTACATTGACACTGAATTTACAAACTAGTTGTTTTTTTTATTCCAGATGGCAAGCCAGTCATGGCTTGCAGCAATGCATGAATCACAGCTGTGATTGACATCACTGATTTTTGGTTTGTAACTAAGTATCCAGTATTGTCAAGGCTCAGGACTCAGAGACTGACTCTGAAGCAGCTGCTCCAGCAGAATCTATGGAATGTCATCCTCAGGAGATACAAAACCTAGAATTCTCTGAGGCAGATCAAACACAGGCATCAACTGAACAGCTGGTGCAATGATAACATCAGGCTTCCCAGCCCCTACCCCCAGCAAATGGACAGAGAGCGGTACAAAGATATTCTATAAGGCTCCTTGCCAAGCAAGGAAGTACATCTCAGCCTGATTCAAACTCAGAGAGTTTTCAGTAACATTTCTCCCTCTAAATAGCTTCTTTAAAAGAATGTCAAACTAAGAGACTGATCCATAGGACACAACACCTTGGTATGAGTACACTAGAGAGTTTATAAAACTATCAACAACTAAAACACAAGATAACATGAAAACTGCTTTTCTTTTTTTCTCACCTAGAATTTCACCCTAAGTGCAGTCAATAGCCCTGGAAACCAAAGCCTCTTTTGTCAGATCTATTCTATATATTATAATTAGGAAACCTTTTTTTTTTTTAAGTGTCTTTTAAAAAGTCCTCAGATGCAAAGGAATGTATGTAATAATCAGACGTAGATCCTTTATTTCATCCCAGCTGGCGTTATTACTTCATTAATTTCCCAGAAGATGATTTCAGAAAATGTAAGCTCTGTTTTATGTTATCAGAGATTACGCTTAGCCAACTCTTTAGTGATATGATGACTACTTGTCTTGCCCCCATTCAAAGAGGTTAACGGTAATGATATTGTAAATCGGAATAACGGGCATGTAACAATGTCCTTTTCAGTTACCATTGCTTCAAGGTATGTGACCCCTTTAAATGGTGTAACACAATCTATTCTGCATTTTTGAACAATTCTCATTCCAATGGGAAAGATTTTTTGGGAAGGGGGCTGTTCCTGACAGCATGGGGGTTATGCTGACAAGACAGTCAAGAGGTATGCATGAAATGTCCTGAATTTCTTTCCAACAGTCTGCAATCTTGCTGGCTTCTTAATCCTTTAATTAACTCCCAACAGAAAATATCACAAGAGAATTGCTTTCATTATTTTTTTTCTCAAATGGAAAATATGGTCAGCCACCAACTTTGCAGTGGGACATGGAAGTTTCCTTTACCCTGAACTTCCCTCCTGATGTCTGGACATGGACATGGCATTTTCTTGGCAAAAGTATAGAAATAGTTTCCTATTTTTCTTCTTCAAAGATATTTTTCTTTTTTCTACTTCCATTCTAGCCTATGGCTCTAGGAGTTCTTAGCGAAAACTTACCCAAGTACTACATATAGGTTTGATTCTACTTAGCTTTTTGAAAGTGACTAAAGACAGCTAGGTGCTGTCATCAAATTCAGATGAATAATTAACTCCAATGTTTGGTGCATGGCTATTTTGGGTCAGCTTTGCCTTATATACATTTCTTAAATTTCTATTTCCTTTATCTTGGTGGAGCTTTCAACACACAAACCCAGCTCAAATAAATTTCTGAAGAGCTCTGCAAAACTCATTGGTGCCTATTAGATTGAAAAAGGCTAAAGCTCTGGGACTTTAGCAAGCCACACTCAGAAACCTAACCATAAAATGGAGAATATTTGGGATAATGATGAATTTTCCCAGAAGGGGCAGTCTCTCAAAATCACTTTAAGAACATAGCATAAAAATGTCCAAGAAGTTATAAAGAACCCCAGGATAAGATCCAAGGATCGACTGATTGTTGTTACCTAAAGTCAATGTTTATTAAAGGCACTGAGAAAAGCATAGGTAACACTAGGATTCATAGGGTAGCAAAAAGAAAACCATGGCTCACTAAGAAGAATGTTAATGTTTACCTCACTTTTGCCAGGAAGATCTAGATGAATCTTCAGTCTTCTGAAGGAATGTTCTAGGTACAGTTGAATCAAAAATTAAACATTTTGAGCCATATGTTAAGCATGAAAGTGACAGTGTCATGGTTTGGGATAGTACTTAACTGCCTCAGTTGTACACTTGTAGTAATTGATTTATTCAGGAGAATATCTGGCCATCTGGCCAGAATTGATGATAAACTGCAAATGAGTTATACAGTAAAACAATGAATCCAAACATGCAAACAAGCCTATAAGAAATACCTCTGTTTCTCTCCCCTCTTACATTTCAATGAATTAATGAGGAACTTGCCTTCTGAATACTGTCTTGTTTCCCGTGACTTAAAGTTTTAGTGTTCTTTACTTAAATAATGATTCTTGCCTATTTCCCTCAAGATCTACTCCTTGATTCTCTACAGATTCATATTAGGGTTGATACCAGTGCAGGACCTGAGATGTCCACTGCGCTGCTTAGTAATGATTTGTCTGAAGTCGTTTCACTGCTTATGAAGAAGAAGAAGTAGATATGGTAGATATTCTTGAAGAAGTAGATATGGTTCCAGTATTTGTTCACACCACTTCTTTCCTGTTAAATCCCTCCTCAACTTGCTATCTTAGGATCCCATCAAAATCTATTCTGCCATCGATTTCTGGAACTATTTATATCCTTTTATTAAAAAGTGGAGTTTCTCACCACTTTGAAAGGGATAGTGATGAGGTTCAGAAAAGGTCTTTAGACCTGACCATCTTAGGCTGCTTTCAGAGGATCTCCAACATTTCAGATACCAACATTTACCATGCTGGTAAAGAAAGAGGTAGTATTATGCCTCCAGGAATAATTAAAAGAACGTAGTTATTTGTATTTGTTTAGACCAAGTTTTGGTTACATTGATAAATGGTCTGTATAGGGAGACAACTAGAAGACATGTGATCCTGTTGATACTCTTGGATCTCTCAATGGCTTTTGATATCACTGACCACAGCATTATTTCAAATAAAGGAATTGGGAGTGCGTCATCATTTTGCAGTGATTTTGCTATTTCTATGGAAACTATCAGCATTTGTGGAATTTCTTCTTGGTCCTTTAGTAATATAGGAGAATAATGGAGACTGCATTTAAACAAGATGTTGATTCTGCAAGCATCTGTTTGGGATAGATGTTGACACGGTTACTTCCTATTTCAGAACCAAACTGGAGTGAGTTGTGTTTATAGCTATTACAGCAAATAAAGCAAATGCATTGATTCTTACTTATGGTCATGTATGTACTGGTAACTTTCAGCCTGGATTATGCTCGTGCATTTTTGTCAAATTGATGTTTGTAATTGTCCTAGAATGTGGCACATAGAATGGAATGGTTCCAGGAAATCACATCACTTCTATGTTAAAATAGCTGTACTGTCTGCATCTGGCTTTCTGGTCTTATTTCAAATTTATCACCGTAGTATTTAAACCCTTACCCAGTTAATTTCAGATTATTTGCAGAATCAATTATTATCACATAGTGATAATTGCATGTTGAAGAACATTGCATGTTCTTAAATTCTAAGGGTAACTTTTATAGATTCTACCATAGATATGTTGCTAATTTGGGAATCAGTAAACATTAGCAAACATAACCAACCTCATATTTGGAATCTATAGTAGAATAAGTGAGAAATCATTAGAATAACAGAAATCACACAAAACAAAGAACGAGAAGGGAAGGGAAGGGAAGAAGTATTGAGCACAGCCTGTTAGAAAGAAGCTTTCTTGTTCAAACTTCTATGGTGTACTATTCTCAAAAAAGGAAATTAGAAATAACTAGGATCAAATATGAGGCTGTTCATTCCCTAAATCAATTTGATCCAATAAATAGGAAGATGATATATGTGTCAGTTTGATAAAACTGCTTGTTTGGATATAATTTTTGTTTGTAGCTACAGATCAATAATACATCCTCACACTCTTCAGATGTTGGTTGTATTAAATTGGGATCCATGGGGAAAAAAATTTCCTGCAGTTTCTGGTATCGTGAATGTGATGGTGGGAATGATGGGTGATCACTGGAATAATGACACAGAGTTGCTGCTCAGTTTAACACATTCTTGCCTCAAGGTTTCACCCAGAGACTCCAGGATCTGGCCCAGCTGAAGATTTTTGATAGGAAGATGACTAAACGTAGCAAAGACTTCCTGCCCCATCATGCTGCAAGGCATTGGAAACACAGCTATTGAGATATCAGAACAAATAGGAAGTTGGCTTTGATATTCATCTGTGTCAGGCAGTCACCTGCCCTAATCCTCCTTAACATAAGGTGATCTTTCAGAAACAAATGCTATGTGTGTTATGCTTGGGAGCATAACAGCTACCCTAAACAGGTGCTCCATTGACATTGATCAGAGATGAACATCTCTCTGAAACTAAGAAGCAGATGTGACATATTCCAATGAAAATTGGTTGCTGCAGGTGGATTAACATTAATACATTGCTGACATCATCTCATTAAAAAAAATAGGGCCCCAGAAATCATACATCTTTTTTGCAGGGCAACTCTAGGTAAAAATGGGACAAGGAGATGAGAGTGTCAACAGCTGAGCATTGAAGGAGTGAGGGAAGAAACAAACCAAAAAGAAGATAAATTAACAGAATTGGAGCTTTGAATTTGCAGTTTCCTATCACAAAGGTATTTTGACAAAGACAAATTGGCATATTTGAGAAGGGGGAGGAAAAGTCAGAGGAGGTGAGAAAAGGGTTCAGTAGGTGGAATAAAGGTGGGGAGTACAAGCAAGAGCTTGTAAAATCATCTTTTGTACATTCTAAATGCTTTTTTTTCTGAGGGCACAGCAAGACAGCAAGAGAAGTTCCCATCCCACAATGTTAATGATTTTCACCCATTTACTGCAACACTGACTAAGAGGGCTTTTCTTCCTTCTTATAATTTAAGGGTATCCACAGGGGATGGTCCAAAGCATCAAGGCAGAGGAATGATGATGATGCAATCAAAGCCCCATCTGATTTTTTTTTTAATGTTCATTGATCACACCATCTTGACTTCTTGTTCTACATCCTGCAGATGCTCCTGTTACAGGATTCAGAATCCAAACAGCAGGGTTCCAAGTGAGTCTGTCATTCATAAAATGTATTCAGTACAAGAAAAGAAAACAAGCCCAGTAGGATGTTGGTTGGATTGTTCCTTTTTGTTATAACATAGACTATAATAAACTACCAGAATCAAAACTTTTTGAAGTGACTAAATTGGAATACAGAGTTGTGTCTACCAAAAAAAAAATTAACAATGATTATTCAAGGTTCCAGTGAATACCCACTGCTAATTCAAGTTTTATTTCAGGTACTTAAAAAGGCAGAAGAAGAGTTTAATTTTAAATGCCTGTAAGGAGGAAATGTTCTCAAACAATGTGTTTATTTTAAGAAGAAATTTCACTAAAGAGATTATAGAGGCTTCTGGAACAGAGTTTTCTGTACTTTTGAAGTTATATTTAATATTTAAATTGTCCAGACCTAGTTTTTGGCCTGCAAAATTAGAAGCAATGTCACATGCTTTGGGTCCCAATAGGAATGATTCCTAGGCAGATATTGATTTCACTTCTCTTGTGGTATTTTTGCTGTGGATTATTTGAAGGATAGTGAAGAAGATGCACTGAATCCAGTAAAAGTTTACTGAATCCCGGAGAGACCAAACTGGCCTACAAGAAAAACCAAGCAAAAAATAGAAAAGATACATGGCAAGGTGACACATTACATGGACAGAACATAACAAAAAAATACTATTGAAAAAACAGATAACAAGAAGACGTTGCAATGGCTAAGGCAGGTAAAATGAAGAAAGAGAAAAAATGGCTAATTCTGGTTGCATGAGACTAAGATTTAAGAATAATTGAATAATTGCAGAATAAAGCCAGAATTGAGAAGACAGCAACAGATGGCAAATACCCTCTCTGCAAAGAAGCTGAAAAACAGTGGATCAATTAGTGATCTGCTGCTGCTGCAAAAAAAAAAATTGCACAGACTGATTGCAAACATCAGCATGACAATGGTGCAATGGAATATCTGTAAGAAATAGCATTTGCCTGCAAGAAAGAACTGGTGTGGCCACAAGATTGACAGAGTAATAGAAAATGAAGACCCTAAAGTGTTCTGGGACTTCAGCATTCATACAGACAAACATCTGCCACAGAATACCCCAGACTTAATAACACCATCAGTCAATTGCAAAAGGCAGCTTTACTTGGACAGCTTACATCCTGCGACCATAACTTTCACACCATCAAACAACAACATCTGCCTATACCAGGTCCTTGGGAAAGACTTGACAGGTGGCTAAAAAAGCCAAATCCAGTCTAAACATTTGGCTGACTGTGCAATCAACCATCATATGAAATTCTGTCTGGATTTTCCATGCACTTGGGGAAGGCAAAATGAGAAAAACCCAATTTCACAGCTTATCACAGGAAAGGTTCCTGAAATCAAGAAGGGTTAGGAACCATGAAAGAAATATTTTCATGTGTCAAAGCTAATGGAATGAAAACACCTGCTGCGAGCACCAAAGTAAAATATGACTGAAATAAAATAGGCTAGAATTGGGGTTGGACTTTGGATCCTTTGCCTGATTACATGTGCACCATGTTCTATATGTTGTTCCCCCACCTCATCTCAAATGTTATCTTATTAATTGTACAGGATGCTCTGTGAGCCCCACCCATGAAGTGCTTGTGACTCTGATGGACTTGCCCCTGGGCCACTAGAGAATATCATGATCTGCTCTACTGAAGAGCTGTGCTTTCCCCAATTGCCTTTTTTTCCCCTTATGCTCGGATCCTGGATGGGGCTGAGAACTGCTTTTTGTCTCACCTTCTGTTCTCAAAGAAAGGCAAACTTTATTAGTGTTGAAACCTGGCATAAGAAACATTCACGCCTCCCACACTGACACTGATGGCAAGTGCTGATGATAATAGAAGATTTTCTAACTGAGAACTTGCTCTTTGCTATATTTCTCATGGTAAAACAATTAAGAATGGATTTTTCTTATTAATGTGCCTGGTGGTAACTTTTTGATTAAGGGATTCACACTGTGAGAGAAAGCAGAAGATTCTAGGTGTTTTCTTATCTCTTCCCATTCTGCAGTTAGGTATATATTTCTTGTTGCAATAATAATCCAAGCTTTGATGTGGGTTGTATATCAAAACTTCCGTTTTGCACTTCAAGAAATATGTCTGTAATATTTTCACACCATGAAAGATCTCTCTGTCTCCCTTTATTATTGTCTTATTGTAAGGCAATTCTTTTTGTATTTGGGAGGTGTTACATTGCTTGAGTCATGCCGCCTTTTTGAACTTGCACTATGAACCACATCTTCTCTGCTGAGGTAATAGCTACTCAGTTGGACATCATCAGGCTAAAAGCAGAAATGACCCAGACTTCTCACATGTGTTCATCCTCTATTCAAAATAGAATCTCTTATGCCACCAGACTTGAAATTTTGTGTTTGAACAATCTGGGATTGTGCCGCCTCCGGTCTGATCTAAGCATAGCACACAAATTGTCTGCTACAACATCTTGCCTGTCAACGACTTCTTCAGCTTCAACCACAATAGTACACAGGCAAACAATCAATACAAACTCAAGGTAAACTGCTTCAAACTCAATTGCAGAAAATATGACTTCAGCAACAGAGTGGTCAATACCTGGAATGCTCTACCCTACTCAGTTGTTACAGTCTCAAACTCTCACTGCTTCAACCTCAAAATTGTCTACCATGGACCTCACCCCATTCTTAAGAGGTCCGTAAAGGGGGCGTGCATAAGCGCACCAGTGTGCCTACCATCCCTGTCTTACTGTCCCCATTTATCTGTATTTACTTCCTTTGTTCATGTTTATGTTCATACCGATACTTGTTATCTTGTACATGTTTGACAAACAAATAAAATAAATAAATAAATACATCTCTAGCACAGGAAGTGGGTTGGAACTCCCCCCTCCCCTTTTGGGCTGCAATGCACACTCATGTAGTTAGAATGAATGAATGAGCATATATGCATGAGGTAGAGGAATAGAACAGGTTATGGGTCTAAGCCAAAGGTTGATACATCCAACCTCCGAAAGACAGTAGCATTAAGTGAAGAACTTCAAAAGAAAGTTGTCAGTTAATGAAAATAGAAGAATATGGTTGTTTTGATAAAAAAAAGAACAAACAAACAAAAGCAGTGTTAAGAGACATAGGCAAAACTCTATTTAGAGTACAACATAGAATGAGCTGGACACCATTCCAATAACGGGTAAGTCACACAAAGCAAAGAACTGGCAAGGAAGGGAGTAAGTTACTAAGCTATTGGAGAATTAAAACAAGTTCTTCTCTCATTTTTCAAATTATGCACAGAAAAAGAACAAGTTAGAAATAAATATGTAGGATCAAGGCAAGGCTGTTCTTTCACGAAATCAATTATTGTTTGAGTCTAACAAGGCAAACAGAAAGATGTATGTAATTAGTTTGATAAACTTGCCTGTTTGTATATAATGTTTGTTTTCTCTTCCAAGGAAACATATTCTATTTACAAATTACTAGAACTTCAAACCAGTCCTTGCTGATGAGCCAAGGAAGAGGTTTTTCTTATGCTAGCTCTGCTTTTCTTGATGATGAGATCTATTTTCACAGATGTCACCAATCACAATGAAAAATGATGAAATTTTTGCTTTGACAACGTAAGTCCTGCCTTTCCATACTTGGGTCCCAATGTCAGACCAAGTAGATAAGTTGTTTATTTATTTAACACATATCTACCCCACCACAATCAAAATTATTTTTCAGCATCTTATGTAAGATATAAATAGAACAAGTTAAAACATTCAGTCTTGTTTAAAACAGAAATTAACAAGTAGCAATAAAAACAGCCATCAGCCAAAAGGGTGTTAATAATAAAATAAGCAATAAAAGATGAAAAATGGCATAATGCATCAGCTCAGAAAAAACAATAATTTATGGAAAATCAGCAAGGAGGTAGCTATTATGATATCCACCACGAAGCAGATCCAAAGTGTCTGCATTAAGTTATGTGGTTCATATTACAATGTTGTGATTAGCATTTTATTATTCCTCTTCACCAATACCTAGATATAGAACAACTTGCCATTGTGGTTGATATTAGTCTTATTACAATTTTAAAAAAGATTTATAATATTACCTTGAATCCTGGCCTTTTAGAAATTTTGTGCTACTGGATTTTAACATTTTTATTGGACTTGGTTTTATTGTATATCAAAGTTTGTAAGGCTCCTACTGTAGCATATGCAAGTTCAAATAAATGAAATAGTGAAAAGAACACAAACTGAAAGAAAAAAAGTCACTTGCATCTATAAATAGTAAAATGATGTTTTATAAATCAAAGCAAAGCTGGAGGCACAAAATCATTTTCAGAGAGCTGATGGTGATTTAAAGGAATCCTTTGGGTTAGTTTTTCAGAATCAACAGTAGAATAGGACTCTATATGTCCCACAGACAGGTGATTTCAAACTGCTTTCAACATGTTGTAGAAACAGTTGTCTGCAGCTTAGGTTGCAAAAGCAACTGCCTTTCCTTTGATAATACTGAATATGCTTATTTCAACAGAGTGAAAAAAATCATGAAAACTATATATGTTTCTTAAAAAGAGAGTCTGGTTAATATAATATATGAATGCACATGTCTGGGTGCCCGCACCAATGTTTCTACAAAATAATGTAGAAATTACTTGAAATCTAAACCAAGAGTAGAAGTTGTAGTCTAAAGCAATCCACATTTCTTAAGGAAGAGTTGTAAGGCTGACTCAGGGGGTTGTTTCAAGGAGACAGAAGTTGGAAATAGCAGTACATGTTCAATCAGAAACAATCTACCAGTAAGCTGCCAGTAAAACAAGTAAAGTGAATGATCCTATCTTTTTCCCATGTTGAAATCATCAACTTCCAGTCCATTTTCCTTATACTTAGAATGAGTTCGTTTATTTCTGTTTATTTATTCATTAAATTTTTATGCCACTCATTTCACTGATTCAGTGATTCTGGGTGGCTTAAGCAAAAAAAAGTACTAGAAAACAATTGAAATTAGGAAAAAATGAATAGAAAAGCTAAAAGCTAAGATGGGGGAGACCTGATAGTGGGGATCTTCTCTACCCAGTCAGCCATCCTCCATGTAGCAGGCCCTACCAGGGCTTCAGGCCAGTTGGCAGAGCCAAGTTTTTAGGATTTCCAGAAGACCAGGAATATGGGGCGGATCTCACTTCCAATTGGAGACTATTCCAGAGAATGGGTGCCACAGCAGAAAAGGCTCTTCTTCTGAATTCCACCAGCCAAAATTCTGTGGCCAACCGGATCCAAAATAGGCCCTTTCTGCTAAAAAAAATGGGGTGGGCTAGTCTCATCAGGTGAGATGGTTCTTCAGATACCCCGGACCCAACCATAAAGCGAGGGTGTCAAACGCAAGGCCTGTGGGCCAGATCCGACCCCCAGGGTGCTTAGATCTTGGGCCATAGGGCTGCCCTGGAAACAGTGAAGGATGGGTCTGCAATGCCTCTGCCAGTAAAAATGACAGCTTCCTGCAGCCCTCTGTCAGTGAAAATGGAGCTTGGGGAGGCCGTGCGTGGCCCACCTGGACTCTGTTTTTGGCCGTGATGGCCTCCTGCAGTCCTCTGCAAATGAAAACAGAAAAAAACCCTGAGCGTGGCCCCCTCAAGCTCCATTTTCACTGGCAGAGGGCTGCAGGAGCCCATCATGGCTGAAAACAGAGCCTAGATGAGTGATGTCGAGCTGGCCACACCCACCCTGGCCATGCCCTCTGGCCATGCTGCCCTGGTCCCCTGAGGTCAAACACAACCCTGATGTGGCCCTCAGTGAAATCACGTTTGACACCCCTACCATTACCATTACCAAAGTTAATGACCAACAATTAAGGTTTTTAGCCTAGGCTGCAAATTAAACTTTGATAGACATGGGCCACCATGATGATATCCTTACTACATAACCTATAAAGAGACATGTGCCATTGCAGTAGCATCTAGTGTACTAGATGATGTCATGGCATATATCAATCATATTCCAAGTTTAAAGATCTGATCACAAATGCTCACAATTTTGCTCATTCTTAGAACAAAATAATTGTTTGGAAAATGAGATCAGGCAGAAAGTGGCATTGTTTTCATGCCATTTCAAAATAACTAATGTGCCAGTTCTCCTTACAAGTCCTTGCAACATATTATCTCTTTTTAGAACATTTTAGTGAAATCATGACAACTTACGCATCTTGCAAAAATAAATCACAGAATTGTCAACAATGGCATCTTTGGACAGGGTGCTGACATTCATCTGAAAATTTATAAAAAATAATCCATGTTAACATAAAGTTATCTAAGATTCAGCTATTTATAAAATGTACTCTTCTCTAAAGCATTGAAATACTTGGCATGCTGAATTGTAAGCAGCAATTAGAGACATAAGCAAATAAAATATTCTATTGATTTACTACAGACAAACATGTGTTATAGCTTGAATCCAGCTCGTGATCAAGACATTTCAGATCTCACATAGGATTTGTAGATATCATTCATTAAAATCAAGGTCAAAGTATAGAATATCAATTAACACTTGGTTCTTTTTTTTTTTCATAATACAATGAGATTTGAAGATTAGTTTGACTGATTCAAGTGTTCCCAACTCTGTGAGTTTGTAAATGTGAAAAGAAAGCTGCAACATACTGATCAGTTATCCAAATTTAACCCAACCAGTTACTGTTGAACCTGTAAAATGAATACCTTTGTCTTTCTTTCAATCAGATATACAATAGTCCTGATCCTGGTCCTTCACAAAAAAACAAAAATCCAAGGATATTCTAGATTACAGAGAGCAAAACTTGTGTAAGAGTCTGAACTGCTTTTATATGAATAAACCAATTAACATCTCTAGATGTCTTCTAAGGAATATGAACCTTTAGTAAGCACTAACACTTACTCTTTCTTTTCTTACTTACACTTTCTCACCACTTAGGCTAGCTACTCAGAAATTAACTATTTTATAGCATCATTCAGCCATCAATTACTATATCATTACTACTATAGTGACAGAACTACATTGGGAGATACTATAAATCCCAAGAAAGCAAATGATCTTAAGTGTGCATATTAATAAATTTGCAAAAATATAAAAAAGACTTAGGAGACTTCTATGATTTTGACAGGAGAAGAAATAGAAATTACACAATCAGTAGAAAGTTAATTGAACAATCCTGCTTATTGTTAGACTTTTAGGTAATGACATTATTTGATCACAAACATTGGAAGAACAAGAATGTTTGGCCTTTGGTACTGCACTGCTGCTATTTGATTTAAATATAAAGAAAATATGGTAAAGGTGTCCTGAAGGTATTAGGGAGCTTTCATCTTCACACCCAATGCTATATAAACTTGAAAGTATCACAGGTGTGGGAAAAAAAGTCACAGAAGTCCAAGGAAGTATCTTAAGTTAAAAGGAAGAATGAAAAAGAATACTGGGTAGAATAAGGGATGAAATCATTGTGGGTTAAAAAAACTGAATGTAAAAGAATATTTCCTACAAAAAATATAACAAAAAGCATTTAATAATGCGTATAAAGAGACAGTAGAATAAGAAATGTTTACAATTAAAAAGAGAAAGGAAAAATGCAGAGTAATTTACGGGGAATAAAACATTGACTTTGAACTGATAAAAATACAGCTAATTCAGGAGCCTCCAGTGCAGTGAATTGAATTAAAAATAAAAATGAGTTATTATTTGGGATGAAACTGAAGTGAGCAAATGCTGGAAGGAATCCTTCAGAAATTCATATGAGAATTTATAGAGATGAAAGAGTGGAATGCTATATATATTAGTATTCAAGAAGAAAATAATGAAGGCATAAATGTGATAAGACCATTAAAATGGGAGAGGCTGTGTGTGTACATGGCATAACTGGAACACATGTTAAAATACGAATGTGCTTTTTCTTATGGCCTGCTTACGTGAAGACAGTGGCTGGTTGCTGAATGTGATCAGAATGATATATAGTGAAATTAAAGTGAACACATGAAAATAAATGTATTAAATTGAATACTTAGTGAATGATTAACTTTGAGTAAAAAGTAAAAGAAGGATGTATACAGTAATGTATTCTTGTTTGCTTAAGGTATTTATGGAGAAATGTCTAAAAAAGTTTATAGTGACATTAGATGCATATTTCTTGGGTATCTGAATGTAAATATATGCAAATGATACTATTTGTTGAGAACAATAATAATCTGTGTTAAATGTTAGATTGTGTGATACAAGAGTATGAATCTGAACATTAATATATTAGAATCAAGGGAGTTGTATAAACAAATAATAAAAACTAGATTGTGTGCATGAATATGCACAGTAGAATATTTATTGAAGTTGGGAAAACAGATGGAGAAAATTTAAGATTTGCAAATACTGATACAAAAGTACTGAGTAGTGTGAGGTCTGTTATGAGAAATAAATGCTTGTTGAGAAAATTAAAAATGTCTGTGCATAAATGCATGCTTCTGCCAACTGTTGCATGGATGTGAAATTTGGGGACATCAGGAGAAACATAAAACTAAGTTGAGTGCAGAGGAAAAGGCTGGTGTCTGTAAAACAAAAGGAGAACAAAAGATAATATATGAAGTATATTGGACATAGCAGAATCAACTGTTTGCAAGGGTGAAAAGGTATGGAAAGGTAATGTGCATGAGGTTGGTATAAACTGAATTTAGCTATATATCCTTCTCTTATCACATGCCTCTAACTTTTTTTTACTATCTATTACATCCTTTCTCAGCTTTGCACTATATTGTTTGATACATATATGTGTCCTCAAATCTAGTATTTTCTCCCCATCATCTTCATTTCTAGTGTAGGAATTTTACAGATGCAAGCACTAAAAATCCAAAGTAATAAATAATTTAATATAAACAATCAAATTGACAAATTGAGACACGTGTACTTTCCAAAGATCTTTTAAATTGGTACATGTTAAATTAGGCTCAAATGTTCAACTATTTTAAGTTGGGGGGGGGGGATTGGCCAGAATTATCCTATCTTGGTTAATTTGGGTCAAGTACATCCCAAATTTCCAGGTAAGTCTGAAAAACAATTCTGTCTTAAATTCTACGTAAATTACTCAGAGAGAGCCAATAATCTGGTTTATTATAAGGCAAATTAAAATGATTTCCTTATGATTTGAGAACAGTTTATCTGAATGTATAGTTATTGTCATATGAACTTCATTATTTAAGATTGATAGAGGATGTTTTATTTTATGTTCATTGGGGGGGGAGATAAATCAGTAAACTACACAGGATATGACTTTTAACTCTCTAGCATATCATTAATAATACTCCTAACCCAGATATATCTTTCAAAAAGTGGTCTTCCTCCATCTTTTTGTTCTTGAAGGTCAGTTGATTTGAGCAAATCTAAACAATAATATCCAATGTACAGTTTTATATATTTGTTATTAATGATTTCCACACTGAAACTGCTGCATTATTATTGTACAATCCCCATCATTCTCAATGTTGTTTGCTCCCTAATTACTAGAAGAAACTATAGTGCAACTCTGTAATGTCTGCTCAGAAATAATAACCACTGAAATGAAGTGAATATTTTCACAGCTAAATATTACAACATGCTTGAGTATAACTTCAACCACAAAACTCTTTCAAAGATGCAAAGTCCTTATTCAGTGGGCTGGGTTATGCCCTAAGCAACAGCTATGAGGAGAAACTGAAGTAACCAAAATTCATTAGAATCTTCTTAAAGGTTTTCAACAATTCTCTATTATTTATCTTCTATCTATCTATCTATCTATCTATCTATCTATCTATCTATCTATCTATCTATCTATCTATCTATTTATTTTGCTTTCAGTATTCCAGCCCTCTCTCTTTACCAGGATCTCCTAATCACAAAGAATATTTTTGAGAGTGAAGCTATAACCCATTTTTCTACCATACATAGACTAGCTCCCATAGAGAACTCAAAATGGTTTAAAATGTTTTTTTTAAAACCCAAAACACCCTAATTGTAATGGTATGTGGTAGTGATTTTGGAAGACAAGGACGAAATGGTGTCTAGGGAACAGTCCGATAAGACAATGAATGGCCCATAACTGCATAAAGGGCAGAGAAAGAAACTCAGAAAGGGACCTCCCTAACATAAGGTAAAGGGAAAGGTTCCCCTCTCACATATGTACTAGTCGTTCCCAACTCTAGGGGGCAGTTCTCATCTCTGTTTTAAAGCCGAAGAGCCAGTGCTGTCCGAAGATATGTCCATGGTCATGTGGCCGGCCTGACTAAATGCCAAAGGCGCATGGAACGCTATTACCTTCCCACCAAAAGTGGTCCCTATTTTTCTACTTGCATTTTTTATGTGCTTTCGAACTGCTAGGTTGGCAGAAGCTGGAACAAGTAACAGGAGCTCTGCCCATTACGCATTCAAACCGCTGAACTGCCGACCTTTCGATCGACAAGCTCAGCATCTTAGCTACTGGGCCACTTTGCCCCTGTCTCGCTAGCTTATCAGGCTCTATAAAAGAGATGGCAGGTGACTTGCAAGATTGTGCTAATGTAGCCTTATAATAGAGTAGAATGAGCTTAGCTGGTTGTGTTTCCTGTCTGGTCTACCTGGGTAGGATAACATTAACTCATTAAACACAATGTAATTAAATTGTTATAAAACAAGCACAAATAGGAATTAGTACCACTCAAAAATCCTGAATGAAGGGTAAACGTTTCTAATTAAGACAATCAAATTTGGGCTGCAAAACACCTGATGACCATAAGAAGTCAGCAAAGATTTAGCTTGCTATGTCTCTTTGCTTCTAGCCCAGATTCTTACAGCCCAGAATTGGTAGCCTTGACCATAATGTTGTTTCTAAACCTCAGAAAACTGTAATGCGTTCATAGCATAACAGCAAAATGAGGGCAACTGAAGTCACAAAGATCACTAATATGGCACGGTGGGAATGAGGGAGGAGTGGCTTTTTGAGATGGAATTAAGAAAAGAACATGTTCTAATAACTTAGTGAAATAAGAAGTGTTGCTGCTGAAATGGAGGTGTTTCACTTTCCCTCCTTTCTCTCAATTACATTTACTTTGTCCTTGAGGCTACAGATGCCCGAATTGTTAAAATATAAACAACTGTTTTCAATTACCTCAGCTATCACACTTCCCCACCCCAGATGCCTTTTTTGAGCGTTCACAAGCACTGTGAGAACAAATCTGATAACACACCTGTGCTGAAACTGGTTGAGTTTCTTCCTTGTAATTCCTCTGAGATCAGAATCTAATACCATCCCTCCTCCCCAGCCCCCAACCCCACATCTCCAGTTTTTAATGTATTGTACCTCAGTGCATGGCCATTCCGCTTATACAGCACGTTGAGCTATTATACTGTATAAAATGATACCACACAAGATTCCATGTTGTAAATAGAGTGCAATTACCACACAGAGAGATTTACATTCCCGTATCAATGCAAGAAGAAGAAAAAAGTCCCAGCTTCGAGTTTTCAGTCATTATTTGTAAAATCATGAGAGTCTTGGTCAAATGAGACTGCAATGTGAGATCTTGAAGTGTAACTGTTCATGCAGAAAATCCATTAGCTTTGATTTGACTTCATTCTGATCAAAACTTTGCAGCTTATCATTCACAGTGGGCCAAAACCCCTGAGGTGTAACCAGAAATAGACATCCTTCCCCCGGCTTTGCAGAAAAATTGAGTAGGAATTGTTAGAATTTTAGAATCACTCCCTTCTGGAAGTACTCAAATGATATGGAATTCTTCCAAAGCAGGATAAAATCTTGATATTTTCTAAGTCTTAGAATAAGAAATGAAGCCATCCCCTCCCCTAAAAAAAATCACAGCTGTATTATACATTATTTGTAAGATATCTCAAACCCATTTTAAAACAGTGGCATATAACGGAAGTACAGTAAATATGTGAAATCATTTTAAACATAAAAAGAGAAGGTAAATGGTTCCTTCTTATACTTCAAGTAAAAGAAAAATTGGAATGAGAAAATTTGACAAAGCTGTAGTTGGAAGTTAAATTTTTATTGGTATATACCCGTGTTGGTGAACCTATGGCACGTGTGCTGGAAGTGGCAAGCAGAGCCAAAATCTCCATTCCCAACCCACTCTGGGGCCAGCCAGAGGTGGTATTTACTGGTTCTCCGAACTACTCAAAATTTCCTCTACCAGTTCTCCAGAACCTGTCAGAACCTGCTGAATAGCATCCCTGGTCAGAACCATCCATTTGCCCACCTAACATGGCATATGATAATTTGAATCTTGGTCTCTCTCAATGCTCTAACTCCGTGATGGTGAACCTATGGCACGCGTGCCACAGGTGGCACGCAGAGCCATATTGGTGGGCACAATTGCCCTAGCACGCACTGGCCACCGACTTTTGGGCCTTCTGGGCCCAACAGAAGTCAGCAAACGGGCTGTTTCCGGCCTCTGGAGGCCCTCCCCAGGCTCCTAGAAAGCCTCTGGAACCTGAGGAGGGCAAAAAACGGACCTACCAGGCCCACTGGGCCATCACATGCCAAAAGTAGGGGGAGCATGGGGTGTCGCGCACACATGCATGGGGGGGCAGGGTGCATAGAATTATGGGTGTGGGCATGCACGCGCATGACCACCCCACACTTCTCCAGCTTTTGGCATGTGATGCAAAAAGGTTAGTCATCACTGCTCTAACTGCTGCACCAAGTTGTCTCTCTGCATGTAATTTAAAATATAGGAACCTATTTCTGGATGTGTCTTATTAAGGATGTTCTTTTATAGCCCTGGAAAATCATTTATTATATTCTTAAGTAGCTCACATTTGAAACACTAGCAGCACTTAGCAATAAAACCACAAAAACAAGAGCAGAGGAGAACAAAGATGAAAGCAGCAATAGTTTATCATCGAAAGCAGATACAAGTTTAAAGGGCTGAGTAAATTTGCATGGGACTACAAAGATAAACAACATGGCACTACACACAGCGCTGGGAAAACAGTTTGAGCAATAGGAGCCCAGCCTTTCATCAGCACTCATCTTATCTCAGAAGGAATTAACATTCCCAATGCAGCTCAGAATCTGAGCACATTCAAGAAGAACACTGCAAAAAATGCTTGATGCTCTATATAACTTTACAGATAAATTTTCAGAAAAAACAAGTGGTTTATATATGTATGTGTATAACTATTTACCAATTCGTCATCATCTCGTTTTTTGAGGGGGGTTCTAATTGCAATTCCCCGAGAAAGCAGAAAGGCAATAAAAATCAAGGCCTGGGCCATGTACTGTATGGTGCAGTAATAAAACTTTGTTAAGAGAGATCAAGTGCCTTCTGCCTACTAGCCATAGCTTGTTGAAGGTGCTGTGTGTCCCCAGCGCTACTTGGACATTAAGAAAGCCTAATCTAATATCACCTTCAAGCTATATAACTATCAGGATTTCAAATAACACTCCAATTAAAGAAGACTCTGAGGCTAGAAATTCCTCAAAGTTCCATTTTATTAGAGATGTCATATTGGCACATCTGGGAAAAGCTGAATCTGAAATCTTCCAGGTTTTCCCCACCCAAAAGAAAGTCCAAGTCACTTCCCCTGCACCCACATATTCATCACATATTCCAATCGTTGCACAGTCCCAACTAGAGATGCCTTCCAGTCACGCCACTCCAGGTGCAGGGCAACATGTCCTTGACTCTCAGAGAAAGGAATGTTATGGCTAAATATCTCCGACGCTCTATACAATCCCCCCTCCCAGTTTCCCACAGCAGCCCTAAAGATCCAAACAAAAAAATGGCCTCCAGGGCTGACAATAACTACACAGAAAAACAGACCAAGGTTTTTATATGTATGTATGTATGTGTGTGTGTGTGTGTGTGTGCGTGTGTGTGTGTGTGTGTGTGTGTATACATATCTGTCCCCTCCAATTAAAACTCTTTCAAATTCTGACTCAACCACAATTATACTATTTTCATGAGCATGACCTCATAATAAAAGGTTTGGATTTAAAACATTTAAATCTTCAATTGAAACTTTCAGACCAGTTGGCCCACAGGAAAGCCTCTCTTCTCTTACTCATCTGCGGTATCTACTGTCCCTGGTAGCATTTCTAACTCCCAAATCAACAAAAAGCTGCATAATCAGCTTTGTGATTCTTTGGCTGTAGGATTCAAACTATATGAATAACTACAGTATCATCAGGTCATTCAGTCACAGTAGCTTGTAATAATAGATATGCTGGTAAAAGATAGATAGATAGATAGATAGATAGATAGATAGATAGATAGATAGATAGATAGATAGATAGATAGATAGATAGATAGATAGATGGACAGACAGACAAATAGATAGAATACTATATGGTTATTGATACCCTTTATCATAAAGTAAGAATGGAGCTTTTCAGGAAGCTCCACCAAACCACGTTCTCCTCACAAGTCCCTACCCATGACAAACACAAATGCATAGATATAAAAGAAAATACTGATCCTTTATGAAACCAGAGCTGAGAATAAGTTGAATGGGTGTCCTGAATATTTCTTTGATTTTAAATCATTCTCCATCAGCTTGATGGAAAAGGAATACTTTTTATTTTTCATTTAATTAAAGATGTGGAAAATTCTCGTGGATGTGAATTCTTGCTTTATGTAATTATGAGGTGACTACAGGGTGAATATGCCATTCCTTCATTGCAGAATAATTTCTCTCTCATGGTCTAAAGCAGCCTCCATTATTCTCACCTTCATAACATGACAAAAACCATCTCCTGGAACACTTTTTTAATCAGGAAGAGGCTCATCCAGATAGGTTGAAGTACAATACATAAAGAGCAGTAATGGGGGGGGGAGGGTGTTAAGGGAAGAAATTAGTACCAACTCAGTAAGAAACATTTTTTTGTTACCATCAAAAGAAATTCTAAATTATTTGCAAAACACTCAGTGAAGTAGGAAGGAAAACTGTTTTCAGGTAGGAAAACAGTTTCTTTAGTAGAGAAAGAGTCCTGAGGACACAGATTTCTGAAAATTGGAAAATTACAAAATTATGTTATAGAACGGGGGAAAGTCCTTTAAAAAAGAATAATTTAAACCACAGATCAGAATATATTTCACTGGAGCACAAATTGGCTTATTGGCAATAAAGACAGAGCTAAAGAGGGGTGTGATTGAAGTCCTCCTTTATGGTAAATTAGAATATATATATGACTGGCTAGAACATCCAAGTGTTTCACTGGTTATAACTCATCATGTGTGAAGTGAGGTCATTGAGGCTGATAAGCAGTGGTGGGATTCAGCCAGTTCGGGCGAACTGGTAGTTATATTGCTGGCTGGCTCCACCTCTCCCCTCCCTGCCCCTTCCAGGAGTCCCCATGCACTCCATTTTGGCTTCCAGTTAAGTGCAGGGAGGCCTCCTAGGCCCAAAATTGGGCATAGAGCAGTGCAGTGCAGTGCCCCCCGTGGCCTGTTTTTGCTCCCAGGAGGCTGTAGAAAGGCCTACTGGGCCCAAAACTGGGTGCTGGGGGCTGGCAAGTCCCCCTGCAGCCCATTTTTGCTCTCAGGGAGGTGTAGGAGGCCAAGTGCTGCCTCTCACATCCCTTGGCCACACCCTCCATGGCCACATCCAGCCAGCCAGTCATTAGGGCAGAGAACTGGTTGTTAAATTATTTGAATCCCACCCCTGCCCTTACGGTATAACAAGGGTGTTGTGTAGGCATGCTGCCATAGCGATAGAAAATGCTTGCACCTTATTGGTCGAGACGCGACTGTTCTGAGCATGGGAGTTACTTGTTATTCTATTGATCACTGAGAGGACAGCAGCTAATATAAAAAAGCTGTCAGGTTGTTCGTGCTAGTTCTTGTTCACTTGTTATACAATAAACAATTGGCTATGTTGATTCCGAGTCGCCTCAGTTAATGACACGTTTTAAACTCAACAAATGAAGTAATGGGGCAGGATATCAAAGAGAGTGCAGTTTTGAAAGAACAAAGAAGCAGTATTCTGTGAACAGAATTTCTACATCCTATACCCAGATAAGCAGGGATTAATACCAGAAAACAACCAAGCAGAAAACTATACTCTAGCCAAGGAACTACCAAGTGGACAAAAAAATCAAGTAGCAAACAATCAATCAAACAGAAAACAATACCCTAATTAAGGAACTACCAAGGAGAAAGCCACATCCCAAGAAACATTGGCAGGGCAAGCTACTGTATATAAACAGGAAGCAGATGTCCACTGGTACTGATGATGTTATGCAATTGGGCAATGAAATGTCTGCAAGCAAACTTCCAAGCTCAGAGAGCTTTAAAAGACTACCCAGAATCTCTTTCCAGGAAGTTACTTTCTCCTTCTTTCTGAATTCTGGTCTTAACCCAGTATCTTTCCCCAGCTTATCAGCATTTCTCAGCCTTCTAAATATTTTATGGCTAAGCTGACAGTGGAGTTTTCCTAGGAAAGTATTTTTGGAAAGGGGAAAGTTGCATATTTTGACACCATCCAGCTGAGCCAGTACTTTGTTTTCCCTAGGAAGATGTATTTGGGTTAGAGGCTTTAGACTTAACTTGCAAAATTATCTTCAATGCCCAGATATAGTGCTCAAAACATAGCCTTTCGTTTTGCCAAATATGGGCCCTATTTCCCAGTAATCTATATTATATGGTAAATAGGATATCCACTGACTTAATTAGTGCTTATGCACAGGTAATTAAGTGCAGGCCTACAGCTTTATATATTAGCATTTAAAAATAACAGTCATTTGCACTTGACAAACAGCTTTTGTGAAAATCTGATTGCATGAGTGTCTTTATGAACACCTATGGGTAAAAAAAAAAACTCTTTGCATTTGGTAAATCTTGACTTTCACAGAAATCCATGGAAATTACACTTGCTTCAGTTGTTCCAGTTTCTAAGAAGCTATGAGACCCTGAAGCCACCAACAGGCTTACCAAAAATAATGGAATTTGATTCTTTTAAAAAAAAAACCTCAATGGATCTTTTTTTACATACTATAGAGTGATGAACCTGCAAGGCCAAAGGAATTATTTAGAGGTCAAGACTGTGTTCAGGAAAAAGAAGGAATATAAAGTTGGACTATTTGACTAGAGATAAACTAGTAGTTTGATATTTCTGGTAACTCATCGCAGAAAAAAGATTGAAAAGATGACAGTTAACAGCAACAGAGTTGGAAGGGACCTTGGAGGTCATCTAGTCCAACCCCCTGCTCACACAGGAGAATTTCTAGAATGTGTGTGTGTGTGTGTGTGTGTGTGTGTGTGTGTGTGTGTTTGTATACATACACACACACACACACACATACATATACATATACATATACATATACATATACATATACATACATATATATATATATATATATAGGTCTTTGGTTATATATTTTTGGTTATATATCTTTGTCTTTGTTCTTCAATGTGTGCACTTATTCTTCTTTTGGTTTGTCCGATGTATGTGGTGGGGCAGGTGGGGCATGGGATTTCATATACTCCTTGATTTTCTAACTCAATTTTGTCTTTGGGGTTCCTTAGGATGGTGGATATTTTTCGGTTTGTGCAGAATGCTGTCTTGATGTTATGTTTGTGGAGAATTTTGCTTATTCTGTCTGTGGTGCCTTGTATGGGAGGAGGGCTTTGCCGTTTTCTTGTTCGCTGTCTTGGATTTAGTGGGGGTTTCTTTTTGGATTAAGTTGGTAATCTTATTTCTTTGGAATCCATTGGATGTTAGTACGTTAGTGAGAGTGTGTAGTTCTGTTTTTAGGTGTTGTTCGTCAGCTAAGCGTTTTGTTCTGTAGATGAGTGTCTTGGCTACAGAGTTGATCTGGGCTGGGTGGTGGTGTGAGAGTGCATGCAGATAGCGGTTTGTGTGTGTTTTCTTCTGGTAGATAGTGTGTCCTAGGGAGCCATCAGATTTCCTGTAGACTAAGACATCCAGGAAGGGAAGTTGGTTGTTCGCTTCTGTTTCCATGGTGAACTGTATTTTGGGTGTAGGCTGTTGAGGTGTGTGAGGAAGTTGTCCAGTTTTTCTTTCCCATGTGGCCAGATTATGAAGGTGTCGTCTATGTATCTGAGCCAGAGTTTCGGTTTGTGATCAGATTTTTCTAGAGCTTGGGTTTCAAAGTGCTCCATATAGAGGTTGGCAATGACAGGTGAGAAGGGTGATCCCATGGATGCTCCTTCTATTTGTTTGTATTTTTGTCTGTTATAGATGAAGTATGTGTTGGATAGGCAGTGGTTGGTCAGATCTAGGATGTGCTTGGGGGGGGGTTATATTTGTTTTGGATAACTGTCAATGCTTCTTTGATTGGTACTTGGGTGAAGAGGGATATGACATCGAAGCTCACGAGTAGGTCACTGGGCTGTGTAGCCAAGACACTCATTTACAGAACAAAATGCTTAGCTGACGAACAACACCTAAAAACCGAACTACACACTCTCACTAATGTACTGACATCCAATGGATTCCAAAGAATTCCACAGCCATAACCCGGCCTGGCGGAACAAAAAGGTTTTGAGGGCACAGTGGAATACATGGAGGTCAGTGATCTTACGTAATTCTGGGGGCAGTTCATTCCAGAGAGTAGGAATTCTTTGTTGACAACCTTCCAAAAACAAAGTCTTTTTTGACTTTTTCTTTTTCTTCTACTTTTTTCTGCATTTTCTGAACTTTTATTTTAGTTTTGAATTCTAGTTTAGCTTGTATTAATTATTACAGTGGTTATTAATAACTTCAATAAAAATCTTATTTAAAAAAACAAAGGTGACTGATTCAATTACAATTTAGCATATCACAAAAATTATCTCACTGTTACCACAAGAAGACCAGGGGGTTAATTTAAATAACATATGCTTATGACTTATGTTCATTCTGGGTATTAAAAATATCACCAAGTGTTATTTTAAGTATTGGCTTGATTTTAAATAGTGAACTATTAAATATTCTGCTCTTCAGGTCTTCCCAAGTCCTTTGCTAAGAGGTATGTGTGTGCATCAGAGATGGATTTCATCAGGTTCTAACCAGTTCTGGAGAACCGGTAGTGGAAATTTTGAGTAGTTTGGAGAACCAGTAGTAAAAATTCTGACTGGCCCTGCCCCCATCTATTCTCTGCCTCCCAAGTCCCAGCTGATCAGAAGGAAATGGGGATTTTGCAATAACCTTCCCCTGGAGTGGGGAGGGAATGGAGATTTTACAGTATCCTTCCCCTGCCATGCCCACCAAGCCACACCCACCAAGCCACGCCCACAGAACCAGTAGTAAAAAAAATTGAAACCCACCACTGGTGTGCATGTGTTCATATATACATCAGTGACTACATTTAGAAGGGTATATATGGGAATAGAGAGACATGTTCGTGATCTGATCTTTTCTTTTAAATGTATTTCTTATTCTGAGTATTACAGTTCAGCAGTTGCAAGGCTATCTTCCAGGGTTATCTTCAAAAGTTTATGGACATTGTATAAGAGCTGTATTAGAACACAGGTTGCATATCCCTGGGTTTCTGTGAAGAGGAGGATGCAGGAATGAGGGAAGAAAGTATTTATTTTCCAGATCTGTGCTTGGTCTCAAACTCAGCAGGCCTGGAGATATGTGGCAAAGCAAATTAGTTAATGAGTAAGTAGCGTGGGGCTTCCCTTTAAAATGTGCTAAACAGCCATCTGTAATGCTTTGCTTTGAATCCTTGCATTTAGCAAGAGATGAGACTTGATGGTCTTAATGGTCCTTTTCAATTCCATGATTCTATGCTTCTGAACTGTTATAGCAATACATTGTACCATTGGTCTATCCAACCCATTTTTATTTTTATTTTTTGGTTTAAAACTTAAGGATTACTTTATTGATAATGTACAGGATCTTTTAGGTGGTTGCCACAGCAGCTGCCTGAATTCTTTGCACAGACACTCTGGTGGTGTGTGTCTTCGCCAGATGATCAGTGAACTCCTGATAAGGAGATTTAATGAAGACATTTCTTTCCAGAGATCAGGGGTCAGATAACTGTAGGTCTTGGAGATAGCATCAAAGATGGATTTAGCAAAATTGCCCAAGGTAGCAGTGCAGCCCCTGGCTGAGGTGTAGCAGTCATCGATTCCCACCATCATCAGTAGCTTCTTGGGAACGGGGGCAGACACAATCCCTGCGTAGGGCAGGAATGAGACGAACCAGGATGGACCCACACTGGCCTGTCACCTTGCACGGCACAGTGTGAGGCTTGGAAATCTTGTTTCCCCAATAGCCTTGCCTCACTGGCACGATAGAGAGTTTCACCAGGATGATGGCCCCACGAATGGCCGCGGCAACTTCTTTAGAGCACTTTAGAGCACTTGACCCCCAGACCAACATGACCATTGTAATCCCCAATTGCAACAAAGGCCTTGAACCTGGTGCGCTGGCCTGCCCGTGTTTGCTTCTGCACTGGCATGATTTTCAAAACCTCCTCCTTCAGCTATCCAACCCATTTTTAATGTAGTCTTTCTTTTGCCAGATTCCCTTGCTGCACCAGATTGGTCCTGTTGTCTTCTGTTTAAAGTTATACTACTGGCAGAGGGATGGAAGCAGAGATGGTATTCAGCCGATTTGGACCAGTTCACCTTAACTGGTAGCAGAAACTGCTGGTGAGCTCGCCCACCCACCCACCTGCCCCAGCTCTATGCCATCCTATTTAGACATGTTTTTGAGGCTGGGCTCATGTGCGGAAGGCACACACGCCAGCAAAGCACATGCACGGAAGGCCGGACGTATGCGTGGATGGGGTGCATGCTTTCACATTTGCGAACCAGTAGGGAATGTAAATGAATACCATCCCTGGATGGCAAGATGGAAAAGGCATCTGTATATTTAATATCTTTCCAATGTTTTGTTGAGTTTGATGGAATAAAAAGATATGGTAGATCATTCCATGGAACTGCTCTTGATCTGTCTTTATTTGTTTGTTTGTTTGTTTGTTTGTTTGTTTGTTTGTTTGTTTGTTTGTTTAAATTTATAAACCGCCCTTCTCCTTGCGGACTCAGGGCGGTGAACAGCCAGAGTAAAACATGATATACAAAAATTAAAACCAATTAAAAATAATTAAATATTTTCGGCCGACAATTAAAACAGTCCAATTTAAAATCAATTTCAGTTTAAAACAGAGGATGGGATCAAGCCAGCCCAGCTAGTTGGAACAAATGGGTTTTAAGGGCCCGACGAAAGGTCCGGAGGTCTGATATCCTGTGTATCTCCGGGGGTAGGTCATTCCAGAGGGCAGGCACCGCCACAGAGAAGGCTCTCCCCCTGGGGGTCGCCAGCCGACACTGTCTGGCTGGCGGCACCTGGAGGAGGCCTTCTCTGTGCGAGCATACCGGCCGGTGGGAGGCTATTGGCGGCAGCAGGCGGTCCCGCAAATACCCAGGCCCTAAGCCATGGAGCGCTTTAAAGGTGGTCACCAACACCTTGAAGCGCACCCGGAAGACCACCGGGAGCCAGTGCAGCTCGCTCAGGAGAGGTGTCACATGGGAGCGCCACGTTGCTCCCATAATTCCCTGCACGGCCGCATTCTGGATCAGTTGGAGCCTCCAGGTGCATCCCAAGGGGAGCCCCATGTAGAGAGCATTGCAGTAGTCCAGGCAGGAAGTCACGAGAGCGTGAGTGACCATGCGTAGGGAGCCCCAATCCAGAAAGGGCGTATCAGGCGAACCTGATAAAAAGCCCCCCTGGCCACGGCCGTCATGTGCTCTTATTTTATCAGTGTTGGGAGAAAAATCCAGTTCTAAGCCTGGAGAAAGATGCTGGAAATAAAATGGAGGCAGTCTGCAGGAAAGGAAGTCTCTGTTTATTTGGTAGCCAGAAACTAGTGACAGCAGCATGTTTCTGGGGTGGCTGACAAAATGGGGCTGAAAATAGGTGGGTTTTTATACATTCTTCAGGGCTTTGTGATTGAGATGCCTGTTACTGTGTAAGAATGTGCCCTTTAACATTTTAATTGCTATTGCCAGATTCCTATAGGGTCATGTAGGGGTAATGGCTGGTTCTACAGGCAAAAGGGGAAATACAAATCCTAGGTGTTTGTCTGGTCTAATCTTATTAGCTTTGGCTTGCCTAATTGTGTTGCTTATCTGGAGTCTCTTTGCTTATGAATAGCTTCTGAATGGATACAAAATCTCCATTCCTAAAGATCGGCATTTTCAAGCTTCTTCTTGAGGCTGTTTTCCTATGGCAGGAAGACTGGATTTGCTTTCTGCCTTTGTTAAGATTTTTCTCCTCTTCTCCTTTAGGATAAAAATTTTATCCTGCCTCTTTTTAATATTAAGAATAAAGAAAATTTTAATCTGGGGAGGAGGAGGCCTTTCTACACCAGGAAAATCATGAGTACCCTCGAACATGGAGTTGTGATCTTATGAAGGCTGGCCCATAACAAAGAAGTTAGGTTATGACAAATAAATATAAAGGAAAGTAGTCAGAGGGGGAGAAATATCCCAAAATAATAAGACATTTAAAGGCTTGTCAAGCAGTGATGTTGGTCTGTGAATGTAAAATGCATTCACAGCAAGCAGAGTTTCTCAGTGTCATGACTTACAAAGTATAAAAGATTATATATAGATATACCCTACTTAAAAAAGAATTATTGAGATCAGTTAGACAAGGTGATCTTGAATATTATAATTTACACTTATTTTAATGAACCTACTCTTGCTCTGTCTCAGACTGATCACTGGGTCCAGGAGCAGCATTGTCTCTGAAATGCATGCTATAAACAATCTTCTCCTTAGCCTACAACTCCAGCTTTTGCTTTATTTGTGATGGATTCCTTCCAGTAGGTTCTAGACATGCAAATCATGTGAAAATGCAGAATTCAACCACTATGAAACTACCATGAGAAATTGAATGGAATGTCAGATTGACCTTATATCAGAGCACCTTAAAGGCGAAAGGATGGAGAGTCAGAAATATTAACTGAGAATTAATGGCACACATTGATTCACTGCACTACCTTACTCTAATTGTTTTCAGATTGTATTTATTTATTTAGTACTTAACATATCTAAATTTACATAAAAATGAGGAGGAGAAAAAGCTTTTATGGAATGTCTTTGGCACCCCCTAATGGCAAAGCATCTTTTATAGACTTCCATCCCACATATTTGGAATATATCCAGGCCATGTTAAACCTTTAATTATATCTGTGGTCAAATGCAAGCATTTACTCTTCTTTTGTTACATGCGGAGACAGGTAACATTGTATATTGCAATAAAAAGTTATAAAACGCCTTGTTTGAAATTGTACTTGTTTAGAGTCAGTGAATCAGCAAGGATTTGCAGTTTCAAATAAAGCAGTTATAGATGCCAGGAATTCTGTAGGTCATTTATGCCCCACCTCCCACTTTTCTTTTTCATGTTTGCTAATTTCTATTTATTTATTTAATTTATGCCCCACCTTTCTACTTATGTGATAAGTGTTCAAGGAGGCTTAATGATAAGAAAACAAAATGCAAAATATAGGACACAGCAATAACCATCAATCAATTGAAATTTTAAAAAATGAAATAATAACAACAACAACAACAGCCTTTATTGTCATTGTACATAGATACAACAAAATTGATTTAGCCAGAGGTGGACGGCACATGAATTAACAACCAGTTCACCACAGCACCAAAAATGTGAGTGTGCATGTTCACACATGCACATGGCTTTAAAAATGTAGTTAAATAGGGCAGGATAGTGCCAGGGCTGGTGGGCGGGGTGGACGGGGTGGGCAGGCCCACACAGGTCACAACTACCAGTTTCCCCAAACCAGCCTGAACCAGATGAATCCCACCCCTGGTTTAGCTTCTACTGGTGCAATCCATAACATGGATTATATTCAGTGGAATTATAGTCATTGCATTAACAGGTGGTTGAAAGTGGCACTCTCTGCATTGCTTTGTATTGAAAGTTACCTTGTGGATGTGTGGCTGCCATAGAGATGTGCTGAAGGTAGGCACACGCTCACAAGAACAGTACTTCAAAATCTCTCCCTCATGGGTGACAGCTGGGTCACTAACTGTCATCACACAATCTAAACATATGAAATGTTGAAGACAATATCCACTTGAAAATCTTTAAGTACACAGCCGCTGTGCCAGGCAGTATTATTACTAGCTATACAAACGTATTTCTCACCTAACACATTTCACTGCGAAATTATGTGCTGGGCAAAAGCCCAATGATTGTTGCATACCGGGAACGTGTTGTGTGCTACAGAGCTTTTGGCGAACACTCAGCCGCCCCAATTGCTTGACTACAGAGATGCTTGTCTGCCTAAATTACTTCTGAAAGAATAGGCACATTTGGGAAGATAATCGGGGCAGGGGGTAGAGAGAGCATCTAACAGCCATCACCTTGTAACAAGAGATCAAGACCATTTATGACTAGACCAGTGCTTCAAAAGTTTTATTTTTTCCAAAAGTCATTCAAATTTACAAAGGAGAAAGCATTAGCAAATAGGACTAAAATGACAAAAAGGATAACTTATTTTTTTTTAATTTATTGAAAAACTTAACAAGCTGCCAACAAACAGTTTCACCCCTCTACCAGTGTTCTGATTCAATATGGAGATAATATTAACCTCCCTTGGAGGATTGCTGAAAGGTTATTGCTGGAATGCATGTAAGATGTTTTGAATGACCCTTGTTGTCTTACATAGGATTACCAGATATACTCCCGATCACCCAAGATGGCCACAAGGTAAGTCAGTTCGTTTTCTGTATTGGTTTGCTGCCACCTAGTGGTAATCTGGATTTCTGTTTGCTATATTTGGTACCGGTAGTCACATACTAAAATTACTTTTTGTTTTATCAGTGTTGTCTCTGATCCAACATAGGGCTAATCAGATTTAACAAGGCAATCATGTGTGTTTTATTCTTTGCTCTATTTGCATATACAATATGAGTAACTGGAGGGGGTACATCCTTTACTGAAAACATAGTTCACAAGAAAGTATCACTCGTCCCTTCAAAACCTGATATTTCTATGTTTTGCTTCTTTGAGCTATTTTCTCCAAGCACACACAGGAAGGGAGAAGGCATCACAACATCTCAATCAATGTATGGTTTGATTGATTAGATAGATAGATAGATAGATAGATAGATAGATAGATAGATAGATAGATAGATAGATAGATACCAGTGGTGAGTTGCCCCTAGTTCTGACCGGTTTGTAAGAACTGGTAGCAAAACCAGCGGGAGGCCCTGCCCACTGCCCCGGATGTTATCATTGGTGATCTGCGCATGAGCAGAAGCGAGCGAGCGCTCACACATGATCCCATTGAGAACCGGTAGTAAAGGTAAATAGAACCCACCCCTGATATATACATACATGACAGACAGACAGAAAGACTGAAGGCATGAGAGAGACAGCGGCAGAGGGATCAGAGAGACAGGCAGAAAGACAGACAGACAAAGAGACAAAGAGAGAGACGGAGAGACAGAGAGAGATTCCTGGCAAAGACATTCAGAATAAGATCACAGCTTCTTATCCTAATGCAACACATGCACACTCACAAATACTGTATATACCTGCGATACCTAAGATGAATTTTAAAGAGGGGAGAGGAAACAAACTTCAAGGCCATATAGTGTTACTGGGAGGACCAGTTTGGAGTTTTATTTTTATTATTATTATTTATTTATTTGATGGCCCAACTGCCAACCAGCTCTGGGTGATTAACAAGGGCTAAAAGCCTTTAAAATATCCAGGGACAAGGAAAATAATAAAATAATTTTAAAAATAAGATAGAAAATACTGTACTAGCCCTCTCTAAACAATGTTTTTGCTGGTGCAAAGACTTCTGCCTATTGAGATCCATATTTCTTAGTTGAAATAAACTTCTTCAATGGAAAATCCTCTAAAAGAGAGGCATGACAAATTTCATGCAGTGAAGAGTGTGAGGAAGCCCACTAGAATTTAAGCAATTAAAAGTAAATGTAAATTTACATTGATTATAAGCTTCCACCCAAATCACCTAAACTGCACACAGTTTCTTTCTAAATTAGACCTTAATTATCCAATCCAAATTTAATAAGGAAAATTATTTCATGTATATAATATTCACAAGGAAATCACAGTGCAATAATCATCATTAGAAAACTTTTAGCATAGAATATATTACAGCTCCTAAGGATTATTTGGCCAGAGTGGATCTGATAATCAGAAAATTGAAATATGGAATGTTTATTTGAATGGCATAAATTACTATTTGGAATTGGATTTTTTGAAATTATATTATTATTATTATTATTATTATTATTATTATTATTATTATTATTATTATTATTATTATTTGATTTATATGCCACCCTTCTCCGGAGACTCAGGGCGGCTTACAATGCGTTAAGCAATAGCCTTCATACTTTTGTGTATTTATACAAAGTCAGCTTATTGCCCCCACAAACTGGGTCCTCAATTTACCTACCTTAGAATGGATGGAAGGCTGAGTCAACCTTGAGCCTGGGGAGATTCGAACTAGCAGTAATTGCAGGCAGCTGAATGTTAATAACAGGCTTTAGTCTGCCATGCACCAGGCTCTTATCCAATTTGGATTGAGAACCATGTTGCATATTGGAGCTTGTCTTTTTAATGGAGAAATTGTCTCTTTTTGTTATGTTAAATGTAAACGCAATTTATGTTCTGTATATTTAGTTTACATTAGGATATTGGGACAACTTTATGCCTTTTAAATGGAATCTTGTTATAGTTAAAAGTTGGGATGTGGATGAAAAAATGAATATCAAACAATTTTTTTCCATAAGGAATAATATAGTAATTCAAAAGGCAGCTGACACCGACAAGTTCTAACTTGTGGGTTGAGTACCAAACAAACAATGAGTACCAGGACAAAATTTTCACATCAAAATGTTTTGAGTACCAAATTCAATGAATTGCAAAGCAGTTAGTAACCAAGATGTCACTGTATTTAGAAAAAGTGCTAACACTCCTGATTTCTTACCACCAACGTCCTTCCATTTTTAATTTATTTTTTTCTGAATATATTTTTATATTCTATAGATCTTCAATTTTTCCCAACTCTACCAACACAGTCTTCTTGTGTGTAGATGGCAGTATTTGAGTTAAAAACATAGAAACAAATGACACATAGAAAATGAGAATGATTACTGAATTCTAGTGAGATTTGAAATGCTTATTAGCATGCTTAATTATCCATACAGTTTTGCCATTACTGTTTATGTTTGTTTTGGTTATTTTAACATATTATGAAGAATTATGCACGTGCTTATTCTGGGGCCAGGAAGCGAAGCATATTTATTGAATTCTAATTTACTAAAAAATATAGTAGGATTAGTGAAAATGAGAATAAGGAGGTCTTCTGCCTTCAATGAAGTGGTCAAAAGTGCAAAATAAAGCTGATTAGAATTTCTTGCTCATCTCTGCCTCTGTCTTATGCCTGGAAGCATTGCCAATATCCTATAAGGCAGAAATAGAAAGAAACAAGATTATGCTACAAGAGAATAAAAAATTCATAAGGTTCCTCCCTTTCTCTCTCTCTCCCTTTCTCTCTCTTTCTCTCTCCCTCTCTCTCTCCAATTTTGAAATCAATTTTACATTGCTTCCTTCTGGGATTGAGAGTGAGCAATTGGATGATCCAAAGTCATCCAGCTGGCGTTGTGCCTCAGATGGGACTAGAACTCATAGTCTCTCAATTTTTAGCCTCTTTTTTAATCACTATATCAAACTGGCTTTCTTATAGCTCATAGGTGGAAATTAAGGCAAAGAAACCTAGAAACCATTTGGTTTAGTGATTTAAGCAACAGGCTAGAAACCAGGAGACTGTGAGTTCTAGTCCCACCTTTAGGCAGCGAAGACAAGTTGGGTGACTTTAGGCCATTCAGTCTCTCTTAGCACAACCCACCTCACAAAGTTGTTGTGGGGGAAAGTAGGAGAAGGAAAGAATATGAGATAAGATATGTTTGCTGCCTTGAGTTATTTATAAAAATAATAAGACCATTATTTTATTTTTGTCTCTCACCTTACAACCAAATAACTTCCTGTATCTAATTTGACAAAATTGAACTGCATAAATGTGGATAATTACTAAATGTGATCATAGTGATACAGAAAACTCATTATTTCATATCATCTAAGGGTGGTCCATATTTTTGCTGCTTAGAGTAGCTCCATCCCTGCTGTTAGATCGGCGCAGGAAAGAAGAGTGACCAGCAGAGTTCAAGTACAACGTTTATTAACGGGAACTGAACTGGCGCTGCGCTGCCGGAGCTCTCCTTATATTTGCTCCGGCAGACGCACCGCCCACTGACAGGGATTCAAAACTCCCGCCGAAAGGATCTTCAGCCAATCCTAGGCGGATGTCCTTATAAGGACATAACACTCCTCCCCCCTAGTTCTCAGTCAGTCAATCAAGGGAGATAGTCACTAAGGTATACCGGCCGTCTACGTGCTCGCGCAGACCTGCGCAGTTCATACCCGCGTTGGGCACTCTCCCGGACGGAGGGTGCTTCCTCGGCTCGGGGTCTCCCCCTTGATGCCGGGCTGGATCCGGCCGTCGAGGATGCGGGTGATGTTCCCGCACCTCCGGCTGGGTCGATGACCTCCGCCTCCGGGCGATGCTGGTCTGCTCCAGTCCTGCTCGGATCTTGATATCGCTGGCACGGATCCCTGCTGTCAACCGGTCCCGAACTCCTGAGCCACGGTAGGTCCCTGGGTCTCCCTCAGGATCCCTCTGGGTCGGCGTTGCGCTGGTCCGGTCTAGGGTGCGAGTCCGGCGGTGGTGGCTGGGTTAGGCCCCCGGGTTCTCCGGTTGAGTCCGATTCACTCCCGGGGCGGCAGGTGGTGCGGGTTGGAACTGGGTCGGCTCTGCCGGGGTGGTGTACGTCTACCTTGCAGGGGTGGTGTAGGCCCTCTCTGTACGGTTGGCGTTGTGGTGATGATCGCCGCCTTTCGTCGCTGGAGTGCTCTCCCTGGTTTGGCTGGTGTAGGCCTACCCTGCAGGGGTGGTGGAGGCCTTCCTCGCAGGGTTGGTCTTCTGCGCGGTCGGGCTGTTGTTGTGGCGCCCTTTGGTATGTTGGATGGAGGTCTCCTCTCCTGGAGTGTCGGTCGCCTACTTCGCAGGGTTGGTGTTGGCTTCCCCTGCTAGGTTGTCCCCGGTCTACTTGTCTCCCGTTGATCTGTCCTCCCCCTTCAGAGACCCACAAAAACACAGCCAGCCGAGGGTTAAGAATCACTTGGCACACTCCCCAGTTCTTATATCAACCTTGGCAGCGATATGCACACCGTCTGCCAAGGACTTTATTAGGTTACACAAACAAGAAAATCACCTATGTAGCTTTGCCGTTCATCTAGCTTCCAAGACTACGAGGTTGCTATGTTTGTTTTGCTTTGTTCATCACAAATTTCTTGACCCACCGTCCTGTCTTATATAGATGCGGTCCAGTGGGTGTGGTCCAGTGGTCCAGTGACTCATTGATCCTGTGACTCCAATCCAGTAACTCAGGTCTATTTCCTCATACGCCGCAGCTGCAGTAATTTTTTCTCTCGCCTTCTTTGGCGTGCGTCCAGGAATGACGTCTCTCCCTCACTCTCATCTGAGACACCTGTTTCCCCACTACTTGGCTCTCTTTCAGCTGGCACCTGAGACGGTGCCAGAGGGGGGGGGGCTGGGAGATCTGGCTGGCTTCTCTTCCTCCTGCTCAGAGCTTCCTTCCTCCAATGGGATAGGCTCAGAGGACGGGGCCACAACACCCGTTGTAAGGGTGTAGGTCTCGGTTCTCGGAATGTTGACTGCCATCCACCCCGCGGTGTTTCGGGGTTCCCTCTGGGCCTTGTCCCCGGTCTACTCACCTTTCAGCACTCTTAGCTTGGTTCGGTGTGGGGGTGCCCGCTCCTCCCCTGTCTGGGTGGTTTAGGCCTACCTCACCGGGGTGGTTTAGGCCTACCTCGTCGGGGTGGTTTAGGCCTACCTCGTCTGGGTGGTTTAGGCCTACCTCGCCAGGGTGGTTTAGGCCTACCTCGTCTGGGTGGTTTAGGCCTACCTCGTCAGGCTGGTCTTCGCCCGCTTCCCTCCACCTTTTGCGGAGCTGGTCGAGGTGACGTCTCACGTTCTGCACATTTTCCAGCTCAACGCGGTAGGATTTGGGACCGGTTGTGCTGTGTACTGTAGCTTTAAGCCATTTTGGCGAGCCGTGGAAATTGAGAGCGAAGATGGCGTCGCCAACGGCAAACTGGCGGAGTTGGCAACTGGCAGTGGCGGGCACCTCAGAGGTGTATTGAGGGTGCAGTCTGTCCAGGGGTGACCGAAGTCGTCTGCCCATTAACAGTTCGGCAGGGCACTTTCTGGTGGCAGAGTGAGGCGTGATGTGCTGGGTGAACAGAAAAGTGTCAATGCGCTCCTGCCAATCGCCCGGGCCCATCTTGGCGAGCGACTCCTTGGTGAGCCTCACCATCCATTCAGCCTGTCCATTTCCGGCTGGTCTGTAAGGGGCGGAGAGGGCATGGCGGATGCCCAAGCCTGCCAGGAAAGCTTCCATGGGTACGGACGTAAGTTGGGGCCCGTTGTCGGAGACCAAGATGTCTGGAAGCCCATGAGTCGCAAAGAGACGCCGGAGTGCTCGGATCGTGGCTTCTGTTGTGGTGGATGCCATGGGGATGACCTCCAGCCATTTGGAGTAGGCATCAACCACGATGAGGAGGTGGTGCCCTTGGATGGGGCCCGCAAAGTCTATGTGAATGCGCGACCAGGGAGAGCTAGGAGTTTCCCAAGGCGTCGGGTCAGACTGAGGCGGTGCAGCTCTGACTTCTTGGCACGGGCTACACCTGGCGACCCAATGTTCAATGTCTTTGTCCAGCGTTGGCCACCAGACGTAGCTCCGTGCCAGGGCTTTCATCCGGACAATGCCCGGGTGTCCTTTATGGAGCGCTGCAAGAGTTCGTCGTTGGAGCGTGCTGGGAATCAGCACCCGATCTCCCCATAGTAAACAGCCGCGCATGGTGGACAGCTCCCCTTGCTTGTGGCTGAACGGGCTGAAGTCATCGCTGTCAATTCGAGCTGGCCAGCCCCTCAGGACCCAGGAGCGGACTTGACGGAGGATGGGGTCAGTCCGCGTGTGCATCGCCACGTCGGCAGATGTTACCGGACAGTTGCTGTCATTGTCAATATGCAGCAGCTCGAGCGTGGGGGCCGGGTCTTCCACGGAGTCAGCAGATGGGCACCTGCTTAGTGCGTCGGCGTTTGCGATGGCCTTACCAGGCTGGTGGACGAAGCTGTAGGAGTAGCCGGCGAGGAAAATAGCCCAACAAGTCATTCGGGGTGACATGAAGGCTGGGGTCTGCTTGTCACCTGCGAGGAGGCCCAGGAGCGGCTTGTGATCGGTGACAATGGTGAAGCGCCATCCATAGAGGTATACGTGGAAACGCTTCACCCCTGCTACAATAGCCAACGCCTCTTTGTCCAGTTGGCTGTAGTTGCGTTCAGCACTGGACATAGTCTTTGAGAAGTAGGCGATGGGGGCTTCACAGCCGGTAGGCAGTTCGTGGCTGAGAACAGCGCCGACTCTGTAGGGGGAAGCGTCGCAGGTGAGCCTGATGGGCAGCGTCTCATTGTATTGAATGAGCACGCTGTCAGAAGTCAACAGTTGCTTAATGGCTTTGAATGCAGACTCTTCCTCGTGGCCCCACCTCCAGGAAGCCACCTTTGCCAGTAAGCGATGAAGCGGCTCAGCAATAGTGGCTTTCTGTTGGAGGAAAATTGCGTAGAAGTTAAGCAATCCAAGGAAAGCCTGAAGCTCCGCTTTGTTTTTGGGGCTGGGAGCTTCATGGATAGCTTTAACTTTTGATTTGGTGGGGTGGATGCCAGAACTATCTATGAGATAGCCCAGGAACTTGACTTCCTGTACCCCAATGATGCACTTGTCCCATCGGACCCTCAAGCCCTACTCTCTGAACCGCTGGAGGACAAGCCTCAGCCGGTCAAGGAGTTGTGCCTTTGAGTCCCCGGAGATCAGTACATCATCGAAGTAAGGCACCACCCCTCGAACGCCTTGGAGAAGGCGTTCCATCATGGATTGAAAAATGCCTGGGGCTGCACTGACTCCAAACTGGAGACGGTTGCACTTAAACGCGCCTCTATGGGTGACAATTGTCTGAGCCTCCACCGTTTCCTGATCAACTGGCAATTGCTGGTAAGCCTGGGCCAGGTCCAGTTTCGCAAAAATTTTGCCCTTGCCGAGTGAGTGAAGCAAATGTTGCACTACCGGCACAGGGTATGTGCTCTGCGGCAACGCCTTGTTGATGGTCACTTTGTAGTCGGCGCAGATGCGCACAGATCCATCCTGCTTCATGGGGGTCACAATGGGAGTCTCCCATGAAGCATGATCGATGGGTTCCAGGATGCCTTGGGCAAGCAGCTTATCTAGCTGAGCATCTACTTTAGCCCGCAAGGCAAATGGAACCCGGCGGGGCTTGAGCCGAATTGGGGTTACCCCCTTGTCCAGATTAAAGGAGATGGGTTTCCCTGTAAAGGTCCCTAACTTACCATCGAAGACTTCTTGGAACTCTCCGATGAGTGAGTCGAGTTCGCCTGAGCTAATCTGGTGGATGCCTCCAATAGAAAGCCCCAACGGCTGGAACCACTCCACGCCCAACAGGGTCGGGCGGCTATGCTCCACGACGGTGATGGGGAGCTGGCCTTGGAACTGTTTGAAGGCGATCTGGAGGTTGGTTCTTCCGATGATGCCGATGGAATTGCCGCTGAAATCCACCAGCTTGGAGTGAAGGGGTTCAAGTTGGCGCTTCGTAAGTGCCGGCTGCAGTCTCTTTACCTGGTGCCAGTCGATGATGGAATAGACGGAGCCGGAGTCTACTTCCATCGTGCACGGCAAGCCTTCCACCAACAGTGTCACATGGAATTTGGTGGCACTGTTGTTACTGGTGAGGGCGATCGTTGTTTGATTCACCGCGCCGCCTTGGGAACCGTTGCGGTCGTCGCGGCTGTGCTGTAGTGAGGACCGTTTGGATGGCCTCTGGGAGTCGCGGCGATTTTCAGGATTCTGGGGCCTGATCGACTCTGGAACCGGATCAGAGGGTCTGCATGCCTCAGCGATGTGCCCCTTCTTAAGGCAGCGTCTGCAGGTTGCATCACGCCAGCGGCAGGATTGGCGGGGATGGTGTCCCTTGCAACTGCCGCACTGGGCGTCGCGGCGGCCATCTTTTTGAATTTCCCGCCTAGGTGGGCGGGAAACTTTCAAAACGGTCGACTCCCCCTCTGAGTCGGTCGGTGTGGCAGAGTCATCAGACGATTCTGAGGACGACTTGCGGATCTTATGAATCCCTCGGGACTGGAGCATAGCGGCGGCGGCTTTCTCGGATGTTTCAGCAGCCGTAGCCTCCTCAAGAACGTCCTTCAGGGACAGTCTTTTTCTGCTCAGGAACTTCTTTTGGAGGCTTGCATCTCTCATCCCGAAGACGATCCCGTCGCGTAAGGCATTGTCAACGTTTTCAAACTCGCAGTTTGCTGCGATTTGACGCAATGCCGCCACAAAGTCTTTGAGAGATTCGCCTTCCTTTTGGTTGCGTTGGCGGAAGGTGAACCGATTCGATATGGGGGTGCCCGTTGGCGCATAGTGGTCTTGCAGGGCAGTCTGCAGATCCGCCCAGGACATGACTTCAATGTCTCTGGGTGCGACGAGGTTGACGGCGAGCTCCAAGACGTCGGTGCCGCAGTGAGCGAGGAAGAGAGCCCTCTTCCTCTCGTCGTCTAAATTGCTGTAGTCGTTTCCCCGGAGGAATTGGCGGAAACGGATCATGTACGAGCTCCATTTCTCCCGGTTGGGGTTGAAAGGAGCCAGCGAGGCGAACGGCGCTTGCGGCGTTGCCATCTCTCAGTCTGCGTCGAGTGACTTCAGCTCGTTATGGCGATCGTGCCACGCGGAGGTTCTTCTCTAGTCCTTCGTCGACAGTGTTAGATCGGCGCAGGAAAGAAGAGTGACCAGCAGAGTTCAAGTAACAACGTTTATTAACGGGAACTGAACTGGCGCTGCGCTGCCGGAGCTCTCCTTATATTTGCTCCAGCAGACGCACCGCCCACTGACATGGATTCAAAACTCCCGCCAAAAGGATCTTCAGCCAATCCTAGGCGGATGTCCTTATAAGGACATAACACCTGCCTACTCTAAGGAACCTAAAATCTTGAAGCGGTAAACCAGATTGTGCTCTACTTCACTGCAGCAAGTTTAATTGACCATACAAATTAAAAATCAAGAGTGGTTTAATTTTTAGTTTTTGCCTTCAATTCTAATCTAGCTGGCCAAATTAATTGTCTTCCCACTAGGTTAAATATTCTACTTAAGCATATCAAAACATTTATAGGCTGCGTCACTTTATAATGTCACTGTTTCTCAGATGAAATGATAACAGGAAACCTCAGATTTATGGAAAGAGATTCTCTCATGTTGTCCTCCTGATTTCAGAATCCGTCTAAGAAACTAGCTGAAACATCTGCTTGTACATGATCTGAAGCTTCTGATACGACAACTGAAGGTGAAATAAACCATTTTGCTGCAATTTCATGGCCACAGCATAAAAGTAAGAAGAAGGGAGCACCCTTCTCAAGAAATAATTGTGACAGAAAAGTATAAATAGATGTAGTTTTTTTTTACTTTGCCACTTTCCAGGCCTGAAGGCACAAGCATAACGATTCATGCTCATTTTTATTGTCTTCATTTTCTGATTACTCAGGTCATTTTTATTGTTTTTAAATTAACATTAATCCTTGACTTCAACTTCTCTAGCCTGCATCTTTCTTTCAACTGGCCTCTTGTGCTCGATATTAAGTTGAAAAAGATTTACAACTGCAACTCCAAAAGCCAAAAATTTTAATCTTTTCACTAAATATACCATCTGCTATCAGGATCTTCATAAATGCTCAAGGATTTAAAAGTCTCCCTTGATTGAAACCCAGTTCTATGTTCATCTAGTTTAGTTGGCATTTTCTTGTTTTCTTCTCTTTCTCTTTTTTTCTGAAATGGAAAGTGTTTATAGGCACATAAAGCAAATTTATTTATTTGCAAGCTCTGAAATGAGCACTGATGCAAACCTGCATTTTACTGATAAAACAATAGTTTTAATAGTTTGTCTGACTGAAACCTCAGCTACAATCAGCAAATTATTAATTGGTTTTCTCCAGTACCGTCCAAGTTTTACTTCCCACTAATGAATTAACAGGCATATTTTACCTATTAATCTATAATTAACAGCAACAAGTGCAGATTGGAATTCCAATTCCTGCATTGGAATAACAAAATTATTTCCAAAGCTGCTTCTAATCCTTACATTCTATAATGACACAAGCAAATTGACGGGACAGTTCAAAATTATTCTTCTTTGTCTGAGTAATTTTTGTGAACCATAACTCTATTTACAAAAGATCGTTATTTTTATTTTATTAGGTATTATGGGATGAAAAATCCATCTGGTTCAGTTCCAAGCTGGGAGAAAGATACTGGAAACATGGAGGCTGATTGGAAAGATGCTTTATTGATGAAACTAAACCACATGTGGCTCTGGGCAGCTGACCACATGGAGTTGAGAGTGGAGGTTTTTTTATACCTTCTTTGCACTTAAGTTTCCTGTTCCTGTGCAAGAACATGTATTCTATTGGCTGTTGTAGGGGTTATGTAGGGGTCTATAGGTTGTTTGAGCTCCGAGGTTTGGTTGAAGTTTGCTGGGGGTGATGCAATGAAGGGGCTTGTGTTCTAAAAGGGTGTTCAGTAATTCCTATTGTGCAGAGGTGGGATTTAAAAATTTTAGCAAATGGTTCTATACACGGAGTTGCCCCCAGTTCACACCGGTTCTATACATGCACGCACAGCTGCTCTGCGAACCGGTAGTAAAGGTAAGTAGAACCCAACCCTGAACTGGTTCTCTGCCCAGTTGCTAGATGAGCGTGGCCATTGGGTGTGGCCTAGTTGGCTTCCTGTACCACAGCAGGGGGGCATTTTCACCCTCCCCAGGCTCCAGAGGATTTTTTTGAGCCTCCAGGAGGCCAAAAATGGCCCCCCTTGGGCTCCGGAGACACCCCCGGAGGCCAAAATGGGCCCGTTTCCAGACTTCCAGTACTTCCTGTAGGCCCATTTTTTCATTCTCCCCAGGCTCCGGAGACTTTCCTCAAGCCTCCAGGAGGATGAAAATGGCCTTCCCTGGGCTCCGGAGGCCCTCCAGAGGCCTGAAACAGGGCCATTTTTGGACTTCCAGTAGTAGTTCCAGTAGACCTGGTTTTTGCCCTCCCAGAGCCTCCATGCAGGCCCTGCACTACCTAGCATCCAAAATGGGCCCCATGGAGACTCCTGGGAGTGGCAAGGCAGGGTGAGCGGGTCAGCCAGTCCTTGCAACTACTGGTTCGGCGAATCAGATTAAAATTAACATCTGGTTCACCAGAACCGGTCTGAACTGGCTGAAGAAGAACAGCGCCATCCTGTTCCCAGTGTGCACATGCACAGAGCTGCCAGAACAATTAAGGAACAATTAAGAAAACAGGGTCAGCTTGGGAGTAAGGCTTGGAGATGATTAGCCCTAAGACATAAAAGAGAAGTGAATGGGACCTAAGCTTTTGCAGGAAGCAATTAGTTCCTCTGGTCGGTAGAAGCTCTGGAAAAGTTCTGTTTGACTCTCTGCTACATTTGGCCTTTCCTTGCATGTGGCAATTAGTTCTCTGGCAGCATTCCAAGGGAGATAAGGTGAGTGTTTGTAAACACTCCCCTGAAAGACTGTTTGAGAAGCCTTTCGGACTGGGAATGACAATAATTCACAGCCGTATGAATTAAAAAGGTTTGCTGGGACTAAGATTGTGCTGTATACTTTCTAAGGAAGTCTAGGTCAGAACATACTTCTCTGTAGACAAGTTTGGACAGAATCTTTGTAGAGTATACTGTTGTCTCTCCTTATCTTTGTTTTTGCCTAAAAAGCAGGTACCGGATAATATTTCAAATATATATTAACAGTAAAATCCCCCAAACTATCTTGGTTGATACTGAGCAAGGTTAATGTCTTCTAAAGGATCTGTCAGTTATTTTCTACTATCTACCTTCAATTCCTTTCTAGCAACAACAACAAAAGTGAAGCATCTTTAAGTGTTTTGACGCCTCCAATTTATAGCCCACGTGGAAACTTTTATGGAATCAAATTTGCTTGAAATCAAATCTTGTTCTTCTCAAATCTCTGATTCATATTGAAAAACAATTCAATTTTGATCTGACCTTGGCTGATCACAGTTATTATTCCTTGTACCTCAGTGTGGTAAAGGGAAAAGTGCAGTGAAAGAATGAAAGGTTTAAATATTTAGTAAATGTATGAAAAAGGCAGGATTCAATATGGTGGCCTCATGATTCATAATTTAGTCTCATATTATACAGTTCTATACAGATTGCTTTTGTTTAAAACCATGATACCTATTTTTTTATTATTCTTAAGCAACCCAATAATTCATCTGTGAAATACTTTAAAAAAAACCATCTGCGTAGAAATCTAATATCTGTTTTCCACTTTTTAAAATCAAAACACAGAGGAAGACACTACACAGACATTATAAGAGATCAGAGGGTGCATCTACCATAAGAGCTGTGTTATACTGCCAGCTAGTGGTTAGTTGACTGCAAGACATGGTAATTCAATCCAGGCAGTTTTAAAAGATATCATAATACAGTATTAGAGCGAAGTCATTCCAAATGATGATGCTTGCAGCAATTAGAAATAATTCCCCTTAGAATTCTTATCCCAGACTGCCATGTAAAGTAACAGTCTCAGATGCAGATGTTGGTGCATGAGCTGCACTTGAGATTAGCCATTTATTTCAAACATACAACTGTATTTCAAAATGGAAAAAGCCATCTAAATGATAAATGCAGAAACTATAATACTTGTTTATTGTCCCTCATTCTGTTCAATTAACCTCATTCCTCATTTGTAAAATTCTGCACTATATATTTTGGGGGTGGTTGTTATTTTAAGCTATTGCATATGAACGGTTTTGGGAAATGCAATATAAACACCCATATATGTGATACAATCCAACCATCCATAATCCAGGGTCCCTTCCTGTCTACCAATCAATGTTCATTGCATCCTGCGTCCACTTAATTTTTACACATCTCTATTCTAGTTTTTCCAGCTAGCAAGATGACACATTTAGATTGTCCTGGCTGATTTTGAAATGCTAAGCTAGTAGGAGCTGGTTAATGACCTCCCGGAAGTCAGGAGCAAACAAAGCAAAGTATTATTGTGAAGAAACCTACCCAGATCTTTCTATGTCAGGGGTGTCAAACTCGCGTCATCACAGCATCGTCACATGACATATCGGAACTTTGCTAAACCGGGCATGGGCGTGGCCAGTGCACAATGCATCTGGCCCGCAGGCCACGAGTTTGACAGCCCTTGTCTAAGTAGACGCTAAAAGTTAAGCATGATCTGTCTTATCCTTTAAAGGTACTTGGATATTACTGCCTTCATCTCCTCACTGTAGTTCCCATGTGACTATGGGACTCCAAGATACTTATAAGTGGTCTGTATGTCTGCTATGTGGTCCTGTTGGTAGTTCCACATCATCAGTCTTAATTATCTTCCCTCTCTCGACTACCATTCAGCCCTACTTCTCCAATCCAAATGACATCCCGATGTTCTCACTCCATGAGATCCATGTCAAGTAGATCAGCGAGTCAATAGTTCATTCACTTTTAGCATACAACATTGTCGTCATCCATGTAGAGCAGCGGTCCCCAATCTTTCCAGCTCTGTGGACTGGCAGCAGCGGGGGGTGGGGGAGGCATAGGGGATGGTTCCATGCATGCATGTGCCAAATATAGCTTCGCTTGCTCATGCAGCCTGGTTCCCAATGGGCTGTGGCCCAGTACTGGTCTGGGGATCAGGGGTTGAGGACCTCTGGTGTAGAGGAAGAGGCTGATCCTGGTTCTAATCTTGAACTAGTATCTATATCCTACCCTTTTGATTATCTGGCTCAGGGGGTACAAGTCTATGTAGAGCAGCAGCGGGGGCTAGTAACATCACCTTGGTATATGCCACACTTGATGGCTACTTGCATGATCTGTCTTGAGTTGACTTCCAGTGTGGTCTTCCACAAACCCATTGAATTATTTAGAAATGTTTTTAGTCCTGTTGATTTTGTGTAATTCCAGGCATTCACAGATTTATGAATGTGGCACTGCGTATCATTACCCTTCTGGTGCATAATACAAGGTTGAAATTTGGGGTTCATAATCCAGTTCCTCATAATTCTCAATGTGGTTTGACATTGGCAGTAGAGAATGAATGAATATATCATGCAACCCATGTATTTGAAGCAATGACAATTCCACGGATGCTTTCCTTTAAGTTTAATATCTAAAGTGGCCCAAAATGTTGCCCTATCTCAGCCCTGCTTTTTATTGCTGAATAAAATTATCATTTCACCACTTATATTAAAGCAGAAAGAGTTTTGTCCTAAAAGGAAGTGCCTTCCATATTGTATCTGCATCATTATAGTAATCCAGAGTTTATTTTCAGGGTATGGGGGAATGTTAAAATCATTATTTCACTTTACTAAGTGAAGTGTTTCTAATCTAAATAAGGGACTCAAAATTTAGTACTCTGTTCTTTTGGGCCAGGTGAATTATACTCAGTGGTGGGTTGGCCCCGGTTTGGACCGGTTTGCAAGAACCGGTAGTAAAACTGGCAGGAGGCTCCTCCCACTGACCCGAATGTCATCAGAAATGTCTATTTAAACCAAAGTTGTTCCTACTGGGTATCTTTCCAGAAAAAATTAGTAAGGAAAATGTATATTTGATTTTACATGTAATAACAGCTGCAAGAATTGTGTATGATCAAAATTGGAAATCAGAGATAATGTCTTGGGAAGAAGAAATAAAAAAAAAACTTAGACTGTGCAGAAATAAATAGATTAACTTTGATGATTAAAGATAAGGAGGAATCAGAATATTTTAAAACATGGAATTATTTTTATAGTTGGTTGGAAAAGATATAAATTATTGATAATATAATTGTGTACAAATGATGATTATAATATTGATTTAGAAATGAAATGTTAGAATGGTTTGGATGAATATGAAGATAAAAGAAACTTATGGAAGATGGAAAAGAAGCCTAGAAGATAACACCGAGGCATCACAGGGAAGGGAGGATTGATGTATTAAATGTTTGTCTGTCTTTAAAAAAAAAAAAGTGATTTGCGCATGCGCGGGCACGATGCAAACCGGTAGTAAAGGTAAGTAGAACCCACCCCTGATTATACTGAAATATAATATTTTGCTATGCAGATAAAAGGGACCTCTATATAGGTTTGCTTCTTCCAAAGAAACAAAGAAGCCAGTTTCAGACGTTACTACTCAAGTTTCATATTTTAGCTTAATAAAACGTTCATGATCAATGTCCAAGGCAAGGTCAACTCTAACACGTTTGGGATTGCTGATAAATGTTACTGGTTTCGTAAAGGACTATTTTCCCAGGATGGCTTCTCTCTAGTAGCAGGGATATTGCAGTCCTTTACAGAGATGTTGATAACCTAGGATGGTCTCAGATTTTTTTAATGTGAACATTTCAAAAGGCGATCTAGATGTTCAAATATTTTAACCAGGAAAACATGGGAACTGATCTGACATTTATAAGAGATGCAGTAATAAAATCCCAATCCCTTTGATGCCTGAATTTTATCAAAAACAGCTCCGTACCTTTAGCCACAACTTTAGGGCTCTCTACAGATAGCATAATCAAACTAGTCTTATCCTCATACTTGCTAAGCAGGGGCTGCTCTTAGGAAACCAGGAAAATGACATTAGAAATCACTTCTCAACTGTTGCCAAGAAAACAACCTGGGTTTCTAGCAATTCAATTCAAAGGATTTCTTTTCACTGCTTGTAGCATAAAAAAGTATTTTCCCATTTAATTGAGAAATATTGCACGACTGTACTTTCAGCATGTAATGTTAGTTCATTTTGGCCACCAATTGTTGAATTATTAACACAGGGAAAAACCTTATGCCAAATAAATTCAATCCAAATCATTTCAGTCCTATAGATCTCCTAACGGAGAGACCAAGGATTTAAAGTTGGACCTTCTGTCTACAAAGCAGATGAACTATAATGGACTATTTGAACATGACCATTTTGACTGGATAAAAGATCCCCAATCCAGTTCACTTTCATTTACCAATCTATCAGCAATCTCCGTATTCACTTGGAACATAAAAAAGTATTTTTTAAAAAAATTAAATATTCAAGGAATATTCATCTCACAATAAAGCCAAGAGAGAAATGGTATTACAAACAGCCTGAGTAGCGTAGGGGAGTAATGCCTCCTACAAAGGCAGCATTTAAGATCCAGCTGCCTGAAATTACTTGCGAGTTCAATCCCAGCCAGGCTCAAGGTCGACTCAGCCTTCCATCCTTTATAAGGTGGGTAAATTGAGGACCCAGTTTGTTGGGGGCAATAAGCTGACTTTGTATAAATATAAATATACAAAAGTATGAAGGCTATTGCTTAACGCACTGTAAGCCGCCCTGAGTCTCCGGAGAAGGGCAGCATATAAATCAAATTTTTTTAAAAAAATCTTTCTCTCCCACCCAAAATAATATTTTAGGTTTTTAAATCAGATTTGCTTGCGCAGGTAGTCCCTACAGCAAAACTAAGAGAATATTGTATGGATAGTCCCTGACTAACATGAATTCTTCTAAGTTTGAAATTACAATGGTCTCAGAAAAACTCACAACCCATCCTCAAAGTTATGGCTGTTGTGGTCACATGGTCACAATTCAGGCATTTCACAGTCAACGCCCATTTACAATGGTTGAAGCAACTTGTGGTCACGTAATCACAATTCACAAAGTTTTCAGCCAGCTTCTGGCAAAGTCGAGAAGCCGGATTCACTTAAGGACATGATTCACTTAGTAACTATGTGATTCGCTTAACGACTGTGATTGGCTTAATGACTGCAGTAAATAGGTCTGGTTATGTGACTATTAGCTTAGGAACCAAAAATTCAAGTCCCAATTGCAGTCATTAAGTCGAGGACTACCTGTACTAGATCAATAGATTCCTCAAATTGGTAAATTACATTTTATTATTATTGCCTTTGCTTTGGTTATATCTCATCCAATGGTTTGTGAAAGTTAAAATTTGTCAATTATATTATGAGAACCTGATACTGTCTTTTTTTCAGTCTTTGAGAAGCACACTGACAGGTTTGAAATCCCTTTAGTTTACTTTGAATTATTTCTATTGATAAAGATGCTTTTAATAAAGCATCCCATGTAGCCTAAATAAGAATTTGTTGAAGAAAGATGCTTGCTATTGGGCTGGTATATAGTAACTAGTTAGCAAAAACCCTACATTATATAAATAACTCATGTATACTTTCAACAGGAGACAAAAGATACCAAAAACATATTACAACCTTGAATAATATAGTTCGTAAATTTATTATGCATTAGGAAGCTTATTAACTTAAAAACCAAACTGCATAGTACAAAAGGTTTGATATCTTTGCTTAAGGCGGACCAAGTTTCAAAATATATATATATATATTTAAATTTTGTTCCGTCATTACACAATCCTTTATAAAAGCTGTATATCTGTCAGTGCCCTCGTTACATTTATAAATACAAGATTTACACAGTACCCCATCAGGAAAAAAAGTAGAACTTCTTATAAATATCTACATATATTCATACATATAAAACATTCATAAGAGTACTTTGTTAGATTTTTGTGTAATGTTCCATTTTTACTGCCACAAAATACACAGAAACCTGTGCAATTTCAAAAATGCTTCTAAAAATTGTAACATGGTACTTTATAGAAACTAAATCATCTTTTAAAGTCTTTTTAGATAGACATTTCACAATTATAATTCTATGAGATTCTTCAGAGATTGATATGAAGGCTAAATATAGCTGATAACAATGTACACTAAATAGCAGTTAAGGCAGGAGTGAAATTAAGTGGGACAGAAATGTTTCATATGGCAGTTAAAAGTCGACAGATGATGCAATAAATACACGTCAATATAAATTGCCTCAGCACCCATTTCATTAGTTCATATGTCAGAACCGGACACACTGGTGGTGCCAGAGGTGAGCATCACTAATGCTTTCTATTGAAGGAATTAACATCATTGCCTTGCTCAGGTTTTCAATAGGAGCCCTTTTAATTATCATCTCAGTTAGAGATTTTAAAAACAAGGGTTGAAAATGCACCAATAATTTATCTTTCAATTTACATTCCCTGCACACTTTAAATAGTTCGGCAATATTCAATCAATCTGGCAGCATGTTAAGAGAGAGATATAAGACTATATTGATGGAGTGGGGTTGTGACAGAAAACTTTTGTCAGTAATGTTTATTGAAATGGAGTATTCTTTCCAAATCCCCACGAGCTACAAGAGTAGAGAAGCAATGAAGACATTTGGGGGGCGGGGGGGGATAGCAGGGTTATGGTTTACTCACAGTGAATTTGGGTACTCAAGTATTTAACTACATCTGAAGATCATCTTTCCCAAGATACTGCAATTCCACATTCTCAGTTCAGTGTTGGGTTCAATAATTGCATGGATACAAAAAGGAAAACTTGCTTTGGACTGTTCTACAGAAAATCCACAGTAAGTGGTTGCAATCAGCCTTAATTGAATACCAATGGCCACTTATACATGATATCTTAGGTGAGTGAAATGTGCAAAGCTTCTGACAAATCAAAAGTTCACTCCAGAAGAGAACTGCTCTGGATTCAGACCTCAGTGCATGGATTATGTCTGCCCAATGGCTGTCTCTGTTAATCCTAGAAGAAAACTCCTTTCATACACTGCTATCTTGAAGCAGAGGCTCAATATCCTCATCACTGGCCCGATCTGGACTGTTGCTCTGGATACTGTTGATGCTGTTGCTGTGCTTTCTGGTATTGGCGGCTTTACTGTGCTCGGGGATAAATAAGGCAACCAGAAAGGCTAGGAGGACTGCACATGCTCCAAAAAGGAAAGGAGGGCCAGGTATGACTGCATTCTGTAAAAAGAAAATGAGAAAGACCGAGCAACCACAGATTAGTATTATGTGAACAATGAAGCCACTCACATCTGCATCTTTAACTGCCAAGTAAATAGACAGTTATACGTGTCACTACTAGAACTGTGCTGCCAACATCAAACAGACTTGCATCCATTTTGGCAGTTGTTGGCTGTTGTCAAAAGTTAGAAACTTGTCTTCTCCAGCAGTCACACTCCTATTTCATCCCATACTGAATTGAGGCACAATACTAAACCAGTAGGAAGTCTTTTTGGTTTTGGGTGTTTTGAAAAGAATCAGACAAAAATTGCCCTGTATGCTTCTACATACATGTGCCGCACCAGGCCTAGGGTTCCCTAGGGTGGGAACCTCTACAAATTGAATTATAATTATTTATACTGAATAATTGTTTTGACATAGAATTGGATTTTAGAAATGAAGATCCTAAAACACAGTATTTTAACCTGTGAACTGTCAAAATTACACAGCTAATATTAAGCATTCTTCAATCCAAGAGACTGACACAGAACAGGGCTGTTAGAAGGCCAAGGAGAAGAATGGCTGGCAACAGCTGAACAACATGAAAAAACAGGGCAAGAATACAAAAAGGTTATGGTTTTAGCTGGAAAACCCATCAAAAGAATCAATCGTTGATTCACTCCATGTTATGTCTTACAGTCTGAAATGAAGAAATATCAGCCACAGGATGCCTCCTCAAGGACTATTAAGAGCCACTATTCCAAGAAAGATTTATAATCATTTTACCTCATCACTTGGATCCTGCCTAGCAGCCTTATCCTGAACTGGTGCCAACTCATTAAGTTCCACATGGAAGAGAAAGAATATGAAGCCATAGAGAGCAGGGCCAAGACCATTGCACAGACCTCTGATTCCAGTTATTATCCCTTGGACGACACCTGGGAAAGAGCAAGTTCACAGTGAAGGAGAAATAATTTCTGCCAGCCATTCCCACTTTAAAAAATGCAACAAAAGAGCTCCACGGACTGCATTTCAAATGGATTCTGAGCTCTTATAGAGCTATCAAGCTGACCTTATTCTAAACTGGCCAAATATTAACTACCTTTAAAGAGAGATCAGCTAGATTCAAAAATAATGTTGCAGACTAGTAATTAATTTGAGACATTAATTCGCCCTATGAAAAACAATTTTCTTGTTAGATACTTTCAAAACAACTGAATTAGATCACGGATCTGAACATATTCTTTTGTACTGAATTGATTGGTCCAATTCAGTTGTTCTGAATTCTGTATTTCAGAGAGAATACAGTATTTATATAATCTGACATTTAAACATTCTCACATATTCAGCCACCACTAGATGGCATTAGCATGTACTTTCAAACGTCTAAAAATTCTTCAGAGGATACTTAATTACCAATCCCACCCCCAGTATAAGAGCTTATTTTTGGTTACATTATACAAGAAAGTTATTTTATAAAGTGCCAACAACAGTGTAATCCCATTCTTTTTCGCAAAAATTGTGATCATTTTCTAACAAAATAAAAAAATTATAGTTCCCCCCCTCCCCACAAATCCTGGCCTAGTGAGAATGAAATCACTGTGGTGATTATGACTTTTCTATCATTCTCCATTTTCCATCCATCTTCATTTCAAAAACAAGTGAACCTAAATCACCATTCTTCCAGAAAGAATAATAATCATCTATGTCACAAGCAATGTCCTTTGTAGATTGCAATCCTGAGGATGCCTATGTTTGTACTGCTAAGATGTTTGCTTTTTACCCCACAAGTTATATCCCCAAGGCAAAATAACCCTCAAAAATTTTTCCAAGTTACAGAAATATCATTTATGAAGAGTCACAGTATGTGTAACTTACCTCTTCTTATGTGCACAAGGGGTGATGAAAAATATAGAGACTGGTCTGCTTTCAAAAGCTATTACAAGACTACTAATCGGAAGCCCTCAATTCAGTTAGTGACCATTTGAAGTTACAATGGCACTGAAAGAAAAGAGACCTAAGACCATTTTTTCACCCTTTCTATCACTGCAGCATCCCCATGGATCATGTGATCAACATTCAGATGCTTGGCAACTGACTTGTATTTATGACAGTTACAGTGTCCCAGGGGTCACCTTTTGTCATCTGACAAGCAGTCAATGGGGAAGTCAAATTCACAACTGTGTTACTAACTTAACAACTGCAGTGATGCGCTTGACAACTGTGGCAAGAAAGGTCGTAAAATGGGGCAAAACTCACTTAACCACTTAGCAACAGATATTTTGGCCTCAACTGTGGTTGTTAGTAGAAAACTACCTATATTACTTTTCTAAAGCACAAAAATTATACATCCGCAGTGATGTTAGGAAGGAAAACAGCTACGAGATCAGTTTTGTAGAAAAATAACCTTGCTTTCACCTTGTTGATCCGAATCTGCGTTTCGTGACACAAGAGCACTGATTGCTGGGAATGTGATACTTGACATGGCTGCAACAGCTCCAGCTGCCCACATCATCCTAGGCACAACAAAACATAATGCTATATAATTTGAAAGGAAGGATCCGTTTAGTAAGGTTTTTTTTTTAACATTTTAAAAGAATTACCCAGGTAGTTTTGTGTGTGTGTGTGTGTGTGTGTGTGTGTGTGTGTGTGTGTGTGTGTAGGTCTTTGTTTATTCGGGTCTTCTCCCGCGTAAAATTGGAAGTGTCATGGCGATGTTTCGACGAAGTCTCATTCGTCATCTTCAGGCTGGTGTTCTCGGCTTCGTGCTTCCAGGAGCAATTGCACTTCGTCGAAACATCGCCATGACACTTCCAATTTTACGCGGGAGAAGACCCGAATAAACAAAGACCTACCTATAAACACCCACAAAAACCTCAGAATGAATGTATGTATGTATGTATGTATATTTGGTGGTTGTTCTCTGATCTAGATACAAACATTTAAAGTAGTATTGCCAGGTTCTGCTCAGCAGCTTCAAACATGTAAAAACAACTGTTCACCAGGACAATAATTAAGTTAGTTGGTTTTAGGCAACTAGTAATAAGGGTAAAAGGGATACAATTATATATTTTAGGTCAAAATATGTATTACTCTTTTTTGCTTTAGCCTTATATTTTTCTGTATTTAAAAATATGCCGTTCATATTGAGAAACTTGGTGTGCTTTTTAATTAAAATGCTTTTGCCTATTTGGATATTACTGGTTGCAGATCATAATAATGGCTGATTGAAGATGACTCTACAAACGTTATGTATTTTGTTACTCATGGAAAGTTTTGCACTCTACCAGCTATAAAGCAAGGAGAAATAATGACAGCAATGAAAAACAGGTTAGACACACATTTTGTTAGTCCCTCATATCAACATTATCTCTCAACTAGATTATACTAATTACATGAAGCTACCCTTCAAAACCACTCCAAAATGTCAGCTGGTGGGAAACATTGCTATCCTCACAATAATAAGTCAGATTTATTATTATCATGATACACTGCCATAATATGAGCTGCACTGGCTACCAGCTTGTTTCCAAGAAACTGGTTATTACCTATAAAGCCCAACATGACTTGAGATCTGGGTATCTTTGAGAGCACCTCTTCCAGGAAGAAGTGGCCCAACCACTGCATAGAGAATATCTACTGGACTATCTATCAGAAGGGGATTCAAAAAGGGACTTTATATGTGCGAGTATCTGCCTTCTATAGAATAATTTCCCTTATTCAATCATTTATTAAGATCTGACTACTCCGAAAGGCCTTTGGATGCTAAAAATTTGCTATCATGATTGAGATGCATCATAAATACTATGTGATAAAATATTATTTTGGGAGGGTACATTGATAGTTTTCTCTCTCTCTCTCTCTCCTACATCTTTCCTCTAAAATCTGTTTTGTTACCAACCACAGTTCAAATTCTATGGCTTGACATAAAATGCTGTCAATGACTTAAAACTTGGTAAATGACTTAAGATCTTGGCCAATGGTTATTAGCCTTGATGTCAGTGTACCTATCTCTAAGGGCCATCAGCTTGGAGACCACTTGGCTTTCTTGGTTGGCCAAGATGAAGACTGACTGCTAGACTAGATGGGCAAAGTATCTCATCCAGCAGAGCATCATGTTCTTAAAGCACCTCTTCCTATATCATCCTATCCAATAACCATGGAGTTATTACATCTACGAGTTAGAACTGTACATAAAAATATGGCCCAGGTAGGTCTACCATACTTTCCATGCCCACAAGCACACTACATGCTATGTATTCACTGAATTGTTAAAAAGAAAACTAGGAAGAGTTTATTAAAAACACATCTGCTCTGCACTTACCAAGGCTGAGAGCCAAAACCATACCAGGCCAGCTGGAACATCTGAAAACCAAGGCCAAGCAGTACTGTGTTTTTGTTCCCTATAGACCTCATTAGGATGCTGAGAAAGACAGTCTACAAAAGTCAGAAAACACATTATGCAGTTTATTTATAAATCAGTATCTGAATAAATGCAGTGGCAAAAAGAAAACATTTTAAAATCAATTTGTATGGCTGTGTAAAAATCATCTGGAACCAATATCAATTTTTCATTTATAATCTCCTCATAATCCCTTGTGGGTGAAGTCTGGGCAACTGAATGCAGCTGTTTACTGGCCAGATGTCCTTCCTGTCACCAATGCAGAGTTATATTCAGCAGATATATTCTTATCGTGCCCAGAGAAATATCTGCCTCTACCTAGGATCGAACTCACAGCTTCCTGATTGTGAGGTGAAAGCTTCACCTGTAAGCTACTGCACCACTCATCAATTTTTCATTTAGGTGTGCACAAATTCAGCATCAACTTTTTGGGGGCCCTTCAAATCTACAACTAAAGCCTCGTGATCTATTTCCAAGGAAAGACCTCGATAAAAGCATTGACCAAAAAAAGTCTTCCCAAAGAATATATGACTCTTTGTAAAAAAGCTGCTAGCTAAAGTCAAACATTCAGCTACCTTGCAAACAAGCAATGTCAACTGTCCACTAGTACAATGTAATGTTGCCCCTGAAAACTGCAACTGCTACAAATAGTATGTGATGAGGAAGCTGATGGGAACTACAAGTGGTCCTTGCTTATCAGTAACTTTGTTCGGTGACAGTCTGAAGTTACAATTTGTGTAGAAATTGTACCAGTCACAGTGCCCCCCCCCCCAATTGACTGTAATTTGGGAAGTTTCACAGTGTCCCACTGTCACATGATACTATTTACAACTTTCATAGCCAGCTTCTGACAAGCAAAGTCAATGACAAAGCCAGCAGGAAGTTGCAAGTCATGGTCACAGGACAACACACTTAACAATTGCAGGTTAATTCGCTTCCCGCAGCCAGAACTAACATAAAGAGTGTGGTGTTTCACTCTACAACTTGTCACTTTAGTGACAGAGTTGCTGGTCCCAATTGCAGATTGATAAATTAGGACTACCTGTACATGTTCTGAGTACTACACGTATTCTGTGTGAGCTGTGCTAGGTGATGGTTTGTTTCCATGTTCAGTTTCATATGCCTATTTTTCACTTTTTAAGCACTGATGAGCTTTATGCTAGAGAACCACTTTCTTCCATAGGCTCTACCAAAATGTATCAATCATAATCTAAAATATGTTTTTCAAATGTTCACTCTGAGCGATAATCAGGACAAAGGTTTTCTGTTGCAGAACCTTTACCAATTGGTCAGACTCCAATTCTCTGTCAGCATCTGATAAAAGAAACCAGCTTTTAACATTCTGATTGTTCTTATTTAATACAATTTTGGACAGATATATTAAATATTCATAATTCTGTTAAGCATTTTGAATTATCCTGTTAGACATTAATTTGATATAAAATATGCATTTTTTGTCATGTTTTCTCTTTATTTTATAGTAGTTAGGCCCCACATAGACATTTTACTTACACATATATAATTTGCAAAATACATTTCATCATTTAATTAATATGTTTTAATCATGGGCTCTTGTTGCAATTTTTAAAAATCTTATTAAAATTATGCTTACCTGAGCAACTATAGAAAGAATGCCAATCACAGCTATGAATGTTGCAATGCTTGCATACTCAAATTTTATCACCTGTAAATAAATCAAACAAAATCTGTCCTTAAAACTTCACAGGCGGGCATGTGCTGCAGTCTGGGTGGGCAGGATCCCTGGGATCCTGTCTGTATCAGGCTTCTTCAGAGAAAAAGTGGTGGGAGACATTTACTGGGGTCTACTACTTTGATTTTCCCTTTCTGCCTCCCCCACATTGCCTTTGCTTATTAGAAGCCAGCAGGGAAGGTTGCAAATCGTGATACGACATAGTTCATTCTGACATCATAATCACCAAATACTTTAGTGTCTCCATCACAATCACATGATCCCAGGGAGACTGTGATGGTCAGAACTTTTGAGGACTGGTTGTTACATTAAGTTGTAACAATGCCACTGGACCTTTGAATGGTTGCCAAGAAAACAGACACATCAAGGACTGCTGTAGTTACTATAGAAATCTACTTGTTAACCTTCAAAAAATGCTTAGATTAAAAGCACAGTGTAGGTAGGTAGGTACTAATTAGGAATAGGCTGCTTTACAGCAGGCTCCCTCAATCTGGATATCTTTCAGATGATTTGGGCTATAATCCCATGATATACTAGGGTCAGAAATCACAGAAATTATAGCTCAAAATGTCTGGAAGGCATGAAATTGAGAAGATGTTTTTAAATGACTGCTGCTCTTTCTGGAAAGCAGGCCCACATGGTGAAATTAACTAAAAGTTAATTTCCAACTAAAAGTTATAAATTGCTATCACATTTATATTGCCTTTGTGCTATTTATTAATTTTTTATGAACTTTTAAGAGAATTCTGAAGGAATGGTTAGAGAAAGATTTTAATGGAATGTCTATCTTCTCTGCCCATCAATAAGATGTCAAATTTACATAGCAAATGATATAATAATCTCTTTTATTTCTTCATTGCAGTTACAGGTTTTTGGTTGCTTACTTGCTTTTTCTTTAAAAAAATCAGAAATGTCAGAGATTAGAGATGATACGTGATTTGCAGTCAAATACTGAATACATATATATAAGTTTGGAATCTACCTTTTCACTCTATAGACAGAAGACTGCCATGATTAGAGTAAGGAATATTATGTTACTTGAGGGAAAAATTTAAATTGAAAAAGTCTGTTTGTAAAATAAGAATACAGGTAATTTTTGACTTATGGCCATCTGTTTAGTAATCATTTGAAGTTATGAAGGTTCTAAAAAGTGACTTATGAACCAGTCCTCGCACTTACAACCGTTACAATCCCACTGTCACATGATAGCGATCCAGGAGTTTGTCAACCAGCTCACATTCATGATGTTTGCAGGATCATCCAAGTCATGTGATCACCATTTCTGATCTTCCCAGCTGAGTTCTAACAGCAAAATCAATGGACAAAGCTGGATTTGCTTAACATCTGAGTGATTCAGTTAAAGACAGCAGTAAAAAAGACATTCAATTAAGTGCAGTCACGTGATGATTCACTTAACAATCATTGTTTAGTGACCAAAGTTCTGGTCTCAATTGTGATTTAAATTGAGGACTATCTACAATGCATTATGTTACACATTAGAGCTCCTTCAGATATGTTATAACCACATACAAGGCGCAAAACATGGGAGTTATTTCTCATTCATCTCCCTTATGATTCCATTGAATGTCCAATGTAACTTGTTATATGCATTTGGGAGAAAAGAAAAATATGTGGGTTGATATTAAGGAAATTGGATTATAGGGATCATTTTAAGGAGTTAAAAAGGATCCTCAATAGTTTGTAATCTGTTAACATTTCATGAATGGGAAATGTGCCTGTGCATGACAGGCATTTTGTCAGATGGCTCATGGGCAAGCTTTCAATTTCATTTGTGCCCACTAGTCCAGTAAAGCTGGAAACCCCACTTTAAAGCTTTGTTCAAGACAACTACCGTATTATCTGGCGTATAAGACGACTGGGCGTATAAGACGACCCCCAACTTTTCCTGTTAAAATATAGGGTTTGGGCTATACTCACCTTATAAGACTACCCCTCTTCCAACGCACACCAAATAAAAATTAAAAAACATTAACTGGCTCCCCCCCCCCCCCCAATGTAAAAGCAGCTGTGCTAGACCCAAAATGGCCCCTGCAACAAGCAGGAACCTCACACAGGCACAAAAAGCCCAAAAAAACAGCTTTCACACTTTACACACACACAATACAACACAATTGGCTCACCCACAATGTAAAAGCAGCTGTGCTAGACCCAAAATGGCCCCTGCAACAAGCAGGAACCTCACACAGGCACAAAAAGCCCAAAAAAACAGCTTTCACACTTTACACACACACAATACAACACAATTGGCTCACCCACAATGTAAAAGCAGCTGTGCTAGACCAAAAATGGCCCCTGCAACAAGCAGGAACCTCACACAGCCACAAAAAGCCCAAAAAAATAACTTTCACACTTTACACACACAGACAACACAACACAACTGGCTCACCCACAATATAAAAGCAGCTGTGCTAGACCCAAAATGGCCCCTGCAACAAGCAGGAACCTCACACGGCCACAAAAAGCCCCAAAACCCAACTTTCACACTTTACACACACACAAAATTCCACATACAGCTTTGCGAGATTTTGTGTGTTTGTGTAGTTAAAGTGAAACACTACAGAAACACACTAAATCTCAGAAAGCTGCACAAATATTATTTTATCTTATGTTATTTTTATTTTTATATGAAAGCTAAATGTAAAACATCCTAAACTTTAAATGGCTAGGTCTAAAAAAGAACAACAAAAAAACCCCCAATTAACTATTTTTTTTAAAGCTCCCAAAGGGGAAAAATCCTTACCCAATAGAACAGGAGTCTCCAACCTTGGCAACCTTAAGATCTGTAGACTTCAACTCCCAGAATTCCTCAGCCAGCTTTGCTTTGCTGGCTGAAGAATTCTGGGAGTTGAAGTCCACAACTCCCTGCCAGCTTGATTACATGCAGGGAGATTCAGTTGCTTGCTGATGCAATGGATTGCAGGCAAGCGAAGCAAGGCAAGCCTTGCGACTAGCAGCTAAGATAATAAACCTGGAAGGGGGGGGGGGGATTTTTGCTACCGATTAGCAAAAATGGTCAGAGCTTGGATCGCCAGAGCCATTTAAAAGGAAAAAACTTTTTTCCTTTTACATGGCTCTGGCGATCCAAGCTGAGTTGCCTGATTAGCACGCAACTCAGCTGGGATGGTCAGAGCTTGGATCGCCAGAGCCATTTAAGGCTCATCAGAGCCATTTAAGACTCGTCAGAGCCTTTCGGGCTGGTCTGCCTGATTACAGGATAATGACACCTGGCGTATAAGACGACCCCCGACTTTTGAGAAGATTTTCATGTGTTAGAAAGTCATCTTATATGCCGGAAAATACAGTAGTCAAACAGTGTAAAATGTTGGAAACTACTTACTTGTCTCAAATAAAGGAAAAAACTAGAATATTGGCCAGCTTCAGGGAGATAAGAAAGAAAAACAGTGATGCAGGTCAGCAAGATTGTAGAATCTTTTCCAACTTTTCTCAAAGACTGTCAAAAGATAGAGGAAAAATAAGGTAAGACAAAACAAGCCATCAGAAATAAATGAATTATTTCTATAATTTATTAATAATAGTATTCCTGCATTTGTTTAATTTGTGTTCAACATTGATGAAAAGACTGTTGTGGGTAACCAACAATAAAAACTCCACAGAACAATAAATAAAGCTCAGGAGACTAACAAACTGAGGGACTTATTCCCTCAAGTATGTGTTATGTGGTAATACCAGAGCTGTTAGTACATTCCAATTAAAAAAAGCAATTCCACCTTATTGGGTTCAGTTTTGGACTATTTTGTCTCATCAAGACTTACAATATCTTGATACTGTGCCAAGATATTGACAGAATCTACTATATGGAACAGGGTAAGAATGAATAATTAGATAGCATCAGATGACACTACATCCAAACTGACTGACTGGAATCCCTTAAAATTTAATGTAAAAGTTAAATAGGAATAAAAGAGTGAACCATTGGACAAAGGTGTCCTGACTAGAATTGTTCACTAAGAAACAAGAACCATTGTAACACAGTCTCAAGTCTCCAATCCCTCTAAGAAGTCTGTAAGTCCACAGTATCAAAGTTAACTGAGATACCTAAGAGAACAGTAGAAATGCACCAGGTTTTAAAAGTCATTCACAAACGAAGTGTTCTGATCCCGTGTATAGGTCTGAACTCAAATAACTCACTTTGTTTAGAATGTTCTGTAATTGGGCACTGGCCATTGTCTTTATTCTAAAAATGATAATTTAGAGACAGAGCAATGCTTGCCAAGGACAGATAGATTCAGTGAGCCATCTCTTAAGGAGTAAGCTCCCTCAAAGCTGTTGGCATCAATCCCTCCTGCAATGAGATACTGATAGTGTCCAACGTCCAGTTTATCATGTTCTTTCGCCAATCTTCCAAAGAAGCCAGGACTGGCCAAGATCCAGTCTAGTACAAAGTAAGAAAGATGACCTCGACAGACGTAGACCAAATCCATTACCAAAGCAACTAGGAAAAAAACAAAACTAGCAGAAATCACTCATAAGTGGCTCAGAAAGATAACTTCTTAACTCATGTGGGTATAAGAATGGAAGAGACACAGCATTCTCAGAGATTTGTTGTTATAGTCATCTCTCAATTAAAGTAGTCTTAGCCTTTCTGGGCCGTTGTTTCTTGGTCTGGTCTACTAGATGTGGCTGACCAATCCACAGGTGAGTGTAAGAGCTAAGAGAACATTTTATCACTTCATTTGTTCCTGATAATATAACACATAAATGTTCCAGTCATTACAACAAATTATGCACACAAAGATTTTGGAGAATCTGAATGGCTTTGTTTGCCAAATGCCATGTAAACAAGTTGCAGCAGCCAGGAAGGAGCTCTAACCGAGTTCTTCCCAAAGAGAGCTTGCCACCCTAAACAAAGTTACTGGCTGAGAGCTCACCAAGACAATAGGAAAAAATAGCTGTTTCACTTCTTTTTTGACCCCTGTATTGGTTTGAAAATAAGTCTGTATCCATGCTCAGGGTCACTTTTTGTCTTCAGTTGGCACCTAAGGTGTTGCATCTCCAATGTCACCTCCCAGAGAGGTCATCAGTAAACCAGAGAGCCATCTAGAATTGGCCAACAAAGAGACTGTCTGCAAATAATCACATTGTCTGCCTTCATAGCCTTCCATTGCCAATGCTAATCAAGTCAAGTCACTCAACGAAACTGTTCTCAAGGCTATGAGAAATCATTCATGTTTCTGTCAGAATTTATCTGGAACTATGAAGTACCTAAGGGTAACCATGTTAATCAACCCACGGTAGGCACGAGTAAGCAATGAATCTAACCTGAAAGGAAAATGGCAAAAAACTGATAGAAAAATACTCCATCTCCAGATTACTAATCATCTGCTCCAGAGCAAAAGTAAGATTCACCATGAGATTGCCTACATCTGCTGGGACTGAGTTTTATTGGAACAAGCCAATATAGATAGTCTTCGACTTACAACAATTCATTTAGTGACCATGTGAAGATACAATGGCACTGAAAAGAAGTGACGTATGACCATTTTTCATACCCTTGCAGCATACCTGTGGTCACATGATCAAAATTCAGATGCCTGGCAACTGACAGTTGCAGCGTCTCAGGTTCATGTGATCTTCTTTTGTGAACCTTCTGACAAGCATAGTCAAAAGAGAAGCCATGTTCACTTAACAACCTTGTTACTAATGTAACAACTGCAGTGATCGACTTAATAACTGTGGCAAGAAAGGTCACAAATTGGGACAAAACTCACTTAATAAATCTCTCACTTAGCAACATAAATTTTGGGCTCAATTTGGGTCATAGGTCAAGAACTACATGTAACTGCCATGCAGGTTATGAATTCTAAAACTATACCTAACCCTGTCCCAAAACTATACCTAACCCTGTCCCAAAAGGTTTAGAGATTCCAGTCATTCAACACCTACATGGGCTTTATATGTACTGTAAAACCGAGATCAGGTTAAGCAAATTGGGAAGGGTTCCTGCAAGGGAAGGTAGCACACCAGTGGAGATTTCTAGCTTCTTCTTAGAGCCTATTTAATATATAGGCATTCATATCACACTATTTCAAGAGTAAAGTCCTTAGTTACACACCAGGCAAGGCTAGTTTAAAATCCAACACCAACCCTCCGCCCTGACCTGAAACTTTGGATGGTACATCTCTAACAGGGTCATCACTGCTCCTGAAGAGAGAATCTGGGCTAAAACAAATAAAAGTAGCACTGCTGTTGAGAAACTTTTTTATTGATTCTAACTTCTCATACTCTGCCAAGCATGACCTTTCCAGGAAATTCTCTTGACTTGCAAAAAGGTTTCAGAGAAAGATTCAAGAGGGTCAGCTATCCATATTTGATAATAGCCAACAGAAAAGAGGGTTAAAGTTATATTATATTATACCATATTATGTTAAACCTCTCGATTTTAAGGGGATTAAAGCAGAAGTTTATGGTATATTTGTATTTTTAAAAAAGGGATTCTCATGAATCCAGATGAATCCAGATGAATCCAGGACAGAGAAGCTTATGAGAAAAGACAGCTAGGACAGAGAAGCTTATGAGAAAAGACAGCTGGGACAGATGAAGGTTCTCCAAAAGGGAAAGACTAAAAGCATACTGTAATTCCAATGCTGAAAATCTAGTACAAAGCAGTTTATGTCTATGTTAATCCACAGGCCAATAATCAAGCTAGATAATGAGATGGATAGCACATAAATTTAATAAAATAAAATAAATCCATAGTTTGAGTACAATTAAGCTTTTTACACATATTTAATTAATCCTATAGTCCCAGACTACAACGTTGCTAGACAGGTAGTCCTCGACTTACAACAGTTCATTTACTGACTGTTGAAAGTTACAATAGCATCAAAAAAGTGTCTTATGACCATTTTTCACACTTATGACTGCTGCAGCAATCCCCATGGTCCCGTGATCAAAATCCGAATGCTTGGCAACTGACTCATATTTATGAGGGTTGCAGTGTCCAAGGTCATGTGATCACCTTTTACAGCCTTCTGACAAGCAAAGTCATCGGAAACCAGATTCACTTAACAACCGTGTTACTGAGTTAACAATGCAGTGATTCACTTAATAAATGTGGCAAGAAAAGTCGTAAAAGGGGCAAAACTCACTTAGCTATTGTCTCGCTTAGCAACCTAAATTTTGGACTCAATTGTGGTCATAAGTCGAGGATTACCTGTAGTAAGGTTGGCATAACTTTATAAAGAGAAAAAGGAATGCCTGGTAGAGTGATGAAGCACAGCTCCAAAAATCTGGATAGCCATTCACAGAACTGTCATGTAAATTCTGAGACACTTTAGATTAAAATAGGGAAAGCTAACAACTCCCACCATCATATTGGAAAGGACAGAACCTCTGGTAAACAGTTTTCTCCCACATCCTGTTCCTCCTTTCAGGTAGAATAATTTTGTAATGGTTTGCTTCAATGTATTATTAATGTGACAGTGTATTAAATATTCTTCTTACTGATGACTCCCTAAATTCATCTGGGCAGTTGCCCATGGTAACCAAAAGCTTGACTTTGGGTCAAATTAATCAAGATGGCACTTAATGGTATACTTTCTGAGCAAAAATATAAACCGTTCATCCAATAATTTGATTCTACTTTCTAAACAGAATGAAGTTAACTTCCAATTAGTAACAATCTGCCTGTCCTCAGAATTAGTGAAGCCAGACCACAGGAACTGTGTAGGTTGCTTTTCTTTTCATTTCATAATACCATTTAAAAAGGACCATGATCTGAACTGTTTTAGAAGTCGGAATAAATGAAATAACAAAAAAGCATACAAGGGCCGAGTATTTCGTTTGTTACCTTTTCAATTCCACACTGACTTAACTGATAAAGAATTCTCTAAGTTCCTGCTTACCTGTCATAACGTTAAATAGACAGCTATGTTAAATATTGTAAAGATTCTGTAGGATTTTACCATCACTAGTACTAATGCCTGATTGCCCACATAAGTTATTTCTGGACATAATTAGAAAGTTTATGTAGAAATAACATATAGTTAAAAAAAATACCTTCCCGCCTGTTTGACAGAATTTCATTTTAATCAATCCATTCAAAATACATTTTCTTTCACAAATGAAAAAGCGACATCTTGTATCATAAAGCAGAAGAAATATAACTGGCAACTTACTGCAAAGGGATCTGCTTGTTCCCATGATATAAGAGCTCCCCATGAAGGTGGTCTCATTTTTTCAGGTAGAGATTCTGGTACAGCTAGTAGTATGAAACAGATATCTACAACAGCCACCACTGTAGCAACTAACACTACCAAGTTATCACCATACAAATTAGACAGATGTGCTCCAATAGCAGGACTAGTTACTAAACTTGCTGCAAATGTAGCAGATACCTAGATATAAGAAGAAAAAATATATGATACTTTGATAGAAGAAAAACTAACACAATTTAAAGTTAATTTCAAACACTAACAAGATAGAGATGTTCTGACCTAGACATAGATATGTATACATCATAGAAAACTGGCTATTAAAGCCCACTCTAGAGAAAAATCTGATAAATTCTTATCAGTCACAGAATATTCAAGGAAATTATATTAAATCATTGTGGCCCAATCCTTCTTCTTAAGGTAATATCCCTTCTAATTCATCAAGCTTTCCTTATATTTTTTAACTGGAAGGTTGATTTAGCTTGAACTTTATAATTATTTCATAAGTGAGTTCACTGAATATTTTCTGATATTAGCAAAATGAACAAGGGGCTGTAGGTACATTTCTGCAAAACAATTCAGCCTACCTACCTGCTTTGGGAGAAGGGATTTACAAGTACCAGACTTCTTCTACAGGCTATGCGAAGAATCCATTAGGTTGTAGAGAAATCTCATTACACCTAAATTTGTAAATTGCCCTCTTTTGCTTCCAACCAGCATGCTGATGATTAAGTTGAGCTGCAAAATCATCATCCTTGTCATTGTCAACTACTATTGCCCACTGATCTAATCACAGCTCACCATGCTTTCTTAGTTAACATCTCATTTTGTACCAACATGGGGAAAAAATGGGGAGGGGGGCAACATGATTTCTGAAATATCTCAGCAGCATTAATAAACATTTACCAGAATAATTTATATTGCAGAGATATAAATAGCAATACTAAACACTCCTTTCCAGGAAATGGATTTGTGATGCAAGTTTAACAAAGCCATGATATGTCACTTTAAAGTAAGCATGCATATTTTTCTGTCTCCTTCTCTTACACTGTACAAGCAATTTACAAGACACTGAATTCTACCTCCAGAACTTCGAAGGCATTAAAAAAAAATTCTTTTACTATCAGTATTTTGAGGTGGGGCTTTCTTGTTGTTTTATGGTTGTAGTTAAAACTTTATTTGCTATTGTGGTAAGGACTGGTTTATATGCTGTAACATTTCCTTATCTAGTATGAACTAAAATTTTCTTTAATGGAAAGGTAGCATGAATGTTAAAAAGCAGCACTTGGAAAATAAATTCCCCCCCAATCTCTTGACAGTATCATAATTTTTCAGTATTAAAAATCACTAACAATTATCTGAATGTCATTATTATTATCACAGTTGTGATTATGATGATTTTTATTTTGAGGTTACATTTCTCTCATTGCATTCAATATTAATGTAAGTATTGCAAACAGTATTGCAATATCAATAATTGGAATTACTATTTCAGAAATTCTCATACTAATATTACAAAGAGTCGTAATTTCTCAACTGCAATGTTTCTTCTATGGTATTTCATTTACTTAAATCCTCTTTTTCATTAGTCTGTCATGTGATTCTTTTGGCTGGAACAATTCAATCAATTTTCCATTCCTTTAATATATTTTCCAATCCTATCCAATTCAAAAATTGCAATTATATTGCTGAACCTTATAATAACTTCTACTTTTTAGATGGCTAAAAATGTAAGTTAAATTTTATTTTTATCTTCAATTCAAATATTGTTGCCAAAATTAAAAAGCTAGTTTTTAAACATCCCCTTTTTTAATGGGGACATGAAAGGAGCCCTCAACTGGGCAAGGGTGATGTCACCGTTCAATCCTTTCAAGCTGGAAGCACTTAGGTACTCCCAACAGGAATGTAGCAATAGTAGTATCCCTTTTTTTAATCTTATACTTAACACCCAAAAAACTAAAGAACTTATAATTGATTTCATGAGGAAAAGGGATGTACATTTTACCATTGTACATAAATGGTGAGGAGGTGGAGAGGTTGGTAGTTTTAAATTTCTGGGCACTTCTGGTTCTCGAAGGACCTCTCATGGACTATTAATGTAAACATGCTTGTGAAAAAGGCACAGAAGAGGCTGTACTTCCTAAGAATGCTCGGGAAGACAAATCTATCTCAGCATCTACTCCTGTCCTACTATCGTAGCACCATTGAGAGTGTCCTGACATACGGCATTCTTTCATGGTATGGGAGCAGCTCTGTAGCAGACAAAAAAGCTCTACAGAGAATCATTAAAACCACCCAGAATATCATCGGACTCCAGCTACCAGCCCTGGACGACACCTTCAAATCTTGCTGTTTGAGGAAGTTACATAACATTCTCAGAGACTCTTCCCATCCTGCTTACAATCTTTTTGGACTGCTGCCTTCTGGCAGAAGATACAGAACAATTAAAACTCGGACCACACGTTTTCTAAATAGTTTTTATCCCAGAGCTATAATTGCACTCAACAATGAACTAAAGGGCCACCATCAGTGAGCTGTTGGACAGCATTACTTGGTCTGTTGTGTGAATGTTTGGGTGGTTTAGGGGTGGGGAATTGTGGTGGGTGAGAGTGTGTTTGGGGATTATTATGTGTGTTGGATCTGGTCTTTGGGTGTTGAATGAATTTCATTGTATGGGTGTATACACGTACAATGACAATAAAGTTATTATTTTTCAATGTGGATTCAGGTGAAATAGATAGGATGCTCACCATTATGCCCCCTGCCACTTGTGAGCTAGATTCATGTGTCTTGCACAGAACCAAGTGGAGGCATGAATGGCTGGATCACTTTGGGAATAGGTTTTCCCTAAATTTTTGACAGCTACCTTTGAAGATCATGCAAAAACTGCAGCTGGAGAAAAATGCAGCAATCTACCTCCAACTTGGTGTTAGGCCAGGGGTGGATTTGATTTGAATCAAGCTGATTTAAATCACAATTTAAACACAATTTAAATCACTAGTAAAAAGGCTTTATTTAAATCAACTTGATTTAAATCCTAATTTTTAAAGAGCAACTGTCATCTCTGTCCCACAGCGGCTCCTCCTCTTACCCACCGTTGACTCAATAACAGTCCCATTCACTTGAATGGGATGGCTGGTGGTGCAGCAGTGACACAAGGTGAGGGGTGTGACAGGCAGAAAGTGAGTGCATGCCCACTAACAGGCGCTGCCTTGATGGATCTGAAATGACAGGTGCTCTTTAAATGTAAGGACTCATAAGAAAAGAGAAAGAGATTTAAAATCTATGGCTATCTAGATTTTTGGATGCAATATCCTCCCCAAATTCTATCAAGAATTCAGTTACTGTAATTCCAATAAAATTTGTTCCTGGGCAAATCATAGAAACATACAAATGCAGTGCCTTATATATTAGAAACTAACTGCTACACAGGTATAGAAGAGGAAATGGAAAACCATTGTTCTCATCTAGAGCTTCAGTTACACCCTCTGAAATCAACAATCATCTACAGCTCATCTTGAACTGTATTCTCTTTTCACAGGTCTTTGAGCTCTAGGTATTTATTTGCTTAAATAAATAAGTAACTCTGTCTAAAATTTAGCAACAACCTTGCAGCATACCTAACTATCAAAACTATTTTGAATATCTTCTTGGATATCTTTTATATAATTTGTGTCATTCATTATACCGCTTCATTGTACCTCTTTATCTCCAAGAGAATACATGCCAAAAATTTGTAATCAATATCTCATTATACTTTGCTCCTATGCAAAAGAACAGTAACCACATCATTAGAGGCAACTTTCAATCTTTGATTGGAAAAATATTAATTCTGCAGGATACTTTAGGATTCATTGTAAAATGACCTCCCATGCAGAAAGAAATAAAGATTGGCTTTATCATGATGTAGCTGAAATGTTATGAAATCCCTTGCTTTCTCACCTTAAACAAAGGTGAACATTCCTTACCATAATCCATGTATTACCATACACTAATTTAAAAATGCCTCTTTCATTCCACCATTTTGAAAATGATCATTATTAGATAAGTAATCACAACAATCTTCACCATCTGCACTTCAATGTTTCCTGATCTCCTTGTTTGCTCTCCACTTACATGATTATACTTCTATCCCTCTTATCAGAAGACACAGCTTCATATATGTGTGACATAAATTGTATTTCACAAAACTACATTGCTTCATTTAATACTGTCAGTTATTTAAGTACCAAACAGTGCTTTGTTGCTTCTACTGTATCCAACTAATACAGCTACTCCCACACACCATAAATTGAATCCTGCTGTGTTCACTTACTTTAACCAGCATCTATATTAAAAAGTATTCCACTGTGTCAAAGAAAAACATTTTAATACATTTTATGCTAACATTTGCAAAGGATTAAAGCAACGGTTTCCACCATTACTGATAATGTTCTACAAACAGGAACATTCAGTCAGTATTTTATATAAAAATCTATTAAAGTCATTCTGAAATAATAATTATTTTAGCATTTTATCACTCGTAAAGCATCCAAGATAGGAAAAACTGTCTTCAAAGAATGTGTAATCAGTTGACCAGGAGATATTATTATCTCTTTATAAACTGTTAAGATGAAGAAAGGAATCAGAATTGAATTCTTGGATTGGTCTACCTTCTTTCTATTTAATGGACTTGCTTATTCTTGAGGATGCTATATACAAGGCCTCTTTTTTATTTTGCTCTCCATTAGATATCATATATATCAAAGAACTACTATAATTTCTAAAAACACAGTTTCAAATTTTACTTTTAAGCATTATCACATTTTTTAAAAACCAGAAATTATTAGTGAAAGCTGACATGATACCCAACAAACCAAAGTACAAGTAGAATTATTAAGAATTATTAAGAAACATTCTTACCAGTCCGTAAGCAGTGCTTCTCTCATGTTCTTGAGTTATATCAGCTACATATGCAAATATGACAGAGAATGTAACAGCAAAAATCCCAGATACAGAAATCATTGCAAAATACCACCTGCAAAATCAGAACCAAATTTATGAATTGTAGCTACATAAAGAACTGTAAACATAAGAAAAGCAAACTTTTAGATTATTTCTCAGTTAGATTTATATCCCATCCACATTCAGTGACTCCTTTGTCAAGTGTACTTAAGAGTATACTAGTTTAAGACTTACACTGACTCACTTTGACACAAAAGCAAGAAAGTCTAGTAGATCTCTTTTCTGAATACAGTCCCTCCCAATCACCCTCCCCCAAATAACCACAGTTATTTATTCCATACTTACCATGGACTTATTTTCATTAATGGAATAGGGACACAAGTGAAGAAAACTGTAATAAGGAGGAAATATTTTCTTCCCCAGACATCAGACAAAGCACCTATCAGTGGAGCACTCATGAAGGATAAAAAACCCTAAGAACAAAATGGTAATGATTTTAATGTTGTTTCTAGTAGTGTAGAGACTATAAAATGTGTTATATTTTGGGAAGCACTTATTGATAAAGCATAATTTTGAAATAACAATAGTTATACAAATAAACCATTTTTAAAAAATACATATACACACACAGAGAGCAGACCAGCAAAGCTGCATAAATCCCAAACATGAGTGTCATACTTTTGAAATCCAGTAAAACTCTTAAGCTACAAGGGAAAATTGTTTCCATGGCAATGGCAAAAGTGAAAGTTGCTAAACAAATGGGTGAATTGTTCATTGTAATATATTTGAGCGTCCATCTCAATAAAATAAAGAATGAAGTTTCCATCAGATAGAGGTTATATTATAATATATGAAAGGTCACAATGCCTACAGATTGCTAGAAGCACAAAGTCATTTCAAAGGGTAGATCAAAGCAAAATAAGAAGCTAAGAATATGTTATGTATATAAAACCAAACATCTCACTAGCCTAGGATTATGTTTCTATAGTGACTGACATTGCCAACAGTTGGGACGTAAGTGCAATGTCACCTTTATTCTACCAGAAAACTAGATATATTGTCATAAAGTAGAGGTGATAGTTTGAGATTAGTAAATGTTAGTTTTAAATGGATGGGGAGAAACAGGCTTCGACTCAACCCCTCCAAGACCGAGTGGCTGTGGCTGCCGGCGTCCCGATATAGCCAGCTGACTCCATCGCTGGTTATTGGGGGTGAATCATTGGCCCCCGCGGAAAGGGTTCGCAACTTGGGCGTCCTCCTGGACTCACGGCTGTCTTTAGAGGATCATACGACAGCCGTGGCCAGGGGGGCTTTTTATCAGGTTCGCCTGATACGCCAGTTGCAACCCTTTCTAGATCGGGACTCCCTACGCACGGTCACTCACGCTCTTGTCAGTTCCCGTCTGGACTACTGCAATGCTCTCTACATGGGGCTCCCCTTGGGGTGCACCCGGAGGCTCCAACTGGTGCAGAATGCGGCCGCGCGGGGGATCATGGGAGCGACGGGACGCTCCCACGTGACACCTCTCCTGCGCGAGCTGCATTGGTTGCCAGTGGACTTTCGGGTGCGTTTCAAGGTGTTGGTAATCACCTTTAAAGCGCTCCATGGCTTAGGGCCAGGGTACTTACGGGACCGCCTTCTGCCACCAATTGCCTCCCACCGGCCGGTTCACTCCCACAGAGAGGGCCTCCTCAGGGTACCGTCAGCCAGACAATGCCGGCTGGCGACCCCCAGGGGGAGAGCCTTCTCTGTGGCAGCACCCACCCTCTGGAATGATCTGCCTCCAGAGTTAAGAACAATCTCCGACCTCCCGACCTTCCGACGGGCTTTAAAAACCCATCTTTTTCAGCTTGCCGGCTTAGCCTGATTCCTGTAAATATTTTATCGTTTTAGAGTTTTTATTTTATTTTTAAATGATTTTAGTTTTAATCTATGGCCATCTATATTGTTATTTTATGAAATTTTAACTTTTGTATGTTTGCTTTTAATCGGCTGTGCACCGCCCTGAGTCCGTAAGGAGAAGGGCGGTATATAAATCTAAAGAAAGATAAAGAAAGATAAAGATAAATATTAACATGGATTTACTGTGATTACTTCACGGAATGCAGATATTTTTCTTTGATAAAAATATATATTTTTATTATATGAAAGCTTCAACCTCTTTAGGAATTTCTGAAGAGCATTCCAATTATTGAGCAGTACCAAATTTGCAATGAGGACTTCATTTAAACCTTGTTCATTTGCTGTATATATTTGCAACAAATGCAGCTTAAGGAATGTTTGGTCAAAGGACTGCAGCCGCAAATACTGTAGCTAATAAGAGCAAAGGCGAATCAGGTTTAAAAAGGAAGGCTTTATAAAGAAACCAGTAATTAAACTCTATTATTATGACTTCATGTCTCTCAAAAATCTGAAAACACTACTGAAATCTTTTTGAACAGTGTGAGTAGACATCACTAACAATGATTTACTTGTCTTTACTTGTTCCTCTATTTGCTTTTTTCAAAATGCTTTTAACAACATCGTCAGGTTAATTTCTCTGAATTTTTAAAGTAGGATGGACACTTATACCACACAATGCAAGCTCTCCTGTTTCTATTGTGATATTAGTTTTACAAATTATTAGAAGGCAGAAGAGATATGTTATGAATAAATCTTATAAACCACTTTGATTACGGGGATGTTATAAATTACTTCAAGCAAAGCATTTGACAAACAGATTACTTTGAGTAGATATGTGCTGAAAGAATACTACACAGGTCAAGGCCTATTCTCTCTCATTCTGTGAATGCCACAGAATCATGCATTTAAGTTATAAAGCAGATTACAACTGAATGTGAAGAGGAGGAGGAGGAGGAGGAGGAGGAGGAGGAGGAGGAGGAGGAGGAGGAGGAGGAGGAGGAGGAGGAGGAGAGGGATGTAAGAGCATTTGGACAATGGAACTCACTATATTCAACATGGTGATAGGTTATTCTTCACAGTATGTATTCAACAACAGACATTGAACATTGAACTTAATAGTTTAAATACCCTGTTCCAATATTATGATTCTAAGATCAGATTTGCCTGGCTTCTCTGTAGCCAGCATCACATATAATATTCAGGTCACCATTTGTATACACACATATTGACAGATGACACAAAGCACAACAAACAAGAAAGTAAATTTAGTCAAAAGCAACTTTCACAAACCTTTTACTAGAACTCAATAAAAAAGTTAATTTGAGAAGGGGAAATTTTATTTTATTATTGCTTTAAAAAAAGAATTGGGGGCCTTGTAGAAGAAGAATAGTGAATGGAAGATAGTGCTGTGAAAAGCACAAGTCAATAAATGTGTTTTTCTATTTTTCTTTTAGTTTATATTACTTTCCATTATTGTATTATAATTTTTAGTAAAGTTATTTTTTAAAAAGAACAAACTGGATGGGCTTGGTCCCATGCATAAAAGGTAGTTAATTCTGCTTAAAGAATTCCTCAACTCAGGCACCGGTAAGTTGACGAAGGTCACAACACTTGGATAAAAGTGCCTCCAAGGAATAATTTAATTGATGAGCTGCTTCATGTGAGCACAGAAAATCTTCCTTAGGTGTAAAAGTACTTCAACAAAAAGCAGCCATAGCTATTCTCTACCTGAACAATTTAATGAAAGTGCCACAGAAACAGAATGGTCTGCTTGATCTTTCAAGGTAAGCTGTTCTTACATATTCTTTTAATCTGCAAATTAGCTGTAATATTGCAGCCCATGATGTCTTAAGTCATGAATGTTTGATAATCTACAAGCCACTTTGAAGTAAAGGAAGACTAAAATAGAAAAATTAGACTGGTAGATAAAACTGTCAAATTTTGGTCAGTATCTAGAGAATTAGAAAAACATATATTAAAGATTCTGAATTTATTACACATATATTTCAGCAGTTTCTGATATTGATCTGATTTTTAATACTGTAGCACCATATTGAAAATGTACTGTATTTGAAAAGAAAATTCCACTAGGCTAGCTCATTTCCTCTCCCTCTCTCTCTCTCTCTCTCTCTCCCCCTCTCCCCCTCGAGTATAGTATATACAGTATATATTTTCTTTCTTTGCTTTAATATTTATCACTTTTGAGCATTTCAAACAAATGCTAAGCCATGCTAAGCAGTGGCCAATTTGGACCACTGCTACATCTATTTTGGAACACATGCTTGTTTAACAAAATGTTTAACAAAATTGAGAGTCCACAAGTAGGCAGTAAACTGAAAATCACTCCTAATGACAGTAGGGTTTAAATAATGTACAAATAATTGCATTAATCTTTGGAAAGTCTCGCTTACAAAGTAGATTTTCCCCAATATACAAATCACATTAATCAGAGAATAGTCAAGAAAAAGACCTTTACATGTGATTTCCTGAAAGGAAGTGCAGTGGTATGAAAGATAAATATATTTTTTTCTTTTTTGTACTTTTAATGTAAAAATTCATTTTCCTGTCAAGCCATCATGGATTTTCAAACTACTGACATTTTCTGCAACTATTTAAAAATATTCCCAGATAAAAAACAATAATATAAAGGTTAATACAAGTAGTCCTCAACTTACGACCACAATTGAGTCAACAATTTCTGTGCTAAGTGAAACATTTGTTAAGTGAGTTTTGCCCCATTTTACAACTTTTCTTCCCACAGTTGCTAAGTGAACCACAGCAGTTGGTAAATTAGTAACACAGTTGTTAATCTGGCTTCCTCATTGACTTTACTTTCCAAAAAGTCACAAAAGATCACATGACCACCACCGCCAGACACTGCAACTGTCATAAATATGAGTCAGTTGCTTAGCGTCCAAATTTTGATCACATGACCATGGGGATGCTGCAATGATTGTGTGAAAAACAGTCAGTTTTTCAGTGACACTGTAACTTTGAATGGTCACTAAATGAACTGTTGTTAAGTCGAGGACTACCTGTACACTTTTCCTTTTTCTGAGAAGAGATCTATAGTTTGAATTTAGAGTAGCTTTTCCATTAAAAAAGGAGAGACACAGGCTGTTCTTGATTCACTTTTATTCAGCTGACTACAGAACTAACTCCCCAAATCATCTGGTATGCTTCCAATGGACCATACATATCCAAATTAGTAAGTGAAACAAATCCTAGCCTCCACTTTTCCCAAGGTCTTTATTTTTTCACAAACTACAGAACCCTTCTTTTAAACTCAAAGTATCTCAAGTTAAGCAGTCTGAAACAAAAAGATATCTACAAAAAGATCTGTAAGTCTTTTTACATTTGGTCCTCACTTACCAAATGCCTCTTTTAGCAAATGTTCAAAGTTACAATGTAAAAAAAAGGCATTTGTGATCAATTTTTGCATTTATGACTTTTGTGGCATGTTGCAATTGTGAGATTGTCATTTGGGCACTTTGTAACCAGCAAACCTCTTGCAGCATCCAGCAAACACATAATCATCATCTGCGTGCTCCCCAACCACCTTGCAACAAGTAGGCTTAACAGAGAACGCAGCAGCAAAACTGAAAGTTGTGGTCATATGTTTTACTGAACAACCATGGTGACTCACTTAATGACCAAATGGAAAGTCACATTGTAAATCCACCACGGTTACCTGATATTTCTCTTAGCAATCCCAGTGTTTAGCAACAGGATAACCAGTCCCTATTGTCACTAAGTGAGGACTGCCTGCATATTTGCTCTGAGGGTGAAAATGTTCTGGCTTTTCTCAGAACAAAACCAGATCATTTTGAGCAATGTTTCTTCAAACACTTGAAGCATGCATTTCCAACTGCATGATTATTGGTAAAATATTTTTCAAAATATAATAATCAACTTCCAATCCAAATGTTGCTGGCCTAGCCCATACTGCAATATGATCTGGTTCCAACTCTGCTGCTACTAAGATTGGATCAAGGTAATGAGGAAAGGAAAAAGAAAAAGTCAGTAGTTATCCAAGCATATGATCCCAACCACCAATTCTTCTAGATCAGACATAATGCTACCTTTGTATACAAACTAGGCAATCCGTGACCTCATCCTTTCAAAAATATTTCCTTACCAGATTCTTCAATGCCTTCAACAATGACAGATTCTAATGTAGTGCCTTCACTGGAAAAGTTGGGATACATTCAGAGATGTGTCTGCCTTAAAAGTAGCCCATGTTGAACTGTATGGCATAATCAAACAAGAGCATGGGGAATGTTTTATGACACTTTGTATTATGTCATAAACTATTTTATGATCATCTTATGACATAAAATGTTTTATAGAATTTGCCAAATTTCAATGCCCTAGGTCAGTCATGGATCGTGGATTTTGGACCCTGTAAATTAGTCTATTTGAAGTACCTTGGCTCAAAAGCTGCTGCCCTATGATGCACCATTTCGCCCAGCTAAAGGTTACAGGAAGAAGAGCTTTATCAGCATATAGATTATTGCCCTGTGGAATGTTAGCAGTCATGTTGCAAGTGTTAAAATATATTCTAGATCAGCAGTCTCCAATCTTTTTGGTACTACCGTGTTTCCTAGAAAATAAGACCCTGTCTTGTATTTTTTTGAACCCTGAAATAAGCACTTGGCCTTATTGCCATGCGCTCAAAAGCCTGATTGGGCTTAATATCAGGGGATGTCTTATTTTGGGGGAAACAGGGTAGGGTCTGGTTTAGTGGAAAACAATTTTTCCACAGACTGAGGAGGGGTGATTTTATGCACTACTTAAATCCCACATTGTGCAGATAAAACTTCACTCACTTGCACAGACCGAGCCCTAACAGACTGTGGACCAGTACTACGGCCTGTGGGTTGGAGACCCCTGTTCTAGATTGTGCTTTTTGCAGGCAGGTATCTATGAAGGCAAATGCAAAAGGGGCATGTAGTTGTTGTTGTTGTGCAAATATTGTACTGTTGATTACCATCTTTTTGAACTAATTTTAGTGCATGCTTCTGTTCATTCTGTGTGTGCTCTTCTATCACTGACACTAAGTTTTCAAACTACAGTTTACAAATGCAAAAACTGGTTTAAACACTGTCCTTATTTCACACAAGCCATTTGCTGAGGCCAGATTATTTATCAAACTGATGATGTTTTATTGTTGATATGATGTTTTATTGCTTCATATTTACTAAATATTAGTGCTGCTTTATCCATTGAAAATTAAGGCCTGCCAAGTTCAACTGGTCTTACATATACTTAAGAATATACCACAACTTTAATTACATAACTACCTTTTTTTAAAAAGTGTTATTGCTGGTTCTTGCCTTGATGCTGTTTTTATAACTATAAATCATGTAATGTTTCAAATTTAGAATTGGTATTCTGTTAATCAGTTAAAGTGATAATACTTAAAACATGCTTACCTTAACTCCTTGAATGAGGCCATTCATTAGAAATGTATGCTGAGGAAATGTTTTATGTAAGACCTGTAAGAGAAATACTTTATTTCAAAACTAACTTCTCAATTTAAGTAAATGCATATTTAATAACTTCAAAAGTAAAGGCTTCTTCGTGAGAACATTCATGAAGGAACTGCAATCTAACAGAAACACAAGGATATAGGAGGGGAACACAACATTTTTTCTTGAGTAGCATTTCTTTTTGAAGTCCTCATCATTACTAGTCTAGTCTCCCATAATATGTAGAAGCTGTTGGGAACAAAAATATTAAGATTAAAGAAATGTGCCACCTAAATCCTTTCCTCCTGAGCTAAACTTCACTGAACACAAATCTAGGACCAAACTACAATATAGATTAAGTTATTACTACCTCCATTAAAGAAATAATTATGGCCATATGCCCTATCATAATTAAATCTCCCAGACCAAAAGAAGCATATCTTCACTAGTTGCTAAAACCAATATTAACATTTAAACAACTGCAATATAAAGGTTATACATTATCTACAGAATAAAAAAAGGATACTTAAATATATGCACACACATTTCTAGTTGCATAAAATGTGATTGTGGTAATATGAAAAACTAAAAGAACTGATTTGTCGTCAGAATAAAATAAGTTTATTAATATGTTGTACAAATGTATCACAAACATCAGTATGAGATGTATCTACATCTCTCCCACAATCTTCTTATAACAGACATAGAGCTATTTTGATTGTGAGAAAGAAAAAATGTAGAATTTGCATTGTGTATCATGTATACTGAAAACACTAGTTTCAAGCAGCACAGGAAAAGAAATTAAAATGTTCAATACACAGAATACCTTCTCAGTTTGAGAAAAATTCTTACAAGCTGTCAAGCCATTCCCAAAACTCAGCTGACCTTCAAAGGAAGCCTATAGGGCCGTGATGGCGAACCTATGGCATGCGTGCCAGAAGTGGCAAACAGCACCCTCTCTGTGGGCACGCGAGCCGTTGCCCCAGTTCAGCTCCACTGTGCATATGCCGGTGCCTCCTGCCGGCCAACTGGTCTTCAGGACTCTGCTGTGCATGTGGTGGATTGGGAGGGCGCAGGGGGGAGATGCGGAGCATGCGCAAGCATACACGGGGCAGGGTGCATGCGCAGGGGCCGCACACAAATTGCATTTTGGGGGTTTGGGCATGCGTATTCGGGCACTCGGTCCGGAAAAGATTAGCCATCACTGCTATAGGGAATTGATATCCGTGACTGGATGGATTTTGACAAGAACAATATTACCAGACTTTCATAAATTGTAATTAAAGTCCTACCACTCCCATATTTTAAGTATTGCAGTATTTCAGCGAATAACACAATTTGACGGTAACTAGAAACAGAGGTTTTATAGCAATGACAAAAAATGTACTGCCCAAAGGAAGTAAACAATTATGAGAGTGTTCTTTGTTCTAAGCAATAGGACACAAGCGGCATTCACATGGAGTTAAATAGCAGCTAGGAGTAGATGAGAAGTGCCTTGGAAATTCTCATATTTATCATGTAGATAACACGTCTCATATCTAATGGTACAAAACTGGTATTTTAATGTTATCTAATTACACAAAGCTGGATCTGAAAACTTACTGTGAGCATGGGTGTTGTGAGAAGCCCCCAAGCAAAAAATTCAAGGAAGATCACAACAACGGCATGGTACACACTTGGTCGGCCAATACCTTGCTGTTAATAAAAAGAAAAAAACAGTATTAATAGTATATAGACATTAGGAATTTATTTTTATAACGATTATATTAGAAGAGACAAAGTTTTGTTGATTTTTTGCAATAGGGTTTGTGGGGAATTTTGCATGCCATGGTATGGAACAATCTTGCAGATGCCTTGTTGCAACCCTTCCAAGATAGCCACTTAAGAATGAATGGATGACAAAAGCGCCCCAATTTTACTTTATCAAGATAGAATCCTTTGCTTGCATCAGCCTGTAAAATCCCTTTCCCCATTTAATGACAATCAAAAACACAACATGTTTGAGTAGATTTTACATAAGAACTATAATGTCTTCCTTCACACTTTAGAACCCCATTTATCACCAACATTTTATCAGGATGCTCTACTTACAGAACACATAGAACAACAAATATAGAATCAAATGTAACAAATATCTATAAGAATTAAAAACTATCCACAATGCACTTGAGGGATTCTCTAGAGTCTAGAACAGTTACTGAGGATGCATGAGAAGTGAAAATTGCTTATTTAACTATTCAAGATTTCATATTTAATGCATCTAAAGTTTATAAAAATTAACAATTTAATGTAAATTACTAATAGAAGACTTACTCTGCCATTTTCAAAATTCTGTGAATCCATTAGGTAACCAAGATTTTATTAACACAGAAACACATAAGTTACGTACTTTCATATTTGCCCAATTCACTATATACTGTATAATTTAAATAGCTGCAAGATCTTGTTTTATGGTGAAGCAATTACTCATATCATTCTCTGAGTACAATTCTTATTTTTCAATTCATTTTCTTCATGTGTGCCAACCACAGCATTTTTATAAAGTAAAACTAGCAAGAGTTTATAGACCTCTTTTATCTGAACTTCCATTCATGTAAGAGGAAAACTCAACACAAACATACAATTGATTGTTGGAATCTGATCAGTGATGTAATAAATAGGGTTGCGCGTAGAAAAGTGGCAGAAACATAGATAGATAGATAGATAGATAGATAGATAGATAGATAGATTGATTGATTGATTGATTGATTGATTGATTTCCCTTTGGAGAGTGTTGGATCCCACCATGGAATTATTTTATGACAAAAATTGCAAATTGTGTAAGTATCTGAGGCCTGATCCAGCTCTCTGAAAAAGGCTCCAATGCTGGGAAAGGTGGGAAGGGAGAGAACAGGATGACCAGCCGCAAGGGGGATGGACTGTTATAGCTGTGATGGATGCATCATTGGAGGACCTGAAAAGGCCAGGTTAGATGGGGATAGATTGTCATAGAGAAAATCTATGTGGTCATTTGAAGAAAAACAAATTGATAGCACTCACTCAATCCATCCACTCATCCCCCCAGCATCCATCCATCCTATCAGCACTCACTCATGTTATCTCTTTCTGCTATGTATTCAAAATGGGCAGAAATTTATATGTATGTATGTATGGTGCAGATATATATTTATGTACATATATAGCATGGGTATATGTGTGTTATGCATGTGGTTGAGTAGATATACACTCTCTTAAGAGCAGGCAACAGAATTTCATTTTTAATGTGGGCCAGTGTGCTCGCAGTAAAAAGAAAAAAAAAGTATCTTATAAACAATACAGTTATCTTAAAACAAAAGTTATCTTAAAACAAGTTATCTTCTCCATCCACCCATGACATGCTAATCAACATCTCTAACACACCTGATGGCCCCCAAAGATAGGCACTTCATTCTCATTTAAACAAAAACTGCATGACGGTCTTGTCTGGTTCAAGCTTCCTAAAATCGAAAGCGAAACTTTGGAAACTGAAAGCGATCTCAGCCTCAAGATCTCCTGAATTACACGGGATGGCCCAAGTTAGGAGAAAACTCTTCCAGCAGCACCAGAGGTCTTCCAACCAACCCGGTCCCTCACTCAGCATCGCCATCCACGGCTTCCCAAGGGAGGGGAGGTGGTAGGGGGAGAAACCACTTTCTCGCCCTTGCAACCATTCCCAAAGGCAAGCAGGGCAGGCCCAAGAAAGCAGAGGAAGGGGAAGAAAAGAGCCCCAGCGGCTGCAGGATGCAGCTTCTCGACGCTGAACCCCAGCCGACACCTGGTCCCCATCACAGCAGGACGAGCATCCCTTCCATGACGGCCAGAGCTCCCCGGAGCTCCCCGAAGCCTCGGGAAAGGGAAAGGTGGCGGTGCGGGGGGTCTCTTCGCAGACACTCACCGAGGCGCCTCCGCCCGGCTTGAACCCGATTCTCCTCACCAGCATGATTCGGCTGCCGCACTTTTTGCCGCCGCCCGCTCCGGCCGCCGCTGCTTCGCTCTCCACCACCGCCGCCGCCGCCACTGTCAAGGCCACCACCTCCGCTTCCCGGCCGCCCGAGGTTGGAGGAGGAGGAGGAGGAAGAGACGGAGACGGCGGCGGCGGCTTCGGCTCGGGGCTCATTTCGCTCCCATCTTGCCTAGGCTGAGGAAGCGGCGGCGAAGCAGGGGCTCCGGGCGGCCTCCCGCCGGCTCCTTCATCCGCTGCCACCGTCTCAAGGGCCGGGCGACTCGGGGAAAGGGAGGGATGGCGGGGGAAAAAAGAAAAGAAAACACAGCGGGAGAAGATTTAAGGGAAGCTCAAAGCGCCGCGGCAACTTTCGGCGGCAGCGCCCCCTCCCCGCTCTCTAAAGCGCCCTCCCGGGATCACAGGGGACACAGCCGCCGAAAGCCACACACATACACACACACACACACACACACCCCACCGGAAAAGACGTCACATACGGAGAAGGCGGGGCTTCCGCACCGCGAAGCCGCTGTTAATCACATACCGTAATAGGCAGCGTGGGCGGGGCTTTATCTCCGGGATGGGCGGGAATCGCGTGAGGTCGGCGGCTGTTTCTGCGGGTTTAAAGTTCGGACCGTCATTGGGTCTTCTTTTTTTCACCGATTTTTTTTTTCCATCTATATGCGTTGCACCTTTGCTTCCTAGCATTTAGATACGTGAGAAAGAGGCTGTGGTGCTCCACCCATTTCTATTTGTACCCGTTTTATGTGTAGCCGGTGTATTTTTTTTTTATTTTATTTTTAAATGTTGATTTTATTTTCATGCTTTGCTTTTTATTGTATGGCATTACAAGGGCATGAAAGGGGCACCGGATGTAAAACTGTTCAAGCGATGCTATTTTTTTTATTACATAAGACATGTCAAGGATAATTGTTGCACACAAAGTATTGGGAGTAAGGCACAAGATGTTTCCATATTACATTATCTTTTAGCTACACTGAAATTTACCGCTTAATTAGTTGGGTACAGGTAAGTCCTCGATTTACAACCATAGTTGCACCAGAATTTCGATTGCTAAGCAAGTTGGTTGTTAAACGAATTTAGCCTAATTTTATAACCTTTTGTGCCATGGTGGTTAAGTGAAACACCACAGTTGATGATGATGCCTTGATTAACTGCCACCCACGGCACATCATCAAGGCACTTTCTACCACTGTTGGTTGACCTGTAACCAAGCGAAAAAAATTTGTAGGATGATTTGGAAATGGATTTCGGAAACAATAGGAGACAACATTGACTTTGAGCAAAAATCTTTCTCCTGGGAATCCTGAAAATAGAATGCGCAAAAAAGAAGAGGTACTTAATCACACACATAATGACAGCTGCAAGAATTTCTTTCGCTCAGTATTGGAAAGAGAAAAAATTACCACCCGAAGAACACGTAATCAGGAAAATGCTGAAGTGTGCCGAAATGAATAAATTAACACTAGAAATTACGATAGAGAGAACACAGAATATTATAGCGTGTGGGATATGTGGTATGAGTGGATAGAGAAAAGAAACAAGTGAAGCTCGAGCATAAAGATTAATTAATAATTATTAATGATCATAAAGAATTGAGCATTATTACTTGTATCACCAAACAGCAAGTAAGGACATAAGAATATGTAAATCACATGTATATATGATCTTGTGCATTACTATACTAAATTTTATACAAAGAGGCAATACCATGTAAATAATAAGTAAATAACATGTATCTATGTATTAACACCACGGAACCGAAAAATGTTCGAATTGTATTACTATATTTCACAATAAAAAACCAATTAAAAAAAAAGAAACACCACAGTTAAGTGAATCATGTGGTTAATAAGCAAATCCAGCTTTTCCCATTGGCTATAGCGATAGCACATAGATTTATATACCGCTTCGCAGTGCTTTACAACCTTCTCTAAGCGGTTTACAGAGTCGGCCTCTGTAATCTATGCTTGTTGGAAGTCAGTTTAGGAAGGTTACAAATGGTTATTGCATGACCCTGGGATGCTGCAACCATTGTAAATACATGGTGGTTGCCAAGCGCCCAAATTTAGATTATGTGGTCATAGGACTACTCCAATTGTGCAAGAAAGCCAGTTGTAACTCATTTTTTTCACTGATCTGTAACTGAATGTTTGCTAAATGAATGGCTGTAAATCAAGAAGTTCCTGTTAAGTCTGTTGCTAAATACATTCTCCAAGTCTTTCTCAACTCCTTGAAATTTATGGCACATCCATAAATTTTTCTTAGTTGAAGGAATTTGCTAACATGTTGTTTTTTTTACTTCCTGGATTTCCTGGAATTGTGAGATCCAAGCATTGCTTAGGTTTGTTCTTATTTAACTTTCTGCAATTAGTAGTGATTAGGTTTCAGTAAACATTCAATATCACGAATGCAAAATCAATAATTGTACAGTGGAATGTATCCTAAATTTTTATATGATACTCTTTAATCAGTTCAATAAATTCAAAGTCATCAGGTTCAAAAGTCATTGATCACTTTCTTCAATAGGGATGGTTAAAAAACCAGATTATTTTATCCAAGGAATTATTAAAGCTTTAGTAATACAACATTTTTTTTCCGGTTAATGAGGCCAAGGCTGGGCATTTTATTGTATTTTTTTTAAATAAAATAAAATAAAGCAGGGGTCCTCAGTCCATTGACCAGCATAGGGCTGCTGCATGCCAGAAACTAGGCTGCACAAACAAGCGAAGCCCCATCCACAGGACCAGCAGCACACAAAACCACACCCTTTCCAGTCCACGGAAAAAATCTTTCTCCCTGGAATTGGTCCCTAGTGCTCAAAAAGTTGGGGGCCGCTGTGTTAAAGAATACACAAAAACTACCAAAAACAAAATAAAGCAAAAAAAATTAACCATATCACATATATATGAAATAATAAGTATGGTTTCATGTTTAAAAAGATAAAACTTAATTTTATAAGTTATCTTAAAATCTATGCAAAGGGATTGGTAGAAATACTGCTTTTTCAAAAATGGATAAATTACATTCCCCTCTGGAATGAAATCTTCCAATTTCCAGATCAGTAATTTTTTTCTCATTTCTCAAGATAATTCTCTTAACAATTCCCTTGTCTGAGTTCCTCAGAAACAGTCAAATAGCAGACCAAACCCACAACAGAAGCTGTTTTTTAAAAAACAAATGATTGTGAAGGAACTGTTCTCAGGCATAAGCAACCAGACCTCCACATGTGCAGAGTTCAAACTAACTAGTTTAATACACTCTTCCTATAATATGGGAATCTCCCTCGTCTGGCAGCCTATTCTTGGAACAAGTAGATGAGGCTCCAAGGAATTCAGGAAACCAGTTCCACCTCTTTTGCTATTGCACAGTGATTCTAGGCTAGCTCATCCCGACTCCCTGCCAGACTGGATGGGTCCCAACATCTGTCTTTAAAGCATAAAATGGCAAGACTGATTCATTAACATTCAGGTTTTTAATTCTGTCTTGGTATTACTGATCTGCTCTACTTGTGTGGTCAGAAATTGCCATTAATATCAGGTAAAGAAGGAATTTGGATTCCAAAATTATTATGTGAATTTCATTGACTTGCTGGAGTTTAAAAGAGCATCTGACAGTCAAACAGAGCCCATTAATATTCAGCACTGATAATACATTTGGTGCCTGGGCTTGCTAATAATGAAAACTGTTTCAATTGTAATTCAGTGTATTGACGGAACACATACAACTGCCTATTTCTGTTATTAAGAAACAGAATCAATGGAATAACTGGGTTAGGGTTAGGATTCATAGTTCCATCATACTGCTGTTTCTTTAGAGACAATAAAGTGATTCCTATAGCATGTGTGAAATTAAAAAGTAAAGCTATTTCCCTAACAATGGATTCAACGCTTCGTTATGAATAGAAATATCTTGATTACATCAAGACTTACTTTACTAGTAAGTAGGCATAAATAAATCTATAGTTCCATACAAATGAATTCATTGTATTCAGTTGTGCAGATATATAAATTAATTAATCTGAACATTGCTGTTTTATTAGAATTAACTAAGGCAGGGGTGAAATACAGCAGGTTCTGGAGAACCGGTAGCGGAAATTTTGAGTAGCTCGGATAACTGGCAAATACCACCTCTGGCTGGCCCCAAAGTGGGGAGGGAATGGGGATTTTGCAGTATCCTTTCCCTGGAGTGGAGTGGAAATGGGGATTTTGCAGTATCCTACCCCTGCCATGCCCACCAAGCCACGCCCACAGAACCAGTAGTAAAAAAAATTAGATTTCACCACTGAACTAAGGGGTCTTTCAACCATAATGATGTCCACCATTTCTTGAACCTACAGAAAAAAAGCTGCGGTGGCACAGTGGTTAGAGTGCAGTACTGCAGGCTACTTCTGATCACCAGCTGCCAGCAGTTTGGCAGGTCAAATCTCAGCAGGCTCAAGGTTGACTCAGCCTTCCATCCTTCCAAAGTCGGTAAAATGAGGAACCAGATTGTTGGAGACAATATGTTTAGATTAGATTTAGATTTAGATTTATTAGAGTCATATACCGCCCTACTCCCGAAGGACTCAGGGCGGTGAACAGCCAACAATAAAAATACATGTATACAAAATTTAAAAGCCCAAATTAAATCAAATTAAATAAATTTGGCCCAGACAGAATTAAAACACCCCACACAATTTAAAACAGATTAAAATTTAACGCTAAAAGAAGAAGAGAGGTTAGGCCAGGCCCGCCTGGTGAAATAAAAAGGTCTTAAGAGCGCGGCAGAAGGTGCGCAGATCTGGGAGCTCGTTACAGATAGTAGGTGCCCCCACAGAGAAAGCTCTCCCCCTGGGGGCCGCCAGTCAACACTGTTTGGCTGATGGCACCCGGAGGAGCCCCTCTCTATGAGAGCGTACCGGCCGATGGGAGGCTATTGGTGGTAGTAGGTGGTCCTGCAAGTACCCAGGTCCTAAGCCATGGAGCACTTTGAAGGTGGTAACCAAAACCTTGAAGTGCACCCGGAAGACCACCGGGAGCCAGTGCAGCTCGCGCAGGAGAGGTGTCACATGGAACGCCATGTCGCTCCCATCACCACCCGCACGGCCACACTCTGCGCCAGTTGGAGCCTCCGGGTGCTCCTCAAGGGGAGCCCCATGTAGAGAGCATTACAGTAGTCCAGATGGGAAGTGACGAGAGCGTGAGTGACCGTGAGTAAGGAGTTCTGATCCAGAAAGGGACGTAACTGGCGAATCAGGCGAACCTGATAAAAAATCCTCCCTGCCACGGCCATCAGGTGCCTTTCTAAAGACAGCCGTGAGTCCAGGAGGACGCCCAAGTTCCGAATCCTGTCCGTGGGGGCCAATGATTCACCCCCAATAGTCAGTGATGGCACCAACTGACTATATCGGGACGTCGGAAACCACAGCCACTCGGTCTTGGATGGGTTGAGCCTGAGCCCATCCAGATCCGCACGGCCTCCAGGCAATGGGACATCACTTCAAGGGCATTGTTGGGGTGGTCTGGGGTGGAGATGTACAGCTGGGTGTCATCAGCGTACTGGTGGTACTTCACCCCGAAACCACGGATGATCTCACCCAGCGGCTTCACATAAATGTTGAACAGGAGGGGAAAGAGGACCAATCCCTGTGGCACCCCACATATAAGGGGCCTCGGGGTCAACCTCTGCCCCCCTGCCAACACAGACTGTGACCGGTCGGAGAGATAGGAGGAGAACCACCGCAACACAGTGCCTCCCACCCCCATCTCTACCAACCGGTGCAGCATGATACCATGGTCGATGGTATCAAAAGCCGCTGAGAGGTCTAACAGGACCAGGACAGAGGAGCACCCCCTGTCCTGAGCCCTCCAGAGATCATCAACCAACGCGACCAATGCCGTTTCTGTGCTGTACCTGGGCCTGAAGCCCGACTGAAATGGATCTAGATACGTCGCTTCATCCAGGTGCCGGGGGAATATTTCGCAACCACGGTCTCAACAACCCTTCGCCACAAAACGAAGGTTGGAGACCGGACGATAATTTACCAATATTGCCAGGTCCAGGGAAGGCTTTTTGAGGAGAGGCCTCACTACCGCCTCTTTCAAGCCAGCAGGGAAGACACCCTCACCCAATGAAGCCTTTATAATCCCCTGGAGCCAGCCTCGCGTCACTTCCCGGGAAGCCAGCACTAACCAGGAAGGACACGGGTCCAATAAACAAGTGGTCGCATTCAGTCCACCCAGGATCCTGTCCACATCCTCAGGGGTCACAGGATCAAACTCATCCCAGATAATATTCTCAAGACCTGCCCTGGTCCCTTCCCCTGAGACTACCCAGTCGGAGTCCAGATCTTCCCGAATCTGAGTGATTTTGTCATGCAGACATTGAACAAAATCCTTGGCTCTACCCTCTAAGGGGTCCTCCCGCGCTTCCTGGTGAAGCAGGGAGCAGGTCACCCTAAACAGGGCGGCTGGGCGATTATCTGATGATGCAATAAGAGCAGCAAAATAGGTACATTTCGCTGCTTTTATCGCCACTAGGTAAGTCCTAATATGAGATCTTACCAGTGTCCGGTCAGATTCAGAAAGACCGAATCCAACTACTCTCTAGGCATCTTTTCCGGCGCTTCAACTGCCTCAACTCCTCAGTAAATCAAGGAGCCAAATGAGATCGGCGCCGGGTTAGAGGCCGCAAAGGCACAACCCGATCCAGAGCTCCAGCGGCCGCCCTATCCCAGGCGGCCACTAGGTCTCCAGTCGAGGCGTGTGCCAGAGCCTCGGGAAATGGCCCAAGCTCCATCTGGAACCTATCAGGTTCCATCAGGCGCCTGGGGCGGAACCATCTTACCGGCTCCGGCTCCCTGCAATGAGGTATTGCGGTCCGAAGGTCGAAATGAAGGAGAAAGTGATCTCTCCTGTTGACTCTGTAAACTGCTTAGTTTACTCTGATGTTGACTCTGTAAACTGCTTAGAGAGGACTGTAAAGCACTGTGAAGTGCTATTGATATTGCTACAGAAAAGTATGTGAGCATAATTGTTCACTCCACCACCTTTCCCTCCACAACCACCACTTTCAGGCCTTTCCTATTGTGCCACTTGATTTTCCTGTTCTGTACTTGATTACAGACAAGGAATAAGCCCACAGAAACCAGGAAAGGGATTCCCTTTCTTTATTTCTTATCTACCAGTGGAAAACAACCACTAATCACCATCCTTAATGTGAAGATCTGGTGAATTTAAATGGAGTCCTGCATGGTAGGTTTAGCATTTCTCTAATTCTCTAATTCTCTAATTTCTCTTACCGATGGTAAGTGCTAAGGCAGGTGGCAGGATACAAGGTGAAGTAGAAAAGAGTCCTGTTCTTCCATATAGCTTATCCTTTGTGTCTCGTACCTGTCATCCATGCTATTTCTATATAATGCTTTTCTGAAAATAGGTTTAATTCAGAAGCAGCACAGCTGACAGGTAAGTTGCATCCAGCTCGAATGGGGTTAAGGAACAAGCAATCAACCTCAAGTCTGGCAGCATCCAGAAGTAGCTAGATAATAGCCAAAGAGAACCTGAATGCTAGAGCGGACATCTTGAGTCACACAAATCTGAATGGCTTACTTGACGCAACAATAGCCATCACCATAGCACCTACTGCTAATAAAGCTGGTATGAAGTGGGGCGGCCCAGTGATGCCCACTCTCCCTCCAAGAGGAACATAATATTGCTAATTCTCTGAAAAGTAATAAGAAAATAGCTGTGAAGCACTGCACAAAGTCATGGAAACTGCAGCTGTGTGAGCCTGGCCTTAGGTCATTGTCCAGAGCGATAGCATTTTTGCATGGGCCCTCAGAAATAATCATTTAAAAAATGGAAAATGGAAAAAACTAATGTCAGCCCAAACTAGAAAACCTGTAATGCAGCAGAATCTGGCTTTCATTTCACTGTTAACTCAGCCTGTATAAGGCAGGACCAGCACTCTTAGAAGCATTAACTAGTGCTTAAAAACAGGTCCAATACTCTTTTAGAAAATTTCTAACCCTGTATTTATAAGGAGGCTGTATAGGAGCTGACAAGCGCTATTGAAAGCACCAGTCAGAATTACTTGGACAGATGCATCTCCAGGAGCCAGGAGTCTGCCTTGCAATCCAACCCAAACTGCGGAAGGAAGAGCTCAACAACCACAGGGAATGGAGTGTTCTCACAGTAGACAGAAATGGCCAATAAGAGCTAAGTAGATCACAATCCTTGAAACTATTCACAGCAAACATGTTGTGAAAAGACAGAAAGCGCCACAATGTAACTCGAGCAGGTAAGGAGAAGTTTAAGCTGAGGGGTCCTTGGTGCTCTCTGAGCTTTGTTGTTTTCTTGCAGATGTTTCATTGCCTGGTAACAGACCCTGTCAGGAAGGCGTCATATCTATGAAGACTAACAATTATCCAAACAAGGTAACATCATTGGTGCTAGTACAGAGTAGGGTTTGCTCTCAGTTTATATTCTAGAACACAGATATCAAATCTGTGGCGTCACGCCATCATCTGACATTGCATGATGTTTTTTGCAGAGCTGGGGTGGGCGTGGCCTCCACATGATGCACTCGGCCCTTGGGCTGCCAGTTTGACACCCCTGTTCTAGAAGTTTAAGCTGCCTCAGATATGGGCAGGGCATGAAATGAATGCAGTCAGGGTTGCTGGGGCACGGCCATGCTGTGGTTAAGGGCAAATGAGGAAGACTCCATATTATTTACTAGGACTTCTGCCTTCTTCTTTTAATGTCATTTCATATAAGAGACTGGCAGCTACCCATAATATTTATTATTTTGGTATTATAGCCTGACATAAAGACATTGCATTTTTTTTCAAATCATGTATATAGATGTATATCGATATTGGACTCAGTGCCTGGTAAGAAAACCTGTTAGAGCAATCAGCTCTCACTCTCTATTTTAACATCTCTTAATGCAGTGTTCTTCTTGTTAAACATGACCTTCTCACATTTCATGCCACCACTAAAGGTGGCATTTGTATTGTTAGGCCATGATGCATGTTTCATTGTTTGTATATCATTGTAGTTAACACCAGATGCCTTTACTAATGCAGCTCTAATAGCAATATGCTTAAGTGTTTCTGTTTATTGTAAAATGCCAACTGCTGGGAACATAATCAATCAAGGATCTTTATGTTAGCTTGAGTGCCAACCATGATTTCCATTCTTAATTCAATTTCTAAATAATTTCACACATAGGTATCTTACTTTATCTCCTTCCCCCCCTCTCTTGGTCAAAAATTCAGAGCAATCCAGGACCAGAAATTTAAAACATTGCTATCTCTTCACATAATAATAACAATAACAATAACAACAACAATAATAAATAATAAATAATAGTACATCAACAAATTGCAGCTTCCTGCAATAACACCAGCAGAACTGCAAAAAACTGTGTTACTTGGAACATTGCACATCTTAAGAAGGTACTTGGTTGATACCTAGGCCACTTGCACCAACCTGTATCAACCATTAGCTCCAGTCAATGGTATTTGTGATGCATTTTTGAATGTTCAGTTGACTGAGTTTCATGTTTAATGAATAAAGTAAATAATAATGATGATGATGATGATGATGTTAACAACAACTCAAGATCTAGTGGGACTTTAGGATTCAGACTGACAGGCACTTGGTCCACAACACAGCTGACATAACAATAGTTGAAAAAAGTATGATTCATTAACATTGCAATACCCGAGGACGCACAGATTGAAGATAAGCAGTAAGAAAAAATCACAAAGTCCTGCGACTTGCAAATTGAGGTTGAGCAACTGTGGAAAAGGAAATTGTGTGTTGTCCCAATTGTAATTGGAGCCCTTGGAGCAATACCCAAAGGGCTACCCCGCTATTTAGAAATCCTAAATTTACCGGACTTGAATATTTTGACTCTACAAAAAACTACCTTACTTGGAACAGCTTACATCCTCTGATGATACCTTAACAGTTCCTAGGTCCTTGGTTAGGACTCGAGCTGCTCAACTATTAACCAGCCTCAAAGGCTATGAATCTCACTACAGATTAACCAATAATAATAATGATGATGATGAAACCATTGATCATATACTGAGTGGTTGCAAGGCAATAGCTCAGACTGACTGCAAACAACGTCATAATACAGTCGCTCAGATGGTCCACTGGAACTTGAGTCACAACTACCATCTGCCTGTAGCAAAGAACTGGTGGGATCGTAAGCCTGAAAATGAGCATGCAAAACTACTGTGGGACTTCCGAATACAGACTGACAAAGTTTTGGAACACAATACCCTGGATATCACGATTGTGGAGAAGAAAAAAGTGTGGATCGTCGACATTACCATACCTGGTGACAGCAGAATCAACAAGAAACAACTTGAAAAAGTCACCAGCTATCAGGACTTGAGAACTGAACTGCAGAGACTCTGGCATAAACCAGTGCAGGTGGTTCCAGTGGTACTCAGCACACCGGGTGCTGTGCCTAAAGACCTAGGCAAACACTTAAAAACAATTGGCATTGACAAGATCACCATTGGTCAGCTGCAGAAGGCCACCTTACTGGGATCTGCTCGCATAATCCGCTGATACATCCCGCAGTCCTAAACACTTGGGAAGTGTTCGACTAGTGATTTGGAATACGAAATCCAGCATGGTCATCTCATTTGCTGTGTATACTGTCATTTAAATAATAATAATAATAATAATAATAATAATAATAATAATAATAATAGTAGTAGTAGTAGTAGTAGTAGTAGTAGTAGTAATAGTAATAATAGTAATAGTAATAATAGTAATTTTAAAAAATGTCCCCTCTGCCTATACTGCTTGTTTGCCCTGAGTTTACTCTGTTTACCCTTATACACTGCTTGGGTAGAGTTAATATTCACAGACCTTGGAACTCTACTATAGGAGCACACTATGTTCCCCTACCAGGAGCTGAGCTTTTCTGCAGGGTATAGTTTTATTTATTGTAATGTAATGTGACTAATGTTGAGATTGGGAGGCTCATCTGAGAAGTTTGCCTTGAGGCCAGAAAAAACATTGCTTATGCCTGCATAATTATGACCTCAGCCTTTTTCATTCATGGGATGGGGAAAGATAACGACAATTTCATGGGGGACAGGCGAGAAATTGCTGTCTTCAAGGATTAATTATATATGGTAAATAGAAGAATGAATGGATAGGTTGTGTTTGGATTAGGATGACAGCAAACATTGTTTTATCTTTCCTGTAAAAAGAAACCATAGAAGCTTTGGAATAATTTTTATTTTCCCTAGATATGTTTCGCTAAAATTAGCCTGTTAGAAACAAAATATGGCTTTGTGGGACAAAGATTTGTGCATTTTACTCTAATTCCTTGACTGTTTGGAAAGTCAACAGAAAAAAAATGCTTACAAATGTCATCTCTTTTCTGTCGCAGAGGCCTGAATCACACACTGGGCTAATCTATAGTGTGATTAGTTTTCTTCTTCTCACTGAGCTATTTGAAGAAAGCACAAGATGGTCTACTGGCCATAGTTATACAGAAATATGTATTGTGGATGTATTTCTCTGTATTGTAAGATGGTACTAATTTGTATAGTTGCAACAATTGGCTTGTCTTTGTTGTAACCATCTGTCCAATTGGTTTGGTTAGTAAATCATGAACTCTTTAATTGGATCATATTTCTGTAGTTTGATTTGTACCAAACCTTGATAAAGGCATATAAATCCTCCTCTTCTTCCTCCTCATGATCTTAGATATAGCCATATATTTTCATATCCAAGAATATTGATACGCCAGGGCAACCTAAACCTCTACTGCAAGTAGTTTTACCTAATATTGTCAATAAAGAGACATTATGGAAGTTAGTTATAGTGGAAGATTGGGTGGGGGGGGGCTGGTCAATGGGGTCACGAAGAGTCGGACACAGCTTAGCAACTGAACAACAATAAATGGAAGTTAGTTACCAAGACCTTGTTATAAGCTCAAGCTCAACCTAGAAGAAGTGTGTTACAACAATATGGTCAGATACAAAACCTCTACTATAATCACTATAAAGATTTATCTTAATTGCAGCAATAGTTCTACAATCTGATCCTCAGGTAATACTACCCATAGTTTTATTGTCCTTTATAGCATTTATACAGTGTAGGGTATCAGTTGCTTATAGAAAAATAGGTACAGGATCATAGTCTTTGCAAAGTCAAAATTAATCCTTTATTTAAAAATGTGCCTACTGTTTCTTTAATGGCAATCTTCCACACATACATTCAATAGGTTTTTGCTAGAGAAGGACAGAATGATCGGATATTAAGTGTACACTATGGTCAGTGTCTGTTTGAGTTGCCATGACTTCAAATAACCCGGAAATAAATCAGAATTATAAAGGCAACAAAGGTGTGCATTTCAATCTGTGTATGTTGGTGCCATAGCAACTGTTAATCAGGGCAGGTAAAGAGATTAAACTGGTAAAATTAAAATTGGGAGGCTTACTGAAGTTGCAGATATATTCCTCCATTTCTAGAGAAACAGAATCACAGTGGTGAGTAGAACACAGAGAAAAAAATAAAATGGGAAGGGAATTCAATTTTCTTTCATGCTTTGTCATTATTGGAGAACTTCCATAAACAAATTACAAGGAAGATTGCAACAGAATCGTTACTGTTATCAATTTCAGTGAATATGATAATACGCTACTAATTGTACTTTTTTGGCTGATTATGTTTAGACATGTTGAAGTTCATTTCTGTCATATTTTTCAACCAGAATTTCTTTTTGGTCATGCTAAATAGAAATTTTGTGAGTTGCATTTCAGACACATCCAGATGGACCATGTTGGTAAAAGTTGAATTGAAGATAGAGGATGAAATCCAAAATTTATGTGGTCCCTTCCATCTCTGGACTGCTGTTGTCCAACCTTGCCCTTCCTTTTCTTTGCCATATAAAAACCAGGACAATCTCTGGAATGAATTTTCAATGGAGAAAGGAATTTGTCGGCCCTGGTCACTTTCACAAATGGAAGCAATTCCCTAATACACATTGGTCGAACTCATCCCAGACATAATTTATATTTATTAGTGATCACCAACAGAAATTCCATTAAATATTCTCAAAATAATCCATTATTTTCTTCTTCAGATACAGCTTTCTTAGATGGCATTCGCAAGTGGATATTGGACTAAAAAGGAAGTGAATGGAAATCCTCCAACTCCTAGGTATGGCACAGTGGTTAAAAAAACCCCCAGAAAACAGTCAGTCTTAATTTATGTCTCTGTGTTATACTGAAATATAGCACTAAAAGTATTCAGTGAACTGTTACATTTCTCTTTCTTTTTCTTGGCTACCTTGCATTAGAATTTAATTTATAAATAAGTTTATTGTGGATAAAGATCTGGTAGTAGGACTGTGGTTAGCTTAAGGAAACTATTCTTGCCCTATGTGAAATATGTTTTAAAAATCAAAAATGTCTCCTTAACACTGACTTGTAGATTTTCTCAATTAACAGTTTTTCCTACAAAGTGTATATCTGTGCATCCATGCCAGTATAGTTTCAATAATAGCTTTGGTCACTGGGCATAACATAAGAGTTACACATTTTGTTATTGTATATTAGATAGATACTATAATATGTATTATTAATAATAATTATGTATATAATATATGGTGCTGTTGTTTTGTGTGCATTTTGTGTGTGTTTATATAATGTAAGCATGATTTTATAAAACTGAGTATAATTTAGAGTGATGTGAAACTTCTTCCAAATATCCCATCATGCAGATATGTTAACTGTATTCATAATGGCAACTTATTTCTTACATATTTCATCCTATTTCTTTTATATATTTTTATAAGGTTTAAATGATTTCCCTCAGTTCCCAATTTTATGAGGTTTAAATAATCTCCCTGGGTTCCCAGCCCCCCCCCCAAAAAAATTCTTGATTCTAAGAGGATAGTCATATCAAGGGATAGCCATGCATATTGTACCATGAAAACCAAATAATAGTCCATTTCTCTTGATAGTAAGATTTACCAATGGTCAACAGAGACTTCAGGTCAATGCCTCATGTTTTACTGTCTCCCAATGACAATGATGTAGACTTCGAAAGACTTTGTGTGTGAAAGACGATATTGTCAAACTGGAAAAAATGCAAACAAAGAAATGAACTTGGCTCTACAAATTTCTAGCTCCTCCTAAAGTTTATATTGCTTGTAAGATTGATTCCAGTTCCTTGTGATTATACAACTGCAAGAGCTGAGCCTATTTAGTTTTGTGGTCAGCTGTGATATTTTTAAAATGTATGAAACGATAATAAGTTTGGTTTTGGAGACCTTCAGTTCTATGAAGCCTATGGGCAATCTGTTTCCTCGTTTGTGGAAACTCCAATTCAAGCCACCTTCTGACTCCTGGTCTGCAGCCATTCTGCTGTTGTCTTTCATGGGAAAGATAGCTTGAAGGATTTTCAGCTGTCTCCCCCATAGGGGCCTTGAAATTTTATTTTATTCCAGAGAGAGAAATAAATGAAATGTGTAGTAAGTTTATACATAAAAAGGTACTGTATATATATATATATATATATATATATATATATATATATATATATATATATATATATATATATATGGATCATACATTTCACTACTGGGTAAGGTTTTATTCTGTTTTTGTTATTCTTCTACAAGGTCTGTAGAAGTTTAGGGAATGCATGGAGGTTTTTGCTTCTTAATAGATCTGAGTGATTGCAGATCCTCCTCACACAGCTTTGGAGGGTTTGGCAAGAAGAGACAGTAACAATGTGAAAGGGAGATTAGGTGCTTTCCTAAAGCATTATCCTCATGTCCCATGAACTTCAGCTAAAAGCTGCCTCACTACTGTAGTGGTTTTTAGAGGACCTATCCCTGTGATAGCACTTTTCAATTCATTCCCAGCCTGCTGCAGAGGCAGTTTAACATTGCATTCATCAACAGGTTGATTAACCAGTTGGAGTTCCAACATTGCCCCCCCTCCCCGGTACCCCCACACATGACCACATTTTGAGTGCTTGGCAACTGAACCCCATTGATGGCTGTTTGCAGTGCCCCACGGTAACATCTTTGTGATTTATAGCATTTTTGCCAGCAACTGGATCATATGTACAGTTTCTGTCTAAACCCGCCTCATAGCAAACAACGGAGTTGTGGTCCTAAGTAGAGGACTACCTGTACTTTTTAGAAGAGTGCTAAAAGGGTCTGTTCAAAATTAGCCCAAGTAACAGTTCAGCCATACAGACGTCTATGCTCACAATCTGTCATTCAGGCAACTTGAAAGTGACTAAAAGCTTTGTCTTAAATGCTTTTCCTTAGTTGCCCAAACCCATCCCATTACCTATTAAGCACAGCAATTGTAGTGGTGTTTCTGACTGACAGGTTCCACTGGCTGGCAAAAGAAATGTAACTGGAGGCTCTATCAATTGGTGCCTGTAAATTGCTCCTTAAAACCTTGAAGTTATAGCCAATCCTCAGCTCTTTGAGCAATGCAAAGTGTGCCAGGTACTTCCTGCCAGCTCTTTCTAGGAAACAGAAATGCATATTAATAGGTTGAAAGATCTGATGCAAGTTCATTTAAATTTGGCTGCTTGCCTCAGTAATTAATGCAGTTTTTCTGCTGTTCCTAACCTATGCATTTGCAAATGAGCACAAATACTTTAAAGAAAACCTGCCAAATCCTTTAAAAGATCCATCCTTTACATCCAGTTTGGAAAGAAAACTAGAGAGGCTTGCACAAATGTGTTGCTTTCTCCTATGAAGCCAAATTGATGACCACCCTGATTGATGAGTTCCATCTAGTGATCTGGTCCTAATTTTCTTGATCTGGCTCTTTCCTATGGCTTCTCCTGACTTTGGTTTATTTTCTGACTGGTTCTCACCCTTCTAGGTTGATATTTTAATATATCAATTGGATTTTTGGATTTTGCTTTTAATATTTATTTTTACACTTCCATAAGTCTCTGTTTGGAGTAACAGATTGGAATTTTGAGGAGCTTATTGAATAACTCTTGTTAAATAAAAAAAAAACAGTCAGCATTACATTTTTAAAAAGTTAATGAACAATTATTACAGAACTCTATATTCCAGAAAAAAGTACAAATTGAGTAAGAACTGCAACTTAGAAAGTGATTGGATTATTGTTGTGATTGTTGATATGTGAACAGCATCTTTGACCCTATTTTTTGAATTTCTGTCCATGCTATATGTAATCAAGTTCATCTTATTTAAATGACAGGGAGGTAGGATTATACCTATTTCATTTGGTGGAGGGGAGGTTTTCACATGATGGAGACAAATAAAGAGATGATGATGATGATGATGATGATGATGATGCAAAGCAGTCTAATGATGTCTTCACTCAATTATGGAAATACCCTGAATTTGTATCAATAAAATAGCAAACAACAAGAAACACTTCCACATCAAAGCTGCTTTCTTCTCTTTTTTTAAAAAAAGGGGTTTACCTCATGGTGTACTTATATCACTTAATTTAAAACATGCTTATGCAAAAGAAAGTCTCACTATATTTATAGGACTTTATTGCCAGGAAGTAGGGATGCGGTGGCTCAGTGGCTAAGACGCTGAGTTTATCGATCGAAGGTCCACAGTTCAGCGGTTCAAATCCCTAATGCCGATAACGGGGTGAGCTCCCATTACTTGTCTCAGCTTCTGCCAACCTAGCAGTTTGAAAGCATGTAAAAAATGCAAGTAGAAAAATAGGGACCTTGGTTGGTGGGAAGGTAACAGCGTTCCATGCACCTTTGGTGTTTAGTCATGCTGGTCACATGACCACAGAGACATCTTTGGACAGCACTGGCTGTTCGGCTTTGAAACGGAGATGAGCACCACCTCCTAGAGTCAGGAATGACTAGCACATATGTGCAAGGGGAACCTTTACCTTTACCTATTGCCAGGAAAGGACCCACTGAATTGTGATTGCCTTTTCATCTATTTTGGGTTACAGAAATGTCCAGCAAAAACGTGCTTCTCAGTTGAAGAAAGCTTGCTTCCAGCATCCTCATCCATACATTGTTCTGCTGGTACCCAACCCAAGTACTTTGAGGAACATGAGAAATTAAGATACACAAGAAGGTAGAGGGGGAATAAATGTTTGTAATTGCACCTTTTGTGAGTAAGCAGCCTTACAGTGTTTGTGGCTATGAGAAACTGAGTGCCTCGTTCAACTCTGTGGGAGGAACTGTATTAGGCAGGCATAGCAATACGGCTGGTCTCTCTTTTCAGTGAAAGTGAATAGAGCCAATGTTATGAAAGTGCCCTATAATATTTATCATTGTTTGATTTACTATTTAGACATGGACATGCATTGGTAATGGCTGGAAATATAGCATTTATATTTGGGGGCTGCTCCTTTTATATTACTTCTGTAAGTATCAGTTTTCTTTGTTATCTCTTGTTAATTTGATCACTATTTGGCATCAATTCTCATGCTGTGATAAATTGCATTCCTCATCCCTTTTTTACTGTTGGATAAAATCTTCTCTCTCCTGTCACTGAGCTTAAGAATCACAACATTCTGGTCACTATCTATTAATATCTCATAGATATGTCGGTTTCTGTCTAGGTAATTGTTTGTCTATTATTTCTAATGCAACTCCTCACTCGAGAGAGTTAAACTACACTTCAATTTTAAAATCTTTCCTTGTCTAGATGACAATATTGATGACCTTTGAATAAAACAAATTTGGTCTCTTTCTTCCTTTCTTTTTCAGGATAATCAACCAACATATTTCAATGACTTCTACATGTTGACAAGTGAGACACTATTCATCTTTTCTAGCAGACAGCATGTTCAGTAGTTTATTTGTCTCTTTGGAGTTACAAATCTTTCACTGTAATAGAGCAGTTATTTGTAATACAGAAAAAGGGTTATCATTATGAAATAGTGGAATTTTAATTGCAAACAACAGAAGAAGGAATAGTTTGCAAGTAATGCCAGTGTTTGTCCTGTACACATTCCTAATATAAAAATTGTACAAAAATACATCATATTGTAGAATGTGTTGTCTGCAGGTTTTTGGGGAGAGGGACAGGACTTGATTTGGTACCATCAAGAACTTGATTCTTGACTCATTTTAGTAGAAGAATTTTGTTCTTGACTCACATTGTTTTAACCAAGATTTCTTGAATACATCATGCTCAACTATAAACATGGTTTGTAAATATAATATCTAGATTTATGCAACATGTTAGGAGTCAAGTGATACACAAATTAAATGAATAAATGCCAAGCTTATACTAATTAAAACATATTATGCCTCAGAGCAACTGCATTCATACATTTTGTGTCATTGTGTCATAGCAACACGATGCTGCTTTTATCATTTTAATGAAAGATGAAGCCTGCAGATGCCTCTCTATTCTGCTAAGTAGATCCAATATTTTTTCTTTAATATTTGATTGTTCAATGTTCTTTATTCAATATTTCATGAAACATGCCATGAATGTCACAGTACTTGATAGGATCACTGCCTAACTGAGTGATCTGCATGTCAACAAAGACTGTACATAAAAAATAAGATTAAACTGTGATTTTGCTATTATGGATTGTTTTCTAACCACAGTTATCTCATTATTACAACACTGTAAAGCAAAACCAAAGCAACCACATTCTCATTTTGCATGATGTGTGAAACTAATCACTCATTCCCCAAATCTATAGTGAAAATATTTCCTCTTCTCCTTCTCTAATCTTTTTCTGGAGCATCCATCAGTTTCTTCAGAAATAAGATATTTTCTCCTATAAATAAGAATAGTCAGCTTTTTTATATACCATAGTATCATAATCAAAATGTGGGTCTTACAAATGAAACATCTACTCTTGCTTTTCTTAGAGGGAAATAACTGTGTGAACTTGCATCACAATCTTTTTTAAAAAATTTGGAAATCTTATTTAGATACCAGCGCTTTTGTTGGTGTGTACACCTCCACCCATATAAATATATAACGATGTATTTAATGATGATGATGGTAATCTCAAATATCTCCTAATCTTCAGTTACTCTGACGGATTTGACGTGGGAAAGGATACCACAGGATGGACACATTCCGTGCCCACGACAAGGGCATTCACTTAGGTAAGTAAGCAATTCAGAAGAAGAAAATTTATCCATCATTTTTTGGTACAAAGATATAAAATGAAATTAGATTATTTCACAAGCGCAAAACAAAGGAGAAGAGATTAGCAATGTGTTCCCTTTTTCAGATGTAAACTGAGTTTTATGCATTCTGATACAAGTTATTGTATGCATTTCATACAAGTTATTCTAATAGCTCAGAAAATCAGAAATCTTATTTTACATTGCTTCTCATTTAGTACTTTCTATTTAGATACTGACCATATATCCAGAAGGAGACTATCTTAGCCACCACTTGTTTTTAAACACCAAAGAGCTAGAGAAAAGTAGGTGATCATTAAGTAGGCCACCTGTTGTTATATGAAAATTTTCCAGCACATTGAGGGCACTGTGTTGCAGAAGGCTGTCCCGCAGCATTGATTTCATGCAATTGAGTTCATCCTAAAGAAAGGAAAGCACAAATACTTTCTCCAAAAATACTGCTGAAGCTAAGATTAATTTGATTATACCTAAACATAAATAAATTCCAAGATGTTTCATTGTATCGTCTATTCATTTGTACTGCACCAAATAGTTTACCTCAGCTGGTTAGTTCTTGGTAAGGAATCCATATTTATGATTGTGCATGGATATCCATTCTTCATTGTCATCCATAATAGTACCATTTTAATCAGGAGTGAAATCTAAAAGCCTCTGACGATCCCAGCTGAGCCGTGCGATCATCAGAGGCTTTTTTTTTTTACTTTTAAAAGCATTTTTTCGGCTGAAGAGATTATAGATAAAATGCTTTTAAAAGTAAAAAAAACAGGGGGGGAGGGATTTTTGCCTCGAAAAAACCCACCGCTATCGCTACCACATCAGGCGATGCGGTCCAAACCGGGAGCATTTCACCCCTGATTTTAATACAATTTCCCATGTAGGACAGCTCTTGTGGATTTCAGCTATGGGCATTGTACTGTCTCTGTGCTCAAGCTGAGAATAACAAAGCTGCATTCCAATACTCCCTCGAAACCCAGAGAATACCAGTAGCCAAGAAAGCAGTTGCATCAGATAAGATTTGGTGTCAGATTGACTTCAAGTCCCATTATCTTCAGGCAGCATGAAGGCTACTAAAATCTAAAGGCCATTACTCTGATATTGCCTACATCTTTTCTCTCCTACTGTAATCAAGGAGAGAAACAACCTAGAACTAAGAAGAAATTTTCTGACAGTTAGAGCAATTAACCAGTGGAATGGCTTGCCTCCAGAAGTTGTGAATGCTCCAACGCTGGAAGTTTTTAAGAAGAGATTGGACAACTATTTGTCTGAAATGTATAGGACTGTGATGGCGAACCTATGGCATGCATGCCAGAGGTGGCACTCAGAACCCTCTCTGCTGGCATGTGCACTCTCGCCCCAGGTCAGATGTCCATGGAGTTTCTTTCGTGAACTCCTGTTTCCCTGCAAATGACAAAACAGAAGCTCATGAAAAAGATCTTACCTCTTATTGCGCTGCCGGTGTTGGGATGCCGCACCTCCCGCTGGCCAGCTGGTCTTTGGGTCTCTGATGCACATGCATGCATGTCTGTGCATGTACACGTTAGCACATGTCCGCACATGTGCACACTCATGCATGTCTGTGTGTGTGCACATTTGTGCATCTATGTGTATGTGTGCATTTGCACGCGCACAGACCTTTCAGTATGGGCATGCACATGCATGCAATTTGGGCTCAGTGTCTAAAAGGTTCACCATCACTGGTATAGGCTTTCCTCCCTGAGCAGGAGTTGGATTAGAAGACCTCCAAGATCCCTTTCAACCTTGTTATTCTATTCTGTTCTGTTCTGTTCTGTTCTGTTCTGTTCTGTTCTGTTCTGTTCTATTCAAATCTGTAAAAACAAAAGCAAAAAATGCCAGTCACTGAATGGTCAGAAAACCCATAATCAATTTTGTTCTAAGTTCACTTCAATTGAATCTTGGTGCAGGGTGCCATCAAGGCCATGGGTGGGTGAACACCCCCCCCCAATTATAAATATACTATTTATAGAAATATAAACTGCACCAAAATTTTAAAAAAACAGAATGTAGATCACATTTGAGTCTCCTATGATTTACAAATGATCTGTAGCCCTCAGGTAGCTTCCATATGGCCCTTGTCCCCTCCCTGCTTCTCACCTGATTCTATTGCCTAGCTGATGAATGCTAGAAACAGCCTGGAAACACACCCACCTTGTCATAATCCTCAATTCTTCCTAACATTCGTTAGCTGGGCAGCTGTTGGAGGCACATCCTGGAATCCCGCCAGCACTCCTGGTTGTTGAGGTCCAAAAAGCTTCTCCACTCCCAAATTAGATTATTGATACAACTGTGTGGTAAAGAATATTACAGGTCAGCAGTATTCTTTGAGGAACCAAAGGGTATATTTTTCTACAGAAATGTTCTAACCATGGGGCGGGGAGATACAGAAGTTTTATGGATGACTTTAACATTTCAACTTTGCTTTATAGTGTAGTAAAAGGCAAGATATATTTATTTGGAGGTTGTTCAAGCCAGAATGCTGAGTATTGCCTTCCAGGAGTCTATGTCTTTGATCTTGGTGAGTAAAAACATAAATTTCCCAGAAGTTATAGTTCATTTAGCTAATGGCTAGTCAGAAGCATTCTTGCTCATGTTTTGTAAAAAAAAACACACACACACACACAAAAAAAACCTTATCCTAATTCATTATTACTTAGGATCAGCAGTGACAATTCACCAGGGTAGCTTCTGATAATCCCATTCATTTTATGCAACTAGTATTTGCTGTGTGTCTATAGCATGGTAGGGATTCTACTAGCTTTGTTGAATGACCTGAACCTTTTAAAATTAAAACAGACGTTTTAAACAAAAATCTGATTTAGTATTGGGACCTGTTTCAAAACTTACAGTACCCCTGTAGTAACATTATTTATTTATTCTTTCTATTCATGGAAAACTGGAGCTTATTCAGCACAGATATATTACAGAGTGATTGAGCAAATGAAAGACGAATGCCCTTTGATTAGATCTATGACACAAAGCTTTCTCATGGCACCTAGAGAGCTGAAAGGAATGTATCTCATTTAAAACTGACTCCCTTTTAGATATATCTTTGCTCACTGAAGGTGATTTGGCTCCAAGTGTAGATTCCCTACTGAGAACTTTTCTAATAAAAGGTTCTCTCAGTTCTAAATGTAACTTCATAATCCACTGTACCTTAGATCCAACTTTAGCCTGATTTGTTCCAGAAGAGAAAATGCTTTACTCTTCTATGGGCCTCATGCAGGGCAACATGCCAGTCCTAATTTTGGCAATAGTTTGCAATGCAAATAAACATGGACTACCTTTTGAAAAGCAAATGTAGATTCTCTTAGAGCTATTGCGCAACGTTATGTATGTGGAGGCTTTACAGGAGGTTCCACCACCCTAGTAATATTAAAATATTTTGGAATTCAACAAATGTATACATTTCAGCCATAATGGACTATGCTTTCAATATCCCTGATTAACACTAGTTTTTGATCAATTAGAAGAAGCAGAACAGACATAACCTGACAATTTGATAAGGAAAGTTTATCAGATTTGCAGATGATACTAAGGTGGTAGGAACACTCTAGATCAGTGATGGCTAACCTTTTTGCCATCACATGCCAAAAGCACGGGGGAGCGCAGGGGGGGGTCACACGCACATGTGCCCACATCCATAATTCTATGTGCCCCCCCCCATGCTCTCCCTGCTTTTGGCACACGATGGCACGTGGGCCCGGTAGGCCCATTTTTCGCTCTCCCCAGGTTCCAGAGCCTTTCTAGGAGCCTGGGAACAGCAAACATGGCCTTCCCCACCACCACCCCACCACCCCCAGAGGCCCTCCGGAGGCTGGAAACAGCGTGTTTCCTGACTTCTGGTGGGCCCAGAAGGCCTGAAAATCAACTGGCTGGCACACGCATGTGTGCCGGAGCTGAGCTCGCGTGCCCACCAATATGGCTCCATGTGCCACCTGTGGCACCCGTGCCATAGGTTCGCCATCACGGCTCTAGATGATAGGCTTAAGATCCAGATGAATCTCAACAGACTTGAACACAGGCCCTATCTAACAAAATGAAATTCAATGTAGAAAAAAGTAAAGTCTTACACTTAGGCAAGAAAAACCAAAAATTTACACACACAAATTAGGTGAAACCTTGCTTAATAGCAGTAACTGTGAGAGGGATCTTGGAGTCCTAGTGGACAATCAATTAAATATGACCCAGCAGTGTGTGGCAGCAGCCAAAAAGGCCAATGCAATCCTAAATTGCATTAACAGAGGGATTGAACCAAGATGACGTCAGGTATTAGTACTACTCTATAAAGCCTTTCTAAAGCCATACCTAGAATACTGCAGCTAGTTTTAGTCACCACTCTATAAAAAAAGATGTTGAGACTCTGGAAAGAGTGCAGAGAAGAGTAACAAACATGATTAGGACCTGAAGGCTAAAACATATGAAGAATGGTTGCAAGAACTGGGCATGGCTAGTCTAGTGAAGAGAAGGACCAGGAAGTGACATAATAACAGTGTGCCAATATTTGAGGAAGGGTCATAGAGGAGTGGGACAATCTATTTTCCAAAGCACCCGAAGGCCAGACAAAGAACAATGGATGGAAACTGATCAAGGAGAGATTTAACCTAAAAATAAGGAGAAACCTTCTAACAGTGAGAACAATCAACCAATGGAACAGCTTGCCTTCAGAAGTTGTGGGTGCTTCATCATTGGAGACTTCCAAGAAGAGACTGGACAGCCGCTTGTCAAAAATGTTATAGGGTTGGGTCTCCTGCTTGAGTAGTGGGTTGGATTAGATGACCTACAAGGTCCCTTCCAATTCTGTTATTCTTCATTCTGCTGCATTCCCATCCATTTGCATCCTAGCCCATGAGTACCCAGGTTCATGTCATTCTTAGCTATACCACAGTTACAGTAGGGCTTCTCACTTAAACTGGCAACAGCAAGTGGCAGTTAAAAGAGGTGTACAATCTGTTATTCTTCATCACTCATTATATTAGAGGTGAATCGGATGATCAATAGCAGATGGGTACAAAGTGTCATTTGTCCACTCATGCTGAGGTGGGTATGTCTTCCTCCATCTGTTCCCTGATAACAGGTCCAGCCCAAGAACAACATAGAACAAACCAGCCAAAATGCCATTCTTTATTTGTTTACATTCAAGAGACAGACTCTTGCAAGACAAACCTTACTGCTCTCACCCCAACAGATATGTTCTGGGAGATTCTAGGGAGTGGCTGTCCTAAATGTCTTCTTCTGTCTCAGCTCTGGGTGGGGTTGCCTCTTGTCTTAGCTCCCTCTTTGAAATGTGTTTTCTTCCTGGGAAACTTCACTATACTCCAGCATACCACCTCTCCGTCCGTACACACCGTTCCTCACATCTGACCAGTTTCATTTGTCATCATTCTGCTGATGTCTCTAAAGTGCAAGTCCCAGTAACGGAGCTTTAAATTTTCTAACATTGAAATTATGTAATGGTGTTTTGCGACAACAGGCTGAAATAGCATAACACTGAAAAGACAGGGCTAATTCTTCCTCCCAAACAAAACATGGGAGAATCTGGAAGTTATTATTTATTGTCTGTATAATAAAGACTAAAACTGGTTAGGTAAAGACTAGACAAGTCAGAACCTTGAAAGAGGCGGTAGTGAGGCCCCTCCTCAAGAAGCCTTCCCTGGACCCGGCTGTATTAGCAAATTATCATCCAGTCTCCAACTTCCACTTTGTGGTGAAGGTTGTTGAGAGTGTGGTGGCGTGACAACTTCCCCAGTACCTGGATAAAGCTGTTATCTGGATCCATACCAGTCAGGCTTCAGGCCAGGATACAGCATGGAAACGGCATTGGTCGTGTTGGTTGATGATCTCTGGAGGGCTCAGGACAGGGGTTGCTCCTCTGTCCTGCTCCTATTAGATCTCTCAGCAGCTTTTGATACCATCGACCATGGTATCATGCTGCACCAGTTGGAGGGGTTAGGAATAGGGGGCACCGTGTTGCAGTGGTTCTCCTCCTTCCTTTCTGGCCGTTCGCAGTTTGTGTTGGCAGGGGGACAGAGGTCGACCTGGAGGTGCCTTGTTTGTGGGGTGCTGCAAGGGTCGGTCCTCTCATCCCTTCTGTTCAACATTTATGTGAAGCCGCTGGGCGAGATCATCCATGGTTTTGCAGTGAGGGTCCATCAGTATGCTGACGATACGCAGCTGTACATCTCCACCCCGGACCACCCCAATGATGCCCTTAACGTGATGTCCCATTGCCTGGAGGCCGTACAGATCTGGATGGGGAGAAACAGGCTCAGACTCAACCCCTTCAAGACCGAGTGGCTGTGGCTTCCGGCTGGTGCCATCGCTGACTATTAGGGATGAGACCTTGGCCCTCACAGAGAGGGCTTACAATCTGGATGTCCTCCTGGATACACGGATGTCTTTAGAAGACCATATGATGGCTGTGGCCAGGGGGGCTTTTATCAGGTTCACCTGATCCGCCAGTTGCGTCCCTTTCTGGACCGGGACGCCCTGCGCACGGTCACTCATGCCCTGGTCACCTCCCGTCTCGACTACTGTAATGCTTTCTACATGGAGCTCCCCTTGAAGAGCACTCAAAGGCTCCAACTGGTCCAGAATGCGGCTGCGCGGGTGATTATGGGCTCAACTCATTGTGCTCATGTAACACCTCTCCTGCACGAGCTGCACTGGCTCCCAGTGGTCTTCCAGGTGTGATTCAAGGTGTTGGTTACCACCTTTAAAGCGCTCCATAGCTTAAGACCTGGGTATCTACGAGACCGCCTTCTGCCACCGATAGCCTCCCATTGGCCAGTTTGCTCTCACAGAGAGGGACTCCTTAGGGTGCCATCGGTCAAGTTATGTTGACTGGCGACCCCCAGGGGGAGGGCCTTCTCTGTGAGGGCTCCTGCCCTTTGGAATGAATTGCCCCCAGAGATACGTAAGATCCCCGACCTTCGTGCCTTCAAGACCCTGCTGTTCCAACAGGCGGGGCTGACCATCTAAATGAATTTTAATTAGGTATTTTAATTCTGGGTTTTTAAATTTAATCAGGCCAAATTGTTTAATAATTTTAAATTTTAAATTTATGATGTTTGTTTGTTTTGTGTTTTTACCCTGGCTGTGCATCACCCTGAGTCCTTTGGGAGAAGGGCGGTATAGAAATATAATTAAATAAATAAATAAATAAACCACTTGTAAACATAGAGAACAAATGTATAATTCATTAGACTGAACTTTTGCACATATGCTACTCTTTTCATATCTATAATAAAAGCTACTCAGTGGTGTCCCTGGAACGGCTGCAATTAACTACTGAGTACAGGGCTGGGTTTCTGGAGAGAAGAGATTTATTGACATGTCTGATTTCAATATTAATGCATATAAAGAAAGAAGAGAAATTGTGCTGCTAGTGACTCAATGTACTTCAAGATTTTCATACACGTGCACACGCGCGCACACACACACACCATTGCTTTAGTAATTATGCACTGTGCAAATATAAACAGAATAGTACAGAGGTGGGCAACTGTGGCCTTTTTACAACCTATGAACTTCAACTCCCAGAATTCCTGAGACACCTTGGCTGTTTCAGGAATTCTGGGAGTTGAAGTCCACAGGCTGTAAAAGGGCCACAGTTGCCCACCCCTGGAATAGTACCTTTAAGCAAGTAGTCAGAGGCAATACAGGCAGGATAGGCTTCCACAAGGAGCCACAAATTGCATGCTGGAGTAGTTTTCTTTGACCCAAGGAGGGGTGGCTAATACTTTCATTCTTCAATGGGGAGAGGCCCTCTAAAGGGAACAAGGAGATCAGGGCAGTTTGAGGAGTTGCAGAACAAGATGGTATAATATGTAGAGAGAGGGGGCAGACATGTAGATAATAGTCCCTGCAGTGAATATCTGTGAACCATCAGAGTAATTATAAAACATAATGTTGCTGAGTGTAGAACCCCAGGTTTCTTCATCGCTTTGTGATCCTTATCATATTTTGTTTGGTAGCACTGCTTAACAATATATCAGATTGCTCCTAATGCATGGTCTACTCTATAACAGTTTACATTATTGCACAGCGACTGGAATAATCCAGCAAGAAAAATATTCAACCTGTCATGATGAGGGAAAGAGGAAGGAAAGAAAGAAGTCCTTGTGATATAGTGTTGGAAGTTAAAAGGCCTCTAATCTGCCCCCAGACAGACTTTTTAGCACCTCACTGGCTCCATTGGGAAGGCAGGAATCCTCTCAGGATAAAGGAAGATACTCATAATAAATCCACACCTAGGGAAGGAGCTGGAAGGTAATCTTTCATTCTGGATTTTGTAGGTGCCCCAGGATCAAAGCCCAGAACAGGAAGGGCTCAATCTGCACAGGAAGGAGAATTACCTTTGGACAAAGACTTTAGACTGAGCACAAACCATGCCCACCCCAAGTCCAAACCAAAGACCAGTCCTTCTTATGAAACCAAGTCTCTGAACCTTATTTTTATTTTTTTGTAGCCAACTCCCCAAAGCCAACCTCTTTGCTTTTGGGAATAAATGAATCTCCTTCTTTCACTATATGTTTGTATTTCCTTTCTGATTTGTTCTTGAGAGCAGGGATTTCTTCTTGCACAACCCCTGCTTGGAGGAACACCCCCCCCCTCAATTATTCTTCTAATAATAGTATTCACATTTCTTTAAAGCACTGGTGTCTTTGGGCTTCATTTTTAAGTCCAGGGTTTCTGAATTATGTACAGTGACTTATAAATGATTAACACTGGCTTTCCAACTAAAGAATTCATTGATCCATTACAAATGCTACACAAATGATTTAGCATTACATCCATGAACTGTGGCTATGCACACTTTCTTTGCCCCTTTCTCTGGCATAGCTTTGAGGAAGAAATTGGAAGTTACGCTTCTGCTTTTAATTAACTGGTTTTTTTTTTTCATCTTGTCCTAACTCACATGGGTTGTTAATTTTAAAATAAAATTAGAGCAGCCTTCCCCAATCTTGTGGCTTGGTCTATACCACCTTACATTCCAAATCAGCCTGATCATTATTCAATTTGGCTGAAGTTCAGAAAAAATAATAAGTTCCTGTTAAAAGGGGAAGACAATGTTTCCAAACTCTTTCCTGCCCAAAGTTTATCTACATAACAATAGCATAATGTTACATATGAATGAGGCTATTTTTATACGAGGACAATAACTGAACATAGAGATTAGACACTCTTCTCTCTATACAGTTAGAATCACAATATACATAAGCATGAATATATACTTTTTAAAAAAAATTTAAAAGCTCGTACATAACTGGGGGGGGGGATATTATTTTAAAACAGAATAGCAGTATAAGATATGAGATGCTTTTATGAAATGATCAGTGATTCCTCCACCTCCAATTTCTGTTTCCACAGTGCATGATGATGCGTTGCTTTTATTTAACTTGCATCTCATGTTGCAGTTCAAGAAAACTATTTTTGCTCCCAGCATGTATATATGTTTATATATTTCATTCTAGCATTTTTTCCCCCGGGACATATTGTGATTTTCTCCCAGGGAAAGTTGGCAATTTAGAGATTATGCCCACTGAAGAGTAAAGTCCAGGTTTTAAGTAAAGGAAATTGCCTACAGTCTCAGAAACAGATCCATTGGATGTGATAAACTTAATCTATGACTGGAATTATAGGTTGAGACGGAACTGCTTATCTACCAAGCAGGAACAACACAATTCTTTTACTATTGAAGATCTATTGGCTAAAACACTGAGCTTGTCGATCAGAAGGTCAGCAGTTCAGCAGTTCAAATCCCTAGCACCATGTAACAGGGTGAGCTCCCGTTACTTGTCCCAGCTTCTGCCAACCTAACTGTTCAAAAGCACATAAAAAATGCAAGTAGAAAAATAGGGACCACCTTTGGTGAGAAGGTAACAGCGCCTTAGTCATGTCGGCCACATGACCCCGGAGACATCTTCAGACAGCGCTGGCTTAGAAACGGAGATGACCACCATCCCTAGAGCTGGAAGTGACTAGCACACATGTGCAGAGGAACCTTTAGCTTTACCTTATATTGCGGCAGAATTCACCCTCTTATTTTTTAAGAAGCTGCAGGAAGGTTGGGTTCACACAACCCACTTGGCTAAACTGTGGTTTCTTTGCTGTGATCACACAAGACCCTTATCCATGGATAAGATACTCATTGCTTTTTCAATTAACTCTGTTTTCTGAGTTTGTGCAACACAATGAACATAGGTTAAGTAAGCACAACATTCCAGAATAAAATAAAACTGGTGAGGTATCAGTTCAGTTTGTGGTGGAATATATTATGCAAATCCAACCAGTATAATTAATCTAAAGTTCACTGTGTCATGCAATCCTAGGCAATTGAATTAATTTAATAAACTATGGTTCAATTAATCATGAATCCAAACCTCATATTTCACAACTGAAATTTCAAGTAATATTTACAAGTAATTCCTGCACTGTTTATACACTGCAGCTCCAAAACAAAAGGTGCTTGAAGCAGTAATGAAATTCATTTTTTTTTACTACCAGTTCTGTGGGCGTAGCTTGGTGGGCATGGTGTGGCTTGGTGGGCATCACAGGGGAAGGATATTGCAAAATCTCCATTTCTATTCCACTCCAGGGGAAGGATATTGCAAAATCCTCATTCCCTCCTGACTCCTGGGGAAAGATATTGCAAAATCTCCATTCCCACCCCACTCTGGGGCCAGCCAGAGGTGGTATTTGCCAGTTCTCTGAACTACTCAAAATTTCCGCTACCAGTTCTCCAGAACCTGTCAGAACCTGCTGAATTTCACCCGTGGCTTGAAGATAAAAATGAACTTCAATATCTTTCCTCTCTGTAAAGAAATAGAGGCCACAAAACTCCTAGATGTAACATGTTAGGTAGATGATGCTTGTGAGGAGATTTATGGTCCATTAACTGCATGTGTTTTTCAGGTTCTTTTGCAGCTCCAGAGCCATTTTAGTACCAAATTTCAACAGGATGGTTTTCTGTTGATAATTGGTGGAAAATTAGTATTTAAAATGTAAAAAAGGGGGCTTATTTAAATATTACTTAATGCTTTTTAAAAAATTAGAATTATTATTAGAAATTATTTGCATGGGGAGTTGATGATGATGATGACAATGATAATGATGGCAGCTGAATGAAGGGCTCCCCCCCACAATGTTTTTATTCACTAGGCACAGTTTGAGGGCATGTTATATTATGAGTTTCATCATGGTACCATGGATGGTAGAGAGCACAAAGTGACATGTAGTAGTCATAAAACAAAACAGTCTAACTGGGCATAGAATCCCAAAATTGCTCCAAAGGAGTCCATAGTCCCAGATATTCAGAAGTTCCTTCTCCTGGTCGTCCTATTTTCTTTGTACCTTCACATTCAGCGATCCTTTCTGTGGCACTGAAGAAAGAAATAATATATAATATGCCTGTCCATAACTTAGACATTCCCCAGATCTCCTTATTGACACCGTTCATATAATAAATCAGCCAAGCCTAATTTGCCTAGAGATGCAGAGGAAATGTTATTCATTCTTGTCCTTGGCCCTTTGATACCTTCAAAATCTCAAAGAACATCAGCAGAGGTCATTTAGAAGGTGGGGGAGGAATGGATAGACACATTCCTTTACAAAGCAGCTTCAAAGCGGTAACTCAGTCAAAGCATAGTTGAAGTGAAGCAGCCTTTACAGATGCCTGACACAGTCTTAATTGAGATCACTGAATTAAAGAGCAGATGTTTGCCTCAAAAAAATACATTGTCAATGAAAGGATCCAGCTTTTAAAAAAGTCATTTGCAGAAGACATATGGGGAGGTAAAGAACCGTATGCTATGTAGTATTTCTTCCAGTGGTTGTATTCTGTGGAAAAAAAGCAGAATGAGAAAGTGGCTTCTGCCCAAGCCATCTTCAAAATAAGAGACTAATTTCTTTTCTTTTTTTCCCTCCTTATTTTAAGATTCTCTAACATGGCAGAAAATCACAACCAGTGGTCTTGCTCCTCAAACTCTTGAACATAGTTCAGCTGTGGTGGGTGAAAACATCTTTGTGTATGGTGGCACAGAAGATGGTAAAGCAGTGAATGATCTCTATACATTCAATACAGGTAGGTGCAACCAAATCTTCACAGGACAAAGTAGCTTGCTTTATGTCACTCTAGAATGCAGCATGTGTTCATAAAACAAATGCAGATAGAAATACCAGTTTGGTCTACTGGTTAAGGCATCTGGATAGAAACCAGGAGAGCATGAGTTCAAGCTCACCTTAGCCATGAAAGCCAGATGGGTGACCATGGGCCAGTCACTCTCTCTCTCAGCCCAACTCGCCTCACAAGATGGCTGTTGTGGGGAAAATAGGAGGAGGAAGGGTTTGGATATGTTTGCCAAATTTGTAAAAATATCAAAGGCAGGTATAAATAACCTAAGTAAGGTAAAGGTAAAGGTTGCCCTTGCACATATGTGCTAGTCGTTCCTGACTCTAGGGGGCGGTGCTCATCTCCATTTCAAAGCGAAAGAGCCAGCGCTGTCCGAAGATGTCTCCGTGGTCATGTGGCCAGCATGACTAAACTTCAAAGGCACATGGAACGCTGTTACCTTCCCACCAAAGGTGGTCCCTATTTTTCTACTTGCATTTTTACATGCTTTTGAACTGCTATGTTGGCAGAAAAAATAACGTAAAGATACATACAAATAAATTAATTAATTAAATTAACCACTAGATTTCTTATTTCTGTCAACCTGCAGTACAGGTTAGTATAGACCTCACTATTACTTGCTACCGTCTATAAATTGGTAAGAGTTTATCTTATAGCAAATGTGTTGATCCATTTAATTAAATTCTACTTTATGCAGCCTGAAAATAAGTCTAGCTATATATTCCTATATCTGCTATCAGCCAATCATGTTAAATGTGTTCTACAACTATTTATGAGGAAACTACCAGGGAAATTTCTTGAGAAGTAGTTTTGTATGATTTTTGCTCCCTATGTCATGTTTTCAAACATTTATAATTGTTTTACTATATCCCAGCACTCCTGTTCATTATTGCTCATAACATCTTAGAACTATTCTTGTCATTCTAATATTTCATGTTGGCATTTAGTGTCTCACTGTTGGACTCCAGTGAAAACCTTTGGTGCAGACCCTCGTGCCAGGTAAGTGACTTATTTTATTCTTCTTTCAGCCTTTTGTGTGTGTGGGTTAAACGAGGTATCTTATTCTTTTATTTTAGTTGTCAATGAAAATTTAAATCTCTAAAGCAAAGGAGGACAATATTGTGTGGTGTGGATCACACCTAATGTTTGGATGTTGCCTGATTCAAAAAGAGGAAGCAGCACAGGCTATATCCATGGGCACGTAATTTTTTCTTCTTCTTTTCCCTGGGTTTGCAGTGTAGAGTTGCGATTTATATTTGTCCTTAAGACAAGTATATCTGTTTGTGAAAGCTTTAAACTTTTATGTAAACCTTACAGTTTTGGCAATCACACAATTTTTAAAGAGGAGTAGGAGCCACAAATTGCCCACATCTGTTTTAAAGCCTCATTCATGGATCAAATAGCATACCATGCAACAATATTTATTTATCCACTAAATTAACAAAAAAAGGAATACATTTTGAGTATGTTAGAGCAGGGGTCTCCAACCTTGGCAACTTTACCATTTGTGGACTTCAACTCCCAGAACTCTAGCTTCTAGCTCTAGGTGAGTAATGAGTTTTCATTGCTGGAAAATCTTTTTATGGATAGGCTTTGTGGAAGAATTCTGGGAGTTGAAGTCCACAAGTCGTAAAGTTGCCAAGATTGGACACCCCTGTCTTAGAGCATATGCACCCTGGACAGTTGTTCCAGGACCAGAATGAATCAGCGAGACATTTTTGAAGGGCAAGAACTGGTGACCTCACTTTGTACTCACTCCCTTCATGCTACATTTGCATCCTCCAGGTATTATCGCTTGGTGTCTTTTTAAAGTATTATTTTTCCTCTTAGATCAAGTTGAACATTCATGCCCATCTGGGCTTTACTTTATTATAGGTTAACTTCAGCAATGTGTTTATTATTACATAGCAAGATGAGTGTCCCCTCAACTGAATCAATGGTTACAATTGTCTTGAATGAACTCTTCTAGTCATGTGTTTTCCAATAATACTACAGCAGCACAATGGTTATAACACTCTTCTTGTAAATAGAAAGTTGCTGGCTTGAAATCTAACAGAAATATGTTTGTTATTTTAACTTATGTTTCCCTAAGCTATCAAGTTTCCTCCAGCCTTTAAAAAGACAAAAAGTCCAATGGTGCACCATTTCATTATTTCTCAGGTCACTTGAGTCTCAAATCACTTGAGATCTCCCACATGTTTTACCCCTCTGTAAACTAGTAATTTAATCCTCTTTCATTCCAGCCCACATCTGAATCTAACAGCCAAAACTCAGCAGGATTTTCCCTACAATAAAAGCTTATCTTGTTAGAGGTGACAAATTTCACAGTTGGCAATCAGTTGCTTGATTGAATTCTTGAAGTTAGTCCTCAGATGTGTCACTTTAGCATATATACTTCTCCAAGTCTGAGCTGTTCTCAATTTAAACAAAGGGGGAAGTGCCTATTTTCTAGCTCCCTATATCATTAAGTTAATTAATAATAGTTTGCATGTTGTGTTGGCGAGCATGTTGTCTGGTTTCAACGAAATAGTTTAAATCGAGCAAGAAGGCAGTTCGATCATTTGGATTCCATTGTATTTGTCAAGCAAAGAGGATGCAGTAACAGTAACCAATTTGGCAAATATGATGAATTAAAGTGAATTAAAATGATTGCATTGCTTCCTGTCATGTTTATATGCAGTTCCTTAGTCAAAACCAGTAGAGAAGTCATTGGTGGAGATATATTCTGTCCTACCTGCTATCCATCGTTTGGATAAATAGGTCCATCTGGGTCACAGTTTGGTTCTGATTCTGGAGCAAGTCATTCACAACTTTATGACTGATTAGCAGAGTCAGAAAAGTTGGGAAAGTTTTATACTGGCTCTTTAATCCTTAGTCTCTCGGCATTATTTTCTCCAATAGTGATAGTTGCAGGCAAAACTAGCTATTAATCTTCACACCAGTATGGCATAAACTTAATTCTTAGCTCTCTAGACACAACCACTTATTTTAGGTGTGGCTTATTCATAAAAAGCTCACAAACATGATTCAGAAAGATTTGTTGCTTTACCATAGATTACATTAAAGATACACACACACACACACACACACACACAAAAGAAGACCAAAGGTTCGCAGGTTCAATGAACCTATTGTTACACCTGTTGAATCCTACCACTGCATATATTCCAGAAGAATGCAATAGTAAACCATGTTATTGGCAAAACAAATTCCTAAAATGGAAGAATCCAAGAAGTTACAAGAATCAACCTTGACTTTTCTAATAGTATCTTGCATAGGGGTGGGCAATTATGGCCCCATTATGACCTGTGGACTTATGACCATGATGGCTCAGGAAACCTGGAAGTTGAGGTACACATACAGTGGCCATGGTTGCCTACCCCTGATCTAGCAGATATGGCTGTACTAAGACATATTTCTGTTAAGAATATAAGAATATAATATAAGAATATAATGTAAAATTCAACTTTATCTTATAGAAAGTTTCTCTGCTATTCTGCAAGCCAGAAATGTTATTATCCATGTTCCATAATTTGGATGTTATTAACTGGACCCCTGCTCCAGAAATTTTATTTCATTAGGTACTATCCATAAATCAAGATACTACCCAAGAAACATAAATAAATTTAATTTTTACTATTAAGCTCTGTATCCCAATGCCATAGTCTAACCCAGTTCAGTGCTTAAATGTTCATTCAGAAACAATTATCATGCACCTCAGGTTAGATTAATAGCATCATATAAAAAGGTTCCTATATGTAATTTAAATAATTTTTCACCTGATCCATAGCTTTCAACAACAGAGTCAAGGTTACCATATAACAATTTTCAGAAGTGTGTTCCAAGTGTAAAGAAGACCACTTGGTTTATTAATATTTTGGTATATGCACAAAAGCAACAATACAAGTTGCAGCAAATCTAAAATCATTAGAGCAGAGGTCTTCAAACTTGGCAGCTTTAAAGACTTGTGAACTTTCTATGCTGCCAGCTATGCTGGCTGGAGAATTCTGGGAGTTGAAGTTCACAAGTCTTAAAGCTGCCAAGTTTGAAGACCTCTGCATTAGAGAGTTCAGTACACCAGCACAAAACTGTAAGGATGACAAATTCAGAGCAATTTTTTTCATCTTCAAAGAAAGTGGAACCACAAGCCGGACAAGTAAAGGAGACTTTTACCAGAGCAACATATCAAGGACATGTCATCTCTTGTAAGTCCTACAAGTGGGAATGGGCATTTGGTCAATGACCTCTGTGTATGTTGCTTGGGGAGCAAATATTTTAAAATAATGCATCTGAAATCCATGCGGTACGGTAAAAGGCATATTTTGATTCACTTTTCATCATACAAAATATGTGTCTGCAGCGTATTATAATCCTTGTTTGAGGGTCATGGCATGAAGCTGACAAGATGCTTCTTGTTATGTCTGACATTTCTCTTACTGAACCAAATGCAATTCCACTTAAATTTAGGGCTACAAATAGAGATATGACCCATGCTAGTTTTCAATGTAATGAAAGTGTTCAACTGCTTCATAAATCTGGAGCAAGATCTGAGCCACAAACTTGCAATTACAAAATTAGTGTATCAACAGCCGAAAGGAAATGTGGGTAATATGAATCATTCTAGCATTGATATGTTTGTTACTGGAATGCTTCACAGCAGAAATCTTTGGGCTATGTTTATAAATTGCAGTTAAGCAGCTTGGAATGAATTTTTGCATTGGCATAAGTATGCATATAAAATCATTATTATGCTTTGCATTTGCCAAGATTGATATTGAACTTTTTAGGACTATAAAGTAGTGTAATAAAATAGCAAATTTTAAGAACTGACAAATGTCATTCTCAAGGGCTTTTTAAGCTGTATATTTGAATGTATTACAAGGAAGATAATAATATAATCATTTAAAAATTACTTACATTCTAATGTATCTTTTATTCATACAAAATAACCCATTCAGGTTTTATGTTATTTCAGAAAGATCTCCTAATTTCCAAAAAGGAGCTTTTGGCATACAGGGGATCATGTGGTAGAAGAAAAATATATCAAATAATCCTGTTTTTCTCATTTGTATTTTGATCCAAGCCACTATCATTCATCCTTTAATCCCACTTCATTTTATTGCAAGAAGAAAGAAACTAGTAAATACTTATTCTGTTATTATTTAAAAAGACAAACAGTAACAGTTATAATAAAATTTCTGCAAAAATAAACTATCCTGGGAAAACGTTTGGCAATGGAAGCATGAAATGTAGATACAACCGGAGCTTCAAGCAGTTGTTTAATTGGTGAATCCATAATGAGTTTCCTGTATTTAATATATCTAGATAATATAATGTCATATAATGAGCTGTTTCATTTGTTCCGTGGAGTACTCTCAAGGGATAAGGATTCAGATAACTAGATGTAGCCATCCCATAGAAGATAATTTTAGAGCCTGCTGAAGAATCCTCCTGAATTTTTTACTATTTCATAAATTTGATAGTTTCATAAGTTTATTTGTCAAGCATATATAAGATAACAGGTAAAGGTATAAACATAATTTGTATACATGAAAAGAGTAAGTAAAAAGAAATATTAGGATAGGGACTGTAGGCATGCTGGTGCACTTATGCACACCCCTTACAGGTCTCTTAGGAATGGGGTGAGGTCTACAGTAGACAGTTTAAGGTTAAAGTTTTGGGGGTTTGGCGAAGAAACTACAGCATCAGGTAGTGCCTTTCAGGCATTGACCACTCTGTTGCTGAAGTCGTATTTTCTGCAATCGAGTTTGGAACAGTTTACCTTGAGTTTGTATCTATTATTTGCTCGTGTATTGTTGTGGTTGAAGCTGAAGTAGTCATTGACAGGAAAGACATTGTGGCAGATAATTTTATGTACTATGCTTAGGTCAGACTGAAGTTGGCATAGTTCTAAGTTGTCTAAGTCCAAAATTTGGAATCTGGTGACATAAGGTATTTTATTGCGGTTAGAGGAATGGAGGACTCTTCTCGTAAAATATCTCTGGACTCTCTCGACTGTATTTATATCCGATGTGCAGTGTGGGTTCCAGACAGACGAGTTATATTCAAGATATTGTATCTATTCAATATGATATTGTATGTATGTATGCTATATGTATTCATATAGCATGATGAAAGACAGTTTTTGAAATGGTTTCAACGGTGAAACAATTCTTGCATTAAACTGCAAGACATGCATGCATGTACATATATGAATACCCTGTTCTTCATCATATATTCATATTTCTAGTAACCTGCCATCCCATTGGCATCCCACTCTCCAATTAAACAGGGGCTTTTCAGTAGCTATGCTACTGTCACACTGGAAAACCAATTAAACATTGCAATGCAGGAAGTACAGTTAATAGGCTGAGAATAAGTGCTCTGATTCGAGGTTACAGCCAAGCGTATGCAGCCAAGCAGTAGCCACTGCAGTTAAACTGATACCAGCAGACAGGAATGTAGTTGAAAATGCTTCACAGAGAATGCTTGCCTGAAAAACGTTTGCTTACAGTCCAAGAAGCAATAGCATAGTCCAAATATGATCCAAAAGTTACAGAGAATAAAATCAGGTAGTCATATGGTCAAAGGGTCACAAGCTAGAAAACTAAATGATTTTCTCCAAAGATTGCAAGCAAAGCAGCTATCTAAATCTGTCTCCAGACAGCTGGCTGCAATTACTCGGGCCTCACTCTTTGCCTAGGAGTCTCATGGAGGAGCATTGTTCTGCTCACCTCTGTAGATATCTAGACTTAGGGCTTGTGCCTTGTTATCTGATTGTTCCAGCTAAACAGTAGATGCATGTGGCTGATCAGCCTCAATTGAATCCTGCCTCACTAGGTCTTGAGCCTGAGAATCCTGAAGCACAAGCTCAGGTAGTACTTCATCATCAGATTCAAGGTCAGAATCAGATTCTGAATTGTGACTCATAAGAGCGAGGAAGCCATGAATGAGAGTACAGCTCATGGCTTGTATGTACAGAATTTCAATTGAGAGATGGGAACATTAGACGAGCAGAAGTTTTTGGAGGAAAGGTCTTAACATTTACAACAAGGAAGGGGCAATTAAAGGGAACTGGGGTACTTGGAGATTCTCAGTCATCCAGGTCATGGTTATCCCAAAATTGACTCTTGAGAAAAGCACCAATGGTTCCTAGTGTTCTGAGATCATAAACTTTTTAAAGTAAACTTAGGAGATATTTAATACTGCTGTTGTACATTTACAAATGTCAAGAGGTATTCCAAAGGTTTTTGCAACAGAGCCAAAAGCAATAGGGCATGCAGAAGAAAAAGGTATTGACCTCTATAGAGCTGTTGCCACAATAGAAGTGAGGTTTTCTAGTTCTACTTTTGTAAAAAAAAAAATTAGACTTGCTGTGCTCTAGGTGTCACATTGTTGACTTCTCTGAGTGTGAGGGCAGCATTTGTGGCCAAGGGATTGAGCTATATAACCATATATATTTGGTTTGACTCTTGACTTCATTAAGTGGCTTTAAGCAATCCACTTTGTCAGCTTCAGTCTGTAATCAGTCTATAACTTTATTCATTTGTCTGATTGTTAAGTGCAACTGAATGCTTAAATACACCAGATACACTCTATTAAGGATTATTATTTCTTTTAGCTCTAGGTAAGTAATGAGTTTTCATTGCTGGAAAATCTTTTTATGGATAGGCTTTGTGGAAGAATTCTGGGGGTTGAAGTCCACAAGTCTTAAAGTTGCCAAGGTTGGAGACCCCTGCTTTAGCCAGTATCTTCAATTCTCAATCCAACTGAGGATAATTAGTATTACAGCTTAACTAATTGAACTGTAACATCAGGTAGGGAAAGGGTGTTACCCTATCTATCTGCTTGGAGTTTTTGATCCATTCTGCCAAATAGTTGTTCTTTCAGCCTCGTTCTCAAAGTAGAATAATCAGTTGGGAAGTGAAACAAATTGATTTATTTGCTCAAATAACTTGCTCAGATGACCTCAAGAAAATCTTGTGAAAATCCTAACAATGCAAGTGGCGATTTTGCAACCGTGCAGTCCCAAACATGAAGTTTTTACTGTAATGATAAGTCTCTGATTAATACAATGAATTTGTAATTTTTATAAAATATGTTTATTTTGGAAAAGAGAACATTAGAAGAAAATGTGAAAATAATAATTGTGCACCCAAACACACTATTCCTGATAAAATTAGTTAAGTTGATCTGATGGAACAAAGTTATTTTCTTCTTGAACAGTCTTGGTTTTCCAGCAATCTTGCAAGGAACAGTCTAGAGATTCTCAGTCATCCAGGTCATGATTGACCCAAAGGTGCTTTTTCAGGAGGCAACTGAACTTTCTTGGTTTTTTTTTTCTTTTGAAGACATTTCGCTTCTCATCCAAGAAGCTTCTTCAGCTCTGACAGGAGAGTGGGGAATGGAAGGATTTATATTCCTTGCAGACAGCTGGTCATTTGCATCCTTTAGAGCAGGGTAGGGGTGGGTTCCTCCCAGTTCAGCCCAGTTCTCCTGAGCCGATAGCAGTAATGATATGATGGTTCTGCCCCCCCCCAGCACCCTGCGCCCACCCCCCACCCCCCATGTTATTCTTACCTTTTATTTGGCCTCACCCTCAATCTATTGCTGCCTCCTGAGTCCCAGTTGATGGCTAGAGGGAAAAAAACTGTTTAAACTCTTGCTGCTGGGCTTCAAAGGGCCACCCTACAGCTGATCAGTGTTAAAAGAAAACAAATGAGTAGACCGGTGCCTGCAAAAATACATGAGTAGATCAGTGCCTGCAAAAATAAATGGGTAGACCAGTGCCTGCAAAAAATAAATGGGTAGATTGGTACACCTCTGCAAGCAGTTAAAAGCCTGGTAGACCAGTACCTCTGCTAAATCCTAAATAATTGTCACATGACCATCAAGCCATGCCCACAAAATAAGCCATGCCCACAGAACCGGTAGTAAAAAACTTTTTCTAAAAGGATGCAGATTACCAGCTGTCTGCAAGGAATAGAAATCCTTCCATTCCCCACTGTCCTGTCAGAGCTGAAGAAGCTTCTTGGATGAGAAGCAAAATGTCTTCAAAAGAAAAAACAAGAAAGTCCAGTTGCCTCCTAAAAGCACCTTTGAGATTTGCAGAAAACAGTTCATACAAAAAAGCATGAACATACTTGGCATCTTAATTAGACATCATTAGGGAAACTGAGACTAAAAGCATAGCTACATTTTTATGGAAATCCGATTTCAAGGAAAAGCAGTCTCTAGGCAGAGCATATCATGTTTTGCCCATTCATGTGATTATCTCCTATTTTGCAGCTAGATCCAATTTTTAATAAATTTATATTAACTAAGCCAATTAGTTCCAGCTAAAAATTAACATAAATAAAATCTTAACATGTGAAAACGTTAGAAAATAGAAACGTTAACTTGATCTATTCAACCTTCTAAACCTGGTAACAATTTGTGAGGGAGTCAGAAGAACCACAGAATGTAAGAATTTTGGCTAGGGAGACAAGGAAATCTTATAAGAATGCTTTGCACCAACAGAGTACGAGTAGATCATAGATACAAAAGCAATGAATGCATGAGTAAAGCAAAGCCTGAACAGAAGTCCTAAACAAAGCAAAAGAATAATTTTAACTGCAAGATATAATATTGACAGGAAATATCTCTCGGGAAGGCAACCAAGCAAGAAATATTAACAATTTGATAGGGAAAAGTAAATTTAGAATATAAGATCATGTTTCTTCACCTGTTAGAAGCCCATTCTTGTCAGATAACAATAAATGCCATACACTAAATAAATAAATAAATAAATAACAATAAATATTCCCCAGCTGGGATATCTGTAGTTTCCTGCTACTTCTATCAAAGTGAAAGCAAGTGACATAAAATGTACCCTTTTTGGACATGTGTGCAATCTCACAATGCACTGCAAAAGGCCAGGGCTTGTATTGTGATGGCATGTTGCTCTTTTGTCACATTGACCCACTTGACTCTCCCACAGAAATCCATATTACACCTGCTGGCACTCAGCACCTTTCCTGAGATTTAGATCTATACTGAAGCTCAAGAGAGAAGACTGTTGAGTTTGGCTTTATCAGAAGACAGAGAAAAAAGCCATATAACTATGAGAAACAGCTTGGGGTGAGGGGAGAAGGAGGGAATTCTAATCATTTTTTTGAATAGAATGGAATGGAATGGAATGGAATGGAAAATAGAATAGAACAGAACAGAACAACTTTATTGTCACATTGAATGTACACTAATTGGCATACATTAAAATGAAATTTCATTGCATGCAGCCCTCAGAGGATCACCACCTCCAATATACACTACATAGCCTTGAATGAATGAATGAATGAATATGAAATTATGCATATACCTATATGTATTATATGACACCAAATATTGCGCTTTACCAAATCATGCTATGTACAAAAATATAAGAGATGTCATTTTTACCAAAAAACACAGAAGAGAAAGATGCACATCATCTATTCCTCTTCATTTCAATAATCTTTCACAATAGCACTAGAGAGAGAATTCACAAATAGAAGATCAAGAAAAGACTATAGCTATATACTTCATTCAAAGTAAGTCCCCTTAGACTGACTTTTGCAAAAGCCTATGCAGCAGTGGTGCGTTGCTCCCAGTTCTTTAGAACCAGCAGTAAAAGCAGTGGGAGGCTCCATCCACCTACTCAGACATCATAATTGATGATCTGTGCATGCTCAGAAGCGTGCGCGAGTGAAACAAGAGCATTCGTGCGCTCTCATTGTGAACCAGCAGTAAAGGTAAGTAGAACCCACTTCTGATATATAGGATTACTCTTCGTATCAATAGACTATTTATAAGCCATGCTGGACCAGCATTTATCCCTGCTAACTGCAAATGACAGCTTGTAGCTCTCATGATAGGAGAGTGCTCCAAGCCCCTTGAAAGTGATGTCAGTGCAACAGCCCTACAATTATTTATTTCTAGATCTCATGCCATGGTACAATATTCAAACAAGTTTTTGGAAAAAAGTTGTTCAGTCGGGTTTTCTTCCTTGTGCTTCTCTCCCCTAGTGATCGAAGAAGACGACATTCTGGTTCTGATTTGAGTAACCTTTCCAGTGGCTTCATAGTGTTTCTTGCAAAATATTCACCAATTTAAAGCACATTCTCTTTGACATTCTTTTACTTTGAGAAACATTTCTTTCTCAATTGGAAATGCAGCATTTAATTCAAATGAATTTGAACTTTTTAGGTCAGGCCATGCTTTTGCTGCCATTGGAGAAATCATCTATATGTTTGGCGGTCGTTCCAATGAAGATGAATATTATACTGATGTGTATGCACTGGACACAGGTGCTTTTCATTATATATGATCATTTTGTTCGAATTATGAACTGCTGTTGTAAGTTAGCAAAATAATGAAGAGACGAAAATAAATGTGACCATTTAGGGATATCTTTCAAGCAATTTCAGGGCCCCCAAAATTCTGCTGCTAAAGAGTTCAGATAGTTACCTACTATATTTGCCAAAAAGGAAGATAAAAGCTTCCCATTCCAAATAACTATCTGTAAATGGGGCAAAGTAATCTTTCATTTACTGAGAATATGATATTATTAAAGAATGCATACATTTCCTTCTAGGAAGAAAGATCTGTCCCTTTGTTATAAAAGGAAGGGAAAAACAGCTCAGTATCCAGTGATTTATTCCCTTGTTTCTACAAAACGTACATGGAGTAAATTGAGCTAAATAGATCTATCCCCTAGCATAGAATTACCCCACACATGTTAATGTGGGAGAGAAAGCCACTGAACTCATCGAAATTTACTACAGATGGGATGCCTTTTACACTCATTTTAATGTGGGATGCCTTATAAATAAATAATTTGGCAACCAGACAATTCATTTAGCTGAGAAAGACTTGATTTCTTAGCAACCAATCTTCCCTAGGGGGCGAGGGTGGATCATCCTCCCTTTCAGATAAATATGGTACTCAGGAAAATACATTACTCTGAATTCTTTGGCAAATATCAAAGGAGGATACACAAGGGAATGTAAAAAAAAATATCCATGTAATGTAAATTTCACTGATTTTGGTGGAATTTAAATTCAACTAACTATGCAATCACAGCATAGTGCAAAGTAGGCAATTTTGGGTTGCTGGGACATATTGAGGATTTTGAGAGCACGTTCCAGGTATGTTTACAAAATGACCATCAGGTTAGGCATGGGCAGTCAAATGAAGTTCTCTACAATTTGATAGGTTCATTGTAGGATCCAAAGATATTCCTGCAGCCAGCATAATGCTGGTGACAGATGATTTTCTTTACAGCATTCTAACTTCCATTCTAATGTTATTATTAAAGGAATATTTTGTTAAAGTCACATAGGTTAAGAGACAGTAGACACCAGAAGCAGTATCTGGGGACACCATGATGCCTGCTTACCGCTAGCTTAGTTTGCTGGCCAAGGATCGCTCCCTCTTTGTTTTCCGTTCTATGTGGATGCTTCTTGTTTTAAAACAAAGTGGGAAAGCTTGCCACACATTTGGTGTCTTTACCCCATTTGGATCAGAGTTGATTTTTTTTAGTGTTTCACAAAATAAGAGCCCTATCTAACATAAAGCTTACTATAGGATCCAATCTGGGTCAGTCACCAGAGCCAGAAGTTTAGTCTTCTGACTTTCGGACTCTCTATCATAATGTAGAGAGAAGATGGGCTGCAGGATGAGTCTGAAGGACCATGTGATGACACTGACACTGAAAGTTTGGATGACTAAAAACTCGGTTCCTGATGACTGACCTAGATCGGTCCATATTATCCTGGGACCCCTATATTTGCCTTCATTCAACAACGCCTAATAACTATGGAGCCTGCAAGGATGACAAAAAAGAGAAGATGGCAGACAAAGTCCTACATCATCTTATATATGTGCAATGTTATCACATCTACAAAAAGGATGGGAATTTAATTGCACTGACACAATTGCCTTTTTTATCTCACCTCACTAACCCCCACAATGCCATTAGTTGCTGAGATTCTAACAAAGAACTGGCAAACTATGGCTGACTGCATGTTGCTATTTTGTGTAGGATATATTCACTGGTTAAAGGCCTTAGTGCTAAAACCTCCTTACCCTAAACTGCTTTGCTGGCCATATCCAAAATTTAGGAATATGCTTCCATAGAACTTAACTCTTAAAGGGATGTAAAATCTTCACCAGCATTTTGAACCTCTGATTTGGCAACGCTTGAGTTTTTAAATATTGCATTACATTTATGAGAGATATTATGACTATTTTTTAAAATTAGATTTATATGCTGCCCTTCTCTGGAGACTCAGGGAGGCTTACAATGCGTTAAGCAATAGCCTTCATACTTTTGTATATTTTTTATACAAAGTCAGCTTATTGCCCCCACAAACTGGGTCCTCAATTTACCTACCTTAGAAAGGATGGAAGGCTGAGTCAACCTTGAGCCTCGAACTTAATAATTGCAGACAGCTGAATGTTAATAACAAGCTACTTAGCCTGCTGAGCTATCTGAGGCTCTATTGTCTAAATATGCAGATAGGCTCCATAAATAATGTCTGTACTGATGGGGTTGCTTGCTGGTTTTTTCTCTTGCAATTTTCCACAAATCCTCACCCTTACTCTACTACTGCAGGCGATGTAGGTGTAAAGTTAAAGATACTGCAGCATAAGTATTGTGAGGAGAGAAAAAGAACTGGAATCACATCAAAGAATCCAGTCTTTGGGCAGCCTGGTGAATTAATATGCTTTTATAAGTTTTTTTTTAAAAATGATGTAAATGTCATTCAATGGATTGGAATAGTGCTATTTCCAGATACTACAGAACAAAAGCAAATGAAAGATATTTATGTGTTATTTTCTATCCTCTTCCCAAGTATCTTTAATGTGGCAAAAGTGTGAAGTAAAGGGAGAAAAGCCTTTCGGAAGATCACATCATACATTTACAGCACACAGTGATAAGGTAAACAACTGAACATTTTACTCTCCTGTTACAAATCAATGTGCTTTTACTTCCATTGTATTTGAGAACAGAAAACCTTGACTGCAAAGATTTAGGGCAGATATGCTCTTACTGCTTGGCCCATTGCCAGTAAAGCCCACTCACCACTTGCATACTGTAGGAATGGAGGGCATCCACTTCCTTTTACTCTCTGTCATTGCAGATGCACCCACAGCCACATCTTCCAGCTATCATTCAGAACTGCTGTTGTCCAACCTGAGCCATCTTCAACAGTTCAGAATGGATGGTCTCCAGTACTTTGGTCTATTCTAATAGCAGCCACTGATTGGCTATAGTGCCTGCCATGCTTCCTCCATCACCACCCCAGCTGCTGGTCACTATCATGTGCATTCCTTCTGTCCTGGGTTAGGTGAAATATGTTTCCCTTTTTTTCCTACTACTACTTGCCCAGAGAACTATAAAGGCCTCCCTCCTTCCCTTTCTTGTTCCCTCATCTTTAGGTTGCAAGAAAATAACACTGCAACTTGTTTTTTGTTGATCTGAATTATTAGATCTTCCTTGCACAATTTTTCCATAGACCTACAGAGGTCTATGGAATATAGGGGCAAAAGAACAACCAGTTTCCTATTGCTGTAATTACTGTAGGATTAGAACCAGGATGATGTAAATCACAAACCATCAGATGTGCACATGCAGAATTCAAGGTAAGCACTTTATTGTTTTCACCCTACAATACAAGAATCTCCCCATTCTTGACAATATTTAAATAAGACTCCAAGGAACTTGTGTGGAGGGAAGAGAGAGAGAGAGTGTCCTACCTCTTCTGCAGTTGCACAGTGACTTCAGGCTAATCCTCCTCCCTGCCAGGCTGGGTGCTTCCCAATGAAATGATAAAAGGATCTGGGTTAGAGTCAAAGGAAATAATGTGGTAAGGAAAGGTGAAAGCATCCATGGCTGCAAATATCTAGGAAAGCAGAGGAAAACCATGGGGACTAGATGAGGAGGAACAATTCTGAAAAGGAAAAGTAGACAATCCATCCAGAAGTCATCCAGTGAAGCTTGCCTTCCTTGCAAGAATGGGAAAGGCAAGAATCTGGAGAATAACCATTCATGTCCAAATTGAGCACAAGTGCCAGCCTAAATGCCAACCGGCCACAATATGGAATGGACTTTCTGAAGCTGGCTTAAGAAGCAGTCAAGATGTGCATGGGAGAGAAGCAATTTAAGAGCAGTACAGAATTGCCCTTAAAAGGATTGCTGGATCAACTTCTGTGAAACCCAGAGATCTGCCTACCAAAATCTTGACAAAAATTGTGAAACTTGAACTTTAAAAAAGAAACTCAATAGAATTCGCACATTTATGCAGAAAAGCATATCCATACAGTATGTAAACATGAGATTGTTAAAACATACTTGAACAAACCATATGTGAAGTGAGATGGCCAAAATGTTATGTTTTACTTAGGCTTAACCCAAAGAGAAAATACATGTTGCAGCTTAATTTAGGAAGGAATTGATCCTTTTTGATGATGTTATTGCTAAATAATTGGAGATCAATTGCTATTGTAAGCCATGTGAGGGTGGCATGTGAACAGGGGCAGCAAGCAAAAAACAAAACAAAACCTGCATTCAGTTACATAATTAACTTTTTTGAACAATTTCTGCAAATATTACATCCACTATTGTTATAGGATAGGAAGAAGTTAATAGAAATTATGTTAGAGAGCAAAGAGGCTTAGCTCTCATAGTTCACATTACGATTATTTTTAAGCAGGTATCTATTTTGCCTTTGCAGCTGTATAAAATACTATGTACATCATGCCATTCAAGAACTTAATCTGTTTCCTATATATTCCAATGCTTCCACTATCAAGAGAATTTTCAGGAAATTTGTGATGGAATGTCTATCAAATCCTGAGGAGGAGGAGAAAATTGTGGCAGAATGACAATTACTATTATGGAGTATTAATACAATACACTGCTAGCAACATCATCTTTTCCAGATATCCAAGTTGTTCTTATTTGCCAGATTTGCCTGCTTTGAAGGGGTTGACAGAAATACTGGGAGAAAAGGACAGAATCTTTTTGCATTTTTATTCATCATCACCCACCACTGACATCCACTGTGTCAGTGATGTTTTCCATCAACATATCACTGACAGATCCATTTCAGAAATTCTCCACTGAGTGGGGGTTTTTTTTGTAGCACTCTCAAAAAGCAAAAGAAACATTGCAAGATCTTGCTTGCTCCACAAGGTGGAGAACCCTGAGCTTCTATATGACAGGCAGAAATAGAAAGTGTATAATCACCTGTATCTGGCTGAATATTCCCATCTGAATATTAGGGTCAGGAAGCTGTCAGGGATCTAGATTCTGCCCTTCTGGCTTGGCCACCCTCCTAGAAAGTCCCTTAGCTTGAAATGACAGGGAATGATGGGAAGACTTCAATAACAGCATGCAGTTGCTTCTTATCCATCCCTTCCACCTCCCATTCTATCCTATGTGCAAAGAGTTTGCTTAGAGTTGTACAATGTGTTATTCAATCCTGTTATTGAGAGTTAAATGAAGCCTCTGTGGTTTAGCAGATCACACCTATCATTTGGAGTCCTTTGAAATGTGAGGTGGAGAGATAGGCAGGGGAATTGGCTGCATTCCAATCCAGCTTGTTTTAAACAGATTGCCAATTAGCAGACATTGGCCATTTCCAAGGCAACCAGCAATAATAGTCCACGTGTATCCCCAGAGCATCAGTAAGGTGTGCAAGGCAAGACAAAGACTTATAGCAGACTCCCAGACATCAACAACTGGAAGCAATCTTGGTATCCCTTGAGCAATATGTATGTAATTTTAAGAAAATCACTCTTTTATATTAGTATAGGAACACATATTAGGAGATAACTTCTTTGCAAAGCAAAATGGACAAATAATTACCCCATAATACGGGCATTTCTTCTGAACATTTTCAAGATTGAAAAGTGTTTTATTTTAGAGATGTTTGCCACATTACCATGTGCTATTGATGATCAATTAATGGACAAATCTTTTAAAAAATCATCTTGATGGACTCAAGAAGAATATCAATGAAGAACAAAAATGTTGAGTGCAAAATAAATTAGTATCGTAATATCTGCCATTGTTCTTCCATTTTAGGACATTTATCTGTTTGGAGGAACTTTTGAGTTCAAAGATGGCAAAATCATTTCAAAGAATGATATTATGAAATTAAGTTTAGGTGAGTAGGGGAGAGGAAGGAATGAATATTCTGTTTGAAATTTGTTTTGGGAAGTTTTGAAATATATTTTTGAATAAAAATCTAAGCTTTAAGGTCCATGCAAACATTAATTTCTGTTCATCAATTCTGAATAATTATCCTTTATACTTTTCTCTCTAAAATGTTCTATATTTTATTCACACTTTTTTAATGTAGTAAACACAAGTCAAAGCTGCCTCCTCAAAAACAATCTGCAAAATAAATCTGATATTGTCTCCTTAAATTTAGGGGAATATTATTTTGTTTTTAATGTTTCATGTTAAAAAAAGTTAGCAACTGCTCATTCTTCATTATTCAGCAAAATAAAGTATATATATATAATTGGCTATTTTTGCTTTTAAATCAATCACCTATAGTAAAGACATAATAAAGGCAGCAAGATTGTATTGCCTTTGTCCAATTTGTAGCTTGGAATATTGCCTATCACTTTGAAAATGTACTGGAGAATAACTTTCCAGCTTTAAATAAACTGTTTGTAAATTATGAAAATTACTACAAAATTTAAAATAGATAATAAACTTTCAGGAGTTATAGAAGTGTGATGGGAAGCATTTTCACCAGTGGTGGGATTCAAATAATTTAACAACCGGTTCTCTTCCCTAATGATTTCCTGCAACAACCAGTTTGCCAAACTGCTCAGAAAGTTAACAACCAGTTCTTCTGAAGTGATGAGAACCGGCTGAATCCCATCACTGATTTTCACCCAGCTGGTCAGCTAATTTATAATTATAGAATAATGGAACAACAGAATTGGAAGGAACCTTGGAGGTCTTCTAGTCCAATCTCATGTTCATGTAGGAAACTCTATACCAATTAAGACAAATGATTGTCCAATCTCTTCTTAAAAATCTCCAGTATTAGAGCATCCACAATTTCTGGAGGCAAGTCGTTCCACTGATTTATGAGGAAACGATTGTAACTGGGCACTTCTGGGGAAGACAGTATTTTGGAGACAATTCTACAGAAAAGTGGAGCTGATGTTTCAGCATTAACAAGGGACTGGATGAGTAGATCAGCCCCTACTATCCTCTCTGGATATACGAGAGGGACGCAAGATTACCCAAACTGTTTCTCCTTACAGCTATTCCTTTTCCTCATGAAGAAACAGCAAGGCAGTGATCTTGGGATCAGAGTATTTGCCTTAATTCCTCAGGTTACAAACTGAGCCTTTTAAAGTTCATGCACTTCCCTTGCTGTTTTTGGAAATAGCCTATTCACTGATGCAAAGAAGTTATAAAGTGACAAGGCTGGAAATATTATAGGAGTGCCTCCAATCCTCAATATAACAATATGAACATTTATATGTATAATCCATATTATATTTTAGTTTAAATTAAGAATTTTAGTTAAACAGCAGAAAGCAAGACAAGTTATTGGCTACAAAAAGTTTTAGAAGCTCAGAAAACTTCAAAAGGAGTATGAATATTAAGACTCTGAATCTATTTTTTATAGAGATAAAGATATGTTGTGAGAAAGATACAATGTTTTTTTTATTGTAGATATAACAAGACAAGGAACATAAAATGGCATTCAGGGATATCTTTAAGGAACTATACCAGGGCCTGTGTCTCAAATTTGATTCAATTAATGTCAGCTGTGTGATGTCTTTTTGAGAAAACTCTGTTCCCCAGAGGATGTTAAAAAACAAGATATGCAGCAAAAAATGTGAATTTGTCACCAGATATAACTGGGTGTGGTTTTACAAATTAAAAATGAAATAAAAATAAAAGTCACAGAGAAGAAATACCATTTCTTGTTGATGGATTCATAAAAGAACACTTTGCTTAAAGTGCTAAAGAAATTTGTAACAAGGAATTACAGAGAAAGATTGTTCTGTATCAGAGAAGAAAGGACTGCAAAATCTGTTTGTTTGATCAGGGATAAAATGTGATATGCTGTAATTCTGGCTGTCTCTTTGGATTTATTGAGGCCTTAATTGGAAAAAAATGCCATGTGTGTACGTTTGTTTACGTTTAACATGATGTAAAAGTTTATTCACCTATAGTTACTTTATGCAATCTTAACTTTAAAATACTTAAACTGGCTTTACATTTAATTGCTTATTATTCTTCAGAGTAAGGAAGTTTGGGGAACTTGTCTTTTTAAAGGAGAAAGTATTTCTCTTTCTTATATTAAATGTCAGTCTCTTGTTTATATTAGGAGACTGAGATTACTTTAAATTTGTAAAATGTTGATGTGTTTATAGATTAAAGTGGAGGTATGGAATGGATATTTTAAAAGAATGAGTTGCTATTTGGAGTGCAGTGGGATGTTTTAAAATATATATATATATTGGAATAGGGAAAATATTATGTATTGGAGATTGCCTTTGTAAAGAAGACATGGTCTTTTGGTCAAGTTAAAATTTGGTTGGGACCATTTTATGCCTTTTAAATAGGAACTTTTTCAGAGAAGGGAATTGAAATGTGCATTGATGAGTTATATATATGTTAACTAATGTTAAAATTCTAGATCTCTATTTGCTGATAACTAGACTAAGGAGGACATTACTTATTTGTTTTATATTCCTAAGTGATGGGTTGTGGGATGAAGAATTATATATCTGTTAGTGAAGAGGAGGTGAAGAGATGATGGAATTGTTTATACTTATCATGAAAGGGGTTGGAAGTCAATTTATTGTGGAGGAAAAAGAGGGTTATATATTTTTTTCTTTTTGTTTTCTTGTATTTCTCTTCTTTTTTTTCTTTTTTAGTTTGTGCTATTTTTTATTGTTCTTCTCAAAAATTTTAATGACATTTTCTTTAAAAATGAAACAATGAAAACAACACAATAAGAACTTAAAATGAAAGCAAAATATCAGTAGAGAAGGTCTGGCTCCAATTTAGTGTGAATTTTAGACATTCTTGATATAGAGGAGGTTCACAAAATAAAAGGGAAAACAGTTCATGTACAGGCAATGAGAATCATGAATCCATGGAATAACCCTACACCTGGGATGTCCAAATATGGCTGACTAGGGAATTCTGGGAATTGAAGTCCACAAGTCTTAAAAGTTGCCAAGATTAGACATCCCTGCCCTACACTGTGATACCTACACACTTGGCAACTCATCTTCAAGCTGAATTAGGTTTGGATTAAATACACCAGGAAGACAATTTTAAATAGACAACATAGTCATAATTAGAGGCTGCTTAGAGATTCCTGTTCGTAAGCTTATATATAGAACTTTGAAAGAAATGACAACTGAAAGATAACATGCATTGATTTCAGATTCATTGTACTGATCTACTCTGAGAGAACTGGGGTCATTTGCTTGCATTATCTGTTCTTCGCTCTTTTTTCTTTTCCTCCTTGTTTCATGTTAATCTCTCGGACTCCAATTTTGTCACAGTAGATCTTTGATTTGAGATAGTGGATTGCTTTTAGTAATTTTGAATTAACAAGCTTCTATAAAACATAGAAAACAATCTCTTTAAAAGGGTGTGTTTTTTTTATTTGCCTTTATTCTTGCTAGTCACTGGAATAATTAGATTAGTGCTTTTTTATATAGCTGTTTCAGAGCTTTTGAAATTAGAGTTCTTTCTGTAATATATCTTGCTATTATATAAAAAGCCTTGCATATTTAGTCATTTTTCACATTTAGAATATTGACCGTAACTATGTAATCTGCTGCAAAATCTTTTTTTCAGTCTTGCCAATGAAGTTGCATTACTACTATTAGTATTTAAAATATTTATGATATGTTATATAGCTCGGATGAAGTGGAAGAAGCCACTTTACATAGGAATCCCTCCAGCTTGCAGATGGAATCACGTTGCATTTATTCTCCAAAATCAAGTAAGTGAAAATAATTTTATAATGAGAAGCTGCCATTCTTGGCCTGTTTGAACTTGTCCCAGTCCAGAATCTCCCATAGTCTACTTTGATTTGTATTTACCATACATTGTTGAATTTAAAACTTTTAGCATTCTTAGACAACATGGCTTTTAGAAAAAAAATGGGTTGGGAAAGCTATTGTGTGTCCTTATTTTTAAAGAGTAGGAAGCATAATAGCAATAGCACTTAAACTTATATATCGCTCCATCGTGTGTTACCACACACTCTGGGTGATTTAAAATGTCAGCATATAGCCCCCACCAATCTGGGTCCTCATTTTACCAACTTTGAAAGGATGAAAGGCTGAATCAATCTTGAATCCCATTAGGATCTAACTCCAGGCTGTAGGAAGAGTTAGCCTGCAATCCTGCATTCTAACCACTGCACCACCAGGGCTCCTAAGCCAATAAATCACAACAAATCTATTAAACTTATAAAAACAGTAGGGGTGATTAGGGCATTTTCAACATGATCCCAAAGAGCATCTCCCATGTCCTTCCATAATTGCTCAAGAGTGACCTTTGTCCACTCCAGAAGATTCTCCCCCAGTGAGATCCCCTAACAAAGACTTTTCTAAATATCTTAATAATTTGGCAGTTTTCATCTGTGTAATGAACACTTTTAATTGATTTTTATTCTTGCTGTTTAATGTTTACTACTTAGAAAAAATGTGACTGTTTGTACAACTGTATTTTTAGATCTATGTTTTGAGATTGGATTTTGAATGTTTGTAAGCCAAACTGAAGGACAGCCTGGAAATTTTAAAATATATAAACCAGTACAGACCTGGTCTGCTCAGTTTTTTAGCATGAAGTCAGTTTAGCAATTAAAATTAAAATACTTTTCACAGATGCTCTCTGGGTGAGCTTCTCAGTTTTCTTATGTTTTAGCATAAGAAAGGAAGTTTTAAATAAAGCCACATCATGTTCACTAAAATTTGTTGAAATGAAAATATATAGGACAAATTTTGCTTTGGAGCAAAAAAAATGGAACATTATCTGCTTTCAGAATTCTGCAGAGTGAGGCTGTGATCTCCACCAAGGTCTGAATGTCTATTAGGGGGCCATCTTGAATGGAACACCCAAAGGAAAATATTTAATCAATGACTGCAAAATTGGCCTGACCACTTTCATTTTAGGCCATGGGTCCTCCCTCCCTCCTTTCTATTTCTGAGTTTGAAAGTGGAAACTGCACAGTTTGTTCCATAGATATATAACCAGAGGTGTGTTTCAGCAGGTTTTTTTGAGTAGTTCAGAGAACCGGTAGTAAAAATTCTGACTGACCCCGCCCCCATCTATTCTCTGCCTCCCTAATCCCAGTTGATTGGGAGGAAATGGGGATTTTGGAGTATCCTTCCCCTGAATTGGGGAGGGAATGGAGATTTTACAGTATCCTTCCCCTGCCACACCCACTAAGCCATGCCCACCAAGCAATGCCACGCCCACCAAGCCATACCCACAGAACCAGTAGTAAAAAATTTTAAATGAACTATTTAATTAGAATTCTTACATGTTTCCATTGGTAGCTCTATATTTTCGGTGGAATTGATGGGAAAGAATTCAATGACCTCATGGGAATGAAACTGATAAATCCTTCAGAGAGACAACTTTGTAAGTTTATTTAAATGATACTAATTAATCGTATTTACTATTGTTTAGAACAGGGGTCTCCAAACTTGGCAACTTTAAGACTTCAACTCCCAGAATTCCTCAGCCAGCAGATGCTAAGTATGGAGACTCCTGATTTAGAGCTCAAATTATACTTTTGTAATACTTCCAGATTTCTGTAAATTATCTGCATTTATCTTTGTATTTTACTTCAGTTATTATGAAACACAAATTATTGATTTAGCCTTTAAAATTGTCATCTAAGATATTCAAAACAATAGATGTTTCCAAGGCTGCCATTGTCACATTCTTTTTAAAATGTATCAGACATCTTATCTGTACAATTATTTATAAACTGATCTAAGAAATTAACCCCGTTTTCTGCTCATATTTTTAAATGTATATATTACTGCCATCCTTAAATAAGAATTGTAGAAGTAAATTTTCCATGAGACAAGAATTTTAATTTAAGTTTTAGTAACATCCATATGTCTATCTTTATTTTTTTTTATTGAAATTTTTTAACAAAAATTTTACATATATTTCCCCTTCCCCCCACCCATTCCCCCCATACCCTCCCTAACCCAACCCCAACCCCCCCTTCCCAAAGCAAAGTACAGAGTATCACATTAAACAATCATAAGCCTAATTTAAGCTAATAAGCCATATATCTGTCTTTAATGATACTCCCAAAGGTGCTTTTTCAAGAGGTAACTGGACTTTCTGGTTTTTCTTTGAAGACGTTTCGCTTCTCATCCAAGAAGCTTCTTCAGCTTTAGCTTCATAGACATTTATTACATGGTAATTTGTTCATGTACTGACTAAAAGCATTGCCTCTAATATCTTTAGTATCAGAGTGATAGAGGGACACAAATTATTATTCATTGGGCAACTCTTTGCTTTTCTGTAAATGACTAATAATAAATTATTACAGAAAAGGATCCTAAAAGATTTTTGCTAAAGTGTAATGAATACAGTAATTTTAGAAACACACTTTGACCAGGAAAAGTGCTATAGAAATGATTAATAATAAATAGAGATGAGTTTTAAAATTTATTATATAGTCTTTGATCATTTTAGTCAGTGGGATTTTATAAAATAGAAGCTCAAAAAGTTACCCATTTTATTGTACTAAGAATATTGGAAGATATTTCATACTAAATTAGGAAAAATTGCGCACTGTGATGTTATCATTATATATAAAAATGCAAACAAGTTACACTCATTTGAGCTCTTCCTTGATGCATAAATGCAAGTCTTACACAAAATGTACTTTTTAAAAGAAGACACTTCACTCTATAGGGTAGTGAATAAAGTAATGCATAAGATACAGAATACTTTTAGTTCAACCTCTTCAGATCTAAGAATCTGTCCTACTTAAGTTGTTTAATGCTAAATATATGCTTTTTGTCCATATTCTGAGGTTATTCTTTAGAGGTGAGGAAGGAATTCTCACCATTCTCTATTATATCTGGTTTGTGAGTCACAACTCACAACTTGCCTGATGAGCATCTTTTCCTAGCAGCACCTGCTTGTGATTGGTTATATACAATCATAATTCGGTTTAAAATTTTAAATGAGCTTCTTTTCTCTAACTATATCTGAACCTTCTTTTCCCCTTTCCTAAGAAAGTGAAGTGTTGTCAAGTATTCTAATTTTGATCTTTTTTTTTTTTTTAAAAAAGTCCCATGTTTGTAGTTCTGAGATCAGATATTTTCAATACTTGATTAATGATTATGTCTGTGATTATTATGGCCAAAGTGGAAATTCCCAGAGTCACTTTGGATAGTGAGATGGGCGGCACCTAAATTTAAAAAATAAATAAAATAAATAAAAATAGATTCACTCCCTAGATAAATTTCACAACATTTTTCTTCCAAGAAGAATGATCTAGCCCTTAATCAGAACATTTATCATATACACATGTTTATAATGTACTGTTAAGAACAATTGCTATAGTGATTGACACAACAAGTAAAACAAAGAGTTAAGTAACTTCCCCCTTCTTGCAGTCCTCCTCTGAAGGAAATAAAGTCTGAATCTCTTTGTAAGCTTTCTTAATTACCTGCCCTATTTCTTCCTCCTCTTTTTCACTCATGTCTACTATGAAATAGCTAAAAAACAGAGTGAAGGCTGAAAACATATCTATTCTCTCTAAGTCCCACTGCCTGCAAAATTACCTACAATCAGAGAGCAAAAAAGAGGGAAGGCATGTAATATAGGACCATATAATACTGAAGGTTTTTTTGTTCTTTCTTTCCATTTATAACCCAACAAAATCATGGTACTTTCCTTTAATAAAAATATGGTAAAAATGGAAATAAAGCAAAAATCAAGACTGTATAAAATAAGTAGTAACAATAGCGTCTTGGGAGAGAAGATAAATGTCTTCAAACAGAAACAAAGAAAATCCAGTTGCCTTTTGAAAAAGTACCTTTGGGACAGTATATGACAGACTTTATAAAAAGAGAACAGGAGAAAGTATTTTATAAAAAGGCAGAGATGAATAGCTTGTCTTCTTCTCATGCTTTCGAAAAGAACAAAATGGCTAATGTTTCTTAAATCCTTTATTACAGGTCACGACCCAGACTAAATAAAACTTACTAAATAAACTAGCAGAGTAAAGCTACAGAATATAATATATAAAAGCATAGAAGACAAAAAATATACAATCATGCTTGCATTCTTTTGCTATCAGCAATGAACAAATTTTACGAGCTACAAAAATAAACTGCAATGGCATGAGTTACCTTGAGGTCCTTATCTGCTACTAAAAATTGCAGATAAAATTCAGTCCATCCATCCTGGAAATAAAGTTAGAAGAGATATTAAGCGCATAATGTATTAATTGAAATTACAATATAACAGAAGACCTCCAACACTGCCAATGGTATAATGTTCTATCATACCAATATAAATGCTCATCAACATTAATTTTTTAAGTTAATCTAAGGGGGCGCAGTGGCTCTGCAGTTAAACATACTGAGCTCATCAGCTGCAAAGCTGACAACCTGGGTTCAAAACCCAAGCGCCATGTGATGGGGTGAATTCCCATTCTTGCTCCAGCTCCTGCCTACTTAGCAGTTTGAAAGCATGCAGATGCAAGTAGATATATAAATACCATTTTGGTGGGAAGGTAACAGCACTCTATGTGCCTCGGCATATAGTCATGCTGGCCACATGACCACAGAAGTGTCTTTGGACAACGCTGGTTCCCTCGGCTAAGAAACAGATGAGCACCACCCAACTGGAAAAGGGAAACCTTTAACTTTAAATTAATCTGAGTGCAATGCCACATGGAAGGGTGCATTGCTATTGTCCAATTGTAGCCTAAATGAGAGTTTACTATATTCTGGCTGAAATTTTATTTCAGGGATCCTTTGTTTAAGTACCACCGTTACCTGATCTTGCCTATTGTTTCTTTGCAACTCAAAGATTTAAACAGAGAGAAGAAAATAAGGAAAAGAATAAAGCCATTAGCTTTATATATATATATTTTTAAAAATGGCCTAGAGAAATTTTTCATATTCAAGAGCAGAAAAGCATCCATAGTAGCTGAAATTTCAGTCACAATGACAAAACCTGCATTCGTGAATACATCAACTCTGTTCCTTATCAATATGTGTGAGCCATGACTTATTAAATGGGACAGAAGGTTGCATCATGATATTGTGATGCGCATTTTGGTTATTTTTCCCCTTGTCCACCCAAGATGCTCCCACTGGCTATCAATCTTCATATACATGTACATTTATCTAAAACAAGAGATTTATTATTATTATTATTTTCTTCTCCTAAACAAATCCACAGAAATGTTTGACTGGTTCCCATTTTGCTTAATTCTGCAATACCATATGGCCTGGAAATACCGAAAACATGAGATGCTGCGTAAATATTATTTTATTTCTTTAGATTTGTATGCCACCCTTCGAAAGCAAATATTCCCAAAGCATCTCAGTGAATTGACTTTATTCATTTCTGCGTGGCCACAAAGAAACATTTAAAACAAATGCAAAGAGAGCTGAGCCTCTAAAGCAGCCTCTTCTTCAAAAGAATAACAATACTGGGCACAATGGAAATGTTCAACATTATCTTTTCATTTCATGATAGTTAGAACCTATTGAAAGGACAAATATATTGTTTCAAACACAGATTAACCTTCCAAGTGAATATAATCATATTTGAGCTATTCAATATAGCTTATGTATATATATATATATATATATATATATATATATATATATATATATATATATATATATACATACATACATACATACATACATACATACAATGGTGGGATTCAAGTAATTTAACAACCGGTTCTCTGCCCTAATGATTTCTTCCAACAACCAGTGTGCCAAACTGCTCAGAAAGTTAACAACCGGTTCTCCCGAAGTGGTGCGAACTGGCTGAATCCCACCACTGTATGTATGTATGTATGTATGTATGTGTGTGTGTGTGTGTGTGTGTGTGTGTGTGTGTGTGTATATATATATATATATATATATATATATATATATATATATATATATATAGTATCTACCTTCCATCTCCCTTATCTTATAATCTAAAATATTCCCACCACTGTATGTATGTATGTATGTATGTATGTATGTGTGTGTGTGTGTGTGTGTGTGTATATATATATATATATATATATATATATATATATATATATATATATATATATATATAGTATCTACCTTCCATCTCCCTTATCTTATAATCTAAAATATTCAACAGACCAGCTTAATTTCTGTTTTAATCATATTCATGAGCTAAACTTATGTTTCTCATCTTTGTTTTTTTTAATTCTAGTTATGAAAGAGATTTTTTCAGAACTGGGAATCCAAGGAATAAGCAGCAGGTATGTCTTTTTCCCTGACATCATGTTTTTGCCTCTTACAATTTTGGGGGGGGAGGGGAGAGGAAAGGCTATTTTATTTTATTTTTTAGCATCAACTAACCAGTATCCAGAAAATCTCTGCAATCTGCTAGCAATAAATATTTTGAGTTTATTGTTAGCAGGCTTCTTCCATCCCACTGCTTTAGGATGTAATTCTCTGCACATTCATTTATTAGTAAGTGCCACTGAACTAGTGCTGGTTACTTCTAAGTGGATACAGCATAGGTGAGCTGATGCTGCATTTTTTTCCCCACCATGCTTCAAACAAGGTTATCTAAGACATTTCAGACCGAAATGCTTTCCAATTCGAAAGATCCTCTTTTGATCTCAAAACAGACCATTTCCAGTTCTAACACAGTTGATTTTAGTCCAAAACAGCTGTCTCATACTTGCATTGGTGTTTCAATTCAAAATGAATCCAAATGATTTACTCATCATGACTTTAAACATATTCCTATAACTATTTGGTGATATTTAGTAGTTATTCAGCCCGCCTGTCAAAGCTAATGATAATAATAGCAGCATACCTAAAATCAGAGGAAATTCCTGAAAATAGTAATGAAACGGTCAGAGAAAGCAAATTTGCATGCATGAACATTCCGGATAGCCAAATCTAACCTGAACATGGATCAGTGATGCAGATTTAATAGGAAAGAAAGTTTATTTAAGGCAATACATGGAGAAGGATAGACACAGCCGACCACCCACCTAGCTGCATCTTAAAGTATTAGGTAGAGTCAGCAAGCAAAAGATTCTCTGTGTGTTGGAATAGCAGCAGAAGAAATAAAAACAGGGCATGCAGAGTAAAAGACAAGGGAAACCCATGTGTCAGTAAGCCGTTAAAGAGCTGAAGAATCAGTGTCACTGAATTCACACATAATAATAATAGTAGTAATAAACATCATCATCATCACAGTTATCGAAAGCCGAAGCATACAATTTATTGATGTCACTGTACCAGGAGACGCCAGAGTCTAAGAAAAAGAACTGGGAAAAAATCACGAAATATCGTGACCTGGCCATCGAAACTACACGGCTATGGATGAAACATGTAACAGTGATACCCATTGTCATTGGGGCACCATGACAAAAAATTTTACAAAACACATCAAGAAATTGCAGCTTCCTGCAATAACACCAGTGGAACTGCAAAAAACTGTGCTATATTGAACATTTATATTTTAAGAAGATATTTGGTTGATACCAGTGGTGGGTTGCCCCCGGTTCGCACCGGTTCTATAGAACCAGTATAAAATCAGCGGGAGGCTCTGCCCACTGACCCTGATGTCATCAAAATGCTTCTGCGCACTTGCACGCGCAGCCCCATTGCAAACTGGTAGTAAAGGTAAGTAGAACCCACCCCTGGTTGATACCTAGGACTCCTGCAACAACCCGTATCAACCATTAGCACCAGTCAATGGTATTTATGATACATTTTTAAATGTTCAGTTGAATATCATGTTTAATGAATAAAAGAGTTAATAATAGTAATAAATCCAATCCTAGGATGCTGGCAGCAACTCGTATCAATCATCAGTGCCAGTCAATAATATTTGTGACACATCTTTAAATGTTCAGTTGACTGAGTTTCATACTTAATGAATAAAAGTATAATAATGATATAGATACTTGGTTGATACCTAAGATGCTGGCAGCAACGCTTATCTACTATCAGTGCCAGTCAATTATATTTGTGATACATTTTTAAATGTTCAGTTGACTGAGTTTCATACTTAATGAATAAAAGTATAATAATGATATAGATACTTGGTTGATACCTAAGATGCTGGCAGCAACGCTTATCTACTATCAGTGCCAGTCAATTATATTTGTGATACATTTTTAAATGTTCAGTTGACTGAGTTTCATATTTAATGAATAAAAGAGATAATAATAATACAGATAATACGGATAATAAAGTAAACTGTCACACAAACTCTATACTGTCATTATAAAAATAAATTGGAAACATCCAATAATGTCAAGACAGAAATCACAAGCTAACTATGATTTATAAATAAACTATTGCTATAATAGAACTGTAATTTTGGTAGAATCATAGATTATTTGTTTAGTGATTCACCTAATAAGGATTATTGTTACAAAATATAGTTCCAAAGAATTGTGTTCCTGTAGCAGACAAGTCGGGCTCATGTGGCATTAGCAAATTTGGCAGCTCATGTGATGCAAGTTATTATAGCAAATTAAATATATGAAACAAAGTTAATGACCAAGTTTACCCAAATTTAGTTCATAAGTGGAGTAGCCCACAAGAAGCCACTGTACAAGATTCATAAAATAAAGTTCTCATTTATGTGAAACCATGAAAAAACAGATTCATGATTCTTGAAAATTGGAGCAAACTCCATTTATGATTATGCTATAAAAGTATCTGGAAATTACAACCAGTGCAATATGCAACAACTGTTCCTGATGGATGTAAATCTTGATTTTACATAATGTGTATCCTAACAAATCTGCACTGGTCGAAAATTGGACAGTTTAGTTATTAATGTATAAGGTTGTAGTTAAATGGGTCTACCTTTACCACCTAGCAATTTTACAAAAAATGCATATTTCATTTCCAGACTACAGAAATTCCCAATACTGTGTTTCCCCGAAATAAGACCCTGTCTTATATTTTTTTTGAACCCCCAAAAAAGTGCTTGGCCTTATTTTCAGGAAGGTCTTATTATTTTGGGGGACATGGAGGAAACCACAAGAAATGGCGGGAACCAGCTGCACATGCATATAAATATTTTCAGGGAGGGCTTATTTTCGGTGGGGCTTATTTTAGTGCATGCGCTCAAAAACAGGGTACATATTTCTATGAGAAAGAGATATTCTTCATCATCTACCCTAAGTTATATACCTCTAACTTCTCCCTCTGCTGGAGATAGATAAAGTTTGGCCCTTTTCAGACTAGGGGCATAATTCAAGAAGAGAAGCTGAGGGCTGGGGTTAGGAAAAAATTAAAAGTTTTATTATTCCTCAAAGTTCTAGTGTGGTGGGACAGTTAAGGTGTTGGACTAGGGAGACCATGTTCTAGTCTACCTTTGGCACAGAAGTCAGCTTAGTGACTTTGGACCTAGTCCTTCTCACTTAACCCAGGACTGTAAAGTTGAAAGTCTAGTATGTTTGCATGTAATGTATATTCTGAAATTTCTTTTCCGTTCTTCAGCTAAATAACAGCTTCCAGCCAATCCTGGCTTATTCTGAAAAGCTAAGCAAGTTGTATCCATTTAGCGCTTAGAAAGGAAACTACCAGGAAATTTGCAGACTACATTGGAGAATCCCCCAAGTTTAAGCACTTCCAATTTGTTGCCAATAAAATTACTTACACACATCAATCACCAGACATTGAGTGCAATTCAAAGGAGACTTTATCTATATACAGACAGCACATGTTATATTGAATTATTCCTTCAAGCAGTTACATTTCCAAAATCCAACAATGAGTTTTATGTGTGTGTGTGTGTGTGTGTTTATTAAAGTGGATAACAAATCATTCTCTCCTGAATAACTACTGTGACTCATGTAAGTTTAACTTAAACTGGCTTTTAATATGTTGTGTTTGACATACAGTTTCACAGCCACCAAAATTCCTAAGGTGAAATATGAATTGAAAGAATATTCTTTGCTGCCGGCATCAGTTTCACCACCAGCTTCAGCTGCGGTAAGTGACTTATTTCAGTTTTGCTAGCACATATGTTTTATTATTGTTTTATTTATTAAAACAAGGTAGTTACTGAACAGAAGATTTTTCTTTAAAAAAATAACCAAAACAAGGAGGTTCATCTGTTAGTCGAATTCTTACAAAGTGGCAGGTTACATTTTATGCTCCAAGCGTATGCCTTGGGTGGATCTGAATATTATAAACCCAGCAAAATATGCACCTCTATCCAGAATTTCTCTTTCATTAGTTTTCAAGGTTTTTTGCGACTAGAAATTCCTTCTTGCTAAGGACTTTTTTCCCCCCTTTGCACAGGTACATGCACAGGAACATAGGTTTTGTCTAATGTTAGTTTTGGACTATTGATTCACCTCCTAGATCGATACTGCTAACACTGCTTGGTGGGAATTTTTGTAGAATTGGGTAGCAAGGCCAAGCTTAAAGCTAAGATTTCCTGCCTGGAAACATTTGCTTTACAGTGAGCTACAATTGAGACATACAAAACATCACGTCCGCTTCAGCAATTCTCCCATGGTTACTCAATTCTGGAGTATAGAAAGATAATCTAACTCAAGTGACAAGTTAAGGACACCATGTACATTTATGGTACTTTTGCCACTCCGAAGGTTTGATTTTTGCTTTTGGGACAAAAATGGGAAAGGTTATATTTCTTGTTTGTTAGTTTTCCAATTTCCTGGACACATCTACACAGGAGGATACCTTAAAATATCTGCAAGGACAAATACTGTCAAAGTGCCCTTTTGATTAATCTGTGCATCACCCTAATATTTTATGAAGTATTGAGAGAATGGAAAATGTGTCATAATAAAAGGGAAAGGGGGCAGTCTGGGTGAGTATTTTATCCTATCACTGCAGTCTCTGCCTCACTCATGAGTCATATGATCCATACCCAAACTTGTCTTTTCCCACTTTATTTTTTTTTTTCCTGACTGCTTTTAAAACTTGGGAAAGATGGGCACTTGTCGTGGTTAAAGTGCTAGTAGTTGAGGTTAGTAACAATTCTAACAGGAATCACTAGAGGAAAGGCAAGTTATTAGTTCCAACATATTCCTGATGAGATGGAAAAGGAAGAGAAGAGAGAAGAGGAAGCATAGACATATGGCAGGAGTCTCCACACTTGACAACTTTAAGATCTGTGGACTTCAACTCCTATAATTCCTCAGCCACAAATGCTGGCTGAAGAATTTTGGGAGTTGAAGTCCACAAGTCTTAAATTGCCACGTTTGGAGACCCCTCACATATGTCAATCTTAAATCTGCCCTCAAGGTGGAGGAAAGGGATTAATTTTCTGCCTGAAAGCATTTTTTGCGTCTTTCTCTAGGAAAAGAGACACTTTCAGCTGTAACCCTTATATTTTCCATAACTCTCAATTAATGCAAGCAGCAAAAAAGTTGATCATTTGCTCATTTTGTTGAGGGCGAGGGATTTTTGGAACCTTCCTAGGTTGAAAAATACAGGTTATCTCTCTAAGATATCCTTGGACATCTAGATTTGTACATTATGTTTAAACACAGTGAATAGTGTATTCACTACCTTTGCTGACAGAACAATATTTAAATTTACAAGAAACCCATCATTAGAAATGGTAGCTCCTGCAGCACTCTTCTTTCTTTCTATAACTTTCCTCTGCTCTGCCCTGCCCTGCCCATATCACTACAGGTGATATGCCCTCTAAAGATTGATTTAATTCAAAAACATTACTTTACTCTAAATAATTAGTCATTGGCTTAGATGAAAAGGAATATGCAGATTTTTTTTAAACAGCTAAATAAATTGAAGGATTATATAAAGGAACTTTCATTAGACTGTGCTGATTTTTCTTGTGTACATCCTATAAAAGAGGTCCAAACACTGGTTGGGTGGGATGAATGTTGCCTAGGTACCAGGGTAAAGTGTAAAATCTGTTACTACCGGTTCTGTGGGCGTGGCGTGGTGGTGGTGGGGTTAATGTGACTGGGTGGGCGTGGCCAACTATTTTTTTTTAAAAAAAACTTTTCAAAGCATTTTTTCTACAACCTCTTCAGCTGAAGAGGTTGTAGAAAAAAATGCTTTGAAAAGCCTCTGACGATCCCAGCTGAGCCGCGCAATCATCAGAGGCTTTTTTTTTTTTTTTTTACATTTAAAAGCAAAAGTAAAGGCGCAGGGATTTTTGCTACCAGTTCTCCGAATCACTGCTACCGGATCAGTCGCATTTCACTCCTGCTAGGTACCCAATCAGAGATAATGGTCATTGTGAAGGTTAATAAACAAATATAATTTTAAATAATTGTTAAATATTGTAAATTCTTTTGAATGCAGCTGCACTTGAACTGCTTGTGCAAGGTCTGTTTTATGTATTTCTTTCTGCTTATCTAGCATTTGACCTACATATATGGTCTCCCACGGAAGCTGCCTGAAAATATTGCAAGTCATTTCAGAATAAAATGTTTGCAGGAGGGACCTATTTAAATGTTCTTTAAATCATTTGCTTATAAAGATTTCCCAGATTACCTCGGTATCATCTTTACTTAACAGATTAATTACTCTGTAGTTAGCTATTAAACTAGCAATTAAATATTTGTCGTCATGATATACTTCTTGGCAAATGAATTAATTAGCACTGAATGTTGAGAAATGGCTGCTAAATAGCAGGCATTATGTTGTAACAGAATAGAGTAATTACATTTCATTACAACTATTATTAATTTTATTAACTGAATAAATGTCAAGTATTTCCTCAACTCCTACTCCAAGCTGTATCATACTGTTTGAGAATCAGATACAAAAGTAAGATGCACTCACTGTCTCAGTACAATTGCTAAATTATCATGTCTGGAGTTAATCACAGCACAAGATGATGAAACACTCATTTTCAGAACTTGAGTTCCAGATTGAATTGTAACAATTATCATCATCATAATTATATCTTCACTGCCGTCCAGGCCAAATAGTAAAAAATGCTATGAAAAAAGTTTGACAAATTTTTAAAAGATACTATCAGGCAAGGATATATTAATTAAGGTAATTATTACCAACATTTTGTCTTTGATAGAAGTTGAAACACTGTTAATTAATACTTCCCATATAGATAGAAGAGCTCCAGGATTTCCATTCTATATGTAACCAAGCAATAAAAATGATTACAAAGGCTTTTGGATTATTGGATTCTGAATTTCAAAAACTTAACATGTAAGTATTTTTTTATTCTACAGTTAACTCAGAATTTTTGAGGAAATGAGTAAAACAATTTCCTCAAAAATCAGAAAGTTAGGTTTACCCTGCAAAAAAATCATAAGCATAGTTGTTATTGTTTCAGAATATATTACAAACTGCCTGCAAATGTAATTGTTTCATCTTCATTTTAACTATGATTTTTAGTCAGAGTCAGAATAAAATACGAAGCTTAACACAGTGATGATTGTTATCGCCATATTTTTTTATGGAGGATTAAACTCATACAGAAAAAAAAAAAACAAAAAAGAGAAAAACCCATTGGTTTCCCAAGTTAAACAGAGGAAAATTCTCCACGAGAGGAAGAGGCTTCCTTGGACTCAAGCCTCATATATACAATATCATTATTTATTTATAATAATAATAAAAAAAGGTGAACTGAACTCATGGGGGTGGAGGCAAAAGAAGTACCTCAGCTTTTAAGAACAGATTGGATAGCCATTTGTCTGAAATGGTATAGGGCAGGGGTAAAATCCAGCAGGTTCTAACAGGTTCTGGAGAACTGGTAGTGAAAATTTTGAGTAGTTCAGGGAACCAACAAATACCATCTCTGGTTGGCCCCAGAGTGGGGTGGGAATGGAGATTTTGCAATATCCATCCCCTGCCACGCCCACCAAGCCACAGCCACAGAACCGGTAGAGAAAAAATTTGAATTTTTCAAATTGAGCAAAAGATTGGACTAGAAGACCTCCAAGGTCCCTTCCAACTCTGTTATTTTGTTCTTCTATTAGCTGGACACTCAAATGCCCTTCCCTTTTTATGTGTGCGGCAAAAATAGAGTAACAAGGAACAGGCCTTCAATTGTATGGGCTTGGTTACCTTCTTGGTTACCCCAAATCCAATTGGAAATAGGCAATACTGGCCAAGGTAAAATTGCCTTTAAATCATTCTCAACTTCTGGTATCCTATAAGGACAGATCCATGGTTTTTTTACTGACAACAGTATAGAAGCAGTTTGTCATCAGGATATATTTCCCAGTTAAGATCATATTTTGAAGTTATTTTCTATTTTAATTAGACCAGTGAAAAATAAAAGTTAAAACAATATCCCTGATCAATTCCCTTCTTAGGTATCTACAGGCTATATTCTGGTATTCTTGCTGGGAAAGATTTTTTTCCCCCAAACAAAATAACATTAAAATATGAGACATGTATGTGAGTTTAATCAACATAAAACTATAGCAATATAATACAGGTTCATGGTACTTCTTTCAGTTACGGTATGTGTATGAATGGATGTGTTAGATAGGGCGATGGAAGAGGCAGGACACAGCTCTTAACAATAACAATAGCTCTTTATTAGTAGATCAGTTCAATCCAGCAGCCAGCTCATCTGACTGCTTGCCCTTTTATAGGGAGCTGTCAGACGGGTCGGCCAATGAGATTTGAGTATTTTCCCGCTAGTTTGATGGACCTGAGTGAAGCCTATGCTCACTCCTATTTAGTATGCAACAGAATGTGTGTGTGTGTGTGTGTGTGTGTGTGTGTGTGTGTGTGTATGTATATATATATATATATATATATATATATATATATATATATATATATATTCTGTACATTTATTTGTCTGTGTTTGCTTACTTGCTTTTTAAAATAACACTCAATTCTTATTTTCATGAATGTATCATTTCAGGATAAAAGCTGAACTAGCTCAGGCAACCAAGGCTTTTCAGCATGAAAAAGATCAGTATGACAAAAACCTGAAAAACCAGCAGAAGGTAGGGTTTATTATTAGCTAGTATTCTTAGTTAGTATTAATTTAATATTATTTCTGTTAATTCTAGTGTTGCAAATTGGGGCTACCTTCATTACCAATTCTGTCAAAATCTTCAACAAGCTAATACATTCTGGGAGACCCAAAATAAAATTATACTTAATAACTAATGCAATAGATTAAATATTTTTGAAGTCGATAGCATTCAAGGCAAATAAATAAACACTTGACATTTAATAGTTAAAATTAGCAGTCATACAGAACTCCAAGGCAATTAGTAATCCGTGGGGAATTTGGTACATTCACTTCAGTGAGAGTTAAGAACTCACGGCAGTGAACTCACAGAAAAGTATGGATCATTTTTGTGGAGTCTGCCGATTAGTCAGCTATTATTATCAGGTAAATAAAAAGAAAAAGATGCAAAAACATCTTTCCATAGCAAAGGATGGGGAAAAATGTTTAAGGCTTCTTTAGCAGAGAACAAGACTTTATAACATGCAGCATTCATAAAAAAGCTACACACTGTATGAGTTACACTTCTGCACCGATACCACCTCTCTTGGGAAGGGAGAATAAAATAGAAGGTTATATTCCTGTGGGGAAAAAGGGAAGAATGAGGATTACTCAACCAAAGTTGTCCTAGGTATACTGAAACCTGGTGTAGTAAGAAAAGAGATATTGATTGTCCTGATCTCTCCTGGAGGGAAAGGGAAATTTGAGTCTATCGATACATTTTCCCATTGCCTTTATCAGTCACTGAATTCCTAATTCTTGAAGTTCAAGCACAAGGAAGAACAAGAAGACTTTAAAGGCTGAAAGAGAGCAAACTCCTAAGAACTGAAATGGAAAATACTATAAAGATAGAGAAAAGTTATATTTAAAAATATTTCAATATAACATTAAAATTTTAAAAAATACACATTAATAAAGGAAAATACAAACTTATAAAGGTCATATCTTAGCACATGCAAGGAATAGAATTTGGTGTCTGGGCTGGTGAATGGTTTCTGCCAGGCAATATTGATCTTTAAGTGTCAAAGAATTCTTTAGACATGTCAAACATACTTTTTTTGTACGTGCCATTGTTTTGCTACATTTCAATAATCAGTGGTACGAATGGAAGGGGGAAGATAAGATGATGTTTTTAACAGTCTTAGATCACAGTTGCTTGTATAGATCATTCTTGGATCCTTTTTAAAATCTTGGGCTTCCTATCTTTGACTAGAGTAAAAAACTGAGACAAACTAATGATGCCAGTTAGGGAGGGAAAAGCAACCCGATAGCATTTGTTTAGTTAGCACTACTTACAGTTGCATTCCTTTAGATAGCCTTCACTTGTTATAATTGCTAATAAAGCTTGGGAACCAATGTGAATTAGAGGGTGTGTTTATCTAGTTGGTAGACTGTGGTAAATATTCTTAAACTTTCTAATAAAGACTTTTTTTTTCTTTAACTCAGGAACTACAAGTGATGCTAGAAAAACACAAAGTCCAAAACGAAGCATGGCTCAAAGCCAGAGCTGAGGAGAATGACAAGGAAAAGGAGGAACTCTTCAAACTGAGAGTAAATATTTACAAAACTCAAGAGAAGGGTAGAGGCTGGCAAGTTTCCCAACATTTCCTTATCCTCTTTCCCCTGAGTTGCTTTTGATGTTCGACATAAAACAACTCCCTAGAACAAAATTTCAGCTCTGTAAGATAAATATAGTACCCATGTTTCAAAACTAAAACAAGCTTGATAAAGCTGCTGCATTTGCTAGAGCTTGGGAAAGTTAAGATAAATTGTGTTTTCAGAAATAATATTTTTTTTCCTGTTCAGTGACTTCGAACAAGATTCTTAGTGCCTTCTAGATTAAATAATGTTGGCCTAATTGCAGTGATATCCCCGAAGGATCTATTAACACCAGTGGTGGGATTCAGCCAGTTCGCACCACTTTGGGAGAACCGGTTGTTAACTTTCTGACCAGTTTGGTGAACTGGGTGTTGGAAGAGAACCAGTTGTTAAATTACTTGAATCCCACCACTGATTAACACTCAGAAAGTCTCTGTTCCTATTGAAGTTGTAGTATGCACTCCTACATTAAAAAGAGTTTTGTTTTGGTCTAAACCACAAATTTTGGTGAGAGTGGGATGCACATGCAAGAGAGATTAATAGTATTTTCTGAGAAATGTATTCAAAAATGATATTGTTTATATCATTTTTATGATTTCACTATTGTTAAGCAGCATTGCTATCTGGCCAGACAAATCCAGTTATTGGACAGCTAAAATCTTTAAATACATGAATATTCCCTAGGGGAATATTAAATTGCATATTTGTTCCATTTGTCTATTGAGTTGGGCTGGGGAATCTATTTTGGATGCAAACTGAAAGAGTGGCGCAAAATATTCCAGTCTTTTTTTAATTATACAGCTTTAAAGTAGTTTTCCCCAGTTTGGTTCCAGGGGTGGGCATAAAGTGAGCAGGGAGAAAAGATCTTAAAACTGTATCATGGTCTATGGAAAGCTGTCAGGTGAGTCTATGAAGGTACATCTCAGCCCTCGTTTATAAGTGAAAAGATTTTAAAAGTTAATATACACCCAATAGTCCCAAATATCAAGTATCACTCAAGTCTGTTTTCCATTTTTGCTGTTTCTAAATACATTATCAGTTTTTCATCATAACAATAATAGTGTATTGCAAACAGTTATTACATTTTAAAGTAAAGATGATCTACCCACAGCCTTAAGCCTTAATAAAACTCTCAAACCTCATTTTCCTCTCATCAAAACCACCTCTAGCTGCATCACAATATTTCAGTTCCGTGTAAATCAGCAGCAAAGTTTTCGGCCATTTTGAAATGTAAGCTCTGAAAAAGCCTTAGTGGTTTCCTGCTTTAAAACAACAACACTCCCCCAAAAATGGGATCCTTGGGTCACCCATATATGTGTGATACGGCCTTGCATACTGTTGCCCCGCTTCCTTTCTTCCTCAAACCATACGACCTTTTTAGTACCCTCTACCTTCCCCAGAGTTATAGCTTGGTTTGGTATGGATTACATCAGGGGTGAAATGCTCCCGGTTCGGACCGGATTGCCCAATCTGATAGTGAATGGCAGTGGGTGGTTCGGAGTACCGGTAGCAAAAATCCCTGCCCACCCACCCCCCACCTCCCCCCCCCCATGCCAATCAGAGGCTCTTTTTTTTACTTTTAAAAGTATTTTTCTTTTTTAAAAGAAAAAATGCTTTTAAAAGTTTTTTAAAAGCCTCTGATGATCGTGCGGCTCAGCTGGGATCATCAGAGTCTTTTAAAAGCAATTTTTTTTCTACAACCTCTTCGGCCGAAGAGGTGGTAGAAAAACTGCTTTTAAAAGAAAGGGAAAAAAAAGTTGGCCATGCCCACCCAGTCACATTACCCACCACCACCAAGCCATGCCCACAGAACCAGTAGTAAGAAATTTTACATTTTACCACTGGATTACATGTTCATTTATTAAAAACAGCAGATATTGTGTTATACTTTTTTTTTTATCATGTAGCTACTCAGCAGCAGTTGCATCTCAGAAAAATACAGCTCCCATGGAGCTAACATACAAAAGGACTCAAAATCATCAGAATAGATCTTGTGAGTGTCACCCCTCCTGCTTTTCCGCTTCCCATTCCAGTAGCATTTTTTATATTGAAAATTTTAAAAAGTTTTACATATATTTCCCCTCCCCCCCCATTCCAGTAGTTTTATTGTCCACATAATTTCATCACCCAGAAAGATCATTAATGTCTACATTAATCTTTTCCCTAGTATTGGGGTTCATTCTTGTGTTAGTAAAGTTAGTTAATTAATCTGGAACACTGCACCTGAAATTAGTAACAATAATTTTTCATAAAGACTTTAATCTCATTGAGTTAAAACACACTCACTTGTCATGTAAGTGATGATTTATGTTTTTCAACTAACTATTGCAGAGGTGGTATTAACTTACCTTTGCTACCGGTTCACAAATGTGAGCGCATGCGCCACCTCTGCGCAGGAACTTCTGCGCATGCACAGACCATCAAAAACAGGACGTGATGACGTCTGGGAGGGGACGGAGCCTCTCGCAGCCACCGCTACCGGTTTGCCAGAACCAGATAGAATCGGCTGAATACCACCACTGAACTATTGTCAAGATCATTAAACATAAATCAACTTTGAAAAAGGGGCAGAGAATGGAGTTCAATTTTTAGTACAAGTGTCCCTATGTGAGGAAGTGATGCAAAAAAAAAAAAAAATTCAGTGACGATTCTCATATCACTAGAACTAATTAAACAGCATTAAATTGTTTTCAGAGCATAATTTTCTATAGCATCCGGTTTTTAATATGTGTATATGCGTGTGTTATGTGCAAATACAATTTTTTTCTGTGAAATGTTTCAAGTCAACAACTGATTTTCATTGGAGCAATAAACAGGCATTTATTTCTTTACAAGTCCATTTTAATTAGCAATTTTTAGTTCTAAAAATTTCCATGGTGAGCATTTACTTCTGGAAAAATCACATACAAAGCAAATAAAACCTCTTGCGCCATCCACTGCTTCAACTAGCTAAATGAAACAGTAGATGGAACAAGGCATTTTGCTAGGCTAATGCTGTATATGGGCATACTACACTAGTCAACTTAAATCTGTGGTGAATATTAAACCAATTCCATACTTTAACATTACAGAAAAATCTGTTATAGTTTTTTCTTTGTTATTACAAATCCGTTGGTCTAGTGGTTGAAGCACCAGGCTAGAAACCACAAGACTGTATTTCTAGTCCCACTGTAGGCATGAAAACGACTGAGTGACTTTGGATCAGTCACTCTCCCTCAGTCCAGCCCAAGAGATGTGGTGGTTTAATGGAGATGGTTTCTGCTTGTGCAGATCGAGTCCTAGCACTGTATATGGCGTATGCATTACGGCGTCCAGGCCTGAGGTTGATGTTGTGTAATGCCAGGTCCGTGGTTAATAAGGCCCCCCTCATTTATGATCTTATTCAAGAGGGGGGTGCGGACCTGGCAGGTATTACGGAGACCTGGTTGGGCCAAGAGGGGCGGGGGCTCGTTGAGATGTGCCCGCCAGGTTTCCGAGCATTTCATCGGCCAAGGGCCCAGGGCAGGGGTGGGGGGGGTGGCGGTCATTATAAGGGAAAGTCTTGATCCAAGGGAGACCACTGTACCTCAGATAGCCGGATGTGAGTCGCTCCTGGTGAAGTGGGGCCATGGTGTGCAGGTGGGCTTGCTGATCACGTACCTGGCTCCCTGCCACGTGACAGCGGCCCTGCCCGAGCTTCTCAACGTTATTGCCGAGGTGGCGGTTGATACCCCCAGGCTTTTGGTCATGGGGGATTTCAATCTGCCGTCTGTCGGTGAGGCGTCTGGGTTGGCTCGGGAGTTTATGGCTTTCATGACAGCCATGGACCTGACACAATTAATTCTTGGCCCCACTCACACAGGAGGACGCACTCTGGACCTGGTTTTTGTCTCTGGTCAGTGGTTGAATGGCCTAGATGTAGGGGATATAGTTATTGAACCCCTGTCATGGTCGGACCATTCTCTCCTGAGGCTAGACTTTCTGACCGCCGAACCCCGCCGCAGGGAGGCGGAACCGATTGGGTGGTTCCACCCCAGGCGCCTGATGGACCCTGATGGGTTCCAGAGGGAGCTTGGGCCAATGCCCGAAACTCTGGCTCATGACTCAGCCGAGGACCTGGTGGCCGCCTGGGATAGGGCGGCCGCCAGTGCCCTGGACCGAGTCGTGCCTTTGCGGCCTCTGACCCGGCACCGAATCTGCCCGGCTCCTTGGTTCTCTGAGGAGTTGAGGGAGATGAAGCGCTGGAAAAGACGCCTAGAGAGTGGTTGGAGGGTGAGTCGATCTGAATCCGACCGAACACTAGCTAGGTCCCATCTTAGGACCTATTTGGTGGCGATAAAAGCGGCAAAGCGTAATTACTTTTCCGCTCTTATTGCATCGGCAGATAACCGCCCAGCCGCCTTGTTCAGAGTGACCCGCTCCCTCCTACATCAGGGAGCGCGGGAGGACCTCTTGCAAGGGTGGGCTGAGGATTTTGCACAGTATCTGCACAATAAAGTCGCTCAGATTCGGGAAGGCTTGGACTCTGACTGGGTAGATTCTGGCGAGGTGACTGAGGCTGGTCTTGAGAACGTTATCTGGGATGAGTTCGATCCTGTGACTTCCGAGGACGTGGACAGGACTTTGAGGAGTTTAAACGCAACCACATGTTTATTGGACCCATGTCCTTCCTGGCTGGTACTGGCCATTCGGGAAGTTACACGAGGCTGGCTCCAGGGGATTATAAATGCTTCTTTGAGTGAGGGTTTCTTGCCTGCCACCTTGAAAGAGGCGGTGGTGAGGCCCCTCCTCAAGAAGCCTTCTCTGGACCCGGCTGTTTTGGCAAATTTTCGTCCTGTCTCCAACCTTCGCTTTATTGCGAAGGTTGTTGAGAGTGTGGTTGCGCGCCAGCTCCCACAGTACCTGGATGAAACCGTCTATCTAGATCCGTGCCAGTCCGGTTTCAGACCTAGGTACAGCACGGAGACGGCATTGGTCGCGTTGGTGGATGATCTCTGGAGGGCTCGGGACGGGGTTGCTCCTCTGTCCTGGTCCTGTTAGATCTCTCAGCGGCTTTTGATACCATCGACCATGGTATCATGCTGCGTCGGTTGGGGGGTTTGGGGGTGGGAGGCACTGTGTTACGGTGGTTCTCCTCCTATCTCTCCAACCGATCACAGTCTGTGTTGGCAGGGGGGCAGAGGTCGACCTCGAGGTGCCTCGTTTGCGGGGTGCCACAAGGGTCGGTCCTCTCGCCGCTCCTGTTCAACATTTATGTGAAGCCGCTGGGTGAGATCATCCGTGGTTTTGGGGTGAGTTGCCAACTGTACGCTGATGACACTCAGCTGTACATCTCCACCCCTGACCACCCCAATGATGCCCTCGAAGTGATGTCCCAGTGCCTTGAAGCCGTGCGGGTCTGGATGGGGAGGAACAGGCTTCGTCTCAACCCTTCCAAGACCGAGTGGCTGTGGATGCCGGCGTCCCGGCATAGCCAGCTGGTGCCATCGCTGGCTATTGGGGGTGAGTCATTGGCCCCCACAGAGGGGGCTCGCAACTTGGGTGTCCTCCTGGATTCACGGCTTGGAAGGGCATCTGGCGGCCGTGGCCAGGGGGGCCTTTTATCACGTTCGCCTGATGCGCCAGTTGCGCCCCTTTCTGGATCGGGACTCCATGTGCACAGTCACTCATGCACTCGTCACGTCTCGCCTGGACTACTGTAATACTCTCTACATGGGGCTCCCCTTGGGGTGCACCCGGAGGCTCCAACTGGTCCAGAATGCGGCCGCGCGGGTGATTATGGGAGCGACAGGGTGCTCCCATGTGACACCTCTCCTGCGCGAGCTGCACTGGCTTCCGGTGGTCTTTCGGGTGTGCTTCAAGGTGTTAGTTTTGACCTTTAAAGCGCTCCATGGCATGGGACCGGGGTACCTGCGGGACCGCCTGCTGCTACCAATAACCTCCCACCGGCCAGTACGCTCACACAGAGAGGGCCTTCTCAGGGTGCCATCAGCCAAGCAATGTCGGCTGGTGGCCCCCAGGGGGAGAGCTTTCTCTGTGGGGGCACCCACCCTATGGAACGAGCTGCCTCCAGAAATTCGTTTGATCCCGGACCTCCGCACTTTCCGAAAGGCCCTTAAGACCTATTTATTCCAACAAGCCGGCCTTACTTGATTGATTTTAATGGGGTTTTTAACAAAAAAAATTTCGCTATTATTGATTTCTGGGGTTTTAAATTGGGTATTTTAATGGGGTTGAGATTTTTATTTGGAACGCCAATGATTTAATTCAATTTTAAAATTCTTTTAATGTTTGTATTATATGTGTTTTAAATTTGGTTGTTCACCGCCCTGAGTCCCCCTCCCGGGGAGAAGGGCGGTATATAAATTGAAATAAATAAATAAATAAATAAATATTGGGGTGAGCTCTTGTCACTTGCCTCAGCTTCTGTCCACCTAACACTTTGAAAGCATGTTCTATGCAGGTAGATAAAATAGGTACCATTTCTGTGGGGAGAATGATCTGACCTATTTCATATTATGTGTTTTGGTTGCTTGCTTTTTTTTTCCTTTCGCACATTATACAAATTAACCTATTGTGTTTAGTAAAGTAAAGTGTATGGCTGAATGGAGGAGAGAGGCAATTGTTTTGGTATCTAGAGCCTACATTAGAGCTGGTAGTGGAGGATAAAGGTCACAGCGGATGGAACACTGGTACAAATGAAGAAAGCTTTAGCAAACGTGGGCAGATCTGTGAATTTTTTTCCCATAACTTTGGGGAGGGAAGGAACTTGAAGGTATTTACATTGCTATACCTATTTTAGAGCAGCCGAACTATAGTTTTCATGCATTTTGTTCTTTAACGAAGACAAAATAAAGACAATAGTCCCAAAGTGGGTCACATAAAAAGAGTTTGGAAACTTCCCATCACCGAGTGCCATCTTAACCAAATGAATGATAGTGTCAGCACTCCAAGCTGCATTCACTCTAGTGCTGACATAAGAAGGAGAATAAGGGCATCTGGAAAGAGACGTTTTGACTTTTCACCTACTTATTTTCCCTGGAGATAATAGCCCCTAGGAGATGGGATGGGAGGGGGGGAAATTCCTTTGAGCTGGAGCGGGTAGATTGGGGAAAGAGTGATTTGGAAGATGGCCAATGAGACCAGAGGAGTGGAGACAGGAAGGGAGGGGTTCGCGCCGGGAAGTCAGTGTTGGCTACGTGGAGTCAGAAGATGGAATGCCATGCTCAATAAATGAAAGATTTTCAGCAAAGATTCTGTTTGAAATGCAATTTATTTGAGACGACCTTGAAACCTGACATATAGTTTATGTAACAAATCATGATTAAATGAGTCATTGTTTAACACAATGCAGAAGAAAAGCTTCACGTGATTTTATTTCCCTCTGGAAGGGTGATTAAGAGATTTTAAAACATGTATTTTACTTACCCAAAACAATAATTTGCTCACGAAGATTGTATAACACCTGCTCAGATTCTGGAACCAAAAAACTTTATGGAAAAGGGTCTGGAAGTGAGGTATTTTTATGCTTTGCACTTATTCCTGTGGTTCAGAATTTTAATCTAAGTGTGCCTTCTGACTTTTCTCCCACAGGAAGCAATTCTTCAAGATCAGGAAAGGCTGAGAGACGAGCAGCAAAGTGTTCAGCAGTGCAATCAGCAGCTCATTTCTGTAATGCAACAGCTCAAAGGAATGTAAACCATTTGCTGAATGAAGCCTGATCACACAACACAGCATTGCTTCAAACAGATGAGCTGTTATGTATACTGGGACAAAGCTCTTGCTACACTACCAATTAGAGCGCGATCTTACTGAGGTTCATTCAACCCTAGGATTCTGGTTCCATTAAATTCCCACTTGCTTTTAAACACATTATAAATTTTTGATGCTCTGTGGGGTTTTTTTTTTAAACAGATATGTAGACGAGGGTGCCTGAGGTGTTAAATAATGAGGAGGATAAATATACTGAAATACCGCTTATGCATTTTATAAAAGTTTGGATCGTGTGTTTCCATTCACAAGGCCAACGACACATGCGGCACACTTAAAAGGGGAACGTTCAGTCATGACTTCCAGTTTGTCTCTTCTGTTGATGGTCCTAATTTTTCTTTTTAAGATGCGCCTAAAGAATATGCTATCATTCTTTAATAGCCACATTTCTGATTATCAGAGTAATGGTAACCAAAGTTTTCGCTTAGGGTAAAAAACAATGGGTATTAGGGTTCAATTCTTAAAAGCATATAGCAACCCGTTTCCCCTCCTCCATATATGGCTATTCAGGTGTCAATCCCATTGAGATATCGCTAATGCTGCAGAATTAGTAGATATATCCTTATTATTTTATCATCCAACTGACGAAAACATATTGCTTTTCCTGTTTTTGCAGCTGAAAGTTGAAATTAAAGACATAATGTTTTGATAAAATTTACCCAATAAACAGTGACTAACTGTGTACTTCAGTCAGTTACCTCAACTGTCCTGTATCTGTAGTTCCTTCACTGGACTCACAGTGGCTTGGACTCCAGCCTCAAAAGTCTGTAGGAAAAATGTTTAGAAAATCATTCTAAACAGTGTAAAAGATAAACCTACAGATGGAGGGAAGATAAGGTGGAGAGTACTTAAAATTTGATCTCTGCTTAAGAACATGAATGAATCGCCTGTCTATAGCACCTTAAAAATGCAGCTTTGGCACTGCACAGCCTCAATATGGTGTTAAATTGCTAGCAGGGATGGAAAAGATACCCATCTCTTTTGGAATAAATGTATTCCTTTCCCTTTCAACAACTAAAATATAAACATCCCCCCAAAGTACCACTACTATTTTTTGTCGTCTTCTTCTTCTTCTTCTTCTTCTTCTTCTTCTTCTTCTTCTTCTTCTTCTTCTTCTTCTTCTTCTTCCTCTTCCTCTTCCTCTTCTTCCTCTTCCTCTTCCTCTTCCTCTTCCTCTTCCTCTTCCTCTTCCTAGGACTGGATATGATGGATTGCTTGATTTACCTCAAATCTCAACATAAATATACAGTACTTTCAAAAACATAGAATGCCATCTCATCAGTATTCTAGATTGAGCCCTAAAAAGCTATAGCTAGAAAGACTTTCCTTGGATATGTATGAATACACCAAATTCCAGCTAGCATGAAAAATGGTTGCCATAGCATTTAACCCCCTCCTTCTTTCTTTATCGAGCAGATCTCTATTCAGTCTTGGTTTTAGCATCATGCTGCTCAAATCCTGGGAAATCACAGTATAAAATTGGCAAAAAAGGGCCAATATGTACAGATAGTTTGACTTACAACAGTTCATTTAGTGACTGTTCAAAGTTACAACGACAATGAAAAAAGTGACTAATAACTGTTTTTCATATTTATGACCATTGTAGCATCCCCATTGTCATATGAACAAAATTCAGAAGCTTGGCAAGTGACTGATATTTATGACAGTTGCAGTTTCCCAGGGTCATGTGGTCATTTTTTGTGATCTGACAATGTCAATGGGCAAACTCATACAGAGCCTGAGTAGCTTAGGGGGCTAATGCCTCCTATTAAAGGCAGCAATTAAGATCCACTGCCTGCAATTTCTGCGAGTTCAATCCTAGCCAGGCTCAAGGTCAACTCAGCCTTCCATCCTTTCTAAGGTGGGTAAATTGAGGACCCAGTTTGTGGGGGCAATAAGCTGACTTTGTATAAATATATAGAAGTATGAAGGCTATTGCTTAATGCATTGTAAGCCGCCCTGAGTCTCCGGAGAAGGGCGGCATATAAATCAAATTAAAAAAAAAAACCTCAATTCACAAGTCTCTAACGTAATAACTGCAGTGATTCATTTAACAACTGTGGCAAGAAAGGTCATAAAATTGGGTAAAATTCATTTATCAACTGTCTTGCTTTGCAACAGAAAATTTGGGCTCAATTGTGGTCGTAAATCAAGGACTACCTGTATTGATATACCTTTCTTTTTAAAAAAGTACACTTAGGATCTGAAGTGCCCCCAAAATATGTGTTGGCAAAAGCTGTGTTGAAATTTGGGGCTCATCTTCATTTGTTCCTGAACTTCCCACATATTTCCAAGGGCTGTTAGCAGGTGTCAAACGCAATCGTGTTACGTGACGAATCATGACAAATCACATTTTTTGCCTTTCTGGAGTCGGGGTGGGTGTGGCATGGGCGTGATGCATCTGGACAGCAGGCCACTAGTTTGACACCCCTGGCTTATGACATTAAGTTATTGCATTCTTGAGTGGTTAGCCAGCTCTGTATTTCTATTTTTATGCTACAAGGGATAACCTTTTTAGTTCATTCAGAACCTAACAGAGCTGTTTGACCTGAGCGTAGAGCAGTATTTCTCAACCTTGACTACTTCACGACATCTGGACTTCAATTCCCAGTAGGGCTGGCTAGGGACTTCTGGGAGTTCAAGTCAAGACTAAGATTGAGAAACTGGCATAGGGTATTGTACTGTATGTTGCATAGTCATGTTTGAGATATTTCCTCGAAGAGTTTCATATGCTTTCAATCATGCAACAGGAGCTATATGCCTATAGTTTAATTGTCCATAGTAACATGAATTATATTGCAACTTTGAATACAACCATACATAGGTTCTGTCTCAAATAATAGTTGGCCACTGGCAACATAATTAAATTAAAGAGATTGTTGATTTAACATCAAAGGAACTCAGCATACATTATGTTCATAAGACATTCTGAGTTCTAGTGTCAAGCACTTACACGCTGGTACAACACCAATGAAGTGGCGGCTTGCAAGAAGCTACAGTGTGTTGATTCAGCTCCTATAATGCATGTGCTAATTAGCTTTTGCATTGGCCCACCTGGCCAATATAAAGCAACCACTATGCTTTAAAAACAAGCAAACAAGAGCAATACACAGTGGCCCAGTTGAAATTGGATCCATGTCGGCAAAGCAGAGCTGCGGGAGAAAGCTTCCCAATTCTCCAATGTCTACCCTACAGAGTCAAAATATAGAAAAAGTTATTGAATATAGAAAAGATACACACACACACACACAGAGAGAGAGAGAGAGAGAGAGAGAGATGCTTTTAACCATAATTTAACTCATACTAGGCCCAATCCAAGCATGGCTTGATATAAAGTGCCAATATGGTCATTGGGTTAACAACTGTTGTAAATAAATGAATAGATTTATTGTGCTTTGCATTAAGATATACTTATCTTTAGCTAGTTGTGGCTATTCAATAAACAATGGTTAAACAAACCATGATTTAGTAATTCTGAATTTCTAATGCCTTCTACCCTTGAAAAGCATTCAGAAGTTACAGCTGGCACAGTATGGTGGCATGGGCAGTTCTTACGGCCCCAAGAGTGGCCCATGTTACATCACTGCTTCATGAGCTGTACAGTACTGATTGCCGGTTTGCTTCCAGGAGCAATTTAAGATATTGATTATCACTTTAAAGCCCTGCACGGCATGGGTCCCAGCTACTTAAGGAACTGGCCCACCCCATTTGTGCTGATAGAAGGGGCATTCTGCAGACCCCATCAGCCAAGGAATTTTGGCTGGCAGGATCCAGAAGAAGAGTCTTCTCTGCCGTGGCTTCTGCCCTCTGGAACATCTTATCCTCTGAAGTGAGATTGGCTCCCACCCTCTTGGCATTTCAAAAGAGCCTTAAGACCTGGCTCTGTCAGATGGCTTGGGGACCCATCGGGGCAACTTCTTACCAGAGGTGGTTGATAAATTAAAACTTAATTCCACCTACCCACCCACCCCCACCCCCATGTGTCTGACGCCCTCCTTTCCCATATGGTGTTAATGATTTCATTTATTTGTTTAGGATTTTATCCGCTGTGTCTCTATGATTGTTAATTTAATGTTTTTTAATACTTTAATATTTTTATGCTGTAGGCCACCCAGAATAGTTGGATACGAGATGGCAGCAAATCAATTTAATAAACAAACTAATATTTTGCAATTATTCATACTTGGTTTCTTGCAACCAACGCAACTGTTGCTTGTTAAGTCTTCAGTGAAAACTGGGATCCTTGGCTGGTTCCTTTCCTTACAAGCTAAAGCCATTATATTCCATTCTTCAGGAGCATGATTCTTCTACAGAATTCCATTTAACAGATTATATTATTTCTGTCCCAGGCTCTCATTACTGCATCCTACCATTTATGATGTCCAAGCAGCATCTCATTTACAATATTAATTTCTTATCTATGCATTGCTTCGAAAATACAAGCGCAAATATATTGTTTTAATCTTCCACCAGAATTGAATCCATAACCCTGGATGCATGCTGCAGGTATAATCACCCTTGCAGACTTAAATCAGGAAGGGTCTGGTAGCATCTTTTCAGACTGACACATTTTATTAAAAGACATAACCGTTCTTGAGCTACACCTTATGTCATCAAATGCCTGCAGACTTTGTAACTTTGTAAATTGCTCAGATGCCACTACCAATCTGGCTGAGTGTTGCAACCCTACTGGAGCATCAGTGTGGGTAAGACAACATTGTTTAAAGAAGTTTAAGTCCACCTCAACCAAGTTGCTGAAAATTACTATGTGAAGCAGCTGCTAGCAGAAAATAGAAGCTTGGAATCAGGGTGGGATGGGAACAATATCTGTAGAATAGGATTCCTACTGAAGAGGAAGCATAAGAAACAGCAGTTAATTTTCTTCCTTTATTGCAGTTTCATTCAAGAGAGGGAGAAAGAGAGAGAGAACAAGAACAGGACATAAAATCATGTCACAGGGTTACCTTGGAGGTCTTCTAGTCCAACCCCCTGCTCAAGCAGGAAACTTCATACCGTTTCAGACAAATGGTTGTTCAATCTCTTCTTAACAACCTCCAGTGCTGGTGTACCCACAACTTCTGGAGGCAAGTCGTTCCACTGATTAATTGTTCTAATTATCAGGAAATTTCTCCTTAGTTCTAGGTTGCTTCTCTCCTTGATTAGTTTCCATCCATTGCTTCTTGTCTTCCCAGATGCTTTGGATAATAGCTTGACTCCCTCTTCTTTGTGGCAGCCCCTTAGATATTGGAACACTGCTATCATATCACCACCTAATCCTTCTTTTCATTAAACTAGACATACTCAATTCCTGCAACTGTTCTTCACATGTTTTAGCTTTCAGTCCCCTAATCATCATTGTTGCTCTTGTCTGCACTCTTTCTAGAGTTTCAACATCTTTTTTATATTGTGGTGATCAAAACTGGATGCAATATTCCAAGTGTGGTCTTACCAAGGCACTATAAGGTGGTATTAACACTTCATGTGATCTTGATTCTGTCCCTCTATTAATGCAGACTACAACTTGTTGGCTTTTTTTTGACACCTGCAGCATACTGCTAATTTATATTTAAGTGAGTGTCCCTTAGGACTCCAAGATCCCTCTCACAGTTACTACTGTTGCGCCAGGTACTACTTGCATTTGGTTTTCCTTGCCTAAATGTAAAACCTTACTTTTGTCTTTCGAGATCCTTCTGAATCTGGGGCCTATCTTCTGGGGTGTTGGCTATTCCTGCCAGCTTGGTATCATCTGAAAATTTGATGAGTTCCCCTTCTATCCCCTTACTAAGTCATTATAATACAGCTTTACCCACTTTTGATTCTCGCATAGCTTTTTTCATCCTGTTCCAGCAGTCTTTCTTTAAATAATATCCAAGCCAGTCTACTCATTATTTTTTTACAACCAAAGTAACAGTTCTTGTATTTTACTGGGTCTTTCTCTGAATACAGTAATGTATTTATTAGCTTCACTCTGTATGGGAGTTCATTCGCATAAAGGCTTCACAATGCTTTGCTGCCATCCAAGAGTAGGGAGGAGATAATATCAGCCTAACTATGCTATCTCCATAGCATGCCCTTGACATGCCTCTGGAACAGGTCCATACTGTGGTGTTATCAGTACAACTCCTCTAAGAAACACTGTAAGATTAGCAATTGGCATTTTTTCATGGGTGAAATTCAAATGTCAGTAACCATGGGAATAGCAGTCGGTAATCTGCATATACAATGTCTGTTGGATAATTCCATTGAGAATAAAAAGGATGGCCTTGAGAGAAAGAAGAAAAGTATAGATTAGGTCTGGCACATACAGAAAGCATACACAAACATCTCAGAGACACATTTTCCTAATTCATATGGTTATAAAAGCAGACGGGTGACAGCAGTGATGAAATCCAATTTTTTTTACTACCAGTTCTGTGGGTGTGGCTTGGTGGGTGTGGAAGGGGAAGGATACTGCAAAATCTCCATTCCCATCCCACTCTGGGGCCAGCCAGAGATGGCATTTGCCGGTTCTCCAAACTACTCAAAATTTCCACTACCAGTTCTCCGGAACGTGTCAGAACCTGCTGGATTTCACCCCTGGGTGAGAGCACAATCAGACTGACAAGCTCATGTTACTATAGTCAATCTAAATAAAAGCAGTGTTTAGTCCCCTGTGGAGTTTATTTCCTGCTCTGGTGTCTTCATAGGACTAACAGGTAATCCGCACTGGTCCAATACTTTTTTCCATTTTCCCCCAAAGGACTCTCACTAGATCAACTTAAGACTAGAAGGCAGCAAAGGATTTGTGTCTCTTAATTTCAGCGTAATGATCATCTGGATGTATGCTGCAGGTGTTCTTGCAACCTTAAGGCTTGTGGAGTTCCACTCCCAGTGTGGTGGCTGGCTGAGGAATTCTGGGAGTTAAATTAAGAAAGGGTTTTTTGAGGGAAATGTTCATCTCTCGGACACAGCAGCACAATTTATCCAAAATGGTTATAGATCTATCAACCAGTTCAGGGGTCTCCAACCTTGGCAACTTTAAGACTTGTGGACTTCAACTCCCAGAATTGAAGCAAAGCTGGCTGAGGAACTCTGGGAGTTTGCATCCACAAGTCTTAAAGTTGCCAAGGTTGGAGACCCCTGAACCAGTTGACTTATCAATTTATCTACCACTCAGTGGCAGATAGCCCTTGATTTATGATCATGAGATCAGAACTTATATCACTAAGTGTTGCAGTCTTTAAATGAGTGACACTGTATTTTATGACCTTTTTTACCTCAGTCATTAAGTGAATCACCACAGTTGTTGAGTAAGCAGTTGGTAAGCAGATTTGCATCCCACATTGACTTTCCTTGCCAGACGCCTCCTGAGAAGTTCATAAATGATGACCATATGATCACAGGATTCTGCAAGTGGCCAAATTTGAATCATGTGACTGTTGGGATGCTGCAATGGGTATAAGGGTGAGGACCAACCATAAGTTACTGTTTCCAGCACCATTGTAAATTCAAATGATTGTGAGTTCAAGTATTACTTATAATTACCACCTTGTGGTGATTTGGATTTACCCAGCTGAGGTGTAGCTGATGGGTACAAGTTGTTGAAAGCTGGTATTAAGAAATTATGTTATTTAGCCTTATACCCAATTTCAGTCTGCAGGTCACTATGTTTATCCAAAAAGGTAGTAGAGAAAAATGTTTTGGTAACTTGAAACTATATTTGTGCCTTTTTAAAGGGGTATCCAATGCTATCTTCTCAGACCAGCAGCTACAGGAAAAGGAATTCAGCCAAACTATAGAAGTTTAAGAGTCAATACCAATTACTTTGGCAATCGTGTGTGTTAAGTCAAGGACAGACTAGCCAATTTCAAGCTGGACACTCTCTAAGGGTCTTGGCAGCAGAGCAAGCCAAGATCTGCTGTTACGATTCAAAGGCAATGCCATATTCAAGGAACACAGGCAATGCAACAAAAAATTATCTGCTATACAATTTAAAGTACAGAGTATTTTAAGTTCAGAGAGAAACATAAGAGAAATGTTACTCAAACACATGCCTATTTTGCCTCCATAAACTCCTTCAAAACAGCAGACAACATCTCAGCCTGTCCAAAGGAACATTTCAGTGATCTACACCAGGAGTATCCAACCTTAGCAACTTTGAAATATGTGGACTTCAACTCCCAGAATTCCTCAGCCAGCCACATTGGGAGTTGAAGTTCATAAATTTTAAAGTTGCCAAAGTTGGACAGCTCTTTTTAAAATTATGTCTTCCCTCCCTTTGGTCCTTGGGCCAAGTGCCAAGGACATCCTTATTTGGGTAAGTTTGAGTCTTTGCAGATTTGCTATTAGGGAGTATCCAGGTGCTAGGCAGAAGATTCATGCACATAGATTTGTGTCAGTTTTCAACATTGGGAACCATTCAAGAACAAACAGGCAAGTGGGAAAAAAATAAACTACTTTCAATTGTTTCTTGGGAGTAAACAAAATTTGGCATTGTATCTCTTCGCCCAATGAGCCTTAGTGGTGCAGTGGTTAGAGTCGAGTACTGCATGCTACTTATGCTGACTGCTATCTGACTACAATTTGGCAGTTCAAATGTCACCAGGTTCAAGGTTGACTCAGCCTTCCATCCTTCCAAGGAAGGTAAAATGAGGACCCAAATTGTTGGGGACAATATGCTGACTCTGTAAACCACTTAGGGAATGGCTGAAAAGCACTGTAAAGCGGTATATAAGTCTAAGTACTATCTGCAAATACATTAGGTCAACCAGTTGACTGGTCCACTGACTGTTTTTTTTAAAAAGGGCCTCCATACCCCCAAAATAGCAGGAACAGAAGTTGCCATTCCGTCGCAACAGCAATGTAGAATAGGAACAAAGTCCAGGGATCAGCAGGAAGGAGACAGTTCCATAGCAAACCTGCCAGGACAATTGACAGATTTTACTACCCAAGCAAATGATTGCCCTGATCATGTGATCTCAAACATCCCATTCTCTGTGCAATGGGTTAAGACAAGAGATCTTCTTTCATTTTTCCAAGAAGGTGGGAAAATCTACCTTCAAACCAGAATACCTTGGACAGTAGCTTCCCAATTGACTTTGCATGTAAGAAGTTCACAAAAGATGATCACATGACCCTCGGACACTGTAAATCTCATAAATATATGCCAATTGCCAAGCATTCAAATTTTGATCACCGGACCATGGGGATGCTGCAACAGTTGTAAGTGTGAAAACTGATCATAACTATAGCATTTAGCAATAGCACTTAGACTTATATACCACTTCACAATGCTTTACAGCCCTCTCTAAGTGGTTTACAGAGTCAGCATATTGTCCCCAACAATCTGGGTCCTCATTTTACTGACCTTGGAAGGATGGAAGACTGAGTCAACCTTGAACTGCTGAGAATTGAACTGTCGACCTGCTGGCATTTGGCAGTCAGCAGAATTAGCCTGCAATACTTCATTCTAATCATTGCGCCACCATGGCTCATATTAAAGCTCATATTATTCCCATTTCAGAGTTGCCTTCCAGCTGATACACATTAGCTCCTTGCTTTACCAACTTGTCTCAGTTTGGCGTAGTTCAAGTGGAATGTTTTGCACCACTTTGAGCCTGTCTCCCTGTTCTCATGATGTCATTTGTTTTTAGAAGCTGAGTCAATATATCTCTGACTCAGTTCTAGTTTATTAGAAAATGCTGCAAAAGTTGTTTCCAGTTCACTTTCCTTTTCAATCGCAAAGTTTCCAAGAATCTCCTGCTGAGTTTCTGTTTCCCTTCTCGTTGCTTATTTTCCTAGCATAGAAAACTCGGGCCTCTCTCTGCCCCTTCTCCTGTTCCCAGGCCATTACACAGCAACCCCCAAGGAAGCTTCCATCATCTCAATCAATTTCAGTGTTCTGTTCCTGAAACTTATGCTTTCATAAATATATGCTTTAGAGCTCATCCTCCTTCTCTCTTGCACAGTCACAACTATTGGAAAAGTGCCTGGTTGCAAATTCCCTGGCATGCCAGCATGCCACCTTCACAAGTTACAGGGTTATTTTAATGTAGCAGAGAATGTCATCATGTGAGTGGGAAGCTTTGGGGAATTGTTAATGGATTGGTTTTACTTTTTTTTTTTTAATCTCTACCTTCCCCCCACATAATTTTCCTCCCAGCAAGCTGTCAGCTATTTTCAAAACATCAGACATGTATAAGTACAGGATTACATGTAGGCAAAAATATGGTTTAGTCTAAGATTATGCTGCATTTCACCTTTGGTACTTCATGGTTACTTTACCCAGGGCTCTCTGAAGGAACTAAATTTTCAAATACATAAACAAACAAACAAACAAACAACTGGCAAGGCCTCGAAGGGACTCAGACAACAACTGAATTGAACTTGTACTGAAATTGTATCTTTATTGTGTTTAAAAAACAATAGCCATAAGAGCCAATTGGTAGCTTCTCAGTGAGCAGGAATCATAGTTCTGTGGAGTTCTTGGTGAGCTCTAAATTTAATTGTTTGGTTGTAAGATTTCATTACCTGATTAGGTAACAATCTCAATGCTCTCTGTTTATGTACAGTTCCTTGCCCTGTCAGTGCTGATGAGGATGCTGCTTTCTTCTGAGCAGTTCCAAGTTTGGCTGTTGTTGTTTTATTACTCAATGGTTTGTCTTGTGTTGATCCTGGTGTTAATCCCTAATCCCTTCTGAATGGTTGTTCAGAATGTATAGCTAAACTGATCTTGAAGCTTTCCTGCTCTCTTGCAGTGTTGCCTTCTTGGAAGGGGAGATTTTGATTCCCTCTTATCTCTAGACCTCATAGTGTCCACTGCTGACACATATTTATTTACATCGTCTGAATTCCTGCTCTCCCATTTAAATAAGTCCAGCAGGTCAAGCTGGAATCTTCTAGCTACTAACAGCTTTGACATCCGGCATGTATCAATGTCAGCAGAGAAGTTCAAAAACAGAGAGCATCTCAGGTCATATTCAAATATTTTGTGGAAGAATTTACAAGGTAGAAATGCAGTGGTGTAGAAGCGCCCTTTCTTTTTGTTAATCACTGAGTGACTGAGTTCATACTGTCACAGAGGGTTAGAGACTAAGTGGTCCAAAATGCTAGGAACTGCCATTGATAAACTGATGCACATGACCTGTTGGAAGTAATAAAAATATTGTTTCTGTGGATGGAAGTCAAAATGTGTAGTGCAGTGTTGGGTTGTTACAAGAACCAGGATTTGCAAGAACCAGGAGAACCGGTAAATACCACCTCTGCCGGGCCCTGCTCCCAATCTATCTGCTGCCTCCTGAGTCCCAGCTGATCGGCTAGAAGAAAAAAATCAGGGCTCATTTGACAAAGAAGATGAAAAAAACCCAAGACACCATAGCTTTAAATTGAGAAGCCAAGAAGCCTCCCAACTAATCAGCTAGAACTGATCCACTCCTTGTAAACCGCTCGGTGGTGGTAGATTGGCAATTGACGCCAAGATGCCTAAAAGCAGTTTCTGATGCTCTCAGCAAAAACTGTTTAAACTCTTGCCACAGTGCCTCAAAGGGCCACCCTACAAGCTGATCAGCAGTAAAAGGCAGTGTGGTGGTAGACCAGTATGCTCCAAAAACAAATGGGTAGACCCGAATGCTCCAAAAACAAATGGGTAGACCAGTGTACTCCCAAAACAGATAGGTATGGCTCTGTAAGCAGTTAAAAGCCTGGTACACCAGTACCTCTGCTAAATCCTAAAGAATTGTCACATGATCATTAAACCATGTCCACAAAATAAGCCATGCCCACAGAACCGGTAGTAAAAAAATTTAGAACCTACCCCTGATGTAGTGGTATGTGGGAATGACCTTGACAGACAAAGAGGGAGAGCCACAGACAAAAGATATGTCAGTCTAGGGGCTTCCAGTTTGGCATTGGGGCGATGCAGTCGGGAAATAGCAGGCTCTGATGAGTCCCGCGAAAACCCCAACTGACGAACCACCGCCAACGGGTCTTCGGACCGAACTCATCCTGCAGGGATGGGTGAAGAAGAGGGGCACCTCGAACAGCCAAGAGGAACAGGCAAGTTCCTCGGAGGCCAGAGGGAACCCTCTGAGTTGGCGGTGGGGGGCAGCAGCCATGACGGCTGCCACAAAGCTGCGACAAGCCAGGAAAAGAATTGTGTAGGAGGAAAGAAGAAAGAATGAGGTACTTCGAAGCCGGGTGAGTGACACCAACCCTGGCGGGAAGCAACATTTGAGTATGGACTTTTATCAATAAGACCCCCAGCTCTAAATAGCAGCTGTAGATTTGTGGGGCATGAAGATTTGACAAAGTAATAAGAGGAAACAAAGACCCATTAAGAAATTTGCCTTTGTACAGGCAGACTTGATAGAATTGATTATTAATATACTAGAAAATTGGGTTTTTCTTTAAATTGGAATTGATTCGATTCTTGGAAAAAGAAAAAGTAAAAAGTAAAAAGCGATCATTATGGACTTAACATCTTTAAAAGTTAAAAGAAGAGAGATAAACTGATGGTTACATAATGGATACAAAATGGAGATTGCTGTGACTAAGTGAAAGTGTGGATTGTGGAGACTCGCCTTCTGCTTGAAAAAGAAATGTTTTGACTTGCTACTCAGTTTGGATTTTTGAAAATAACTATGGACTTTTGAATTTTGGAGATTTATATTCTGTCTATGGGTGATTTGATAAAGAAAGAAGAAATATAATGGAACTATTAAAATCGAAACTAACTGGCGCAGGAGCAAGAAAAGAGGCGCAGGAACAAAAGAAGAGAAGCTGATGGACTTTATATGGAACAGATGTTACAAAAGAATTAAAGTGATTATAGACTTTTAAACATGGAAACATGGATTTTGAAGTGGAATGCTTATGGACAGACAGGGATGTTTAAATGACTTTTAAATATAAACAGGAGGTACTTATAGAATAATAAAGATGGAGAATAACAGAAGATAATTAAAACAGAAAATTGATGCAAAGGTGGTAAAAAAAATTAGATGTTTATAAAAATACAAGAGTATATATTAATATGAGATAAACCTAAGAAAATATATTAGATTATGAGATAACAAGAAGAGAATATGCCTGATATAATAAATATGATTAAATTTGAATGATTAATGTATTATTGGATGATAAAACAAGATATACAAATGTGATTGAATTCAATGTATGCTAGAAATATTAAGAAATATGTTAGGAGTCATCCTGGAAGAGTATGTTAGGAAAAAGTTAAATAACAGATTAAATATATTGAAATCAGTTAAAATAAGATATGCTGGATATCAGCCAAAAAATAGGTGGAGATATGGAAGAGATTATGCTGGAAATCAGCCAAACAAATAGTTGGAGATATAGAGGGGAATATATTGGAAAATGCCTAAAATAATACGGGGTGAAAAAGAATATGTTGGAAGACAACTAAAATGAAGCGAAATGAGTATGAGATGAATCTGTGCAAATTAAAATGTATATTAGATGACAAATTCAAAAAAGAATTAAGTGTAATTGCTAAAGTTTAAGACTTAAAGATTTGTTGACATGGATGTGGAGATTAAGGAATATAGATAAAATTTTGATTTATAAATTGAAATAAAAATAGAGTTGTACATATTTGGGAATTAAGATTTGTGGTGATAAAATGTAAGGTAAATACTTAGATCAAGATGTTAGAATATTTTTAAATTTTGTGTTTTGATTTTTATGTTAAAAGATGTAAGGAAGGGAATTAAGATAGAATTTTGATTGATAATTGGATATAAAAAATGAGTAGAGTTTATTTGGAAATTAAGGTTTTGGTGATAAAATAGACTGGTTTAGAATAAGATGTTAGAATTTGTGTTAAAAAATTGAGTTTTTATTTTTAATTTTAAAAGACGTAATGAGGAAATTGGGAATAGAGCTTGTTAAAGGAATGTAAGCAATTGTACCTATCTATGACCGGATCAAGACTTCGTTCTTAAAAGATTTATTTTTTGTTTGTGTTTGGAAAAAACAATAAAAAGGTTTTTCAAAAAAAAGTTATGTCAATCTATAGGGGGCAGGGGGAGCCGGGGGGAATTTAAGAAGGGACCCTCCCTAGTTTTCCACAATACAAAACAAAAGGAGGAAGAAATACTTTCAGTCTTGCAAGATTATGTTAATATAACCTTACAAAAAAGACAGAGTGAATACTCAGAGTTGTGTTTCTTGCTTGGACTATCTCCAAGGGCTACACAAAGAGACACAAGCTGCTTTGTGAATAATCATGGGGAGTTATGGCAGAATCCGAGAGCAGAGAAATTCTGTCTGTCATAACAGCCACGATGTGAACTTTTAGGGGAAAAAAGCTCAGGAGACCAAAAGAATCTGAAATGCAACAATAATAAAAGTGGAGCATCAGAATAACATCCTTGAAGAAATATAAATAAATAAGAAAATCGATGCTGGGGAGAAGAAATATTACAGATCATGTAATAAAATCTGACTGTCCAACCGTCAGGAGTGAAATAATGATACAGAACAGATAAAAAGATAATGAGATTCAATAAGCAATTTGCAGCTAAGAGCATAATATTCTCTTAATTGTTCACCTCTGTTAAAGGTGATATTTGGATATCAGAATGAATAAAGACTTTCTAAGGATAAAGATTTAGGATAAATCACCAAGGGAAAATGATATATTAATTGCACATTTAAAATTGTTGACCCATTTTAAAAGGTCTTATGGGCTGAGTTTAGCAATGAAACAATCTCTTTGAAAAAGTAAGCAGAAATCTAATACATTCCAACCAGATCTTGGTGCTGGTTTGTTTCAAAAAAAGACAAACGAGAAGAGAAATCTTGCTACATCGGTGAAAGTCAATTACGATAAACCTACATAATATTATGCTAGCCTATGAATCTAATCTTTTGATACTAATACTATATGACTGATCTTGGAATACTTTTGTGCTCAATAAAATGGGAACAGAAACTTTATTTTACTTTAGAGAAACATTTAAATTTATATTGTCATTTAAATACTCCACAAGGCCCATGTTTCAAAGATCTGTAATGAGATATTTTAAAAACAAAATGTGTCCCATCACTTATAAATTCATGGCTTAGCTGAAACAGAACCACTGTATAAAATGATTTACAGTGGTAAAAATAAAAATCATTTTATTGATTAATTAATTGAATTTATATGGCCACTCATCTCACTTGTATGTGACTCTGGGCAGCATATACAATTAAAACACAAGTAATGATCATAAAATTCAAACATTAAAGTCAATTAAAAACAGTTAAAAACTATAATAACAAAAAGACAGGGGAGTGCAGTATAAATTTATACACAGTACAATCATTTAGTGTGCTCCACGCTTCCATGTGACCCCCCCACCAGGACTGATGGCAAAATCAAGTTTTGATGGCCTTCCAGAGGATCAACAGTATTGGGTTCAAATTCTCTTTATCTTTAATATAGATAAATAACTCACAAAGTTTCCTTGACCATGGGTGCTCTGCCAATGATTTACTGAATAAGCTATCATACAAAAGCACATGTAATTATAAACCAAGGATTACAAACCCCAAAGCAGTGGTGGGTTCCTCCCAGTTTGGCCTGGTTCGGCCGAACCGGTAGCGGTGACAATATGACGTCACCGAACTGGCTCTCTTTGTTTGGGAGCTGGGCCCTCTTGCCTCCCCGCACCCCCCCCCGCGTTATTCTTACCTTTTATTTGGCCCCACCCCCCAATCTATTGCTGCCTCCCGAGTCCCAGCTGATCAGCTAGAAGGGAAAAAACTGTTTAAACTCTTGCCACGGAGCTTCAAAGGGCCGCCCTACAGCTGATCAGTGTTAAAAGGCAGTATGGTGGTAGACTGGTGCCTCCACAAATGAATGAGTATACTGGTGCCTCCAAAAATGAATGGGTAGACTGGTGCCTCTAAAAACAAATGAGTAGACCAGTGCCTCCAAAAAGAAATGAGAAGACCGGTGCCTCCAAAAAGAAATGAATAGACCAGGGCAGTGGTGGGTTGCTCCCAGTTCGCACCGGTTCATGCAAACCATTGGGGAAAATTTGGCCAAGGTTGCAGAACTGGTAACGGTGGCCAGCTGGCCACACCCCCGAACCAATTCCCCCAGTCGCCGGTCGCTTGCCCCGGCTGCCATGTTTATTGCCGCCATGTTCTTCACGCATGCGCATCCCATTGGGATGCACGTGTGCGAGGAACATGGTGGCAACAGCAGCAGCTTTTTATGCCGGTATGTTTTGGCGGCCTGCAGAGAAAGCGGCTGCCAAAGAAGCCTTTTTGGAGGCTTTTTGCCTGCTGCTTTCCAGCAGTTGCGGCTGGCTGGGGGCTGCTGAAAACTACAGTCAGCTTGTTTTCCGGACTGTGGACCAGCCGTGGAAGGTAAGCACCCTAAACAACAAGGCGGTGGTGGGGGAGGAAGGCAGGCAAGAGGGCCTGGCTACGGTGATTTCCCAGATGCCCCTCTGCTGCTCCCGCACCACTGATGCCTGCAGCGGCAAAAGCCGCACAGGAAAAGTCCCTGGGAGTTCCGGGACTCCCTGCCACCATCGCTGCTTTGCCCCCCTCCCCAATGACAATTTCAGCTTGGATCATCAGAGCCATTTAAAAGAAAAAAAGTTTTTTTCTTTTAAATGCCTCTCACAATCCAAGCTCAGTGATCAGGCAACTTAGCTGGGATCGTCAGGGCCTTTTGAAAGCATTTTTTGCAACCTCTTCACCAAATAGGTTGTAGAAAAAATGGTTTTAAAACTAAAAACAATTGGCCACACCCACCAGTCACATTACCCCATCACCACCACCAAGCCATGCCCACAGAATCTAAAAAAAAAATTAGATTTCACCACTGAGGGTGGGAGAGAGACAGTGAAAGAAAGAAAGAGAGGGAGAGATAAAGAGACAAAGAAAATGAGAGAAATTGAAAAAAAAGAAAGATGAAGGGAGAGAGAGAAAAAAGAAAGATATAAAGAAAGAAAGAGAAAGAAGGAAAGGAAGAGAGAGAAGGAAAAAAGAGAATGAAAGCAAAAGAGACAGAAAAAACAAAGAAAGAGAAAGGAAGGAAGGAAGGAAGGGAGAGACAGAAAGAAAGAGAGAGGGAGAGAAAGAAAGAAGGAAGGAGGAAAGGAGAGGGAAAAAAGAATGAAAGAAAAAGAGGCAGAAGAAACGAAAGAGAAAGGAAGGAAGGGAGAGACAAAGAAAGAGAGAAAGAGAAAGAAGGAAGGAAGGAAAGAGGAAGGGAGAGGGAAAGGGAGAAAAGAATGAAAGAAAAAGATACAGAAAAAACAAAGAAAGAGAAAGGAAGGAAGGAAGGAAGGAAGGGAGAGACAGAGAGAGAGAAGGAAAGAAGGAAAGAGGAAGGGAGAGAAGGAAAAAAGAAAGAATGAAAGAAAAAGAGACATAAAAACAAAGAAAGAGAAAGGAAGGAAGGGAGGGAGAGACAAAGAAAGAAAGAAGAGAAAGAAAAGGAAAGAGGAAGGGAGAGAGAAAAAAGAAAGAATAAAAGAAAAAGAGACAGAAAAACCAAAGAAAGAGAAAGAAAGAAAGAAAGAAAGAAAGAAAGAAAGAAAGAAAGAAAGAAAGAAAGAAAGAAAGAAAGAAAGGAAGGGAGAGACAAGAAAGAGAGAAGGAAGGAAGAAAGAGGGAGGGAGAGAGAGAAGGAAGGAAGGAAGGAAGGAAGGAAGGAAGGAAGGAAGGAAGGACGAAAGAAGAGGAAGGAAGGAACAGAAACCCTGGCACTAGACGTGGCTTCAGAAGATGCTTTGAAACAGGACAGCAATCTAGGGCTGGAAGGGACCTTAGAGGCCATCTAGTCCAACCCCCTGCTCCAACAGGAAATCTTACTGGATTATTTTGGTGCTTCTAACAGAGAGGAAAATTGTCAGAAAGGAGAAGGAGTTTACTAGGACAAGGCTGCCATGCAAAGAAAGGCAGAGATAGTCCTTCATTTATGACCAGAATTGAGCCCAAAATTTTGGTTGCTAAACAAGAGTGTTGTTAAGTGAGTTTCACCACATTTTACTCAATCCATGATCTCTCCTGGCTCTAACAGTCATGTGCAGGCTAGAGAAGTAAATCTGAAGGTGTGTGTAATGTTCTAAATGTACAGAAGTGATAGTTAAATGTGTGGCAGAAAGTGGACTCTGGGTGTGTTTTTCTAAATGTAGTAAGTGAGGTTGAATATGTACAGTTTTAGAAGAAGGGTGTGTGTGTGTGTATGTGTACACACACATACAGTATATATAGTAAATAATGTATCTTTTTCTGTGCCTATACACTGTACTATGTAATATGTATGTACACATATGGCATATATACATAGGATTAAATAGTATATTTTGGATGTTCAGTAGTAGTAAATAAATAGACAGGGAAATTGTATCTCATTGAGGCCTTTGAGACGAGGAGAGGCCAGGCACCCAAACCATAACCCTTGACATGAGTGACATCAAGCTGTCCATGCCTACTCAGTCAAATGACCACCCAGCTATGCCCACCCAGTCATATGATCAAGCCATGCCCAGACACGTGACCACCAAGCCTTGCCCAGACATGTGACCACCAAGCCATGCCCACACAGTCACATGACCACCAAGCCACACCCACCAAATAAGCTATGCCCACAGAACCGGTAGTAAAAAAATTTAGAAACCACCCCTGACTTACACATGCAGTATAACAATAGAAAAAAACATTTTAAATGCTATTCATCTACTGCATGGAAATATGCTGATAGGTCTTCTAAAGTAAAAAAAATTCTACAAAAATTAATAATTAATGACTTCTATAGAAGGCATGGCAAACTGAAGACATCTCCACAAAAGCAGAGCTGACAACCATGGCAAAGATGACAGAAACTGTGAGTAGACAGGTTCTTCAGAACCTCTCAGGACAAGGAAAGGACAAGAGTTTACCCATATGTCCTCCAGATGGCTGCTGCTCATGAGGAGACCACAAAAGAGTAGTTTGGGCATCAAGAGACAAAAGGATCACCCATCTTGCTCGCAACCACAATGGAAATTTTTAAAGAATGTCAAAATCACAAGGCTCAGTTTCTAAGCACTTCATCTTAAAGTTATTAAAGACCTTTGGAACAATAGATTTGAAAAGTCTTCGTTGGACGAGTTTAGCTTCAATTCTAACAAAAAGAAAATTTTATTATAAGCTTAAGAGTTGAAAGAATTTGAAATAAACAGGTAAAAGCTAAATAAGATTTTGATTTAAGAAAGTTATAAAAGATTTAAGGGACTAGGTAAATTTGGAATATTGACTTTTGCTATAAGATTTTGGAATTAACTATAAAAAATAAAGAAATTCTCATGGGAACCAGTTTTATTTTGGCTATCAGTCATAACAAAGATTAGCAACTTTATTATTTAGAAACTGGGCACTAGAGAAAACTAAAGATTCTCAGTAGAAGGGAAAAAAACATACAAGCCTGCTTTTCGGGTGAGTACTGGGGCTTACAAAATGTCACAACAATGGATTTATTAAAGGTGACCTTGAAAGAAAGGAACCAGAACTTAGGAGCTACGATATCAACATTGTCAGTAATGGCATATGATTCTATAAATAAAGTATGTCCAAAAAGGAATGAGAGAATGATAGATATGGTGCAAATTTTGCCTAATAAGATCGAGAAAGTGGAACTACAAATCACACACCAAGACAATGATTTGGAAAAGTATCTTTTACTGCGTATACAAAAGAAACTGGCTGAAGTTTTAAAAATTAAAGAGGAAATATAAATAACATACCAAGAGAATGCTCTGCAAAATGTTTTCTTATTGGACCTATAAATGAGGCTTGTTAAAAATCTTGAAATGTATGCAATGTGATAAAGAAGAATTGAAGAGAAATACAATATGACAATATTTGAATGAACTTAAAGGTTAAGATGATTAGAAATAAAAGGAATATACATCTGATTTATGTGATCAAGATTAAAGTAGATTCTTTTGTTTGCAAATTTCTAGCAACTCTCTACAGACTTTTTGCTGACACCAGGATTGATAAATTGATGTTTATGGATGTACTTATAGATAAGGAATATCAGATAAAGAGGTATCTATTTGTAACCTTATACGGTAGGTACGAAGAGTTACTAAATTTGTTTACACTTCTTGTAATGAAGATGGGAAGTCAATTCTTTATATATTTCCTTTCTCTTTCTTTCTTTATTTTTATTATTATTAATTTTTTTTGCATTTTCTGACACTTTTTATTTTTCTATTCTCTTTTCTTACACAGGTAAATAGAATACAGGTAGTCCTCAATTTACAACCATTCGTTTAGTGATCATTTGAAGTTACTATGGTTATTACTTGAAGTTAGTAATTTGAAGTTCCTAATGACCTGGCCATTTTTCACACCAATGACCATTGCAGCATCCTCACGATCATGAGGTTAAAATTGGGATGGTTGGCAACTGCTTCATATTTATGATTATTGCAATGTCCCGGGGGACATGTGATCACTTTTTTGCAATTTTCTGACAAGCAAAGTCAATGGGCAAACCAAATTTGTTTAACAATCGTGGTACTAATGATATCAACAAATGCAGTGGTTCACTGAACTGTGGCAAGAAAGATAATAAAATGGGGCAAAGTTCACTTAACAACCGTCTCACTTAGCAACAGAAATTTTGGGCTCAGTTATGGTTGTAACTCGAGAATTCCCTTTAACATATTTGGAATGGACCTTGGAGGTCTTCTAGTCTCATATCCCTGTTCAAGTAGGAGACCCTATACATTTCAGATAGGGCAAGCGCAGGACTGGGTGACAGCTGGGTGACATCAGCAAGTTTAGCTTGCATTAGTTTTTGCTAATGTAATCAAAATACTTAATAAAAATTATTTACATTAAATTATTATTATCTCTTTTATTCACTAAACATGAAACTCATTCAACTGAACATTTAAAAATGTGTCGCAAATACGATTGACTGGTACTAATGGCTGATACGGGTTGCTGCCAGCATCCTAGGTATCAACCAAGTATCTTCTTAAAATATATTATTTTCTGAGTATCGCACTTTTTTGCAGTTCCGTTGGTGTTATTGCAGAAAGCTGCAATTTCTTGATGTGTTTTGTAAAATTCTTGGACATGGTACCAAGCGCCTCGATGACAATGGGTATCACTGTGACATGTTTCATCCATAGCCGTTTAGTTTCGATCGCCAGGTCACGATATTTCGTGATTTTTTTTCCAGTTCTTTTTCTTCGACTCTGGCATCTCCTGGTACAGCGATATCAATAAACTGTACACTTCGGCCCTCAACAACCATGATATCTGGCATGTTATATTCCAAATGATGATCCGTCTGTATTCGAAAGTCCCACAATATCTTCACTGTTTCATTTTCGATAACTTTTTCCACTTTGTGCTCCCATGACTTTTTAGATACAGGTATGTTTTATTTTTTACATAATGACCAGTGGACTAGATGATGATGATGATGATGATGATGATGATGATGATGATGAACTGGAGAAGATAACAAAATACAAAGACCCACAAATAGAAATGAATGACTATGGCAAAGGCAAGCAAGGGTAGTACCAATAGTAATAGGCACCTATAGTCCAATCCTAAAATAACTGGAGCACCACTTGAACACCATTGGTATTAACAAATTCACCATCAGTCAATTGCAGAAGGAGTCTTTACTTGGTACAGCTTCCATCTTGCGACAATATCTGTAACACTGTCAAACATCCAGATCTGCCTATCCCATCTCCTTGGTAAGGACTTGATAGGTAGACAAAAATGCCAAACCCAGTCTGAACATCTGACTGACTGTGTGATTGATGATGACGATGATGATGATAGAATAAGAGTTAAAATAATGTAATAATAACAACAATGATTCCACATATAATAACATAAAACCCCACAGTTAACAATTGTTGATAAGAAAGACAAAACAGTCTGGCTAGAGGATATTACAAATACCTAGAGATAGAATAGAGGAGAAAGAACTGGAAAAAATTCATAAGAGTCAAAGACCTGCGAATAGAAGAGGAATGACTGTGGCTAAGGAAAGCAGTAGTAGTACCAGTAGTAATAGATGCTTCGAATGCAATCCCAAAACATCTGGAGCACAACTTGAGCATCCAGTATTGACATAATCACCATCAGTCAATTGCAAAAGGCAGCTTGTATCTTGTGCCAATTCCTTTCACACCCTACAACAACATCTGTCTATCTCAGATCCTGGGGTAACATATTTGGTAGTGAATGAATATATCAAATCCAGTCTAAACATATGGCTGACTGTGCAATCAACTAAAATAATTTAATCTAGAGAAGCACTTATATGCAGAAGACAATTGCAATTTTCTTGTAAAAAAGTCCAAGATTAATTACGTTGTCAAGGTCTACAGTCTCTATCATTGTCAGCTAACTTACTCAGCTGCTGCAGTATTGGACACTGTGGTCCAACATCTTTGAAAGGCGCCAACCTGATAAAGGCTGAGGGGGGTGTTCAGCTTGATTTTCCCAGATCTCTGACCAGAAAACCTTTGTATTATATACACAAAGATGGAAACATAGATTTTGAAGTGTAGGGACTCAAAATACTTCCTTCACAGCAGAAAATATACTGTAGAGTGAGATTCTCCCTCCCCCCTCTGAAAAACATATATTTTTCTTTTCTATTTTTTATACTCCAGAAATGACCACTTGGCTTTAGACTTTTTAAGAAACAGCATCCCAAACAAAGAAGCTTGCAGAAGGACTAAAGTCATATGAATTATTACCATTAGCTTATCAATAGAAATATAAAGACTCTTACTCACTGTGTTAGACTTTAACTCACTAACTTTACATAGTAAGAATGATCCATATTAGTTTATGGTAGCTAACCATCAAGTGGAGTCTGGTCACACTTTTTCAGACTACTAGATTTTATTTAAAGACTTTGCTATGATTCTAATAAAATAGGTTAGTCTGAAAAGGTGCTGCCAGACTCCTCCTGAGTTTTAACATGACCTAGTAGAAATCTGCAGTTTCTAGAATCCACAAGGGATTCCATTCATTGTGTAAAATTAAAACTGGTTTTAAAAGCTTATAACCTAGCCATCATGGCCTATTCCACAGAACACAGCTAAAACCAATCTTGATTTATATGGCATGAGAACACGGTCTTTGGCTTTGTTTACCAAAATTGGACTACAGAAGTGCTAATCTCTATTAGTTGGGAACAGAGGTACAGAAAAGACCAACTCTGTCCTACTGTTATCATCTAATGGACATCTGGATTTTTCCACCCTAGATCTGGTTGTTCTTTCTAACTGGAGTCTCTTCTACGTGCTAAAAAAGACCCATTGGCAAAAAAGAAAACACCACTCCAAAATGTTTTTAAAAATCTAAAACATTGGGAAATGACAGATAGAGGAAGGTGCTACCTAGATTACGTAAGGATAGTTAAAAGTAAAAAAGCTAACTCATACTGAATGATAAGCTAATTTAAACAATGAATAGCAAACTGATACTTTATTTATTTGTTTGTTTGTTTGTTTGTTTGTTTGTTTGTTTATTTATTGGTTTGATTTATATGCCTCCAGAGACTCAGGGCGGCTTACAATACATTAAGCAATAGCCTTCATACTTTGGTATATACCTGCTTAGTAGGGCTTTTGGCCCTCTAAGCGGTGTTCTTTTTTATACAAAGTCAACTTATTGCTCCACAATCCGGGTCCTCATTTTACCTACCTCGGAAGGATGGAAGGCTGAGTCAACCTTGAGCCTGGTGAGATTCAAACTTGCAGTAATTGCAGGCAGCTGGCAACTAAGTGCTATTTAACAGCGCTTTAGTCCACTGCTCCACCAGGCTCCACCCACACTAAGCCATAATGTGTTTTGTCTAACTTATTCTATTGTATGTATGAACCCACTGATATTCTCTCAACAAATTACAGCTAGATGAACCATGGATTAGCATGACATAGAAACTCAGTCAAGATTTCCATGCCTTTAGAACCTTTTACTTTTATCAACTATGTCTTTTTCTAGTTTCTGTTCTTTAGATGCTGCAAACTTTCCATGCCATGCTACTCATGGTGCTGGTATCCAAAAGTACTGTAGAAAGCAGTTTCGTGACCCATGAGAGAAAACCACAGGCTGATTAAACAAACCTGACATTTACTATCTGGCTATTAAGCATGCTGGGAAGCAAATGGCCTCTCCAGCGACACTGAAAGTTGCATTTTGTTTCCTTCCTGACTGATTTTAAAAATAAGTCTGGAGGGATTGGGGAATATAAATTGGTTTTTGTTTCCACATTCTTGAATGTAGCAGAAAAACACAGGGTAAGTAGCTGATTAATCTTCGAATGTAGCATTTTAATGTTCTGGAAAAGAAAACGCATTAGTGATAAATATAGATTAAAAAGGAAGAAATTATGTGGAGGATAGAGGCTGCTATGGCAATTGAGGTGGGGGAGAGGAGTGATTTAAATCGTGAATAGCAGGATATCATACTATAGAAATAGACTGCAATTGAATAAGTTAAAACCCTGTGCTTTCCCAGGCTACTATCTGCACATGCCATCTCCATAACAATTGGAGGAAATTCTGTCTAATTTTTACACCCTTGCATTTCAGTGTCAGAACTTCGTGACATAGATCCAGATTGAGTTAAGTCATAATTTAATTGTGTTTTACTGAATGGACTACAACCGACCATGTACCACTGAACCATAAACCACTGGTTAAAGGAAGTAGTTGCAGGGATCAAATATTAAGTTAACTCAAAACATTGTATTGGGCCAAATAAACCATGTTGCAGTGAGTGGTCATGAACCCTTGACTTAGAAGGTACTACACAGGAATTGAGGTTAGCCAAAAGGAGCTGACAACCTGCAGTTTAAAGCCAGTTGTAGCCCCTGGTCTCATTTTAGAGCATCTCAGCATTATTGAAGAAGCTCTGTGTAATTATTTAGACCTCTTGCAAGAGAGTCTTCCTAACAGGCTGTAGAACACAGTGAGAGAGAAGGGATAAATAATGTTAATAAATAAAATGATAAAAATAAAATAAGATGTCCAAAAGCAAAAAAAAAAAAAGGATTTTGATAGTGCATTAAAACTATAAATCGTGCTTTATAAACTACAGTAGCAAGCATTGTTTATCTCACTAAAATCAATTCAAATATCCTTACTGTAGTATGTGAACCAAGCCCTAATATTCTGGAAATTAGCAAATTGAGCCTGATCAGGTACAGAATGTTATACTAAAGTCTCTGTCCCCCTCTCCCAAATCTTTGGAAAGGTGCTTGGCAAAGGCACTTGTAACCAGAGAGGTTGTAGCAAGCTACAGAAAGAAATCCAAGATTCCCCGAAGATGTAGAAAACCTTCTGAAATGTATCTTTCCCGGTCTCTTGAGTATTCAGGGATGAAAACAAAATGAAAACAAAAACAGGCTCTTTGGAGCTTCAGCCATCCAAACCAAGAACTCAAAGATATGTTCCAAATAAAGTTCCCAACTACAGAGGTAAATGTCTATGGAGATTCTCAGTCAGCCAGGTCATGGTTGTCCCAAAGATGCTTTTTCAATAGGCAACTAGACTTTGTTTTTTCTTCTTCAGCACTGGAAGCTTCTTTTTCCTCAGAGCTAAAGAAGCTTCTTGGGTGAGAAGTGAAACGCCTTCAAAGAAAAAGCAGAAAGTCCAGTTGCCTCTTGGAAAAAGCACCTTTGGGACACAGAGGTGACTTGGAGCACAAGGGAACACAAGTGTAGCATCTATCTAGAATGTTTCAAAGCAACCACATCTTTTCCACATATCATGCAGTTGTACTCTGAAACTATTTCATTGTCACGCCATGACCAGCTTCCTTTTGAATGAAGGTACAGTATGTATTTGGTTTTGAAAGGATGACAATTGACACAAAGAAATAAGACAATGGAGGCCTTTGCGTTGTTGTGTTTTACTATATACAGTGAAGTTATTTACCACAGGCATTTACAGCAAGTATATGCAACACAATTCTGTTACCAGGCTTCTTCCTAAGCTTCCCCAAAAGAAACTATTCTTCTTAACTCTCCTGCTAATTGCTTTGCTTCCTCCCCACTTTCACTTCCCCTTTCACTCCTTCCCATTTCTGTGCCTATTAATAGAAAGAATGAAAAAAATGAATGTGCTGGATTTACTATCATTATCAACATAGCTTGACCTTCTCCTAAACCAGCTCAACCAGCTGAACACTTTCTGCTTCACCATTGGTGAAAAAATTTCTTTCAAAGTCTTCTGCTCAGTCCAGGCCTTCCCCAACAGCCAATTTCCATCTTCTTGTTTTCTATCAGGAGACTTTGTTCCTTCTTCAGGGAAAGTCACCTGTAGAGTTTTCTTCTTCCTCTCAGACCTGAAACCAGGGGTGGGCTTCAAAAATTTTAGCAAGGGGTTCTCAGCCTGGTTGCTGGGCGTGGCCATGGTGGGTGTGGCCTAGTTGACCTCTTGCACCATGGTGGGGGGAGTCTCTTTGCCCTCCCCGGGCTCCAGAGGCTTTTTTCGAGCATCCGGGAGGGCGAAAATGGCCTCTCCAGGCTCCAGAGGCCCTCTGGAGGCCTGGAACAGGCCTGTTTCTGGCCTTCCCGAACTTCTGTTAGGCCCGTTTTTCACCTTCCCTAAGCCTCCTCATGCATCCTGCACTTACATACATCCAAAACGGCCCACATGAGCACTCCTGGGAGGGGAGGTGCAGGTGTGCGGGGTCAGCCAGGGTGAGATTTGGGGGTTCTCTGAACTGCACAGAATCATAGCTAGAGGTTCTCCTGAACCCCCAGCAGCCCATCCCTGCCTGAAACCAACAAGTGTTCCACACATTGAACTGAATCTATTCCCCAATTTTTCTCTTCAACTATTCTGTTTTGCAATCTTTTTTTCTCCTCACCCTTTTCAACTTTGAGCTAGACTGGCCATAAGTCCCCCAGCAACTGAGGAAATGAGTGCACCATCAGAGCTCTAGTCCCTAACATTTATACACTAGGCAGGGCCAATGGACAGCTGTCTCTACATCTCCCCACAAAAGCCCTGGCTAACAACCAGGTTAGTTCATCAGCCCTCATAACAGCCTAGCTGCACTTCAAGGCTAGAACTGAGCTGCTTCTGCCATTTTCTCTCTCCATCTGCTGACCCATGCAAGTACAATTACAGCTATACCAGGCCACTAAAAACCATATGCCACACTCATGATCCTGGGAAAAGACCCATTTGGTTCAAGAATTTCCATAGGTGCTGCATATGTATATGTTAAATGCTCCAAAACATCCTCTGAAGTGTGCATTATAGCCCTGCTAACTATACTTGCAACGAATTCTCCTTTGAATCAAGCTTCTATCTTGGGGATTTCATGGACACATCTATGCCATTTTTGGGTAAGAAGATGGAAGTGACTTGCAATTAATTCTTTCCAGGATGTTTTTTCAACCTTCCAGATTATTTTACAGCCTTGTGGTTTTCAGTAGTCTCCAAAACAAGTACTAATCAGTTTTTTCAAATTAGGGATGGTCAGCGAGGCACTCCATCTTAGATGGGCTACATAAAGTAAATTTTATAGAAATCAAAGAAATGCTTTCCAGGTAAACGTAGATTGAAACCTCATAGCTTTCACCTACACTGGAGCTTGGACACATCACACTGAACTATAAACTAGTTATGTTCATATTGCATGTTAAGCCAGAATCAGTATTACCACATGATGGCTTATTTTACCATAAGAACTCAGCCATAATCACTTTTTTTTAAAAAAGACATCAAGTAAACATTTGAGTTTGTCTCATCAAAACCATGATTTTCTAGATACTAAAATCAATCTAGCAGCAGGCAGAGAGCAAAGCTTTGGTTAAATTAATCTGTCTAATTTTGATATAGAATAAGAAGACCTTTTTTTAAGGTAGACAAATTCCTATGATATCCTGATCAAGAGCTCATCCACCAAAAATAAATTTATAATGATAAAATAATTCTGATGACCTAGTAGTAGAATACTAAGGTCTGTGACATATCTGATATGATAGGCAGCAACCCTTATTTAAAAATCAAGTTGTTTTTCTCTGCATTGCCCTTTTTCAAGTGCTAAAATGCTAAACAATCGAGTTCTGCTTCCCATTAGACTGTGAGACTCCCAGAAGACTGTGGCGACAAACTAAGCTACTTTATTTCTAATGCACTTTAACATCATGGTAGGTGCACATTATGAGAAAGCAGGATGCATTTATTAAAGACACCTAGAGGTTCATTTTAATAGAATTCAACGGGAACCAGTTTGCACATTCTGCCTCCCCCTTAGCATTCCAGGAAGGAAATACGGATGTTAAAAATGTTGACTTTAAAATGTTTCAGCATGTTCTGAAGCAGGTAGTATTAAATTACATTTAACTGCTCTTTCCAATATCGTAATGACAACTCTCAATTTCCACTGAAGGTTTTGTTCCCAAGAGCTTGAGGAATCCCAAACCTTCTGCAAAATGTGATGAACTCTTATTTCCATTGCACTTGTTGGTAAAGGGAATGTGATCTGTGAGTTTGGAGGGGAAAGAATTGGAATGGGCCACAATCAGGCTTAAATTCGGCAGCTAAATATATGAGCCATATCCTTTTCCAGGCAAATGATTTTGTAGGAAGTTAGCACCCACCTCTCTCCTAGAAGAATGAAATATTTTAGGAAATATTAAAATGGCAGAATATATTTCCCTGGATGAGAAATGGAGAAACATGTTTTAAAGACAAAGCAACTCCCACCTTCCTACCCCCCCCCCCTTTGTCAATGGGCCATTAAGGCCTCAACCAAGCTCACTCATTCCCCCCACTTTTGTCAATGGACCATCATCTGCAACACAACAGGACCCATCTAGCAACAGAAACTCATCACATGGCACCTGGGAAGATTACATCAGCCAGCAAGACTATCTAAGACCCCTACACCCTGGGATCTGACAACCAATCAGGATACTCTTCCTGTGCCCCAGGAAGTTCAAAGCTCAGAGAGGGCATAAAACCAAGCCACACTCAGCATCTCAGCCCTTTTCTGTTCAGGAACTCAAACCATGTGATCCTGTCCACCATTAAACCATCTTTCCAAGCAGTCCCCATGTTTCCAGTGTCTTTTTTCCCACTTGGAACTCAACCCAGATATTTCTTCTAACAGTTTTTACCTATGGGAGGTTTCTTTCTGTGTTTGGGATGAAAAGACAACCTATGCTAAAATTAAACAATCCAACAGTGTCCAGATGCTTCTGGATGAGCATAATGTAAAAAACTGACTTTAGCTACCACAATCCTTAGTTCTCATCTGTCACAAATCCTATATTCTCTCTCTATATAGCTTTATACAGAGCTATATGTAACATACAGAGAGCTACATATAACATACAGAGAGAATACAAAAGCAAATATTAGGGAAATTAGGGAAGGAAAAGGGGAAGTGAATAGGGGGGAAAGAGAGGGAAAAAGAAAAAAAGGCATTGACTTCTGACTCCTTAGGTGCAGTTGAATAAGGCATTAAGATTTACATTCCACTTTTTACTTTTCCATAATAATAGAAACTAGCCATTTCTGTAATAACAAATCTATCTAATCGGTAAAACCCAAGATCAAAGTTTCATCTTTTTCCACCTCAAGCACAAAGTTCAGAAGTGGTTTCCAAGTTGAAGGAAATCTGTGTTTTTTTCTTTAATCAGAGCAGTCAATTTAGCCATCTCTGCTAACTCCATCAGTTTTTGCAGCCATTCATCCATTGTGAGGGACAAATCCTATATTCTCAACTTCCAACTAACACAGATAGCAATACCTTTCACCAGTCCTACCACTGTTTACTTTTATGGGCTACACAAATACCATCTATGAAGTCCCAGATTAGATAGGAAAATGGATGACTAATAAGAGACAGAAAGATAAGAGTGCTGTATTTGTTCCGCAAAATCAGTGAATAAGTTCGTAAAACATACCAATAAGATGTTTATATATCTATCGTTTCTTGTAAATTGAAAAATACATAAAAACCCAAACCAAAATCTCTCTCTTTCTTTTCCTGTCTGAGATTTCCCTGTTTCCATCTCACCTACTCTGATTAGTTTATCACCAAAACTAAGAGTCAGTGCATCAGTTAATTAAAAATGTCCAAAAGTGATCTTTTATTTATTCATTAACTTTACTGAATTTATAATCTTGCTTTTCTGATAATTGGGAGAGGTGGAACAGGAAAAGGCCTTGCCCTAAACTAAGCTGGCAAAATGTACAAGAAAAAAAAAAGTTTGGAAGAAAAAAGAAAAGGAAGTGTTAGCTTTTCAAGGCCACAAGTGAGTAATAAGTTCATCCACAATGATAAAATGTAACAATTTGCTACCCAAATTAAAGTGACAAGAAAATGGAGAAGACTTCCTTCCTTCCTTCTTTCCTTCCTTCCTTCCTTCTTTCCTTTCCTTCCCTTCCCTTCCCTTCCTTCCCTTCCCTTCCTATGCATGCCGGCATTTGTTGACTGCATAAATTATATGGATGATCTGAGAACAAATCTCATAGGGATTATTTTTAACTTTTACAGCTATGATTACTAGTATTATTTTGTTTCATGTAATGAGGACTGACATCACTCTAAATTCCAAGGTTCAGGGTAACAACTGTTTATGCAAGATGTTCATAAACTCTCAGTTGTTTCTCATCAGGCACAGCCTCCTTCATTCTTTCCTGTTATTTTTTTTTTTATTCCAAGAGTCACAATCCTAAAAGAAGGGGGAAAAACCCCTAGTATATTCCTGTGGTAATACAAGTTGCAAACATCTGAGGTACTGACTTGAAATGTTTTAGAAAAAAATGCCAATATTATGAATCATGGAAGAACTTCTCTCAACAAGAAAACTCTTTCATGGGAAGAAAATGTCACGGTTACATAACCTTCCCTAATTTAAACTAATTTTGGAAAGATACAGCACAGTCACTGGTCCTTTCAATTGTAGACCTTGTGTCTGTTTATTGGATGGGGAAAGAGGAAATCTGCAAATTTGGGATCATGTTTTTATTAAACAGGTCATGTAACTAAGACCTAGATCTAAAGAAGCCAAGATATGAATCTAAAAAAAACAATACTGCAGTTGTATTTTCCAACTGTATCATAAAAGCATCTGTTGCAATGTTCCACTCATGTTATAAAATTCACATTTCACAGAATAATAGAATTAGAAGGGACCAGATAGGTGATTTGTCCAATCCACTGATATTATGAAGGTCTTTTAAGCTAACTTTCCTCAACTGAAGTTGTCTAGATCTACAAGACTACAACTTCCATAATCCAGGGAATATTATCCAAAACTGAAAGTGTAGGGAGCATTGGTGTGACATATTTGGTGTTAGCCTGAGGAAGGCTGCCTTACTCAGATCCATCTCACTCCCAGCAGTGAAAGGAAGGGGTGACTACTTATTCCTAAAATGGCTGTATGGCTTCTGCTGCAAATAATATGCCTGCAGGAGTTACGTACCATCATCCTTACAAAGCTATCACTGACTGAGGATAATGGGTATTTTTGGATAGCACCAGGGTAGAGAAGTAATACTGTAGCTAGACAGAGCTACAATTTCCTTTGGCTGAAGCAAATTGTGGCAGCATCTTTATAGGATTGATTTTCACAATTTCCACTCTTTTTCTTCTTTGATTGTTTAATGAGGTTCTCTATATTTAGTGTTGCTTGCCTGCCAACAGCCATGTCAGATGAGAAGCTGATGAGAACTGCATTCCAACACTTCTAAAAAGAACCAGATTGAGAAAGGCTTTGCTGCAGAGCCTTTCTCAAGTGGAGCCCTGTTTGCCACCAGAAGCCCAGGTGTGCTCCAGACAAACAGTAAGTTATGTCTGTAATTATAGATCTGTGCAGTTCCCAATGGAATCTCCCTGTGGATGCACTGCAGGTAGCTTTTGGCACTGAATGCAATGGTAATCAGTCAAGAAAGAAGTCAACATAAGGTCGTCCCATTTCACCTTCCTCCATCTTAAAAGGCAACCACACATTCGGGCCCCAATAGAAATGAGACCATGTTGATCTTGCTTCAAATACAACAAAATATCAGGCTCCACCATCACAACAAAATATCTTAAATCTATAGTGCTTTGTGGCCTTTATTCCGGACAACTGCTGCAAAGACAGAGTCGTGGTTTTAAAAAGGAAGGTAAGTAGTGGCTACAATAAATCTCTGGTAGGGTTAAAGCTCTTCCTGTTTATTACATTCATGGTATGTGTGCACCAGGGGTGAAATGCTCCCGGATCGGATCAGATCACCCAATCCGGTAGTGATTTTTCCCTGTGGTTCGGCAATCTGGTAGCGATCGCCGCCCGGGTGTCATTACTTCGTTTTAACCTGGAAGTAATTGTTTTTTACCTTCTGCGCATGCGCAGACAGTGTGAGTGTGCTTCCAAACCAGTAAGGAAGGTAAATAGATTCACCCCTGGTGTGCACTATATATAAAATATCATGTTTTCCTCAAAATAAGACCCTGTCTTATATTTTTTTGAACTCCAAAATAAGTGCTTGGCCTTATTTTCAGGGACGTCTTATTATTTAGGGGTGTGTAGAGCAAGATGATGCTCCTCTTGCCATCTTACCTGATTTCCAGCTCTGCGTTTAAATATTTTTAGGGAGGGCTTATTTTGGGGGGGAAGGCTTATTTTAACGCATGCTCTCAAAAGCCTAATTGGGCTTATTATCAGGTGATGTCTTATTCTTGGGGAAACAGGGTAGTCCTAACCATGTTGATTTTTTTTTCACCATAGTCCATGAACACACCTATGCATGGTAAAAGGGAGTCCCACACAGTCTTATTTCCTTTCTTTCTTTCTTTCTTTTTTTTTAGAGCACCAGGGCATCCACAGCCACCAGTACACGTAAAAAAAGGGCAGGGTTTCAGCTGCATAGTTATGACTGCCGTCTTAACTCTGAGAATTCTATACAGCATTTTAATTTGTGTTTCCAGCAGATGACACAGAGAAAGGGGAAATATGACAATGTCAAAAGAGAGGCAATGGAAAAGGCAGACATACCAATAGTCATGCATTCACCATGAGGATAGCACAATTTAGTGGCTATAAAACCAAAATGGTTTTATAAAAAATTTGAATAGCCAAATGTATACTTTTTTGCTGACAGAACAAGCAGTGAGTGGTGCTTGAAGCCCCAACTAGGGAAGTGATTGGGTTGGGAGGTTCTTTGGAGGTCAGTTTTTTTTTAATCAATGTTTTTAATACAGAGAAATAAAAAACAAACATAATAAACCAAGTTGTTTGCTCACCTGACCAGAAAAACAGAATTCCATTTAATGCACTACACTGGCACTCCAATAATACAAGGTTTTCTTTTCTGAGTCGTTCTGGTATTATTTTATGCATGAACTCAGGGAAAAAAATTATCACAGTAGAGAGCGCAGACAAAAGATCGTTTAAATAATTTAATCACTGGTCATTGTATCAACAAAGGCATGGTCAGTTGAGAGACCAGAGTTCATAAATATATTATAAAAATGAGTGATTCTTTAATTTTAAGTAACAGTCTTCTGGGTTGGATTTCATATGTGAAATACTATACAAATGCAGTTTCTGAAAAGAGATGGGAATTATCATAGTTCAAATTTTGACACACCAATCCTTTCTAAGTTTGTTCTATGGGTTCAACAATTCTGGGACAAGATGAAATAAAGAGTAGTTAAGTCATTCTATACAAAATATAGCCTTATATATATATTTCCTTTTAGAACTCCTTCCTAGGTCGAACTATTTTATAAGTAGTTAGAAACCTTTGCAAGTAGGCCTTCATTCTTTTTGGTCCACAGAAAGATTTCAAACTTTGAGAATACACTGTAGGGTTTTCTAAACCTTTTTACCATAGGTGCTAACCCATTTACAAAACACCTGCTGTTATCAAACCTTGTATTAGGCACTGCAATGAAATGATTTTCCAGATGATCAACTTCATGTTCAGATAAAGCAGAAGTTTCACAGACATAACATGGCTAAAAAAATTCCTTTATTGCAGATAAGGAAGAAGACTTATATGTGCAGAAGATCTGCCCACCACAATGTCCCTATAATATGTCTGCTACAAGGTTTAAATTCTAGCCCTTTCCTCCTCTGGCTTCAAGTCAAGAGACTTTTAACTTTCTCTTGGGCCATGAGAGACAGAAATTCAATGCTGATATAATCTTGGCTGAGAAACATTGGTTCATACCTCATCAGTTTCAGCTTTACACCATCTTTCTATATATTATCCCCTCTCTTTTAAATCACAGATCCATAAAATTTCTATAAAACTTCTTCTTTAAGGATATTGGTAATAATGCAGGGGTGAAATGATACTGGTTTGGGCTGGTTCGCCCGAACTGGTAGTAAAAAATGCTACTGGTTTGCTGAACTGGTAGTAAAAAAAGTTAAAAAAAAGAAGTTCTGAAGATCAGCTGGGCGATGAGCGATCATTGGAACTTTTTTTTTTACTTTTTAAAACATTTAATAAAAAATGCTTTAAAAAAGTTTTTAAAAAGGTTCCCAAGCTCACACGCCACACTGATTCCCCCCCTTGTTGTTCTACTTAGCTTCCCAAGCCTCCTTTTGGCGCATACTGTGGATGCGCACTCACAGCGTGCGTTTGGTGCACACTGCATGTGCACAGTGTGAGCTTGGCGTGCAGTGCGCATGCGCAGCCAGCAAACCAATAGCAAACCGGTTCAGATTTCACCACTGTCATAATGATGCAGATCTATCCATTCCCAAGAAAAAGAGAGCACGGGAAAGAGATGGGATTTCTCCATTAATGTGAAATAAAATTAAGGATAGTGATCAAGATTTATAAAGGGAAAGCAGCAAGGAATGCCTGCATAAATACATCTAATCTGATGGACCAGACAAATGCTCTTTAACCAGCAACAAAATGTGAATGCCTCCTAAAATCCAGCATCCTAGTCAAACAGATAATTCAGCTAGATTGGTTGTACTGGTTTTCTTTGAAAGTCTGTGTATAGAGATTTTTTTTTTTAAATTTGATTTATATGCCGCCCTTCTCTGGAGACTCAGGGCGGCTTACAATGCGTTAAGCAATATTGCCTTCATTTTTTTTTAAAGCATTCTTTAGCATCTAGAAATTTGGTTTTATTAGTTTAATTAGAACATTTGTTCTCCATACGCAAGTTATCCTTATGTTTCAGAGCTGAAACATGTTTTATTAAGTTCATTACTTCTGCTTTGGGCAGAAAGATCTGAAGCATCATCGTTTCTATTTTCTTAAAACTGGGATGAAAGGAGAAATCCTTGGTTGAGAAGCTGAGCACTCTACAACTAAATAGATTAGATTGGGGAGGGAAGTTCAGCCTGGCTACTTTATAACTATGTAAGTAACTTTTACTGTGGAATCTTTATAATTAAAAAAAAAAAGGACCTGCCTATGAGATTTTAAATGATTGCAGTCTCTGTGGGCTCAATCCCAAACCAAACATGGGGTTCAATCCATCTGAATTATTATAGTATGCTCATGGAAAGGATATCAGGTCTAGAGATGATCAAGAAAGCAATAGCAAACCACTTCCAAAAATCTTGCCTAAATGAATTGCAGGGACTAATCTAGGTAGTCACCAGGATTCAAAACTGACTCAAAGGTAAGGAGGAGGTATATGTTTATATATCATCTCTTTCTCCACTCTCTCTCTCCACCTCTCTCTCTCTCTCTCTCTCTCTCTCTCTCTCTCTCACACACACACACACACACACACACACACACACACACAGCAGATGGAGCAGTGTTCTTATGCAGCCAAGCAAAATGCCCACGGGTTCATTGGTAGTCACTGACAGCTGAGAATTCTAAGAATAAGTGAGCCAAGGCATGTATTTCATTTGAAGACATCTCACAGATTTCATGTAATCAATTTGAAAGACCTGGAACCTCAAGTGAAAGAACATCACATTTCTGAAACACACATTTCTTAGTGGTTATCTTACTGAAACACAGTATTTCCCAACCATTGCCCCCTACACCTTATCTTTCTTAGACTAGATCAGGGGTCGCCCTTCATGTGGAACATTACATCATTAAAAACGTTCAACAACGACCCCATAAATCAGTTGCTGGTAGTTTGGTAACTGTGGTTCACCCAGTCACGTGTTCTCTCCTAGCTATTCTCTGCAGATCCCCAAAATTCAAGAAAAAATAATTTTCAAAACAGCTGAAATCTTACTGTCAAATCTATTTTTTGCTTAATTTTTTGTTTAAAAAGACAAACATTTTGAGAGATTTAACAATTTTCTAAGATTTTTGCTGTTTTAATACATACATACATATATACATACATACACATATGCACCCAATTTTTTGCATCCATACCAGAGACCAGATAATGGCTTTGCTTATTATTAGTCAAGTACTGAACATTCCAACATGAAGCTCACTTATTACAAATTGGATTTCTTTTTTCTTTTATTGAGTAGGGTCAACACCTGCTTTGCTTAACCTATAGCCCATCAAACAAACTATACCAGTGGTCACCAACTGGTGGTCCACGGACCACTGGTGGTGTACGAGAAAATTTTGGTGGTCTGCAGAGAAATTTTTGTATTTTTGCATTTTTGCAGGTAGTGCAATACAGAAAAAGGAGTCCTCGCCGTCCAGAATGAATGGTGCTGTTGTGGCGGTGGGGGAGGGAGCGGTACAAGCAGGAAGAAGCAGCATTTGTGATGACTGGAGTGAAGCACTACTTTAGTTTGCATGGCAACAGCATTCCGCCTCGGTATATTTGCGCCAGCCAGTGGCGCAAGGCAGCCCTCGTCTCCTGCCACTTGGGACTTGGAGCGGTAAATGGTGTCTGACCCAGGGAGCAGCCAGATTTTGCTCTCCATTGCGGACGCCAGGTCGGCCCCCTGCAAGCTTTCATCTCTCAAGGAGTGCTCCCTGAAGCAGCACTGGAAACTTTGGTCGGGCTCGAGAGATGAGAGCTTGCGGGGGGCTGATCTGGCGTTCGCAATGGAGAGCAAAATCCGGCTTCTACTCTCTGCTGTAAGTGCGGCATCAGGATTTCACCTTGGTATATTTGGTATATCGTATATCTCTCGAGGAGCCCAACCAAAGTTTCCTGCACCACTTCAGGGAGTGCTCCTCGAGAGACGAGAGCTTGCAGGGGGCCAATCTGGCATCCGCAATGGAGAGCAAAATCTGGCTGCTCCCCAGACCAGTCACCATTTATTGCTCCGAGTCCCAAGCGTCAGGAAATGAGGACTTAGATCAGGGCTGTCAAACTCGTGCCTGTGGGCCAGATGCATCATGTGCTGGCCAAGCCGACACACCCGGTTAGCAAAGAGGAAAAAAGTCCCTATACGTGACATGACTCTGCCATGATGACACAAGTTTGACACCCCTGACTTAAATGCTTTATTGAGTCTCTAACAAGTGTTATGTGAAAACTACCCTATATTCCAGTGCTCTTCAGTATTACAGTCATTTTATCTAATTGAACTAGAAGTGACTGTCTAGAATCTTAGGTAGTGATACTCCCTCTTGCTTATTATTATGTTCTTTTTATTAGTCAAAGGCTAAACATTTAGTTTGAATTTGCCTAAACTATGGGTTTATTGAAGAAAAAATAATCGCAAGTTCTCACAATATACTACCCAATGATTTACAGGCTGTAATGGCCAGTTCAAAAAGGATGCTAAGCCTAAAACCAGCCACATTATGTAATTTATGAACCAGCCAATATTTTTTAAAATCATTGAACAATTATGTTATCCTACTTTATAATAGGGCAATCATGTTTTTGAATTAAAGACATAAATTAACATAACTCCTGATTTTTTTAAAAAAAATCCTTTAGCTGTCCTTATTCTGTCAACAGGACAGATATTTTGAGTTCATAGGTTCACTTATTTTATTCATAATGAAAACTGCTAAAATAATTAGGCCATAAAATGCTTTTATATGTGAATATTGGATGAGTCATGGATCATTGTGTCTTATCACTTCAAGCAATTTCTTTAAAAACAAAGCTAAGCATGGTTTTGATGAATCTGCTAAGGGTCAGTTTAAACAGTCATGCAGAAGTTTCCTTTGAACGTGCAAATTGGCTATTGTGCTATGATGAAAAGAACTTGACATTAGGCTGTCCTCACATCTTCACTAAGTCTTTACCGTGTTGTTCTCATCGTATACAAACTTCAGTGAACAAATATGGAGGCAAGGCCATCTTATGTTTCTTGCTCATCATACATGGAACCTTAAACATGTTTATTGTATTATCATTTCCACCTGAAACTTGATTCTTCCTTCCTTCAAACCTTCATCATTATTTTCTATTCTAATTCTCTTTGTCTCCTTTCCTTTGTCCCTGTTCAGTTTTCCTCGCCCAGTAGGTATTTGGAAACCTACCCTGTGGAGCTGTATGTCATTTCATTTTAAATGTTTCCAGGGTAGAGGTGAATATTGGTTAATGGGCAGGGCATCGGGGAACCAGGAACAAATTCTTCCTCTTAGGCCTCTCACATCTCTTATTCCTGCAGAAGAACTGAACCATTTTCTTTTCTCAATCTGAAAACAATGCCTAAGGTCTAAGGGTGGGTTCTAAATTTTTTTATTACTGGTTCTGTGGGCGTGGCTTATTTTGTGGACATGGCTTGATGGTCATGTGACAATTCTTTAGGATTTAGCAGAGATACTGGTCTACCAGGCTTTTAACTGCTTGCAGAGCTGTACCGGTCTACCCATTTATTTTTGCAGGCACTGATCTACTCATGTATTTTTGCAGGCACTGGTCTACCCATTTATTTTTGCAGGCACCGGTCTACTCATTTGTTTTCTTTTAACACTGATCAGCTATAGGGTGGCCCTTTGAAGCCCCGCAGAGTTTTAAGTTTTTTTTCCCTCTAGCCATCAGCTGAGATTCAGCAGACAGCGATAGGGGGTGGGACCAAATAAAAGGTAGGAATAACACAGGAGGTGGAGGGGCGGGGGTGTGTGTCAGAACCGTTTTGGTGATGTCATATCGTCACCGCTACCTGCTCGGTGGAACCGGGCCGAACTGGAAGAAACCCACCACTGCTAAGGTCAGTATATAATCCTTTCTGAAAGCTAGTCTGTACTGACCTTGCCTTATTTGTATCTCACCTTTATTATTTTTACAAATAACTCAAGATGGTAAACATACTCAATATACTTTCTTCTTTCTCTTATTTTCCTCACAGGAGCCCTGTGAATTGGGCTGAGAGAGAATGACTGCCCCAGGATCATCCAGCTGGCTTTCACAGCTAAGGTGGGACTTGGATTCACTGTCACCTACTTTCTATTCTGATGTTTTAACCACTGGACCAAATTATAAAGTATCTTAAGAATTTATTATTAAAGGTCTGGTTGATTTCACTTGCAAAGTATACAAATGTGGCAACAATTCTCTTTTCTATGTTTTACAGGATATTATTTATATATGTTCTTTTATATTAAGCATTTTTTTTTAAAGACAATTTTTTCCAGTATTGCTTTTGGGTTTAAACTAGTCCAGCTTTGTCAAAGCATATGGAGAATAAAAGTAGCCTGTAAGTTCTTGATAAGTTGTTTGGTCAAGGCACTATTTTTTTTTAAAGAAAAAATCTTACAGAGGAATGTTGGACCTTATTTGAACAATCATACAAAATGTGGATTTTGACCAAACCTGAGAGACTAAGCAGAAACTAATTTGCAAACAAGACCAATGATCATTTATTAAATGATTGATAATTGGCATAGAGAGTTGTGTTAAAACCACCCAATGTTTGCAAACATGGCTAAGGAGAGGAAACAAAACAGAAAGAACAGGAAAATATTGCCTTTTAAATCAACACCTTTCTATCAAAAGAGGACATAGAATGGTTGTGCAAACATAAGAAATATGAGCCTGTGATCAAAAACTAAAACACTCATTCTAATGAAAATATTATAGAATATTGTTATCTGAAGATAGCATTCCAGATATCAGAAGAAAATAATTCCGTTCCAAACAGGGAGTAAAATTATAGAAATGTATAGATTTGGATTAATTGGAAATTGCTGCTTAGAGCCCAACATATGGTGCAATTGAGTAATATAAGGAGCAGGAAAGAGGCTAATTAATTCAGCCCTTCACTCAGCTCTCAATTTCTTCTGTAATGACAGTCTAGCTCAGGGACCCCCTCCCACCCCCCAGTCTGTGGACTCGCACTGGGCTGTGGCATGCCAGAAAACAGTCCACCCAAACAAGGAAAGTCTCATCCGTAGGATGCAGGCAGCACACAAAACTATGTCCCCTCTGGTCCGCGGAAAAACCTCTCTCCATAGAACCAATCCCTGGTGCCCAAAAGGTTGGAAGCCACTGCCTTAGTTGATAACATCTTCCCACCAGCTTTCATTTTCATGATTACATAAAAAGTGCAAGACTTAAGAGAAACAGAAATGCTATACTTATGATGTAGGCGATGTAGGTGAAAGAGCTGGATAGCCAATCATTCTTCAACTGATGACTCATGGTCTTGTAAAGAAATCAAAGGGAGACTTGCTTGGAAAGTCAAGGAAAAATGCTATAATTCAATGAAAGGACAGACTCGAATCAGCAAAATCATTAATACTGTGGGAAGTATACCCGAAAAGGACAGTGTCAGTGTTGGAAGAAATATCCTTCTGGATTCAGCTCCAAGTGGGGAAAAAGACACTGGAAACATGGAGACTACTTGGAAAGATGGTTTAATGGTGGACAGGATCACATGGTTTGAGTTCCTGAATAGAAAAGGGGCCGAGATGCAGTGAGTCCCCGGGTTTTATGCCCTCTCTGGCTTTGAACTTCCTGGGGCCCAGAAAGAATATCCTGATTGGTTGCCAGACTCCCGGGGGGGGTGGGGGTCTTAGCTAGCCTTGCTGGCTGAGGTAATCTTCCCAGGTACCATGTGGTGAGTTTCTGTTGCTAGATGGGTCCTATTGTTTTGCAGATGATGGTCCATTGACAAAGATTGAGTTTCTGCTCCTGGTCCATTGACAAAGGGTGGGGGCAAGAAGATGGGAGCTGCTTTGTCTTTAAAACATGCTTTTCCATTTCTCATCCAGGGAAACATAATACTCTGCCTTTTTAATATTCCCCAAAATATTTCATTCTTCTAGGAAAGGGGTGGGTGCTAACTTCCTACATCAGAAACCTCATAGCACCAGAAACCTCAGAAAACAGTGCCAAGAGACTCAAGTCAGCCCTTCCCACTTTTAAGAAAACCCCAGGCAAAAGCACCAGCTGAAAGGAACACTTAAGTAGAGTCATTAAGATAAAGGGAATCAGGCTAAAAATAACTCTCCTGGAACTTCCCTTTTCCTCTTTCCTGGTAGAAATTAACCATAAAAGACTCAGATTCACACCCCAAAGCTGCTGGCAAGCGAGGAACACAGCTGTATCACTACTGTTCTTGCCTTCCTGAATTAAAGGATCCCTTTTCTGGCAGCTGGCTTTCATGTCTATTTTTCTCAGCATTGGTGATTACTTCCCAGCTGGGAAATGAACACAGGAAATTTTCTTGCAATAAATAATCCGTCTCCCAAGCAAGTAAAATATTGATATTTTACTTTATCGAGGCTCTTTGTTTAAAAGATTATCAGTTCCGTGATTCTCACCAGCTCTGGTCCCTTTCTGCTCTTGGTTCTTTGCAGGGGTGAAATGCTCCCAGTTTGGACCGGATCGTCTGATCCTGTAGCAATGGAGGCGGGTGGTTCGGAAAACTGGTAGGAAAAATCTCTGCCCCTCCCCCCCGCCCAGTTGAGCCGCACAATCGTCAGAGGCTTTTTTTTTTTTACTTTTAAAGGCATTCTTTCTACAACCTCTTCGGCTGAAAAAATGCTTTTAAAAGTAAAAAAAAAAGCCTCTGATGATTGTGCGGCTCAGCTGGGATCCCCAAAGGCTTTTAAAAGAAAAAAAAAACCTCTGCCGATCAGGCAACTCAGCTGGGATTGTCAGAGCCATTTGAAAGCATTTTTTTTACAACCTCTTTGTAGAAAAAATAGTTTTAAAAGTTAAAAAAAAAATAGCCATGCCCACCCAGTCACATTACCTCCCCCCCAAGCCACACCCACAGAACCGGTAGTAACAAATTTTAGATTTCACCACTGGTTCTTTGGCATGGCAGATTGGAACATTCAGTAGTTGAGATTAGATTTTCTGGGGCAACTTTCAATCTGAAGTTCATCATGAATGGCAGAGCAAGTGCTGCATCTCCTTGACACTAAACACAAGGCATAAGGCAATGATTTGTGACAGTCTATGCCACTCAGCATTAAATTATTGTCCCATTAGCATCTTGTTGACATTTTCCAGTCTCCCAACTCTTATCTCTTCTTACTTCCTGAGATGCGGCATTCCAGCATGTTTGGTTAATGGGCAATAAAAGAAGGTCAAAGAATATCAACAAAAGAACAGCAACTATAAACCTAGTTTGTTTCTCTAATAAAGCAGCAATTTCATGCAATCAAGATTAATAATCAAATTTGAAGATAACCAATTGCTAATGTAAGTACAACAGTACCATATTTTGTATCTAATAGATCCTGCGAATACAGCTGTTTTCTGTTATAGAAGGTATGGTAGCAATAACTCTTTTACCATTTCTGTCAATCAAAGTTACATACCAGTACCAGGCAAAGGCAAGCAACAAGAAGGTAAAAAGTTCAGGATGAAGTATATTTGGGCATCCAAATTAAATGAAGGCCCAATATCAACAGAATAGTTGACTGTACTCCAAAATATGATTTTTAATAAGACCTTTCATCAAAAAAAAGTGGCCTTTTTAAAGGTGGGATTAAAATATTTAGTTACTGGTAAATGCATAATAATATTACTAGTCCATACTACAGAGTAAGTTGGTGATCTTTATTATTGTTTAATAATTTTTTAACATCACCTATCAGATTTTTAAAAGAAAATAATTTATCCTTCTCAAAAACTTCAGCTCAGCCTATGGGTAACAATAAATAATGAAAAAATGTAGTAATTTTCATCTTTTCTGTATCAAACCTACGAATGTGGAGTGACAGAAGACACAAACGACTCAATATTAGTAGATAATTGGAGGATCCATTTGCTGGAAATTGACAATTACCATCTATTTATTCAATAAGTTCATACAGGATAAAAGTTCGTTTACCCACAGCACAACTAATAGAAGGCAATGATTTAAAAGGCCACACGTATATGAAAATGTGCAAGCTAAGCAATAAAATGGCCACCGCTCTTGAAATCAGGTTACAGGCTAAACAATAAACTCTTCACAGAATCCACTTGAAATGATTTCTTGAAGATGAGGGCATCTTGTGAATAAGTGTTACAATAATTACTTAATATTAGAGGCTTTACTATGGGCCTGCTAGGTTTATTACACTTGCTTTAGTCTATGAAATATTTAATGCCATATTTAGAAAACATGAGACAATATTCAGAGTGATTCTTATTTATTTACAACTATTATAAATTATTTAAGAGCAGTAATAACAGCAATTAGTAAGTATTGATACTACATAACAGTTTCAGGTAGGTAGGTAGGTAGGTAGGTAGGTAGATAGACAGATATCAGGAGAGAGATCCCAGTGGTAGTAGAAGCAGTCAGCCCTGTTGCTCCTAAACTGGGACAGTGGCTCCAACAGATCCTAAGAAAAACACTAAGGCTCTCTATCCTAAAAAGTGCAATATTAAGAATAGTTAAGATCCTGCAGATTTCACACATAATCATGAAGATACCTTTAAGGTGTTTAACCACAAAGATAGTACAGAGGGCTGTGCAACTGAACTTTTGGTTTGAGTTATTAACAGGGAATTTGCTGATGTGGTTTCTACCCACACCCACCCCACTCAGTGTCTGGCTTAGGTGTTTGCCATTATCTGTTTCTTATCAGTTCCACAAATGCAGTTAGCTATAAACATATACACATTTGTTTTAGATCATTGTTCCTTAAAGTATGATAAAAGGACCACTGAAGGTCTCCAAAGATCCTCTTTTCTGCAAAATCAAAATTATTTGCAGCCTATGTTGAAAAATAATACAATATTAAAACCCCATAAAAATCATGAGATGTAATAGTGGCAACCAATGTGTCAATTTTAATTGTTAATACAATAAATATTGGTAAGTATAGGACAAACAAAAGCTTTTTAGAGGTCCTCTACAATTTTGCAAAATGAAAAAGAGTCCTGGGATAAAAAAGTTTAAGAAGTACATTACATAGTAACATCCTTTTTCCTAGAAAGCTAGCAATAATAATAATAATGGTTTAAACAATTGTTTTTCACAGTGATTTTCTGACAGATGGCCCCAAAAATAGAAGCATGAGGAAACCCAAATACTAAAATAAGAGCATTATAAAAGCATCATTTCATGCAATAAATTATTGACATACTTTAGATATGGCAGCAGCTGCTACAAAGGTGTGTGCGTGTTAAAAAAGCAAGAGGATAGTTGCAGCAAATGGACTGAGCTACCATCCTTTTGTATGTGTGTGCCACACTGACCCACATGCAAAAGGAATGAGATTTAGTTGTGTCGCACCAGCTACTGTATTGCAGGCCTTGACTTCCTCTGCAGATACTGATGGATAAGGAGCTGATGATGATATGTGATCATCAATTGCCCTAGGCCTCACATGATATGTGAGGCCTAGGGCAATTGCCAACTTCTTTGGAATAGCTCTGTGAATAAAGTGCAATTAATTTTAGAGAAATTGAATAAATTATGGAGCAGGAGCTGAATGAGATTTTGAAGTTAACCGGAATTGTCCAATTCACCACCAAGATGGATTTTTTAAAAAGATACAGTAAACTTTATCTGAGTAAAGTCATCTTCAGAGTCTTATCTACAGTTTCCTTAGCAGGAGTAGACAAAATAGTTTGTTATTGCCTTCTTCAATGCTGTTTTTTTAAAAACTTCTGAGACTAACCAATTACTTTGATATTCTGCGGAAGTCTCTCACCCAAGGACTAAACTGGTCAATCCTGCTTAGTTTCCAAAAACTAAATACAGCAAAGTTGGCCAGCTGCTGCCACCTGCTGAGAATAAACCCTTTATCTGTACTTTTGAAGCTGTAGCTTGTTACAAAAGTTACCATTTTGTTAGTCTGTGAAAGGAGTTTTAAAAAATGAAATAATAAGAGCCACTTTTTTTCCCCCAGAGGAAGCATCTTCCCAACACCTTTTCACAATTATTGCCAGTAATTTCAGTTGAAGAGTATCAAAGGATAATCTATAAAGCCCTACATGGCTTAGGCCTGGGGTACTTACAGGACCATCTCTTGCCTTCCTCCCATCGTCCGGTGCACTCCCACAGAGCGGGCCTCCTTCGGGTGCCGTCGGCCAAACAATGTCGGCTGGCGGCCCCCAGGGGGAGGGCTTTCTCTGTCAGAGCCCTGACCCTCTGGAATAGTTTGCCCACCGAGCTCAGGACGGCCCCCGACCTCCTTTCTTTTTGCCGTGGACTAAAGACGTGGCTGTTCCAACAATAATCTGGTCGTGGGGTCTTATAATCTTACAATCGTTGATTGGTGTTAATGGGGGTTTTAATTTAATTTTAATTGTTTTACTGTGATTTGTATCGATGATTGTTGTATGTAAGCTGCCCTGAGTCCTCAGGGAGAATGGCGGCATATAAATCACAATAATAAATAAATAAATAAATCTGCTTGGGTGAGAATGAGATTTACATAGTAGGATTGGGATGAGAAATTACCTGGTTTTACCTTCTATGAATTTTAAATAACCCATAATTATTATACCTATGTTTTCATAGGAATTTACCTAAGCAATGTGTGTGCGCATCTCACAAGCTTTGTGTCCTAGATCTTTCAAGAGTTTAGCAACACAGAGAAGGAAATCTTTACTAAGAGAACACTCTGGTTCTGTCCATCAAACAAAATGTAGCAGCTGCAAAGGGTTTGCTTTGCTGCCAAAAATAATAGTCAAGCTTGGGATTCAGAGGAAGCCCATTTTTTTTTGCCACATCTGTGAGCCAGAGCAGTTGTGTATTGATACTAGTTGGCACTGTGGGCTTTACCTGCAACACTTTTCAGGACCCAAAGTAGGGAGTTGGAATAAATTCTTATACGTATGAGGCTAATACCGATGGTACACAGAGTGCTATCATCAGCCCTTCAAACGCCAACTTTTGCACACCTCATTCATTTCATACTCTGGCCAAGAGGCTTTCCCATCTGCGCTGAAAATGCGTGAGCCTGCAGAAATCATGATGTACTTCAGCTTTCTACGGGAAATTCAGGGTACCACTGAAACGCAGGTACCTCGGATTGGGCTAATACGGATTTTTTTTGCCCCTTCGCTGCCTGAAATAAGACCTGGAAGAAGAGGCGCAAATACGAAGTTAGCCGCGTGGGTCGCTCCGGGGGGGGGTGCCCGAGGACCCTCCTCCCACAAGGGCACCCCAGCCGAAGCTCAGCGCCGCGGATACCGTCCAAGCCCGGCAAGCTTCCCGCGCCACAACCGGCCGAGCGTTGGGCTTCCCGGATCGCGGAGTAGGAGGGAGGTGAGCGAGCTCGAGGCGCTTCTCTCCTGTCGCAGTTCAAGGGAGGCAGTGCGCCTGCGCGCCGCAAAAAACGGAGGAGGGCGGGGCCGCGTGTTTGGAGCGGCTCATTATTTGGCAGGAAGGTGCGGAGGCCTCTCTCCTGGCAGCGGCTCGAGCGCAGACAGAGGGGAGGCTCCCAATGTGGCAAGAGAGAGGAGGGCTAAACATCGGCGGAGAAGGAGGGGGCCAAGCGAGACAAGGGGAGCCGCCGCAGCAGCCGCCGCCGCCGAGGAGCTGAGCGGCCTGGACGGGCGAACGGGGGTGGCGAAGCTTCTGCAGCTCTGGCCCCACCGCCTACGCCACCCCCCCGCCGGGCACCTCACGCCTGCCCGGGCGAAGGCGGAGGCGGCGGAGGAAGCCGCCAAGGACGAGGCTCCGGCAGCAGGTGAGGAGAGAAGGCGAGCGCGGAGGAGAAGGGAGGGGGGAAGCGGGAGTTGCCGCGCCGCCCTTGGCTCGGCCAGTCAGTACCGGCCACAACCGGAGGGAGTCGCTGTGGGGGAGGCGCCGCTCCCCTCCCCTCCCCTCTCCTGGGGCTGGAATTAATTTATTATTCATTCGCGGCGGCCCTGGGCTGCCGCTCCTCCTTCCCTCCTCTTCTCCCTCGGCCCCCTCCCTCCCGGAAGCTGTTTTCTCCCCCCCCCCCCAAGAAAGCGGGAGTGGAGCCAGAGGGGAGCCCCCGGCGACCTGGCGGGGGAGCGGAGCAGACCCTCCGCCCCCCCTCCCCTCGCGCGGCGGCTCTAATTGCTCCTCCTCTGGGGGAGGTGCCAGCGCTGCCTTCGGTCTCCCCCATTCTCCCCCCCCCCCTCTCTCCCGCCCGCCCGTCGCTTCAGCGTTCTGGTTCCTCCCTGCTATTGTGTGCCAGGCGGGGGCCCCTCGAGGGGCGCCCGGATTCCCCGCTTTTTGTGCCTCCAACCCTCCCCCCCGAAGAGCCGTGGGAATCGTCTCTCTCTTGCCCGCTTGGGGGGGGGAGGGGGCAGACGGGGAAGGGAGCCTCATGCGGGCGGGTTGGAGCGGGGAGGAGAACTGTTGGTGGTAATGCCCGGGAGAGTGGGCTTCCTTTCCCCCCCTTTCCCCTTTTCCATTCCCCGAGTAAGGGAGCTGAATCGCCGTGTCAGGAAGCAAGCAGACATTTCCACAGTTCCTCACGCTGCGGCTGTCTTGTGTGTGTGTGTGTGTGTCTTGTCAGGCTTTTGCCGAGTTCCTTTGTCTGCTTGCTGGCTTGCCCGTCTCTCCTCCCTTCGCTCCTTTCTTTCTGCCTTTCTCCCTTCCTTCCTGGTGGCTCTTCCTCTCCTCCTCCCCCCTCCTTTCTTCCCCTCCCTTCTTTTTCCTTCACAGACTCCATGAGCTGCCGCAGCTGCAGGTTTGTAAATACTGGGGATGGACAGGCACATACATGCTTATGCACACACAAGCAAAAACATGGCTGACATCGCTCCCCTCCTCCTCCCTCCCTCCCCCCCAAAAAGATTCCTTTTTTCCCCTCCCGTATCTGCATCTTAGTCTTTGTATTCTTTGCTTTTATCTTCTCCCCCCCCCAAAGGGAAAGGAAAGCTAATTCGTTTCCCCCCCCCCCCCCTTTATTTTTGTGTGGTTGCTTCTCAGGCATAAGGATTTTTCCACTAAAGCTTTCCTCCCCCTTTGGGTTGGTGCAAAAGTATGATGAACTGGAAGCCCCATCAGATTCTGGGAGCTTAAGAGAGGCCTGGGGGAGGGGTGAGTGGGGCGGCCTCTGCCGAGAAGCTGGGCTGGAATGTGTGTATCTGTTTTCCTAGGTATGGGGGAAGGGAGGCCAATGCACCAAAATGTTAGTGATGGTTAAATGGGTGTTATGTTAGCAAAAATGCTCAGGGCTATTCCATTTCTTGCAGGTGGGAGAGATAGGCCTCATTATCTTATAAAAGGCAACACACATAAAGCATTTTGTTAAAACAAGCTATGATTTTTTTTTATTCCCTTCCTAATAGTGTTGTAGGTGTTAATGTCTTAGCTAAGCCCTTGTGAAAAACAAAACTTTGAACTGCCACTACAGTAGTTACTTCTTAAATAATTTAGGACCCTTGTAGTTTTGGCCTGAAATAGGGGCCTGTAACAAAGAATTGGGCCAGGTCCACATATCTATGTGTGTTGTGTATAGTATGGAAACTTTTTATCAAAACTGTTTTGCCCCTTACTTCAATTCAAAACCTTGGGCAGATAATAGCACCCCCTTCTGGCTTACACAAAACTTCACAGAACAGTTTTGAGCCAAATGTTTAAAAAATCATCTGTCTGTCTTTCTTTACACCCCTGTACTTAGTCAACTTTTTTTAGGGGGGGGGGAGATAATGAAATGACCTTGAGTATAATTGCTGTTTAGTTTTAAAGGATGACTACAGGGATTCATTTTGTTCTTCCCGTGGGAAATTGTGACTGATAAAAACTATTTTGCTATTGTTTTTATGGATCTTTCTCAATCTCTGCTGTAATAGGATAAGTTTTATCCCTTTATTTTATTCAGCTTTGCATAAATGTTTTATAAGATGAATATTTTTAAATAAAAAGACTATAACCATTGTTTTATGTAGTGATTGATACATTCAAAATTGGAAAACAAATTTGTGGGACTTTTTAACTGTTTTAGGAATTTAAGCTTTTGGATTAATTATATTATTTAAACATTTTTTTTTTTACCAGGAGCTTAAGTAGAGTGTATTCATATCATTTTATAAAATATTTTCAAAGTAATGTTACAAAATATTTCAAAGTGGGCAGACAGACTGTATAATGATCTAAAATGAAGTAGGGCCTTCACTTTTTTCTTTTTTTTCCTCATCTTAAGTATTATTCATAGAGCTGTCAATTAATTGTGAGAATCACAACTGTATTGTGCTCCTTTTTTTGGAAGATTGTTTATCATATTTCCATATAATAAAAATCTTCTTATATCTTCTAAAATTGTAGAGTGAATAACATTAGAACAAAGTCTGTAAAATAAAATCTCATTGTAAACATGTGAATCTCTGCAGATGAAGAAAAACAGAATTTCATCTAACATGGTTGTAGTGATACAACATGATTTGCAATTTGCAATTTGATTTAAGGATTACTCTGTAATGGACTGCTTTCTGTTTCTGTAAAGATTGTATCTTTTAAGAAGCTGTGACTTATGGCTTGATTATATAAATATTTACTATTTATGAGTTAAAGGAGACAGTAGAAGAATAGATTTAAAATTATAAAGTTAGGTGGGTGTGTGCCGTTTCTTCAGCAATTGGGCTCAATTGAGAACCAAGCTAAAGTATTTGCTCAGTAACTATTCTGATATTTTTAGTTACATTTAGATCATTGTAAGAAATGAGACTAGGAGCTTGCACTGTTGCTTTTTGTAAATTTTGTTCTATATTCTTGTCTAGTAATTCTGAGGTGCTATGTAGAAGTTGTATTTGCCCCAATAATACAAACAAAGGTGAATATGAACATGAAGCAATTTGCATTTAACTATTAAGACTACATATTGGGCTGGTTAGGAGTGCAGTTTTAAACTATTTTGCTCCTACAGGTTCTGTTAAAACTACCGTTTACTGTGCATAAATTCCCCCTACCATCTTAAGTCACCATTTTACATTAGCATCTTAAGTCACCATTTTACCATTATAAGTGAGCACAATAATTTCATTGTCCTGTTTCTATTAACTGTTATTTAATAAATTAATGAAATAATTTAAAAGTTTTACAGTATTTAATACAATCCTAAAGCAAGTTTAAATCTCTACAATGGAATACTCTCTCCTGTTCTGCTGTCTATACCTGCTATATATCTACCAATCTATTAGTTGCTCACTTGAAGCCTGTTGCCCAATGGGGTTTACAAGGCAGAGCCAGGAGTGGCATAATACTAGGAGGAGCCCTTTTTTGGAAAGACATATTGAGGGAACAGACACATTTGTTTACAAAAAAAAAAAAAAGATTCACATTTTTAAAGGAACAGGTATCAATCACCAGAAAGTCACAACACCCTACCTTTCACATTGCTATGCTCTGATAGTAACATTGTTTATTAATTGAGATTGTTTCATGCAATCATGGACCAACTTATTGTTTTCACTAGGCCTCAAAATTATCCAAATGAGTAAGAACCAATGTTTCATTAGAAAAAGTAGTTAGCATGGCAAAGATTTTTGTTTCCTATGAATGATATGAAACCAGCTCTGGGATATTTCGTATTTATATAATTTATATACAACATATTGTAAACAGTAAAAGATTTAATCTCTCCTCTTTGAACAGAAGACTGCACCTTTTAAGACTATTTTGAGATTAGTTTAATGCTTTATTCATGGTGCTTCAGGCAGTGTTTTTAACTCTGCTTATTATTACTTTGGTCTATATTGCTGTCATAATTTACTGCTACCTTATTTTCACACTTATCCCTATTCGCATGCTAGACAAAACTAGCTCTAAAGAATGTTAAACAAAGCCTTGAGTGAGTTGAAACATATTACAGTGTGTTTCTTTTGTTCTCAGTCCATCCTGATAAGTTGCTAACAACATTGCAATTGTCAGATTTCATGGCTCCCAGTAAAAGGTATCTCAGTCACCCACAATAAGCTCACCTCTTGGGTGTTTTTTCCCCCTCAGTGAGGTGATGGGGATAGGGTATAATCGGAGATACGGGAAGATGAGGACGTTAAGGCTTTTGACAAAGAGAACACAAGACAATTTCTAAATCCTATGTATAGAGCGGAGGTTCACTACACCCCTGAAATCAGGTGTAATGAACTGTGAGAATAACTTTGGGTGATAGAAGGAATAGCTACAATCTAGGCAACAGTCTGATAAGAGAAATCTGAGTCCAAAGGAGGGATGATGATGGAGAAAATGGAGAAACTAATGACTTTCCTTAGTTTTCTGGAAAGTAAGGGGGAGGGGGAAATGCTTTCAGATTTGCAATATTTTGTTAATGTAATCTTGCGGTAAATGTGGTATTGATACTCAGAGCTTTGGTTTGCTGTCTGAACTACCTCAAAAGGGCTGATACCAATCAACAAACACTTTTACCATGTTTTCCCAAAAATAAGACCCTGTCTTATATTTTTTTGAACCCTGAAATAAATGCTTGGCCTTATTGCCATATGCTCAAAAGCCCGATTGGGCTTATTATCAGGGGATGTCTTTTTGGGGGGAAACAGGGTAAGAGACATTTTTTAATTTCAGCAGCACACACTTTCTCCTTTTTAATAAACTCTAATTCTTGAAAAGATGTACAGGTAGTTGTAAATTTATAACAGTTCATTTAGTGACCATTCAAAGTTACAGTGGCACTGAAAAAAGTGATGACAATTTTTCACATTTACAACTTTTGCAGCATCCCCATGATCGTGTGATCAAAATTCAGATTCTTGATAACTGGTTCATACTTATGACCATTGCAGTGTCCTGGGGTCATGTGATTACCTTTTGCAACCTTCTGACAAGCAAAGCCAGAGTCACTTAACCACTAGGTTACTAACTTATCAACTGCAGTGATTCACTTAACAACTGAGGCAAGAATGGTCGTAAAACTGGGCAAAACTCACTTAAATTCTGATTTAAAAATAGATATTTTGGGCTCAGTTATGGTCGTAAGTCAAAGATTACCTGTAATTGTGTCACTGAGTAATGGAAAAAAAATGGGAACAATTTACAGACACATTCAGAATCACTAAAATCACAAGAATGGCCTCTAGACTCCAAGGGGAATTGCCTCTTTATTAATATAGGATTATCAGACTTCTTTTTTCTAGAAAACCATAAAATGATGTTGATTTTTTTGTTTTTTCCTAGCAACCCCAGAATCCCCACTTCCTGTTCCGTGCACATTTAGATCCCTTTATGCTAAGTTGCTGTTTGAAAGAAGTATGGTAAAATCTAAAAAGTGCTTTACCTAGCCTAGGTCAAGTACTTGATCTGTTGAAAAGTAGATGAAAAAGTTGTCCTTCTACAATGTCAAAATTCTTTAGTTTAAAAATAATGATGGGAGAAGAAAGGAAATTAGAGTGGTTTTGATTTTTATTTTGGATCATCCATCCCTATTAGAGGGTGAGGATGTGTTTTAATGTTTATGTGCATGCCTTATAAGTATACTGCCGTGATGGCGAACCTATGGCACGCATGCCACAGGTGGCACGTGGAGCCATATCAATGGGCACACAAGTGTTGCGCTAGCTCAGCTCCAATGCACACGTGTGTGCCGGCCAGCTGATTTTTGGGTCTTCCGGACCCACTGGAAGCCAGGAAATGGGCCATTTCCAGCCTCCAGAGGGCCTCTGGTGGCATGGGAAAGGCTGTTTTTGCCCTCCCTGCACTCTAAGAAAGCCTCTGGAGCCTGGGGATGGCGAAAAACGGGCCTGCCAGGCCCACCGGGCCATCACATGCCAAAAGTGGAGGGAGCACGGGGGGTCATGTGGTCATGTGTGGGGGGCACAGTGCGGGGGGCATTGAATTATGGGTGTGGGCATGCAAGCGCGAGATCCCCCTGCGCTTCCCCTGCTTTTGGCACGTTACGGCAAAAAGGTTAGCCGTCACTGTTATAGTGTATACCAACTGTTGATCTAATATGCAAACAGTACCTGTTCTTGGCACACTGCTGGAAGTCAGATTCCCAAAGCTATTTTCTTCCACTGTCTAAACAATGAATTATATATAGGGGGCAATTGGATACATAAAAGTTTTTACACACACACACCCACACACAGATACAGATACAGATACAGATACAGATACAGATACAGATAGATATATCAGACTTTGAAAGAAAAAAGAGAGGTACGTGATTTAGCTACCCGTTCTTCTTGCAAGCTTGATTTGCTTGCAGACTGTGGAATGAGATCAGATTAAACACATAACTTGATAATCCAGAAGTGGTTTTTCAAAAATGGTTTTCCTGGAGCACACTAATATACTTTCAGGGCTGGAGTAACATTTGCATTTTCTTATAAGACGGGGAAGGGATCTCAAGGCTACTTTTCTGAAAGAGCATGCTAAATACTATGTTTTTAACCAAGTAGCACCTAGATAACATGAGGAACTGATGCAACTCTATAATTTTTTTTTCTAGATTTGTACAATATTTTTTCAAAGTGAGGATTTCAATTGACCTTGGGAATGTATCATATTTTGTTAATAATCCTGGCAAAAACTATATGTAATTTCATTTTATAGAATAAACCTCAAAAGTAGTTGTTACACCCTCATTCAATCATTTTTGTCATATGAAACAATATTACTGAAAAGTTTTGAAAGGGCCCTGGGAAAGTAGAGGGATGAGTAACATTAACAAGGAATTTGACCATTTCCTTCATGTAAGTTGTCGTGTAAACTTTTCAGTAACATTTACACCAAAATAATTTCTCACCTAATATATTCTAAACATTAGATAAAAAGGAGCATCAGACTGACATATTTGATGAAATGGGTTGATTGATCCAATCGCATTCACATATAATGGCATTGGGATTAAACTATAAATATTTTCACTTGTAGGTCAAAAAAGGGAAGCAAATCCCAGGCTGTCCATCTAATGGAGGTCAATAAGTGTTTTTTAAGTAAGTAAAATGCTATTATTCATAATTTTCTTAACTAAGCTTTAAAATATGGGAAATTGTTACATTCTAACTTAAGTGTGATGCTCTGGTGGTTCTGCTTTGACTGTATTTGTAAGGAAAACCAGCCTAAAGGGAGAGACCAAGATGTCTATGGAAGAGACTAAGATAATATGAAATTCTGGTACTTTGGTTGAATAACCATAGTATCAGATTTAAGTGATACTCCTAATAATACCTGGTATCATCCTATAAATTCAGATTCATAAATCAAAGTTTGACCCACTTACTCAAAGTACATAAACCATGCTAATAGTTACCTCATTAAAGTGAATTCTGCATTAGAAATATTCCTCCTAGCAGAAAGTAAGTAGATAGATTAAAAGTCTTGTTTTGCCAAATTCTTTTTCTGTAACAACGTTGCCTTTTTGTGCCTCCATTTGAATCATAGCTGACTGTAGGCATCTCTTCAGATGATATAAATGACAGACCACTGTGAAGAACAAAAGACTGGCAAATAGATTTATCTTTCAAATCTCTCATGAGATTTGGAGATCACCATGAGTACTCTGTATGACAGCTCCTAGTGAGGAGCCCCTAAAAGAGTGGAGGACCTCATCTTTGCTTTCAACAGCAGTGGCAAAGGCTTTCATAAGGACATTAAACTAGATACTTTTTTATCATATTTAGAAATGCTCAGTTTAAACATTTTATTAGAGATCTTCAAAATAGAAGTTTAATTTGATACCTGTTGAATTTTACCTTCTTTGGATTTATAATTTTTAAATAGAAAGAATTTAAAATAATGTATAGTTGTGACAAAAACGGATTTTGATTTAAGAATTGCATATATAGGGTCCGGTGGCTCAGCAGATTAAAGCATTGTGATTAACACCAGCTGTCTGCAATTACTGTAAGTTTGAATCTCACCAGGCTCAAGGTTGACTCAGCCTTCCATCCTTTTTAAGGTAGGTAAAATGAGGACCCAGTTTGTGGGGGCAATAAGCTGACTTTGTATAAATATACAAAAGTATGAAGGCTATTGCTTAATGCATTGTAAGCCGCCCTGAGTCTTCGGAGAAGGGTGGCATATAAATCAAATTATGTCTTTGGTTGTTCGGGTGTTCTCCCGCGTAGAATTGGATGTGTCTTGGCAACGTTTCGACGAAGTGTCATTTGTCATATTCAGGCTGGTGTTCTCGGCTTCGTGCTTCACCACCACATATCCACGCAGAAAGCAGACTCAAACACACACTGATGATGAGGCGCGACCAAGGCCCAGAAACCAGACCGCAGCTGCATCATTAGCCACTTTAAACCCCTCCAATCCATATATGAAGCAGACTGACACCCACCATGAAAAGCTAGCACGGCCACAAACAAGAAGCCAAACAACAGCAACACAGCTCACCAGTTCAAGTCCCCCTGCAACTCAGACTAAATCGAGCACAGCCAAACCCCCACCCAAGCAGAACATACCCCCATCCAATCAGAGCACAACCAACCCCCCATCCAATCAGAGCACAGCCAAGCCCCCAACCAATCATAACACACCTCCACCCAATCAGAACAAAGCCAAGCTCCCACCCAATCAGCTCACACCCCCACCAGTAGTTAAAAGGAAGAAACAGCAGTGATCTCACATTGCTCCTGGAAGCACGAAGCCGAGAACACCAGCCTGAAGATGACGAATTAGACTTTGTCGAAACGTCACCAAGACACTTTCAATTTTACGCGGGAGAAGACCCGAATAACCAAAGACGCATACATACATACATACATACATACATACATACATACATACATGACACGTATTTGGATTATTAGTTGTTTTTGCTTTAAGATTTGAAAAACAAATATAGAATTAAATAATATACTTGTGGGAAATGATTAAAATGGAAATGAACCCATATTAGAAACTGAGTCTTGATGAAAGTTGCAAATGGCAGTAGAAGAAACTAAAGAACCAGGCAGAAAAAGGTTAAAATAGCTAAGCCAGCTATAACCTTTTTCTTATCTTAAAAAAAAAAAAGTTTTGTCAGAGTGCACACAGTGTGACTATTTTGAGACAACCAAGGAGCAAAATACAGTAAACAGAGGTTTGTCTTTCAAATACTGGTTTATCTGCAAGGAATATATATATACACATACTAGGCAAAGTCAGGCAATCAATCATCAGCTATAGCACGGATACACCCTCACACGGCAAAAAAGTTAGTCAGCCAACAATTGTGCAAGTTCTCCCACTTAAAAAGATGAGAGAGGCCTGTAATTGACATCATAGGTAGACCTCAACTATGAGAGAACAAAATGAGAAAACAAATGAGAAAACAAATCCAGACAATCACATTGTCTGATTTGGAAAGAATTTATTTGCAAATTATGGTGGAAAATAAGTATTTGGTCAATATCAAAAGTTAGATTAGATTAGATTAGATTAGATTTATTGGATTTATATACCGCCCTACTCCCGAAGGACTCAGGTGTACAGCCAACAATAAAAATACATACGTACAAAATTTAAAAACCAACTAAAAACAGATTAAATGAATTTGGCCCGGACAGAATTAAAATACCCCAATATAATTTAAAAATTTTTAAAATTTGACACTAAAAACGGGGAGTGGTTAGGCCAGGCCCGTCTGGCGAAATAGAAAAGTCTTAAGAGCGCGGCGGAAGGTGGGCAGATCCGTGATCCTCCGTATCTCTGGGGGGAGCTCATTCCAGATAGTAGGTGCCCCCACAGAGAAAGCTCTCCCCCTGGGGGCTGCCAGCCAACATTGTTTGGCTAACGGCACCCGGAGGAGCCCCTCTCTATGAGAGCGTACTGGCCGGTGGGAGGCTATTGGTGGTAGTAGGCGGTCCTGCAAGTACCCAGGTCCTAAACCATGGAGCGCTTTAAAGGTAGTAACCAGGACCTTGAAGCGCACCCGGAAGACCACCGGGAGCCAGTGCAGCTCGCGCAGGAGAGGTGTCACATGGGAACGCCATGTCGCTCCCATCCCCACCTGCGCGGCCGCACTCTGCGCCAGTTAGAGCCTCCGGGTGCTCCTCAAGGGGAGCCCTATGTAGAGAGCATTACAGTAGTCTAGACGGGAAGTGACAAGGGCGTGAGTGACCGTGAGCAAGGAGTCCCAATCCAGAAAGGGACGTAACTGGCGGATCAGGCGAACCTGATAGAAAATCCTCCCGGCCACGGCCGTCAGATGCCCTTCCAAGGACAGCCGTGAATCCAGGAGGACGCCCAAGTTACGAACCCTCTCCGTGGGGGCCAGTGATTCGCCCCCAATAGTCAGTGATGGCACCAACTGACTATATCGGGACTTCAGAAACCACAGCCACTCGGTCTTGGATGGGTTGAGCCTGAGCCTGTTCCTCCCCATCCAGATCCGCACGGCCTCCAGGCACCGGGACATCACTTCAAGGGCATCGTTGGGGTGGTCTGGGGTGGAGATGTACAGCTGAGTGTCATCAGCATACTGATGGTACTTCACCCCAAAACCACGGATGATCTCACCCAGCGGCTTCACATAAATGTTGAACAGGAGGGGCGAGAGGACCGATCCTTGTGGCACCCCACATATAAGGGGCCTTGGGGTCGACCTCTGCCCCCCTGCCAACACAGACTGCGACCGGTCGGAGAGATAGGAGGAGAACCACCGCAACACAGTGCCTCCCACCCCCATCTCTACCAACCGGTGCAGCATGATACCATGGTCGATGGTATCAAAAGCTGCTGAGAGGTCTAACAGGACCAGGACAGAGGAGCACCTCCTGTCCCGAGCCCTCCAGAGATCATCAACCAACGCGACCAATGCCGTTTCTGTGCTGTACCCGGGCCTGAAACCCGACTGGAACGGATCTAGATACGTCGCTTCATCCAGGTGCTGGGGAAACTGTTTCGCAACCACGCTCTCAACAACCTTCGCCACAAAGCGAAGGTTGGAGACCGGACGATAATTTACCAACATTGCCGGGTCCAGGGAAGGCTTCTTGAGGAGAGGCCTCACTACCGCCTCTTTCAAGGCGGCAGGAAAGACACCCTCCCCCAATGAAGCCTTTATAATCCCCTGGAGCCAGCCTCGTGTCACTTCCCGGGAAGCCAGCACTAACCAGGAAGGACACGGATCCAATAAACACGTGGTCCAATAAACAGTTCATCTCAATACTTTGTTATATATCCTTTGTTGGCAATGACAGAGGTCAAACGTTTTCCGTAAATCTTCACAAGGTTGGCACACCGGTATGCTGGTATGTTGGCCCATTCCTCCATGCAAACCTTCTCTAGAGCAGTGATATTTTGGGGCTGTCGCTGGGCAACACAGACTTTCAACTCCCTCCAAAGATTTTCTATGGGGTCGAGATCTGGAGATTGGCTAGGCCACTCTAGGACCTTGAAATGCTTTTTACGAAGCCACTCCTTCGCTGCCCAGGCAGTGTGTTTGGGATCATTGTCATGCTGCTGAAAGACCCAGCCATGTTTCATCTTCAATGCCCTTGCTGATGGAAGGAGGTTTGCACTGAAAATCTCACAATACATGGCCCTATTCATTCTTTCCTGTACACGGATCAGTCGTCCTGGTCCCTTTGCAGAGAAACAGCCTCAAAGCATGATGTTGCCACCCCCATGCTTCACAGTAGGTATGGTGGTCTTTGGATGCAATTCAGCATTCTCTCTCCTCCAAACACGACGAGTTGTGTTTCTACCAGACAGTTCTACTTTGGTTTCATCTGACCATATGACATTCTCCCAATCCTTTTCTGGATCATCCAAATGCTCTCTAGCAAACTTCAGACGGGCCCAGACATGTATTGGTTTAAGCAGGGGGACACGTCTGGCACTGTAGGATCCGAGTCCCTGGTAGCGTAGTGTGTTACTGATGGTAGCCTTTGTTACGTTGGTCCCAGCTCTCTGCAAGTCATTCACTAGCGCTCCCCCCCCCCCCGTGTAGTTCTGGGATTTTTGCTCACTGTTCTTGTGATCATTTTGACCCCATGGGGTGAGATCTTGCGTGGAGCCCCAAATCGAGGGAGATTATCAATGGTCTTGTATGTCTTCCATTTTCTAATTATTGCTCCCACAGTTGATTTCTTCACACCAAGCTGCTTGCCTATTGCAGATTCAGTCTTCCCAGCCTGGTGCAGGTCTATAATTTTGTTTCTGGTATCCTTTGACAGCTCTTTGGTCTTCACTGCAGTGCAGTTTGGAGTGTGATTGTTTGAGGTTGTGGACAGGTGTCTTTTATACTGATAACAAGTTCAAACAGGTGCCATTAATACAGGTGGAGGACAGAGGAGCCTCTTAAAGAAGAAGTTACAGGTCTGTGAGAGCCAGAAATCTTGCTTGTTTGTAGGTGACCAAATACTTATTTTCTACCATAATTTGGAAATAAATTCTTTCCAAATCAGACAATGTGATTGTCTGGATTTGTTTTCTCATTTTGTCTCTCATAGTTGAGCTCTACCTATGCTGTCAATTACAGGCCTCTCTCATCTTTTTAAGTGGGAGAACTTGCACAATTGGTGGCTGACTAAATACTTTTTTGCCCCACTGTAAATACTCTTAAAGTCGTATCAGCCCAAAAACTTTGCTGACTCATTCCCTGCCTTATATCATTGTAGCCGTATTTCCCTGACAAATTTTTTGATACATGGACTGAACTATTAATAATGAATGTCTCAGAATGGATGTAGATTTTAATGGATACATTTTGAAGATGGTGAGAAAATTTTGAAAAAATAATTTACCTGACTTAGATATTAGAGTCTGATGGCATGAAAGACAACACAATTACCAAAACAGGAATACATAAACACAAAAGATTTAGAGATCAGATAGCTGCAGTAAGAAATCCTGGATGATGGCTCCTGATGGGATTTACAAAGTAGGCTGGTGAAAGTTTCAAAATCTCTTAAATGCTAAAGAGTAGTGAAAGATCAAATCCTGCGAAGCTGTAAGAATGATTTAAAGGTCCAAGTTGTACAGAACAGAAAGAAGGAATATAAGATAGACTATTTGACCAAGGACAAAATATTTGATATTTCTTGTAACAGCTAATGGACTTTTTGATGAACTGGGGTTGAAAAGACTGATTTTTGGATTGCATATAGATAAAAGGCTATGGAAAGAAAAAATATTTGTTTGTTGTAATTTTAAAAGTGTGTTAAAAGTACTGTACGTTAGTTTATGCTTAGTGTGATGAAGGTTGAAAGCCAGTTCTTTATTGTCAGGATAATGATGATTTAATAGCTGACCAGCTACTGTAATGTTGTAATACTGTAACACTGTAATGATGATGCAATAGTAGCAATGAGTCAGCAGGGTTATCTGCTACCGCTTTAAGAGGCTGTAGTATAAGAGAGGCCCTGTGAGGGCATATCTTTCTCTCTGTGCACAGGCCCTGTGCTTCTGTGCTATAGTTGATGATTGATTGCCTGACTTTGCCTAGTACGTGTATGTATATATTCCTTGTAGATAAACCACTATTTGAAAGACAAACCTCTCTTGGGTTGCCTCAAAATAGTCATACTGTGCGCACTCTGATATTTATTAATGTCTTTGTTGCATTTTTCTTTTACAGGTGGTCCCCGGGTTAAGAATGTCCATCTTACTGACAACTCATACTTACGAACAGGCTGCCTATTACTAAAAAAACACTGTTCTTCCTCGAGCTGATGAACTCCTGAAAGTGTGCAGTGTTTTCATGAACTGCTGAAGTAGTGTGATTTTAATATACAGTCGGTTTTCAGCAATTCATGAAAGAGAATTCTATCCGCCATTTTTAGTAATAGGTACTCTGTTCATGAGTTCCAACTTAACATATAAATTCAGTGTAAAGACAGACTTAGGAGTGGAATTCGTTCGTAACCCAAGGACTGTCTATAATTTTTTCTTCTAATTTTTTTTTCTTTTTCTTCTGCATCTTCTGAATTCTAATTGTTCTTTTTTTCTTCTAGTTTAGTTTGTATTCATTTTTACTACATTTATTAAAATCTCAGTAAAATTACTAACACCCCCCCCCCCCCCCCTTTGCCAGTGTGATATAATGGTGAAGTTGCTAAATTCGCACTGGGGAGACCGTCAACATGGATCCAGGTACTTTGACTCAACCCAATCTATCGCACAGGGAAGTTGTGAGGAAAAATAGGGAAAAAATATACACGTGGCCTTAAACTCAAATAAAAAGGGCTACCCAAATTTAACAAATACTGTTTTGGATCTTCAAATTTTTCTGCATGAAATTTTAGAACCTTGAAAAATCAATAAATATATTGTCCTTTTCTAATTCAACATTGTGAGACAAAAGCATTACTGCATTATGCATTTTGCTTGATGGAGGGAGGAAGTTTGAGAAATTGGGAATCTCAGAATCAATGCAGTGAGCACTGAGAATCCTTGATTGCTATAGATGGGTGTAAAAGAAAACGGTGCCAGATGGGAGAGTAAAATCAAATGTATTGTTCCAGGAGACTTGACTGGGTCACTGAAATAAACATTCTCCACAACAGGGAACAGAACTCTTGTCCAATAATTCTCTTGAGCCTGAAAGTTTGAAATTACTCTTCAGCTTTCTGTATGAGCAAAGAGACTTGACACTAGTCTTTTCTGGCTTTGATAGGCCTGCTGGTCAGATTTGTTGTTGTTAGTTGCAAGGTCGTGTCCGACTCATCGTGACCCCATGGACAACGTTCCTCCAGGCCTTCCTGTCCTCTACCATCCTCTAGAGTCCACTTAAGCTCATACCTACTCCTTCAGTGACTCCATCCAGGCACCGTGTTCTCTGTCATCCTCTTCTACTTTTGACCTCAATCTTTCCCAGCATTAGGCTCTTCTCCAGTGAGTCCTTCCTTCTCATTAGGTGGCCAAAGTATTTGAGTTTCATCTTCATCAGGATCTGGCCTTCTAAAGAGCAGTCAGGGTTGATCTCCTCTATGACTGACCTTCCTTTGTTTTTCATTTCTCATTTTTTACCTTTACCCCAAACTCACAGATTAGGAACTAAGTGTAAATGTTACATGAATTTGTTCAATGTTGATATTCTCAAAATGTGATAGCAAATTGACTTTATTGATTACAGCTACAAATATAGCTGCTCAGAATTGCCTCGAACTGTGAGATGAGCAGCATATAAATTTAATAAATAAATGATAATATTTTTGAAATGTGTTTGAATATTAGTAGCTCATGTTGGTAGTTAGGCTGTTGGTTTGAGCTCCGAGCTTGACAATTTGATTGCAAACGTTTCATCACCATTTGATGGAGACATCATCAGTGTTGTGCTCCTCTGTCAGAACACAGGTCTTTAACATTTTTATGAATTGCAAATTAGTCTGAATGTTGTTTGTTCGACAGCCGAGCACAATTCAAAAGGCACTGACAAAGCCTCCACAAATATGATGAAACATTTGCAACCAAATTGCCAAGCTCAGAACTCAAACCAACAGCCTAAGATAATATTCTTTTTTCTGAACATTATTAAACTTATTTTATAAAATTAAACTTGACATTGCCAAATTATGAATTCCTGTGGCAAAGAAGCTCACAAAGCCGGTTCACGAAACTGGTTGAATTTAATCCCTCTAATCAAGGTATCAGTCTGAAAGGGATGCTTAGGCAATAACTAATTTAAAATATATTTGCCCAAAAGTGCATAGCCATAGAATATGTACTGATAAGAGTTTCTGAATGCACCCCACCCCCCTTTGTTAACACACATACATGCAGTGGCCATGTTGTAGTCAATTTAAAAATAATAATAGTTATGATTAGCATTATACATGCACAAGAAAAATGATTCTTCTTTCTGGTGAGCAGAACCTGTTTCTGAAAAAGAATACTGGAAGGTTCTGTTTTCCATTCGGTTAACTGCCATCATAGTTAACACCAAGGTACACATATATTCTGTTTTGAAATTATAAATAATGATGTGCAAAAAAGACTGGGTAAGAGATTAAAATTATGTTAGTTGGATAAAAGGTAATCTAGATGGATATCTGTATGATTTTTATAAAACTAAAAATCTAACAGACATCTAGAGATCAAAAAGAAGTTGGAAAGGATGCTATGTTAAAGACGGCAAAACGACAAGAGAATATCTTCACCACAGACAAGTATGGAAGGATTATATGTTATATGTATCTTAACTAACAAGTCTTTGGGCAGCCAAATATAAGGGCGAACAAAAATAGAACTTTTATAGAACCAAATCAAAAAGTCCCAAGAGAAACAGAAAATGGATGTAGATAAAAGTACCAAAAAGTAAAGGATGAAATGCAAGAGCAAAGAAAACCAAGAGCAAAGGACTAAGAACAGAAAAGAAAGATGTATAATATCAAATGAGGCCCAAATTGAATCCTGATATATTATTAAATATTTCAAAAAGAAATCAAATTTCTGCAAATCTGGATTTTATTCTATGATTAACAACTTAAATTATTAGGTAGTTTGTTTACTGTAAAATTGCCAAAGAATAAACAAAATGGAAATTGCTATACAGATAGTCCTCAACTTATGACCATATTGAGCCCGCAATTTCAGTCATGACAGTGATAAAGCAAGTCACCATGTGACCACACCCGATTTTACAACCACTGATTTTTGCGGTAGTTAAGATGACACCACAGTCGTTAAGCAAACCCATTGTTTGCTAGCAGGCATTTCTGCCAGAAACTGGAGTAAATGCCAGTTACTGGCAAAAATGTAGTAAATTGCACTTACATGACCATGGGACACAGAAATGGCTGTAATTATAGGCTGGTTGCCAAGTGCCCAAAATGCAGTCATGGGGGGGGGGGGGGGGCTACAACTGTCAGAACTTTGAATCTGGATCATAAGTAGCTTTTATGGAGTCTGTATAACTTCAAATGGTTGCTAAATGACCGGTCATAGATCAAGGACTATACTGCACAAGATACTGACTCAAGTTTTTCTTTCGACAAAAGTGTACCATTGCCTAGAACTAAAATCAAATAACAGACAGCTATCATGGTAAATGTTACTATCTTATTTTATTGTAACCTCCTATCTGGTGTCCTTTTAAAGTCTGATTATGTGGTACATCCGCAGTATTCTCAGATGTTTTGTCTTTGAAATAACTGGTCTCTAATTTGTCTAAAGGCTCATTAAGATTTATTTCTAGAATATTTCAGTCCTGGATTAATATACCATACATTTGGGAGAATAAGACACATTCCCCCCCCCCCCAAAGAGGGTAGAAATGTTTGTGCGTCTTATATACCGAATACAGCCATTTTTGGCCTCCCAAAACCCCATCCCGTGGGTCCTATTTTCACCAAAAACGGGCCCATTTCTCATAAAAATGGAACCTGCAGAGGGTTTGGGAGGCCTGCAGAGTGCTCCTGGGGCCTGGGGAGGGCAAAAACACAACGCGTGGGGAGTTTGGGAGGCCAAAAACGAGCCCGTTTTTCACAAAAACAGGCATTTTTGTGTCCAAGGAGCACTCTGCAGGCCTCCTAAACCCTCTCCAGGCTCCATTTTTGCAAAAAGTGTGCCTCTTTTTCGGGCCTGCACAGAGGGTTTTGGAGGCCTGCAGAGTGCTCCTGGAGGTCGGGGAGGGCAAAAACTTTTTTTTTTCTTATTTACCTCTTCAAAATCTTGGTGCGTCTTATATTCCAGTGTGTTTTATAGTCCAAAAAATACAGTATACGTTTTTGGCAAAGTTGTCAAATTTTGAAATGTAGTTAACAATAGGTTAAGTATAGGCATCCCGCATATGAAATTAAATTTAATATGTGAAATGAAAGGATTTTCCCTGATGGAGGAGTGCTTCAGTTTTGTTATCTAAATAGCAATCTAATGTTATCTAAAATTATTACAATAAATATTTTCCAAAAGGTACATCTGGCTCTTTCCTTCAGGATATAAAATAGAATAATGAATCAATGAGAGTTGAATTAGATTTTTTGTTTCCATATATGCTCATGTGGTTTTTCTTGCTTCAAAATCACTTATCTTTTTCTTTAGGAAAGGTCATGTAAAAATGAACCATTATGGTTCTATCAACTCAATTTAGAAACCCCTTGTGGTAATAAGTTTTATTGTTTATTTTTGTAATTGTTCAGTCATGTCCAGGTCTTGGCGAGTTAATACATGCTACTCTGTCAAACAGCTTTCCCTTGTTGGATATTCATCTTTGTATCAGTTTTGATGTTATCAAGCTGTCATCTTTGCTTCCCCCTTTTTCTTTTCCTGTTCCACTAGCCATTCCTAGCATCATCAATTTCTCCAATGAATTGGCATACATAACATGGTCAAAGTAAATCAGATGTAATCTTGTGATTTTGGCTTCTAGTGAAGTGACTGGTTTTATACAATTCAGCTCCTCTCTGTTGGTTGCTGTGGCTGGCTGTCCATGGTATATGCAATAATTTACGCCATCACCATAGTTCAAAGCCTTCAATTCTTCGATCAGCAATTCTTGGTGTCCAACTCTCACAACCCTACATCATTATAGGGAAGATTATTGCCCTAATTACCCTGCTTTTTGTATTTATATCACTTATTTCTGCTTTTTCAGATCTTATTCATATTAACCATTGCAGTGTGGCCTAAGGTTATCCTGCATTTGATTTCAGGAGTAGAACTGCCATCATGAACAGTTTTGATTTAAGGAAGATAACTTCCTCAAATCAATTTCTTCCATTTTATATATTTTATATATATCCATTGTATATATTTCATTTCTGCAGTCATTATCTTTGTTTTCCCAAAGTTAAGACTCAGTCCTACTTATTCATTTTCATCCTTGATTTTCCAGAACATTTTTTCCATTATCTTCTGCCAGTGGTATTATATAATCTGTGTTGTTCTTAGTTGCGAAGGCATGTCCCACCCATCGCAACCCTATGGACAACGTTCCTCCAGGCCTTTCTGTCCTTTACCATCCTCTAGAGTCCATTTAAGTTCATACCTACTGCTTCAGTGACTCCATCCAGGCACCGTGTTCTCTGTTGTCCTCTTCTTTTGCCCTCAGTCTTTCCCAGCATTAGGCTCTTCTCCAGTGAGTCCTTCCTTCTCGTTAGGGGCCAAAGTATGTGAGTTTCATCTTCATCAGGATCTGACCTTCTAAAGAGCAGTAAGGGTTGATCTCTAGGACTGACCGGTTTGATCGCCTTGCAGTCCAAAGGACTCGCAGGAGTCTTCGACAGCACCATAGTTCAAAGGCCTCAATTCTTTGGTGCTCAGCCTTTCTTGTGGTCCAACTTTCACAGCCATACATTGAAACTGGGAAAACTATAGCCCTGACTATACACACTTTTGTTGACAGAGTGATGTCTCTGCTTTTTAGTATGCTGTCTAAATTTGCTATAGCTTTCCTCCCCAGGAGCAGGCGTCTTTTAATTTCTTGGCTGTAGTGCCCATCTGTGGTGATCTTGGAGCCCAGGAAAATAAAATCTGTCACTACCTCCATTTCTTCCCCATCTATTTGCCAGGAATTGAGAAGGCTGGATACCGTGATTTTAGTTTTATTAATGTTGAGTTTCAAGCCAATTTTTGCACTCTCCTTCACCTGCATCAAGAGGCTCTTTAATTTCTCTTCACTTTCTGCTATTAGAGTGGTATTATCTGCATATCTGAGGTTGTTGATATTTCTCCTCATATTACATATACATATACATATACATACTACATATAGTAATATGTACCTCATATTATTTATTGTTCTTCCCATAGTCTTCAACATCAGCCAGTTCCAGATCTAACTTTTGCATGATCACTTCAGCATATAGATTGAACAAAATTGGTGATAAAATACATCCCTGTCTAATTCTCCTACTGATCCTAAGAATCAGCTTTATATATTTGTTTAAATTCTGTTTTGCTAGATATAATACAATTCATAGATAATAGATCTTTAGTAGTATCTCATCCACTTCTGGGATTCAGTAAAAGATCTCTCTTGTAGATCTTAATGAGCAGATAAGGATACATTAGATAGTATGGGTTTTATAGTGAGAATTTGGAAGCTAGGAATAATATATTTTTAAAAAATAAACTCTATATTTATAGTCTTTTATAATTGAGAATATTAATAATTGAGAATTATAAATATATAAATTATAAATTATATTAATTATAATTTATATTAATTATACAACAAATTATTTACAAATATACATTTGGTTACATAGGCTGCATGAAGTCAAGAAAATACATCTTACAAAGAGTAACAACAAGCAGAAAAAACATCTGTGATGCCTAATTTCAATGAAGGCAAAGTCATAACCAAAAGTCAACATGGATTTGTCAGAAACACATCATGCCAGACAAATCTTATTGCATTCTTTGACAGTGACAAAATTAGCGGACCAGAGAAATGCTGTAGATATAGTTTGTTTGGACGTCAGTAAGGCATTTGATAAAGTAGATGACAACCTACTACTTGATAAGATAGAAAAAGTGGGTTAGACAGCATCATCACCAGATGGATTCATAATTGGCTGAACAACCACACTGAATGTGTAGTTCTCAAAGGAACTGCATTTACATGGAGAAAAGTATGCATTGGAGTACTTAAAGACTCTCTTTTAGGCCCAGTACTCTTCAACATCTTCTTCAACAATTTGGTGAGGGATAGATGGGGAACTCATCAAATTTGAAGACAACACCAAGATGGCAGTAATAGCCAACACTCCAGAAGATAGGGTTAAGATATAGAAGGATCTTGACGGACTTGAACACTCGGTGCTGTCTAACAAAATGAAATTCAATGGTGAAAAAAGTAAAATTTAGGCAAGAAAAATCAAATGCACAGGTATAGTATAGGTGGTACTTGGCTCAATAGTAACTTGAGAGGGATCTTGGAGTCCTAGTGGACAGTGCCTTAAATATATGCCAGCCATGTGCTTCAGCTGCCAAAAAAGCCAACACAGTTCTAGGCTGCATTAACAGAGAGAATCAAGATCATGTGAAGTTTTAATATCACTTTATAATGCCTTGGTAAGACCACACTTGGAATACTGCATCCAGTTTTGCTTGCCACAATGTAAAAAAGATGTTGAGGCTCTAGAAAGAGTGTAGAGAAGAGCAACAAAGATGATTAGAGGACTGAAAGCTAAAAAATATGAAGAACAGCTGCTGGAATTGGGTACTTCCAGTGTAATGAAAAGGATAAGGGGTGACATGATAGCAGTTTTCAAATATTTCAATAGCTTGACTCCCTCTTCTTTGTGGAGAAGACTAGTAGACTAGTAATATATTCAGTTAGTCTCTAAGTCAACTTAGTATATATTTTTCTATTTTCTTTTTATTCTTCCAATCCTGTTCCTTTTCTGATCTTATTTAATTTTTTAAATATCCACCCAAACAGATGGGGCATGGAGAAAATATGCAGATACAGTGATATTTTAGATGGAGGAGGAAACCTTAAATCTAATGAAGATCTGAGAGACCAAGGCATAAACTTAGACTGGTGGACATATTTACAAATAAAATCAAGATATCAGCAGGATAAGGATAAATTTGGTTTAGAATTAAAATACAATGGGTTGGATAAAATTTTGATGGGAAGCGGAAAAAAAGCCCTAGCCAAACTCTATAATTATTTATTAGATCAAGATAGACCCGAGGTCATAGCCCAAAACCAATTAAGCGCTTGGGAAAAAAATATTGGACATAACTTAAACTTCGATGAATGGGAAGAATCATGGAATAAAAATTATAAGTTGACTAGAGTTGCATCTTATAAGGAAAATCACTATAAAATGTTTCATAGATGGTATTTAGCGCCTGCTAGATTATCGAAAATGTTCCCAAATATGTCCCCAAATTGTTGGAAATGTGGCCACGGTCAGGGCACCTTTTTTCATATGTGGTGGACATGCCCCGAAGCGAAAAAATATTGGACCATAATTGGGAGATGGTTACAAGAGATAATTAGAGAAGAAGTAGAGGGGATACCAGAATTATTTCTCTTGGGAATGGTGAAGAAGAGATTTGGGAAAACAAAGAACCACTTAATAATACACATAATTACAGCTGCTAGGTTGGCTTATGCCCAATATTGGAAGGAAAAAACCCTGCCACCAGAAGAACTTATAGTTAGGAAGGTATTAGAGTGTGCAGAGATGAGCAAATTAACTTACGAATTAAATAATGACGAAAACTCAGACTACTATAATGGGTGGGAAAGGTGGTACGAATGGATGAACGAAAGAAAAGCAAAAACAGGAGTAAAAGGTGTGTTAAATAAATAATAATAAATGGTAAAGGTGACACCAAATACTTATTTGTATATATGTATAAACACTGCAAATCTGATGTAAATAGAAATGAAAACTTTTTGTATTTATAAAAATTCAATAAAATATTCATTAAAAAAAAGAAAAGGATAAGGGGTGACATGATAGCAGTTTTCAAATATTTCAATAGCTTGACTCCCTCTTCTTTGTGGAGAAGACTAGTAGACTAGTAATATATTCAGTTAGTCTCTAAGTCAACTTAGTATATCTTTTTCTATTTTCTTTTTATTCTTCCAATCCTGTTCCTTTTCTGATCTTATTTAATTTTTTAAATATCTTTTTTCAGTGCATGAATGGGTCTGAATTAGTGCTACTATAGTGTGTATATGCATGAGATTGTTGTATTTACTGCAATGATAAAGCACATACTTTCAGACTTACTTTCAACTTAAAAAGAAGTTATAGAAAATAGCACAAAGCAAGTGATTCTCAGAAAGTTTAATTGTCCTAATGAAGTATTATAGCAAGCCTATTAAACTTCCCAAAGGCTAAAGAACTCTGCAGTTTTTCTGTAAGTGTTTGCTTTTTAAATAAACTTGAATGTCCTTAATTTCCAAGTGAAAGAGGACATTTTATGCAATAGTTTGATCAATTACACTGTAGCTATTTGTTGGACAATTTGAAGGCTTTGTGTTGTCTTCATTCCTATGATCTCTAATAATATAGTTGTCAGGGAATATTTAAAAAAAGATATTGCATTGAAACTACCCTACTGACATTTTTTCAAGATTAATGTTCTAGAAAGAATCTACCATTGCTGTTATTTTAATCCCATTTTGCCAAATAATAGAACAGCTGTTAAGTTTGTTTTTCCAATGATTCAATTAGAATTAAATCTCAGTATATTAATCACTTTATACTACCTGAAAACTTTAAATAGAATCTTAGCCTCCAAACTTCAATGTCATAACATGTTGAATAATATCAAACAGTAACCATTATGGACTTCAATATTTCATATTAGTTTAATATTGATAATGTTGGCCCTGATAGTTTTGGGTACATACTCACATAAGGATAAACTAGCTCTTGATACTTAGTTCCAAGTATCTCAATACTCATTTTATGGAGAAATAATAATTATTATTATTACTATTATTAATCATATTTCTATGCCGCCCACTCTCTGAGGACTCTGGGTGGCTTACAACAATCAACGGTATACTAAATAGCATATTACCCCCAACAATCTGGGTCTTCATTTTACCCACCTCGGAAGGATGGAAGGCTGAGTAACCTTGAGCTGGTGAAATTTGATCTGCTGAACTAGCAGTCAGCTGAAGTAGCTGCAGTACAGCACTCTAACCATTGCACCACCTCGACTCATTCAAGTTATTCATGTTATTCAACTCATTCAAGTTATTCACCTCAATATTCAACTCATTCACCTCGACTCAGTCAAGTTAACAGATTTCATCTTCCTTCCTTAAAAGCAGTTGCAAACTAGCTTCTCTGAAACTGTGTTATACAGCATTTACTATATTTGCCTTTGTTTTCTGGAGTCCTGAAGTTTTGCTAGGAGGAGTTACATTAAATGAACACTGCAACTTTATATTATTCTGAAGTATTTATTTCTCATCTTGCATCCCTCACATTTGAAATTACTTTTAATACTTTGTTGCAATCTTTTACTATTGCTTATAAATATAGGTAGTCCTTGAATTATTATTGAGCCCAAAATTTCCATTGCTATGCAAGACAGTGTTGAGTTTTCTCCATGTTATGACCTTTCTTGCCACAGTTGTTAAGTGAATCTGACTTCCCCCTTGACTTTGCTTGTCAGAAGATCACAAAAGGTGATCGCATTAATTTGAGATACCACAATCATCATAAATACATACCAGTTACCAAGCATTCAAATTTTGATCAAGTGAGCAAAGGGATGCTACAATAGTTGTAAATGGGAAAAATTGTCATAAACCACTTTTTTAAGTGCTGTTGTAACTTCAAACTGTCACTAAATGAATCGTTGTAAGTCAAAAACTACATATATTTAGACATTTTTGCATTTCTGGTGTATTATATTAGTAAGGGAGATGACCTGTTCTGTTGGTAGATATAATTGTTGAGAATATTTCTTTTGCATGTTCTACAACAATTTTCCTGCATTATATATTCTCTGTTCAGTGGACTCTATCCTAAGCCAAATTAATGAAGTACAACAAAGCAATATTAATAAAGTTTATGTTCTTAACATATGGAATGAAGTATTTGTTCCATAAACAGAATTATTTTAAAACAAATTCCTTCATGCTGGAATCTATATTTTAACTACAAAGCTAACAATGTCTATTTTAACTATATTTCAGATGTGATTGAAACATTGCTATGAAGTAATTCTGAAGTAGTAGTGACTAATGATGACATTGAAGTTCATACAAGATACAGAGTCACCAAATCTTGTAGTATAGTAGGTACTACAGTGCAGTTTGTATATCTGTTGTAGTATTCTGTATGCATATAATGCAATAAATGTAATTAACATTAATAGCTTTATTTATACCAAAGTATTTAACAGCTGCAAATTGCTACATTGTAATAACAGCTACAGTTTTTGCTTAAAGATAAGAATTCTTGCAGCCGTTTTAGGAACTGAGTTGAGCTGTGAAAGTGGTTTGTCAACTGGGGGAAGGGGAAGGGGATCTTTGTTTTTAAGTATATTTTATGGATTGTTGTGAGCCACTTAAGAGTCGTTGTATGAGATAAGTGGCCATATAAATCCTGTAAATGAAACAAGCAAATAAACACAATCAAAATTCTGATCAGAGAGGATCCTTAATGAAAACTGACAATAACATAACAACATTAATTAACCTGAAAGTCCTGCATATAACGCATGCTCCTTTTCAGCAACTTCTAAGCAGAAGCTTTTACAATGCTACTTTATTTAGCACTAACCTTTCATTGTTTTGCTTCATTATTTGTGTTTTGTGGTTTTGTCTTTTACGGAAGAAATATAAACTTTACTAAAATATTCCGAAATGTGCTGTTTTTATGGTCTTTTATCACTATTACATTCTAATCAACAGTCTAAAGCTGTGATGGCAAACCTATGGCATGCGTGCCAGATGTGGCACACAGAGCCTTCTCAGTGGGCATGTACACCATCGCCCCAGCCCAGCTCCAAATGCGTTTCTCCATTGTGTTTCTCCAACTTCTCACAAAAGAAAAAGATCTCGCATATTTGGAATTGATTGAGCAAACTTCTTCACTCGTACGCTTCACAATGGGGGAGGTGGGGTCCCGTCCTCCTAAAGCCCATTACGATGCGGAACCACAGTGTGACCCATGCAACTCTTTCACCTCTCTGCTGCTGCTCCCTGTCACCCTGCCACAGCAGAGGAATGAAACAGCTGTCTCCCTGGCGTGGCGTGGCAATGGATGGAGCCTCAATGCGGGAGCAAAGTGCCCCTGACTTGCCTTTGCGTGACAACAGCATTTCACCTTCATCGCGGTACATTTGCTGTTGCTGCCAGCAAAGGGCTGGGAGAGAATGGGGGGCAGATCTTGCAGAGCGGGGGCCATCCCCCAAGCCTGGCCTTCCTCCTCCCTCGTCAGCAGGACCAAGAGAAAGAAGGGGGCAGCGTGGGGAAGTGCTCCCCCCCCCCGGCTGAGCACTGAGCACAAAAGCACAGCAGGGGTGGTGGCTGGCCCAACAGAAGTACCCCCATTGGTGAGTTGGACATGGAGAGGCCTGGCCCAGCTCTCACAGCTGTCCCACTGTTTGGCACATCTAGAGCGAGCTTCTACCTTTGAAATGCGCTGTGCATTTGAGGAAGCTGGGCAGCGATGACTGGGGCTGTGTGGGGGGCAGTGGAGGTGTCAGGGCTGCTCCCCCCTCCTCAGCAAGCCAGGCCAAGCACGGAGAGTTGCAGGCCGCGCACTGGAGCATCAGAAGGTGCGATCCCACATCACCCCAACATGCGTTTCTAGTATCCGCTCCCCTGTCCAGAAGTGGGATTGAGTGGGGGATAGGGGGAAAGGAGCAGGAGGAAGTATAGGGGAGCTTCTAGGAGGAGAAGCCTGGCTGGCTTTCCTTTTGGCATGGGGCAGGGGGGGGGGGGGAAGACCGAATAAAAATCAAATTTCCCCCAATAAATGGGGAAAATAAAGATCCAGAGGTCCAGAGTCCCAAAAGCAAGGTGGGGACTGTTTGTCGAAGGATTGGAGAGGAAATCAGTTGAAATCTGGGCGGGAGGCTATTCAGAGGGGGATCTGCCTGGGTCTCTTCTTCACTCCCCCTTAGATTCCCCCCTCCCGGCTTTCTTCCCTAGCCTCATTTTAAGGGGGAAGCAAGATGGGACAATAGTAGCTAAATGGCTGCGAGGGGGGTTAAAGACGGGGACGGGGGGAAAAGATGCCATTCCTTTCCCAAGGACCCAGGGACAGGGCTTAATGCATTGTAAGCCGCCCTGAGTTTCCGGAGAAGGGTGGCATATAAATCGAATGAATAAATAAATAAATAAATAAATAAATAAATACAGGTGTGTGTGTGTGTGCAAATAACAGCCCGGAACAGCTTCAGCTACAAACAACAGCTGCTGTTATTTTTGCTGAGAGCTTCTAAACTACACAGCAGTCTAATAAATACTAATAATAACAAACCATAATATACAGGATTAAAGGAAGGAAGGTGAAATCAGAGGAGGGGGGAAGGAAGGACGGAAAAAGAAGGAAGGAAGGAATAAGGATGTGATGGCCCTCCAGAGGCTACTGCACTACACTCCCATCATTCCTGAGTTGTGCTGTTAAAGAAATCTAGTGTCACCAGGGAGAAGTCAAGTTGTGAAAGAGTGATTGAAATTCCTCACAAAACCTCAATCAGGTTAAATTGCCATGTTGGCACTTTGTGATAAATAAGTGGGTTTGGGGTTGCAGTTTGGGCACTCCATCTCTAAAAGATTCGCCATCACTGGTCTCTAAAGTATGAAGGCATAGTGGCACAGTGTCTTAATGACACTGGAGATGATCTCTGCTCCAGTGGTTCGAGCCCTAGCACTGCATGGTGGAGTGAGCTCCCATCATTTGTTCAGCTTCTGCTCACCTAGCAGTTTGAAAGCATGTTGTATGCGAGTAGATAAATAGGTACCACTTTGGTAAGGAGGCGCTTTGTTGCAACTCTGAACATGCTTGGTTGCGACACCACTTTGCAAGGCAAGGGGAGGGAGCGGTTCCTTGGATGACGCAGACAAAGGTAGATCTCTCTTCTGTGGCACACTATAGGAAACAGAATTTCCTATAGAAGAACTAGTAAATTGGTAGCCAAACGACTACTTTGCATTATCGCCATATGCTAATAATAACAAATATCAACAACAATAACAATAACAGACTAAAGCTTTAAATCCAGAAAGGTAGTTTTAAAATTGTTAGGATTGCAGGAATGTATTAATTGAGACTTTCCCATTTTGTCCATATCTACTTCATGACTTCAAATTTTTTATTTATTTACCTTTGAGTTTTGTATTTTTTGAAAAGAAGTCACTTATCCAATATTTCAGTTAAGTTCTATTATCATGTTGAACATGCAAGAATTAGAAGTGTTATTGTTTGTTTGAGCTACATCATATTTATACTTTTTTTCTTCCTAACATTTTCCTGAAAGTGCATTTTTTAAAATCAACATAGTTGATCCATTGGTTGTGACAGGAATTGACCCGCAGGCTTCTCACCTGAGCCTGATGTTTGTGGGCTAAGAGAGTGACTGGCCCAAAGTCATCCAGCTAGCTTCCATACTTACGATGAGACATGGAACTCGCAATCCCTTGGTACCTTAACCACTACATCAAACTGATTTTCATTTTACATTTGCATCAATAATTTTAAGAAATGTTTAAATCTAGTCTAAATTTTAAAAATATGATTTAATTAAAATCATGTAAAGAGTCATTTTAGCCACCTTGTAATTTTCCAGATGTTTATGATAATGGTCAGAAGCTTTTCTGTACATAAGAATGATGGTAAATTTAAACTTATTCTTGGATGCATATTTTAAGTTGTTCAGACTGTTTTAGTGGACTTAATATGATTATTCTCCTGGTTCAGAATCAGGAAGCAAACTACTAGAGCAATTTCATCAGTTACTGGTTTATTCTTCACCATATTTTGAAAGTCTCTTTCCATAATTTAAATTGTAAATGTGTTGTCATTAATTTTAGCTCATTAGGGTTTCCTGGATTGATTTGATTTGATTTTGCTTTATTCTTAATTGTATTATACTGTATATTGTTTATTATTACTAGCTAATTTGGATGCTATTTAGCAGAAAAGAGGACTATGAAGAGAAAACATTAATCAAATGCAGCATAGAGACTGGGTGTTTCTGTCCAAGATAGTTGAGTTATTATATCTTGTGCAATTTATATTTAATCTGAGAGAGATGGTGTATTTTCAGAAATAACTTATAGCTTGATTTGAACTATATGTACAAAGATCTACAACCTGTATCTTGTCTTTAAAAAATTCAGATACATTTTGCTGTGCAAACTTAAAAGACTTGAGATGATGAGATTAATGGTCAGAGAAATTTAGGAAGCACCTGGTCTAATGGTTCAGATAGTTAACCATAGCAGAGAGAAGTTTGTACTTTTAGACTTGTAAAATTCTTTTAATATAGTCTTACAAAATAGTAGATTTAGGTCATAGTCTTATTTCCTGTCAAGTATACCCGGAAGAGCTGACAATATTAAACATTCTTTCAATTTCCACAATTCAAATCTTCTAAATCCATATTATGCTTCTAAATCTTCCAGTCCTGGGAAATGCACTAATTTATATCCATTATTACAAAAAGAAAGCTTTACATACTAGACAACTCATAATCTTTTGCGTTAGCGTTTCAGAGATATTTCCATACATAAACAAAAAGAAAAACAAAATGATCGGGTGAGTAAAAAAAGTGGGAACAGGAGGAAATCCCAACTTCCTGATAGCTTCCCCATTGATGTTATTTCTGGGTAGCTGGCAGAGAGCATTGGAAATTGCCCCTCCTCTTCCTTGGCTGATGTGTGAAATTGCCTGCCACATTACTGAGGGAAGGGGGAACAAAGGAAGTGATGGGTCATGAGGAAAACTGCACCCCTGCTTCCCTGACATATTTGCAAGGGTTCCCTCCCTCTAGGGGAGAAGAGTGCTCACTTGCCAATCACTGACACTCCCCTGCCAGCCCTATCTCATAAGCAGGTATCCAAGTCACTCCCTCATTCTTCCCTGCTCACCACCATTAAGAGATTTCAAGTTTCAGCCTCAGTTCCAAAGCAACCGATTGCTGCTTACATGTCAGGCCTTCCTACCAGCAAGGTGCAGGGCCCAGATGGAAGCAGGAAAGAGAACAGGGATATGCCCCTCCCATCTTTCTTTATACTAGACAACCTATGGCCGTGATGGCAAACCTATGGCACGGGTGCCACAGGTGGCACACGGAGCCATATCAGTGGGCACACAAGCTCAGTTCCGCACGCATGCGTGTGCCAGTCAGCTGATTTTTGGGCCTTCTAGGCCTACCAGAAGTCAGGAAATACCCTGTTTCCAGCCTCCAGAGAGCCTCTGGGGGGGTGGGGAAGGCCATTTTTGCCCTCCCCAGGCTCCTAGAAAGGCTCTGGAGCCTGGAGAGAGCAAAAAACAGGCCTACTGTGCCATCACGTGCCAAAAGCAGGGGGAGCACGGGGGGAAGGGCGCATAGAATTATGGATATGGGCATGTGTGCATGTGATCCCACAGCGCTCCCCTCACTTTTGGCACGCGATGGCAAAAAGGTTAGCCATCACTGACCTATGGTTTCTGGGAAGTATAGTCAGAAGGTGCGGGAACACTGAAGTGGCCACAACTTTCTCAAATTTCATTTCAGTAGGAGTCGTGAGTTCCAGCATTCTGTTTGTTAGGCCATTTATGTTACCTTGGTTCAATAACTGTTGCCCTATAACTTGTAATTTTGCCCAACTGAAGTTTACAGACAGACCTTATAATAGATTTGTATTTGGAGAACAGCTTGGTATCTGGTTCTGATTGTGCCTCAGTAAGAAAAGTAAATGTTTCTCTGTATGGTAACTAATTTAGATGCATAAAAAGTAAAAGCTGTGAGGTAAAAATTAAAGCTGTATTGCTTGTATTGTAATCAGTTATATAACCGTGGAGGAATAAAGTATTTTTCAAACTCAATTCAAATTGAATAGGGGACATTTGAAATGGACAATACTCAAACAGTTACTGTACTCTATAGAGGCTATTTGAAAAAAAAACATAAGAAGAGCAAATATAATGAGTACAGCTAATCCCCAGGTTACAAGCTTTCATTTAGCGCCGATTCAAAGTTACAAGATAAGTGCCCCCTAGTGTTTACAAGCAAGTCCCAAAATTACGAATATTGCAGCACCATGGCAGTTGTTCGTCCTTACGAATGACTGCACAGGTCTGCAACATTCACCCTACTCACCCCACTCCCCACAACTACTTCCCCCTCTTATCCTGCCATGCTGGACTCACCTTACAAGTTTCTTTGCTTTTGAAGGAGAAGACAATTGATGGAAGCTTCTGAGTGCTGTAATATTGTGCAAGTTCAGGCACCCATCCTCTTTTGCAGAGTCTGGGTGCCTGAACTCTCATGAGATCATGGACCACAGAAACTTTCATTCTCAGCACAAAAGTATTTGCAGTATCTGTCTGCTGCTTCTCCCCCCAACTACTTTTTGCCCAAGCAGAGACCTGACAGAAAGTGGAAGCTTTATCTGTGTGCAAATGGGGCCTTTGAAAACAGGTATTCGCTTTATTTTGAATGCTCTATAAATGCTTATGAGGCCTTTGAAAAAGGAGGGAATCCCTCTGTTTTCAAAGGCCCTATTTGCACACAGATGAAGCTTCCAGTCTCTGTCAGGTCTCCGTCTGGGCGAAAAGTATCCCGGTGGTGGTGGAAAGGGGGAAGAGGAGGGGACAGGCACTGCAAACACTTCGCGCCCAGGAGTTTCCATCAACTCGACTCTCTCTCAAAGAAACCGCGGCAGAAAGGAGACCTCTTTCCAAGGTGAGTCTGGCATGGCAGGGAGGGGGAAGCATGAAGTATCTTAGTGGGTTGGGGAGGGTTAGGGTTAGGGTTCCAACACTAACCCTAACCCATGGCCTTCCCCATCCTGATATACCTCATGTGCACTTAATAAACCGCACATTTGCTCATGCATTAAATTAGCAAATGTGTGGGCGAAAACTGAGTGATCTCGTTTAAGGTACGAGATTCATTCCCACTAATCCTCGAGGTAGAAACGGAATGGGCAGGCTCCGTTACATTTGTAACTCGAGGACTATCTGTAGTTAAGGACATGGAAAATCCAGGAGATTATATTTGGAGTTTAACTCTTACACTGTACACCTAGATTGCTATTCTCTAAGGAAAAAAAAACTAGTTACTGTACTGAATCCAAAGATAGGCTGTTTAATAGCGTATGTATAAATTTTGAATCATGTAAGAAAGTGGATTATTTATATTTATTTTACATATTTGCATACAGCATGCTAAGTTATGCAATTTAGGCAGCATATAACATTAAGTTATAGTGCTTAAACTATTACAAAACATTAAATAAGTCTAAAATGTGGCCATGTTTAATAATACTGGAAAAAAAAAACCTGAAAATCCCACACAGAGGCCAGAAGCCACATGTCCTGACAATCATAAAACCCTAAGACCACAGAGACCAACTAGGAGGATCATTGTCTAGGAGATTCCCCGTTTGGAAAAATTAGCTGATATAGCTGTAGAAAGTTGCCACAAGAGGGTGCCCAAATGCTATGTTTTATAAGTATAGTTTGAGTCGAGCATAATGTCTTTATGTACTGCCTATGACTGTAAAATGTTAAATATCCTCAAACATACGTAATCATATGCTATCTAATGGCTGTCTTCCACATTCCATGACCCTCGTCCCTCCTTTGTGGGTTACCATAGGGATTCTCTCTCCCCTCCTTTTCAGTATTTATATCAAACCATTGTAGGTCGGAGATCATCCACCTGTATGGAATTCTACATCATCAGTATAATGATGGTACTTGTGTCTTTCGACCACAGGCTAGTCAAGTGAGGCTATTGAGGTTCTATCCTAATGCCTGGAGCCTGTATAAGTTTGGCTGGGTTGGAATCCCCTCCGACTCCCTCCCTCCCTCCCTCCCTGATGCCCATCTCATTGCCTTGACTTTGAGCAGCTTACAAGGTTAAACATCTTTCCCCAAATAGTTGCAAGCATAACTAAAAATAACCATAGAAATCAGTAAAATCATTTTTAAATTATTAAAAGCCATAAAAAACACAATCTGTGAGAGAGCACCATTCGTTTTCCTAGAAATACAGCTATTTAGCAGGCTCTCCACCAACATCACTGGATCCCCATGATGTCATCAGGCTCCTCTGAAAAGCCAACAAGATCAGGGCCAGTTTCACTTAGTAGGTGATATTGCAAAGAGTGGGCCTGCAGCAGAAAAAGCTCTCTAGGTCTTGCCAGATGACCTCATCATAGACAGGACCCATAACATTACCTTTCTACCAGTTCTGTATCGTTTCACAGCTTGACTACTGTAATACACATTATGTGAGGCTGCCCTTGAAGACCACTGAAAATTTCAAATGGTCTAGATTAGAATGCAACAGTACAGGCAGTGATAGGCATGTCTTAGAATGCCCAAGTTAACTCCTCTGCTTTGCAAGCTGCAGTGGTTGCCATTTTGTTTCCAGCAGCAATCCAAGATTCATAAAGCTGTACATGGTGTAGGTCCTGGTTATTTGAGGTACAGAATAGATACATTGCTTTTAGGTTATGTTTTCTTGTTCTGTGAGAACAGATATCAGTTATGCTTTTTTCCACAGATGCTCCTTTTGAGCAGTTTCCTTGCAAAAATCCAGAGGAATTCTATCAATTGCACTATTGTTACATTGTGGTAGCTTTGGGTGCCATGATTTGCTCCTCTGTTGCATTTTACTTCTTATTTTCCAAATCATTTTCTACCCCTTAAGAGCAAATGGATTACCTGGATCTTAACTTCCCATTTTGCAAGGTGGATTGAGTTGCTTATCACCTCAGAATTTAATTTAAAGAAATTCCTCGTTCTCATCTGTCCTCAAGAATATTCTTACATATTGATTGATTCTGTGCTATCAAGTCATTTACTACTCTTAACGGTCACATTAATAGGTTTTCTCAATGACAATATGTAGCTAAATGTAAATCCTCAAACTTCATACATAAGGAGCACTGACTCTTTACGAAACCAGATTCACCAAATTTGAGTCTGTACTTCATTCATAAAGTAACATGGCTCCTCTCATATAAGAATATACCTCATACCATTTCTTCTTTCCAGCAGACAGTACTAATTTTTTTCCAAAAAGTAATAAAGTGCTTTACAAGTTCTAACTTGCCTATTTCCATCATTCTGTCTGGAAGATCCTTCTTATTGTTTATGTTATCAAATCTTTCAAGCCTTATCTGTATGTGGTTGAAGCCCTTCAGATTGACTCCCAAGTCAATTGCCATCATAAAAGATGGCATTGTTACATCAATTCACCAACTGAGAGTATTATATGCCATGCATAGATGTGATCCTTCTTTTATTTTCATGGGGTAAGACTGTTGTTTGTCCAGACTTCTCCTCCTTAAATCTGCTTTTGCATTCTACTTGGATTGGGCTATTAAATTTCCTACTGTGGTTTCCCAATTCTTCAAAACTGAAAGAGAAACTATTTTCTTGATGTTCAAATAGTGATTGATTTTCATTTGAAACTAAGATGAAAGACCTCCTTTAAAAATTGTGTCTCTCTTCCCAAAAAGGAGAAAGATAATCATGAAGCTTTAGTGTGAATTGGCAAAATAACAGTGATCCTTTTGTATTAATTGTAGGAGGAAAGCCATGTTGGTCTACAGTGACAAAAAAATCAGGAGTATGGTTTTTTTTTTACTAATAAAAGTTTATGAAAAGGTTTTTGTAAGCCTCACTTTAGTTCATCAGATGTAACTGGAATTTTTCATTGGTTTTCTGTGAATTCACACAACCATTCTACATGTTTTGATGTTCAATTTCACTGTGTTGTTCATAGTTAGCATAAACAAATTATGCTAGAAATTCATGGTACAAAGGGAGCAGGGAGCAAGATTCCTTCCAGGAATAGTATAAGTCAGTGGTTCTCGAACTGTGGTCTACGGACACCTGAAGGGCCACCATATCGTCACGGGATCCACAAAATCTTGAAGAACTGTTATGATTTAAATCTTTAATTAAGCTTATGGCCTGTGATCTTGTGGCCATAAAAGGGGTCTGTAATGAAGAAAAGGTTGAGAACTATGGCTCTAAGCTATAAAATATATTTAATGAACTGTGTGGACAGGCACATGACTTATGTGTTTGAATTCATAGACTGTTACTCCAAGAACACCCCATCATAGATGGGTAACAAGCCCTTTTGTTCTCTTTCCATACAAATTAAAGAAAACTTGACTGTATTTTAAGAATTACCTGGTTTTAAAAATATTAGATGTGGAGGAGGTACTCAGCAAGATTGTGGGAATAAAGACATTACATTTTTGCTGGTCTAAACTTCATGAAAAATAAGAATTTTTTTTTTAAAGTCAAATTAGTGGGAACTGATAACTTTGTTCAATCCAAAGAAAAATAAGAATGATGACAGCCTTACGGTACTACAATCCTTAGTGATTTAACAACATACTGGAAAGAGGTTGCTGTGTCTAGAGGTCTTTCATCAGTGGAGTCTGAGGGAAGGAACAAGGAAACCAAGTCATGATGTCATGATGTCATAACACAAACATTGCAATTTATATCTTTGTCAGGCATCATAATGCATATGTATAAGGATGGAATTTGCAGTGTGAAGACACATGCAGATTGTTTTATCATTGTGACTTGGTATGGATATCTTGGCCCAATTAGATGACAGAATCTCTTACCATTATTCTACAGACTTTTTACTAATAATTTTTTTCATTTGCAGAATATTGTAATTGAAGATCATCAAGGGAAAATAATCCCATTTTGGAGTTTGGTATTATTATTCCAAGACAGAGAAACCTTGCAGCTCTGCACAGAACTGGATTTTCACCCTAGTTTAGCAGCTTTGCTGCTCACTTAAATACTGATGAATGAAGACCCCATTTGGAAAGGCACCAGGTCAGCGATCCAGAGCTGATGCAGGTAGGTAGCAATACTATCCTACATCCCAACAGTGGATAGCAAACATTGATGGCTGCAGATCCATATCTTGCATTGTGGTGCTTCTAGGTGTTGGAGGCCAGATGCCTGTACCTGAGAATTCTGCTAGTTTCTTGCGTTTGTCACACTAGACATCCACTGCAAATGTAGACTGGCACATTCATTCTGGAATGCTCAACATGGCAAGAGGGACGTAAGAGGGTAGGTGATGTTCCTGCTGTTCCTTTAGAACTGTTGGCTACTAAACAGGAGATCTAGATCAGTTTCTCAGGAAGCCTCTTTGAAAATTCTAATCAGTTTAAAACTGATTGTCCTTACTCATTTCTTCTTTGTATATTATCTTGCATGTGCAGGTGTCCGCCTAAATTTGCTTTGTCCTGATAAGGCTTTAGTTCTTTTTAATCAAAAACGATGTGTGGAAATATTTAGGTAGCATGAATTAACCATGCTGAAGGACATAGGCCAGCTGTAAATTGCAACTCATTCCTCATGCACAGTTAAGAATGTTTGCATATAGGTATGGAAGATTTAGTTGAAGTTTTTCTGCTGTCCTCATATTGACATAATTTGGCAGAATGTCTTTTGCTATTTATATCATTCCTTAAATCATTTCAGGTAGACTTTGCATTGTACAGTATAATATACTGCATACAAATACTAGGTTATTGCAAAGTTTTGTCCTACAATAAGTTTAAAACGTAGGACCAGGAATGGTGCTGGATTTTTGACATATATGGGTAAGGGTTGTCTGTATGCGTCTCCGAGTGTCTGTTACTAAAATTCTTATGTCTGTAAACTTGGGCAAAACAAGTTTAGGGCAACTATTTTTGAACCAAGGTACCTTAAATAGATGAACTTAAAGAGTGTGTTTGAAGGCTAGTACTGTAATTCAGTTAATGAACAAACTTTAGTCAGAGTTATAGATTACTCCATATGGAATTATCTATTTCTGTTAAGAGTTAACAACCTGGGTCTGACACAAAAGAAGCATGCCATGTACTAAACTTTAACAATTTAGATCCGATAAAAACTTGCCAGCCAAAACTGATAATGTTAATCACAGATAACAATTGAAATTTTCCCAAGGGGCCACACAAGGAGCTCAGATTGCTCTGAAGTCAACAGCGAGGGCCCAAAGAATAAGTAACTGGAGAAGAAGGGAGACTTAATTCTCTGGGACAAATTGACAGTCCAGATCATGAAAAGGTTATATGCTGTTTTCAGTTTCCCCGTATAAGTCTATTCAGAAAGACTCAAATTCTGGATAAGGGAAGCAACCCACTGACTTTCAAAAGGAAGGGGTGAAGTAATGCCTTTGGGCCCATTTTGGAAAGGTCAGGACCATAGACAGTGGCATGGATTTTGTTGGAGTGAAAAAAGGAACCAAGCCTCATTGGATTGTGTGTTGAAAAACTCAATGGAGGGGACTCCCTAACAAATATTAAATTGATTCATTTTTTTGAAGAAAGTGATCACCAAAAGAAAGCCCGGACTATAACGTAATGTTGCAATTGCTACTCTATTGTAGGAAAAAAATAGTTGGAATATATGTATGAACATGTGTTTTTAAGTTTATAAGGAAAGAAACTGATTTGCAGGATAAATGTTGTGTAATAGTGACAACAGAGAATGAATGTAGCAAGTATGTAAAAGTTTTAGTTGATAGTGAAAATAATTTCACCATCCTACATGATGGTTTCAATCACTCTAAGAATACATGTCCATTTTGAAGGTGGAGACTAGTTTTTCACTTTCACATTCTGATTTAAAATATGTCCTTGAGACCCCCAACCAGAATGGATGTTGGCTTACCTGAACATCCCTTTTTGTTGTGTATGTGGCAATTCAAGCGTGGTTTTTTCTCATCTGCTTGCTAGGGACTGAGTGTAGTATTTCTTTAAATCTGTTGTGGCCACGTCTCCTCCGCTCTGCTGAGCCTCAGTTGTTTCGCGAAGGCGCCATCCACCAGCGTGTCCTACGAAATAAACAGAAACATCCTCCCCAGCCATAACCCAGGAGACAGCCTGATGGGCGGGTTGATTTGCCACACACCACAACAAAAAGGGATGTTCAGGTAAGCCAACATCCATTTTCCATTGTGGTGCTTAGGCAATTCAAGCAAGAGTATACCCAAGCTCAAACTTAGTGGGAGGGAGGCTGACTGGGCCCGGGGACCTAGCTGAGTGGACACTCTGTAACACCCTATGCCCAAATGATGCCTCAGCCGAGGCATAGCTGTCTAACTTATAATGTTTCACAAACAGTGTTAATGACGTCCACGTGGCCACTCTGCAGATATCCCCTATTGAAGCCTGAGTGGCCCAGGCTGCAGACGTAGTCGCACTCCTCATAAAGTGGGCTAACACCCTCCCAGGTAAAGGCTTGTCCTTGCTGCTGTATGCTAATGAAATACAAGCTTTAATCCAGCAAGCTATAATCATGGATGAAACTTTCTTCCCCATGGAAGACGGGTGAAAAGATACCAAAAGTGCCACTGTCTTCCTAAATGAGGCGGTCCATGCAATGTACTTATGGAGAACCCTCCTGACATCTAAGGTGTACCACTCCGCTTCTAACGGATGTTTGGGTGCTGGACAAAAATCTGGTAACACCAGTTCTTGGGTCCGGTGAAAATTAGAATTCACCTTTGGCAGGAATGAGGGATCCATTCTCAGGACTACTGTGTTGGGATGGAAAATGCACAAGTCACCTCTAAAGGACAGGGCTGCCAGCTCTAAAATCCTCCTTGCCGAAGTAATGGCTAGGAGAAAGGCTATTTTAAATGATAAGAGTCGTAAACTAATGGAAGCTAACGGTTCAAAAGGGAAAGCCGTAAAGGCTTGAAGAACCAAGGGCAAATCCCACATAGGATATCTATGCATCACAGGAGGTCTAAGATTGTTGGCTTCCTCAAGGAACACCCTGAATTCTTGGATGCTGTGTGAGAGAGTGGGGAACGTCTTGGGCTAGCATTGTTGACAAGGCCACAACTTGACGCCGCAGTGTGGCTGGGGCCAACCCTTTGTCCAGTACAGACTGCAAAAACTCTAAAGAAACTGCAAAAACTCTAAAGAGATGTCAGAGATGGATGCTGACGTTGGATTCACATGACGTTGGGAACACCACAGGCAGAAGGCCCTTCATGATGTGTCATATATCCTGGTACTGGTAGGCCACCTGGCGGTCTGGATGGTGTTAATCACCTTCCCTGAAAGATTGTCTTTCCTCAGAAGGATCCTCTCAAGTGCCACACAGTTAACTGGAACCACTGAGGGTCTGGGTGGAGCATGACCCCCAGTTGAGAGAGATCTTGTCTTGAGGAATCCTCCAGGGATGGAATACTGAGAGACTCACAAGATCGGCATACCAGGAGCGCCTCGGCTAATGAGGAGCCACCAGAAGTATTTCTGCTTGTTTTGTTAACAGTTTTCGAAATACCCTCAGGAAAAGAGGAATTGGAGGGAAGGCATACAAAAGGCCTGGAGGCCACGTGCATCGTAGAGCGTCGTAATCCAGAGCCCCTTTGCAAGGATAATGGGAAATGAACCTTGGAAGCTGAGCGTTTTCCGGCCGGGTGAACAGATCTACTGTCGGTTAGCTGAACCTGCGAACCAGTTCCTGAAACAGATCCGGATGAAATCTCCACTCTAACAGATCCAAGTGGGTCCTCCTCAGCCAGTCTACTCTGATGTTGGCCTCTCCGGAGATGCTCCGCTTTCAATGACAAGGTGTGAGCCTCTGCCCAGCTCATCAAACTCTCTGTCTCTGACATCAGAGCTCGAGAGTGAGTGCCCCCTCCCGATTTATGTGGGCTTTCATAGTCATATTGTCACTTAAGACAAGGACATGCTGATGGATCAATATTTGCTAAAAGTGGCGAAGTGCCAGGTGCACCGCACTCAGCTCCAGCCAATTGATGCTGTTCTTGGCATCTGTCTGGAACCATAGTCCTTGGACCACCTGAGAACCCAGGTGAGCCCCCCAGCCGGTGAGGCTCGCATCTGTTGTCACCACGATGCGATTGGGTTCCTGAAACACACACCCTTTCAGAATGGCCCCCGAGGCCCACCATTTGAGGAAAGCATATATCTTGGACGGCAGAACCGCCTTGGACTGAGAACTGCCCTGACCAGCCCTCTAGAATGGCAGCAGGAACCATTGAAGTGGCCTTGCATGTCTGTGGGCCCATGGCACGATGGAAATACATGAAATAAACTTTCCTAGCAACTGAGACAAGCTGAGCAAGGTCACCAGTCTCTGTGCCAATAAGTGCACCACCAGGTCCCTAATGTCCCTCTGCTGGTCGGCTGACAGGAAAACTTGACCTTTCACTGAATCAATCATAGCCCCCAGATGGGTGATACATGTGGTGGGCTGGAGATGACTTTTCTTCAGGATAGAAAATCCGTGCTGACTGAGCACGTGACAAACAGTGTCCAAGTCACATTTGGCCTGTTGATGTGAGGGTGAAAGAATTAAGACATTGTCCAGGTAACATAGAATGCGGACCAGAACCAATCTGATGGACGCTGCCACTGCTGCCAACAGTTTGGTGAACGTTCTTCGGGGCCGATGACAGACCAAACGGCATGGCCTTGTATTGGTAATGGTTGGTGTAAGCAAATCTCAGAAATTTCCGATATGCTGGATGGATTGGGACATGGAGGTACGCTTCCTGCAGGTCCACTGATGTCATAAAATCGGCATCTCGTATGCATCCCAGGATTGTTCTGAGGGATTGCATTTTGAACTGCTGGTATTGAACAAATTTATTGAGGGATTTGAGGTTCAAGATCCCCCTCCAGACCCCTGATGATTTGAGTGCCAGGAAAAGAACTGAGTACACTCCTGTTCTTTCCTGCCCTGAGGGAACGGGCTCTATTGCTTCTATGTCCAGCAAATGCTGAATTTCTGTCCCCATAAAATGATATGTCCTGATTTCTAGAGATGGGGCATTGAACATAATGATCTGGAGGGCTGGAGTGGAATTCTAGGGTGAGTCCCTGCTCCACCATCTGAAGCACCCAATGAAGTGGGATGAAGTGACCTCCCATTGGCTGAGGAAATGACTTAGGCAGCCACCAATGGGAAGTTGTGACGGTGAGTCACTTGCCCCTTTTAGCGGCCCACTGCCCCATACCTCTGTAAGGTCGTTTGGCATTGGAATTGAGTCTGCCGTTATCTCTGAAGGCCTGTCTAGCCAAAGACCTATCAAACCCTTGGGAATAAGGCCTATGTGCATAGGACCCACTGGGTCCAGCTTCCTACCGAGAGGGCTGCCGTTGGAAATACAGAGAGTATCTATGGTCCGGCATCCGATAGGAGGTGGGCATCACCTTCCTCTTGTCCTTACCCTCTACTAAAATAGGGTCAAAAGACAGTCCAAAAAGGTCAGAACCTTTGTAAGGAGCTGAAACCAGCTTGCATTTAGAGTTCAAAGCAGCTCTCCAAGGTCGCAGCCAAAGGAGTCTACGGGAAGTAACAGTAGAAGCCAAGGTCCGTGATGCAAATTTAGCTGCATCCAAACAGGCATCAGCTGAATACTCAGTGGCCGCTACCATCTTGTTAATATCCTGGATCCTAACATCCTCCGGAGGAAGACGTCCTCTCAACTGTCGCAGCCAAATTAAAGTGGCTCGATTAAGGAAGGAAGCCGCAGTAGCTGCTTTTATGGCCCAAGTTGCCACCTGATGAGTTTTCTGATAGGAAGTCTCCACTCTCCTATCCTGACTTCAAGACCTCCCCTATATCTTGAGACAAAACTGTTGAGGAAGAAAGGCTAACCACCGGAGGGTCAACAGATGGGAAATTGAGTAGACTGTCTAAAACAGGATCTGCACAATACAGCTTATGACCACTGGGTGCCGCTAAACCACCAGGCTGGTCCCACTGTTGCTTGATAACTTCTGAAAATAACTCTGGACAAGGGATGAAATCCTGGTCTGGAGTAGGAATTGCAAACAATTCCTCATGAGGTTTAGCAGTGTCAGAACCCGGATCTTTTGGATCCACAATGGTACCCATATTAGTGGCTATCTTGGCTTTACGAAGCAAAGTTTTAAACACTGAAGGATGAAAGAGGGTGGTGAAGACCGGTTTGTCTGGTAACACCCCTTTATCCTCTGAAAACTCAGGATCCCTGCTATCCTCCTCCATCCAAGCTTCCTCACTGCAAACCGAGTCCTGCCGGATTGGTGACACTGGTCTGGGGACTGGCTGGGCCTGAGGCTGGGCTGCCACCCTGGCACTGCTGTCTGCATATGTCCCCCTTGGTGTAAACCCGAAGCCAGAGCTTGAGCTAAGGCATTCATGAACAAGGCTTGGAGATCTAAAGGTTGGGCAGATCCCTGCTCCTCCCCCAAGTGGAGCCCCACTGCTGTTGGGGTAAAAGTTGCTGTAGGAGCCAGTCTCCCTGAAATCTGTCCCACCTGCACACCTGCAGGGTTGACCTGGTGCGGATCTGAAGAAGAATCAGGAACCTCAGAAGGTGGAGAACCCACTCTGGGCTGAGACATAGCTACAGAAGACTAACTGAAGGATCCAGAACTTTTGGCTGAAAGGAAACAGATGCACTAGTTGATTGTGCTTTTTGTTGTGTTTTAGCAAAATGTTTTTCCAAAGTAACATGTCTCCTTTGGGCATCCTTATCCCCAGTTGAGGATTTTGATAAAGGCAGGGGAGTAGCTGGTCTGTTGTTCCCAGACTCCTTCCTGCACACTGGAGCAGAGCTTTTAGATTTACTTTTGGAAGCTCTGGTACCCCTGTGTGTGTGTGTGTGTGTGTGTGTGTGTGTTTGTATGTAACAGGCTGCTCTATATCTGAAGAGAATTCCTGATCCCCCATTATAAATTGTAAATAGACGAAATTGTCAAACTCAAGTAAAGATATCACCACACAGGTTGCAGAATCCAGAAACCAAGCCCAGGACTGCTCCAGCAGTTGCAAAATCGCGTGGGAGCTCTAAGCCAGGCAGCACCACCACACCCAATTTGAGCGCGAGGATAACTTCCTCCCAGCGCTTCCACTCACTCCTGGGCAATTAAGGCCTTGGGAGAACTCCTCCTACTCCCCAAACAGCGTCCTCGCAAAACAGCTCATTAAAACAAAGGAGCGGGAGATTCAAACTTCCATGCCCCTAGCCCACTCGCAATCTTACTCAAATGGCGCGAGGCCGATTCCCAAGCCTCCGGTGCGCCACCGCTGTAAACACAAGCCCCCGGCGACTTCTCTCCTCGCCAGTCACCACCAAAGGCTATTTCCAGGGTGCCGGAGCGAAAACCGCGCTCCAAAAAGCACTGCGAGGATTCAATTCATCAGAGCAGGCCAATATCTGGGCAATCCTAGCCCCACGGGTTTGTCCACAAAGGACAATGACCCGGCTGCTGCAACAACCTTTGTCGTGAGCAGTCAACCTGGAGAAGATCAGCCTACTTGCAGCAAAGGGAATCTAGCTACGGTCACAAGCTAGTCCCCGCAAATTCTTCTTCTGCTCCCACCTACCTGTCAAATAAGTCTTAACAATAAAAGTAATCTAAACAGTAAATAAACAACAAAAAAATTCTAACTAAACAATACAAGCTACCAGAGATTCTTACACATGTTCCTATTGCTAGACTGAGCGAAAGAACTGGGGTTCAGCAGAGCAGAGGCGGTGTTGCCACAACAGATTTAAAGAAATACTACACTCAGTCCCTAGCAAGCAGATGACAGAAAACCGCGTTTGAATTGCCTAAGCACAACAATGGAAAATAATACCAAAGGAAGGGTGAGTTAAAAAGATGAACTGGAAAATTAATGAAGACCCTAATAAAAATAACTCCATAGGATCCTAACTCACATGTAGATTTAAACAGAAAAAGGTTAATTACTTGCCTTTAAAATAAAGTCCAAAATCCCAAACCTTGTATCTTCCATTTAACTGAAATTTGGCTATTTTATAAAACATTTTATGACATAATTATCATAAAACATTTTATGAGATAATACAAAATGTCATAAACTTTTACTGTGGTCATCTCATAATCATCTCATTATATATATATATATATGAATATATACATACAGACTACTTTCAAGGCAGATACATTACTGTATATCTCCCTGAACTTTTAAGAACTTTTTCAGAATGTGTGAAGCTCTGCCATTGTTGATGGCATTGAGGAATTTGGTAAGGAAATATCTCTGAAACAATTAACTAATAGATGGTGTGTGTGTGTGCGTGTGTGTTGTAATGAATATTGCATGTGGCTATGGCTACATTTTAATATTAAGTTTTGATTATTACAGGTTTAAAATGTGGGACCAGAGACAGTGCTGGATATTTGACATAACTACATAATTGATTCTTCAGCTACATTGCAGAAGAGTGGCACTAATTAGTTTATTTCTGGGTTCAATTCAAAGTGTTAGTGATCATCTTAAAGCCATTTCTCCACATAGGCAGTATAAATTTTGTCTGAAGTTATTAACTGTTTGTCTTGCCTACGTTTACTAGCTAATTCTTATTAGAAACATTTATAATACTTTTTAGATCTTTTTCCATTTTTAGTTTGTATGTTTTTAATGTTATAAGCCATTCAAAGCATAAATGCATGGGATATAAATATTCCTTATTGGTTAAGATTACTCAAGCATTAAGTTATCAGGATAGCAAAATTATTTTTGTAATCTAAATTGATTGTGTGTGTGTGTGTGTGTATGTATGTATATGTATGTATATGTATGTATGTATGTGTGTGTATGTATGTGTATATATATATATATATATATATATATATATATATATATATATATATATGTATATGTATATATATATATATATATATATATATATATATATATATATATATATATATATATATATATATATATATATATATATATATGTATATATATGAATGACGAAATTGCGCAGCAGCTGTCCAGGTAAAGTTGGAGACACTGACACAAAATTGTAGTCTTTAGCATAAATATAAATATATTTAACATTCAAATTTGCAGCAGTTTTTGACATCATCCAGAAAAGGAAGAACACAAGATAGTCAGGAATACAGGAATATCATGAGGTAAATCTGAACAGTATATAGAACAGGCAAAAGAAAAAGGAGGGAAAAAAGGGAAATTCCTCCTTTATACTTACAGCAACCAATCATAGCATAGATTGCATCATGCATGAGTCAGCACTCTAACTAATCATCTACAACTGTAGATTAGGCCTATTGTACACTTTATTGCTCCGGTTAGTAAATTAAAGACCACTGCTTAAGAGAACTTACTCCACTGATTTTCCTGCTCTAGAACCACAAGAGAATTTCTGATAAAAGAAAAAATGCAGTAGGTTTGTCTATTTTTTTCATGAATGAAAAATCTGCTATTGTTTGGTTGGTTTTTTTAATTATCAGAGCACAATATAAATATATCTGGCTTGAATAAAACTAGCATGGAATAGGAACTGATAGTCATTGAAACCCAATAGTGGAAAAAGAAATATAATTATTTTTTGTTAGATTAGCAATTAACAGATGATAAAATAAATATTAAAATATTGTGTTAGAAACTTAATCTGTATAAAAACTTTCTATACTGTTTTCTGTTGTGTATCAACATACTTAGATGTTATTGCTTATAGTTTTGTGAATGAAGATAGAATGCACATTTGTGATAAATAATAATCAGAACACACATTACATTTTTGTTTTCTCTATTTAGAAGATCCAAATGCTATGACTTTTTCAAAACAGTGACAAACCCTCTTCCATACCCATTCCATAAATGCTGGATGTATCACCATAAGTTGCTTTCCTTGTATTTGTGTAAAGTAATGTATTATTGTGTTGTGTTGTGCATTAAATCAGTTGTCATCCTTATTGTAATTACAATCTGCCAGTTGATAATCTTTTATCTGATAATTTCGGGGAACAGTTAAACCAATGATGACGCTAGATAACTGTGATAGCAATTCTTTCTGCTGCATATATTGCTAATATGAAAATATCTGGCTTTTGCCCACCCCCACCCCCCAAAAACGTAAAGGCAAGGTTTATTCTTTAAGTTGAATAATGAGAGAATCTACTAATGTCTTCAGTCGAATTATATGACAAGCTCCTTTTATAATAGGATCTCTCTTGTTGTATTGTTGCTACTAAATCCACTAGGCTTCTAAGTCTTTTTTCTGTTCTACAGGAATATTTATGTGTTTTCAGTTATATGGCCCATCTTAAACGTTCAAGTAGCCATATGTTACTTTCCAAAGCTGTATTTTGGGCCATAGACTATATCTTAACTGCAATGTTAGGTATTCAGCAACATGTCTGGCACAATTTTAATAAAAATGGTTCTATTAGTAGTAACTATATTAGAATATCAAAGCTGTGGCTCTGATATTTTGCTTTGAAAAAGTAAGGCAGTGAATTGTTTGCTTGCTCTTCATGATTTCATTTGAGTACCTAATACATGCATTTCAGCTTTTTTGTCCTAACTGATCCTATGTTAGCCTTTGGGGATAAAAATGAAAATTCTAATATTAAAAAAATGTGATGCATATCTTAAATTGCACTGCAGCTGATCCCCTTGATAACATTAAGGGTTTCTTTAGAAAGTTCAAGAGTGTATTTTCTGAATGCAAGTCTGTTAGCTTCCAGTTTAGGGAAAAGGAAAAGATTACTATTCAAGCAGATACTTGGCCTAGCCCAACAAGACTTAATTGTTCGTGTTTAATAGCTTGTCAGAATATGTTAATACATTTCTTGATATCACATTAATTTCATTTAATATACTTGTTTGCCAATTTTGAATTATGCTCAAAAATTTTGTGCAAAACAACTTAAATACTAGGTTATTACTAGGTTACTCAACAAATGCCTGTATCAGTAGTACTCAATTTATGACCACCATTGGGACTGAATCACTAAGCAATGCAGTTGTTAAGTAAGTCAGCACAAGACCAGTTTTAAGCCCATTTTTACTGTGGTCATTAAACAGATCACATGGCTGTTAAGCAAATCTGCTTCTCCAACTGACTGTGCTTGTCATCTGGGAAAGTCGCAAATCATGATCATGAGACCTTGTGACTCTGAAACTTTCATAAATGCAAGCTGGTTGCCAAACACCCAAATTGTGATCATGTGACTGCAGGGATAGTAGCATAACTTCAAGGGTAGATTATAAATTATTTTTTCCAAGGCTATTATAACTTTGAACCCATTAGGCTAAAGCCCAAGAGACAGACTCAGTTGAGTCCAATCTTTTATTTGCTTATACCTAATTACTCTTGCCAAAGTAAAGCTATAATTTTATAAGCTACTAGACATATCCTGAAAGATTCTAGGACACAGGTGTCAAACTCGCTGTATCACATGACATTTCATGACGTATTTTTCTTTGCGGAACTGGGGTGGCCGTGACCTGTGCATGACACATCCGGCCCGTGGGCTGCCAGTTTGACAGCCCTGTTCTAGGATGAGACTACTCTTAACCTCTTTCTCTCTCACCCCTCCATCTCAGGATTATGCAGATCTTGATCCAGATCTCAATCTGGGAAATTTCTGAGTTGGCAAAATCCTCCCCCTTTGCTGCTACAGGTGCACATTCCATCAGAGAACCATCGTAAAAGAACAATCTTAAGTGGAGAACCACCTGTCAAACTATTTTATATTTGTAGCATTTGGCTAAAGAATCTAAGTTATTTGTAAACACAGATCAAAACAGCAACAAATTCTAACAATTATGGAATAAAAGACAAAACTGATATGGTATGATAGGGTTGCATTTAAAAAAAATATCATTTGGTATAATGATTACGTTGGTATGCCACTATGCTAGCATTTAGCAACCACATCCAAGTTATGAAGACACACAGTATTTATCCAAAATGGACATTGTTTTACTCTTTTCAAATTAAGAAAAAGTTTTGGCAGGATAAATGCTTCTGTATGGTTGGCTTGTTCTTTTATAAGTCAGATTTATATTATATTTGCAGAGACATTGTAAAGATTTATGGGGTATTAACAATGGATAGGGTTCCTAGAACATGACTAATCATCACCATATACAAGACAGACTTGGGATATGTTTTAAAAATAATTTCTTATAATTTCAGGTTTTATCAGATATTTTCATTATGATCATGGAGGTAGCCCAAAATATTTTTGATCTGTATCTGTTTTACCTTTGATAATTAGCTCTTTTAACAGTATGAGAACCAAAACAGCTGTGTAAGAAAGCTGTCTAACCATAATATTTGCCTTAATTTGAAATATACAATTCGAATAACATGAAAGATTTTTTTTCTACCTAAGCAAGCCTAGTTATAGATTCTGTCTTCTGTCATTGGAGACTGACTAGGGAGAGACAAATGACTAATATTATCTGGCAACATGAATGTTTAAACACCAAAGTTTATTTGACGCTATTTCATCTATAGCAGTGATGGCTAATCTTTTTGCCGTCACGTGCCAAAAGTGGGGGGAGTGCGGGGAGGTCACCCACGTGTATGCCCACATCCATAATTCAATGTGCCCCGCCCCCTGCACATTGTATGTGCCCCCCCCCCACTTTTAGCACATGTGGCACAGTGGGCCCGGTAGGCCTGTTTTTCACCCTCCCCAGGCTCCAGAGGCTTTCTAGGAGCCTGGTGAGGGTGAAAATGTCCTTCCCCACCTCCCTGGAGGCCCTCCAGAGGCCAGAAACAGCCCATTTTCCAACTTCCAGTGGGACCGAAAGGCCCAAAAATCAGCTGGCTGGCACACAGATACATGCTGGAGCTGAGCTACAGTAACGCTCGTGTGCCCACTGATATAGCTCCATGTACCATCTGTGGCACCCGTGCCGTAAGTTCGCCATCACAGATCTATAGTTTATATAGTTCATTCTATAGTTTATAAAAGAGGGGAGGTTATTCATAATGTTGGGATAGAAGATGTATGCTCTTCTGCTATATTCAGGCAAATCTAATTTTGAGTTATGAATACCAAGGTATCTTTGGGGACAGGGGTAAAAGTTTAATTCACTTGGGATGATTTAATTTAGGATAGATTAGACTTGATTGATATGCTCTATGTATAACCACAGCAAATGCTCTGTGAAATAAGAATAAAATTTAATCCTTCCCATCATGCAACTTCGCCTCTTAGTTCTTGTTTTCTTCTTTCTTATAGGGCATGCAGGTGTCTCTGCCAGCATGATGAAGAAAAGAGCTTCCCACAAGTAAGTAATGTTGTCATTTTAATCTCATGCTTCCCCTTTTTATGAGGGAGCTGCAATTGTAGAGTTTCGTGAAGAGCAAGCTGTTCCTTGTGTGATCTGCAAATCTTCTGCTTCTCAAAAAACTAAATTATCTGGATGTTTTCAGACTTTATCCTTTATCTAACTTGGGCATTATGAGAAGACTTGCCGTATTTTTCGGAGTATAAAACGCACTGGAGTATAAGACACACCTACCTTTTAGGGTTGTTATTTTTTTTAAAAAAAGAGTTTTTTTAATTTTTTAGACAAGTACACATATAAACATACAATGTATTTTCTTTGAACAGAGTATTTGGCTGGTTCATAAATTTAAACAGTGTTTAGTCATTTCAATTAAATTTACAATTTCTATATTTCCTTTTTGCCATATTTATTCCTCATCTATTTTTTTAAAAAAACCAATATTACCCTTCATTCTCATCTCTAATCTTAATCAAATTCAATTTTTCCCTTCTATTCTATATTATGCCCCTTCCCATTGCCATCTATTTTTATATCTATCCTCACATTGGTTAATTATTTAATATTACAATTGTTTAATACAAATTCAACATTTTTATATAAATCAGTTATAACTATCTTTTTTGTATATTAATCAATATGAACATGAATATTCAATTATTTCCATGCAGTCCAATTTCTTACAAATCAATTAATTATATTTACCAATAATAATAAACCAAATAATTTCCCCCATATATTCCTCCAAATCACAACTTAACCATTTCTGCTTTCAACATAATATACAATTAATAGCATCTCAATTATTACAATTCCCTAGTTAAATAGACCTTTTTTTCCTTTTGTGTTTTAAAATCTTGAACTCTCCTCTTTGCCCTAAATTTCTCATTGTTTGTACCTACCTTTTTTGGTGAGCAAAAAGAAAAAGAAATATCTCTCCATGCCTCGTTTTGTCACATTGCAGCAGATCCTGCTTTACTTTCAGTTTCGTTTCAGCTAGGGGAAAAAAACCTCCAGCACTCTTTGCAGCAAGCAAAAAGCTTGCAAAACAAGAGCTTGCAAAAGAACCTGCGCAAAACAGCTGAGAGCAAATCAGCTAAGAATTGGGAAGCCGATCTAATCAACTTGTGCTAATTAGCCTATACTGAAGCTGAATGGGGCTGTTTTTTCTTGCTGTTTGCTTGCAAGGAGGTAACTGCTGGGAGGTAGAGGGCAAAGGGTGGGGGCCATTGGGTGGGCAGGGCTACATTCGGTGTATAAGATGCACCTAAATTTTCACCCCCTTTTGGGGGTAAAAATGTGTGTCTTATACTCTGAAAAATACGATATCTCCTCTTGTGTTCTCTTCTGTAATATATCCATTTTATCATGTGGTCCTTGTGCAAAAAATTGCTAAGGAACGTAGAATATGAGATGTATAAGATGGACAACGATAACATTATAGAGTTGAAAGGTATTTTTATCCCATCCCAACCTACTGCTGTATAATAATTTTAGCAAGAAATAAAAACTATTATATGACCCACACTGAATTCATGTTAAGCAACATTAGTTATTCATGGAAAGAGTGGTAAAGTTTTTCTACACCTCTAAAATCAAATCTCATATATTCAAGATTAAGGAATTTTCAGCATGGAAACAAATATAAGGCTGTTAGGTTTTCCAAAGCCTTGGCTGTAATTTTTCATATACCCAAATTGTCAAGTGTTTCCCAGCCCTGGGAGGCTTTTTTGAGAGAATACAAACCACCTGTCAAGTTGCAGGGTGGGAATAGGGGAAAAAAACATTGTTTTTAATAAATACAGAATGTTATTCTTTGGAGCCAAACATTCTAGTAGAATCCATATTTTTGAAATCAGATAGGTAAAATAAATTTATGTTAGTTACAAAACATATTTCTAAGAAAAAATAGTGTCCCTTGGCCAAGATCAGAGCGCAATATTAAGTGGAAATTTTCTGGAGTTTAGCCAGAGTCCACTTCTGAGATAATTCTAGAATCACATGAAATAATTTTAGAAAGATCCAAGACTTCATCTCTCAAATGAGGATATATTTGGAAGGAGATATAGCCAAGTATCATTTACTGAATATATTATAAATGTACTGTAGACTTGGCTCCTTGTTGAAAATTGTGTCCATGTGTTGTATTAAATAACTACATTTCCTAATAGGAAAGAGTAGTTACTGTAAATATGAGATGCTTCATATTTTTTATTAAATTGATTTACTGCCAGTCTTGCAGTTCAAAGTGACTCTGATCAGCTTCTGCAACATAATAAATTTTTCAATGTATTTACATCTTAATGGCTTTAACAAATACAGAAAGCATCGAAACAACGTGGGACCAAGTAAACCCATTTCTCAACCCAGAAGAAATATTGTAGGCTGCCGGATACAACATGGATGGAAAGAAGGGAGTGGGCCTGTGACACAGTGGAAAGGCACAGTTCTAGACCAGGTTCCTGTAAACCCCTCTCTCTTCCTTATTAAATACGACGGATTTGATTGTGTTTATGGACTAGAACTGCACAAAGATGAGAGGGTTTCAGCACTTGAAGTCCTTCCAGACAGAGTTGGTAAGTATTTTGATGGAGACTAGAAGCATTGGGTGTTAATCATCAAATAGTGCCACAGGCTATAAAAGTGAATGGATAATAATTTTCTGCACTAGGGAATGTTAGATAGAAAATTTACTGATTTAAAAATAATCCCCACATATCTTTATTAACAGCTGCAACTGAACATAGTGCAAATATAAACATTTTCCTATCCCAGAAAGCAGCAAATTAAAATATAAAAAATTGTTTGGCAAATGATACTGAACCTGCAAATGCGTCCAGTTTACTAAGAATCATAGCCTGTCTCTTTTGCTGAATTCTTACCAAGTTCTCTTAGTGAACCTTTTCAAGGATGAGCTTTACATTGTAAAGGCAGTACAACAGAAGAATCCTTTTTTGTCAATAAATTAGCTTCTAAGAAAAGCACTTCCAAATAATATTGATATTATTGATAATATTGTTAATGGTTGTGGTAAAATTAAACAAGCTTGAGATAAATCATTTGTTTGATTTATTAAATTTATAGCCTCTGTTCTTGCTTAATCTAGTGTTCAAGGCAGTGGTGAAATGTAAATTTTGTTATTACCAGTTCTGTGGGCGTGGCTTGGTGGGGGGGGAATATGAGTGGGCGTGGCCAACTTTTTTTTTTTAAACCATTTTTCTACAACCTCTTCGGCTGAAGAGGTTAAAAGGCTTTAAAAGCATTAAAAATGCTTTTAAAGCCTCTGACGATCGCAGCTGACTTGCTGATCGGCAGAGGCTTTTTCTTTTTTTTTAAGCCTCTGATGATCCTAGCTGACTTACCTGATCGGCAGAGGCTTTGTTTTTACTTTTTACTTTTAAAAGCATTTTTTCTATAAACTCTTTAAATGCTTTTAAAAATTAAAAAAAGCCTCTGATGATTGCACAGCTCAGCTGGGCAATGGGGAGGAGGGTGCGCAGGGATTTTTGCTACTGGTTCTTTGAACTACCTGCCTCCATCACTACAGGATCAGGCGATCTGGTCCGAACCGGGAGCATTTCTCACATTAATAAGCAGACCATTACATTTTAAATTAATTTTCAAGTAATGTTCTTTGAAAGTAGATATATATATAGAATTCATACATGTTTTTATCCTAGAAACTTTTAAGAGACCTATTAATACTTCTATTATTGCTGTTAAAAAAATGTGAGCCTGCCTGCTTTTATCTGCATTAGAAAAGCAAGTACTATGTATCAATAAAATTTAAAAATGAAGAAGTACAGAAATTTAATCAGGAAGCAATATTTTAAAAAGAGTCAATTTTGTATAGTGGTGAAGATTCTAGTCTAAAGCCAGGAGATTATGGATTCTAGGCATCCCTTATGCATGAAAACTGGCTGGGTAACTTTTCAGTTTTAAAATCACTCTTTTTTAGCCCAATCTATCTCACAGCGCTGTTGTTGTGTGGAAAGTAGGAGGCAAGAGTATTAGGTATGTTTACCATCTTGAATAAAATATATGAAGGCAGGATGTTGTTATTGTTATGGTATTGGGAAAAAAACTACTTTTCATTACAGTCATGCAATTCTTTGAAAGTGTATATTGCCCTGATAAATGTTCTGAGAGGGCCCTCCATGAAAACTATTTCACAAACAGGTTGACCTCCCATCCCTAAGAGCAAAGAAAATCAACTGTAAACATCCCCAGTTCCTAATTTCCCCCCTCTGTGAATATTTCCTAACACTAAAATTAAATATCTCTTTTTTTTGTTATTGAAGTAACTTTAAAATTGAATCTTATTCAGTGCTCAATACAAAAATTTTACTTTAATCTAATTAGAAGTGTTTTCTTCAGCTTTTAAGTGTGATTGCTAAATATCCTTCTTGCCTAAATCCCATAAAGAGATTTTTTAATTATGTTAATCCTGAATAAAATCTTGAGTAAAAGTATTTATCTAGTTTTGAGGTCAGGCAATGCTCAATTGCTGCATTTATACTATTTTTCTGGCATCTTATGGGTATAGCTTATAATGTTAACCAAGTATTGAACTGTGTCTTTCAGCTTCGTCTCGGATCAGTGATGCCCACCTGGCAGACATAATGATTGGCAAAGCAGTAGAGCATATGTTTGAGACAGAAGACGGCTCAAAAGATGAATGGAGGGGAATGGTCTTGGCTCAAGCACCTATAATGAAGACATGGTTTTATATCACCTATGAAAAGGATCCTGTCTTGTACATGTACCAGCTCTTAGATGATTATAAAGAAGGCGATCTCCGTATTATGCCTGATTCTAGTAAGTTGACCCATATATAAAAATCAATTTAAAATTCTCAGAGTGTGCTAGAATACAGGACTTTTGAGAATAAATTTTATCACCAATATAAAGAATAATTCTTGCGAACTGACCTGAGAACTATACAAAGTGGAGAACAGAAAGGTTCTTCAGTACAGTTGTTGCACATTTTGAATGTTCAGTCAAAATGAAACTTCAGGTTTCCATGACAAATACTTAATTGGAAGGGAAGGCAAGAGAGAATTGACTGCTGCAATTGGCAGTATTCACATCCATCTGAATAGTTACCTAGATTATGTTTTAAAGTTCTTAAATTTCTATTTTCCTTTTCCTTTATGGAATATAATGTTACCTTGTGTCCTATATTTACATCCACCTATAGGAAAACTCAGATTCCACTGTTTGGGAAGATGAGGCTTACCAACAAAAAAAATCATGTAAATGAATGTAGTGCTGATGTTGGGGAAGGTATGAGAGAGCCATTAAGGGGGAAAGAAAGGAGGGGGGGGGTCATTAATAGGGGCTTGCAGAAAAGTTTGCCTAGTCCAAGATAGAAAGAAGAGTAAGAAAGAAATTCAGTATAGTCTTGTCTTGATTTTATTTGGTACCAGAATTGACAAACTTGGTCAGGCTTTAAAGATTCTGTTATTTGAACTTAGTATAATAAGAGTTTTTTCTGAAATCCTTGTAATATTTGCTTTGTGACCTGCCCTACCTTAAAGGACTGACAAAAAACAAGATTAGTGAGGCTATGAATATCCTAAAGGGGGCAGGTCTTAAAGGGAGGTTGTTGAAAATGAGAAGGTATGGCAGCACTGTTACTGCAGTTAGCACCATCGATGTAACCTTGGCTGATTTTCAAAAAGCAAAGCAATTGGACATAGTACTTCACTGGGAGACCAACAGAAATTCTAGGGCTATGAACAAGATTGGGAAGATAAGAAATACTCTTAGGAGGTAATGACAAAACCATCCCTACATCACTGCCAAGAAATAAAACAGATGTGCCCGTTAAGTCACCAAGTGTCAAGCTTAATTCATAAGAGATTTTATTCAGAGAATAACACAGTGTGACCTTACCCAGGATGGGAGAGAAAAGGCAGGAAAGATACAAGCTTTCTTTGCAAAATTGACTGTGCTTTCTGTAATGGGAGCATGTATATATAGGCTTGAAAAGAAATGGGGACCAGGAGTCACTTTTACGTTGTGTTCAGGTTCTGGAACAAGCCCCTGAAGTATCACCAGTTTGCCTGCAGGTATTCATGATATTTTTAATGTTGTTTGTAACAGTGCCAGGAACAGTTACTCAATTACCACAGTTCTCAAAAAATTAGCCATGTTTTTGTTACAGTCTTGTTTATAGCAAATTTGATGTTTTTATAGTATATGCATAATATTTGCAAAATGAATGGTTTTCCTTAGTCAGTGACTTCACCTTTTGTGATTTCTTAAACAATGTTTGTTATGTTTTTGGATTTTTCCATGAAGTGTGCTGGGCTTGACTCCCAGTGTACTTTAAAAGATAAGTCACTAGTATTTAACATTCTATGTTTGCCGTCCACTCCTGTGGTTTAATTTCCAGTGAGATATTTCAGCTTGAAGAGCATGGTGGGAAGACATCCTATTATTGCCTTCTCTTAAAACTGCATACAAATTGCCTTCCTTTATTGCAAAGTTTCCTATGGCTAAAAAAAGACTAATATTCAAAGACTTCATTGTTTATTGTGTCAGTTTGAAGCTTATATAGAGTGTTATGGAAATATTAGACATAGTGCTGTAACTTTTAGGCCTATTAAGTTTGATTAAAGTATTTGTTAGGTTAAGAAAATACTGTTTGGGAGTTGGTGAATCTTTCCAGTTCAGTTTAGCTCAATTTCTTCTTTTTCCCAGCATCCCATTTTTATATCAGTTTTCAATCTTTTCTGGAAACATACATGTGCATTTTGTGCTTTTATTTATGAATTGAATTGCAGAATAAAAATTGAGAATCCAGTGAAAGTATGCATGGATGTATGTGTCTGTGGGGGAGAGAGAATGTTCACATATATGCAGAGATTTCCTCACTATACTTGTTTGGGATATTGGGGAATCGTGTATTCATTATTTTTAAGCAGAAGCATCTGCAAAGGTCAAATGATTATTGGCACAATGAAACAAGTTTTTTTTAAGTACAGTCTATACTTAAAACATCAAGAAGAGGTACACTGACAGTTAATTTTTTAATGGATATTTTGTCACATACTTAGTATATACATAATCTTGAACTGGTAGTTTAATTTGTTTTGGTTTTCTTTTTTACTAAATAAGATTATTATTCCAAAAACATAATGTTATTTTATTTTAAGAATTATGATTGAAAAATAGTAACTTCCTATGTATTCTGTTATATATCATGCATGTTTCTTATATATTATAATATTATCCCAGTCTTAATGGATGCTTTATTCATTAATGCTCCATTTTTATTAGCATTTTAGACTTAGCTAAGCCATAGGCTAAATGTGTCATTATTTATTATTTAGTGTATGATTAGAACATGTCAGAAGAGAAGTAAACAATATACACAGTCTACCTAATTATAAGTAAAACCTCTATGGGTGTATGGCATGGCCTCATAATTGGATTTCTAATTCAGCTATCCAGATGATAGCATCTGGCATTACTTCATGCAGATTTTCTGCAGAAAAATGTTCAGCGTTCATTCATAAAAATGTGCAGCATGGACTATCTTGCACAATATGCCTAATAGTTTGCATATTAGCACCACAATCTCAACAAGGGGAATCTTTCCATTCCCACTGATACAGGGCAGAGGCACTTCTTCCAGTATTACACCTAATTAGGTTCAATTTCAATCAGACAAAGTAAGGCAGGTCAAAATCAGGTGGTTTGGTAGAGGGATCGCTAATGGTTAGGCCGCAGGAAGATTCTTTGGACTATTAAATGTATATGAAGTATTGATAATTGATATCTTTCTGTAAAACACTCATATAGTTTACAACATTTTAATGTGATATTATTAAGAACAAACTTTGAATGTGAGCTTGTTAGTTATTTTTTTAAATGAACAACAAGAAAAATTAACATATCACTTTCTATTTATTTTCTATCCTAGACAATATTTATCCTATATTAAATAAGAATTTGTTAGACTGTTCACCCTGAGTTTGAGAAATAATTTTGACATTTGAAATTTTGGCTATGCTATGCTGCATAAAGTAAAATATATTTATTCTACTTTATACCCAGGTTATACATAATTATTCATTTGAGTAAGACATTACCCATTCAATCAATCCAATTAGTCTTTGATAAAATTTTGAGAACATCCATTTTGTCTATGTATGCCATTAATATAGCTTTTGTTTTAAGGTGCAATGGATCACTAGGATAAACCTGGTAAAAGGAGTATTTCTTGCAACAATATATTCCTGGTGTTTTATTTTCATTTGTAAAGAAGCAACTTCTCTTTTGAAGAAAAAAAAAACATTTTGCCTTCTGTTACTTCATTAGAAATGAATAAATTGACAGTGGTAACAGATAATTGTCATGAAGAAATGGATTTAAGAAGGATATATTATATTAAATGTTATGTTGTGTCTTAATATAAACTTTGTCTTTTCAGACGATTCACCTCCAGCAGAGCGGGAACCTGGAGAAGTTGTGGACAGCCTAGTTGGAAAACAAGTGGAATATGCCAAAGAAGATGGCTCAAAAAGGACTGGCATGGTCATTCATCAAGTTGAAGCCAAACCCTCTGTCTATTTCATCAAGTTTGATGATGATTTCCATATTTATGTCTATGATTTGGTGAAGACATCCTAGACATCACCATGCAAACTTTTGCCAAACTTGTGGAACTTTTGAGTGTAAAATTTGTAGACACAGAAGACTTAACTGCTTTCCAGTTTATTTGAAAGCTTAGATGTCCCTGCGAGCCCACAATCTCTGCCAGGAAAATTATTCCATTGTGAACTGTACAGACTTTGATGTGAACATGACACATTTTATGTAGGGGAATTCCTTTTCTTAGAGGAAATCGTGTTGGGGGGGGTGGGTATCTGGATAAAGTTAGGACAAAAAAACCAGCAGCTGCAAATTCAAGCTGTGTAAAAATCTAGCAATGTAATCATTAATCTGATTTCTCCCCCTCCCCCAATTATAACTGTCCCTTGGCTTTTCACTTAACTTTTCAACTGCCAATGCAAGTGTAGCTTGATATTAAATTGCTTTCCTGTATGTAATATTAAGTTTTCTTGTATTAAACATATTACGTCCTTGTTTTGGGGGTTTGGGCAGAGATGATTAAAACTATTTTAAGCAGTGTTAAGGAGTGCCTAAACCAATTAATACCAGTGTCCTATGTTCCAGATACTATTACGCCTCTGTTCATTTTAATTACAGGATAATAGAATATGGTATACGTATGATGCAGTTGATAAGAAAAATGCAGAGCAAGTGTTTATCAGATGTAGGACCTGGATAAAATTAAAGCAAGGATGCCTTCAGTTCTCAATATTGTTGTTGTAGGATTTTTTGTTAACTTTTAGCAGAACCCAGGTGCTTGGTGCCGTAGCAGCTTAGTCATTCATGTTAACATTAAAGAATACTACACAGCAATTATTGGGTGTCTATCAAATCTAGCAACTTAGATTCTTGTATGTGGACTAAAATCTGTTACATGTAATGACAAACCTCACAAGAGTCCTCATACATTAAAGGCTTGTCTTACCGAGAAGAGAAAGTCATCTGTTGCCTTCTATTTTGATATACTGCATTCCTTCTTGATTCCTTATCTTCTGCTAAAGAAGGCTTCTACCTTTTTTTCTCCTGGCCTTTCTTCTTTGGGTGAGTCCAGACAAGACGTGCAATTCCAACCTATTGTCGCCTTTTGTGCTGTACATTGTATTTGCTTGAGGTATGCTGTTTAATGTGAACGACATTAAAAGAACACTAGGGCTCTGCATGCTAATGGTGCACTATCTAACGGAAGCTAGGCAGTCTCCATGGTTCAGCCATCTGCAGCCGAAGATGGATGTAAATAAGCCGCCCGCAGCTTCAGAATTCATTCTTGGGTCATTTTTTTCTTTTTCTTTTTTTCTTTTTGTAAAGTGGTAGATTGGCGTGGCAGCTTTTTAAACCAATCAATGGAAAAACCATAACAGCAACCAATTTGAGGTGGAGCATTGCAGTGACTGAAGGGCTGCTTTGCACAAGTAAATGAGAACCAAACCTCTGCTTAACTACAAGGCTGAGGAGTTTTAGAAAGTGTTGCTGATCAGCTTTTTGAGGTTACGTTTACCTCTGGTGTGAGTATGCATATTAAACTCCATGCAATTTAAACTTTTTTTTTTTTAGTTTTGCCTGGATTCATATTGTAGCCTTAAGGCTTGTGCCTCATTATGCTCTTTAATGGTAATACTCACCGTATATAAACAGTATCTTAAAATTTCTTGACCATTGCTACTATTGCATTATGTCCAGTATTTCATCACAGGCAACCAAAGGCAAGCTGTTGTCTTTTCCATGAAGAGCTTTTCCAACGCAGTTTTTAAGCCCTGAGTACCTGAGTCATGATGTTCCTGTGTTCTTGAACAAAGTGAGCAGATTTGCGACCCAGTGTTTTTCATCCAGCAGATCTGTATGTTTTCTATTGACTCTTTAGAGTCCTGCATGTAAATCTCAAAGCTGAGCCTGGCTCCATGAGCCCAAGTTGATATTTGTGGCACAAGAATGAGTGTGTATTAAACATACACAAGAGAAACACATAAATGTAGTACTTTGAATTGTGGGCTACATAAATTAAAAATCCAGAGTATATCTCAAGATACTTGCTAAGGATTAAGTAGAACGAAAAGATCATGTTCAAAGAGCTTGTGATGAGGTGATTTCTGCAAGTCTCTTAATAATACACCACATTCTGCCAGTTTAGAGTAATCTATATTCTGTATAAATTTTATGGGTTTTTAAGTGTCCACATTGTCTGCTTTTTTGATAGCTTAGACCACCTTTTTTCTGTTTTTGAGCTAGAGACTTAATTTTATACCCTGCCCATCTGTTTTGGGCTTCATTTTAGGCTCATATTTCAGATCTGCATGCAGTGCTTGTCACCCTGGTAACTAATGTTGGTCCCTTGCTCCAGGGATTCAGCATTGGTTTCCAAGTTATTACAAGCTTGTGGTGGCACAAGCTATGGATCTGTGTATAAAAGTTACTGGCCTTTCTCCATTTACCTGCTGTAGTATTGTATATTGTGTGTTTTATGTGATGTCAGGCTGCCCTGTAAAATTTTAAGACAAAACTTAAATGCAGACCATCCCTTTTTTGCATGCTTAGAAGGTAGAATGTTCAATGTAAGAAAGTTAAAGTTGCATGTTTAAAAAATGTTTAGGTTTTTAGATTTTTTTTTGTTTTTGGGTTTTTTTTGTTTTGTTTTGTTTTTTTGTGAATTTGCTTATTGTGCTGTTTTAATGGTGGTAGTAGGATTAAATGCACTGGTGAGGCAAACATAGTGCCAACAGGAGGTAACTTTCAAGTTGTATGTGTCATGCAGCGTTTGAAGGGACCATGTACTTTGTTCAAAAAGAAATAAAAATTAGTTCAAATTAGTACTAGGCTTTTTTTGTGCCAAATCCTAAATTGTGATGAAGTAGAATCATATTAGAAACCCAGGCAATAGTGCAAAAAGCTATTTTTGCTGGATAATTTTTAACTTCCTTAAATTGGTGCATTTTAAAAATTAAGACTTCTCCATGGATATATTAATTGCAACCATTTCAAAGAACCAAAAAAAATAAAAATAAAATAAAAATGTGTGGTTCCTTGGAAATGCTGTGCTTTTTATATTTTTCATCATTAGTGCAAATTGGATGGTTCTTGCTATGTGTATAGTTCAAAGGTCTTCGTGTTCACATTTTAAAATTAGGTAAATGACTTCATCTCTAGAGCTTGGTTTCATTTTTTTTTTTAATGATGTAGACAGTTCCCTGTTCTCTGCATTTAGAAGTATAAACACTTTAAATCTTTAAATCTGTTACTTAATTCTGTAAGTAATTTTTATAATTATGATGTAACTCTATCCTTAAAACATTTAAAATAAACCCTTTATGTGCAACTTACGACTGTAAATCTTGTTCTCATAAGACAAATGTGATGTGTTCAAATTGAGGAGAAATTTCTTCCATTTTATAATTAAAATGAAATTTTAAAAAAAATACTCCATTTTGTAATTAAACTATTTTAACAATGACAAATTATTATGCTGATAAATATTAGGCAATACTTTTTTTAAAAAAATCATACAAAACACCAAACAGTTAAATGCAATACATCAACAGTTGAACTGAATCATTTAAATTGTTGAAACCAAACAGCTGAAAAGATAAATGTGTCATTACCTTATCCCTGCATTATAGTTAAACAATATAAAGTTGTATGCAAACATTTAGGCATCCTTAGTAAAATTGTATGTTCAAATGAATCTTCAAGTGGACAGAAGTTGATACATCTGAATGTACAAAGTTTAAACACAAATTTGCAGATTCAAAAAAAAAAGTGACTGGCAGTTGGAAACTATTTGAATCCCAATTCCTTTGTAACATCTTTAGCAGAAATAAAGGCTCCCAAATGTTTCCTGCAATGAAGCCATCTTGCTATTCTTTGGATTTTTCCCCTCACTCTTCCTTGCAGAAATTCTTCTAATATCAAATTATTCTCAGGACCGCTTGCATGTACATGTATCAATAATAATCAAGCCTTGAGACTGTGAAGACAACCCCAAGCCCTTTCTGTTTTTACCTGTAAGTAATTTGTGGTTGATTTGGAGATATTTATTTTTAGCTATTGCTAAAAACATTGTACTCCAGGCAACTTGCAGAACATACAGAATGCAATATGAAATAACAAAATTAAAAGAAGCTTCAAATAAATGCTCATTTAAATTAATATCACAGATATTCCGAGATTATTGTTTAGTTGAAACATCCAATCTCTCTTCAGCTTCAGATTCTTCACTGATAACAAGACATTAGCTTCTAGGATATTTTGATACATAGTGATTGGCAAGATGTCTTTCCATATTCTCTACTCTTTTTCTGTAAACAAATCTTAAGCAATAAAGTTGGAGAGAAGGGTTTCTGACAACTTTCTCTTGCAAATTATTTTTATGAGTATTATGGGTCTGTAGACAAATAGTCTAGTACTATCTAAACTTTCCAGTTGGTCATTTGCAGTGATCTGGAATTCTGTTTTGCATATATGGCCAGTTTGCAGACATTTTTCTTGGGCTTCAAACTAACATCCAGCATGTTCTACCCGAAAATAAGCCCTCCACTGAAAATATTTAAGCGCATGCACAGCCGGTCCCCGCCATTTCTTAGAACATTTTCCCTGGAGGTAATGCAGCTCCAACCGATCTTGCATTAAGCAAGTAAAATCAATACATGCCTTTAAACCTAATTTATTGCAGGCATCCATTACAGCTGCTTTGATTTATTTTGTGCTATCTTTAAAAAAAATTCACTGTTGTGTTATATACTCACCAGCCAGAATCTAGTGAGATTGGGGGCATCTTCAAAATAATCCCAGGTGAATTGGAAGATAAAAGTTTTTACCATATACATTTTTTCTTTATGTGAGGATTCACTGAAACATGCTATTTTATCAGTGCCAACATTTTTGCATACAACTATTAGATAATGATCTAGGAAGCATTCTTTTTAAATGTATGCCTATATTGAATCCATAATCAGAGTGCAAATGTGAGAACTGCTGGACGAATGACGATTGAATGCATTTTTAAGAGTGGCTTTTGTTTTAGGCCCAAGACGAGAGACAATCTACTAGATATCTCCTGGGAGATTCTAGGGTGCAGTTATCCCAAACTATTTGTTTCCTCTCACCTTCCATTTCGAGACTGCAGTCTTGATCTAGATCTCTTTCTGGGAAAAGCTCTTGAGTTGGCATTATTCACCCCATCTGCTGCTGCAGGTGCACATTCCATCACATATTTAAAGGTATTAAGACTGACTAATACTATATTTTATATTGCTAATAGTATACAGTGAAAGGGAGAATAGAACAGTTACGAAATGAATGCTTGAAAATTCAGTTGACTGGATAGAGTGGAAATGAAACATTTCAACAATCAGCAGGCACATATAACTTGGGAGTGGAGAGCAGAAGACACATTGATGATACGAAGTAGATTCAACCAGGATTTGAGGAGTCTTAAACTATGTTCACCCTACTTTGGGACTATATTTTTCAAGTATTACTGACTTCAAAATAGCACTGAACAATGTCATTGCTATTTAGCCTGTGGCCAAAGTTATGTAACTTGTGTAACAATGGCCACATTCATGTAACTTTTTGACACTGACCAAAACTTCTCTTTCTTTGAAATAGAATGTATTTTCATTGAAACTGCCACTTTATTCGAAATACTAATATCTAGCTTTTCTATCAGCACTACTCAAAATTTCTTATGAAACAAAAAATGCAATCTCTCTTTAGGAACCAAGTAAAATGATGAAGTTAAAATTTTTCATAAAACAACACATAGTAGCCAGTCAGTAAAACAGATTAAGTACATGATTAAGTAAGGTCTGTTAAATAAATGTTTGGCTTATTTATAGAATAAAAAGAGTAAAATGAGGAATTAAAGAAAGAGTCCTAAGGATGACTATGGCAACCTAAAGTGTTTTTACTCTTTCCAAATCAAATGTGATTCTGATGGAGCTATGCAATGTTTCTGTATGCAGTATTATTAAATCTGCTTTTCCAAGCAGTGGGAAGGAAACCTAAAGTACTATCACGCTTTTTAAACAGACTGTTACATATTTACTGCAAGAAGGCAATAATAAATGGCCCTCATGCCCTCATGCTTTGAAGAATGAGAAAATCTGATAGCCTGTTCTAGGTTGAAGATGTAGAGTAGGGTTTGAGTAGAGGCCTTCATCAGAGGCTTGGTAAAAAGGTCATTCCACTTCAGCAGAAGAATAAGACATAAAGTCTATTATTATCAGGAATCAAGCTTAATTCAATATGCTTGCTTCCATATTTGGCAATTCCTTGTCTGCCCACTATGTACCCAAAAGAAAAAAGGCAGAAAAGATGGGCTTGTTGCAAAGTAAGTCCCACTCACTCAGTATTTCCCCAAAATTTGCCTCCTTGGAAAGAGACAAATGATTATCAACAAATTTCCCCAACCAAATCTGATGGGCGTAAAACTGAGGAAAGACCGTTATGCTTTGTACAGATTTGGTGTGGTTTTAAAGATGTTTTAAATTATAAATGTTGTTTTCAGGAACAAATGGCACAGAAACCTCTCCATACATATTTACAATGAATAAATTACCCCTTTATCGGCCACTTCCTTTTAAAACTAACAGAATGAGAAACACTGTAAACCTTGGACCAGCAATATTCTAAACCAAATATTCCAGTTGGCTGAGGAATTCTGGGAGTTTACACATGGTAAAATTGCCAAGGTTGAAAAACAATGTTCTAAACTGCCTCTCAGAGAGTTTGACTTTTAAAGAAGAAAGAAACCGTTGAAAGGTTTGAAATGAATAACAGTTGTTATAATTAGTGAAAGGGAGAAGAATATGGACATTACAGTTCTCTGGAACTGCACTAAACGGTAGGTGATAGAACTGATTGGGTTCAGATGAGGAGAAGATTATGAGGTGGCTTTAAATCAGAAGCTGTCTTGACAATGGGAAATGTGGATTACTTTGGACTGAAATAAGAGACAAATCCACAAATTTCATTTCCTGTGTGGGAAATGAACTCTAGATTTCAAATTTTGCTGGAACCAAACTTCCTAAAATGAAAAAAAAATTGTATGAATCTGGAGTTATGAATAATTATATTGCCATTAGGCTGGGCAAGAAACACCACTTTTAATCAATATTTCAATAGTATAAATTAGTATCATAAAAGTGTTTCATGTGCCAAGGGTAGAGCTTGCACAGGCAAAATGCCCAGACTCGTCTGGGACTTGCTTAGAAGAAGCCTAGACTAGAACCAGTTTCTATTAGCAAAAATGACACAAAGCTTTGACAATATTCCAAGTTTTCTTCTGCAAAACTTTCCTAAATGTTACAGACAGTAACATTTAAAATTTCTTAAGGAAACAATTATAAATGGCAAAATATTACAGTTGGAATTTCTTCCAGCAAGTTAATTTTTGCAGACAGGGAACTTTTAAAGCAAAAGAAAAAATAAAATAAAAGAATTCTGGGTTTGGGGAAACATACCTTTGATGACAATCCAGTGGTTGCTTAACTACAGTTAAATCTAGATTAAGACTATAGATTTATCTCATAAATTTTTTCAAATTCAAGTGAGAATTTTAAGTAAAAACATGTTAATAGTTCAGTGGACCTGATTCTTTATAGCTGTTCCTATTAAATTCCTTTTCCTATTTGTTTTTAGCCAATAATAATATAATAGTATTGTACTAAAAAAAATTTTTACATTATTTAATCAAGGGAAATTGCAAAACTCTATGAACATGGAAAATGGTTGGGATTTTTTAAAGAGAATGTTGGAATATTTTCAACTTTCTAAGAGGATCTTATTACCAAAGAAATGTGGAGTGTATGTCCTTGGAAGATGCCATTCAATTTTATCCTCTGCCCACTCACGTATTTAGAAATATATGTCAAAATACATTTAAAATACAGCATAGAAATAACATGTTGTTAATCATTCTACTGGCAATTTTCAAATGTGAATATTTGGAAAGACTTCAGTGTTATATTGGTTCATTATACTACAGAACTTATTCACCAAACTACATAAAAAGAGCAGAATTTTGGAAATGTAATAAACTGTTAACCATGTTTCCAGCAATCCTTTGGGCTTGATGTAAATTATCCTCATTTTGACAAAACCAATGATTCATTACAGTGAGAATACAGGATCTTAATTTCTAAAACCTCTTTTTTGTAGGAGTCAAAGTTATGTTTACCAGTTTTACACTAAGGAACAGAAAATATTATCTCAGTCAGTCTCATGCTAAAGTTAATTTGTTCCCTTGAGAAACTATTAGGAACCCTGGGTCTGATGATAAGACTTGTAGAGGTTCACTAAACCAGCACCATATAAAATAAATATTAAAAATGCTTTAATAGATCCTAATAAATAGCATCTCCATCAAGAGCTTGCAAACTATTATTGTTGTTTCAGTGTGTATCTCATTTATCTGCTTAGAGAATACTCAAAGTGACTACTAATAAAACACATGACTAGTAAACATATTCTGTACCTGCAAACAACACAAAAGAGGATCCTCTACCATGGAATCAATAAATATACTTTGGAAAATGGGCATCTCCAAGACACTTACTTTTTCAGATCTTAACATTCAAAGAGATTCATATTGATATATCAGATGCATCTGCTTTCATTAAGTTAAAAAAAAATCATTATAGCTGATCCTTGCTTAATGATGGTAATTGGAACAGGAATTTGTGTTGCTAAACCATGAAGCCATAAAATGCAATATCACATGACTACATAGCACTCACCATGGTTATGTGAGGATCATGAGTTATTAGAGAACCATGTGTGATTGCAACATAAAACTTCCTGCTAGGTTCGATGGGGTCAATTCAAAGTCAATGGGGAAGCCAGCCGGAAGTCACAAGAAAGCTAGGAGGCTCGCAAGCAAGCTGGAGGGAAGGTGAACATTGTGGAGTATAGCTGGGAAATGCTGCAGTCAGTGCCTCACAAATATGCATGAGTGGAGGGTAGGTGCCCCAGAGGGTAGGAAGGCTTGTAGGTGGCTGTTGTAGCCTAGTGCAAGTGCAGCTAGGTATGGGGTATGTGCCCCAAAGGTATACGAGCAAGGTATTCAGGAAAATGGTAAGAGTGGGAATGACTTACAGGAGCAACTTGCAATCTTCCCTGCTGGCTTCCCCATTGACTTTGTTTGTGGGAAGCTAGCAGGGAAGATCACAAATATGATCACATGACTATGGGACACTGCAAACTTTGGAAGTGTGAGCCAATTGCCAAACATTCAGATTGTGATCATGTGATTGTGGGGATGCTGGGAAGGCTGGAACGTCGGGGACTGGTCATAAGTACCACTCACTGAGCGCACCACTGTAACTTTGAAAAGTTGCTGAAAGCAGTTAGTTGTTAACTAAAAGCAACCTGTACAGGGGTGGGTTCTACTTACCTTTACTACCAGTTCACAACTGGAGCACACGCGCATGCTCACTTTGCTTGTGCACGCTTCTGCACATGCACAGATCGACCATTATGATATCCGGGCGGGTGGGCAGAGCTTCCCACTGCTTTTACTACAAATTCACAAGAACCAGACAGAACTGGGAGCAACCCACCACTGAACCTGTATGGATAATAAGTTTTCAAGGCAGCTAAAGAATTGCTGGGAAATTTGCACAGTAATACTTTCAAAACCATATTATTTGAGATTCTCTTTGCTTTTGAATTCTTCCTGCCAGCTATGCATATTTGTGCAGACCCTATGGAATATATACTTCCAGAGATGATAAATGTAAAAATACAGTGCAATATTGGCTCAAGATCTTTATGTGAGAAGCTCCTGAAATATGCAATTATTTTAGAATGAAATGAATTAAACATAGCATTACCATGACATAAACTATCCAAATGACAATATCCAGTTTGTTATTATCAAGTTCCAAACAGATTCTTAAAAGACAGAGCTTTATACCTGACTCATGGCAACTGCTTTATAGTTTTCATCAGCATCTAATTAAAGGGACTCTCAATCTTTATAAATTATCCATTTGGGGGCAAATAAGCCAATATGCATTACAATTGAAATACTGATCCAATAATTTCTGTGTGCTAAAGACAATTTCATGGGAAAAATCTATGTGGTCACTAAGAGTCAACACTTACTTGATAGCACATAATCAAAGACAATTTCTAAGATACTAAGCGAGAATAAGATGTTGGTGAATTTCTGCTACAGCTTTACACCAAATGTGAGCAACCCCCAAACAGCTTCTTTGGTGTCCATCAGACTTCCTGCCTCTTCTGACTTTAATAAAAAAAATTACATAGGAAAATGAATGGTGCAAAGCACTACCTCCAGAATCATATTTCTTTTAAGGAATCTCTTTGAACATACAGAAGTCCCAGCTGATAGAGAGCATTCTAGCTCATTTTCTGGTGAATAGCTGTTTTGTGACTAGTCATGTTTTACTATAGGAGCCATTTTATCTAGATCCGTTCCAGTCGGATTTCATGCCCGGGCACAGTACGGAAACGGCATTGTTCGCGGTGGTAGATGATCTCTGGAGGGCTCAGGACAGGGGTTGCTCCTCTGTTCTGGCCCTGTTAAACCTCTCAGCGGCTTTTGATACCATCGACCACGGTATCATGCTGCACCGGTTGGAAGAGTTGGAGATAGGGGGCACCGTGTTATGGTAGTTCTCCTCCTTTCTCTCCGACCGGTTGCAGTTTGTGTTGGCAGGGGGGCAGAGGTCGACCTCGAGGCCTCTCATATGTGGAGTGCCTCAGGGGTCGGTCCTCTCACCTCTTCTGTTCAACATCTATGTGAAGCCGCTGGGTGAGATCATCCATGGCTTTGGGGTGAAGTACCACCAGTACGCTGATGACACCCAGATGTACATCTCCACCCCTGGCCACCCCAACAATGCCCTTGAAGTAATGTCCCGGTGCCTGGAGGCTGTGCAGATCTGGATGGGGAGAAACCGGCTCAAACTCAACCCTTCCAAGACTGAGTGGCTGTGGTTCCTGGCATCCCGATATAGTCAGATGACTCCATCTCTGACTATTGGGGGTGAGTCTTTGACCCCCTTGGAGAGGGTTCACAATCTGGGAGTTCTCCTTGATACGCAGCTGTCCTTGGAGGAACATCTGACGGCTGTGGCCAGGGTGACTTTTTGTCAGGTTCGCCCTTTCTTGATCGGGATTCCCTGTGCACAGTCACTCACGCCCTCGTCACCTCGTGCCTGGACTACTGCAACGCTCTCTACATGGGGCTCCCCTTGAGCCGCACCCAGAGGCTCCAACTGGTCCAGAATGAGGTTGCGCGGGTAGTTACGGGAGCTGCTTGGCGCTCCCATACAACACCCCTCCTGCATGAGCTGCACTGGCTCCCAGTGGTCTTCCAGGTGTGCTTCAAGGTGCTGGTTATCACCTTTAAAGCGCTCCATGGCATAGGACCTAGTTATCTTTGAGACCACCTGCTCCTATCAATGACCTCCCATCAACGCGTGCGCTCCCACAGAGAGGGCCTCCTCGGGGTGCCATCAGCCAAATAATGTAGGCTGGTGACCCCCAGGGGGAGGGCCTTTCTGTGGGGGCACCTACCCTCTGGAACCAACTGCTGCCAGAGATAAGGAGAATCCAAGACCTCGGTACCTTCCGCTGTGCCCTTAAAACTTTCTTTTTTCAGCAAGCTGGGCTGGCTTAACACTTTGAAATGTTTTAATTGGTTTATTGTTTTTAATTATGGGGCCAAATTTATATATATCTTTTTAATTGTATTTTAATGTTTGTAGTCTATGTTTTTACTTGGCTGTACACCGCCCTGAGTCCCCAGGGAGAAGGGCGGTATATAAATTTGATATAAAATAAAATAAAAAATAAAAAATAAATTTTGTGCTGGACAGATCAAGTACATCTATTGCATGTGCTCAAATTCTAAAAAATATTTTAGGAATAAAAATATTGTTTAGCTTCATCCTAAACTTTTATGGTTAAATGTTGTTGTTAGTTGTGAAGTCGTGTCCGACCCATTGTGATCTCAAGGCCTTCCTGCCCTCTACCATTTTTTGGAGTCCATTTACAGTAAGCTCATGCCTACTGCTTCAGTGACTCCATCTAGCCACCTCGTTCTCTGTCGTCCCATTTTTCTTTCCCAGCATTAAGCTATTCTCCAGTGAGTCCTTCCTTCTCATTAAGTGGCCAAAGTATTTGAGTTTCATCTTCATCAGGATCTGGCCTTCTAAAGAGCAGTCAGGGTTGATCTTTTCTAAGACTGACCGGTTTGATCGCCTTGCAGTCCAAGGGACTCGCAGGAGTCTTCTCCAGCACCATAGTTCAAAGGCCTCAATTCTTTGGTGCTCAGTCTTTCTTGTGGTCCAACTTTCACAGCCATACATTGCAACTGTGAAAATCATAGCCTTGACTATACACTTTTGTTGGCAGGGTGATGTCTCTGCTTTTTACTAAGCTGTCTAGATTTGCCATAGCTTTCCTCCGCAGGAGCAAGCATCTTTTAATTCTTGGCTGCATTCCCCATCTACGGTGATCTTGGAGCCTGGGAAAATAAAATCTGTCACTACCTCCATTTCTTCCCCATCCATTTGCCAGGAATTGAGAGGGCCAGATGCCATAATCTTAGTTTTCTTAATGTTGAGTTTCAAACCAACTTTTGCACTCTCCTTCTTCACCCGCATCAAGAGGCTCTTTAGTTCCTCTTTGCTTTCTGCCATTAGAGAGGTATCATCTGCATATCTGAGGTTGTTGATATTTCTCCCAGCAATCTTAATTCCAACTTTTGATTCATCTAGCCCCGCCTTTCTCTGACAGTTTCTTTTAGTTGATAGTTCAGCGGAAAAGAGAAGGGCTCTGAGGTAAAGCCACCCCACTTCCTCGCATCTCCAGCCCATTCTATATCTGCTTTGGATGAAAATTCATCAGTCTTCCAGAAAACCTGTTGACAGTTTTTACTATTCTTCTGATACTTGGGCTAAGAGGAGAAATGGGCAGAATTCTTCAGTTTTCCCTTAGATACTAAATATCTCAAATTTCAACAACAGAAGGTAAGTGTTGGCAGTGAGTGGTTGCTGTTGACAGCAACCAGAAGTATACTATGAGACTATCTCCTCAGAGCTACAGGTAGTCCTTGACTTACAACAGTTCATTTAGTGACTGTTTGAAGTTACAACAGCACTGAAAAGGGGGACATATGACAGTTTTTACAACAGTTGCAGCATCCCCTTGGTCATGTGATCAAAATTTGGATGTTTTGTAACTGGTTCATATTTATGACCGTCGCAGTGTCTCAGGGTCATGTGATCTCCTTTTGCGATCTTCTGACAAACAAAGTCAATGGGGGAGCCAGATTCACTTTACAACTGTGATAATAATTTAACAACTGCAGTGATTCCCTTAACAACTGTAGCAAGAAAGGTTGTAAAATAGTGCAAAGCTCACTTAACAAATGTTTCACTTAGCAGCATAATTTTTAGGCTCAATTATGGATGTAAATCAAGGACTACCTATATTTGCTTTTTTGGCAAGCCAAGCCCAAATTGACCATGAAGTGGCCTATGACCTGAACCAATGAAAACTGGAAGCTTGTAATTGAAGACTGCAGTTTGTGACTCTGTACATAAAACAGAATTTAATGTACAATAACTCTATATGTCATTGGAATATACATGTCCAAAGCTTGGGCATAAATAATTGAATCCTTCTTTTCATACAAAAAACCATTTTATTAATTTGTTGCATTATAATGTTTCCCAACCATGTGAGCTGGGAATTATGGATGTCAATGTCTAATAAATATACAAAATGATGTATTATTTACCAGTTGCTCCTCCAAGAAAATGACATTTTATTAAACATCTGTAGTATATTAAAATTAGCTTTTTCATCAAATAGTCAAGTAAAATATATGCTTTTGCTGTTTAATAGTTCTCAAGGGAAGATCTGTAATTGTGTTATAATTATTTAATTGCTAAAGGGTAACATAAACAAGCAAAATCTATTTTGTGGAAAGCTGCTCTATTTACAGTTAAAAATCATATAGTCATCAATATTTTAGACCTGTAAGTGGCCTTTTGTTAACTGTATCTCCACAGAGTACAATAATCCAAACTTTTTCTTAGAATCATGTTCGGTTTGGTTTTGTTTTCCTTTAGAAGAAATAAGATAACTTTCACTCTCTAGAGTCTTCTTTTCTAAATCCCTAGATGATATTAGTTTTGCACTCTACATAATTAAACTGCACTGCATATAATTATCAGACTGTTAGAAAAATACAAGATGCCGAAGGCTCCTATAGCTGTACATTATATCTTTCTTATGCATATGTGCTGTATGTTCCCAGGGGACCCAACTCTTGTTTTAATCTCAATAACTGTCTGTAGTAGGATGGGATGAGAGATAATCACTAGCCTAAAATTACTCATGACCTTCAGGATGGTAAGGACTTGAATTTGATCTTTCTCTTCCCAGACTAACGTTCAGCTTTTTCTCATCGGGCTACAGGGACTGCAATCTCAGAATTCCCAGCTGAATTCCCTATGAATACTATAGAAACAAGAATACATATCTGTAGGTCCTTCCACTTGAATGCGTCTGCTTCTAATCTGTACCATTCTCAAAGGAGCATTTGCTGTGCAACCAAAGCAAAGCTTGACATTTTCCACTACAGTGAGTGCTTGTAAGATGGAAAGTAAGACAAAAGTTATCAAGAGAAATTTCAGGCATATCTTTAATAAGACCTGCAACTTGTTTAGGAAATTGAGAGATATGAACAATTATGCTGGAGTGCATGGCTGTGTCTGTTCTTTTTAGGGCTTCCTTAATGATCATCATTGATGGACTTCCTAGAGTTACATTCAAAAACATTGGAAGAATATTTTTATTATTATTAATTATTCAATTAAGGCAATGCTCATGTACCTGGGCATACAGATATACTTTCTGGCTGTGAATGCCTCTGTGTACAAATAGCAGGGAGCAGCTTGCCTTTTAAATAATAACTTTATGAGCCCAGAAGTAGTCACCTGGATGGACAGCCCAAAGTAGAAGTGACAAACTGGTTGGGAAGGAAGGCGTGATGGCAGCACTTTCCAGTCACTGAGGTATGCAATAGGTGCAAAACAGAGTTATCTCACAACTGCAGTACCTAAGGGAGGAGCCAGTTCAAGCTGAGGCACCTCATTCCAGTTCAAAATCTCCTCCACTAATAGAAATCTGAAAGGGAGGAGGGCACTGTGGCCCTGATTTTTGAAATTACTTTCACTGCTCTGTGCCAGCTCTTAACCAGTCCTTCCCATTGTTCCCAGTTCTCATCCAACGTGGTTATGCTGATTGAGAATGCTTTGTATTGGCAATATACTAGAATACCTGGCTGAAGAAGCCTCCTAGCAGTTACTGGGGTATTTGTACTTGAGGCTTGGAGAGGCTGGTATAATGCAACGGGAAAAGACAAAAGCACTTTAGTTCCGCTCCTAACAACCTTCCTTCCTTCTTTCCCACATTTTGCAGGACTGAGCGCCTGAGTCGACCTTGTGCTGGCCTATCGTTGTGGTCTCGGATTTGAAGGGCGACCGACCATTAACTTGGTCACACTTGTCGCTCCGTCTTCTCAACAGAGACACGCCCCGTCGTGGTGCAGTCGGGTCTGGGGAATAATTCTTGAGAAGACGCGAGCGGTCCCAACGCTCCTCTAAGTCTGGCTTTCGGGGTCTATTTTTAAAAACGTCACATCCATTTATAGCTCAGGCAAATAAATTCGCAAGCCTTTAATCCCGCTCATCGGATTCTCTGAGTCCGACGTTCATTTTCTTTCTGCCGCCTACGTGTCTGCCCTCCAGGCGTCGGGGGCTTTTATTTTTCTTCAGGGCGGTTCTGGGGCAGGGATCGGATCCGTGGAGCCGTCTTGCTCCGCACCTTGAGTCGCTTCCAAGGGCGCCTTTGCGAGGGAAGAGCATCGGAAAAAGAGGACGGCGCCCATTTTTCCCGCCGTCGGGGAAAAGTTGTCCCCGTGGATGTTTTGCGAGGATCGGCGTAAGCAATTCAAGGGCCGGTCGTCCTGCAGTTGACTCCTTCCTTTCCTACGTAGCTCCTCCGGGCGGCCGCTCGTTCGTTCGCTCGCTCTCAGCATGGTGGATTTGTTCGGCGGGCGGATCCTCGTGAACCTGGAGGGCGCCTTCGTGGACCCCGAGCAAGCTTTGGAGAACAAAATCGTGGGCTTGTACTTTTCGGCCGCCTGGTGCTCCCTCTGCAGGGACTTCACCCCCACGCTGTGCGATTTCTACAGCGAATTGGTGGATGTCGGCACTCATCCGGCCCCTTTCCAGATCGTCTTCATCTCGTCCGACCGCAGCCGAGAAGAAATGGCGAGCTTTATGTACAAGATGCACCCGGGCTGGCTGGCCTTGCCCTTCCACGACCCCCTTAAGCAGTGAGTAGGTTGGGGGCGTGCAACCCTCGCCCCACATCGGTCGTTTGCTAGAGTTGAACAGGCAACTTTTCGGCCAGATCTTCCGAGTTGGCGCCCTTCAGATGGGTCTGTCTACATGTGCCATAATTTAAATGTCTTGATAGGGAATTATGGGACTTGTAATCCAGTCCATTTCAAAGACATAAGAATAGTACGGGTAGCCCTCATCTTACAAATAGTTCTTTTAGTGGCCGTTCAAAGTTACAACAGCACTGAAAAAAAGTGATTTATGACCATTTTTCATACCTATGACCCTTGGGGCATCCCCATTTGATAACGTGATTAAAATTAAGATGCTTGGCAACTAATATTTGTGACGGATGCAGTATCCCTGGATCATGTGATCACCTTTTGTGACCCTCTGACAAGCGAAGTCGGTAGGGAAGCCAGGTTCTCTTAATTTTGTTACTGCGATGGTGGCAAATCTTGTTACTAAACTGCAGTGATTCACTTAAGTATTATGTCAAGAAAAGTTGTAAAATGGGGCAAAACTCACTTAACAAATGTCTCCCATAACAACAGAAATTTTGGGCTCAATTGTGGTCATTAGTTGAGGACTACTTGTAGTTCAATTAAAAACACATGAGATGCCATCATGAAGGGACTATGGGGAGCTCTGGCCAAAGTTCTTTGAATGGCTGTCCCAAAGTTGCTTTTTCCAAAAAAAGCAACTGGACTTCCTTGTTTATTTTTCTCTTTGAGAATATTTCACTTCTCCAAGAAGCTTTTTCATTTCAGAACTGATTCTTCAGAATTGAAGAAGCTTCTTGAATATGAAGTGAAAAGTTTTCAAATGGAAAAAAAAAACCAAGAAAGACCAGATGCCTTTTTGAAAAAGCAGAGCCATGACCTGGATGATTGAGAATCTCCTTTGATTTTGAATAGCTGTTTCACAAGTTCTGGTCCAGTATTTATTCATCATACCAATTCTTGTATCCTTTTTAGTCATGTATTCCTTTCTTACTCTTCCTATGCCTACAGCTCTCAGTGTCCTGTAAAGTTTTCCAACAAAAAAAGAGCCCATATCAGGATATGATTCTGTCTCTACTGGAATAGCATTATTATTCAGAAGCAAATAAGTCTGTTGTGGTGCACTCATTTTATCATTTTTTAAATGCCTAACCATTTCTACACATGCATTTGTGATGAATGGCTCCCCATAGTATATGTCAGTGCTGAAAAGAAAAGAGAATAAAATACATGCCTATTGGCCAGAATTTAGCTATCTGCTCTTCAGATTTAACTCTTCTGCTGGAAGAAAATAATAGAATTTTTTTTAAAAAAATTGGCACTGAAGAAAGAAGCCAGGATGCCCAAGGCACTTGAACCAGTAATCATCCATTACTTTCAGGCAATCATACCTCTCACTTAGTCAAGTCATTAACATTAGCCCAAAGATTTTACACTGCTATGTGGAGAGCTATTTTGCTGCTAGGTACGATAGAGAGCTTGCAATCAGAAAGATTAATTTTACCCTTGTGCAAAATCTTATCAGAGGTAATAGCTCCTGAACTCCTTTTAGCCTCCAGGTTTTCCTACAATCTGGGATACATTTTGAAGCTTCACAGCATGGAAATCAACCCTGAAGTGCCTTTATTTGGTTCACTGTTCATTTTGCAAATAAATGGGCATGTAAACAACAGCACGGAATACTGTATTCTCTAGTTCACAATTTCTTGCAGTGGACATCATCTTCATGAGAACACATATACCAGATTAATAGTTCTCATCACTTTATAACAGTACACTGATATCTATTTTGGCTGCTTTTAAATGTAGCACCCAGACTTTCCTTTTCCCACCAGTTTGGATATAGTAAAATGAAGATTGCCTGAGAAAAGATAAGCCTAAAAACAGAGGACAACTGAATTTGGCTGAGGGCTTCTTTAAATGCAGAACCAGGTATCATTCTGATTTGGAAAGCAGTGTTCCTATAGAGCTCATCAATTTGAAGGCCATGTGTTGGCAATGGTAAAACAGAACTAAGCCAAAAGTCATTCAGGTACAATCTTCCTTTTCTCTCTGTTTTTCCTCTGTTCTGCCTTTTTTTCTCTGCCCACCTCCTCATTGCACAGCAAGTTGTTTGCAGAAAGACAGATTTTAGGTTTTTTACAAATCCACCATACAACAAAATTTTTCTTCATAGTGTTCACATTTCCATCATAATTTCAAAGTGCCTTTATACATTCTAAATTGTCAGGCGTGAAAAATCAGGACTAAACCTTAAGTTCCAGTTAAGATGATTTATTGCTCATGCCTACACACAAGAATCTGATCCACTATTGGTCAGCACTGAATTGGCAATAGATAAGAGTTAAAGAAATTCAAGACGGGTTGGTTTCTGGGAATGTAATGGGTCCATGCTCTCTTGACTCCACCCCTTTGCTCTACCTGTTATTCTGCTACATAGATAATTTCTCTGGTGACAAATAACAATGGTATATCAATTTATCAAAATTTTCTTTAACACAAAAACACAGTGTAAATTCCAGTCATTTCAATCACATAGTTTCTCATTGATCCACTTATATATTATAACTAATTTTTTTAGCCTAGTTTATCATACACTTTTACTTGGTCTTCCTCTGTTTCATATTTCAACAAAAAAATACTCATTTTAGCAACAACATTGTTTATATATAATTCTGTTTCAAACTTTGTAGAAAACCATAACATATTTTAGCCACTGTAAATCTCTGGTAATTGTACATAGCAAAATGATCCTTCTGTTAACATCTCTTGATTTTAATTTATAAACTCCTTGAGAAAAGTCTAGTACATCACAGTAATTTAACCATTTATGTTTATTTATCATTTATAAACGCTTCTTGTGTTGGGACTAACAAAGTGTTTATGGGCACGACCTAGATTTGTATTTATTACACACTCTAAAAAATGGTCTACCTGACATAATGATTTTTGAAATGTACATTAACCTTTATTGTTTGTTATTCAGTTGTTAAATCATGTCCTACTCTTCATAATCCCACAGACCAGAGAGTTGATTTTTTTTTAGGATTGACTGATTGACTCTCCTTGCAGTCCGACCTCTCTCAAATGTCTTCTCCAACACCACTGTCAAGCCAAGCAACAGGCTCGACAACATTACCTGCACGGGGGGGTGTGTGCACTGGTGATGGGAGCACTCAGGAATAGGCGGACGTGTGCGGGGTGGGGAAGGCGGGGCGACGGTATTAGGGCTTCAACACACCAACTGCTGTATTCGCTGACACCCTCACTGCAGAGACGCCGGCATGAGGAGAGGCTGGGAAAACGCTGAGACGCCGAGACCAGCATCCGGAAAGAGGAGGGAGGGTGTGGCTTTAAATACAGGGCGGGGCGGCACAGTAACAAGCTCTTTGCTATAAAACAGCTGCATGCCTACAGAATGTAGCGCTAATTTCAAATCGTTTAACGAGTGCAGTACGTTCCTGGAGCCAGCCGGATAATAAACCAGCATAGCACCGACCTGTACGCGTGTGTTTCTTGGTGTTGCCGTGCTTAGCCTAGGACGGCTGAGAGGAAATTAGCGCTACCCTCATCAAACCCTGTCCTGCAGCTCTGGGATGGCGGAGGGGGGCGAGGACACACTTGAGATCACTGTGTTGGCAGAAGAGAATGCAGCTCAGGATGAGCCACGGGAAGAAAGCCCTGAGGTAGCGAGCCAGCTAGCAGTCCGCCCGAAAGAACGGAGCCCACGCCGGAGCTGCGCCCAGATGAGTGACCCGAACGGGGCGCAGGGTGTGGCTTCCCAGGCAGCGTCTGGAGAGTGGTGGCAAAGCCCTGCGTTGGCTGTCCCGGGAGGCCCTCCCACCGCCCCCCCTTTCAGCGAGCAGTTCCTGAAGTGGAGAGAACGGCGATGGGTGGAAGAGGATGACGGAGAATGGAGTTACTCCACTGGAATAGGCCAATCCACGATGGAATTACTTCGAGAACGGTTTGGGGAAGCCAGCTTCAGGGATGCGCAATCCTGGCAGCCGTGGCTGGCAGGGGTGGAGACTGGGGGGGGTTCGCACAAACAGCCTGCAGGGACAGGAACTAGATTCCGCTTGGCTAGCCCCAAGTTACGGGTGAGCACTCATGCAGGTGCTACCCGGCCACCTGAGCCCCAGTCTCTGCGTGCAGCTGAGGGGCAGCCTCAGTCTGGGTCTAGAGCAGGCCATCAGACGTTGGGGGGGGGCCCTCCCCCAGGTGGTCCTAGCCAGGGGTGGCCAGGTGGTAGCCAGGTGGGTGCAGGGGTGTGGGGACCACAGCCAGTGTGGGGCCCGCCTCCCCTACAGGCTTCCTTCGATGGCAACCCAGACCGGGTGGCCCTGTTCTTAAGTCAGGTCATAAGTTATTTTGACCTTTATGGTCGCCTCTACCCATCCCAATGGTCTATGGTGGTGGCTATCACTACCACGTTGACGGGGGAGGCTGCTGACTGGGTAGCAGATCTCCATACCGACCACGCCCATGAACTCACTGACGTTGGGTTATTTCTGGAGGGGCTCCGGGGGAGGTTTGAGGATGAGACCCGGACCCAAGTAGCGGAGGAGGACCTTGTGGCTATTAAACAACGGGGCCGCCCCGCGAGAGAGTATGTAAAGGAATTTAAGCGGTTAGCAGGGAGAGTGCGGGGGTGGCCCGAACGCATGCTGGTCCACCATTTTCACCTGGGCCTAGATAGAGACCTTAGACAGGCATGTGTGTATAGGGGATTGCCGCCTCGGCTGTCAGACTGGTGTCGAGCGGCCATCGATTTGGACGTCGGTCTGAGGGAATTCCGAACGAAAGGGACTGTGGGACCACCTACCAGTCGGAGACAGACCGAGAGGCCGCTGCCCAGCACAGGGGGACGGGAACGGGACGCACGGTCAACAGACCCCACCCGCCGACCGCCGTTGCGGTGTTTTCGGTGTAATCAAGTGGGTCATAGAGCCTTGGAGTGCCCACTACCTCCAGTCCAGCCCATCAAACCAATGACTCCAGCGGCGGGAGGGAAGAACAGAGGACGGGCGCCACCAGAGAAGACCAAAGGGATCTCGCAGCCTAGACACACCACAGATGGGACATTCCCACAGGAACACACCACCCATCCCGGGGTCGTTCCAGTGGTGGTGCCGGAGAGTGAGGATGACGAGGACCTTGATGATCCTATGGTAAGTGGCCCCATACACCCGTTCCTTATCCCAATCACCTTGACATCCCTACGGGGATCGGGGCCCTTACGGCATGAAGCGCTAGTGGATTCGGGGTGCACCCGCTGTTTGATGCGGCGTTCCTTGGCTGCCCAATTACAGGTGCGAGTGCGGCCCTTACGAACCCCCATAACCCTCGAACAGATGGATGGATCCATCCTAGGTGGGGCACCGGCGACATACGTAACTGAGCCCATACGAATGACCATTGGGCCACACCATGAAACATTGCGCTTTATAGTGATAGAGACCATGATCGAACCTGTCATCCTGGGTTTAGCGTGGTTGGATAGATGGAAGCCTACCATTTGGTGGGAAGGGGGTTTCCGGAAGCTACGTCTCGACCCTGGCCCCAATCCGAAACCCATGCCTGACAGCTCGTTGAGGGCAGATGGAGCAGGGGCCATCGATTTAGATGGCGCTGGCATACCACAGGTATATGCTGACCTGTCGGCGGTGTTCGATGAGACGGAGTGTGATATTCTACCGCCGCATCGACCCACTGACTGCGCTATCAAACTAATTCCAAACGTCAAACTCCCAAAGCCACGCATGTACGCTATGACGCCGCGGGAGGTGGAGGAGTTGCGGGCGTACATTGATAAAAATCTGGCAAGAGGATTCATTCAGCCAAGCCGTTCGCACCTGGCCGCCCCTGTCCTCTTCAGGGAGAAGAAGGATGGCGGACTTCGTCTGTGTGTGGACTATCGTGGTTTGAATGCCGTCAGTGTGGAACCTCTTTATCCTCTTCCTTTGATGAAAGATCTCCTGGCAGCCTTGGCGACCGGAACGTATTTTACTAAGTTGGATTTGAGGGAAGCGTATTACCGAGTTCGGGTCAAGAAAGGGGACGAATGGAAAACCACTTTTAACTGCCCCCTAGGGAGCTACAAATTCTGTGTGATGCCCTTCGGCTTACAGGGCGCACCTGCTGTCTTCATGCAGCTAATTAACGAGGTGCTGCATGAGTTTCTTTACCGTGGCGTTCTGGTTTATCTGGATGATATCCTGATTTACACGAAAACCATGAAAGAACATGTTACACTAGTCCGGCGGGTGTTGCAGAAGCTACTAGATGCTCAACTTTATGTGAAAGCATCTAAATGCGAGTTCCACCGTACACAGTTGGATTACCTCGGGTATCGCATTTCAAAGGACGGTGTGGAGATGGACCCCAAAAAAGTGGCTACCGTTCTGGAATGGCAAGCACCCACAACCCGACGCCAGTTGCAAAGCTTCCTCGGCTTCGCTAATTTTTATCGCAGTTTTATACCCACGTTTGCACACATCGCTCTACCACTAACAAACTTGCTGCGCACCAAAGGGGAGGCACCACCACGTCCCGGGCGGCGCCTGCACTGGACGCTCGAGTGCCAGGAGGCATTCGAAACTTTAAAATGGCAATTTGCTAAGGCGCCCGTGCTACAGCATCCGGACCAAACAAAGCCATTTGTCGTACAGGTGGATGCAAGCGACGTGGCCGTGGGAGCTGTTTTGTTGCAAACGGATGCCCAGGGCCACCTCAGGCCATGTGCTTACACGTCAAAAAAGTTCAACCCCACAGAGAGGGGTTGGGCCATTTGGGAAAAGGAGGCCTTTGCTGTTCGCTGGGCCCTGCTCACGTGGCGACATTTACTAGAGGGGGCACAGATCCCGTTTGAGGTATGGACCGACCATCGGAATCTAATAGCGTTGCAGACACCCCGCCGCCTGTCCCCCAAACAGGTGCGGTGGGCTCAGTATTTTCAACGGTTCCGCTTTACTCTGAAGCACGTACCAGGGGGAAGGAACTTCCTAGCGGATGCTTTGTCACGCATGCCACAATTCCAAAGTCAGAGAGACGAGGTGGTTCAAGCTATGGTGCCAGGAGGACAGCCCGACCCACAGACAACAGCTCTCATGGCACACAACACAAACGAGTGGAGGACTCGACTACAAAGGGAGGAGACAACAGATGACTGGTTACAAAACAACCAACACGTCCTTACCAAAAGAGATGGTCTCTTCTGGAAGGGGGACCGAATATACGTCCCTTTGGGGGCTCGGACGAGCGTATTACACCGATGCCATGACTGCAGGGCTGCGGGACACTTTGGTTTCCTGAAGACATACCATCTGGTCCGACGGCAGTTCTGGTGGCCGCATATGCGACAGGACGTGGAAGAATATACTCGAGGCTGTTCCGTCTGCGCGAAAACGAAAGCGCGACCTGGCAAACCGCTCGGCCTCTTACACCCGGTCGCTACACCTACCCAACCATGGGAAGACATAGGAATGGACTTTATCGTAGACTTACCAGAAAGCAATGGGAATACCGTGATCTGGACTATCGTTGATTTGTTCTCGAAGCAAGCCCATTTCATTCCCTGTCATGGCCTACCATCAGCTCGACGCCTGACGAAACTATTCATCCAACACATCTATAGGTTACATGGTGTACCCCGTCGTATTATTTCTGATAGGGGGGTACAATTCACGGCCCGATTCTGGCGCAACTTTATACGGGCTATAGGGTCATCTCAAGGACTTAGCTCTGCTTACCATCCCAGCACGAACGGAGCAGCAGAGCGGGCAAATGCGATGATAGAGCGTTATCTCCGCTGCTACGTGTCCTATCAACAACACGATTGGGCAACGTTATTACCCTTCGCTGAAGTGGCCTATAATAACACGGTTCACAGTAGCACTGGGTTCACCCCCTTTCAGATAACAACAGGGCGGGATTTTGTAGCCATCCCAGAGCTAGACCAGGCACCAGGGACGGCGGTGATGCCAGCGGAATGGGCAGAAAAGCTCACAGCCGTATGGCCACAAGTGAGAGACGCACTAGAGAGGACGGCAAAGGACTATAAAACACAAGCTGACAAAAAGAGGATGGCCCCTTGCCGTCCATTACAGATAGGGGATATGGTATATCTATCAACCAAGTACCTTAAATTGAAAGTACCATGTCGTAAATTAGGGCCTAAATACCTAGGGCCCTTCCCGATTACTAAGCTCATAAATCCCGTAACAGTAGCGCTCAAGCTGCCACCATTACTGGGAAAAATCCACCCCGTATTTCATATAAGTCTCCTGAAGCTCGTTCCCCCTGGCCCAGACCCGCATACCCGTCCTGGCCCAACCACAGGGGACCATTATGAAGTGGAGGAAATCTTAGACTCCAAAATGAAAGGGGGTAAAGTGTGGTACTTGATTCGGTGGAAGGGATATCCCCATGAGGAGGCATCCTGGGTGTCCGCCCCAAACGTAAACGCTAAACGATTAGTCAAACAATTTCATAAGACGCATCCCCAAAAGCCACGATAGGCTACTAATCTTGTGATTTTCCCTTACAGAAGGACTCGTGGTGAAGGAGGAGCCGCCTGTCAAGCCAAGCAACAGGCTCGACAACATTACCTGCACGGGGGGGTGTGTGCACTGGTGATGGGAGCACTCAGGAATAGGCGGACGTGTGCGGGGTGGGGAAGGCGGGGCGACGGTATTAGGGCTTCAACACACCAACTGCTGTATTCGCTGACACCCTCACTGCAGAGACGCCGGCATGAGGAGAGGCTGGGAAAACGCTGAGACGCCGAGACCAGCATCCGGAAAGAGGAGGGAGGGTGTGGCTTTAAATACAGGGCGGGGCGGCACAGTAACAAGCTCTTTGCTATAAAACAGCTGCATGCCTACAGAATGTAGCGCTAATTTCAAATCGTTTAACGAGTGCAGTACGTTCCTGGAGCCAGCCGGATAATAAACCAGCATAGCACCGACCTGTACGCGTGTGTTTCTTGGTGTTGCCGTGCTTAGCCTAGGACGGCTGAGAACCACAATTTGAAACCATCAGTTCCTCAGCATTCAGCCCTCTTATGAGCCATAGCCATACAGTACTACTGGGAAAACCATAGCTTTGAGTGTATACACTTTTGTCAGCAAGGTGATGGCTCTTCTTTTTAATATGCTGTCTAGATTTGCCATAGTTCTCCTCCCATGAAGCAAGTGTCTTTTAATTTCATGGGTGAAGTCACGTCTACAGTGATTTGGAGTGCAAGAAAATAAAATCTGTCACTGCTTTCATTTCTTCCCCTCCTATTTACCAGAAGTGATTGGACTGGATACCATGATCTTAGGTTTGTATAATGTTGAGACATTAACCTTAACTTTGTCATACCATAGATATCTATACCACCCAAATCTCAGATTGTGTCCTTCTAACTCCAATAGCCTTATAATACTTATATCCATCTTTTATCCAAGTTAAAGAGCAGACAGCAAAATATAATTTCAAATCTGGTAGATCCAATCCTCCTCTTTCCTTTGCATCTTGAAATACCTTATACCTAACTTGAGGTGTTTCCCTGCCATACAGATTTAGATATATCCTGACATTTTTAGAGGTAGAAGGCTGAGTCCACTTTGAGCCTATTGAGATTTGAACTCCCAGTAATTGCAGGCAGCTGGCAGCTAACAGCACTTTAGTCCGCTGCACCAACAAGGCTCCTTTATGTTTTAATATACTATATAAATATATTTTTTTATTGTAAGCTGTCCAGAGGTGTCTTGTGATAAGATGGGTAGCCAATACATTTTATAAATTAATTAATTAAAATCTCCTTGCAGAATTTCAGTAATATGGACACTGAGAAGGACATTTTCAATTTTTTTCTTTTTCTTTCCAGGAAGTATTCATGATAGGTTTGAAAATACAGTTGCAATCATTATCTTGCTGAAATAATTAATCTCTTTTCAGATTTAATTTCTTTACTGTTTGTTGGACATTAGCTTGAAAACTAAGATAATGTTATGCTAGAACTGCCCCCAAACTGGATAGATATGCTAAATTGAACCAATAGTTCACTTCAAATAAACTGCTATAAACTTTAGCTAACAATGGAGTAGATATACACAGATTCACCGCACAGTATTTCATGTAACGGATTTGCTTTGGGCAGCTGTCAATATTTTTTTTCCCTTCAATTTAAATACAACATTCATTGTCTCACGTATGTACAAGAAAATCCTGACAAGTCTGAAACATTTTGTAACACACTGCTTTGTACTGATCAAATTAAAACACAAGTCATTTGTGTACAACCTTTCAAGACATATTTGGAGAAACAAAGGTGAAATAGCATCTTCCTAATCATTAAGGACTCAGTTCGCTTTCAAAATCAATTATAGACAAATGGTAACAGGCCTGATTGTTCATTTACTTATATGCACATAATATAGCCAATTTTTTCCTCTCCTTTTGTTTGTTACAGTGAATTGAAGAAGAAATACAACATAACAGCCATTCCCAAACTTGTGATTGTTAAACAAACTGGAGAAGTAATTACCGATAAAGGGAGAAAGCAAATTCGTGAGAGAGGGCTCAACTGCTTTCAAAACTGGCTTGAGGGGGCTGATGTCTTTCAGAATTTTTGTACCTGAACCAAAATAGTATTTTCAGACTTAAACAAAACAATATCTTTGCTATCTGCAACTAGATTTACAGGGGAAATTATGTTCTCCTTTTTTAATGTTGACTTGCTTAATTTTGAATCCTACATGGCTGGAATAATTAGACATATCTGAGTCTTTCATAGTTTTCCCTTCTATATTGTTGCTATTTATACTTTTATTACATAGATGAGACAAAAGTAGTCTTAATATTATTGAATTGATAAATTTGATTGATAATTGGTTATCAAATTGATAACTTGATAAAATTGCTAATTTATTTAATATGTCTACATTTAGTTCTTTAAAAGAGTGCTATTTTAAGTCTATGCAAGCACATTATCTTTGCAAAGATAAAAACTTTAGAAAGAAAATATAATTCTTGAAAATGCAGTCTTTTTGCGTGTGGATTTAAAATGTATATACTAGTATAATAAAATTAGTTTTAATAAATTTATAATTTATCTGTCTTTGCTTTTTGTGCAACAAACAATTGAAAAGTTCTTTGTCTAATGCTGTTACTTGCTAAAACTTAATGTTTGGGGTTCAACTACTCTGGATCATAAAATCAGCTGCATTGTTCTATTTGCAAGATTTTCATTCCTTTTGCCAACTGGGATTGAAGACTTCACCAAACTGTCTATATCAGCATTTCTCAACATTGGCTACTTGAAGATGTGTGGATATCAGGTTCCAGAATTCTCCAGCCTGCATGAGAAACGCTGTTCTGTATTTATTGGATTAGTTTATCTCGTCAAGGCTGAGTAATCATTGACCAGATTGAGGAAGGCTGCACTGATGTTTGTATTATTGATGAAATTCAGGTAGGTGGTAGCTTCTAGGTAAGCTTGATTAATGTGGAAAAGTTAATAGGGTTGGATTTGCTTGCTTTCACTTGTAGTGGGGATGGTCTGGGGCAATGAGAATAGGTTACAAGGTAAGGGTATCATGGCAAAGTACAAATTTAACCCATTTTTTTTTCATCTGTAGAAGTTAAGGCTTCTAGTGGGAAAAAAATAGCTAGACGCATATAGAAGTTTTTTCCAGTATATTTAACTAGGGCAGGAATGGGAAATCTTTGAAACATTTAGAGCAATGTGTACTTGGTTATTCATATAACCCCAATTCACCTAGTGTTCATATCCCATTTATACGATTGCTTTGCATGCCAAACCTAGATAGCTCACCATTCAGACTAGAGACATGCAGGTTCAATTGGCTTGGAAAAAGAACAAGCAATTAACCTTCACAAACTAAGTTGTGAATCTTGCATAAAAATGGTTATATAACAGCTCCCTTGCTCTCACAGCAATTTTGGGAGGTTACATTGATATTAATACTTCTCTTGTAAAATTCATATCTCATGATGTTGCTGATTAAAGGCATTCAGGATGACTGAATAAATTCCTTAAATAAATAAAATTTAGAAAGGCATGGCTAAGGGTTTTTAAGTTTCTTGAAATGCTATAGACCTGAAGTAAAACTAATGTTTAAGCATTCTCTAAAAGCAGTAAAAGTATGCAACTACTGAAGAAGGATCTTGTGAAATGGTATCAGCACCTAGGTAAGGGTTGCTTTGGCTCACACACACAAAAACGTGCCCTACTAGGGTGAAAGATTTGCATTTTTTTTTCTTTTGACAACCTTTATATTACCAATCGGGTGAAATCCAAAGACAATGGCTACAGCAGTCAGAAAATATATGAACTCAGTTGACATATAAAAAAAGTTTTTGAAAAGTTTAAGTTAAAAAGCTGTGAAATTTTGGAAAAAAACAGCATTATTTTAAAAAGTAGAAAGTGCTCCTTTTGTTTCTTCATGGAACCTGAAGCATTTTATGGCTTTATATATGTGCATGAATATACACATAAATCTATAAATACACCCAGACAAACACCCATTTTTAGGTAAATCTCACTGGGATATCTTACTTGCAGAACAATAACTAACCAGATTTGATTGTCATTCCTCCATCTTGGTAGGGGTCATTCCTCCATCTTGGTGCTACTTGACCTGTTAGCGGCTTTCGATACCATTGATCATGGTATCCTGGGATGACTAAGGGAGTGGGAGGCACTGTGTTACGGTGGTTCTCCTCCTATCTCTCTGGTCAGTCACAGTCAGTGTTGGTAGGAGAACAGAGATTGACCCCTAGGCCCCTCGTTTGCGGGATGCCTCAGGTTTCGGTCCTCTCTCCCCTCCTATTTAACATCTACATGAAGCTGCTGGGTGAGATCATCCGACGACGCGAGGTGAGGTATCAGCAATACCCAGATGATACCCAGCTGTATATCTCTATCCCGCGTCAATTCAGTGCTGCGGTGGATGTGATGTGCCGGGGCCTGGAGGCTGTGAGGGTCTGGATGGGAGTCAACAGACTCAGACTTAACCCAGACAAGACTGAGTGACTGTGGGTATTGCCTCCTAAAGACTATGTTGATTGTCCATCCTTGGTTCGGGGGGGGGGGGGAGAAATTGTCCCCCTCAGAATGGAGTCGCAATTTGGGTGTCCTAGACTCACAGCTAAGATTAGAGCAACATCTCACAGCTGTGGGTAGGGGGACTTTTGCACAGGTTCGCCTGGTGCACCAATTGTGACCCTACTTGGCTCTCCTCACAGTCATTCATGCCCTTGTCACCTCACGGTTAGATTATTGCAAAATGCTCTACATGGGGCTACCCTTGAAAAGTATTCGGAGACTACAATTAGTCCAGAACGCAACCGCACAAGCTGTCATGGGTGCACCTAGGTACACCCACATTACACCAATTCTCCGCGGGCTGCACTGGCTCCCTATTGGTCTCCGGGCACAATTCAAGGTGTTGGTTATTACCCTTAAAGCCCTACATGGCTCAGGGCCAGGTTATCTTCGAGACCGCCTTCTGCCACATAGCACCCAGTGACCGGTAAGATCCCACAGAGTTGGTCTCCTCTGGGTCCCGTCAGCTAAACAATGCCGGCTGGCGGGCCCTCAGGGGAGGACCTTCTCTGTGGCTGCCCCAGCTCTCTGGAACCAGTTACCTCCTGAGGTCCAGACTATCCCCACCCTATTGGCCTTCGGAAAAGCCGTGAAGACCTGGCTTTTCCGGCAGGCCTGGGCCGTTGATCTCACTCTTGTGATCTGGTGAGATCCGGCCATGAATGGCGTGAATGAGTTTTTAATGTTCTTAATGTTTTTTAATTTTTAAATGTTTTTTTATAACGATTTTTTAAAATGTATTGTGAGCTGCCCTGAGTCTTCGGAGGGGGCGGCATATAAATTGAAGTAATTAAATTAAATTAAATTAAATTAAATTAAATGGTTAAAAATGGTTAATTTAGAAAGATGTTTGAACAAAGAGTTAAATCTGACGTTTTCCCTCATTTCCCCTCACAAGTCTTTGGCTTGTCAAGCTAAAGACAAATATACCACTGACTGAGGGAAAAATTTATTACAGTCATCTTTCTCCTTTTTTTACTATGTACGATATATATAAAACAAATGACTTGGATATAAAACACGTTTGATTATTTTTTTTGGCTTTAAAAAAATGACAAATGCTTTTCTGAGCAGACATAAATGGAGAGGTTGCAGAGGTTGCTATGGAAAATACCCTGCCTCATAAATTGAAGCATATTACACTGTTCTAACAACATGTATATATTAAATAATCTGAAAAGGTAGCTTTTATCTTTTGTTAAGTTCTGGGGCACCCAAAGGACATGGGGAGACCATAGAAAATCAGTTGTTTTTTATTGCAACATAATAGAGTTTATTTCCCACCATTTTAAATAAAGAAATTCACATAAATTCTTGAGATCAAAATATAGAAAGGGAATCTAAGCATGAAGCTCTGCAAGACATATAAAAGGCTGAACAGATACATTGTAGGGTAATCTGTGCATTGTATTCATAATTGTAGCCCCAGAACTTGTAAAGTAACAGACTATAAGACCTAATGACACTAAAAGAGAACAGCTGCATTCAATAAAACTGCAAAAATGCTTCATAAATTAAATTTTTATAAAACTCAGGGTGTTTTTTTTAAAAAAATGTTCATGAATGGTAGTACAGCAGATATTGCATAAGATTAGAGCTTTGGGGATTGATGCAATTGTAATTCACATCTGGAAAACATCAAGTAGCAGAAGGCATATATACAGCCATATGGAACCAAACCCAGATCACAGCCCTTTCACCAGAGAAACAAAGTTATGGAGCCTTATAATGATACTCTGCTCATTTAAGGAATTATCCTGAATGCTGAGCTTCTCTGAGAACTCAGCCTTCAGGGAGAAATTCTCATACTTTGTGTCTTGTGTCATTTTAAGGAGACTTGAAACTTCTTAAAAATGACAAATGTATTTGTGTAACCTTGTCCAAGTTCACAGCTAGCGTTCACATACGAAGTGTGGAAGAAGGCTCAGAGCAAGTTTGACGTTGTTTCCATTTCATATGCACAAGCTTGATTAGGATTTAAAAAACATATGACAACACCACAACCATCAATGTTGTGCATGACTGCCAGGAGATCTCTCCCTGAATCAGTTCAGCCCAAATTTGACTGGTCCACAGGATGAAAACTGCCTTCAAGAGATTGTTCCTAGGGTTAGCCTTAAATACACAACATATTTTGGGGTTCTTTCTTTCTCTTCTTAGTAGATTTTTTTAAAGGTAAGAAAAAAGATGGAAACATGAAAAATAGATGGTTTGGGCTAAGTTGAGAAAAAGTTTGCATTAGGCAGGCAGGCAGGTAGACGTTATTCGTATTATCTGCTATCTACACTTCCTGCAGCATTACACATTTGAAAACTACTGATGGATACTCTCAGACTTACATAGAACAATCCTGTGTTAAGGTAAATATAGGCAATATGAAGTTTTATTAGAGAACCAACTAGGACCTTTTGAACCTCCTATTATATATGCGCTTAGAAACATGGTAAATCAGATTTGTGGACTATTTTGCCTTATGTTAAGAAATCTGACTGCTGAGAGCCTGTGGACAATTGTTTGTTTGTTAGTTACTTATCTACAGAGTTTTCACCAGAGACATTTCCTTTGAGGAACACAAAACAAATGACTTTAATCCCACTAGGCAGGATCTTTAAAAAGAAATTGCTTCTTTGTTCCAGGGTAAAGCATATCTCCAGGTCAAAACAATAAACAGCCTCAAAGAATCCTTGTTTCACTGGGGTTTTTTCCATAAGGATTTTTATTCCCCTATTTCTCTCAGGAGTGTTATTGCTGTCCTAACCAGAGGCTGAACTGAAGATCACTTTATGTAGCTGATCTAAGAGGGAACCTGCTTTGGATTGAAACCAGAATGTTGTGCCTCTGAGTTCTGAGGACCAGGTATGAGTATCACAAAAAGGACGCCAAAATGCAATGTCCTTCATAGCACTTTGAGATTGCAGATCTCAAAGCCATCTTGGATAGTGGCATACCAATCAAATTTGCTCCTCTGATTCTTCTCGTGCTGGCCTATATAATGGTCTGGTGGGGCAAGAGGAGGCCATCTGGAGTCAGACTGGACAGTGGTGAGGATAGTGGCATCCCAAAGGAGTTGCTCTGCTTGTAGTAATCCTGCATAACCAGCAGGAGTTGCATCAATCTAGACCTCTCCATGAATCCAACCGTTGAAGCTTATTGTCCAACTCCGCTCTGTCACTCACTGACACCCAATTCTGAATTATGATATCACCAGAGTGAGCTATTGCCCAATTTTAAGCAATATATCAAAAGATTTGCATAATGGTAACAAACTGGAGTTTTAAGAATATCAATTTTTAGTTTTCAGACCTTATGGCTGTTGTGCAATATCCCTGAAATGATGAGTCCTTAGTGATTTGCCTAAATATTTGCGCAAGCCCATATCATTTAAATAATTCAATTTTCTCTGCAGAATTTCAGTTGTACCTTAGTAGTGATCATGAAACTAAGTGTGCTGAGCAATCATTCTCAAGGGAGAATCACCACCTAAAGCAAAATATACAATGGGAGAAGATATTTGCTTTCAAAAATGAAGCAGTTAAATCACAGATAGAAAAGATAGAAAACATTAAAATGTGTTATGGCTGGTTCCAGATTTTAGATGATCTTTGAAGCCTTTCACACTTTCTAGTTGAACTATTTTCTCTTTCTGCTACCATCAGTTCCAAGTAAATGTCTGGGGTATGTGTCTGCCCCTTTGGCAACATGCTCAAGCTGTCATCCAGCCCATGTTTGAGCAAGTGAATGGCAAGGGTGAATAGAAGCATCAGACTACTACCTACTCATCTGTTCTTAGAGTATTCCTGGATGTCCACTTCCTGATTGGAGAGCAAATATTTGGTTTTAGCTCCTTTCTGTCTCCCTAGGAGAAGCATTATCAGGGCTGACAGCATGTGCTTATATGCAGTGCAAGCTAGACAGAACCAACAGTTGTATACAGCAATGGCAATTCTTTCTTCTCTGAGCTTGGTTGTTTTCTTGCAAAAGTTTCATTACCCAAACTAAGTAACATCATCTGTGCTCTGATGAAGCTCTGAAATGTCTGAAAGAAAACAACCAAGCCCAGAGAGTACCAAGGACCCCTCATTTCAACCGCGAAATACCATTTTTTCTTTAATCCCTTTTTCTTTCTAATCTGTTTTGGCCAGAAAGGGAAGGTATAAATTAGTTGTACCATGAATGGGAGCCATAATAGCCATAAAGTGGGCTCATCTGTTTTTGTTAGCCAGGAAACAAATACCATTCCTTATTCGAAGATGGAAAAGTATCAAAAGCAGAGGGAAGGAGAATGATTGAAGCAGGCAGTGGAATGTATAACAAAGATAGAAAGGAGAAGGAGGCTTAATTCTGTTGCTGGAGCCCTAAAACGGGGAGAAAGTTGTCCCCCTCAGAATGGGATCGCAATTAGGGTGTCCTCCTAGACTCACAACTAAGATTAGATGAACATCTGACAGCTGTGGCTAGGGGGACCTTTGCACAGGTTCGCCTGGTGCACCGATTACGACCCTACTTGGATCGGGAGGCTCTCCTCACAGTCACTCATGCCCTTGTCACCTCACGGTTAGATTATTGCAACGCACTCTACATGGGGCTACCTTTGAAAAGTGTTTGGAAACTACAGTTGGTCCACAATGCAGCCATGTGAGCTATTGTGGGTGCACCTAGATACACCCACATTACACCAATTCTCCGCGAGCTGCACTGGATCCCTATTAGTCTCCGATCACAATTCAAGATGTTGGTTATTACCTTTCAAACCCTACATGGCTCAGGGCCAGGTTATCTTCAAGACCACCTTCTACCACATAGCTCCCAGTGACTGGTAAGATCCCACAGAGTTGGTCTCCTCCGGGTCCCATCAGCTAAACAATGCCAGCTGGCGGGCCCGCGAGGGAGGGCCTTCTCTGTGGCTGCCCCAGCTCTCTGGAACCAGTTACGTCCTGAGGTCTGGAACACCCCCACCTTATTGGCCTTCCGAAGACCTGGCTTTTCCGGCAGGCCTGGGGCCATTGATCTCACTGTTGCGATCTTGTGAGATCCGCCCATGAATGATGTGAATGGGTTTTAATGTTTTAATTTGTAAATGTTTTTATAATGATTTTTTAAATGCATTGTAAGTTGCCCTGAGTCTTCGGAGAAAGGCGGCATATAAATTGAACTAATAATAATAAGAAGAAGAAAGTGATAGCTGTTGAGAATGATCAACAGGGTAACTCTTGAGGCCATTTCCATCCATCCAAATATCTTGGATATTTTTTGCATCTTAGACCATGAAATCTTTGGAATTGGTCAGATAGCAAGTTAGACAGAAATCTATAAAAAGCACAAATTACACAAAATTTTTGCTTCAATATTGGCAGAAAGACTTAAGAGATATTTGAATAATTTTCTGCATTCAGATCAAAATGGATTCCTTCCCAAAAGACAAATTAGAGATAATATAAGAATAATTTTGGATACTTTAGAATATTATGAAGTGCATCCTGAAAAGCAGATGAGTTTGATAATTTTAGGTGCACAAAAAGCATTCGACAATGTAAACTGGCGATTTATGATGCTACAAATGGAAAAGATGGGCTTTGGTAGGAAATTAATTCAGATAATTGAAGCTATATATTCTAAACAGACAGCAAAGGTCTGTTTGAGAATTGACTGATTTTATTGAGATAGAAAAAGGTACTCGTCAAGTATGCCCATTGTCCCCATTGTTTATATTGACGCTGGAAGTTTTAAATAGAAATATTAGAGAAGAAAAAGAGATAAAAGGTATGAAAATTCAAAAAGAAGAATACAAATTACAAACTTTTGCAGATCACCTGGTCTTTATTATTGAAGAACCACTAGCATCAATAAATAAACTGATAGAAAATATTGGAGAGTTTGGAGAAGTTGCTGGTTTGAAAATTAATAAAGAAAAGACAAAAATAATGACTAAAAATATATTAAAAAAACAAAAAGAAGAATTGATGGAGATTTCAAAGATGCAGGTCACAAACAAGGTAAAATATTTGGGGATACAATTGACAACGAGGTGGAGTTCACTTAAAGAAAATAATTATAATAAGCTTAAGCAACAGATAGGACAAGATTTGGTGAAATGGGGAAATTTGCAGCTATCCTTGATTGGTAGGATTGCAGCTATTAAGATGAATATTTTACCTAGAATTTTGTATCTTTTTTAGACAATTCCAATAAAGTTGGGTAAGGAATTTTTTGTAGATTTGAATAAAATGCTGTTGAAATACATTTGGCAGGGAAAGAAGGCAAGAATAAAATTTAAGCTGTTACAAGATGCCAAAATGAGGGGTGGTTTTGGATTTCCTAATTTTGAATCATATTATCAAGCAGCTAGTTTAATGTGGATTAAAGAATGGATAACATTAAAATCACTAGATTATTGAATTTGGAGGGACATGATTTGTTGATGGGGTGGCATGCCTTTTTATGGTATAAAGAAACTAAAATACAGGGGTATTTTAGAAGACATCAGATACGTGAAGCTTTATTTTTGAATTGGGAGAGGATTAAAAAATATCATTACTTGAAGATTTCAGTCTGGGTATCAACAATTGAAGCTTTTTCATATCCAGTGATATTTAAAGGGGAACAAATTGTTAGATACAGTGAATTATTCAATGAAAAGAGTGAACTTAAGTTAAAACAAAATCTAGAAGACCAGGGATTCAAGATGGATTGGTTTTCTAGATATTGGTTTTCTAGATATTGAGAAGATCTTAAACAAGGTTTTTATAATGTTTTGACTGTTTTAGACAAGATATTAATGGGCTCTGATGACAATGTAATTAAAAAGTTATATGGTTATATGGGACTTCCGGTGGGGACCTCGTCGTCGCTGGGTGGCTTCTTCAATAGCCGCCGGCTTCGCCGTTTTGTAGAGCCGCTTTGCGATCAGCAAAGTGGCTTGGAAATCCTCCCTTGGGACTGGAAGGGAGGAAAGAGTGGGTAGCGGCAGGTTGAGCCCCCAGAATTGCTTCCAGGGTCTGTTTTTTGCCCTGGAGAGCAGTCTGTGAGAGGGCTCCCTTTCCAGGCTACCGGAGCTCCAAGTGGCGAGGGACCTCTGTCCTGGACGGAGCGAGATGACGGGAGCAACTCCACCAATTTAAATTTACAGCTTACTTGCATCTAAAAGACTTGGTGAGATCTGGATTTTTTAAAAAGAATTTAAGTATTTTTAAGAGTTTTTTTAAAACAATTAAGTTCAAGCCTCTGAGCGAAAGTGCTAGGAAAATGGCGGCTGGCTAAAGCGGAGAAAGAGAAAGTGAAATGTGAAAGTGTTGATTATCAATTTGCCTGCCAGTAGCTGAAAGTAACACAGAATTTAAACTGCAAAATATATCTGATTTGACTCTTTTTCTGCAATTCTGGGGAGGACAGGAAAAAGAGGAAGATTTTCTTTTTTTCAGAGACTAAAATCCTGTTCTGGCATGGCTTCAAAAAAAGCGGGGGGGGGATTCCCCCACTCACCAGACAAAGGAAAAGCCAGCCAAGCAATCAGCACCAGCTCAGAGTCAGACTCATGAAATTGGGACTGAGGAACTGAAAGCTTTTATACTTAATATAGACAAATCATTAGGAGAGCTTTCTGGAAAAATAAGTAAAATGAATGAAAAGATGGGAAAAAATCAAATGGAAATGAAGGAGCTGGTGGAGTAAAAAACTGATAAGTTAAATCAGAATGTGGCCAATGTAGCTGTTGCCTTTACAGATGCTTTGCTGGTGGTGGAGAAAAAAGTTGATGACTTAAATCTTGAAGTGGAATCTAACAAGAAGGATGCAAATGAAAAAATTTTTAAAGTTGAGATTAAAAATCAGAGGTTAGAGGATGAGATCACGATGATCCATTTTCGGAATATGGAGTTCGCTATAAGACTGAGAGGTTTAAGAGAGGATAGCAGAGAGAATCTGAGGGCAGCTTGTGTGGAAATATTGGCTAAGATTTTAAAAACTGAACCTGATTTAATTGCTAACAGAGTTGATAAGATCTACAGGGTTAATTCCAGAGTGGCGAGACAAAGGAATTTACCAAGAGATGTAGTGATTTATTCTACTGATAGAAGATTGAGAAATGACATCTTGCAAAGTTCCTTCCATACCACTGTTCAACATGAGGGTTGCCAGATTGGTGTTTTCAAAGAGCTGCCACCCAAGATGTTAAGAGATCGGAAAGATTTTGGTTTTTTGGCAAATGAATTGAAAAAGCGACAGATTCCATTTAGATGGGACGCTCCTGTCGGCATCATTTTGAGATATGAAGATGTAAGACATTGTATCAACTCGGTGGAAAAAGCGGAATACTTTTATAACAATGTTCTTAAAAAAACTTCAACACCATCACGTTCATCTACACTGTTATCTTTAGAAGAAATCTCTAAAGAGAAGGTTCTTGAAGAGGGGATTCAAGAATGGATTAAGCCAAAAGAACCACAGGCAATTCGAGAAACAGCAAGGGAAGAAACTTTAGGAGCTGTAGGTGGTCTCTCAGAGGATTTTTTTGCAGATTTTTCAGAACCTAAATCAAAGCAGTCTAGAGCCACAATCGAGGTGGAGCCGGACCTTGACTTATTGTTGCAAGAACCGAAAGATCAACGTATAACTCGCGGAGCAGAGAAGCAAAGACTAGAGAAGCAACTGATCTGTCCCCCCCTTCAGAGACCCACAAAAACACAGCCAGTCGAGGGTTAAGGAAGCACTTGGCACACTCCACAGTTCTTATCTCAAACTTGGCAGCGATATGCACACCGTCTGCCAAGGACTTTAATAGTATACAGAAAGAAAAGCACCACAAATATTCAGCAAAGTCTCTGATTGGCTTCAGCTTGTAAACTCCAATGCCTAACCAATATAGTATAATTTGTTCATCACAGAACTCAGGACCCACCCTCCTGGCTTATATAGGCTCTGAGTGTGGTCCAGTGACTCATTGATCCTGTGACTCCAATCCAGTGACTCAGGTCTATTTCCTCATACGTCGCCGCAGCTGCAGTAATCTTTTCTCTCGCCTTCTTTGGCGGGCGTCCAGGAATGACGTCTCTCCCTCACTCTCATCTGAGACACCTGTTTCCCCACTACTTGGCTCTCTTTCAGCTGGCACCTGAGACGGTGCCAGAGGGGGGGGCTGGGAGATCTGGCTGGCTCCTCTTCCTCCTGCTCAGAGTTTCCTTCCTCCAATGGGATAGGCTCAGAGGACGGGGCCACAACAGCAACTTCAACAGAAGTCCAGGATGCCACAAGAAGAGAATGGTGCAAATGGGAAGAAACAGAACTCTGAAGCTGTGGGAGGGGCGAGGCCAAAGACATCTGCTGTGGAACAGCATCTTAGGCAAGTGCTCAAATCGCTTCAACAATCCCCAAATGACAGTTAGATTTTTATCATGGAATGTCAATGGTCTGAATTCTCCACAGAAAAGAAGGAAAATATTTCATTATTTGAAGCAATATAAAAATGATGTGGTATGTTTGCAAGAAACTCATATTAGATCCCAGGATCAAAATTTTTTGATAAATTCAAAACTTGGACTACATTTTATATCTTCTAGTTCTGTGAAAAGGAATGGATTAGTTTTTTATATCTCCAAAAAAATACCAGCCAAATTGATAGAGGCGGATGATGAAGGAAGATATATTGCAGTTGAAATAAATATACAGAATGTCTCGATGCTTCTTATTGGGATTTATTCCCCAAATCAGCAGCAGGAAATTTTTTATAAATTATTGAATACTAAAATAGTGCAGTGGAATTATAAGTCTTTTTTTATTATGGGGGATTGGAATGGAGTGATTGATACAATCTTGATAAGAAGACTTTGGCCAAGAGGGGGAACAAATTACCACAGACGTTTTTTGCATTGAAAGAAGAATTGGAATTGAAGGATGTATGGAGGATGCATCATCCGAAGGAATTGGATTTTACATTTTTTTCTGATAGACATAAATCTTTTTCCAGGATTGACTTTATGTTGGTTACCTCTGATTTACTTACTAAAGTGGTCAAGACTAAAATATTTCCTAGAATTTTAACGGATCATAGTCCAGTCTGGATGGAGATGGATTGTGGTAAGAGGGAGAGAAGACCTTGGAGAATGAATGAGAATTTATTTAGACATGAGAAGAATATTATGGACCTTAAAAATATGTTAATGAATTTTTTCAAATTAATTTGAATAAGGGTACACCTATCGAAATTGTTTGGGATGCAAGTAAGGCTTATATGCGAGGTGTACTGATTTATATGAATTCTAAATACAGATTAACACGACAAAAGACTAGAACAGAATTGGAGTCAGAAATAAAGGAAAAGGAACAATTGCTTATTAAAAATCCGACTGATGAGAAATTACAACTAATTATAAAACTTTTGAAAGATCAATTTCAAATACTGATGGCTGACCAGACGGCAATTAATTTGCAATATGCCAAACATAATACTTTTTGTAATGCTAACAAACCTGGTAGATGGCTGGCTTATACTTTGAGAAAGCAACAAAGTTCTCGTACTATAAATACTATTGAGTATAAAGGAAAACAAGTTTTTCAACAGAACTTAATACATCAAGCTTTTTTAGATTATTATTCCAAGTTATATCATGCTGATAATATTAAAAAGGATCTTATTGATGAATATTTGGAGAAGAAGAGGGTTACAAAAATTTCAAGTATACAAAGCGATAGACTGAATCAACCTATAACATGTGAAGAGATTTTATTTGCAATAAAACAACTGAAAGTATCTAAAGCTCCTGGGACGGATGGTTTGACAGCAGTATATTATAAGACTTTACAATCAGAATTGGTTGAGCATCTTAAAGACTTGTTTTGTAATATTCAGCAGGGGGGTAAAATACCCCCCTCATGGAAGACGGCTTTTATTTCACTAATACCTAAGGAAGAGGGTTCTATGAAACCAGAAAATTTTAGACCAATATCTCTCCTGAATACGGATTACAAAATTTATGCAAAAGTATTAGCCAACAGACTGATGCCAGTTATTCAAGATGTGATTCATGATGACCAAGCAGGTTTTATAGAAGGTAGATACATGAAGGACAATGTCAGGCAACTCATAGACTTATTGGAATATCTTGAAAGAAATAAACAGATCCCTGCGGTGCTGGTGTTTTTGGATGCGGAAAAGACCTTTGATCGAGTTAACTGGGACTTTCTAAAAAAGACTTTATATAAAATGGATTTTGGGGATCAATTTATACAAGCGATTTCAGCAATTTATCAAGAACAGACCGCACAAATTATCATTAATGGAAGTTTAACTACTAACTTTCAAATACAGAAAGGAACTAGACAAGGTTGTCCGTTATCCCCATTGTTGTTTATTTTAACTCTAGAAGTCTTGCTGAATTCTCTACGGGACTCTAACAATTTGAATGGAATAGTTGTAAGGCAAAAAGATTACAGAACAAAAGCATTCGCAGATGATCTGGTTGTTACCCTAACACGACCTTTGGAATCAATTATACAGATGAAAAACATTATAGAGGAATACGGTCTGGTTTCAGGGTTCAGCCTGAACCAGAAAAAGACTAAGATGATAGTTAAAAATATGTTGGAACCACAAAGGAGTGAACTGGAAAGGTTGGCAGGCTTTGAAATAGCTACAAAGGTGAAATATCTAGGAGTTCAGGTTGCAGCATCTAATATAAAACTTTTCCAAAATAATTATGAGGAATTGTGGCACAAGATTCAAAAGGACCTTGAAACTTGGAAGAAACTGCAACTATCTTTACTTGGTCGAATAGCAGCTATTAAGATGAACGTTCTACCTAGATTTCTGTTTTTATTTCAAATGATTCCGGTGCTTAAAAGTGATAAGACCTTGATGGAATGGCAAGCAGGTTTAAATAAATTTATTTGGAACGGGAAAAAACCAAGAGTTAAACTTAAAATTATGCAAGATGCTCGTGAAAGAGGCGGCCTTAAAGTTCCAAACCTACGCTTATATTACGAGGTAGCGGTGTTGACACAAGTGGGTGATTGGTTTGGTACAACGAAAACAGAAATTTTGAATGTAGAAGCCATGATTTGGATTTTGGTTGGCATGCATATTTATTTTATGAAGATAAGTTGGATAGAGTATTTAACAGTCACATTCTGAGATATCCTTTGATGAGAGTTTGGAAGAAGCACCAGTCTCGATTGGATTACAAAATACCTTTGTGGTTGGATCTTGGGCAGATTTTGCCAAATATAAAGTCACTCGGGGGGATTTTATACAAAGAGATGCTTTTTAATGATGGGGGCAGATGGAGTTTGAAACCTTTGAATATTCTGTTGGAAGAAGGGGTGAATTTATCTCGGTTGCAGTATCTTCAACTTCAAGTGAGATGGAGAGAAGATCAGAAAATTGGACTAATGTCGCATGAAGAAGATTTGGTGACTCAGATAAAATGTAAAGGGCCGATGCATATTAAGCGAGTGTACAATTTATTGTTAGAAAGAGATTCAGAGGGTGAATTAGTTAAAGATTGTATGATAAAATGGGCAGAAAATTTTGCAGAACCAGTAATGTTGGAAACATGGGAAAAGATTTGGGTCCAGAATATTAAATTTACACAAGCGCAGAATTTGAGGGAAAATTTTTACAAGATGTTTTATAGATGGCATTTAGATCCCAAAAAATTATCATGTATGTATCCAAATGTTCAGCCTAAATGTTGGAGGTGTGATTGTTTGGATGCAACGTATTTTCACCTATGGTGGACGTGTAGAAAATTGAAAGCATTTTGGATTAAACTTTGGTGGGTTATGCAGAACATTTTGAAGAAGAAGCTTGAATTTTCTCCTCAGTTCTTTTTGCTGGGGATAGCTAAGAATTGCTCATCAACTGAAACGAGACTGATCTTATATATGATTACTGCAGCTAGACTACTGATTGGTCAACATTGGAAAAAAGATAGTGTACCTACTATAGAGGAATGGATATTGAAGATGTCTAATTTTGCAGAAATGGCTAAGATTTCTGCATACCTAAAAGACAGGACCCATGAGGCCTTTGCTAAGGAGTGGAAGAAATGGGTAGAGTACATGCAGAATAAATATCAAAGTAAGAAGTTTCAACTAGCATTTGATTCTTAATTATATCTATTAATTATTTTATTATATTTTATTAAATATTTGAATTTATACTTGTATTACCTTATACATTTATATTATAAATTATAATGTTAAAAATAAGTTTATATATCTGATAGATAGATGAGCTTTACTTTTACTTTTATATATATATATATATATATATATATATATATATATATATATATATATATATATTTATTAAATATATATATATATTATTAAGATTGAATATTGGGAATTATACTTAAAGTTAAACATTTATATATTTTATTCTAAAAATTTTTGATGCTCAAAATTGTTTTTCCTTTTTATATAACTGTTATATATGTGATATTTGTTAGCTTGTCATGAGTTTTTATAAAGGATTCATGGTTATTATATATTTGAAGTAAGGGGGTAAAAGATGTTAGAAGGCTAGATTAATTCTTTTTATTATTATTTAGGTTAAATTTGTTAAATTTGTTATATTTTTAGCTGGATCTCACCGGGTTATTTTTTGTTGTTGTTTGATGTTGATTGATATATATGATTGGTTAATAGTGGAAGTCAGGGGGAGAAGGGGGGAGGGATGGGGGGAAGGGAGGGGGTGGTTGTGGGGGTGGGGGGAGTGGAGAGGGGAAAGGGGTATAAAAAATCTGTATTGTAAAACTTTTTCAATAAAAAAAAAAGTTATATGGATATTTGCTAGAGGTAAAATTGGAAGAACAAGTTAAAGAATCAGTGATAGCGTGGGGGGAAAATTTTGATTATGATATTGATTTAGAGAAATGGCAAAAATTGTGGTCACATAATTATATGTCTACAGCATATAAGGAGAATTTGTATAAGATGTTTTACAGGTGGCATTTACCCCCAACAAGGATAGCCAGAATGTTCAAAAACAAATCGGAGAAGTGCTGGAAGTGTCATCAAACCCCAGGATCTTATTACCATATGTGGTGGACATGCGTAGAAGCAAGGAGATTTTGGACTAAGATACACAAGTGGTTGGAAAAAAATGACAAAGAGACATATAGACCTTAAACCAGAGATATTTTTATTAGGGATCTAACCAGAGACATTTAATAAAGAAATGCAATATTTAATTGTGAATATTTTAACAGCAGCTAGAATTGTATTTGCAAAAAATTGGAAAGGAGAGAAGATAATTACTGATGAAGGAATTATTAAAAAAATGTTGGACTGTGTTGAAATGAGTAGATTGACATTTGAAATAAGAGAACAGGAAGATAAACAATATTATTTGATATGAGAGCTATTTTATCAATGGATAGACAAAAAATGGAGATGAAATATTACATATGAAATTAAATTTGGATAAAATGTATAAATACTTGTTTTTTGTTAGAGGAAAGAACATTTGTCATAACTGAAATTTTGAAAATTTTGAGAGCATGAAATGATTTTAACCAATTTATTTTTTGTTTAAAAAATAAAAAACTTCTATCACAAACCCTGCATTCGTACATTATCATGTAAACAAATGACATCACCAATTAGTTCCAAGAGAGTTTATCAATAGTCAAGTCAAATAGTCTACATTGTCTCCAAAGTTAAAGTTGGTGTTATTTCATTCCTCCTTTGAAGCTAGATGCTTTAATTGTGACCAATAATTCTTTCAGGTTTTCTGTTAATTAACTTAAGTAAGCATGGAGGCAAGGATTAATTTTAGCATGCAGAATTTTCCAACTGGAAACTCTAATTGCATATGCAAATTGATTACCTAGAAACATCAGTTATTAATGCATGTAAATCTGTATCTGCAAGAGAAGAGAACTATAATTACAAGCAGGCTGGAAGACAAATCAACTGTTATCAAAATATCCCAGATGTATAGCTATGTAATATTTTGAATGAACAAACCAGAATGTTTTGCTGTCCTTGCCATTCCATTATTTTTAATCTCTCCCTGTGTGTGACTGTGAGTGTGTTTTCATCTGTTGTATATTTGGGGCTAGAGTTGGATTTAGGCATATTTAGGTTATAGTCACTGAAATCTGGGGTTTCGAGAGCAGGACTATGATACAATTTCTCAAACTGGCACTTTTAGATCTACAGTATCTCAATGCAAAAACAAAAACCCTATTACCAGATAGCAAGAAGGCAGAGAAAATGCTAATTCCTTACTGTCAAGACTTTTGCATATTTAGTTCAATAGTCTTACTGAAATAATTGCCTTGACCAAAACTGGATACTGTTTTTTTTGGTTGGGTTGCATGTGCTACTAAACTGTGGATAACCACAGTTTATTAAATAAAGCAGATTCACAAAACACAGTTATAATCATGGTTATCAAACCACAACTGCTGGATTCATAGATTGTGAACCCTAAACATTTTCATGTAGCGTGATTTGTAAATACAAATCATTCACCATAAATAATGCTACAAGTCAGTTATGATTTAAACTGAAATGCAACCAAGAGTTATGTTCAATTAGACTCATTTCCAAACAAGTGACTTATCCTAGAGTTAGCATGGCCAGGTTCATCTGTTTTGGATTAAAAGGAATTATTTTGTAATATAGTACAAAATATGCATGGAGAATAATCTGAACAAGTTAGTAAATAAATAGAATTTGAAGTTTATAACACTTTAAAAATACAGCAGAGTAAAATTTGAGAAACTATAAAAACGAAGAAAATGTTCAAGTATTATGAAGTTATTGTCTGACTATGGTAAGACAGATTGGAAGGAACTTAAAGGAATTTATGAGGATTAAAACCTTGAAAAGAGAATTGAGTTCTGAATTGTGGAAAGGTCAAGTGGTTAAAGAATAAATAAATTGGGAGCCAATTTAGTTAGCAAATGTCAGTAATAAATAAAAGATCATTATACAAGCACTCAAGGGAAAAATTGACCACAATAAGGCATATTCACAGAAAGACAAGGGAAAACAAACTGATGTTTAAAGGGAAGGAAATCATAATATTAAAACAACTACCCAAAAGAATTCGTGAGCAACGGAGGAATTATCATATCCTCTCTGCTAAATTGACTAATCATAGAATCATGTTCCGATGATTAATACCAGAGGGCATGTTAATATCCTGGGAAGACAAAAAAATAAGAATAGATATGGTAGAAAAGGCTCAGGAATTCAGTGAACAAAACTTTGGAGAGGAATTAGAAAATAGAGAGGAATTAGAATCCAAAAGTCAAGAAGAAAATGAATCAAATCGAGGCTCGGAAGAGCAGTTAGAGACCGGAAACCAATACAGAGAGCGTGTAAGAACAAGACAGCAGAGGGGAGTAACACAAAAAAATGGGAAACAGGAAGGACAAATAAGTAATTTAATGGAGGAAGAGGTGAATTTAATATCAATCAACATAGATGGAATGCACCAATAAAACGAAGACAAACAATTACTAGACTCCAAAAACTGAACATGAAAATAGTATACCTACAAGAAGTGCACATTCCAAAAGGGAAAAGTGGTTTTTTGGAAGTCCCCAAACTAGGGAAATTATTTGTAGCGTTGGCAGAAACAAAAAAAAAAAAAAAAGAGGGATAGCGGCTTATATAAAGGAAAGGTTAAATCCCAAACAAATGTATGCAGATAATGAGTGAACGACATTAATGATTGAAATCTCAATAAAACAAAAAAGAATATTACTTGTAGTCATTTATGCACCCAACATACATCAGAGAGAATACTATAATAAGTTATACAGAAAACTAATAAAATTAGAAGTAGAGGTGACTTCAATGCGATGGCAGACCCTAAAAAAGACTACAAAACTGGAAAAAAGAAAAAGCATGAAAGGAAAATATTACCACCCGCATTTTTTGAATTGGCCCAAGAATTTAACTTAAAAGATACACGGAGAGAAATTAACCCACAAAAAAAACCAATATACCTTCTTCTCTAACCCCCCCCCCCCCCCCCCCAAATCATAGTTAAGGATAGACATGGCGTGGATAGACCCAGAAACAGGAAAAGACATTGCGGAAATAGAAATTGAAGCCAACTCCTTGGCAGACCACAATCCATTAAAAATTAGTTGGAAAGGAGACCTCAGGAGGAGAGGGAGATGGACCATGAACCAAACGATAGTGAAAGAGAAGAATTTTATTCAATACTCAGAAAAAGAATTAGGTCTGTTTTTAAAAGAAAATTGGAATGAAGGCATGCTCATAGTGGAATAGTACTGGATATTTCAATTTCAGATGTTATAAGTAGATAACCAGTGATATAGCCTGATGGTCTAATGCTTCATGTCAGTGCCCTATGAAGCAATGCAAGAGCGAGTTTGGTATAGTATGTTAATTAAGGCACCAGGCTAGAAACTAGAAGACCATGAGTTCTAATCCCACCTTGCATGAAGCCAACTGACTGATTTTGACCCAGTCCCTCTCCCTCCGACCCAGGAAGGAGGCAATGGCCAACTACTTCCAAACCTTTGCTAAGAAAATTGTAGGAACATATCCAGGCAAGCACCAGAAGTGAACAAAAGCACACAAAATATAATCTCTCTCTCTCTCTAATTATATTTTATATTGTATATAAAATACAAATAATGAAATAAATTAAGAATGTGATTTGCTTAACAATAGTTTACTCAAAGCATATTGACTACATTCTATGTCACAAAACATAGAAAAACATGTTGTTTTCTGTGTGGTATTAACTATGCTTTTGATAGGATATTATCAGCAATTACTACAAAATGGTATTATATTAGAGTTTAAACAAACTCTTTAGAGTTTATCAAGTATAGTAATGGGTCTGTAAGAACCTTATCTCTAACAAGAATCTGAAGAAAACACACTGCATTTGACAGCAACTATTTTACATTACAAGATAAATTATCTAATTGTAATAAATCAAAAACAGGAAGAAGACAAAAAAGAATACAGAACAATAAATTGAATATATGTCCTACCATGCTAGTCTATGAATATATACTCTGCAATGCACATAAATAGTTGTTTTTCATCTTCCTAGTCCAGGGCTGAAAGAAAGTGACTGGGCCAAAATCACTCAGCAGTTTCTGTTCCTAAGGGAATACTAGATCTATGTCTCCTCACTCCTAGTCTAGCCCATTCATCACCCCGGCTGTCATATTGATAGTAGTAGTAGCAGTACCAGACCAAATCAATCCACTGAAGGATAAAGTCTCTCCACTGAAGGTGATATCGTTCGATGAGATATGAGATGATATATCACAGCTCCCTCTGTGTATATATGCATGTATGTTTCTATACATACATACATACATACATACATACATACATATATACATATACAGCTTGTGAATCACATATTCATTGCTGCAACAATTAGGCAAAATAAAGAAGCTGTCAGAAAAAGGTAAACACTACCAGGAAATCTCTTCTGTGTCTCTTAAGGTAGCTGATTTTTCCCAAGGATTCTTATGGTAAGAGCTTTGTATACTTATAAAAGGGAAGGAAAATCTAGTCTTTATTTTTAAATTTGAAAAGCATCTACTTCAGTTCTTATATTGTTTTTGATACATATTCAGCCACACATAAGATGCCAACAGTCAAGGCAGAATCAATCACATGTTAATTTAGATTATATTTGGAAAAGAAAAATGTAACCACTATAATGTTTAAGTTGGAAAAAAGAGAAATTGTCTGAGAATTAGGATAATCAAAAAATACCATATTTTCCGGCGTATAAGACAGCTGGGCGTATAAGACAACCCTCAACGTTTCCTGTTAAAATATAGGGTTTGGGCTCTACTCACCATATAAGACTATTCCTCTTCCAACGCACACCAAATAAAAATTAAAAAAACATCAATTGGCTCACCCACAATGTAAAAGCAGCTGTGCTAGACCAAAAATGGCCTCTGCAACAAGCAGGAACCTCACACAGCCACAAAAAGCCCAAAAAAACAACTTTCACACTTTACACACACACAACACAACACAATTAGCTCACCCACAATGTAAAAGCAGCTGTGCTAGACCCAAAATGGCCCTTGCAACAAGCAGGAACCTCACACAGCCACAAAAAACCCAAAAACCCAACTTTAACACTTTACACACACAAAATTCCACATACAGCTTTGTGAGATATTGTGTGTTTGTGTAGTTAGAGTGAAACACTACAGAAATACACTAAATCCCAGAAAGCAGATTCAGTTGCTTGCTGATGCAATGGATTGCAGGCAAGCGAAGCAAGGCAAGCATTGCGACTAGCAACTAAGGTAAGCAAGCTGGAGGGGGGATTTTAGCAGGCAACTAAGCTGGGATGGTCAGAGCTTGGATCGCCAGAGCCATTTAAAAAGAAAAAACTTTTTTCCTTTTACATGGCTGTGGCGATCCAAGCTGAGTTGCCTGATTAGCAAGCAGCTCAGCTGGGATCGTTAGAGCCATTTAAGGCTCATCAGAACCACGCAGAAATGGATAGATTAACTTTAAAATTAAACGATAAGGAAGACTCACAGTATTTCAGGGTATGGGACAGATGGTATGAATGGATTAATCAATGGGAAAAAAGGGTAAAGTCAAATTTAGCAAGAAATCAAAGATAATAAATATACACCATCATCAAGATAAAAGAAGGAAAAGGTCAATGTATATATTTGTATGCTTATATATTATAGATAGTCCTGTTGGTTAGTTTTGTTTGTGAGCAGTGTTGATTGTATTTTTAGGGTTAAGAATGTTTTGTATAATTTTTATCTTTTTAAACTGAATAAAGTTTGTTTTTAAAAAAAGGCTCATCAGAGCCCTTCGGGCTGGTCTGCCTGGTAACAGGAGAACAACACCCGGCATATAAGATGACCCCTGACTTTTGAGAAGATTTTCATGTGTTAAAAAGTCATCATATACACCAGAAAATACGGTACTTGATAAGGCTTTTCAGAAACTATCAGTCTGATGCTGAGGGCCAGATATCTTGTTCTGAAAATAATTTGGTTTATCCTAGATCACACTAGGATTTGTTCAATATAACTAAATCCCTAGATCTACAGTATCATTTTCCCAAAATCAACAGCGCAAAAACACACTTCAGGGATGCGTTTGTCTTCTCTGGTTTTCATTTGACAAAATGGCAAAAACCAAACTGCTGTAATATAGTCTGGCTCTTTTTTTTAAAAAAAAAAATCCCTTCCTCTGTTTAGTAATTTTTGATCAGAGTTTTTAGAGATACCCAGCAAGTACTCAAGACTATGGATACTCTCCATCAAAGTTGCGTGTTGGCCTTAAATGTCAGGTGTTCTGAACACCTGGGCTTCAGTGAACATCTTTCATTTATGTCAAGTGCTAGAAGTTAAAAGCCAGGAATTATGTTCTAAAAGACATGAATTAAGCCTTTGGACAATAGGAGCATCAATACGAAAACTCATATAGTAGTATTACTTCAACAATAATCCATAGCAAACTTTAGCCATAAGTAAAGAAGCTAGCAATGCAATTAAAAACTAAGGGGGGAAACTGAGATAATCCTCTTAGAAATTCTCCTGTTCATTCACTAGGATCTATATTTAGTATGTGTGACTAGAGCCAACCCCATTAAAAATAATCAGAAACAGATGCTGAAGGTCAAAAGGATGTCTCTTGAAGAAGTTACATCTGCAATAGAAAGCCTACATTTCTGAAGTTTCTGTCCTTATGGTAAAGAAAGGGGCTGCAAAAATCTCTAATGCTGTCACCTAGGAACTGTCTGCCTTTTTTCCCCATCCCAGACTTGGAGGTCATTGAGAAAGGTCAGAAAGAATAAAGTACTCCTTCGTTTTAGAAGCAGGTTGAAGTACCAAACCTCAGTCTTCCTATCAAGGGAAACAGAGTAGAAGAAAAGGAACACAAAGAGAGGAGGAGGAGGAGGAGGAGGAGGAGGGGGGGGGGGAATTCTAATAATCACAGAATTACTAAGCACAGAATTAATGTTAATACTACTTCTACAACAACCTAAAAAACTCATCTGTATATCTTTGTTGATTGTCATGGTGATGATGATAGTAGTGATTCAGGTGCTGGATTAGGAAAGACCAGGCTCCCATTCTGAAGGATAACTTTGAGCTAATTGTTTTCTCTCAACCTTAGATTGGGAAGTCAACAAATATCTTTTTACTAACCCACACTGGGCCAGGGTGACAGATTGTGATCCAAAGCTTTATTTAAAAGTTTCATTCTGCAGTGAATTGATCAAGACAGAATGGCCCTAACCTTTTGGGCACCAGGAACTGGTTCTGTGGAAAGAAGCTTTTCCATGGACCAAAGGGGGCATGGTTTCATATGTTGCCTGTATCTCATAGATGGGGCCTTGCTTGTTTTTGCATGGACCGGTTTCTGGCATGCCGTGGACCGGTGCCAGTCCACAGACCAGGGGTTGGGGACCCCTGGATTTAGACACTAACAATAAACAAGGCATCCTTGTAAGGGCAGTCTAATGTACACGCCTGAAAGAAATTGTTCCCATCTTATATAACCTTGGGACCCAACAATTTTCCAGTTCCTGTAGTCAGTTACATTATTCACAATCTAAATATTCAGCTTCTCTGTTTATGAGTTCATGTCATGAACCATAGCAAAATAAGGAAGCAAAAATTCTGCAGATAATTCTTTTCTGAAATTCATGCCAGACTTCTCATTAAATTCAAGAAAATCATTCTCATGTGAAGGAAGGAAACCATAGAGCTTTAAAAGTGTAAAAAGGAAGCTGCCAATTAATTCCAGTATCCTTTTGCATTTGATTTGGTTTTTTGCTTTTCTGCCATCTATGCAATATCTTTTCCATCAGGATGCCATTTGTTTTCAAAGCCATACAAAGTTGCTGCTAAGTTATTCTTCCTCTTTACGGTAAGCCATTCAGAGCATTGATCTCCAAAAAGGCCAAAGCTGAGCATATCTGGAGTTGCAGGCGCCAAAAAGCTTTGATTTAGAACCTCAGATGCCATAACAGATTGGACAGAAGTTGGTTGGATGAGAATAAACAATTTTTCTTACAGCTTCCAGAGTTTCATTGTACTAGTCATCCACAAGAGGGCAATGTCATTCTTAAATTTGACATCTGCCTCAAAGCAATAGAACTTTTCAAAATGTAATGCCTTTTATTTGTTGTTAATATTAATACCATGCCAAATTCTTTCCTGAAAGATATGTTTTATCTTTCTGAAAGATGGATATTATTACTTGATTGGTCTATTCTTTTGTGCAATCAGTGCAAGGGAAAAAAAAATGTTTTCTTTTTTAAATGCTTGAAAGTTTAGGCTTGGTTTTTTTTAAATGAGTTTTTTTTAAAAAAAAAACCCTGTCACATATTTTGCTGAGCACAAATTCAGAAATTTCAGTCATGTACAACTACAAGCTTGTAGTTGCATTGCTTTTTTACATGCAATGCATGTAAACAAACTGAGGCTCCAATTGTGCAGTAAACGAAGAAACCTCCACCCTGGACATCCCTCTATAGTTTTGTTTTCTCCTTTTAAAAATTCTGGTTTGTTGTGTTAGTTGTATGAAGTGGCCATGTTTTCCTGAGGGGATTTCTCATGTGCAGTACATCTTTTGTCGCCCTGGACACATGACTATGTCAAACAAGGAAGCTAATATTCTTTTTCCTCAGAAATGGATGCACCCTGAATATGCATAATTCTTTAAACACATGAACATTAAGTGTCATATATAATCTAATAGACATATGAAACTTTATTAAAGAAAAAAAAAAGACTGTTCTTCATTGAAGGCACTGAAAAATAAAAGTAGCTTTGAAAAGTGGTTTTGAAATAGCCATGAATCTCTAAATGGCCAATGAAACTTGCATTTGCCAAAGTTCATGTTTCTATCTTAAATCACTAAAGCCCCCAAACTATTGTCCTCCCCATCTCCCAGATGCTCTTTGAGAATTCTGGGAGTTGTCATCTCAACAAATAATGAGAGCTGCAGATTGGTAGAAGGAAGCTGCCTAAATGATACGGCCTGGATGTACAGTATGTACCGCTTCAAGATATACTTGCTATAATAATTAACCTTATTTTTCTGCTGTCAGTTTTCAAATGACAATTTCAAGCAACTTGTTCCCCAGAAGCAATAGAACTTTGTTCAAAATAAATGTGGTCTGGCATTTTAAACAGAGTGTCTGATTATTTAGGAAATTCTTCCAAATTTTGCAGAATAAACCATTGTTAATTTCTATAAACTGTCACACAAATGATAAATGGGTATTCAGCAAAAATGTGTTTATTATTATAATTTTCACACATTGGTATAATGCTGGCAAGTACAATTCTTCCCCCTCCAAGGTAGAAAAAAGACCCTTGAAGTTTAACACTAGTCATTGTGTTTCATCATTCCTGAATTTTCTTTCTGCTCATCATTGCTCCCATCTCTGGGGCGTTCAGAAAAGGCAAGGTAAAAAACAAAAGTTAGGATGGTGACCAAAGCTTTATGATTAATATGTGGTTCACCTACACAGTAGCTGCCAACTACTTGACATTTCCATGCACACGTCCATTCAAGACCCTTTGCAAGTGTTTCAGATGATCCGTTAGTATTATCCAACAAGTTCTTTGTTCCACCAAATATCTCTTTCTCAACTAGGATATGCTCAAAATTAAAAATGAGGTAACAGTTAGCTGATGCAAATAGGTCATCACATTCACATAACTGCTAAAATCCTCAGGTGATTAGTCAAACTAGCATGCAGCTAGAGAGTTCCCATGTGTCCTGCATGCCCTTAAAGTTGCCAAGGTTGAGAAACACTGCCATAGACATACTGGCATTCCTTTTATTGAGAGATGATCACCAGAGGGCAATAATGACTGATGCAGATGAACTACAATCTCTCTCTTCCTCTTCCTCTTCCTTTTCCTCTTCCTCTCCCTCTCTCTCTCTCCTCTTTCTCTCTTTCCTTCTCTCCCTCCCTCCCTCTCTCTCACACACATTATTTCTTATAATTTCTTCCCATTTTATAATCTCACATGAAGCAACCTGAAGCTATTTGAAATTGAGAAAACTTGCATTTCTACTGTATTTACTGAATAAAAGCCCTTCCCTTTGACCTGTACTTGTTATAAAATGATAATGCTGACTTGAGGCATCAAAAAACGCTTGATAATATAATGCAATGCTGTCTGATTAATAATATTCCAAATTCTCATTCTTATGCAGTCAGAATAATGAAATAAAATGCTCATTTTATATCTTTCTGCTTTGTGAATCAATTTCAACATCATAATTTACACAACCAACCAATCAATATAGGGAATGTCATCATTAATTGAAGTAATATCATAATCTTGATTATATTCAATGTACCAATATCTATATCTTCTCACGCCCTGTTCAGTAACAATAAGCTTATATTTGTGTGCTCAAAGATAATCCTGAACAGTCTGTCATTCCCAGATTTTTCCTGCAAAAACAGTGCACAGCTTCCTTAGGAATAGCTGTTATCATTTGAAACGATACTGTGAAATCACAGCTCAACTACTGGATGGCCAGAATGTTATAGCACAAAGTGCATGTAGATAATGTATGCTCTGAAATGACAGCAGGTGGTTTCATCAAGAAGCACTTCTTTCAGTAGTTTTCAATTGACTGTTAACCCAAAATGGAACTGACGATTGAACAAAATCCCCTTCATTTTATCAATATTGTGTAGGCGTATAGAGATAACAAAGGTATAATCTGACCCAATGACACAGCCTTGTTTATTGTGTACAATCCCTCTCTTTGGGTGCACTCCTGATGATATAATTAAAAATTGGATGCAGGAGTGGCATAAGCTTGTATTTCAGCTCTGCTTATCTGCTGCTAAGGGTGAAGTCATTCTTATCTATTACCCTAAATTTTAAAAATAAATCATGTGAGATGATGCTGGGTTTAGAAATTCAGAACATGACTGGATGTATAAATCAAAGGTAAACAAAAGTTCAAAATGATTTGTTGCTCAATGCTTCCAGAAGTATTGTGACGCCATTTGATAGTTGTGTAATATATTTTCTAATATATTTTCACAGCAAAAATGGGATAAAAACAGGGGTGAAATCCCTCCAGTTCTATCCAGCTCACAGAACCGGTAGCGCTGGTGGCAGGAGGCTCCGCCCACCCACCCGCATGTTATTATGTCCCATTTTTTTAACCATCTGCGCATGCGCAGAAGGTTCTGCGTATGCCTACAAGGTTTTGCGTATGTGCAGAAGAGGCGTGTGCAGGCTCCCGTTCCGAAACCGGTAGCAAAGGTAAGTGGATTTCACCGCTGGATAAAAATTAGAGATTGCTTCATTGTAATATCTAGTCATTGCTAGGGACCATTCTGCAAATAAAAATCAGAAATGCAGAAGTGGCTGACAAAACATTTTCAAATACAAAAATAGCATAATCACTATTGAAAAAAGCAATTTTGCAGACATAGGCTGCAGTTCTGCTTTGATAAATTCATTCAGTGTTACACAAACATAATAGCCTGGTATCAGGAAAGTCTAACCATCAACCATGTTTTCTGGGTAATTAATTGCCTGCAACAGGACCATTGGGAGAAATAAAACAATATAACTGAAAGTCTTTGAGCAGGGCTGTCCAATCTTGGCAACCTTAAGATCTGGAAACTTCAATTCCCAGAATTCTCCAGCCAGGATGGCTAGCTGGGTAAATCTAGGAGTTGAATTCTACAGTTCTAAAATTGCCAAGTTTGGACAGCTCTGTCTTAGAAGAAGAGGAAGAACCAGATATATCATCCAAACAACTTAATGCTTGTGTCTACAGACCAATATTTTATGGTTATATACAACTTATTTTGTATACTGAACTAACAAAAACCAATTTTGAAGAACTTATTTTTGAGTACAACTTGTGTTTATGGAGATTCTCAGTCATCCAGGGACTTTGTTTTTTGCTTGAAGATGTTTCACTTCTCATCCAAGAACAGAAGAAGTTTCTAGGATGAGAAGCGAAACGTCTTCAAGCAAAAATACAAAGTCAAGTTGCCTTTTGAAAAAAACACCTTTGGGAGTACAACTTATGACAATTATGTAAACAATCAGATTTTTAGAGTTATGCCTTATTTATATATTTACTTGATGAATCTGTTATTAAAATATTTTATATCTATAGATAAATGAGCAGTAGAGAGTGGTATTGAAGACCATTCTGTAAGGGTATAATGATTTGAGAAAAGCTAGCCACTTTGACTTTGAATTTATCATTGTTCATTTGTTCTCTCTTGCTTATTGAATTTATGCTTATTGTACTTTCTTTGATTCTCCTTTGTTATCTCCTCCATCATCTCTCTAGTTCAGTGTTTCTCAACCATAGCAAAGTTAAGATGTGTGAACTTCAGTTCCCAGAATACCCCAGCAGGCTGGCTAGGGAATTCTAGGAAATGAAGCCCACACAACTTAAATTGGCCATGGTTGAGAAACACCGAATTAGTTTACCCACTGAGCTGCAGAAGTGCTTGGATTTAATTGTATGTCTATTTACAAAGAATCTGGCAACCAATGTCATTTCAAAGGAATGGCTTTTGCAGCTTGGGATTCTTGTAGTCACATATAAAATACTTGCATACAAAATACATACGTTGTAACGCCCATTAAGGATTAATAATATCTGGATCTCTTCACACCTGGATTTATGCAAAAGTGAAATGACCAGTGATGTTTAGCTTGGGTTTAATGATAATACTCTTTGCTGAAAGAATAATTGGTATAAAAAATGGTTTAGGCTGAGATTTATATCTTATTGCCATAAACATCTAGGTCATTGACAGATGATAAATTATATTTATATTTACAAAGGCCTAGACATGTATGATGATAATTAAATAATATGCCTTTCATAGCCAGACCTAGAAGAATGAAAGTTACAAAATAAACATCCATGATGTGCTTGAATGAGAAGAATAACTAAAATTTAGTAAGAACTCCAATAAACAACTTGGGAATAATTTCCATTTGAAGTGCAACTCAAAGTTCCCGTTAGCGTTGTCATTAGTATAAATCTGCCTTAGCCAGTCTGATTTCTTCCAGATGTTTTGAGATCCAAGGCCCATCATATAACACCCAAAGACATCTGGACCTTAAGGTAAAAGGAGAAGATATACTTGTTAAAGCCCACCAAATTGACATTGTCATAAGTTTCCTTGTATCACAAATAATGCAGAGTCATGCTACTACTACTAATGTACTTGATTCTAAATGTCTGTTTTGCAATGATGCACAGTAAGCACAATAACCTTTAACTTGAATTTGGCAGTTTTAAAACTGCATTGCATAATGTTTTTTTCTTTCCGTTTCTTTTGTTCTTTCTTTCTTACAAACTTTAGTCACAATAATCCAAAATCATATGACATGAGACAAAACAAGAAAGAAGCAGTCAACAGAGGAAATGGAATATTCCCACAGGCCCATCCTGAGATCTTGCTTTCCATGCAAAACAAAGGAAAAAGCCTTCTATGTTTAATGCTGCTTATTGATATTTAATTTGTTGAGCATTATATTTATGCCGAAAATATCAGACAATCTCAAATGATCGGAAATGGCATGGCTGTAATTTTATTTCCACCAAAATCATAGAATTGTACCTATCAGATCAGTGGTGGGATTCAAATTTTTTTACTACCAGTTCTGTGGGCGTAGCTTGGTGAGCATGGCATGGCTTGGTGGGCGTGGCTTGGTGGGTGTGGCGGGGGAAGAATACTGTGAAATCTCCATTCCCAGAAGGTTCCTGCAAAATCCCCATTCCCTTCCCATTCCAGGGGAAGGTTCCTGCAAAATCCCCATTTCCTCCCAATCAGCTGGGACTCGGGAGGCAGAGAATAGATGGGGGCAGGACCAGTCAGAGGTGGTATTTACTGGTTCTCCGAACTACTCAAAATTTCAGCTACCAGTTCTCCAGAACTGGTCAGAACCTGCTGAATACCATCTCTGTATCAGATGTAGCTCAAGCCCCATGTAAGTTTATCAACACAATTCACCTGCACATTGAAATTTGAAGATAAACAATTAGTATCTGTACGAAAGTAATCAGAGTCTGTGGCTCCTACCGTAATTTCTGATTAGGACAGAATAAGAAATTTAATTAGGAAACTTTTCACTATTATCTTGAGCAGGCTTTCGATTTAGGACATCCTCCAAATTGTAGACTTCAAATTGAGAATTCTGTAGATCATATGAATATTTTTGAGCATTCTGGAAGTTGGAATCCATATATCTTAAGTTTTTTGAGTCCAGATTATGTGTCCATAGAGGTGAGTTGAATATGAGCTCCCATCATCCTACAACAATTGTAATAGTGATATCACTTCTGACTCCAAATATCCAGGAAACATTCTGAGGAAGATTTCATTAATTTTAGTTATATTTATATTAAATATATAAGACCATCCAACTCCATAATGATTCTGGGCAACATTCAACTATACAGTACAGAAACTGTGTAACAAAGGGGAAAAAGCAATGTATATCCAGAAGAGAAAAAACATGAGCCTAAAATACATAATCTATAAAACACCCACCCACCCTAAGTTTTAAAACTAAAACTTAAGAAAAAGCCATGTTTTAATCTTTTTCTAAATGAAATTATATGGCTTGCTCGGGAAATGCTATTTCAGGGATCTGACACAGCCACAGAGATTACCCCATTTCCTGTCCCATCAGGTGATATTGTTTAATAAATGAACCAGGATAGGCAGAGGTTACTGAAGATAGAAGGTCCCTAAGATAATCATGAATGACTTTATAGGTGGTAACAAGCATCTTAAATTGCTTCCAGAAGCTAACTGGCAAAGAGTTAAGCTCATGAAAGAGATATGCCATCTGGGTGCATTTAGGCCAAAAAGGTTACTAGATAATCTGTTTCTTTCAGGGACCTTTAAAGCCACAATACAATCTTCCCTAAAAAGGGAAGGTTAAAGACTCAATGAAAATTGAGTATAGCAATTGCTTCTTGAAAATAAGTCATATCACTGCCATTTTCAACATAGATATAACCAGCCCCATTCTCCAGGAGGTTAACAGTACTGTGTGGCTCCAACCACATGTCACTTTCCAGGCAGCCTTCACCAACCAGGAGGACATGGAACTAATAAAACAGTGATCAGTCTTAAGGACTCTGCCCACTTCCTCAGGAGTGACAAGTTCAAACTCGCTTCTGTAACTTCTGTAGATATTCATTTTCCTAGATTGTGTGACTCTGTGAATAAACCTTTTTTAAGTAAACTAACTAGTCAATCAGACATGTTTTGTATCTTTGTCCTTGGGTCTCATTTAAATCAAGACACTTACATGGTGGTGAAATTTATTTCTGAGGCCACCCTTATTAGTAAACAAATGGGACTCCAGACGATATATAGCTTTTTTTCTATGATTCAAGTGGCAAGTGTTTGTTATTATGTTTGTAAAATTTTATTTCCTCATCCATGGATCAAAACAGAACCAACCGTCCATCCATCCATCCTGGTGTTTAAATCAGGAACATTCAAGAAAATTGAACAAATGAAAAACAGCTTCCTCTTTTGATCGCCAAACTCAGCTGCTTTAAAGAGTTCAGGTAGGCATTTCTAAATATCCTTTGGAAGGGAATCCAATGCAATGTACAGAGCTAAAATTTAATGCTAACAAAAAAAAAAAACCCTAAACAAAGCAAAATATATTCAGAATTAAAGATCTGAGTCAAAGATCACTATTATCACAGCACCCCAATGCCTGGAACCCTTAACTACATTAGCAAATGAAGATAAATCAAAGCAAGTAGGAATAGAGATACCCATTGATTAGTAAGAGGAAATTACTGGCTTCTTCAAAAGCTAGTTCTAATGAGTGACAGAACACTGAATGATGCATACTGAAAGCAGCAGGCTAATAAATGAGTGAATATTGGATAAATATACAAGAGAAATAGCTTAATATAGGCAATGCATCTGTTTGCTATTAACTCTTCTCAAGATAAGAAAAGGTCGTTGTTTTTCCTGGTGGTATAATTTGAAAAGCAATTTGGATTTCCTGTCCTCAGCTGGGGACTTTCTTGGTATGAGACAAAAAAAAAAGTCTCAACCCTCCAAATCTTATATTTCACAAAGGAAAATATCTAAATATATTTCTATTGGTTATCATAAAATGGCAGAAGGAGGGGTTTAGGACAAAGAAATGCCATTTTCTTCTCTCTTTTTCCCCCCCAGAGAATTCTCAAAAATGAATGAACTTTCTCTTTTGTGCCAAACAGAATCCAACCAGAGGGAGGAAAAAAAAAACATCTCAGTGTATATTTTCACTAACTTCTGTATAATAGCAATCCATTTATCCATTTAATCTTAGATGCTAAGATTATTCAATGGGGATATGAGGATGAATTACCAAGCACTTTAAGTCAAAAATCATGGCTTAGGATATCAGCTTGTGATGTGACTTTGCTTCCCTCTCCTTCATCTTTCATAAGCTCAAATTGTTCTTTATTTATTCCCATTGTGCTGCTGATTGCTATTGTTGATTATTATTAATATGTTGTGGTTTTTAATCCTGATATGTGTGTTGACTTTGTAAGTGAGGAGGGATATGGGTTGAAAGACTGATGGATGGACTGACAGACTAATGGACTGACAGATTAATTGGCTAATGGACACAAAAGGGAACCTGCTCACCTGTGGTAGTGGTGGTTGGCTGTTGCTGTTATTACTGTAATTAGGGGCCCTTGGTACCACATCCAAGAATTTTACAAAACACATCAAGAAATTGCAGCTTCCTGCAATAACACCAGCGGAACTGCAAAAAACTGCGGAAATGCATTGACTACTCAGAACATTGTATATTTTAAGAAGATACTTGGTTGATTCCTAGAATGCTGGCAGCAACCTGTATCAACCATTGGTATCAACCAACATATTAATAATCAACAATAGTAATCAGCAGCACAATGGGGAAGAATTAAAGAACAATTTGAACTTACAAAAGACAGAGGGGAATATATCACTACCTGATATCCTAAGCCATGATTTTTTACTTAAAAGTGCTTGGTGAATTCATTTTTATTTTTTTAAATAAAAAAAGGGGTAGTCTAATTATCCCGGTGGAAAACATGAATTTCTTCAATTTATTATTTCTCATGCACATTAAACTAATTAAACTGAGATCCTTCTGCTTCCCTGAATACCAGGATAGAAAGCCTGACACCAAGAAAAGATTGTTCAGGCTGACGTTTCAAACATATAGCTCATCAGGGGTGGGGAGGTTTGACCTGGACATGGTGACATTTTAATGAGCTTGTAATGAAATTGTAGTCTCAGATTTGTCTAAACATACTGAGATAATTTACATGCATTTTCCAGAAGTTGACAATATTTATACTGGATTTTGCATTGCCATAAAAAGACAGCTCAAAAATGAGTTTTTATAAATAAACAGCTACATAGCTATGGACTGAATGGAGCATCTAGATGTCTTGAGCTGAATTTTCTTACATGCTTGAACTTCAAGCTGCCATAAATTTAAGCCATACTTCCTTTAAAAAAAGAAAAGAAACTAAATTATGCTCTCTAAAATTTACTTTAAGAATTAGCCATATTGATCTCAAAGTTATAATTTGGCAACAACTAGATGGAGCGTACTTTATTTATGGACGTATGGGTAAGAATCTCAATGTGAAAATTTAAGTATAACAACCAATGCCCACAAATTCAAAGATTTTAGCTTGATTGGATAAATCAGGCTACTAGTATTTTTGTTTAATGTGGGGGAGGGGGGAAGGTCTGTCCTATTAATATGCATCAATGAACAAATTATGTGTACAGGTAGTCCTCGATTTACGACCACAACTGAGTGCAAAATTTCTATTGCTAAGACAATTGTTAAGTGAGATTTATAAAGTGTGAAATGGTCATAAGTCACTATTTATTGTGCCATTGTAACTTCAAACGGTCACTAAACAAATGCTTGTAAGTCAAGGACTACCTGTATGTAAAGTATCCATATGAATGTAATATAGTGTTGTGGAGAGCACTGACCGTAACTACCTTTTTTCCTGGAAAAATTGGATTTAATTCTAGGTCCATGTCAACACTGCAGGTATTCATTCATATCTCAGTTCTATCCATTCCTCTTACTTATTTTTTCAGTGTGGTTTTCAATACTCTTATAGGTACAATGTTGTACATATTTGTCTAACATTATGCAGGAAAACCAGTTAATCTGTCTATGAGAGTGGCTGCCCAGCCTCTTCCTAAAAACCCCCAGAGATGGAGAACCCATAATATGCATAGATAAACTCTCTTACTATTGCACAAATTTCAGCAACAGGAAAAATTTTCTTTATATTTACTTGAAAGCTAAGTATCTGTAATTTACACCCATTATTTCTGATCTGATTTTCTGTGGTCAGACAAAATAGCTCTTTGCCACCATCCCTAGAGTTTTCTTTTATATACTTCCATTCAGCCATGAAATTTACTGAATGATTTTTTTTTCCTTCTCCATAAGAAAGGAAAATTGCTTGGAAACTCCCAGCATAAAAATGATGCAGTCAGTGATTAGTCATGACATGATGGATTCTAAAAAAATTAAACATCAAGCCAAAGAGTTGAGATGTCTCTTTAGGAGATTAAGTCTTTGCTATCAAAAAATTCTTCCTCTCATGAGGCATCAGGAGATATTTCTGTTGTTGAAAAAGAGTTGTTTACATGCTAATTTGTTGTAAGCAGTAGGGGTGAAAAGAAAGGATCCCTACATCCTGGTAGTCTTGATTCACTTTAATTTACAGTTTTCTGTCAATGAAAAAAATAAACACAGGATGTAGAAAAATATTATACACTGTTTTATGCATTGTCTAGTTCAGGGATGTCAAACTCAAGGCCCGCAGGTCAGTTCTGGCCCACGGGTTGCTTAGATCTGGCCCACAAGGCCACCCTGGAAACAGCAAAGGACCGGCCCATGGTGCTTCTGGCAGTGAAAACAGAGCTCTCTTTTCACTGGCAGAGGGCTGTAGGAGGCCGTCACAGTCAAAAACAGAGCTAGAGACAATGGATTCCCCCAGCCCCACCCATGCCACCATAGGTGGCCCTGACACAAGTGACATTGAGCTGGACAAACCCACCCCCATCCCCGAGGTCAAATACAACCCTGATGCAGCCGTCAGTGAAATCAAGTTTCACTGAGGGCTTAGGATATTTATGAGACCACCTTCTGCCACTGATGGCCTCCCACCGAGAGGGGCTCTTCAGGGTGCCATCAGCCAAGCAATTTCGACTGGCGACTCCCAGGGGGAGAGCCTTCTCTGTGGGGGCACCCGCCCTCTGGAATGAACTGCCCCCGGGGATACGTATGATCCCCGACTTGCGTACCTTCCACCGTGCCCTTAAGACCCTACTTTTCCAACAGGCTGGAGTAGCTTGACAAGAATCTGGTCTGGGTGTTTTTAAATTTAGGTTTTTTAATCTGTGGGGCCAAAGTATCTAATTTGTTTTAAATTGTTTTTAAATTTTGTATGCTATGTTATTTTACTGTGGCTGTGCACCGTCCTGAGTCCTTCGGGAGAAGGGCGGTATAGAAATTTAATAAAAAGATTAAAAAAAAAAAGTTTTACAACCTTGGTCTAGTTTTTTGATCAGCTAGGCTGCAGGCAGAGAACATAAAATGCTATGAATTTTCTAATGGGTTTTTTTAACCAACCTTCACCCCCCGCCCCCCCAAAAATCTGAATTCTAGCCCAATGTAGTCCAGTTTTTTCAATTTTTCAACCCTTGTTTTATTTAAAGATTGGAGTAAAGTTGTGTAATGGTATAAAGCTGGTCTGTATGCCTTTCTTTGCTAGCTATTTACAGGGTGGCCTCAGTTTCTCTCTTGCTCATATGGTGCTGGCCTTGTCTCATTCCCAGGCTTTCAATTCACACTTTAAAACAAGGCGGAGGGGACAGCAAAAAAGAAAAGAAGAGTTCTATTTATGTAAACTTCTAGAATGCTAGTTTTGAAATAAAAAAGCTGTGGATCATCATTGTTTTATTTCATTTTTTAAAAATCCCTAAGCAGTTTAAACAAATCTGCATTATCTGTCCATCATATTCCCCTCTCCTTCTTTTCTTTCAAATAATTCAGACAATTCCATTTTCAGCCCCCTTTTGTATGTTTTCCCATCATATGGTTCTCATACAGAGGGGCCTCACAGAGTTTCTCCAAACCTTTCTTTCCTCATTGTGAGAAGGAATGCTAGTTGTGCCCTATAGAATTAGAGAGGCATTGCGTCAGGATTCCTGAGGTATGAACAGCATGCTGTTTCATTCTGTAGCCTTTGATGACAAGAATGTGTTCCTTGGGACAACTTATTTGTTTCACATTTTTTTCTTCCAGACTGAAGCTGAAAGAGTTTGGTCCAACCTTGTTTTCCTTTGTCATTTTTGGGCATCAGGTCTGATTTTTTTTTCCTCCAAGAGAACAGAAAAGAAGAGAAAAAAATATGACCACCCCCCCCCCCCCCACACTATGTTCATTATGGACAAAGGAGCAATTATCTATAGACCATACAACTGGAGTATGTTCTGGGTGAGAAATTGTGCTCTTCAACACAAGGCAGCTTCTCTTTTTACAAAAAAAAAACCCCAATGCATATTTAATTATCCATATACTAACTGCAGCTAGAACAGGGGTGGGTTCTACTTACCTCAGCTACCAGTTCACAACAATGGGAGCGCACATGCAGATCATTCATGATGACGTCCGGGCGGGTGGACGGAGCCTCCCACCGCCATTACTACCGGTTCACAAGAATCGGACCGAACCGGGAGCAACCAACCACTGAGCTAGAATTGTATTTGCACAAAATTGCAAAAGTGAAGAGATCCCCACAGATGAGAATGTGATCAGGAAAATATTAGCATGTGCAGAAATGAATAGACTAACATTAGCAATTAAGGAAAAAGAACAAACTGAATATTGTATGACATGGGACCTATTTTATCAATGGTTAGATAAGAAAAATGGAAGTTAGAAACGGAAACAGATTAGTGAAATAAAGAAGATACATTAAGAGAGAGAAGAAAATATTATAATTATTATGTTTAATATCATTTTAATATTACAGAATCAATAGACACAAAGTTCTCTCAATCATAAAACTGTCCTCCTCTGTCTTAATTTATATTCTGGAATAGTCAGATAATGAGGAAAAGCTGAGCAGGAGAGATACATGGACAGACATTATTATTGATCTGATTTATCCTAGAACTGTTATCACTGGAAAAAAGGGACTTCTACACTGATACTTAAGATTCCTTCCCTACCCCACCCCATTACTGATGTACTGATATGAGGAAAAGGTCCAAATGGGTGGAAGGGTTTTTGATCCTCTTTCAAGCTTATTTTCTCAGAATTGGTTCTAAAACTGGGCGTACAGAAATTGTAATTGGAGCAAAGAAGGAAGCAGGGAAGTTTAGGAAGACAATATTATGGCAATTCAAGTTTTTGATGAAGTTTTCTTGTTTTCCTTATTTTCATATCTTGGTTTTAAATAATCTATATATGGGGTATGGAAACTTGTATCAATTTTTTTCCACAAAATTTTGCTATAGTCCAGTAGTGCAATTTTATACTATTTCATATGGTTGTGTAATAATCCAAATTCAGAAGAGGGAATATGCTTTGGGGTGAATGCTCACTTTGTGTTTGCCAGCAAATATTTAAAAGATTTGTGCAGCGGGGTAGGAAAAAGCACAATAGATATGAGGTATTGAGAGGACTGAAGTGTGTGCCCACACAAGCTACAAATCCCTCTTCCCCTTTCCAGTCCAGATTGTTGTACAGCTTCAAGAGAGGTAATTGAAGATTTGTAATCTTCATTTTTCGGCTGTCTTTTGGCTGTTTTTAGGGCCATTTTTTGGGCATTTTTAGGCCATTTTGGGGGCTATTTTTTGGCTATTTTCAGGCGTTTCTTGGGCCATTTTGGATTTTTGGTAGTAGTAAATAAATAGAGAGGGAAATTGTACCTTGTTGAAGCCTTTGACTCAATTTCCCTCTCTATTTATTTACTACTACTGAACATCCAAAATGGCCCAAAAACCTGCCCCAAAATGGCTGAAAAATGGCCCAAAAAACAGCCAAAAATGGCCTGGAAAACAGCCTGAAAAATGCCCCCAAAACGCCCCCCAAAAGGCCAATAGTGGGATTAGCCAGTTCACCGAACTGGGCAGAATTTTAACAAATGATTTTCCGGAACCAGTCTGAACCAGCTGAATACCATCTCTGGATAAAAATAACAGGGACAGTAGTTTTTTTTTTTCAAAGCACACTCTCTTTCCAAGATTTAGCTAGTTTCTCATGAAATGGGATGGGAAGTGGGAAATACATCCCAAGATAGCAAAGGAATAACAAAAATGATTGTTAACATCTAGTAATTCCTAGAGTATTCGTAAGGCCCTAGAAGACCAAAGAGCAAAAGCAATACCTTTTTACAGGTATTTCTCCTGCACTTTTTTTTTAAAGTAGAGACAGCAGGAATGAGGAAAGGACAGTATTTTGTTGTAGTTATGGTCTATCAAGTCAACTTTGATTCCTGGTGAAAGTCCCTGCAGTTTTCTTAGCAACATTTTTGGAAGTGGCTTGTCAGTACCTTCTTCCTAAGACTGAGCAAGAGTGATTGGCAGCACAACCCCTAGTTGACTTCTATGCCTAAGGCAGAATTCTCATTCTTTACATTAGATCAAACTAACAACACAGCGGTCTCCGAACTGTCCAAAAAAAGAAGTCATGCTTAACCACTGCAGAACATGCCTTTTCCGACTCTTTTCTTCCTGTTGTAGGACACTAGGTTTGGCATGCTCACTAGTTTGACTTTTTAATGGCTGAGGTTTTGTGGTGACAGGAGTAGAATAGTTGGTTGGCAAGGATCCCCCCTCCTCACTTCCATGGAATGTAAGGCTACCGTAGAGAACATTGATGAAATGTGGCCTTTTCTGGGTAGGACTTAGTTGTCATGATTGTGGTTTCACAGCAACATTCTGTGTCAGCAATCTAGAAGAAGCATAAGCAAATGAACTACAATGTCATCAATCTAGCTAGACCATAGAGAAAGAGGCTGACCAAAGGAAGATGATATTGAAGAGTCTTTGGTGCTCTCTGAGTTTGGCTGCTTACTTGCAGATGTTTCATTACTCAAACTAGGTGACATCATCAGTGCTGCTAGGGGATGGGGTTAAGTCTCATGGGCAAGTCACTAGAATATGAGAGCTAACCTGCTCCCTACCAACGCTAATAATATTGCCTGGTTTGGGTAAAAATCTGCAAGAAAACGATCAAGCTCAGAGAGCATCATTTTGAACTGCTCATGGAAAAATTATTTCTTCTATATTATATGGCTTAGCATACTTAAATAATCTAGAACAGGGGTGTCAAACTTGTGGCCCACGGGCTAGATTATCCCACCCCCGTTTAGCAAAACGGAAAAATTCCGCGATACGTCATGTGACGACAACATGATGTCGCAAGTTTGATATCCGTGATCTAGAACTATTCTTTTATGAAGCAATTTATTGTACTGCCTGCGCTCTCTATTGCAAACCTAAGTCTAGACCCGTGTGTTTTAAACTTGGTAACTTTGAGATGTGTGGACTTCTGCCTGAGAAATTCTTGAAGTCTACACATCTTAAAGTTGTCAAGTTTGAAAATGCTAAGCTAAACTAGGCTGATAGGTAATGGGAAAGGGAACCAGTTGAAGGTTATCTGGATTAGGGTTAGAAAGTGCCTAACTTTTAGACTATCCTGCTGGGAGACATAAAAAGGGAGGATGTATATATTAGAGATAATTTTAGAAAACCAAAGTCCCTTCTTCCCTGGATAGAATGAAAGGTATTCTATCTGTGCAACTGGGATACCTATTTTTCTTTCCCTTTTCATCCAGAAGTGAGGGAGGAAAAAAAACTGTTGAAAAACTGTATACTTTAAAAAAGAAATCACAGACTGGCACATTTATATTTCTGGCATGTGGCTGTAGAAAAAAGTGTTTGGATAGAGAAAGGCAATGTTAGTGAGTCTGCTTTATGCTCAGCATTCCTTTCAACTACCAGTCAGTTCCAGTTTATTATTTAACTGCAATCAGATCATACAAAGGTTGTGTTTTTTTAAAAAAAAAACCTTATCCAAGCTGTGAATGAAACTTAAATGAAGCTATTTGTTATAACAGTAGAAACATGATAATTTATATATTTGATGCAATTGGATAGCACCTGTTTCATGTTAATGACAGAGTATTTCATTTCTCTTTTTGTGTGCTTTGAATGCTATGAATATTAGGATACATGAAAGGAAGAAGTAAGTTGTGTTTCCCAATGGCTAAGGTTTGTTGTAAACTATCCTCATTATGAAATACAATTTTCTCCTGATTGCATTCATTATATCTTCTTATCTTCCACAATAACACTCAAATGAATTTGTCTCTCATGTCTGTCTCCAATTAGGTACTACCTGTCCTTGGTTTGCAGAGCTTTGCTGAGATAGAATAATTAAGTAGTGCTTTGGAGTTCTTTATCCTACCTGTGGATGTGGCTTTTCATGATCCTTTTGTTATGTGTAACCAACAATGCAATCTTTCCTCCAACCTTTGCATAGCCTCTTTCTACCGAGATGAGAGCTGCTGGTGTAAGAAGTTCCACTTTCCCTGAAGTCCATTTTGCCCAGGGAAATATCTGTAAGATAAAAACTATGGTAGGATGATTGATGGTGGTGGTGGTGATGTCCAGCCAATACATTTAAATAACTCATCATCATCATCATCGACTAGGTGATGGTAGGTGGATGTCAAATGTTCATTGTCCTCAGCCTCTCCAGATCATCTATTAAGGCTGGCTCAGGGGTGAAATCTACTTACCTTCCCTACTGGTTCAGAAGTGCATGCACCATCTTCATGTCCGATTTTGGACCCTCTGCTCATGTGCAGAGGGCCAAAAACCGGATACTTCCTGATTAAAACCAGGAAGTAATGACATCTGGGTTGGTGGGTGGGTGGGTGGAGCCTTGCGCTGCCGCTGCTACCTGTTTGCTGAACCATGCGCTGCCGCCATGACTGATTCACCTTAACTGGAGCGTACTGGTAGCATTTCACCCCGGGCTGGCTCCTTTCCCACTCAGTAGTTCCTGTTCCTGTCATTGTTAGTAGATTGTCCTGGCCTCATCCAATTGCAAGTAATACAAGTAAACAAATTAATGAAACAATGCATGTAAGAAAGACTAGTTGTAATCTGAAATAAGAGCCCCCTTGTAGAAATCATTTCAACTGGGTAGAAGCAGAAAATGGCCGTTGACTGAAAACTGCTTCATCAGCAATAGTAGCAAAATGCTCTGTTATCCACTGATATAATATTCTATTCAGGATGCATGTTGTACATCATGTACAGTACAAATACTCATAAAGGAATTTTGAAACTGCTTAAAAGTTAAAATTTTCTTGAGTCATTTAATCCCGGTTGCTGTCACAGTGAGGCCTGGATTTACTCAATTAATTTAACTGAAGCTTTGATTCTGAACTCAGTTTCATAGTGCAATCATTTCTCATGCCAGTTTGATTAAAAGTCACATTCAATAATTTTTTCTTTTATAATTTTGGATTTTAATGACTGCTGGGGATGTTTGCTGGTCATATAGAAGCTGTAAAAATGTGAATTGTAGAGGAATACCGATATGAAACTGTTGTAAAATGGAAATTTATCTTTTGTGTTTGTTTCTGTTTTTGTTTTTAAAGAAAAAATAATAAAAATTATTTTTTTAAAAAAAAGCTGTAATTCAAAATATCTAGAAAACACCAAAATGCTTACCTTGGAGTGGACACGCAAGCATCTACACACATGAACATGGACATTAATTTTTAGCTTGACTTCTGATTAAATGATTATATACTGTACATCAATTGATTTTGTTTAAATAAGATATCACAAGTTATATTGCAAAAAGATAAATGGATTTGGATTACCAACTTCAATTTCAGCTTGAAGGTAACTGAGAATATTATCAAAGTTCTGGAAGTCATTTAGAAGTTTAGAGAATTTCTGTGCTGGGGAAAACAGCCATTTCTAAGAGACTAGATGTAATGCACTCCATTCTTTCCTGAATTGTTTCTAATTCATTTCTTATGGTTGTCATAACAATTACTTGCCAGCTTAATTTTCCTGTTTTCTTTTTCCTTTCTACTTCCTGTTGCATTGTGCCTTTGGGATTGTTACTCTCAGAGCCTGTTAAGTTGTTCTTGAAGACATTAAGTGAACTCTATTGGAAGACAGACTGAGTATTGTAATAAAAAAGGAAATAAATAAACTTTATCCAACTTTTAATTTAAAAATAAATATTTAAAGATAAATGCATTAGTTTAAGTTGGTTTGGATTGGTTCTACATTTGGTAGATAAGAAATAAATGGCATTTAAGTATAGATTGAAGGGACCATATTAAGCAATTCATAAATGGATAGAAGTGTATGAAACTGTTCCACTGACTTTTTCAGTGTTACAGACAACTATAGTTGTTCAACAAACTAGAGTTGTTCAGATGTTCAGTGCACAAAGGAACAGACTTAATTTAGCTAGGTGTGTCTAACTATGCCAAATGACTAAGACCATCTCATGATCAGTTGAAGATTGCAGAAAGTACCTGTGCAAATGTTAAATGCATGGCCATCACAGGAAAAAGACTGAGACTATTTATTAATGTATTGTTGTGTGTATATCCTGCTCACTGATTGCTGTCAGAAAGCTCTAGGTTGCAGATACAGTATGGGAGCCTGTTCTAATTTTATCCTCACGAACACTACATTTCTCAGGCCAAATAACACTGATGCAGAATGAGAGTAAAGTAAGAAATGCATGATGAGGCCTCCCCCCCTCCGCTTTTGGCATATGATGGCCCGGTGGGCCCGGTAGGCCCATTTTTTTTGTGCTTCCCAGGCTCCAGAGCGGTTTATGTCAGATTGGCAGCCGGTTCTGTGGGCGTGGTTTATTTTGTGGGCATGGCTTGATGATCATGTGACAATTCTTTAGGATTTAGCAGAGGTACTGGTCTACCAGGCTTTTAACTGTTTGCAGAGCTGTACCGGTCTACTCATTTTGTTTTTGGAGGCATTGGTCTACCCATTTATTTTTGCAGTCACTGGTCTACCTATTTATTTTTGCAGGCACTGGTCTACCCATTTATTTTTGCAGGCACTGGTCTACTCATTTGTTTTCTTTTACCACTGATCAGCTGTAGGGCAGCCCTTCGAAGCCCCGCGGCAAGAGTTTAAACAGTTTTTTTCCCTCTAACTGATAGCTGGGACTCAGGAGGCAGCAATAGATTGGGGGTGGGGCCAAATAAAAGGTAAGAATAATGCAGGGGTGATGGCGGAGGCGGAGGGGCAGAATGTAATATATGACTATTTAAACTCTGTCCCTCTTGTATTAGACTATTTGATCCTGTGGGATTTCATAAAGCCCATCTTCATACCTTTGCTCTATTTTTCCCATCTGGAAAAATGTTAGAGGCAGTTTCAGAGAGAATCTAATTGGCATTAGATGAAACCAACATGAAAGACGCAACAGTTGATCAGATTTATAGTTTCAATGGATGAATGATGCCTTTCCAAAATTGCTTAGCTGGTACTCTATAGCTCAGAGATCTACCATGATTATGGATAAAGTCTGAATGTATTGTTGTTCATCCCTGCTTTGGCACAAGTCCTAAAATAATGCTTCTGAATTTTATTCAGGCAGATCAAACATGCCTAAAGTTTTACATTCACCCACAACGTACTTACTTGATTACTATATTTATACGTACCTATATATGTATGTACATACATAAATACACACACATCCTGTAGGTTTGTCAAGTAGCCTCTATGCATACACAAATGGGTTATTTGTTTTAAAAAAAACCTTTTTGAAAGACAATTCCTTTTTGGGTTCTATTTCCAAATGCCCTCACCTGTTTTTCATTTTAAAAAAAAAGTCTCAGCCTAAAGGCCAGTACTTCAATCCAGCTGGGATAAAGTCAGGGTATGCAATGGAAATAACTGAACAGGTTTATTCCGTTTACAATCCTCCTCAAAGTATCAGCTATAAACAAGGTATTTTGTAGTTTGTAGTTCCCCACCCAACAATTTTATAATCTACTCGTAAATTCTCAACCCACTTAAAAGGAATGAAAGCCCATTTATTTTAAAGGACCATAATTGAAGATGTTCTTCACTGATTGTTTCTTATACATAAGTGAAAACAAGGTCGTAACAAGAGCAACAACTAATTAAAAACGTGCAACACTGTGCCCCTTGTACCCAACCAGGTGATAGGACTTAGCTGACCTTGATTGAGCTCACAAAAGCTAACAGGGTCAAATTAGGTTAGTAATTGAATACAAGACCTTACCAGATTTTTCCAGACTTGTAGGCTAGACTGGATGTTTAAAAAAAATTCCAGAAGGAGGCAATAGCAAATCACTTCTGTACTATTAGAAAGAAAATTACATGCACATGTCAATTAAATAATCAGGAACTGAGCCCAAGCTGAAGGAGATACTATCTGCTGAGCAAGTAACAGAATCTAAATATTAACTCCTTCTAAATGTGTAGCTTTATCCCTTACTATAAATGGGACTCAGGGGTGGGTTCTACTTACCTTTACTACCTGTTCGCAATGGGACCGTGTGCGCTTCTGCGCATGCGCAGATCACCCATGATGACATTCTGGCGAGTGAGTGGAGCCTCCCACCGGTTTTACTATTGGTTCTATGGAACAGGACCGAACCACGAACAACCCATCCCTGATGGGATTGGATAAATTCATGCAAAACATAACAAATTAACAAGAACCCATGTTAGAACAACCGAAGAACCTTATCCAGCGGTGCTGCAAAATTTGAGAAGCTCCCTAACTTACTTAAGATTTTTTGCTTCCCTGCCTGCCCCCTCCCCCCATCATCTCTTTTCTATTTTTCTCTACTGTTCCTCACTTAACAGAATTTTCCCTTCCCTTCCCCAGAGGGTATTTTAATTTTCTCTGCCCATTTGGGATTTCCTTGAGATGCTCTGTAGAAAATATAAGTATCTGTCAGCTTTTGGAAAAGATTTTTATGAGGATTGGAAGGGGGAGGGGGGAAAACTGCAGATGTATCTGCCAGACCAGACTGTAGCAGGGCTTGGACTTATTTCTTAAAATGGACAACGTGGCCAAGGGATCTCTTCCAGCTTTGTCGAAACTTTAAAAAGCCTAGTGCACTTACAGAGGTGCCAGACTCTTTTCAAAGAGGCATTTCCCTTTCTGAATGATTATGTGGCCATGCGCTATACATAATCAGTTCAGGATGAACCAAGGAAGAAATATCTACTCTGCAAAGGGAGTTAAACTGCTGAAACAGAGCTGAGTTTTTGAGAAGTTAAAGAAAGATGGAAAAAACTTCATAATAATCTAGTATCATTTTAGAAAGATAAGGCAATTCCTATTAGTCCCCACTAAATTTTTGAAGGGCATGAAAACTAGACAGATTTCATTCCTTCTTGCACTCGTCCTGCAATAGAGCCACTCTGAAGTATGTGCATCAGTTGTCAATATGCAACCGCAAATTGCATACCGCATATGTAAATTGCAATATACATAACTGCACAGTTTGTGTCATGACATTTGCTATGCCATTGTGCTAAAGTCACTGAAGTTTGCTATGGGCATTGCTATTATTGGTGGCTCCAAATTACAATGTTTTCTTCTACCTTCAGACTTAGAATCAATGTGCTTGTGAATCGTAGGAGACAAAAAAAAATAGGTGGATATATGAAACACACTTGACTAATACAAAGCTGGCAGCTCGTTTTATGCACCCAATTATGCACCCAGTGCACCCGGTCAGTATTAAAAATGAATAGGAAGAAGGGCAAGGAAATCAACAAAATCCAATTCTATGCCTTGCTCCTTCACAAATTGGACTCCTTCCAATGTCATGTGAAACCAAAAAAAAAAAGATTGCATGTAATATGCCGGTTCTGATGCCATCTCCAGATTTGATTCTCGCCTCCAAATTTGGAAGGCCAGATAGTTGTGCATTGTGCACTTCTTTACAAACTCAGCTGTGCGTCTTTCTAAAAATAGTCAAATGACTTTCCCGGTATACCAGTGGATTTATACGGGTTTATGATCAGGCCTTCAGTTAACTGAAATGTTCAGACAAGCAGAAACTGGCAACATTCCTGTAGGTTTTGGCAGGGACACCTAGTTTTCCCAAACTAAGCCCATGTTTCTCAGGCAACAGATGCTTTGCAACTGTGACCTTATGATTATGGTGTTTTCTGGTATGTTTGAAAAAAAAAAGCCATCATCAAATATGTTGGCCCATTGTACATATTGCCACAACAGTAATTATATGCATGGTACGTTTGGGAGTAATTACACTGGAACACATATCCAGCTTTTCCAGAATAGAGATCAATGGGTTTAGGTTAGAATATACTTTCTCTGCAGGAAAGTTATTTCATGCACAGAATACCTGTATTTTGCCATCCTTCAGCCTTCAATAATGGCTACGATCTTGAGGGAAATCTCTGCAGATTGCATTTCTTATCAGGTAGCTCAGCTAATTTGCGTTTTACAGTCATAGGCACCCATTCTCACGGGCTTCCATAGAAAAATATAACAGAATATACAAAATTACTAGCATGCCTTAGCAAATAAAATGAAATGCTCAGTACTTTGAAATGAGAGGGGAAAACTGCCATGGGGAATAGAATAATTGCTTGCTTTTCTCAATTGTCGTAAGAAAGGGACCTTTTCCCCCCAAAAAAGAAAGTTTTCCCACAGTCAACTAATCATATAACAATTGTTATTCTTGTTTTTGTGGTCGCCAGGATGCAATAAAGCCTGAACCACAGGCGTTTTAACTAGTGCTATAATGAGGTTCAATTTTTCTTTGAAAATGAGTCTTGCTGCTTACAAATACATCAACTGATCTAGATTTTTCTTGAAAGTTATAACAAAGGGTGTGTGTGTGTGTGTGTGTGTGTGTGTGTGTGTGTGTGTGTGTAGAGCATATATCACTCCCTGGAATGATTCCTGCAATTCACCAAGATTAAACTGTAAGCAATAAATGAAATAATTGAAAATGATTAGAATTCCAAGAGATTTGGGTATTCTTGCATGAGTAGGTGGTGAACTCACTCTAGTTCTTCCAAGTTCTTGTACAAAATGCTGAAACAATGAAATGGAATATCCTTGACATCTTATAGCCTATGAAATTTTAGCATACTTGCATAATATCCCAAAATAAAATAAATAAAAAGCTTATTTTTTAAAATTTAAAAATTCTTTAAAATTCAGATTGTTCATTGGCTGTACACATTTGACTATGCACTGTTCTGAAACATGAACTGAGTCAGTTATTCTTAACTGACTTCAATTCTTAACTGACTTCAACACTTCAGGCTGATCTCCCTTATAAAATAACAAGGGCAGGATAAAAATCTAATAAATAAATCATGTGTACAGGAACACATTGGAAAGAAGCAAAAAACACTCACTCAGATTTTACAAGAAAATACACAAGGTACAGAAAAACATCTTCCAAATTATTTTTTTTTTTTTTGCCAGTTGCAATCAGCTTCCCTCATTGCCTCCTGCTGACTTCAGTTGTATTTATTTCCAACCTTCAGTGAGAAACTATTTGGTATAAGGAGAAGGAGTGAACCAATGTTCTTAAACCTGGCTGTTTTAGACCTGATTTGGAACCTATCATTCTATAGATTCTCCACTCTGATTCAAGGGAGAGGGATTTACAGTGTGGTACGGTCCACCAATCATGCAATTGGGCATGAGAAAGAAGAATCATTCAAACATCTGGGAAAGGGGTGATTCATCTGGTTTTTGAGTCGTCCCTATGATGAATTCACTCATAATCACTGTGAGAACTTGTGCGTGAAGTTAAAAATGAAACAAAGTTTGCTCAGAAAAGCAAGTACATGGGGTGGAGGTTAGAGAAGGTAGGAACTGGCTCTGGCCTTTTGGGAGTAGCATTAGCAAGTTTCTCTACCAGACTACTCTCTCAGAAATAGCCGTTCCCAGGATTCCAGCAAAATATCTGTCTGCTTCCACCCCTATAAAAGTAAAAGAATTCCCCGAAGACCTCATGAGGAATTCGTCATGTCTTTTCTTGCTTCCCCTCTGAGCAATATCTCGTGGCTGGTGCTAGGCTGAAATGTTAACAGATGTGTGGTTGCAATCCCATCAGGGATCTTAATCTGACCTCACTCTTCTTGAACTCTGGCAAACTCAAAGGGATGCTGCTTTCAATTTTGGAAGGGGGCAGATCGTAACCGGTGACCATGTCATTGGCAGCAATTTGTACAGACTCATAAAGAGAGGAAAAAAATATCTTCTTTCCATCGCTCACTGCAACACGCACACCCATAGGCACACATTATGTAGTGGGAGACAATTATGCAGAACTTACCATTCTTGTTTCTTCCAATATACACAGCCAAAGACACACTTCATTGTAGACCTGTTTCAATGTTCCTTTCAAATATAAAGATAGCCTATAAATAGAGCCGAGGTGGCACAGTGGTTAGAGTGCTGTACTGCAGCTACTTCAGCTGATTGCTAGTTCAGCAGATCAGTGGATCAAATCTCACTGGCTCAAGGTTGACTCAGCCTTCCATCTTTCTGAGGTAGGTAAAATGAGGACCCAGATTGTTGGGGGCAATATGCTATTTAGTATACTGTTGATTGTTCTAAGCCGCCCAGAGTCCTCGGAGATCAATCAATCAATCAAAGTAAATAAATAATTTGATCTGTCATTAATTTGTACAAAACAAAACTGCTTTTTCCTCATCCCAGCTCCATCTTTTCTTTCAACTTATTTTTTAGATCAGGCATAAGAAATTCATGACCCACAAAATACATGCAATCCCCAACAACTTTTTTTTACAGTTCCTGACTCCCCACTTCAAAATCACAGACTAAGCAGCCCATGAATTTAATAAACTATAATGTTCATCAGCAAACCTCTAAATGTATCCGGTTGATTTTTTTTTTCTTTTAAAGAGAGCAGTGAAATAAGCTGACTGTACTTCTATTTTGCTGAAAAGATTTCCCTTATTTCAGAAACTAAAATCAGGTACAGAGACCGAAAGTTTTGCATCGGTTTCTGCAGCGATTCCTAATTCTGTCAACCCCTGATTCCCATGCTTCTAAAATGTTGTTTTCAAAATCAAATTTAATAGCACCAAAAAAAAAAAATAGTAAACAAAGAACTGCAATTCTTGGATGCCACAATTTAGCTTGCCCCAATTTTAAATTGTGTGGTAGCTAACATTGACAATGACAATGATAGCAATGATTGAGCTGAAAGCTGCTTTGAAAGCTTTTTACACTGAAGTGCACGATAAAGACATTTCCACTCAGTGAACTTCAAGTTCCTAAAAGGTGAGAGAAGTATCACTAGTTCAGTGAGCCCAGCAAGGTTTCATATGTTGCCACGAAGTACCAAAAGATAAAAGGAAATGAATTGTCCTTCCTCTTCTTATATTTTCAGGGTAATGTGCAAAAAGGGGACATAAATGGACAATACCTTTTCTTCATATTCAGAGCACACTTCCTCCTGGACTAATCCCCTTCATAGATTGCTCAGCAATCCATTAAAAGAAAATAATGGAGGAATTAGTTTTTAAAAAATCCTACTCTGTATAGGCTGGATGATCAGAAGGACAATTAAAACAAGCTACCAGCAAAAAGCACTCAACAATGTCAGTAAAGATGGACAGGAGACCACTATAAAGAGTCCCATCAACCTGCAAAATTAAAATTTTTCAGACTGGAGATAAAATTCATAAGGGGGAGGGCCTGTTATCCATGTTCTTAAAGATGTTGTTTAACGTGGGCATCTTGACCATATTTTATTTTAAAGGATATGCTGGAACAGATTTTGTCTTGCGTTCCAATCAGACTATGTTTCAATAATGATGTGATGTGGTACATTGTCTTCTTCAATGACTTGAGTGGATTGGTAGAAAAGAGATGGTTCTGCCAGCAATATAGTCCTAAACTATTTCGGACTATGAAAACAAAAACCATACCGTTGGGCTCAATTAAGGAATTCAAGAGAGCCCAGTTCAGCAAGAAAAACAATAGACATACTCATTCTCCACGCTCCAGTTAAGATCCTTTCTGCTACATTCCAGAGCTGGCAATCTGACATAAACATGTAATACAACACAAGCATGTATGATCATGGCCAGATACTGCTTCTTTAGGAAGTTAATTGTTCTGGACTGCTTTGCGTTCCCAATTAACCACCGCTATTTCAAAAACAATGGATCAAATCTCTGCAGTTCTGCTGCTTATTTATAAGGGGTTTTGCTATAAGAAGGGAAAAGTCATATTGGGAGAACAGTAGAAAAGTAAACATTGGGGTGGGGAAAGAGCCTTGTATCTATAAAGCTTTTTTTCCCCTTTTTTCTACAGCATCTACTGCCTAATCTAAGTCGGGCATGTACATTGAGAAATCATTGTTGAAGGAATGTAACTTATGGCCATTTTCGGAGCTAGCAGTGACAATTTCATAGATAAAATGGGGGGGGGGATGGAATAAATATATATCTTGAATTCTCATGCTTGTTCAGTAAGAGAAATACCATACAAACTTCAGGAGATGAAGAGCATTAGTTGCTGCTAGAATGGATTGTGGGAAAGAAGAAACATCTGTTACTGATCTAGACTTAATATATAGGGAAGACCTGGAGTTTAAGGGTAAAAGGTCAAGAATGCTATACCTTTGTTGTAAAAATGTACTCCTTGCAACATAAACACACCAGAATTCTGACACTTTGGAAAAATCTCCTTAGAAAAATCCCTACTTTTCCTGAGGTTCAAAATCATAGACTATGGTTGCAAATCCATCTTATTCATTTCTGAAACCCTTTGTCTGCAGAAAGTTATGATTTCAGTCCCACATGATTGTGGAAGAGTTTTCCCCTCTTCTCCCCCTCTTCCCAATCCTTCACTTTTATTTCTTCAGGTTCATTGTGGAGAATGCAAAGTGGTTCATATTAAGGGAATATCTGGGTTGAAGCTTTCTGGAGACTGATTCTAAATAGGAGCAGCTGCAGAAAAACTGTTCTTTTTCCTGTTTATGTATTATTTAACCTGGCTTGGGGATTCTGAGAGTTGAAGTCCATAAGTCTTAAAGTGCCAAAGTTGGATACTCCTGACCTAATGATGAAGGTTAAGTTTTTGGGGACATTAGTTAGCACTGAAAGAGTGCTGAAAGAGATATTTGCTCTTTCAATTAATGTTGATTCATTGTAAACTCTTTATAAATCTGTCAAAAAAATCAAAATTTGTTAGTCTACTAACAGTCAAACTATACTCCATTTTTCTGTCCACATAAATCAATCTTATATCATAAAGATGCTATTTGTTTCCACTGAGCTTTTTCCAAGAAAACTGTTTGCTGACTAACCAGTGACATTCTGAAACTTCCTGCAGCTTATGTAGAAACATAGTACAATATGTGTACTTTGGTATTGTATCCAATATTTTAGCTCCAAAGTTGACCTTTTACTCTTATGAAATCTCACAGAACTGAGATTTCAAGGAATTAGCTCTGGCCTGTATTTGTCAGCCCCTATGGGGATGCAGGAATAATTGATTTAGACCAGGGGTCTGCAACTTTAAACACTCAAAGAGCCATTTGGACCCATTTCCCATAGAAAAGAAAACACCAGGAGCCATAAAACCTAGGTGGGCATGGCCAACTCAACATTACTTACTCCCACCCAGTCACATGATCCCGCCCCCCCCCCCCAGCCACGCTTACCCAGGTTTTGTAGCTCCTGGTGTTTTCTGTGGGAAACAGGTATCTCTGTCTGCCTGTCTGTATGTCTCTCTCTCTCAACTCCCCTTTCTCATCCCTCTCTCTGTTTCATGTGTGTATGTTCCCTCTTGAACCATATCCAAAAGCAGGCAAGGGTTGGTGGTTTAGTTTTTTTTCCCTTCTGATGTTGGTCTTTCTTCTCCTTTGGGTGCTTTTTAACATATTTAAATCAAAAGTCATTTCAGGTTCCCAGATAAATGAAGCTCTTTAGTCCCCCTGCTGTGGCTCCCTGTTGGCTGAACCCACCACTTGGTGCCCCGCCATACTCCCTCCCCTCCCAGTCACTCCTCACCTGGCCTGAGATGGTAAGGGCGATGGTAGAGGATGGAGACTCGCTCCATATTCCAGAGCAGATGCCAGAGCAGATGTTGGTGTACTCAGCACCAACAAGGGCTGAAAAAAGTGCCTGCGAGGAGATATGGCAAGTACAGGGGTACTTTGCTCCCGCTCTGGAATACAGAGCAAGTCTCCATCCCCTGCTGTTGCCCTTACCTCCTCAGGCCAGACGAGGAGTGACTGGGAGGGGCGGGCAAGGGGCGGGGCCAGCCAGTGGTAGGTTCAGTGGACAGGGAGCCACATCAGGAGGACAAAGGAGCCACATGTGGCTCTGGAGCCGCAGGTTGCAGGCAACCGATTTAGACAATTCTAAGCAAAAAAATGGCTAGTAGAAAATTCAAGTGTTTTCACATGTTAATTACTGGCAGTGATAAAGAAGCATACATTGACGTAAATGTCCAATAATAATTGTGCTATGTTCTATATCAGTGGTGGCTAACCTTTTTGTCGCCAAGTGCCGACCTCTTTGCATGCCCCGCACTCCATACATGAACGTGTGACCCCCAACACACACACCCTGCATCTTCCACATGCATCCTGCCCCCCTGCGCATGCACAACAGGGAGGCGAAAACCAGCTGGCTGGCAGGAGGCAAGTGCGTATGCATGGTGGAGCTGAGCTGAGGCAACAGCTCATATGCCCACAGAGAGGGCTCTGCGTGCCACAGGTTTGTCATCATGGTTCTATATAGTTTAACATTCTAAATTCTTCATAAAATATTAGTGGTCTTAGGGATTCCCATTCTGAATATAAAGATCAGAGATTTTTTAAATCCACTAGCTGAGCAATCTCATAAGATGCCATCAACCTACATAAATTAAATAATTCTATGGGAATATCTGGATGGGAGAATGTCAGATGCAAAGCATGTCAGATGCAAGGCATTTGACATTGCTCAGTGGAAGAATAAAATAAAATATGAATGAAACAACATTTGTTTAAAAATGTTATGATGTGTGTGATAAATTAGCCAATTATATTCTGCAAACAATATTTTGCAACTTGTTACATAAGTGAGTGCTGTCAATATTTTTTTTTCAAAAAAAGCACTTACTACTTCCTAATTTAACAAAGCACTTCTGCAAAAATTACTTACAACTTGTATTTGTCATAACAATTGTTTTTCAGTTTGTATGCAGACTGCATGTTTTTTTTCATACAATAAAATTCATCTATATCTTAGATGTCTGTTAATGGGTTTTTAAAAGTATACACAATATAGCAACGTTTATATTCACAATTATTTGCTAAAGTGAGCTAGCCACTAGTATTTAACCAGCCTAAAATTAAACCACAGAACATAACAACATTTTAATACTCTGTAGTTTACATCCAGTGCTGTATAATAATTTCCTTACAAGTTGGAATTATTACTGCTAAAAAAATCCTGCTGATGTCTAAAAGTGACTTGAACTGTCCTATAACTGCTTCAGTTAAAACAGTAACAGGAGATTATTGCTAAATTTTTAGCATACCAACAGAACATGGCACAGGGTTCAGAAAAAGGACTAATATCAATTTTAAAGCTTTGTAAAAGAAATATTTATTATCCAAAACTGTGTTGACAATTTTGTGTGTTACATCTGGAGACATTCTTGGGGAAATGACAGAGTGGAGCTGTTTTACGAGGTGCAGCAAGATATATCCCTCACAGTGCTCTGAATGTAATCAACTCTAAATATTCCGGGGTTGATTCAAAATTTTCCATATAGATACTAGCAGTCGATGAAAAAAGAGGTTTCCCAAACTGTTATTTGTCTGGAGATATTCCGTGGACTTTTCCACACTGCTGAGTTCAAGAGTCACCCATCCATCTATCCACCTTTGAGTTGGCAGAAAATCATGCTAGCATGAAATTGGGGCCCCCGCTGTTTATCCTGCTTTGGTTACTTCTGTTTCTAGTCATTGCAGTCAAATGATTTCCCCTCTGAGATCACGGTGTCACTCGTTTGCAAGGAGGCAATCAGGGCTGCTATGTAAATGTGATTTATAAATCAACAAATAAAGACCTTTGCAAGACCCAGGGATATTTATCTTTATAGGGCCTCCCTGCAAGTAATAATACAGATGCTTAGGATTATAATGGTAAATTCCTGGACCTACATTCTTCAAAAGGCACCAAGAATTTTCTTTGGTCTAAAAGCACAGGATAATATTTTCAGTTCAATTTATTTTGGCCAGATCAAGTGGCCCAGTATTTCTTCAATGTATTCCCTGGAAATAAGAACATAGGAATAGCCCTGACAGTAGAAACAGCCTGAGTGCCTGTTTTAGTGAGAAATTATGGGATGTCATAAAGGATAGGAAGATATTCCCTACTTCTTACTGCTGTTTTCTACCACCTGTATTCATATTAAATTGATTCTGAATTAGTAATGACATCATATATCCTAAGGCGAATGGTGGCACAGTGGTTAGAATGTAGTATTGCTAACTCTTCCCCATTGCCAGGAGTTCAATCCTAACTGGCTCAAGATTGACTCAGATGGAAGGCTCAGTCTTCCATCCTTCCGAGGTCAGTAAAATGAGGATCCAGATTGTTGGGGGAAATACCGTATTTTCTGGCATATAAGACGACTTTCTAACACACGAAAATCTTCTCAAAAGTTGGGGGTCGTCTTATACGCCGGGTGTCGTTCTCCTGTAACCAGGCAGACCAGCCGAAAAGGCTCTGAGGAGCCAAGCTGAATTGCCTGCTGAGTTGCCGCTAATCAGCTGAGTTACACGCCAGAGCCATGTAAAAGGAAAAGTTTTTTCCTTTTACACGGCGCTGGCGATCCCAGCTGAGTTGCCTGCTAATCAGGCAACTCAGTTGGGATCGCCAGCGCCCTGTAAAAGGAAAAATCCAAAATGCTGAAGCAATGGATTGCAGGCAAGTGAAGCAAGGCAAGCATTGCGGCTAGCAGCTAAGGTAAGCAAGCTGGAGGGGGGGAGATTTTTGCTACCAATTAGCAGGCAAAAATTAGCAGCTGGGATCGCCAGAGCCACGTAGAAGGAAAGTTTTTTCCTTTTACACGGCGCTGGCCATCCAAGTTCTGGCAATCCCAGCTGAGTTGCCTGCTAATCAGGCAACTCAGCTGGGATCGCCAGCGCGATCCCAGCTGAGTTGCCTGCAATCCATTGCTTCAGCAAGCAACTGAATCTGCCTGCCTGCAATCAAGCAGGCAGGGAGTTGTGGACTTCAACTCCCAGAATTTCTCAGCCAGCAAAGCAAAGCTGGCTGAGGAATTCTGGGAGTTGAAGTCTACAAGTCTTAAAGTTGCCAAGGTTGGAGACTCCTGTTCTATTGGGTAAGTTTTTTCCCCTTTGCAGGCTTTTAAAAAAATAGTTAATTGGGGTTTTTTTTAGTTGTTCTTTTTTAGACCTAGCCATTTAAAGACTAGGTCTAAGTTTTAGGCTAGAAAGTTTTAAATTTAGCTTTCATATAAAAATAAAAATAAAATATTTGTGCAGCTTTCTGAGATTTAGTGTATTTCTGTAGTGTTTCACTCTAACTACACAAACGCAGAAAATCTCACAAAGCTGTATGTGGAATTTTGTGTGTGTGAAGTGTGAAAGTTGGGTTTGGGGGCTTTTTGTGGCTGTGTGAGGTTCCTGCTTGTTGCAGGGGCCATTTTGGGTCTAGCACAGCTGCTTTTACATTGTGGGTGAGCCAGCTGATGTTTTTTAATTTTTATTTGGTGTGTGTTGGAAGAGGGGTCGTCTTATACAGCAAGTATAGCCCAAACCCTATATTGTTACAGGAAAAGTCGGGGGTTGTCTTATACGCCCAGTCATCTTATACACCGGAAAATATGTATGCTGACTCCGTAAACCACTTAGAAAGGGCTGTAAAGCACTAGGAAATGCTACATAGAGTAAGCCTAAGAGCTATCTGGCTAGTAGTCATTGAAAGCCTTAAATTTGTCATTGCATCTCAATATATTAACTAATATTTGAAGTGTGAAGCAATTGCATTTGATTTTCTTAACCTTTCACCACTAAAGCTCCCATCATGTCATACTTGTTGGAATTTATAGGACATGACGTTAATACACCTAACAATATCAATTTGGGGACAACTGACTGTTATAAGAATAGGAGAAAAAACTCTTCTGTCCTCATTTCCTCCCCATCAGGCAAAGTTTATACAACTTTGAAAATTTCTATTGACATCCATAAATTTTTAAAGACAAACAAAAATATACACCCTTGATTTACGACCACAATTGAGCCCAAAATTTCTGTTGATGAGCAACACATTTGTTAAAATGAGTTTTGCCTCATTTTATGACCTTTCTTGCCACAGTTGTTAAATGAAACACTACAGTTGTTAAGTTAGTAAAATGATTGTTAAGTGAAGCATCCAATTCCCATTCACTTGTCAGAAGATCACAAAAGGTGATCACATGACCCTGGGACACTGCAACTGTCATAAATATGAGTCAGTTGCCAAGCACCCTTATTTTGATCATGCTTGTAAGTGCGAAAAACAATCATAAGTCACTTTTTTCAGTGCCATTCAGTGGTGGGTTGCCCCCAGTTTGGACCGGTTCACAAGAACTGGTAGTAAAACCGATAGGAGGCTCCGTCCACTGACCCGGATGTCATCATAGGTGATCTGCGCACCTATGAAGTGAGCGCGATGCGAACCGGTAGTAAAGGTAAGTAGAACCCACCCTGGTGCCATTGTAACTTCAAACAGTCACTAAATTTCAAACAGTCACTAAATGAACTGTTGTCTCCATGATTTGTTTTCTTCTAACTAGAGAGCTGGAGGAGTTGCAATGAAGCTTATCATTTTCCACAAATTATGAATTTGTGTACATAATTTATGTACTATGTATTTACAGTAGAATGAAGTAAAACTGAAAGTGCAATATTACAGTATGTATCATATACCTTTGATGGTTGATCTCTAATGACTTTCTCCATCTGGTTGTCTTGGCAGCAGTTTTGAAGCATCTTGACATTGCTTTTTCCAATTTCTGGTCTTGCCATTAAATTGGGGATTCCAAGGTGGCCCTCCTTTTAAGCAATATACAGGGGCCACCTGCTTAGTTCTGACTTTAATCAAGGCTGGGCAGATATTGTACCCTACTGAGATGTTGTTTTCTTAGCCATTAGAAAATAATCTCATTCCCCTTCTTCAAATATTAAGTGGTTGTTGAGATTGGAAATCTCAGCAGGAATATCTCCCCTGGAATTTTAGAATGGAGCATTCTGGTTGACCTCCATGACATTCATGATCATTGAACCCAAATATTTTCAAATCAGAGCGAAACAAATAGAATGCACCCAATCATATAAATTAAACATTGCCAGCAGGTCAGTCTGGTGTACTTTAAAATGAGCTCAAATACAGTATTATCCAGTTAGGATATTGGTTTCCTCCAGAAGCTGCTGCAAAATTCTTAGCACAGAAAGCAACTTTATAAGTGCTGGAACTTGGAGACAAAGCTGAATTTAGAAAATTACAACAGCCTTCTTCAGCTTGGTATTCCACAGATGATTGAGACAAGCCAACGTGGCTAGTGAGTAGAAATAGTGGAACTTAACGTCTCAGTTGTCTAGAGCAGTGGTGGGATTCAAGCAATCTAACAACCGGTTCTCTGCCCTAATGATTTCTTCCAACAACCAGTTTGCCAAACTGCTCAGAAAGTTAACAACCAGTTCTCCCGAAGTGATGCGAACTGGCTGAATCCCACCACTGGTCTGGAGCAGGGATCTCCAACCTTGACAGCTTTAAAACTTGTGGACTTCAATTCTAGGAGTTGATGTCTACAAGTCTTAAAGTTGCCAAGGTGGGAGACTCCTGGTCTGGAGGATATAACTTTGGGGAAACTGTCATAATATTTGTTGGTCTTATCTTAAGAACTGTTTTTTACATGGATGAAAGGAGGATCCATATAGGTCTATATGGATCCTTGATTATTCTGCATTCTAAAACTTTGAATATTCTGCATTCTATCACTATAAAAACATTGCTAAGCATCCATCTATTAAGATCTATGCCTTTTTAAGAAATAGTAATTACCATTTTTTAAAAGTGTTAAAAGTGTGGGAAATTCTGGCTTTGACTGATACTGTCTGGTTTTCAGTCCTCATTACAATTGTAAATATGGGTGTGCATTTTATTGTATTGTGATATACTTTTTTAATATTTGTACAACAATGATGTGTATGTGTGTATATAATTCTTATTGAAACTTTTAAAAAAGAAGATAAAAACCAATGCAAACTAATATAAAGTATGGAAGAAAAAAGAAAGAAATGAAAGAAAAACCAAAACATGCAAAAAATGTGGGAAAGTTGAGGAAAAATATAAAAGAAAACAAGATACCAAGAAGGTAGATTCTATAATCTATCCTGTATAATCATCAAAGCCATTAATCACAAGTTCCTTTTTTTTTACACAAAAGTCATATAAGAGGGTTCTAGTCACTATAAAATGTAGCTATAGTGCTGTCTTTTCTGTAATCAAAGAATGTATCCACCTTAGCAAAAACTGTCAATTTCACTAACCATTCTCCCATGGTAGACAGTGTCAAATCTTTCCCTCTTTATGCATATAATAATTTTATAATTGTTTTATATTGTAACCATTTTGTATTCATTTTTAAAGGAAAAATAGGATTTAATATTGCAAAATAACCACGTGAAACAAAATGTATAATCAACTCTGCTAAATATTCAGTTTATTTTGCAGATGCCTATCAGGGCTCATACTTATTACAACTCATTTTGCAAAATCATTTGAAGACTGATGTAGACCAGTCGTTGGGAGTCAGATGGACAGCATGGACATGACATCCATGCTGTAATTGATGTGGCTTTGATTTCCTGTGTGTTAAAAGGTTTTGCTTTCTCAGCATGCTAAACCTAATACAGATATGGAATATTGCCAAGAAACTTTCCTTATGTCTTGTTTGGACCATTTTATTAAGAGTTCTTGAAGGTAAAATTATGTACGGTGTGTTCCAAATTGTGCTCCTGGAATGATTTCAAAGATTATGCTTGGAAGATGATGTTCAATGCTTTTAAGTTAACAGGAATATCAGGAAGTCAATGTGGTAAACTTATTGTTGTTCTGAGGTTGTGACTGTTTTACATTGACAGCATTGTGGCTTTACTGATATTGGATGGGATCCAGGCTTGTAGATTCTCTAATAGAATTTATTCGTGATGAGCTGAAGGCCTCCTTGATTTCAGAAGAAAGACAAATTTGCTCTAATGTAGAGTCAGCCCATTATCTTGTTTGGCCTGATTCCATTTAAAACCTGGTTCTCAGGAATTTTAGGTGGTCCCAATAGATATTGCTGTAATTGTGTGGGGTTTAGTCAAATGAACATTTTAAAAGAGTGACATAACTTGTATAATTTGAAGGCAATTTTTTGACAGGACTGTACTATCCCGGAGGGAGAAACTTATTCTTTTCCAGTAGTGATTTCCACACAACTCTACCTTTCAAAGCTATTTTAATAAAATACCTTTTTACTCCTAGACAGGTAGTCCTTGAAGCCTGCCTGTTATTATTATAGTTGTCAGCCACAACAGTTATAAACCGAGTCATCACATGGCTGACCTGATTTTATGATTGCTGCAGTCATTAAGAAAACCGATATTCACTATGGAGCAGAAGTAAATACCAGTTTTCAGAAAAACATCATTAAATGTGGTCATGTGACTACAGGGTGCTGCAAACAGGACATGTCACTGGAGGGGGCACTACCATCAGAAATTCAGAATGGGATCATAAGTACCTTCTGAGGACTCTCCTGTAACTTCAGAAAGTCACTAAGTGATGCATTGTAAGTCAAGGACTACCTATAGTTAATGTTAATGCAGTGTTTCTACTTTTCTGGTATAATTCAAGGAGAGTGAAAATACTTAAGTGCTACAGAGAGATAGCAAAGAAAAGAAAGACAGGATGTTTTGACTCATATAAATTATGAATGACTTAACACATGTATTTCCAGGGATGGGCTGCTGGGGTTTGCAGGGGTTCAGGAAAGCCTCTAGTTAAGATTCTGTGCAGTTCAGAAAAAATCCCACTCTTGGCTGGCCCACCCTGCCCACCCCACCCCTCCCACCCCTGTGTATTTCTATGATAAAGTATTATTTTGGAAGAGATCTCAGTGCACACTTAATTAAATTATTTTAATTTAAATGTAAAACAAAATTTAGTTTGAGACTGTTGTGCCCATTACTATTTTAAATGCAACTTCTTACATGCCACTCAAAGCCAAGAAATAGACCCAGCTCAAAAAGTTTTGAAGTTCAGGAAGGGAAAAAACTGTCTGTAATATGTAAATTATTCCATTCACTAACTCTACCAATGTGATTATTGTATCACCTTTTGAAAAATATTGCTATGACAGAGCATTAATTGTTTATACATTTACCACATGTGTAGGACATGGAATGTTCCTCAGTGATGTACAGATTAAAAATATTACAAGGCACATAGCAATCAAAACTATAAAAACGTACAACTTGTGGTTGATGTCGTGGCGCTATTGGATGCGAAAAGCGGGGCCAAATTCTTTCTTTGGAGGGCCCCATAAGGGGTTAAAGTCACCCTGTAGGGGTGACAAAGAGTGGAGGGGTGCCATGCTGGTCATGGAAAGTGGCTGCTCTCCTGCTTGATCCAGGGCTAATTCCCTGTCATCCAACGACAAAGAGGAGAGACAGCCATTATGGCTGCTGTGAAGCTGAGGCAGCTGAAGAAACAAAGACTGTGCTGGAGCGATGTGGATGAACAGTAACTGGAATTGGGTGAGGTGACTTTTTTTTTTTTTTACCTGAAACCTACCCTACTTTTAAATTAAAAGTTTGATGCTGAGCAACAGTTTCTGGAAAGCTACTGTGGTTTAGTGTTTGACATTTTCAAAGCCTATTCTGCAGTTTGTAGTCTTTGAGGAGGAACTAGAAGTCAAAAACAAGGCAGACATCTCAAATAAGAGAGATAAAACACTGGCCTGAAACACAGGAATGTAGAGTAAAATATTATGTTTGAATTTACAGAATAAGACAAGTTGAGAAACAATGAATCTAAGGAAATATTGTTAATCTGATATTTCAGGAGATTTCTGGGAAAGAATTTAGTAAAACAAAATTATACCAAAGGGCAAAGACAATATCCTGATTCTTGACATTCATACTCTTGAGTGTGTTAAAATGAATATAGCATAATATACCAATTTTGGATCCGTGAAATCATTTGCCCACAAAATCTATTTCAGCAGAATAGCAGAATGTTGTGATATCATGCTGAGAAATAAAAGACAAAAAAAGGAGCTCATTAGGAAAATATGAACAAAAATATATTCACTGGAGAATTATGCAGAAATGGAAAAACTGTTGAAAAGCATATACTATCTATCTATATCTATCTATCTATCTATCTATCTATCTATCTATCTATCTATCTATCTATCTATCTATCTATAAGAAATCTGTATGGTGAGTAGATTTGGATATTCATAAACAATATCACAGAATCACAAAGAACTATAAACAAAGAATCACAGGAGAAATCACTATTAGTGAAATGAGAAACTTTGCAAAAAATGAAATTGATAGGTTCAGCCATATTTGTCCAGTAATTTGATCTCTCCTGCTCTCTGTATTTTAAAATGTCACATATGAGACATATGCTAATGGGAGTTTTTTCTTTGATATCAATTGCATTATAGGAGATCTAGCATAAAATGATCTACAATCCTGACTACCATTGGCTCTATATTGAATATACACTATACATTATGATATATTGTTTCCAATCCATTCAGAAAGACAGATCATAGTTCCAGCCCCATTAATAGACAACAATTTACAATATCTTTATATTCATGTCTATTCATGTCTAAATTATTTACCCTGGAATACAGATATTTCATTCATTACTTTTTCTTTCATTATAACCTACATATAAGGGTACTGCATGACAGCAATAGGGAATGACTTGGAACTCATTCAAACTGAATTTATAGCTAACCGGGCCTTTTAAGTGTTCACTTATATGATCATTTCAATATGTACCCAGCTCATAAATCATCCACATTTGTTTCTTTGAATCTCAAAAAATCTTGGCAGCTTTGCTGTGTTATGTAGTACAAAATGTAAATAATGTTGCAGCCTGTTTATATAAAAAAGCAATTTCATTCTCAAATCCAATTCCATCCTGGTAATTATTATGAATTGTGAATAAATATTAAATTATGAACATCTTTTTGTGATCATTGGCCTTCTCAAGGACCAGAATTAGAAAACTATGTATACAGTATGTGTGTGTATACATGATTGATGATATGGATGGATGGATGGATGGATGGATGGATAGATAGATATTGATAAATGATAGGTAGAGATAGACGAAGAGAATACATATATAATATTCCATCAAGTCATTTTTTACTTCTAGTAAACATTTTTTTTACTTCTAGCAGCAACTTAAATAACTCTTGATAAAATTCAGTCTTCCTAAAAATAGTATTTCATACTCTTCTGTAGCAGAATTCCTGCAAAGCTAAACTCTGTCTCGGGAGTTTGGTTTTCTAAATGCATATCAAAAACTGCATGGAAATTGGTTTTTTTTATGCTTTCCTTGTTCCTTTCAGAATGTAGTTTGTGGTAAGGCCCAAGCTATGTGGTTTACTGTAGTTTATAGTTGACCTTATCAACTTTGGATTCACATTTTATAAAACTCAAACAAAAAAGAATGAACTTAACCATTTCCAATGAGAGCAGCTTTGCTTCATCCAGTAAATGTAACGTTTACCAAGAATTAATTGAAAAAGTTTTGCCATAATGGGCTTCCTTTTTCTTTTAGAATATGCAGTACTTCTATGCATAATATGTGGCTGGACCACTGAATCTGACTAGCTGTAGCCAAAGAAAACAAAGGTTCATATAAACCAACAGTTTTGCTGTTGCTCCCCATAAGGAAGATCACTTGTGAACAACAGTGATGGGCTGTCTGCTAAAACAAAGCAAGGCTATGGCATACACTTGAAAGAAAACTGGGAAGGCTGTATTTGTGGAGTCTGTCTGACAAGAACAAAGACTGCTTAGTCACAGAAAATATGCACCTGTAACACTTGTATTCATTGGTTAGAGAGCTGAAAACAGTAACAAAGAGTTAGACATCCTGCATACCTGAGCTAGAAGTTAAAAATAGGGATGGCCTTGAGCGAATAGGATGTGTATGAGATAACTCCTACAGCATTCATTAGCCAAGGCTTAGGAATAGGAAGGGCTAGAGACCAATAGAACAAATTCTTAGATCATTGCTTAAATGTTTATTAGATGGTATTTCTTATATATCCCGCCTTGTCCCATCTTCTGCTTTAGTGAAATTGTATTATTTATTTTTATTTTTTATTTTATTAATCATATTTCCATAGGAAGGATGGAAGGCTGAGTCAACCTTGAGCCGGTGAGATTTGATCTGCTGATCTGCTGAACTAGCAGTCAGCTGAAGTAGCTGCAGTACAGCACTCTAACCACTTTATAAAGCTTTCTTAATCCTTTGCTCTGAGTCCTGGCATCTTGCTGAGCGGGACCAGTGGTGGGATTCAACCAGTTCGCACCACTTCAGGATAACTGGTTGTTAACTTTCTGAGCAGTTTGGCAAACTGGTTGTTGGAAGAAATCATTAGGGCAGAGAACCGGTTGTTAAATTACTTGAATCCCACCACTGACCGGGATCCCTTTTGCTGAAGCACTTCAATAAAAGAAAACAAAACCTGCATGTTGTGTCTGGTATTCTTCATCGGCTTCAGCACCAGGCTCAGACCCGAATTGTGGACAACAGTAAATGGCATATTTTTTGTAAACAAGTTTTATTTGAATATTATTTCATCATACATATTTTATGAACAGTGTTGACTGAGTCACATCTTATACATCTTATGTATATCAATATTTATAAACTATTCCAATCTTCCCATTTTTTCCATATTCATCTCTTTTATATAATTCTTTATCACAAATTAATAATTTTTCACCATATCTTGTTATTTTAGCTTCTGCCATATTGTTCTTTTTTTTCAAGTCCATTTTACACATTTCCAATTTCAGCCATAATATTCTTTTTCCATATTTCTTTATTTAATCTTAATTTCTTCTTAATACATAAACAGTATAACTGTCAACCCTTACTACCTAATCTCTTACAATAACGTCAATTAATTATCTTATTTCTCCATTACAAAATATATTTCTCAAAATCCCTATCCCACTTTTTAACATTTCAACTTTATATCTTAATTTAAATTGCCTTCAAAATTAAACCAAATTGCCATTTCACATTTCATCTGCTATTCTGTTTTAGTATAAGCAATATACATCATCATATTCAAATCTTACATTAAAACCCATTCTTTTTCTCTTGGTCTCTCCAAAATTCCACTTCTTGATAATTTTCTCCTTTTATCCCATTCTCTTAACTTCTTTTTCTTTCTTTTTAAAATATATATTTATTATATCTTTTCTTCTGGATCCTTTTTCTCAGTTTTAGATATATTATTTGAATAATTCTCCCCAAGCTTTCTCCAAGTCTCTTCCCACTATTTCCCTCTGTACCCTTTGATTGATTCTTTTTTAGGGGATGTTCCCCACCCATCCACTCTTTTTTTGCCATTGTAAATCCCAGTGAAATCATCTAACTGCCTTTTGCATTCAATTCCTTTTCCTTCAATATTATTTTCTTGCTCCTCATTTATGCTCTCTTTTACCACCTTCTTCCGTATTTCCTGTTCTATGTATTCCAACAAAATTTCTGACTTTTTATTATCCTTTAGTGATTCACACATATTTTTAAACATCTTAATTAATTCCTCACACATCCAAGACTCCATATTGCCAATTTAAGAAATTGTTAAAACTTTTGAGTTATGTCACTTTTAATTAAAACTTAAAATCCATATAGTCTCTTTTTGTTTTCAAATAATGTCCAATTCAAATATTTATCCAGTCCACTCTTAGTTAAAGATTTGTTATCTTTCACAGCCATTGAGAATCGAAACCGAGCAGTATAGAAAGACAAATACCCCTTAAACTTTCGCAGTTTCCAAATTATCTTTTAGTAGTCAAGGTCACAGCTGTACTTTCTCTTCTATCTTCCAACAAATATTGCAGTACTCTCTTTCCACCAGCAGATGTCTCTCTCAAAACCATAATATTCTCAAACTAAATCAACTAAATGTCAAATCTGTTAAAAATGTTTTAAATCCACATAAAAAATACTTTTCCTCAGGTTCTTTTCCTTTGTTATTTTTAGTTTCTCCAAATCCAACTGTAGATACAAAAACTTTCTTGGGCTTTGGTATTTTAGCCTCCTCTTTGTTCTTCTCCCTCCATAGAATTTCCCAAATGCCAATTAGCTGCTCATTTCAGCTCCGGGACACCTTTTAATGTTCCAATTTGAAATTTTCTTTTACCTGTGAGTTGGCCAATCACTCACGCAGTACCAGCACTCCATTCAAACACCACTCCTGCACAAAAATGTAGTATGGTTGCCCCAGCTTCAGAGCAGTCATTTTACAATGGCTGCTACTCCCACTGCCGGTCCAAAGAACTGCTTCTGACCTTTCAAGGAACTTGCCTGTTCCTCTTGGTCATCCGAGATGCCTCTCCTTCTTCACTGTCCCTACAGGACGGTTCCAGTCTGAAGACCCCCTGACAGTGGTTTGTCTGGCTGGATTTTCGTGGAGCTCGTTGGAGCCCGCTATTTTTCCAGGCAGTCTCACTGCAACGTGTTGGTTTCTCCCAACAGTAAAATAGCATGCAAATACTTTTTCAAGGCCAAAGAAAAGAAACAAGCAAATTGCAAATGACTTTTTCAAGCTACAAATGATAAAAATGCCATTCTTTTTCACAAATATTTTAAACAATAGGACAGCCTAGCTGGTAATTAAGATTCTTCACACAAATGGTGGAATGAGTTTTATAGCACATCAGCCAAGCATTTTCCAACTACCCTTTTGCCCCAATCTTGTTTCTAAACAGTATTCACCACTGGCCACAAGTTTTTCACTTGGAAATAATTAATTAGTTAAAAATGATAGAAACCAGATACCAATCAAATTGTCTAAAACAGGGGTGTCAAACTCAAGGCCTGCAATGTGGTCGCATCCAGCCCGCAGGGCCGTTTTGATTTACCCAATGTGAAGAGGAAAGATTGGGCCAGTGTGGCTTCAGCCTGGTCTACCCAATGCAAAGAGTAAACATGCAGGCAGTTTGGGTAGTGGAGTCAAGCTGGCCATGCCCACCCAGTCAGCCACACCTGCCCAGCCCCCCCAAGTTCAACTACAGCTCTAATGCAGCCCTCAATGAAATTGAGTTTGACACTCCTAGTCTAAAAGCAACATTGGCTAACAAAGTCTTCCACTGCCTTTTTTATGCGCACATATTAATAACACATTCCAAGTGCTTAAAAACTAGAACCTTTCTATTGCTGTCCGTTTTTCAAGAAGGGTACCGGCACGGCTCCTTCTAAATATTTTCCAATTAGTCTCCTAAATATTCCCAGAAAACCAAGCTTTCTGTTCTATAAGCTTGTGGATTGGTTAGAGTAGGAGAAATTTCTAATCAACAAGTCCCAGCGTACCCATGAAAACCAGCCGGATGACTTTGGGTTAGTCGCTCTCTCAGTCCAACTCACCTCACAGAATTGTTTTTGTGAGAAAAATAGGACACAGATATGTTGGATATGTTCACTGCCTTGAGTTATTTTTAAAAATAATAAAGGTGGGATACAAATAAATAAATAAAAATAAAGCAGCCAGGTCAATGATGAACCAATAGCCCATTCTATAGTTTAATAAACATTTCCTATATGTACCTTTATTGATTTAAAATAGCCCTTGATTAGTTAGACAAGGTTACTTTGCCTAATTAGGATGTTACATGAAAACACCAATAACACAAGTGAGAAATGGTAGTAATGGCCATTTTTTTTTTTGCAAACTTCTCCGTCTAAAAAACAAGATTGCATTCTGTTCCCCTTTCTTTTCAATATTTATGTAAATTCAATAGTTACTGCCTTAACCAAGGTAGACTTCCATTCTCCTAAACTTAATATGAGACAGCTGGCTATAGTTCCTCTTTCAAGATGATGTGGATATTGTTTTCCTAACCCAGGTGTGCCTCAAAAAAAAGTTATATCTCTTTCTGGAGAGAAAATTAGTTTACATTTTACAACAGCATAAGATTCAAGCTATTTGAGCTTGCTCGGACTGAGTGCTGAACATCTACTTTTCAAAAAAATGCTGAAGAAAATATATTTATTCACTTAAATGCTTACCTTCTTTATAGGCTTTCATTCCTAGTCTCCTCATGATGACTTCTCACCCTCCCCACCCTGGTTCTTTCAATGTAACATATAAGGAGACATCTGCCAACATTTTTTCTTCATTTGTGGATAATATAATTAACAAAACTGAATGGATCCAAATTCCAATCCTCCAATGCCTCCCCTCCCCACACCCCTAGTCTTCTCTTGGATCTTGAAGAAACACTCAGAACACATTTAGAGAACACTTGTATTTGGACATAGTTTAAGAAACATCCATTCAGGACGTAAATTCTTTGTATTTTCTGATTTCACCTCTGTTTCACCTATGATTAGAGCCAAGATGATGCATTTGTTAGCACGAATGCAACCTAGCAGCTATTTGTTATCCCACAAAAAGAAGTAAAATATGCAGGCATTGCCAAACTCCTTATCTGGTCAAATGCTTCCTGGATTGACCATGTGATTATATATGTTTATAGAACTTTAATCAATCATTACAAAAAGCCCTTCGTTTTAATTCTCCATAGTCAACATCTGCAAGCAATTTGTTTATAAGTTCTAGATAATATCTAGTATTCAGCCTCTTGAGTATAAATTTCTTTTTTCCAATGTTAAAGAAAATGTTTCTTATCAATAAAAAAGAATCATTTCCATTGTCCAGGCATTAATGTGCATGTAGTAAGTAAGTAGCTCAAAATAATATGGATGTCTGAAAATATTAAGTCTTGACACAAAATCCAAATAATATGTTAATTATTTCTTCCCAGAAATAATTCCCAGGGCCTATATGTTTAATATATAGCATGACAAAAAGGGTCAACAAGTTATTTTCCAGTATACCACAATTTTAAAATCAATAATGATTTTTTTTAAATTTGATTTATATGCTGCCCTTCTCTGGAGACACAGGGCAGCTTACAATGCGTTAAGCAATAGCCTTCATGCTTTTGTATATTTTATACAAAGTCAGCTTATTGCCCCCACAAACTGGGTCCTCAATTTACCTACCTTAGAAAGGATGGAAGGCTGAGTCAACCTTGAGCCTGATGAGATTCACATTTACAGTAATTGCAGACAGCTGGAGTTAATTACAATGCATTTGTCTGTTGAGCTATCCAGGCTCCTTAAATAATTAAATAATTATTATAATAATGATTCATGTCAGATATGTTATTTCTTAAACTCCAAGTAGCCCCATTAACTAAATAGTATAAGTCAACACTTGGAAACCAAATTTCTCCATTTTTAACTGAGAAATACATTTTTTCCATGATGTTTGGGAAACAAAAAGTGGCAAGTATTTTATCAAAGCTCTTCATTCACTGAACGTTGGATAGCAAGAGGTTTTTAGAAAAGAAATCAGAACCAAATTATTTCAAACTTAATTTGCAGTTGACATTTCTCATTGCCAACTCCAAAGAGATAGTCTTAGTCGTTGTTCAGGTAGGAAAACAGGAAGTACCACATCTAGCTGACTATACTATCAATCTTGCAAAGAAGCAAGTAAAGAAAATACTTTCAAAAATGAGAAACCATTAAAATTCTAAACGAACACCTTCATGGCATAAATTTAATTTAGTTTGCAAGATCAAGATTACACAGATCATTTTTATGAAGTGACCTTGGTAATCCTAAAAAGCTTTTGTTTAAAGAAAAACAGGAAGGTAAATAACAAGACTATCAAATAATATCATTAATATTAGTTGTGTTCTCCATGTAACAAAGTAACTGACAATTTTAAGAACTCTACCGCCTTTGTCCTCCAGCTGAAAAGATGAAGGGGACAAGATTATCAGGTTTATCTTGCAGGTTGGAAAACTATTTTCAATTTCAACCAGTTTATTCGGCGAAACTCAAAATATGGAAAGTCATTTTTTTTCCACATCCAGTAATGCAATAATATCTTTCTTTGGACAGAATTTTCTGTATGGAAAGATAATTAAAGTCTTCACATGATTGACCCATTGCTATAGAGGTGTGGTCATCTTCAAAATAGCTGGTAAGTTAATAGCAAAGAGGCACAAGAAGCCTTTCTTGCCCTTGTGTACTGATTACCAATTCTGACCAGCTTTGGCCAAGATGTCTAAAAATCACATATTTTCATTTCTTGCTTCCCATAAGAATTGTCAGTGGCAGGATCATATTCAACCACAAAGTAATTCTAAATTAACTGGTCAGTTAATCCAACTCCACAAAGCACTTACACCACTCCCTGTCTGTATTCTGTCATCCCTGCTCCACTCCCAATAAGAACACCAGTCTTTCAATAGTTGCTTGTTTCCTTTTCCAAGACCAAGGACACATTCTTTCAAAAGAGCAACTGGCGCTTAATGAGGCATTATTGAACATCAAAGGCAAGTGTTGTTTTTATTATGATTTTAAATACATATTATAGAATATTACTATTTATTTTTCTGAGGAAACTATTTCAATGTAAACTGTCATGAGTCCATATGTAGTTGGCAATATACAAATGCTATAATAAATAAATGTGTGTCAAGATTGTTCTCTTCTAAAACTGAATTAAGCCTGTACAGATGGCCTGTCTCATCCTTAATAGCTTGAGAAGTTCACCCAAAAATTTATATGGCAGAAGATCAAAAACAACTGATAAAATGCAGATGTATGCTTGTTGCTTTAATCCAGACCACCAAAACCATTAGTAAACAGCACCTAACGATTTAGAAGTGTATGATTTGTAAGCAGCCTTAAAAGCACTGTATAGCAGATTATAATATAGGTCCCTTCCATTTTCCTTCCACTAAATGACACGCTGCTGAATTCATGCTCTATACTTAAACTAAGAATTATAGTGTTGCTTTACCAGTGGCTTTCCAAGCTGGTACAATACAGGAGAGAAAAGGTCTACTTTGTTTAATGTTTTCCATTCTTTGTCTTTCTTTGATTAAGATTATAACCCTTTCAAAATTCAATATTTAATCCCAATAACTTTGAATGCTGATATATCATGAGCGAGTTCTGGAGGGTTTTTCCATGCAAGCCATTGAAAACTAGTATCTTTTAAGGATGTAAATTAGCTTCAGCTAAAATACAGGATCCCCAACCTTTTCCCAAGACTAGACATCATACTAAGGAAGCTTTCAAATGTGAATGCAAATACAAGAGAGAGAGCTACCCTTGTAGTTGAATTATCTGAAAATGTTAATATCTATCCTTCGAATTATCTGGAGTTATCTTTAATTGAACCAAGTATACTGGAAGAAGGCAACTATCTGCTGCTAGATGTCAATTCTTCTTAGGGCACCCATCTGAAGAAGATGGGTAGTATTTCACCATTCTTCATTCCAAGTCTTAATAGCATCCCTACAATTTTGAGAGTTATTCCCCCAAAACATGGGAAAGGCACTTGTTAACCTGGTTATGAGATGAAAGAATAAAATGGTTCTCTGTCTTGAAGGGTGCAATCCAAACTTCACACATTACTTGCTACATTATTCAAGAGGGATCCTGGAGCATGGACTTCTTTGGTTTAGGATTCCTAGTTTCCAGCAATTCCCTACTGGCAGAATGGAATACCACATTCAGGGCCCAACTCACATTGGTGGACACACCCTGGATCTAGTTTTTGTCTCTGGGCAGTGGTTGAGTGGTCTCGATATTGGGGATATAGGTGTAGAACCCTTGTCATGGACTGACCGCTCACTTCGACTTGACTTTCTGACTGCTGCACCTCACCGCAGGGAGGCAGAACCGACTAGGTGGTTCCGCCCCAGGCGCCTGATGGATCCTGATAGGTTCCAGACGGAGCTTGGGCCATTTCCTGAGACACTGACACGCGACTCGGCTGAGGACCTGGTGGCTGCCTGGGATAGGGCAGCCAGTGGGGCCTTGGACCACGTCGTGCCTTTGCGGCCTCTGACCTGGCGCCGAACCCACTTAGCCCCTTGGTTTACCAAGGAACTGAGGGAGATGAAGCACTGGAAAAGACCCCTGGAGAGCGGTTGGAGGGCCAGTCGCTCTGAATCTGACTTGACACTAGTAAGAGCTCATATTAAGACTTACATAGTGGCGATAAAAGCGGCTAAGTCTAATTACTTTGCCGCTCTTATCGCATCATCAGATAATCGTCCAGCCACCCTGTTTAGGGTGACCCGCTCCCTCCCCCATTCGGGAGCGCGGGAGGATCCCTTACAGGGACGTGCTGAGGATTTTGTTCAATATCTGGATGATAAAATAACTCAGATTCGGGAAGATCTGGCCGCTGACTGGGTTAGTTCAGGCGGGGGGGACTGAGGCAGGTCTTGAGAGTGTTATCTGGGCTGAGTTCGATCCTGTGGCTCCCGAGGATGTGGACAGGATTCTGGGAAGGCTGAACGCAACCACATGTTTATTGGACCCGTGTCCCTCCTGATTGGTGCTGGCCTCCCGGGAGGTTACACGAGGCTGGCTCCAGGAGATTATAGACGCTTCTTTGAGTGAGGGTGCCCTACCGACCGCCTTGAAGGAGGCGGTAGTGAGGCCCCTTCTCAAGAAGCCCTCCCTGGACCCAGCTGTTTTGGCTAATTACCGTCCTGTCTCCAACCTTCCCTTTTTAGCGAAGGTTGTTGAGAGTGTGGTTGCGCGGCAGCTCCCCCGATACCTGGATGAAGCTGTCTATTTAGACCCGCTCCAGTCCGGCTTCAGGTCTGGATACAGCACCGAACGGCATTGGTCGCGTTGGTGGATGATCTCTGGAGGGCCCGGGGTAGGGGGTACTCCTCTATCCTGGTGTTGTTAGACCTCTCAGCGGCTTTTGATACCATCGACCATGGTATCATGTTGCGCCGGTTGGAGGGATTGGGGATGGGGGGCATCGTTCTGCAGTGGTTCTCCTCCTACCTCTCCGACCGGTCACAATCTGTGTTGACAGGGGGGCAGCGGTCGACCCCGAGGCGCCTGGTATGTGGGGTGCCACAAGGGTCGGTCCTCTTGCCCCTTCTGTTCAACATTTATGTAAAGCCGCTGGGTGAGATCATTCGTGGTTTTGGGGTGGAGTTCCATCAGTACGCTGATGATACTCAGCTGTACATTTCCACCCCAGACCACCCCAACGATGCCGTGGAAGTGATGTCCCAGTGCCTTGAAGCCATGTGGGTCTGGATGGGGAGAAACAGGCTTCGACTCAACCCCTCCAAGACCGAGTGGCTGTGGCTGCCGGCGTCCCGATATAGCCAGCTGACACCATCGCTGGTTATTGGGGGCGAATCATTGGCCCCCACGGAAAGAGTTCGCAACTTGGGTGTCCTCCTGGACTCACGGCTGTCTTTAGAGGATCACACGACAGCCGTGGCTAGGGGGGCTTTCTATCAGGTTCGCCTGATACACCAGTTGCGGCCCTTTCTAGATCGGGACTCCCTACGCACAGTCACTCAGGCTCTCGTCACTTCCCGCCTGGACTACTGCAATGCTCTCTACATGGGGCTCCCCTTGGGGTGCACCTGGAGGCTCCAACTGGTACAGAATGCGGCCGCACGGGGGATTATGGGAGCGACGGGGCGCTCCCACGTGACACCTCTCCTGCGTGAGCTGCATTGGTTGCCGGTGGACTTCCGGGTGCGTTTCAAGGTGTTGGTAATCACCTTTAAAGCGCTCCATGGCTTAGGGCCAGGGTACTTACGGGACCGCCTTCTGCCACCAATTGCCTCCCACCGGCTGGTTCGCTCCCACAGAGAGGGCCTCCTCAGGGTGCCGTCAGCCAGACAATGCCGGCTGGCGACCCCCAGGGGGAGAGCCTTCTCTGTGGCAGCACCTACCCTCTGGAATGATCTGCCTCCAGAGTTAAGAACAATTTCTGACCTGCCGACTTTCCGGCGGGCTTTAAAAACTTATCTTTTTCGGCTTGCCGGCTTAGCCTGACTCCTGTAAATATTTTATTACTTTTAGAGTTTTTATTATCTTTTAAATGAATTTGTTTTAATCTACGGCTATTTATAATTGTTCTTTTATGAAATTTTAACTTTTGTGTATTTGTTTTTTAAATTGGCTGTGCACCGCCCTGAGTCCGTAAGGAGAAGGGTGGTATATAAATCTAATAAATAAATAAATAAATAAATAAATAAATAAATAAATAAATAAATAAATAAATAAATAAATAAATAAATAAATAAATAAATAAATAAATAAATAAATAAATAAATAAATAAATAAATAAATAAATAAATAAATAAATAAATAAATAAATAAATAAATAAATAAATATTCCATTCTCTTCCCAGCTCTCTTTTCAGTTTATTTCTTCCCCAACAATCAATTGGCTGTTCACAATCACTTTAGCCAGGTTAGCCTCCTCCCTTTAATTTTGCAGTCCTTAAGATCCTTCTAAGTTTTGTGATATTACTATCCTATTAATGATTCTATTCTCTGCCTCCCAAGTCCCAGCTGATCGGGAGGAAATGGGGATTTTGTAGTAACCTTCCCCTGCCATGCCCATCAAGCTATGCCATGCCCACCAAGCCACACCCACAGAACCAGTAGTAAAAAAATTTGAAATTCACCACTGCTTTCAACTCTCCATTGTCTACTACTTCCAAGATCATGCCATGAAAATTAAACTGGAAAATTATGTGGGTTTTTTAGCAGTATATCTTTGTCTTTTTAATAAATAAATACTAACAATGTTTCTATTTTGAATACATACTGTACATATATACTATACCTCAGCTCACCCCAGCCAAAAATATTCTAATAAAGGGAGGAACAGAAAATACCAGAATGATCTTTATTGATAATGTCACTGTATCATCATCTTTGTGTCCCTTGTGGCACAAAAAAAGTGAAGTAGAAATGCATCTGGAATTGAATTGGAGTTTTCATCCCCGATATGTATTATGTGGGAAAAAAGATTACCCATAATTTATCTATTCATTAATTTGGATCCACCACATATACAGAGATTTATCCAGATCAGGATCTCACAACCTTTGAACATTCCATCAGAAAGATTGTCTTAGTCAAGTGGCCCAAATAGTTATGGAGTAGCAAATTACAAACATTGTAATTTGCTAATAGTACTCCTATTGCATGGGTTGAAGTTAAGAAGTGGTCTTCTTCTACTTCCAGTCCATTTCATTCAGAAAGAGGGGCACTATGTGGCCAGTGGGATGATCAGCCAGCCAAGGTACCTTTAAGATTCTCCAGTTGACTGCCTGGAGTCTCAAAAACAACCTCTTCTATGTAGAGAACATTTAGCTTGGACTGATTTAAGAGAAAGAAAGTCTATAGGTTTTTGTAAGAAATTATTTTTAACCCTGGAGGGAGGGATAAATTATTGCCCTCTCTCAGTCTCAGTAATCTCTGTGAGATTCTTGGCATTAACATGCTTCCTGTCAAGAGTTCTATAGCCATTCCAGTGATCTATTGATCTAGAAAAGTGTTACTCAACCTTGTCAACCTTAAGGCGTGTGGGCCTCAACTGTCAGCAGCTGAGGAATTCTGGGAGTTGAAGTTTGCATGTCTTAAAGTTGCTAAGGTTGAGATACACTCATCTCTATGAAGACTTGTGTTTATCATCATAATACTGAGGAACAGAACAGAACAGAACAGAATAACAGAGTTGGAAGGGACCTTGGAGGTCTTCACATCCAACCCCCTGTTTAGGTAGGAAACCCTATACCAGGGTGAAATGCTCCCGGTTCAGACCGGCTTGGGCGAGTAGGTAGCGGAGATTGAGGCTAGTTCGCTGAACCGGGAGCAATGGCTGGCTGGCCACGCCCCCAAACTGGTCCACAGCCCGCAGTCCTGCAATGCTTGCCTGCCTTCCATGCTGCCTTCCTGGTGTCCTGGTGGCCAGCTTGCAAAGGCAGGCAAGCAGAAGTCCACGTAGAAGGCAGGCAAGCATGGCAGAGCTGCGGGGAAGAAGCTAGCAGTTTACTGCCCCCCCCTCAAGCAGCGGCTTCCCTGCTCAGCCCCGACAAGCTATGCATCCATAGCAATGGGGTTGTTTTGTTTGCCGCGGTGGTGCTTCAGGAGGGCAGGTGGACATATTCATTATAGTTGTCAGCTGCAGATGTCCGCCTGTCCTCCCGAAGTACCACCTCGGTGAACAAAACAACCCTATTGTGCTGCACCTCCTTCTGCAGCCAAACACGCCCAACTGTGTGTGCCCTTTCCTCAAATGGGCTGGGCATGGGGCGCTTGGAGAGCGAGTGAGCAAGAGAGCTCTCCAACCTCTGTGTGTGTGTGTGTGTGTGTGTGTGTGTGTGTGTGTGTGTGTGTGAAGGAGGGAGGGAGGGAGGAAGGGAGGGAGAGAGCAATCTGAAGCCAAGACACCCTCTGGCAGCGGCACGGGCAGCTTCTGAGCAGCCCTGAGTCAGCCAGCTCCACCTGACCTACTCCCTGAGACTTGCCATTCTCATCACCCCCCCCCCACCTCACTCAAGCAGCGGCAGGCTCTGCGGGACAACAGGACCTCTCATTTTTCCCACAGCATGGCGTATGCTTGCTACCTCTGCTTGTCTGCTTGCAAGAGATGATCTTCTCTGCTTCTCTTGGGATGCTGGTGCGGGCACCATGGATGCATAGCTGGTTGGAGCTGACCCAGGGAAGCTGCTGCTTGAGTGGAGTGGGGGCGGGGGCGAGGAGAACGGTGAGGGAGTAGGTCAGGTGGAGCTGGCTGCTCAGAAGCTGCCCCCACCGCTGCCAGAAGTTTGGGTGCCTCAGCTTCAGATTGCTCCCTCACACACACACACAAACAGAAATTGAAAAGCTGTCTTGCTCGCTCTCTCTCCAAGCGCCCCATGCACAGCAGAGTGAGGTGAATGACATCAAACTGGCTATGCCCACCCAGTCACATGACCACCAAGCCACGCCACACCAAGCCACGCCCACAGAACCGGTAGCAAAAAAAATTAGATTTCACCCTGCCCTATTTGTCATTCAGACAAATGGTTTCTAGTCTCTTCATATAAATCTCCAGTGTTGGAGCATTTACAACTTCTGGAGACAATTTGTTCCACTGATTCATTGTTTTAATTGTCAGGAATTTTCTTCTTAGTTCCAGATTGCTTCTCTCCTTGATTAGCTTCCAACCATTGCTTCTTGTTCTGCCTTCAGGTGCTTTGGAGGATAGGTTGACTCCCTCCTCTTTGTGGCAACCCCTGAGATGTTGGAACACTGCTATCATGACACACCTAGTCCTTCTTTTCATTAAAGAAGACATACTCAATTCCAGCATTCTTTATATGTTCTTTATATACTGGACATTCTGCTCCCAGTTTATTATTTTCAGAAAATGTCAAGGGCAGTATTGCAAATGATACCCCATTGTGCATTCCTGGAATGGAGGCACTTTATGTCAGAATTTGGTGCTTTGAAAAGGCAAAAAGTAAACTCACCTTCAGTTGGCCATTAATTCTCTAGGAGGCCCCTTAGTAATTCTCATCGTGCTGAGAACTAGCTTAGTTCATCAGCGAATGAGTCACCCATAAACGATGCTCTTTTTATAAGTTGCATGCAATGTTCTTATTGATGAGCACTTCCTGTGATGTTCACTCATCCTCATGGGGACTTGGAATGAGAGTTCTGTCCACTCCCATCAGTATAAAAAGGAAACTCTCCATCAAAAAAAGCTAGTATGCATTTTGTAGTCTAAGACAGAGAAGAAACATCTGCTAACACTGCAAAGTCTGCAATTTTTCAATAGCTGTTAAGTAACTAAAACAAAAAGAATTCTTTCAGATCTTTGGGGAATTCTTTTGCTGGCCATTTCCATTAATAATATTTGAGAAAGCGTGGAGCCTTTCATTGACGCAGCCTGCATTCCCATAGAGTGTTCCAACCCTATAAAAGCAGCTAATAAAAATATATCTGGCTCTAGTTTCCACAATGAAATGGCTCCCCTGACTGCAGCACAATTGTCTAAGATGAAGAACCTTTTCCCAGCACTGTGTCTCACAAGTGTGAACTGTGTGTTCGGTTTAAATGGATATGCAAAATATAGTCTCACTGATTCTGGTTCTCATTCCTCCGCTTCTCCTTCCACCTCCTCCTTCACAAGGTTGAGATGATAAAGGAGACTCTGATAGGCATGTTTGCCCATTTCTTTCCTGTAAACCTTTCATCTTATATTTGTAATTGGCCTTATTCTTTTTTTATTGCATTCTTCCTCTCTTCCCCTCTCCAATCTCTCTCCTTTGAGCAAGATCCTGTTTTCTTTGATATATCTTTGAGTAGTCTCTCCTATGAACTGTAAATTCTTCTTGCCTTTTTTTTTCTTTTTCTGTTTTTCTCAGATCTATTTTCTACTCTCAGCTGTCTTTTCAACCTCAGTGTCTCTGAGCTCTGTGTTTCCTCTTCCCCGTCTCTTTTGCTTTCCTACAAACTGGACTGTAAATTACTATTTTGTGAGCAGTGAAATACCCTGAGCCTTCCCCATATGAAGCTATCAGAGGCCTCATGGCTTCTCAAGGGTGAATTCATATTCACCCTTGAATATTTAGGTGCCTTTTGAAAAAGCACCTAGACTATGTTTTTTTTTCTTCTTCCCTTGAGGAAGAAGAAGATGTTTTGCTTCTCATCCAAGAAATTTCATCAGTTCTGGCTGGATGGTGGGAGTGTGGGAGTGAGTGGAAGGCTTAGTTCTGACAGGATGTTGGGGTAGTAATGGAAGGATTTTATTTCTTTGCAGTCATCTGGTCATTAGCACTCTCTCTGAGAGCCATTGAAGCCACTTGGGGGTTTATCTGTGCCCTAGGGTCACCTGAATCAGAGTGCAAATGGGTGTGGAATCTTTTTGGAACTGCTGAAAGGATTGTGTTGTAGACAGAATTGAACAGCTTCCCCCTCTGCTGAGAGAGGGCTGTTCAATTTTAACATAGATGGCCCTTTTCACCCCTCTTTCAAACCAATGGTCCTCTCTATCCAGAATGTGGACAAAATGTGCCGAGATTGAAGCCAACCTGTCTTCCCAAGGGGTCCAGCAGGAGTCACTGGCCATAGCTTCTCTACTTTGCTTCTGAAATATCTCCCAAAAGCAATGAATTTATCAAGGATCCTCTGTTCCTGGGTAATTTCTTTACAAGCAGGGTAATTTATTTGATAACATGCAGCAGAAAATAAAAGTCTTGCATTAATTTATATAGGCATATAATTCAAGACATAAAAAATGAAAACAACACAATAAAAATCCTATTCTTTTCTACCTAGAAAGAATGAAATATAATGATGTGGCTTGGGAGCAGGAGATCATATCTGAAAAAATTATGGAGCTTGTATTTTACACTTAGGATATATAATGTTGATAGCATAAGTAAATTTCTGCCTTTACCTTGAAACAGCACACTATTTAAAATAAACAATGTGTTCCAAATAAGTTAGGTCAGCCTTTCTCAACCTTTCTATCCTGGAGGAATTCTTGAAATAATTTTAAGGTCTCAGGAAATCCCTGCACAAAAATCACAAATAAAAAAAAATGCAAACACTTCACCACACAATTCATTTTAAACCTATACAATCCACATTTTACAATGTTAACAATAACAGCAAAAGAAGCAGGTCAGCAGTTGAGTCATGGGGTGTAAAAATGCTACCACTGCAAATGCTAGTATTGCATAGTGTGCAAAAATTTTTTAAAAAATTATTTTTATTTTTAATCACGTTCTCTTAGCACCCCTTACAGAAACCTCGGGGTTTTTTTGGAATCCCAGTTGAGAAAGGCTGAATTAGGCAATGTAAAAGATTCAGATTTTCTAGATGTGACAGATGTTCTGTAAAATCCTGAATATCTGGAAGAAGAATATGAAGTAGAGATTTGGTTAATCAATATAAGGATCAGGAAATGAAAGCATGAGTGAATTAATATTTTATTTGTTTGCTTAGAGACTTGTTTGATTTCTATCCAGCCTTTTCTCCATAAGCTAAAGGTGATGCTAAAGCCACCCATTGAAGACTTCTAAACAGAATAATTCATTCTGCCGATTCCTGTTATATTGTTCCCAAAAAAGATTTCCAGGTCTACCTTTAGACTTGAAAAATTGCTCTCAGACAAATTCATCAGCTGCAACTGACGAGATAGAGAAACAGAATTCCAGAAAGTGTACCCAGTAATATGACACTGATGAAATGTCAGCCAGAAATTAAAATGTCACTGAGGCACAGTGAGGAAAATAAAAAATTGAATCCAAAGGACAATATTTCGCTGTTTCTGAAGTGGGAAATATATCAACAATAATAAACTTTCTGCATCCACAGAGTAAATGAGATATACTCAAAATATGATCGTAGCTATAATCAAAATATGATTTTGTAGCTTCATTTGATTCATATCATTCTATGGTTAAAAGTACACATTTACCTGTAGGACTTCTCATAATACATTCTACCTGATGGATGCTAATGAAATTCTCTTCTGATATGTTTTCAACATTTTGAGAGGCATTATACTAGTGTGTGTGTGTGTGTGTGTGTGTGTGTCTGTCTGTCTGTCTGTCTGTCTGTCTCTGTGTGTATAAAAATACAATTCCATAAAAAACATAGAATAACAGAGGAACCATGGAGGTCTTCTAGTCCAACTCCTTGCTCAAGCAGGAGATCCCATACCATTTCAGACAGTCTCTTTCTGAAAGCCTCCAGTGATGAACCACCCACCACTTCTGATGGCAAGCTATTCCATTGGTTGATTGCTCTCACTGTTAGGAACGTTCTCCTTCGTTCTAGGCTGCTTCTTTCCTTCGTTATTTTCCATCCATTGTTTCTTGTCTTGCCTTTTTAGTGCTTTGGAAAATAGTTTGACCCTCTCATCTTTGTAGGAGCCCCTCAAATATTGGAACACTGCTATCAAATCTCCCCTAGTTCTTCTTTTCATTAGACTAGACATACCCAATTCCTGTAACCATTCTTCGTATGCTTTTGCCCCCAACCCACTGATCATTCTTGTTGCTCTTCTTTGCATGCTTTCCAAAGTCTCAACATCTTTTTTATATTGTGGTGACTAAAACTGGATGGGATAGTCCAAGTGTAGTCTTGTACAAAGGAAAGAGGGAAAGCCCTACTAAAAGTGCTCCAAATTTTAAAGACTTTTGTCACATTTTATAGTATGAGGAAATATTCAAATGTGGCTGGATAGCCACTCATATTTTTCCTCCATAAAGTTGTCATTCATGAACTTTGGCTTACAGTAAAATGTCTGGTATCATTTGACCGGAGAGCATTAGTTACTACTACCAAAAAAGAGTATATTATAAAAACCGAGGAAGTTGATGAAAAAAGTAAAAACTACCATTACAAAATGTATTCATTTCCCTCAAGATAATCAGTAGAAAAACACACAAAGGTTTCCTTCAGAGGTGATGCAAACTATGTTTGTACTGAAAGCAGCTCAAAATAATCTGTTATTGTGAGGGTTAAAAAATAGATGTTAATAATATCTTCTCAGCATACCCCAATAATAGACCACCGAGCTGAACCAGCACAAAGCAGCTTCCTATTATAACACATAGCGTGCAAGTGAGCAAATGAAATTTTTGAGATATACAGTAAATGGCTTGTATGTCAATGATACATCATTCTGAACTTTTAGAAGAGCAAGCATATGACTACTTCAGGTTTTACTGAGCACTATTGAGGCCAGGGATTAACTCTTGGCCCCTAAGGAGTACCTAATTGGTTCAATATGACACTCAAATAGTGAGAAGAATGTCACCATTCAGATTATATTCATGGATGACATTTTAGCAAGCAGTGTTAAATGCCAAGGGCAGGTTATTTAGATAGTAAAATTCAAAATTACTCCTCTTACATGAATGAATTGGTTTCTTTGAGCCAAGATCTGTTAACACAATGGGATTGTAGAGAGAAAGTACCCACACATGTATGACTTTGTTACACAGAATAAAAGACAGATGCCCTGTGTTGGAAAGAATTATTTCCCTAATTTGCACACAATTTCTTACATATTTTAGCCCTCATGTGACCAGAGTTGCTTTTTGTGTGACATAGGTGGCTATATAAATTAGAATTAATTAGAATTAATTAATATGAATTAAATATTAAAATTACCTCAATTACTGGGCAGTTTACATTGCGATATTGTGGTCCATGTTTTGTCAATTGCATAGCAAATGTACATTTTTGTGTAGATCTGTAAAAGGGCAACATCTCCGTGTTGCTTTTTTGGGGATTATAATAAAAGGAAATCACATCACAAATCTATCTTTTGGCTAATATATGTAACAGATGGCCTGATCTAATTTATGATTGAGTAAATATAACCATAAACATCTATTCCACGATAGAGATGAAAACCCATGACCTTTTGTACATACATCTTTTGTGTTATAAACATCTTGAAAAATATAGAGGCTATGCTAAACTACATTGGGAAATAATATACTAACTCAACATTAGATTAGATGAAGAGATTACAAAGGCATAAAAGGGCAAATAATTGTACAAAGGGTTTGTTCTGTTTTCAAGTGAAACAGAATGCCATGGCTTTCCCCAGCTTCTCACATCCCCTTTCCAACCCCAAACCACATTTGTGATAGGAAACAAACTGGAAGAACTTTGTGCAGCAGTTTTATGTCTTATCAGAGCCAACACAACTCATAAATATAGTTAAAGGGATCGGCAGGAACTGTGTGACAATCCCATCTGCATAAATCATGTACTGATACTCAGCAAAATTGGACAAATGAAAATTACTCTATCATTTTGAGGAACAGACACATTGAAAATAGAAGTAAAACTGGCCAGTTAAATTAGAACTGCAGAAAAAACAGTTTCTACCATCCTGCCTTCCATTGAAGATCTGTATACTGCATGAGTCAAAAAGAGGGCTATGAAATTATCTACAGAACTCTCTCATCCTGGACATAAATTGTTTCAACTTCTACCCTCAAAATGATGCTACACCAGAACAACTAGACACAAGGACAGTTTTTTCCTGAATGCCATCACTCTGCTTAACAACTAATTCCCACAACACTGTCAAATAATTTACTAAGACTGTATTACTATTATTCTTCTCTTCCTTACTAGTATCTATCAGTTCCCACTTATTACCATAACCATGGTACTTGTATCTTCCAATTTATATTGTTTTTTATTTATTTGCTAGTACGATTTGATAGCTTATTAGTAACCTTGACTATCACTAAGTATTGTATCTTTTTATTCTTGATGAATGTATTTTATTGTCCTTATGTACACTGAGAGCATATAAACCAAAGACAAATTCCTTATGTGTCCAATCACACTGGGCCAATAAAGAATTCTATTCTATTAAGTATCTAATATCACTGGTATTCATTGTGGTATAGTCAGATAGATCGATAAATTGAGATTCATTCATTCATGTGATTTAAAGGTGACCCAATTCAAACAATACGATTCTGGATGGCTTAGGTAATAAACAATAAACAACAACAACAACACCAAAACAAAGCCAATATCATATACTGTATATCAAACATATACAAATCTTCTTCTTCTTTACTTCTTCTTTTATCAAAACAGCAACTAAGCAACATAACAAAACAAGCGCTCCATAGCTTAGGACCTGGTTATTTACGAGACTGCCTTCTGCCACCGATGGCCTCCCACTGACCAACATGCTCCCACAGAGAGGGGCTCCTCAGAGTACTGTTGGCCAAGCAATGTTGACTGGCGATCCCTAGGGGGAAACCCTTCTCTGTGGGGGCACCCGCCCTCTGGAATGAACTGCCCCCGTGGATACGTATGATCCCCGACCCGTCTACCTTCCGCCATGCTCTTAAGACCTTACTTTTCCAACAAGCTGGACTAGCATGACAACAATCTGGACTGGGTGTTTTAAATTCTTGGGTTTTTAATTTGTGGAGCCAAAGTATCTAATTTGTTTTAAATTGTTTTAAAATTTTGTATATGTTATTTTACTGTGGCTGTGCACCACCCTGAGTCCTTCGGGAGAAGAGCGGTATAGAAATTTAATAAAATCAAATTAAAATCAAAGCAAAGCAAAAAGGAACTGAATTGTCCCATAATGTCACAAGGAAGAGTCAGGTTTCAGTGGTTTTCCTAAAGGAAAAGTTGGGACCTGTCGGGGTCGATTTTTCCAGAAACAGAGGCAACCCCTTATAGGACCAGGTATGCTTCCTGGTCCTATAAGATGACAAAATTTAGCAGAAGGAACCTGGAGTATGCCTCCCTGTAGAACAGGGGTGGGTTCTGGTTACCTCCACTACCGGTTCGCAATGGGAGCACGCACCCACATGCACAGATCATTCATGATGACGTTCAAGTGGGTGGGTGGAGCCTCCCGCCACCATTACTACTGGTTCACAAGAACTTGACTGAACCGGCACCCACCACTGCTGTAGGAGCATTGGAGCTGGCATATGTTTTTGGGAGAAGGTGATCCGTCAAGTAACCTGGACATACTGTATGCCATATAGAGCTTTAAAGATGATTACCAGAAGTTTGAATCACAGCTGAAAGCCTATTACAGCCAGTGCAGTTGTAGTGAACATATATGGGCATTAGGAGATGCACTCATAACTATCTATGCTGCTGCATTCAAAATCATTTTAGATTCTGGATTTAACAGTCCTATGAAGGGCTGGGCTAATAATGATGTCTCTTACTCCATGATGTGTCATGACAACTCAGCTGCCTGCTCATTCTGCTGAATGAGATCCCATGCTTTTGCCCAAAGTCCTTTCCTGATAGTATTATGAGGGATTTTAATACTAGATTAAAACTAAATGTATTATCAGATTCGCTTTTCATCATATGTTCATGAAATATGTACCTCCCTGATTCTTTTGAAGTTGGCCAATTCATTGTTCATATAAATTTTCAACTAGACCTGGCTCCTTGAAATGACAATTCCATTTTCATTCATGGTATATTTTGAAATATGCATATTGATGGATCATTGGCATTCATTGGCATCCTTCAGTCTCAAAAGACTATGGTATCATGCTCTGGAAAGAGATCCTTAAACAGCATCTAGTCTGATAACAAGGCCAATTCGAGAGTGGCAATCCCTTCCACACTGAGGGCAGATACAGTCTGTCCTCTGTCCAGCCCCCAGATTTCGCTGTTCTGGGACTGTCTTTTTGCCTCAGCCTGCTGAACAAGTGTCTCTTCGGATTGGAGAAGACTGCGTCTTTAGCCTCCAAGCTGAATGATCGGATGGCTGATGGTAGGATTCCAAAAGATCTCCTGTATGGAGAATTAGTGCAGGGAAAGTGCCTCAGAGGGAGACCACAGCTGCTATATAAGGATATCTGCAAGAGGGACCTAAGGCCCTAGGAATGGACATTAACAACTGGGAATCCTTGACCTCCAATTGTTCAGCTTGGAAGCTAAAGATGCAGCATGGCCTTATTGATGGATATACAATCTATAATAGCACATTGCACCTTGTGCTTCAATTTATATCATCATGATATTATCTTAATTGTTATTTTATAGTTGCAGGGTTCAGCCGGTGTTTTAATTAGCTTTAGTATTAAAAATAGTTTTTTTCTTATAATGGTAGAAGGCAAGCAGAATATGAATACATTGCAAGGAATCACCTGCTGCTCAGCAAACAGATAAAGCTCCGGGATCAAATTAATAATGTCAAGTTTCCAATATTAAATAGGAGTAGAAGCTGTAAATTATAGCACAGTGTTACATTACTGAAGCAATAACTATGAGAAATTAGCAGACCAGATGTTGTATGCATACCTATTAACATGCTGCATTTTCTAAAAGAGTAATCTAATGACAGTGACATTTTTAGAACTGCTGGGTTCCCTAATTATAACAGCCATGTGGCCTATGAATGCTGTAGAATTGCTTTCTGCAGCAATTTAATTTTACTACTCTGGATGTCTTCCTTTAAATCTTCTTTCATCTAAATCTTGCTATTAGATATGAGCCAAGGAACTCACTAGGGTGGCTAGTTGTAGAGTTGTTTCTCATAGTGATACATCTAATGGTCTGGATGCAAATTTACCTCCCACTGACATGTAAATGTTGAATTAAATGCAGCTAGTTTAATTTACTGTCAGGTCATTCATCCTGTTTCTTCCTTGGACACATCATGAAAATAAGCTTGATGTGCTTGCCAAGATCAAATATAAGAACTTTTCTGGCACTGTAATTTGAAGCCAAGTAAATCCATCTGAAATTTAAAGGACTCCTAATGAATGGGAGAGAGAGCGAGAGCGAGAGACAGAGGGGAGAGGGAGGGACTGCATAATTGTCACTCATCTGCCAACAAAAAACCCCATCAATGATTCAAAGCAGAGGAGTATAAACTGATCCCCTCTAAATAGCTTGGATTTTTGTTATCATGTGTCCTGGGCAGCATGGCCAATCACTAAATATGATGGGATCTATTGTCTAAAATAACCATTTTCTGACTCCTGACTTATGGATTCAACTTTAGTTCATTTTTATATTAATCTATGTTTTCTGGTTATGTGGCAAGAAATGCCACCATGGTTCAGAAAGTAGCACTTTTGTTTCAGGAACCACATCCCCTTTGCTAACTGAAATCATAACATCAAAAGGGAATTGGGTAGCATCTTTTCCAATAAACAAATTTTATTAAAAGGCACAAGGAACCATTTAGCCTAAAACAGCTAAGACAAAGAAGAATTATTCTTTAATTAACCCACAGTTTCACTAACAGCACATCACAGTCAACTTCACTGATAAGATTAGAAGTACTTTCACATGCTTCCCCCACCCCCAATGATATATTCCATTATTTGTCTGCAATGCCCCTTTAAATCCTAAATTAGACAAACAGGCTTTACTTTTTACAAAATAATTAATGGACACTCATTTAATTGGAACTCAAATAAAGACAAAGTAATATCACAGCATCTTAATCTTCCAGGTCATTTGAATACAGATTTCAAAGTCACTATTTTAGAAAAAAGAAATGTGACTAGCATCAGAGAATGACAGACTGCCACATTCATAAACATAGAAGGGCTTTAAGGCTATCTCAGTAAGTCTTAACAAACACAATGAGTTTTTTAGAGATTAGATACTCATCATCTGTCTCAAGGTAACCCGTATCTGCATAATCACCCTTTTTTCTCCCCCATCTTCTTTCCTTATTGCTTGTCAAATCCCACATCAGTTTAACTTGCTCTTTGCATCTGATGAATAACTTCCTGCACTGTATTTTAATTGTGCATTTTTTTCTTTCTTTGCCTCACATAGTCTGCTAAACCTGTCCACCTTAACTTTCTGCACGAGTAAAAATTATAGAAAAAGAAAAATGCACAAGAGGATTCTAAGTAGAGCTGACACCATCTAGTCTTCATAAAATGCTATAATTGAGCACTGGCTGCTATACCAATTCTAAAGAGTCATTTAGATAAAATTCATTGATTCTTATCCACTGTATTTTGTCCACAGCTCTGTAGTGGACAAAAAAGCTCTACAGAGAATCATTAAAACTGCCCTGAATATACTCGGACTCCAGCTACCAGCCCTGGACCATGTCTTCGAATCTCGCTGTTTGAGGAAGTTGCATAACATTCTCAGAGACTCTTCCCATCGTGCTTACAATCTTTTTGGACTGTTGCCTTCTGGTAGAAGATACAGAACAATTAAAACTTGGACCACACGTTTTCTGAATAGTTTTTATCCCAGAGTTATATCTGCACTCAACAATGAACTATAAGTGAGCTATTGGACAGCATTACTTGGTCTGTTGTGTGGATGTTTGGGTGGTTTAGGGATGGGGAATTGTGGTGGGTCGGAGTGTGTTTGGGGATTGTTATGTGTGTTGGATCTGGTCTTTGGGTGTTAAGTGAATTTTGTTGTATGGGTATACTGTATATACACGTGCAATGACAATAAAGTTATTATTATTATTATTATCTTTATTTACTTTATTCATTAAACATGAAACTCAGTCAACTGAACATTCAAAAATGTATCACAAATAACATTGATTGGCGCTAATGGTTGATACGGGCTGCTGCCAGCATCCTAGGTATCAACCAAGTACTGTCTTAAGATGTATGATGTTCCAAGAAGCGCAGTTTTTTGCAGTTCCGCTGGTATTATTGCAGGAAGCTGCAATTTGTTGATGTATCTTATAAAATTATTGGACATGGTACCAAATGCCCTAATGACAATGGGTATCATGGTTACATGTTTCATCCATAGCCATGTAGTTTCGATGACCAGCTTGCGATATTTCATGATTTTTTCCAGTTCTTTTTCTTCGACTCTGGCATCTCCTGGTACTGCAATGTCAATAAATTGTACGTTAATAAATTGTGTATAAACATACAATGACAATAAAATTATTATTATTATTATTATTATTATTATTATTATTATTATTATTATTATGTGTTACAATAATAAAAAAAGGAACTTGGTTGCCACATGTTTTGCATGTTGTTGCCATTCATATCAGGACTGTGTTTTAGCTTTCAAAGGGATGCTTTGCTTCAACAATACTTCAAGCAATCCCTTTTCCCTCTATCAAGCTATGTCGCCCCTAGGCACAAAGAGAATATGCTTTGTTTGGACCCTTCCTGCTCTGATTGTTAACTGACTTCTATTTTTATATAGAAATTCTGCCATCTCACTAATATTATCAAAATATATTCCTATCATTCTTTAGAAAGTATGCAATGCACTATGACCTTGAGAATTTCCTAAATTGAGGTTCTTCAAGTCAGTTGGAATCAGCCTATATAATCCCTAAGCCAATGCAACTATTGGCTAGGTTGACAGGAGATTAAGGAAGTTGAAAAGCTCCAGTTTTGGAATGGATGTATTAATAGCAAAATCAGTAACTGTTTTTATTGGTTTGTTTTTGAAAGAATATTAGTATCTGTACTTTCACATGCTGTTCACTCAAGACATGATATATGAGCTGCTATTCCTAAAAATTTAGCGAATAAAAAGGAAGAAGACATATATACAAGTCAATAAGCTTCAATGTTAATCTTGAAGCTGTAAATCATACTGTAAATCAGAAAACAGAGGTTGTACCTCAAATAATTTGTCATAGTATATGGTCTATTAATGGTACAATTTTATGCCTTCAGAACATTTTTATCCTATTCCCAGAAGAAAATAATTTAAACTTGCAAGACCTTGGATACATTTTTTTTTTCACTAGCAAAAATGAACAAGTCAAATATTCAAATAGAAAAACCTTGGAAGTTAGATAACACTTTGAATTTCTATAATTAGATGATCTTCTAGATATAAAAATTTACAATGCTGCAACAAATGATGGGCAGAAATATGGAAGGATGTATTGAAAGATCTTTGATTATATTGAAGTAAATTATATAAACATATTTTTAAGCTTTCTTTCTTTCTTTCTTTCTTTCTTTCTTTCTTTCTTTCTTTCTTTCTTTCTTTCTTTCTTTCTTTCTTTTGTATATGTTCCAAATAAAACAAAGTCTAATGGTGAATAATACTTATAAAAGAAAATTTAAAGTTTTTTGGGGGGTGGGTGGGAGGGAATAGAATAGAACAGAACAGAACAGAACAGAACAGAACAGAACAGAACAGAACAGAACAGAACAGAATAGAATAGAATAGAATTCTTTATTGGCCAAGTGTGATTGGACACACAAGGAATTTGTCATGGTGCATACACTCTCAGTGTACATAAAAGAAAAGATATATTCATCAAGAACCATAAGGTACAACACTTAGTGATAGTCATAGGAAACAAATTATATCTGATTTTCTCAATGAATTCCAGCTTTCTAAGCCATGTTTATGTGAATGAGTGATTTTAAGAAAGTAAGAAGAGAGTTGACAAAAGCATTAGAACTGTCCCATTTATTAAACAAATAGAAACCTTGATGTTGCCTTGTTCCTTTGTCTTTAGACGAAGTTTGAAAACACGTTTGATATTTTTCCCCCAAAGTTACAAAGTTATACATTTTTTTTAAAAAAAATAAGCCAAACCTTGTTTGTTTTGCATCTTTAATATTTCATATCCTGCTTTAATACCATATGTGTTTATGGCCCTTTGAGAGTTGATCAGTAATAAGCCTAAGTAAATAAACAAGTTTGCAAGTTTTTCTAAGGCTACTTTGAGAGCAAACTTTACTGACAAAAGCAGGCCTGATTTTCAAATAAATATGCAGAAGACTGAATTGTAAACTACTACCCTAATGTATCTCCAGTAACACATTTACAAACATAAAGCCTCTATCTCAGATAAAGCTAGTGGCTCTTGAAAGTTGGTTTGGGCAGTTACTCTTCTGATCAAATACATTTTGTTTGATTACTTTTATTTGCTTTATTTTTTTAAGGTTATAGATACTGTAACTGAAAGTTAGCTTGAATAGTTATATTTGTTTTCCATGTAAATGAAAGATTTGTTTTAAAGAAGTTTCTGAAGGTGAAGGGTTCATAATCACAGTCCTGTAAATTCTTTGGATTTAGATAATTTCAGACTTGTAAACAAAAGCTTTTGCATGGTCTGCAGATCAGCAATTAACAGCAATTAGTGATTGCATCTGCTGTTTGCCAAGTTCACAGTAGCAAGTAAGTACAAAAGAAGTTAGAAGATTACCTTGGATACAACACTGTGTTTCCATTTCCTTTAATAATCTGCCTTGAATGCTAATGGAGGTCTTTCTTCAGGGAATTGGAAAAAATTTATCCATTGCTGTTTATATTATCTTTCAACCAATTATCACTTCTTCCTCTCATGGGCAGATTGGAATGGACCAATTTCATAATTCGTAAGGCAGCACAAAATATAGAAATTGCAAAACTATTAATATAGTTGTGTGTGTGTGTGTGTGTGTGTGTGTGAAAGAGAAAGAGAGAGACAGAGAGGTCTTAAGTCTTAATATTACTTTATAATTCCTTGGTAAGACAACATTTGGAATACTGCATCCAGTTTTGGTTTCCACGATGTATAAAAGATGTTGAGACTCTAGAAAGTACAGAAAAGAACAACAAAGTTGATGAGAGGACTGAAGGCTAAAACATAGGAAGAACAGTTGCTGGAACTGAGTATGTCTAGTTTAATGAAAAGAAAAATAAATGTGTTCCAATATCTAAAGGGCTGCTACAAAGAAAAGGGAGCCAACCAAGGATGAAATCCAGCAGGTTCTAACAGGTTCTGCAGAACCGATAGCGGAAATTTTGAGTAGTTCAGAGAACTGGCAAATACCACCTCTGGCTGGCTCCAGAGTGGGGTGGAAATGGAGATTTTGCAATTTCCTTCCCCTGTCACACCCACCAAGCCACGCCCACAGTACCGGTAGGGGAAAATTTTGGATTTCATCCCTGGAGCCAACCTAGTCTAGAAAGCACCAGATGGCAAGATAAGAAACAATGGAAGGAAGCTAATCAAGGAGAGAAGCAACCTAGAACGAAGGAGTGTTCAACAATATCAAAATGGCAGACACAATCAGGCAACCAAGGTATGTCCATTTTAATATGCATCACATGCATCACCAAATATAAAAAGGGGTTGGACTTTGATCACCCTGTCACACCGGCCAATTTAATAAATAAAATCACATTCACATGATAGTCTTGCTATAGAATCAAACAGGCAAGTATCTATGTATCTATGAAACTTTTTTCCCCAGCCTAACTTATTAAACAAGAAGATATGGGGGGAACCACAGAAATTACACGAAGGACTATGCAAAGAGCAAAATTGCTCTAAAAAACCAGTGAGCCATATGCAACTTTGAAAAATGTCCTATGGAATGGCCTTTATTTGAACACTTAAAAATACACTCTGTTTAGTTTTGAAGGCTTAAGTCAGCAGAGCCAATACGCCTGAGGGAAATTTATTCACTGAGCAAAGTACGTTCAAAGTTCATAATGTAAACAAAATCAAAACAACCCCCATCCCCACTAAAACTCAAGAGGCCCAAACAAATGGAAGGAATGAGAGATGGAGCAGTAGTTTAAAGTTATTTCTGCTGGGAAGCTTCACTTTGGCAGTTCATAAAGTCCTGGTGAAGATGCAACCATTATTTCTCTGGATTTCAGCACAAACTTAATCTATAGTCCACTTCTCTCATATATATTCTCGTGTTCTGGTCTAAAAATTAGATTGTGTTTATACAGACAGACCAATATAGATGTTTACTTTTAAAAAATTCCATATTTTCAGGGCTGTAGTTGTATTAATGCGAATCTTTCTGAAAGCCATCAATTCGGTCTGTGTCTGCAGAATTTACTCGGCTTCAGAAACTACAGTCTTGACTTAGATGCCAGTCGGTGGCATCCTAAGGTTCAAACAGCTGTACCTTTCTTTCCTGACTACAGCTAGTCCTTGAATTATGACCACAACTGAGCCCAAAATTTCTGTTGCTAAACAAGACAGTTGTTAAGTGAATGCGTCCTGAAAAAGCACCTTTGGGACTACGGGTTGTTAAATGAATGTGGCTTCCCCATCAACTTTGCTTGTCAGAAGGGGATCATGTGACCCCGGGACACTGCAACGGTCATAAATATGAGTCAGTTGTCAAGCATCTGAAACAGTGGTGAAATGTAAAATTTGTTGCTACCAGTTTTGTGGGTGTGGCTTGGGGGGGTGTAATGTGACTGGGTGGGTGTGGCCAACTTTCTTTTTTTCTTTTAAAAGCATTTTTTCTACAGCCTCTTTGGCTGAAGAGGTTGTAAAAAAATGCTTTTAAAAGCCTTTGATGATCAAGCACCTCAGCTGGGATTGTCAGAGGCTTTTAAAAGAGGTTGTAGAAAAAATGCTTTTAAAAGCCTCTGATGAACCCAGCTGAGGTGCACAATCATCAGAAGCTTTTTTTTTTACTTTTAAAAGCATTTTTTCAGCTGAAGTAGTTGTAGAAAAAATCTTTTAAAAGTAAAAAAAAAGCCTCTGATGATTGCGCAGCTCAGCTGGGCATGTTGGGGGGGGGCAGGGATTTTTGCTACCAGTTCTCCGAACCACCCACCGCCATCGCTACCGGATCAGGCAATCTGGTCCAAACAGGGAGCATTTCATCCCTGATCTGAAAGTAAATCACATGACCATGGGGATACTGCAATGTCCGTAAGTGTGAAAATGGTCATCGGTCACTTGTTTCAGTGCTGTTGTAGCTTCAAACGGTCACTATGTGAATTGTTGTAAATAGAAGACTACCTGTAAAAGAAAATCCTGTAGATCAGCTGAGTGATGCAATTTTCTCCTTTGTAGCATTCTTGCATGAACTGCAATTTCTATGCGAAATAAGGTGAAAACCTTGTTCATGATTAGGAACGATGCAATCATAGCCAATGTAGGGAGGGATCCAATTGGGGAGCCATGCAAACCTAGGAAATGCACAGGCCCGACAGATATTAAGATTGAATGAGCAAATGTTAAAGTGATGAAGCCGTACAAGCTGAAGTAAAAAAGTAAAGCTGTAAAAAGGAAATTCATTGGCTATAAAATCTGAACACTTACCGTATTTTCCATTGTATAAGACGACTGGGAGTATAAGACGACCCTCCTCAGAGCCATTTAAGGCTCGTCAGAGCCTCGTCATTCTGCCTGGTTACAGGAGAATGAGACCCGGCGTATAAGACGACCCCCGACTTTTGAGAAGATTTTTGTGTGTTAGAAAGTAGTCTTATACGCAGGAAAATACAGTACTTCTTTTGTTTTTAAACATTCTTCTTTGGAGACAAAATTCTTCCCTTGGCAAAGAAAAAGAACTTTTGTATTTTTATTGCATATTTATAATAAACACTTAGGAAAAGAAGAAAAGGCACACAAAGAAGAAACAAAAATGAAAATAAGGAAAATACAGCAAAACAGATAAGCAGGGAATTTATAAACATCATAAAAATAGCTTAACATTTTTAGCATTTTGGTAGAAGAGGAATATATTATAGCATTTTAAAAGCTGCTAATCCCAAGAAAAAGTAAAGCCGAAATAAAATATAACAGCAATAGTCAACACATGTAAATCATAAAATAAGATTAAGAATTATAGTAGTATAATTAAAATTTATTTTAATTATAAAATATAATTTTGTCTTTATATTTATAAAATATAAAATCTGAGGAATTAAAAATCTTATATTAAAAGAACTGCAAATTTCAGAAGTGGTACAAATCTGTATATACAGTTTGGATCCAAAATGGTTTTCAAATTGAATTGAATTCAGTGTTTTTAGGAAATTATTTTAGACATTGAGGTGTATAGCCAAAGATTAATTAATTAACCTTTGTTCTGCAGAAATAGCTGAGGGTCGCCCCCCCCCCCCCCATTGGGTATCTTTGCAACAGCTACTATGTACAAAGCTAATGTGATATCCTTGTGGGATGGTAAGGTTTAATAATGTTTAATTTAAAAAATAGTAAGTTAAAAAGAAAATTCACCTTTTAAATTTGGTTCATCCTATTTTTAATTATTTTCTGAAATTATTGAACTTTACAACATTGCTGCCAAATCCTAATCATTGTATTTCCTGTCATTTTTAGAAAAGGAATAATCCATTCTAGCATCCAATATTGAGATAAAATAGCAATGGTAAAACAGAACCAGTTTTCTCTCCATATCTCATTCAGTGTAAACTAAATATTTTTCTCCTGTTGTAATCTTTATTGTTGCACATCAATTTTTGTATCTAAATTTTGCCTCTATTTCACTTGTTTGACTTCGGAATTATTTCCACCAACAATTTATAAATAAGACTTACCAAATGCTCAAAGTTTTGTGTTAGAAGTTTTAAATTTTGTTTCAAATTTTGTTTCCGTCTTGTTCTTACAGTTCCTATAAAGCTACACTGCTCATACTAAAACCGGTTAGAGTCTCATAAGTTTTTATCTTTGTTTTATCTGTTGAATCTCTCAACTGACTGAATATTTGTTGTCTCTCAATTGACTGAATTTTTCATGCTTTCCCTTTTATGAAAACAAATATTTCATAATGAGGCAGAAGATAATAAAACTGGTTAGATTCCTTTCCTATATTAATTCCAGATGTTTAATATGGTGTATATTATTACATATTCTGTTATGTGCAGTTTTTTTCTATTAATCCAAAAATATTTATGTTGTCCAACTGGAGATCCTTGTAGGAAGTTAGCACCACCACCCCTCCTAGAAGAATGAAATATTCTGGGAAATATTAAAAAGGCAGAATGTTATATTTCCCTGGATGAGAAAAGGAGAAACAAGTTTTTAAAGACAAAGCAGCTTCCTGCAGCTCCCTGTCCCCCACCCCTTTAGCTCCAGGGTGATGGTATTAAGGCATGGCCCTCAGGACATGCTAAGATTAGCCCTCTACCCATCTCACCACATGGCATCTGGGAAGATTACATCACCCAGCAATACTCAACCAAGCCTGGGACACAGACAGCCTACAAAGTTAGCTAAGACCCCGCCCCCTGGGAATCTGACAACCAATCAGAATACAAGCTCAAATTCAAAGCTGAAGAGAGACTATAAATCTTTCTCTCTCTCTCAATCATGTGTTTTTTGCCCAGGACCTCAAACCATGTGGTCCTGTCCACCATTAAAAACCATCTTTCCAATCAGCCACCATGTTTCCAGTGTCTTTCTCCCCATTTGGAACTGAACCCAGAAGAATATTTCTTCCAACATCCTATTCCATCAGTTGAAGCAACTAATCCTAGGATGATATAATCCATTCTGCAATCCAAGTTATCTTGATGACATAGTTTAAAGATGGGAGATACTTTCAAAACCAGTAGTACATTAAATGTATATTTGCTTTTTTTATTACACCATATAAAAATTGTAGTTGCCTCTGCCTCATCATTTAATACTATTTTTTCTTCTATTGCAAACATTTGGAAAAGACAATTAAGCCTTGGCAGAATGTTCATTTTAACAGCTGTATTTCTTCATTATCAAAAAGTTTGAACTTGTTCCATCTTTTAAAAAATGTCATTATGTTCTTTTCCTCAGATCTCTGAGTAGTTATTTTTAAATAGGCTTTTATTGTTTTTGTAAATTCTCAGATATTTAACATTTTGAGCAATGGTATTGAAACACATTATGTAGTACAAACACTAGTTAAATTCAAAGTCAACATTTCAGTTTTGCCTTACTGACCTACTATCCTGACTCCCAAACCATGCTACTGTATAGCTACTGATTTTCTTTTGAAATGTCAATTCCCTTGCTTTCATTCCTGCAAATACTGCTTCCAGTTTACAGTATCAGTGTTCAAAGCACAATTTCTTCTGCAAATGCATTTCTTTCCACATCCATTGCATTTGGATGTGCCAAAGACATGCTAGCTGGACATTCCAGTACATCTGGGAGGTACCAAATTGGAGAAAGCTGTTGTAACCAAAGGTCTCTTTTATCTTATAAAATGCCTCCCCCAAAAGCCCACAGTCTGCCTAGCCTTTCCTTCAAATATCATTTCCCTTCTGTTTGAAAATAGTCCTCTCTCCTCCGTTTCCTTCTCCTTCTTCTTCTTTTGTTTGTTTTATATTTCACTTTTCTTTCAGCAGCTCAAAGTGCCATATAAAATGTTACTTCCTCTAGATTTGTTCTTTCCAAGTCATAATTAACATATATCTATAAATTAGGTTAACCATCTTGGAGCATATAATTACGTCTGTATATAACCAGAAGATTGAACATGCTTCTTTTAGTGCAGGGCAGTGGTGGGTTACCCCCAGTTCAGATTGGTTCACAAGAACCAGTAGTAAAACTGGCGAGAGGCTCTGCCCACCGCCCCAGATGTTGTCATCAGTGATCTGCGCATGCACAGAAGCAAGATGCATACGCGAGCGAAGTGAGCGTGATCTTGTTGCAAACCAGTAGTAAAGGTAAGTAGAAACCAGGGGTGTCAAATTCAATTTCATTGAGGGCCGCATCAGGGTTGTGTTTGACCTTGGGGGGCCAGGGTGGGCATGGCGAGCTCGATGTCACTTGTGTTGGGGGTGCCTGTGGTATCCTGAGCGCTCTGCCAGCAAAAATGGGCTCCCAAATTCTGGTTTTGGCTGTGATGGCTTCCTACAACCCTCTGCCAGTGAAAATGGAGCTTGGGCTGAGCTCCATTTTCACTGGCAGAGGCACCACAGGCTGGTCCTTTGCTTTCCTGTGGGCCAGAAATAAGCAACCTGCGGGCCGGATCTGATCGCTGGACCTTGAGTTTGACATCTCTATTTAATGATTGGTCATGATAAGGGAGATGGTTTGTCAGTTTCCTTTAAATTGCAAGACCTATGTTCTTAATAAAATATTCACTACTACTAAGTTTATGGGACCACTCTCAAGAACTTCCTTTCTGCAAAAGAACAATTACCAATTTATTGATTATAAAAATTAACATTTCACTATGCTTCTGATCTTTCCGCCATTTGCAATCTCTGGTACTGTACAATTCCTCGGTGCATCACCCAATTGGCTGGATGGGGTGGAAGGGAAGAGTTAGAAGCCTACATTAATTTCTTAATAGAACTTAGTGGTCTATAAAATATTCATGAACTGAGAATTGATCTCTGAGATATACAAGCACATTCACTATTCCATGAAATGTACTCATCTGATTTTCTTCCCCCTCTCCTGTCAAGATATTAGATGGGGTTTAATTTTTTTGAACACTGGTTATATTATCTTCCAGAAGAGCCTTCCCCATTATAAATATTAAGCGCATTCCTAGGCCTACATACTGTATCTTAAAATTTGCCTCTATACCACTAATCACAATGTCTTGATCTACATACAGTATTGTGTATGACATTCATATTAAAAGGCTGGCTAGTAAAGTGTTCTTCATTGGCAACCCAGATGCAAATATGAAACCATCTCTCAATAGTCATAGCCTATATACATCAATGAATATGATTTTTCTATTTATTTATATTGGCCAATGACAGTTAAAAGTTTAATACATGGGTCGTTTTGGTGTATGTTTGGTTTCATTTTATTGCATAATTTAATGGATATTAAAAGCGTACCCTGCCTTAGGTTGGATGTAGAAAAACCTATATATGAAATTATCTCATTTAGAAAAAGCACATTGTATAATCAAATTCTCATTCCGATGGACACTGGAAAAATCTTACGAGAAAATTGTTTTTAATATTTCAGTTAAGCATTTAATCCTATTAATCTTACCCCCTTAAACAGTGCTGAAACAATATATGTGAAGACTCTGGAACAAAAAAAACCCCAATGAGTTCTCAAGATGTCTCTCGGGCAGGGGTGAAATGCTACCGGTTCAGGCCAGTTCGCCCGAACCAGTATTAAAAAATGCTACCGGTTCACTGAACCGGTAGTAAAAAAATGCTTTAAAAAGTAAAGAAAAAGTTCCGATGATCGTGCATCACACAGCTGATCTTCGGAACTTTTTTTTTTTTTACTTTTTAAGCATTTTTAACTACCAGTTCTCAGGCAGCGTGCATTTGGCATGTACCACATGTGCACGCACACAGCACGCATCTGGCATGCACCACTCATGCGCAAGCAGCGAACGGGTGGCGACCCATGGAGGATTTCACCACTGTTCTCAGGCCTTTCTCAGAATGGAAAGGAGTAAAGGTACATTGGTTTTCCTGAAACATTTCTTATCTACTGTACTGTACAGTTTTCCCTCAATATTTGTAATCATGGAATACAAACCTACCATTAAAAATAGAAAACCAGAAGCATATATTTAATTCTGCATCCTCACCTCCATAGTAGCTAACAAACTGCCTGTGGGAAAACCATACGGCAATTGTCCTTTCCTGCTGATCTTCTTCAGCGCCACACTGGCACTGTTTCTGGAAGTAGTATATGATCATTATGATTAGAAAGCATGGAGAAGATTCAATTCCACAAATTTCCCTTTAATGGTATCTAGTTTGGAGGTCATGATTATAGCTTGTGTAGCAGATTCCCTTTCTTTATAGGAACCATAGAGCTTCATTGAATGCCTTCAACTACTATTATTATGAGAAAGGAAAAACAACTTTTCTGTGTCCATTTTTTTCCTGTACCTAGCACAGTATTTCTCAGCCCTATCAACTTTAAGACATATGGACTTCAATGCCCAGAATTCCCCAGCCAGCTATGGAATTCTAAAACTTAAAGTCTCATGTCTTAAAGTTGACAGGGCTGAGAAATGCCCACCTAGCACAATCTTCTGAATCTCTTTCAATGTTTCTCCTTTTCACATTTTCCCAAAACAAATTTGCTTATAATATTTTCTCACTGAGATATTGTTTCTTTTGTTTGCCCATTCTTACGCTTCAAAAATAAAATAACACCATTTGGAGATATGATACAAGCTGGTATTGCCTGTTCTAAATTGAATGGTGACCTCATCCAGCTGCTCATCTAAAGCCACCATCACTCTTGCCCTTGGACTTCTGTGGTAGACCTCAATAGTTATTCTTACATGAACTGATCTGAGAAGGCTTTTCTAAAGATGGAAATTTTGAATATGTGTTATAATGTAATGGGTTCTCCTAGATGCAAGGTTTCAAAGCTATAAAGCATTTTATCTTTCTTCCTTAATGGATTTTTGGTTAAGAAAAAAAAAACACAAGATGCAAGGAGGAAAATATACACTAATGGAAATAATGGGCATCTAGATTTTCAGAAGAGTCCAGATAAGTTAAGTGCTTTCATAAGAAAAGCCCCAGGGATTTCATAATAAAGTGATATCTAGCAAAAATCTTCCTAACTCCCTGAAGTTCTTTCAACTAGAAATTCTGTATACTGAATCTGGAAGTTTCTGTGTAAAAAAAATCAAGACTTTTATATACAATGCTTTCAAATAATCACATAGTGGTCTTTATTTGGACTTGTTTCTAGAATTAAAACAAAAAAAAAATCAAGCTGATGTCTCTTTATTGAGAAACCAATTAGCAAAACATGTGACTTTGATTAGATTTTGTTTTCCACAACCCATTCATAGACTTCTGTTTGATGGTGGGACAAACCTGATGGTTCCATGCTACTTAGCATAGTTCTTATCTCTTAGTAACTATGTGGTCCTAATGTGATAGCCTCTGTCTCTTCTTCAGACCACTACAGAAACTACCTAGAATCATATATAGCTGCTGTGGTGGAGGAATTATATTTTTGAAATTCTTTTGATACAGTACTTGCCAAAAGAACAGTTAAAGGCACCTCAGGAATAACTCTGGGATAAATCATGGGATAATGATCTGCCCAGTTCTCATTGGCCACTTAAGTCTGAAAACATGTCCCCTCCCCCATTTGATTGTTAGGCCCGGGGTGTCTAACCTTGACAACTTTAAGACTTGTGGACTTCAATTCCTAGAGCTTTGCTCGCTGAGGAACTCTGGGAGTTGAAGTCCACAAGTCTTAAAGTTGCCGAGGTTGGACACCCCTGTGCTAGGCAATGACATCATTTTATCTGAGCTGTTCTTGTTGGAATTTTTTAAAATGAAAATATTAACCTATTGGAAACATACTGTATGATGGGGTTTATATAAGCATGTAACTCCTCATTAATACCGTTATACCTTTACTAAACCCTACTTTGAGATCACTAAGTTTGTTAGAGAGAGAACTAGAATATAGCCCCCAGTTGGTATTCAAAGGCCAAGTAACATCTTCAATTCAAAACCAATTAGATAGACAATTCTTTTTTTAAAAAAATAATTTTTATTAAACAATTTTTAAAACAATTTTTTTTATAATTTCCTTGTTTACAACATTCCCACATCAGTATAGACAATTCTAAGTTAGAAAGACCAACAATAAGATTCGTGGCTAGGCAGTTTTTTTCATTACCAAAAAAAAAAGTCTACATAAGAGCCTTCGTGGTGCAGTGGACTAAAGTGCTATTAATTAGCACTGAGCTGCCAGCTGCCTGCAATTACTGTGAGCTCAAGGTTGACTCAGCCTTCTATCCTTCTGAGATAGGTAAAATGAGGACCCGGATTGTGTGGGCAATAAATTGACTTTGTATAAAAAAGAACACCGCTTAGGGGGAGCCAAAAACCCTACTAAGTAGGCACTGTATATACAAAAGTATGAAAGTTATTGCTTAATGCATTGTAAGCCGTCCTGAGTTTCCGGAGAAGGGCGGCATATAAATTGAACCAATGAATGAATGAATGAATGAATGAATGAATGAATGAATAAATAAATAAATAAATAAATAAATAAATAAATAAATAAATAAATAAATAAATAAATAAATTATCAGAATAGGAGAGAAGAAATGTAAAACAGAAAAAGATAACTTTTAAAATTTTTTCTTTTTACAAACAACTGGAAAAAAATGTAGTATAGACACCATTTTGTTCTAAATAGCCACACAGGAGCTGTGCTTCTTAACCATCATAACTAATCATGTCACAATAGAATTCAGAATCTCATTCCTATTCAGTCTTGTGTAATCAGAATTAATACGTTTGAATTGATGTTCATTTACTTAAAAGCCAGTTGTTCCTATATGGGCTCAGGAACATCGTCACGGGCTGCCCACACCCCATAGCAAAGGGGAAAAGTGTTCTAATACGTCACATGATTATCTTCCCAGCTTGCTAGACAGTCCTTCAAACTCAAGATCATCTTCAAATCACAAAAACCTTACACCTTTGATTGTGTGCTTTCAGGTTAACGTGAGCCAAAAGCAGACACAATTTAATTTAGGAGAGACATAATGCATTGCAGAATTGAATCTTTGAATGCTAATCTCTGAGTGCTGTTAAATAGTTAATGCTGTTACTGCAGTATTAGAATTTTATTCCAAGCATTAAAGAATTCCAAGATTTAGCACTAGGCTTTATTCTAGAATAGGGGTTATTTCTCATGCTAAATCACCCAGGGGAAAAAAATGACTGGAGCCTCCTTCATTATAATGGTGCTTCCATTTGCCTGGAGCTATGGACTGAATTGTGGTCTACTGCCTTAGACAGGAAATAGCTAGAATCTCATGTGTGGGCAGTAGGGACTGCCACACTTCCTTTCTGTTCAGAGCAAGTCTATCTCAAGGGAGATTTGTGTTGCAAGGAATCAAGGACAATGTCATGCATCCTCTTGGTAAGCATTTACACCTTCTCACAGAGGTCTGCCCTCCTTTGGAGAACTGTATAGTGCTCTAGATAGCAAAGATATTTTAGCATCCCATGCAGCTCAGTCACTCTCTTACTTTTTGAATTGCTAGATTCAAACCTACAGAACTTGCATATTCTTTACCTTTAGAGATACCAAAACAGCAAAACAGGTGCAGGTATTTATGCCAAATTGCCACTATTCCTCTCACTTCTTCCAAACCTTCTCTCTAACCTTGAAGGCTGGCCCTTTTTTTAAAATTTCCCATGTCTCCCAACTCTTTTCTTCTGGCCCTCCAGGATGTTTCAGCAGCGTTCAATGCCATCAAACATAGTACTCTTCTGGATCTTTCTGTTGTGTGGATTGGGAGTGAGACTAGCATGATAGAATGGTTTGGAGTTTTGGGCTGTTCTAGGTCCACTGATGTATTATCTTTGGTTTTTAATGAGGTAACGCTGTATCAAAGCTGGTGTACAATTTGGGGGTTCTCCTAGACTTGCAGCTCCAACTCAGGGAGCAGGGAACAGCTATGATTGTGGGTGCTCTGCAATAATTGTCTTGTGCAATAATTGTGCTCACTCCTTGCTCATGGCCACTCATTTCCCAACTGGATTATTGCAATGTACTCTACATGGGGCTGCCTTTGAAGACCACCCAGAAATTGCAAGGTAGGTAGCATCTTAGTGGTTTGGGCCTTGCTTTGAGGCCATCATGTGTCCAGGTTACATCATTGCTACATGAGCTACACACTGGCTCCCAGGTTCTTTCTGGGTGCAATTCAAAGTGCAGGTTATAAACTACATGGCACAGAGTCAGATTATTTGCGAGAACATTTTTCTCTAAAGTATCTGCCTATTTCACCACATCAGCTAAAGTGGACACACTCCCGGTTTCTTCCCTTAAATTTAGCCATCCATCAGGATCAAGGAAGCATGCCTTTCCACAGAAGCCCACTTTCCAGGGGAAGGACTCTTCCCCTTGAGATCCAGCAGGCATCCAGCTTCTGAATCTTAAAGAAAGCTGTACAGATTGGGGGTGGGTGGGCTGGAGATTCCCCCAGGCATTGGGATAATAAGGTTGGAGCCTGGAGATCACATAGATGGAGGAATGTCTATGATGGGTTACATACCTAGTTTTTTCTTGATTTTTTGGTTTGTTTTTGTTTTATATTGTATGTGACCTTAGCACTGTTGTTAGCCACTCAAGACTATGTGCAATAAGCTTCGCATTTATATAAATCTTTCAAATAATTAAATAAATGCAAGGAGGTGTATTGATGGCAGAACTAATGATCAAAACAACAACTTTGATTGAGGCTGCCGATTTTTCCTCTTGTAAAGGTACACTTCAAGATAAATGGGAAGTAGTACCCTTTATCTTGAAGTGTCTAGACATTGGACAAAAGTGGGAGAGAAGTAAGCATATGATCTTACCGGTTCAATACTACACAAACGAGTTCTAGGTTATTGCAATGTTTCCATGTGCTCATGCAGTCATGTTTTTGTTAATGTCAAGGAAACCAATGGGGCAACAGTACAAAAGCAATGTAGAGTCAAATGGAAAACAATTGGTGGTTTTATGATTAGTCTAGACAGGAAACTATAAGCCTCTACTAGTGAAAAATGTGCTGTGAGCTTCTCTAGGAAAAAAACCCAGTGTGATAATTATTTGCTGCTATCTGTCAGAAGGAGCTTGGTAGCACCTTTTCAGACTAGCAAATGTGATTGAAAGGCATGCGTTTTTGTGAACACTTTGCCCTGAGCAAGAGTTTCCATCCCAGACAAAGGCCTGCCCAACCTTTGCTTGAAAACTTCCAGATATGGAACCCTCATAGCTTCAAAGGGCAGGCTGTCCTATTGCTTAATAGTTCTCATGGTTAGGAAATGTCTTCTTATTGGGAATTTAGATCTTCTTTATAAAACGCTTCCACCATTCTTCTCCTACCCTCGAAAGCTCTGGTGGATAAATCCACACTTTTCACTATAACAATATTTGAAATATTTAAACATTGCCATCATATCTTCTCACAGCCTAAACATCCTCAGTTCAGTTCACTGTTCTTCATAGGATTTAACCTCTGAGCCATTTAGCATCTTCGTTTGGTTCTTTTCTGCCATCTTACTCATTCCTCGGTGTGAACAATCTCTTCGTATTGTGGCAGCCAGAAACTACTAACTCTCTTATAACCATTCCAGAAGTGGTATTCAGCAGGTTCTGACCAGTTCTGGACGGTAGTGGAAATTTTGAATACTTCGGAGAACCAGTAAATACCACCTAACTGCCTCCCCCCCATCTATTCTCTGCCTCCCGAGTCCCAGCTGATCGGGAGGAAATGGGGATTTTGCAGTAACCTTCCCCTGGAGTGGGGAGGGAATGGAAATGTTACAGTATCCTTTCCCTGCCACGCCCACCAAGTCACACCCACCAAGCAATGCCACGCCCACCAAATCACACCCACAGAACTGGTAGTAAAAAAATTTTGAATCCCACCACTGAACCATTCATTTCCTTGTCCATATTATCCATTTCTTGTAATCTAATGAAAGTAATCATTTCAAGCATGCTATAAATAGGCTTGTTATTATATAGTTTAAGCTACTCTTTAAATAGAAATGGAAGTGCTTTCAGAAAGGGCCAGGTATTATTGCCTTAGAGCACAACTGGGGTCTAATTACTTTTTGGGAAAATCAGAGAGAATTGTCTGTGATCTTTCCATTTTTTAACCCAACACTCTAGAGTTCTGTCTCAGAAAGAAGTATTTTCTGTGCAACGCTTCCCCTACCCCCACCCCCTAGCTCTTAAAGCCTTTATTTCAAATAGGCGTCCTGTTTGATGCATAGAAATGACATAGGAAGCTGTAGAAACAATCAGTGAAAAATGAAACTTGAATGGAAAAAGACCAAATTTGATTTCTTTGATTGCATACGTTGATTAACTTTTAGTATAAATATTCATAAATATTTTGCAAGATGTTCATTTGAACTACACCATTTATGCAAATGGCGCCCCATGTTTGCTTTATTGAGAAACTTGGAAAAAACAAGAGTATTATATTCACATCTTCTTTAACCATTAGAAATCTTGACAAACAGAATTTCCAAGTTCTGGGTAGATACATGCTGTGGATTTTCTTTTCTTTTCTATCTTAGTATTACCACAGAGAGTTAGAGATGAGAAATATCTATGACATGTAATAGTGATTTTAAAAGTTAGACTAGGATTACAAAAGAAAGGAAATGCAAAAAGATAATAAACACCCACTATGATTCTAATGACTTCCTCAAGGCAAATGCTCGTTAATAACACTTCCTTTAAAAAAACTTTTTTTCCAGCCATGACATGTAGGAAGATATAAAATATGGCTGGCAGAGGCAGCAGCTCATGCCTTCCAACAGCATTTTCCAGCTACATCACTCTCATTGTGCCCCAGTCAGTTTGCCCTACAGTCAGACAGGATGAATTATAGGACAGTTGAAGTTCAGTACCCCACAGATCGTCACTTCCACAAATATTGGGGCAGCGGGGGGGGGCTGCATTTATTTTTCAAGACTTTCGACAGTCTGGTGGTACTTCCTGTTAGTAAAATGCTCTTCCTGAATCCGTAGTTTCAATATTATGCTTTCTAATAATTGTATCTGCCTGTTGCAGTAATCCAGAGGTTGAAATGCCACTTAAACTCCATCAAAAGTCATTACTATCCAGGTCCAGCTGAGGAAGAGAAAGGAGCAGGAGAAAAGCGGCATCAAAAAGCTGTCCAAACAAATTTTATTGTGATAGATTCTTTGGGATAAAAACCGCATGGTAAAAAAAGCTCCCATTAAAAATATACGAAAGCCTCTGGATCCATGACATTGATTGGCTAAAGCACATTTTGCTTATTTGTTTCCCCACATTTTTTTTTCCTTCGTAGCATTTTTCAACAAATGCAGGATTAACCAAGTGCTGTTCCAATGCTTGTAACAGGAGTTTTCTGACCTGCTTATCACCCAAGCCTGGCATCATGGGCTGAGAGAGAATGTCTGGCCCAACATCATCCAATTGGTTTTTGTGCCATTTCCTCCCATGGAAATATAAAAAGACGGAATGAACTCCTATAGCCCAACATTATTTTGCCTCAAAACAGCTGCTAACTGAGTATGCCTTGAAGGCTACCACATTAAACAGCTGATCTGCTTATTTATTATATTTTTATTCCACATTTATTACTTTACAAGTAATTCAAAGTGGTAAACATACCTAATACTCCTTCCTCCTCCTATTTTCTCCATAGTAACAACCCTGTGAGGTGAGTTGGGCTAAGAGAGAGTGACTGGCCCAAAGTCACCCAGGTCGTTTTTGTTAGATCGGCGCAGGAAAGAAGAAGTGACCAGCGGAGTTCAAGTAACAACGTTTATTAGCGAGAACTGAACTGCCTGAGCGCTGCCGGAGCTCTCCTTATATTTGCTCCGGCAGACGCACCGCCCCCTGACAGGGATTCAAATCTCCCGCCGAAAGGATCTTCAGCCAATCCCAGGCGGGTGTCCTTATAAGGACATAACACTCCTCCCCCCTAGTTCTTAGTCAGTCAATCAGGGAAAATAGTCACTTAAATATACAGGCCGTCGACGTAATCGCGCTGACCTGCGCAGTCCATTCTTGGAGAGGCTGCCTTCCATGCTGGAGGGTGCTTCCTCGGTCCGGGGATTTCTTCCCGGTGCCGGGGTGGATCTGGCCGTCGAGGACGCGGGCACTGCTCCCGAGCCTCCGGCCGGGTCGAGGACCTCCGCCTGCGGGCGATGCTGGTCTGCCTCGTTCCTGCACGGATCTTGGTGCCGCCGGTGTGGATCCCTGCTGTCGGCTGGTCCGGAACTCCTGAGCCACGGTAGGTTCCTGGGTGTCCCTCGGGTTCCCTCCGGGATAGGGTCGCGCCGGTCTGGGCTTGGGTGCGAGTTCGGCGGTGGTGGTTGGGTTAAGTCCCCGGGTTCTCCGGTTGAGTCCGGCTTACTCCCGGGGCGGCAGGCGGACAAGGTTGGTGGCAGGTCGGCTCTGTCGCGGTGTTGTAGGCCTACCTTGCAGGGGTGGTGTAGGCCCTCTCTGCGCGGCTGGCCTGGCCGTGGTGGTTGCTGCTCCCTCTGGCCGCTGGGCTGCTCGGTCATGTCTGGTTGGTGTTGGTCTACCTTGCGGGGGTGGTGGTGGCGGCCTTCCTCGCAGGGTTGGTCTTCTGTGCGGTCGGCGGGTTGTTGTAAGGCCTCCTGAAGCGTTGGCTGGAGGTCCCCGTCTCTGGACTGCCAGTTGTCTACCTCGCAGGGATGATGTTGGCTTCCCCTGCTGAGTTGTCCCCGGTCTACTTGGCCTTCGTTTCTTGCCTGGAGGTCTTGGGTCTCATTCACCCCGCGTTGGCTGCCATTCACCCCGCGTTGCTTCGGGGTTCCTGGCTTGGCTTGGCCCCGGTCTACTCGCACCGCCGGAGTTTGCCTTAAGCTAGGTGCTGGGGTGTCTGTTCTTCCCGCATGTCGCCGGCCTCCCTCGTGTGGGTGGTTTAGTCCTAACTCGCCAGGGTGGTTTTGGTCTGCCTCGTCGGGGTGGTTTAGGCCTACCTCGTAGGGGTCGTTTAGGCCTACCGCGCCGGGATGGTTTAGGCCTACCTCGTCGGGGTGGTTTAGGCCTACCTCGTCAGGGTGGTTTAGGCCTACCTCGTCGGGGTGGTTTAGGCCTACCTCATCGGGGTGGTTTTCGCTTACTTCCCTCCACCTTTTGCGGAGCTGGTCAAGATGACGTCTCACGATCTGTCCATCTTCCAGCTCAACGCGGTAGGATTTGGGACCGGTTGTGCTGTGTACTGTAGCTTTAAGCCATTTAGGCGAGCCATGGAAATTGAGAGCGAAAACGGTATCGCCGACGGAAAACTGGCGAAGTTGGCGACTGGCGGATGCAGGCACCTCAGAGGTGTATTGCGGGTGCAGTCGGTCCAGGGGTGACCGGAGTCGCCTGCCCATTAAAAGTTCGGCAGGGCATTTTCGGGTGGCAGAGTGAGGCGTGATGTGCTGGGTGAGCAAAAAAGTGTCAATGCGCTCCTGCCAATCACCCGGGCCCATCTTGGCGAGCGACTCCTTTGTGAGCCTCACCATCCGTTCAGCCTGTCCATTTCCGGCCGGTCTGTAAGGGGCAGAGAGGGCATGGCGAATGCCCAACCCTGCCAGGAAAGCCTCCATGGGTACGGACGTAAGTTGAGGCCCGTTGTCGGAGACCAAGACGTCTGGAAGCCCATGAGTCGTGAAGAGACGCCGGAGTGCACGGATTGTGGCCTCCGTTGTGGTGGATGCCATGGGGACGACCTCCAGCCATTTTGAGTAGGCATCAACCACGATGAGGAGGTGGTGCCCTTGGATGGGGCCAGCAAAGTCTATGTGAATGCGCGACCAGGGGGAGCTCGGAGTTTCCCAGGGCGTCGGGTCAGACTGAGGCGGGGCGGCTCTGACTTCTTGGCACGGGCTACACCTGGCGACCCAATGTTCAATGTCTTTGTCCAGTGACGGCCACCAGACGTAGCTCCGTGCCAGGGCTTTCATCCGGACGATGCCCGGGTGTCCTTTATGCAGCGCGGCAAGAGTCCTTCGTTGAAGCGTGCTGGGAATCAGCACCCGATCTCCCCATAGTAAACAGCCGCACATGGTGGACAGCTCCCCTTGCTTGTGGCTGAATGGGCTGAAATCGTCGCTGTCAATTCGAGCAGGCCAGCCTCTCAGGACCCAGGAGTGGACTTGCCGGAGGATAGGGTCGGCCCGTGTGTGCGTCGCCACGTCGGCAGATGTCACCGGACAGTTGCTGTCATTGTCAATATGCAGCAGCTCGAGCGTGGGGGCCGGGTCTTCCACGGAGTCGGCGGATGGGCACCTGCTCAGCGCGTCGGCGTTCGCGATGGCTTTACCAGGCTGGTGGACGAGGCTGTAGGAGTAGCCGGCGAGGAAGATAGCCCAACGAGTCATCCGGGGGGACATGAAGGCTGGGGTCTGTTTGTCGCCTGCGAGTAGGCCCAGGAGAGGCTTGTGATCGGTGACAATGGTGAAGCGCCGTCCATACAGATATTCGTGGAAACGCTTCACCCCTGCAACAATAGCCAACGCCTCTTTGTCCAGTTGGCTGTAGTTGCGCTCAGCACTAGACATAGTCTTTGAGAAGTAGGCGATGGGGGCTTCACAGCCGGTAGGCAGTTCGTGGCTGAGCACAGCGCCGATCCCGTAGGGGGAAGCATCACAGGTTAGTCTGATGGGCAGCGTCTCATTGTATTGAATGAGCACACTGTCAGAGGTCAGTAGTTGCTTAACGGCTCTGAATGCAGACTCTTCCTCGCGTCCCCACCTCCAGGAAGCCGTCTTTGCCAGCAGGCGATGGAGCGGCTCAGCAATAGTGGCTTCCTGTTGGAGGAAAATAGCGTAGAAGTTAAGCAATCCAAGGAAAGCCTGAAGCTCCGCTTTGTTTTTGGGGGTGGGAGCTTCATGGATAGCTTTAACTTTTGATTTGGTGGGGTGGATGCCAGAACTATCTATGAGATAGCCCAGGAACTCGACTTCCTGTACCCCAATGATGCACTTGTCCCTCCGGACCCTCAAGCCCTTCTCCCTGAACCGCTGGAGAACTAGCCTCAGCCGGTCAAGGAGTTGAGCCTTTGAGTCCCCAGAGATCAGTACATCATCGAAGTAAGGCACCACCCCTGGAACGCCTTGGAGAAGGCGTTCCATCATGGATTGGAAAATGCCTGGGGCTGCACTGACTCCAAACTGGAGACGGTTGCACTTAAACGCGCCTCTATGGGTGACAATAGTCTGTGCCTCCGCCGTTTCCTGATCAACTGGCAATTGCTGGTAAGCCTGGGCCAGGTCCAGTTTCGCAAAAATTTTGCCCTTGCCGAGTGAGTGCAGCAAATGTTGCACTACTGGCACAGGGTATGCGCTCTGCGGCAACGCCTTGTTGATGGTCACTTTGTAATCGGCGCAGATGCGCACAGATCCATCCTGCTTCATGGGGGTCACAATGGGAGTTTCCCATGAAGCATGATCGATGGGTTCCAGTATGCCTTGGGCAATCAGCTTATCTAGCTGAGCGTCTACTTTAGCCCGCAAGGCAAATGGAACCCGGTGGGGCTTGAGCCGAATTGGGGTTACCCCCTTGTCCAGATTAAAAGAGATGGGTTTTCCTGAAAAGGTCCCTAACTTACCATCGAAGACTTCTTGGAACTCTCCGATGAGTGAGTCGAGTTCGCCTGAGCTAATCTGGTGGATGCCTCCAATAGAAAGCCCCAACGGCTGGAACCACTCCACGCCCAGCAGGGTCGGGCGGCTATGCTCCACGACGGTTATGGGGAGCTGGCCTTGGAACTGCTTGAAGGCGATCTGGAGGTTGGTTCTACCGATGACGCCGATGGGGTTGCCGCCGAAATCCACCAGCTTGGAGTGAAGAGGTTCAAGTTGGCGCTTGGTGAGTGTCAGTTTCAGCCTCTTCACCTGGTGCCAGTCGATGATAGAGTAGACGGAGCCAGAATCGACTTCCATTGTGCACGGCAAGCCTTCTGCCAACAGTGTCACATGGAATTTTGTGGCACTGTTGGAGCTGGTGAGGGCGATCGTTGTCTGGTTCACAGCGCCGCCATGAGAACTGTTGCGGTCGTCGCGGTTGTGCTGGAGTGAGGACCGTTTGGATGACCTCTGGGAGTCACGGCGGTTTTCCGGATTCCGGGGCTTGATCGATTCTGGAACCGGATCAGAGGCTCTGCATGCCTCAGCGATGTGCCCCTTCTTAAGGCAGCGTCTGCAGGTTGCATCACGCCAGCGGCAGGATTGGCGGGGATGGTGTCCCTTGCAACTGCCGCACTGAGCGGCGTGGCGGCCATCTTTTTGAATTTCCCGCCTAGATGGGCGGGAAACTTTCAAAACGGTCGACTCCCCCTCTGAGTCGGTTGGTGTGGCAGAGTCATCGGATGATTCAGATGACGGTTTGCGGATCTTATGGATCCCTCGGGACTGGAGCATGGCAGCGGCGGCGGTCTCGGATGTTTCAGCAGCCGTAGCCTCCTCAAGAACGTCCTTCAGGGACAGTCTTTTTCTGCTCAGGAACTTCTTTTGGAGGTTTGCATCTCTCATCCCGAAGACGATCCCGTCGCGTAACGCATTGTCAACGTTCTCAAACTCGCAGTTTGCTGCGATTTGACGCAATGCCGCCACAAAGTCTTTAAGCGATTCGCCTTCCTTCTGGTTCCGTTGGCGGAAGGTGAACCGATTCGATATGGGGGTGCCCGTCGGTGCATAGTGGTCTTGCAGGGCAGTCTGCAGATCCACTCAGAACATGACCTCAATGTCTCTGGGTGCGACGAGGTTGACGGCGAGTTCCAAAACGTCGGTGCCGCAGTGAGCGAGGAAGAGAGCCCTCTTCCTCTCGTCGTCTAGATTGTTGTAGCCGTTTCCCTGGAGGAATTGGCGGAAACGTATCATATAGGAGCTCCATTTCTCCCGGCTGGGGTTGAAAGGAGCCAGCGAGGCGAACGGCGCTTGCGGCGTTGCCATCTGTCAGACCGCGTCGAGTGACTTCAGCTCGTTATGGCGATCGTGCCACGCGGAGGTTCTTCTCTAGTCCTTCGTCGCCAGTGTTAGATCGGCGCAGGAAAGAAGAAGTGACCAGCGGAGTTCAAGTAACAACGTTTATTAGCGAGAACTGAACTGCCTGAGCGCTGCCGGAGCTCTCCTTATATTTGCTCCGGCAGACGCACCGCCCCCTGACAGGGATTCAAATCTCCCGCCGAAAGGATCTTCAGCCAATCCCAGGCGGGTGTCCTTATAAGGACATAACAGTTTTTATGCCTAATATGGGACTAGAACTCACAGTCTCCTGGTTTCTAAGCCAGCATCTTAACTACTACACCAAACTGCCTTAGGATACAGTATAATTTCTTTTTTTTTTTCAGAACTAACAAATCTCTTTCTCTACCCACCAATTTTTATTTGACTGTTGTGAAGAGTTTGGTTTAAACAGACCTATTTTAAGACACACCAAACAAGTATTGCACTGACATTGAAGATCCCAACTGATTTGGCAAGTTCAAAAGTTCCGTTCAACATTCATGAAAGAAACTAACTTTGTTTGCATTGCTATGTAGACATTAAAGATTCCCTGAGTAAGGCCCTGGGAGCATGTTATGTTTTACCACAGGATAAATGATTTTTCCTGATGTTTGTCAGCTGTCCCATCACAAACAAGCGGATTAAAAAGATGAGTTGCATTCCCCCCCACCCCTCAAAGAGGAAGTTTGCTTAGACGCAGTGAGAATTGGATCTAAATATTCCTGTAGAATACATTTGCACATCTTGGGAAAAATAAGCTGTACTCCTTGGTTGACTCACAGGAAGTAAAATACAAGTGTTCTCTTTTTAGGTAGATTATTCTCTAATTTTCATGTTCTGCTTCTTCCTTTGAGGATGTCCTTTATTTGAAGAACTGTTTAATTCAACCTGGTGTAGAGATAAATAACAACGATAAGAACGCAAAATGGGGAAACTTCAAGTTGCCTTTCAATAACTTTTACAGAACAGAATCAGCAAAAACACAGATTCCCCTGATTAGAGTTGTTCCCCTCCAAGGTGAGATATATAACATTTCGATTTTCATTATAATATTTAGTTCTGAATTTAAAACTATGCATGTAAATTAGGGTAGAAATTTTCTATAACTGTACGGCTTTTTTATTTTTTATTTTTTGATAATACTGAATAGCTCTCCTAGTGTTTGTACAGGTACTCCTCGACTTACAACAGTTCATTTAGTGACCGTTCAAAGTTACAATGGCATTGAAAATGTGACTTATGACCATTTTTGACACTAATGACCAATGTGGCATCCCCATGATCACCTGATCAAAATTCAGCCACTTGGTGTCCCGGGCTCATGTAACCCCCTTTTATGACATTTTGACAAACAAAGTCAATGGAGAAGCCAGATTCACTTAATTAATGACCATGTTACTAATGTAACAATTGCAGTCATTTACTTAACAGGTTGTAAAGGTTGAAAGGAAGAAAGGTTGTAAAATGGGGAAAAAACACTGAACAAACATCTCACTTAACAACAGAAATTTTGGGCTCAATTGTGGTCATAAATTGAAGACTACTTGTATAAATCCTCTTGAATCAATGGATACAAATGCATTCCCTGGTCTGCATAGAACTGTTTGATTCAAAAATGAATGAGATAGTTGTCAGAATAGAGTAAAAGTTATGATCAAGACTTATATAGGGGGTCATGAACAGGTGGCTGCAGATAAATACATTTGATAAATACATTGGTACCTTTTAAAACATCTAGAAGAGATTCTCAAAAAACAAGATAATATACTTTAAAATATAATAAAAAGTGTTCCAATATTTGAAGGGCTACCTCAAGAAGAGGGGGTGTCAAACTATTTTCCAACGGCCCAGAAGACAAGACAAGAAACAAAGGATGAAAACTAAACAAGGAGAGAAACAAACTAGAACGAAGCAGAAATTTCCTAACACTGAGAACAATTTATTTATTTATTTATTTATTTATTTATTTATTTATTTATTTATTTATTTATTTATTTATTTATTTATTTATTTATTTATTAGTTTGATTTACATGCCGCCCTTCTCCAGAGACTCAGGGCGGCTTACAATGCATTAAGCAATAGCCTTCATACTTTTGTATATATACCCACTTGGTAGGGCTTTCGCCCCGCCCCTTTGTTCTTTTTTATACAAAGTCATCTTATTGCCCCCACAATCCGGGTCCTCATTTTACCTACCTCAAAAGGATGGAAGGCTGAGTCAACCTTGAGCCTGGTGAGATTTGAACTCACAGTAATTGCAGGCATCTGGCAACTAAGTGCTACTTTAACAGCACTTAGTCTATTGTGCCACCAGGCTAGATTAATCAGTGGAATGGCTTGTCTTCACAGGTTATAGATGCTCCATCATGGAGACTTTTAAGAAGAGACTGGACAGCCATTTGTCTGAAATGATACAGGGTCTCCTGCTTGAGCAAGGGGTTGGACTAGAAAATCTCCAAGGCCCCTTCCAACTCTGTTATTCTGTGTCTACTATATTAAAAGTTTGTGCTTTGTTAAAATATGCAGATACTGCAGGTATGTTTAAGTTAGGACAGGTCAAACACAGTATTAGTTAGATCATCTGATAATTAAAAAAAACATCCACATGGTCTAATTTAGCCCTAACTAACTTACAGTGGATGTGATTGACCAAAAGTATGCTACAAAGTATTGATAGGGAACATATTAATTCTTCAGCTGATTTTTATTTATTTGTTATTTAGTTATTTATCAAATTTATATAGCTGGCCCATCTCACTCTAAGTGGCATACAACAAATAACAATATAAAAGCAATCATTAAAAAACAATCATTATAAAAATATGAGCAATGATTATTAATATTAAATGATTATTTTTAAAAAATAGAATATACAAACCACAGAGAGTAAATATACCAACCACATTTTCTGACTAACTCATCCATTTGGGGGATGGAACTGGTCCAGAATTAGGGTTTTTGTTTTTTTCCTTTTCTTGTTCCTATCAAAATTCTGGATTGCCCAATTTACGGATGCATTTGAATGAAATGCCAATCCTCTGGGAACATTTCTCTTTAATTTAAATGGTGGAGGAAATGCACAAACTATTAGGCTCTGACCTTTTGTGTCCTTTAGGACATTTGTCTGGTTGTTAGCAGTTGGCAAAGCTTCAGCTTTGCTGTTTTTCCTGAAAGAAAACAGATTTTTGAGCTAAAGTGTCAGGGTAATGTCAACAAAACATGCAAGGCTCAATTGCATATAAATAAGAGAACCAGAATGTCTAAGCATCTTTGCAACACCTTCAATTGATTTAGTAGTGATTATTTGAAACAGTAATAGTCATTAATACTGTTCTACAGAAGTGATAGCCACTTCTATTTTTTTTCTTACCCCAAGTCCTTGAAAGAAAAATACATTATTTCTTTGCCTCCATATCAAGTATGCAAAACCATGGAGTTACCACTATCTTTTGCTTCTAAGGAAAATAAACTGTTGCTATCAGATAAGGTCACAGAAGTAAGAGGCTATTATTATTATTGTTTATTTTCCAATCCTTGGGGTTCCCTGTGTGCCAATAAAAATATGAAAAAGATACAAAAACAAAAGTCCGTCTAATGGCAAATCAACTTAACTGGACTTAGAAGCAAAACATACATATATGTTTTGCATACTATATGGCCCTTTCAAGATTCCAGTGATTGATACTTCATGAAGTAGGTCGGTGTTTCCTCAAGTAATTGCCTCCAGTTATTTAAGGACTATAATTCCAGAATTCTTAGCCAGGTTGATTAAACTGTCTGGAAATGCTGAGATTTATATTCCAAAGACACCTGAAGGCTGGGGGTAACTGGTATAGACTCTCTGAGTTTTGTAGAATATCTGAACATATTAAAAGTGTGTAATTTGCCTCTGTGCCGGTGCCTGGAGGCTGTGAGGGTCTGGATGGGAGTTAACAGGCTCAGACCCAGACAAGACCGAATGGATATGGGTATTGCCTCCTAAAGACTATGTTGACTGTCCATCCTTGGTTCTGGGGGGGGGGGAGAAATTCCCCCCCCCCCTCAGAACAGGCTCACAATTTGGGTGTCCTTCTAGACTCGCAGCTAAGATTAGAGCAACTTCTGACAGCTGTAGCTAGGGGGACCTTTGCACAGGTTTGCCTGGTGCACCAATTGCGACCCTACTTGGATCGGGAGGCTCTCCTCACAGTTACTCATGTCCCTGTCACCTCGGGGTTAGATTATTGCAACACGCTCTACATGGAGCTACCCTTGAAAAGTGTTCGGAGACTACAGTTGGTCCAAAACACAGCCATGCAACCTATCGTGGGAGCACTTAGGTACACCCACATTACACCAATTCTCCACGAGCTGCACTGGCTCCCTATTGGTCTCCAGTCACAATTCAAGGTGTTGGTTATTACCTTTAAAGCTCTACATTGCTCAGGGCCAGGTTATCTTCGAGACTGCCTTCTACCGCATAGCTCCCAGTGACCAGTAAGATTCCACAGAGTTGATCTCCTCCAGGTCCCGTCAGCTAAACAATGCCGGCTGGCAGGTCCACAGGGGAAGGCCTTCTCTGTGGTTGCTCCAGCTCTCTGGAATCAGTTACCTCCTGAGGTCCGGACCATCCCAACCCTATTGGCCTTCCAAAAAGTGGTAAAGACCTAGCTTTTCCGGCAGGCCTGGGGCTGTTGATCTTGCTCTTGCGATCTGTCGAGATCCGGCCATGAATGGTATGAATGAGTTTTAATGTTTTAATGTTTTTTAATTTTTAAATGTTTTTTATTAGGATTTTAAATGTATTGTGAGCTGGAGTCTTCGGAGAGGGGCGGCATATAAATTGAATTAAATTGAAATTGAAAATTGAAGATATGAATTGTGCAGAATTTCCTCATGAATTATTTAAAACATTTCCTAATGTCACTTATTGTTGGGGAAATATAAAGCTTGTTATTGCTATTGTTATATCAAGATATTGGAAGAAATGTGCTTCTGGGTTCAGTTCAAAGTGGGGGAAAAGACACTGGATTCATGGAAGTTGCTTGGAAAGGTTTATTGAGGAACAGGATCACATGCCTTGGAGATCTTGGGTGAAAAAAGGAAAGAGATGCTGAGAGTCCCTGGGTTTTATACCCTCTCTGGCTTTGAACTTCCTGGGGCACAGGAAGAGTATCCTGATTGGTTGCTGTCAGAGATCACAGCTAGCTTTTTAGGTTGTCTGTGTGTTAAGTTTTGGTTGAATCTTGTTGGGTGATGCAATGAAGGGCAATTAAATGGCTCTGCCTGAAGGAGGTAGATCTTTGTTATGTAGAATGGACTGGCTCAGGCCTTAATGGCCCATTAACTGGGTTTCTGCCTTCCCTTTAGGGAAATATTCTGCCCTTTTAATATTTCCTAAAATATTTCATTTTTCTAGGAGATGGATGGGTTTTAACTTCCTACAAAGACAACTATCATTAGAAGATGCTATAAAATGTTATAAATCATTGTTAGAATTAGACCTGTTTTTCATCTTTACTGTGTTTAAATTCAGGTGAGCATTAAAAAAAAATCAAATTCCATTCCTGGTGACCCAAGAAAAGTATGCCTCACTATATATTCTTATAACCACTTAAGCCATAAAACAAAAATAATGATTAGAAAAGTCAGATATTTATTTTAGCCAATAGGCTGAATATAGCTTGTTTTTAGAATACAGTGCTTAAAAAAACAAAAATAGATGGTATAATATCCCAAGTATTACAAAGAATCTATAATGAACCTGGACAATGGACCATTACAGCCATTGATACAAGGGGAAATACACATTTATTTTAGAAACCCTCTGAAACCCATATTATAAAATCATTTAGGGGCTTTTGTTCTGTATCTTCTACCCATTAAACATCAGTTTCTTTTCAGTTACAAAAACTATGCACATTGAATACACCATACGTTTGTTGCAATTGTATGGTCTATGCAATATCTTATCATAATGGTATTAATAACCTGGCTAGATTAAAGCCTTCAGGATGTCTAGTTGCTGATATTGCCATACAGGAAAATAAAATCTGAAGCTGCAAAGATAGCATTACAATAGGAACAGGGAATGTAAGAGGTATGAACACAGGAAAGGTCAATGAAAGATGAAATGAAACAACTACAAATTGATATCCTAGGCATCAGTAAATTGAGATAGACTGGGATTGAATACTCTCAGTCAGAAGATTACACTATTTATTACTCAAGACATGGAAAAAAGAGGGGACCTGTGATGCTTTTATAATTAGGAATGGTATGGCAAGAAAAGTGCTTGCTTACAACGGAATCAATGTCCAAATAATATCAATATGACTTGGTGAAGAACACTTTAATATGTCGATCATTCAAGTTTATGCTTCTGATGCAGAAAAAGAAGAAGGTTTATTACTTCTGTAATCAAATTCAAAATGAAATGGATAGAACATGCAAGCAAGATGGGCTGTTTATGATTGGAGACTGGAATACCAAAGTTGGAAACATGAAAGAAAGAGAAAATGTACTTGGATTGTACAGTTTAGGAAACTAAAATCAGGCACAAGAACGACTTATCAATTTCTGCCATTTCAATTATTTCTTCATAGCTAACTAACACTGTTTTCAATCAAAATGATGCCTCTGTACATGGTCATCATCAGATGGAGTATGTAGAAATTAAATTGACTACATTATTGCCCAACGGAAGTGGGGGAGCTCAATTGTAGCATCTAAGACATGGCCAGATGCCAACTTTAGAACTATTCATGAATTGCTTGTGTTCAAGCTCCAAATTAAGCTTAAGGAAGGAGAAAAAGCTAGTTAAATTTCTGCAATATGAACACGTATCTCTATTTTCAAGAAGAACATTAGGAATCACTCTGAAATCATAAACTTCACTGATAGACAATTAAGGAATTATGGAATGAATTTTAAGAAGTCATTAAGGATGAATGTGGGGAAAAAAAGATTACAAAAACAAAGAAATAGAAGAAAGCAAATTGGATGTCAGCACAAACTATGGAAATTACCAAGGACAGGAGAGAAGACAGAACCAAGAAAGACAAAAATCTCAGAAATTAATTTAACGAAGAGTTCAGACAGTTGTTAGAAGAGACACTAGGCAGTATTACAACATCTGTAAAGACACTGTGGATGGAGACAGACGTGGAAGAACAAGGGAAGTCTTTCAAAGGAGTTCTGAATTCCAACCTCAAATTAGTATGCTAAAGGGACAGATACTAACCAATTCAAAGGAGATAGAAGGATGAGGGAAGGAGTATGCTGAAACATTATAAAGTAGAGAAATCAACATCCAAAATACCTTAGAAAATACTTCTTACTTACAAAAACCTCTAGTACTAGGAAAATAAATTAGATCAGCACTCCATTCATTATCAAGTAGAAAGGCTACAGGAGCTAATGGAATACCCACTGAAATATGGAAGGGAAATAAAAGAACCACCAAGCTATGCCAGTAAATCTGCCAGCTGATTGGAAGAGATCAATCTACATTCCAATGTGCAAACAATATATATAAAACATCCTTAATTTCATATGCTAGTAAAATAATGCTTAGGATCATCTAACACAGATTAGAGTCCAAATGGGAAAAGATATGCCAGATGTTCAAACTGGCTTTAGAAAAGGCCAAGAAACATGAGACATTATTGCAGATGCGCATTGGATAATTGACAAAGCTGAAGAATACCAAAGAGAAAGCAGTGTGTAGTTTATCAATTATAGAAAAACCTTTGATTAAATTGATCACATCCAGTTCTGGAAAATGCTCAAACAATGGGAATCCCAGAACATCTCATTGTCTTCATGAAATATTTATACAAGTCAGGAAGTCACAGTATGGGAAGAACATGGTGAAACAAACTGGTTCCAAGTTGGCAAAGGAATGCAACAAGGCACATGCTCTCCCCTTATTTAGTCAATATGTATTACAGTATATTATGGGAAGCTGGGTTGGAAGAAGTCAAGAGTGGTTTTAAAATTGATGGATGAAACATCAATAACCCATGCTATGCCAGTAACACTGTCCTGATAGCCAAAAATGCAAAGAAATTGCAAGCCCCAGTATTGCATTCCTTAAGCAAGGCCCATAGTTGGTGTTTCCAACAGTTTTGGGTATTTCTTTTCCCCTTTAGGGGATATTTTCCGAATGAAATCTGTAGTTTTAGGAGGAAAAGGAGGAGGAGGAAAGGGGAGGAGGGGAAGGCACATTAATCTGAACTTTTGTTAATCTGGAAATGTGATGAAAGCTACCAGTTCCCAAGTAAACCTTTTTGCAGGTCCAATTTAATTTAGGGCAATTCTGCCCTTCAGCCTCAGCTGCTTTCTCATGTGCTCCCAACTGTTCTTAAGCCAGCTGCAAAAAATCCATTTCCGGTTTGACTGCAGTAGTTTGACAAGAAGACTGAGCTGGTGTTCAGGCCAGATCCTGGACTCTGTAAGACCTCATTGGTCATTCCCCTGTTCTTTCCCTTCCATTCAGGAAAGGCAGGAGTAGCTAGTTGGTCCCAGTATGGAGCAGCCTACCAACCCCTGCCTTTTCCTTTTAGGGATTCTTCCCTCCTAACTAGCCCCATGCTGTTCCTTCGCTTTTCCAATTTGTTGGGGACTGGGAAAGTCAGATGGTCCATTCATCCATCATTTCTCACATTATCTCCTTGACACTAACACTGAACCCTTTTTTATTTCTTTTTTTCACTTATAGCTACATAGAATTGCTCTGAATAATCAAAACAATAAGGAACAAGTTATTCTTTTGTTCCTAGGTTCTTCTGGAGTCTATGGAAATGTTGCAGCAAGGAACAATGGATAAGTCAGCTTCACAGAAACAAAGTCCACAGACAACCTCATCCTGTTTCCTCACCTCCATCCTACCTTAATGCCTGTAACGTGAAAGCCAAACTATCTTGGAACTCAGGCTTAATTTTTTTTTCAAAAGAATCCTGTGATCAGAAATAACCCTACTGGTATATTACAGGTAGAAGGAGTGGTTGTGGGGCATATTATCCTCTGCCCCTACCTCTGCTGCCTACCTCACCTGATATCCTTCTTTTGTACCTATAACCTCTTAGCTCCTTCATTCATAATTACATGTACTCTATATACAGTATAACTATGATAGACAGACAGACAGACAGGCAGATATAGAGGGAGAGAGGGAGAGAGGGGGGAGGGGGAGGCAGGCAGGAAAGCAGGCGTGGGGAGAGATTTTACTTCATAATTAATCCATGGTTTACTTATCCTACATTCCAAGCATAACTTTCCATATACCATGCTCACAACCAAACGGATCCCTAGGTATAGACCTCCACTATGCATCATGAGAGATGTCAATCATCAATCTAATTCATATCCCTACATATGCACATTGTCTCCTAACAGCATGGAGAGTACCAGTCAATTTTGGCATATTTTGTCCATTATGCCACAAGCACAAAGTCCAGCTTTATCTCATGTTATTCTATGCAAAAACCTCTCATCCAGTGTCTACCAGTTATGCTAACATACTGTTAGTTATATCCTATCAACTTGGAAGCATTGTTGTTTGTAAACATTCAGAAAATTACTGCCAGGCTGGCTGTGTGTTTCAGACCCTGGTGTGTGCATTGGGGACTTTTTATTATGGCATGTACCCTGGAGCAACATCTGGTGCCCATAGGTTCCTCAAGCCTGCTGTACTACTTAAGAATAGAAATTAGTTCTGTGCTACTTGGAGCATAAAAAGAAAATGTACTAATCCTCCCCTCAAAAGCTACCTTTAGGGAAACATTGAGAAATGCATCAGTCCAGAATTAATTAGAGGTAGGACAAGTTTCCTGTTCAGTTTGACTTGGCTCAGCTTTGCAATGAGCCATTCTCCTCCAGATAAATTCTGGCAAGGGCTGGTTACTTCTCTTACGACCCATAGACCTTGTGTCATGGTGTGCTACATTATTTCTTTTATTGACTGATTCATTAATTCTTCTCTCCATGCATTATCATTGCTGCCACTATAGCCACTAAAACTCCATTCATCCCAAGGCCAAATGTGGCCCATGCCCAGATTTCAACACCATAAAAAACCATAAACTCGTAACAAAAACTTTGAATCTTAGCCTTTCTAATTTCAGCCCTTGCCTCCCTACACCCCAGGGTATGTTAAATGCATCTCCTGGACATGAATAAATTGCCCATCACTGAGTTAAAGCTTTGGTGTGTGTTGGGCGGGCCAGGAATATTTTCGGTATATTTGCTTGGGAAACTATGAAAGCTAATCTGTATTAATTCAGAGTATAGTTTCAAGGCCACAATTCCTTTCTTCCTGTTGTGGCTCCGTTACCTGAGCCTGTGTCATCAGCAGATACAGACTCTGAGAGTGAAGGGGAGTAATTAGCAAGGCCTCCCGCTCCAGGACCCTCTGGCAATGCCTCCGGACGACACCAAAGGGTGAGAGATAGGCCCAGAGCCAAGCACGTCCCCGCAGCCACAGGTGGACAGAGATGAAGGAGATAAGTGCTGGCTGGATCCTCGGCAGCGGCGCAGAGAGAAGTGTGCACAGCAGAGGGGAAGGCATGCCAGAGATTAGCTGAGTCACTGGACCACACCCCACAGGATATAAAAGGGAGCGTGGTGGCCAGTCAAACCTTGTGACGAACAAAGCTGAAAGCTTCCATGCCATTCTGCATTGTCAGACTTTTGGCTATAGACTTTGCTGGATTATCTCTGGACTTGACTGACTCCATAATTATTGAGCTGTTTCTTTTGATGTATCAGAAGTGGGGAGAAGTTATCTCTCCCCTTTGTAAATAATAAACTCTTGGCAGGCAGCCACTAGGTTGTTGCCCAGTTCTGTTATCTTAAGGAAAAGGATTTTGCCGGCTAGTTTGGTCTTTAACTCTCGAACGTCTGTTGGTGTGTGCGCTTGGGGTTGGGGACAGAACACTTCCTCAGCCCACCACACAGCCACATGATAAAAGAAATGGAGATTCTCAAGTGATAAAAGTTGACAAAACGAGCCGCATGCTTACCAGAAAGCTGGTAGGATATGATAATTACGCTAACTGCATTCAGTAACCTAGTAGTAGGTCCATGCATTGCTACCATTCTTCCAAAGCAACTTCATTTGATATATTTAAGCATTTTAAAGCGTCTGATGCCACGAAGTATTTGCCAGATTTTCTAATTGTGCATCTTTTCCCAACTGTCTACTCTGATATTATTGTCAGTGTATCTGGAATTCAATCACTTTCCCAGAATTCTATGTTCTTGTTCAGCATCTCTGCTCTGGTCAGCTTGACCTCTCCCAAGACTGGACTGTGGAAAAAAGGTCAGAAACTAACAGTGTCTTTGCTTTTCTCTGACATTTGTTGCAAACATCAAAATAAATTACACATATTGTGTCTGCACTGCCCCTATTGGGCTCTGGAGACATTTCACTAAATATAAGCCATGATGACAAGAAGGAACGCCGATGTCTTGAAAACATATAAGCACACAAAATGATAGGTTCGGTTTTAAAATAGTTCTACCTCAATGCACAGTTTTAAGGCATTGAGCTTCTGTGTGTGTGTTTCTGTGATAATGTTTAACATGAAATGTTATTGCATGTTTTTCAAATTCTCATTTAAAACCATGCACATAACATCTACCAAATCAGATCCACAGGTGTCTAATTACAGCTGCTGGATCTGGAGACATGTTTCTAGTAAGTGGGTGGTTGGGTCTTCCTGCCTGAGGAGGAAAGCACAGTTCAAATTATGATAAAGTAACAATAAAAAAGTGGGCAGACCAGTGATGGGATTCAATGTTTTTTACTACTGATTCTGTGGGCGTGGCTTGGTGGCTGTGGCATGGCTTAGTGGGCGTGGCTTGGTGGGCGTAGCAGGAGGATACTGTAAAATCTCCATTCCCTCCCCACTCCAGGGCAAGGTTACTGCAAAATCCCCATTTCCTCCCAATCAACTGGGACTCAGGAGGCAGAGAATAGATGGAGGCAGGGCAAGTCAGAGGTGGTATTTACTAGTTCTCCGAACTACTCAAAATTTCCGCTACCAGTTCTCCAGAACTGGTCAGAATCTGCTGAATACCACCTTTGGGGCAGACCCAAGGAAAATATTAAATCTGATTTAAATGCAATCAAATTAAATGCTTAAATCCAATCATAAAATCAGTTTTCCTCTTTGTTATGCAAGAAATTAAAATCTGGCCGTTTTTGCAGGGGCTCTTTGAGTTTTTTTTTAAATTTAATTTATATGCTGCCCTTCTCCAGAGACTCAGGGAGGCTTACAATGCATTAAGCAATAGCCTTCATATTTTTGTATATATCTGCTTAGTAGGGCTTTCGCCCCCCCCCCCAGCGGTGTGTTTTATATATATATATATATATATTTGTTTTCTGAGGTTTTCGCAGGTGTTTGTATGGGAGCGACGTGGCGCTCCCATGTGACACCTCTCCTGCGCGAGCTGCACTGGCTCCCGGTGGTCTTCCGGGTGCGCTTCAAAGTGTTGGTGACCATCTTTAAAGCGCTCCATGGCTTATATACATACATACATACATACATACATACATACATACATACATACATACACACAAAGTTAGCTTATTGCCCCCACAATCTGGGTCCTCATTTTACCTACCTTGGAAGGATGGAAGGCTGAGTCAACCTTGAGCCTGGTGAGATTCGAACTTACAGTAATTGCAGGCAGCTGGTGTCACTTTAGCACCACTTAAGTTGTCAAGGCTCTTATCTTATTTTATGTTACATACTGTAACATAAAAATGTAACCACATCCTACAGTGGAATTGACACCAATGGCTTCATGGATACCACCTGGACACCTTGTCAATTTCTCAAATCTACAATGCTGGAAACCCCTTCTTCCCATATTGACCAAATTTAAGTTCAAATCCCAGGCTGAACTCATAGGAATCAGTTCATGGGAATTCACAAAGGAGGGGTGGATTCAAAGCAGAGACAAAAAAAAAGAAGACAGCCACATTAAAATGCAATCCATTAGTCCGTGAGCTGGCAAAAAAGGGTTCCATCACAAACTCCACTGGCTTCATTGCCAACCCGTTCTGCTTCTGCTGATGATTGTTGCTGTCTTTATGTAGGACAGAGACTGGTGGATTCCCGTTGCTTTATTTCGCCTCCCACCAAGGATTATTTGCCAGCTAGAAAAACAACCACCAATTGTGCTCTTTAATATGTGGTGGGGTTGGTGGTGTGAATGTAGACAGATGCTTTGAATTATGGCTTAGCCACCTTTCAAGTTGCCAGACTTTCATAGTTCTGCAATGAGCATCATAAAGCCTGTGTCCAAAATAGCCCAGCTGGCAGATTGCAGGTAGAGAGGAGGGCTCATGGGTTGAAGCAGGAGGGACTACCCCAGTCTTCTTGCTTAGAGCATTCCTTCCCATTTCATACCAGAGTTCTCGACTCTCTTTTTCAATTGCTGCTCCCACTCCTCACCCACACACATTCAATGGGGAATCTATCAGAATAGCCCAAATGATTTCAGAGGTGAAGAGAAGTGAAAGGATGATTGGAGGAAGCTGAAAAGCTAAAGAACAGATGTTCCAAAGCCCCAGGTGAAATCTGACCTGAAAGTACATTTCTGGCCACACAGCAGATGTCTCAAGGTTCTCCAGCCATCACTGGAACAGTTCAGAGGAAATAAATGAGGGACTTTCCTTCTCAAAGATGCCTTGTCCACATTCTCCTCCTTGTGCTCATGCACCACTTATATTTCTTCCTCCCTCTTGTTCTTTGTTGCACAGACAGTGAGACAACCCAAGAGATCTTACATGAGATGAAGCCTATCCTGCGATTTTCCCAAGGATAGAGGGTCTTGAGATGCCCAGCCTTCTCTTTTCCTAAACCACAAGTCTTCTCTGGCATCTTTCCTTTCTCCACTTCCGGAGTTCAGATTTTACTCTGGTCCCTGCAACTCATCAGCTGCCTGTCTGGACGGAGTCCCCTCCCACTCCCAAACCACAGAACCAAAAGTAAAATAAAGGAACGAATGAATGAATGAATCCATGCGTGCACACAACTGCCCGCCATCGTAGTGTACACAAAATGATTAAGCATGATTCCTCCTCTCAACAACCTTTTCCTTTCCCACACCCCACATACTGTCTCTTTTCATCACAGAGGAGACACAGAATCGGAGAAGAGGCCAAGATCTGAGAGAGTAAGAAATCTCATGCAGAGTTTTGTTTTGTTTTGTTTTGACTTTGGCCATTTCTATACCGGAGACCAAGAACATCTCCTTTCTGCGCAGCACATGTTTTTAAAAAACAGACCTACTGCTTGTGGAAAACAGCGTGAAACCCAAACAAGAGTTTTAGCTAGACATTATGCAGGCAGCTGTCTCTATGGAAGTCAGTATCCAGTCTCTCCTGTAAGTCACACTCTTTAAATAACACACACTCTAATCTGCAGAGTGTTTCATGGCAAAATGGCCAAAAAAGAATGTGCAGATAGGGCAAAGGGCAGCTGGGCAGATCCCAACTATGATTATCTTCGGGGCACAAGCAACGACATGTGCAACCTATCACAGATTTTTGTCCAAATGGCATTGCAATGTCACACCTCAAACTTCAATCCTCTAAGGCATGAGTGCAGTGTCACAAATCACAAAGAAAAGGGTTGGGACTGTGATGCTACTTTCATCAATCTGATCTCCCCTTTATTCCATGGACACTGCTGGAGGCAAATGATGAAACATGCATGACCTCATTGCATGCATGCCATGATTTAGGCTTTGTCACTGTTTGTGGTGGATGCAACCAATCTCACACCTTAACCACATCAGCCACTCCAGCATCAGTGAAGTCTCCAAGAGAAAAACTGTGTCAAAAGAGGGAAGACATTGCTTTAAAACCAACACTTTTAAGAGGTGTTGAAGCAGACTTAGCAGCAGAGAAAAGCCACAGTGACAAAGTGACATAGTGACAAAGAAGTTCACACACCATTACAGAAAGTGAGGACAAGTCCAGAGAAAGCCAGCAAGGGGAGACCAAAGATTAGAGAGAAAGCCAGTGAAGGGAGACCAAAGGTCCTCGATTTACAACAGTTTGTTTAGTGACTGTTCAAAGTTACGGCACTGAAAAAAGTGATTTATGACCATTTTTCACACGATCATTGCAGCATCTCCATGGTCACATGATCAAAATTCAGCCATTTGGCAACTGACTCATATTTATGACGGTTGCAGTGTCTTGGGGTCATGTGATCCCTTTTGTGACCTTTTGACAAGCAAAGTCAACGAGGAAGCCAGATTCACTTAACAACCGTGTCACTAATTTAACAACTGCAGTGATTCACTTAACAACTGTGGCAAGCGAGGTCGTAAAATGGGGGGAATTCACTTAACGAATGTCTTGCTTAACAACTGAAACTTTGGACTCAGTTGTGGTCATAAGTCGAGGCATACTTCTCAGAAAATACACAGAACGGAAATATTTTCAGCAGATATAACATTATGCTCTTCTGAAGTTCCTATTTCCTGGCTTGCTTGCTTTTTTTTTTTTTTTAAATTGATGGTATTCCTTTCCCAAAGCAAGAATGGGAAGTATTTTATAAAATATGCCCCTCCGCCTCCTCCAGATCAGTGTGGAAAACTTCCCAGTTCTCGCAGGGCTTAGCGCCCTTAGATAAAAACGATGAAGTGACTTTTGGAGAGCAAAGCAGAACTCTCTTCCTCCTTCCTTCCTTGCGCTTGCCACTCCGCGCCCATTGACTCAGAAACCAAGCCCAGGGAATTCAGTCGAAGCTCCTTCTCCGCCAAGGGTGCAAGAGCGCACCCATCGGCCAGAAATGGGCCACCTTTGCAGGCTCTGCTCGCAGAAGAACAGCGGGACTCCTTTCCCACTCAGCGGATCTGGCTTGAGCAGCCTGGCTGGGAGAGGAGCAGTTGGCAGGAGCGCGGAGCTAAGGGCTGCTGCCGTGGGAGGTGCGTTGGAGGACACAAGGCTCGCCGGAGAAGGAATGTAGAGGCAGCCCAGCGGGGAACAGGGGAGGATGTGGCGGCGCATGTGAACCGGGACTCGTCGCCGAGGAGAGTTCGGCGGGAGGAGCCCCGCAAGGCCGAGAGGAGGCGGCGGCGGCGGCGGAGCAAGAGAAGGAGGAGAGGAGGGGGAGGCATCCGCTCGCAGCCGGCCGGCGGAGTTTTCTCCCCTTCGGCTGGACGGCGCGGTCTGGAGGCGCTGATCGTCCGGCGCGGCTGCGCTCTTGGCTAAGCGGCAATTTTGGCCCCACGAAAAGTGGGACTCGGTAGAGCAGAGCGCTTGGCGCCAACAACCTCCAGCCGGCATGAGGCGCGCCGGGCAAAGAGCGGGCGAGGAGGGTGAGGAGCAGCGGACGCCAGGTGAGCGGGAAGGCAATGCCGGCGCGGAGTTAAAAGGGCGAAGGGGGTGTGTGGGAACGCCTCGCCTCTCCATAATCCGAATTGGCGCGAGGCGCTTGGGAATCGGGTGGGACGGAGTGGGGGCAGTTTTAAGGGCGACGGCGCCGATCGCGAGTCCAGAGAGACAGAGACAAAAAGCCTGGCTAGGTGGCTCAGTGGCTAAGACCCAGAGCTTGTCGATCAGAAAGATAGGCAGTTCGGCGGTTCGAATCCCTAGTATAGGTCTCCTGTGTGATCAGGGGGCTGGACTAGATTACCTCCAAGTTCTCCCAACTCTGTTACTGTTACAAGGCGATGCGCCCCAAAGCGATAACCGTGCGATTTGCTAGCTATTTGCGGGGGTAGGAGCAATCGGCTCTAGACGGGAACGAGGTGGGACCGTTTACAAAGCCCGTGTCGCCAAAAACAAACAAACCACAAAAGGCATCCGGCCCCCTTTCTGAACTTGGTGTCCCCACTTAATTGTATTCTCCCTTCACAATGGGGCTGTGCTGGGCACCGGTTCTAAGTGAACTTAGCTCACCATCACCGATTTCCAAATTCGTTATGTTGGGGAGGGGGTTGAAGACTCCTCCCCCTTTAAAAAAAATTGCGGTGGGACACTCGCCCAACGGGCCTTCATCCAGAGCAGCTTCTTCGGCGGCGCGTTCATAGGAGAAGAGAGACCGAGGACCCCATCGGTATCTGGGTTAGCGGAGGTCAGCTTGGCCTTTCCAGTTTCTGATGATCCGACATGCAGACGACACAATCGGGCTAACTACCAATTTGGGAGAAGATAAACGAACAATGAAAGGAATATGGGAAGGTGGAGCATGAGATCGTAGCATTCCCAACCCCACACCGCCCAAAGTGTTGGATTAAGACTGGGGATTGTGGAAGAGTGCCAGACAGGGTAATTTAATTTATAGCATCAGTTTTTAAGCCAGGAGGCATTGTTCTCCTCCCTTGCTTTGGAGTTTGCTTGTGCATTTATTTGGTTAAAACGTTTATGTACTGAATTTATACCCCGCCTTTCCTCCAGGGCAGCTCAAGGTAGTAAACCTAGGTAGGTTGGACTCAAAGAATATGATTGACTTCAAACTACTCAGAAGGGCAGACTTGAACCCCAGTCTTCTGGTCCTAATTCAACATTCTTTGTATTTGCTTGTGGTATGATCAGGTACAATGCATTTTCAGGATGCCTATGGATCTTCTCTGGGGATGGGATCTTGGAAAAAGTTCACAAAAAGTGGATGGAATTCAGGATAACTGCAGCAAGATTTTAAAATGGGCCATATTAAATAGCTCTTAAACAAACGGCTGAGATTCAAAAGTTTGGAGTACGAGGAAGAGAAATACGAGAATTTTTAGGAAACAGCCTAGTCTTTGGAATGAGATCTCTATGAAGATAGCTTCTAAAAAACAAAAATATACTCATTGTGTTCTCTGGAAGTGTAATGGAAGAAAATAAGAGCAGTAGAATATGAGGTGCAATTCTAAAATAATGGTAAATTTAGAAAAATGTGGTAATAAAATATGGGCAGCCATCCAATGTATAATCAAACAAATGCCATTTGCTTGAACAGAAGCATGCAGCTGCTATTGAGCCAGTGACCGAACAGGCCTTTGAAAAGTATTCCGGAAGTGGACAGGTCAAATCCAGAAAAAAGATGGAGACTTTTAAAGGTTTAAGCTTTAAGGTTTAAAGCGAAATTGAACGATGGTAGCTAACAGTTCAATTCCTTTCTTATATAATTAATTACTGAATAAACACACTTAATTTCTTTCCTATTCCAAACAGATCACATTTAAGTCTCTTCCCATTTCAGACATAAAATGGCATACATGAACTTTCAAAAGTTAATTTGGAAGAAGTACTTTAGACTTCATCCAGGACAATATCTCTTTGCTGCAAATTAAAGCAGCCACGCTTTTTTTCAAGCAATTAAAACTGAAGATTCACAACTTCTGCATACTGCTAGTGAATATTATATATATGTATTCTGTGCAAGAGAATTTAATCAGATATGCACTCTTGATCTACAAGAAAGGACAATCCAAATATCTACTTTATTTAAACAATTTATATGACCACCCACCTCACTATTAAGCCTTTTGGTGGGAGGATCCTTCCTTCCTTCCTTCCTTCCTTCCTTCCTTCCTTCCTTCCTTCCTTCCTTCCTTCCTTCCTTCCTTCCTTCCTTCTCCATACAAATAGATTTTGCATGAAATACAACATGTTACAAAATAAATTAAATTGCAACTGGGAAGTTCTGTAGTGGTTTACTTCAAGAACATCTTGTCGATCAGTTTGAAATGTCATGTCATGTCCCCGTGTCATTGTTTTATCAGACAAGCAGAAACATGCTGGGCAGACAGTTACAGATCATACAAGGTCAGAATATTCACATTACATCATATTCGGCATGTAGAGCTATTATTTCATTTGTGGACTGCTCTGTGGGGCATTGTCGCTAGAGCAGAGTGACGTAGTCTGAAATAAAATGAATATGGACTGGATCTCACATAAACATAAGCACAGCACCTTTCTGATAGTAAATACAATAACGCAGCCATGTCCTTTTTTCAGGCTGATATGGGATCATGATTTTAATGAGTAGAAGATGTTTTGAGTTTGTTCAAAAGCTGAAGCACTTCTCCACTTGTTCACTTTCATATTCACACTCCCTCCTGCTTTTTCTCTTCCTCTCTGTCTGAAGTGAAGGACAAGGGGGAAAAAAATTGAGCGGCATCAGGGGACAGCATCTGGAGTGCCTGGCAAGGACACTCCTCCTCCGCTCATGATTTCATGACTCTGGGTTCAGACTTACGGGAAGAAGCTTTAAAGGTACATGGACTGCTTTTCCTATTCACTCCCTTTCCCACAATCTCCCTCTTGTAAGGATCCAATTTCAATGCATCCACCATCTGGAAAGAATATTACTTCAGCAGCTAGATTTCAGGAACATGAGAACGCTTTTCTTCAAACGGCCAGTCCATACATACCCTCAGCTTCACAAATATTTATACAAATCTAAAACCCCCAGTAATCTTAACTAAATCACCCTTATTTTTGCTAGTATATCCCAGTGATATAGAGCTGCAGTGCATGAATTGACTGGTCTGCTTTTAATTTCCTCTCTTACAGATGATGTAATTTCACTGCTTTCTTGAATATGGAAACCTAAAATTGAGTTTGCTGTTAACTTTGCATTCATTTTACAAGTATTGCACAATCTATTTTCATCATTCTTGGTCATGAAAACCAGTGGGGCACTTAGGCAGAATACATCTATCTGTTTGTCTGTCTGTGGTATCTATCGTCTCTGTCGTCTGACTGACTCATCTATATCTTTCTGTCTATCATCTTTGTCTGTCCGTCAGCCTATCATTTATCTATCAAGTCATCTATCTCACATGCATCCCCGTCAGACAGCTAACAGTCAGTCAGTTGGTGGCCCCTGATATCAAATATATGAATGGGATTTGGAACACATCAAATCCCATCACTAGATCATTCCTGCACAACTTACAAAGGGGACAGGATGACACTGATAAATTAAAAATCATTGCAAGCTGCAAAGAAATATTTGGCATGCCATTCAGCTACTCTGCAGCTAATGGAGCAGGGTAGTGGAATTATTACTTGCTAAAAATTGCCAGCAGGCTGCACAAAGACTGCTTCCTGGGATACTTGTGGTCTGGAGACCGTATGCTCTGCAGGCCTGTCCTAGATGCTGCATACATGTTGAACATGGTCAGGCTGCAGATGAAAACCGATGGGAAAGGACTGTAGAAATGTGGAGCATTCCAGACACATACCGTATTTTTCAGAGTATAAGACGCACCTTTTATTTATTATTTATTTATTACATGTATTTATATGCCGTCCTTCTCCCAAAGGACTCAGGGCAGCGAACACAAGTTAAGAAAGATGTACAATAAAATCCCATTTTAAACCAAATAACTAATTAATAATAAATAATAAAACCCAGAATCAGAGTCAGCCTATTTGCTTGAACAGCCAAGTCTTCAGGTCCTGACGAAAGGAGCGGAGATCAGGAGCCGTCCAGAGCTCGGTAGGTAACTCATTCCAGAAGGTGGGAACCTAAAAGGGGGTGAAAATTTAGGTGCGACTTAAGTACCGAATGTAGCCCCACCCACCCACTGGCCCCCACTCTTTGGCCTCTGCTTCCCAGCAGTTACCTCCTTGCAGCAAGCAGCAAGAAGAAACAGCTCCTTTCAGCTTCAGTACAGCCTAATTAGCACAAGTTGATTGGATCACAAGGAGGTAAATTGCTGGAGCAGATATTTTTTTTCCTTGTGCTAATCAAACTATGCTGAAAAATGAAAGTAAAGCAGGCTGTTTGCTGCAATGAGGCAAAATTGCTGGGAGGCAGAGGCAGATTTCTTTTTCTTGTTTTCCTCACCAAAATAGGTAGGTGCATCTTATAGTCCGGTGTGTCTTATACTCTGAAAAATACAGTATCTCTGGGTGCATAGGAGCCTTTTTTAGAATTATGACAAATGTGCATTGGTTGAAGTAGTTAGTGCACGTCTAAGGGAAGACATGTTGATACCTTCTTGGAATGTTCTGGTATCAGTTAGATATTAGATATACTGTATTTTCCAGAGTATAAGACACACCAGAGTATAAAACACAGCTTAGTTTTTGGGGAGGAAAATAGGAAAAAAATCTGCCTACCAGGTATTCATCTGGCTAGCATCCTTAGTCTGGTCAGCTTCAGGACATTGCTGGTTTTTATCCCCTGCTTGGGGATAAAAAAACAGTTTCTAAGGCACAGCTGAGAGGAAGCAGCAATGAGAAAAGCAGGCAAAGCATGGGCTAGCACCTAGTTAGGGCTGAAAAAAAAGCTGAGAGTCGGACTAGTGCCTCGTTAGTGCCCTATTAGGGCTGGAAAAAAGCTCCAAAAAAGCTACATTCAGAGTATAAGATGCACCCAAATTTTCAGCCCCCTTTAAGAGGGAAAAATATATGCGTCTTATACTCCTAAAAATATGGTCTCTGAAAGGCATTCAAAACTGCCAGATCTACAATTTCTAGAGGAGTTGCTTAATGGCATCATTACCAGGTTGGAAGTCTTCTGATATACATATATGATATATCATAATCATATACATTAGGGCTTTGAACCTGATACTGATATCATCTCTCATAGGTTCATATTCAAAATAATAGAAGTATCTGCTTTGCCTTGTAGTCTTTCCTTTAGATCAGGGCTGTCAAACTCATGGCCCACGGCCTGGATGTGTCACGCCCAGTTTAGCGAAGGGGAGGAAGTCACGATACATCATGTGACACCGCTGTTACAATGTAAATTTGGCACCCCTCCTTTAGATTAATCATTTCCATTTGTAAACAGTAAAGTAATCATTACAATCTGAGGTGACATACAAGTAGTAGTAGTAGTAGTAAAAGCCATGGGTGCTAGAGTTCTAGTGTCTTAAAGATGTATAGCAGGCTATAATAGTGTTTTTCAAGGACTACAGTCCAAAAGTAGGCAGAGTCAGGATATTTGAGTGAGTGAGTAAGTCTGGGGTGGGGGGGGGGGAGAGATTTTAAAGGTTCCTCTTATATCCACCTGCTATTTGCTTTTAGCATAAAGTTTACATGAAATGCTTTATTGTCTTGGGCCCCTGAACATAAGGATCTGTAAGAAAGTATTTTCCAGATTGCCTCTGCCCATCCCTTCCAATTTTCTGAGTGAAGAAAGACATGTCTGGAATTGATAATGCCTTGGAGAGGCACATATGATGGACACGGCTGAGGCAAGCAGCAAATGTTGGCTGTAACCCAAAATGGGTGAGGATATTTATCCTCTCATACCCTCCTTTTTCTTCTTCTTTCTGTTATCTTTCACTCTGAAGTGGCAGATCTTTTACAGAAGGGTTGTGAAATTAATATATAGGCATAAACAGTATGTTATTCTAGAGCTACAGCCTGATCGTCTAGGCATTCAAAGAAAAGAATTGAAGGTGCTGGACAAAAGACTCTATGTATATTACTTTGGCCTACATTCCTTTGATCGGTATGAAATTATTTTTCATAGAATAGTCAACAAATTAATAAATAATAGATAAAGCTGCCACAATGTGCCAAATATAGTGTAGTATTTACGATTTGGTATGTGATCTGCAACTGTTTGTCTGGCACATTTGTGTGTTCTTGAATTGCCCCTTCTAGAGCCAGAGGATGCATCAAAGAACTAAGACAATAAATGCAGTGGTGAAATCCAATTTTTTTTACTACTGGTTCTGTGGGTGTGGCTTGGTGGGTGTGGTGTTGCTTGGTGGGCGTGACAGGGGAAGGATACTGCAAAATCCCCTTTCCCTTCCCACTCCTGGGGGAGGAATATTGCAAAATCTCCATTCCCACCCCACTCTGGGGCCAGCCAGAGGTGGTATTTGCCAATTCTCCGAACTGCTCAAAATTTCTGCTACCAGTTCTCCAGAACCTGTCAGAACCTGCTGGATTTCACTCCTGAGTAAATGCTTACATGTGACATTGCCTTGAAATGAACCGAAGAAGCTTCTTGGATGAGAAGTGAAATGTTTTCAAAGGGAAAAAAAAAAGAAAGTCTAGTTGCCTTTTGAAAAAAGCATCTTCGAGACAATTATGACCCAGATGATTGAAAATCTCCATAGACCTTGAAAGTACGTGCTTTTTTCTGGTGTAAAACGTGTGGATCTGATTCATTCTGGTGCAGTGGAGTGGTTTAAAGGCAGTTGGATTGGAAGTTTTCCATTGTTGTGTTTATCAAGAAAAAAAGGAGGAGGGAATCAATCTATAAATAGGACTGTATAACTTAGCAATTATCTGATGAAGATTTGTTCTGCCATGGAAATATACACTTAGTATTTTATCAGGAGATACTCTTATTATCTCGTCTTATTGTTTCTGCAAAGCATTCACAATGCCATACGTGGTTTCCCAATCATATCTTATCTTCACAAAAGCCTTGGGTAATAAATTAGTAAGGGAGATAACGATTGGCTTAAGATCAGCCAGTGAGCTTTGAAGGATGGTGGGGTTTCCCAAGGTCTACGTAATCTAACTTAACGCTCTTACCCAGAGGGTAACATTAGCTCTGAGTTACTTTTTTAGCCTTAGTCCACTGAGTCAGATTATGTTTCATAGTGAAATCATGTATATACTTGTTTTGCTGACATATTTAACTGTTCTTATCTGACAGAGGATTTAAACAAGAGGCTCTCCTATTAGTTTTGTCAGGTTATAGCAATCAGCCTTTCTTTTTTCAATTTGAAGCCCACCTTGCTGGTTGGAAATTCTTGGAAATGTATCCAAAGTACCCAGATTGTGGAGAACTGGTGGAGAGATTTTATGTATTAAACCTGTCTTTTATTTGGACAATAGAAATGATTCCAGGTCAGCCTCAAGCAAAATTCTCCACTTCTACTTTTCTGATTGTTAAACTGCTGTGTTTGCATAAATATTAGAATAGCCGCAAAGGGAAAATAGCGAAGTTTGGATCTAGGAAACCAGCTTTTAGCTATGTTGAGAGTTTTTACTGCCACCAGCAACTATCTAGAAGAGAAGCCAACTGGTAAGCAAAACTTCCATCTGTAGGCCAAAGTAGCTTTTTGGCAAGTTCCTTTTTTTTCCCCATTTCTGCATTTTTCTCTTTCCTTCCTCCCCCAAACTCTGAGCTTGCAAATAGCATCCCCGGGCTGCTACATTTGTACTTCCAGTCTTGCTGTTACCTCCACCTTCTGAGTGCTCTGTATAGGCTTGAATGGGCAGTTCTAATTATTTAAAGTTGTTAGGAGGCAATGGGAGCCTCCTGTTTATGGTGTTAAAAGTCTATAGGAGTGCCAACAGTTTGCTCTTCACCTTCAGTGAAGGTGTCTTAGCCAATGATAAAAGAAAGACCATGGCAACCTTTTTTTTTCTGCTCAACATATTGCATATTCTCCTGCTGGGGAGTTCTTTCTTTCAATCTCTTTGTGTAATTTGTCTATCTTCTCCTACAGGACTGTATAGTAGTACGTCAAGACAGGAAGGAGTGGGAGCCAAGCATCCCTTCCAATGGATGCAAACCTTCCTCATTTGCAAGAAACATTGCAAACTCCTACTTTTTACAGCAGGATTTGGTGCTTTAAAATGAATATGGATGTCTGCTAGAAATGTGATCACAGCAGGAAAATACTGGTGCGTAGGCTTTGTACGTGGTGCAATGGAAAGCCCCAGAGACCATATCAATTAACAATGACCTGATATTAGTAATGTCAATACAGTGTTCATAAATCTGTGTGCTGCCGTTGTATGAACATCCACTCTCCTTTTACCTTGACTCTGGTGTTTGCATAAAGACAACTTCCATGCCAGAGCTGCATCTTTCTTCAAAGTCAATCCCAGAGTTTCTCTGCAAGTTGCCGCCAAATTATAATTTCTAATATAATATAATAGTAGAAAATAGCTAGATAACAATCATATTTAATTTTAATTATTTAACAAGCCAATGCATGCCGTGAAAAGAGCTTTTGGAACCATACCGGGCATTGCTAACCAGTGCAAGCCTTTTAGTGCAAGAGAAGAATAGAATAAGTTGTCAGACTGGTTAGGAAAACCTGCTCCAATGCCAAATCTCAATTTTATGTCAGTAGTCTTCCTGGCATACTTTGTCAATTCTCAAGCATGTCATTGGTGGCTCAGCATTTTCGGCCTGATTCACTGACAGTAGGGAGAAATGTTCCCTGGTCAAAAAAACCACTCAATTACTAAAGAAGTTATGATCCTTGGACACTCTTGGTTGACTGAAATGCATTAAGTAGCTTCCAGAGGAAGGAAGAACTGAAGAACCTGTCTGAGAGGAGACCTCTTCAAGGAGGTCAGGTGATGCAATAATGGTTTTTTTTTAAAAAAAATAAAGACTGTCCTATTCATCCCAATCATTTCAAATTTGATAATGTGGAGTTGGAATTTTTAAATGACCCTAGAGTGCTGTAATGGCTTGCCTAATAGTCCATTTCTTTCTTTCGTTTTCTCTGTGCAAAGTTTGAAGAGGTATAGCTGTTTCTCAAAGCAACATGACTCTGTTTGTTGTCTCTTTAGAGCAGGGGTCTCCAACCTTGGCAACTTTAAGACCTGTGGACTTCAACTCCCAGAATTCCTCAGCCAGCTTAGCTGGCTGAGGAATTCTGGGAGTTGAAGTCCACAGGTCTTAAAGTTGCCAAGGTTGGAGACCCCTGCTCTAAAGACCAATGTGAGAGCTTTCTAGAGTTCCAGGTCGTCCCCCCCATCCCCCCAGCTCTAGATACATGGTGATGATCTTGGCTGAGCCAAGGAAAAACAGTAGCAGTGATTCCATAGGGTGGAGAATCATTCTGAGGCAAATCATGGCCATTTCACACATTCAGCAATGTGTTTGTTTATTGTGTTTCATTCTTTACTTTTATATAATCGGCTTAGATGAGTTTTGTTGTTGGGCAGATTGAAAACATAAGTAACCATGGGAGATGACAATGACCGTTCCTAAAAAGCCCTGTGAAAAAGGTAGGGCGATCCGAATAATGAATTATCTTTTTGGACTGAATGAATCAATGTAGGCCTTGGAAGAGTGTATGTCGACTGGGCCCCTTCAGATGTTATATCTGATGTGCGGTAATATCTGAGCTGCTTTCTTAAGACACCTGTGAAAATCTTAACTACTGTGCAATTTTCAATCTATTATCTGCACTTAATACTGAATAGTCAGCAAAAAAAAAAAAAACCTCTAACAAGATGGCCTTTAAATAGATGGATTTTCTAATTACAATTTACGTTGCTGTCAAAACTGAATCGCTGGACAAGGATTCATCGCCACACTGTCTACAGCAGGAGTGTCAAACTCGTGACGACATGTCATGTGACGTATCGCTAAAACGGATGGGGATGGCCAGCACATGACACATTCGGCCCACGGTCCGTGAGTTTGGTCTACAGGATGCTACAAGTGGTGCTGCCCATTTTTTTAAAAAAAAAATACAATTGAAATGTCTTTGTCCAATAAAAGGGAGAGGAAGAGATCAGATAGGGAGTGTGCAGAAGAGACAGAGGTAAGAAACGAGAAGTAGAAGGGAGAAAAATTGGATGGTTCGGCAGGAAGTATTTTTCCTATGAAGTGAAGGAATCCTGTTTCAAGTTCTGTGCAACATTTTCCCAGGCTAGGTTTTGTATTGGATTGCAGACTGTTGCGTATTTAAGATGCCACTTCAGACAGTTGCAGTCAGGACCAGTTCTATAATTAGGCACAGCCTGACAAGTTCAGACAGCACATTTTTGGTGTTTTGAAAGGGCAAAAATGGAGAAGTTATGAATTTACTAATAATGCATTATTAGTGCCAGAAATGAGATGTCCTTGTGGCATTGCTTCTCTCGTGCTCAACTAATTTAACAGGCCTTGAATTCTAGTCGGATGACTCTGGACAGTGGCAGGGTAGAAGAGAAAAGGATAATATCATCTAATACTATATTTCAGGCAATAAATATCAAATCAGTGCTGCTCTGCGTCTACAACCATATCTATATTTCATCTTGTATCTTGCTTGTTTTTTGTGAAACTGATTGCTTGGAAATTCATTCCTACACTAATTTGGTCCTCCCCCATAATATGTTCCAGTTTTTCAGTCCTATGTGATAATATAAAATGATCTTAGCTTTTTTTGACACAGTGGCAATATATTTGATAGGGATTTTATAATAGTAGCCTCACCTATTTGATAATTATCTCCTTTGCCTTGAGGATCTGATTGCTCTCTATTTAAAGGAGAGTTGCCTGTTCCTACTTTGTTACAACATGAGATTCAGGAAGCCTATTGACTAACATTGTCTTTTACTTGTTTTTAAAGGTCCTGATACACGAGCCTGAAGATGCTGAGATGCAACCAGCTTGGAGACATCTTTAAAGAACTGCACTCTAAAGAGTGTGCCGTGAGCTCCCCCTGGTGGAAAACTATTAGAACAAAAATTTCTTGATGTTCAAAGTGCATCACTCAAATTAAGTCATGGCTATTGTCAGCACAGCACCTCCTAGTTTCTTTTTCTTTCCGGAAAATGAAGTCGTGGACCCAGTGATAGTACTTCATTACAATTATACTGGAAAGCTTAGCCGTGGAAAAGAAAAAAAATTGACCATCATTGCACTTCTCATTATCTGTGGCTTTATCATCCTGGAGAACCTAATGGTGCTGATTGCCATCTGGAAGAACAACAGATTTCACAACCGCATGTATTTTTTTATTGGCAATCTGGCCCTTTGTGACCTGTTGGCGGGAATCGTTTACAAAGTGAACATTCTGATGTCAGGAAACAAGACTTTGACTTTGTCTTCCAGGATCTGGTTTGTTCGAGAAGGCAGCATGTTTGTGGCGCTGGGTGCTTCTACATTCAGCTTGTTAGCCATTGCCATAGAACGGCATTTGACCATGATCAAAATGAGACCATACGATGCAAATAAAAAATACAGGGTTTTCCTGCTTATTGGAACGTGCTGGCTTATCTCTCTGTCTCTGGGAGCTTTGCCCATCCTTGGTTGGAACTGTATTGGCAATTTAAGAGACTGCTCCACTATTTTACCACTGTACTCCAAGAAATACGTGGCGTTTTGCACCATTATCTTCATAGCCATCCTAGTGGCCATTGTAATCCTTTATGCCCGCATTTACATCTTGGTGAAATCAAGTAGCCGGAATGTCACCAATCACAACAACTCAGAGAGGTCCATGGCATTGCTGAGGACTGTTGTGATTGTGGTTGGGGTTTTCATTGCCTGCTGGTCTCCCCTGTTCATTTTGTTGCTGATTGACGTGGCCTGCAGAGTGAAAGAGTGCTCAATTTTGTATCAAGAAGATGGCTTCATAGCTTTAGCGGTCCTCAATTCAGCCATGAATCCAGTCATCTACACACTGGCAAGCAAAGATATGCGCCGGGCCTTCTTTCGCTTGGTGTGTGGTTGTCTGGTGAAGAACAATGTTGCCATGTCTTCGCCTATCCAGCCCACCCCAGATCAGAGTCGAAGCAAATCCAGCAGCAGCAACACTCCGAAACTGAATGATGAATTTCTGAAAACAAAAAGTTTGTCGTACATCACTGAAAAGAATAAATCTCCATTTTATAATGGAAACGTCTGCAAATGACGTCTGCTGACTGGACACTTCAAGGATTCTTATCCTGTGGCTTTTACAGAGCCAAAGAGAAAGGGGTTGTTGTTGTTGTTTTTTTAAGTGGGGTTTCCTGCACTTAACTCATAGGAGGGGCAAACTTGAGACGGCTGCTTAATTTGAAGTGCCTATTTTGAGCACTGAGTTTTAGGCCTTCACCAGCTGATGCAGGAAAAGTTTGGCTGCCTCTGCAAGTTCCCTTGTGTAAAGAAAAAAAAAAGTGCTACCCAATTCAACTGAAAAAGTGTACTTACTAGAGAAACAATATAGAAATTGTAGCTGATTACTCTAAAGCACTACATGCAATTGACTTATGTTCCAAAATGCAACTATGGAAGCCCTTACAGGAAAGGAAAGTCTTCTCCACATCCGTCTAGAATCAACATTTCGGATTTAAGAGTGGGTCTGGACAATTTAGCATTATGTGTCTGGCTTTCTCTTCGGTAATAGAAACACTTATAAACATTCTGTGATGTCCCAGTAATTCAACAAGCAGTCTGGGGAAAGGGCGAAAGAATTTCATGGTGATAGCTGGTCAGCCGGTTGTATATATGTACGAAATGCCCTTCTCCACCGTTAATGTTCATTGGCCCTGGGAGACAAGACTGTCCCTCCCCTATCCTGCAGTTTAAGGTGAATAATATACAGATATTCTGTCCAGGCTGCATTGTTACCAAATATTTATTCACACATTTTGAGATTTGTTATATCAAGAAATTAGGGCTTAAGTTTGAATGTGCTGGGGTTGTGTTTTATTTTTTTTGGCCAGGCCTGATAAAGAATCTCAGGCCCAGCATTTGCTGTGTTGAAGTACACCAATCAAGGGGAAAAAAGAGGGATTTTAAATTGGGGCATCAACTTTTGTTTTTCTTTGTATTTGTTTTCCTTTTATTATGCCTGCTGTGTGGCATAGGTTTACATTATATGGCATTATAATATGCTAGTCTGTATAATATAACTCTTTGATGTAACGAGTACTGTGAACATGTAATCTTCAAATATTTTTAAGTAAATGAAGAAAACATCTTTATGTAAGTTTTGTGAGACAGAAAATAGATGCTCCGTTAATCCAGTAATCAGTCTTGCATTTACCAGTGCAAACTTCCAATGCAAATGCAGCAGTTGTGACTAGAAGCCATTTCTGTGTTATTCTGTAAAAAAAAAACATAATCTTTTTTCCCACTAAAACGTTTTTTTTATTATTATTATTTAATGTAGTTTGATGGTAAAATTAAAACATGTGACTAGGAATTTCATGTATATTTCACCTAGATATATTTTAATGTGGGTTTCGGTTTTTTACTGTTTGGGAAGAATGTTACAGATTGAGAAATTGGTCCACATTATTGTTGTTTAAAACAGAACCATTTAAATGGTCTATTGGCAATGATGTGATCTTCCCCCAAATCATGAAAAGACAAAGCACAGGAAAATTGTGACTACTTACACAAAGATATACAAATCACAAATCATATTTCACTGTTGATGTTCATTGGCAGTTATATCTAGACCCAAATTGAAACCTCTTCATTACATTGAAATCCTCCTTGTTGGGGTCTTCCTATACATTAATCTATTCTTAGGTTTATCTGCCTAAGCCCTAAACAAGTAGTCCTTGGTTTACAACCTTTCATTTAATGACTGTTCAAAGTTACAACAGCATTGAAGAAAGTGACTTACATCTGATCCTTGCATTTATGACCATCACAGCATCTCTAAGTAATGTGATCAAAATTTGGGCATTTGGCAGCCACAGTGTATTTATAATGGTTGTAGCATTCCAAGAGTTATTTATTGACAATTTTCCCAGCCTGTTTTTGATAACAAAATCAATGGGGGAAAGAGGCGAATTTCCTTAATGACTGCATGATTCACTTAACAACAACAATAATAATAATAATAACCTTTATCGTCATTGTGCATATATACAACAAAATTGATTTAGCCTCTACTGGTGCAATCCATAACAAAAATAGAAAACAACATGAATAATATAGGAAATGGTCCTTATACAATAATTAGGGAGAAACCAGTCATATATTTCCATGTATGCATGGAGTGATTGTAGTTGTATTTAGCAGTCTGACAGCCCATAGATAAAAGCTGTTTTTAAACCTGTTTGTCCGGCTGGCTATACTTCTGTGTCTTCTGCCTGATGGTAAAAGTGAGAAAAGACATTGACCAGGATGTGAATCGTCCCTTACTTACTCTGCTGAAATAACGTCTGGCGATGTCATCCAGTGGTGTTAGGGGGCAACCAATAGTTTCTTGTGCCGAATTAATCACTCTCTGTAGTGCCTTCCTGTCCACAGCTGTTGACCAGTGTACCATACTGTTATAACAGTGATTGCTTAACAACCACAGCAAAAAAAAGTTGTAAAATCAGATGTAATTCACTGAACAATCTTGCTTTTTAACAACAGAAATTCTGGTCCTTTATTGTGGTTGCAAGCCAAGGATTCCCAATATATACTCTCTGCTTATTTTGGACTTAAGCCTGGTTTTTCTCCTCATTGCTTTGTTAATAGATCTAGCCTATTTTTGTCAAGGTCAACTTCTTTATTCTCTACATTGATAACAGCTCTCCATAAGGCTTAGACATTTCCTTAAATAGATGCCATAATGAATTGCTGTCCATCTGGCAAATACAATATTTCTCAGAGAAATGCCATGAATTGGTAGAACTGGCCAATTTCATAGAGCCTGTCTCAAAAAAATTGTCAGGGGAAAGAAAGTGTGATGTCTGAATTCTTCCATAGGACTAGATCCAACCCAGTCTGGAATCTGAACTCTAGCAAAGCCTATCAAATCATACAGTCAATAATGAGCCAAGTCCTGGCCATGCCTGGTGACCACTACAGCAGAGGCGGATTTCAAAACCCATTGCTATCAGTTTGCTCGTGGGTGCGTGCACAGGTGGTGGGTGGATCCGGGGTGAACTGGTAGCCACCCACCACTGCTCTACAGAATATAGAAATCGCTTCCACCATGCAAGCATTTCATATTGCTTGCTTGCCAAGCAGGAGATCTGAGTGCTATTCCTTCCGAACCTATCTCTTCTTTAGATGGGTTCTTTTGGGAAGAAAATTAACAGTTATACAGATGAATCAAAATGGAAGAGCAAGAAACAAGCCCTTCTCTTTCTAAATGATGACAGAAAAATGAGACAGGAAGGGCAAGAGCAGATAAGACTTTCAAATACATGTTGAAATGCTGGCAAGGAACAGGAGACAGTCTGAGTCAGTCCTTTTCCTAAAGCCAAGTGTGTCCACCCATCAATCTGCACAGCCCAAAAAATGTCATGAGCAGCAGCTATCCTGCAGGAAACGGGTGGTGGGAAAATGGTTCTGGCTTTCTGCAGTCAAGCCAAGGCTGCAGTGATTGATGAGATGCAAAACAAAACTCATAGCTGATTTTCTAATGAGGGAGAAATCCTTTAGATTTCCAACTTCACATATAGTAAGCTAGCAAATACCAAGGTATCAAAACCCTGCACTGATTGGATGTCATCATTACTCAGGATATGTTTATCAAAGGAATCTTTTTCAGTGGTTCCTGCTACTGAGCAACAGATTGGATAATTTTTATCATCTCATGAAGCCTTCCTGAACATCTCTGCTGTAGTACACCATCCAAACAAACTGTGATCTTTTACAAGAAGCTCTTGCTTTATTTACAACAGAAATAATACAAATAGTGACATAAATTAAAAAAAAATTATAAAAGCATTTTAAAAACATAAAAAACACATGCACACATCCATGGCCGGATCTCGCAAGATAGAACAGCAAGATCAACAGTCCCAGGTCTGCCGGAAAAGCCAGATCTTCACCACTTTCCAGAAGGCCAATAGGGTGGGGGTAGCCCGGACCTCAGGAGGTAACTGGTTCTAGAGAGTTGGGGCAGCCACAGAGAAGGCCCGCCCCCACAGGCCGCCAGCCAGCATTGTTTAGCTGACAGGACCCAGAGGAGACCAATTCTGTGGGATCTTACAAGTCGCTGGGAGCTATGCGGTAGAAGGCAGTCTCGAAGATAGCTTGGCCCTGAGCCATGTAGGGCTTTAAAGGTAATAACCAACACCTTGAACTGTGCCCGGTGACCAATAGGGAGCCAATGCAACTCGTGGAGAATTGGTGCAATGTGGGTGTATCTAGGTGCACCCATGATAGCTCGCACAGCTGCATTCTGGACCAACTGTAGTCTCCGAACACTCTTCAAGGGTAGCCCCATGGAGAGCGTGTTGCAATAATCTAACCGTGAGGTGACAAGGGCATGAGTGACTGTGAGGAGAGCCTCTCGATCCATGTAGGGTCGCAACTGGGGCACCAGGCGAACCTGTGCAAAAGTCCCCCTAGCCACAGCTGCTAGATGTTGCTCTAATCTTAACTATGAGTCTAGCTGTGAGACTCCCATTAGACTTACATCGCAGCTTTCCTCTGCAAGTCCAAGGCACTATACATAGGGCCCCCTTTTTCTGTTTTGTTTCTCCACAATTTCTTTAGGTAGTCTGAGATATAACTGCTACCAAATTACTAAATAAACTTTCATGGTTGAAGATAGACTTGAACCTGGATCTCCCTGGTCCTAGTACAACACCTTAATTACTACACCTTATTGACTAAAAAGGATTTAGAGTAAACCACTGGTTTTCTTCCAGTTATAGAGCTGGCATAAATAATATATCTTCCAGGTGTTTGGAATTAATTTCATCATTCTCAGCAAATACAGCCAATGGTCAAGAATACTGGGATCAAAATACACGGAGGACACCATGTTGCCTATCTTGTTCTATAACTACAGTATGTTCTAGGTGGAGTTAAAACTTCAGAATATTAAAAACTGTAATTTGCATTTCATAAACTTATGCATTGCATAGTCAACTGGCAAACTGCAGTACTAAGTCTAATTTGAGATCTTTATTTGATTGGCAATGCTGAATTTCTGAGAGTAATAATTATAAATCAGTAGTCCAAGTTTGGTTTGAGAATTGGATTTGATACTTTTTAATGTGTCTGGTAATTCAAAGGTTTGGAATGGTTTATTTTGAACAGGAAAATATATATATTGAGAAATGGGGGAGAAGAGTTGCTAGTTGACAATGATCTTGCATTCAAAGCAATGTTTCAATAAAATTATGTTAAATCAGATAATTAGAACAGCTCAATTACATTCTTTAGAAGTACACTTACTTGAAAGTTTGGTATTTTTCATCTTCTATTTTGAAGAAGAGCTCCAGAATTTTTATTAATGAGTTCAATTTGTAAGTTCTTACCTTCCTATCCTGTTCAGCCAAGTGATTTGTAATCTTAGATGACCGAACTGTAATATTACACATCTGGAAAGTATAAATTCGGAGAAAGCTGTAATATTGCATTTGCACACAATTTTAAGTACCTATCTGATATGTCATCGGGACAAAGTCATTATCAAGAAAAATGTATAGATAAAAACAGATATTATTTTTATTTTTAATGAAAAATTAAATCTTTCAGATTTGCAGTTTGCTGAAATTGTGGGCAGGAAAACCATGTTTTCTATATTTAACTCCCTCCCGTTCAAAAGCATCCAAGAGTCTTGTTTTATGTTTTTCTTTCTTTTTAGAAACTGCCTAGGATGGTTAGCAGCTGTTCTTTGTGAAGTGACTTGAATCATAAGCAATGTTTCATCAGTCTCCAATTTAAAAGTCTCTGTAAGAAATTATGTTTTTTTTTCCTGAAACAAGTTGGAGACAAAATACCATTGTTCAAATGGTAATATAGCTCATGAAGAGACCACTTTCTGCCAGCTGGGCTGCTAGCAAGGAGGACCATTCAGTTATCTTCTCCAGATGTTAGTTTTCCAAACTAGAAATGGCTTTTTGTAAGATTTGTTTAATGTGACCTTGCTACAAATACATAGCACTAAGAGGTAAATATTGACATTATAGAAAGTAAAACCTTTTTTAAAAAATTCCATGATTCCTGGAATGATGGGATCGATACAGACAGTGCAAAAGTGGCTATAAATATAGAGAAAACTGCATTTGTTTTACATGTACAAAGTCTTTGGGAATTCAAATTCCAAAAATACAGCAGACATCTATAATTATCTTCTTAATGGCAACCATTCATAAATCAGTTATTGGTATAATATAGATATTTCTGCATCAGTGATCTGATTAATCCACCTAAATTAAATTAATATATTTCTTCTTAGGCTATTATTTTATGCAGCTAATCCAAAAAGAATCCTTGAACTGCATGCTCTTAAAGTGCCAGAAAATTATTTCTTGTGTATACCTGAAAGAAGTGTTAATCTTAGCTTTGTGAAGATGAATTGCAAACTGCTTGAGTCCATTTAAGTCAGAACTCACTTCCAGGAACAAATAACTCTAGAAGACCCACAGGTCAGGGGTGAAAGATCAAATCCACACATGAAGGTCCAGTTAAATTTATTTATTGCTAATCATGCCTGTGCACAGGAATCTTCTCAACTAACGGTTAGCATCTGCTTGGAGTTAGATAAGGGTCAATGGAATTAAAGGGAGGTTCAAGGATTTAGTTCACTTGTCCCTACATAGGGATTCTAGGCTGATTCCTCTTAATTCTGCCCCAGGTTCTCCCACTCCTTAGACATTAGATATTTAATATTGCTTCTGTTTAAGGAAGTGTTGTCACTTAATGTAATTTATAGATCTAAATGTCAGAGCAAGTGGCTGCAGACATTGGAAAAGCTAACATATTTTTCCCCCCCAAAAAGAGGGTGAAAATCTGGGTGAGTCTTATACTCTGAATTTAGCCCCGCCCAGCTTCTCAAACGGAGGTTTCAGAGGCTGAAAAAAGCATCAGAAACAAAGCTTCAGAAAAAAAAGCCCCCAAACAGAGCTTCAAAGGCTTTTTTTCTGAAGCTCTATTTCGGAGGCTTTCAGAGGCAGAAAATTTTTTTTCTTTTGAAACAGAATTTTAGAAGTTTCAGAGGCAGAAAAAAAAGCAAGGCACAGAGCTCACAACCAAGGAATCTGTTGCTAAAATTCACCTCTGGGAACAGCTGATTGGGGGTATTCCTGGAGGCCCATCCAGCTGTCAATCAGCTTTTTTCTTATTTTCCTCCCCAAAAACTAAGGGGCATCTTATACTCCAAAAAATACGGTAAATGGGTTGCTCCTTGGATGAGAAACCACCAAAAACTCTCTATACCAGCGTTTCTCAAACTTGGCAAGTTGAAGATGTCTGGAATTTAACTACGAGAATTATCCATCCAGCATGGCTGACCAGGGAATTCTAGGAGTTGAAGTCTACACATCTTCAAGTTGTCAAGGTTGAGGAAACACTGCTCTAGCCTGTAGGCAAAAATCTACAGTCTAAGCTGTTAGACTAGGCTGGGAAGTTTCAAACAAAGTTCAGAAGATGGTAGTGGCAAATAATGTCTGTTTTGTTGCCAAAATCATAATCTAATTGAGGGTATACAGTATTGGCTCAAGAGTGACTTTCTATTTTTATAGCTGTCAATAAGCTTATCCTTCATTAATTGAACCAATCCAACATTTTTGTTTAAAGCCTCAGAGCAATTAATTTCATAATCTGGGGTGTGGTGGAATTTTTTTTTGGATTTCTATTACATTTATAATATATGAATAAATATAATTATGAAGTAAATATGTATTTGAGTAATCCAAATTCTTATGATAGGATAATAATGTTCTTTATTATTTCCTTTATTAATTTTAATCTAAAAAATTCTATTATGTTTCCAGCAGGCTTCCTATAGCTATTTAATAAATAGCCTCATCCCCACCCCATCCCCACCCCCAAATCAGTAACAGATAAAAAACAGGAAACCCTATTCTACTTTGTAATGTTATAACATTACCACTACACCACTTGCCCCTACTACAGTCTCTCCTTCCCCCTACTACATATACTTCCCCCATCACCACCCCAAGTATTCTTGTAGAAAAGATGGGCACATAATTTTAGACCTGACTGCAAAAGAATTACATGTCTAATAAAGCCTTGATATTGAACACTCTTTTATTAAATCAAAGTAATTTCATACAGCATATTAATAGAAAATTCAATGCATGTACTTCATACACAGATCACATCAAGTCAAAGTCAAAACAAATCGCAAACAATCTGGAGTAGTGTTGTATACAAACCGAAATGAGACATCTGAAGTGTGGGGAAATGATCATTTACTTGAGAAACAAGAATGTGTTAAAAAGTTGATTCAGGATAACATTTCTTGTTGGAATACTATCTCACAGAGTCATTTTCCTTTGTCTAATGCTTTCTCGTTGCATTTTTTCCCCATTTGCTTTCTACTATTGTGCTTATTATATTACATTTCTACTCTTACCTGTTTTTAAACTTTAATTTCTAAAGGAAACAAAACTTGTGACACTTAATATTCTAACTTCACAATCATACACAACTCAGATCTTTTCTTGTTAAAACTGCACTGAAGAGTAGAAAAATGGTTGTCTTCAGCAGATTGACTTCAAAAATATAACTATCTACCATGTCTATATAGAATGGGACATGTGTGTATGTACACAAGCAGTGTTCTTGTTAAGGAATGAGAACACTTTGAGTAAAGACACTTTTCTGAAAATCCTCCTAAGCAGTGTGTTTTTTTTTTAAATGCTTCCCTATTCCGAAGTCCTAAAACATATTATTCTAATATCCTGCAGAACTGGTATTTCTTCAGCCTACAGAAACCTCAACGGATGATGTTCTTTTTCTATGGACCTACAGCTATGCTTTATTTCTGATTGTGGCTTGTTGCACATCTCACCAGCCACAGGGCTGGTCACTGGTTTTTTTCAGCAGGCTGTTGGAGGCAGAGTTCAGTTCCAGAAGAGACAATGGGTAAATTGTACTCAAGATGATGCTTGATCAAGTGGCTAATGCTATCAAAGGTACGATCCTTTGTACGAATCTGAAAATAAGAAAGGACATGGGATCATATCATTTGCCAGATTTGATGATGCTTAACTTAAGGCCCAAGCCAGGTGTAACAATACATTCATCTGAGTTTGATAGGCATGGCAGCCGGGAAAATTTTAAGATTTGGAAAGTCAGGCTAGGAGAAAACCAATGAAATTAGTGACGGGTCAACTTCAAAATGAACCTATTTCTTTGGTCTATGCCTATTTCTTTATCTATCATGCTTGATTCTACTAATCTAAAGCCCAATATAAAAATATTATATTACAGTTGTGAAAAAGACTACTTTTCATTATTCCTTTGCAGTTTTTTAATGTCCAACTACACCAGCTTGCTGATGTAAATAGTGAGCAAATATATGGTTCAGATTGCGAATGGGGAGACTGAAATTAAATTGAAGCACTGGGATATTCTTTAAGAGCTCAGATCCAAGTTTAGGAACTGGAGTCTTTAACAGAGTGGCAAGTTTTTTGAGCAGAAAAACCAGAATCATACTTCTCAAATGCAGCATATTTCCTCTCTTTATGAAGCATCTCCCTGCTTTGCAACCTCAGCCTAATATAGCCTCATTGATGTGGTGAGAATAATCTTTGACTGTCCTCTGCTGTTCAAACATGAAAGTCACACCTATTATTTCTTGGTTCTTCATCAAGAACCAGAGACCAGCCTATAAATTAGTAGAGAAATTTAGGGCCCATGAAAAGAGTGATCTATCCTACTGACGTTTTATCGACACTAGAGATTATACAGAATTGTCCTTTCTATTTCAAATGATATCAAGACCACCACCACCCCTTTTTCCCCCTTCTCTTTCCTGATAGGAAAGAAATTCCCTCTTAAATTAAGGTGGAGCCAAGCTATATCAGAGATGGCTTCTAGGGAATGTGGTTCAACAGGTTCATATGGAAATTTACTCAGTTTTGAAAGAAATTGGCTGGGAACCAGAAGTAAATCTGCTGGTGCATTCTTGGAATAGAGACTTGTTTGTAAATAAAACTGATTCCACAGGAAGAACCAACAAAGTTCTTTCCCTTTCGGAAGAAAATGATTCCATGTACAATCTCTGTTATGCAGATCACTTGAAATGAATTTGATACATATGTCAAAATCATTTCATCTGACACATGAATTGCGAAACTGATCCAAAACATTACATCAGTTTATTTGTCCCTAGATTGCTTTGGAGAGGTTCAACGACCTTTCTGGCCTTAACGAGGCCTTAAACAGGGCTCCAATTCTTCTTCCATATATATGAAAGAGTTAGTGGAGCAGGTGGCTTAGACTTTATGCTGAGTTCTCTGATACTGACTGGGGAATCTCTTCACAAACTTTGCCTTCAGAGAGGCATGTTTTCATGAGAAAACAATGCAATCTGCTACTCTTAGTGTCTGTGCTTTGCCATTCCTGCCACTCTTCTTCTAGAAAGAATGAGAATCCACAGACAAAGAGAAACCATTCTCCTGTTGTTCTGCTACTGTTGTTGATTGAGGTGGAGAGAGACTTCATGGTTTCGTCTATAAGAAGAAGGATATTACTGGAATAGAAAATTCCATCATTCAGTGCCCTCCAAGCTCTCCTCTTCAAACAATGAACAGTATCTTCAGCTAAGCCTGAGCTTTGCAGTGGAGATAAGGATGAGAAGGAGGCAAACCTTCAACCAAGAACCATGTAGGTTGCTTTGCATAGGAATACTTTTAGCAGCCATAAAATGGCATCTAGGTCATCAGGTTCAAGCCTAAACTCAGGGCAGGAGTCCAAACTTTACCTCCAAAACCTGGAGCAAGAATGACCTTATGTTTTGCAACATCTTCTCAAGTATTTGAAGAGTGTCAACCAGGGGTGGGTTCCAAATCCCTTTGCTACCGAAGCGTCTGGTCGGGTGGGCGGAGCCTCCTACCACCGCCACTACCAGCTCACCTGATTCGCTGCAAACCAGTAGCAATCCACCACTGGTGTCAACTATCCTTCCTTAGCTATTCTCAAAGCTAAGCACATCTAATTACTGCAAAATCATCATAGCGTTTAATTTTTAGCACCCTGATTGTTCCCTTCTCCAAGCCTCAGTCCATCTTAAAGCATGTAGTTCAGAACTGGGCAAACTATATCAAGCTGCATCTCACCAAAGCACATTATGATAGAATGGTTTTTTTAATGATTTAGAAATGATACAAAGAGAAAAGAGATAATCGGATGAAGAGTGGACTCTTGCAATTTATAAGATCTTGGATATTTCATATCCTTCCCAGAAGTGATGTCTCTTGCAGATAAACCATACCAACTAGACCTGCCAGCCAAGTAAAGAACTGGGTTTTTTTTAAAAGGTTTTATTTTGAAATTGGAATATAATATTCTTTGTAGTGGTTCCACACAACTGTGTTGGCTTTTGGATAGGCAATTTGGGGTTATCAAGAGCTGCGGTGGCGCAGTGATTAGAATGCAGTACTGCAGGCTACTTCTGCTGACTACTGGCTGCCTGCAATTTGGCAGATCGAATCTCAACAGGCTCAAAGGTTGACTCAGCCTTCCATCCTTCCAAGGTAGGTAAAATGAGGACCCAAATTGTTGGGGGCAATAGGCTGATTCTGTAAACCGCTTAGAGAGAGCTGAGAAGCACTGTGAAACAGTATATAAGTCTAAGTGCTATTGCTATTGCTATTAGGCTGCCTTGTCCTTCTCTTGCTGTCTTACCTGAAAAGAAGTTGCAAAGGCAATGCCTAAAAACATTGTTGAGGTGAAATCCTTCAGGTTATTAAGCTGAACCTCTGCAGTGTCACTCTCCCTTAAACATCTGTCCATCGTTTCATTTTAATCCCATTCGTCCCCCCTCATGAAGCACTTGCAGATATTATGATGCTTATGGTTGAAACTTTTATTGACTCATATCCAGCTGAACTGAATCGTACTGCCTATGAATTTCAAAATGAATCAAATCACGCAACTATTGAATCTTGGGTTTTTAATCTGAATTAAATCAGGGCTGATATGCACACACCGAACCCTTACAAGGCTTCTGGGGTGGTATCCCTCAAGAAGCAGGACTTCTCTGCAGTGGGTTTCATTAAGCTGAAGCATCTCTTCAAAAATGCCCTGGTCCCTAAGATAAAATTCTCTATTGCTCTGAATATTGTATTGCACCACCACAAATTAAATGTGAATCAGTCTGCTTTAATGATGAAACCCAATAGTGCAGGAGACTACATCTCTACAACCTCTAAATAAAAGGGGTCTTCTCGCTCCTTAGGATCACATACTTACAACTCCTTCAGGATCTACCAACAGAAGATGTTTGGCTTGTCCATTCTGTAATCCAGTGAGTACATAGGATCCTGGATTGGAAGTACTTTTCCTAACCAGAAAGTCTCCACTTTTCTTTAAGAGCTGTTCTGCTTCTTTCCTGGTCATTTCTCCTTGATACCAGGGCTCAGTGCTCAGTTCTTCAGCTACAGCTGTCCCACTTGCTCTGGAAAGGAGAGAACTGGTACATTCAACTGAGGTAGCCTTATTCAAAACAGGCCCAGGCGTTTGATTCTTGAGAGCATCTTCAAAAGGGCCTGATAAACAGAGGAAATAACAGAGAGAAATTAGCAACACAAGCAGCCCAGCAATCATTTTGTGCCATCCAAATTCCTTAATTTTTCTGTATACTGTGCCCAGGAAAGAGATCTGGATAAATTGTAACTATTGTTCTCTTCCACTGAGACCAAGGGGTCTTAAACCATCTTAATTTGAACTGGTTGTTCTACTGCATGTCAGAAATCTCTGGACTTTTATAGTTAATTCCATTGGGTAGAAAAGAAACCTATATTTAACTTTTTTCCAAAACTAAATACCTTTCAATATAATTTTTATGAATAACATTAGCATGTTTCTGTGCTTTCGTTAAGAGGTGATCAAAGCACTCTTCAGATTAAAAGTTGGGTCAAAGAGAAACTGTGGGGTACTAGAATGATATGTAATAAAAGAACAACAGCAAGTCTATTACCTTAGCAGAGGAAATACATTTTAAAAAGCAAGAAATTCCTAGATGTTTTAAAGCATCACTTTCTGGATACTGCCTAACAGGAGGGATAAGAACTAAGGTCCAGGAGGATCTCATGATTTTTGATATTCAAAGTCTTGAAGATGTTCAAGAGAACTAGTCACATATATTTCTATCCATTTTCCAGCACAAGTCATTCCCTAAGGCAATTTAATCATCCAGGAGAGGTACTGAGTAGGCAAGCAAATGATAGTCCATCTTTTCACATACTCTATTCCTATCAAGGGAGGGAGGGAGGAAAGTAAAAAGGGATTGCTGGACCCAACCATCCTGGACAATTTCTGTTCCTACTCCAACCTTTCTTTTTTAAAAGGAAGGTTAGGCTTTAACTCCACAAGACTCTAAGTGTTTTATCTAGAGTTCTTAGAGTCAGGCTTCAGGCTGGGGTTCAGCATGCAGATAGCATTGATCATGCTTACTGATGACTTGTAACAGAGTCAGGATGGAGGAACATGCTCCTTGATCTCTCAGCAATACTAAACATGGAATACTTTTGGATCGGCTTCAGGCTTGGGAGTGGCCACATTGTACAGAGTATACAGAATAACAGAACTGGAAGGAACCTTATGACCTACAAGGTTCCTTGTAGGTCATTTAGTCCAACCCCTTGCTCAAGCAGGAGAACCTATACCATTTCTGACAAATGGCTGTCAAGTCTCTTCTTGAAACCCTTAGTGATGAAGCACCCACAACTTCTGAAGGCAAGCTGTTCCATTGGTTGATTGTTCGCACTGACAAAAAAATTATCCTTATTTCTAGGTTGAATCTCTCCTTGATCAGTTTCCATCCATTGTTCTTTGTCTGGCCTTTAGGTGCTTTGGAAAATAGGTTGACCCCCTGCTTTCTGTGACAGCCCCTTAAATATTGGGACACTGCTATCACGTCACCCATGTTCCTTCTCTTCACTAGACTAGTCATGCCCCATCCTTGCAACTGTCCATTGTTATTATTTTAGCCTCCAGCCCCCTAACCATCTTTGTTGCTCTTCTCTGCACTCTTTCTAGAGTCTCCACATCTTTTTTATTTTTTGCTGACCAAAGCTGGATGCAGTATTCTAGGTGTGGTCTTCTTAAGGCATTATAGAGTGATATTAGTACCTCACATGATTGTTCACAGTGGTTCTCCTGCTTTCTGTGTGACCAAGTTCAATTAAAATTGGAATATTAAATTAAATTAGAACATCAATGGAAATTGCTCACTGATTATTTCTGTGAGTCCTAAAGTGAAGATTATCACTGCTCACAGTAGGTTTAAAGCAGCAAATGATTGGAAGATCAATTAATCCATCATTTCCTCCCTGCAAAAGAAATGGCAGCCTTCCTGCTCAGCTCTCACTTGCTGTTCCAAAAGCACAGATAGTCAAAAATAGTTGACTATCCAAAAAAAGCAGGAGGGATTTGAAAATTTGGTTCAAAATTAGATAATTTTTTTAGCAATAGCTGGGGAAGTTGAATCCTGTCGTAATCTTTTTAGCCAATAAGTTTCCATTTTGAATCTCTTTTCAAGATTGCATTTTTCAACCAATATAATGGTGCTTATAAAATTGTTGACCACTTAATAAATTTTCAAAGGCAAAAAAGAAAGATCATCTACTTCAAATTAGATTTTTAAAATATGGTAAGATGAACTTACTCATGTCAAAAAGATCTTTTCCTGGCCTGCCGTCTTTGGTGCTTTCTATTTTTTCAGTAAACAAATGTTCAGCCTCTGTCTGAAGAGCATGTAGAGTTTCCATATTTATATGTCGTGTATTCACATACATTGGCATGTCTTTTGATAGATCAACATTGGATTTTCCTTCTGGCACACTGTAGATGTCCAGAGATCCTGTGAAACCAATACATCCAATGAAAACCAATATATCCTGAATTCAACAGGTCATTGTGCTTCAATTATAGAAACTCAATTTTCATTCTTTGTCCATTATGTGGAATTCATTCTGCATCACTGTTGACCACAGCATTATTCCAATATTATTTTTTTCCTATCTTGTGAGCAATCAGACTTATGCAGTTTTTAAAATGTTTATTTGTTTCAATATTAGTTTTATAACCCTGTTTTTTTTTCATTTTCATATAGTAAAATAACATTATCTGGACACAAAAGCCATACAAACAGATAAGATAAAAAATGGGGAAAACTGTTAATAATTCTTGTCCTCTACAAGTATAGCTACTGTGTTTCCCCCAAAATAAGACCCTGCTTTATATTTTTTGAACCTCAAAATAAGTGCTTGGTTTTATTTTCGGGAAGGTCTTATTATTTTGTGGTGCATGGAGCAAGACGGGGTTCCTCTTGCCATCTTACCTGATTTCCAGCTCTGTCTCCCTAACCCTAATCAGAGGAAATAGTGGAGACCGGCTGCACATACATTTAAATTTTTTGGGGGGGGGAGGCTTATTTTAGCGCATGTGCTCAAAAGACCAATTGGGCTTATTATCAGGGGATGTCTTATTTTCAGGGAAACAGGGTAGATGTAATTATTAAAAATCACTTAAAGTCAGTTAATAGCAATTCATATGAAATACCACTGTTACTTTTAGAAGAATACAATAAAAGTGACAGAGGAAGACAGTAGGAAGTTTTTAATTAATTTTGGAAAGGTTCTTTGCTAAATAAAAAGTCTTCAAGTAAACTTATGGGGGATTTTTACAACAGAGAACTCTGCTAGATATGTTTGATAGTTAAAGAGCCATAGTGTGAAAGCAAAATTTAACCAGGATAAAAATAGAAACTCTTCTAACACAATATCCTCTAATCTGTCAATTACAAAAGCCGATTTTGCTTGGATTCTCACACATATACTACACCGATACGTTACCACTTCCAAGGTACTGGAAGGAACTCCAAGTGGTCAATACTAGATAAAGAACCACCATCTGTGATTTCACATGGTGATTATTAATAATAATAATCACAATGTTCAGATTTTTAGATAACAGTTGTCATAAACCAAAGTGTACAATTTATTGATATCGCTATACCAGAAGATGCCAGAATCGAAGAAAAAGAACTGGAAAAAATCATGAAATATTGCGACCTGATCATCGAAACTACGTGATTATCAATGAAACATGTAACAGTTATACCCATTGTCATCAGGGCAGTTGGTACCATGTCCAAGAATTTTACAAAATACAACAAGAAATTGCAGCTTTCTGCTATAACACCAGCGGAATTGCAAAAAATTGCACTATTTGGAACATCATACATTTTAAGAAGATACTTGGTTGATACCTACAGTAGGATGCTGGCAGCAACTCATATCAACAATCAGTGTCAGTCAATGATATTTATGACTCATTTTAAATGTTCAGTTGATTGAGTTTCATGTTTAATGAATAAAAGATAATAGTCACAAAATACTAAGACCTGCAAATAGAAGAACAAGTGTGGCAAAAGAAAGCAAAGATAGTACCAATATTAAGAGGCATCTCTGGTACAATCCCAAAACATCTGGAGCACCACTTGAACACCATCACGAATGACAAAATCATGATTAGTCAATTAGTCAAAGCAGCTTTACTTGGAACAGTTTACATCCTACAATGATACCTTTAACACCAAACAGCATCATCTGCCTATCCTAGGTCCTTGGGAAGGACTCAACAGGTAGGTAAAAATGCAGATCTTGTTCAGTAACACCAATGCCAATGGTGTTTAGCAATAGCAATAGCACTTACACTTATATACTTCTTCCCAGTGCTTTACAGCTCCCTCTAAGCAGTTTACAAATACAGCATATTGTCCCCAACAATCTGGGTCCTCGTTTTATAGACCTCGGAAGGATGGAAGGCAGAGTCAACCTTGAGCCTCTTTAAGTTTAAGCGGTGCACCAGATTTTTTGGAATTATTACTTTACCCCATCCTTTCTATATATAATTCAAACTCTATCCAATCAAAAACAATGAAAGATGGGCACAAAAGCCAAACTCAGGAAAAGCCAGTTCTACTTTATCTTGCATACTCTCAAAAAGGTAAGTAGGGACAGTATCATATGAATTATGGGGAGGCAGGGGAATGCTATTCCATGTATCAGGTCCAGTGATGGAGAAGACATGTTTCTTGGGCCCTACTAGATAACTGAGTGAGAACTTACTGTAGAACATGACCTCTGCCCATCCAATCTTATTGGATGGGCAGAAGTAATTGGAAGCATGCATGCAGTTCTATACCTTGAGTATACATATAAAATACAAGAATATAGGTTACCTTGCCTGCTGGGTGCCTGTTGCCGGTCTTCACCACACAGATCTCTAATGTGCTGGCTCTGGTAGAATGTTTGCTCTTTTCCCAATGCTGATGCAGACTAAGGCGGTAGTAAAAATATTCTTCATGCAAACGTTACCTTTAAAAACTGTTATGCATTTTCAGTAGGTCTTTTTTTATGATTGGTCCAGGTGCAAATTCCACCCAAACCCAGTCTTCGTTCATTCATCAAGTATGATACTATGCCTGAGCATGAATGAGTTTGCATAGGAGGATGAGAATAATGATGACCTTCTGGAAAACTGCATTCCTTTCCTGTTTTATTAACCCCTGTAATTCTAAATGACAAAGTTGGTATATTACATCTATAAAAGGAACTCCTCCAGTTGAATCACTCTCTCCTAGTCAAAGAAAGGGAGGAAGGAAGGAAGGAAGGCAGAAATAAATAAATAAACGAACAAACAAGAAAGAAAGAAAGAACTAAAGAAAAAGGAAAGAACTAAAGAAGAAAGAAAGAAAGAAAGAAAGAGGGAGGGATGGAGGGAAGGAGGGTGGGAGGGAAGGAAGGAAGGAAGGAGGGAGGGAGGGTGGGAGGGACAGGGAGATGACTATTTTAGTTAAATTAGGAGAGTGTAAAGAACAAAAGTTACCAGAGTAGTGCTTTCCTTCACAATCTTGTAAACAGTTATTAAATATTAAATACATATGAAATAAATATTAAATATTTCCTTCATTCTATTATTAGATGCAAGATACCAGAACATTTAGAAACTCAGTTAATGCACACTGGAGAAAAACCAAACCAAAGTTACTTTCAAACATGGCCAAGCAGTAAGGAGATCATCAGGTCATGCTATTATTCCTGAGGCAACTACACCAACATCTCTTTTTGGCCTATGGCTCACTTATGGAAACAATATAACATACCATTGTACTTATGCTACCTATTGCATTTTAAATGAAGATGCTACATACATTAGTATCTGCCCAAATAGTAATGGCATTTAGGGGGAGAAAAGCTCATAGATGCCTTAGATGTAAACTGAAACTCTAGTGAAGATCTTGTTCCCATGAGCAAAAGCAGTGGCAATACAGAAATAGAGATTTATGATTGCTCTTCTGTGTACAATTATTATTATTATTATTATTATTATTATTATTATTATTATTATTAATCATATTTCTGTGCCGCCCACTCTTCGAGGACTCTGGGCAGCTTACACCAAAGACAGTATACTAAATAGCATATTGCCCCCAACAATCTGGGTCCTCATTATACTGCCATTTTGAAAAGATGTTGCAGACCTGGACAGGATTTTCTTAAAAAGTTACAAGAAACGAGGACAATGAGTAGCTTTTATGGGTCAAATAAAAATACGTCAAGGAAGGGCTTATACAATTATATACTCGGTACAGATAGATATCATATATATCAAACTTGGCATAGATAAAATGAAGAGGGACAAATATTTCATCCTCTGTTATGATATCAAATCTTTGGGTCATGCAGCTACATGGATTGGCTGGAGAAGCATTAGCAAAGTACCTCCCTATCCTTTACTTCTCTGTATCTTTTAGGCAGCTGTTTTCAATCCACCTTCAACCTTAATCCTCTAAGTGACTTTCATAGGGATTGCTTTGCTTACCTGAGCAGGATCTGAAATAGGGGGAATTTTGACCTTGACTCTTTCGTCCACTTTGTTGGGAAAACTATTGTAGTAGGGATGTTCTGCCACTTCGCTGCCTTCTTCCATCCACAGTTCATCCAGACTTTGCATCCTGCAGAGAGGTGCTCAGTTAATTGCTTCTTGATTTATCTTCATTTGTTATCACAATGAAACAATATTTTAATATGGGAATGGGTTATAAACAAGGGTGGATTTTTTATATCACAGAGTATCTGTGGATTCTAAAGTTTGAAATAATGTGGGTGTGTGTTTACTGTAGAAGTCATTCTTTTAGTCATTAAGCAATTATGACTATTTTATTTGGGTACTATTTCTCTCTGATGAATGAAGGTGAATACATATGTGTCCCAGGATGGTGTTGCAGGATCCAATCTGGGTCAGTCACCAGGACCAGAAGTTTTGTCTTCTGAGCTTTCGGACTTGTGCTGGAGCCCATCTTCAGGGAGAAGATGGGCTCCATCTTCAGGGCTTCTGCTAGAGAAAAGTTCCTGAAGGACTCAGATTGGATCCTATTTATTTCTGAGTTCATGTCATCCTCCAAAGGGCAAATATGAAGTGTGAGAAGGATGCCACTTTCTATCATCAATAGTGTGTTACAGTTGGGATACTCTTTATTGGAATCAGAGTTTTATGCATTAGGACTGAAAGCTCTACTATGGTACAGTTTGAGTCCTCAGTCCTTTAAACAGAGTACAAATACCGTATTTTCCGGCGTATAAGACGAGCTTCATCAGAGCCATTTAAGGCTCGTCAGAGCCTTATGGGCTGGTCTGCCTGGTTACAGGAGAATGAGACCCGGCATATAAGACAACCCCCGACTTTTGAGAAGATTTTTGTGTGTTAGAAAGTAATCTTATACGCAGGAAAATACAGTAAATCAAGAAAATTACTGAAAATTGCTCCTGCTCAGACGTTTCAGCCCAACTTCTAGATCTACTTCGAAGTCTGTTTTATAACAGTTATTCAAAGGCTAATAATAACAACAATATAATTTATTCAATTTATGAAACCATCTCATCAGAACTCAATGATATACAAGTACCCCCTTGCCCTGCCTCATTCTCAATAAACAAGCGGGACAATTCAGCTGTTTTAAGATCTTCAGCATAAAAACATTTGCTCTGCCTCCTATCTTATGAACTTATTTGGTCCCATTAAAAGGCATCCTAATAAACCTTATTGCCCCTTCACTGTCTTAGTTGCAGAAAAATCATCAAAATAATATCATATTATATTACAGTATGTACAGATAGTCCTTGACTTACAATCACAATTGAGCTCAACATTTCTGTTGGTAAGTGAGACATTTGTTAAGTGAGTTTTGGCCTATTTTATGACTTTTCTTGTAGCAGTCGTTGAATGAATCACTACAGTTGATTAGTTAGTAACCCGGTTGATAAATGAATCTGGCTTCCCCATTGACTTTGGTTGTCAGAAAGTGGCAAAGGTGATCACATGACCATTGGACACAGCAACAGTCATAAATATGAACCTGTTGCCAAGCATCTAAATTTTGATCACATGATCATGGTGATGCTGCAAAGATCATAACTGAAAAAATGTCCTAAGTCACTTTTTCAGTGCCATTGTAACTTTGAACTGTCACTAAATGAACTGTTCTAAATTTAGGACTACCTGTATATCAAATATATAATATAGAGAGTTGTGATAGCACAGTGGTTAGAATGCAGCATTGCAGGCTAACTTTGCCAACTGCCAACAGTTTGATTTTGACTGGCTCAAGGTTGACTCAGCCTTCCATCTTTCTGAGATTGGTAAAATGAGGACCCAGGTTGTTGGGGGAAATATGCTGACTCTGTAAACCACTTAGAAAGGGCTGTAAAGCACTATGAAGGAGTATATAAGTCTACGTGCTATTGCTAAATATATACTGTGTTTCCCCAAAAATAAGACCTGTCTTATATTTTTTTTGAACCGTGAAATAAGCGCTTGGCCTTATTTTTGGGGAGGTCTTATTATTTTGGGGTGCATGGCTCCTCTTGCCGTCATACTTGCCTGATTTCCAGCTCTCTGTTTAAACATTTTTGGGGAGGGCTTATTTTTGGGGGGAGCCTTATTTTAGCGCATGCGCTTAAAAGCCCGACTGGACTTGTTATCAGGGGATGTCTTATTTTCAGGGAAACAGAGTAATATAAAGTATCAAAAGAGAATTTCTTCTGGCATGTAGTTATCATATCTAAACACTCTAGTTAAAACATTTGCAGCTAGATTTAGTATTAAAATTCTTGAGTAAAATAATTCCTTGTTACTCCACTAAATGAAGAAACCTATGTATATAAAAATCTCAGTGATACTACTCACCTGTCTTGAAGTGCTGGAATCTTAGAGGGGCACTGCAAATATTGCTTAAAACGAAGTTCAAATGCTTGCCCTATAGTACTGATTATATCCTGGGCAAGACCATCACAACATTCAAGAATATGACATGCTGGAAGTGATGAGAAAATGAGACCATTATTCAAATATATATCCAGGAGAAATCTGCAAAATCAGTTTTATTTGCTGATTTTTATAAATATGAAAAATAAATAATCTAAGCAATGTTAATGGCATCATACTGGCATTGTTTTAATTCTTGATTAGGAGCGGTCCAGAGTTTGATATAAAATGAAAGGCTAGATAAATGTTTTAAATAAATAAACAAAATTTTATCTGACCACCAGACGATCCCTGGAAAGAAAAGCAAGAAATTGAAGATCTGACTGGAACTATAGGATGTCTACTCCTGGTATAAGTAGTTAACATGTTTCATTTCTTTGATGAAGTTTGATACAGCGATTAGTCTTCAAGGTATCTCAAGACCATGTTATAATGCATTTCTAGTCACTCCTTAGCCAAAAGAGTCCCCAAAGTGGCTTAAGCATCATCAAAAGTTCTCTTGCAGCAGTTTACTTGAAAATATGCAAAATCAACTTCCTTGCAAAATCTGGTGATGAAAAATTCACACACGAAGAAAACTAGCTCACCTCAACTTTTGAATTCTGTCACTTCATTTGCAAAATGTTGAGAAAACTGCCCTTCCTGTTGGAGGGCATAGGTTTAAAGGGACAGGGAACCAATCCAGAAACATATCCTGTTTCCCCCAAAATAAGACATCCCCTGCTAATAGGCCCAATTGGGCTTTTAAGCGCATGGCAATAAGGCCAAGCGCTTATTTCAGGTTTCAAAAAAATATAAGACAGGGTCTTATTTTCGGGGAGACACGGTAACAAATGCTACATATCTAACTATCCTCAACAAAGTTCTTATGAAAAGTTCTTGAGGGAACAACATTACAAACATAAATTAATCTCGCATGCAGATGCAATGCACTCTGCTGGACTGGCTGTTAATACAATCATTCTTCCATTGCAAAGAGCTATGGTGCCATAGTGGTTAGAATGCAGTATTGCAAGCTAATTCTCCCGACTGCCAGCAGTTTGATTCTCACTGGCTCAAAGTTGACTCAGTCTTCCATCTTTCTGAGGTTGGTAAAATGAGGACTCGGACTGTTGGGGGAAATATGCTGACTCTAAACTGTTTAAAGCATGATGAAGCAGTATATAAGCTCTTATTTCTAATATATGAAAGGATGGGTGAGTCAGTCTCAGATCTTTGATTATTTTATTAATTTGCCCCTAATTTTGAAGGCAAGCAAAACTCCACGTTGGGCATCCCACCATTAAAACACTCTGCTAGCTCCATTCAGTTGCCCAGACTCTACCCCACATGGGGTCATTAAACGAAATGATGTGCTTTAAAGAAAACAAATATCTGAACAAATAAAAACAAGCACACTGCTAGCCAAATACCTGTAGGAAGCCATTAGAAATAGAATAATTGAAGAGAATCTTCTCTCATTGAAGAGAATTTGAACAATATGTTTTCAAAAGGAAGATGAGACTAAAGATAAGACATTCTTTACCTCTGTGATTAACAGGATCCTTAGCTACATATGCGACATAGTCTGTTGTATCCTGTTGGAAGAAGATAGAGAATAAAAAAGTGAATCATCTATCATGAATATGAAAGTTTCCTTTTGTGCTGATTCAGAGGTCAGTTCAATTTTCATCTGAATCTTTGCAACCTGGTACTTATGCCTGGATCCCACAGTGACAAAAACGTTAGAAACATCAATCAATTAGATTTTAGAACAGATACCTTGATCAAGCAAGCATTCTCAAAGTCTTGCATAGGTAACTGTGTAAAGCAACTGAGCAGATCTTTAGGTTAGAAAATCAACTGAAAGCTTAAGGTGCTATTTTCAAAAATTGGGCTATAGTTTTCAAGGTCCATTAAATGAAGCTCTTAGAAATTATGGAATTATTATTGGGAAATATTGACTAAACTTCATCCATACTGTAAACCCCGCTGAAAATATGTTCATGTATCACAAGCATGTTCAAATAAACTGAACATTTCTTTGTCTTTCTCCCTTACCGCTAAGCCACAAGGGTGTAACAATGAGCAATTTTTTCCCAAGAAAGTTCAGTAATAAATTTGGTACAATAACCTCTTGCATCAATAGCAAATAGTAGAAAGGAAGAGACTTACCACATCTACTCCAGATGCAAAAGAAATAGATTGCATATGATGGTTTGCTATAATCTGTAGAGTTAAGAAAACATAATGTTTGAGATACACAGAATGCTAGTTTTCCTTTTTTTTCCAGCTGTGTTCTTTAGTATGTAAAAATCAGAAGTCCAAATTAGAAATACAAGGGTGACAAATGTCATGTACCACTACGCCTCCATTTAGAGTACATTCACATGACAACTCTATCGGTAAGATCTTCAAGAGACATTCAGATGTGAAGCTGGAATTTGGCAATGAAAGCCAATGTCTCCAGGGGTGAAATCTACTTACCTTCTCTACCAGTTTGGAAGTGCGTGCTCCGAGCGCGTGTCACGTGCAATTTTGGACCCTCTGCACATGCACAAAGCCTTCTGCGCATGCGCAGAGGGTAAAAAACAGGTTACTTCCTCGTTAAAACCAGGAAGTAACGACATCTGGGTGGGTGGGCGGAGCCTTGTGCTGCTGCCGCTACCGGTTCTCCGAAACACTGGTCCGAACCAGTAGCATTTCACCCCTGAATGTCTTCCTTTGCCTCTCTGCCCCCTTTTTTAATTTTCATTTTTTAAATTACAGTATTGCTCTTAAAAGACAGCCTTTCATTATTAGATGCTTCGAGAATCAATGCAAAGAGCTAACAACCCCAGTTTAATACTTGTCCCCATGACACTGTTCTTGTCTCATCCTCTGGCCATGGTTTACATAGCACTAGCCTACTGTTTTCTATACTGACAAACACCCAATCAGGGGTGAAATGTAAAATGTGTTACTACCGGTTCTGTAGGCATGGCTTGGTGGGGGTGTAATGTGACTGGGTGGGCGTGGCCAACTTTTTTAAAAAAAACTTTTCAAAGCATTTTTTCTAATGCTTTGAAAAGCCTCTGGCGATCAGGCAACTCAGCGTCAGAGAGGCTTTTTAAAAATGCTTTGAAAAGCTTCTCTGACGATCAGGCAACTCAGCTGGGATCGTCAGAGACTTTTCAAAGCATTTTTTTTACCACCTCTTCGGCCAAGAGGTTGCAGAAAAAAATGCTTTGAAAAGCCTCTGAGGATCCCAGCTGAGCCACGCGATCATCAGAGGCTTTTTTTTTTTACTTTTAAAAGTATTTTTTCGTTGGAAGAGGTTGTAGAACAAGTGCTTTTAAAAGTAAAAAAAAAAGTCTCTGATGATTGTGCAACTCAACTGGGCATGGGGGGGGGGGCACAGGGATTTTTGTTACCGGTTCTCCGAACCACCCGCTGCCATCACTACCAGATCGGGCAATCCAGTCTGAAACGGGAGCATTTCACCCCTGCACCCAATGCTTTCTCTTTAAACCACCAAAGTCATATCACAATGCTGTGTAAAATTTGTAACACTGGTCTCTGGCTGAAGTTTTAGGCATACTAAAAAGTTAAATTATTCTCTTCTTTCATTCCAATTTGAGTACCTTTTTCTTCATGGCTTTAAAATCAAGATCCAGAAAAGGTGTACATATTCATTTCTTTAAAACATTTACATTTATTTTTTCTAATTAAAATAACCAACCACTCATAAATATCTAAAACAATTAATCTAACAACATACAAAGCAAATTCACAGCTTGAAAATAGCATAACAGTACTTGAAGGGATGAGAAAATGATCTCAATTATTGGTGAGTTCAAATGGAAGAATGGGCCTCTTGAGTTATACACATGTACGTATATTACTGAAATAAATTGGATATTCAAATGTTTGTTTGTTTTTTTAAATTATGAGTATTAAGAATGGAAATAGCTTACTCACACTAATCATAAGATTTTAAAAAGGGAGAATGGGTATGACAAAAATACCAACCTGCTTGCAGTCCAGAGTCATCAGATTTAAGCTGGTAGTAGATATATTCAGGTTGATGTTCATTCCTGCAAACTGAAGATTGCTCTTCCCCAGAATATTAGAGAGAGCTTTACTTGGTGGCTGGAAAAGTAAAATACACGTCCTTCAGGACTCTATCCCCATTTGATACCATCTGAATCCCACTGAATAAATTGACACCTCTATAATGTAATAGTCAAGAACATGATAATTTAATCAACAGTTTACGGATGCTTTAAATACTGATTTAAAAGAAAGAGAAAATACTATAGGGAAGAAAAATAGATCTCATTTTGTATGCTGAGAGATGGAAGAAATAGTTTTAAAACTGGAATCACTAACCTTTTCTGGAAACTGGAACCAGTAACCCTGATTGCTGATGAGAATTTGCAGGATTGCAAATCTTACATCCTGTTTAAGATTTTTTATTATTTGTTTTCAAAAAGCATTGACAGCTAGTCCTTAATTTACAACTACTATTGAGCCCAAAATTTCTGTTGCTAAGCCAAGTTGAGTGAATTATACCCCATTTCATGGCCTTTCTTTCCACAATTGTTAAATGAATCACTGCAGTTTTGAATTGGTTGTTAAAATGTGAGTGCACGCTCACATTTGCGAACCAGTAGTGAAGGTAAGTGAATACCAATCCTGGCGTGTACCCTGGCTTTACTTAAACTAGCCCTTTAAACCTGATTCTTCTCCAAGGACTAGGAGTTAGAGCAGCAGACCCCATGTGTGATGATTGGATTGCTAAAGACTGAGCTATTTTCCTATCAATATTTGGATTTATTTGGTTGTGTATTATATTCTCTCAAATTGTTTAACATAGTATACTAGAGATGCAATGGAGCTGGGAAGCTTGTATAATCAACCAACCAACCAACCAACCAATCAAAAACTTACCATCTCCATTCTCATTTTTTAAAAATAAAGCAGTGACTATTCAGCTCCACATAATTCTATTAATAATTGCTGAGATTCTTGATACATTTTGAGATAAAATAGTATTAGTAGATTGTCTGTGATTGGATAGTAGAAGTATGACCCTTTCAAGCCTACTGTGTACCACTGAAATTTGACATCAATAATACACCATGATTAGAAGCAAGGCATATAGCAGTACAATGCCCTAAACCCCAGCTGAATGGCTACTACTAGTTTCGATTGTTTCATTCCATGTCATTTGAGTTGAGAGATGACATACAAATCAAATTTATCTTGCCTACTTAGTGATATCCGTGTGAAGCCAATCATCTGGAAGTTTTGTTTACATTGTTACAATTATATAAAATATACATACCTATCTCTTGTCTATAAATTAATCCCACAATACTTATGGATATCCTGAGGGAATCACTGGATAATGTTTGAGGGAAAATAGACATGGATTTACTCAGGCTCATGTCTGCCTTGATGCACAGAACCTGACTGGTTAATTTTGGGACATTTTTTGGAGATAAAATTGGAGAAGGGCATGATAGTTGGGCAACAATATAATGGTAAGCCAATAAATAAGTAATTAAAATTACTACCTTTCTTCTTTTAAAAGCTCCTTTGGTTCCTGGCACAGCTTCACAAACAAGGCCAATCGCTTCTCTAAAAAGATGGAATAGGATGTCAAAAGCAAATGCTTATGCTATTTTTCTTCATTTATTTTTACAAGCAGGGCTTGAAAATCTAAATTGGTCCCTTATGGCATTTATATATGTAAGAATCTGCGGAAAAATCTGATTAAAATTAGCATTGTATGATATTAGGCAACTGAAATATTGTATATTTTGACAATTTCATAACTTGCATTAATTGTGCTAATAGGAACAACAGGGTGACTCAAACATCAAATTTTCCTAGAGCAATGTGAGTTAATAACATCATACATTTTTAATGCAAGGGTTTTCCTTCTACCCGCAAGATATTTTTTGGATTTCTGGAATCAATGAGATTGGTTTTAGATTAGATGTAACAGGCACTTCCATACCAAAAAGAGTATATGAACATTTATTATGAATCAATGCAAACAGTCTAAATAAATACATGGCAAACTCTGTCTTAATTTTCATTTTCTTGCAGTTTTTGGTTTAAATGCACACAAGCACATAAACATACACCAACACAGAGCACAATCCTTCACAGTCAGATCAGGTCAAATAAACTCTTATTGAATATGATGTCAGGGTCATCTGACTGCTTTGTTATAGAAAAAGACTCCTCAGTCTTAATATTTACTTCTATTATAGAGTGGCTGTTAATATTAGTTGTATGCTGATCTATGACTGAAATAAAATAAAATGAAATATAATGTAAAATAAAAATTTAGTGTTGAATAACCTTCATAGTTCCATAGCCAAAAAGGATTGGTGATAATTTTCTATAGATACAGGTAGTCCTTGATTTACGACCACAATTGAGTCCAGGATTTATGTTGCTAAGTGAGACATTTGTTAAGTGAGTTTTGTCCCATTTTACGACTTTTATTGAGTGATAAATGTTGAGTCATAAAAGTATTCTTAACATTAGTTAAGCGAACCACTGCAGTTGCTAAATTAGTAACATGGTTATTAAGTGAATCTGGCTTCCCCATTGACTTTGCTGGTAAGAGGGTCAGAAAAGATAGTCACATGGCCCCAGGACACTGCAACCGTCATAAATATGAACCAGTTATCAAGCATCCAAATGTAAATCACATGACCATGGGGATGCTGCAACGGTCACAAGTCTGAAAAATGGTCATAAATCACTTTTTCGTGCTATTGTAACTTTGAACGGTCACTAAACGAACTGTTGTAAATTAAGAATTACCTGTATAAGAAAACTAGGACCGATGCAGAATGATCGATGGTGCAGAATTACCATATACAAGAATAAAGAACTCATCCCTACCTTCCACACAAACCATTTTGCTTAACATGTTTTAGAGAGGATTTAATTACCTTACATGTATCCAAACCCTTTTCAGAAATACAGTTGCTTTTTTCACTTTTCATCCACAGTATTGCCAAGACTGTATTTTTTATTATTATTATCAGGAGCTTTCAGGGAGATTGTATCAGTGGTGGGCTGCTACCAGTTTGCCCCAGTTCGGGTGAGCCAGTAGTGGCGATGGTGAGCTGAGAGCGAGCCGATTTGCTCTGACTATCAGCTGGGCCCTCCCGCCTGCCCCTGCGTTATACCTGCCTATATTCGATCATTTTTAGCCCAGCTGAAAGGCGCGGCAGAACGGATTGCCTCACCTCAGCTGTTCCGAAATGCAATACGCTTGCACAGAGCAAAGCAAGCATCCGCAAAGCAAATCAATGGTTATACCAGTTGAAATTCACCACTGGATTATATGATTGTTGAAAGGCAATATTACATAATAGAAAAGAGATGGTGTTTCTGGAAACTTGACTCTAAGATACTTAGGACTTTCAGAATAATTAATGCTTGGAAGAAGGTTCAAGAACAGACCAGAAGACTGTGAAGATGATACATGAGGCAGATTCCCTAAACTGGATTCTGTTTCAGCAGCTGCAAAATTATTGTGACATAATAGTTGCTAGCAATCTTTCCTCTGCTAGCTGTTTCCTATGCTGGGACTGGAACTGCAAGGAGAAAGAAAGAAAGAAAGAAAGAAAGAAAGAAAGAAAGAAAGAAAGAAAGAAAGAAAGAAAGAAAGAAAGAAAGAAAGAAAGAAAGAAAGAAAGAAAGAAAGAAAGAAAGAAAGAAAGAAAGAAAGAAAGAAAGAAAGAAAGAAAGCTGCATGCTGGAAGTCTTGTTTGTTTGTTTGCTGGCCAAAGCAGAAACAGGGTGACTTCTTTATACCCAGCATAGAAAAATAACAGATAATCAGGAGGAAGGATTGGTGCCTCTTATCCTTTCTGCCTAGGGCAACAAATCAGATGATAAAACTCCAGATTAGCCTAGCAGAAGTCAATTATTGTTTAAAAAATAGCAAAAGAAAAAGTGGGAAAGACTGAGTGGGTTTATAAATAGAAGAAGACGACATCTTATTCACATATAAAGAATCTATTCTATTCCCTGAATGCAAAAGGATGACTGCCTGATAAAATCCTTTTCTGGAAACACCAAAATTATCAAAAAGTTTTTTAAAAAAGTATGGCAAAAATAGGGTTAAATGCTGGCTTGCACTTGTTAACCCTTTTGAAGCAATGGACAAGCCTTCTCCAACTTGGTGCGGTCTTCATTGGACCTCTATTTCCTGATTTCCACAGCTGACAAGCATTCCCAGAAGAGCATCTGTTGGCAAAAAAAGTCTCCAATTCTTTCATGGATGGGTGTTTATGATATATCTTGCTTTCTTGATCAGAACTGATTATTGGGCCAAAAAAAGATTTCCAACCAATTAATAATAGGGCTATTGGACAAAGAAGGTAGAACAATGCATAAGTAAGATCTCTCCTCCTTTTTTCTCCTTCTTCTTTATCCATCTCTTATATATTATGGCATATGTCTAGCTGTTTATACACATATAATGATGATTTTTAATATAGGCTCAAACCCAGAGTATTCAGCCAGTTCAGACCGGTTCGGTTGAATCGATAGTGGAAATTGTGGGGGTGCATATCCTCACTTTCAAATATATATATATATATATATATATATATATATATATATATATATATATATATATATATATATATATATATACATACATACATACATACATACATACATACATACATACATACATACTCTTGTGGATTTATAGAATCAATCACAGCTTTGAAACTAGACAGAAGCTGTATTGAAAAAGTGTTCTGAGAAACGGTGTGAATGTATTTTACATTGAAAACATTGATCCAAAATTTACAGCAGCAAGCTTTAAAGATTAGACTCAAGCAATATAGTAGTTACAGTATTTCCTGTCTTAAGAAACATTTCACATGACAAAACAGAGACAAATAAAACAAGCTTAGAAATCTTAACTTGATTTCTGATGTTGTGTTATTTATTTGGAATTTCATACATAAAGCAGCCTTTTCCAACTTAGGACATTTCCTCATAGCTCAAATAAAACACTGAGCTGCATTTCCCAAAAGCTTATTGCTGTTAATAAATTTGATAGTAGGAAAGGGGTTCCTCCTTTTTGCTTCTGCTTTTTGTTTTTGTTTTTGCCATATAGACTAAAACAGTTCTCCTCCTATTATATTTCCACTGTGAGAAAGCAGAAAAGTAAAGCTGCATAGGGTATATGTTCTCCCCACAGTCAAGCTCACTTTGCTAACTCATACGGTTGATACCCTATTTTTCCACTCAGAAAAGGTTGCTGTCTGCACTCTTCTCAATATCTCCAAGTGGCTGGAAAATCACCTATCAATCACTGCATTTCAGGTACAGATAGTCCTCAACTTACAACCACAATTGAGCCCAAAATTTCCATTGTGAAGTGAGACATCCGTTAAGTTAATTTTGTCCCATTTTATCACCTTTCTTGCCACAGTTGTTAAGCGAATCTGTGCAGTTGATAAACTAGTAACCCAGTTGTTAAATGAAATCTAATTTACCCATTGACCTGGGTTGTTAGAAGGTTGCAAAAGGGGATCGCATGACCCTGGGATGCTGCAACGGTCATAAATATGAACCAGAGGACAGTACCCTATGACTATCATTACCCTATGACTATCATTAAGTGTTGTACCTTATGATTCTTGATGAATGTATCTTTTCTTTTATGTACACTGAGAGAATATGCATCAAGACAAATTCCTTGTGTGTCCAATCACACTTGGCCAATAAAAAATTCTAATTCTAATTCTATAAATATCATCATCAGCAACATGCACTCTGCACTATTGATTGTATTTGTCTCCTTCAAGTACCTGATTCAAAATACAGTGATGGGAATGTATGTAGAATATATCATCTTACCTTGTTATCTGTGTTCTAGTATTAAAATCCAGAGATTTCATGGATCGCAAGACCTCTATACATCCCAAATACTACAAAGAGGAAAAAGTGTGCATATAAATATAACTGAAATAAACTTGGTATAGCATAATCCATACTCATACTTCAATAGATGGAGGCTGTGATTTTATTTATATCTCTTCTCCAACAAATAGTCCAGCAAACTATCTTGCTAAGCATGTATAGTAAAATAAATCCCAACAGCCCCTTTCTTATTCTTATTTTTGTTTACACTTATATATACAGCAGCAATAATTATTTTTAAAAAATTGGAGCCCTCCCTTTGTTTTCTCCTATTAGGTTAGAAACCCCACAGAAGGCCCTTTCACTAGCATGCGTGCATATTTTTAAGCATACTATTATTAGTCTAGGTTGCATAATTAGTTAATGCTGCAGAAAGTCCCTTATGCTTATAATTTAATTTGATGCTACCCATAATAACTGTGCAAGAATAGAACGACTTAGAAAATTTGCATACACGATATCATTTGTGTCTACTGTGGGAAAATATATCCTGTGCCGCATGCATGACCCTCAAATTGTGAAAGGCATCAGAGGCCATGCAGACTTGCTTCAGGTTCTTTTCATAAGTGTTTGCACACCAACACATCTGCACGAGAATTTAGGTTTTACAGTAAAAAAAAAAAAAGGCTAACTGGCTATTGACAATTCTGCAGCTGTGTAGATATATTTAAATTAGACTAACTTGATTATATTAAGGTCTGGCCAATCTCTCCTGTCTCTGCTAGAAAAGAAATAGAAGGCAGCTGTAAATTTCCTGCCACAAACATCTTTTGCCCGGTCCAGATATTTCAGTCAGTAAACAACGTTGAGCCAGTTGCTGAGATGCTGAATGTCGAGGGATAATGGTTGGAATTCAACTTTGCAGGCACCAGTTTTCTGCACCAATAAATCTATTGACTATTGGGGGCAATAGATGCAGACATAATTAGCAAAGGGACTCAGGACTTTTGTCTTATTTCTTTGTCAAAAAGGCTTGCTTTGTATGGTTTTTTTTTCCAAATGGACCTTCTATGGATTATGCTGAAATTTGGTGGGGAAAGGGGCTTTCATCTCTTCCTTTCTCTCTCAGTTCAGACTTCTTTCCTTTCTGTCTTGAACCTATGCAATTTAATGGCTAACTTGAACACTCATACTAGAGGTGACCATACAGCTATAGAGATACAGATTAACAGAGTTGGAAGGGATCTTGTAGGTCATCTAGTCCCACCCCCTGCCCAAACAGACCCTACACCAGATGGTAGTCCAGTCTCTTCTTGAAAGCTTCCAGTGATGAAACTCCCACAACCTCTGGAGGCAAACTGTTCCATTGGTGGATTGTTCAGAAAATTTATCCTTATTTCCAGGTTGAATCTCTCCTTGTTCAGTTTCCATCCATTATTCCTTGTCTGGCCTTCAGGTGCTTTGGAAAATAGCTTGACCAACTCATCTGTATGATAGCTCCTCAAATATTGGAACACTGTTATCATGTCTCCCCTATCCTCTCTTCTCTTCACTAGACTAGCCATACTAGTTCCTGCAACTGTTCATCATATGTTTTAGCCTCCAATCCTCTAATCATCTTGGTTGCTCCTGTCTGCACTTTTTCTAGATTCTCAACATCATTTTTATAGTGGTGGTGACCAAAACTGGATGCAGTACTCTAGGTGTGGTCTTACTAAGGCTTTATAGAGTGGTATTAGTCCCTCTGTTAATGCAATTTAGGATTGCATTGGCTTTTTTGGCTGCTGTCGCACACTGTTGGCTCATATTTAATTGGTTGCAATGCATACAATGCAATCCATACAATACAGGCTGTTATCTGTAGATAAACCTGAGTAGCTTAGGTTTGCCACTGTTTCCTTCTGAGGACTGAGGAAAAGTGACTATTCCAAAACCCAGCCCTTCTCATTTACTTTAGATTTGACTGAGGCTTTAAACTGGTACAAACAAAGATGTATAGAGTTACACATGTACACAAACACACTTTTTATGGCATTTATTTCAACTTGCATTGGTGGTAAATAAATTTATCTGAGCTGTTCAGCATGTTATGTAAATCAATTAGAAATATAGACATTTTTGGATTATTGGTGGGATCTTGAAATTTTAAGGAAGCAAACTAGAATGAGTATTGATATTTATGAATTTGGCTATCCATAAATGCCATAAGAAAGTGTGCATGTATAAAATAAATCAAATTGGCTTGCTGAAGAAATGAAAATGATTATGCAGAATTCTGTAAAAATGATGACTGTGATGGGGGGGGGGGGACACCTGCAAAGAGCAGGTACTAAATTCGCCATATCCCGATATGAAATGGGAGCCTGAACAAAATACTATATATAAGCACTATTATTGCATTTTTTAATCATGAAAATAGAATTTTTATAGCTGCTTGTAATGCTAGCACTAAACTGCTCCCCCAATTTGGTAGTTTGCCAGTCAGCCAATAATCTAAAAATAAGCTTGCAAAATTAGACATTTCTTATATAGGCACATTTGAATTCATGCCTGTCTGAATGCAATCTGTCTCACTACCGCATAATACTTTTAGCTGGGAAAAATAACCCTATCTTTGAAAATTTGCCAACAGTTATTCATGTTGAACTGATTATGTGTATAGTAATGTCATAAAACAGAACTGGCTTCATAAAAAAAATCCAGGCTATTAATTGCATATGAATAAGGGTTAAGAATACGTTTTGTTTCAGGTGTTTTTATGTGTGAAGCATCAATGCACAGACTCTATAAATAGTATGTTATATTTGATTGAAATGTTTTTTTTAAGATAGCAGAATTCTGCATGATTGTATTTTACTATTCTTAGATTTTCAATTCAAAATTACAATATAAATAGATAAAATTCCCATTCATACTTGGCCCATCACAAGATCCATCACAAGGCTCACACTTGACACATCTACCCCTGACCCATCACAAGTCCTACTGTTCACACGAAGCTCTCATAAACAGAAGAACACTGACATCCCCTATACTCCACTGAAGATATTACCTAGTATGGTAATGAAACTTTCGGAAATCAACCCACAAGCTCGGAGAACGAACTTTCACTCAAAATTAAATTACTAAAACAGAGGAATTAAATTGAAATTTTAATATATTAAAAATAGATAAAATAAGCAGAAGGAATTAATTACATCATTGAAAACATACAATAACTCTTACCCATCTGGGAAAGTACCGTAATAATAGAGAACTGAGGCAGATACAGTAGTAGTTATGCAAATCAGGATCACAGATGGATTTTCTAGAACCAGAAATAAAATTAAACTAAAAATGACAAAGTGGGGGAGAAGGCTACACACTCTGATGTGATATTATGATATACCTCATCTAACTTTGCACGGGTATCCATCAGAAGAAGTAAAAAAGAAGCCTCACCATACACAAAAAGACTTTGCCTGTGCAGGCACAATTGTCGTTTTGACTTTTTTTTTAACCCCTACCCCCACCCAGACGCTATGTTCACCAGACTATTAAAAAAAAAAAACTTCATTTACTAAAAATGTGCACGCAAGCTTTTACAGAGTTATTATAAAAGCTAAGAATTATCTATACTGGCCTGAGATCCCTGTGGAAAGAGTAGAATAAAACATAACTATTCATGATAATATTTTGATGAGTAGCAACACAAGACTTTGATCTCTTTTCCTCCTAAATCTTTATTTTTTTGATCTTAGATCCCATTCCAATAAGCATGTTTTTATCATTATTAATTTTATATTACAGGTGGTCATTGAACTGTGGTCACAATTATGACTGGAACTTCCATTGTTAAGCCTTTTGATCATCGAATGAGTTTTATGAACTTTTTATTTTTGCTGTGCTCATTAATCTGGCATTCCCATATTGACTTTGTTTGTCAGACACCCTCAGGGAAAGCAGTGAATGGCAATCATGTGAGCCCGGGACATTGCAACCATTGTAAATACATGCTGGTTGCCAAATGCATGAATCACAATCATGTGACTGCAAGGACTCTGGTGCTCATAAGTGCAAGGACCACTTACAAGTCACCTTTTTCAACACCGTCAAAACTTCAAGCAGTCATAAAATGAATAGTCGTGCGTGGAGGACTACTGATATGTTGTACAGTGTTACCGGAATTGGGGGTTATTTTCCCTATTAGAAAATAACAATTCTTTGACACTATCACTGTCTTCAGTTGCCTTCGTTATTGCTGTGAATCTGTCACGGAATCTGCAGTTGAAGTTGGAGGGAAGAGTTAAGAGGCTGGGTAGTCTGGAATCACGGAAGGAGAGGAAGCAACAGAAAGTAAATGCCTTCTCCAGACCTTGGAATGTTTATCTAGTTGTTCTACAGTGAGCACAGCTAGTCTGGCAAGATTTTTGTAAATAGCCAAGTAGCAATAAAAATACTGCCCTGATCAACTTTTAGTGTCATTCTCATTCATTCTGGATAAAATCTGATTAAACAGAAGTGGGAATGTCCCTAACTGCTAGCCAGTGTATTCCAAAAATAAAGAAAAAAGCAGCTAGGATTTCTTGACCCTTAATACCATTTGTATAGATACAGAATTTTACTAAATGTGCACTCACAAATATTAACATTTCTAATATATGCTTCTCATTAATGTATGTAGTGAATATGTTTTTATTTCCAAATGAAAACTATGAAAAGCAAATATACTTTGATAAGAGATGGTACGGAAACTGTAAATACCCAGAGTACAGTCCAGGAAAATGTTTCCATAAATCCTCCTTGAACAAATCAAAATTGTGTTTTATGGCTCAGAAATTCCTCATAGAGCAAGAAAGAGTCATACTATGCTTTATTTATGAAGTTGGTTGAAATCTAATTTTAGAGCAGCTTTCAAATTAAAGTACTTTGCCCTATGCCAATTTTTTCTAATTATATTGCATGTTGTTATTTATGTTTTTGGCCATAATTAAAATATTATTAAAATATTATTGCATAAATTAAAGTAACTGTTATCATAATATTTTAAATAATTTCCTATAGCCCTTTTTATTATATCAGATTGTCAGATCACGGTTCTGTCAGGGATCAGTCACAGTAGTTTCAGTGGTGATGCAATATCAAAACTACCAAATGTATCTGTAGCAGCTGGATTATTTATCCCTGTTCTTGATGTATGTTCTTGATGTACTTCTTGGCATTCTAAGATAAACCAACATCAGGCAAACTCCACCATGGTAGGGAAGAGGCAAGTTATTGGCAAACCCTAGTTGTTTTGTATCCACGGAATCAAATGTCACTCAGAACCAGCATCTGAGTGAACCAGTATCAGAAAGTGATATGAACTTGGGGCCCATATTCACATTCCTTTATCTGCAGCATAAACATATTCCAGTAATTGTCTTTGGGAAGCTGACTTTACCTCGCCTCAGCCCAAAGATGAGGTATGTTAAAATCATCTTCAGCTTTTCCAATTTTTCAAGTCACATTTTCCCTCTGCATTTAGCACAATTTTGATCATTGGCATGCCTTCTGTTATTATTGGTGAAGTTGAGAACTTGGGTTTGCCCTATTATTATTGGACAATATGGGTGTAAATCCTTCTCCTCTCATCGTTAAAACAGGCCACAGTCTTCCATTGCTATTTCTAAGACAGGATTCAGTTTCTCCTGGAGTTAACCTGAAATATCGAGTGCTAGTCCTTTACTGAAAGAATGCTAATCCTTTGCTGAATAGGAAGCCATTTTAAACTAAGAAAGAAAGCCAGATTGTGTGAGAATTTTTGTTCCTTTCAAACATTGCTTTTAGTTAATTGGATCCCTTTCAGATCACTGCTGATTGTAACTCTAATTTAAGGTCCAGAATATAACACTTTAAATTTCCACAGAGTCGCAGATTCACTAGGTAGCTTTACACAAAATAACTAAGAATGTCTGAGCAAAAAAGGACCATTAAAAAGCTTCTATAAGATCGTGACATGAACTCCAGACCTTATTACTTGCATGTGACATCACAACAAAAGTAGAAACAGGTGGAATTTTTACTGCAATGTCACAATATGTTTCACCATTTTAGTATCACAATGTTTAAGACCTCATGCCTATGCCTCAAAGCCCTTCTAGAAAAGAAAAAACATTTGAAGCTTTGTATTAGATTACCAGGGATAAAATGATTAATCCAGTATACATTTCATCAATGAAGGATATTTCTTAAAAGAAATCTTTTTTTCACTTGTCTCAAACATAAACATCAACTTTCCATGCCAAAACACTGAGAAACGTATTTGTTTCATATGCTGTGCATAGAGGCCATGATGCCTTTTAGAATTCCACCGAATCAGAACATTTTATTTTATGATCATTTTTAAATTGTTTTAAATTGTTTGTGGCTAATTTTCTGATCAGTGTCTGTGGCTGTAAAACGGAGCTTTGCACTTTACAAAGTTCTTGCAATTTCACAGCAAATAAATCCAAAGAAAAAGCATTTTGAACAAAGATTAATGTTTGCTTTTTTAAATTTATGGGTCAACTTAAACAATAGAATCTAAATGCATAAGCATTGAGATACCACACAAGAATGTTAGCTGTATATGTATATTAACAAAAGGTTGATTTGTATTGTTTAATTTAATAATAAGGAAGCTACAGAAAGTAAGTTTCCTTGCTCCATAGTCACCAGTATCCCGCAAAAACATGCTGAAAGAATCAGCTGGCTGGCTTTGAAAGCATGGTTAATTGTCTATAGCCGTGATGGCGAACCTATGGCACCGTAGCACAGGTGGCACGCAGAGCCATATCGGTGGGCACGCGAGTGTTGCCCTAGCTCAGTTCCAGCATGCATGCAAGTGCCAGCCAGCTGATTTTTGGGCCTTCCGGGCCCACTGGAAGTAGGGAAACAGGCTGTTTCCGGCCTCCGGAGGCCCTCCAAGAGGGTGAGGAAGGCCATTTTCGCCCTCCCCAGGCTCCAAGAAAGCCACTGGAGCCTGGGGAGAGTGAAAAATGGGCCTACCAGCCCCACAAGGCCAAAAGCGTGGGGAGTGTGGAGTGGGTCGTGCACGCATGCACGGGGGATGGGGTGCATTGAATTATGGGTGTGGTCATGCACACGCACAACCCCCTGCATTCCCCCCACTTTTGGCACACGACAGCAAAAAGGTTAGCCATTACTGGTTTATAGTGTAATCTAGTTATATTTTTATGAATAGGAAGATGTGCTGATTGGAACTGCAGACAAACTATATAGCCTTAGTTATTACCTTGATTTGTTGGTGTTAGTGTCAGAAATTTGGAATTTTTCATTTCCTTTTCTATTTCAGATAACAAAATACCTTGGCCAACATAATTTAATGGTACTTCTGAACAATATAATATGGACCCCAAAAGCCGCTAATGGAAGTTAGAACTTACCATAAGTAGAATAGATTTTTCTGGTGCAAAAATAGAAAAAACAAAAAACAAGAAATCCCATGTACAGGACTAACTTAAATGTATCCCCCATATATGTGTATTGCATTGTCAATTATAAGCAGCAAAATTGCATCCTTCCATAGTTATTTTAAAAAGATAATGAATTTAAGATGGCAAATTAAGCTAAAAAAAAAGTTGGCTTCATTTTATTTTCAGCAAATGTATTTTCACTGTCCCTCTATGAAGATATATTAATTGGAGAGGCATAGTCATCCTTTCCGATAAATATGCTAAGAGCTGATGCAATTTCCTAAACTATATGAAGATCTTCATGTAAGTATTTCTAGCAATAGAAATGAATATAATTAAATAGTTACTCACGCACACACACACATATATTCTTTGACTATAAATCTACTATAAATCTACTTTCAAAATATATTTATCTTTATCACAGAAAATTATTGAGAGATATTTCACGTCACTTCAGCTTGATCTAAGAGCAATATGGTTAACTAATGAACATTAGACTGTTTGAAGCTGCTTCCCATGCCAATCTATTGCTTTACAACAGACATGGCTTGTGGACAGTAGGTAGAAGATGCACCACTTGCATTTTAATTTAATTTAATTTTTTAATTTAAACCAATAAATCAATGCAAACTCACAGCAGTTTAAACAACAATAGAGATCTTAGCTGTCTTCAGCCACTGATCCTTGAGGTTAGATTACTCTCATGGTTGCAAACGGTTAGGTATTACAGAATTGAAAAGGGATTGCCTTGAAGGCATTTTTTCCATCCGTCGTATGAACTGATGTCCTGCATTGCACTAAGAATTTTGGATGTCTGATAAAAGAAATACTAGTGTTTTGAATCTCCAATACATCCTGGAAGTTATTATACTATATATTTTAAATCAATGTTTATGTATTTATTCAATTTATTCATTATCTTCACCTTCTTTTAGTAGCATTTAGTAAAAAGGAGCGTAACATATTCTAGAACCCTAATTAGATCACAGCAACTGCCATAATACAACTATATTTCAGGATTTATAATACATACAAATTAACCTGGTGCATATCTGATAGGTGATAATCCTTACCAACATGAATGTATTTTTCTTCTGCACAAAGAAAATGTTTTTCTTTAGCTAATTTCTGGTTATCTTAAGTTGGCAACTCATACGGATCTAAATTTTCCTGTGGAGTTAAAAGACACATCTGGCAATAAATAATATATATTCTTGAACTAGTCTTTTTATGTGTATTTGTTGAATGATAAAGAAGTATTAACCAGATGGAAAAAAAAGATGGCTACACATTTTCCCTTTTAATTTAATTGCTTTACTGTGGGATGCAACAAAAACATTTATTAGAATTTATATAGACCTCTGGCTTCTATTAATAGGAATTTAACAAGTGGTACATTGCCAAATTTTATTGCATTGCACCAGGCATAGATGGTGGGGAAGGAAAGAAAAATCTAGGAAGCTGCTGGCCTTAGACTTAAACAAATTCAATAACTGCATCTGTACCATTGTATACTTGATTCTAAGCCAATTATTAAATATTTTTTAAATTTTTACTTCAAATTGAACAGTTCCAATTTTTCATCAATAGATAGCGAGATTATTGCAGGACTATTTTTCTAACCCTGTCTTCAAAAAATTGTGAATATAACTAAAATTTATTGTTTTGTAGAAATCTGCTGATCTTAGTGATTTCCAAGCTAATTTGATTATTCCTCCCCCCCCCATTTAATTGGTGATATAAATCCAAGGTTTTGCAAACCTCCTCCTATTTCTCAGTTTCAACTATGTATATGCATACATACACACATAAATTCCCAAGTCTTAAAGTTCCAGTTAAGCAGCTATTTCTTTAAATGTAGATAGTAAGTTTTTATCATCTATCTTCCTTGGCTCATAGATTGCTGCCTGTTCTTCTTCCTAATATTGCACAACCCCTTAGGTTGGATTTTTGTCCAGTCATAAAGGTTCTGATAATGTTAAATTGTTAATTCATGTGAATCCTGCCCTTATTTCTTTAGATGCAAATAAAGTTTTTGATGTAATTTTCTCGAAGTTTCTAATACAGATGTTAACTCGCATTGAATTTCCCCAAAATTTTACATTTTGGATTAATGTTTTATTGAACTTTATTGAATCATATTTTATATGATTGTCAATGGTGTGTTACCTCCTTCATTGAAATTATGCCATCAATGTGAGAATTAATTTTCCAATTTTGGAATATTTGAATGTTATTTAAATTCTCACAGTCTGAACTTGCCCTATTGCCACATTTTGGCTGAAATTCACAGGATTGCTAATATGACCAAAAATAATCACTGACTTCTAAAATTATGTATAGTTCTATTTGACTTCATGTATATAATATGAACCTAGTTTTATACAAGATACAGAGAGAAAGAAAATTGCAAAAGGAAATTTCTAATTAGATTCTTCAAATTAAGGCAGAATAAACTAAAATAGAATATGGAGTATGAAAGCAAGTTTCATACTCTATATATTTTGTCTAAAATACTAGACAAAAACTAAAGTAGTTAAAAGTTAAATTAGTTGTTAGAGAATTAATAATGTGAATTATTAAAATGAAGGATACTAAAATATTGAACTTCTAGAATATCAAAATGCTAAATAATGAGTTGCATTTATTGTGTATAATATTATAGATAATGCAAATTTTAAACTAATAATTAGCAGGTTAGGATAAAAATACTCAAAATTTTAGATAATTAACTTAGGGCAGTAAATCTTTGCTGAATGTATTACTGATTCATGACTTTCTCATTAATTTTTTTTAAATTATCATTCATGTTTGTCTCACTATATCTTCAATATTGCTGAAGATAAATGTCTCCTAATGGGTTCTGAATGTTCTGGATTTAATGTATTGTATCCTGGAGTTTTTCCATTATGACTGTTTATAATAGTTTGGTGTACTAAAAGTCTAAATTTGGAATACTCATTTCCTTCCATTTATGAACTAGAGTCATTCTTCCTGTCACTAACATGATTTGATCAAATCCTTATTTTTCTCCCTCAAGCAATATTAAAAAATATGATCATTGGACAATTCCACCAGCTAATCATCTTTAGAAAAAGATGTTGATATTTTGGTTTTAAAAGGAACGAAGAATTTTTGTGCATAATATTATTGTTACATAATGTAAACATATTATGTTGTTATTATCAAAAGGACAAATCTATTCCTGAGTTACAGCATAAGACTGTTGAAATGTGTTTATCATCATCATCAACAACAAAGGGACAAGAAAGGATTTTTGAGCTGCTGGTGAAATTTTTCACACATAAGATAAATTTCTAGTTCTTTCTCCCTCACTTTTTTTGGGGGGAAAAACTAGTATCTTTGTTATATTATTTTTTAAATTCTGTATATTCATGTAATGTCTTACATATACTAGGGGGACCAACAGAAACATTAAAAATTCCAAACAATAAAATATTATTGAAACAATTATCAGTGAAGTCTGGAAATAAGTGAAAAAATCACTACGCAGCCAACTATCTGAAATATATGGAATTACGATTCATTATTCTCAATATCAATAACATTTTTAAAAAACAAAAGCTTTAATAATTGAAAAGAAGAAATGAGGGAAAAAAGGAATCTAAAACAGAAAAAATATGAGGCAAACAAAACTCAGTAAAATAGAAATATCAGTTCACTTTTAAATACAACATTAAACTTTGAGCACACAGAATAATACTGGTCTACCTTCCATTCTATTCCAGTCAATTCGTAAGAATCATAAGAATGTCCAATAGAGTATAATCTTTTTGCCGAACTAGAATTATAAATTGAGATCATGAATACATACTTTGTTTTCTATTTACCTATTCACCAAAAGTCAACATGAACGCTTAAGAGAAGCTTTCAATATTAAATAATTAAAATGAAAATATTTCTATCAAGCATATTATTTAATTCACCAACAATAGTGCCTCATCCATCAAATTTTTAAAATCAGTTGAAATTTGCAATTGATGCTTCTTTATCAGAATATAAGTAAGCAAATGATACAGAATAGCTATTCTAAAATCTGACACTGTATTATATATTTCCTTCATTATCCAGTAATGAATACTATATTCTGAAAGATAGCAATGAGAAGCATATTTTACTCTACATGCCATAATCAATGTGTTCATTAATTATGGTTCTTAAGTAATCTAGCTATAATTACAATTACAAATTACAAACACTAAGATTTTTCCTATTTTTGTAAAAGCAAACAGATAATTAAGACAATAACTGAAATAAAAGTACAGTCAGTGTGGAATCTTGAGCAATGAGAAATTAAAGGTCTGCACTCTGTTGTACTATACGGTACATCATAATTTCCTCTAAATAATGGTTGCTATTTTCAAAAAATAAAATATAAATGCAATGCTTCTGCTTAAACTTATGAAACATCAAATTATTTTTTATGAAAATCTGCTCTGTTACAATAAATGTTCATTCTCAACAGTGCCATTTTAGAACCAAGTAATTATTGGCGTACAGTCACAAAATAAATCATCAATTTTTGACTTTAAATCTTAGACTTCACCTGGTCAGATGAGACCTTAACTACATTGAATCGAAAAACTGACCTAGAAATGCACAAGGATTTTTTGTCCTATTCCTCAACTATCAGGAAACAGAGAGAGAAAAAAGTCCTGTTAAAAAACTGTTATGTAAAACAAGACTGCATTTTGAATGCACCACTTCAAGAAAGAGTATTTCTGTTTGCAAATAAGACAGATTCTACAAGCTGTTGCTCTTCTAGCCATGACATGCAAATAAAAGAGTTGCGTGTGTATTTGTACACACACACACACATTCCATTTGAGATATTTGATGTTTGAACTCAGAATTCTCATACGGAAAGATGTTACTCTTATCTCACCTATTATAGATTCTCTAGAGACAATCCTAATGAATATATACAAATACATTATATATCCATCTCTGAAGAGCTGGATATATAATCCCTTTAATTTTGGAAGTGCTCTTTCCCACGGCTTTAAATCATTTAAACTGCCAAGAAGTCAGCTTGAATGCTCACTTAATGAAAGCAAATTAACATCGGTTTTTCACAATAAAACAGTCTTCATCAGACTTCCAGAAATGAAATGCTAGTATTAAAAATCCTCCAACCTATTTGACTGGTGTCTAGTTTTCTTTCCCCCATTTATTAAACAGATACAAAGAAAACAGAACGTGGAAAGAAAGAAGACCAACCTTCACAATGTACATCACTCCAGGTCCTAGGATCTTCTCATTTGAATGCAACCATCCTTGGGGCACTTTGTTGGCAGTGCTGCCATGCTGATTCCAGTCCTCACCTCCCAGGTACATTTCCTCCGACCATGTTTTTTTCCCGGTATTCATCTTGTTCTTGTCCTGCTGAGAAGACAGGGTGGCAGTAGCAAGGCTACATGTGTTGTCTGAAGTCTCTGCTGCTGAGCTACCCTGCAACTTGGAGACTGCCAGTTCTTTCACTGCAGAGGAGAGGTTCTTGATGCCCCAAAGGCTTCCTGTGGAGGAGAGTTTTAAGTGGGACGCTTTAGGCACAAGAGTGGAAAGGGTGATGTGTCCACCATGCTCCTTCTGGAGGTTCTCAGGTGTGGTCAGATATGGTGAAGATGCTGCAATGGTATCTGTTGAGGAGAACTTGCTGTTGATGGACCAGTTATGGACAGTATCATCCACTGATGTCACCGAATCATTCCTGAAGCGGTTATACTTGGAACGCTGAAGCATGCCCTTCTATCTGGAATCTTGTATACGTTCCGGCAAACAGGAAACTCCTCGACTAACATAGCAGATGATTCAGAGTATCAAAGATGGTCAGTGAAAATGTGGCCATGGGGAGGAGCTTGTGTGGGGTTTTTTTTAAGAAAAAAATGAAAGGAATTTTGCTTAAGGTTCCATGGTAAGGCTAGGCAAAGCGGTAATTTTCTGTGCAACAGAAAGATCCCAGTCCAGCTCAGAGCTGCCAAGTCTCTCACAGCAAAAGCATGACTCACACAAATGAGAAGGACCCTTTTCAACAAAAGGCTCAGTGAATGCTGCAAAGCACTTCCTGTAAAGAAAAAAAAAAAATCCACCCACTTACAGCACACTACCTCCAATCAATTCTCACATTTCCTTTCCCTATTTGAACCAGATATTTTTCCTTCCTTCCTTCCTTCCTTCCTTCCTTCCTTCCTTCCTTCCTTCCTTCCTTCCTTCCTTCCTTCCTGGTAGATGTCTGCAATGGCTCAAAGCAATTGCATCAACTTTTTTCCCTATGTAAAGTACTAGCCTATTCCAATGACTTCATAAAATATGCCCTAGTGTGGAACTATCCGAAGCAGAAAGCAATGCTACAAATTCTATACAGTACAGAATCTCTCTCTCTCTCTCTCTCTCTCTGTCTTCCAGAAAAGCTCATTATCAATTAAAATAGCCATATGTTTGTCACCATAATCACCAAAGTGCAGTCTTCCTTTCAAAACCACAGTGTTCTGATCCTAGAATTTTTAATGCCAGCAGTTTTATATTAAATGTTGTGCTGTACAATATGAAAAACATATGGCTTAAGTAATTTGTATAAACACACACACAAGCATATTTTCTTTAATCTATTATTTCAAAACAACTAAAGGACAACTGAAAAATATTTAAGACAAAATAGTAATGCCTCCCTTCCAAACTGAAAATAAATCCATTAATAAGCATTTTGATTTTTCATCAATAATAATAAACGGTGTATAAAATTCTTAATATGAAGAGATAAGCAACACACCAACCTTTAAAACATGTGTAATATATTTATTGTAACCATGCAAAATGTAACAGTATTATAGACACTAATCTTGCTGATGTTTCATTAAATTAATGTATTTATATCTGAAACTATGATTTCAAATAAATATACTGAAAAAGGCAAATTTCAAATTAATCCTACTCCAATTTAAACAAAAAACAGAAAAGAGAACGGCAGCACACAACTTAATATATTATCCAGAGAACAGATGACAATTTTCTCACAGTAAAGGCTGAATTATAGAAAAAGCAATCGCACAACAGCATCTTTCAATGCAGGTATTTAATGAGACAAATTGATGATACATAAATGAAGGCAGCACCTCTGATCCCAGCAGTGATGAATGAAAATGTCCCATTCATTGTAAAAAGCAAATTTCTAGTGATCTGCAGAATAGCCTTTCATCACACTGCAAACCTGCTACAGCTTCCACACTGCATTCTTTTTTCCCCCCCTTTTCTCCTGCTACCCTAGCAACAGCAAATATACATGGTATGGATCGTTTCTGATCTTGTGTTCTGCAATAAGCCGCAATCTTTGTCATTCAGAAATTATTCCCTTCATAAAAAGTAGATTTAAAAAAAAAAAAAACTCTGGAAAATATGAATGGATTTCTGTATATGTGAATGAAAGAGCTGGCTAGCATACCAGCATTTCTGTGAATGAAGCAGGGCCTGGCAGGCTCTACCAGGCAGTAATTCCTTGGATGCTAACTATGTGAACCAATAAGATGCAGCCAGGATGACTCATTCAACAAAGGCTTGCTAAATAGTGGAAGATTCCATTTCGCACACAGGTAAGATATTTCTATACGTATACAATCCACAACTAGGAATCAATACATGTCTCAAAGTAAATAATGAATACATTACTGCAATTTTTTTCTTCAGCATATGGTGTGTGTTTGTGTGTGTTCCTCAAACTTCATTTAGCTTGTTTATGTTTACCGGACAATGAAATAAATTCATACATACCTTGATGCTTATGAATTTTTACTGCAAGTGTACTAGATGCTGGGCATGATCCAACCTTTGCATGGAGTCTCTTACTTGGGTAGAAGGATTATTGGGACTTTGGAGTTATGATAAAGGGGAGTAAGAAGGGGACGTGGAAATGCATATGATTATGCATGAAGTGGACAAGTACATAGCTTTTCTCTTAATACTACAACTTAGATCAACCAACACAGATTGTACTTCAAACAATGCATAGTCATTGCATGCTGCTGAATTCAATGTTACAAAATGGAGGCAGCAAATAACCTTAAGTGGCTTAAAAGGGGATTCTACGAATTTATGAGGGATAGAGCCACAAATGGCTATTAATCAAGATGGCCAAAGCTTATCTATAGCTTAAAAAGCACTTTCCCGCCAAATAACGATTGCAATGAAAAATTTGTGCCCTTCATGGTCTTCCTGTAATTGTTTGAAGAAAATCGGTTCATACAAAACCGGAAGCTAAAGTGGAAACACCTATGAACTGAATAGAAAGGTCTTCTTAGTATGTACACTTAGCATGCCATGACATTTCTACGCACCAGTAGGTGTAGTGGAACATCTTCAATGTTCCTAGGCAGATTCACCAAGCAGTTTTAGTTGTTTCTGCTATATTGAAGCAACAAAGAACAATGATCGGAGATAGCGTGGAACTTCTCCTGGCACTTTAGTTCAGACTGGCATGGACATTTATATAATTATATTAAAGAAAATGACTACTTTTCATTATTTCTAAATGAATAGAATTTAAAAGATATAAACAGTTGTCACAACTTTGAGGGTGCTGCTATCAAAGTGCATTTCACTATGCTTAAGCCTCTACACAGAATTTAGAGCTTAAATGATACTGTCTTGCTTTCCACGGTGTGGAAGATAATGCTAGAGTTTTCTTAATATTGAATTTTGGATTAGGCTAAATTTTGGAAAAAACTTTTTCAAACGTTTGGGCATTTGAAAGATTCATTTGAATCTTTTCATTTAACTCTGGTTGGGGGTTTACTCTTAAAGATTTGAGAACCTGTTTTTAATCCCAAATTGGCATTAAAGTCCTAAAATCCTTGTTTTTTGCCTTTGGTTTGTCAGGTGTGTGGGATTTGACAAGCATGACACTAATATGAAGTACAAAAAAGGAATTTTGGTGTAATTATGAAGTAAAAGACGCTGTGAATGGGAGGGAAATGCATGTCAGGGAATGATTGCTGCAAATTATATAATGCATCTATAGGGGGAAAGTTTCAAAGAATATTGTCAAGGGGATTAAGAAACAGTCAAAATTAAAAGAGAGAAAGTATAGCTCAATGGTGACAGAATATAACATAGCAATGAATGGATTACCTGGGTGAAGTAAGAGATTTGTATGAGGGATGATAAAAATGAATGCTACAAATGTTAGTGGTCAAGGAAAAATTGATGACAAGGATATACATAATGTGAGAATATTATAAATGGCTAAGACTGTATGAATGGATGGTATAACAGGATAAATGTTAACATATGAATGTGGTTCGCTTATGGAACAACAGAAGGCTTGTGGTAATGTTATTGAAGTGCTATTGTTAGGGACATGAATCTGTGTGTGACTTTGTATGTAGAGAATGATTGTTGCTGGGTAAGAACCTGAATGATTTTCAGTGCGTGTAAGATAGAGTGAATGCTGCAATAAGAGTATGGATCTGAAAACTATTATATCAAAAACCAAGTACTTGATAGGGAAATGGAATGAACAAGTGCAGCTTGTACATAAAAAGATAAAAGCAGAATATACGTCAGTAGAAAGCTTACTAAAAATAGGGAAATGGATGCAGAACTTTTCAAATATACAAATACTAATAGAAAAGTGGTAGGTGGTATGGGGTCTGTTATAAGGAACGGATACTTCACAAAAGGGCTACACATAAGAATGTACTTCTCATTTTGTTATGCAGAAGTGAGAATTAGACATGTTGCAGATGATGAATCAGAAGGAGCAGATTAACGGGTACTGAATGAATATGGATTACAGTAGCAGTACAAAAGAAGTATATTTGAGTGGCTTATTCATATAAAGGGAATCAGTGAGAACTGAATCACAAAATAAATATGTTAAGGAAAAATAAATGGGTTGAGAGGAAGAAGACAAGAAAGTTTTAGTAAAATGATGAATTCCTTAAAAAGCAAGATATGCGAAGTTTAAAGAGCCAAAGGTGATGCATGAAGCATTGTATGGATATGGAGGAATCATATACGTTTTGCAAGAATAAAAAGCTCTGGAGAGATATAATGAAATGTTTGGTATAAACAAGATTTAGCTGTGGTTCCTTTGAATTTTTTGGTCTCATGCTTAAATTGATTTAACAGTCCCTATTCCTTTTCTCTGTTTTAGATTTGCATGTATGTATGCATACATAAGGAATTCCCACTGATCCACTTTTGAGATCCCTTTTCTTCACAATAGATGATTCTCTCAATTCTCTTTACTGAATCTAACACTAAAAATCCTACCTTTAGCATTTTTATACGTTCAGTGTGTCCATTTCTCTTTTTCTCCAACTCTGTCCCTCAGAGTTTCAGGTGACATTTCTACTTTAACATAGCCGAAGTCTTTTGGCTTTTTAAAAATGATGAAGGGCCTGAGCCTCCCCTCCTGTTATCTTCTCACTGCTTTCTCCACTGATTAGTTTTTTTTTCTACTGTTTTTTTTTTCAACCCAAAACCCAAGGACTAGGACTGTTTGGGGGAACTTAAAATGCCACATGTTAAGTGACTATTTTGCTGCTTTGACCAAAAATATTGATCTATAAAATCATTTTAAATACTGAATTACCGTACCTGATGAATGCCCTCTTCAGTGAGGGACCAGAACAATTGGTTATCCCTTTAAGAAGGCTTTCATTAATCATAATTTAGGGATTTGGTGGTCTTCATAGTACTATTTTATTATTACAATCTTCTCATGTCTTCATTTATATCACTTTTGTTAGATCGGCGCAGGAATGAAGATGAGACCAGCGGAGTTCATGTAACACGTTTATTAACAGGAACAGAACTGGCGCGGTGCTGCCGGAACTCTCCTTATATTCGCTCCGGCAGCCGCACCGCCCCCTGACAGGGATTCAAAACTCCCGCCGGAGGATGCCTCGGCCAATCCCCGGCGGATGTCCTTATAAGGACATAACACTCCTCCCCCCTAGATCTTAAACTGTCCATCAACAACAAAGTCACGTAAGTAGGCAGGCCGCTTGCGTATTCTACCAGACCTGCGCAGTCCATTCATCGGCTGACAGCCCTCCTGGTCGGAGGGTGCTTCTGCGGCTCCGGACGCTGTCTCTGGAACCGGGCTGGATCTGGCTGTCGAGGCCGCGGGCGGAGCTCCCGTGCCTCCGTCCAGGTCGCTGACCTCCGCCTGAGGGCGATGCTGGTCTTCTTCACCACTGCTCCGATCGACCGGTATCTTCGTTGTTCGACCGGTCCGGAACTTCTGAGCCACGGTAAGTCCCTGGGTCATCCTTCGGTTCCCACCGGGTCGGGGTTGGTCGGGCTCGGACGTGGGTGCCGGTCCGGCAGCAGCAACTGGGTCGGTCCCGTGGGTCCCCCGGTTGAGTCCGGTTCACTCCCGGGGCTGCTGGTGGGTTGGTTCGGCGCTGGTTCGACCTCGCCGGTGGGTTGCAGGCCTCCTCCGCAGGGGTGGTGTAGTCCCTCTCTGCTGGGCTGGCGCTGCTGGGCTGGTCGCGGGGTGTCGCCCTCGCCGGGGTGGTGCTGTCCTACCTCGCAGGGGTGGCGCAGGCCCTCTCTGCCGGGGTGGTGCAACTGGGTTGGCTGAGGACTCCCGCGGCCTTCTCTGCAGAGGTGGCGTAGGCCTTCTCTGCGGGGTGGGTGTAGCCGTACTGGTCGCCGCCTCTCGCCGTCCGGGTGTCGGTCGTCTCGGCTCGGTTGGTGCTGGCCTCCTCTGCTGGGGTGGCGGAGGCCCTCCTCGCAGGGTTGGTCTTCGTTTTGGTCGGGTTGTTGTTGGGGAGGCCTCTGTAGTGATGCATGGAGGTCTCCCTCGCCGGTGAGTCGGTGGCCGCCCTCGCGGGGGTGCTGTTGGTATCCCCCGCTCGGTTGGCCCCGGTCTACTGGCCCTTTCTGCGACTGGCTTCCGTCGTCGGATTGGTGCAGTCCGACCTCGCCGGGGTGTTGTTGGGTGTCGTGGGCGTCGGGGCTTCAGTCCCCACGGCTGCCGTCGTCAGCGACTGGGTCTCGGGTGTCGGGGTGTTGATTCTGGTCCACCCCTGGCCACTTCGGGGTTCCCTTCTGACATTGTCCCCGGTCTACTGGCTGGGATCCGTTTCTGGCTTGTGCAGGCGTCGGAGGACCCCCCCCTCCCAGGGTGTTGTAGGCCTCCCTCGTAGGGTTGTGGCAGGCCTACCTCGTCGGGGGTGGGCAGGCCTACCTCTTCAGGGTGCGGTAGGCCTACCTCGTCGGGCTGTTGTCCATCCATTCCCTTCCACCTTTTGCAGAGCTGGTCGATGTGACGTCTCACGACCTGTCCATCTTCCAGCTCTACCCGATAGGATTTCGGGCCAGTTGTGCTGTGAATCTTTCCTTTTAGCCATTTTGGTGAGCCGTGGAAGTTCAGCGCGTAGACGGGGTCTTCCACGGCAAAACAGCGGAGCTGGCGGCTGGCGGTTGTGGGCACCTCCGAGTGGTACTGGGGGTGCAGTCTGTCGAGGGGTGAGCGGAGTCTTCTGCCCATCAGCAGCTCTGATGGGCACTTCTTGGTGGTTGCGTGTGGCGTTATGTGTTGGGTGAGGAGGAAGGTGTCTATGCACTCCTGCCAGTCACCCGGTGCCATCTTGGTGAGCGCCTCCTTGGTTAGCCTCACCATCCTCTCTGCTTGGCCGTTTCCGGCCGGTCTGTACGGCGCCGAGAGGGCATGGCGGATGCCCAGTCCTGCCAGGAACGCCTCCATGGGCACGGACGTAAGTTGGGGACCGTTGTCGGAAACCAACACGTCCGGGAGCCCATGCGTTGCGAAGAGGCGGCGGAGAGCGCGAATGGTGGCCTCCGATGTGGTTGATGCCATGGGAACCACCTCGAGCCATTTGGAGAAGGCATCAACCACGATGAGGAGGTGGCGCCCCTGCATCGGACCCACGAAGTCGATGTGGATCCGAGACCAGGGGCTGCTGGGCGTCTCCCATGGGGTGGGCTCCGCCTGGGGGGGTGCTGGTCGGACTTCTTGGCACTGGCTACATCCGGCGACCCATTGCTCAATATCCTTGTCCAGTGATGGCCACCAGACGTAGCTTCGTGCCAGGGCTTTCATGCGGACGATGCCCGGGTGCCCGTTGTGCAGCGTCTCGAGCGTCTTCCATTGGAGCGCGGCGGGGATCAGCACCCTATCTCCCCATAGCAGGCAGCCTTTCATCGTTGACAGCTCCTTCTGCTTGCGGCTGAAGGGGCTGTATTCTTCTCCACTAGGCTGCGCCAGCCACCCCCGCAGGATCCAAGACTGCACTTGCCGGAGTGTGGGGTCTCTCTTTGTGTGCGTGGCCACGTCTGCAGATGTGACTGGGCAGCTGCTGTCGTGGTCGATGTGCAGGAGTTCGAGGGTGGGGGCGGGGTCTTCCACGGTGTCTGCGAACGGGCATCTGCTGAGTGCGTCTGCGTTCGCGATGGCCTTTCCGGGTTGGTGGGTGAGGGTGTAGGCATAGCCGGCGAGGAAGATGGCCCAGCGTGTCATTCGCGGCAACATGAACGTGGGTGTTTGCTTGTCGCCGGTGAGGAGGCCCAGGAGCGGCTTGTGGTCCGTGACTATGGTGAAGCTTCTTCCGTAGAGGTATTCGTGGAAGGGCTTCACCCCTGCGACGATTGCCAATGCCTCTTTGTCCAGCTGGCTGTAGTTGCGTTCAGCACTGGACATGGTCTTTGAGAAGAAGGCGATGGGGGCCTCTGTGCCGTTGGGCAGGTCGTGGCTCAGGACCGCCCCCACACCGTATGGCGATGCGTCGCAGGTCAGCCGGATGGGTAGTGTCTCGTTGTATTGTATGAGGACGCTGTTGGATGTCAATAGTCCCTTGATGGCCCGGAAAGCCGTTTCCTCTTTGTCACCCCACTTCCAGGAAACCGCTTTCCCCAGCAAGCGATGAAGCGGCTCAGCAACTGTGGCTTTCTGTTGGAGGAATATTGCATAAAAGTTAAGCAATCCAAGGAATGCCTGAAGCTCCGCTTTGTTTTTGGGGCTGGGAGCTTCATGGATGGCTTTAACTTTTGATTTGGTGGGGTGTATGCCATTTCTATCGATGAGATAGCCCAGGAACTCGACTTCCTGGACTCCGATGATGCACTTGTCTCATCTTACTCTCAAGCCCTTCTCCCTGAACCGCTGCAGGACGAGCCTCAGCCGTTCAAGAAGTTGTGCTTTTGAGTCTCCAGAGATGAGCACGTCATCAAAGTAAGGCACTACCCCTGGAACGCCTTGGAGAAGGCGTTCCATCATTGATTGAAAAATCCCCGGGGCGGCACTGACTCCGAATTGGAGACGGTTGCACTTAAAGGCCCCCCTGTGTGTGACAATAGTTTGAGCCTCCGCCGTTTTAGAATCCACTGGCAGTTGCTGGTAAGCCTGGGCCAGGTCCAGTTTTGCAAAAATTGTGCCCTTGCCTAGTGAGTGCAGGAGGTGCTGCACCACTGGCACAGGTTATGCGCTCTGCTGCAACGCCTTATTTATGGTTACCTTATAATCAGCGCAGATGCGCACCGATCCATCCTGCTTCATTGGGGTCACAATGGGGGTTTCCCATGAAGCATGATCGATGGGTTCCAGAACGCCTTGGGCGATCAGCTTATCCAGCTGCTCGTCTACCTTAGGCCTCAAGGCGAAGGGAACCCGGCGGGGCTTAAGCCGAATGGGGGTTACCCCCTGATCCAGATTAAAGGAAATGGGCTTCCCTATGTACTTCCCCAGCTTACCATTGAAGACTTCGCTGAATTCTTTGATGAGAGCGTCGAGTTCATCTACCCTAATCTGGTGGATGCCTCCGATGGAAAGCCCCAGCGGCTGAAACCACTCAATGCCCAGCAGGTTCGGGCGGCTGTTCCTCACAACTGTGACTGGCAGCTGACCCTCGAACTCATTGAACGAGATGTGGAGTGTGGTTCTGCCCAGGACGTCGATTGGGTTCCCGCCGAAATCCACCAGTCTGGATTGCAGGGGTTTGAGCTGGCTTTTGGAGATTTGCGGCTTGAATTTCTTCAGCTGCTGCCAGTCGATGATGGTGTAGACGGACCCGGTGTCTACCTCCATCGTGCAGGGCGAGCCCTCGGCCAACAGCGTCACGTTGAACTTGGTGGCGCTGTTGTTGCTGGTGTGTGCTATGGTGGTCTGATTCACCGCGCCATGCCGGGGATCCTCATAGCCGTCGCCTCTGGGTTGGTGAGAGGACCGTTTGGATGTCCTCTGGTTGTCGCACCGATTTTCGCGGTTCCGTGGTCTGGGTGGTTCAGGGGCTGGGTCGGTGGCTCGGCAGGCCTCTGCGATGTGCCCCCTCTTCAGGCATCGGCGGCAGGTTGCGTCCCGCCATTTGCAGGATGCTCTGGAGTGGTCGCCTCTGCAGCTACCACATCGTTCGCCGCGGCGGCCATTTTGAAGATTTTCCCGCCAATATGGCTGAGAGACCTTATGGACGGCCATCTCACCATCTGAGTCCGATGGTGATGCGGAATCTTCAGACGATTCGGGGATCAACTGGTGGATCTTGTGGATCCCCTTCGCCTTTTGCATTTCAGCGGCCGCGTGCTCCGAGGACTCGGCGGCGGTGGCCTCTTCCAGTACATCTTTGAGTAGGATGCGTTTCCTACTCAGGAATTTCTTCTGGAGGCCCGCATCCCTCATGCCGAAGACGATGCGGTCTCTCAGCGCATTATCTACGTGGTCAAACTTGCAGTTGGCTGCGATTTGACGGAGTGCGGCAACAAAGTCTTTTATGGATTCCCCCTCGCGTTGGTTCCTCTGATGGAAAGTGAACCGATTTGCTATGGGGGTGCCCGTGGGCGCGTAATGCTCTTGCAGAGCCGCTTGCAGGTCTGCCCAGGACATTTCCTCGATGTCCTGTGGTGCGACGAGGTTCACCGCCATCTCCAGGACCTCGGATCCACAGTGGGCGAGGAAGAGAGCCCTCTTCCTTTCGTCGTCAAGGTTGCTGTGGCCGTTTCCGCGGAGAAATTGGCAGAACCGAATCATGTACGAGCTCCATTTCTCCCGTCCGGGATTGAATGGAGCGATGGACGTGAAGAGCGCTTCCTGTGTTGCCATCGTGCTGAATGGCGGCGAGTCTCTTCAGTGGTGATGGCGATCGTGCCACGCGGTCGATTTCCTCTTAGTCCTTCGTCGCCAGTGTTAGATCGGCGCAGGAATGAAGATGAGACCAGCGGAGTTCATGTAACACGTTTATTAACAGGAACAGAACTGGCGCGGTGCTGCCGGAGCTCTCCTTATATTCGCTCCGGCAGCCGCACCGCCCCCTGACAGGGATTCAAAACTCCCGCCGGAGGATGCCTCGGCCAATCCCCGGCGGATGTCCTTATAAGGACATAACAACTTTCATCATTGTTTTCCTTACAGAGAAGGAATAAACTTGGAAATGTAGAAAAGGGAAAGAAAATGCATGGCTAGAACATGGCAGGAGCAGCTGTCTTTGCAGATTTCTTGTGCCATTTTTTTCCATCCTCCCCTTTGCCAATAGATATCCCCCTTAGCTAATAAAGCAAAAGTATCAGTAATTTTGTTTTGTTCTTCCTGTTTTATATTCTGGGCTTGTTGGCAAAGGGGCAGTTTTGGCTTTCTTTATAAACTATAAACTTTATAAACTATTCTCCAAAGCACCTGAGGGTAGGGCAAGAAGCAATGGTTGGAAACTAATGAAAGAGAGAAGCAATTTAGAACTAAGAAGAAATTTCCTGACAGTTAGAACAATTAATCAGTGGAACAACTTGCCTCCAGAAGTTGTGAATGCTCCAATACTGGAAGTTTTTAAGAAGATGTTGGATAACCATTTGTCTGAAGTGGTGTAGGGTTTTCTGCCTAAGCAGGGGGTTGGACTAGAAGACTTCTGAGGTCCCTTCCAACTCTGTTATTGTATTGTGTTGTGTCGTGTCGTGTTGTGTTGTGTTGTATTGTATTGTATTGTATAAAAAGAGTGGAGTCAATGGACACTCCCCTCCACTGCATAGGCGATTTAAAAGAAGAGATTAACAGATAATTTCTCCTCCCCATCCTGCCTGCTCCCCAAATTATTTTGATGGAAAGCATCAGTGGGAGAATTCCTGAAGTAATACTTTCCCAATGCTTATATGGTGAATAGGGCTTATTATAGTTGAGACATCATAGACAGTTAGTCCTCCACTTACAATAGTTCACTTAGTGACTGTTTGAAGTTAAAACGGCACTGAAAAAAGTGAGTTATGACCATTTTTCACACTTATGACCGTTGCAGCATCCCCATGGTCATTCGGATGCTTGACAACTGATTCACATTTATGACAGTTTATTTATTTATTTATTTTATTAAATTTCTATACCGCCCTTCTCCCAAAGGATTCAGGGTGGTGCACAGCCACAGTAAAACAACCGAACATACAAAATTTAAAAGACAGTTGAAACAAATTAAATCCCTTGGCTCACAAATTAAAACCCCAAAATTTAAAAACACCCAGTCCAAATTCTTCTCAAGCTAGTCCAGCTTGTTGAAAAAGTAGAGTCTTAAGGGCACGACGGAAGGTACGCAAGTCGGGGATCATGCGTATCCCCGAGGGCAGTTCATTCCAGACGGCGGATGCCCCACAGAGAAGGCTCTCCCCCTGGGGCTCACCAGTTGACATTGCTTGGCCGACGGCACCCTGAGGAGCCCCACTCTGTGGGAGCGTATTGGTCGGTGGGAGGCCGTCGGTGGCAGAAGGCAGTCTCATAGATATCCGGGTCCTAAGCCATGGAGCACTTTAAAGGCGGTGACCAGCACCTTGAATTGCACCAGGAAGACCACTGGAAGCCAGTGCAGCTCATGCAGGAGAGGTGTTAAATGGGTGCGACAGGTCACTCCCATAATCACCCGTGCGGCCATACTCTGGACCAGTTGGAGCCTCCGAGTCCTCTTCAAGGGGAGCCACATGTAGAGAGCATTACAGTAGTCCAGACGGGATGTAACGAGGGTGTGGGTGACTGTGCCCAAGGCGCCCTGGTCCAGAAAGGGATGCAACTGATAGATCAGGCAAACATGACAGAAAGCCCCCCTGGACACAGCCATCATATGGTCTTCTAAAGACAGCCATGCATCCAGGAGGACACCCAGATTGCTAGCCCTCTCTGAGGGGGCCAAAGTCTCACCCCCAATAGCCAGCGATGGAACCAGCTGGCTATACCGGGGCGCCGGAAGCCACAGCCACTCCATCTTGGAGGGGTTGAGTTTGAGCCTGTTTCTCCCCATCCAGATCTGCACTGCCTCCAGACACCAGGGCATCACGGTGCAGTGTCCTGGGGTCATGTAATCACCTTTTGTGATCATCTGATAAGCAAAGTCAATGGGGAAACCAGATTCACTTAAAGCAGTGTTTCTCAACCTTGGAAGTGCTGGCTGGAGGATTCTGGGAGTTGAAGTCCACCCATCTTCAAGCTACCAAGGTTGAAAAACACTGACTTAAAGCTTCATAGTGTTACTAATTTAACTGCAGTGATTCACTTAACAAATGTGGCAAGAAAAGTCACAGTAAAATGAGACAAATTCACTTAACAAATGATTCACTTAGAAACATAAATTTTGGGCTCAATTGTGGTCATAACAAAAGGACTACCTGTAGCTCCTAGTAGAAGATAAGATAAAAATAGAGGAAAGGTGTGCTATTAATATCAGCAAGGTGGTGTTTCTATGGTATTGCGAAGCTGTCTAGAAATTATTATGAAGTAGATTCTAAAATTGACTAGAGAACCATCATTATCAAGGAATGGAATAAGGCAACTTCCAGTGCATTTTGTATTTGTCCATAAACACAAATACAATTGCAATCCTCTAGCTCTGTCCTGCAGGCACTTTTTGAAAATTAAACATATGTTCCAAATAGCAAACTTACTATTAGTGCAAATTATCATTTAAATCTAAAAAAATCTTCTGTGCATCTGTGCTAGGAACACACAAAGAGAAACTTAAAACCAGCTAATTTAAGTGCTTCAAAATTTCAAAGTGAGCCACGGAGAAAAAAAGCAAGCCGAACATTGGTATGGCAAAACAGAAAAAGATAGGAAAAGATCTTCTCACTGCCACCTCCGTAATGGCAGCTCACCATTCATAGAACAGCGTTCTCTATCAAAACAGAAGCAGAGGCCTTAAGATGTGGCTGGTCATATTACATATTACACAGGCTGTCTTGATCTCCTCTGTTGTCCTTAAGGGTGGTAGCATATTAGATGTTTTTTCATCACTGACATCAGTCAGTTGTGTAATAGTCTTGATAAGACTTCTCGGTAGCTGAGTGGATCAGACAGCAACTGACTTTGTTCAAGTGGTGCCTACTGAATTCTATAGTACAGAGTGTGTAGAGCAGTGGTGGAATTCAAATATTTTTACGATCGGTTCTATGGGCGTGGCAGGGGAAGGATGCTGCAAAATCCCCATTCCCTCCCCACTCCTGGGAGAAGGTTATTGCAAAATCTCCATTCCCACCCCACTCTGGGGCCAGCCAGAGCTGGTATTTGCCGGTTCTCTGAACTACTCAAAATTTCCGTTACCGGTTCTCCAGAAACTGTCAGAACCTTCTGGATTTCACCCCTGTGTAGAGGTTAGCAAAACTACGAGAGGAGTAATGAGTTGATACGTCTTAAGCCAACAAGGCAACAATTTCATCCAGTTTACTTTCTCCTACATAAAAAGACATTCATTCACATATGGGGATATAAAGCAGGGCATTTGGAAATGCCACGGAGAAGAGCAAATCACACCCACTATCCCTAATAGTAGTTCTTTCTTCTCCAAATGGGCACTCTGTTTGGGGGTACACTATGCCTCTGTAGCATAATAATGAGCAGTGCTTCACTTATTTTAATCAAAGGGGAGGGAGTGGAGAAGGGAATAGAAACATTTGACAGAAAGGATGGTTTGAAAGAGCATCCTTTATAGGCCCCGTGAAAGTAAAAGCTAATTTTGCCAACAGTTCATCCTTGCCTTATTTTTAATCTGGTGATACTTATTTTAACACTTCATCAAACAGGCAGAAATTTAGTTAGTGACGTTTTCCCTAAGTATAACATTCCAGTAAACTCAAGAATGTTGGAGAATTGGGGGGAAGGGAAAGGGATGGGGGGATGTGGGGGGCAAAAATGTTTTTTCTGTTGTATTTTTGTAAAACTTTTCAATAAAAAAAAAGAATGTTGGAGAATTATTTATTTTTATTTAAAGTAAGCCCAGGCACCCACCATAAAAAAAAATATTGGCAAGCTCCACTTCTAAAGACTTCTAAAGACTGGCCCACCTCATGGGATTGTTGTGGGCACAACCCAATTCATAAAGCACCTTGCAAATTTAAAATTCTTCTTTTAAAAAAGAGGAAAGATGTGATCTTTTGATTGCAGAGCTTTCTTTTTAAGGCAAGACATAGTCATCATAGACATGCCAGTGTATAAATATAATTCTGCACTAAGGGCAACTATTGAACATTTCAAAAATTGATTTCTTTTTCTGTATACTTTAAAGAGAATTGGATTATTTGTATTTAGTACACATATATATTTAGTATATATGTAGTATAGTACAGTGATGTACTATACTACAGTGTATAGTACATCACTATACAGTGACCTTTTACAGACTGAGTGCCCAAAGCGCATGAGCAAACCCCCAAAATGCACTGTGCATGCGCCCCCCATGTGCCTCACCCCACGCATGTGTATGTGAGCCCGGCACATGCGCTCCACTTCCCGTACATGCATGCACAGCCCCCTGCCCCCCACGCATGTGTGACAGAGAACCGAAGACCAGTGGCTGGCAGGAGGCACACATGCATGTGCAGTGAACCTAAGCTGGGGCGATGGCTTGTGTGCCCACAAAGAAGGCGCTGCGTATCACCTCTGGCATGCATGCTATAGGTTCGCCATCATGGGTATAGTATATAGTATGTAATAATATAGTATATGGTGTATAATATATACTACACTGGAGGTCTCTTCAGTGTAGACACCTCTACAGTGGAGGTGTCTTCAGTTTCTGAAGACAAGCAGTTCCACTGGTTAATTGTCCTCACTGTTAGGAAGTTTCTCCTTAATTCCAGGTTGCGTCTCTCCTTCATTAGTTTCTATCAATGACTTCTAAGTTCTAAGAGCAATAAATTCCTTCGCCTTGAAATGGATTGAGATTTAAACAGGTTCTTCCAGCCCAGCAAAAACTTTACACAGAGAAGTGGATCAATGTGGTTAGAGGCGTCTCTGAGAGTCATCTGGAAAAACAAGACCCACTCACGAATGCCTTGTGCAAATGTCTCCTCTTCCCTGCATTGTTAGGATTTCCCAGACCTCACTGTTGAAATTTTTGTCAGCCGGGGAAACCATCTTGGGGCAGAGAAGGTAAAAGGCAACTCCAACTACATCCAATTTATTGTTTTTTAGAAATCAAGCAAATCTAAGCCTTCAATGATATTAACATGACTATTGCTGTTATCTCATATGCTTTATCTAAAACTCATGCCCAGTCCTGTGAATTTCCAAATCAGAGCCTCCATCTTCCTCAGAAAAAAGAGCTGCTGCTCTATGAGTATTTTAATAATAAAAAGTATTCTGGTTAATACAAATCTAAGCCCTCAGATTTTTCCACAACAGGCATTTACATCTCTTCTTGCTGCATGAAAAGATACAAAACTGCTGTTGATGATCCGCATGAAGAAGAAGAACCATACACCAGAAATACATTTTTTGGTTTGTCCTGATTTGTAACTTCAGACTTCAGTCTTTCAGTTCTCGCTCCTTCTCCATTTATATTCACTGTTTCCATGGTAGTCTGGTTGCTAAGGGTGGACCCAATAAACACATCATAGTTTAATCTTCATGTGGAAGTTGTTCTTGAACAAACAGGACAACCGAGCAATTACACCAAAGCAACAAAAAGCATTGCAAGATTTTCAAATCTTGTAGCATGAGCTGCTGTTATGAATACATTGTGTAATCAGGATATGTGTGTGTTATTCAGTACCAAGTTAATATTTCAGAATATTAAGTTAATCCTAACAATGAACTCACATTATCATTATTGCCAGAGAGGCAGGAACATACAAACAAGATGCACAAGTGAATTATGTTTCTCCACTCTATTTCTTGTCATTAGTTCACAACTGATAAAAGCTCACCCAATAAACAGGTAGCTCTCAACTTATGACCACAATTGAGCCCAAAATTTCTGTTGATAAGACAGTTATTAAGTGAGTTTTGACCCATTTTATGACCTTTTTTGTCACAATTGTTAAGTGAATTGCTGCAGTTTTTAAGTTAATAATATGGTTAAGTGAATCTGGCTTCTCATTGATGTCGGACACTCCAACCATCATAAAAATGAGTCAGTTGCCAACTGTCTGAATTTTGATCATGTGACAGTCATAAGTATGAAAAATGGTCATAAGTTTTTTCTATACCATTGTAACTTCAAACGGTCACTAAATAAATGATTGCAAGTCAAGCACTACCGTCCATAGATTTTCCATGTAGATAATGTTGGGGCAAATTAGGTTTTAATTAACTGCTGAAGAATACAGTACAAAATGCTGACATGAAAACCGGAAAATTTAGACAAAGCTTTATGTCCAAAGAATTTACAGGTGGTAGAAAAACGATCTGTATTATGCAGAGACTATAAATTACCAGCTTGCTCTGACAATTTGCTAAACAATTTCGTATGAGGCAGAAATGCTTTTAGAAAAGAACTAAAATTCCATATTTCATACAAATGTTATATATATAAAATCTGGCTGCCATAATATAACTGGCATGGGACTTTTATCCTTCTCCTCCATACAGTGTTCCTTTGAGAATATTACCACATTGTATGTTTTTTCTCCCAAGAGAGCTGTCTACCTGATTTAGGTCTACAAAGCATTTGCTGTGCCTTTTAGTACCGTCAAATTTCTACTAAAAATATTCTTCAAAGTTTAATACATTTGAAAGGCAACATCAATATTCCAAAAGAAGAGAAGTGGAAAGTGATGTCACAAATATCATGATGTCACACCAGAGACAGAATTTATATAATTGCATAATCATATTTTATGATGTTGTTTATGGAAGTAGATGACCATCTAATAAACATACATGATGTACCGCCTCAAGTTTACAATTTAAAATAATTGTAGAGAGGGGGTTAAATCTGCACAAACTCACTTAAATTCTGACCATAGACATTAATCACATCTGAAGTCAGCACAGAATGCATTGAATTAATTCAATCCATTAGCATACACAATCACTAATATATCAGGCAAACATTTTGGTTTTTCAGATCACTGGGGATCGCTACTTCCATATTTTTTCAGAAACTTTTCTGGGATTCCCCCAAAACAAGGATCTTTGTTTCATTATTGGCAATAGTAATTTATTAAAAGGTTAAGAATGCAAGATGATCTATTATATTTGCATCAAATATTTATATGATGAATTTTTGCCAAGGTACTCAATTCAGTTTGGAATTTTAAGTTCAGGATCGATGAATCTTACAATGACTACTAGTTCTATTTGAGACTTCGACATCAAAGGCCATTTGGGAACTGTTGGCATCGTCATACGCTGGTTGAAGTTACTTCGGTAGAATTTGATTGAACCCTTTTAGGAAAACTGTTACCAAATTAGATGAATTTTTTGTCTTATCCAGCATGATCAGAAAAGCCAACAAAAAGGAAGCAATAATACCTGAGGTACTTATACATACATATGAAAAAATACCTAATTTTAAACACTGTCTGCCTTTTTTTGTTATTGTTATGTTTGAGGTCTGGCGTTTATGCCTAATGACTCGTTCTTGGGTTCTCCTTCCTATTCCTTATTCATTGCTTTTTTACTAAAAGAAGAGCAAAGTAATCTTTCCTTGAACCAATACAGGCTTTCACAAAAACATCAAACCTGAGTTTACTTTTCAAAATGCTTATGAATTACAAATACTCCATATCTACCAATTAAAATGAGCAGAATTTAAATTAATTTAGATACAATCAAAGGCAAGCAGTTAAATCATAGACAACCATTTAGGTAGACTCTGTTTTATTTTTAATAAGCTACCCTGCCTTTAGGCTATGAGGATTTGGATTCTATGAAGCATATTTGAGCTTGGTTGGTATGAAAATGAGATGTGCTTGGAGAGTTAATCTGGTGGAGTCGTGACTATTTGTAACTGTCAACTTCTCTCTGATGGTAAATAATTAAAGCTTCAGGAAGAATATGCAAGCAGGAAGCAGTGGAATATGCATATACGTAGGTGTGGAAAGGGTTTGTTTTCATCCAATCATTGAGTAAAGAACAAAAGCATATATACTTATCCATCATTCTGTTCTCTTTTGGGTAAGTAGCATTAAAGCAAAGCACAGAAAGGGTGTAGAAATGGTAGACCAAAGAAATATAAGATGAAAAAGACAGGAAATCTAGCTATATCTAGCTTATTCAGCTATATAACTAAATAAAAAGTATATTATTCATGCAACTGGGCTCATTCAGTGCTACATGACCTGAAGCACAATGGGAAGTTGCAGGATTCAGTGCTGACCTGAGCTGCATACAGAGAAAAGGATTCTATGTGTAAACAGCATGGGGCTTCAAACATAACAAAACAGCATATTCAGGATGTGGTCTGAGCCAAGGGCTGATATTATGCTCAAGCAAAGTCTCAAAAATACCGAGTGGTGATTAAGGACTAACCTTTCCTTACAAAGGAATCTTATTTTCTGTCTTCATCTTTACCTTCGTCTTACATTATTTATTTATTTATTCATTTAAATGTAAATCTGTATTCCTCTCTTTAAAAATATTTTAAAGGTTTTTTTTAAAAACAATCCTTTCAAAGTAATCTCATATAAGTCTGGGAGAAAGTAACAATAAACAACTATGGTCCTTTGTGACAGACAAGAATCAATTGAATTACTTTCAAGTGTGATTGCTTTTAATTTGAACCTTTACAATAAACATTTTCTTTGTAACTGCTGGTTCAACTTTATTTCCTGAAGCTGCCTTCTCCTTATCATAGACATCCATGAGGATGTCAAATCTGAAATACGATGGATGTGGCATTGTGAAAAAAGCCCTCCCTGTTTATGGGAGTGATGTCAGCTATAATCCCATGCCTCTTGCAGATTTCAGCATCCCTCCTCCAGACACTGAGGATTGATTGTGTGCCATCAAGTCATTGTCAACTCTTAATGATCACGTGGACAGATTTTCACCAAGATGATCTGTCCCTAGTCTGATCTTCAGCTCTTCCAATAGTGCCCCCATTGCCACTGTAATTGAGTGTATCCACCTTGCTGCTGGTCATTTTTTTCTTCTCTTTCCCAAACATCAACTTTCTTCATTATAATGCATTATAAAAACTGTAAAAGGCTATTTTTAGTTCTTAAAAAGAATTTAACTTTTTTCTACTACTTCTTCTACTTGGTATGGTTTTCTATGTCCATAGAAAACCATACCAAGGAAATATATTATTTAATATTACATATACTGACAGCAGCCCTCATAGTCTATGTGCAAAATTGGAAGAAGGAAAACCTACCATCAGAAGAAGATTTAATTAGAAAAATTTTAGAATGTGCAGAGATGGACAAATTAACAAAAGAACTCAAGGAGAAAGAGAATACAGAATATTACAAAATTCAATTTAATTCAATTTATATGCGTGGTGTAGATGGTATGAATGGTTGGAAAATAGGAAAAATGAGAAAGAGGAATAAAGGAGAGAGGGGAAAAAATGTTGAAGATCAAGGAGCAATGTAGATAAAAGAAAGAAAGAAAATAATTGTTGAATAAGACAAAAATTAAAATATGTGTAAATAGATGTAAATAGCAAGAAAGGATCACCTGGAAATAGCTGAAGGAATAAGTGATATGTATATAAATGTTGTGTCTTTATGTTTTGTTTTAATGTGTTCAAAATAAAAAAACTTTTTAATACAAAAAGGATTTAACTAAGCATTGAAATTTAAAATTTGATTTAAATAATATCCTCTTGACTTTTTAAAATGACTCAAGAGAAAATTAAAGAAGGATGATATTGACCTACATCAGAAAATTATCAAAATATAACAAGTATGGAATAAAAAAGATTAAGGCATAAGAATGAGAATGAAACTGTAAAAATGCTGTAGATGTTGGTGATCAAGAAGTGGATCATACACCAGTGGTAAAAATCTAGAGCAGGGTGAACTTGTGTATTTTACTGGAATGTTGATAAAGATGAGAAAATAGATGAAAAAATTTTAAGATGTGCAAATATTGATAGAAAATGAATGGGTGCTAAAAGAATGAAAATTGAGTACAAAAATGAGAATTCAATGCAAACAGAAATATATTGAGATGGTTTATCATGGAGAATGAATGAGAAATAAACTGCAAAACCAATATATATGAAGAAAGAGTTTTTAAAAGGGTTGAGAAGAAGGGGACGACTAAAAACTTGTAATGAGGCAGAATTTGTGGGATGAAGAAACAGACAGTTGAGAAATTTGACGAACAAAAGGCAATTTATGTACTGTATGTACGGTTTTTAGGGAATTGATAGATTTCTAGTAGACTTTGGGAGGCAAACTATACAGCAACACAATTATAACCGATTCAATGAAATTCCTACTGAAGGAAACAAAAACAGATAATGATACCCATTCAGCTACCCATTCAAGGCATGATAAAATCAAACCAAAATATGAACCAATATATGAATGTGATAGAAGAAAAGTGATTTGCCAAAATAGGAAAACTATGGAGAGGTGAAGTCAAAATATTAGACATAAATTGGGTAGACCCAGCTATAGAGCTCCTTGGATGACATATTATTCTTTCTTAACTCAACAGAGTTGCTGCTATGAAATTAAACCTAAGAAAATCTCCCATGTATGGTGCTCTGAACTCTATTTAAATTATATGTCACTTGGGTCTCAACAACATTGAGCAATTAGACTGGAATCCAAACGATTGGATAGCATAAGGAACTTTAACTATTAAAAATAGATCACCAAAAAGACAGGGGGAGGAACATAGAGGAAGATATACCTCTATGGGTATTTCTTTGGGTTTTCACTTTTGTCATATCAGATTCAATTTGCAATTATACACTGAGAACAGTTTTCACATTTTAAACAGGATAATGGGTGGTTGAAGATCAGAAACTTGTCGAATTACAGAAGAAAAGAGCTTCACGTATGCTTTATTATTCCATAAGGCTATGTGGATGTAATGGATTTCCTGGTTTTGTTTCAGTTTTTCTAATCAGATGTCAGGGTGAGAAAAACTGCTGAATTGTAGATAAAATGACACTCAGTAGGTGAACCACTGAAAATCTACCTGTGCCTGGCATTTTTCATACAGACACCTTAGTTTAGCTATTGGCAGGAAGTCCATTTATTTTGCCTCTGTAAGGAGAAGCAAGATAAAAATATAGAATTAGGTAATTTGATTTCTCAGAGTTTAATATTGGTAGACTGGTCCAATCTTTATGGAATATTAGAGGAAAGACAATACAGTAGTCTGCACTTTAGTCCTTTCAAGACTGAAGGAAAGGAACAGCCTGGAAAGAACAGTATGAAAAGGGAACAGATTGGAGAACATGTCATTTCTGTATGAGTGCGTGGACTTACAATACTGGGAGACATCACTAGTGAGTTTAGCTTCTGGTTTAACTAGATACTTCCTGGTGACAAACATGATTATTATTTCTCTTCTTTGAAGGCAATTTCTTCCCTGGCTTATAGTGGATTTGGCCTTAGCTTAGCAGTACTGAAAAACGGTGAGTTTTTATGTAACCACCCATGCACATATGCTGCCCTAACACTTTGTCCTCAGCCACACTGTCAATGTTGTTTATACATCAGTATTTAGTTATTTGTTTTTTGATACTTATATAATTATTCTTTAACCTAACTCTGCTTTCCATTTCTCTTTCCCTTCACAACACATCGATGCTGTGTATGAATTTAGCTCTTTTTTAAAGCCACAAAACAGAGGTCAAGATCTTAAATAACTGCAAAGCAGGATATTTATAAGGCCTGCATGATATGTAACAGGGTAAGCTGTATCTATCAACTTCCTCATTACAATTTCCTTCTATAGAAACAGGAGCACTTCGTGGGTGGGTATATTTTCATTATCTGCAATAAAAAATTGGGGTCATACATTTCTGTCAGGATTTAAGATGATAGGTGATACTCATTTCTTCTGGACTGAATCACACAGCAGTCCCAGTATGCTTTATTGCTTCTTTTGTTCTTGCTCTCTATATAATTTATAATGGAGATTTCAGATGAGGAGCATTCCTGACTTCTCCAGCATGGTATGCTGCAATCCTGAATAACTATGGCCTGCCCCTTTAACATTCTGCCTTGTCCAAGGTGAGACTGACGTCATATGAGTGGGTTGGAACGTTGCCATAGCAATGCAAACCTGTGGGTGGGAGATGTCAGCCAACAAAGTAGGTGTTCCCCATCCTTTCCCCTTCATATGCAGTACATTATAAGAGTTGTTCAAATATAATTTTATGAGAGGAGACACTGTTGGAGATAAATTCCAACTCTAACTGTCAGCTGTCAGGGCGACTCTATGCCTTTTGCTCTGAAACAGCTAAGGGTGAGTGGTACTGTCTTCCCAGACACCTGGCTTGGTTCCTTGGTTTATCAGCCTTCAGGAGAGTGGCAGCTTTGGAAAATAAAATTTGACATTTTATTTTCCAAAGCACCAGAGGGCAGAACAAGAAACAATGGATGGAATTAATCAAGGAGAGAAGCAACTTGGAATTAAGGAGAAACTTCCTAACAGTGAAGACAATTAACCAGTGGAACAGTTTGCCTTCAAAAATCGTGGGGGCTTCATCACTGCAGGTTTTTAAGAAGAGACTGGTCTGAAATGGTATAGGATCTCCTGCTTGAGAAGAGGGCTGGATTAGAAGACCTCCAAGGTCCCTTGCAGTTCTATTCTGATTGATTGATTGATATTGCCATTGGCAGCCACCCCCCATTTAATGCCAAGAAAAGCAAGTAAATGGCACTCCCGTGGATTTGGCGATCCCATTTGACTGCCTCAGGTAGCCTCAGAATATCACCAACTTGGCACGTTCATTCAAATACTGCAATCCATAGAGAACGCAGGCATGAGTCATCAGGAGACATGCTGCTTTAGCTCTGCAGTTTATTCCTGCCTTCATAGCAATAGCTGTACCAGCCTGGGCTATTCTACCCAGCAGCAGTGATTATTCAGTATTATCCAATGGTGGAGCCAGCGGAAAAGTATGCCATCTTCAAAGAGCTCCAGCTGTGCTTCCATCCCTATTGTGTCTTAGCAGAACAAGGATTTTGTTTGCCGAAGAAGGAGGAGAATAAGACACAGGGTGAGGAATGCCTCCTTTGTAGCCCATTACGGAGTGGTCGCTCCATGGGATCAGAGAAGTGCAACAACAGAGCCCTCATTCCTTCTACTAGCCAATGTGCCAATATTCGGGGGAGGGAAGCAGGGATCTCAGGGTTTTTTTTGGGTGCCAGTTCTCTCAACACTCTTAAGACCCACTTCCCCTCTGCAATGAGTAAATGAAGCTTCTGTTTTCATACCCACAGGGGAAGAGATATGGAGCTTTGCAACCCACAGCACTGCAGTAAAGGAGTCTGCAATTTCACTGTGTGACTGTCAGCTACAAAACCAGTATCCCCACAGCCACTTCATTGCAGGAGTGTCAGTTGCAAAACTGCTTCCAAGAATTCACTGACATCAGAATACTCTATTGTCCGTTTTCCCTTTCATATCTTCCTAGTGCTGGCAGAACTGACTTCCCAAAGATCTATATCCCATTCTTCTCTTCCCACTGGTACTGGCAGAAGTAAAATAGAGACACCATGGGCAAAGTGGGTACTGTGCTGCTGTCAATCAATAGCTAAAAACTACAGGGGAGGAGGGTGTGTCAGCAGAAGCCTCAGATGGCTAATAGGAGTTGGTGCTAAGATATACTTCAGCTTAGATGAACCAAATGGCACAGTTTGATTTGATTTAATTTGATTTATTAGATTTACATACCACCCTTCTCCTTGCGGACTCAGGGCGGTGAGTTTATGCTGGAAGTAGCTGGAAAACATCATCTTAAAACCAAAGCAGAAAAAGATTCTCCAAAGGTCGAGCGTGAACTAAATATGATGTTATCTATGTTTTTTAGAGAATCTGTTTTCCAAAGCATAGCCAATCATAGATAGCAGCTTGTATAGAAGATCAATAAAAAAGAATGTGCTTTTCCTGATCACACTGTAAATGAAAGTGATCAATTTCTATGCGTAATTTATACTAATTGAAGAGTATTTGGATTTGATATTTGTCCTGACAGCTGCAAGATCTTGCAAGTATGTCACTACCAGGAATCCAGAGTGATCTTTCGAACACTGTATCATTGATGCAAGTTCACCAGAGGCCAAAAACTCCACCACTGGACTGGAGTAGCATTCACTGGAGAAAGAATTGATGCTGGAAACAACAGAAGTCTAGGGAGATGGAGGAAATGTGAAAAGAAGTTGTTTAGGGGAAAAAGAGGAAGAGAAGGAGGAAGGAATAGATTGGATGAAGTTGAACTTTGTGGAAAGCTAGAAAGTGACTGCAGATAAAGTGGAGGAAAGCAAAGACCTCCAAAAGAGAGGACTGAATACAGTGGAGAAGATTACATCAGAAATGAGGAATGCATTACATGAGAAGAGTGAGATCATCAATCAGAGATCTAAAGGGTACATTTACTGAGGATATGGGAGGGTAAAGACTGCTGGACTTGGGAGGCATACTTGGAGGAACTGCCCAGATTTGGGCCAAGCGCACAGGACCAGAATCTGGGTTGTTGGGCTGGGGTCCTGGCATTGCAGTCATGAATTGTGGGCTGCATTGTGATTGCTACATATCCTCCTAGGAAAGTGAGATAACCACTTTCAGATTCAGGCCTTGGATATGTTCATATCCAAGATCACCTGGCATGTTGACCATTATGTACTATGCTGATCAGAAGCTTCAATGGATAACTGGCAATAAGAGAGGACAGTTGAGAGGCCTCCTCTGTAGTGACTCTTTTTGATCCAACTCTTGTTAAGAGGGAGATGTGAGTGAGGTAGAGGCGATAAGAAAGTTGTTGCAAATCAATAGAGATGATGTAAAGTTTTGGCGCGAGGAAATCAGAAAGCTAGAGTGACTTATGCCAAGTTGCTCCAGATTGCATGTGAGGCTTGAATGGGATTAGCCTTGGGGTAATGGTGATAAGATGCTGACCTTATTGATCAGAAGGTTGGCAGTTCAGCGGTTCGAATCCCCAGTGCCGTGTAACCGAGGGAGCTCCTGTTACTAGACCCAGCTTCTGCCAACCTAGCAGTTCGAAAGCACGTAAAAAATGCAAGTAGAAAAATAGGGACCATTTTGGTTGGATGGTAACAGCACTCCGTGTGCCTTTGGGGTTTAGTCATGCCGGCCACATGACCACGGAGACATCTTTGGACAGCACTGGCTCTTTAGCTTAGAAACGGAGATGAGCACCGCCCCTAGAGCCGGAAATGACTAGCATGCATGTGCAGGGGAACCTTTACCTTTACCTTAATGGTGACTCATTAGGATCTATTGGTCTTCCTGATATCAGAATACAAGCCTGATGGGGAAAAAGATAGGAAAGCAGATTGTGTTCATGACCAAAAGGGTTACGGTGGAAATGCTGGGCTAACTATTAAAGGGAAGAGAGTCCTGCAATTGCTTCTGGTTCCCACTAGATTGCCAGTGACATTAATATCAGTCTGCTGTTGATAAATTGCTGACCGTGTCTCATCAATTACTGTGTTAACAAAATCATCCATTACTAGATGCATTAACAAAATCATATTCTACTAAATATGTTAACAAATAAAGACCAATAGAGTCTGTATGCATGATTGTTTATTAGATTAATTTATATTACTCTGAAGTTATATATGTGAACTCTTAAAACTTCTGATAGTAGTACTAATGGGAGACTGAAAAAAATGGACTTTTTGTTTATACATTTCTGAGGCAAAATGAATATATAAGCTGCCCATGATGCCTATAAGTCATAATGGTTATAGAATAGGTCATATGACTGATCTGATTTTAAGCCATTTTTGTGGTGGTTGTTAAGTGAATTAACAACCATTCTGGTTGAATGGTTGATCTGATTTTAAACCATTTCTGTGGTGGTTGTTAAGTGAATTACTGCACTTGTAAGCAAACACTGCAGTTTGTTAAGTAAAATTTATTGAGAGGATACAAGCAATAAAACTATCAACATCCCATGAGAATTTTTTTTTCTACACAAAAAATGAACCTTAAAAACCAGAACATTTGAGACTTATTCTATTTAAATACCCAAAGAGTGTTGTATTTTTTCTGACTGCAAACTACTATACCAGTAAGTTCAATAGAACTAAAGCTATTGTTATTTCCGATTTGAATATTGTGCAGACAAATCAAAGTGCATTCCTCTGTAAAGGACTGAAAAATTGGACAGTCCCGTGATCATTCTATTTTAAATACATACAATAATTATAATCCATTCATCCAAAATTGAAATTTCAAATTGAAGTATAATAGTATTGATGAGGATTATATGTTATGTTGGTGTCCTAGTTTCTTGAAAAAACTGCTGTTGGCCAAATTCACACAACTCACTAATACCAAACTAAGAAACAAAATGAAACAATATCACTGACCAATTTGTTAACCTGGATCTTCAGAATTCCAGGTGACAGGAATTCTGAGTTCATAACCTTTAGGGATGTGTAAATTATTCATATTATATATATATATTAAATTTTGGTTGGGATAAAATGTAATTTACTATATTTTTCAAGCTATTTTTAAAAAGGGTTTAAATGTATTTCTTAAAATCTTGCCAAACATCTTGTAAATCTGTTGCAATACACAGTGATTAGTTATTTACTCATTAACTTGGAAAGTATTTAAAGCAAACTAATGTAAGCAAACAGGCAAGGACATGAGGTAAACAACTTGACTAGATGCTTATTGGGATAAGATTGCCTTGGAAGCATATATCCTGGTACATGGGATTTCTGAGCACCAAAAACTTTCAAGGCTGTCAGCAATTATACAGGGAAAATATTTAAAGGTAGAAGCAAGTTGTGTGACAGGCAGCCCTAACGTAAGCTACAGAGTTTAACATACTAATATGCCAGCAGATTCCTGTTCCCAATCTGGTGCAGGAATCTATAGTGTCATAAAATTTTTTGCCATCACCAAATGGCTATGTCAGCTTTTCTACAGTCCACCAAACTATGTAAATTATCTATTCTTATTGTGGTCTTCAAAAAAAAAATCCTATTCAGATAACTTTCTTGCCAAGGTTTAGGCAAAATGTGACCAAATTATTTACAGCCATTATTAGAATGCTGTAGAGTTAGGGTTATCAACTGCCCTTTGTCAGATATTTAGAGACATGGATTAGATAGTAAAAAACATTTCCTATTCCAGCTACCTTAAATCAATTTTCTGATCTGGTTAGAGAAGATTAACTATCCTGTTCTATTCAGAGACTGCAGGAGATCCAGAGTTCAGAATCCTTACTCTGTCATGAAGTATTTAACTAGATTTCTGTTATAAATTGAGTGGATCCCTGGGCATCATTTTGCAGAGTATTTAAAGGATTAAAATTAAATAAAAATATTTATATTTAAAAAGTGAGGCATAATATGAATACTGCTATTTGGGGGAAAAAATTGTCGTGTTTAATAGTACATTAATCCATACTACATTATGTGTTAGAATTCTTGAGATCTCAGATTATTGCTCTGATTGAAATATTCAGATATGAAGTTGAAAGATAATTTAGATATAAGGTTAGATTTAAGATATGGCAGGAGATAAAGATTATTGGCAACTCCACATAGTATTTATAGTTGCTCCAATAAGCATCATACCTGTAATTCCTACTTGTCATATCCATTAGATAGCAAACTAATTTCTTTCTAACTACTCAGTTGGGATTTAAAAACCATTGTGAACAAAATTTATGAGTAGAAATATTGTAGTTAGAGCAGAACTTTTTTCTATTGATGGAAACTATTGCCTCCAAACTCTCTCTTTAAGTAACTTTACACTTGTTGTTAAATTGAGCAGAGAAAAAGTACCTTAACAGCTCTAACAGCAAATGCTAAACTCTCTTAAAAAGTAACAAATGACAACATTAAATTTGTTGATTCATAGACAAGAGAGATAGAGAGACAAAAGTCTGATTAGATTTTTTTCTTCTTCTCTACTGGTTATCAGGAACAGCTTATGGATTATTCTATGTTTCAACATCAGCCCCGGTGAGGACAGAAAGCTTCAAAATGTTTCCAAGTGTTTGAAAGTGAAAACAGTTATGGTTGGAAGTGCTACAAGGCTAAAAACATAAATTTACTTATCAAGGAGTATGCTTTATTGAATTCACTGGTACTTAACTTCCAAGTTCTATTGTTTAGGGATTGTGCTAAAGATTTCATGAAAAAGCTTTAAAGCTATGCAGATAACTCCAAGAATACAGTACAACTTAAAAAGAAGGGTATATGCTATGCAAATGTTATCTGTTAGAAAAAATAAAAAATAATCATTTGTGAGTAGAATCCCTTTGAACTGCTGAGGGAAAGTTCATTTCTGAACAGAGGTAAACTCTTAATACAGGAAAATAGAAACCTTTGAAGTTAAGACAAGTAGAATGTAGGAAGAAAGGGAAACAAGAGAAAAACCACATTTCAAATGTTATGTGGAGAAGCAATGCACTTAGAAAATTTTTAGAAATTTTAAGTTGGGCCTACTGAAAACAGTGAGAGTGAAAATGTGTATAGGTAGTCTTCAATCCCAAAATTTATGTTGCTAAGGGAAACATTTGTGAAGTGAGCTTTGCCCTATTTTAGAACTTTTCTTGCTACAGTTGTTAAGTGAATCATTGTAGTTAAGGTAGTAACATGGTTGTTGAGTGAATCTGGCTTCCCCATTGACTTTATCAGAAGTTCACAAAAACTTCTGACTTCACATGACCCCAGAACACTGCAACCACCATAAATGAGTCAGTTGCCAAGCATCCAAATTTTTATCACGTGACAATGGGAATGATGCAATGGTCATGTGACCATTTTTTTGAGTGCTATTGTAACTTTGAACAGTCACTAAATGAACTGTTGTAAGCTGAGGACTATTTGTACACAATTTTTCAGGAGACTTCTCCTAGTCAACATCGTCAAAGCATTTGATTGCTACTCCCATCATTCAGATGCTCAAAACTGAAGATTAGAACTACAGGTAGTACAACCAATTGAACCCAACGTTTCTGTTAAGTGAGACATTTGTTAAGTTATTAATGCCCCATTTTATGACCTTTCTTGCCATAGTTGTTACATGAATCATTTCAGTTGATAACCTAAAGTGAATCTAATTAAGTGAATCTAGCTTCCCCATTGACCTTGTCAGAAGAGTGCAAAAGGCACTCACATGACCTTGGAATCAGTGCCAGTCATGAGCCAGTTGCCAAGCATCTGAAGTTTGATCACATGATCATGGAGATGCTTCAAAGATTGTAACTGTGAAAATGTCCATAAGTCACTTGTTTCAATGCCACTGTAACTGTAAGTCACTAAATGAACTGTTGTAAGTCAAGGACTACCTGACTTAGTCTACCAGAGAGGTCATTAAATTGAGAAAGGCTGACTGAGTCATGGTTTCCCAAAGTTGGAAAGTCCTTCCATGGGAGGAAGATTTAAATCAGCTCTCAATGATGCAGAGTTGAAGGCTTTCTGGTCGGAGATGCTGGAGCCAATATGGGGCTGAAAATTGCACCCTTTTCAGCCACACCCAACACAGAAGACTCGGATCACTCCCTCTTTGAGAGCACTCAGTAGAGGGAATAAGACACAGATTTTTTTTTAAAAAAGGTCTGCAAATCCTATATGCAACACTATCTCTCTGTGACTTTAGGAAAGGGATGAAATGACTCCCCGATATATTATTCATTCTAGAATGTGATCCTTGTGGAGTTCTAAATACCCCACTTTTGATTGTAGATATGGACTTCGGAATTCATTTGACTACATTCTTGAATGAAACATGCCAAAGAATGAAACGACGCGGGCAGAAAATTGTCCTGAAAATAACATGCAAACGATGGGTAGCTATGCGCGAAGAGCAGCCATTACGATAATAATAGTTTTAAAAAAACAACTGCAGCTCTTGGACAGTACCCCGCCGGGGACACTGGAATCGTATATCATTCCGTCACAGGGAGAGAGAGAGAAAAAACCCGCCAGGTCCCAATAACCAATGTCTGAACATTGTAAGCGAGTGTATTTAGCGCCGCCGCCCCTCCCCTCCGTTGCGCCTCGGCGCCTCGCCTCTCTGATTGGTGGAAACGGAGACAAACCTAGGAGAGAGTCAAATAGCAACAGACCGAGACCACGTGACGGCGCGCGCTCCCATTAGTTCGGGGCTCCCTTCCAATCAGCGCTGAGATGTCGGATTCAAATTGGGTCGGGTGCTGTGTTGCCTTCACCGCAGTCGGTTAGTGACGAGCTCTGGGGCCGGAGGGGGATTTCGCTGTGGTCGCCGCCATTCCTCTCATAATGGCTCATAAGCAGATCTATTATTCGGATAAATACTTCGACGAGAACTACGAATACCGGTACGAGAACGGGGAGGCTCGTGTTACTTCGTTTGTGCCGGGACGGGGGAGGGGGAATGGCTGAAGTCGGTTTTCGATCAATTTGCCTTTGCCTGGATATACAAAAGCGAAACAACGAGCGGTTGGGCCGCCTCAGAGGCTGTAACAAAAAGGAGAGGGGAGTTTCAGCGGTTATTTAGGAAACGCCGGGGAAAAGTGGCATCAGTGCCCACCAAAATCATCTTTATACGTAGAAGCCGCCAGCAAAAGAGCTGAGGCATTGCTAAAATACAGTAACCGCCTATTGTTTTCATACACTCGATCTCTGAAGGAGTAACTTTTCTCCCTTTCCACCCTGAACTGTATCCTGACCTCAGCTCTGGAAAAAATAATAATAAAGAATTGGCTGATCCGGGTTAACTCTCGGGGAAACTTAATGACTGAGTGGGCGTTGGCTGCAAGAATGTTTTTTTTTCTTTGTGGATCTTCTAGGTTTAGGGAAATGGGTTGAATTATGCATGCTGTGAATATTGAAGACTTGTTTGTGGAACTGCAAATTTAACGTAATTAGACAATTCCTTTGAAAGTATCTGAATGCTGCTGTTGTTGATTACCTAACTTCAGCCGAAGCAGGATTCTAAAGAATTTCGATCACTTCCAAAAAGCAATGGCTTTTTATAGGAAACATTATTTTACTCATGACTGGGTTCATGTCTATCGAGTCAAAACTAACCATTTCATGTGTGAATTTGATGTATATGTTTTAATTGTGATAGGCATGTGATGCTGCCAAGAGAGCTCTCAAAGCAAGTACCAAAAACACATCTAATGACTGAAGAAGAATGGAGAAGGCTTGGTGTTCAGCAGAGTCTTGGCTGGGTCCACTATATGATTCATGAACCAGGTAAAATAAATGCAGATGTTACGTTTTAGAAAATATTTTCCTTGTAGACTTCATGTTGCATTGATGTGAAAGGGGAGTGTTTAACCTACTGAAATGTTTGTGGTCAACATAGGGGAATTAAAGGGAAAAATACAAATGTAAAGTGTCCTATGTCAATTAAGCTAAATCATATAGTTCTTGCTTTAGAGAAGAAAACTTAATTGTAACATATTATATTGTGATACAAAATATTTTGAATACTTTTTGTTTAGCATGCTTACATTTCTTTTAATAAATGTGAAATATTTAGTTGTGATAGGACTTCATAATTTGTTTTGAACATGTTGGACTACGGTCTAATGTTACGTATTTGAAAGGGGATTATCCTTTCCAAGTCAGTTAGAATGGCAGTGATAAAGGGATGGGTTTAATCAGCATGATTGGCAAGTGTAAGCTTTCACAACAGGCGTAAACAAATTTCTATTTTTCTCTTGCAGAACCACATATCCTTCTTTTTAGAAGACCACTTCCAAAAGGCCAACAAAAATAACTTCTCTAAATTTCTGAAATTTTATGTACAAATGTATATATGTTGGTAGTATTCAGTGAATACTTGAGAAAAATGTACAAATAAGTCATTACCTGTGCATGAGCTGTATTATTCACAGCAACAGAGCTCAGTAAAATGCAAAGTTAAGTTGGCTGCTATGATCTTGAACTCTCATTGTTAACAAGTGCCTATTTGCTCTTGTCAATTTTGTTCAATAAAGTTTACAACTTACATGTAATGTGTTGATTATAAAATCTTCAATGGTCTTTGGTTTATATTAGCAATGTATCTCTATAACTATTAGAGCAATTAATCCTGTGGCTTTTCAACTCCTAAAATGGGTCTGAAGAAATAAACCTGTTTTTAAAATAAAATATTGGTATGTATTTCATGGATTTTAATTTCTTAATCTAATTTCCATACAGTATAAGAAAAGCTGTCAAAAAATTTAATAATAGCTGGCTTATTTCTCAGACCTGTCTATATTTCTGAGATTTCCTAATAGATCAGCTAGTCATAAATACTACTGCTGTGAAACTAAGAAAATTATCCATCTCAAAAAAAATGAGACCCATGGATAAAACCAATTGACAAATTCATACTGATTTGTGGTAATTTGTTTCCAAAGTGCTTATGGATCAATTGCTCTGTTACCTCTAAAATCTTGCCCAATATTGATGTTAGAGTGAGTCTTACTGTTCCTGGAAATGTATTCCATTTTTGAGAATTTCTCAAGGATAAATATTTGGCTAGACTACAGTCAATTCCTTAAATTCTCTAGGATGCAATTCATCTGACTTTGGAGATTTAAAGTTAAATGCACATTCCATCACCTTGTTAATCAACCTCATACTTGAACAGTCTGGAAGACTGAGCTGAGAGTAACAAGATATCTCTTTAATATAGCTAATTGTTGAAGTGTTACATTTAGAGATGGTAAAAATGTAGGACCTACATAAAACAGGGAAATAATAGTTTGGAAACACTACATTTGAGCAGGACTTGGGTGTGGTCATTGGCAAGATGAGTCAGCAGTATGATACACCCATGAGAAGGTAAGTAACAGACTTGGCTTGCATTATAAGAATTGTGTCAAGGGTGCATGATGTCATTCTATTTGTTACTGGTGCAGTCACTCCTGAAATTTCATGTATGCTTTAAAGTCTACATTTCCTGAATAATATTGATAGGTCAGCAGGTGTGTCCAGCCCACAGGTTGCACCTGATCCTGGATAGCTATAAATTTGTAAAGTTTTATAAATGATTTTTAGTGATATTTATATAAACTATATTACATACTTCATATGCAACCTGAGACAAGCCAAAAAATTGACCAGCTATGCTGTAGAGTGAGGTGTCAAACTTGATCCTGTCATGGGCTGCATCAGGAGTTTGTTTCCCCTTGGAGGGCCAGGGTGAGCATGGCCTGGTCATCCTAGCTAACTGGGTGGGTGTGGCTGGGCCCAGGGCAGTAGAGCCAATCTGTTGCTGTCTCCCAGATGGCCCTGCAGGCCAACTTCATGGCTTATCACAGCCCAAATCCAGCTTGTGGGACACGTGTCTGACATGTCTACTGTAAAGAATTCAGAGGAGATAATGAAAATTGTATTAAGACATGCTTTATGATAATAGGCTGAAAGAACTTAAGTTGGTTCTTCCCAGCCCCCCAGTTATCTAGGGATGAGAATCAAGGAAGCCATAATAATTTGGAACAAAATAAAAAGTCACAGACAACATGGTTGAAAACTTCCATGGCCACAGAAACAGCAGAAATAGGCATAAGTTGCAGCTACCTGTGTATTGTTTAAATAACTTTCTAATAGAGCTTTCTAATAGTGGAACAGGCTCCTTTTGGAGAGAGTTCTCTACCTATGAACATTTTTAATAACTGGACAACCATTTCTCATGGATGTTTTAGTTTTTCTAAACATCACACAGGCTTAGATATTTATGGTCCCTTCCAGCTTTAGGATTCCATGATACAGTCCTACTAAAACTTCAGAGCATAATGACAAAACATCCTTTTCTAAGACTGAAACTTGTGAGTAGTGCCATTTTTCTGTGTTAAATATTAACTGCCAGCATTTGGAATACTGATTCCCTTTTCGAAACTAATCCCTAACCTTTTTGTGATGTGCCTGTATTGACAGAATAATGAATTTTCATTATGGAATCCCGGGCTCCAATCCCTATTTATTTAGAACTTGTTTGACACAACTTCACACAGAATATTGAAGAAGGTGAATGAAACTGCATGTAAACTGCATGCTACTTTAAGTCTTCCAAATACAATTTGAAATATTCACTTAAAATATATGCAGTGCATTTAATGAGACAAACAGATCCCCAGAATGTCCTCTGCTTAGAAAAGTCAAACAAGTATAGATGAGATCTTACTAATACATAGTATAGGCTTGCAAAATATCAAGTGTCAAATGAAAGAGCAGCTTCCCAGGGCAATTCAGATGTATAGGATTTTATGTGACTTAATTCTGAAGGGGAAAAGCGTCTACTGACACCAACTTCCAGAAAAATTGGAGAATAGTGTTGTATTGTAGCCAAGGTTTTTGTCACTTCCTCTCGGAGACTGCGTACCAAAAGCTCTCACGATGGCCTGCTCTGCCTCTGCAGTTGGATGCGGCTTCCTCGGGAGAACCTTCGAATACTTCCGCCTGCAAGCTTCTCTTTGCCTCTGGCGTCATGACGACCGTCATGTGACGACTACACTGCTGCTGATTGGCCGTGAGCCCCGGAGGCTCCGGCGTCGCTTCCACGACGTCTTTTGTGCGCGCCAGCTGGGTTTGTGGTGGAGGGTAGGGTAGAAGTCGCCGTTAGCGAGGCATTGGCCTTTGCTTGCCCCTTTCTTTTTTTTCCCCCGCCATGACTTCAGAACGGGGAGCGGGCAATGAGGTAAGCGGGGAAACGGCGGTCAGGCTGGGTCTGCGGAAAACTAAAAATAAAGACCGGCTTTTCTTTAAGTCGCCCTGGCCGTTGTTATGTAACCGGCAGCAAGAACTAAACTCCCCCCCCCCCCCCGGCAATACCGGTAAAGAGAAAGAAAAGGAAGCCTCTGCCCGAGGTTTCCTCTTGGTGCTTTACGACGGGAGCCTCGAAGTGAAGGTTTAAGATGACAGTCTTTTCAGTTCAGGTGGGGAGTCCTTCCTTCTCTGCAGAAGGAAAAGGAAAAGCAAATACAAGCGAAGATTGATCTGGTGGGCAGCCAATGGCCCTTAGGAAAGGCACATCTCGAGTGTGTTTTCACAACCCGCTAAAACGTAGTTAACGAACTGTAGCGGAAAGTCCGAAGCCAAACAAAATGCATCACATTAAACCATAGTGTGGTTATTTTCGTTTTAGACCAGCAAGTTATTTGAATACAAACCGGCGTGTTCGTTAATCGTGGTTTACTGTTAAAATATTATCTGAGCGTAGCAAATATACTGTAAACATTATCATTACAGGAAATTAATGTATTCCATTCCGCTTCCAAGATGGCTAAAATTAAAATGAATCTTGCCTATGGAATTTTTTTTTTCAGTAGTGTATTTGGCCTTTCACCTAATTTCTATTCTCCAAAGCAGTGAAAGGGTTGCCGTTTCTCTCCGTTTGTTCGTTTTTCAAGGACGGTCATATTTTAATGCCAAAACTTCCCACAAAAAGCTAAAGTTCAGGAGACAGGGCTTTTTCCAATAAAAGGAACCTATTTTTTTTACTGAATATATTATCTGATTAACAAGACTTGTGTCAGATAACATAAGGTACATTACAATATAAAACAGTATTGAAAGTTTATGTGTAAATGTAAATGATTTCAAATAAGCTGAATTAAAATAAGCAAAACAGCTTCCTGAAATTGAGCTCCATACCCAGGAATTAGATAATGTGCAACAATATCATTTTCTTGATATTAATATACAAATGGTTTGCCATTGTCTTCTTCCAGAATTTTAATCTAGTCTGATTGAAAATATTGGCACAACTATTTAAAAAGGCAGGGAGAGAGAATTATAACAAAAAAATTATACTTTAGGAAGTATGAAGCCTGAAATTGAACTTTTCTTATTACTATTTAATCTGTAAGAAACACTCCTTATGTAGCAGGTACTTCTTTTAACTATTACAAATATAACAGTTAAAATTTTTTGACCAATGCATGTACTTATGTCCAAATTTTGTGTGTCTGACAATAATGAACGCTGGAATAAGAGTAACATTGGCAAAATGATCTTTGCATATATATAGAAGATTATTTAAAATAATATTTGTAGCCAAATTAAAACTAGATGATACAATAAATCATTAGTATTGCTTCTTAGTGAATATGCTTATCTGCATTTACTAGCTTTTCTTCTGAGAGCAAAGTACATCCAGGAAAAAGTATTCTCTGCTTTAATTTTGCCATATTGCCTGACACTCCTAGGCAAAGATAGTTCTCATTATTTAAGTTTATTCACATCCTCTGTGGTTAAGCTAAGAATATTTTGTGGCTAACATGATACATTCAAAATGAACCAAAGACAGTTATTCCACTTGGAGAAAGAACCAGCAAGTGTGTGGTTCCATATGGCTTAATAGAACATATACAGCACATTAATGGTATATACTGTGATTCCTGACAGAATAAACCAATGTACTTCAACAATATGATTGGGAATCTTGTAGAAGCTTAAGGTAACTGAGTCTAATGTCTTGGCTCATTACATGATATAGAACAAGGGGAATTGCAAGTACAAATATTTAATATATCACTCGGATGGGGGTGGGCTTTTATACACACACACACACACACACACACACACACACACACTTTGGCTAAGGTTGTATAGTATATGTTCTTTTCAGTTTTTAATTTATGAATTATTTCATCAAAAGGATAATTATGATTAGCTAGTGGATGAAAAAAACTGTGATGTAAAGGTGCAAAATTTTCAAAATGTTCAATTATTTCAATGTATTCAAATTGTCAGAGAAGTGTAAAAATTATTCAATAAGCATACTTCAGCTTAATATTTTTGCAATGTGATGTAATGTGTATATTTCAAATTTTGATTAAATGTGCACTTACAGGCAATCAGTATAAATTTTCCAGATTATGACTGCACTAATTGCAAAAATAAATAATTCATATTCTTGACCGAAACACTTAAATTTCTTGCAATGTTTCTAGAAATAACCACTAGAGGGTGCACGGTGAATGGGCATTTAACTGCTAGCTGAATAACTTGCTTCTTTGGTTGCTGCTTTATAAATGAAAGTTAACGTAGAGCCAATGCAAACATACTATAGTGTATATGCATATTATTATTTTCAGCTCAAATCAACAAACTACAGATCTTTTTCACTTACAGATTATAATCTACGGTGATGGTCTAGTATGAATTGATAGATATTCTTTTAATTCCCCTAACTAGGGGCGAAAAAGAGTGACTGGCCCAAAGTCACCTGGCAACTTCTGTGTTTAAGGGAGGATTAGAATCTTATCTCACTACTTCTTGTCCAGCTGCTACACCATGCTAATATTCTCTTTCTCTCTACATATACAAACGTGCATAAATACGTAGACATAGATACATATGCTAGGAGTGTGTAATAAGAACACATGTTTCCTCTTTCCCAAATTTTTACTTTAAATTACATCTGACATTTAAACTTGTAATGCAAGACCGCAACTGGGGTAAAAGGATAGTAGGGAGATGCCTGCAAAAGAAGAGAGAGTGCAGAAAGAGAGAAACTCCCTAAAGCCTATAGAACCGTGATGGTGAATCTATAGCACGCGTGCCACAGGTGGCATGCAGAGCCATATCTGTGGACACATGAGTGTTGCCCTAGCTCAGCTCCAGTGCATATGCGCATGCTGGCCAGCTAATTTTCAGGCCTTCCAGGCCCACCGGAAGTCAGGAAACGGGCCATTTCCAGCCTCCAGGGGGGTGGGGAAGGTCGGTTTTGGGCCTACTGGGCACCTTTTTGCCGTTGTGTACCAAAAGCGGGGGGAGTGGGGGGGGATGCGCGCGCAGGGTGCAGGGAGGCACTGAATTATGGGTATGGGCATGCACGCGACACCCCCCCCGCTCCCCCCGCTTTTGGCATGCGACAGGTTAGCCATCACTGCTATAGAGAGTCTTTTAACTTAATAGCAAACATAGAAAAAATATGTATCTCTACTGCCTATAATATCTTTGCTGCTGATTATAATTATCAAGAGAATGTACAGTTGGCATTTTAATGTCTTCATTCTTGTTTGAAGAGCAGAAGAATCATATTTTTTCTCATATACATGCATAACATTTTAACTGATTGTATATAATCTGAAAGTATATGTAATCAAAACTTATTTTGCAAAGCAGAGCATCAAGTTATCAGCAGAGGTCGAACCATTTGTCCCCAAATTTGCAGCAGTAACAGTGGCATGGCCAGAACCCTCAGAAGCATGTGTCTTTCCTGGATATTATACGGCATGCTACCCATATGTTCAGGAGCCATCAGTGAATAAGTATGTACCCTGTATGTCTCATTTTTGAAGAAACTATTAACTTCCCAAGATCTTGAATGTAATTTTCTAAGTTTGGTGAACTACATTTATTGGTTATTTATTTAAGCAGTGTATATGGCTCTCCATTTCAACAATAATTCTGAGTGATATCATTGAAATGTTCCTTAAATATTTTAGACTACAGTATTTCGTGTATTTCTTATGAGACACTTCAGAGTTGATGAGTAGGGCTTTTTCTCATCCCTAAATGTCTTTCTTTTATTATCTATGGAATGATAAGAATAAGAACAGAGTTTAAATGGAAAGAAGAGAATTAAAGATAAAGAAAAAAACTTTTGAGATACCAGTTCCTTTTTTTTTTTTTTTTGTTAGATTGTTTTGCTATTGGAACAAAAGTATAGCTTACCGTTTAGTCATTAAAGGGAAAATCCTATTTATATAAAATAATTCATTTCCAGAAACATACAGATAAATGTTGATATTTTCACTACTTGTGATATTCATTATAACGTTCTGTTATATGTTGATCAGAAATCTAAACATCTAGTGCTAGCATTTAGAATTGAAATATTTTCCAGCTATTCTCTTTTCTTTCTTGGTATAGTACTGCTTGTAATTTATGGAAGAAATTCTACATCTGTAACCTAACGCATGTACTTTTGAATTTTGTGAATCAGCTTTCATTCTGTATACCATGTTGTTTTATGTTTACTTCTTCTCAAAAAATTCTTAGCAAAATAAACCAAGTGATTTGTGACAACTTTAGAAAGCCACGTTTCTGCATTATAACAATTGTTTCATTTGAATACCACACATAATATGATATAAAATAAAAACATACCTCTTCAGTGGGATTATTTTCCTATTACAAAATGTTGATATGTTTGCGTAATCTGTTCCGCTAAAAATCAATATGCTTATTCTGTTTAAGACAACAGCTATATATTGAAGAAGTACCATGGGATACCTCCACCTGTCTTTCTCAGCGTGCATCTCAAAATCTTACAGGATGTACTTCTCTTGAGGAGTACAACAATTCTCCATATTCTCTTACTGCCACACCAAGAACACATGCAGTTTCCAGCTTCCAGAGTCAGAACATTTCTAGTAAACAGGGTAGAGAGTACTTAAAACAGACTCCTTTGATCAGAAAAGAATGTGCTACTTTATCCAGGGTAAGTGATAACAGCTTAGACAGCTACTTTCTGTTCTTTCTGTATTCTCGCCTCTTGCTCTTCATTTCCAAAGGAGTTAATACTGTTGAACACTGCCAAAATGAGAACCTGTGGTCCGCATTCCAGCATGCTTTTTGATCCTTAGCTGTCATTGGATTCACAAGTAATGACTGCAGTAAAGAGCCCGATTACACAATTAGATCCACTGTTTCAGCTGTGACCTTTCCTAAGACAAATCAGATATGGTAACCCTTGTTCATGCTTTGTATTTCAGTGCATCTATTACAAAGAGCACTATAGATCAGGTGTTCCCAACTTTGGCAACTTTAAGACTTGTGGACTTCAACTCTTCTCTGGCTGAGGAATTCTGGGAGTTGAAGTGTACAAGTCTTAAAATTGCCAAGGTTGGAGATCCCTGCTATAGATAGTCCTCGACTTACAGCAAAACTTTTGGGATCAAAACTTTCATTGCCAAGCAGGGAAATTGTTAAGTGATTGTCACTCAATTTTACAACTTTTTTTTCCACAGCTATTAAGTAAATCATCCCGGTTGTTAAATACATCCCTCACTGACTTTGCTTGTTGGAAGTTCCCTGGGAAGGTTGCAATTGGAGATCACGTGACCCCAGGGCACAGCTATCATAAAATGCATGCAAGTTGCCAAGCACCCAAATTTTGACCACATAACCTTGGGGATGCTGCAATGGTTATAAGTGTGAGCATCAATCAGAAGTCACTTTTTTTAGTATCACTGTAACTTCGGAAAGTTGCTTAAATGAATGGCTGTAAGTCGAGGACTACTTGCACATAAGGTTATCCTTGAAAAATGCCCAGAAGCCTCAGTTAATACAAAGTGCAGGAGCTGAGCTGCAAACCAATACTTGAATCATATAGCTGGATCTGTATTACTGCAATTTGTTTTCTTAGCAGAGATGAAGTAGTTAATACTAACTATTTTTAATGTTTAGAGGATTATCTGAGAAATCATCTTTCCCATATGAACATGTCTGAATATTAAGATCTGAAGAAGAGGCTCATCTGTGTGCGTTCTCTCTCTCAGAACCAATTGTTTAGATATATGCAAAAGATATATGCATTAATCCTAGAGAGAAATATACTCTCTTGTCAGTGTCTTTTCTTTAGGCGTAATTTGTGTTTTTTCTTTAATGTTCATTTTGTTTTGCATGTTTTATTTTAAATTAACTATTACTATTGAGTATTTGAATAAATAAAATAAGTGGAATAAACAAGGAAACAACTTGGAAAAATCAACTTGGACTATGTATTGTTTTTCTTTGTTATTTTGTACAGAGACAACTGAAAAATAATGAAACTAGACTGGAGGATAAAAGGCCTAATGGAAGTGATTTTACCTGCAGATCAACAGAAAATTCACCTTTTATTGCTCTGCAGAGCAGGAATCCTATTAAATGTGATATACTGACTCACATGATTGAAAAAAAAGAGCCCAGAATGCACAGTGAGATAATTTTTCGATTACATATATTATTAAACAATATATTTAAAAATTGTTAAAATGCAGCTCTTTCCCATCCACACAGAGATATTATTCTGAAATGTTCTCTCTATTGAATTAAAGTTCCTATAGAAGTCTTTGAAGGGAAAAAACAATCAGAATTTGGATGTAGCTGGAACAGGGCACAATTGTGTGCATCTACAGATTTAACACCTAAATCAAATGGGAGGGGAATGAAGGGAAACAACCTAATTAGAACTGAGCATGCTTAGTGCGGATATAATCATTGGCTGGCTTGGCTGGGGAAAGAGATGAAAATCAAGATAGTATACAGGGTAGTAGAATGCAGCAGCTTGAGTCTTTTAACAGAATAATTTGTTTCAAGATTTGGCCTAAATATAATAACTTTAAAATAGTAAACTGATTATGGCTATTGAAAAAGGTAACCATTAGTGTTTACATTTTGTTTTAAATTAGATAGGCCTATAAAAGTTATGAATGGGAAGTTCAAGCAAATTCCAAACGCTGAGCATCTACCAGAACCTGCCTTTGAAATGACCTTGTCAGATTTCCCAAAACTCCAAGACCTAGAAAGTAACAATCTCCTGGATCTTCAAAAGCATGCATGGGGGCCAGTGGGCTCAGCAGAAGGAGATAAGCTGCCTCTGACACCTCCAGGAAAACTTGCAATTTCAAACATAACCAAAGAGGTTAGCCACTGGATAGTGTTTGAGATGTTGAACATAGAGGTGTTGATACAAAACTATTTGCTGATAAGTACAACTGCCAATCTCTTTTAAGGAAAAATGAATAGAAATATATCTCCATCAATAATGTCAATTCCGTTGCATGTTAGAGAAAATTTAGAATTGAATTCTTAGTTACCAAAAATGTTCCTCTAAGTCTTTTTAAAATGACCTCCTGATCATTTTATATATTATGTATAAAATATCCTTTTCGAGGGCGGGGGGAGTTAGTTTGATTTATATAAAGAGAAAGAGTTGGGCTGGCAACTAAAAGTGATTCAGTTTTTCTTTACATTTGTATATATAATAATTTTTGTATGGGTTGGTTTATTCCAGTGGTGAAATGTAAAATTTGTTACTACCGGTTCTGTGGGCGTGGCTTGGTGGGGGGGGTAATATGACTGAGTAGGAGTGGCCAACTTTTTTTTTAACTTTTAAAGCCATTTTTTTACAACCTCTGGCTGAAGAGGTTGTAGAAAAAAATGCCTTTAAAAGCCTCTGATGATCCCAGCTGAGCCGAGCGATCAGCAGAGGCTTTTTTTTTACTTTTAAAAGCATTTTTTCGGCCAAAGAGGTTGTAGAAAAAATGCTTTTAAAAATTAAAAAACCCTCTGATGATTGCGCGGCTCAGCTGGGCAATGGGGGGGGAGCAGGAATTTTTGTTACCGGTTCTCCAAACCACCTGCCTCCATCACTACCGGATCAGGTGATCCGGTCCGAACCGGGAGCATTTCACCACTAGTTTATTTCATTCTATAATAATTTTGTAGTTGTCTCACAGTGAGATCAATACATTGAATGCATTAATATAGCTTAAGTTTTGTACAGTCTAGCAGGTAATAAATATTAACAAATCATGCTTACTAAATAAAAAAATTAGACAGCCAGGTATTTATTGGCCAGATGTGAGTTTTGGTTTATGGTGGTTGTGTTAAATGGGTCTAATAAATTAAACTTCAGCCATAGAAGTTTAGCCTTTTTTTCCCAAAAAGTTTTGTTCAGTTAAAGGATTGAAGTTCTTCAGTCCTTTTTACTCCCCCCGCCCATTCTTTTATGACTTTACCTTCATTTATTTCATACAAATAGATAGGAAATTCAGAGTTATAAGTAGTAATGACCAATTTGAAAAATATAAACCCATCTGTTTCCAACAAATTCTGTATAAGAGACTTAAAGATTTTAAAAATAAGGATTTAAAAGGATTTTTATGCCTATCTGACAAAAAAACCCCTGTATGTATGTATGTATTTGTATTTCATTTTCAGTGGCTCTTGTAATTTGTAGTTGAATGTAACTAAATATGGATTTTCCATTGTACATAAATTACATACTGGATCCCGAAGAATTCCTTTAATGAAGCAAGATGTTTTCTGCAACAACTGAAGCTATTCTGGAGCAGTTTTTTATTTTATTATAAACTATTGTTTAATTTCTTATCATGGTGAACCTTTACTGTCTGATTGACTCTTGAGTAGAGGTGCATGTGATAAATTATTTTTAAATTACAGTAAGTTGTAGATATTTTCAACTAAAGGTGTTAATATTTACTATAGGGTGAAGTATGTCGGAAAAAACATTTACCAACAAGACCCTTAAGTTCTTCATCAGATCCTGGAGGTAAGCACTATCCAGCATGATATAACTTAGCTTCATGTTCATGCTGTATCCTGCTACTTTAGAATTAGAAAGCATTAATTCATATTCCAGTTCTTACTTTATAAATATATGTGCTTAAAATCCATTCATTCTATGGATAAAATATCCATACATGTAATTAGTCTGTTTCAACATATACAGTAATTATTGAGGATCTCCTGTTTTCATTTTATACATAAAATCATGATTTCATATAAGGTCAACTTTTAGTTTACTCTGATATTAGTTTGAATAATACATTATGTCCTCAGTTCTTCAGGCTAGAAAGTAACCAGGCTCAGAGAGTACCAAAGACCCCTGATTTCAACTATTAGTTTACTCTGGTATTAGTTTGAATAAAATATTCTGTCTGTACTTAGTTCCTCAGGCACATCCAGGTCTTTTCACTGAAATACCCTTATCTTGGGCCACTGTGCTTTCCCAAACTCCCAAAAAAGTTGTTCCTGTTCCAGCTTCAATTCTGGCAAGCAATCATTCTGGAATTAAAAAAACAGATAATGCTGCTGAGGATTACAAGGTATGAAGTTTTCAAGCTCTTTCACTGTTTTATAATTAACCAGAACTTTAGTGAATCTGCAGTATAAAATATCTAAATGCATAGATTTGTAACAATGATAATTGTGATAAAAATCAAACACATGATAGTACTCTTGTCTTGAATTAATAAAATCTATTTCTCTAGAATATTTTAATACAAGTGGTATAAAAATGTTTTAAATGAATATATGAGATTAAGTAACCCACGTTTTTCTTTCTTTTTCTGTGCATAATGACTCTCCTGATCAACTTTCATTGATTTTCACTACATACCTCTTCTATTTATAATTATTATTTATCTGCATTTATTTATTTAAAATATTTATATGGCCATCCATCTTAAACGTCTCTGGGCAACTCACGATAACAATAAACCAGTAAATAAAAGGATCATACTCTACAATATAGTCTTGGCTTTCTTTTATATCTCTTCTAAGAAATTATGTTTACTTCTGTTTATACAGCAATCAGAAAGAAGAGAAAATACAAGTAACCTTGAAGAAACAGCAAATAAAAAGAAGAAGAAGAAGAAGAAAAAGAAAACCAGATCATGCAGCGAAGTAGAGAAACTTCATATCCAGAAGATTTTAATTCAAGACCCTCCAAGAATTCAGGTGTTAAAGCTAATTATCTGACTCAACTATTTATTTATTTATGTGCTTGTGAAGGAATTATAGCACAGTATAATTTAAAGAAATAAAAAATAATTATAATTTAAACTTCACACGACAATCAAAAATCATATAAATTTTATTTTATGTCAAATAAAAAGCCTAAATTCCAGGCTTTAATATAAATTTCTTCCCTTAATTATTTAAAATGTTAGGTCCTATTTAAAAATAAATCTCTTCCCTTTTTATTTTACTTTTTAATGCCATGCGTAATAATGATAGTACATAAGTAGAGAAAATCACAATCATCTTATAAAAGTTACACATTCTACTACTAAATAGAAGATATTTTAAGTGTTAAACTGATATATTGTATAATAATAGTTTTTTTTTAAGTTTGTAACTTTTGGATTAGTACTGTTTCCACTAAAAACTTTATAATATCTTTAACAACATTAGGGATTTGTTTTCCTCCCTGAATGTGAAACAAACAAATACAGCGGCACATACACACAGTAAAAGTAGAGGGCACGAGAGAATGTCTTTGCTTAATGCCCTTAGTTTAATAAAACCCACTGAAAATTCATCCTAGAATAGGATGCTATAATATTATAGCATAGATTGCATAGCATAGTGATAAAGCAATCTCTAAATAGATTGCTTTATCACTTCAGCTGATTTCAGCTGCACATTCTTAAATCTCTCATTGGGGTTTCTTCTGAGAGGGGTGACACATAAGTTAAATAAATAAATAATAGCTTTTGAAAATGGTTAGTGGCTAGTTTATGTGCTTTTGTTTTGTATTTATATTCTGCTTTAGAGTTCAAAAACTTTCAAGTATATTAACCTTCATAATTTATCATACAAGATTATTGAAAATATATGTTTCATATTCCTTTAGTTACTAAACTAATATGTCTAGTGGATATATGAAAGATGTGAGACGCAATCCTGAGAATTCAGAATTGGAAATTGGAGAGTCTTAGTTATTATGTCAACTTAGTTACTCAATTATATCATCAAAATTAGAAATATTGTTTCTTTACATAAACAGATGTTGCTTCTCTTTTTAATCACTTCATATAAAAAGAAGGAAAAATATTCAGAACCTAGAACCCAGCATAATACTATAATGAGAAAGAGGGAAAAGGAAGGCTTGCTTCTTGGGAATAGTGTAATATAGTTTAAACCAGAGATAAATAATCTTTGGAGGCCAAGGCCACTGTAGGATAAAACTGTATCATTTACATGAATAGACCTTTGAACTTCAGTTTGAGCTTTGGTGGTGGTATTATAGCGTTTTTCTGTCTTATGTGCCTTACACCTTTTCTTTTGTGTTTCCCACTTAAAAATGTTAAGAAAACATATAACCAATATTTGAAGCATGGGTAGAAAAGGCTTGTGTTGTTTTGAGAAAGAAAATCCAAGTGGGTTCGATCCTGGTGATATTCAGGGAGCTATTAGGCCTAGCTGTCTACCCAAAACTTGAGGCAGAGCAATGGTTGAGCTTCTTTTAGATGGGACTTTTATTTATATGTTTGTCTTTGAACCGCTCTTGATTTTCTTTCAGGGGATGGCTGGTATTCTTGTTTTAATTGTGAGTCATTTAAAAATCTCAGGAGTTAGGCAGACTCTGAATTGTATTTGTAAATAAATAAATTGTTTCCACCCAGATCTACTCAAACAATCTACTTTGATTTACGTAGGATGTTGAAGAATTCCCAGATTTAGCAGCTGCTTTTGACAGAAAACATAAACAGGCAACTGAAAATATTCCTTGTTTAACGCCTATTATTGAGAAGACTAAAGTAAGAATTATTATTTGTCTCTATTTTCACTTTTAAATGAGTATTCATTATCTTTTAATGCATATTTATTTTATCATAAAAGGTAAATTACAAAACAGAAAAACAAACAAAATGAAACAAAAACATATGTCCAGTACTAATAACAAAAAAGAAAAAAAAGGCATACAAAAAAAGGAGAAAAAGCTCATCCAATGCCAAGTAAATTTAGCATCATTTTTTTAAATGGTTGAGGTTTATTCTTTCATTTCAAATTGGTCCTGAGCACTTTTCTCAAGTGTATTAAATATCATGAAAAATAAATGCAGTGGACTTCATTTATCAGTACATTGATAAATGATATCAGTCATAATAAAGGAATTGGGAATAAAAATAAGAGGAAAATACACTGATAGAAATTTCCTTTGTTTCCACCAGTTCTGCAATCCAGTGAACAGGAAGGTGATATGATACAAAGTATCAATATCACCTTTCTTAATCAAAATTCTTGAAGGCAAGCACTCCTCATAGAGTTTCTTAGAAAATAAAAATATTAGAGAGCTGCAGCATTAGAAAATTATCTTGGAAAAATACCCTTGCTGGTTTGCATTTTCATAAAAGGTTGTCTTGCTAGATTTTATGGTTGACAATTTTTGTGAATAGATAAGTACTCATGGAAGGTATTTTGTGAAACATACACCTTATAGTCTCAAAACGGCTTCACGGTTCCCAATGTATTAAGAATGGCTGCTCTACTCACATTAGAAAAGCTTTGGTAATTACTTGGACCCAAAGTTGTTTGTTGATGACAGCATCCCCACGCAAGCAAGATGGGATGTTCAATCTTATTACATATGGCACAGAGAGATATTTGAAACTAAAGAACTGAAGCAGGAATAGATGCACATGTGAAAGCATCCATGGAATATCACTTGAATCCAAACCTGTCATCATAATTTTGGAGTTAGTAACTAGAATCCTGTTAACTCATGAAGTTTGAAGGCTGTTACCTCATAAGAACTTAGATCAGTAAATTAAAATCTACAAGTAGTCCTTGTTTTGTAACCAGCAACTTAGTCATTAAGCAATGTGGTTACTAAGTGAAACAGCAACAATGTGTATGTTCTTACTTCAGTTTTCCTTTGCTTTACAGACCTGCAAAGGTTGTAAATAAAAGGTCTGGTTGCAAAGTTTCTTTTTCATCACCATTGTAACTACAAACTGTTGTGAAACAAGTCAATTGCTAAACATGGACTACTTGTATTTTGATTACTCAACTGAGCCATAGATTTTCACCCTTCATATCTTTTTCATTGTATTTGTTTTCCAAGGTAATCACAAAGCTCTCTACATTTGAGTCTCATGACCGTTCTCCTCCAAAGGAATTAATACCTATGTCAGATGTATTATCAGCAAGAAAAACAGGCAAACAGGATTCACCAGCTCCAATAGAAAAAAAGAAAATGCAGGTAAATTTGTTCTTTCTGTGTTACATTAACTTGCTTGTGAGTTATACAAATATTGCTGGATAGGTATGCTTATATTTTATTTCTTGGATAAAATTTGGAATGGGAGAAAATCTGTGGGATTATTATTATTATTATTTTTGGTACTTCCTACAGGGTACTCTGCCATCTAAGAAAAACAGAAAAAAGAGTCAGATTCCCGTACAGCTTGATTTAGGGGGTATGCTGGCAGTTTTGGAAGAAAAACAGCATGCAGAAAAATTACATCAATCATGTAAACCTCTGGTGCTTTCAGGTATGCTTTTGATACTGTTTCTCTAGATGATGACACTCTTTCTGTTTTGTAGTTCATATCTTCTAAGATGAGGTAATTACTGAAAGACTTCAATAGAAGGAATAGAAAGAAAAAGTTCAGAGAAAGGATATTATTTTATTATCTGTTCACAGCAATGTGAACTCAAAGCTATCAGTTCTTTAGCTGGTGTTGACTGTCATATGCATCACATTTTTCCATGTAATGATTTTTCTGTTTTTATTACATTATTTCAATATTTGCTTTGTTTTCCTATACATAAGCTTCAATTTTTAATTTGCATCAATGCTTGTTCTTGGCTGTATTTTATGTAATCTGCTGGTGCATGCTTTCCTTCTTCAATAGTTTGTTTGATTTGAAGTAAACCATTGCCTCCATTATGTGGGGCAGGTATGGGGATATAATGCATAGCTTTAATGTTTTTCAGCCTAAATGGTCCACTTTTATATCATAGGTAAGGCCCAAGTATAGATGGCTTTGATAGTATTTCCACCATTCAAATAATACTTAATTATTATTATCATGATTTATGGGTAATCTACCATTAGGTTGACAGACTTAAACACTGGATGGATATGAAAGATAAAGCAGACTGCTTCACAAAAGTTTGTTGGAGCAGTCTGAATATATCACACAAGGTATTACAAAAGTGTGGTCAGACTTTGTTATAGATCTGAAATGCAAGGTGGTAATGACTTCACTGAATTTCAATGAAAAGTTTCATGACTTCTTAAATGTACCATATTTTTCAGAATATAAAATGCACTCCCCCCCCCCCCCAAAAGTGGGTAGAAATGTCTGTGTGATTTATACAGCAAATATTGTGGCTGGGTTGGGGTTTGGTGCAGCGCCGATCGACTGTTCTAGAATGGGCCATGGCGGCGGCGAACAGGTCTTGCTGGCAGCAGCAAATGGGCCACACTGAACAGGCCGTGACGGTGAATGGGCTGCGGCAAACAGGCCAGATGAATACTGGATGGATGCTGGGAGGCAGAGGCAAAATTTTTTTCTTGTTTTCCTCCCTAAAAGCTGAGTGTGTTTTATAGTCCGGAGCGCCTTATAGTCTGAAAAATATGGTTATTTAAACATTTAGTGTTAAACACCAAACTGGTTTATTTGAAGTAATAAGGTAAGACTGACCATAAACACTTGCCGGAGCAATCTGCAGTTGAGTGGGTGAAGGTGCAAGAGAGAATACAAACCATAATATTTTATCATTAAAAAATAGAGATATAAACAACTAATTACTTTTAGCTAAAATTGGCAGAAACAGGGCAGAAGAAATTGGCAGCAGTTTACTTTTCTAAAACTACCATATTCCCAAGAGAAGGCTTGTGTAATGTATTGCTACATAAAGAAAGGAAGCTGTTCTGTTACATATTCTTGAGTTCATGTGATAAGTTCACTGCTAAACCTGAATTACACTCAAATGTAAATAATGGATTCAGATTTAAAGCCTCCATCAGATTAGATTTACATATTTATATTTGTTTCAGTTGGTGGTGGAGTAACATTTCCCACAAAGGAATCTCCCAGAGTGACAAAAACTTCATCGTCAATTCAGAAAAATACTCCACACAATCCCTTGGACTCTAGTTCTCCATTGGTCAAGAAGGGGAAGCAGAGAGAAGTCCCAAAGCCAAAGAAGCCAACATCACTAAAAAAGGTACATTCATCTAACCACTTCAAATACGGTATAGTATAACTGTTGCTCCTTTACCCTACCAGTATTTATCAACCGTGACAACTTGAAAGTGTATGAGCTTCAGCTCCCAGAATTCCCCAGGCTGGCTGGACAATTCTGGCAATTGAAGTTGACATGTCTTATAGCTGCTGTAGTTGAGAAACACTGTTATAGATGCTTTGGCCTTCTTTAATATTTAATACATATGAAATTCTTCGAACTGTTGCTATAAAAAACATATTAAGGACTAATACATTAATTCTTAGGGATGTGGGTAAGATAGAATTTGAGTGAATTCACTGTTAAGGTAGAATTGCTGAAAGAGTTTTTTGGGGACAGGCTGTTGAAATGATCAGGAATATCAAATGTGTAAACTACCCTAGTTTGACACAGTAGCATAACATTAGTATCATCCTGTGAACTATCTTTTAATTTAACATTAAAAAGATACTTATTCATGTTAATATAATGCCACAGTTTTCTCATAGGATTTATCTCTCTCTTAATTTAAATGTTGCAATTAGCAACTGCCTGTCAGATGTGTAACAGCCCTTCTACTCCTGTAAAACTACACCACCAGGTCTGCCTCATCCAATAGAACAGTTCAGGATGATGTAACAAATAGTCTTCAGTTTAGTGTTTGTTGCTACCATTTTGTTTTATTTTTCTTAAACAGGATTGTAGCACTAAGGCCAAAAGAATGAAAATGTTTTCCCTTTTTTTGCAATCGAAGGAATTTAAGGGCATTTAAATTAATACCTGGCATTTTTAGTCTATAAAGACCAAGGCCTTCTGATGCATGTTACCACATTGTAATCTGCATAAGACATAAAGTGGCAAAATATATCTGTTTAAAATAGTACTAAAAGTTTACTAAGAATACACAGTAAAGAAAGCATGAGGGATGTTAGTTTTTTAAAAAAATGAGGCTCAAAAAAGAAGTATTAACTAAGACACAAGTATTAACTTAGCACAAAATATTAATGAGGTATTAGAAGAAAGATTAGCTTTGAAAGAAATTGAATGAGATTTGCTTACTGCCATGATGGTGAACCTATGGTACACGTGCCAGAGGTGGCATGCAGAGCCCTCTCTGTGGGCACATGCGCCGTCACCAGCTGCTCTTCTGATTTCTGGTGTGCATATGCATGCAGGCCAGCTGGTCTTTGTGGCTGCCAGAATGCCAGAAAATGGCCTGAAAATTGTCTGAAAAATGGCCATTTTCAGGCCGTTTTTTGGTCTGTTTTCAGACCCAAAATGCCCCCCAAAACGGCCAAAAAACAGGCATGCGCGTGCTGGAGTACCAGAAATCCAAAGACAGCTGGCCAGCATGTGCATGCCTATTTTTTTGGCTGGGGTTTTTTGGGGTCATTTTTAGGCTGTTTTTTGGCCATTTTTGGGCCTGAAAACGGCCCAAACAACGGCCTGAAAACAGCCCCCAAAATGGCCTGAAAATGGCCCAAAACAGCCTGAAAATGATCCAAAAATGGCCAAAAAACAGACATGCGCGTGCTGGCTAGCTATCTTTGGGTTTCCGGTACGCACGCACGCGCGCACACACACACATTCTGGTTTGGGCACTTGGTGCCGAAAAGGTTCGCCATCACTGGCTTAGTGCCTGTTGAAATAAAATAAAATCCAAATACTATTATTTCTGAATATTCAGGCACCTAGAACTCTGCATAAGTCAGATTCTTTTCTGCGTTCTGGAAGATTCTAATCACAACTTGAGCTTAGATTCCTCTGTTTCTTTCTTCACAGTTAGTCATATCTCCCAAGAAAATTCCACAGAAGGAGAAGGGAAAAACGTCTAGCCAATTTCTCTCATGCTCTTTAGCTGCTAAGAGAAGTGTTGTTCTTCCTCAGGGATTTGGACAAGTGACCCTCTAGATGTTTGGCCCATGGTGGGTCAACATGAATAAAATCTGACCTAATGGGAATCTCTAAAAGCCTACATTACTAAAAGCATTCGTTTCAACCATTCCATTGAGCAAGTGGATTGAACAGGAATTCAGTATTTCCACATATTTAAAATCTATTCACTTGCCTTACTACCTTTCATGGGAAGTCAGAAAAAAGGATCCTAAAGTAGTTAATTTTGCCTGCCAACATTTCAGGAACCAGTTAACCTTATTTGGGGAGAGCCTAATGCAAGTATTTTCTTTTTAAGATTATTTTGAAGGAGAGAGAACAGCGAAAACAGCAACACATTTTAGAACAGATGGCTATACCGAAGAAAGCTGATGCTGTTGAGCAGAATGCAGAATTTGTTCCTGATGACAAGCAATTTTGTGAAGCCCCCAGAGAAAGTACAGGGTTCATCGGCAACCAGTCAGGTCCAGGTGCTTGTTTTTTTTTTAAATGTGCTAATGAATAATTGGTGTGGCTTGTTTGTGAAACAGCTGCTACTGCACGTAAGCCTAGACATTGCTTTTTCCTACAGTGTGCACAAAAAATCTTGTTTAAAAATTCTCATCTTCCTTTTGCAGATGTAATTGCCATCTTTGAGCCTTTTGTAGATAGTTAAAACCTGCGGTGGACAAGGTTGGTCTTCATTGCACCAGGTTTATATCTTAAATTGGCATCTAGGATTGCCAGGTTTTCCAAATGCAAAAGGCACCGTTCAATTTAAAACAGGAACAGTAAAGAATTAGCTTCTCATATAACCTAAAGGGCTTGAAAGTGCAAAGAAGAGATAGTATTTCTGTTTTATGCTTTAATCAAATTTTTAATGTAACTGTAATTTCAAATGTAAATATAATGATAACTATATCATAGATTTAAAATTATATACATTTAAAATCTATAACTATACACACACACATACACACACACATATATTTAGCACATTACATACATTTAGTATATGTGTATCACATTCTTCAGTCCATTCTCAAGTAATATATAAAGTTTAACAATAAATTAAATATAAAATGCAATGAGAACATAGAATAAAGGAAAATAAGTAAACTGTTAGTAATTGTGTTTCGAATATTGCATGTGATCATTCATTTTGGCTTTCAGATGAATGGATTGAGAACTCTCCTAAATGGTATCGATTTTAATTTACTACAGGTAGTTTTTGAGTTACAGTAGTTTGTTCAGTGACCCTTCAAAGTTACAATGGCACTGAAAAAGTTACTTATGACTGTTTTTCACACTTAATGACCATTGTAGCATCATCCTCATGCTCATGTGATCAAAATTCAGATGCTTGGCAACTGGTTCATATTTATGACCATTGCTGTGTCCAAAGGTCTTGTGATCCCCTTTTGTGACCTGACAAGTAAAGTTGGTGGGGAAGCCAGAGTCACTTAACAACTGGGTTACTGACTTATCAATTACAGTGATTCACTTAACAACTGGGGCAAGAAAGGTTGCAAAATGGGGCAAAACTCATATAAATGTCTCACTTAACAACATAAATTTTGGGCTCCATTGTGGTCGTGAATCAAGGACTACCTGTAGTTATAAATATGAAACATCTTGCCTTTGAAGGATGTTGATATGATTATTTTAAATGTTAACTATTTGCTTTACATACAAAGATTACTTAAACTTTAAATAGAAATATGTAAGATATCCTGTTCTATGGTTTTCCTTTTTGAAATCTCTCCTTATGTGGCCTGTCACTTTTCATACCAGTTTCACTTTAATAATTCATTAATAGATTTATACTGGCCTAAATTAGTCAATACTACTTCTAAAGCTTCTGATCTGTTAAGGAGAAAAAATAACTGTTTGTGTATACAACTTCCTTTTACTTAGAAGTTGTAAAAGAAGTTGCAGAGGACCTAGAACTTCTGATGCAGAGTAGTTCAGAAGTGGACTTGAAATGTACAGAATCTAGTGGCTCCATGCAAAACTCAATTGCTCCATCACAGTTGAAACCCAGCTTTCCCAAAATCCATAGCCGAAGATTTAGAGAGTAAGTACATTGGTAACAGTCATTCAAACATTGCTTCTGTATTGGGCCTGGGAACTCTGGGAAGCGGGATGCCTGGTGATAGTTCTGGCACAAAGCTACAATCTGAATAGAATCCTTACAAGGCCTATTCAGATGTTCAGCTAAATATGTAAAAACTTTCAAACTGGATAGAGTATGAAGATACTGTTTCTTATTCTCCCCAATGTGTGTAATGTAAATGTTTGAAGGGAAGCACTACTCATACTGATCTGAAATGTTAGTACAGCTTCCCATGCAGTGCAAAATTATGTTTTTTTCACTGATGTTCAAACAAGTAATTTTGACTTGAGATTTCCAGCCGGACCTCTGAAGATCAGAAAGGGATGGAATTGCCTCTGTGGCCCTTTTCTGCATCCAATTTGATTTCCTCCATATGTTCAGATACATGCTGGATTAGTAAAATTCTGGAATAACCTTAATTGTAAGCAAATTACATTTTAGGGTGGAATGGTAGATTTGCACTTTTGAATAAGCTTGACCACTGGAAATTTTTGGTTCACCAAAGAGGAAATTGACTTTTTTGAACTGTCTTACCCTTATATATACCATTCGGTTCAGGTGATGTTAATTAGATGTCAATTTGGTTCAGCCCCCTGGTATAAGTAGGGACAAATATTTTCTATCTTGACTTGTGCCAGTGGCTTTTCCAAAGACATTTCAGCAACTTCCTTAATGCTACCCTTTCATCTAATTGGTATTTTCTCATTTTTCTACTTTGTTCAGTGTTGCCAAATGTAAGGATTTTTTTCCTCCCCCCAGTCCCTCATACTACTTGTCCAAAGTATGCTGTGCTGATTATTGTTTCAAGGGAAGACTTTATTTAGTCCAAAATTGTTTGGTTCTTTTTGTATTCCACAGCATTCTTAAAATTGTCTCCAAATCTATAATTCTTATTCTTTCACTCTACCTTAATGTCCAGAATTAAAATTGCTCTACATTTCTGCTGAAAAGAACCCCCATGTTTATAACTATTCTTCATGATGTCAGTTTGCCATTGCCATCCTGCTAGGGTTAATCTCCTCTTTATTTCTGTAGTACACTGTCCATCTTTATTCTTGACCCCAAATTCCAAAATTATCTACCACTTTCAGTTCTTTCAGCTTTCAGTTGTATGTTCACAAAGTATATGGATTGATATGCCCTTTGTTTTCTTACTATTTAATATTAACCCATATTTTTTTTTCACTTCTTATCTTTATTTCAATGTTGTTTTGAGTCCAGAACAAGCCACCAGATTCTGGACGTTCCACGAAATAATTTTAAGCCAGGAACAATTTGATAGAACTGAAATGAGAAATATTTTAGTTATTCCAGGCTTCAAGCAAAATAAAATCTGGATGGGGTTAGTAGGACAAGGCTGTAATCCTCTCTCCCATTAGGATATTCCATCAGCATGCCTGCCACATGGTCATCCCAGGGCCTTTCCTTTCTTTCCTTGGCTACCAGTATTGTTGGGGTTCCCCCACCCCCCCACCCCATTCTCCCATTTCTGCAGAAATATTTCAACCTGGAACAGTAAGTTTCAGTCCGTGCCTATTCATGCACCCAAATGACTGAAATATGTATGTATCTATTAATCACAGATTATTCAAAACCATCTATTTTATAAGCACATTATTATGTGCCTCTCTTTTAAATAATGTGTTCTTATAAAGTCTCCTTACTTTCAGCAAACAAAGACAGCATTTTATGCACATACCAAATTTTCAAACTTCCAGGTTTGTTTCCAACTGTCTAGCCTTTCTGTTCTTATATAGATTGTCTATATTTAAGATATGCTGATGATACAGTTCTGCTTGCCAGTAAACATGAAGACCTCCAGCTCCTCATCAACAGAGTCTCAGAAATATCTGAAAAAATATGGCTTGAAGTTTAACACCTCAAAAACCAAGATCACGGTCGTTAGCAAATACCCCATTAATTTATCACTGATAAATTTGGAAGGAATACCATTAGAAAATGTTGAAAGGATCACGTACCTCGGTTTTTGTTTACATGAAAGCTGGGACATGATTAGTGAAGTAAAGACAAGGATAGAGAAAGCTCGAACAGCGTCCTTCAAAATGAAAAGGGTCTTCTGCAATCACGACATAAGCCTAAAACTGAAAATCAGGCTTGTCAGATGTTACATCTTTTCTATCCTGCTCTACGGAGTAGAGAGTTGGTCTCTGACAGAAAACCACTTGAAGAAATTAGAAGCATTTGAAATGTGGATTTACAGACGACTGTTACATATAAGCTAGGTTAACAAAATCACAAATGAGGTGATAGCCGCCTGGGAAAGCAAAGGGAAATAATCCTCCAGGGAAAGATTGAAGGCAAACCAGGCAGAAAAGGAACATAATGGCTTCAAAACCTAAGGGACTGCTCTGGACAAAACTCAGCAGCACTTTTTCATATGGCTGTTGACAAAAATAGGATTGCCAACATGTTCGCCAATGTCCAATGACGGATATGACACAAGAAGAAGAAGAAGAATAGATTGTATGATTTAAATAGAGCAATGTGTATCCTTTTCATACTTGCTTCCGAATCCTGAACTACTATTTTTTCCACATGTAGTTCTTACAGTGGCTTCTTGGTCATTATAAAGGTTCATCTGAGAAATAATTGGATGTTCTGGCATTATTATATATTTCACATTCTGGCAAGACTTATAGTCATAGCTGTACTGTGATGAAGCAAGATATCTTAAATTATCTAATTAACTTTACTATCTGTCCCATTTTAGCTATCTGACCTCATGTCCTCTTCCATTTTCGGAAATGTCTTTTGATATTTCATTTCTCTCTCCACAGAGAACTTTATTCTTTGTAAGATCCTGAGCAAAATTTTTGCTTAGGATCTTGATTGTGTGAGGATTGAAGGTAGTGATTCACTTATTTCTATGCAATTATGTTTTTCTATCTCTGGGCCTCATAGTGTTGTTCTATTTATGAAGTAAAACTCTTAGTATCTTATCCGTTTCTTCTGTAGCTTTAAACAGTTGAGTAGGAATTTCATCTATGCTTGGTGCTATTCCTTTTGACAACTGGTTTAAAGTTTCTTGTCCTTCACTTCTAGTGAAGTCAGTTCCTGAATATATTTCTCTGCAAGAAATGTTTCTGTTCTGCAGTCCTCTTTGTAAAAAAGATTTGAGTATTATCTTTCCAATTTCTATTAACTTCATTTGCTTCTATGCCATTTTTTTCCATGTTTCTTCCTAAAAAGTCCTAACTTGGCTGAAACCTCCCATGATTTTTGTGATCTTTCTAAGGCTATCTCTACTTTTTTTTCATTTGCCAATTTTTTAAAATTATTCTTATCTTTTTTACATTATTGAACTATCTAATCCTTTCCTGCTTGATGTTGAAAGTCTGCGTTGACTTATCATAAATCTTTCTTATTGCCAGAGGCTTTAGCTTTCATCCTTTGTCTTTTCCCAGCTATCCTGATGCTTGATCTGCAAGTCATTTGAATAATTTCTTCTTTGAAATGTTTGAATTTTACAGGGTCTCTTATCTCTTGTGATCTCTTCTCAGGTTCACTTTCATATAAGTGTGTTGCATCTGTTCCCTTAACTGAGCTTAGTTTCTGAATGTATTTCTCCCTGTAAAACTTTATTTCACATTTGTTTAACTTTTAAAGTTTAACCTGTATATTTAACATCAATAATTCATGATCTGTTCTACGATCTTCACTTGGAAGTGAAGTAAATTGTCACCTGGCTGAACAAATTATATTTTTTTGTTTGTTTCCTATTATAAAGGAGATCTTATTCTGATGTTGTACATTCAGTGATGTCCATTTTGCTGATGGTGCCATATGCATATTCCATAGTATATTTTGGTTTACTATTCCAAATATTGAATGTCAGAAATTTAATCAGGATATAGTTGTGTCTACATAAGGAAAATTTTAAATGAGGACAATTTGCCTGGTTGTTGTTTTTTGTATATATATTTCTCCTGAATGTTTCTCTAAGGCATTTTTAGTCAGCATTTTTGAACTTTATTTCACGATTTAGAATTTATTTGTTCTGAACACAGTCTTCTTATTTATTTGTATGTATCTTTGATTAGAATCAAAGAAGATAGATGGGGATCTCAGGCCTTTGCTAAAATACTGAAACAATTGACTCTTTCTATAGCTACTGTACCCAAGTGCTTAGTAAAGAGGTTGACAGCTGCGTTACAGATCTCCTAAAAGAGTTGGTTCGTTTCCAAGACCGTTTGTATCAGAAAGATCCTGTGAAGGCCAAGACGAAACGCAGAATTGTTCTGGGACTCAGAGAAGTGTTGAAACACTTGAAGCTGAAGAAGCTGAAATGTGTCATCATTTCTCCAAATTGTGAAAAAATTCAGTCAAAAGGTATGTTTTTTTACATTAAAAGGGTATTTACCCAAAGCAAACAGATGACTTTTGTGATGTAGTTTAGTGGGACATTGGGAAATTCCTCAGGACATAAATGCAGAGAAATTAGTTATTCTGTCTGGACAATTCTTTTTAACGTTCATTCTTTTGTTTTTTTTTTATCACAGGTGGGTTGGATGAGACTCTGCATCTCATAATTGACACTGCATGTGAACAGAATATTCCATTTGTCTTTGCTCTCAATCGCAAAGATCTAGGGCACTGTGTGAACAAATTAGTGCCTGTTAGTGTGGTGGGAATATTCAGCTACGATGGTGCTCAGGTGAGTTGTGCTATTATAGCCACTGTTTGCCCACTTCAGTTGAACATTTCAGCTTTTAAAAATCTTAATTATTAGTATTTCAACAACTATTGCTAGCATTTAAAAATATGCCAATCAATACTCCAGGGTATTTTTCTAGGCTCTTAAGTAACTTAGTGCTATTCTAAGTATTCTAAGTAGTAGCCATGTTGTCACCCAGCAAATATGTCAGTTTTATGCAATTACTTATATGTTCAGTGCAGGTGTCTGTTAAAAAAAGGTTTTTGCAGGCATGGCTATAGGTAACTTTGTTTATTAGATCTCACTCTCAGAAGCAACTTTTTTCAAATAAAAGTTGACTTTCATTGAGTCAAGGCTCTGTACTGAATACATGGACTGCTTAGCAAGCAGGAATCAATGTAGTGAGAAGATGGTTTTGTCTCAAATGTGTATATGTCAGATAATAATTATAATAATTATGAGTAACGTGGAAAATTATGCTTATGTTTGAAACTTCAGCAAATTACCTTCTCTTTGCTTTCCTGCATACAGGAAAGCAAAGGCATACAGAGATGCCTTTTTGGATGTAGCAGAATATTATTTCTAATTTGTTTGAAGAAAAAAAATAGCTGCACTTCCCCCATGCCCTAGTTACTCCATATAATTCGGAACATAGTATATTAGAACTGTAAACAAGATGTACTGTGTAGAAACTTATTAAAAAACAGGTAAGTGATTAATCCAAGGTTTTTTACTAGAGAAGATACACATATTTCCCAACTGCCCCACTTCCCAAAGTCAGTGGGGAAAAACCCAATTTTCCATTTAATTTTAGTATTGCCTAGTATTTCAGTATCCAACAGTTGTTGGTTTATTAGCAACAGTCCATTCCCTTATATTGGTGCAGCATCTAGGACTGTTTGTCAAGATGATAAAATCTTTTGCTGCCTAATTTAACTTTAGATTCCTAGAAGATAGCAATAGCACTTAGACTTATACACTGCTTCACAGTGCTTTACAGTCCTCTCTAAGTGGTTTACAGAGTCAGCATATTTCCCCCAACAATTTGAGTCCTCATTTTACCCACCTCGGAAGGATGGAAAGCTGAGTCAACCTTGAGCCTGGTGAGATTTGAACTGCCAAATTGCAGGCAGCTGGCAATCAGCAGAAATAGCCTGCAATACTGCTCTCTAATCACGCGCCACCGTAGATGATCAACATTAAAACTATTAGTATGATGAGTTGCCCTACATTCTTATAAATAAGACCCCATTTGTAAATACTGTGCAAGTCACTGATGAATCAAGAAGTTATATGGCTTCAGAATTCCTAAAATGGACTTTCCCTGAAACAAAAATAAGCAAACTGGTCTTACTTATCTGTACAGTTTTATTTGTATCATGCCCAGTTCATGTAAATAGAGTTTGTTTTCACATACATTTGAGATCTTGGCCACAGAGACATACAGAGGCACTATAATATAAAATGATCTTTTACATAGATATCATCACTGCAGTTTTTGTTCAACAGTTTTTTTGTTTCAGTGTGCTGCGCTTGTAGATTCTGATTGCTAGCAAATTTTATATAATGTTACTTGATATTCTCTATTACACCATTTTCAGTAGACAGTTCAAGCGTTTTAATTTCCTGTGTTTTATTATTTTATTAAATGCTATTTTTCAGAATCATTTTTGTAGTCCCTTGTGTTTGGTGTTTTAGCCTTTAAAAAAAATAATCAAACAAACCCTTGATTTTCACATACCATCAAACTTGGGAACACATGTCAGCTTGATACTGTTGAGGTATTTAATCCCTGAACATGGTACTATGCTATTTAGGGATAATCAGTTATATTTTGATGAGAAAGTTCTAAAATTAATGTCAATACAAAATTCCCAATTCTTATAAATTAGGACCACTTTCACAAAATGGTGGAATTGACAATGGAAGCAAGGCTGGCGTACAAGGAGATGATATCAACTTTAGAGAAGGAGTCAAGTGAAGAAATAAAACAAAGTGACTGTGCACTCCAAACCCCTCAGAAAGAGAATTGTGCACTAGAAAATGGTATAGTGCCCCTTCAAGTATCTGAAGAGGATTCCCCAAATTACAGTGAGTTTTCAGGGTCTTTGTTTAAAATACGTAAATTGTTTTTGGTTCATGTATTTTCATGCTTAAGGTAAATAGTTTTTATAATAGCAGAGATACCACAATTCAGTGATTACAAAACGTTCTAGACTCGAGAATGTTCTGCTCCCCCACTACAACTATGCCATCCTTGGAGTAATTCAACATTTTCAAAAGTAAATTTCTTAAACCAGAAGTAGTTTTAGAAGCTTCAGACATTGAGTTCCAGGGGAACAGAATATTCTGGAATATTCTTCAATTGCAGATCTGCACATTACTTTGTTGTAGCTGAATATGTCATTTAATTCTTCAAATCTTGATCATGCTAATCTTGATTTGTTAATCCTTGCTGCAGTTTGTGTTTCCGTCTTTAGAGCGATGTCAGTGACTGCCTTTAAACCAGTTTTACCTTGAGACTTCTTTAGCAGAATAAAGTAGTGTAATACCCAAAAATAAATACAGGTAATCCTTTAGGTACAATAGGCCACTTAATGAACATTAGAAGTTACAACACACACTTCAAAAGTTAAATACAAATCGGTTACAAAGTTACAAATTCTGCAATGCCCTGCGGTTATACACCCTTATCATTGTTAACAGAGATGCTGCAGCATAACCACCCACCTATTTCCCTCCATCCTGCTGAGCCAGGTTCTCAGAGGCGCTGAGAGGCCTAGCATGTTGGCCTGCTTTGCCAACATGCTGGGTTCCATGCACTTCTCCCCACCCCCCATCACCATTCGCTTACCTTTTGACAAGCTCAGGAAGTCAGGGTAGAGAAGGCCGCTCCTGCATTGGGCCATATGACACAATCAAGAAGAAATCCAGTCAGCTTCTGTTGCAGTCCTTTCCTCTGCAGCCAGCATAAACCACTACAATTTCTTCTTAACTCCGCCAGTGCTAGCTTTTTACGCTAGTGGTGCTAAGAAAAAATCACACCTATTTTGGTTCCTTGCAAGTCTTTCCACCTCAGCCAGCATTAATCGATGCAATTTCTTCTTAGTGCCATTAGCTCTAGCATTATGCTAGTCTTAATGCTGCCACTGCTAAGAAGAAATCATAGTGATTTACGCAGGCTTGCAAGGAATCAAAATAGGCATGATTTCTTCTTAGCTTTACGCTAATCTTAGCTTTACGCTAAACTGGTAGAGCAAAGAAGAAATCCCATCTCTTTTGCTTCCATGGCAATCCTTCCCTCCCCTGCCAGGGTAAATCACTACTGACTTATGCTAATTGGAGAGGAAAGGCTTGCAAAGAACCAAAATAGGCACAGTGTTTTAGCGCCACTAGTGAAAAGTTACACTGGCAGAAATAAGAAGAAATTGTAGTTGTATATGCTGGCTGGAGAGACAAGAATTACAACAGAAGCAATCCTGACTTCCTGAGTTTGTTAAAGGGTAAGTAAGCGAATGGTGACAGGGAGGGGTATGGAAGAGGCCCATAGGGCTTTGGGGAAACCAAGGGGCAGGAGGCAGAGCATGGGATATCTTAGATGGTGGGGGAGTCCTCCTGAGAGTATCTGACCCTGCATTAGGCCTCCCTCGATTTCTCCATCCCTGAGTCACCCCATGCTCTACCTAACAACCTGCACATTCTTTAACAAATGCATAGGGGAAAGCAGGGACATGGGAGGTATTTAGTTAGGTGCTTCATTTAACACAGTAATGAAGCTTGAATGGTTAGGCTCCATTACTGTTGTAAATCAAGAACTACCGCACTACAGGTATCCAGAATGGATACTATATCTTTAGGGGAAGCCAAGCAAAACCACCATTACCTTGTTGATCTCATTTGTGATAGAACATGTATTTAAGGTTGAATGCCCTTCTCAGAGTGGTAGAGCTTCCGTGTTATGTTTGGTATCAATTATAAGACAAGTTTGAATCAGTACTCTAGATTCTTTCACCTCCACATGTACTTGTATTATTATTTCATTTCTGATAACAGTAATTCTTCTGGATGCAGGCCATATCATGCTGTACTGACGAAGAAATACATTAATACAAGGGTCTCCAACCCCCAGTCTGCGGTATTGGTCCACGGCCTGTTAAGAACCGGGCCGCGGAAGGAGCGGGAAAGCAAGTGAAGCGAATGCATGTATGGGATCTAGGTTGCGTCAAAAACCATGTGTCATACACACACACACCCATCCATAGAAAAATTGTCTTTCACAAAACTGATCACTAGTGCCAGAAAGGGTGGGTACCACAGCATTAATACATTAGATAGGACAGATTAACAACTACTTTTTACATGTGTTGCTCTTCACTTCCTTTATTAATTCTTATGCCTGAAGTAGTGAACCTTTCAACTAATACATGAATGCTGGCAAAAAGTATTTTCTACTTTTTATTCTCCTCCATGTTCTAGAGTTATTATTTGTTCCATCAGCAGTGTTTGATGGTATTTATATGGTATATAGTACTCCCTTCTACTTCTGCTAATTAAGTCAAGGTTGGCTAAATTCTGCCACCTGTTTGGGCACTTTTTCTGATAAATTGTCTCAAATGATGAACTAATTGGAATTTTATTGGCAACATGGATGACCTGCAAGCTTTCTTACATAGCTTTTAAAGTGACAGTTTAAAATATAATTTTAGCCAAACTTTATTTAGCATATGGTTGTTCTATGTTCTTAATAAATGAAAACTTTTCCTTTCCTAAAAAAATAATCCTATTATAATGGATTGTTATTTATAGTTTCCTTCATTAGAAAGCTGTCATTTTATTTATGAATGATTATATGTATTTTTGTGATCCTAAAACGCAATACAAGAGCTGCAAGTTTTGAGTAGGAAATAGTTACTAGTTAGCTACTATGGGGAACCATTTCCCCAACTTTAGTATTCTCAAAAGTATAGTAAAACTACATTGCATTCCTACCTTTTATGCTATAGCCTTTGTAAGAATTATAGTCCATAACTGTTGTTAATATGTCTTTGCCCAGAGGAAAATCTTTTTGTGTTTTGTTTGCTTGTTTTTGCACCTCTAGTTAAGATCTGGAAGCAAAAGCTTGAAGAGGAGTATAATCCCTACATCCTGGAGCTGGAAAAACTGTCAACCACTGACATGTTGCCCTTGGATGTTGAGGAGCCTCAGTAAATCAAGACTACCTTCTTTGGCATTATTGACTTTTACTTTATGTGTGTGTCTGAGTGTATATAGACTTGTAAATAGCGAGTTACCTAAATTTAATTATCTGTAATATAAGATAGAAAACCCACAGTTGAATTTCTGAGATAATTTAATGCCAAAGAATTCAGAGCTGTCCAATAACTTCCCTCTGAGGGCGGATTCAGTGAAAGCGCTTGGTTCATCCAAATGGAATACAGAATGAAACAGGAATTGAATTGGGTTTGTTTGTATTTTCATAAAGCAATACTGTAGAGAAAGCACCTTTAGCATAATGCCAGACAGCTAGTCTCTGCTCCATATAAGCACAGAGTCTCCAATCACTGTTCTCATGATTTCCAATAATTATTTCACTGGATTGATACCAATGAACTGCATTGCGCTTGTAAGTGGTTTCTTTTTCTCTTTATGGTAGAAATACATAACTGTGCATAAAATAATCCGAAATGAAAAAAAAAAAAAGAAGGGAATACCATTGATTTTCTCTGGGACATTATTGTAAATATATATATATTTAGATATATATAAAATACACTAATATATAATGACTCCATTTGGATATATGCAAATTAGCAAAACAAAAATGCAATACTGTCAGCTGATTTATTTTGTGATAGAGCAATTTGGTATAGGTCATAGGTATGTCATTAAAAGATGGTAGAAGCAAAGTGGAATTATTAAATACATAGAGAATAATCATTAATTTATTGGTACTGTATTTTCCTATTTTGTCGCGTTCTGCAGCTTGATATTAACTTTTGAAGGGCTTTGTACAGCCTTGGAACTGACAGCTACATTTGTTGCAAATATCCTGAATGGGATTCTCTCAGCTACGAAACTAAACCTTCAGCAGTTTATTAAATATTGGTGGGAGATTATAGTCATGAGTAGTGTGGTGGCTTGGTGAGGATGCTCACCTCCTAATCCAAGGTAGCATCAGATATTTTCTAGAGCGCAAAGAAAAAAAATATCTGCTGTAAACTTTGCATAGTGTTAAGAAGGGCATCCAACCAGTAAAATGTTCAGCTCCATTGACCCAACTCTACCCCAAATTAAGAGATTACAGGGTTGTAAAAGGGAGTTTGGTGGTAGATTATAGTCATAGATACAGAAAATGTTCACGAGATAGCTTACTTTTTGCATACAAAGTAATTTCTCTGTTAATGGCTATCTTTAGAAAGCTATCAGGATTCTGTGGTGCAGAAAGTGGCAGCAGTGCAAGACGAGAAGCAGGCACTGTGAAATGATTGAGTTTACAAAGCATTCTTTTCTACGTTTTTGCTCATGTATCCATGCTAAAGGCACAGTTTAACCAAGCAGAGAAAAAAATGTGAGAGGTCATTGTGTCCTAGGACAGCAGTCCTCAACCTTTCTGGCTTGGCGACCCAGCGGTGGGGAAAAGAGGAGGTAGTTCCCTGTGAGTGGCAGGTGAAGGTGTGCGAGCGCAGGCAGCTCATTTGTGTGAAGGGAGTTTCATATGCATGCACATGCTTACCCATTACTTGTGTGGCCCGGTTCCAAACAGGCCATGGCCCGGTATTAGGCCGCAACCCAGGGATTGGAGACCCCTGTCCTAGAATGTTTTTTTTTAAAAAAAACCCATTCCTTTGTATTAATTTTTCAGAACCCAAATAAACTTAGAAGCTGGAGAGAGGTTAGCCTGATTTATCAGCATAATATTTTTTTTCTCCAATGGAGCCGGCGGTCTCGTTTCAGCCAGAAGAAGCAACTGTTGTGTGGGAATTTGATACCTCTGCTCAAAAGGCTTAGCCGTTCTTATTTTTGCCAGAGGGATATGGAGGATTATTCCAATTGGACCATTTTATGATAAGCTTTCCAACATTTTGGTGTCTCGAGACAACTGAATAATTATACAACTACTGTATAAAACAAATTTTTTTTTTGCAGTATGCCTCTCATGTTGCAAAAGACATTTGCACTAAAACAATATCAGGTATTTTATTGATGCTATTACTGGGCAGTTTCACAGAGAAAATGCTGCTTTTCTTATGTACTTTGCGTGCCTTTAAAAAGCATGGAAATTTTCATTGTAATTTTCATAACATTCCAATCACACTTGCGATTTACTAACTTAGGTGTATTTCCCAGTGCTCTGATTTCCAAATGCTATTTGCTCCTTTATTAGTATCAATAAGTACTGGTAAGGGAATTTGTTAAAGTTGTTATGTCTTCCTGTGCCTTTACATGCATAAAATACAGATATATAAGTGCTTGGTTCAACAAAAACTGATACAATAAAAATGTTTTTTCTTTATTATCAATGCTAGGGTAATGGGGCAAGTTGCCTTTTGCCAAGGAATGCACTTAACATTTTTTAAGAATGGTGGGGTTTTTTTCATTGTTCATCAAATTTTGAAAACATATCTTTCTTACTTAAAAAGTTGTCAGGGTTTTAGTAACAGTTTTATGTTTTAATGTGCCTAAAAATGCATCACTAATTTTGAACAATTGTGGTTGGAAGATGTGGTTGGATGCAGAAACAGAGAAGTGGAGGTAGTCTTAAGCTCCTCGATCTATAATAAAATATCTTAAAGTCACTGCTGTGTGTTATAACACTGGAGATAGCATAAGATAGTTCAGATTCTGATTACTTGTAATATCTTTCTAGTCAGCAACACTTTCTACATTTCCTAGCAAATGAAAGTTATCAAGAAGTTGTGAATTTTTATTGGGTTCTCTATATATTGAAATATGTAGTTTTAAAAATGGAATGGGGGGACAGGAAAACCCTTCATCTAAAGGTCCAGCATGGGACTAGCAAGTGTGCCTTAATGATTTGATAAGATTACTGATCATTGGGAATGTTGTAATTTACCTTGCGGCATCACTATGGATTTCTGCATATTCTGCGAGAATTCTGTGAATTCTGCTAACAGAAATTTAAAACCCTGGGGAGCAGATTCCATCTTGTTTGACTTGAGTGGATGACTTGATTTAATATATGGTTGTATTCACATACCGTAGAAGACCGATCACACAATATGTTTCAGCAACACTTCTACCAGGTTTTCAAGTGAAGTTTGTAAACTGAAGCAAAGTGTTTTGCATGCAAATCTGTAACTAAGCTCTGAGCAAGATAATTGCGCAATTTTTGCTAGTCATACTCCATCTTCACCTTTAGGTATAGTCTAGTTGTAGCAGATACAGAGTTTTCATTTACTTTGTCAAAATATATATTTGACTGTTTAAACAAACCCTGGTTTTTTGTTACCTGATTCGGGAGATCAACCATTTTTAGGCTTCAAAATGACAACATTATGACTATAAAAATCCATTTGAAGTAGTAGTTGAATTTTTCAGGAGTTATTTGCAGGCACAATCCATTTTCCTCAAAAGATCCTGCAGCTAAGTAACCAGACTAAAGGGAAAGAACTTATCTTGCCTGAATTATACTGTCTTAATAAATGTATAGTGCAGTGAGATTTCATGTACTTTCTATGTACTAGCACAGCTGGAATTGTTCTTTTGAATAGGCAAACACCGAAGTTATTGGTCATGGGATTTGGTAATGCGGTCATGCACATCTTGTAACATCCTTATTCTTTTTCTTGGCATGGGGATATTGACAGAGTACCCGACGGCAGCACTTCAAAACACACTGTTCACGTCAGCTGATAAAGCAACAGGCTAGTTTCACTCCTGTCTTCTGCTCTAGAATGATTGGCACACAAGTCATACCTGAGCTAGTTTGATGTCAGAGTATCTTTTCTTTTTCAACACTTTTAGCCTCTCACGCCGTGCCACTTTTGTTGCAACTGTCCTAAATTAATACAAACCAGAAAAAGCCTTTTAATTCAAGTGAGTCAATATACAGTAATAAATGTAATACCTTGTCCCTGAGCTTGCTAATCATAAGTCTTACTTTCTACAGGGATTTAAGACTTTACATGCTCATCTCAACTTCAGTTCAGTCTTTATTACAGTCATGGATCAGCACAGCAACTTCTCAATAAACTGACAAGTGTGCAATTCATAAAAGTGCACTTTGAACTACTACAGTCATATTAGACAGCTGTGGATCCTTTGAATTGCCTCTGGGAGCATAAGGATTTTATGATGAAAGTGAGCTAACAATACCAGGTTTCTTCAGTGCATTTGCTGCTTTTGGCAATGTGAACACAGTGGAGTGCCTAAAGGTGACTCCTGTGGGAAAATATCCAAACTATCTCTAGCAATTGCCAATGTGACAATTGAGAAAAGTTACAGGTTGATTTGCTGGGTTTCAAACCAACTAATATGAATTTAGAAATGGTAACTGACCAGCCCAAGACTTCCCAAATAATATTGTAAAGTACTTTGTGACTTGCAGTATTCCTGTTTTGTGGCCAAAATGCTAACAGTTTTGCACAAACTAAGTTTTGCCAATTTTTTCTAGGCACCCTGCAAAAATAAAATGTCCTTCCTTCATCTAAACAAAATGAAAATCCACCTGGCCCGAATGTAAAACCTACCAATGTGTTTTTCCAATTTTCCAACAGTTTCTCATGCTGACCAATAACACTTCTCCAGCTAGCAAACTCTCTTGACCAAGTCGCTTGGGAGTTGCTACCTAAAAATAGTAAGCAATGGGAGGGAGGGATTTGGGTTAGGTGCTTATTAAACATTCAAATATTGATATTTTTAAAAATTATATGTTCTCTTATAAAGATCTAGATGTAAGCATGTGCTGCTGTGAGAATATTTAACATTTACATAGTTCAAATCATCGATTGGCAAGGGTGTTACTTATTTTGTAAGCTTTATTTAGATAAAGGAGTTATGGTACCTTTTATACTAAGCAGCTTAGTATATTGTGCAATAACACTGATAGAAAATATTTCTGGGTAGAGCACAGGCACCCACACTTGCTCATTTCAGCATTTCTGTTTAGTGTTAAATTATCAAGAAGCTGCCAAGTTTTCTTCTGCTCAGCAACAATCCGGCTGCATCCTTGTACCACAACTGATAATTTTGCAGAATTGCCAATTTGCTCGTGTTGGAACAAGTCAGCATTCTTGATATCATAAATCTGTGTATTCCCCCTAGGTCCCCTTTTAGCTACCTGAATTGAGCAGCCAAGCTGGTCCATTAGGTTTGCTCATCTCAGGACTTTCTGCCTCAGGACTTTCTGCCTTTCTGCTCTGGTTTTAGAGCTCTGTGTGACATCTTGAAATCTGAAAAAAGCCACTGCCCAACAGAGACCCCATTACCTTCTACAGTGATAGAAGAGCTAGAGGCTTTGCTCCCAGATTCTGAGATCAGCAGGCAAGTGTATTCTGAATCCTGTGCTATGGCATCTTTCACCCAGCTTAAGAGATGCACTTGCCCATTGGACAACATGTGGGTTTGCTCATTCACACAGTTTGCCATCTTTTGCCCATTTTTTTTCCATACAAAATGTGCGCCTCTGGACCCTGTGGAAAAGTGGTCAGTCATACAAATAGGAAAATGCAAGACATTACAAAGACATTACAAAGTCTCCCTGGAATAGGATACTCTAATAATATTTTTGCATCTGCTAGAAATCCTGAGATCTTCCAAGCAAAAGAAAGTCTAGAGAAAAATTGGTAAAAGAAAGCCTATTTCCCAGATATTTTGGTGATGAACTGAACTTCCAGTAGAAATGCCCTTGCTTCCCTTCACCTACTTGCATGTCATAACCCCATTGCCATGCCTTCTGTGTTCATTATCTTCTAGATTTCTTAAAAACAGGTTTGAAAGGTTAGGGTTAAGCACAAACCCGTTTTATTAACTATAACTGGAAAGTATTCCCTCCCTCCCAAACCAATTACTCCATAAATTGACAGGAGCCATCATCCAAAAGCCATAATGTGATGGTGTTTCCCCTGACATTCGACACCTTTCCACTACTATCATCTGAAGACATCAATTTAACTGTAAGCATTCTTTTTCCCAATGATTTCTCTAGCCCTTCAATTGAGATTATATATATATACTACTTTAATCCAAGAGCTCAACATGGAATAAGATACAAGCAAATGCACTTTCAATCTAGCCTTTCTCCAAAGGTACAAGGAGAAAGACATAATGAAGATATAGTAGAATGAGCACAAAACCCAAAACTAGAAACGACAGATTGGATCCTTACAACTGCTCCGAAAAGTGCTACCAAGTCATCCTTTTAGTATATTTAATTTTGTCTTTGAGTTAATTTATTTAGTCTTGAGACCACACCTGTTTTAATAAATATGATCCCTGATACACTATTTTTAAAATATCAGATTGACCCTTGTTCACAGAAAAATTACAAATGCTTGCTCCAAAACATATTTACATTGGATGGGTCTCTCCCAATTTATAAAAATGTCATATTAAATTGATCTCAAAATTTGCTATCAAAGGAACTGAAATAATGCTCTAAGCAGAGCTTTGAATACATATAGGTAAAATACGAACATTATAATTGTGGCATCAGGTTGAAATCCTTTCCTATTTTCCAGCATTTTGGGAGAGGTTTTCACCTAAGTTTTGAGAATCGAAGGAAGGAATTCATGTTGGATGCAAATCATTGCATTGCAATTTCAAACACCACAATCTCAGGTTATTTTCCCAAACTGTCAGTGCTCTTAGGAGCCATTCAAAAACATTTCATTGCTACAACTCCTTTCTCAAACAGCCTACCCCAAAGAAACAAATGTCTTCTGATCCGGCCTGCAGATAACTTCTGCAGCTGACACCCTTCTGGTAGCTGCCCAAACAGCACTTTGGGGTGTGACTGAAGACTTGCTAATCAGGCAGCTTTTCTCATTTTCCCATGAAGGTTTCAGAATCCCCAAAACAGGATTTTCCCTTGTTTCAGCACAAACCAACTTCTATTTTCTCAGTGGCAGCAATACTCCTACATTTCAGGTCAAGGAAGAGTGGAATTTTCTTTTTTTACTTTAGATGAAGGGCTAATAAATACCTAATTTTTGATTGCATAAATACATCCCTCAACCATTAAAAAGAGAGTGAGCACAATTCATACCTAAAAAAACAAAATACTTTGTACTGACACTTGCAACCGTTAATTATCTCTCCTGCAATTTAATGTATTTCAGATATATTAGACTGCAACTTCCCATCTTCCTAACACTCCATAAGTAATGGCCATGGATTTTGTGGTTGGCAAATAGTATGTTAAAAAAAGAAAAAAACAACATGAGCTTTTTAATTGTAAAATTCGACAACATGCAGGAGAAATATTGGTGCACAATATTTGAGTACAATCAGCTCTCCAAGCCATACTGGTTACATTTACTGCAGTAAATGTAACTGCAGGCTCCCAGTTGGTATTGTGTTTGAATTTATGTTTGTAAGATATAATTCAACCTTGGCTTAATGGTATTAGTAGAAATGATTTTATAGATGACATTGCAATGGACCATTAAACTGAAACCATTTGGATGGCCTTGAATACTTGCATCTTTCATTAAAAGAAAATCAATGTACTTACTTTCATTTTTCTTCATGTTTCAGCGATGCTTGTAGAATTAAAAAAATATTAATGATTATCAAATGCAGGTATCACATGTCAATTTAAAATATTAAAGTGAGATCTGGAATTATATGCCTGGAATGCGTACAGACCTTACAGATATTGCTTAATAACTCCCAGCAAAAGGAAAGCTTATCAGCATATTTCTTCTAATGTTTACTGGCATATGTATCCCACATTTCCTTTGCAGGTACATATGCTGCATGAAATAGAAAACAGAAGGGGGGAAAGGCTTTCGATCTGAGGATAATAAATTTGCAGAATATGGAGGCATACACTTTCAATATAAAACTATTTGTAGTTCTTTATGCATTAAATTTAAATTGCATTTAAATACAAAGCTGATTGTATCTAAAGGTCTACTAGGGCTCCAGCATTGCACATCAACACCTGAGCCAAGTACAACTTTTCACACCAGAGGAATTCCAGTGCAGATATGATTTAAGCTGCACTTCATGTCATAATGCAGAGGCTAGCATCTCACTTTTAAGGCTGCAGATCTATCTATATTTGCATGAGAGTAAGGGTTATTGTTGAATAAAGCAAAATGTGATCTGCCATTTTTCTCATAGGTTTCAATGCAAAAGCTTCACTTCAAAGGTTACGTTATTTTGGTCCATGTTCCCATTATTGATGATGAGCTATTAATATAAATGACACTTTGCAAAGCCGCTTATGGAGAAAAAAAAGTACTTTCCATTACAAACAGAACACTAAATTTCTCTATTGTTCTGAAATGATGAAAGATTCTGCAACTAAATTACAGATTTAGAAGCACATTTTAAAGCACCATTCACCTTAGAACAAAGTTTGAAAGTATGGTGTGCTAATTATTATAAGTTCACAATGTTTTGCTCAGGAAAAATCATTATGATAGTGAATCTTCTCAAAACTGAAATTATTGGGATGCAAGTCTGTTAGTTCAATTTACAATGGAAGATATTGCCAGAGTTAATCTAGTTTCAGTTGGATGAGGTCTCACTAAAGGTGAAAAAAATAAAATTATTGAGGATGGAAATCAACATGAGAGATAGGAGGAGTAGAATCAAGGCAGAAGCACAAGGTAGATGCCAAAATAAATACATAAAGAGATTAAATGATTATGCCTAGGTTCTTGGAGTCATTTTCTGTGTATAAATTAAATTACCCTGATGGAAGAATCCTCATCCCAACATGGAAACGTAGCATGAGTGAAAATTTAATGAAGACTAGCCAAAGATTTTTCATTGGGACAATGTATGTGACTTATCTTCTCAGTATATATATCACACAGCAGATGTAGCAAACAGCACTTTCTAGAAAATATGCTTAGGAGCACCATATCCCCAAGTAGATTGTATGAAAACCAAAATGATTTTTAAAAATCAGCATTCTCAGACTAAAATGGCTCAAGGAGAGACACCATGAAAAAGGGAATCTAAAAGATATGCTTCACCATAACAACATTTAAAGTGAGAAATGAAAATTGCATCTGAAGGAATCCACTGACATTTTCATTTATTTATTTTTCACAGTTTTGAACCGTTTATCTCCCTTAGAGAGGGACTCTAATGTTGCTGTGAGCTGAACCACTGTGAGAGAAACAAAAAAGCTGTAACCCTTTGAAATTTGAAAGCTCTTTCACACAAAAGGACCATTTGCTGTGTCTTCTAATTTCTACTCTGGGCACGTGGAAAGTAGGCCAACAATTCTTCAGGGATGTCCATGGGGATTATAGAAAAAGATAAGATGGTGGCCATAATGGCTCCTGCTGTTTTTATGTGTGACACATGATACGCATTAAAAAACAACAAGTAGAGCTTTGATTATGCCATTATGGCCACTATCTTGGTATTTTTGACTGCCCAGCAATTCCTGAACCCAAATAAGGGTTCCCTTCCTATTACCCCACAAGATGCAAACTGGCATGATTCAGGAATTGTAACTGCTTAATTGGTCCAGAAGACAGTAATTAAAATTATGCTCAAGGAGGAGAAGAAAGAGGAGGAGCCACACAAGTTGGGTCCTCTTTAGGAAAGATTGTGGTGAGGAAAACTGCCTTGGGTCCCACATATGGAATGGGGCTCACCAGAATATGGTTGAATATTTAAAATAGTCAAATGGATTGAGCTATTTCCTTCAAGATGCTACATCAATTAAAGTAACATTCTAGTAATTATTTCAGTATTTTGAGTTTCCCAACATACTTCGGTTTTCAGTGGGTAAAACATAGTGGAAAGAAAATCAATTTATTTCATTTTACCTTCAATCTGCCTATTAAACAAGATCTGGTGGTGAATTAGTTTCAAGTATTCATTTTAAAGAAATAAAAAAAAAATAAACAAACCTCTCTAGTGAACAGTAGACGAAAGAAAATGATTTAAAATCCTTGGTCCAGTAAAGATGAATTAATTGGTTTGATTTGTATGCCACTCATTTCCCTTATAAGGAGATGGTTAGTTAATTAAGTCCCTACAATCTTCAAAACTGAGAGGAAAAGACACAGTTCTAAACCGGGATCATAAAGCTCTCAACATAGAGCCAGGTGACCTTTCTCCCTTCTTTGCTTGGTGGGAAGTGAAGCTCTAAACTGAGAAGGTCGGGGCGGAGATGACGATGGCCGGCGTACTTGGCGGACTACGCATGTGCCATCCGGGTGGGGAGGGGTGTTAAGTCCTCACAGATACAACACCTCCGGAGCCTGCCTTGTTGCTGCCCTTCTCCGATTGGCTAAGACACGGGCTGCCTTCGAGCGGGAAAAGAGCAGCTGCCTGATTGGGTGTTCTGTCTGACAGCTTGCTATTTAAGCAGCTGTCAGATGGCTTCAGTTGTCTTTGTTGCACGCACTCAGTTGCCTTGTTACTACTGTTAGCTTGTTAGAAATAAAGAGTTAGTTCAAGCCTAGCCTCTTTGTCCATGCCTTGTTCTCCAGATAAAGCATTGGCGACGAAGGTGGAACATTGAGGTGACGGCTGCTGAAGTCATAACAGAGCTGTGGTAACCCAAGCAAAGTGGTACCTCAGTCATGAGCGACGAGATGTCGCTACAAGGCACATTCCGAGCAAAAACTGACCATGTCAACTTTCTTGCCTGTTTTCTCCCCGTTCGTGCCGGCATCTGAGACGTGGGGCACTTATATGGACCGATTCAAGTGTTTCCTGCAGGTGAACGCTCTGACCCATCTCTCCAGTGCACTGTTTTCTCCCTGTTCATGCTGGCATCTGAGACATGGGACATTTATATGGAGCGATTCGAGTGTTTCCTGCAGGCGAACGGTCTGACCCATCTCTCCAGCGCACGAAAAAGGGGCTATTTCCTCAGCTCCTGTGGGAGTGAGATCTTTGGAACTGCTAGGGCTCTAGCCGCCCCACAGCAAGTCTTTGAGATGCCATGGGAGATGCTTTTAGAGAGGTTAAAAAACCATTTCTCCCCAATACTGTTGCGCATTGTGCGTCGGCATGCATTCTGGCAATGCTCTCAAACTGAAGGGGAATCTGTCAATGACTATATGGCCTCCCTGCGGTCAGCGGCCCTACACTGTGAATTCCGCGACCTGGACGAAATGTTGCTGGACCAGTTGGTCTGTGGAATCAAAGATTTGAAGCTACAGCGGTGTCTGTTGACCCGGTCTGAATTGACCCTTCAGATAGCCCTGGATGAAGCCAAAGCCGCGAAAATGTTTGACTTTTCAGCTGCTGAAATACGTTTCCAGATGACCTCCGCAGCTGCTGCTAAGCCTCTGTCCATCCATTACGAGAGGTCTGATCAGAAGGAGACCTCCGACGAAGAGGGGGGGGTGAGCCACCTCAGGACAACCTGGCGGAAGCAGGGAGCACCCAGAAAGTTCCGAACATTTCTTCAGGATAATTGTTTGGGCTGAGGCAGCAACCATCTCAGAATCGACTGCAGATTCAAGACCGTTTGCCGCCGCTGCAGCAAGAAGGGTCACTTGTCCTGAGTCTGTAGAGCGCCCACCCTTGTCTCTGAGGCCTCTGCCGTGCCTGTGATGGAACACCGCCGAGGCCAGAAAGCAGCTATCCACCATGACAAGTGTTTCGCCATGACCCGCTATGAGGAACCGCTGGAAGTCGCTGTGAGCCATGCCACCTCAACTCCCTCTGCCAACAAGCTTTTCCTCATGGTTGTTCTGGAGTGAGCTGCCTGCCGAATGGAGGTCGACACTGGCTCCTCCAAATCCCTCATAGCGTGGTCTACCCTCTCTAAGTTATTGCCGGGGGTGTCCCAACGCCGCTCAAGCCTTGCCCCATCGTCTTAAAAGACTATCAAGGGAAGACCATCTCGACCTTGGGCTATGACACGTTCCAGGTGTCTTACAGTCCTTCTCCGGCAAACTGCCGTTGATCGTGGTGAAGGAAGATCTTCCCTGCCTGTTAGGGCTGGACTGGTTTGCTGCCCTAAAACTGAACATGCATGCAGTGTTCCCTGATGTTTCTTCCACACTGGCTCACGAGTTTGAAGACGTTTTCTCTGACCACCTTGGTAAATATACGGGGCGCCCCATTTCGTTTAATTTGGACCCTCAGGTGGTGCCAGTCCACCTTAAGCCGCGAAGGGTGCCACTGGCTTTGCACCCAAGGGTGGACAAAGAGTAAGATAGGCTCATCGCCCAGGGTATCCTTGTTCCCGTAGATCATTCTAGCTGGGAGACCCCTATAGTCATCCCCCTGAAGCAAGATGGGTCCATTAGAATTTGCACCAATTATAAATGTTCTATTAATAAGGCATTACAAGCCAACCCATACCCAGTGCCTGTGGTGCAGCACCTGCTGCATTCTCTGGGTCACTGCCGGGTGTTTGCCAAGCTGGACTTGCCCAAGCTTACCAGCAGCTCCCCATCAATGAGCTCATGGCCATGGCCCAGATCATTGTTACCCACAGGGTGCCTTTAAATGCACCCAACTCCAGTTTGGAGTCAGCGTCGCCCCAGGAATCTTCCAAAGCATCATGGAAAGGCTGCTCCAGGGGATTCCCGGGGTGGTTCCTTACTTTGACGACATTTTGGTCTCCGCTGAGGACCAGTCTGAGCTCCTTGCTAAGTTATGAACCGTCCTGACCCACTTGCCCAGAGCCGGGCTCCGGCTTAAGAGGAAGACGTGGGTTATAGGTGTGCCCCAGGTGGAATTCCTTAGGTTCCTTATTGATGCTCAAGGAATCCACCCCACCCCTTCTAAGATCATTGCCATTAAGCACACCCCCATGCCCTCTTGCAAGGCTGAGCTACAGGCTTTCCTTGCCTCCTTAATTTTTATGCCATGTTCCTGCCCCACAAGGCTTCCCTTGCCGAACCCCTGCACCGGCTCCTAGTTTCTAAATTCCCTTGGGTATGGAGTCAGGCCGCGGCCGCGTCGTTCCAAGCAGTCAAGGATGTTTTGACGTCTCAGGCTGTCCTCGTCCAGTACGATGCCCGCCTTTCCTTGTCCTTGACTTGCGACGCCTCGCCGTATGGCATAGGTGCCGTTTTAAGCCATGTGTTCCCCAACAGTATGGAGGCCCCTATTGCCTATTATTCTAGGACCTTGTCAGCCCCGAAGCGGAATTATAGTCAGTTAGATCGCGAGGCTCTGACGGCCGTCGCTGGGGTCAAGCGGTTCCACAATTACCTCTATGGCCGGTCTTTTACCCTTGTAAGACCATAAACTACTGTTAGGAATGTTATCAGGGACCACCAAACACCTCAAATTTTATCACCCTGCTGGGCAGAATTTTTGGCCGCTTACTCCTGCCGCCTAGTATATCAGCCCAGTTCGGCTATTGGGCATGCTGATGCCTTCAGCCGCTGCCCCTTGCTGGCTCCTGCCTCCGATCCGGCTCCCGTGTCTTCCATTTTGCTTATTGAGGATTTCCAATTCCCTCTTTCTGCTTCTGACATTAGGTCTGGGTCCATATGGACCCCGCTATCTCCCAGGTACTTGACTGGGTGTGCAGGGGTTTGCCCTGGGGCCCACTGCAGGCTGAACTCCTTCCCTACCTTCATAGGCAGCATAAGCTCTCCACCCTGAAGGGCTGCCTCCTCTGGGGAAATAGGGTCATCATTCCCCCTGCCTTGAGGTGCCCAGTCCTGGCCCACCTCGACTCTCATCCGGGCATTGTTCACATGAAGGGCCTGGGCCATAGTTACGTTTGGTGGCCTGGTATGGACCGCAAGATCCAGAAGTGGGTGGCTACCTGCCCCCAGTGTCAACAGTCCAGACCGGCTCCTCCGGCAGCCCCTACCAGGGAATGGGAAACTCCCCAAGCCCCCTGGGCGTGAATCCACATGGATTTCACCGGCCCTTTCCAAGGCCACATGTTCCTGGTCATAGTGGATGCCTACTCATGTGGGTGGAGTTAGCTCTCATGCATTCCACTACGGCAGAAGCTGTCACCCAGGTCCTAGTGGGGTTGTTTGCAATGCATGGCTTGCCAGACACCATAGTCACTGATAATGGGCCCCAATTCACATCAGCACCCTTCCAGCTGTTTATGGCCAAACTGGGCATTTGCCATACCACCATGGCCCCATTCCATCTGGCCGCTAATGGTCAGGTGGAACGGGCTGTTAGATCTACCAAGGAGGCGTTAAGCCGCCTGGGTCCTTCAAATTGGCACCAAAAAAATCACCCAATACCTCCTAGCACAGCATACAACTCCCTGTCCGATTACTAAACCAATCCGGCAGAAATGCTCATGGGCCGGCGGCTCCGGACAGTATTAGACCGACTACACCCTGCATACGCACCAGACGTTCTAAAAGGGGACACTCCCCACTGCTGGACCTTTGCTATTGGGGATCCGGTATACGCTCAAAACTTCAGAACCAGTGTTAAATGGCTACCAGGGTGCATATGCCAACTAACCGGACCCTACTCTTATAGGGTCCAGCTCGACGATGAACGAGTATGGTGACGGCATGTGAATCAACTGCGGAGGTGGGTCATTCCCACGGCAAGCCTTCCCTGCGAGCAGGCGGAACCAACCAACACTAATAAACTGCCACACACAGACTCTCAGACCAACGCTCTGCCAACAGTTCCCCTGGAACCCGATGCGTTCTCGTCAGCAAACTTACCTGTTAGACTCAGTTCTCCTGCGACAACAACTGTTCCACCCACTCCGCGGTCTCGGCCCACCACTGTTGAAGAGGACAGCACTCCGGCTCCGCCTCTGCCGGCGATCGGCCCCGAACTGAGAAGGTCGGGGCAGAGCTGATGCCGGCCAGTGTACTTGGCGGACTACACATGCGCCATCCGGGTGGGGAGGGGTGTTAAGTTCTCACAAATACGCCGCTTCCAGAGCCTGCCTTGTTGCTGCCCCTCTCCGATTGGCTAAAACGCGGGCTGCCTTCAAGCGGGAAAAGCACAGCTTCCTGGGTGTTCTGTCTGACAGCTTGCTATTTAAGCAGCTGTCACGATGGCTTCAGTTGTCTTTGTTGCATGCACTCGGTTGCCTTGTTATTACTGTTAGCTTGTTAGAAATAAAGAGTTAGTTCAAGCCTAGCCTCTGTGTCCATGCCTTGTTGTCCGGATAGAGCAGCTTGGTGGGAAGTGAAGCTCTAAAGAGGATCAGAGAACAAAGGCTGAGAAGAGAGGAAGTATTTCTTGAGATCTTTTGACATGTTGGAGTGAGAAGTAAATGATGTTGAGGCTACAAACTTCCTATTCCTGAGCCTCTAAGTCTCTCAGCCTTAGAAACTCCCTAACAAAAATAGACAGCAGATAAAAGGAAAAACAGCAATCTCTGATTCAGCACATCTGATGACTATGGGGAGGTCAGTCATACAATAAAACATCATCTGAAAATTAATCATAGCAGGAGACTAGATAAATAGATGGAGTTAAAAGACCAACAACTTGAATACAAAAAAAAAGTGTAACTTGAGTATCAAAACTTAGACATATTTTGTTCCATTCATCAATGCTCCTAGAATACCCCATTTTTTCCCCTTGCACTCCAGAGCTGATGCTGCTTCTCCCCCCACCCTCTCTCTCTCTCTCACTCACACTCACACACCCACACACATGTACACACCTCATCCTCCTCTACTGGGCTTTCCTCAAACCTTTTCTAATCCCTTTTATCTATCTGTGCTTCATCCTTTCATGTTTGAACAATCTCCTATCCTTACTCCCAAGCTCTTCACCAATCACTAGTTCCTCTAGCCTGCAGAGCTCAGCAGAGATCAGTACTGAGATCCATTCCTTACTTTAAGGGGTTGGTGATAAAAGTGCAGAATAGTGTTTTGAATCCAAAGAGTCTAGAGCAGGGGTGTAAAACTCAAGGCCCAGGGGCTGGATTCAGCTCATGGGGTACTTAGATCTGGCCCACGGGGCCACCCTAGAAACAATGTGGTGCTTCAGCCAGCGAAAATGGGCTCCCGAGCTCCGTTTTCGGCTGTCACAGCCTCCTGCAACCCTCTGCCAGTGAACACAATCCTGGGAGCCCATTTTTGTTGGCAGAGCTCTTGGGCCACCACAGGTGCCCCCGACAGGAGTGACATCAAGTTGGCCACACACACCCTCCCCCGAGGTCAAACATAACCCTGATGTGACCCTCAATGAAATAGTTTTTACACCCCTGCTTTAGAGGCATTTGTAGAAAAAGGGATGGCAGGCAAGTAAGAATTCAGTCCTCACTTTAAAAATTCAAGGCAGAGCAATTTAAGGCATCTTTGCAGTGGAAGATACTGGAAATTACAGACTGCCTTAACTCCTAGCTTCAGTTCTAGGACTAAAATAAAACTCTGAAAGCTAATTGCTCTTTTTTTGTACAATAAGAAATTAAATACTTTTTAAAAATGTATTTAATTTGCATGAGTTATTGGTTCTAAAAGGGGTGGCTCAGTGGCTAAGATGCTGAGCTTGTCGATCGAAAGGTCGGCAGTTCAGCGGTTTGAATCCCTAGTGCCACGTAATGGGATGAGCACCCATTACTTGTCCCAGCTTCTGCCAACCTAGCAGTTCAAAAGCACATAAAAAATGCAAGTAGAAAAATAGGGACCACCTTTGGGGAAGGTAACAGTGTTCTCTGCAACTTTGGCGTTTACTCATACCGGCCACATGACCATGGAGACATCTTCGGACAGCGCTGGCTCTTTGGCTTTGAAACGGATGAGGACTGCCCCATAGAGTCAGGAACAACTAGCACATATTTGCAAGGGGAACCTTTACCTTTTTTATTGGTTCCAAAAGCCTACATAACTATTGATACAGCAAGCAATGGTGGTATCCTATACTATTTAATACTAATGCATCCTAGACAACTTCCAAGAAGCAAGATTCTGCTTATGTGTAATAATTTTTTGTGAAATAAATCACACATCCCTGATGACACTCAAAACAATCCATCACACTCCTAAAAATAATCACTCCATGCAAACCACATCCAGTTATTGAATTATGTCAAAATGTTCTGATTTACCTAGCGATTATAAAAAAAAATTAGATAAAATCTTTCTGCAAAATATGCACAGCCAAATAAGGGTTGAAGTGAGTAACATTGCCTTCACCTGCTAATAAGCAGAAGATTAAGAAACTCTTTCTGGAAGTGGAAGCAAAAAAATGCAAGACTACAGTGGGTACAAAAAGTTTACACACTATTAAAATGCCAGGTTTTTGAAATGTTAAAAAAAATCAGATGGAGATGATAAATCACTTTAGAACAATGTTTCTCAACCTTGGCCGCTGGACGATGGGTGGACTTCAACTCCCAGAATTCCCCAGCCAGCAGAGCTGGGAGTTGAAGTCCACCCATCGTCCAGCGGCCAAGGTTGAGAAACACTGCTTTAGAATTTTTCCCACCTTTAATATAACATGTAAGATGTAGAAATTGAGAAATAAACTTAAATCTTTTTTGGGGGGGGAGATAAAAAAACTTACCATATCGTGATTGTGTAAGTCTGCACACCCTCTTATAAGTAGGGCTGTGGCTGTGTCAGAATGAACCAATCAGATTCAAACTGATGTTAAATAGTAGTCAGGATATACGAGCCATCAATTAAAATGGATGTGTGAAACATGAAGAACTAGAACTCTCAATGCAGGAAGATGATTTAGTAGGTATTATGGAAACCTGGTGAGATAAAAATCATGAATAGAATGCAAGAATGGTAGGATGTAACCTATTCAAAAGGGGCAGAACAGACTAAAGGGAAGAAGTGGCATTTATGGGTAAGGCAAGTAAACAGCATGTACTGAGATCCAGAAATTGTACACAAAGATTCTAAAAACATCTTGGCAATTTTGCAAGGAAAGGGGGAACAACCAAGATATTTTTGGAGCCAGGTGCTAGAGATTGTCAAACCTGGTAGAAAATGTAGATAATGCTGTTCTAGACACTAGGATGACGGGCAACGCAAATGGTTTAAGATAGAAGCTGGGAGGAGTAGAACAAATTACTCTGGGAAATGAGAGGGGGAAGTTGAAAGATAAGAAAATCAAGACCAAATGCTAATTTACAATGAGTCAAAGTACTAACAGAGGTAAATGATCAGAGAAGAGAGAGAACAGGAGGCGTGTAAGGAGTCATTTAATGTTTCAGCAAAGGAAAATTTAAATATAGAAAAAGTTTCAAAGGTAGTATTGCTACCTGATTGTAATCATCACTTCTGGAAAAAAAGAAGGGATGACAGACATCTTGAACTTCCTGATGTGAAAAATGTATTTGTGCAATCTGTATCATGAACAAAAGCAAATAAATGCTGTAATTATGGATGCTTTTGACAGGTGGTTTTGCCCCCAGATTTAGTTATCTCCTAACGTTCATTTGGAGTTTTGCTGTTTTGCCTATGCAAGCCTCTTCAGCTCTGAGCCTCCATCTTAAGTTGCTGGAGATCTCTTGGGGATTCAGGGCCTCTTGCTGTTTGGCAACTCCTACCTCAGCATCAAAATTCAGAACCTTGTCAAGCTGCAACAACGAGCAGAAAGCATTAAAATGTAAATGCAAAGCCCTTCATTACCACAGGAACAATCAAAGGCATCAGAATAGGATTCTAGGAGATTATACAGGCCAGTGATGCACATATGGAAGAAATCTGGGTGTCTTGGAGCACAACTTAAAAAGATACAATTGTATGAAACATTTGCAGAAAAAAGCAAATGGAATGCAGGTAGTTCTCAAGTTACAACCACAATTGAGCCCAAAACTCCCTAGTCCAGATTTCCCCAATTGATATGGCCATTTTTAAGAATTCTGGGAGTTGAACTCTATACATCTGGAAGCTGCCTATATTGGAAAACAATGGCTTAGATAATTGGGGTCCCTTTCCATCCTTAGATTCTATAATTCTATGAAATCCTAAATCCATTAATAAAAAGAGTTCTATTCCTATTCTGAGATGTGTCATTTATCTCACTATAAAAGGTAGAATTAACACCTCACCAAAAGCTAACTTAATAATTCTGTCAAATATAATCAAGTTTGTTTATGTTTATGTTTATTATATTTATATACCATCCCTCTCCCGAAGGACTTGGGGCGGTGGACAGCCGGCAAATAAAATACAGAAATACAAAATTTAAAACAGTATTAAAATCCAATTGAATTAATTTGGCCAATAGTTAAAAACCCTATATTAAAACCCCTAATTTTAGTAATTGAATTAAAACAGTTTTTTAAAAAGAGTAGGTCAGGCCAGCCCGGCTTGCTGAAACAAAAACATCTTTAGTTTGGAAAGCGCGAAGGTCAGGGATCAGCCATATCTCTGGGGTAGGGTGCCCCCACAGAGAATGCTCTCCCCCTGGGGGCCGCCAGCCGGCATTGTCTGGCCGACGGCACCCTGAGGAGGCCCTCTCTGTGGGAGTGTACTGGTTGGTGGGAGGCTACCGGTGGCAGAAGATGGTCTTGTAAGTACCCGGGTCCTAAGCCATGGAGCACTCTAAAGGTGGTAACCAATACCTTGAAGCGCACCCGGAAGACCACTGGGAGCCAGTGCAGCTCACACAGGAGAGGTGTTACATGAGAGTGCCAAGTCGCTCCCATAACTACCCGCGCGGTCACATTCTGGATCAGTTGGAGCCTCTGGGTGCTCTTCAAGGGGAGCCCAATATAGAGAGCATTACAGTAGTCCAGTTGGGGCATGAGTGACTGTGCATAAGGCATCCCGATCCAGAAAGGGCCGCAACTGGCGAATCAGGCGAACCTGATAGAAGGCCCCCCTGGCCACAGCTGTCATATGTTCTTCCAAGGACAGCCGTGTATCCAGGAGGACGCCCAAGTTGCGAGCCCTCTCTGTGGGGGCCAGCGATTCACCCCCAAAAGTCAGCGCTGGTACCGACTATATCAGGATGCCGGAAGCCACAGCCACTCGGTCTTGGACGGGTTGAGACTGAGCCTGTTTCTCTCCATCCAGATCCGCATGGCTTCCAGGCACCGGGACATCACATCAAGGGCTTTGTTGGGGTGGTCCGGGGTGGAGATGTACAGCTGAGTATCATCAGTGTACAGATGACACTTCACCCCGAAACCACGGATGATCTCATCCAGCGGCTTCTCATAAATGTTCAACAGGAGGGGCGAGAGAACCGACCCTTGTGGCACCCCACACACAAGGCACCTCGAGGTCGATCTCTGTCCCCCAGTCAACATGCGACCGGTCAGAGAGGAAGGAGGAACACCACTGTAAAACGGTGTCCCCATTCCCAACCCCTCCAATTGGCGCAGCATGATACCATGGTCGATGGTATCAAAAGCTGCCGAGAGATCTAATAGGACCAGGACAGAAGTATTTTTAATTCAGATACAGTATGAGTGCGTTATTAAAATAGTGCTAAGAATCACTTCAGCACACCCATGTGTGTGTGTGTGTGTGTGTGTGTGTGTAAATGTATGCAAGAGACAAAAACAAAACAACCAAGAAATCAAGATTATAGAATACATTCTGATCAGGGAAATGTTTTTATAACATCCCTAGTTACATTTATCTGTTCAGAGCAGCTTAAAGGCAAGTGCTGAGCTATACTCACTTACCTGTAAGACATAAATCAGGTAGCTCAATGATTCTCAACCTTTTCTTCAACACGGACCCCCTTTAAATACTTTAAATACATGGCCACGGGCCATGGCCATAAAGCCCCAAGATGTACCTCAAGATTTAAATCATAACATTTCTTCAAGCTTTCGTGGACCCTCTGTGGCCTCCCAGGGATCACGAACCACAGGTTGAGAATCATTGAGGTAGCTTGAAGAAATTAATGCCCCAACTTCTTCCTAACTCACTGGAGGCTTAAGATGGCATGCTACAAAAATGTAAACAAATGCACTTTGGTGAATAAAAAATCTGGGCAATGGCCGCTGGAAGGATCTTCTGACTTACCTGTGGCATGACAAAAGAGGAGGAAGGTGCTATAAGCATTAACATGCAGGATCTGGTCACTTAGGAAAGGTGGTAGCAGTGTAACTGGAGCATGATCTGTGATAGACCAAACTTCAGGCTCGGGGCAGCTGGGTGAAGGGAAATCACTTCCAACACAGGACAAAGAGGTACCAGGAGGAGGAAAAGCTATAGAAGCAGAAGCTGTGGCAGAAGAGGATAGAAAAGGAAAAAGAAGAAGAAAAGGGAACTAAGGAAAAAAGTTTGCAAGAAACACTTCACATGCCAAAGAAATAATGTGCATACGAAAGAAAAAGAAGAGGAAAAAATAGAAAACAGAAATGTAAAGGAAAGTCATGGGGATCCCTCTTTTCTCCATTCTGTGTCCACCAAACAAGAAACCAAACCTTTGTGGATTTTATTGTGATAAAATCAATCTAAGGCTCAATAATAAAGATGGAATGCAATTAATTTCAATATTTATTCCATAACCTTTTCACATATACATAGTTAAGATAGAAAAATAAAAGCAAAATGAATCATACAAAATATAAAACTATTCACAGCAATACCATCTAAGAGAGGTTGGGGAGTTAACAAAAAAATTGGGGATAAATTTGCCTACTGAGCAAGGAGATTTTTTGCTATTCCTAACCTCCCTGTTTCTTGTAACACAAAGGAGAGACACAGAGACAGCAAGATACAAGTATTAAAACTGTACATCACAAAAGAATTTTACATACAAATAGTGCCACTGTGAACCACATTTAATGTATTTTAATCCATGAAGAGATAAAACAGTGTTTAGGCAGTTTGGGCAGTTTTGGTTTGTCTGTCTTGTTTCTTCACTTGCTTTTTTCAAATGTTGAGGGATGATGTGACAGAAGTGTGAAAACATTTGGCAAAGCTGGCTATAGGTGGTGTAATCTGATTACTTTCCAACTGTGAAAAAGGTTGAAAAATAAGTATTCTCTCTCACCTCTTCAGGGACATCCATCAAATGTTTGTCAAATTCTGTACTGTAAACACACAAGGCTCTCAAAATGTGTGTAGTTTGGTGACAGTGCCTCCCCATCGTCCACTTAAAAAAATCCCGAAATGTAGTTAATGTGGCAGTGTCTAACACCTTTTATTTTTAAATCTCTTTTCTAAGCTACATTTCCCTATAATCCAAAATTGAGCACTTATAGTGATTACCATAGCATCTCTAAAAATAATAAAACAAAATCATTTAACCAAAACATATCCCTGAGAACCTTATGCAAATCTATCCAGACCTGTCCCAATATACAGTATATTCTACAAAAAGTACACAAACTGTTTGGGAAAACTTAAATGCTTCTTTCATCAACTATAGTTAACAGACAAAATACGATGACGGCAGTACATTAAGCATTATAAATCACTAGATGCAAAGAAATGTCCAAAACTGGACAAAAAGCCTATAATTTACCAATCTGATAAACTAAATATTATTTCCAATTTGGAATTAAACTGAAATTAGATTTTTAACAGCAGTTAAATATATGCAAGCTGTAGCTACTTAAATCCTTTTTGGCATGGATCTGCAAAAAGAGTTAATTTTACTTTCTATGGAAACAGGAAATAAAGTAGTATGTGCAAATGTTAAATCAACCTCAAGGGGGAAAGAGTTTGAAATTTACAACTGGCCATTTAAAATAAAAATTCAATGAACACATGAGAAAAATGTGGAACAAAATGGTTTTTAGAACGCAGCAGATGATTCTTTGTTCAATCCAGTTGTGAAATGACAAATCACATACAGAACAATGACTCTTATAGATAGCCCTTTGTGGCCCGGTTATCACATTTAAAATGCAGTGTATTTTTTTTAAAAAAACCAATTTAGAATAATCAAACTTTCATCAGAAAAACTGGGACCTGTTGCCTTTAATCAGCCTCAGCATCTGAGTCAGCAAATTTCAGTTCACACTTAACATCAAAAGGTTTGTCCTTGACATCTTTGTAAGATTGCGAATGGTCCTCATCATGCTGAATGTGGCCATTTCCATAGTCTGCTTCGGTTTCATAGCCTGTGTCATGTGCTGGCTTTGGATGTTCTCCACTTTGGGTCATAAGACTGCCTGGCTCCACCAAGGTCTCTTTCACACTTTGCTCACAATCAGAAAAATCCGCCTTGGGCTTCTTCTTCCCAAGTATCATAGCAGAGCGGAACTTCAGACATTGGTCTGGTAAATATCCTTTGTAACAATTGTAGACTAACAGACTCAAGAACAGCACAAAAAAGAACAAGAAGAGAAACATCAAAAGGGAACTATCATTTGATTTTAGAAACATGGTCTTTTCAGGGACCTCAAGAAACGACTTGCTGCGTTCAAGACTGGAGGCAGTGCTCATTAGCATTGGGACAAGAGGATTTGTTTCTATCCTGGTTGTTGTGACTGGTACAACTGTTGGAATGTGAACAGCTAACCCTTCAGTAGGAAAAGAAGCCATTTTGGACACCTCTCTGTTACCTTCTGTTTGTGGAATAGGCTGTTTTGGGCTCAGAGTGGTATGCTGGATTTTTTTCAGTTCCAAAACATGCTTAGCCAACACTTGTGAAAACTTTTGATTCTTCACTTTTTCCTCTGACAGGCACTGATAAACACCACTGTCACCTTCAGACAAATTGAAGATGAGCAATGCTTTCTCCAGAAGACGGTACTTAGGGCTTTCCACCTTTAGCACATCATCCTTGAATTTCCAAACAACCTGTGCCAGGTTGGATTTCTTTGAACATTTTAACTCTGCAGTGCTCCCATGCCCGAAAGTGTGCTGCAGAGAATGCTCTCTGACTTTATCTGAAATGGCAAAATAAATGTGAAACCACATCAGAAATGACTTTTTGAAGAGAAGGGGAGACCAATTCAGCCATGTTGGAAGATCAAATGCTCATAATGTCAGTGCAGGTAGCCTATCGCACCACACCTATGGCAGTATCCAACTGGTATCCTTCTGTTGACAGGAAGCATCAATCAGGGTAATACAATCGAATGGGGTCCTTCAAATGCTAGGCATTCATGGACTATTTTGGAAGATGGCACAAGGCCTGTAGAGTTATATGGTATCATTGAAAAAAAATCGTTTATTCTGTTGATAAATGCCTCCGTCAGAAGACTTCACAATGGATATGACCATTATTAGTGCGAGACAAGATACAACTTGCACTATAAATTATACCCAGGTTCAGCTAAACAAATATGTGTAGAATTTCTCTGCTCTTATGTTTGGAAGTGGAAGGGGAAAATGTATGGATGATCGTAACAGATCAGAGGAAAAAAATCTTAACCAATTTAAATTATATAATGAGCAGATCATAGTAACAAATACGGTACACAGGCTTAACCTCAAAACAAACAAACAAACAAACAAATACGACGACAAATATAACACAAACTTGGAAAGATAAACTATCTCAAAAGAATTATAATCTTTGAAAATGAACGTTGTGTTTAAATACTCTTGTATAGAACAACCTGTATTTTAAAACAGTTAATGCTTTTAAAGCAACTCTTATGATTCTTGGTACTTTTGATAGGTTAGTTAGTATGCAATCTAAACCAGATACAGCATCACTGGATAGACAGGCTTTCAATGTTCAGAGCATAGCCTAATTAAGGAATGTCTTAAATGTTTTAAAGTCAGACTTTTAAATGTTTTAAAAGTCAGATAATATGCCATATTTTACTTTTATCAACTTTGACCACAAAACAGGCTTATGGATGCAGTGGAGTTGAAAAAAAGGCTGCATTGCAAAAAAAAACTATTTGGAGATTTGACCAGAATTTGAATATAGATTACAGCTAGAACAGTTCCATGTAACAGTAATAATCATCCCTGGACATAGAAAATTTGCTTTGGAAAGCAATCTCTCTCAAGTAATATTTTTTGTCTGTTTGGAAACTCTTTCTCAGTAGATGAGGAAGAAGAATCTATAAAAAAACCCTATAAAAAGCTCATAATTTAGGGTAACTAAATAAAAGTACCGAAGCCATGCTAGATTAAAAATAGACTACTAACTGATCTATATGTACGCAGACTCACACAAAACCTTTGTGTACAGCTATTGTTTGGTGTTTCTCAGTTTCTTTTTATAAGACCCCATGATTTCATGTGTGGGCCATCCTTGGTTAATGCAATTGGGCAATTCCATCATGGATTTGGTTATAAATCCAGAGTTGATCACAGTCCCATTTCTTCAAGATTTTTAAGGGTAGTTACAGAATAAAATATGGAGCATGTTAAAAATATAAGCAATGTGATAACCATCTATATATTATATGCAAATGGAAAATATTGCCTGTAATAAATAAACAAACAAACATTTATTCTGAAAATCAAAGCTTACCTGAACAAGAAGAGGCATCTCCACTTATATTCTGAATCCAATCCCTAGAAACAATATATAGTGTGAGATACAATAAATTATCCTACCCATATGTATAACCTTACTACAAAATCATCAGAACTTTTTAAAATTACACAAATGCACCACTAATTATAGCTAATAATATTCAAATAAATATAGGGAAGAAGTATGTTTGCAGGTTATGCTGGTTTTTGATAAACAGCTCCTCCTTGCAACAAACGAATTCATGAAGGAAAAAAATAATTTGCAATGCTACCGATAATTTGTCTCTTATGGTGATATAGTGACATATATGACTGTATAAGTTATGCACTATGATTTATCAATGAAGAAAAATGGTGTGCTCCGCTTACTATTTTCAACCATCAGCCTTTGGTTCTCCTAGCACACCTTCACAGAAAGGGAAGAACTTCCAACACATGGAAGTCCTCATGCACCAGTGTGACATTAAGTACAGAAAAGCAAACAGGAAAAGATGTAACATTTGAAGCTGATGTATGTGTCTGTGTACAATCCTTTAATATGTCCACTTGGAGGGTTTGAAATAATTCTTCAAATCAAAACAATCCATAGTAAACAAAGACAAATCCTTTTTGGGGGAGGGGAGAGGAACAAATGACCAAGGCAAAATAAGATCTGAGTGTCTAGGATAGACAAAATGGCTGATACTTGCCATTTTCCTAACTTCCTTATTCTCCATTTATACTAGGCACAAATGGATGATCTCAATTTAAAGTAAGAAACTGTGTTCTTTTCTCCTAAAAATATCATAAACAATAATTATGTAGATAATAATGCCTTGCAATACTTCTATAAAATGCAAATAAAGATGAAAGTTCCAGTTGGTTTGGAAAGAATAGTAAGGCAGGTTAGTGCAGTCTATAGTTGAAAACTTGGAGATTGATCTGGGAGGTGTGTTCTGATTCATGCAACTTGTTCTCTTATAGCCTAACTTGCTTATGCATGAAAATAAATATGTAAAAGGTCCAGAATACAACAGTCAAAACTGGGGTGACAAAATAATAATTACAGTATTTAGATAGAAACAATCCTAATTTTTTTTTCTCACTTCTTCCCTTCCTCTCTGATACAATTAAAAGTTGTATTTTTCATTTATGACAGTTTGCCGTATCATCCAAATCTAGCAAACTCTTATTAATCTTATTCAAAAGCATGGTTTACGAAGCTGGCTTATTTCCATAAAATATAACTTAATTTAATCGCATATTAGAATTTAGATAGGATATTAAAACAGTGCCTTGGACCACATACAAAATATATAATATAGTTAATTTATAACTTTATATCAGTTTGTATAAATAACTTTATTATTTTTAGTTATTTTGCAGGTCCTGTCCAGAACTGCCTTTGACCTGTAGGCTGTGGGTTAGACAAACCCAAGCTAAACTAATCGTGACCTGATTTTGCAAAGCAAAATATTCAAGATTTTTTTACTTTGCATTTTATATATTCTGCATTATATTTTAGAAGGTTTGGTTTAGAATTAAATTATGTTAAGTTGTATATATTTTATGAAAATTACAACATCCCTATGAATCTTCACTTCATATTATTTTCTCTAGTTCTACAAACAAGTAACTTAAAGTTGCAATTTATATAGTTTTTTTAAATTATAAGTAAGGTCCATTGAAGTCAGCTGGATCTAGTTCTAAGTAAACATACACAGAACTATTTATTAAATGTTCTGATTCCATTGTTCACTGGAAAGTTGTGAGTTTTTTCTTTTCTAAAGTGTTATAAACTAAGTTTTTCAGATATCTTTTATCTTTCATCCCATCCCTACTACTTTTCAGATTTTACTAACTGTCCACATGCTTAAAGTTCTTTTTCCAGAGGACGCAGAAGGAATTAGAACAAGAAATGGCTTCAAAAGAATAAAAATAATATAGGACTCTCAAGATGTTGTATTTTGTGCAATATGCATGCTTAGAACTGCTCACTCAATGACATTTTATTAGTTGATCCACATAAACACATTTGATCTACATTGTAATATATAATGTAGATGCATCTCAGTACTTTTACCTGTTATTCTCACTTTCTTTGAAGATATCACTGCAAAGGGATTTATGGGGATTCCAACCACAGTATGGATCTCTTGCCAAGACACAGTCCACACAGGTACTATACTTCTCACAAAATGCAACAGGTGACTGTACTACTCCCGTATTGGATCCTGCATAGATGTATTGCTTTCCCTGTAGAAAGTACCAAGACAATTGGTAGAAGAGGGCATATTTCCCTTTCCACGTCAAGCAAGAAGGACGTTTTGAAAAGATTGAGCTACAGTATTTCTCAAAAGAAAATTGCGCTGTTGTGAACTATCAGCCTGTCTAAACCAAGATATACAACCATTGTCAAAACTAACAATATTGGGCTGATAGTATTGATGTTGCAACATTCTTTTCTCCATTAAAGAGATGATTTGGATGTTAATATAAGCTCCCAGCCCTAATCTTTTTAAAAGAGATAACTAAAATAGGTTATTATTATTTTAAGATATGCACCTCTTGGTTTAAAAAGCAGGAGGTAAATAAACAGTGGGAATGAGCTTGTAACAAGCAGGACTCCTTCATCATGCCTTCTAAACCATAATGTGGTTTGCTTATTTATGGCTTGGCTTGTTGTGTAATCTCAATCATAGTGGTTTGTAAATCAAAGATTACGACAGGGATGGATAATCTTTTTCTGAGCTATGAATGCAACTACGATGCCTTTGGTGACATGGTGGTCACAGATGGGGGCCAATTGTTTTTAGGTACCAGGTAGCCAGTACTCTTTTACTCTTAAGCCCATTTCTCAATCAACTTATTGTTTAAATTCAGTAGCAAAATTGCCATGTTAGAGTGGCTTGATTTCAAAGTGTTTTGGGAAGATTTGTGGGTGAGGATGGAAATAGGAAGAGTCTCATTTCTAGCATTATTTTTAAGAAACAAAATAGGTAACATTCATGTTGCTGAAATTTGCCGCTGAATTTCAAGATGCCAACAATGGTTTGTTCAATGAAGTATGATAAACAAATTGTGTCTCAGTACTGAGTGTGAACTCCGTCACAGAAAGCTGAATGATATCAGATTATTTGTTATTTGTCCATCTAACCCAGTAAATCTGTACCCTCCAACACTAGTTCTCCAGACTATAGGCCAAGAGAATAAATTAAGTATCATAGACTTTTTATTCTTCATGCAAATATTGACTTCTCTCTGAATGATCACATTCCTTCTTTCCTATAGTCCCAAATCAGAAAGCTATACAGTAGTCTTTAACTTAGGACTGCAAATGGGAAGGGATGCAGTTGTAAAGCATGAAACATGTAACTGCATTGCAAGTCCCAGGTGGATTACAAATAGGCTGGCAGGTGAATTATGTGGCTGTTGCTGGGTGGAAAAAGGAGAGGAAGTAGTAGAGGAGGTATGGTGCCAGCACAGCTACTGCCACATGGGAGAGAATATGTGAGTGACAGAATAGGTGGGGCACAAGGGTAGCAGGTGCTATTGGGTGGGAGAAAGTGCAATTGGGTGGGGAGGCATGGTATGGGTGCAGCAATGCTCAGGGAAGGTGCATAAAGGTGTACAGGTGGCTGGTTTTGCATAGTACCAGCAGAGAGGGGCTGGGAAAAGGTGCATGTGCGAGAAAGATTAACCCAAGCAATTTGTGTCCTTCCTTGTCAGTTTCCCCATTGAACTTTCTGTTGGGAAAATGGCAGGGAAGATCACAAATTGTGATCACATAATTAAGGGATGCTGCAAGCATCATAGTGGGAGCCAGTTGTCAGGCACCACATAATCCTGAGTGCGCTGGAATGGTTGGAACATCAAAACTGGTTGAAACCACCACACATAATTTTGGTTGCTGAACGAGTACTTTTTATTGAAAAAGTTTTACAATACAATTTTCCTTCCCCCCCCCCCATTTTCCCCCCTCCCACCCACCCCCACTTCCCTTCCCTTCCCTTCCCCCCCCTCCCTTTCCTCCCTTGGCTTCCATATAGTAAATATATATAAAATTATTCTGTCAAGTATTTGCTAACCATAAACTTATCAAGTATTTTGAGCCCCCCCAATCCCCCTCACCCCCCCTTGACTTCCGCTACTAATTTAAAAAAACCTTACTTATATTAAGCTAAAAAAGATAAGTGAAACATTTAGTAATATAATAAAAAAACTAATAATAATAAAAATATTTACCTCAATTACCAATTTTACCTCAAATACTCAATTATCCATCAATTCATCTTTTAAGATGAACGAGTACTTGTTAACTGAAGACTATCTATAGTCTCCGAAAGGCTGCATGAATACAAACGATTACAACTTGATGCTTCCACAACTAAAAGTGAGCATATTAAGAAAGGCTATTTGGGTCTTTGAGTCTTGGGACAGACTCAGATCTACCCACCCACCACCTAGGGAGCGGCATCTGTCTTGCAGCCTAACAGACAATCGAGTTCCCAACAATCATCTCTGAATTCAGCAGCTGATTCCCCCCACCCTTCCAATTTTTACATATTGCACGCTTTGGTTCCCTCAGGCCTCTTTTTCCCCCAGGATTACTACAATTTCCTTGACCTCACTCAGCCCTACCTTTTTTGAAGAAAGCAAGAGAGTCTGAATAGAATCAAAATTTGGGAAGAGCTGAATTTCTTCCATAATATGCATTCCATTTTCATAGCTGATTGCTTTGTGAAGAGCACCTTGATCTGAAATGACAGAAGGCAATCTTTTTGGCAGCCGTGTAAAAATAAACACACATTGACCATGCTTGGGAGTCTACAGATTCCTTCTTCGCAAGAGATTTCAAAACCTTTTAGCTTTCTCTGCTTTTTTAGTGTTTTACATATTGCTTTTTACTATATAACTGCCTGCTTCAGCAGTTTTACCTCTGATCCAATTTTTGCCTCACCTTTTATCTCTATTCTGTTGATTTTAATTTTAGATAAACTGCAGTGATTTATGTGTGCACCTCTTGAAAAGTAGAATGGATTATACAACATATCCCACATCTCTACCAAATGAACATGCAACAATATACAGGTAGTCTTTGACTTACAGCCATAATTGAGTCAAAAAATTCTGTTGCTAAGTAGACAATTGTTAAGTGACCTTTGTCCCACTTTACCACCTTTCTTGCCACAATTGATAAATGAATCATTGCACTTTGTAAGTTAGTAACATGGTTGTTAAATGAATCTAGGTTCAACATTGACTTTGCTTGTCAGAAGATCTCAAAAGCTGATCACATGACCCTGGGACACTGCAACCGTCATAAATATGAGTCAGCTGCCAACCGTCCAAATTTTGACCACGTGACCATGGGGATGATGCAGTGGTAATAAGTGTGAAAAACAGTCATAAATCACTTTTTCCAGTACCGTTATAACTTTGAATGATTATTAAAGAGACTGTTGTAAATTGAGGACTACCTGTAGTATTAGCAGCTACTGCATTTCCCAGAAACACCCAGATAAAAATAGAATTTTATCCAGTGAAAGTTGACAATGACACAACCAGGACATTTCGTAATTTATTCCCAGACTGAAAAGATAATCTCTTTTTTACTTAATTGCTGAATTTCAGTTAAGGTCTTCAAAGATACGAGGAACAACTTCTGAAGATGCATACAAGTCCTTGACTTACGGCTATGATGGAGGCTGGAATTTAAATCTTAAATTGTTGTAGCCATAAGTCAAGGCATCACCTGAGAGAACTTGATTTTACAATTAAAATGTGTTTATTAATCGAATCCAGCACATCCAATGGGCTGCTTTTGCTATTTTCTACGGAAAAATGCCATACATTGTGGTTACACCGATACGGAATACTGCAATCAGTCGAAAAATTAAGATGGTTGCCAGGCGCCTGAAATGCAATCATATGACCAAGAACGCAGTTGTAATTTCAAGGACTGAGTTGTAAATAGCTTTTAAAAAATCCATAGTGACTTTTAACGGTCATTAAACAACTAGCCATAAGTCATAAGAGGACGATGCAAGGAAGCACTTTTAATTAATCTTGGGGCCACTTTTCTCACACTTACAGTATACTGAAACTCACAACACTGGATTGGCCTATTCAACTTCACTGAAAAGCCACCTCATCTTAATACAATGTGGTCTTGAAACCATGGAAAACTCACCTGTCCCAATAAACATGACATCATATAATGTGTCATTCAATGCACGGACTTGGTCTACCACAATCTGGGTATACTTCACATCACGCTTGATCAATCTGGGTCTGTCTCCTATCGGAGTCACAGAATCATCCATCAAAGGATGGTCTTTGACAAACTGTAAGGTTTTGTCAGGTAAGTTGAGCGTACTCTTGAAATTTTCTGCTTTGGCCTCCTTGTTTATACACTGTTCCATGAAAAATAAACATAAAGAAACAATATGATTAATGAACACTTAAAAAGGAATAATATACAGGCAGTCCTCGATTTATAATAGTTCCTTTAGTGATGGTTCAAAGTTACAAAGGCACTGAAAAAAGTGATTTATGACCATTTTTCACATTTACTTTTGTAGCATCCCTGTGATCATGTGATTGAAATTCAGATACTTGGCAAGTGGTTCATATTTATGACCATTGCTGTGTCCCGAAGTCTTGTGACCCCTTTTTGCAACCTTCTGACAAGCAAAGTCAGTGGGGAAGCCGGATTCACTTAAGAACTGGGTTACTTATTATCAACTGCAGTGAGCCACTTAACAACTGTGGGCAAGAAAGGTTGTAAAATGGGGCCAAAACTCACTTAACAAATATCTCATTTGACAACAGACATTTTGGGCTCCATTGTGGTCAAAGACTACCTGTACAAGCTTTAAAATAAAGTCTCTATTACAAAAATTATCTAGCTGTATGAAGTAATTTCTGTATTTTTTCAAGAGGTTTCAAAGATCTCAAGACTTTTCAAACTGGATGAAATTAAACTCAACAATGAGGAAATTATCTCATGTGCCTTTTAATTCTCTTAAAAGATAGTCTTTGGAAATGAAAAAGCACATTAGGAATCTTTAACATATAAAGTTATTATAATGATAGCAATAGCACTTAGACTTATATATTGCTCCATAGTGCTATACAGTACTTTCTGATCAGTTTACAAAAGTCAGCATGTTGCCCAACAATCTGGGTCCTCATTTTACTGATCTCGGAAGGATGGAAAGCTGAGTCAACCTTAAGCCCATCAGACTGTGGACAGACATTGCTTACAATACTGCATCCTAACCACTCTGCCACCAGGGCTCTTATGATCAGATAAAAATGAAATTTATCATGCTTTTTAATGGTTTGTGCCATTTTCTTTTGCAATGTACACCACATAGAGTTACACCATCTGAGCTGAAGAGTTATATAAATGTTCTAAGCAAATCAAATAGATAAGTATATTATGGCTACTGTATTTTCTGGAGTATAAGACACACCGGAATATAAGACGCAGCTTAGTTTTTGGGGAGAAAAATAGGGGGGGGGGAATCTGCCTACCAGGTATTCATCTGGCTAGCATTCTTAGTCTGGTCAGCGTCAGCACATTAGTTTGCTGGTTTTTTGTCCCCTGCTTGAGGATAAAAAACAGCTTCTAAGGCACAGCTGAGAGGAAGCAGCAATAAGAAAAGCAGGCAAAACACAGGGAGATCACTTCACTCACTAGCGCGTTAGTGCCCGGTTAAAGCTTCAAAAAAAGCTACATTTGGAGTATAAGACGCACCCAAATTTTCAGCCTCTTTTAGGGGAGAAAAAGGTGCATCTTATACTCCGAAAATATGGTAGTTATTAACATCAGACAAGCAAACCTAATATATATATATTATAATAATCTTAAACTAGTTAAATTGAGGAGTTCTTGGTGCTCTCTGAGCTTGACTGTTTTCTTGTAGAGAATCCATTACCCAAATAGGTTATATCATCAGTACTAGGTTGAAAATAACCAAGCTCAAAGAGCCCCAAGGACCTCTCATTTCAATCTTGAGCTACAAATATTGTCCTTTATTGGTACTTCTTAATTAAGACACAGAGGCAAAGGATATCTCTATCACTTAAGACTAACCTAATAAATGGTTAGAAGATACTATAGTGTTAAGACCAAGATTATGGTTCTCTTAAAATCCTCCCCTGTGGTCTTCAGGGATACAATTTAGCACTTATTGATGATATTATTCCTGTTGTTTAAATAAAGATGAAACTTGCAGCAGTCCACTTGGTTTTATCTACCTTGTCAAGAGGTGTAAGAAACAACTCACTCAGACTGGTGCTATACTGTTTCCCCCAAAATAAGACATCCCCTGATAATAAGCCCAATTGGGCTTTTGAGTGCATGGCAGTTAAGGCCAAGCGCTTATTTCAGGTTTCAAAAAAATATAAGACAGGGTCTTATTTTCAGGGAAACATGATACTATTGTTTGGGGATTATCACTATTTAAAGTTAGATGCCATCAAAACTGCATCTAACATTGAATAAAAACTGTCCTTACATTTGTTTTTTAGAAATCAAGGTGAGGGAACAGTAATCAGTTTGCAAGTTATCCAGAACTTACTGCTCCAGGACGTGGCTTAGGAATCTCTCCATTGTATCGCAACCATTTTGTATGGGATTGTTCAACTGTGGTGCTTTGCATGTACTTTCCTTTGGCAAAAACATCTTCCACTGTAGAAATATTGTAGGCACATACTGCTGAGAGACCCACATTATTCCTTAAAAAAAAAAGATGGAAACTTATTCAACTTTTTACATTCCTGTGGTAACAAATGGGCCTCTAAAACAAAAATCTATTACTTACAACTGAGGAGTAAAAACCCCATAAATCACTGGTTCTTTTAAATTTGAAGTCTTTAGGATAAAAATATCATTGACAATGTTGAAAAATAAATTTTTCTCTGGGATTGAACAAAACAACCGAGCCTTGAGGTAGGTAGTCCATTTTTTTTGTAAGGTTCGATGTCCTCCTTGGTCCCCCTTGAAAGAAAAAAAAAAAGCTTTTTCATTGTCCAAGATCAATACTTAAAAAAAACAGTTTTGCACTGTTAAAGCATCAGTACATATAAAAATATGAAATTCGCCAAGCCACTTTAACATTTTAAGCGCTTATTTCAAAAGTGCCAAACAGCGAGGAAAAGTTCCAACTTTAAAATATCCATATCCAAACTTAACTAGAAATGTTCTGATCACAACATGGAAATTTTTGTTATAATATGGAGTGTCAATGGAGGTTAAAACAATTCTGGAGCATATCTTCACCAAAGTCTCAACATGATATTAATAGCCAGAATGAGAGATTTGAGACTTCAGAACATATTAAATACACACACACTCACACACACTACCATCACAATGAAATTTTTCAAATAAATTAATAAGGCCCCGTAGGCAGTCTCTGCTTTCACATAATTATATATTAATAAACACCATTCAGGGTCTCTATAATGTTAATGACTTGAGGACTGCCGTGATAAATACAGCTTTTTCCCACATCCCAAACAACTTAGGCATTAGGAAGAATTCCATCTTCTCCCTGTGCAACTAAATTGATACCAAACTGGAGGACAGTTGAAAATGTTAGTTTCCCTTTGCCTTTGTGACACAGGAAGAATTGTGCTTTTGCACTGCAAAGCAACAGGAAGTCTCAATCTCCAAATAATGAATTTTAAGACAGAGATTCTGAAGGAGAAATGTGTAACACTGAAAGAATTATAATTTAAAATATCCCTGGTCTCCGGCCTTTGCTGCGACCACACTTTTTAAAAAAGTAGACATCTTTTCCTAAGTACCACCAGCAATGCAAAAGGATATGCATATTTTCATGCATGTATGTGTGTGCCTTCTATTGTTGACTCCCAATGACTACCTCAACTAGTCTCTGGAGTTTTCTTGGCAAGATTACAATTACTATTACCTGCTTGTTAGGGCTGAGAATGAGCAACCGGCAAAAGGTCACCCAGCTAGCTTTTATGCATAAGGCGGAGCTAGAATTCACAGCTTCCCAGTTTTTAAACCTGGTGCCTTAATTACTACATCAAGCTTGCTCTCATATTACCCTATCCCCTTCCATATAATTCCATATTAAAAAAATGGGAATCCAGATCATATATCAGTTGTGCTACCACTTCAAAGTAATGACAAGCTGTCAGTGGGCAGAGAACCATCATTGCCACACCAAAGCACATTTGGTAAAACTGCTGGGATTTCACAAAACTTGCAGGCTTCAATCAGCTTGAATTGCTTAATTACATGGTGCAAATTAAATGCAGAGCCTAATATTTTACAAACTCCCGCACCCTTCCACCCACAATAAAAGTACAAGGTGACAAGAGCATTAAATATTCTTGGGGGAGGGGGGGGATCACATTGTTTCCTGGTAAAAGGAACTTTTTTACTGCATTCACATAAAGACTGGCAGAAGCACATTAGTTATCAGTAGTTTTCTCTTGGCACAGAAGGACACATTCCAGTCAAGCAAGTTTGATACCTTGATAGCCAAGTGGTCACTATTTCCCAATTCCCTCAGGCTGACAATGACTGATAAGCATATATGTAAGGAGAGAAATGTGTGATAGTATCATAAAAGCCCTTGGTTTTTCAGGATACCATACCAAGCCTTAGGTCTGCCCAGCCCCCCAATTTTCATAGACATTTAACAATTCTAGTGAGCAATTCTGTTCTCTCAGCAAAGAGGCATACCAGGCATTAATTGTTGAAAGTAATTTGGATTTTTTTTTATGTTTCCTTCCCATGGAAAACTTTATTGGATACATGTTATGGCCTTCAAGATGCTGATGAACACAGCTTTTGAAATCTCTCACTACAGGCTCTGGTGGATGGGACTGCCAGGAGTTAGCAACATTTGCCAAGCCATGGAAATTATGGCTGTCTACAAACAGTCCAGTTTAATGTTATAGTGCTCTGTTGGAAGCACAGCAGATCTAAGTTAAAGAATGGCAAGTTTGGCTCTTAAGCAGAGAGGACAAACTGACTAACACTGTTGCCCTTGGGGACAGGCTGCAAAGAAAAGGCATGTCTGGACTGACAAAACAAATTCTTGTTTCAACTGGTTCTTTCCTCCATCCCAGAAAGAAATAGAAAATGTTTTCACTATGACCCACCTTACAAACTCTAGCTATCCTTGGAATCATCAGTTTGTTAAGGAATTCATATTCCACTGACACCTCAGTGAAAAAGAAATACACTTTGTCGTCATCTTCATCAGGGCTTTCTGGATCAGCTCTTATCACATCAGCAAAAATAAAAGTCGGTTCTATGTAAAGAAAATATAAACAAAATTGACTACCATTTTCTGTAATGGTTCATTGGATACTTTTTATTACTTCCATGTTTCACAAACCTAACAGGAAAAGCTTTGAGACACCACAAACGCTTTTCATGGATTAAACTCAGAGATCAAGTTTACGTGCACAATTGAATGAGTGATTCCATTCTAAATTCCTTGTTTCTCAAAATAAGTGACAAATACATGCATAGCTCCCAAAAACATGTTTTGATAAAATAACACTGGATGAAACCCAATGAAATATTCTATGGGGAAGAGAGTTGCAGAAACAGTATCTAAATAACAAGTTGAACAGGTTACTTTCCTCGCTGTTTGCTGGTTGAAAAGTCTCCAGGTCATTCATAATCAAAACCAAATTGGCTAAATTAAAACCAGCGTCTAAATACTGAAATCAGTATTTGGCATCTCTTTCAAACATAGATGGAAAATTCAGGAAAAAATGTTATTTTCTGCAGCTGTGGGTTTGAAAGAAACACTGGTTGTTGTTTTTTAGAAAAAATAGGAAAAAATCTATATCAGATAAAATTTGAAGAACATTTGAAGAAGTTTGTTGAAGAACATTTTAGTGTAGTTTTTTTTTTAAAAAAAATTCAGGGTCATTTTTAAAATTTATCTAGAATCAAACCCCCTCTAAATTTCCTTACCATTAAGCCAAGGAATTGCATATTCTGTCCTTAGTGGATTTTGCAGTGAGTTCCTAGAAATAATAGGTTCACTTCCTAAGAAATTGTAAGATGTTGCAGAGTAAAGATCCCCATCTGTAGAACAATAACAAAACAGAATAAAACTAAATGTATTTCCCTTGAAACATTATATCATATGCTATTTTGCTTTCCCATCCTGACTAAAATTGCACAAAACTTAAACTGTTTTCTTTGTACTTGTCAAATGTCTATATACCATTTCTCTGTTTTTCTTTTTAAAATTACTCTGTATTGCTTTTAAAATAATGACAGAGAAATGGGAGAAACCCACAAAAGATAAAAATACATGAGTTGTCAAAGAAAGGGAAAAAACAGTGTTTTTTTAAAGTGGGAAAAAATTAACAAAAGAAAAATAAAATGGTGCAATCTTTTAAATGTAGATCATTACAATTCTGTATAGTTATTTAATGCAATTATTATTCAATTACATATTTATCTCTACTGTACCTCTTTTCTATTCCTATATAAACTTTGCATTCATTGGTTGAATTCTTTGGTGTACAAGTAGAAGAGAGAGATTATAAAAAATTATGAGGAAAGCAAAATTTAATAAGAACTACTTGTGCCAAATTACCTTTTTTAAAATCAGAAAAATTCCATTCTAAAAAAATAGCTCGAAAGAAACTTTACTACTGCTAAACAAACATGTATATCTTCTTGATTTTGTTTAAAGAATAACATTGCTGAAATTATATACTTACCAACCATGACTGATGTATAACTTTGTGCAGGATCAAATGGGCATCTTCCTTTACCATCTTCATTTCTCCCCATAAGCTTAAATGTTGCCAGATTCTACAAAACAGTTTAATTTTTTTTAATTTTCTATTTGAAATATAAGTAGCTAAATTCCACCTTACAGTTGTGAACATATGGAAAATTTCTCTGTACTACTAATTAAAAGAGCATTGTTTTTATTTAATTATTTATTTCTTTTGAAGTAGTATACACAGTGCTTCCTCCTTCCACTTTTTTCTCCAACAATCTTGTGAGAGAGGATTTGGTTGAGAGAGGATGATTGGTTCAGAATTATCAATGAGTGTCTATGCTTGAGAGTACGACCCTAGTTCAAAACCTGAGCTGCTATACCACACTGGACCATATTTCTATTCCATCTCCATGATAAGAAAAAAAGATATAGTGGGGAAGGATGGGGGAGAGGTTGGAATATACAAATGGAAGACGTCATTTGGAATGCACATAGACACATACAGAGCTATAACATTTCATTCTTGGGTCAGACACTGGGCAAAAGAATGCTGTCATGATTATTCAATTTAGTCAAATATTTTTATTACTGCTAAAGGCAATTCAAATTGGCAAACAACAAAAAACAAAATAAATAAAATGTCAAAGGGATTGGAATATACAAAGACCAAACTCATGCCATCATTTTTTAAATCATCTGTTGAAATATTCATAACTGTTTCAACTCATTCCAGACTTCAATCCATTATCTCCTAGTAAATATGCCAAGACCTAATTTAAATAACAAATGACATACTACCTTAGATGCTAAAATAATATGGGTCTTTCCCTATGCCATCATCTCAACATAAAAGAAAGGAATTTAAATGTATTAAGAAAATCAGCTTTTGGTATCTTAAATATGCCATTTTTAAAATTTCAGAATAGCTGTAATTATTTTAATGAAACTAAAAGGCTTGTACTTAAAAATGAACAAAATCCAGAACTGTTTAACTTTAGCAGGGCTCACATATTAGTACTGTACGAAATAATTGAATCTTATTAACCTGCTATATTAATTAACAAATGAACCAAAATCAAAGTTATGAGTGTGCTCTGAATCATAAAGTATTTGCTTTTGTAATAAATTGCCACTGTTACTTTCCACTGCATACACAGGAACATATGTAAGGAGACTGTTTCAAACGAACCACAATCTCAGCTCAGTCTTCTGGCAAAGACCTGGAACTGAATGACATCTCTGCCCCTTCTTCATTCACTTTCTACCTTTTCCCTATATAGAAAGGGCGGAACGGGCCAAGTCGCCACAGCTAACTTGCCGCAGCCAACTCGCCATGGGACAATTCAACAATTCAATTTCATTATTTAAAATAATTAAGTATTATTTTAATTTTTGTCATTCACATTTTATTTGTCCCTCCTTTGGCATCCTTTAATGATTCTATTCTGCTATTTCTTTGATATTAGTGCAACTCTTGACCCGCTCCCTCCTTCATTCGGGAGCACGGGAGGATCCCTTGCAGGGTCGTGCTGAGGATTTTGTTCAATATCTGGATGACAAAATAACTCAGATTCGGGATGACTTGGCCGCCGACTGGGTTAGTTCGGGCGAGGTGACTGAGGCAGGTCTTGAGAGTGTTATCTGGGCTGAGTTCGATCCTGTGGCTCCCGAGGACGTGGACAGGACCTTGGGGAGACTGAATGCAACCACATGTTTATTGGACCCGTGTCCCTCCTGGTTGGTGCTGGCCTCCCGGGAGGTTACACGAGGCTGGCTCCAGGAGATCATAAATGCTTCTTTGCGTGAGGGTGCCCTACCGGCCGCCTTGAAGGAGGCGGTGGTGAGGCCCCTCCTCAAGAAGCCCTCACTGGACCCGGCTATTTTGGCTAATTACCGTCCAGTCTCCAACCTTCCCTTTTTAGCGAAAGTTGTTGAGAGTGTGGTTGCATGGGAGCTCCCTCGGTACCTGGATGAAGCTGTCTATTTAGACCCACTCCAGTCCGGCTTCAGGCCTGGATACAGCACTGAAACGGCATTGGTCGCATTGGTGGATGATCTCTGGCGGGCCCGGGGTAGGGGTTATTCCTCTATCCTGGTGTTATTAGACCTCTCAGCGGCTTTTGATACCATCGACCATGGTATCATGTTGCGCCGATTGGAGGGACTGGGGGTGGGAGGCACCGTTTTACGGTGGTTCTCCTCCTACCTCTCCGACCGGTCGCAATCTGTGTTGACAGGGGGGCAGCAGTCGACCCCGAGGTGCCTAGTGTGTGGGGTGCCGCAGGGATCGGTCCTCTCGCCCCTCCTGTTCAACATTTATGTAAAGCCGCTGGGTGAGATCATCCGTGGTTTTGGGGTGGAGTTCCATCAGTACGCTGATGATACGCAGCTGTACATTTCCACCCCAGACCACCCCAACGATGCCGTGGAAGTGATGTCCCAGTGCCTTGAAGCCGTGCGGGCCTGGATGGGGAGAAACAGGCTTCGACTCAACCCCTCCAAGACCGAGTGGCTGTGGCTGCCGGCGTCCCGATATAGCCAGCTGACACCATCACTGGTTATTGGGGGCGAATCATTGGCCCCCACGGAAAGGGTGCGCAACTTGGGCGTCCTCCTGGACCCACGGCTGTCTTTGGAAGATCACACGACAGCTGTGGCCAGGGGAGCTTTCTATCAGGTTCGCCTGATACGCCAGTTGCGGCCCTTTCTAGATCGGGACTCCCTACGCACAGTCACTCAGGCACTCGTCACCTCTCGCCTGGACTACTGCAATGCTCTCTACATGGGGCTCCCCTTGGGATGCACCCGGAGGCTCCAACTAGTGCAGAATGCGGCCGCGCGGGGGATTATGGGAGCGACGGGACGCTCCCATGTGACACCTCTCCTGCGCGAGCTGCATTGGCTACCTGTGGACTTCCGGGTGCGTTTCAAGGTGTTGGTGACCACCTTTAAAGCGCTCCATGGCTTAGGACCAGGGTACTTACGGGACCGCCTTCTGCCGCCAATAGCCTCCCACCGGCCGGTGGGTTCCCACAGAGAGGGTCTCCTCAGGGTGCCGTCAGCCAGACAATGCCGGCTGGCGACCCCCAGGGGGAGGGCCTTCTCTGTGGCAGCCCCTACCCTCTGGAACGATCTTCCTCCAAAACTGAGAACAATTGCTGACCTCCGGACTTTTCGTCGGGCCCTGAAAACTCATCTCTTTCAGCTTGCTGTCTAGCCTAACCCCGCTGAATTTTTAAGATCTGTATTATAGGGTTGGGTATTTTAAATATTTAATGGTTAATGGTTTTAATTTTTAGCCACAGTTATATGCTTTTTTAAAGAAATTGTTTAACTTTTGTGTACTATTTTATTTGGCTGTTCACAGCCCTGAGTCCGCAAGGAGAAGGGCGGTATACAAATCTAAACAAATAAATAAATAAAAATAAATAAAAACTCTTATCCTGCAGTGAGTTTTCCTGCAGCAAGTTTCCTGCAGCAGGCTGTCGTCGAGAGGGAATGTTGCTGCAAACCGCTTATTCTCTGTTAATGTTTTTCTGTATTATCTGGGATTCTGGACCCATAAGACCATAGAGAAATCCGAGTGGTTCTGGACATTATTTGCTGTAAACAGTTGCCCTCTATTTGTGGATGGTGATCAAACAGAGGATCACCTCTGTTTAAGAATTCTTGTGTCTGCCCTGTTTTCACAGTGTGTTAGAATCTATAACTGTCTGCGATAAACAACAAAGGGTTGAGTCCTCATTTAGAAACCAAATGAAGAAAAGAGAAAGGTTGCAGTTAAAACAAAATTAAGAGTGGCAAGAGAGGATGTGAACAAAGATTCAGGAAAGAGTGATATGGACAACTGGGGTATGCAACAGAAATACAGTTGTTTTTTTTAAAATTTGATTTATATGCCGCCCTTCTCCGGAGACTCAAGGCGGCTTACAATGTGTTAAGCAATAGCCTTCATACTTTTGTATATTTTATATTTATACAAAGTCAGCTTATTGCCCCCAACAAACTGGGTCCTCAACTTACCCACCTTATAAAGGATGGAAGGCTGAGTCGACTTTGAGCCTGCCTGGGATTGAACTCGCAAGTAATTGCAGCAGTTGACTCTTAAATGCTGCCTTTGTAGGAGGCATTACTCCCCTACGCTACTCAGGCTCTCTGATATGCTATGGAGATTATTGATTATATTCATTCACATCTCAGGTAGAAATATACAAAAGTATTTTGCCTAAATATGTAGGAAGCCTTTTATTACTGTAACTTTGTTGCCATCCAAATCAGAAAACCGATTAGCACTTTGAAATCAATACCATTTATTGATTTCGTTTGTTCTGAAGGTAACATTATTGCGGAAAGAGCAAGGGTGAAATGCTATCGGTTTGGAGCGGTTCATCTGAACTGGTAGTGAAAATGCTGATTCGCTGGAACCGGTAGTAAAAAAAAAAATGTTTTAAAAAGTTTTTTAAAAAGTTCCGACGGTCGTGCGGCACAACTGATTGAACTTTTTTTTTTTTTTTTACTTTTTAAAAGCATTTTTTAAAATACTGGTTTAGGCAAGTAAGTAGTAAAAAATGCTTTTTAAAAAGTAAAAAAAAAGGATTCTGACAAATCAGCTGTGCTGTGGATGGTCGGAATTTTTTTTTTATTTTTTAAAGCATTTTTTTTACTACCTATTGCCCAAACCGGTATTTTTGTACAAAGTGTGATAGTTTGTTTTTGAGCTCTCTGCGACTGTGAGGTTCCTGCTTGTTGCTGGGGCCATTCACTTTGTGTGAAGTCCAGGTGCTTTTGCATTGTGTCAGTTGTATAGCTTTTGTGTTATTTTGTGTAACATGTGATAGTTGGTTTTCCCATTCACATGACCAAGCAACAGTCACCAAGCAACGCCAACAGAGCCGGTAGGGAAAATTTTTGAATTTCACCATTGGGAAAGAGCTATACAAATTCTTTAATACGCCAAGAAATTAGTATTCTAATTCTTAGGAAATCGGTGGATAAAATTATGATAAAAATTAAGAGAGTGGAAGTGAAAAAAAGCCAGAAAGTCAATACATGATCCAGAATGTTAAAGAATGCTTCAATTAATAAAGAAACCCATTAAAGCAACAAAACTGCAATTTAGAAATGGGAACAACATGGTTTTAAAAAGTTGACATTGTTTCTGAAGTGATGTTAAATAAAGATAGTTCACAAGAAGAAAAGTTCACAAGAATTTTGTCCTTGAGAACAAAATAAGATCCAAATAAAGAAGAATGATAATATAGAATAAGATATATGGAAGACAGACAGGTGTATTTTTGTTAAAAGAAAGGATGTTATTCTAAAGGATTCAGAATGGAAAAACAATGATTCATTAAAAAATGATTCATAAAAAAACAACATTGATAAATCAGAACAAGTCTTTATTATCATATATTTTCTAAGAAATTTTAACTGAACTCCAATCATGAAACATGGGGTTTTGCTCTTTACACTACTGAACATAATTTTCCAAGTTATCCCTAAATAAACTTTATTCTCACACTTACCAGATGATCACAGATAGGCTGAAATGCATTTGTTCCACATACATAGAGCAAAGTATCATTCAAATATTGTAAGACACGAACATAGTTAAGGCACTCTGTCTGTAAAACAAAAACAAAAAAATTGACAGGAGAGAAAATAAAGACAATCAATCAAAACCTCAATGTTTTTGAAAAAACTCCAAATTGGTAACACAAATGGCTTTAATTTATGCACACAGGTAAATTTCATCTCAACCATCCTGAGCATCCAGTTTCTATTACAGCTGGTTACTAAAAGGATTAGTAACTCTACTGCCTCTTTCCCTCCTTGCTATTCACCTTTTCTTTTGTTCACTGACTTTTTAGACTGTAAAGTCTAAAGGCACAAAACCTTTTTTTTGTATTATTCTGTGGTTCTGAGAGCTTTCAGGATGAAAGAGAGTACAGATTATGCTACTGGGAAAAATAAAAGAGCTAAAAATACTGCATTAGTAACAAACTGCTGCTAGGAACTATAGTTATTAAGATGCTAGAACACTGAGCCAATAACCAATTCAATAAACAATGTTCTAAAGAATTTTATAATAGCCTGTTAGGATTTCATATAGTCAGCAAAAATACAATAAAAAAGGAAGAAAATTTGTTTCATCAATAACTAGGGCAAATAGCCAATATTAAATATACATTTAAGAACGTTAACCATGGGTTAAAATAATAGCCAATCAAATATAGTAGTTTTAAAAATTGTTCACTATATTAGTCCATTTTTAGGCAAAATTTTTAAACATGGGGCTTTAGTAGGTTTCCCATTGAGGACTGTGAAATGTAAGACATCACGTTTAGTACTAAATAAGGTTCTTCATTTGCCAGAAAAAACTACATAGGTAATATCTGGCAAATTCCCATCAGGGGATGTATGAGCTCTGTACGAGCTCTAACGGGGATGAAATACAGCTAATCTCCGTTTGCTTGCTATAGCTAAAAACTTTTCTTTAATAATTCTCATAGCTTGAGTATATTGCATGCCTTGAATATATTGTACACCTGTTGATGTTTAAGTATCCACTACTGATTTAACCACGTGTGTAGGTATAGGACAGAAACCTATTGCTTTATTAATTTAATACAGTTTCATATTTTTTTTAGTGAGCTGCCAATCTAAGCATCATTTCCAACCATGGCATGATGCTTCAAAAATTCAGAATTCAGATGCCTACTTTCCATCTTTAAAAATCATTTGAAAGACAATGGAAAATTAACAAATTAACACTGATATCCAACAACTTTTCCACAAGCATTTGTCAAATTGTTTTTTTTTTCTGAAATTCTACATCTATATAAAAACTGCATGAACCTACTTAAGAGATTGCAAAGAGTGAAAAATGATTATTTGATCCTCCTTTCATTTTGAGGCTATTTCCTCAGCCATCCTTACTGTCAAAAAGAACCACAGCTTCACAGCATGGAGCTGGGAACATTTCAAGTGAAGGGAGAAAGGAGAGATGCCAAATGATGGATTCCACATTTGTGCTGTTAATCAAAAACTGATGTCAACAGGCAAAGGAGAGAATTTTATCATCCTAGTAGGGGTGGGGTGGGGGTGGGGTAGGAAATCACTCCCATTTGGTTCCAAAGCAGCAGTAAAGAAGATACAAAGCAAATACCTGGGTTTTTTTCACCAATAGGTTACCAATCCTTCAATACTAGTGTTTCCAAAGTGTTGCAACATAAAGCCAAGCCTGTATACATACTGGAAGGAGACGACAACAGACAGAAGCAGTAGCTGGTTTAGAAAGTGGCTGTCCCAGTTGGATACTGCTTCTACCACATTTAAAGAACACACAGGAGTGTGTATATATCATGCGAGTTCAAATCTCATCAGGCTCAAGGTTGACTCAGCCTTCCATCCTTCCGAGGTAGGTAAAATGAGGACCCGGATTGTGGGGGCAGTAAGCTGATTTTGTATAAAAAAGAACACCGCTTGGGGGGGCCAAAAGCCCTACTAAGCAGGTATATACAAAAGTATGAAGGCTATTGCTTAACGCATTGTAAGTTGCCCTGAGTCTCTGGAGAAGGGCGGCATATAAATCGAACCAATAAATAAATAAATACGTACATACACAAATATGGAACTTTTAGCAATATGATTTACCATGGAAAATTCACTCTGCTGCAATTTTGATTAAAGGGCCTCCTAAAATAAAACGATTTCTTCATACCAATGCTGTCTTCAAAGTCAAATGGATATGGGACAAACAACTTTTACTCACCTGTTTTGATTTGCCCTTTTCTGCACATTTCATTTTCTTGTCTTCTGTTACTTTCCAAAACACCTGGAGGGAAACAGAAGAAGAAATCAAAAGGCTTTCCTGATGCTATTGCTCTCAGCAATTAACACTAAAGCCAGAAAATAGACAGCATTCCAAGACAAACGTAAATGAAGATTCAAGACTAAATAGATACACTCTTGACAAAGGACTTTCTCACATATATTCAGTGGTGGGATTCAAATAATTTAATCTGTTCTCTGCCCTAATGACTGGCTAGGTAGGTGTGGCCAGGTGGTCATGTTACTGGGTGGGTGTGGCCACTTTTACGTCACTCATCACACCCAGCCCCGCCTCCCAGCCACTCTCCCTTTCCCTAGGCCTTGGGCCTGTACGCAACATCTCCGGAAATGAAAGTGTTAACCAACCCTCAGTTTCCTGGTGCAAATGCCTCCCTCCCGCTCCCCAGTGAAAGGATGGGGAGAGATCAGCAAAGCATTCTGTTCCCATCACCAAGAAAAGTAAAATATTGGAGGCTGAGCTTATTAAAAAGCAATGTTTTGTATCATAACAGCCAACATTTCACACTTGAGGTGGCAGAGGCAATAAATCCCATTGCTCCTCAGACACAATTTACAATTAAAACCCATTTGCACCCCAAAAATAATAAATAAATAAATAAATAAATAAATAAATAAATAAATAAATAAATAAAATAAATACATAAATAGCAGAAGAATGATTGACAATACTGTGCAGGCAATTCTGAAAGAGACTAAGCTAAAGCTGGATTAACCCCTTCCCTCCTTCCTTTTCCTCATTCCCATTCTCTCTCTCTCTCTCTCTCCTTCCTTCCTTCCTTCCTTCCTTCCTTCATTTTTTGGCAGTTCTTCAGGCTGAAAAATGGCTGAAAAACAGCCCAGAAAACAGCCAGGAGTGGGGCCAGCCAGTGGTGGCATTATCTGGTTCACTGAAGTGGGCAGAATTTTAACAACTAGTTTGCCGAACCGGCCCAAACCGGCTGAATCCCACCTCAAAAATATCTGCTATTCTGGAGCTATATCAACACTTACTAAGCTTAAGCAACACCAAGAAATGGCAAAATTATTACATATTATATATTCTAATCTATACTGAAAGAATATCTGCAGTGATTCATTATACCCTGAAACCTAAAAGGTCCTTCTCCATGCTTGGAGACATTTCCTCCAGTGAATGGGCAATATAAGCAGTAGGAAAGCAATAATATAAAAGGCTACTGTGACTCAAAGATTCAGCAGCTGGAAAATAGCTGACAAGTTCCACTTAATAAAAGCATCTAGATTGAGTTTTTAAGCTTTTCATAAATTTATGCCAAAATTATTGTGCTAGCAGAATTTCACCAGCAGTGTGCTTCTATTCAGAACATCTTTATAATCACAGAAATCTTAGTATCACTATAAAATGGTACTTGGAAGCAAATGCTACTAAATTGAGTGAGTCTTATCTCTGAGTAAGCATACGTATGACTGTGTCATTGGTCTCAGGCAGAAAAATCTGAGAACCATCAAACTGCATACCTACCTCTTCCTTTTTTTCCACAATGTTGAATGAATTCAACGCAAATATAACTTCTCTAGCCCCCACATACAAAGTATCTTTGTCTTCATCTAGTAACAAGGTTGAGTAGTTAGATATTTCTGGCTCTTGAAAATGTACCAGATGAACTTCTGTTAATAAACAATGATTTCAGAGCAAATGTTAATTCAAAATGTGGCAATCTTAAGGCAAACATTAATCAAAACAAGAATTTGTTAGATTCTCCATTTTGAGTCATGCAATGTTACATTAAAACAACACAATCTACTAACTAGGATTTAGGGAAAGCTAAGAGGCTTAAAAATAACTTTGTAAAAATAAATTTGTAGCTCAAAGTTATATGAAGAAGAAGGTTTATGATAAGCAGTTTCAGTGCTGGAATAAAACCCCAATGGAATAAAAAGGCCCACCTATATTAGATGGAAGATTAATCTAAAAAAAATAAAAGTCCCATTTATTTTAGGTGGAACAGATATTCTTTTAAAGAAGTCTGATTTTTGTTGGGGAGACTGATACAAACATTTATCAGATATAGTTTGCTTTAACCAATTTTCCTACTCTTTTATTAAAACTTCTTTACAAATAGTTTGAAGAATGAAGAACTTTAATTATCTGTCCTATTGTTGAAACTCTATTCATATTTTGTTGTTTCATTATGTTCCTGAATAGCAATATGAATTGTATTCTGAAAGAATAGGGGAAATGAAAAGTCATAAGTAACAATGAATTGCCTTTCAAGGTTGCCTCTGAAAACACTGAGGAATAACCAAAGGCAAAGATAAAATGGCAGCATATAATGTTGCTTTCTATACACTGTCACAGTTCCAAGTCTTGTTAGAAACTTCTGAATGGAACTTGCATTCCCATTGATTTTATTTTGGTTTTGAGCCAAGTTCTATGGATATATAAATACAATACTGCCTTGTTTCAGCAATTTAACTCCTCCCTTCCACGATGAATGAAAGTATGGTTGAAAATAATTAAGGAAACCTCAATGTGTTCAAACTAGCTGCATTTTTTTTGAAGAAATCTATTTATTAATTTGATTTGAAAGCAAGGTTAAGCAATTTGAAAGAGCTATACAAAAAAACTGATCCAACATATAGATTTAAGGATATGTTAGTCCAAACCATAAGGAATAGTTGCAGACAATGCAAGAAATGTTATCTTGGATGTAATGAGTTTCAAAGAAATAAAACCTGCATATAAGGATTTCAAGATATGGACATACTGAGAGCTCAGGGGCAGATAAGTACAGCTGGCACCACAAACAGCCATGGAGCTTAATGAGGTCACCCAGGTACAGTGTATTTAAAGGAAGAGCAAAGGGCTGAAAATCTCTGAGGGACTACAAGAGAAATTGTTGGGGCAGCTTTCCTTGAAGAAATATTGAATAAGCAATTAAACAAGTAGTAAGGACACCAGCTGAGGACTAGGTTACAGAACACTTCATTTACAAGGTCTTTTAAATAGCAGCTATTTAAGAAGAACTGTTTGCCAATGGACGTAATGTACAAAATGTGTCCCTCTTTGGCTTTGTATTCTATTTAATTCCCTTGAGAACTGCAGTGTGTCGAATAATCTATCAAGTTCTGATTTTTCTTTTCCTTTAGTATGGCTTATGAAACCAACCCTTGAAGTGGACAACTTAATAATGAAACATTTCCTTGTGAACCAAGTAACGGATTGGACTATCATCATCACTCAAATAGATTTCCACCAATTGGGTTACATTTACCAGTTAAAATAACTTATCACTTGATGATTTCTCCTTAACCAATAGATTAGCTATATCCATACTGAATTTCTGGGAAGGGAGTAAGAATAAAATTCCAGCTCTTACTATATGGAAATTATTTGCATTTAACTCTTGCCATTACATAATGGGAACTCATCATGCTTTATATCTGCTTGCTTCTACACTGCTTCTCTCCTTTGCAAAAACAGTTATATGAAAATAAGCTCCATATAGTGAGTTTAGGAATGAAACATTGGGCACTAAACTACTTGCCCAGCCAAGTTTTCATTCTTTCCTAAATGAACATTATTTCCAGTACTGTGTCTTATCACAAAGAAAAGAAGATTAAATAAGGTACACAAATGAACTAAATTAAATTCCTACTTACTTATGTAACTGTCATATTACAACAGTTTAATATCATCCATTCAGTGTATTATACAGTACTTGCAAGTAAGATTTACCTAGCTTTTTTATTTCCATAAATTGTAAAGGCAGACAAGCAACATAATTAGAATGCATTAAATGCATGTATCATTATCATAATCTGAAACTATTTCTTACCTTTATGTTCCCAGGAGATCCGGGGCATTGGACCTAATGCCACTGACATTCCAAGATATAAACTCATAATCCCATATAGAGCAAGAGCCATGTCAAAGATTTTTGTTTTACAATTGTAGATGGGTAAGTGCAGCAGCAAAATGTTCATTTGGCAGAAAAAATGCCTTTTAACTTAAATAGCTTGTGCAAATATAGAAATCCAATTAAATATGCTGTTGATTTCTTGCCAGGGTGTTTGCAAATGTCTATTATTGGATCACTTCTTCCAACAAACATATATTTGCCACAATGGTGAACAGAAGAAGCTTCCAGAAGGAGTCTCAGTAACTCTTCTGCTTCTTAAGCACATGCTTCTGATTAGTTGGACTGGAATATAAAACTGCAGAAAGAAAAGAAAAGGAAAGAATGAAGTGGGTAAAGATTTTCACAAATGATTTCCAAACTACTCCGTTCTTTGTAGTATAGCAGAAGGATGATCTTAGAAAAGGAAAAACTAGTTCATTTTTAAAAATAGGAAATTGACAGTAATATTTTCCATGTGGTCTTGTAAGTTATTAATGAATAGAAGTTCAATATATTTAGACACACATTTACACAGAGGAAAAAGATGTGGTTTAATCTTTTTGAAAAATCCCAAAATAGAATAAATCATATACAGTATATTCACAGATGTTTGAGATACAGGAAGCTTGAGGTATTTCTCTGAATTCTGCACAAATGTATCGTGTAATGGTTTCTAAACTACTAAAAGTTTCAAATCTATTTACAACATGGTCACATTATAGACATTTTCAAGAAATGATTGCCACGGGGTGTTTATGAGTGTAACCAGTTACACAACATCCATAAAAAAATGTACAGGTTTGCAAGGACCCAATATTTGATGTAATAATGTCGCTTCTCTGATCCAGGATAATGTGGGAAATACACATTATTCCTGAAGCTGGTGCTTTGTGTCACAACATGAAAAGTTTCCATTCTTTAAAAAAAAATAATAATAGTACAGGTAGTCATCAATTTACAACCATTTTTTTAGCAACCGTCTGAAATTACAATGGCACTGAAAAAAGTGACTTACAACTGGTCCTTGCACCTGCAACTGTTGCAGCATCCCATGGTCACATGATCAAAATTCTGGCACTTGATAACCTGTATTTTTGACGATTGCAGCATCCTGGAGTCATGTGATCACCATTTACAATCTTCCCAGTCGGCTTCTGATAAGCAAAGTCAATGGGCGAAGCCAGATTCACTCAATGCCCTCATGATTCTATTAACAACTGTTTGTTTTAATTTGTTTTTACAACCATGCCAAAAAAGATTGTAACATTGGGTTGAATCACTTGACAACCAGGTTATTTAGCAACAGTATTGGTCCCGATGATTGTTGTAAAATGAGGACTACCTGTATGCAAGATTAGAAAATGTGGCGGGCATCAGGTAACTTAATGGTGGACAAATTATCATTCCTGGGCTCCATGCTGGGCATACAAGTTAAAATTAAACCTGTGTGTGCTACATGCATATTAAAGGCTACTTTTGTGATTACTGTGAATCAAGGCCCTGCAGTATTAAGATTCTAACTTCATCACATTACTGGGCAGGCTGGGATTAGGTGAGGTAAAAACAGTGATTGTTTTTATTGGAGGTAAGTCTTGTAATCAAGAAAGACTACCAAGCGAAGTTATTCCTCTTTCTACAAGGGTCAATGTTGATCATAAAATATAGATGTGTTAAATACACATGACATCATCTACTGGAAGGCCTACACGCCACCCCCTCCCCAAGTAATTATAATTATGTGTTTTAATATTTCTGTGACCAATCTGTTTTCTACCCAAAGTTGTTTTTATCTATTTCAACAGCATACATGTCATATCATACACAGAAATAATCTAAGAAAAGTTACTGAGAATGCAATTAAACATGTACAGAATTGTTGCCTTAATAAGTTACTCAGTTATAATTATGTTTCTAGGGCAAAAGCATATTCCTCCTTATTTTGTTTGTTATGGTTCATTTTCTTTTATACTTCCATAAAAGGTGACCTAGGAGATGTAACCAGAACAACTAAAAAGTACCGTGGTATTATGGCATACAATGGATATGAGGAATCACTGAGTCAAGTGGAACACAAGTTTAACATTATTACTGTTATTATGATCACCATTATATCTACTGAAGTTAATATAACTTAGTATATTATACAGTCTACCTAATGGATGCCCAGCCTGACTTGATGCTGATTCTGGAACATCAACTGGAGGGGAAAAAATATCAGAGTTCCACCTTCCATAATACATAGGAAAATGATGTCTCTATATTTTTTTCCAAAATGGAACAAAATCTGCAAGAAAAGCTAAACTCTTGAGGATAAGACCCAAACTTTATAGAATTTGACACATATTACTTTGAATAACAATGTATTCAGACCAATGGAAGGTCCAATTAATCCTTTGTCAGAACAATTTAACCAAATCCCATCTTCTATTCTCTCAGGACCAATAGTATACTGAAGGATACTGCTAATGAGGATAAAAGAAAGAAAGAAGACAGAGACATTGGCACTTCAATATCGTTTACAATTTAACATAGTAAAAAATAACAGTGTAATGAAAGAATAATTTGCAATGCATGAATAAGGAGTAAGTAAAAATTAATAAAATTGAGAAAGCATTATGGAATTTGTATTATATATTTAAATTTAATTCTGTGGGGACGCAAACCACAACTACACTGATCTCAGATGCACATTTGGCCATCCGTCCGTTTCTCAACACTGTTCTTCCCTTCTCACAGGCTATATATCACCAGTTTTTGTCATCAACCACAGCTGTGGTCCACACATAAGACAGCTGGTTTCTTTCTTTTGCCACATGCAATACACAAAACCAGATTGCCTTCCTGCCTTCAAAAAAGCAGAGTGTGATGAGTCCTTCCCTCCCTCTTCATTTTCCATGTTGAGGACAGTATTTGTGTGCATGCACGTGTGTGTCTCCAAAAGGTTTATTTAATCATGAAAGTGGCTTCTTGTGCATTCGTATAACAAGCCAGCCCTACTGATCTGAGGAAATTAATAAAGAAATTTAGGACTGCACTACTCAGCTGCAATAACCTCCTCAGAAGTGGGATTTCTGTGGAAGCAAAGTATTCATGAGGATGAGGCAGGAGTGAAATCTAAAATTTTTTGCTATCGGTTCTGTGGGTGTGGCTTAATTAGTGGGCGGAGCTTGGTGGTAAGGTGACTGGGTGGGCGTGGCCAAGTCAATGTCACTTCTTTGCCCTTTTTTACAAAACACAACACAACACAACTGGCTCACCCACAATGTAAAAGCAGCTGTGCTAGACCCAAAATGGCCCCTGCAACAAGTAGGAACTCACATAGCCACAAAAAGCCCAAAAGAACAACTGTCACACTTTACACACACACAACACAACACAACACAATACAACTGGTTCACCCACAATGTAAAAGCAGCTGTGCTAGACCCAAAATGGCCCCTGCAACAAGTAGGAACCTCACACAGCCACAAAAAGCCCAAAAACCCAACTTTCACACTTTACACACACAAAATTCCACATATAGCTTTATCCACATATAGATAGTGAAACACTACAGAAACACACTAAAAATCTCAGAAAGCTGCACAAATATTATTTTATTTTAATTTATTTTTATATAAAAGCAGCTAAATTTAAAACTTCAAATGGCTAGGTCTAAAAAAAGAACAACTAAAAAAACCCAGATTAACTATTTTTTTTAAAGCTCCCAAAGGGGAAAAAAACTTACCCAATAGAACAGGGGTCTCCAACCTTGGCAACTTTAAGACTTGTGGACTTCAACTCCCAGAATTCCTCAGCCAGCTCTGCTGGGAGTTGAAGTCCACAAGTCTTAAAGTTGCCAGGTTGGAGACCCCTGCAATAAGAAGGTACAAGGCAGGCAGGAAGGCAGGCAGGCAGATAGAGCTGCTCACCGATGAGGTTGATTGCAGGCAGGGAGATTCAGTTGCTTGCTGATGCAATGGATTGCAGGTATTACAGCAAGCAAAGCAAGGCAGGCGTTGCGACCAGCAGCTAAGATAAGCAAGCTGGAGGCTGGGGGAGGGGGGGGGATTTTTGCTAGCGGTTAGCAGGCAACTCAGTGGGATTGTCAGAGCTTGGATTGTCAGAGCCATTTAAAAGAAAAAAACTTTTTTTCTTTTAAATAAATCTGAAGATCTCAGCTGAGTTGCCTGATTAGCAGGCAACTCAGCTGGGATCGTCAGAGTTTGGATCATCAGAGCCATTTAAAAGAAAGAAAAGGCTCTGATGATCGCGCAGCTCAGCTGGTCATGGGGGACGGGGGCAGGGATTTTTGCTACCAGTTCTCCAAACTTCCCGCCACCATCGCTACCTACTCGCCCGAGCCGGTCTGAATCAGGAGCATTTCACCCCTGGGATGAGGTTAACAAAATCAAGTAGGAGAAGAAGGCTGCTCTTAGGCTCCAGCCTGGCATTCACAAGAAAAACTGTCTGTGCCATCAACATTCATTCCAGATATATATTATTATTATATATACACATACATTTTTTATTAGGTCTTCTAAATATTTATGTAATGTGAACATTTTTCCAGAAAAAGGATCACTGGCTACAAACTGGTATAATTGCAGATGGCAGCCAAAAAGCCAAATTAATTTAACACAAATTTTGAGAAATTAAAATTAAATTCATCTGATTTCACATTGACAAATGTTTCCTCATGTGGTAAACTTAGGAATTTCTGGATAAAGATTTAAAAGAATATCCTGAAACTGCCAGTCAACTAATGAAATGTTCTTTGTCAAAAAAAAAAAAAAAAACACAAAAAAAAACCCCTTCTCTTTATATTTCTTACAGATGCAGACTAAATACAGAAGATATTTACTAGTAGTATTAAACTTTCCAAATACTGAACTTTTATCCAAAACAGTTATATCCAATCACAGAACACTAATTTGTTTTACTAAAACAATATCCTCCCAATAACTGAAATTCAAGGATTTTTGTGTGGGGGATTGAAAATTTTAATTTATAAGAAATGTTTTACTTTCCATTTTATTGCCAATAGCATATGGCTTTTCAATGCTATCCCTTGCATATCCTACCAATGAGCACAAACCTCAATATATGTTGATGCTTCTCAGATAATCATGTATTTTTGTTACATAAGATATGAATTAGATTGCAAACATTTTATTATGCATAACCTAAATGTTTACAGTTCTTTAAAATCATGAGGCAATGCGGAGAGAAGTCCCATTTACCTTATCCACAAAACCAATAGTTGACGAGCAACTCAATGGCAAATTCCGTTATGAAAATAGCTCGTAGACAAATGTTTTGTATGTGTTTTATTTCTGGACTAGTACCTCTGGGTGAATATGGAAGAAAATCTTAGGATACAAGGAAGAAGATAAAAATTTTAAAAAAATACTTTTTGAAGAAGCTGACTATTAGTTGGAATTAGGACTTCCTCTGAAGTTGATTATAAGCTTTGAATATTATGTTTTAGTTCTAATTCTTTTAAAGATTAGAAATCCTGATCTACTATTTTACTTCCTTTTCTGATAGTTATTTATTTTCATCTTCATTGATAACCATATTAATGTTTTATATTGAAAACTGGGATAAAATGATAAAAAATGTTTTTGGTAACCTTGCATCTATTTATATTACTTCTAAAAATACTGCTGGCATTAAACAAATGCATTAAATGATATATAAAACAGGGAACATCAAATTTTCTAAGATAGTATCACTAAATAAATTTACAGAAAATGTGGATATAATCCCTCTCGTTTGTTTTTTAACAGCAAAGAAATTCATAATTTCTGATAAATAAAATAATGATTACTGTGTGAGTTCCCATCTCCTGTCCCATTTTGAAGATCTTTTAAAACTAAATTTTGACCCAAAAATTAATCTAAAATTAAATGTTTTTTATCTCTTAAATGTAAACTTTGTCTTAGTTTGTGTATACCATATTTTATAAAAAACTCTACCATGAGTCTTCTCTGCTCATAAAGAATATTCAATAGAAATCCCTGAACACTAAAACTTTCATCTCAAAAAGTCTAGCCAATTCAATAGCACTGAACCCTGGGGTTGAGGTAGATAAACCGAGTCAGACTAATAAATATGGCAGGGTTGGGGGGGGGACAGGGGACAACTGTGGCAGATCACCTGCTGGACTCCTTGGACCTCACATATTCAGAGGTTTGAGAAACTTAAAAGAAAACATACATGTGATTAAGCCTGCCTACGCTGGGTAATAAAAATGAGAAATGAGACCAGAAAGAACAAGATTAAGTATTATCCAAAGTTTTGCATGCAACAAGCAAAGACATTAAAATAACAGAGAAACACTTAGAATGAAATCCACCTCTCTTTTCAATTGTATGACAGGAGATCTGTGTTACTATATAATCTTGTGCTGCACATAATTGGAAGCCAGGCAGATGGATATGGAATCTGTTGATTCTCCTTTTAAAATATATTTATCTTTTTTACTGTGGAGTAGTTTAATGGCAGAACTAATAATCTTTGTGTTTTGGGATAAATTAGTATGTGTCACCCAAGGAAACAGCTGCTATAGTTAAGTAGTGTTATCTCCTGCAAATGATCTACCCATTTTTGAAGTCTCCATAAATCCCTCCAAAACAGATTTTAAAGTGTTGGTTACATTTTATTACAATTATCCATAGGTATACCGTATTTTCCGGCATATAAGACGACTGGGCGTATAAGACGACCCCTGACTTTTCCTGTAAAAATATAGGGTTTGGGCTATACTTGCTGTATAAGATGACCCCTCTTCCAACGCACACCAAATAAAAATTAAAAAACATCAACTGGCTCACCCACAATGTAAAAGCAGCTGTGCCAGACCCAAAATGGCCCCTGCAACAAGCAGGAACCTCACACAGCCACAAAAAGCCCAAAAAAACAACTTTCACACTTTACACACACAAAATTCCACATACAGCTTTGTGAGATTTTGTGCGTTTGTGTAGTTAGAGTGAAACACTACAGAAACACACTAAATCTCAAAAAGCTGCACAAATATTATTTTATTTTATTTTTATTTTTAATTTTATATGAAAGCTAAATTTAAAACTTCCTAGCCTAAAACTTAGACCTAGCCTTTAAATGGCTAGGTCTAAAAAAGAACAACTAAAAAAACCCCAATTAACTATTTTTTTTAAAGCTCCCAAAGGGGAAAAAAACCTTACCCAATAGAACAAGGGTCTCCAACCCTGGCAATTTTAAGACTTGTAGACTTCAACTCCCAGAATTCTCAGCCAGCTTTGCTTTGCTAGCTGAGTAATTCTGGGAGTTGAAGTCCACAACCTGCCTGCCTGCTTCATTGCAGGCAAGGAGATTTAGTTGCTTGCTGATGCAATGGATTGCAGGCAAGGCAAGGCAAGCGTTGCGGCTAGCAGCTAAGGTAAGCAAGCTGGAGGGGGGGTGGGATTTTTGCTACGTACCAATTAGCAGGCAAAAATTAGCAGCTGGGATGGCCAGCGTTGTGTAAAAGGGAAGTTTTTCCCTTTTAAACAGGGCTTGGCCATCCAAGCTCTGGCGATTCCAGCTGAGTTGCCTGCTAATCAGGCAACTCAGCTGGGATGGCCAGCGTTGTGAAAAGGAAAGTTTTTTCCTTTTACCCGGGGCTTGCGTGTAACTCAGCTGATTAACGGCAACTAAGCAGGCAATTCAGCTTGGCTCCTTAGAGCCATTTAAGGCTCATCAAAGCCTTTCGGGCTGGTCTGCCTGGTTACAGGAGACCGACACCCGGCGTATAAGATGACCCCCGACTTTTGAGAAGATTTTTGTGTGTTAGAAAGTCGTCTTATACACCAGAAAATACGGTACATATATCAACTTATAGCTTGAGTTAAATCACCAAATATTTCAAATATATTGTAGTGATCAAAATAACCATATATTGGAAGTGCTTGCATCAACTTCAGGTTAGCACAAACCAAGTGTGCAGACAAACATATAATTGAGAATGGAAATGTCTAGCTAGATTAAATTACTGCCTCTTTATATAAGGATAGAAGAAATGGTTCTGGAAAGCTTTCAAACAATTAAGGCTATCAGCAATGTTTTCTGATATCTCTGAATTCAAATGCCAACCACAGTTAATAACTGGAAAGATGGAGCAATAACATGGGCATAAAAGAATGTTCTGTTATGCACCATCTTGTAAGAGTACCTTTGTAACGAAGTTCTAATTTCTTATGGATGCAATAGTCTTTAGAAGCATCTAAAAAAGTATAGTCTCAAACAATGGGCTTCCAACAAGCAGAGGTAATACGTAACACATTTCCTTGATGGAAATAGTAAGCTTGCCAATAGAGAGAATGTCCTATATTGCAGTCTCCCTGAGGGCTTGCAAGGGACACACTCCTCATAAACATTCTTGGTCCAGGCAAAGTTAAAGGAAGATCTTCTTCTCATCTTCTCCACATGTACAGCCAATACTGGACACAAGTAGCATTAACAAACAAACCTGTTGTTTTAACTGCTGCAGATCAACATATGTCTTTCATGAAGATGAAGTGTGGCTCTGAGAAATATGCTTATACAAGATTTGTAGGTTGTCAACCAGTGAACAGCATTTCGCTGTAGCAAGCATATCCTTTGTTTGTAAAGCAGCTGCATATCTACAATATAGCCATATACTATTATTGGTGAGCAATCTGGCAACTGCTGATGCTTAGTAAAATCTGTTTGACAAATCTTCTCCAGCCAAGAGCTTGTTTAATGTGGCCCTCGGGTGTGGAGTACCTTTTTTCAAGTATGCATATCAAGCACTGCTAAAGTGATCTAAGGCAGAAAGACAAAATAATGGGGCTTGCATCTCTAAACTTGGCTATGAAAGAAAAAGTTTAAGACTGCAACAGTTAAACTTTGGAATGTTTCCATCATAGCTTAAACACATGGTAATAATTTTGTTGAAAGGATCTTTTGTGAAAATGGGAGTATCTTGTAGTGCTTTCCAGTTAAGTAGCAGCATACTGACCGTTTTATGTTTTAAGTGCAAAACAAAACATACTCGGTTTATATGAAATATTGTAGGAGACAATTCATCCTACTATTAAAAGCTACTGTTTAGAAAGTGCTAAATAAATACAAGTAGTCCTTCACTTATGATTATTTGTTCAGTGACCGTTCAAAATTACAATATGATGAATGAAGGGACTTACCTGTGCCCAATGTTATGGCTGTTAAAGTGCCCCAGTGATTACGTGATAAAAATTCAAGTGTTTGGCAGTCTGTTCACAATACGACTACATGAGCACTGAAATGCCCCCCATTTACTTATCTCTCTTAGCCACCCACCCAGATCACAACACCTGGGAAGCCACACAACCTCTGAAGTTTTTCTGCAGCTTTCGGCAGGGACGCCCAGCTAGCCTATTGTGAGGTGCGGCTTTCCTGAGACTGCTTCATGCCTTTTTGCATGTAAACACCATCCTCGCGATTGTTCAGAAGGCTCCTTCACCAAATTGCCCAATTTGAAGAAGGAACCTTCTGAATGATCACATGAATGGTGCCCACATGCAGAATGGCACAAGATGGCCTTGGTAAGACTGCATCTTGCGATAGATAGATGTGCCTATCAGCAGCTGCAGAAAACATGCAGAAGGGGTGCAACTATGCTTGCTAGGCAGGCCCTGTAGCTGCTCAAGGCCTCCTGGGCCACAGCAGATTTCCGCATGCCAGTGGGCCCTATAGTCTATGCTGGGCCTCCTCCAGTCCCTTAGGCACCTCCCGCACATACCTCTGATTCCATCCACTTAATGATTCATGAGATTGCTTACTGACAACCAGAAATGTAGTCATTGTGCAAAATGGTCATGTGACATCTGCTTGCTCAGTAACTGCTTTGCTTAGTGGCTGAGTTTCCAGTCCCAGCTGTTGTTGCAAGTCAAGAACTTCCTATGTATACAAAATGTTTTTTTTAAAAAATCTAGCTATGCATATTATCTAAACAAATTTTTAAAAATACATCAGGTGTAAATGTTTAAACATGTAAAATTTTGGCCTTTTTCTTGCTTTAATACACTTGCTGGTCATTCTGATGGATATCAGATGTTGAATTTTTTAGAGATGACCAGGCTGAGCCTGAGGGAGGGGATTAAAGGTGTCATCAGATGTCATGAGTCCCTACACATCCACAAATATCTAAATCCAGCTCCTTTTTTAATTCCCGCTGATTTCCCTTGACCATTAGTAGTTCAGATTCTTGCAGAGAGTTTAAGCTTGCAATTAATCTTTATACTCATTTGAATTACCTGAATCTCCTGATTTCCCTGGTGCTTGACATAATTCCATATAAATCTATTCCTCCATTCGTAAGTGGTTGATAGTAGGGTATTACTTTTGAAATGATGACAGGTTTCCAATTATAATACAATTCTAAAATGAGCAGAGTAGATAGATGGCTGTTGAAAGGAGCTTTCACAAAGGAAGTTCTCCATTGGCTTTCTTCCAGCAGGAATGCATGTTTCAAAAGCAACATTATTTTTCTTCAGAAATATACATGCATTTATTTATTTATTGTATTTATATACAGCTTGGTTCTCATATGTGGACTGGACTGCTTCAGGTAACTGATTGACATATTGAAGCTTCTCTTCATAAGCAAGTATTAGGGCTTTATCAGTATATAAAGGCACATCGTCTCATATAAACCATACAAACACATTAACAAAAATAAATATTTCATCTACAGACTGAACTGTTTCAGCTCAGACACAGAGTTTTTACAGTATGTAAGAAGGAAACATCCCTATGCAAAATGTATTATTCCTGCCTCTCAGGGACAATTAGTCACCACTTGCAATGCATGGAAGGTTACCCCCGTTTGGTTTGTATTTATTTATAATTATAATTTAGAAAAAGAACTGGTTTCAGTTGGGGTGATTGAGAAAAAAATCCTTATTTCCCATTCCCAACACTTTTCATTTTCTTTTAGAAAAATCTGCCTACCTTGTAGTGCATGTCTCCCATAGAAAAAAGGATATTTATCAATACTCTGAATACCATTAAAAGGATGGATTTTATTGCTGGGCTGAAATCTGTACTCCATGCAATACTGTGGGATCACCCAGCAGAGGTTGAGAGGCAGGCTGGGGTGGGGTGGGGTGAAGGGGTAGGAGATTGACAGTTTGAATTCAAAAGCAGCCATTCATGAAAACAAAGCCTTAAATCCTTTGCCTTCCTAAGAGTTAACAGAATGTTTTGACAAGGATTCCTCGGGCAGCAGGATTCTTATATGCTGCTAGAAGAGTAGAGGTTGTGTAGAAAGGAAAATGCAATGGATTTTACACTGATGAATGTTTGGCCACAAGGCCTTCAGTGTTTTTGTCTGTCAAGATCAGTTAAAGGGCTAAAGTTAACTATCTGTCAGACATTAGTTGCCATGAAATACTTGTCATCCTTCATTCCCATGCACGAATGGCAGTCTTTTCAGACAAGCGAATACAGAAAACCATTTCCCCAAATACAATTCCAAAACGGTAATTGTTTAATTATATGGTTGTCAAAACCATAAGTTCAATACGTACAGGCAGGCAGGTTTTCATGTTGTTTTCAGTGGAATGATTTCTAATGGCAGAAAGAGAAGCTGTATTTTTCAACAGTCAGAAGAAATTACTGCTGATTTGTTTGGGAAACTTGTCTCCTTTTTCTGCCTTATTTCTGATATTCTCAGCTTATGGGCCAAGGTGCATGCAAATCTGTCAGACAGGATTCCCAAACCTTGGCCACACAATAAATAAAAGCCAAAACAGTCTGGAGATTGGATGTATGCATATACAAATATATGATGAGACCTCTGACTGCTTGGAAGATCCAGACAAATTGTAACTAAAGGGTGGGTTAAAACTCTCAAATGGTCTGATTTTAGCAAAGTTGCACGATGTCCACTTTTATTGTTAGAGCAATCTCTTCAAGGCCAGTTTTTTAAAAAAATCAGTGGCGCCATAGGAAGAAAATAAGTAAAAGCCAAAATAAAGCCAAACATAAAGAAATAGAAAGGATTTTATTACGTCTCTTTAAGAATATATGGTAATTTCAGAGATGCCTGAAAAATATTGTATTATAGTTTCAATAACCAAAAGTCCACTTTTGAAAAATGACATCATTCCTTTTCCTCACCCCAATTTCCCAAGATTTTCTATTAAAAAAAACAGAATAAGGATAAAATTATCTTTATTTTTATAGTTTTCCATGCAAAATTGGAGTAGCACATAAAGCTATTTTTAAAAACAAGGAAAGGGTTATCAGCCACTTGATAATTCATGTGGATTGATCTTTGTGTGATGACAGATGCCAGGAAAATGTTTACAGCAGCAACAGCCTAAAACAGCTAAGATGTTAAGAATTGTCTGTCTGTCTGTCGATCTGTCTGTCTATTCCATATTTTAATACTGTACATTAACATCAACATTCAGCCATATGTCATTGCCTTTTAAAAATTATTTTATAATAGATAAAGAAAAGGCAGAAGTAACATCAGGAAGGTAAAGAAGAAAATTTACTGAGCCAAAAATTATCGATAAAAAAACTTGTTAGAAACTATTCTATATATTAGTAAGCTAGTAGCAAATCAGCTTCATAATTTTTTCAATTCTGAATCAAGCTTTTGGGAGAAGCTCAGTTAAAGCTTATTTTTATTGGACAAAGATTATTATATAAAAACATAATGTTATGATTATTTTATCCAGGTCTAATGCACTGCTTGCATCCTATTGAAGGATGCAAGGGATTTTATATTAGAACGTATGTTTCAAAGTAGTTGATTCACGAGGGAGAAATTGACAACTTCCAAATGGTGACAGGTCTCTCCTTTCTTTCTTTCTTTCTTTCTTTCTTTCTTTCTTTCTTTCTTTCTTTTTCTTTCTTTCTTTCTTTCTTTCTTTCTTTCTTTCTTTCTTTCTCTTTCTCTTTCTCTCTCCCTCCCTCCCTCCCTTCTACAGTTTAGTCTGTAAATACATTGTCACTTTAATGTCCAATTGGTACAATATCTGAAGTGTCAAGTGTTTTTGATTGGATTTTATATTAGAATATCTAAATAGTCTTAGATATTTTCTGTAAAAGTAAAAGGTGAAGGTTTCCCTCCATTTTTTTGGCCAAGGGAGCCAGCGTTATTCGAAGACCATTTCTGAGATCAGGTGCCCAGCACAGCTAATGCCATGGGCACTTGGGATACTGTTACCTTCCCCCCAAAGTGGGAATTAATCTACTCGTATTTGCATGTTTTCAAACTGCTAGGTGGGCAGGGTATATTTTCTGTATAGCATAGTAAATGAACTCCAACATTACAGCCTAGAAATCTTCAGTGCTATTATTAAAAGAGAAATAAAAGGGTGCATTGTTTTACATTTTATTTTTCTTAATAAAATTATTATTTTGCTCTTCATAAACTATGAGAAAAAAAAGTGTTGGCATTTCAGTTCAGAACTAAACAAATCTGCCAGTCACTTTTCTTGATAGAAAGTCGGTGCTATTTTACTACTCAGTTTTGGGTTGGGGGGGTGTCTTTTATTGCAGTGCTTTAACATTAAAGTGAGAAATTCCAAACTTCAAACAACCCTGGAAGCCCCATCCTCCTGACACAAAAGCTTTGCTTTCAAATCCCAAAGGCTACATGATAAATTAGAGATGAAAGGATATGCAATGAAAGAAAAACTGGTTTGCCACTATTTGAAAAAATGAGTAATCTAGGGTTGCAAAAGCTCTTGCTTTCTAAATTTGAGAATCTATCTTGAAAATGAATCCTCAGTAACAAAGGAAAATTCATCAAGCAGAATTACCTCCATTATATTCTCCTTCTACTGTGAACAGTCAGGAGCTAGCATGAGTCAGTTTCCAATATATGGAGGCCTATCTACTCTGCTATGAAACTTGCATATGATAATCCCATTTAATATATAATATGCAAAAGTCCAGTTCTGGAAGAGGCAAGATTCAGTGAAACTAAGTGTCTCTTTATTTGTCAGAATTATGTCAGTTGTTTTCTCCTCAACAAAATATTCCATAAGCATCAAACTGGGAAGCAAAATAAGATTTTAGGTGAATTTCTATTCTCTGTGAGACTTAGTACTGGAAAATGGTCTGTCTCTGGAATTTGTCAGCACAGCCATAGCCAATTATTTCCCACCAATTAGCCATCTTTCTGTCCCGATGAATTGAAATTCTTGGGGAACCCACGCTTACTTACTTTAATCCAGTGCTAATAAAAGAACCCATAAGAAAAGGATAAGGAAAAACTAAAATGCTGTTTAGAATGAATAGGAAGTGAAACTATTCATTAGTGTCCTACCTTCTGTACATTTATTGCTACAGAAATGTTTACATCTGAACAAACTGCACAGAGAGTGTGGAATTCTTCCCAGAAAAACATGTAACTGAAATCTATAGATAAAAATTATCCAGTGTCTAATGACCTTCCTCAAGGGCATTTTTCAACACCTACTTGAACAATTCCTCTAGAACAGTGATTCCTAGAGGGATTCTCAAACTGAGCTCGGAAGTCTACCAGATGGTCTGCTAAAATTTTCCCACTTTCACTGGCCAAAGTCAATTTGCTTCTTCAGCCTTGTCTCTGCATGCCATGATGATCAGCTGGCAAAAATATCCTTATCACTCTAGTTTCTATCTAACCATCTGTCTCAACTGTCATTGGCTTACATGAATGAAATTCTTAGTTAAATTTAGAATACTGACTTTTATTATAATATTTTGGAACTAACTATAAAAAGTAGAGAGCTTCTTGTAAGAGTCAGAATTATTTTTGGCTACCTTGATTGTTAACAAAGATAAGTAATTTTATGATTTTAGAAACTGAACATAATAGGGGAACAAAGATTCTAAGTAGAAGGAAAAAAATGGAAGCCAACTTCTAGTGTCAGTTGGGATTAACAAAATGATATCAAAATTGTAACACATCATAACACTGAAAATATTAATTGAGCAATGGAGCAAATATCAACAGTTTCAGTAATAATGTCTGATTCAATGAATATATTTAATGAATATATTATCTCAAAAAGATGTCAATGAGGGAATGACAGATTAGATCAAAATTATCTAACAAGGCTGAACATACTGAAAGTGGAATTACAAATGATGAGCCAAGAGAATGATTTGGAAAATGATGCATTATCTGCTGTAAAGTATGGACCAATAATCTAATGGGCCAGAACCTTTTCTTCTACATTGGTAGTAGAAGAGGTAGTATGCTACAAACCAGCCATGGTCTCCATCATGATCACCACACTGGGTACCATATCAAAAACCTCTGTTATTCCGTATCTTCTTTCTTTCTGCATACATCCATGAAGCTTTAATATTCTTACTGCATAGAAATTCTCTTACCCTTTAATCTCTAATTATAGTTAGTAGGACTGAATAGATTCTTGCCCACAAGTTTAGTGTGTCTCAGCATACATACATACATACATACTACACACACACACACACACACACACACACACACACACACACACATTTTCTTTCCTTTTCGTAGGCTTTATATGTATTTCTCTTTAGCCAGGTTCTTCCTACCTAAACCAAGATTTTTATGCAGCCCTAGTTAACTAAGACTATCTTAGTCTCCCAATGGGCAGCAGAGGGTTTGCTGGCTGCCAGAAAAAAAGCCTAGAAACTAGTGGATTGTGATTTCACTAAACTAGGGCTGCATAAAAATCTTGGTTTACGTAGGAAGAACCTGACTAAAGAGAAATACACATAAAGCCTACGAAAAGGAAAGAAAACAAATACTGTACCTTTACAGGGAGGATACATGGGATGAGGGTGTAGCTAACTGATGATAATGCATCAAGGATTAAATTCATTCTAATAGGAATTTCGTTGCACAGGATAATTTCCCACTTAACTCTGTGCATAGTCTGCTATGCCTTTAATTCTAGAAGCCAAGCAAAGCTAAAACATCAGCTGCCACTATGATGAGCTAACTAGCAAAGCCCATTTTAAGAATGAAGTAAAAGCAGTCATTGTTCACCACTTCCAAGTTAGTAGCTGTTTAATTTGCAATTATGTCTGCAGTTAATGTTCCCCATCCAAGGTGTTTCATGTTTTTTTTAATCAAAGCATTTTTATGGCTATTACAAAGGTAATAGACCTTTTTAAATAATCGCACCATTGAATATCTACAACAATATCAGATTGCAGTAATTTGTGACAAGAGTGATCATAAATGGCATAAACAGCTGCTGCGGGAGAATTGAACTTTAGTATAACTCTATAGGAGATCATTAAATTCAAGTAAGCTATTGCGTTTCAGAAGATAAATGTACTTTCTAAGAGATTTTGTTCGAATTCACCTTACAACCTATAATTTTGGGTATCATTATAAAGTGAAAAAGTAAGAGAAGATGTTTCACTTTCAATTAATGAACATTAATGGAGATGTCTTTGTGTGTACTTGCATATTTTTCCTGACTCGCTGCTCAGACATTCCTACGTCTGGGTTATGTTCATTCCTATTCGCTCGACTGAGTGTCAATCATTTCCCTCTGAAGCTGGTCACGCCCAGCTCTTCAGCCATTCCAGCAGTCTTTTTCACTCTGTCGATCGTGCTAGACTCGAGTGTCAATTGCTGTGGTATTTTAGTCTATTTTTTCCTTAAATTTGGTATTTTTGATCTTGTGAGGGCTGCGCAACGTGGGATTTCCCCTCAGCGTCATTCCTTTGAGGGAGGCGGTGTTCCGGGGCTCCGGGTGCTGCTCACGGCCCTTGAGTGTCAGAGTGTGGTGGTCGCTTCACCGCCTCTTTACATTTAACCGCAGGCGCAGCCTTGCTTGGAATAGCATTCCAGTCTCGCCCTCGCAGCCCTCACCAACGGCTTCTGTGGCATGAGAGTCCCTGCCAGCTGGCATACTCGCGGGAGAGAAAGAAAGCTTCGTGGCAGTGGATTGATCTCGCCATTTTTGCCTTTTGTTTGTGGCTTGTTTGGCGGATTGCTTGCTTCTTCTGGTGGCCCTGCCTCTCGGCACCTTGTTTCGCTAGGCGGTGTGGGAATTGCCTCAACGGCTCCATCAGCCACCATTTTGTCACTGTTTGCCGCCCGCCATTTCGGCTCATTTTGGCGCTTTTCTGTCACGTCCTGAGCTTTGGTCCTCAGGGACGTGAGCCAAGCTGCAGGCTTTGGACGCTGTCCATTATTGTCCTGCCAACCATCACTGAGCTGGTCATCGCTAGGCCCCATCTCCTCCTCCATGCCTTCCCCAAAACAGCCCAAGGGGAGAAAGGCAAAGGCTAAGGCTTCTAAGGCCACTAAGACTCTGCATATTCTGAATAAGGAGGCCCAAAGGACGCACAATGCCTTAGAAAGGCAATTTTCTAAGGCATAGCTTCAGGCCCAGATGGATCTCTGCCCTGAGCCACCTGAAGGGAAGGCTGACCACCAAATTCAACATATTTCTGTTGCCTCTCAAGAGATTGACCAGAGTACTTGCCCCCAGTGGGATATGGCACCTTTTTCTCATGACCAAGGTATGGCCACTGCTCATCCTGACCAAACTGCTTCCAGGCCCAGATCTTCTGGCGATGCCAGTCATGTCTCTCAGTTGTCTAGGCCTGCCCTTGAGGCAACTTTCACGCCAACTGCTGCCGGGCTCCGTGCAGATGAAGGCCATAATACTGGGCAGTTTCTGGATTTCAATTCCTTAGTATCACAGGCTATTACCCGCATATTTCAGGCTGGGTTGCAACAGACTGGCTGTATGCTACCACCAGAGTGCAACATGGTGGTTCCTTGTCATATGTAGTCTACCACCATGCAACCTCCCTCGTCCTGCTATGGACATGTGGCTGAGCCGGTCCGGGAGGAGGAATACCTGGAAGACTTTGAACTCTCAGAGGATGAGGAGACAGCCCCAGATAAACCAGCCGTTCTGGGTTTGTTCAAGCCTTCTTTGTTCAAAGCTCTATTACACAAAGCAAAGCAAGGCCATGAATATGGACACAGGCCTCGCTCAACCGTCTTCTTCCCAGGTTCAGCCTGATCCTAATAGCAATTTATTCCTCTTGCCTAAACCGGACTATAACTTTGTACCTTGCCCTGACCTTTTTTTGCAGGTCATTCAAAAGTCGTGGGAGCATCCTGCTTCTCTTTCTGGTCCAAATTCCTTCGATAGAAAGCTGTATTGCTCGGCGCCGGACCTTGATGCATTGCTTCAACTGCCTGCTGTAGATGATCCGGTGGCTAGCCTTACGTCCTCCTCTGTCCTTGTTGAGGAAGCTGGTGATGATCTCAAATTTGAGGACAAGAGGGCCGAGATGGCCTTTTGTAGAACGCACCAGGCGGCTGCCTGGGCCATTCAGGAGCTATGTCTGCCTCGTTTTTCAACAGAGCATCGCTGGTCTGGCTGCGCCAACTGCGAGACAGATTACCAGCAAAGGCTGCTCGCCTACAACAAGATGTGGCCAAGCTCGTAGCGGCAGCTGAATATTCTGCAGACGTGCCTTTGGACACGGCCAAGTTTGTTTCACGTGCCTTGGTGTCTATGGTTTCCTCCCGCCGCCTTCTGTGGCTCCGTAATTGGAGAGCCAACATGAAATCAAAATGGTGACTGAATCGGCTCCTTATAAAGGCTCTTCCCTGTTTGGCGTATCCCTGGATTTTGTATTGGTTGAAAACAGGGACAAGAAAAAGGTCTTACCTTCAGCATTTCGATGTCAGGATAGGCGGTATTCACCTTACCCAAGGCAGGCATTTCGTCAGGACCAAGGCACCGGGGGTGCCTCATATCATCGTTCCGCACAATTTCCCAACCAGCCTGCTTCAGACCGGTCTTCCTTTTGGGACCACAGCTGCCGCCAGTCCAGTTTCAGACGTCAGTTTCGGGCTTCCTCCACTCACTACTCCCGCAGAGGCAAGTGAGTCACCATCTCAGATTCCCACTGGTGGCAAGCTACAGGCTTTCTACCACCAGTGGGAAACTACCACATCAGATGCATGGATTGTCCACACTGTCACCAGCGGCCTCGTCTTGGAGTTCACCTCCACTCCCCCGAACTATTATGCTCCATGCCCCTGGCCTTCTCATCTGGCCAAGCAGCACCTCTTGGTCCTTGAAATCCAACATCTCTTACAAATAGGCCATAGAGCCGGTCCCGGAAGATCAGAAGCAGACCGGTTTTATTCAACATTATTTCTCGTTCCGAAAAGTTCCGGGAGTTGGAGGGGGATTCTGAACTTGAAGCGACTAAACCAGCACATACTATAACATTGGTTCAAGATGCATTCCCTCAATCACTCCTGGGGTGCATCTGCCAAGGGGATTTCATGCAATCAATAGATTTGAAGGAAGCATATCTGCATGTGCCTATCCATCCGGCGCACAGGAAGTTTCTGAGGTTTGTGTTCAACAACAGCCACTTTCAATACAAGGCCATGCCCTTTGGACTCTCGTCGGTGCCACGAACGTTCACAAAGCTCCTAGCGGCGTTCGCTGCGTCGCTCAGGGAGTTTCCTGTTCGACTGGCATGTTACCTCATTGATATATTGATCCTGTCGTCTTCAGTGGCCCAGGCAGACGACAGGCAACTTGTGATTCAAGCTCTACAGAGCCACGGCTTCACCATGAATATCGACAAGACTCATCTCTGTCCCACGACTGAATCCTACATCTCGGGGCGATAATCGATTCCGCCCAGGGTCTTGTTTACCTATCTCCCGACCGGCAATCCAGTATTCGACAGCTGGTGTTTCAGGTGTTGTCACAAAAGAAACTGTCTTTGTTCCTCCTTTCTCAACTTCTGGGCAAGCTCATATCGTGCATAGCCATAGTTCCCTGGGCGCGCCGCCACCTATGTAGTCTTCAGTGGTTTCTTCTTCCCTTTCAGAAGCAAGGCCAGGGGGAGTCTCTCTTCAAGGTGACAGTGCCGCTCCGGTCCGCCTTTCTCTTCGTTGGTGGCTCTCCCCAGCTCTACTTCAAGGCTCTCTCTTCCTGGAACCGGAACGAATCATCTTGGCCACAGATGCCGGTCTTCACGGCTGGGGTGCCCATCTGCAATCTCAGCTGGCACAGGGCACCTGGGATCCCTCAGAGAAACTTCACAACATCAATTGGCTGGAGCTAAGTGTGGTCCGCCTGGCACTTCTACATTTCCACCAACAAGTGTTTCATCAGCATGTCCTCATATTAACCGACAATATGGCCACGAAGGCCCATGTCAACTGACAGGGGGGCACTTGCTCCTTGGCGCTGATGGAGGAGACGGAAAGGTTGATGTCGTGGGCAGAGCGCCACGTCCTATATCTGAAGGCGGAGCACATCTCCGGCACAATCAATCGGGAGGTGGATTGGCTCAGCCAGGGTCAGTTGGACCACTCCGAATGGCAGTTACATCCTTGTCTATTCCAGGCCTTGTCTTGCCGGTTCAGGATCCCGATGCTGGGCCTGTTCGCCACGGCTCACAACACACAGCTGCCAAGGTTTTTCTCCCACTTCCCGTCACCGAAGGTGGAAGGTCACGATGCTCTTCAAGCTCTGTGGCCTCAAGGGCTCCTTTACGCCTTTCCCCCAATCCTGATCATCCCCAAGGTGATTCTGAAGATGATCAAGGAACGAGTGGACCTCCTGCTTGTGGAGGCCCATTGGCCTCGGCGGGAGTGGTTCGCCAAACTCAGGACACTGTCCATCAAGCCACCATGGCAGATTCCATCAGACCAGATCTCCTTACTTCAAGGCGCAGTACATCATCCAGAACCAGAATGGCTCCGATTGACCATATGGTGCTTGAAAGGATACAACTGACTAAGGGGCACCTGTCAAGCGAAGTCATTTCGATCATTGAAGCTGCTAGAAGACCGTCAACTGTCCGTATTTACAATGCTTCCTGGAATGCCTTTGCCAGATGGTGTGTTGCGAATCACGTAGATGCGACGACTGCTTCAGTTCCAGAGGTCCTCCAATTCCTCCAATCTGGCTTTTCCAAAGGTCTGGCTTCTGCAACACTTTGAAGGCAGGTCGCTGCTTTAGCTACAGTCTTGGATGGGGACAATCAACAGTCCTTAGCTCATGATTCCAGAATCCTGTCTTTTCTTCAGGATGCAACTAACTTGCAACCTCCAGGGATACATCGCTATCCCATATGGGATCTTATGCTAGTACTGCAAGCTTTGACTTCGTCCCCCTTCGAACCTCTTGATTCTGTCAGTTTGCACCACCTTACCTTGAAAATGGCCTTCTTGTTGGCAATAACATCGGCCCGCCGAGTCTCCAAAATTGCGGCCTTTTCTATTAGAAGTGACCTTTGTGTGTTCTATCAAGACCGTGTGGTTCTCTGTTTGGACCCAGCATTTATTCCCAAAATTAATACTCGCTTCCATTGGGCACAAGACGTTGTTCTTCCAAATTTCTGCCCAGACCCATGCCATCCTTCTGAGAGATGTTGACATACGTTGGATGTGCGTCTAGCATTAAAACACTACCTTAGGACTGCCTCCTTTAGGAAGACTGAGGCATTGTTGGTGTCCTTCCTTCCTTCCTCATTGGGACAGAAAGTTTCCTCAGCTACTGCGGGCAGATGGCTTAAGGCCTGTATTTCTAAAGCGTACGAATTGCGGGGTGGTCCTGTCCCGGGGGGGATCGTGCCCCATTCCACATGCAGTGCCGCTACATCGGCCTCCTGGGCTACTCAGGCCTCCATAGATGACATTTGTCGAGCGGCCACTTGGTCCTCACTTACTTCCTTTGTTAGGCATTACCGTTTGGACATTTATGCTTCTGCTGATGCTGCCTTGGGCAGATGTGTTTTGCAATCTGTAATCTCTCCCCATGGCCAGGACTAGGCTTACTTCCCTCCCTACGGACTTATGCTTGGGTATGTCCCAGATGTAGGAATGTCTGAGCAGCAAATCAGGAAAATGAACGTTGCTTACCTGAATGTCCCTTTTATGCTCGCTGCAAAGACATTCCATCCTGCCCGTGATCTCGCCTTGAGTGGGATTGAGTGGGCTTTCTTTCTTGTTCCCTCTGCAGCTGAGGCGGTCTCTGGTCTGGCTCCTTTGCTGTCCGTCTTCGTCTATGGAGGAGTTGACTTTGTAAAAAAGACTGCTGGAATGGCCGAAGAGGTGGGCGTGATCAGCTTCAGAGTGAAATGATTAACACTCAGTCGAGCCAATAGGAGTGAACATAACCCAGACATAGGAATGTCTTCGCAGCGAGCATAAAAGGGATGTTCAGATAAGCAATGTCCAATATCTTTATTTTTCCAGATCATTTTGTTTCTACATTCACCAAATTGCTACATTAACAAAATGTGAACAAGGAAAAAAGGCAAGAGCTAACATGACCTAAATTTGGCAATACTTTCATTGTGAAATGAAATAAATACCTTGCACAAGATCACATTCTAACCTCTTTAGTAATAATAAGATAATTATCATTTGTTGGTTCCTACAGTCATAGATTTGAAATACTTGTATGTTTGCACTGAAGGAATGAAAAACTTTACAGTATTCTTCTCTACAGCTAGTGTAGACGGTATATAATATGAAACAAGCATTTCTTACTATATATGCAATGCAGCAATCATTCACAAACTTATTTCTTCCCTGGTATGACTTGTGACTATTCAGTCACACCACCTTACATTTTTTTCCTGAAAACAGAAATAGGACAAATTTGCACCACTTCTATTGCTGTTTGGTGATAGTTCTAACATCTGAAAATATAGCTTCAAATGAATGATTAAATATGATTACTGATTTGCATTGCCACTGCAACTCTTCATAGGAGTGATAATGACAAGGTAACACTTTAGGTACCATTGCATTCTCAATAAGCAAAGAAAGCAAAGTGGGTAAACTGAAGCAAATTAAAATAAAAATTGTTTATTTTCATTCAATTCTGTATTTAGGACAGATACAGATTTATTGCATCCAGAATGTCAAATACAGAGAAAGCTTCAAAACCATCCTATTATTTGGCAATAAAGAATTACTAAGACTTTACTTGCTGGTAATTTCCTAATACAGATAGTCTATACCAGCGATGGTGAACCTTTTAGGCAGTGCAGGAAATCAGACAACCAGCTGGCTGAGCTGGGGCAACAGGTTCGCCATCACCTATGACTATAAATGAGACCAGAACTTCCATCGCTAAGTGATGTGGTCGATAAATGATAAATGAATCACATCCAATTTTACAATTGTCAAGTGAATCACTATGGCCATTAAGCAAATTGTGTAATCGTTAAGCAAATTCAGATCCCATCATTGACTTTGCAGGTCAAAGAAAGCCAGTTTGGTCTAGTGGTTAAGGCACCACCAAGCTAGAAAGCAAGAGATCATGAGTTCAAGACCTGCCTTAACCATATATGCCATTAGATAACCTTGAGCCAATCACTCTCTCAATCCAATTCATCTCACAGGATTGTTGTTGTGGGGAAACTAGGAGGACAAAAGAGTGTTGGATATGTTTGCTTGAATTACATAAGAAAACAAACAAGTGAACAAACAAATAAATACAATGTCAGAAGCCCGCTCAGAAGGTTGCAAATAGTCGTCGGCTGCTACAACCATCATAAATACGTTTTGCCAAACATGACTTTTGATCACATGATCACAAGGATGCTGTGATGGTCATAAATATGAGGCACAGTCATAAGTCATCTTTTTCAGTGCCATCGTAACTTCAAATTATCATTAAATTGAGTACTATCTGTACAGAGAAAACAAATTTATCCTCTTGACATAACATTAAATGTCTGCCCATCCTCAGGCCTGCAAACTTTCCTACTGCAACATATACGCTCTTAAATCAAGAGGTACTTGCCCAGAAGTTGTTTACTTGCATAAATATTTAGTTGGGAACTGCAGAAGTTTTCACGTTCTGTTTTAAGTATTATTACTTATTAATTTAAAAAAAGCTGCAGAGGCAACTCAGTCTTTTGCATGAATCTGTATTTATATTTTTATCTTGCTCATTCATCATTATTTTTAATTACATTTACCCACTCAAAATATTAAATTACCATAAGAAGCAAAGGATACATTAACTAAACATGTAAGCTGCAAAATGCACTATCTTCATGAAAAAAGACTAATTTAAAGCAATTAAACCTCTAAAGCAATTGATAAGAGAAATAAAATTAATGTTAAGTCCATTAATGATTTTTGATCATAATTAAGAGGCTTGAGAGGGTAAAAATGTCTGCCTACTGCCAAAAAGACAATAAAGATACTGTCAAGTAAGCCTTTCAGGGGAGTTTATTCTAGAGGGAGGGAGAAAGATATTTAAATGCATAGAATGCAATTGATTTTTAAGAGGCTTCAAAGTGGGGGATCTTAAGATAGAAAAAATCAGTTATTTTTGTCATAATTAACCACAATGGCAGATTACCCTATGCTTATGCTATTTTGTCTGTGCATGTGTCTGTTCCTTCAAGGGTATATAGCCCTGTACAACATGAACCCTGCACAAAACAAAGAAGTGATTTTTGAACAGCAACCATATAGGGTGGGATAGGGAATTCTGCTGGTTATTAACCTAATATATCAAAAAGGCATCATCTTAAGAAATAAAATTGTGTCTAAATTAAATATTACCGACACCGTTATACAATGAAATCCAATTTACCAGACCTCAGCACAATGAGCTTTTCATTCAAAGCGGACAGCTAAGCCTTTCAAATGAGGGTCTACAGCAGTGGTTCTCAACCTGTGGGTCGCGATCCCTTTGGGGGTCGAACGACTCTTTCACAGGGGTCACCTAAGACCATCGGAAAATACATCATCACACTAACCCCATCACATACACCCCGGAGTATTTTATGATTGGGGGTCACCACAACATGAGGAACTGTATTAAAAGGTCACGGCATTAGAACCACTGGTCTACAAGGAACTTGCTACGGTCAACTTGCCACAGGACAACTCACCACGGCCGCGGGACAACTCGCTGCAGGACAAAAGTTACACTAATATTGAAGAAATAGTCCAATAGAATCATTAAAGAAAGGATGCCAAAGGAGGGACAAAATAAAATGTGAATGAGAAGAATTAAAATATTTTTAAAATTATTTTAAATAATTGAATTGTTGAATCGTCCCGTGGTGAGTTGTCCTGAGGCAAGTTGTCCCGCAGTGAGTTGACCATGGCATGTTTGCTGCAGAGAGTTGTCCCATTCCGTCCAAAGGATATGATTGCTTTAACACTTTCCAAGAAAGGTACTTTGTTTGCATTAACATCCTTTGTGAAGCACCTCTTCCAAATCGTTTGCACAGCCCTGTCATATATATTTAAGTAATTAGGAATGGTTTATAAAACGTACAAAAAGTTATTTGTGCTCAGTCACTATGCCTACTAATCAGCAGATAAAACTGTACTAAAGGAATTGTAGACCAAACAAAGCTAAGAGTAGTTCACCTCTGAAGGAAAAGAAATTAAGAGTTTCAGGGGTCAACTCAGCAATACATTAAAATGCCTGAGTTTTCAAGGGGTATGCAATCTTTTCGAAACACGATAAATCCCAGTGGCTTAATTTCAACTACCATATTTTCTGGCGTATAAGACTACTTTTTAACACATGAAAATCTTCTCAAAAGTTGGGGGTCATCTTATACGCTGGGTGTCGTTCTCCTATAACCATGCAGACCAGCCCGAAAGGCTCTGACGAGCCAAGCTCTGACCATCCCAGCTGAGTTGCTTGCTAATCAGGCAACTCAGCTGGGATCGCCAGAGCCATGTAAAAGGAAAAAAGTTGCCTTTTAAATGGCTCTGGTGATCCAAGCTCTCACCATCCCAGCTGAGTTGCCTGCTAATCGATAGCAACCTCACCCCCCTCCAGCTTGCTTACCTTAGCTGCTAGTCGCAATGCTTGCCTTGCTTCGCTTGCCTGCAATCCATTGCATCAGCAAGCAACTGAATCTCCCTGCCTGCAATCAAGGAGGCAGGGAGTTGTGGACTTCAACTCCCAGAATTCCTCAGCCAGCAAAGCAAAGCTGGCTGAGGAATTCTGGGAGTTGAAGTCTACAAGTCTTAAAGTTGCCAAGGTTGGAGACCCCTATTCTATTGGGTAAGTTTTTTTCTCCTTTGGGAGCTTTAAAAAAAAAGTTAATTGGGTTTTTTTTTTAAGTTATTCTTTTTTAGATCTAGCCATTTAAAGTTTAGGAAGTTTTACATTTAGCTTTCATATAAAAATAAAAATAAAATAAAATAATATTTGTGCAGCTTTCTGAGATTTAGTGTGTTTCTGTAGTGTTTCACACTAACTACACAAAACACACAAAATCTCACAAAGCTGTATGTGGAATTTTGAGTGTGTAAAGTGTGAAAGTTGTTTTTTTGGGCTTTTTGTGGCTGTGTGAGGTTCCTGCTTGTTGCAGGGGCCATTTTGGGTCTAGCACAGCTGCTTTTACATTGTGAGTGAGCCAGTTGATGTTTTTTTAATTTTTATTTGGTGTGCATAGGTCAAACCCTATATTTTAACAGGAAAAGTCCGGGGTCGTCTTATACGCCCAGTCGTCTTAAACGCCGGAAAATATGGTAACTAGAGTTTCATTCATATTAAACCCAATGTAACATCTATAGTCCCATGTAAGATGAGAATTTTAAGTGCCAAAATATATCCCTTCAAATTAGGTTTGGCTTATTCTGGTAGTATACATAAGTAGCCTTTGTCTTATAACCACAACTGGGACTGGAATTTCCATCATGGTTGTCATGACCTACATTGATCTACAACGGCAATTCTGGTTTTCCCTATTGCAGTCATTAACTGAGAATTAAGAGTTATTAAATAAGTACCCACCCCATTCAAGACATCCCTGGCTTGGTCCCTCATAGTCCTGAGCCTCAATAAGGTATGGGACCCTAATGTGTGGATGAGCTTGGGGAAAGAAGGAAAGAAATGCTGCATAGGAAGCAATCGGGAGAAGAGAGGCAGGAGTCTCCACTGTTTAAGTGTCAGACGAAGATAGGACACCATCTATCTCCTGTTTACAACACAGTCCTTTCAGCAGTTCTAAGAGGGTTCCACACTCATTTGCACTATTCAGGTGATCCTGAGGGCACAGATAAATCTCCAAGTGGCCTCAACAACTCTCAGAAAGAGTGCTAACGACCAGATGACTGCAAGGGATATAAATCTTTCCAGCCTCCACCGTTCAGTCAGAACTGAAGAAGCTTCTTCGATAAGAAGTGAAACATCTTCAAGGAAAAACAAAGTCCATTGCCTTTTGAAAAAAGCACCTTTGGGACAACTATGGTCAGATTATCCACAGATGGGTTTATCTATAAGTATAAATAGTAATTAAACAAGAGCTGGAGCAATTTTTTATGTTCTCTTGTCCTATTCTGCACTGTTTACAAAACAATGAATTTGTTTCTAACCTGCTGCTGTACATAAATCTGGACTGCAATTCCCACAATTTTCAAGTAAATCAGGCATACTCTCTGGGAATTTAAGGGCAGCTTCATAATGGTAGTAAATCCCTATGATGGACCTGGCTAATATACAGTTATGCAGTGCATAACACTAACATCACAACATCTTGTGATACTGTTGATCAAGAGCAATTTAGTAATAGCTGTTGCTGGTAATTTCTCACACACATACACAGACACATACTGTAAGAGCCAAGCGTATTATTACTCATGAAGAAAAATAAACTGCTAATTATTTTGGCAACTACATACCCACAAGGATTCAAAGGAAAATCCATTTGAATATGAATGACTGAAAGCTTGGAACTACTTAAATGGAATAGCATTATTACAGTCTTCAAAAGAAACTTTATTTTCTCAAGGCTCCATTATAAGAATTAAAACAAAATCTCTAGGTTTATTATAAAGGCAGGAATTATTACACCTTTGCTGTGCAATGTTCAGCAAGTCTAAAAAAATCCAAGTAAATTTAATTGCAAGTGACAATTAAAGCATTTATAGCTCTCTCTCTCTCTCTCTCTCATACACACATACTTTGCTTCCTGTTGATGCTTCTTCACTGGAATAGCACAGGCGTACACCCAAGAGCTAAATCCTACTCACTGCACTGCTTTTGAATTTGAAATCACTGCCAAATTAAAAGTTCTGGGAATAGTTCAGTATCTGAGAGAGCAGCTGAGCAAGAAAATGTATATAGTGATGCTTAAAAGTCTGTAAATCCTTTCAAATTTTCAATATTTCTACATAAATATGACCTGAAATATTTGTTCTTCACATAAGTCCTAAAACTGAATAAAGATGACCGAATGTAACAAAGGTGCCAAAAACATATCCTTGTTCATTGATTTATTGAGGATAATGAGCAAATGCTACCCATTTCTGTGTAGCAACCACTATGTGAATCTTTGCTTTCAGTTAACTGGTGGGCCCCTGTTGAGTAGTAATAACTGCAACTAAATGCTTCTGATAACTCTTTTGATCAGTCTTGCGCATCAGCTTAAGAAATTTTAGCTCATTCTGTCTTAGAATTCCACTTCAGTTTAAAGATGCTGGTGAGCTTCTTTGCATGAACTGCTTGTTTCAGGCCCTTCTATAGCATTCTCTTGGACAGGGGTCCCCAACCCCCCTAGGCAACGGCCCATTACCGGGCCTGGAGAGCAAGTGACCAAGCACTGCTCTACTTGAGCAAGTGGCAGGCGTTCATGCACAAAACTTCATTTGCATGAGCAGTGGGCACTCCTGCTCGAAGCTTCATTTACACGGGGGGCAAACATGTATACTCACCGCTTGTGCAAACCATCCCCTCTTCCCCTCCCCCCCCCCCCAAAAATGGTCTGCCAAGCCAGAAAGGTTGGGGACTGCTGCTCCAGGATGAAGATCAGGACTTTGACTTGGCCATTTTCTTTTGCTTTAACCATTCTTTGGTCATACAACTTTTTTTTTTTTTGAATAATAGCACTTAGACTTATATACCGTTTTACAGCCCTCTCTAAGTGGTTTACAGAGTCGGCATATTGCACCCAATAATTTGATTCCTCATTTTACAGACCTCGGAAGGATGGAAGGCTGAGTCAACCATGAGCCTGGTGAGATGTGAACTGCCAAATTGCAGGTAGCTGGCAGTCAGAAGTAGCCTGCAGTACTGCAGCCTGCAGTACTCAGAAGTAGCCTGCAATACTGGACTCTAACCACTGCGCTACCACAGCTCATGTTCATTCACTGTATAACCCACTTTCTCTTAAGCTTTAGTTCACAGATAAAGACACCCTGATTTCAGGGGTGAAATCTGAATAAAAAGATTTTGTTGATGTGAAATTCTTTTACTTTTATCTATTTGGATTATCTAAACTCGCTCTCTTAACCCAAGAAGCAAAATGTTGCTCTCCGAGACTTCAGTATATAACTTAAGCTTTAAAAGAGAGCCTTGAGCAGAACTATAAGTGAGAACCTTTTGTCCTTATTGACTGTTCTTCATCTAATAGTTCTGCCTTTGGATGCCTACATGCAAACACAACCTTGGTCTTTCTCACCACTGAGTTGCAAATTATTTTTTTATGCATTTGGGAACAATTTATTGATATTGAAAGACCAAGTAAGCAGTCAGGATACACTGGCTTAATTTCTTCTAATGTTGTTCCTGCCAAGCCTGAATTGTAATGGGTGCATTACGTGGAGCCAGACAGTTCCATCCTCAGAAAATACTGGGGTTTATAGTTATGAGACATTTCAGAAGCAGAATCTGTATAAAAATAACAAGTTATTCTCCAGAATATAAAATGGAAGTAGTTGAGCATAAGACAAAGCGCCTAAACAACAATTTAGAAAGTTTTATAGCTGTAAAAGCTAGCTGTTCATAGGACCAGTGTTCTTTCATGAATTAATGTTACCTATTCAAAGTAAGCAGTGATATTACTTCAGAAAGAACTATTGGGTTTTTTAATCTATTGTACAGGGATTAAATACAGGTCACTTTGAACTTTATGTTAATAAGTGGGTATAAGAAAAGTACTGCATTTTTATGCCATGCTACCCATTTCCCATTCAGAAATCCAGGTGATCTTTCATAATACGGACTTTGGATTTGGTATCAAGTTATGGGAGAACATGACTATGTGAGAATTATAGTAATAGAACCTCTGCCTGCTGAAATTTCTCAGTAGCATTACATTCGAGTCCTGCCAAACACAAAATGACCTCTCCTCCATTACTGCTCAGCCAATACTGAATAACAGTGAGAGGAGGCATTATTGCAAGCCAATGTTTAACTATGAAAAAGAGGCACATTTTTAAAAAGGATTCATGGCTCAGACAGAACAGTGGCAATCATATTGTAAATTAGAGTTTCATGTGTAAGCCAACATGTCAAGCAACACATAAAATAAAATTAGGGATTACTCCCAGAAAATAGCCTGGATTGAAGGATCTACCAGTCAGGGCAAATACCAAATCTATTCTTCTGTCTCACATACATTTTTGTATTCCACGTGAATGTACAAAAGCAAAGAATTCACAGATTAAGTTACTAGTACAGCCTCACATTTCAAGATGTATAGTCTATTGCATTGTGTTAATTTTTCCTGAGAACAAAGAATGTACAATAACTTGATTATTCTTGTTCAAGCATATCAATCACGCCGACCTTCCCACTTATTAACATTTTGCCATTTTATACCATTAATTGAGTTCTCTATTTTGTTTCAGATAAAATAGTCTAGTGCACGTTGTTACCCACTATACTGAAAAGTGCTGGCCACAGATGTTCTGACACCTGGAAGGTCCTTGGCAGTTCCCATGTATTTCCAAATTTCAGTCTAGCAGAAAATCCAGAAACCTTGTAAAAATCTTTGGCGAGATTCCAACTTACTAAACCACTGCACTAGATTACGCAATTGTGGAAAAGATTTAGAAACAGAAAAATATAACCCTTTAAGTGTAGTTCGTTATCTGGCCATTTAAGTTATGGAATTTGAAATATTTAAAGCATGGAATTCTTGTGCAGTGTATAGATGTACAGATCACTTGACTTTTTTCTCCATCCTTCTTCTTCACCTTTCTCCATCTGATTTAAACACAGTTTAGAATCTGATGGGATGTTATATATTACAACATCAGCTAAAATCTGCTAATTTACTTTCCCCTCCTTCATTTAATATATGTACAAAATCCACCTATAGAAAACTAGGTATTTCTTCTTCTTGAACTGATTTTCAAAAAGAAGGAGAACAACAGGCACATCAGCTTGTGGTCTCAGCCAAGCACATTTTTTGGAGTTTATAAAGCATCATCTCTGTGAATGAACTTGGATGGACCTGCAACAATTTACAGAAACTAGAATAAATTGGTCACAATGGTCAGGCTAACCCTATCTTCACCTTTGACTGAGTTAGCTTAACAGATCAATGTACAGTACAGACTACTGTATACTGGTCTGCAACAAAGTCCTTTTTATTAAATACATGAGATACTACTCTTAGAATGTGGATATGGATGAGATAATAGCACTGTTACTACTCGAGCTGTGGTGGCGTAGTGGTTAAAATATAATACTGCATGCTAACTCAACTGCTCACTCCAGGAGTTCAATTCTGACCAGCTCAAGGTTGGCTCAGCCTTCCATCCTTCTGAGGTCGGTAAAATGAGGAGCCAGATTGTTGGGGGGCAATATGCTGACAATAAGCTTAGAGAGGGCTGTAAAGCACTATGAAGCGGTATATACGTTAAGTCTAAGTGTATTGCTAGTTAGATGGACTCAATTGGTTGAACAACTGCACCTAATGGTTCCAGCTCAGCTTGGATGGATATATTGAGCAGCAGCTTAGATGGAAGTACTGGGTGGATTTTGTGCTGGAAATTGTGTTCAAAATTTTTACCAATAGCTTGGCCAAGGGAGTTGATGGAAGCCTAAAAAAGTTTGCAGAGAATACCAAATTGCAAGGAGTGGCTAACATTATACAAAACAGAGAATATTCAGAAAGTGAGTGAGGCTTGCGCAGTAGACTGAAATAAACAAGATGTAATTTAACAAGAAATGCAAAGTTTTGCACCTAGGTAAGAAAAATATACGGTGCAAGGAGGGGAAGTTTTGATTTGGTGCTGATATATGGGGAAAGCAACTGAATATCCATGTTGATCAGTGATACACAGCAGCTGCTCCAAAATCAAGAGCTATGTTGGGCAGCACTAACAGGGGCACAAAGTTAGAACATGAGAACAAACTGCTAATTTCTAAACTACTCTGTTCAGACTCCATTTTGAATACTGTGTTCTTGGTATCATAGCCTGGTTTCCCGAAAATAAGATATCCCGATAATAAGCCCAATCAGGCTTTTTAGTGCATGCACTAAAATAAGCCCTCTGAAAATAAGCCCTCCCCAAAAATATTTAAACACATGCACAGCTGGTCTCCGCCATTTCCTCTGGTTTCCTCCACATGCCCCAAAATAATAAGACCTCCCCAAAAGTAAGGTCATGACCTTATTTCGGGGTTTAAAAAAATGTAAGATAGGGTTATGTTTTCGGAGAAACATAGTAGTTTTTTAAAAAGGCAGTGACAAACTAGAACAAGTTAAGAGATTGGCTATGAATCCCTACAAGGAACAGCTAAAGGATTAGAATATATTTGACACAAAATATGATAGTAGTTTTCATTGGGGTGGGTGGGTTCATATACACAATGGACTTGTTCACTATTGGCAATGGACTTGTTCACTATTGCTCATTCTAACACTATTCCCCTCATGATCAATTAGATGTTTATCAGAAGTGCACAGAAACACAATCATACCTTTTTTGGGGAATCCGAACAACTACCCGAAAAAGAGAGATCGCCTCTGATATGAGAAATAGCATATAGTCATCATGATGAGTAACCAGACAGCTTTATCTTATATGAATGTGTGTCATTCTTTTATTACATTAACTATGTAAGGTGTGAAAAATGCTGTCTTTCATTTGCAAGAAATACCCCTTAATTTAATTTGACTGGATGACTTTGGCTTCTAGTTTATCAGATAGATTCCCCCTGGTTATCTTCTCCCCATCGTCATTGCCTTACCATTCACCTTCAAATTAAAAAAAAAAAAAAATCCAAATATTACAATTTTTTTTCAGAGGAAATGATTCAGATTCCTCTTTCCTCTGTAAACTCTGGCAAAGAGTCAAATCTAAAGGCATGCTACATATTTTTGGCATAGATTAGAAAGTTCATTATTTTATCTTGGCCTTTAAGCTTTGAACATCAAGGAAAATAGGGTCTTGGCCTGGCACTGAAACAACAGCAAAGCAAGCATCAAATGAGCCTTCCTGGAGCAAGAAATCTAAAAAATAGGAAGCGAGGGCACCACTGGGAGAGACCTACTATGCTCCTGAGGAGGAGTTCTGGTGCCGATCCAACACCCGAAAAGGCTGATATGAAAGCAGAGTTTCCATTGAGTAACTGGCTTCAAGTTGAACAAATAGCTTTAAAGGCAAGCACTGGCAATGGAAATTGTGTTGGGAACTATATAATTAATTAGCCTTGGGCATCAGATGAAATGCATGTAATTAAATTTATTAATGACATTAGAAGTTCTAATACAAATCGTTGCCCAGTTTTTCTGCAGGAAGAAAAAGATAGAAGAAGGGATGTAAAATACAGGCAGGTCATAACTAAAAACAATTATTATTATTTCAATACAATAAATAATTGAATAAATACCGTATTTTTCGCACTATAAGACGCACCGGACCATAAGACACACATTAGCTTTAGAGGGAGAAAAGAAAAAAAAATCTGTCTCTGCCTCCCAGCATTCATCTGGTATTCATCTGGCTAGCGTCCTTCTAGCAAACAGTCTAGTCATCTTCAGCATGTTATTGCAGCCCCAGCATGTGGCTCATCAGGACTCCGCTCCATTTCGCCCACCACCGGTCGACTGAGCTGAGCTGCTGCACTTGGGAGGGAATGCTGGAGCCTTTGCTGCTGACTGGCGGTTGGATTGGCCTCCCAAAATACCGCCAATCAGTTGTTTTAGGAAACAGGGATCACTGCTGCTGTTCACCGCTGTTGCCTATCACCACCGTTCGGCGGTGGCGATCAGCAGCTATTGGCAGCAAAAGGTGATAAGTGGTGATCCCCGCTGCCTAGAACAGCTGATCAGCGGTATTCCAGGAGGCTGATCCAATCATTGATCAGCTGCTTGGCAGTGAAGGCTCCAGCATTCCCTGCCAGCACCGAATGGCAGCAGCAGTGACAGGCAGTGGCGAATGCTGTCACCACACCAACTCTCCTCCCCCACATTGCCATAGTTGCTCTATAAGATGCACAGACATTCCCACCCACCCTTTTTGGGGGAGAAGTGCGCCTTATAGTGCGAAAAATATGGTAATATTAAGGCAGAGTATCAAGAGCCCCCTTCCCCAAGACACACTTATGGAAATTTCTTGTTATTGAGATGACTGTATTTGGGAATGAAACCTGTAAAATATACCTATCCTACAACAACAAGATGCTCCTCAAAATCAAAATATAAAAAACGTGTGGATTTGCTTGTCCTATTTCTTTTTTCAGAATAGTTTTTTTAAAATACAAATTACACCAAAGCATTTCATGTTTGGAAAGCCAAAAACAATGCTCTCAAAATAGTTTGACTAATCTCACTAACTTCAGAATGCTACACAAATCACAACACTTTTAAATTTACAAATCCCTTACAATTTCCTTACCAAAACATGTTTTCCAAACAGATTGAAAATGCTATTTTCCTCAATATCAAATAATTAAAGGGAGCCCCAAGGACAGAATACATACGCTACCATAATAAATTATCATATACAAATTTTCTCTTATATAATTTTCAAATTTGCCAGAATTCGCCAACCTAATTGGCAATCAATAAAATGTCATTTAAAAAGGGAGATGGTGGGTGCCTAAAGAAGCAATATTTCTCTCTGTTCTAATTGTGAGCAAGTCTGCTTCCCACACAAACTGGGCTATGACACTAATCCAACCAAGCAAAACAAAAACCAGCTAAATTCAGACTTCAAATTATCCTAACACTTGTTGCTAGGAAACCTTTCATCCTCAGGGTCATTTTGTTGATTATCATTTATTAGGCACATGTTTAAATCATTTTAAAAGACAAGCTTCATTTAGTTTTCTGCACCAAGTGAGCGGGCACACACATTCATACACTCACTTGGACCTTTTCTTTTTTTCGCCATTAAATTCCAAGTTCACCTTCAGGGCATGCTAAGAAATGTTTGCGTTATTGTTTCTGTAGTGATGAAACATTCCTTCCAGAAGGCTATTGGGCATTGCATACTTTGTACACAGTGTAAGTATTTCTTATAATTAAACATTCATTCTTTGCAGGAATGGGCTTTAGCTAATGCTTTAGCCCTTACTTCAGAGGGAGAATTTTTAATTTTGGGCTGCATCACTTCAAACCTCAGCATCTAACTTCAAGCATCAGGATAAACTGACTATGAACTATTATGCACCCGCACTGAAAACTATCTAATTTTCCTGATTTCTGGTATGTCTTTTGTAAGGTGGGAAGGACATTTGTTACTGGGACTTGACACTGATTTTAAAAATGAAAAGTAAAGGACCTGCTAAGCTTACTGAACAAAATCATTTACCTACACTGGCAAAGCTCTATGTTTAAACTACGTATCAGACAGATACTGTTGTCTAAACGTTGCCTTGAAATATTTCCAGTTTCTTTATCAAACACTAACACTCTTTTTCTGATTCATAAATGGAGATTCAAAGCAGAAAGGAGATAGTACATGCACAAAATGTGTTTCTATCCAGATAGTCCTCAATTAACAACCATTCAGTTTAGTGATCATTCAAAGTTACAACAGCACTGAAAACAATGACTTATGACAGTTTTTCATAGTTATGATGCAGCATCCTCAGGGTCACATAATCAAAATTCAGATGTGTAGCAACTGGAATGTATTGATGACAGCTGCAGTGTCCTGGGGTCATGTGATCACCTTTTGTGACCTTCTGACAAAGTCAATGAGGAAGCCAGATTCATTTAGCAACCATGTTACTAATTTAACAACTGTCATGATGCACTTAACAACCGTGACAAGCAAAGTCATAAAATGGGGCAAAACTCCCTTAATTGTCTTGCTGAACAGCAGAAACGTTAGGCTCAGTCATGGTCATAAGTCGAGGACTACCTGTATATCACCTAGCACTCTTGAAACAATGTGAAAATTAGCCTTGAACCAATAAGACTTGTAATCACTTGATCATGGGAATCATAATTAACCAGAGTTGTTACGAAGAAAAGAAGGCATCTTTTTTCAGATATTTAGAGTATGCATATTATTATCTTAAAGATACTATCTTTACTTACTTAAAGATCCTTATCTCTGGATCTTTTTTGCCTAAACTTGTACTAGATTCTTTAGGAGGGTGCCAGAAATAATATGGAATTTTTCATGAGTTAAAACGTTGCTTACTTTTTCTAAGAAAGAGTATCTTCATATTAATACAACAGATGGGATTCACATTAAGCTAAGCCAGGGGTGTCAAACTTGCGGAGTCATGTTGTCGTCTTGTGACCTATTGCGACTTTTTTCCCTTTGCTAAACAGGGGGTGGGCATGGCCTGGGACGCGAGTTTGACACCTCTGCGCTAAGCTATTTAGTTCTGTTTAGCTTTGGTTTAGAATCTTGTGGAAATCTAACTAGTGTATGTCGACCACAATTCATGTGCTAACAAATATATGAATCCAATCTACTGTAACATATTCAACAATAAATATTTTAATACAATATATAAACAAAAAGATATTCATTTATTAATCGGGAATTTTCTTGAAAAATGAAATCAATATACCTGGTAATTGAAAAGAGGCAAAAGAAGATTAAACGTTATGAAACCAGAAGGGCTGGGAACATTCCTTGACACAGTTCCAGATCTCTTTTGTATTGAGAAATGTCCTTTGCATTCAATTCTATATTTTGTTCCCTATCTATTTCCAACATATTTAGAAGTTATAGGAGATCACTGAATTTAGAAGGAGTTGTTAGATCAAATGACCAGGCCAAAAACGACTTTATTTTTACTTTTCAGCTAATGCAGGGGTGTCAAAACTCACGGCCTGCGGGCCAGATATGTCACGTGTTGGCCATGCCCACCCATTTTAGTGAAGGGGAGGGAAAGACTGCAATACATCATGTGATGAAAACCTGACGGAAGGAGTTTGACACCCGTGAGCTAATGCTAATAAGACTACAAATGCAGGCAGTGAGAAATTAAGAAGTGTGAATAAACTGTAGCTCAGTTCAATAAATCATCCAGCCCATGCCCTTTCCGCGATGTCCCGCTGCCTGGAAGCCGTACGGAACTGGATAGGGAGGAACAGGCTCAGACTCAATCCCTCCAAGACAGAGTGGCTGTGGCTTCCGGCGCTCCGATATAGCCAGTTGGTTCCATCACTGGCTATTGGGGAAGAGATCTTGCCCCCCTCAGAGAGGGTTCGCAACTTGGGCATTCTCCTGGATGCACGGCTGTCTTTAGTCGATCATATGACAGCCGTGGCCAGGGGTGCTTTTATCAGGTTCGCCTGATCGCCCAGTTGCGTCCCTTTCTGGATCGGGATGCCCTACGCACAGTCACCCACGCTCTCGTCACTTCCCGTTTGGACTACTGTAATGCTCTCTACATGGGGCTCCCCTTGAGGAAGACCTGGAGACTTCAGCTGGTCCAGAATGCAGCCACGTGAGTGGTTATGGGAGTGACTTGTCGCTCCCGGGTAAGTCCCCTCTTGCGCGAGCTGCACTGGCTCCCGGTGGTCTTCCGGGTGCGTTTCAAGGTGCTAGTCACCATCTCCAAAGCGCTCCATGGCTTAGGACCGGAATATTTACAGGACCGTCTTCTGCCAATGAATATCTCCCGATACGCTCTCACAGAGAGCGTATACGCTCTCACAGAGAGGGCCTCCTCAGGGTGCCGTCGGCCAGACAATGCCGGCAGGTGGCCCCCAGGGGGAGAGCATTCTCTGTGGGTGCTCCAGCCCTATGGAATGAACTACCCCTGGATATAAGAAAGATTCCTGACCTCCGAGCCTTCCGACGAGCCCTGAAGACTCTACTGTTTCACCAAGCCAATCTGACTTAAATTTGCGTTAAATTTTAATAGGGTTTTTAGTAGGGGTTTTAATTTTACAGCCAAACAGTTTAATTATTTTATTAGTTTTAATTTTTATACCTGATTGTTTTAACATGGCTGTAAACCGCCCTGAGTCCCATTCGGGAGAAGGGTAGTATATAAATGCAATAAAACTCAAACTCAAACCCATGACTGAGATTGCAAATTCTTCTGGAAGCCACATTGTTCCTTCTAAAAGATGACATGAGGCTGTTGGATCTTCTACTGCTCCTGGAAGATCAAGTGGCAGTGGTGGCCAACTGTCCCTTTGTTCAATTCTATTCTCCAGCCCACTTTTAACATTCATTTGGGGAGAAAGGAAAGAATTAGGCTTTCAAATCAATTTTGAAAGACTGCCCTTTTCTGCAGTTATTCAAGGAACTAGAGGCAATGCTCAATTTTCAGAAAGTGGTCTGAAAAACACTGACATTTTTACCTGTTTGTTGATGGTAAACTGTGAAATATGACCAGGGGCAACTTAATTCTAATTATCAAATATTGGCTATACAGATAGTCCTTGTTTAGAGACTGCCTTGGCCAGTAACTATTTGCAGTTATGACAGTGATGGAAAAAGTAACTTTGTGACAGACACCTGCATTTCTGATCTTTGCAATGCCTCTCGCATTCGTCTTTCTTCACCAATGCAGTAAGTTAGTACACATTCTCCTGTTCCTGACCCATTTTTTTCTTTTCCTCCTAGCAGAGCAGAGATGTATAATCAAGCTATCACTTCCTGAGCTGCAGCAAGGTCTTCCCTAAAAATGCTAATGGCAAGGTAACAGGCTCAGCTGTGACCTTAATTAGCCAGCTTGCAGCAGCTGCCTGAAATTGACAAGACCCTAGTCAGTTTTACACTAAAGCTTTTTTGCCTCCTAAGCAGCTCAAAAATAAAATTAAAAAAGTCAGTACTAGCACTTTGCTAAAACTGTATATTCCAGTGTGCCTGCTTACTCTCTTGTAATACCTTCCTCTCCTATGATTTTTCATTTAATAATCACTTTATTTCACAAGCGAGTTGCTAGTCCCAATTGCAGTCACTAAATAAGGATTACCTGTACTTTCTAGTAAATTCTCCAGTATCTGGATAGATACAGGAAATTTTACCATGCAAATTTATTTTCCATAAAGCAGACAATTTGTATATTATGTATTTCTCCATGTAGTACAATAAAGGCCAATTATAAGCAGCAGTTACATCTCCAAATTACAAGGAAAATGCTTAAAACCTAATTGCCTGCCATAAAATTATGCTGCTATATACCAGTAGGTTCTCTCAAAGTGTAAACTGACCTTAAGTAAGGTTCCTTAAATTACTGTAACAGTCCTAACATCATGCCATTGCTTTTCTCTCCAGATAATGTATTTGTTTAAGAATTCAACAATTAAAGATTAAATCAATTTGGGAAAGGAGGTTGTGTCTCAAATACCAAATCAGCAATATCAGGGATTAAAATGAATTTTAAATTCATTCAATTCTCAGTACTATAAAAGGATGATAGCTATTGAAGTCTGGGCAGCAAACATAAATTAGATGATGAAAGGGCCATTTTGTAATAAATTGATCATAGTATACCCTTCAAATACAAGGACATTTTTTTCTGCTCATATCGGCCATTTTATTGATTCTAATTAAATACAGACTCCCACAGTAACGAAAGTTAATGCAATGTCTGGGTCAAAGGATATCTAGAAAGTAGGCCCAAACTGCAAATTCATCATTTTAAAAAGCAGATTTTTGCTTTTCAAACTGTATCCCGAAATACCACTTAAGAGCACAAACACTTTCTGAAAGATTCCACAAAGTGCATGTTTATTAACTAAGTTTATTACTAAAAGCTAATTAATATTAGGGAATAGTTACATCTTAGAATCCTATACTATTGCATTTAACATGTTATATAGGTAATAATAAGAAAATGTACAGCCGGTATTGTGTTGACATAAAACTGTGAAGTAGACTGCCCAAAGAAGCTAAAGCAAGGCTGTCAAACTCCCAGCCCATGGGCTGGATGTGTCATGCTGGCCACGGCCATGCCCGGTTTAGTGAAAGGGGGAAAACTCCCGATATATCATGTGACACTGCCACGAGGCAGAGGCGGCGGCACGATGAGTGTCACAAAGACTCATTCTGACAGGTGGGTTGGGGGAGAAATGAGACGCATGGAGCAAGAAGTGGCTCCCCTTGCTGTCTCTTCTCCCCCCTCCTCACTGGGCATGGCAGGGCTCCTGCCCCTTGCTTAGCCACCCACCCCCTTTAGGGATGCAATTTGGGGATGGCAAGTGGGGCAGGCATCTTACCTTTCAAGATCTGTGCCGTTCCTCACCATTATGTCCAGGGAAAAACATTTTTTAAAAAATGTTTATTGAACTTCTCGCGAGTTCAATAAAGTTTTTTTTAACAATGTTTCTCCCTGGATACAACGTTGAGGAATGCGACGGAGCTTGAAAGATAAGACGCCCGCCCCACTTGCCACCCCCAAATTGCATCCCTAAAGGGGGTGGGTGGCTAAGCAAGGGGAAGGAGTCCTGCCATGCCCGGTGAGGAGGGGGGAGAAGAGACAGCAAGGGGAGCCACATCTCGCTCCATGCATCTCACTTCTCCCCTGCCCCATCTGTCAGAAATAAGTCTTTGTGACACTCATCGTGCCGTCGCCGCCACATGGAGCAGGACTCTGCAAGGCTTGTGGCCTTGCACGCACGAACGGCAGCACTGCCACAAGATTTGACATACTGGCACAGCTGCGAATGGCAGGACGGCAGCTGTGCCAGTATGTTGAAGCTTGCAGCCATTCTGTCATTCATGCGTGCAACAGCACAAGCCTTGCAGAGTCCTGCTCCACTAGGCGGCGGCGGCAGGACACATCAAGGCAGCGGCAGCCAGCCGCTCTGCCAGCACGAAGAACAGGGAGAGGAGGGCATGTAGTTGGTGGGGGGCTTATTGGGGGGGGCTTATTTAACTCATGCGCTGAAAAGCCCGATTGGGTTTATTATCCGGAGAGGTCTTAGTTTCGGGGAAACACGGTATATTTTAGCAGTTTTATTAATCTTTCTTTTCTTAGAAAGGGTGGAATGAACCAACAGGAAGCCTTAAACAAGGATCTGAAGTATAAAAAACTCTCTCTCTCTCTCTCTCTCTCTCTCTCTCTCCCTTCCTTCCTCCCCCTCCTCCCTAATTTATCTGCTGCCCATCTTGGGTGCCTTAACATTACAAGCTATAAAATGGTAAAACGTAAATATTTCTAAAAACAATAAACATAGAATTACAGTCAAAAGTATTTAACCATGATTTGTTGAAGGTATAAAAATTCTGCAAAAGCACAACATTTATATAGTTTTGAGTTTATATGGACACTTTTGGCTATTTTTATTACTTTTTGTATCTTAAGAATATCAGATTTGAATATGACATGAAATATATAGGAATATCCAAGCAAATTACATTCCCCGTTCACACATCACACTAGACCATACCTGCAATCACAAAGTCAACAAAATTGTGGTTATTGCTCTAGATCAAACCATTGCTTATTTACCCACCATGCCCAAGATAAAAATAAAACTAATTGCATAATGGCTGAGTAAGATATGAGATCAATAACAACAATTTGCAGGGGATCCATGTAAAAAAATTGAGGAAAAGCAAAGGCTATTCATCTTGCTCTTAGTAGTCCATACTGAATTCATAAATTTAGGTTACAGCCCATGCAGAACACCAGATGACTAGCAAACATTTCTTGGTTGCTGTGTAGTCACACTAACTGTAGATGGTCTGGAGAACTGCATTTGAAACTTTATGAGCAAAAATAATTTAAATTTATAATCTATAATTACATTTCATCTAAATATATTAGTCTCAGATTTTTATTCTGAAAAAAAAAACTCAGCAGTGGTAGTGTTTTATTGGTTGAAGAAGGTATTAAAATAGCTTTTTTTACCCTCTTTTTCAAAAACAGAAAGAAGTAAGGGATATAGAACAATGAAGGAGAACGGTAACAAAAATTCTAAAGTTCAGATTGTTTGAAGACCCTAAGGAAAAACATTTTGTTAATTAAAGCTATATAACTATATGTGGTAACAAGCTTCAATGAAATTTATTGCCATTTTAAAAGCTTTATGTTTCTCCAATTTAAATGAAAACAGTCTTTGTATAAACTGGTATTTTCCTTTGTTCTCAAACATATCAAATAAAGAATAGAATTTGAATTTATTCAACCATCTTTTATTACATTAGATTCTTTTGACATTTTCTGCTCCCTCATCACATTTGTGTTTTCAGAATCATAATTGCTCTTCCGTCTCCACAGACTGAAGATATGAGGACACAAGCAATAATATACTTTATTCCCAAAGGTTCTGAAAGAGGGAGGGAGGGAGGGAGGGAGGGAGAGAGAGAGAGAGACAGAGAGAGAGACAGAGAGAGAGAGGCACAAAATGCAACTTACTGGCAACAAAAGCCTTGTAGCTGCTGAAGGGATCTTCCCACATCCAGAGAAGCCACGACGAGGAAAACAAATCCTACAATAGGTTCAGAGAAAGAGAAAGAGAAAGGGAGAACATCTTGTTAGTAATGCCATTCCAGTGGAAATGCTTTCTCAAAGAAATTGATCTCAGGATATCTTTATGCCCAGGAGAAATTTGGAATGCTAAGTACATCTTTCTTGTGTTATTAAGCATTATCTCTAATAATACATCACATGACTTTCATCTACATCTATACTGTTACAATAGATTTATTCCTCTATTTCTCTAAAGCCGACCTTTATGGCCTCCAGGGCCATACCCAGCTCTTTGGCTGTCCCTGTCTGGCCCTCATGAGGTCTATTGGAAATTAGAAATCAAATATAAATAAGACATAACATATATTCTTACCAGTAGCAACTAACAAAAACCGTATCATTTACTACTCGTTATAAAGCAATAAAATTAATAGAGTTAAATTAAATTCAGTCTATTGGTTCGGCCCTCCACAACAGTCCATTTTCTTATGTGGCATGGGAAAATTGCACATCCTTGCTGTAGAGCCGAGGTGTCAAACTGGAGGCCTGGGGGCCAGACGCATCATGTGCAGGCCACGCCCACCCCAACTCCACAAAGGGGAAAAACATTGCGAAATGTCATGTGATAGCAACGTGATAGCAACGTGATGTGGCGAATTTGACGCCCATTATGTAGAGCATTACTTTTTTAAAATAGAAAAAGGAAAAAAAAGAGAAGGAATTGCCTGGGAACCAATGTGCAAAAAGAGTATATGAATCATTACTATATGAAATCAGAAGTCTGAAACTCCCATTTTAGAATTCTGATTTCATATAGTGGGTTGTAAGCAGAAGCTGAATCAGTTTCCCACTATGGGAACGAATACATTTTACAAGATACAGGAACTTTCTACCGTTGCAGTTCATATCACAAACACCCTTATGTACTGATTCTTGGTTTTACGTCTTCTACCACCCACTGTGACGTGTGACAGTAAAATATACTTCTTGTGAAACAAATTCAAGTCAAAGGTCTCTGGAGTGTTTGCTACTATCTTGACAGGCTGAGACACAATACCCTTGCCTCTGGTAGCTGCTGCTCAATTTTTTGTGTCTGAAATCTGAAGACAGTGTGACAGATCACTTCCAGTTCAGCCTTTCAATTTGGCCTGCTTGAAGTCCCAATTCATGAAGTAGGCCGTTACACTAAAATCACTGATCTTCCATATTTGTGTTCGTACTGTATAGTATTTATACTTCTTAGTTTAGATTGTTTTTCTCTTCCCTCCTTGGTCAAGCACACACTGGGCACGGCATCAGAACAAAAAGATTTATCCCTTCCCTTCCACAAACCCAGCACAAAGTCAAAACTAAGATTGCTTTACCTGGAGATGCCAAGATATTTAAATTCTACAAATAAAATTATGAGAAATTAAATCCATGTCCAAAATTCCAAAGATAAGCCTTATTCAGACTCCCTTTATACTGTAGCTCTCATAAAAAGCATGTTTTATGATCCTTCCAAAATATACCATAGTTCATCAAAATTAAATTCAGTATTGTAAGGTTATTTATGTAAGAACAGTGTGCTCTGATGCACTTGAAAGTAATGTAATTTGACCCATTAGATTTTTTAAAAATCTAATCTATGGTGGGAGTGCTGACCTTCAAGGAAAGGAAAACCTTTAAATGTTCTGTTGACATCTGAACTACAGAAAGAACAAAAATATCACCTCCCGTACTATCTGTATGCAGCCTTCGACTTTGCCCTCTGCTTTTCTGTTTATTATGGTTTATTTGAAATGCTGGCAACTTATAATCAACAAACTAAAACCAAAGCAGAATAGTTTTTCTGAAGTTTCAGAATTTTTCCAGCTTTGAAAAACTACACTATTGATGTTTAAAAGCATATAAATTGTTTCACATTATGAAGAATTTTTTAAAAATATCTAAGATGATATTCTATACAGCAATTTATATCTAAAAACTAGTCCTTTCACTTATAGTTTGTAGGAAAAACTGGAAAGTCCTGTCACTGCTTCTTGGCTGATAAACCGCTGCTCAACAAATAATCCTTCTCTGTTCTTCTATAATAAAGAACTATTAATCCTTTCAACAATTGCCTTCTTTTGCCATTTTACAGTGCAAATCAATATGAGCCCTAAGAACATCTCAAGCTGAACACGTGATACATTGATTAAGGGGTAATTCTCTGTATGTATAAATAAAGCACACAGCATTTATAGAATGATGTTCAGAAATGCTATTATTTAAGCTGTCTCTGGGTGAACAGGGTTCAAAAAAAAAGACAATGAACTGTTCTTTCTTTGGAGACTAGAAATGATAAGAGGATTGGTTCACCAACTTTCATATAGTTCAGGCAGCTTTCCCCATTCCCCTTTTGTCAGCACCCATGCATGAAGACACCCTGTTAAAAACAACTCCACCAAGGAGGAATGTTGATTAATTCTTATCAACTGTACAAGTTAAAATGTTGTGAGTTAGGATTATATTTTTCCTGAGAGCCAAAAAGAAGTATATCTCATATGAACCTCAGTAACAGGGTAAATAATATTTGTTACATGAGAAGTAGGCAATTGTTTGGTTTTCTGGTTCACTATAATGTTAAAAGCATTTTGTGAATGCTTCAATAAAAGGCTGCCAAAGGAGAGATTGCCATGGCACTATAAGCAACACTTTGTCTTTTAGTGTTGTGCATCATTTTGCATCTGAGAGCAAAAAGGTGCTTTAGCAAATGCACCTCCTATGCTGATGTATCTTCCCCTGGAATCACACTGAAGCCAAAAAGGTGGACAAATGGTTGGAGAAAGAGATCAAGTTGTTCAAAGGAGCTGCAACCAGAGACTTCCCAGGTAACCTTTCTGTCACACTTGTAAGTGGCTGAAGGGAGGGAGGTAAGGAAGGCACTGAAAACACTGGAGTACACCGCCTTGAAAGAGGCGGTGGTGACGCCCTTTCCTCAAGAAACCTGCTTTGGATCCAGCTATTTTAAACAACTTTTGTCCTGTCTCCAACCTTCACTTTGTTGAGTGTGTGGTGCATGTCAACTCCTGTTGGCCCTGGATGAAGTCGAGTACCTGCGGAGTACCTGGATCCGTACCAATCGGGTTTCAGGCCCGGGTACAGTACAGAGACGGCATTGGTCGCGCTGGTGGATGATCTCTGGAGGGGTTACTCCTCTATCCTGGTCCTATTAGATCTCTCAGCGGCTTTCGATACCATCGACCATGGTATCTTGCTGCGACTTGAGGGGTTGGGAGTGGGAGGCACTGTTTTCAGTGGTTCTCCTCCTACCTCTTGGAACATTCGCAGGTGGTGTTGGCTGGGGGGCAGAGGTCGGCCCCGAGGCACCTCACTTGTGGGGTGCCCCACGGGTCGGTCCTCTCTTTTTTGTTCAACATCTATATGAAGCTGGGTGAGATCATCCGGGGTTTTGGGGTGAGGTATCATCAGTATGCTGATGATACCCAGCTTTTTATATCCACCCCAACCCAACCCAGCAATGCCCTCGACGTGATGTCCCGGTGCCTGGAAGTGGTGCAGATCTGGATGGGGAGGAACAGGCTTCAGCTCAACCCTGCTAAGACCGAGTGGCTGTGGGTACAAGTGTCTCGGTCCGATCAAGAAATCCCATCTTTGGTCATAGGGGAAGAGGTGTTGCCCATTGACAGGGTGCGCAACTTGGGTGTCCTCCTGGACTCGTGGCTAAACTTGGAAGATCATGTAACGGTTGTAACCAGGGGGGCACCAGGTTCGCCTGGTGTGCCCCTATTTGGACCTCGATGCCCTATGCACTGTTACTCATGCATTTGTCACCTCCCATATTGACTACTGCAATGCCCTCTACATGGGGCTGCCCTTGAAGACCACTCGGAGGTTTCAGCTGGTGCAGAATGTGGCTGTGTGGGTTGTGATGGGAGTATCTCGACACTCCCATGTTACACCTCTCCTACGCGACTTGCATTAGTTGCCGGTTGCCCTCCGAGTGAGATTCAAGGTGCTGGTGATTACCTATAAGGCCCTATATGGCTTAGGCCTGGGATATTTGGGGGGCCATTTGCAGCCAGCAACAGCTGCCCATCGCTCGGTGCGTTCCCACAGAGAGGGCCTCCTCAGGGTGCCATCGGCCAGACAGTGTCAGCTGGCGACCTCCAGGGGGAGAGCTTTCTCTGTGGGTGCACCTACCCTTTGGAATCAACTGCCTCTGGAGCTCCGGGTGGCTGTTCTTTCCGTTGCAACCTGAAAACATAGCTGTTTTGTTTGGCTGGCCTGGACTGATGGGGTTTTAATTTTTAACTTGTTAGTCTTAATTGCATTTTTAACTTAAATTATGAGATTTAGATTTAATTTCTTTTTAACTTTTTCATTAGATGTTTTTTTACTGTTGTGAGCCGCCCTGAGTCCGGCTGGAGATAGGGCGGCATATAAATCTCAATCAATCAATCAATCAATCAATCAATAAATAAGCAAGCATGGGGGAGCTGGTGGGATGGTAGCTGCTGAGGAGAGATGGTGAGAGAGATAGTGTCCTACACACCAGCTTTATTCTATTTCTCTGGCAAACTATTGCTTCATCTGGAACCCAGAACAAAGCGTTCTACATTACAGTTCTTCTAAAGATGGTGGTACTGAGACTATTTAGCAGAATTTCTCAAACATAATACAGGTATTCCTTAACTTATAACCATAATTGAGCCCAAAATGTATGCTGCTAAGTGAGACATTTGTTAAGTGAGTTTTGCCCCATTTTATGACCTTTCTTGCCACAGTTCTTAAGTGAATCATTGCAGTTGTTAAGTTGGTAACACGGCTGTTAAATGAATCTGGCTTTCCCCATTGACTTTTGCTTGTCAGAAGGTCGCAAAATCCCAGGACACTGTAACAGTCATAAATAGGAACTGGTTGCCGAGCATCAGAATTTTAATCACATAATCCGGGGAATGCTAGAACAATCGTAAGTGTGAAAAACAGTAATAGGTCACTTTTTCAGTGCCATTGTAACTTTGAACAGTCACTAAACAAACTGTTGTAAGTGGAGGACTACCTGTAGTTTGTTCCAGGTTGGGAACAAAACATATTTTCCATTCCACATATACCCCTGCTTTTAAATTAATTTCAGGCAATACTAATGACAGCTTCTCATGCCATACGTGGGCACTAGTACTCATTCAGTACTAGAAGGTGCCATTATTAATTATGCCTAAATTACAGTACCCAAAGCATCTGAAAGGCGACAAGTTAGAGAAAGATGACTTAATATCCAAAATAAGTCATTTTTAAAATTAAACATTTTAATAGTAACAAAATAATGAAGCAAGTAAAAATAGAATTTTAAAAAATCTATTTTTGGTGTTATAAACATATTGTTGATTCAAATCATATCATTAACAGTGTAAGTCAATAAATATACTTTTTTCTTTAGGTTACAGCATTCCTAGAATAACAAATAAAAAAGCAAGCCTATTTAATTACTTGGTTTTGTTGCTATTTCTGATTGCTTTAGAAATGTTCCTGCTGAAGCTGGAAAGCTTAATTGATTTAACAAGCAACATGTTTTTTCCAGTGGTTTTTTACTACCGGTTCTGTGGGCATGGCTTGGTGGGCGTGGCAAGGGAAGGATACGACAAAATCTCCATTCCCACCCCACTCTGGGGCCAGGCAGAGGTAGTATTTGCCGGTTCTCCTAACTACTCAAAATTTCCACTCCTGCTGGATTTCACCCCTAGCTTTTTCCCACTTTCCAAATATTAATAGAAAAAATTCAGAGTAGCTTTGCAAGGTCACCATATGTCCCCCTCCCCTCCCAATCCATTTGGAACTGAATCAAATGGAAATTATCAGTCTCTGATCAGCTGTCACACAACTGCAAGTTTGAACACTTTAAACTGGCAATCTGTTTTCTGCAAGTCGAAACACTATTCATCTTTTAGACCTTCTTTTATTCCACAGGTCAGAGCACTTCAAAAGCTGAAAATGTTGCATTGTCACATAGTTTAGCCCAAATGCATTCATTTTTTTCCCCACTTAAGCATTTCTTAGCACAGTCAAGCCTCATCATGTCCACAACAGCCTCTCACCACAAAATAAGAAGGAAAACATGCTGTTGCACAGAGCCATTTGTGCTGCAATGCAATGCAAAGCGTTTAACCCACAGATATATTTATTTAATGAAGGCCGGATACATACATACATACAAACAAACAAACAAACAGGGGTGTACTTCCTTCGGGAGATATAGAGTCCAGGGGAGGTATGAAGAACCTTTTTAGCTGTATTTTGTTATAAGTCCACATTTCCCCAAAATTCATTATATTGTTTTCATTGTTTATTTATGAGTGGTGTTTTTTTAGATTTTTAGGAGAGATGTGAACATTACAGTAAAGAAAGGGTGATGGCAAAAATTCAAGAAGCCCTCCTATAAAAAACTAGCAACTTTCCTCCTGAGCTATTTGTACCAAAAGGGAGAAAAAACCTAACCGGCATAATTTTATATATATATAGTATATTATTATTATTATACACATACGCACATTATACATGCCTAAGGGAGGCTACAATTCCAAACAGACTCTCATTTCAATAGAAATATCCTAGTAAGAAAGAAGACAAAAAGAAACGAGTTTTTTTCTGCTCAATGTGACTTTTGATAACTTCACAAAAGCAGCAGAATGGAAAAGTAATGGAAACCAATTTTTCCCAGGCTAATGGGAATTTTCAAAATTAGATAGAGCAAGCTTTGAGACACCACACAACTTGGAAATGGACTTGAACAATGCCTTAAGCAATGTCCTACAATAGAGAGGCTTTTGGGACCACCCCATGTCAAACTCCTTCTTGCTTCTCATCTTTTTTCTGGGACATCCTTTTGCTACCAGTTCCCAAGGCATTTTCTCACCCTTCCCTTCTCTGTAAGTGGCAAATTTACAAGGTAGTCACGGCAGCAAGAGAAACCATGAACAATTGGAATCACAATCTTCATTTCTCATTCAACAAGTTGCATGCCTCTTCTGAGCCAATGTGTTAGTTAGAAACTTCTCCAAATAATAATTTCTTATCTGTGTCAGGAAGTCTAACAAGCAGAAACATTATGTTCCTGGAGGGTATTTGGAATGGCTACATCAATTCCAGGTGATAGCTTAAACTAGCTGTCTAAGTATGAGTCATGCAGGAAAAGAATTTACTACTCACTTAAACTAATACAGATGTTTACAAAGATATTATAATCTGTGAAAAAGGTTATAGTACTGAGTAACTTAGGTATGTACAAATGAAAAAACCCAGGATTGCCCAAGCTAAAACAGCTGCTTTTTAAAAAGACTACATTTGGAAATAAATAGAAATAATCCACAATGCTAATGGATTTAGCATAAATAGTTTTAAAACATTCAGTTTGTCTGTTTTTAAAATTTGATCTTTTCTTGCCCAGGGTTCCATTGCAGGAGTTATATACTTTTTCAAGATAGGTCTTAATTTTCTGGACCAGGGGTCATCAATCCCCCAGTCCATGGACCAACACCAATCCAGAAACCAGTCCATACGAACAAGCAAAGCCCCGTACATGGGACATAGGCAGCACGCAAACCCACGCCCTCTCTGGTTCATGGGAAAAACTCTCTCCATGGAACCAGTCCCTGACGCCCGAAAGATTGGAGGCAGCTGTTCTGGACTACAACTGAGAAGAACTTTGAGAGAAAATGATTTATTTCAGCATTATTTCCAAGAAGAGAAGGCCAATGCTAAAATAAATGTATTGTGAATGTTCCCTGCTACTTTCTGCTAACAGCAGCATGCTTGGTTTATTTATTTATACATACATACAATTTGAACTAAGCAACTGAATTTTTATCTTTGTGAAATTTACAATGAAATGGATAAAATTTCCTTTTCAATGCCTTGCTCCTTCTAGCAATTGTTAAGGTAATTTTTACTTAATTGAAATATCCAAGGTATTTAATGAAGTCCCTGTGAAAGGAAATGCTTTAGAATGGAAATGTTTTCTGAGGTTCATCACTTAAGATTCACTGTGTTGAGGACTTGATGCTTTCTTTTCATTATGACACATTTATTTTTTAACAATAAATGAGAAAGTAAACGTTTTAGTTCTGCAGCTTACTGATAATAGTTTGGGAACTCCTCTGTTACTGCTGGAAAAATGTCCATAGTTACATTATTCATTAGTATAGTTGTTAATGATAAATAATCAGAGGTTCAGTTTTTTATTTGGATAAGAATGTTTCCAAAAATCAAGTTTTCTTTACAAAACACAAGGATCAGAGGATTACAATCCAGAACAAATTTGCTGAAATGGAACTCGTATCTCAATGCTTAAATGCTGTGTAGGAAATTAGCACCCACCCCTTTCCTGGAAGAATGAAATATTTTAGGAAATATTAAAAAGGCAGAATATTATGTCCCCCTGGTTGAGAAATGGAGAAACATGTTTTAAAGACAAAACAACTCCCACCTTCCTGCCCCCTCTCCTTTGTTAATAGGCCAGAGGCAGAAACTCAATCTTTGACAATTTCCAAAAATTTTCTACCACAGGAAGAGAGAGGAAACTGGGAGAACTCAAATCTTTTTTTTCTAGTTTTATTTTATCCCTAGCAAGATTAAGATGGTTGCACTTTAAAACCAAATGAAAATAGACAGACCTCCAGATATTGTTACTGATCCCCAAAGCAAAGTGACTTCATGTTAAAAACAATCAATGCATAAATAAGTCAGTGCTAAATTACCCCAAATCACAAATTGAATAGCAAATTACAGAATCCCCTAATTAGGCTTGAGCTTATTTAATTAATTTGTTATATCAGTATCTCATCTTTTCTATGAAAACGCAAGGCAGTTTACTTTTCATTTTATCCCTATTACAACACCTCTTACAAAATTGGTTGACTGGGAGAAAGTAAAAAATCTGTGCTTTTCTACGGCTAGTGTCTTAACTGGGAATGTACCTAATAATCTGACATTTAAAAAGCATACCACAGCAGCTCTCATTAACTCCCCAACTGTGATCATAAATATGGCTAGATTTTACACAGAATCATTTACTTGTAAATATATTAACTGACAGATGATACCTAGTGGGAAGGCAAACAAAACCAGGAAAATCCATCAACCACTTTCCTTAACTTGCCCCTTATTAAGACGGAAAAGATAGCTTCAATTGCAGGCCTCAATGCTAATACAGACAATCTATTTTGGGAAACAGCACTTTCCAAACCTAGAAAGGTAAGCAAAATATACCCATTCCTTTCGATAAAACTTCATACATTGCTAAAATTGTGCCGTTCTGGAATCCAACTTGACAGGATGACAATACAAGTAGTATTTTATAGAACATTTAACAATTAAAGCATTGGATCCTATTCTGGCATGCTATGCTTTACAACTCCATCTGCTCCTGTTGAAACCATATGATAGCTTAACAATTGGGGATTCTTGCTATGGGAGAATCATTTTCTCAATGCTCCTTGTGAACATCATTCAATGTAGGACGAAGCAAGATAAACATGGTGGAAAGAATAAAGATTACTTTGTCTAAAATACCAATGGACAAATTGTCTAAATCATTTGCATGTTGAAAATAGTAATTGTCCTCCTTGGTGAACATTCTTTTTGCATACACATATGAAAATGTATACACATACTATTTGGCAGGGGTCTGCTTTGAGTCAGTGTTGACTCCTGGAGATTTCCTGGATAAATCCCTGTAGCTTTCTTAACAAGGTTTTTAAGAAGTGATATGCCATTACCTGCTTCTTTGGGTTGAGAGAGTACACCAGCCTGTGTGACCCAATGTCACCTCAGCTAGTTTTATTCCCAAGGAGGGACCAAAACATATGGTCTCCCAGTTTCTAGACTGATGTCTTAAGCATCAAACTGGCTTTCATTTATATATACATAGAAGCCCAAGTCTAATGAGGAAATTGAAAATGATCACAACACTGCCATTTATCCCAATGAGCTAAATGTGAAAAAGGAGAGTTGAAACCTAACAAGAAAATTAACTTCTCAACCAGGTTTCATTCAGATAAGGGCTCAATAAATCAATACTTTCAATAGAAGGATTTTCCACATTTCAAGGTAAAGCAGGCGGCTACAATGGGATTGTATGTCTAGGTGTCTGCAGTTGCACTCACTTGTTGAGCAGCTTCTTTGGAAAGGTCACCCTTGTCTCTTTAAGGTTTCAAGCAGAAGCTGACCTGTACTCCCAAATGTATAAATGTAGCCTCTAATTAGTAAGATAGTTCCTACCTTATAGTTAACAGTCTAAAAGGCATAACCCAAAATGGGAAGGGAGGAAGAATAAAACAAGATCGATTATCAGTTTTAAATCTCTTATCATGCCTAGTAGGGACAGAAGTAGAGCAGATACTGTAATGGAATGACAGCTGCTATTGAGGAAAAACAAACAGCAGCTGGTTTCTCATGAAAATGTGATTCAAGAATCTTCTCTCCAGCTCCTATCAGGTATATAATCGGGTTGCTTCTGTAGGTAATATATTGCTTTTATATAATTTTATGATTTAAAATTGCCTGTTCTGATGTACCACCCCTAACCCCAGCTAGCTGAATGATGTTTAATTTAATTTGATCTGGTATTTAACTTCTTTTTCTTAGCAATACCTTTAAGTTGCTGTTTATTCATTATTTAAACTGGGAAATTGCACACACACACATGTGGGCTATGGGCAGGTTCACATAGTTGTTTTCTTGCTCAGTCAACCTGTCAAATAGGAAACTGGACAGGATTACCAAGAATGGCTGTTGCCTTGTTCTCACATGTCACAACACCCAAAACAAATGCAGACTACTATAGTTGGAATCTGGAATTCTATCTCTATTGTAATGTACCACCTCAAACTTAATTTCTTTTTTTTTTACTAGAAAAACACTCTATTTGTAGAATGAATGAATGAATGAATGAATGAATGAATGAATGAATGAATATGTATGTATGTATGTATGTAGATGTAGATGTAGATGTAGATGTAGATGTATATATTTGTAGAACATGGCACTATTCTTTTGCAAACAAGATAGAAATGCACTGATTTATTAGCCTTTGCTTTGTGGTGTCTGTGTGTGTGTTTGTATTGTTTAAATGTTTTTAACAATTTAAAAACTGCCCAGAATCACTGGACATCAGGCAGTATATACATTTAAAATATTAATATGCAATTTAACATTTATCTCAAATTATGATGTATAAATTTCTTTGCACAAGGATGGGTGAATGTGGACGCATGCACTGCTGATAGGCAGATTAATCCAACCTCTTGATACCTATCTATTCCTTTAATGTAATCATAATGGTAACAAGACATATTTCTCATACCTATAAACATTATTGCACTATCTGCAATTCAGTTTAAATGGATTATAAACATTTTTGAGTACATGCTGAAGCCTGCATTTTTTTTTTCAACCATATCTATTTTTTTTTAGGTAGAAAGATAAACGGTCAACAGAAAAGGCAGAATATTTAAATTATTTGCAGGTAGGGTATTAAGACTTCTTATGGCTGAGTCATGAAATCATCTGCATGCCTACAAGCATTACCACACCTCAGGCTATCAAAAAGAAAGAGTCTAATGGCATCTTAGTTAAAGACTGACTAATTCATTACTGTATAAACTGTAGTTTGCAATTTGTAAGCCTTCAAGTTACCACATGAAATATTTTCTTGCAACAATCCTCTGGGGTAAATTAGTGTCTTCACCTTCTTCCAGGTAATATTGTGTGACTAAGCAACATGACAAAGGACAGACAGCAACTTAACTCCTAGGAATAATGGCATTTCCTGCTACTCATGCCCTCTTGTAATGTTAAATTGTAAAGCTTTTGAACAAAAGCCAAAACAAAAGCCGACAGCCCTTTTGAACTCATGGCAGTTTTTTCTTTCCTCCAATAGTGCAGTTTGCTAAATTTCAGTACACAAGAGTCTTATTTGAATAATATATTTTACCGTTTTGTCTGATGCTGATCCCCTCAACCCTAGATTCTGCTAAATTGTAACTCAGATTAGAATATGTCACACATAGTCAACCCACTGTCTCCCATTTCAATGGGCCTCAACCCCAGCCTGTCTGAATGGCAGGCAGAAAGATATCCTGTAAGAATGCATCAAATGCAAAATGAAAACGTGGGGGTGAAAATTAGATCATGAAAAATATTCAGTCCGGCCTAGTCTATGTTTTTTTAATGTTTTTGATGAAAAAAATAAGATGAATGTATACCAAGAGATAACCAGGGACAGAATGAAGGCCTCAAAAAAAGAAGTAGCATCATTAAAACTTTGAAGAAAGGTGACCTGTTCACCTTACCACACTTTTGAATACAATATTGTAATAACAGTAAGACACTTAAAAGCAAAGCATGGAATAGCAATATAGAAATATCAATATGAATATACGGAAATATATATCTGTCACATTGAAACCTAGGCCGCTCTTCTCCTAGGGCAGGGTTACCTAATATTCATTACTGTTATTATGGTTTGTTAAGGTAGTATTTGGTCCATGAACAATCTGAAACCATTTTACTATGGAAATAGTTAAGCAAGGCAGCATAGATTTAGTAAAAATAAGTATCTTATTATTATTCCATGATATATAAATTAAAATACCGTATTTTTCGGAATATAAAACGCACCTTTTTCCCCCCTAAAAAGGGGGTGAAAATTTAGGTTGATCTTATACACCGAATGTAACCCTGCCCACTCACTGGCCCCCATCCTTTAGCCTCTGCCTTGCAGCAGTTACCTCCTTGCAAGCAAATAGCAAGAAAAAACAGCTCCTTTCAGGTTCAGCACAGCCTAATTAGCACAAGTTGATTGGATCAGCCTCCCGACTCTCAGCTGATTTGCTCTGAAAATGAAAATGAAAGTAAAGCAGGCTGTTTGCTGCAACAGTTGCAAAATTAGGGAGAGGGAGAGGGAGATTTCTTTTTCTTTTTTTTCCTCACCAAAAAAGATAGGTGCAAACAATGGGAAATTTAGGGCAAAAGAGGAGAGTTCAAGATTTTAAAACACAAAAGAAAAAAAGGAGAAAGAAAAAGGCAAAAATAAAAATGGGAAGGGAGAAAAAGAAATGAAAGAGAAAGATGTTATACATATTTAGAATTGAAATATGAATAGTAGTAAGAAATAACTGGGAAATCATGATTGTAAAAATGAAATGAATATTTATAATTATATATTGTGATGAAAGTAAAAATGATTAAGTTGTGATTTGGACGATTATATGGGCAAAACTATTTGGGTTATTGGGAGAGTTTAAAATGTGAAAATGAGTAACATAAGGGGAAAGCTCTATTTAACTAGAGGATTGTAATAATTGAGATACTATTATTTGTATATTGTGTTGAAAGCAGAAATGGTTAAGTTGTGGTTTGGAGGAATATATGGGGAAAATTATTTGGTTTATTATTATTGGTAAATATAATTAATTGATTTGTAAGAAATTGGATTGCATGGAAATAATTGGAATATTCATGTTCATATTGATTAATATACAAAAAAGAGTTATATAACTAATTGATTAATATTAAAATGATGACTTTCTATTAAACAATTGTAATATTACATAATTAGCCAATGTGAGGATGGATATAAAAATAGATGACAATGGGAAGGGGTATAATATAGAATAGAAGGGAAAAACTGAATTTGATTAAGATTAAAGATGAGGATGAAGGGTAATATTGGTTTTTTAAAAAATAGATGAGGAATAAATATGGCAAAAAGTAAATATAGAAATCGTAAATTTAATTGAAATGACTAAACACTGTTTAAATTTGTGAACCGGCCAAATATTCTGTTCAAAGAAAATACATTGTATATTTGTACGTGGGTTTGACTAAAATTTTTTTTAAAAAATTATAAAAAAAAACAAAAACAAAAAAGGTAGGTGCGTCTTATACTGCAGTGCGTCTTATACTCCGAAAAATACGGTAATAAAAACATAAAATTAACAAGTACATGGGCATTTTCAGGATCAAATATTTATCATGTTCCAAATGAACAAACTCTTTATGAGATTACTTATAGCAGGGGTGTGAAACTCATGTCGTCACAGCAGTGTCATGTGACGTATCGGGACATTTTTTTCCCCTTTGCTAAACCAGGCGTCGGTGTGGCCAGCACATGATGCATCCGGCCCGTGGGACAGGAGTTTGACAGCCCTGGCTTATAATGTCCAACTTCAGAAAACCAGTCACTATTTCTCCCTTGATTTCTTTTTCACACATTTTTATTTTGTAGGTTTGACAGGATCACAGACTACAGTAATGATATTTAACATTTGACTGTGAAGAAGTAATTAGGTAATATACCAAGAGTTTTAAAAAATCTATTTGTTTTAAATTAAAATAATGTTACTGAGTTTTTAAATAAAACTTGAGTTTATTCATTGGTGAAATGTCTTCTTAATAATGCTGTATGTGACAATGTTTGTGTGCTGATGATTCACTAGCCCTGAGTTATTTAAAGAGATGACTCCAATTGATTTCCATGGCAATTTGAAGTTATCATTCCACCAGCTAAGGAAAACAAGGCTGTTAATATCAGAATGCCATTAAGTTATTTCCTTTATCTTCCAACAAATTAATCACATTACACAAAGATAGACAGACAGACAGACAGACAGACACACACACACACACACAGAGCACTACGCACCTTGAAACACACAACAGATTTCAGATTTCTGATCTGCTTACTGAAAATATTGAAAGCAGAATTCTGTTGCTTCAAGATAAAATATCTATCTATCCATCTATCTAATTTATATAGCCATCCATCTTACAAAACATGACTCTGGAAAGTGTACAACAGTATACTTAAATAATAAATATATAAAAACAGTCACTGTAAAATTTAACAATATTAAAAAAATTAAAAACTATATAGCACAGGAGAGAGTAATTATCAGCCACAGTAATAAAACTATTCTAAGATTTCACAGAACCCTTGGGACACCCAGGATTGGTGACAAAGCCAGATCTTGAGGTAACTCAAGGCAATGGAGCTAAACTCAGAAGGGAGGGGATGTTCCAAAAGGCAGGTGCCACAGTAGAGAAGGCCCATTTGGGGGGACCTACCAAATGTAGATCCCTGATGGGCAGAACCCACATCATGTCTTCTCTACCAGAGTTGCTTGGACAGGCAAAGGTAATGTTTAATGTAATGCCATATTTATTTAGGAAATTTGCAATGTTGAGGTAGAGTTTAAAAGGTTATAAAGTAAAATGACTTTTCCTTCTTTCAACAAACGATTAAACACACAAACATGATGGGTAAAACATTCATGCTTAATACTGCCAATCCAGGGTCCATTTATGGTGATGCTAGGATTGCTCCTTCCAAAATTCCTATCCAGAAGTTGTCTGCGTGTGTTGGGAATCCTGTATGTGTTGGGAATAAGACCCTGTCTTATATTTTTTTGAACCCTGAAATAAGCACCTGGCCTTATTGCCATGGGCTCAAAAACCTGATTGGGCTTATTATCAGGGGATGTCTTATGTTAAATACTAAATGTAATAAACAGTAATTATTAAAACTATTTTAGCCAATACTAAACTGTATTGGAAAAGTGAATATACTTTCTCAATTTTATATCCTGTATATGCACTTTCAAGCGCTTCCAGAAATGTAATTATGCAAAAGTCTGAATAGATTTTTAAGCATATTAAAGATTTTCTTTTCTCCTACTACAATCAAGACAGTGAATATAATAGTTCCACCTGGGCAGTTAAGCATGCTAAGACCTGTTACTAGAGACATGCCTGTAGCACACATTTAAAACAAGATATCCTAAACTGAACACTTTTTTAAAAAGACAAGAAGTATTCTTGTTACCGAGTATTTCCACAGTTTCTGCACGAACTAATATTAATTTATAGAAAGATTTCAGGCAGACATACTTTATCAAAACATTTTGATTTAATGAGAGCAATTTTGTTTTAATGAAAAAAGGGAGACAGAACTATCAACCTTTCTCTCCACTGTATTTATCTGAACTGAACCCTAAAAACTTTTTAAAACTTTAAATTTTCCTTTATAAAATCCTGATCTTATGAAAAAGTATCTGCAACTGTCTTCATGTGATCAGAACCACCATGGAGGTGAATTTTCTAGATGGTATAAACCTAATTACCAGTACTTCTACATTCTTCTAGTCAGTTTGTGGCTCCTTAAGAGAAACCACTTCACACACTACATATTCTAAGTCTACTTCGCTCTGGCAGTGGTGAACACTGTAAGAGCTGGTCCTCCGTTTTCTTGCATGAGCATGCGTGCCAGTCAGCTGATCATCGCACATGCATGTGTGCCAATAACCAGAAGACTAGCTGGCCAGCGCACATGTGCACGCCAGAGACCGGAAATTCATTTTAGGGTGCACCTATGTGCCCTGGGCAGTTCCGAGTTGCGGCGCGTGTGAAGCGCCCACATTCCCTTTTCAGCAGTCAGTGCCGAAAAAGTTCACCATTACTACCCTAGACCATAACATTCTCCCTCTCTCCCTCTCCTCTTCCCACAACACACAAACACAATCCTCAGTAAAGCCTCTGTGTTAAATGAAATGCATTTCTTGGTAACTTAATTATAATTTTATTTTTTAAAAGCTGTTTGTCATGCAGCTTAAATGCACAAAAATATTTAATTCATGAACACAAATCAAATGTTTGAAAAGAATTCACATTGGGACAACTATGAACCCAAATGCAATTTAATAATAACCTTTATTTGCATTATTCTTAGCCTGGTTCCTTGTAACCTTTCTACTCAAGCAGAATTATGCAAATACCAATGCTTTCAGTATCTTATACCGCAAGAAACTGTACAGTTTCATGTTTTTGTTTGGACCGTTTGAAGATAAAGGCTTACTTGAGTCCAGGCAACTGAGATTTGCTATCGAGTGGAAAGATCCTGAGAAAACTCCTGAGAATGACAAGATTCTATAGACTATTTTAAATTTTAAATCCCTTGCAGTCCAACAGCATTTGACATCAATACTACTTTCTTTAGAGGAAAACAAATCCAATATTGAAGAGAAAGGTCAAACATTCATTGTGAATGAACCTGCCTTGGCAACGCTGTTCAAATTATGATGAGAGGAGATCACATTATCACATTTTATATTACATTAATAAGTTAAAGTTAACAAAGCAATTCTTATGTGTTAGTGAATTTTGCTAATAATCCAAAATACATTTATGATTTTAAAAAGCCTCACTGAATTCTAATGACATTTCTTCTAACGATCTATCACTGAAATCACTGACCTAAATGGCTGAGCTCAAGCCTATTAAGAGTCTATTAAGTCTCTTTAAATTTAATATACATAATAAGCATATGTTGGATTGTTATCTAAATCTTGCACAGGGAATTACCCATTAAACAGCTCACTTTTTGTTCATTTGTTTAAGAATGGAAACAAAAATGTAATTGGGCCTCACTGTCTCCTCTCTTAAACTGTATATCATAATTATCTCTCTGGCTCCAAATGAATTCTTTGAGATTCCCACTGGAAGTAGTCAGTGTCAGCCTCTAATCATTTGCCAGAAAAGGAGCAATTAGAAACAATTTTTTTTCTCTTCAGTAAGTATACTGGCTCCAAAATATTTCACTTTTCATCTAGAAATTGAATAAATGTTGATTATAATATTCCCAGCACTATTTTAAAGCTTCCCACCAAGAGAAAAAAATGTCCTCATGCAGGATATGATTCTCAGTTGAAATACATATAAGGGTCTGGATAATTGTGCATAAAAGACTATTGGTCCTGAACTGCAAAAATCAGTTTGGTTGATGGCAAGATGGCAGCAAAAAAGATATGAACCTCAAACTCTTTGACATCATCTAGAGGTCATTTATATTTGTGATCTAGATCTGGTAACCCTAATATATTGTCTATGCATTTATTTTACAAGGAAAGCATTTAGTGGCTGTGCTCACTATTATTAAACATATATTTGCCTTACTTTTGTTTTCATATTTTCTAATGCAGTGTCACTTGTTGAGATGGGCAGCTATAGAAATCAAATCAAATCAAATCCTATTAGTAAGGTTGCACAGCTTTATAGAAAACAATTCCAAGTGTTAAACTCTTGTGTCAACCTTTCAGTGGAATCATTTCAAAATAGTGGGGCCAGCATCAAATATTAGGCAATCCAGTCTTCTTGATAAACAAGATTTCACATTATCAGATGAGAGATTTCTTTTGTCACGAAACTTCCAACAAAATATGTTGTAAATTAATGGGAGCACATGAACCCTTCCTGTTTTCATACACAATCCCATTATGGCCTGTTTTGTGCCATTATAGGTAGTTGGGACCAGCAACTCAGTGATTAAGCGAAGTGGTTGGTAAGTTAATGTCCTTATGATCCTACTTCAGCTTTCCTTGGGTTTACGAAGGTTATAAATGCAAAGATTGGTCATAAAGTTACTTTGTCTTCGCTACCATAACTGAAATAAATGGCTGCTAAACAAAATAGTTGCTAAATGAAAAAATACATGTATTGAAATGTACTGCGTACACATCCATTCTATCAATTCTTTTTATCTAAACTGACATTTTTTTCCCTTAGCTCTTAAATTGGGAGTTTAAAATATTAGAAGTGACTAGATACTGTCACCAATGACACATATATGAATGTACAAGAATTTAACGAAGCAATTAGGATAGCCAATATTGGTGAAATGATGTCTGTTACGTTACAAAGAGATGGAACTGGCTGAGCAACTAATAACTAGGTAATATAGTACAGATGAACACATTCAAGAGAAGACTTTAAAGAGAATAAACATAGTGGTAGTCTTTTGAAAATATATACATTTATGCAGAAAACACCCAAAAGAAGTTGAATTGTAGAAAGCACCTGCAGAGACTCTAAAATAAATGGCACATAGTAAGCTAACCAAATTACCTACTGATAAACTGGCATCTTTTGAGGGATAATATAAAATGTTTCCAAAATTCAAAATGTGATAACTAGCTCAGAAGGATGAGGATCCTTACCTTAGTGTTACTGTGTACCAGGTTACTTATTCAACAATGTATATAATAAATTATGGATATAATAAATTATGTCATAAACTAAAATGTGAACTTATCTCACCAGAAAAATTATAGCGGGAAATTCAGCCAGGAATTTTTAAGAGATTGACATGAGCAGGAAGATATCAGTTCTATCTAATTCTCCAAGATGTTGTCTTCCGTAAAGATGTAAAAAGATGGCTCTGTGGCCTTTCGTGGGGTGTGCAATGTAGCATGTAGCTAGGGGGCTGGTTAGTGCCCTGAGAGTCCTTCCCCTGCCTTTTAATTAATTTTTAACATTCCTTGACTCTTTCAAACTTTATATACTGTTTTTGTATTTTTAATATTTTATTGCACTCTGCCCAGAGTCCCTTTGGGAGGACATGAGTGGTTCTTAAATGTAAATGAAATAAATAAAATAAATTTGTGATAATGACTTGATACAATAAAACATTTTACTTAAATTCTAAGTATTCCTTGAGTAGTTAGCTGCACTTGACTGAAATTATGCATCAGAATAGAACAAAGAAAAGGGACAAGAAAGTACAAATGCTATCAGAACAGTGATTATTGAAATAGAAAGCATGCATTTTACTCCAAAAGTTAAAATGAATTCATAGGAATTTTGTATAAATTACAGTAGGTTTCAATCAAGGCAAAATACATCAAAATTGGGCAAGTGACCAAGAGCAATTAATCACTAATTTGGCAAACAAACAGAAAAAGCTGTCATCCTGCTTTAGAAATTAGTTTCCTTTCAAACACAAATAAAATAAGAAATGAGATATAGAACTAAGGAATATGTATATAATAATCCATAAATTCTGACTGCTTATGATCCTATTTCAGAAATGCCTTAATATCTGTCCATCAAGCCCCACTTTGATGTAGATCTTTCTGACAGGAAATCTCAGGGATTGAACTTGTGATCATCTCATAATTTTGCAATTAAGGTTTCCCTTCTAAGCCAATGCAATGTGAGGAAGGAGACATCACTCATCTCTGCTTGACACAGATTATTAACATGGGTACATGAGAGAGGAACACAGGAAGATAAAGTTTCAGCTCTCATTCAATAGGCAATTCTGGAATTGATATACATTCTTAGCCTAGTCTAACTAATGGAGTAGTTGGAACGTAAAGTTGGAACTGTCTATCTATCACCCAAGCTCCTCTAGGGATTTAAACTAATTAAAATGATAATTCATTTGCACTGAAAAATCAACATTAATTTAAATGTTTTAGGGCAGAAGTGTCAAACTCAAGGCCCATGGCCCAAATCCGGCCTGTGGGGTGCTTAAATCTGGCTCGTGAGGCTGGCCTGAAAATAGCAAAGGACAGGGCCGTGGCGCCTCTAGCAGCCAAAACTTTGCTGTTTTGGCCAGAAAAGTGCTGCAGGAGGCTGTCCAAGCCAAAAATGGGGCGTGCGGTGGCCCCCCATGGCCCTTGCGCGGCCCATTTTGGCAGCAAAGTGCTGTAGCAGGCGTCTATCCCGTCTCGCCTTCCCCCCACCCCCGGCCAGTCCACGGAGAACTGCAATGCTGATCCAGCCCTGAAAGAAATCCAGTTTGACACCCCTGTTTTAAGGACTAAAGGGTCGTAAAAAGTGAAGTTTTCTTTTTTCTTTCAACATGCTAATGTTTTAAAACCTTAAGACAGAAACCTTTAAAACCTTAAATCAGAAAATCTAGATTTAACCCAGGTAGTTTTCTTCTCCCCTCAAAACAGTAAAGCCATCACTAAAATAGGATCTAGGAGGTTGAAAATTTAGAGCTGTACAAGTTTGGAGCCCAGAACAATTGCTTCAATTTCATGACGGGTTATTATAAATTAACAGTAGTACTCCAATGATCTTCTGGCCAATCTCATAATATTCTGAGCATGAAACTGGACAGTTCTGAGTTCAGACCATTTCACAAAAGGACAGGACAGCAATGGAACCCAATACATTCCGCCCAAACCAGCAAATCATAATATGGAACATATGAATCAACAGCAGACAAATCTGTGATTTACATGTAGCATTATAGGGAAAGAAAAGAACAGGCAAGAGAAAGAAAAAAAATGAGACGTCTTTGTAAAGACCTCTAGGATCCTTGATGTGACATAATGTTTGTCTTGATAAAGTGATGTAAAAATACACATGAACTTACACATAAAGTTCCCAATGAAATACCTGAATCATTTGTCTATGGTGATTCTCAGTCATCCAAGTCATAATTGTCCCAAACTTGTTTTTTCAAGAGGCAACTAGACTTTCTTATTTTTCTTTGAAGACATTTTGCTTCTCATCCAAGAAGCTTCTTCAGCTGAAGCTTTTTGGATGTGAAGTGAAACATCTTCAAAGAAAAACAAGAAAGTCCATTCTCACCACCTAAAGCTTTTTCTTCCCAACATTTGACCTTGCAGTTTCAAAGGCAGTCTGCTATGTCTGATTCTGTAATTCTGAAGGTATTTTACTGTATGCAAACTTGCTAAGTCCAGACTATGGCTATTACTTTAAAAAGTGTCTGTGTTTGCTAATTGGAACAATGCTTCTCTGTCTTAACAATTAAGACATGTGGACTTCAACTCCCAGAATTCTCCAGTCAGTACTGTTGAGAAATACTGAGAAATATTGAGAAAAAGCTTGAGAAATACTGGTTAGAGTATTCTGAGAACTGAGCCAGTTGGGAATTGTTTAGCAAATCACAGCTCAGAAGTCACCAGTCTTTGGTTTTCTCGTGTGTTCTCAATTTCATGGCCAGCATGTAAACCTTCCCAAATTATATTAGCTAGTGATAGTGAGGCCTCTGCAACTAACTGTATCTAAATCACTGGAGGTTTTCAAGAATAGACTGGACAACAATTTGACTCGGAAGGCTTCTGTCTTGAGGAAGGGGTTGGACTAGAAGATTTCTGAGGTCTCTTCCAGCCCTATGATTCAGAAGAACCAACCTTTTTACAACATAGAGCAAATAAATCCTGAAAAGGTGTTACAATATTTAAGATGCCAAATGTTTCAACTGTCTTAATCACCTTAGTATTTACAAACACTAACTTTGAACAGAAGTTCTGGGTATTTCTTGTAATTCCTGAAGAACCATAAATCACTCTTTTTGCAGAGACAAAGAGAGCTGTGAGAGAACCTGAACACCAGAAAGATTCATTCCAATTATCACAATAATAATTCTAACCATTACTGTATGTCAATAACCCACATTGCCAGATGGGAAGTGTCCCTGTCTTTGTGGCACAACTGTGTCCCAATCCAAAGGTTCTGTGGAAGTGACTTCAAAACACATTATCTGCCTTGAAAATAAATGTACACAAACTTTAGTGTGCTTGAACATAATCTAGCAAATTGCTGAAGCTACTCATGCCCATATTCTTTCTGACAGAAAGAAATACAATCTTTCCAAAAGAGGACACCGAAACCCATTAATTCCTGTCCTCACCTGTCATTTTCAGCCCCGCAGGAAGTGGCAGAGTAACAGCTATCAGAAAACCTTCCCCAAAATAACTGTGTTGCTTCAACCCAAGAGGATATTTGATTGCGCACATCTACACGAGGTGTAGCCATAGCCCACTAACTTTTAAAGCTTTTTAAAAATAGTCTGACATGGTACCAAAGCATTAAATATACTTACCAAAATAACACTAAAGCTCCGTGACGGTATGTATGGGCTTCCTACCAGTACGACTTGAAATATCAGCCAATAGTTTAAAAAGAAATAGGAAAAGGCCTAGAAAATGATTGCATGCTTCATTACTTCAAACATCAAAATGGACTTTCTTTGTGAAAAGCACTCCCATGTAGCTAAAACATAAATTCTATGTGCAGATTCAGTACATGAAAAATGGGTAATCTCTGGACACCTGCTGTCATTCCTGAATTGTTGCATTATGGAACAAAATCTCTCCCTACTTCAATTTTACACTGCAGTTAAAAAAAATTCAATGGAAAAGTTATTTAGTATGGGTTTTTTTCAGGAAAAAAAATCAATAATTCCTTTCTCCAAAAAAACAAAGAAACCACTACACATGCTCATTCATTGACAATAAGGAATGGATGTGCTAGTCGTTCCCGACTGTAGGGGGCGGTACTCATCTCCATTTCAAAGCCAAAGAGCCAGCACTGCCCGTAGACATCTCCGTGGTCATGTGGCTGGCATGACTAAACGTCAAAGGTGCATGGAACAGTGTTAGCTTCCCACCAAAGGTGGTCCCTATTTTTCTACTTGCATTTTTTTACGTGCTTTCTAACTGTTAGGTTGGCAGAAGCTGGGACAAGTCATGGGAGCTCACCCTGTTACACGGCACTAGGGATTTGAATTGCTGAACTGCTGACCTTTCTATCGACAAGCTCAGCACCTTAGCCATTGCGTCCCTAAGTAGGAATGGATATGAACTGCTAATTCTGCATTGGACGAATTTGGCAATTTAAAACTTAAATGAATATTTTCAGGTGCTTGAGTTAAACCTATGTGTGAGAAATTAATGTCAAAATATTTTCCAATGTAAACTGAAATTCAAACTGTTCTAGATAATTCCTTATCCAGAAATATTTTTGAAATTTTCAGTTCTTTTTACCCCCATGTTTTCTATGAAAGATTTAGGGATGTGTCAGCTTCTCTTAGAAAGATTTCTATGCAAATAAAAATAAATAAATTCCTTGTAACCCTGCACTCTATGTAGCAGATTTGCCTTGATGAAGCAGTGTTTGATCCTGACTGCAAGTCCTCAGAAACAACAGAAAGAAGAAATATGAACACAGATGGAAGCCATGTGCAATGGCCAGCTTTCCCCTCAAGTTGCCATTCCTAGTTGAAATCAATCCCAGAGACTACCTCTGCTCTCCACTCAATGAATATGTACATGTGACACATTTACATGTGTTTGTGTGTGGTAATGTGTATGCATCTGTATTTATATACATACGCATACACCTCTGCCAGAAGACAGGGCAAGGACGAAAAATTATACTAACTGAATAATCATTTTAATAACTACTAATTAAAATTAATTGCCTGGAAAATAAGGTACCACATTTACAAGATGAATGGGCTCCCAACTGCATATATCAAGCATTCTATCATGCAAATCACTCACACCCAAAAGCACACTCCATGTATATTCCCCTCCCTGCAGCAAGAACACTAAATAGAAAAATAAAAAACAAAAACAGTAAAAGAGAGAGAAACAGGATGTCAGCCTCTGAGACAGGTAAGAGTCATTAGGCGATTTAAAAAGAACTTTTAATGGATGATAATAATAATAAGCTGAAGGAACAGTGGACCACCTAGTTAGTTGCTGCAAGAAGATCGCACAGGCTGACTAGAGATAACGGCATGACAAAGTAGCAACAACAATGCATTGGAACATCTGCAAGAAATACCATCTGCCTGCAAGAAAGACATGGGGGAACCACAAAACAGATAAAGTGATAGCAAAAGAAGAAGCGAAAGTGCTCAGGATTTTAGAATTCAAATAGAAAATAGAAGTATAAAAATAATAGAATAAACATAAATAAAAGCCAAAGATAGTGCCAATAGGTGTCTTGGGTGCAATCCCAAACATCTGGAGCACCATGTGAAGAACACCCTCGGCATTGACAAAATTACCTTCAGTCAATTGCAAAAGGTAGCTTTACTTGTAACAGCTTACAACCTGCAATATAATCTGCAACCTGCAACCTTAAACACTCAAAGAGCTATTTGGATCCTTTTTCAACAGAAAACACTGGGAGCCACAAAACCTGGGTGGGCATGGCCAACTCAATGTCACTCCCACCCAGTTACATGACACACACCCCACCACACCTACCCAGGTTTTGTGGCTCCCAGTGTTTTCTGTGAGAAATGTGTCTCTCCCTCTCTCTCTCATTTCTGTTTTTCTCTCTTTTTCCTCTCCCTCTCTTCTTTCTTTATATCCTTCTTTCTCTCCTCTTCTCATTTGTTTCCCTCTCTTTTCTCTCTCATTCTCTCTCTCCATCATTTCTCATTTCTTTTTCCCTTTCTCCTTCTCCATTTTTTTTCCTCTCCTTCCCTCTCCCTTACTTTTTTATTTCTCTCCTTCTTTCTCTCATTTATTTCCCTCTTCTCCCTCTCTCATTCTCTCCCTCATTCTCTCATTTCTCTCTCCCTCTCCCCCTTCTCTCTCTCTCTCATTTGTTTCTCTTTCCTCTCTCTCATTCTCTCCCTCCATCATTTTCTCATTTCTTTTTCTCCCCTTTTCTTTCATCTCTCTCTTGTGTGTACATGCACGTGCACAAGCAGGATACCCTCCTGGGCTAGGATCACGGCAGCGGCAGTGGGTAAAGGAGTTGCTGGTGTGTAGCCAGGCTGCGCTGCACAGAAGAGCCAGAGCTCTTCCCTCCCTGCATCCAGTGGCAGTGGTTGCTCCTCCCCCTTCCCCTCCTTCCTGAGCCGATACGAAGGGGACCACAGTTGGCACAGAGCTGCCCATAAAGGACGCAGAATCGCAAAAAGCAGCTGGTTGCGGGCACTGCTGAGAAAATGCTAGGGGCGCTTCAGCCGCATGGCTCTGTGGACAGGCTCACATCTTTTCGAGCGGAGAGCAGATTGTCCGACCGGGTTGTCAGGGAGCTGCAGGAGAGGGATCAAAGAGCCACATGCGGCTCTGGAGCTGCAGATTGCTGACACTCGTAATAGACCTTTATTTGACAATATAATTAAACAATATCTGCCTATGCCAAGTCCTTGGGAAGGACTCAATAGGTGGATACAAATGCAAAAGTCAGTCTAATCATCTGTCTGACTGGCGACTAACCATAACAATAATAATTCTTTATAATTGTCAAAATCCTTCTCTTCTTCAAATTAAGCATAATCCAATGAAAGGGGAATTGTTTTTATTTTCTTTCTGAAGCTTTTTACTTTCTTGGGATTCAAATATCTTTATTGCTACATAAAAAGAACCTGGACCTGGAAGGAGAAAAAGGCAACAAATACTTTTTAGTTATTATATAAAAGGATTAAAATCAGCACCTTCAAAAGAAAGAAGATCCTTGTAGCTTCTACAGTACTATATCTGATCATTCCTTTGTTTCCAACAGCTTGCCCTAATCTTATCATAGAATGACCTCTCCTAAATCCCAAATAATTGACATCAATTGAGATATGGATTTGGAAATGGCAGACATCACACCCATGAAGCCAGATTAGCTGCAGGTGAACAGCACTAAAGGAAAAGGGAAAGAGGATGAAAAAAGCAGATGAAAAGGTCCTTATTATATATTAAGATGCTATCACTGCCTTAATATAGTTATTATATAACTATCTGATAAATAAAATTTCAAGCACCACTACTAGAAGCTGGAATGGGACAACTTATCACAGCCAACTCACCATGGCCAACTGGCTGCAGGCAACTAGCATGGGATAATTTAACAATGCAATTTACCGTAATTATTTAAAATAAACAAATGTTTTAATTTTTGTCATTCATATTTCATTCTGTCCCTCCTTTTGCATCTTTTTGGCATAAATATTAAATATTCCTAAAAATTCAGTTAGTCAGAACTAGTTCAGGATATATTGCAGACACCTAGCTATGAAAGGGTACAAGCAGAAATCAGTCAGAGATCTTTCAATTCCTAGCATATTCATGTGCATTATTCCAATACAGAAAGTCCTTGCTTAGTGACCACTCAAATGACCATTCAAAGTTATGACATTGCTGAAAAAGGAGACTTAAAACTGGTCTCAAAAATGCAGGTGTCAGTTTCCCAGTGATCATGTAATTATGATTTGGGCACTTGGCTACCAGAGTGCATTTATGGCAGTACAATGGTCCAGTCACATGATTGCCATTTGCATTCTTCACCTCCAGCTTCTGACAAGCAATGTCGGGGGGGGGAGGGGCAAGCTGGCAGGTACTCCCAAATTAGTTATTTGCTTCATGATGCCAGTCAAACTGTAAGTCAAGTGCAGTTGTGTGATATTTCACTTTACAACTAAATCATTTATTGATGAAGTTGCCAGTCCCAATTGCAGTTACCAAGTGAGGACTACCCATAACTCTCTCACATAAGCTCATATAACTCACCAGACACAATAAAATACTCCCAGAATTTCATCAGAAAATAAAGCTCCAACAGCTTTTCAAAATATATTTATCATCTACGTGGCCTATGCAATTAGTAAAATTTAAACACTCATTTGTTCCACACCCAAGGAAAATAATTTCTAAATTATATACAGGATTACATAACATTAGTGTATCTCTCCTGTATGTACTTTAGAAACATAGTTTATATGTTATTTATTATTATTGGATAAAACAAGCCAAAGTGCTCAAATCTAAAAGAGAAAGAACATTTCAATTTTACATTTACCTCAAACCAAATTTGGATTGGATTTTGCCCACTTTTCTCCATTGAACTAGATGCACTTAACTGCAATAAGCATACATACCATCAGATAATGTCCTAGAATTTTTATTTCTCAAACTAGGCTCCCTAAAATTAGTTCCACAGAAGGAGGAAAAAAAACCCTCTTTTAGCCTCTTGTAGAGAAGGCAGTTTTTTTTCCCTTTACCTCTTAGAACAATTGCTATGGACACCACTGAAAAGCAGTGTTGAGGCAAGAGGAGATGATAAGTATGTTTGAGATTTTTTACTCTTTAGTCCCTGGCACAAGTGTTAAAGTCTTCAGAGGCAATAAGGGGGCGGGGGACCCACACTCCACTCAGCCATCCACTTTCACATGGGCACTGCTCCAAGGATGCCCATAGATTTTTTTCTAAGGTACAACAGAAAAGGTTGACAGCTGACATTTAAAATCTCCAAAATCTATTGATCAGAGGGATTAAGGCTACATGTTTTTTTATGAAAATGTTCTGGGGCCTCAAAGGCTTGAAAACCCTTCTTAGAAAATAGCTAAGTGCCAGTTTCATTAAACCGGTAAACATATTGCAAAATGCACAAACGATACCTATTTCTTTAGAACAAAATACATGCTTATGCTAATCATTCTTACTCTGTATCAGCCTTCAAAAAACGCGCAATAGCACTTAGACCAGTGGATAATGTAAAATTTGTTACTACCGGTTCTGTGGGTAGGGACTGGGTTGGCGTGGCCAACATTTTTTTTTTTTTACTTTTAAAAGCATTTTTTCTACAATCTCTTTGGCTGAAGAGGTTGTAAAAGAACTGTTTTAAAAGGTTCTGACGATCCCAGCTGAGCCACACGCTCATCAGAGGCTTTTTTTTTTTACTTTTAAAAACATTATTTCGGCCAAAGAAAAAATGCTTTTAAAAGTTTTTTTTAAAAAGCCTCTGATGATCTTGTGGCTCAGCTGGGCATGGGGGAGGCAGGGATTTCTGCTACCGGTTCTCAGAACCACTTGCCGCCATCACTACCAGATCGGGTGATCCGGTCTGAACAGGGAGCATTTCACCCCGACTTAGACTTATATACTGCTTCACAGTGCTTTACAGCCCTCTCTAAGCAGTTTACAGAGTCAGCATATTGCCCCCAACAATCTGAGTCCTCATTTTACCGACCTTGGAAGGATAGAAGGTTGAGCAACCTTGAACTGGTGAGACTCGAACTGCTGGTAGTCGGCAGAATTGGCCTGCAATACTGCATTCTAACCACTGAACCACCATAGCTCTTGATATTCAATGCTTTTGAGTATACATCCATGTGAGTATATTTATATTTTGAGTATACATACATGTGAGTATATTTACCCACAAATAAATTCAACTATGCTCCAGAATAATTTCTTAGAAATATGTTTCATGCTGTAACCAGGCAAAATTAAGGGTCTATGTTATTAACAAGTCACATATTAACAGGTCTGCAAAACTGAGCTGTGTTCACTAAATAACAGTCAGATAAACTCCAGGTATGATGTGCAAACACCACATTTACACACTGTCAATTATTTGTTTATTTTACAATATAAACTCTGGACAATAAGAAAGAGCAAGAAGATAAACCCTTGACAATTTTCCAACTAAAAGTATAAATACTGAGGGGGAAGGAGGAGACAATCTGTGCAATTACACGTGGCTGAAACCAGTTGATTGGTAACTGTAGGCATATCAAATAACATTTTCTGTTACTACACAATGAATCCTTGCCTCGCAAAATGGGTAGACATCTGGGCTCAGAACATAAGCAGGGTGAGGCCCATTCAGGATTCTGATAGACCACCAGAATTTAGGCTAAACGGAGAAGTCAAAAAACATCTTACAAGGCAACCAAGCAAACCATTACATATTGTTACCTCCAGAAAATTGCATGAATGTGTGCATGAAATCACTAGAAGCTCTCAGTGTGAGGGAGATTTTCACTTTTCAATTAAACAATTTTCAAAGCTTGTATATTAGATGTTTGTTCATAAAACTGCTAAGCTGTGCAGCCTAAAAATGCATGCTTCAATGACTACCACTATGAACAGGAACTGAGGTAATTAGATCAACTTTTGCAAGGAAGCTGGACTTCTTCTGACCTTGTGAAATCAGGAAGTAGACAGGTTTTGGTACTCAAAAGCCACCTGTGAATTAGATCTGTATCTGATCTTGTTCTGCTGGTTAAATGGGTGCAAATGGAATAGAGAAGTGATAAATGGCTCATAGACAGAGGGGGTTGTGCTTCTTGCCTTGAAGGAGGAAGTGTATAACTCCTTCTGAAGATCAAACTCTAGTTTTCTTTGTTTTGGAGAAGATAGCAGAAGTGCAAATGGAAAGAACCCTGGATGAAAGAATTTATATAGATTAGCTTTTTATACAGTAGTTTCAGATTCTGGTATACAGATGATCTCTGTATACTGGATACTGGGAGAACACGCCTCCTGGATCTTTCAAGATTATCTATCATGGCATTCTACTAGATTACCTGAGAACAGTGTTGGAGGCACCGTCATTCAGTGGTTTCACTCCTAGCGGTGGAATATAAGGAAGATGGCCTTGATGGAAATATGCAAGAATTGTTACTTAGGTAAAAGGGGCTGAAACACTTTTTTTAAAAAAGTCCAGAAAAATGACAATATTCAAAAGTTGCTTAAGCAGTCATTTGCACAAGCAGGACACACGTGTGCCCACCTCTCACACTAATGAAGCTGCACACACTCGCCCATCACTTTCACATCCTGGTTCAAAGCAGGCTGTAGCCCGGTAGTGGGCCATGGCCCAGTTTCTGGGGTCCCCTGCACCAGAGTGTAAGAAAGGGACAAAGATATTGCACAATCAGGTTTTCAAGATTCTGTTACTGCAGCCAAGATCAATAAAGTAATTTTATCTTTTCTGATCTTGTCTATCTACAGGGCCTGACACCCACTGACTGGTTGGTTTCAGGTAATGATAATGAGAAGAAAGCTATGGAATTCTTGGCCTCTCCTGTATGGGTACCACAAGTCTCAATTTCCTTCCTGTTCTTTAATGTCTACATGAAACTGCTTGGGGAGTTTATTCACTTGAAGTATGATCAGTATACAGGAAGTCCTCATGTAGTGATTGCCTTTTTTAGTGACCATTCACAGTTACCACAATAATGAAAGTTTGTAGCCAATACTCATATTTACAACTTTCACAGGTCTTTAAAACAAAGGAAAGCTGAAGTAAGAACTGAAGCATAGTTAGTTTAACTTAGTGACTACTTTGCTGAATAACTGAGTTGTTGGTTGTAACCTGTAACCGTAGTCTCTAAATGAGGACTACCTGAATATTACCGGTGATATATTTCTACCCTAAGCAGAAAGAAAATTCAGTGAGCAATTTTCCACGATGCCTGGAGGTAATTAATGACTAGATGAGAAGAATTGACTGCAACTGAATTTAGTAAGACAGAGTGATTTAGATGACAGAATAGAAGGGGAACTCATCAAATTTGCAAATGACCTAAACTGGCAGGAATAGCCAACACTCCACAAAATAGGCTTAAGTTCCAGAAGGATCTTGACATAATTGAACCCTGGATCCTATTTAACAAAATGAAATTCAATGGTGAGAAAAGTAAGGTTTTACATTTAGGAAAGAAAAATAAAATGCACAGGTATAGAATAAGTGGAGCCTGGTTCAACAGGAGTAACTGTGAGAGGTATCTTGGAGTCCTAATAGACAACCACTTAAATAGGAGCCAGCAGTACGCTGCAGCCACCAAAAAAGCCAATGCAATACTACATTGCATTAACATACGAACAGAATCAAGATTACATGAAGGGTTAGTATCACTTTATAAGGCCTTAATAAGACTGCACTTGGAATACTGCATCCAGTTTCAGTCATAAAAAAAGATGTTGAGACTCTGGAAATAGTACAGAGAAGAGTAATGAAGATGATTAAGGAGCTGGAGGCTAAAACATAGGAAGAATGGTTGCGGGAATTGGATAGTAAAAAGGACTGGGGTGACAGGATAGCAATATTCCAACATTTGAGTGGCTGCCACAAAGAGGGGATCAACCTATTTTCAAAATCACCAGAAGACAGACAAGAAGCAATGGATGGAAACTAATCAAGGAGAAAAGCAACATGGAACTAAGGAGAATTTCCTGACAGTAAGAACAATTAACTAGCAGATGAGCTTGCCTTCAGAAGTTATGGGTTCTCCATCACTGGAGGCTTTTAAGAGACTGAACAACCATTTGTCTGAAATGGTATAGAGCCATGATGACAAACCTATGGCATGTGTGCCAGAAGTGGCAAACGAGCCGTTGCCCCAGTTCAGCTCCGCCGCGCATATGCATGTGCCTCCCACCAACCAGCTGGCCTTCGAATCTCTGCCGCACGTGTGGGGGGCTGTACATGTGCAGGGGGCTGCATGCGCATATGCGGGTGTGTGTGCAGGGGGTTGCGTGCGCATGCATGGAGGGTGCATGTGGAGGGCTGCAAGCACTTGCAGGATGCATGCACGCATGTGCAGGGTGATGCGGGGGCGCGTGCATGCACAGGAGGCAGGGGGCATGCATGGGGGCATTTGTGAGTTCGGACGCGCATTCATGAGCACATGCACATTTGGGTAGTCAGTCCAGAAAACGTTAGCCATCACTGGTAGAGTCTCCTGCTTAAGCAGAGGGTTGGACTGGAAGATCTCCAATGTCTCTCTGATCAAGATCTCCACCTCTGTTATTCTGTTAAAACTGAGGTTTAGCAGAGGCTCCTATGCCATCAGTGGACAGCACTTTTCTTGAAGAAATAGGTTTATGATTTATCTTGGATTCATAGCTTCCATTTGATCAGCATGTGGAGAGTTTGGTCAGGAGAACATTTGCATAGTATTGGTTGATGTACTAATTGCAATCCTTTCTGAAATGGGAACCTTTGGGGACAACTACTCATGCCCTCACCAGCTTGAGAGTGATTTACTGCAATTTATTCTCCTTGCAGCTATCTTTAAGGACTACTCAGACATTTCAATTGTTGCAGAATGCAGCAACCCACATGGTGATAGGCAACAACTGTTTCAACGTTGTAACATCTAAACTGTGGAAGTTGTATAGTTGCCAGTATGCTTCCAAGAAGATTTCAAAGCACTGATTTTGACTTCTAAAGTCTTACAGGTAGTCCTTGATTTACCACCATTTGGTCAGTTACTGTTTGAAGTTGTGATAGTGTTGAACAAATAGTTGTTATAACTGTCCTCAGGGTTATGGCTCTCCAGCATCCCTGCAGTCACATGATTGTGATCTGGGAACTTACCAGTTTGCATTTATGATAGTTACTGGAGCCTCTGATCTTCCCTATCATCTTCCCAGATAATTAATGAGAAAACCAGCAGGAAATGTTGCAAGTCAGTAGGGTAAGTCCCAACACCTGTTCACTCTCTCCCAGCCCTTCTACACTCAAGCTTCAACAGCAACATCTACCCTTCAGTGCACCTTCACCTCCCTCATACCCACCTGGGACTATCCACTTACCTGCCTTGCTTGCCAGCTTGTCTGTGAGCCATTTGGGACCTGCAACTTCCTGCAAGCTTCCCCACTGACTTGATGTGGGAAGCCATCAGGAAGCTGCCTTGCGTAACGACTATGGGATGCAGTTAACAATGGCAACCAGGACTGCAAGGATTGCTGTCACTAAATTATCAGTCACGCTTTACGACTCATTGCTTAGCAGTGGTTTAAATGTTAATGTATTGCTGGATTTAATGTCATCTTTTACTTTTAATTTATTAGCTAAGAAATATTATTTTTGTGTGAATCTCCTGTAGTCAGTGGGAATAAAGTTGCATATAGAAATCTTTTAACCATTCAACTTTTAAAATCTGAGTATTTTACTAAGTTACAAGCTGTTACTGAGGTGTAACAGGTAAATTGTGCAAAATGCCAATATTTAACTAAGATACACAATGAAGACAGAGATTAAATATAACATTTTAGAAATGGGACCATACTTAAAAAGGGACTATTGTACTTACTGCATTTATGCATGTTCTTCTCAGCAAAATTAGATAGCATGATTTAATGTTTTATTATTTACCTATGAATACAGTACTATAGTCTCTCTCTTAAACTGCTGTGTCAAAGTATTTCTCAAAAGCACAGAGAACTGATAAAGTGGAATACAATGTTCTGGGAAAACAATGACAGAAATTTTGGTACACTATTGCAACATCTTTTGTTTTTCACAAAGTGTTATCAGGGCATGAGACATTCTTTCTGATTAAATAATGGACGAATGGTCCGTTTTAGAATACAACTAATTGTTATTTCTTGATCAGAAAGAAACTTTCACTTGGTAAATGTCATGGAATATAGTATAATGTTTGTGTTTCCTTTTACTGTGGAAAGTTATTCTTATCTAGAAAAATATCTGAAGGCACTAATATGGGTTACCTCTGTAGCATCTAAATTAATTGTATGCTAGCCATTGTCACATGATTAAGCTCCCACACTCAATGATTGGAAAAACAAGGTAGCAGCAGAGAAAAAGTTTAGAGCAGAGGCAGAATTTTAATTAAAGAGGAAAATTTCCTTCTTAGTAAGAGCACAGCTTTACTCCAACATACTTATGTATTATGCCATTTTTACTCTGTTCTACTCAAAAGCCTATGGATGTCTCACATCACATTATTAAAACTAAAAACAATAAGTAAAAATGTAATAATAAAACTGATGGAGATGAAAGGTGATGAAAATGTAAATAAAATATTCGCACATGACCAATTTAGGATATCTTAACTAAAACTCAAGATAATAGTTTAAGAGATAATAAACTTTGCCTTTGTAAGAGCAACTCATGACAAATTTTGTTCCACTAAAATTCAGTATTATTAGATGTCATTTCCAATTATATGTTGGATGGTTTAGCTTGTTTGGGGGGGGGGGAGAAACACCCCCCCCCCAAAAAAAAACTAAATACAAAAAGGTATCAGAACAAACTGGGAAACTGAGGAATGAAAACAATGAGAAAGCTGCATTGTAGAACTGCATGTACCCATTTATAATTTCCTCAGTGGCCTGAAACTGAATTACATAACCAGAAAAATCTACACAGATCCTCTGTCAGGCTGAGTTACCTTATAGAACAACAGGAGTCAAAACAGTAAGGAAATCTTTCCCAACCAGGTGCCCTCAGGACATTTTAAGACTGTATGTCTAGCATGCACTGTGTAGCTAAAGAATGGTGGAGGGATCTGAAGTATTGAATTGAACTAGATCCTCCAGTAAATATGAGTAAGCAAACTGCTAAGAGCAAATTATTTTATTGAACATCCTGGAAGTCACCTGCCTTCCAGGTTTGGAGATCCCAAGCCGGTTTATGCTTTAATCTAGGTAATAATTTCTGGTATGTTTTCTGTAGTTAAAGAAAAGAACTGAAGCCAAGACAATAAAACTTAATTTGTGTGAAAGCTCAAGAAAGCATCTGTGAAAAAAAGAATGTTCTGCAAAAATTACTTTCTACCAGATGGAGAAGGTAGATATTACAGAGTAATATATACTGAAGATTCTAGGGTGGGGAAGGCTACTTCATACATTTATCAATTTGATCTAGTGGTTAAAGCACCAGGTTAAAAATGAGGAGACTGTGAGTTCAAATCCCATTTTAGGCATGAAAGCCAACTCAGTGGCTTTGGTCCAGACAATCTCTGTCAGCCTCACAAGGTGTTGTGGGGAAAATAGGAGGAAGGATTATTATAGCTATGTTTGCTGCCTTGAGTTATTTATAAAAATAATAAAGGCGGGATTAAAAAACATAAATCTACATTTGTCTGCAACCAATAGACTGAAGTCTGCTAGCCTTGTCTATAAACTGGTTCATTGTTCCATAAGCAGCAAGGGACATCACTGAGAGAGAAAAACATCTCATTCAAAAATGAATGCATGCAGTTAGTAGTAGGGATTGCACAAAGCTCTTCCTATCTGTTTTGCCAGCTCCAAGTGCTAAAATAAAACTTTCACAGTCTAGTAATTTCTGTGTTCCTATTTTAATACTATTGTCTAGCAAGTTAGACCCCCTCCTCAGTGATGTGACGGGGGAACTACAAAATTTTTGTTTAGACTTTTTTAATAAGAGATATATCAGAAATATTTTTTTCATACAAGTACAGATTCCTTGTCTTTTTTTAGTCTCTTATTACTATAAAGTCTAGCGGACATGAATTTATGCAAACGTGCATGTAGCCCCATAGATTTCCCAAACCTCCATGCAACATGCAGATGTTTCTCAAACCTTTGAAAGAGAGAAAAGAGAAAGCAAAAAAGGCAAAACCTGGAGACCATTATGGGACTAATTAGGATAAGACATTACTGTTACATTTGGAAATGTTGAAGGCCCCTAGACTATAATTTATTATTTCACCAAAACAGACAGGGAGGTTAGGCTTAAGGCCATTCAAAGCAAGGAATCCCTTTATATCTTATTCCCTTTTATTCAACCTTAAAAATCATGTTTGCTCCATTTGTATCCGCTTTCACAGTTTATTTCACTAACTGCATGCCTGATTTATCCATCATGTAATAAATTTTTGCACCATCATAATCCCTCATAGCATACCATCTAATGCAGGGGTCTCCAACCTTGGCAACTTTAAGCCTGGCTGAGGTATTAATTCCCCAGAGGAATTCTGGGAGTTGAAGTCTGCCAGGCTTAATGTTGCCAAGGTTAGAGACCCTGATCTAATGGATCGGCAGTGATGTGATCCTATTTTATCTGAGGTAAAACTAAGACATGAAAATAGTAATCTTTGCTTTACAACTACCAGTTACTCATTTGGCAGCTACCTCATTTAGCAACTGTTCAAAAATACGATGGTAATTTTTTAAGAAACTCATTTTCTGACCAATGCGCACACTTAAGATCAAAATTTTGTGCGCAATGCTAAAAAGATCTCTTCCACAAGGCCACAAGATTATTTATACTATAGCACCACCCACGTGACAAAGCCTTTTAATCCTGAGCAGTATTCACTCCTTGTGGTATAAAAGTAATGCATACTACTTCTTGCTGAGATGCAAAACCTCCATATGGGAGTTACACAGCATCATCAGATCACACCCACATAAGGGACAGCTATAAGCAAAGCTTTTATATCCACTTTGGAGTCCATGAGAACCCAACGTGGTACAATGTCTAAGGTGCTACTTAGAATCAGGGAGGCTGAAGCTCAGGGACAACCACAGCCATGGAAGCTCACCCAGAGATGGGATACAAGCCTAATGTATAAAAATCAGTGAATAAAATACATTTAGAACAATGTCATGTCTTCCAAGCCTTAACGTCAAGATCACTGCAGAGAGTTTGGTTCAAAATCCAACCACATCCCCAAATGATTGCATTTTTAAAATAGCCAAATTAAATTTAACTTGAATGAATGTGAAGAAAAAAAACCATACTGGTAGAATGCAGTTTAGCATGAGGATTAATAAAGTTCTTTCAGGCTATAAGGAGTGGGTCAAAACAGGCTCATGTATTAGAGAGAGTTGTTTTGGGTTTTTTGCCAATAAAGCAAGAGCTCACTGGAGGATAGAGGCATGTGAACAGGTGCAGCTCAGCCCCACTCCACATCCCCTCCTCTGTTTGAAATAGCAAATTCCAAAACATTCTATTCATGACCTGAAGAAACACAGGCTGAGAAGGCGCTCTTTGCTTTATCCATCCCAGCTTCCTGAGGATATTATTACAACTCCAAATAATACCTACTCCCACTGGACAAAATGTGCCAAGGTCCCAGGTCAGGGAAGGTTCTCCTTTTTACTCTCTTTAATAAAGCAGCATTTTAAAAGAATAGCTAGGCACCCTTTTAAAAACAAATCTATCCACAGACTAGTCAAAATATATAATTATTACTACCATTAAGAAAACCAATAAATCTAATGAAGTTTGAGTCTACCACTCACAGCCCAGCAGTGGGAATTGGGTTCTCCAGAAATCGATGAACTGCACCTTTCAGCATCCTTCACACTGGTCATGCCAGCCACAGCTGCTGGGGCTTCTAGTTCAAAAAACATCTGGAGGACCAGATGTTCTCCACCCGTTTAGAAGCAGCATTTCACTCTTTGAGCCCATAAACGGAAAGGTAACAAATAAGAGCATAACAAATTTAAGGTAACAGTATGGTATAACTCAAATTTAAATGTAAAGCTAACGTAACAGGATTTCACATTGTCTTCTCCTGTATATGTCCCACCCCATAAAGGGCCCTTTCCTTTCAGCCTTCGCTTTATGAAAGAAAGTGTCACTGAGGCAGCAGAAAAGGTCTTTGAAATGGTTAGGAACAGTGTAAGGTTGAGCGGCCTCAGTAAATCATGACAGAGCAACAGTGGAAATCCACCTCTTCCATAGAACCTTAGACACAAAGGGGATTGCACCATTCAGACTATTAAAAAGAGGGGGGGGGGAGGTTGGAGATTATAGGAGGCAGGTGAACGTATGAACACCGATTGCTAAAAAAGAAAGCCAAAGGTCCCGTCATCAGACATTTCTGGGCAAAAGCAAAGAGAGGGGGCGTCCACCATCATTTGGAAAGAGTGAAATAAACTGAATACAAAATGCAGACCCCAAAGCAATTAAAGCCCCTCCCGGAGTGGGAACCCACCCTCCCAACGCAGCACCGCACTCGTTTTTTTTTTCCTTCTTCCTCCAAATCTAATCCATTAAGCAGTGGAAACGTTTTGGTATTCGTTGTAAGGCGATCCCCGCATGTGGAAGGGTAAGGGATGTGTTTCAAATATCATGGGTCTATGAACCCACTCTCCATAGTAGAAAACTAGGGCGGCCAGCCACTGCAACTCCACATTTCCTTTATACTCGCCCGTCACTGCCAAACGACCGCCACTCCCTGCAAACTAGATCGGGGAAGGGAGAAAAAAAACACAAATCCACTACCATTTTCCAAAGACCATTTTTTCCCGATCATGTAAAACCGGCCACCTTCTGCGTTCTCGGGTTCGATTTCTCCCTCTTTTTCTAAGCCAAGGATCTACTGTTTATTCCACGCCTGGCGGGGGATACATTTCCAATGCAGACACCCCGCCTCTCCCGTAGCTACAACCGACCGCACACTGATTACTCTTCACCAGCTCGTTTCAAATGCCTACGTCGCCCGGGTCTTTCTCAAAAATACCGTCTCTCTACCTCCCCACCCGCCCCCCTCCATCCACGATCCCCGAGCTCCACCGTTGTGCAAATACGAACCTGGGCAAAAGCCTCGCCGCTCTCACAAGATCCTCCAGCGGCTGAAGGGGTTTGTAAAGCCGGGGAGCTGCTACTGCTCCTCGCCGCCTCTTTTCTCCTCCTTCCTTTCCCGCCCCCGCGCTCCGCTGCAGCAGGCTTGAAAGGAGACTGCGGTCAGCGGCACGCATGGGGTACGGAGAGGAGCTTACCTGCTACGCTGCCTTCCAACTTCGTTAGTCGCGTCTTTTGTGAAGAACGCGCCCCTCGCCGCCGCCCCCGGTTGCAGGAACCGTTCGGCCGGGCCTCGCCGCCCGCACGTCAATTGATGGGAAATAAAAAGGAGCCCGGCCGCACCGAGAAAGAGGAGGAGTTGGTGCCAGTGTGTAACAAGTTTGGGTTGCCCCGCAGATATGGCGGCGGTGGCGGCTCCAGCGAAGGAGGAGGAGGAGGAGGCCGAGCGAGCCAATGCAACAGCGGGCGGCCCACAGAAGCTTTTCTGCCCTCCAGCGATCCGCTGGGGGGAGAGAAGCCCGGGGAGAGAGGGGGAGTATGCCTTGAGTAGCGGTGGGAGGCGGAGATTTAAAAAGCGGGCTGGGGCGAGGAGAATCACAGGGGGAATAAGACTGGATTTATTTAGGCTGGGATTCCCCCCCCTTCCCATTCCGTTCATTCAATTCCGATCAGGATCATAATCATAGTAATAAATAATGACGCTGAATAATAATAATAATTATTATTATTATTATTATTATTATTATTATTATTATTATTATTATTATTATTATTATTATTATTATTATTATTATTATTTATTATTTAAAAATAAAAGAACCAATCTTCGAGATCATATGAGCAAAAGTCGATTTGGGGAGGGGGGTGGCTCGTACCGGGAAGACCTTATGAGAGATCCACAGACATCCATCTGTCTTTGGCTCCCTTCCCTCCCCCCAAAAAGAAACGATTGCAACAGCCCTTTCCTTATAAGACACCAAGGCTTCGATTCACGTGCTATTGTTACTGTCTCTCTGGTGGTTTTTCTGGGAACTGTGTGCAGACAGGCGAAGGTATTGCACAACGTAGGTGTGTTGCAAACAAGGATTAAGGATCACTCCAGAATGGTCCGTTCCTCATAGGGGCGGGGGAATATCATTTCCTATTTTCTTGCTATTAGTACACAGAGCTTAAAAGTTTGTAAAAAAAGAAAAAGGCGCCCTTATTTTTTTTAGGAGTGTTTATATAGTAACGCAAGCAACCGTAATCATCAGTCGTTGCTGCTGTTATATATTTACACTTTGTCCTAGGTGGTGCTTATTTTGAATCACCGTTTGCCCATAACGCGGCCATCTTCTCCCCCACCCCCAAACTCCAATGATTAAAAGACCTCCATTTCCCAGAATCCCGAGGAAAAAATATTAAGAAAGAAGTACTTGCTCCTTAAACTGCCAGCTTCTTGACAAGTAGACTCAACTGGTCGTGTGTTAAGACTTTGTTTTCTCAATCTTTATTCCAGTAGTCCTCTTAGTTGCTAGTTACACACCTGTCCCACTGAGATATGGGAGAATCTTGGCTTATCCTTGCTAATAATGTAAACCAGAATACAGGTACTGTACTCAGCTTACAAAAATTTGAAAGTTACAGCATCATTGAAAAAAGTGACTTAATAAGCGTTTTTCACACTTAACAACCATTGCAGCATCCTTGTGGTCATGTGATCAAAATTCGGATGCTTGGTAACTCATATTTATAAAGGACCTGGAATGAAGTGATCATCTTTTGCGACCTTCTGACAAGTAAAGTCAATGGGGAAACCAGATTCATTTAACAACTGTGTTACTAATTTAACAACTGCAGTGATTTGCTTAACTGTGGCAAGAAAACTCGTAAAATGGGGCAAAACTCACTTAACAAATGTCTCACTTAGCAATAGAAATGTTGGGCTCAATTGTCATAAGTTAAGGATCACCTGTAATAAACCTGTTGGTTCAGGATGTCTGTTCCCTCAGAAATCTTCAAGCCTTTGCCCTATAGTTGGTAAAATGGAGAAAATAAAAACCAATCTTTAGTCACTTTCTCCTGACTAGCAATTTTTGTAAAAATTTATAGTTGCCATGTTAATTACAAAGCCTCCTAAAAAGCCCGACATGGGCAAGTAAAGTTTATTTACTTTAAAAGTATGAGAGTTTGCTTTTGAAACTAATGCAAAGTTCCATTGAGTCTGGTACAGTAGTTGTGCCATGTTAGAGTTGCCAATTATCCTTTCCCCCCAGTAACATTTCTGTGCATTTAAAATCTGCATTTTGGCCAGAAAATGCAATTGCTACATCTTCACATCATTGCTGTGAATTGGTTAGCTAAATGGTAGAGCACATGTTTTGCATTTCCTATTGTGATCGCCTTACCTTATGAAATATTTTTGTCTTAAACCCAAAACAGCCAATGACAGTCAAACATAGGTATGGAAGATTCAGAACTATTCTGAAGAGGGTATTTTTGCCTTCCAAATGTCACCAAACGCCAAATGGACTCGACCATTAGGAATAGCAGTGGAGGAAATAGGATATTACAGTTCAGCAAATTCTGGAGGACCAGAGGTTCTCCAATAATGGAACCGATGTGCCAATAGTCTGATTTGGTAGAAAAATCATCAGCCTGATATCCAGGTTGATAAACATAGAACACTCCTATTACCAAAACTGCAGAAAAAGTCAAATTTATCCAAATGTGTGTTTCTCCTTGGCAACAATATAGAAGTATTTCATCATTGTCACTTTTTTTCCAAGTCTTATCTATGTTATTCTTTATTCAAGTATTAACTAAATCCACTCATTTATTTTTTTTCTTAAAATCACAGCATCTCAATATGCAACTCTTAAACGAAATAGAGCAGGGGAGAACATAACAATCTATGGTGTGTGTGGCTATCACAGTATTCAACATAATTTAGTTGTTAAGTACAGTATATACTGGTGGCCTTTTAAATATTAAAAGTAGGACTTATCATTTGTATATTGTGTTTTCCTTTCAAAATAGTTAAGATTGTGTTTATTTTATTCCTCCATTTTATTCCTAAAATCTTTCTTTGAGCAAGATTAGGACAGGATGATGAGTTGCCCAATTATCTAATGGGCATGATGGTTACGTAGGGTTTGACCCAGACATAGATCATATTCATAAGGCACACCATGCTATTTTGTGGTTTTGCTTACTGTATCATCCCAACATAGAAGCACGGTCATTTTGAGGTTAGGTGGAAGTTCTAACCACAGTGTCACTTTGCATTGCTGCAAAGTGGTGCTATTCTCTCCTGTTCTACTTTTGTTTCTTATTCCTTCTGATTCACAAGACTTTATTTAAAAAATGGGGTGGAAAAATATTTAGCCTTCAAGGTCTTTATGCCCCAATTTATCTGATTGGATCACCAAAGGTTTTTTTGGGGGGGGGGCATTTGCAAACAAAAATAAAATAGAACATGTCGGAGACCAATCAGCCCTGATAAGTACAAGCAAATTGTAAATTTTGCTTTATTTCACTGGGCAATGTTTTTATCGTAGTATCATTGAGTCATATTTAGTATCTCTTATCCATTTGTTCATGGATTCTCTCTTCCTACTAATTCTGGCTTTCGGTCTCTTTTTCACTTCCCTTTTTTCTCAGACATGGGGGAAATTGCCTGTTTGTTAAGTCTACTTTTTACTGTCTTCACAAAATAGTTAAATCATGATACCATCCTGCTGCCTTGTTGTAAATTTTGCATATTAATTACTGAATGATTATTTGACTTACATCCCTGACCATTTACTAACTTCCACAGAATAAAGTTGGCTAATCCTCAGAGGTGATTAAACCATAGAAATAAGTGTAAACATGATCAAGATATTATATTTTCCTTTTCTCTCCTTTCTACTTGGTCACTGATGTGTTTTCAGGGGCAGGAAAGGCAAATGACCATTACATATAGTCCTTGGCTTCCAAAACCACATTTGAGACCAGAATTTGTGTTGCTAAGCAATGTGGTTATTTAGTGAATTATGGCCAATTTACAAGATTTTTTTGTTACAGTTGTGAAGGAAATCACACAATCGTTAAGCAAATCTGCTTCTCTCATTGACTTTGCTTGTCAGAAGCTGGGAAATTGAGATCACATGACCTTGGGAGACTGCAACCATAGTAAATACATGCTAGTTGCCAAATGCCAGAATCAGGTTCAGGTGACCATGGGGAATATGCACCAGTCATAAATGTGAGGATTGGTTGTAGGTCAGTCTTAACTGAAGAGTTCATACTTCTCTTGATATTTAAAAGGGCAATAAAAGTTAGTACTATATTTTACAATGTAATTTTTTTCAACACTTGTAACTTCAAATGTTCATTAAACAAATGGTCATAGCCCTCTTGTATGTATTTCTTTTTTTTTTTATTGGTTAAAAATTACGAACAAACAAATACGACAATACAACATACAAAACAAATAAACATGAATCAAGTCTTACGGCTTCTTTTTCAAAATTATCACATCGGTAGACTGTATTTACATTTCTTATCTGTATATATATTTACATATAAAGCAATACAATAAATTCCATATTTAATTATGTTCCTTAATTGGTACCCAATTTTTGTCTATAAATTACAACTTCTCTTTTGTGTCCCTGTTTATATATTCCTTTCTTTTTTTCCAACCAGTTATACTATTTCTGGTGTCATCATTTGATCTTACAAGTCCCTCTGCTTATAGAAAGCTTGCTTTACACTTCAGGGCAATACCTTGTATTACATTGATTATTTGGGCAGAGACCAGGGGTAAAATGCTCCCGATTCGGACCGGATCGCCTGATCCGGTAGCAATGGAAGTGGGTGGTTCAGAGAACCGGTAGAAAACAACTCTTGCCTCCCTCTCCTCATGCCCAGCTGAGCTGCACAATCATCAGAGGCTTTTTTTTTTTTTTAACTTTTAAAAGCATTTTTTCTACAACCTTTTCGCCAAAAAAATGCTTTCAAAAGTAAAGAAAAATGCATCTGACGATCGCACGGCTCAGCTGGGATCGTCAAAGGCTTTTAAAAGAAAAAAAACTTTTTTTCTTTTAAATGCCTCTGACTATCCAAGCTGAGTGGCCTGATCGTCAGAGGCATTTAAAAGGAAAAAAAGTCTCTGCCGATCAGGCAACTCAGCTTTTGAAAGCATTTTTTACAACCTCTTAGCTGAAGAGGTTGTAGAAAAAATGGTTTTAAAAGTTTTTTTAAAAAATTGGCCACACCCACCCAGTCACATTACCCACCATCACCACCAAGCCACACCCACAGAACCGGTAGTAACAATTTTAGATTTCACCACTGGCAGAGACTAATAGCTATTTTTTAAATACCTGATACAGAAACGTCATGGCAATACACTTTGCATTACACTGATCATTAGAATTTAGAATCTGATGCACACTTGAGGCTAAAGTTGTATCTGTCCAAAGTGTCCGGGTGAAAAATTGGAGGACCAATGTAGCTCCACTTCCATTATGTTTATTCCCACAAATTCAAACAAGCAGACCAATCTAGTAAAGTGAATTTCCAATTAAAGTAGAAGCAAATTATACATGTCCCCCCTCTTTCCTCTCTGCCTGAAGGCCACAATTCTCCACAGTAAGAGAAAATATTCTAATTAGGTAACCACTAGGTTGATTAAAAAAAAAAGATGATAACCTTACTGGATCAAACCAATAACCAGCTTCCCAGAGTGGCCAGTTAGATACCCCTATGGAAGTCACAAACGTGGCATGAAAACAAAGTTCTTAGTTTTTCTTCAGCAAATGATATTTTTTTCAAATTAGGAGGTTTCGTGTATCATAAATATCCCTTAATAGAGCTGTCTTCCAAAGCTATACTAATCCTCTCTTAAAGGCATCTAAATGAGTTGCAATCACTGTATCTTTTGGCTGAAGCACTGTCCAAATAATGGCTTTCTTTTATCTATCCTGAATCTGCCAATCAATTTTATTGACCCTTTCAAGAGGATTCCTAATGCTACCAATCAAAGGACATTGTGTAGCAATGCTTCCCCCCCCCCCTTAATGGGTTATTCTGTGGTAAGAAAAAAGGATGGAAAAAGCAGTAGGAAAACATGAGAGACTTGTAAGTGGGAGATATTATCAGGATTCCGTGTAAAATGGTTTGAGCACAGTAAGGCAATTTTATGTTAAAAGTCTCACTTGGAAACAGCCCCAGAAGGAGGAGGAGAACCTTTTTCTGTCCCTTTTCTATGTATCTTGGATAATCTTGTGTTTTCTTGTTTTCTCTGTATAAACCCTTTCATGTTAGATATGTATTCCAAAAGTGCTTGGATTTCTATAAGGGTGTTAACAATATTCTTCATATCCTTATATTTTTTCAGGAAATCTTATTGTAGCGGTAAATTGGCCATGTGGTGCTAATGGTGTTAGCAGTTGTGAAAACAACTTTGGTGAAAGAAATTCCATCCAAAGTAGTGTTTGTTTTTATCAATGTTAATTGCTAAATACTGTGATCAAGAAGAAGCAATAAAGACAAAGGGAAGGAATACAGTATTGGAAAGAGTGGAACGCCTCAGTCAATAGCTGGAAACTTTCCCAGGTCATCTCATTTCCTGAGTAAGGCAAACAATAATGATGTCTAGTAACTTGTTCCATTTAAACAAACAAACCGGACCTCAGAGTTACAGGGAGCGGATAAAACAATACGAAGAAGCTAAAGGCAAATTCAGGGATGGTTTGATGTGAATATGATTGTGCAGAGTCAGCTAAAGTTCTGCCATCAATTTCTCAGGGTTGAACATTTTAAATTATCTTTGATGAAAGCCCACATTATGGAACTAAGTAAATGCAATGACAGTGCAATTAAGTATAGTCTTGAAATACTTTTCATTTCAAAGAAAAGGCTTTCCAGATGACAAGGCAGTTTTAGCCATTTGCATAGCATCCTCACTGGCCTTTGCAATTGTGTGGTATTCTTGTGTCAAGCTGTTTTATAGTTGAATGGGGAAGTATCTTGAAAGCCTGGCAAGTGTTACTAAAGAAATGGTAAAGCTTGTTTCCTGGCCTTCAAGGGGCAGTTTGTGCTTTCAGGGGTGAGAAGGTAAGTGTGAGGCATTCTTGCCTCATCCCAGTTCCCACTCTGGGCTTCATTGTAAGAAATGCTGGTGTTATGAGCCACAGGTCTGAAAGATAATGGAGATTTGCCAGCACAGTGAGTGGGAAGCTTCTATGGGTCATTAGTCCTTATCATTATACTTAATGATTTCTTTTCCTTGAACTGCTTTCCAGCAAACTGTATGTGACATTTCCCCCCAAGCAATGAAAAACATTCAGAAATACTTGTTTTCATGCAACGTAAAAGAGGGAAGACACTAGTGGCCTTTTTTCTTAGTTTGTGAAGAACATGGTGGGTTTTAAAAATATTGTTTCCAAGTCAAGTGAACATCAGAAGAAAATTATGTAAACAGGTTTGAGACACTCTATCCCATGGCATCCTTCTATTTAAATTACTTTAATGAATGTAATGTGCTTATTTGCCTATTTTGTTAACTGATCCAATCATATTGTTGGGGGAAATTATATAATTATATAAATTAATGTAACATACCAGACATTGCAGACAAATTTCAGATGCATGTCGGTAGCCAATCAACTGGAGCTCAAAGATGTGAAAGTCTTCCTAAATATAAGAAGAAAGGATGATGCTTGAGCTTCTGAGAGAAACATCTCCTAGGCCTGCTACCTCATCCAGGTCCCATGAATCTCTAAAAAGGAGGCACTCCATTCATGAGACGACCATACTACATGGATACTGTAAACTTTGGCAAGATAGGGCCTTATATAAGCTGATGCTATCCTTAAAAAGACTTTATAAATAATAACTAGGATTTTGAATTGGGCCCAGAAGCTAATACTGTAAAAAGGCAAAACAGCAACCTTGCAATGAAGAGACTGGCCACTGCATTCTGCTTTAATTAGAGCTACCAGAGGGTCTTCAAAGACTGTCCCACCTGTGTGCATTACAATACTCCAACCACCTGATGACCAAGGCATGAGTTACAGTTGCCAAGGCATCTTGGTCAACTGTTGCATCAAATGAAACTCTCCTGGCCAATTATTTCCACCTATGGATTAAGCAACAGCTTTAATCCAAAAGAGCTACCAAGTTGCAGGGCAGATTTCCTTCAGGTAAAGCACAACTCCATCCAGACTAACTACCAGGATCATTGTTAATGGATTGTCTCAATGTTTATTGACAAAAGGCAACTCAGTCTTGAAAGTATTTAATCTGGGCATCTTTTGTTCCATCCAGATTCTGATAGCCTTCAGTCACTCATCAGAATAACTTTTCAAACCAGAATGGAACAGGACAAAATTGGTTATGCTGGAAGAAGCTAACAGAAGAAAAACTGAGTTCAAAAATGGGGGAGATATTTCTTGGAGCTGTATATTTGAACTCTAATCTTTCTTTCTTTTTCTTTTCTTTCTTTCTTTTTTCTTTTTGTCAACTTCTGGACACTTACTGAAAAACTCAGAAAAAATCATCAGTGCATCCTTTTGGAAAAGACAATGGGCAACAATTCTGAATGTTGCCTATTGCTCCATTCTAAGCCTCATTTCTCCTATTTCCTGTAATCACATCACCCAGAGTGGACTGTTTGCAGCCTATTTGTCAGAGCACATGTAATCAATCACCACACAATTATAATATGAAGTAAAAATAAACACACCCATAAAGGCACATCAAGGAAGTATAGACCTCTCTGCAAAGTCCATTTTAATAAATAGACTTAAAACAATTCAGAAGCCATGCTATACAACTTTCCCTAACTTTTCTGGTATGGGCCCCACATAAATTGAGGGCATGAAACTAGGACTCCGTTCATTTACCAGCTCAAAAGAATATATCAAGTGAGTAGTGATTCAATGACAAATTTTCCATGCTGTTTTGTTGAACTGAAAGGATATGTAGTTTACTAAGGAGTCTCTTCGTTCATTCATTCATATAGATTTACAAACGCCCAACTCCCAATAACTTTGGGTACTTTATACTATAAAGAAGCAAGGACAAAGAACAAAGAGATGTGTGCCTTCCTCCCAAAAGAAGAGCCATATAGAATAAAACCATACAAAACTGTACAGGGGCTCACCATTACCCTACCCACAAGGCTTAAGAAAATAACCAGGTTTCACTGCCTTCCAAAACATCTTCAAGCAGGGAGCCATACAGATATCTGGGGTTACCATTCAAGCAAGCAGGCACTGTGATAGAAAAGGCACACTTGCAAGTTCCTACTAGATAATATTTGTTTCATAGAGAGCCCCTAATGCACATCTATTCTGTTAGATCTTATCAGACAGGCAAAAGTTGTTACAAAAATGTGGTTCCTTCAGTAATCAGGCTCTATACTGTGAAGGGCTTTACTGTGAAGTAATATCTAGCAGCTTGAACTACATCCAGAAGCCAATTGCCTGCAGTGGCACATTCTAGGTCATCTATAGATTCTGAGTAGTTTTCAAAGACAGGTCTGAATAGAGTACATATTCTCATGAACATGCAGACATGCTTATTATGTGTTGTTGTTTGAAAGATCTCAGCCAAAACCAATCAGATCAGCCTTGTATGCCTTTTACATTGGACTGAGGAATCTATAATTTCCACCAAATCTCTATCTTTTTACATGTATGTGATACATGTTATAAAGGGGGTAAGGTTCAATCCAGGGGTGAAATCCAGCAGGTTCTGACAGGTTTTGGAGAACCAGTAGCGGAAATTTAGAGCAGTTTGGAGAACCGGTAGCAGAAATTTTGAGTATTTCAGAGAACCGGCAAATACTGCCCCAGAGTGGGGTGGGAATGGAGATTCTGCAATATCCTTCCCCCAGGAGTGGGGGTGGGAATGGAGATTTTGCAGTATCCTTCCCCTTCCACGCCCACCAAGGCACACCACACCACACCCACCAAGCCACGCCCACAGAACCGGTAGTAAAAAAATTTGGATTTCACCACTGGTTCAATCATTCTGCCATTTTGACTATTCATTTCCCTGCTCCATGGTTGCCCCCATGTGGAGGAAAAAATCTAATGATTAAATTTGAGAGGTGCAAAAACAAACCAACATTTACCTACCAAATTGAATGGGGGCTAATAGCCATTTACTGTGACAACCTCTATTTTTCCTAGTAACAAAAGCAGAAATATGTTTCTTAAGTTCCAGTTGAATTCCGAGATGCCACTTGTAATCTTGTGCTCATCTTGCAATAAACATTGTGTTCATTTGCTTCAGCTGCAAAATTTAATGTCACTTGCCCAATAGTCACTGTATTTTGCATTTTTAGAGCAAGAATAAAAATTGACAAAAGTTGTTGGAACTGCAAAACAATCAACATTACCATTAAGTATCTGGCTGTGTGAGTCTCAAGACAATATAGCTGAAAGCTGTTGAAAAAAATCAGTATTTGGTCTCCTCATAATGCCAAGAGATGTGTCATAAAAGAAAGGCAGCTAAAGTCTAGCTTGTCTAATCCAAAAATGCATCTTTGGTCCTTTAGCTCTATGATTCAGTCATCCTCTGCAGAATGAGTAGTGATAAGATCATTAATAATATGATGTGTGACATGGAGCTGACTCCTAACTAATACTTTAAAGTAACCACAGACATTTCAAAAGATTCATGACTGACCAGACAAGTCAGGTAGAGGCAGTAATCATAAGCTTTTCTGCTGAATCTTGCAAAGCTAGGATTTTAATGTTAGTTTGGTTAACTAACCAACTAACCTCTAAAATATAGAAAATGTAATTAAATGCCATTATAAGCTATACACATTATATTAAATAGGTATGAATAAGTGCCTCAAAGTTTGGTTCAGTTGGAACATATCTCCTAATCTTAAAGTTTCAGAGGAGCCTTATATCCCAAGGCAAATAAAAATACTTTAATTAAATACTGTGTTTTCTGCACATTAGATGCAACAGATATTAATAATGAAAACATGAATTAAAGTAATCTACAAAGCCTGAATGTATATATATATATATATAAAGTCCTCATACTCTGAGTAGAAGCTATTATGCCCATAGGCTTTGTAATGGTAGACTCTCAAATTAGAAAGACACGCCAAAATGACAAACATTTTAGTTGTGACAATGCTGAAAATGGTAGTGGAGGAAGGACAATTCAATGCAAGTATCTCATTTGCAGCATATTTAACCGTTTGCAACAAGGAAAAACTGATCCCCAGTGGCTGGGATTTTGATACACAGACAATAGGACTTTCCTAGCAAAAAATATTAGTAGTTTGCTGTTTAAAATGAACAACAAAATATCTGTGTGGAATCAGATCAGATGAAAAGGTTTAGTGTGTGAATTTCTAACAAGTGCAAAGCTCCACACTTGTCATTCCCTGTCAAGAAAACGAGAGAATGAAGCTCTAAGTGACACTTGTGAGCTTGATTTATTCACGTCCCAGTGAATAGAAAAACAAGATTGCCACCTTTACCGGGAGATATTAAGCAACCCTCCTTGACCTACTGTTTTCAAATGCATTGAGCCACAAACGGTGACAAACCCCACAGTTCCAAACAAGAATAAGAGTTGCAATTCATCTGCAATGCATGTAATGCATCAAGAAAGGGGCATGCTAGGTTGGGAAAGCCTGCCCCAAAATGATGAATGCTGACACATGTGTGACTGAGTTGTAACAATCAGTCTTTCTTCTATAGCTCTGATGTTTTGATGAACATTAAGTTTATATAAATATAAAATTAACACATGAAAGAAAATTCTGTTAAAATTTATCCTATGCCAGCATCAAATGCTGGTTTGCTGTTTTCAAGGGACAGATTAAACCCAAAAACATCTGCATCATAGGACATCTGAATCTGTGATTGAATTCTTATTCATATATCTCTCCCACATTAGTTCATTAGTGTATCAACATAACAAAATATAAATTGACGACTTGACACAAATGAATAGCTAAATCCTCCTTATCATTATCACTTGAAGCTCCTTTCAGTAGTATTTGTAGGTACATCAAAGAAATGGATAATATGTTTATGCACACATGTGCTGGTACACACACTCAAATATTGTCTTGTAGCAGGTATATGAATTTGCTATAATTCCTTGCAACAATTGTATAACCTGGAAATATAAACTCTTGATGTACTAGACTAGACCTTAGTTTAAGATAACAGCAGAAAACAAAGTAATGTCCAATCTGATGGGGTAAACTGCTAATTGGTATAAATTAAATTGAAACTGTAATTAATATATAAAATATAGCTGCTTAACCAAAAAGCATATTACGCTTGGGCTTTGAACTTTTCATTGATTATCAAATAGTTCTAGAATATAGATTATTTCAATATAGACTATTTCAATCTATAAAGCTATATGTGGCTTAGTATCTACAGTAGGTACCTGTAGAACTGCTTTCTCGTATCTGGTTTGGTCCGTTTGATATGTTCTTCTTGGGTTGTACCATACTTTCATGAAATAATGGGGGAAGAGGCCAGGAGTTGATTTATATGGCATGTCTTCATCTTAAAATTAAGGCTTGCTTTATCCTTCTAATATTTTAGGAGCTACTAAAGCTTTCATCAGCTGTCAATTATAATTTTATTGGTTAATTAGTTACTGTTAACTTTTTAATTATGGGTGTTAATTAAAATTAATTTTGTCAGTTGTCTCTTAAATCTGTGAGTCTATTTGGATTTGGCAAAATACAAATAAATAATAACTGAAGTCATACTTTCAGTGAAGAATAATCTGCTCAAAATGCTAAGAGTGGGTACAGTAATGCAGGATTGTATAAAAGTGCTTTAGCCCTGTAACACACTACGTTGTCTGCTCTGTAAAGCTTAGGAACAGGTTTGAGGAAATGGAATAAAATTGATAAATGTAACATTACACTCACATAACAAACTGCTAATATATATAAAATAAACAGCCCAGCGAATAAAAAGGAAAGGAAGAGTTCTTTTTCATCTGTTCCCTTCCTTTAACCTGCCTTTGTTGTGTTGGCAGGATTTCAGTCCCTGTGATCTTTGTCCTCAGTTGAGAGGCATGCAAAGACCTGATATAACATGCTGCCCTATTAATTGAATCCCTTTTGCCCAAGCAAAACCAGGTCATTGTTCCATCAAGTATGGAGTTACAGAAGTTTTTCTGGAGATGGAAAGAGGTTTATTATTATTACTGCCAGGCAAAAGACTTTATTTTCCCTCCCACTAGCATTTATTGAGTTTCTTATTTGGAAGAACAAACAGTAGTGCACTATCTCATTACCTCTCCAGCATCAGTTAAATACAATGCTACATGATAGTTTGCTTATTTATTTATTTATTTCTAGTGGACTGTCTTGAACAAACAAATCTTCTGGGAACAGAATTCTGATTGCCGCAGACTCATAAAATAGACTCAGAAAGATAAAGATCAGTCCTTTGATGAAGAGCTATTACAAAACATAAAAGAACATTTTATTGTAGCATAAAATGTAGAGTGAATCTCCCATGCATAAAAAAAATAAACTGGAAAAGACTAGAAAAACTCTTCAGAATTTATGGGAAGCCCATTTAAATTTTACTCATTCAATTGCAGAAACACCATTTACTTTCCTTAGTACCTTTTAGGAATCATCAATGGTCACAACTAGGCTTAACCTCTGTCCTATAACTGTGGTCATGAAGAGTTGGATTATCTAGATCTCAATTCTATGGATATCAAAGAAAATTTATTTAAGCTTTTATTTCTCTCTTTATAGGGTTCTCCTGTTTACTTTTATTTTCACCTTCAACTGTTGATAAGATTTATATGCTACAGTGCTTACAATTTTTAATGATTTAAACTGCAACTTATGCAACTGAAGTTTTAAGTAATTATTGGCTACTAATGAGTGGAGTAATTGACAATGGCTATTTTTAATTGGTGGATTATCACTAAGGAAAGTGCATATTGTTTTAAACTATTTCAAACATTTTTTTCCTGGTAGATTTGCATTTAGTAAAAATGAATATTGTTTGAAAGAAAGATTCCTCTGCTTAACTAAATGAAGCAAGATTTTTTTTATTAGGATTCCCCCACCCCCACCCCCCTGAGATTAAACAGTAAAACTGGAGAACTGCTCTTAAAATCTGTACTCTTTTCTTTATACAGTGGAAATAGCTAAATATCTTTTTTCCTCTTTGCATAAGCATTAAGCTAAACCTTAAGCAAATAAATGCTTCCTGGAAAATAAATATATCTGTGTAAACTACTCAAGCTGCTTTAGTGAACCATGACATACCAAGAACTATCCCCATGGAGAGGATTTTTGACTGAAACTTGCTGAATCATGTACATATAACCAATCAATATTTATTTTTGAGTATCATACAGAACAAGCTTTATTTGTTTGTTTATTGTACACTTTAAATGAAGCTCAGCAGCTTCTAACTCCAGGGACTTATCTATATAAGATTTCTTGGCAACAAATAATGTTGTGGGGTTTTTTTTGTTCGTTTGTGTATCTGTTGTATGGGTGTTTTGATCTTTTCTTGGTGGTTTGTCTACCCCTGTTACTGTTTTACTAGATTACTGTTCTAATCTAGCCTATAGCTTTAGGATTTCTTGGTTGTTTCCCATCTTACTAATAACCAGGACCAGGTTAGCATTTTGTAATTAGCTAAACTGGCAATATATTGCTACCCACACAAGCATGCTTTTATTTAGCTGTAATATGTAGCTGTACAAGCATACTTTTAGCAAAATCGGACTGGCACAAACATGAAGGTTCTTACATATATTGTAGGAGGTTTATTGTCTATCCAACTCAAGCCACAGGGCTCCACTTGGGTTTTTTATTTTTTTTATTTTTATTTTTAGTAGTTTTCTTCTTCTTTTGCCAGAATTCCATAGCTGAACAGGGTATCTGTGTAGGAAGCAGAGAAAGACTCCAGAAAAGATCAGTGAGTTGGTTGTATTCACTGACAGAGCCAACCCATCCCTCAGGCATTCTTGCGTTGTGTTAAAGGGCGGGGAAAGGAAAAAGAAAAAAAAAAACCCAACAAAATAAATAAACCTGAATAAAAACAAAATAAATAAATTGAATATCTAATAGCAATCACAATTTAATCAAGAATTTTAAAATAATTTTATAGTTGATCCAACTTTATGAATAATACTGTAAATGCATTGTACTTAACCCAGTAGTATAGTATGTAGCAAGTAACATACAATCAATGTACTAGTTGCCAGTAAATCTTTTCATTTGGTAAGCAGTTGTTGAAGAAAATCCAACTAAAAAGACAACCTCTCTTTCTATCTCTATTATTTGTTGTTTTTTCTGTTTTCAAATGGTACAAATTAATTTTCACAATTGCAGTACAATAAAAAAGCAGATATAAAACCTGTTTGTGATCTTTTACGTCTTCTATTTTTTTCTTATCCCTTTAGCCAATATCTCAAGAATTACAACGAATGAATTACAATGAATATACAGTATACTGCCTGGTTACTGATGTTCAGTGGATAGTTTATATGAAGCCACTTCCTTACTGTTGGTCTGCTACAGTAAAGTTGCCCACAAAAGATTATTTTTATGTCTAAAGCAAAGGTGATGAGGAAATGCTGCCCATTTCATCATAGTTACTCACATAAATAAGCCAACTAGTTTGCTCCTTTTTTAAAAAAAATAAATATGTAACTTACTGGGGCTGGCTATAATAGAAACAATACTGCTTCCTGTTTTGTGAAGCTTCAACAGTTTTTGGTAACTGGTCCATATCCCAACCTGCATTACAAAATCACTGTCTAAGCAACTAATTCCCACAACACTAACTTGTGCCCTAGGACAGGGCTGTCAAACTCGCGGCCCATGGGCCAGATGTGTCACGCGTTGGCCACGCCCATGCCTGGTTTAGTGAAGGGGGGAAATCGCAATATGTCACATTACGCCGCCGTGACAATGCGAGTTTAACACCCCTGCCCTAGGATGTCAAACTATATAGTAGGGCTGTATTACTATTATCTTTTTGTCTTTCCTATTATCTATTCTTTTAGCATCTTATGACTATAACTTATTGTTTGTATCCTATGATTTATGCTGATTGCTTTTATTCTATGACTATCACTGAGTGTTGTATCTTATGATTTATGTTTGTATTTTATGCTTGTGATCATGTTTTATCACTTGTTGTTTGCATGTACACAACATGCAAACATGTTGAGAGCTAACAAACATGTTGCATTTCATCACTTAATATAAAGCATTATTTTATTTGCATACACTGAATTAAGTAAGATGTGTCAGGAGGTTTGATTATTCTGGCCATCGTCACACAGCTTACCTGTAATTCCTGCTTTTTTCCATGGAAGAAAAAAGAATTGGACTTTATCTCCACAAGATTTGTTCAGAAATAACTCTTTTCACAATTTATCTGTCTACATATAATGTTCATTTGCTACTTTTAAGCCTTTTGGGGAGCTAATCTTACCTGATGTTTAAGTGATAAATAAAACTAATAAACTGAAAAACAGGATAGCTGGGAAGCAATAGGAAGTGAGAGGGATTTTTAAAAAATTGTTAAATTATGTAACTATAATATGCATACTACCAAAATGGGGGGAGAGAACAAATACAAACAAATAAGAAGAAAAATAGAGCCAACCTACATTTACCACAATAGATTTACAGTGCAACTCAATTTTAAACAACAAATTAAATCTTGCCATATGGAATCATAGTGATCATTTTCACTAGCAAAGACCCAGTTTCAAAGAGTGAAAATGAACATGTATCTTCAATCCAAGATTTTAAGTCTGAAGTACAGTAATAGTCACTCTCTTACAAAACAAAACCATGTTCTTGGATTTAAGGCCAGACTAATAAATTCTAAGTTTAACATCCCAACATCCCAATTGGGTGAAATGCTACCAGTTTGGTCCGGTTCGCCTGAACCAGTAATAAAAAAGGCTACCGGTTCATCGAACTGGTAATAAAAAGTTTCGACAATCAGCTGAGCGACGCGCAATCGTTGGAAATTATTTTTTTTTTACTTTTTAGGCATTTTTTAAATGCTTTTAAAAAGTAAAAAAAAGGCTCCGACGATCACAGTTGTGCTGCGCTACTGTACAGTATTAGGAAATTTCAAAGCATAGGGGCCACCACCTACAAGTCCTGTTGTCTCTCATATATGTCCTTGTAACCTTAGATTAGGGCAGGGACCTTTTATGAGTTGTGGACTTCAACTCCCAGAAAGCACACATGTCATAAAGGATCATCATTCCCCACCTCTGCCTTAGATAGAATGGGAACTGTTAGCAGGCTTTCTTGAAATGTTCTTCCCAGATAGGGAGATTCAATTGTGTCAAGGTGGGGCTTAATATAGTCTGGAACTATATCATATAGGACTTTTTTACTAGCACTTAAAATCGAGCCAGGAAACCTGTTGGTGGCCTATTTTATGTAGCAGAATGCCAGAACTTGGTTTGCTAACATTCTAGATTTTAGGACACAGATTAAAGGTCTTCCCAACAGGAAGACAGATCCCAGCTAAAAACTAAAAGGTGGCATTTGTTTTCTAGCATTAATTTGCATCAGAATCAGTGAAGTATTGCTAATTCCTAGTGATTTAACAAAATACAGAAACTAAAAGTTACAGGTCTCTTGATAAACACATGCAAAGACAACTTACGTATTTAATAAGACTATCATATGTGAATTGCTTTTCTCATAAACTCTCATAAACTAAGGATTCGTCACATCTAAAATGCAAGTTTGAAAGGACTTGTCTTTAATTTTTGCATTTTTAGTGTAATTTTTCCTCTTCTGGCATAAACCATACTATATAAAGAATACGATTGATGAGGATGACAGAGGCACAGTAAGGTCAGTGACTTCCTCATCTTCTACTGGCCCCTTAAGATATATACCCTCCTCAATTCAAATGTTAAATACTGCTCTTTATTGCCATTTTAGCTTGGAATGTGAGAAAAAAGCAACACTTGATTTGCCCAACTTTTTTTGATTATATTGATTCTGAAAATAGTGATCTGGTGTTTATGAATGTTAGATTTTGAAGAGATTGAAACACAAATGATAGGAACAAGAAGACAAGCAAACAAAAAAAGCAGTTGATAAATTGCTGAGAATTATTAGGGGTGCTGGAGCAAGAGAGATCAATTGAATTGCTACTGGGTTTTTTTTGGACCTAGGAATCTCTTGGATGATTGATACTATTGATTTTGGAAGAGACAATCTCCTTCACTCCACATCCATTTTGATTTTGATTAGCAGATCTCAGAATTCTTCTGAAAGATAAAGGAGAAGCCACAATCTCTGTTTTGCAGAATCTGCACGTAAATGTGGAGGAGGTCGTACTGAAGTTGCAAGATCCAAATGCCAAATGTTGAAATAATAGTGAGGGAGGAGGGTGAGGTTTGTGGTAGGATTAAACTGTTTCAACATTGTTATAAATATTCAGTGTTGTAATGGGAAAATGATAATATCTTTTATTGGGCTATTATCTTGTAAACTTACATGAATAAGAGTATGTATTCTGCTTTTGGTTTTAAAATGGGCTTTCCTATTTGATTGGAAGAGTTGCTTAGCATGTAAAAATTGTAAGCAGTAGGTCTTAAAAGATTGCAGTGCAAAAATAAATGATGTTGAGAACAATTTTATATTTTCCTGGGTGCTATGGTATAAGCCTGCAAGGAGCAGAAGCAACTTTGATAGATGGTTTAAAATCTAGGTAACTGTGAAAAGCTATTATACTAAGAAAGAAGAAAAATAGACAATCAGTACACAACCAAAATGGAAAATCAGGCTGGAAAATAAGATCAGTATGCGAAGATCAGATGCAGGCTAGCTAGAACACATGAAAGAAAATAAGCTAAAGATCAAGAAGCCTACAGAATATCTGATAAATATTGCTAGAAAAGGAGGATTAAGGAAGCACTGGAAACAATAAAGCAGCAAATAACAGCTATAGTCAAGATACAAACCTCAAATTGCACAGTAGATAGAATCTCCAATTTTAGCCAAATCAGAAAAATTTCTAGCAATCCACCAATAAAGAAACTGTAGCATTAATAAGTCAACACTTACTATAGAAGAAACAATCCAGTTTCTTGTTGCAGTTGTGACAATTTAAAGAAATATAATACAACTAGAATGCAGCTTGAATAAAGGAGGTGGGTGAGATTAAAGACACTGAAGAATTTATAATGACAACAAAAATGATGGAGAAAAGGGCAAGGAAGATCCAGGATTGGTCAGCACCAGGTGAAGATGAACTGCATAGAGTTTATCTTTTATAAAGATATATAGCTGGTCTGCACCCACTTATTTCCAAGCAGTTTAACAACATAGTGCAAGGAGGTATGAATTGAAGATTGGTTAACCTCTGGTAAAACCTATTTGATAATGAAAGATACAATAAATGTGGCAACAGCATCCAACCAGAGACCTATTCCCAGTTTACCTGTGACTTTCAAATTATTAACTGGCATACTAGCTGATGGAATTCAATAGTGTCTAATTAAAAACACACTCTTTCCACCTGAGCAGAAAGATTGTCAAAAAACAGGGGAGGGGGGGAACGGACGGACAGACAGAAGATCACTCCTAACTGATAAGATGATTTTGGAAAACTACAAGAGAAGAAAGACTACTTTGAATGTACCCTGGATTGATTACAAAAAAGGCATTTTACTTACTGCCACATGATTGAATAATCAGTTGTCTAGAAATAACAGAAGTCAGTAGAAACTTCAGAAACTTTATTCAAAGATCAGTGGCACAATGGAAGACAAAGTTGACAGTCAATGGTGATAGATTGAAAGAGGTTAACATCAAAAGAGGAGTCTTTCAAGGAGACTCATATCACCATTATTGTTTGTCATTGCACGAGTTCCCCTGTCAACAATACTGAATAACTCAGGCCATGGCTATCAAACATCAAAAACATCTGCCAGGCTATCCCACCTCCTTAATCAGGATGATCTGAAGCTATATGGAAAAACAACACCTGAAAAAGAATTGCTACTCAACACTGTCCTGATATATAGCCAAGATATTGTGGTAGAGTTTAGACTGGACAAGAGTGCCACCCTCACCATCAAAAGGAGGGAAATACTGAAAACTGATGGAAACAAGATGCCTTATGAAAATCACATCAAGGGTCTGGATGAAGACAATCACTGTGAATATTTGGGCATCCTTCAAGCTGTCAACATCAAACACACTGAAGTCAAGAAGGTTAAAAGTGAATATATCATGAGAATGAAGATCTTAAAGGCCAAACTCAGTGGAGGAAATACTATCAAGGCAATTAACATTTAGGAAATCCCAGTCATTAGATACACAGCTGGAATAGTGGCCTGGACTCAAGCAGAACTAAAAAGCCTGGATAGGAAGATCAGAAAAATAAAGACAATGAATCATGCCCTTCATCCACACAGCTATGTTGACAGACTCTGCTTATCAAGGAAAATAATGATCATGAAATATTGCAGTTATACTAAGTATACAGCTGAAGAAGAAGAAAAGGGTACTGGGAGAATATCTAAAGGACAGTGAAGAAGATGCACTGAAGCTAATATCATGAAGGTTACTGAGTACTGGCAGACCAGACTGGGCTTACAAGAAAAACCAGATGAAGACTAGAAAATAGACGTAGCAAGGCAAAGTATTACAGGACATTTAAAAAGAAAAGCTCGCAGGCCAAGCATATAACAATAAGAACTGGCAATGGCTAAGAGCAGGAAAACTGAAGAGAGAGAGGGCCTAATTCTGGCCGCCCAAGACCCAACCATAAGAAGAAATGCATACAAAACCAGAATTGAGAAGACAGAAATAGGCAAGGCAGCAAAGCCACCTCTGGAAAGAAGCTTAGGAAATGATACTTAGTTGCTGTGAGAAGATCATAAAGACTGACCATAAACAACAGCATGACAAAGTAACAACAACAGTGCACTGAAATATCTGCAAGAAACACCATTTGCCTGCAAGCAAGAACAACTGGTGGAACCACTAAAGAGACAAAATAATAAAAATAGAAAAGCTAAAGTGCTCTGGGACTGTAGAACTCAAACAGACAAGCACCTGCCACATAACACCCTAGACTTAACAATTTATCAATAAGAAAGAAACCAAAGCTGGATAGTGGAAGTGGCAGCATCTTGAAACAGCAGAATGGAAGAGAAAGAACTGGAGAAAAATTGCAAAGTACAAAGACTTGCAAATAGAAAAAGAACACCTAAGATGAAAGAAAGCAAAGATAGTACCAATAATAATAGTCACCTCTAAAACATCTGGAGCACCACTTGAATACCATTCACATTAACAAAATCAGTCAACTGCAAAATACAGGTTTACTTGGAAGAAGAGGGGTCCTTGGTCCTCTCTAAGCTTGGTTGTTTTCCTGCAGAAATTTCATTATCCCAAACTACCATAGGTAACATCATCAGTGCTATACTAGTCTAATAAACACCACTGGAATCACACTGACTATATATTCCCTCAGTAAAAAAATGGAGAAACTGTATTCAGTCAAGAAAAATAAGAAATGATGCTGTCTGCAGTACAGATCATAAATTTCCTCTTCCAAAATTATAGTTTCAACTAAGATTATGTCAACAGGCAGACAACCCAATGCAAATATGTGGAGAAGAACAGATATTTTCTTCCTAGACCAGGGGTCTGCAACGTTAAAACACTCAAAGAACCATTTGGATCTGTTTCCCACAGAAAATGAAACACCGGGAGCCACAAAACCTGGGTGGGTGTGGCCAACTCAACGTCACTCCCACCCAGTCATATGACACCCCCCCCCCCTGCAGCCATGCCTACCCGGTTTTGTGGCTCCGGGTGTTTTCTGTGGGAAATGGGTCCCTCTCTCTCTTTCCCTCCCTCTCTTGTGTATGTGTATGTGTGCGTGCCCTCTTGAACCATTTCCAAAAATAGGCAAGGGTTGGGTTGTTGTTGTTGTTTTTTACTGATGTTCTTTCTTCTTCTTTGGGTCCTTTTTATCATATGATTTAAATCAAGAGTCATTTCAGGTTCCCAGATAAATGAAGCTCTTTTGTCCCCCTGATGTGGCTTCCTGCTGGCTGGCTGGCCCTGCCCCTCTCCCTCCCTCCCAGTTATTCCTCCTATGACCTGAGAAGGTAAGGGCGATGGCGGGGATGGAGACTCACTCCATATTCTAGAGCGGGAGGGAAGTGCCCCTGTACCTGCTCTCATCTTGCAGGCACTTCTTCTGGCACTTCTTGGTGCTGCACACACCTCGGTCACTCGGGGAGATGCGTGACTTTCTCTCCACCCCAAGACACTGCCCAGACTGGCTGCGGCCAATGCTTCGTGTTGTAATGGGCTCCAGGAGGAGGAGGGGACACCGTCTACCCCATTGTGAAGTGCACTAAATTTAAGAGTGCTGCGCAAGGCGCTGCAAAAGCAGCGAGCAGGCCATGGAGCAAGTTGCAAGTCTAGAGCACTGGCCCGGCCTAGCTATGGCTGATGCTGCTGCTCTCGCCACCTCTATGGCCAGCTCACTGCTCTTGCAGTGCCTTGCACAGGACACTTAAATTTAGCGGAAGCTGCACGCAAAGAAAAAGAGGGGGGAAGAGAGATAGAAAGATGAGAGAGACAAAAGGGGAAAAAGAGAGAGAGAAATGAGAAAATGATGGAGGGAAAGAATGAGAAAGGAAAAAGAGAGAAATGAGAGAGAGAGAAGGGGGAGAGAGAAAGAGACTGACACAGAAATGAGAGAGCTGGAGGGAGAGAATGAGAGGGAAACAAGGGAAACAAGAGAGAGAAGGGGAGAGAAAGAAAGGAAAGGAAGAGAGGGAGAGGGAGAGGAAAAAGAGAAAAACAAGAGAGGGAGAGGGGGAGAGAGACACCCATTTCCCACAGAAAACACCTGGAGTCACAAAACCTAGGTAGGCCTGGCTGGGGGTGGGGGTTCATGTGACTGTGTGGGAGTGATGTTGAGTTGGCCATGCCCACCCAGGTTTTGTGGCTCCCAGTGTTTTCTGTTGAAAAAGCTCCAAGTGGCTCTTTGAGTGTTTAAGGTTGCAGACCCCTGGGATAGACAATGGCTAAAATGATGATAATGGTTAGAAGTGAGGAGAGGAATTATACTAGAACTTTGTCCAGTTATATATGTACATTACTCTGGATTGGGCCCAGGTACTGACCTTCAGATTCAATGCCTTAAATTTAAAATGAAGCAAAAATCAATTTGTTCTTCTGGTTTACTTAACTTCATTATTACAAGATCCTTTTCATTTCTAAAAAAGCTCCCCTCCACCTTTCGGTTAAATTTTTCTGGGTAGAAACCTTTTCTACCAATTGAAAACCAGGCCACTATATCCAAAAAGGCCAAAGTGGAAATGAAAGATACATAACAGCAAACAGAGTTAAACTTTATGAATTACTGCAACCAAACAGTTCTGGTTTTGGAAAGGGTGTGCTTGTTTTTACGCTGTCAGGAGATATCACCATTTCTGAGTAGAGAATGAGAATTTTATAAGCAGGTGGCTGGCTGGGGATCAAACTGATATGTGAAACTATTTGGTTTGTATGTGTATCTACAGTAAATGATCTCTACAAACAGTTCTTGCCTTTTCATTAGCAAAACTGTGTTGCATAGAGAGGCTGATTACTTAACAGATAGATCTGCTGGTACCTGCCTCAGTTGGCAGCTGGGGCCACTTGAAGGTTTGTTACTCCAGAGCTGATCTAGATAAGCAAGGAGTGAGTACAGATTTTATCTTCTGCACATATTCCCAAGTTTTCATTTTAAAATAGTGGTGTTGATATCCACCCAGTTTGAAGGGCTCTGTTGTTTACTTCGAAGAAAGGGAGGCAGGGAGATGTTGTAAAGAATAATAATAATAAAAAAGAATTCATGCTGGAGATAGCTAGGAAACAAATAAATAAATGATTCTGGCCCAAAGATAAAAGGGATCCATGTCGAAAGCAAGAGCCAGAGGATGAGACAAATAAGTCAGCAATTTGACTTCTGCTGGAACTCTCAGTTTATCCAGGTAACTAAGCAGCAGCTACCTCAGATACTGTTTCAGTGTATGAATAGGCCCCAGCAAAGGGTTTGATCCCAGAATGTTCTACTTCTATCTAAGCCCAGCTATTCCTTTCTGGATTGGCTGATGCAATGGCCCCTTTCTGAGTAGAGTAGACTATTACCTCAGGGATGAAATCAACTCACCTTCCTTACTGGTTCAGAAGCACACACGCCGCCGCACATGTGCATCACATGCATACACAGACCTTCTGCACATGTGCAAAACCTGCACATGCGCAGAAGGTAAAAAACACATTACTTCCTGGTAAAAAACCAGGAAGTAATGATACCTGGGCAGGTGGGCGGAGCTTTGTTCCTCTATCGCTACTGGATCGCCAAACCACTGACCAAGATCGCTACCCGACCGGGTGATCCGATCCGATCTAGGAGCATTTCACCCCTGTATTACCTCCAAGGAGCTGCTTCCAACAATTGGCACTTCTTGGTTTGTTTTTCCTCTTAACTCAAAAATGCTCTTACTTTGGGGTTTGCACTGGGTTCAGAGCAGTGGAAGATGTTTCTTACAACTTGAAATAGAGGCTTCCTTGGATTGATTTTACTAGGCTTTTTATCCCTACTCCTCAAAATAAGGCTGTTGTTGTTGTTATCTTTTAGTCATTAAACATGAAACTCAGTCAGCTGAACATTTAAAAATGTGTCACAAATACGATTGACTGATGCCAATGGTTGATACGGATTGCTGTCAATGTCCTAGGTATCAACTAAGTATCTTCTTAAAATATATGTTGTTCCAAGTAACACAGTTTTTTGCAGTTCTGCTGGTGTTCCACCGGTGTTATTGCAGGAAGCTGCAATTTCTTGATATATTTTGTAAAATTCTTGGACATGGTACCCAAGTGACAATGGGTATCACTGTTACATGTTTCATCCATAGCCATGTAGTTTCGATGGCCAGGTCGCAATATTTCATGATTTTTTTCCAGTTCTTTTTCTTAGACTGGCATCTCCTGGTACAGCGACATCAATAAATTGTATGCTTTGGCCCTCTGGATTGGAAAAAGCTGGATTATCACTATATTGCAGGTGTGAGAATTAAGAAATGTATATATTTCTAAGTATTGACAGTTTCTCTTTCTCTTTTTACTACTATATAGCTAACAGGAGGTTTGCAGCCTAAATAGGAATAGCTCTTAACATAGCAGCACCAGAAATGTCTTTTTTAAAATGTAACCTGTATTCGTACTGTTTCATTGAATATTTTTGGAGCAGGATGCTATAAGCAAGAAAATGAGAAAGAGAGCATACACCAGTAGGAAAGTATATTGAATACACCAGTTGTTAAAAGAAAACAGGATCAACCATGACATTTAAAAAAAAAACAGATGTTTTGGCCTGCACTTCATACAGTTTGTTTTACTGAGACATACCTAGCATGGGGGACTTCTGGGGAAGAAAGGGAAAACTGAAGACAGCTCCCCCAAAAGCTGAGCAGATGATAGTGGTGAAAGAAGAGTCGGCAAGATCACCGACAAGTACTCCCCACAAGGAACCCGAAAGTCAGTGATCTCCGGTGGGACTCTGGCAAAGGATAAGATAGCCATCTTGCTCAAACTGTGGTCAGTGCCTTTGAATGGATGCTGGGTTAGCATATCTTTTTTATTAATCACTTCTGCGAATTGCTTGTTAACTGGTTTTTAGCTATTAGGAACTTTTGGATCAGCAAGTTTCCAGTTTTAAATACAAAAAATGAAGGACTCACTTTTGTTGGGTTTTTTTTTCTGGAATAAACCGCAAAAGGGTAATTAAAACTTTGATTTTTGAAAATTACACATGGACTAACGTGTAACGGACCGAGAAGTTAATGTTAAGAATATCTGCATCTATAGAAAGAATGTATTTAAAAATATTATGGAAGGGGAACAAGTATTATCTGACACAATTAAAACTGATTTGAAAGTGGATTTAAAAATGACAGGCTACAAGAATGATACTGAGAAGATAGGTCACCTGGCAGTCCAATCCAGCCTTCTAGCAATCACTACCAGACAGCTGGTTTCTGAAATATACTACAAGTAAGACTGAATAATAAAATTCAGAAAACTGATAATAGCTAACAGGTTTCAATTGCAGTTATTAACTGTGAATCCATATATAATTTCCTAAGTGGAACTGTGACCTTGCATAAGCAGTTCCAGTATAATGAATATATTAAAATGGAAGTTTATTGGACTGGACATCCACTTGCCTTTAGCTTCTTATTACTCAAAGATTCCAGCAAGTTTGTGTCAATAGTAGTTTCTATGGTATGAGATAGATAAAATATTTTAAGTAAATTTGGAGTGAATATTTCAAACATGATTTGATTTAAACAGACCTTTAAAAATCAGTGGGTTGGGAAAGGATATACACATTCCATCATTATCACTGTCTTATTTGCAAAAAAAAAATAAATTCTATGTTCTTTAGTCAAGGATGTGCAGAGGTAGGGTGGGCTTCAGTCGGTGGTATTCACATTTTCTAAACTTACATGTAGTGTTGCATGCAGAAAGCTTGAGAAACAATATTTTGGAAAATGCACTCTTTTTTCTATTTATTGCTTTAAAATTATGAGTTAACAAAAGTTCTTCTAATCAGTTATTTTAATGATTATGATGGAGAAAGAAGAGAGAATGTTTTGGGTATGTTGCTCCCAACATATATCAGGTTCAAAAACAGGAAGTACATTTTTCCCTGTGGTTTTTAATTTGCATTTTGGAGTGTAGCTCCGTTAGCTTCATAATGAGAAATGAGAATCCCAATGTATTAGCTTATGCAGTTATTGCATTTCTGTAGAATAATTTATCATATTTCTTTAGTAATCATATGTTCAACAAACCACAATGTCTATATAGATTCAGGCACTCTAATGCATACGCCTAGTGGTTGCCATTCATTTCAATAGTGCACAGACAGATCTGCTCATGCTAATAAAAGAAATTATCTGTATAGCTTTCTCAGTTAACAAATAGGAAGTCTTTCTTGCATAACATCTTATGTAGAATCATCAGAGTGCAATACTAGAAGATTGGAATTACCCAATTAAGTTCACTGGCAATAAGCTCAAGACCTGCCAATTTGTAGGATTCATTACCACGTGTCATGAACATGCCCACAAGCTTAGCTGGTTGTAACAGGATTAGATGATTTAATGGAAATTGTATAACAAGAACCATGGGTTTTTTGATAGATAAATGCACAAAGGTAATACAGTTCTGAAAACAGTTCCTGGAGAAAGCAACCTGCCTGTAGAGCATGGGGCTGGCCATTGTGACAAATTGCTCTCTAATGTATATAAAACTTCAGTATAATCTAACATTTTTTTTGCCTTTTTTAAAAATGTTAATCCCAATCTGGGTTGGAACTTGGAAGATATGAATTATTGTGGCTAGATGAATGGATGGATGGTCAGATGGATGGATAAAGCCAAAGAGAACTTTTGAGCACATATATAATACCTGTCTGCAAATCTTTAAAGATGGCATCTTTTCTTACAATTATGCAGTTGTCCCTGCAGCTCCTATGTCAGCCTTGGAAATGACATAGAAGCTTTAAAGAGTTGGAGACAGGTGCTAGGTTTGCACCTGATAACATATTTTTGGAGTGTAGAGTACTATTCTCAAATACCAAGATATGCCTCATAAACAGCTTATATATAATAAGAAATACATTGACACATTTAAATCTATTATAATAGTATAGTTTAGTTGAGGAAATGAAACTAACTACAAATCCAATGCTATTTATGCAAAGTGAAGAAGCAGCAGAAGTTGGAAGTGAAGAGGCAGAATTACATCCTGGGTTTATGTGCATGAAATGATGGAAGGAAAATATAATTTATCCATAAACATGTTTTGTGCTTCTTAATGTTGGGTATTGTATTGTGAATGCAAATGTGATTTGATTTAAGACCAGTGTGTTACTTTCTTCTAGCTGCAGCTTTAAAAACAAGTGATAGATGGATTGCCACCCTGCCACTTGCTGGAAAGAACCACTGTGTGCCTTGGATTTCAGGAAAGAGATTTGTGTACCATTCATGTAGTCTAATTGCTCCTAAGCTTAGACACTACTCATAGATTTGGCATGGAGAAAAGAATCATCACAAACCTTTTTGGCTTCTGTAAACAAAAGTGGGACAAAGGGGAAATCCCAACTTGGCAGCCAAATAAATTTTGGCATGAGATATAAAAGGGTAAGAAATACAGCTAACGCTGTAAATGGCTTTACCCCAAACCATTCTGTATACTTCTCCATGTTTTTCTGTCTTTGCAAGTCATCCTTGACTTTTCCTGCTCTTTCATGAACTCCTCAGTTTTCCTTTCTGAAGATCACGTAACTCCCTCTAACCACAATATTTCCAGATTTTCTTTTCTTATTTTTTATTCATATACTTGCTTTCCTCATTCATTCTCTTTATACTGTATGACCAACAACCCTACAGTATTTATTTTTCACTGGTCACTTTTCTATTCAATACACATTCATTCATTGCCTATTTATTCTTGACAGTATATTGTTTTGTTTTATTCAACAAATACCTTTTGTATCCCATTCCCACAGTATTAACTTCCCTAACCTTCATGTAATTTGGCAGGCATAATCATGCTCATATACACAGATATTATTGCTTTTTTAAAAACAAATCTGTAGATCTGGCTGAACATGAGGTTATTTACAGCAGGAGTGAAGAGCCAGCTTCTTCTATCCATCAATCCCTTGGTGGGTGTTCTCTAATATATTTTGTTTTAACTTAACTTTGCTGTAAGGAAACTGAATCCTAGCTGGCCAGCTGTGCTTAAAACCTCTTCTGAATTGTCTGGGAAAGCTATTCCATTGCCTGGTCTCTCAATTCACTTCTGCCAACATTTCTTTGCAACAAATACACAAAGTTGACTGGCGGAAGGTTGCCACTTCCTGGCTCATTCACACCTACCTAAGAAAGAAATTCGACAATAATTACTTCATTGCCTAAGGAAACAGACATCTGTCAATTAAAGTCATCCCTTTTGAACAGCACAGAACCTAGCCAGAGGCCCATAGTTGGGTTTTTTTTTCTTGCTTATTCCTGAGGTTCCTGGCTTGTACCTTGTATATGAAGTCACTGGACAAGAAAATAAATATCAAGAACCCTGAATAGGTTTACCTTGCTTTTGTTTATGCATTTAGTTAGAACATTTGGGGGGGGGGGTATGTGATTTCTTATGCTATCTCATACCTCACTGTTTTGTTCCTCTATTCTTTTATCAATGTGAATTCTTTATCAATGTGAATTCCTTTCCACCTTTAAAGGAACATGTTCCGTTGCACACTGAGATTGCTTGGAAACACTTGTTAATGTGGTTGTGCAGTGGGACATGTAAATGGGTTGCTTATTATTTCCATATTAAAACCTCTCCCCTTTATCATTGTAGGATAAGAAAAATGGGAGCAGCACCCCAATTTTAATGTTTAAATTGTATGTTTACTGGCTTATCTCACAAGATGAAAATATACCAGAAGAGCCCTCTGCCTTACTGTTAAAAGGATGATCCTCCAACTTCCACACCATTCAACCAGATTTGGAAAGTCTGCCAGCATCTTTAACTAGGAAATGATGGAGAGTAAAAACTGAGTGGGGAGGTTAATTTCATTGCTATATGAGCTGTGGTGGTGCAGTGGTTAGAGCAGGGTGAAATTCAGCAGGTTCTAACAGGTTCTGGAGAACCAGTAGCAGAAATTTTGAGTAGTTTGGAGAACCAGCAAATACCACCTCTGGCTGGCCCCAGAGTGGGATGGGAATGGAGATTTTGCAGTATCCTTTCCCTGGAGTGGGGTGGGAATGGAGATTTTGCTGCATCATTCCCCTACCATCCCCACCAAGCAACACCATGCCCACCAAGCCACGCCCACATAATCAATAATAAAAAAAAATTGAATTTCACCAATGGTTTAGAGTGCAGTACTGCAGGCTACTTCTACTGATCACCGGCTGCCAGCAGTTTGGCAGATCGAATCTCACCAGGCTCAAGGTTGACTCAGCCTTCCATCCTTCCAAGGCCGATAAAATGAGGACCCAGATTGTTGGGGGCAATATGCTGACTCTGTATACTGCTTAGAGAGGGCTGTATAAAGCACTATGAAGCGGTAAATAAATCTAAGTTTTTGCTATTGCTATTTGGATATTGCAGTTCAATCAAGATAATGCACCCTCATTTATGTCACCACTATGGGAATAAGACTGGGCAACTGTATGTTAATCCACTTGATTGGCTGCTTATTAGGCCAAAGAGCTTTCTCACTCTTCCATATCCCTAGATAATCTACAGTTTGGATTGCTTCTCTGTCAGAAACAAGTTACTTCTATATCAAAAGACAATGGCTTGAAGTCCATTCTAAACAAGAAGAAGGCTTTCTTGGTGTTGCCTGGTGTCATGGTTACAGATCTTTCTTCTGGTACAACTCCTGGGGTGGGGAAGATAATTTTTTTTTCATTTTGATGAAAGTAACTGAAAAAAAAATGTAAACAGAGGGTTGCAGGAGCAGGAAAGAATTTATTTAATCACTATAGCTAACACACACACATACACACACACAGCAAACAGAAAATCCACAAAAAGAGGAAGAGTTATTTGTGCTGTTTAATATTTTAGCAACCAGTTGAATCCATGGCAAACATATAAAAGTGATTTGCCATTGTTGTCTTCCAGATTTTTTTTAAAAAAACTTTCCAATCCAGCTTGGCATTTCCTGATGGTGCCTCATAAAGTACTAATAAGTTCCAACCCAGTTTACATTTTGAGATTAGTTAAATCTCAACAAATGAGATTAGCTGCAGATATGGGAGTTGCTCTCCCATATCTGCAGTTCAGAATCACCTTGAGATGGCATTTTTTAGGTTGATGAATTTGCTAGTATAAGGTGCCATGCATTCAGGGATAAAGGATATCACTGCTATAAAACTTACACAGAGGAAGAATAGCCTTTTTGCTTTCAGATTCTGGTTTTTGAAGCCTCTGAAGAGTTGTGGTGGAACTTCAAACCTTGCATTCAAATGAGGAACATGAAACCTGTCCTATCTTTTAAAATCTTTCCCCCTTAATTTGGATGGGGTTTACACAAAATGGAATCTTAAAGAGAAGTTTTTTAAAAAAGCATTTGACATATAGCTGTTGGTTTCTTCAGCAGGTTAAATTTCAGACGTGTTTTATCTTCAAAGGAAATGGCAGGAAGCCTCCCCTCACTCAAAAGCAATATAGAAGTCAGTCCTTGTTTCTTAGTCTTCTGATGTTTGTTCATTTAATTTGAGCAATTTCACAAAGATTCTTTACAAATTATTTATTTTGCTGCAGGTAAGACATGACCACATGGATCTCTATATTCATTTTGAATTATATCAATTGAAATATGTAATACTTGGTCCATAATTTTAAGCTTAAGTCATTAATATAAAAATAAGTATTGAGTATCTAGTACACACTTTTAGATATAGTTCACTCATATCTCTCAGTGGCATATAAAGTGCAATCAAGTTGTATGTGTGTCTATGTGTCTGTGTATTTACATGTACACATACGTTACCATATTTTTCAGAGTATAAGATGTACCTTTTTCCACCCAAAAAGAAGGTGAAAATCTGGGTGCATCTCATACTTCGAATGTAGCCCCACCCAGCTTCTCAAACTGAGGCTTCAGAGGCTGAAAAAAGCATCAGAAATGAAGCTTCAGAAAAAAAGCCCCCAAACGGAGCTTCAGAAAAAAAGCCTCCAAACTGAACTTCAGAAAAAAAGCTTCAGAAACAGAGCTTCAGAGGCTTTTTTTTCTGAAGCTCTGTTTCAGAGGCTTTCAGAGACAGAAAAAAAAGCAAAAAAAAGCAAGGCACAGAGCTCACAATCAAGAAAGTGTTGCTAAAATTCACCTCTGGGAACAGCTGATTGGGGATATTCCGGGAGGCTGATCCACCCGCCAATCAGCTTTTTTCTTATTGTCCTCCCCAAAAACTAAGATGCGTCTTATACTCCGGTGTATCATATACTCTGAAAAATATGATATATAGATATAGATATAGATGTATAGTATATTTATAGCAGTATGGTGGCCTAGTGGTGAAGACACTTGCTTCCTAGTCGGAAGGTTGAGAATTCAAGCCTAGGTATAGGCCGATGTTTTTATCCTAAGGTGCAAAGAAAAAACATCTGCTGCAAACTCCATGTGGCGTCACGAAGGGCCTCTAGTCAGTAAACACTCAGCTCCATCCAGTTGCCCCAACCGTACTCTGAATTAAGGAATTACAGGGTCATAAAAAGGGAGGTTTTTAAAAATATAATATATTAATACACACATATATAAACAAAAACACATAATTGGAAAATATACATAATGGGAACTGTAGACCAACATATTCAGAGACACCTGGCTAGAAAAAACTGCTCTTCTACTAATTGTATTTTATAGGCAATTCTGCTTAAAACTATCCTTCTTCTTCTTCTTCTTGTGCCATGTCTGTCATCGGATGTTGGCAATCATTAAATATTTACCATTAAAAAAATAAATCCTAACAGCAGGTGGGTTGGAATAGCTGTGTTTATATGACATGTTAACTATGGTTTATTGAAATAACTAGTTGGCTTGGCTCATACCACATCACACTCTGGGCTACAAACAAGCCAACCATATATCAGTCAGATATGTTGTCTGGATTCAGCCACTAGCAGAAGAGAATTATTATTTTTCCTCTACTGCTATGAAAATACCACCTACCATGAATGTTTATTTACAAAAAATTATGCCTTTTAATAAAACGTGTTAGTCAGAAAAGGTGATACCAGACTCCATCTGATTTTTTCTCTCCAGATTCTTTCAGATCAAGGTATAGGCATAGAAGCACCCAAATAACTGATTTCCTCTATTCCTTAGCTGACGCAGAGTCTACAGGAGGGTTAACAATTAACGCAGCAGGTCTACACCTCTAAGGGAATGCCAACATAATCCCTTCTCCTTGCTGTGGTATGCACGGAAATGAGATTGTTAGCTCGGCCTCTGTGGATTTCACCAGATGTCATTGGGTACAGATTAGAGGCAGGAAAGGGAGTGTCTCAGCAGCCAGTAGTTGCCTTTGCTAACATGATTATAACCTGCACAAGGACAAAAATATATGCTAGAAGATACCCTGCAATATTAAACAACTGATGCTGTAACACAGTCAATTCAAGGCTGTCGTTTGGTCTCTAATAACCACTTTGTTTTTCCCCTGAGAGGGAGCTGCCTTCGGGTTCCTAGCAGAGCAATATCAAGGAGGGAGGGAGGGAGGGAATTGGGGAGGTTACACGGTTGCTGATAATTTTGCTTGGTTTGCAATTCAGTGAAAGGAAGAGGTTTTTAGGCCTCGTGTTTGAAAAATATATATATATACAATGGAGCATAAATTATTCACTCCAGTGGACATTTATCAAAGAACAATAAGTATTAGCAGATCAGAATGCTTGAAATTAGGTTGGTGGAAGCAAAAAAACCTTGAGGCACAAACCCCTCAGGGTAGACAGGATGACCTAAGAGTCTACTTGTGTTTCTCTGATTCGATTAGCTTAATTGCAACAAGACCCATCTTTTCCTAATGGAAATCTCTTGCAAGTCGATTTAATCTGTCCTATTACTATCCAAGACCCAATCTTTTGGTTACATCTTAATGTTTAAAAAGAATATTTGGCAGCTTTTGTGAAGTAAAAAGAAAATTTTCTTCCACACAGCATTAAAACGGAAAACAAAACAAGAATTGTTAGAAAAACAAACAAGCAAGCTCTCCACGCCATCCTTAACCATGAGGCTTTTGCTAAAATAACTAAAGCATCCAGTACTCTATAATATAAAAAGTTGTTCTTAGATTCAAGGAAAACCTCTATTGATATTATGCTGCCCAAAACACAGTCTTTAACTTTGTGGGAAGAAAAAAAAAATGAACGGGCAAAAAAACCCATTTCTAAGGATAGGCATTTGAAATGAGAAGACCGAGAGGTTAAAAGCTGCCGAGGAATTGGATTATTTGGTGACTGCATCAGTATGGTTCCCATCTGCTTTATGGATGAGCCTTTAAATAAAAAAGAAAAGTCACACAGTAATGTATAGGGTTGATAGTATCAGCATTGAGTGAATTAGGATTTAATGTGTAGTATATCACCCTGTAACATGGGCCTGTAATCTTTTGAACACATTGCAAATTGCAAGGATGAAGTTACTTATTGTCCATGCGCACTTTTATTAGTATTCTGTATACACACTTTATTCCTCTCCTACAGTGTTCCGTTCCTTCCAGTTGCCATTAACTGTGGAATGCTATGGTCCTCACCAATTAAGTGAAAGTTTGATCAAGTGATTAGCAGAGACTGGATTGATTGGTTTCCTCCTATTAATGGCAGGATAACATTTTCAATGTATTTCCTACTCCAGCTAGCCTATAGGAAAAATGGGGAGGGCTTCCTATGGCTGCACAAGCCATACTTTTTTCCTGACAGAGCTCAAAAAGCTGCTAGGTTCATCCACGCTGATCATAAATGTAGAGAAGGAACTTAATTGTGTTATTCTTTAAGTTTGTAGAGGCTTACAATTAAGTCCAGAAAATAATATCATTAGCCTAAATAAAAATGGAGCAAAGAAAATACTTCTTAAAAGGTAAAGTTTCGTTCAAGTAGAGCTCAACATCTGGTGATTTCTTCACCACTAGTGCAAAAAAGATCTCTATCAAATCTCTTTTCTAGCTTCCATTTGGTCTTTCTTGTAGGCTAGTAGTACTCACTAATCTTCATGGTATACTAGCTTCAGTGCACCTTCTTCACTGTCCTTCAGATATTCTTCAAATGTCTCTTCTTCAACTGTCCGCTCTACTTGCAGCATTCCACACTCACCTATGCTCTTTGGTAAATAGAGTCTGTCAACAAAGCTATATGGATGAAGGGTATGGTTCATTGTCATTATTTTTCTGGTCTTCCCACCAGGGCTTTTAGTTCTGCTTGAGTCCAGATCACTATTCCAACGGTGATGGAATAGATGTTACACTTGCCCAAGCATTAATTGCCTTGATGATGTTTCCTCTGCTGAGTTTGGACTTTAACACCTTCTTCACTTTCATGATGTTTTCACTTCTAGCCTTCTTGATTTCTGTGTGCTTAAGAAGATTAGAAGTGAATACATCGTAAGAGTGAAGAAAAGTGTACAGTCCAAATTCAGTTGCTATTAATATTGCCTTTGAGTTAGTTTTTGACATCTGGTGGGTGCCTAGACAAATCCCTGCAGTTTTCTTCATATGATTTTTCATACCAAATGGTTTGTTAATGCCTCTGTCCTAGGGCTGAAAGAGAGTGACTGACCCAAGTTCATCCAGCTGCTTCATGCTTAAGGCAGGGCTAGAATTTATTCTCCCAGTTTCTAGTCTGATGCCTTTATTTATTTAATTATATTATATTATATTATATTATATTATATTATATTATATTATATTATATTATATTATATTATATTAATTATATTAATATACAGCCCTTCTCCTGAAGGACTCAGGGCGGTGAACAGCCATGGTAAAACAGTATACAAGACAGAAATTTAAAAACATATTAAAATAATTAAATCATAGGCTGAATTTAAAACTCCCAGCTAAAACCAATTTTTTTAAAAAAAAAAAACCCTTTAAAAAACCCAATTAAAATCATTTATCCCATCAGAGCGGCTTGCTGGAATAACAGGGTCTTCAGTGCATAACGGAAGGCGCGGAGGTCGGGGATCCTTCGTAGGTCTGGGGGCAATTCATTCCATAGGGCAGGGGCCCTTACAGAGAAGGCTCTCCCCTTGGGGGTCGCCAGTCTGCATTGTTTGGCTGACGGCACCCTGAGGAGGCCCTCTCTGTGGGAGCGTATTGGTCAGTGGGAGGCAATCGGTGGCAGAATGTGGTCTTGTAGATAGCCAGGTCCTAAGCCATGGAACACTCTAAAGGTGGTAACCAACACCTTAAAGCGCATCCGGAAGACCACCGGGAGCCAGTGCAGCTCGCGCAAGAGGGGTGTTACATGGGAGCGACGAGTCGCCCCCATTATTACTCACGCAGCCGCATTCTGAACCAGTTGGAGCCTCCAGGTGCTCCTCAAGGGGAGCCTCATATAGAGAGCATTACAATAGTCCAGACAGGAAGTGATGAGGGCGTGAGTGACTGTGCACAAGGCATCTTGATCCAGAAAAGGACACAACTGGGAAATCAGGCGAACCTGATAAAAAGCCCTCCTGGCCACAGCCATCATATGATCATCCAAAGACAGCCATGAGTCCAGGAGGATGCCCAAGTTGCAAGCTCTCTCTGAGGGGGATAAGATCTCATCCCCAATAGCTAGCGATGGTGTGAGCTGGCTATATTGGGACGTTGGAAACCACAGCCACTCAGTCTTGGAGGGGTTGAGTCTGAGCCTGTTCCTCCCCATCCAGATCCGCACGGCCTCCAGGCAACGGGACATCACATCAGGGCATAATTGGGGTGGCCTGGGGTTGAAATGTACAACTGCGTGTCATCGGCATACAGTTGACACTTCACCCCAAAGCCACGGATGATCTCACCCAGCGGCTTCACATAAATGTTAAACAGGAGGGGCGAGAGGACTGACCCTTGCAGTACCCCACAAGTGAGGAACCTTGAGGTCGACCTCTGCCCCCCCATCAACACAGACTGCGTACGATCAGAGAGGAAGGAGGAGAACCACCATAATATGGTGCCCCCCACTCCCACCTCCTTTAGCCGACGCAGCATGATACCATGATCGATGGTATCAAAAGCCGCTGAGAGATCTAGGAGGACCAGAACAGAGGAACAACCACTGTCCCGGGTCCTCCAGACATCATCAACCAATGCGATCAATGCCGTTTCCATGCTGTAACCTACCCTGAAACCCGACTGGCACGGATCTAGATAGACAGCTTCATCCAGGAATCGAGGGAGTTGCCTTGCCACCAGACTCTCAACAATCTTCACTGCAAAGCGAAGGTTGGAGACAGGATGATAATTAGCCAAAACAGCCGGGTCCAGAGAAGGCTTCTTGAGGAGGGGCCTCACCACCGCCTCTTTCAGGGTGGCTGAGAAGACATCCTCTTTCAGCGAAGCATTGGTAATCTCCTGAAACCAGCCTCGTGTAACCTCCCGGAAGGCCAGCACCAACCAGGAGGGACACGGGTCCAATAAACATGTGGTAGTGTTAAGACTCCCCAAAATCCTGTCCACTTCCTCAGGAGTCACAGGGTGAAACTCCACCCAGATAACAGTCTCAAGACTCACCTCCATCATCCCATCCGAAACCATCCAATCAGAGTCCAGACCATGCCAAATCTGAGTGATTTTATCATGCAGATATTGCCCCAAATCCTCAGCTCTACCCTGCAAGGGATCCTCCCTTGCCCCCACCTGTAGTAGAGAGCAGGTCACCCTAAACAGGGCAGCTGGGCGGTTCTCTGCAGATTCAATAAGAGTGGAAAAATAGTTAGATTTCGCCACTCTTATTGCCACTAGATAGGTCTTGATATAAGACCTCACCAATGTTCGGTCAGATTCGGTACGGCTGGCCCTCCAATTGCTCTCTAGGCATCTTTTCTGGTGCTTCATCTCTCTCAGCTCCTTGGAGAACCAAGGAGCCAATTGAGAATGGCACTGGGTTAGAGGCTTCAAAGGCGCGCCATGGTCCAAGGCTCCAGTGGCCGCCCTATCCCAGGCGGCCACCAGTTCCTCAGCCGAGCCATGAGTCAGAGCCTCTGGGAATGGCCCAAACTCCATCAGGGACCTCTCAGAGTCCATCAGGTGCCTGGGACGGAACCACCTGGTCGGTTCTGTCTCCCTGCGGCGAGGGGAAGCGGTCCGAAAGTCCAGCTGAAGGAGCAAATGATCTGTCCATGACAAGGGCTTAATGACTAGATCCCCTATTGTGAGATCATTCAACCACTGACCAGAGACAAAAATCAAGTCCAGCATGTGTCCCCCAATGTGGGTAAGGTCATGAACTAACTGGGTCAGGTCCATGGCCATCATGAAAGCCATGAACTCCTGAACCACTTCCAACGTTTCACCGATGGATGGCAGGTTGAAATCCCCCATGACCATAAGCCTGGGGGTGTCCACCGCCACCCCGGCTATTACGTCGAGCAGCTCAGGCAGGGTAGCTGCTATGTGGCAGAGAGCCAGGTACATAGTCAGCAAACCCATCTGCACCCATGACCCCACTTCACAAAGAGGGACTCACAGCCGGCTATCTGAGGAACAATGGCCTCCCTTGGACTAAGACTTTCTTTAATAATCACTGCTACCCCTCCGCCCCTCCCCTGGGCCCTCGGCTGATGAAATGCTTGGAAGCCTGGTGGGCACATCTCCACGAGGGGGACCCTCCCCCTTGTGATCCAACCAGGTCTCTGTGATCCCAGCCAGGTCCGCACCCCCCTCCTGAACTAAATCATGAATGAGGGGAGCTTTATTAGTTGCAGACCTGGCATTGCACAACAACCGAAGGCCCGGGCCCTGAGACTCTGCACAACCTTTAACCACTACACCAAATTATCTTAGTGCTAATTATCTTACCATATTATCACTTACCAGCTATGTTAGGCTGGTGCAGGCATAGTCCTCTTCCTTCCATCCCTTAGCAATACGCTCCATGACTCTTCTGATTTCAATCAATCAGTCAATAAATCCATCAATCCATCCATCCATCCATCCATCCATCAGTATAGAGCTGGAAGGGACCTTGGAGGTCTTCTAGTCTAACCCCTTGCTCAAGCAGGAGATTCTATACCATTTCAGACAAGTGACTGTACAGACCCTTCTTAAAAACCTCCAGTGATGGAGTACCCATAACTTCTGATGCAAGCTGCTCCTCTGGTTAATTGTCCTCACCGATAGGTGGTTTCTCCTTAATTCCAGGTTGTTTCTCTCCTTAGTTTCCATCCATTGTTTCTTGTCTTGCCTTCTGGTGCTTTGGAAAACAAGTTGACCCCCTCCTCTTTGTGGCAGCCTCTCAAATACTAGAATACTGTTATTTTATTTATTTATTTATTTATTTATTTATTTATTTATTTATTTATTTATTTATTTATTTATTTATTTATTGGTTCGATTTATATGCCACCCTTCTCCGGAGATTCAGGGCGGCTAACAATACGTTAAGCAATAGCCTTCATACTTTTGTATATACCTGCTTAGTAGGGCTTTTGGCCCTCCCTAAGCGGTGTTCTTTTTCTTAAATACAAAGTCATCTTATTGCCCCCACAATCCAGGTCCTCATTTTACCTACCTCGGAAGGATGGAAGGCTGAGTCAACCTTTATCATGTTCCCCCAGTCTTTCTTTTCTCTAGACTAGCCAAATCCAATTCTTGCAATTGTTCTTCATATGTTTTAATCTCCAGGCCTCTAATTATCTTAGTTGCTCTTCTTTGCACTTTTTCCAAAATTTTGACATCTTTTTTTGTAATGTGGTGACCAATTTGGGGAAGCTAAATTTGGGGAGCTAGAAGAAATGGCTTTTTCAGATTGGGCTCTCCTGCTATCCATGTCCCAGTATTACAGTGAACAATCTAATGTGTTTTGGGAGTGCTAAATGCTAAACGGCAGACCTGGGGTCGTTGATCTTGCAATGGCAATCTTGTGAGACCCGGCCATGGAATGGAGTGTATGGGTTTTTAATGTTCTTTTTTAAAAAAATTACGGGATATTGTTCACATTGTTTTTTTGCTGTAAGCCACCCTAGGGAGTTGGGCGGCATAGAAATGCGACTAATAAATAAATAAATAATAAATCCATGTTCAAAACAAGCCCACCAAGTAGCTGATTTGGGAAGTGTGGAGGACAAAGAAATGATGTTATCTTGCTTTACCTGGCAGTTCTGATGACCTGGATGGAGTTGTTTTGACAGTAGGTTTGGCACTCTATTGAAAAAAAAAATGTGCTAAGTGTGTTCTCAAAACAAGCTCTCTACACAACTAGTTGTCAGGTTAGGGGAGCTGTAAAGTGGGGGAGCCTTACTTGGCAGCATTCCTTAACCCAGCAATCAGCTATACATTGGGCTTGAGGAGGTAATCAAATGACAGTTCGCAAGCCTGACCTCTTCAGGTGTAGTCAGATATCAACACCATACTCCACTCACACCAATGGGGTGTTTGGCAGAAGTTATCTTATCAACTGATGATGTTCAGAAAGGTTACAATTAGCAAAGGCAACGCCACCATCTTATTTCACATAAATAATAGTGCAATAAGGCGGAAAAAAAATAATGTGGGTGAGAGAAAAAAAAGGCAGGGATGCCTCCATAAAATGTTTACCTAGCCTTTCTGGTTTTTCTGAGGAGTGGCTCATACTTATAGGTTGATATAAACAACTAGAGTAGGTATAGAGATAGGTAGGATACAGAATAATAACCCACTCATAGTTATGGCAGTGATAGAATTGTATCCTCATGGTATGCAAAGGTTCTATTTCACATAGAATAACAGAATTGGAAGGGACTTTGGTGGTTTTCTAGATTACCCCTGTTTAAGCAGGAAACCCTCTACAAATTTCAGACAAATGGTTGTTCAATCTCTTTTTAAAAACCTCCAGTGTTGGAGCACCAGAAGTGGGTTTCAGCAGATTCTGACCAGGTCTGGAGAACGGTAGTGGAAATTTTGAGTAGTTAGGAGAACCGGTAAATATCACCTCTGACTAGCCCTGCCCCCATCTATTCTCTGCCTCCGAGTCCCCAGCTGATTGGGAGGAAATGGGGAGTTTGCAGTAACCTTCTCCTGGATTGGGGAGGGAATGGAGATTTTACAGTATCCTTCCCCTGCCACGCCCACCAAGCCACGCCCACCAAGCCACACCCACAGAACCAGTAGTAAAAAATTTTGAAACCCACCACCGTGGAGCACCCATAACTTCTGGAGGCAAGCCATTCCACTGGTTAATTGAAAGTTAATCAAACTTTTCATATTATAGGCATACTGAGTACATGAGGCAAGCTAACCTGGCCAATACTTTCCCTGTTGTGAACAAGGAAGTGCCATTTCTGATTTTATGATGAACAATGCATTTGTTCATTTTGTTTACAATCCTAGCTGGTTGTGACTTATTTCTGAGTAAATGTCTATCCAAATATAAACCTGGGTGTGTGTGTGCGCAATTTTGCAGGGGTAGTAAATTTCAGAATAGGTGCAGGGGGCCCAAGCTGACATACTAATCTTTAGTTGACTGAACCAAGGTGTGGCTGCACTGCAGGCAATACATTCTTTAATTGTATATCATCTAGCTGTGAAGGGTTGAACAGCCCATGGGTGAGGTAGGAAATGATTTTAATGAGACAACTTCATATCCAGCTGACTTGGAATGATAATAGTTTGCTGCATCAAATAAATTGGGTGTCTACTTCAAGCAAGTTCATTCTTGCTCCAGTTTCTTCAACGTACAGGTTCAGCTGTCAGAAGATTTGAGGTTGCAGCCTACACAAATTATCTGCATAGAGTCTCAGAAACCTTTTACCTCCTAAGTCAATGATCTTTTAGAGCAGCCTTTCCTATCTGCTAGTCATCTGATTATTGAGAGCGCAAGGCACATTTAGGTGATATGCTATTTGTTTGATGTGCTATTTGTTTTGCATTCATTAGAGCAGGTGTAGCCAAGCTCTGTTCTTGGTTTCATCTGGCGCCGTTGTTTATTGATGCTTATTAGACAACAGTTTGGTCTGAACTGAGGAATCTATTCATTACAAATAATTTGTATTTGTTTCCTTGAAAGAGGAAATCTCATTTCAAGGAAACAGATTGGAAAGGGAGAAAGTTTCCCGGGCTATCTATGGAGAAAATCAGCAAAAACTGCATGGTGGCATGTGGAGTTTGTAGTTGAAACTACACCTCTTTTATACATGATTCTGTCTTGCCCCCCCCCCCCGCTAAACCCCCTTGAAAGATGCCCATATTTTCAATCTGGTCTAACAGTATTCAGATGTCCTGGGAAATATTCATAAAATTGCCTGAAAATTACATAATTTGAGGATGGGGGAAAAGGAAGGAAGAGAGGGAGGGAGGGAGGAAGGAAATTGCATTTTGTGTGTGTTTGCATAAGCATGCATGAGTCCGCATCAGGGTAGAGAAGAGAAAAATAATGGGAAACTCTATCCTTCCACTTGGGAAGCCCTGTTGGTACTCCAGCTCTCATCCTTCATTGTTCAGGCATAGCCAACTAGATATGTGGAGTAGATATGAAACCTCCATCAGTTTCAGGTTTGTTTGTTTATTATTTATTTATTTATTTATTTTCTGTCAATCACATTTCTGAACCACACTTCCCCCTCAAAGAGAGACTCTGAATTGTACTCAGGAAGGCTGCAAGATAAAAATGACTCTGCGCTGAGTATTTTATTCTTGCAGCCTTCAATTGGGTGGCATTCTGGTGTTAAGATTCCCAATGCACCAATACCTGAGAGCAGGCCATTAGCAAGGAAATAATTGCTGAGTGCTAGCAGTTTGTGCAAAATGCTATCTTCACTATGATTAGGGCTACCAGATGTGAGCTGCAGGAATCCAACCAACCACTAAATGGAAGCAAAGGGATACAAAAAGCTCTTAACATGTTATTGTCAAGACACAGTTAATTGCATATTGTATCTTGTCTTACTTTAAAATAATGTTTCCTAATCTTGGTAATTTTAAGATGTGCAGAATGGAGAATTCCTGGTGTTGAAGTCCATATATCTTAAACTTGCCAAAATTGAGAAACATTATTTTAAAGTAAATATAGGGGAACAGATCTGGACAAATATCTAGTGTAGAATATAAGATTTATTTATTTATTTATTTATTAGATTTCTATACCGCCCTTCTCCTAGCAGACTCAGGGCGGTGAACAGCCAATTAAAAACCAGTACACAAACGTTAAAAACATACTAAAACCAATATAAATTAGGCTGAAAGTATAAAACCAAATGAAAACTCTAAAAAGTTAAAATTTAAAAATATTTAAAAAATAGGAGGGATCAGGCAAGTCCGGCAAGTTGAAAGAGATGAGTCTTCAGAGCCCGACGAAAAGTCCGGAGGTCAGCAATTGTTCTCAGTTCTGGAGGAAAATCGTTCCAGAGGGTGGGGGCTACCACAGAGAATGCTCTCCCCCTGGGGGTCGCCAGCCGGCATTGTCTGGCTGACGGCACCCTGAGGAGGCCCTCTCTGTGGGAGCGAACCGGCCGGTGGGAGGCAATTGGTGGCAGAGGCGGTCCCGTAAGTACCCTGGTCCTAAGCCATGGAGCGCTTTAAAGGTGATTACCAACACCTTGAAATGCACCCGGAAGTCAACCGGCAACCAATGCAGCTCACGCAGGAGAGGTGTGACGTGGGAGCGCCCTGTCGCTCCCATAATCCCCCGCGCGGCCGCATTCTGCACCAGCTGAAGCCTCCGGGTGCATCCCAAGGGGAGCCCCATGTAGAGAGCATTACAGTAGTCCAAGCGAGACGTGACGAGCGCCTGAGTGACTGTGCGTAGGGAGTCCCAATCTAGAAAGGGCCGCAACTGGCGTATCAGGCGAACCTGATAGAAAGCCCCCCTGGCCACGGCTGTTGTATGATCCTCTAAAGACAGCCGTGGGTCCAGGAGGACACCCAAGTTGCGCACCCTTTCCTTGGGGGCCAATGATTCGCCCCCAATAACCAACGATGGAGTCAGTTGGCTATATCGGGACGCCGGCAACCACAGCCACTCGGTCTTGGAGGGGTTGAGTCGAAGCCTGTTTCTCCCATCCAGACCCGCACAGCTTCAAGGCACTGGGACATCACTTCCACGGCATCGTTGGGGTGGTCTGGGGTGGAAATGTACAGCTGAGTGTCATCAGCGTACTGATGGAATTCCACCCCAAAACCACGGATGATCTCACCCAGCGGCTTTACATAAATGTTGAACAGAAGGGGCGAGAGGACCGACCCTTGTGGCACCCCACACACTAGGCGCCTCGGGGTCGACCGCTGCCCCCCTGTCAACACAGATTGCGACCGGTCGGAGAGGTAGGAGGAGAACCACTGTAGAACGGTGCCCCCCACCCGCAATCCCTCCAACCGGCGCAACATGATACCATGGTCGATGGTATCAAAAGCCGCTGAGAGGTCTAACAGCACCAGGATAGAGGAGTACCCCCTACCCCGGGCCCTCCAGAGATCATCCACCAACGCGACCAATGCCGTTTCAGTGCTGTAACCAGACCTGAAGCCGGACTGGAGCGGGTCTAAATAGACAGCTTCATCCAGGTACCGGGGGAGCTGCCACGCCACCACACTCTCAACAACCTTTGCTAGAAAGGGAAGGTTGGAGACTGGACGGTAATTTGCCAAAACAGCTGGGTCCAGGGAGGGCTTCTTGAGGAGGGGCCTCACCACCGCCTCCTTCAAAGCGGTCGGTAGGGCACCCTCACTCAAAGAAGCGTTTATGATCTCCTGGAGCCAGCCTCGTGTAACCTCCCGGGAGGCCAGCACCAACCAGGAGGGACACGGGTCCAATAAACATGTGGTAGCGTTCAGTCTTCCCAGGATCCTGTCCACGTCCTCGGGAGCCACAGGATCAAACTCAGCCCAGATAACACTCTCAAGGCCGGGCTCAGTCACCTCGCCCGAACTAACCCAGTCGGCGGCCAAATCATCCCGAATCTGAGTTATTTTATCATCCAGATATTGAACAAAATCCTCAGCATGTCCCTGCAAGGGATCCTCCCGCGCTCCCAGATGAAGGAGGGAGCGGGTCACCCTAAACAGGGCGGCTGGGCGATTATCTGATGACGCGATAAGAGCGGCAAAATAATTAGATTTTGCCGCTTTTATTGCCACTAAGTAAGTCTTAATATGAGCTCTTACTAGTGTCAAGTCAGATTCAGAGCGACTGGCCCTCCAACCGCTCTCTAGGCATCTTTTCCGGTGCTTCATCTCCCTCAGCTCCTCGGTAAACCGAGGAGATAAGTGAGTTCAGTGCCGGGTCAGAGCCGCAAAGGCACGACACGGTCCAAAGCCCCACCGGCCGCCCTATCCCAGGCAGCCACCAGGTCCTCAGCCAAGTCGCGTGTCAGTGTCTCAGGAAATGGCCCAAGCTCCGTCTGGAACCTATCAGGATCCATCAGGCGCCTGGGGCTGAACCACCTAATTGGTTCCGCCTCCCTGCGGTGGGGTGCAGCGGTCAGAAAGTCGAGTCGGAGGAGCGAGTGGTCAGTCCATGACAAGGGTTCCACGCCTATATCCCCAGTATCAAGACCACTCAACCACTGACCAGAGACAAAAACTAAATCCAGGGTGTGTCCACCAACGTGAGTCGGGCCCTGAATTACCTGGGTCAGGTCCATGGCCGTTATGGAAGCCATGAACTCCCGAGCCATCTCAGATGTTTCACCGATAGATGGCAGGTTGAAATCCCCCATGACTATAAGCCTGGGAGTATCAACCGCCACCTCGGCTATAACATTGAGAAGCTCGGGCAGGGTTGTTGCCACGTGGCAGGGAGCCAGGTATGTGACTAACAGACCCATCTGCCCACCAGGACCCCACCTCACATAGATGGACTCACACCCGGCTATCTGAGGTACAGTGGCCTCCCTCGGACCCAGACCTTCCTTAATAATGACTGCTACTCCCCCACCCCTGCCCTGGGCTCTCGGCTGGTGGAATGCAAGGAAACCCGGTGGGCACATCTCCACGAGGGGAACCCCCCCCTCGTGGCCCAGCCAGGTCTCGGTAATACCAGCCAGGTCCGCACCCCCCTCTTGAAGAAGATCACATATGAGGGGGGCCTTATTTACAACGGACCTCGCATTGCACAACAGCAGCCGGAGCCTCGGGTCCTGAGACTCTAGACAACCCGGGGAACGGGAATAGCTCAGGGGACTGGGGCAAGCAATCGCTCGAAGACAGCGAGTGCGTGCCCCCACCACACGATATGGTCCCCTGCTCTCGCCATATCTGCCCCTCCCACATAGCGTAGATATCACACCACCCTCAACAGAGGGCTCAGTCAGAGCCCTCTTACCTCCAGAAACTAAACTCCCCGTGGCATCACAGACTGCCGGGCCTGTCCCTTTCCCCCCCGGGTTTCCCCCCAAACCCACACCCTCCCCCACCCCAGAACCCCCTAAAACACCCCTTTAAAAAGCACTTAAAAAACCCCTCAATCCCCGTTTCGTGACATGCCACCTCTCGGGGTCCCAAAACCCGTCATTAAGGTAGGCCCTCGATAGCGTGGAGGGCCAAACCCGCAAGAGGGGGGAATCTCGCAGGACAAGAAGCGTAGACCTAGAAAGCATCCAGACAGATATGGGCAAGAAAATGGGGGCATGGCATAGGTCCATAGTCATAGTCATAGTTCAAGATGTCCTGATGCAGAACCAGGTCAATCAGGAGAAAACACCACTACCCTCTCACGGTAGCGACCAGGAGTCTCTGCATTCCGTCCCTGAGGGGGGTGTCCAGGCCACCCTCTCACGGTGGTCCAACCAAAAACAGGCGCATTGGAAAGTCGAAGGCCACTCTCTCACCGTGGCCCGGCAGATTCGTCCTGTAGGTGTGGCACCCCCTCAGGGTAGGTGATAACAGAACCGGCTCCACAAGTCCTCCCGTGAGCTGGCCTGTTTTCCAATGGCCAGCCAGCGGAGTGATGGAATGCTGATAGAAAAGCCAAATACTGGTGGAGAAGCCAAAAAGTCCGAAGCACCGCTCTGGAAGTAGCGGCCAAATAATAAAGGAGCGGAGGACAAGCGGGATGGGGGGAGGGGGGACCCTCACCAGCCTCCAATGGGTCCATAAGCCCGCTGGCCGCTGGGGCCCCGCTGGAATCATCGGCCCCCAGTCTCACCGCTGCCACCATTCGCTGGCCGCCATCTCCTTGCCGCTCACCGCCGCGCCGCCATTTCTCGCAGCGTTTTTGTTTCCTCAGCGAGGGCTTCGCAACGGCTGCCCTCTCACTGCCGCCGCCGCTCGCCGCTCGTCTTCGCCGCCCCCCCACCGTGCCGCCATCTTCCGCAGCGCCTCTCAGCTGTCCGAAAGTGGGGGAAGCGGCGGGGGTCTTCAGAAACACGCTGGCGGGCCTCGCAGCGCCGCCCAGCTGTTTATGGGCGGCGGGAGCCTCCAGAGACATGCCAAGGGTTTCGCCACGCTGCCCTCTCACTGCCGCCGCCCGCCGCTCGCCGCTTGACGCTCGTCTTCGCCGCCCCCCCACCGCGCCGCCATCTTCCACAGCGCCTCTCAGCTGTTCTAGGCGGTGGAAGCGGCGGGGGGTCTTCAGAAACATGCTGGCGGGCTACAAGCCCACCAGCGTGGTGGCAATATATTCCGCTGGCTGGGCGGGGGGTTGCCGATGGTCTGCAACCCCCACGGACCCACTAAGAGCCAGCCAAAAAGCCCATCTTCCTAAGGAGCCCTAGATGCGATCGCCATCTTGGGCATGCGCGCCCAAGATGATTTCTATTTTTACTTCTCCTATATGATTTATGAAGAATTTTTTTAAAAAATGGAAAAAAGGCAGCAGAAATATTGTTCCACATTGTTGGCAAGGATCTAAATAGATTTGTTCATAGTCACCAGGAATCAAGCTTAACTTTACAAAAGCTTTTAGTCTTTAAAGCAGGTTTTCCCAGCTTAATATCTTCCATATATGTTATATTACATTATTATATGTCATGGGAAGTATACTCCACCAATCTAGAGGCCAATGGGCACAGAAAAATGGTATAGATAAAGGCAATACTGTAGATAAATAATAATATAAAAATTTAACCATAACAGCTGGAATGTATAATTTTAGTCTTTAAAGCAGGTTTTCCCAGCTTAATATCTTCCATATATGTTATATTACATTATTATATGTCATGGGAAGTATACTCCACCAATCTAGAGGCCAATGGGCACAGAAAAATGGTATAGATAAAGGCAATACTGTAGATAAATAATAATATAAAAATTTAACCATAACAGCTGGAATGTATAATTCCCAAAAATGAGGCACACATTTGCATGTTTTTTTCTTCCCAGCAAATCTGAGAAGAGCCTTTAATGCAATCTAAATCTACTCTGAATCTAATTAGCCTTGCTGGAAATGTGCCAGAATATTTCCAAATGATTCAAAGAAAAAAGAAAAGAAAGCACTTTTCACTAGGAGTTTATCTGATTAACATCTTTTGGATAGCTGCAAATAATTATTTACAATGCACAAAATTTCATTTTTTGGCTAACTCTATGATATCAAAGTCTCAGTTTACATGCGGTGTGGAGACATTTAATATTCTTGAATGATGTTTTGATGAATGTAATGTTCTGATATGAAAGCCCAAAAGGTATGTCCCGTCTTACTGTGGAAACAGTATATTAAAGTGTTTTCTTTGTTTCTTAGTTTTAGACAGATAACTTACATATTTATGCCAAGACAGCCTCCTACCAGTACTTACAGCTGTTAGTGCAGCTGTTGACTCAAAATCCATCCATCATTAGGCCTTTAAAATGGAAGTCTCTGAACTGTTACTCATAACTTTTTATTTAGCTGATGAGATGTCACACAGGGTTCAGTAGACTCCGGGGAACCTTATCACCAGTGTGTTTGATCTACATAGTAAGCAGATTGCGAATGCTGTGTTGCATCTTTGGCAGTCATCAAGTGGGAGCCATAATCATTTAATTGTCCCTACATTCAGGAATAGGTCTGTGACTTCAATATTTGGAGAATGAATCTGTACAACTTGCAAAAAGCTTTAATGGGCAGCGGAAAAGTTTAAATACTTGATTCATTTAACACGACAATGTTTTAAGGCATATGGGTACAACCTTGTGCATGTTTATTCATAAGTAAATGTGCTCTATGAAGCATTTGTAGAACCACAATAAAAAAAAGTTTTCCTTGTGTGCAACTCAGCCAGCATTGTGAACTGACTGTTTTTGGTTAGCTTACTTCTGTCAGATCAGGAGCTCCAATGCAGACCTTAGTCCAGAACTTTATGTTACACTTTATTCTAGACCGTCATTTTTCCTCTCATTGAAGAGTTTTGTTAGAGTGAAAGCCAATTTAAGCTCTCGGTGCAATGTTTAAGGTATTGAGGTTAGCCAGTCCCAACTACTTAACCCTATTTCCAATCTTTACATAATCATGTTTATACAACACATCAACTGGACTAGGAAATCCAGCTTCAGGCTCAATTTAACTAAAGAGTTTACAGACTTATCTTACAGCCCAACCACTTCATAGGTTTGTAGAAAGTTAGTACCCACCCCTCTCCTAGAAGAATGAAATATTCTGGGAAATATTAAAAAGGCAGAATATTATATCTCCCTGGATGAGAAAAGGAGAAATATGCTCTTGGAAAGCAGCCCCCACCTTTTCTAATAGCCCCAGAAAGACTGAGCCAGCTTATCTACAACACAAAAAACCTTCACCCTCAGGACATAATAGAATTAGCCCTCTACCCATTTTACCACATGGCACCTGGGAAGATTACATCACCCAGCAAGATTCAACCAAACCTGGGACTCAAGACAACTTACAAAGTTATCCCTGCATTGCCCCATGGGAGTCTGACAACCAATCAGGATACATTTCTTCCTACAGGAATAGGAAGCAAGTTCAAAGCCTAACAGAGGGTATAAATCTCTCTCCCTCTCTCACCATGTGCCTTTTTTTTTTTTTTTGCCCAGGACCTCAAACCATGTGGTCTTGTCCACCATTAAACCATCTTTCCAAGCAGTCTCCATGTTTCCAGTGTCTTTATTCCCACTTGGAACTGAACCCAGATGGACATTTCTTCCAACAGGGTTGTTATTATGAAACTAACATGGGATGGAATCCTCAAGTTTACCTTCTTGAACTCCTATATGAAAAGTGAGATACACACGCAATAATATATCACTAGACAAAATTGGATAAGATTGTGCTATATATCAATGAAATACTTCACGCAAGTGTGGTGATTCCTTTATTAGAATAAGATAGAATGTTTCACTTAGAGCTTTATAGATCCATGTGGTGGACCTGCCCGAAGGCCAGAAAGTATTGGCGTAAGATAAGAAAGTGGCTGGAAGAGATAATTGAACAGAGGATAGAGTTGAAGCTGGAATTGTTTCTCTTGGGTATTTTTGATGGGAAAATGGGAAAAAAATTACAATACATAACGCTACGTATATTAATGGCAAGTAGAATTGCTTTAACACAGAATTGGAAACAGACCACATGGTAATAAGGAAAATCTATGAATGTGCAGAAATGGATAGACTGTCTATGGAAATGAAGGAGAGGGAAGAAACTGAGTACTATCAAATTTGGAATAGATGGTATTCCTGGCTTGAGAGTAAACGTAAAACTTAAGGTATAACTTATAAAAAGTATAATATATAGAACGTAAAATTTATAAGAACTATATATTGATTTGTGAGTATTTTATTTATTTATTTATTTATTTTATTTGATTTATATGTCGCCCTTCTCCGGAGACTCAGGGCGGCTTACAATGCATTAAGCAATAGCCTTCATACTTTTGTATATTTTATACAAAGTCAGCTTATTGCCCCCACAAACTAGGCCCTCAATTTCCCTACCTTGGAAAGGATGGAAGGCTGAGCCTGGTGAGATTTGAATTTACAGTAATTGCAGACAGCTGCAGTTAATCACAATGCACAATGCATTAGTCTGCTGAGCTATCCAGGCTCAAGTAGATATTACTATGATTTAAATAAGGATATCACATAGTACAGTGATGTATATAAATATAATTTTTGTAAATATGATTGTTACGAAAGTTATGGATACCAATATGGAAAAGCTGTTATAAGTATAAATATGTGTTTTGTGTTTTAAATGTTGGAAAATTCAATAAATACTATTTTTTTTTAAAAAAAAAAGCTTTATAGATTGAATAAACATAAAACCAAAGCATTTGTAGGAATGGTGCAAAAGTGAATCTAACTGTTTTAATTTAAACTTTTGGGAGTTCATTTAACGTTTTAGGAAAGAGGAGGAAAAACCATTAAAGGTTTATTAAAAAGGGCTTTCTTTCAGGCTGTAACACCCAATGTCACCCATTGTATTCCTGAGGCTTTGGGATTAAGAAAGAATATGTCTCTTCTGCCATCTAATGGTCAAATATAATATTTATATTTTCAATCTGAGAAAATCTGTTTTTTTTTCTCCCTAGCATGTCTCCTAGCAACTGGAAACTTTTTGTAGTGGCATAGTCTATGTGTAATTAAATTAAGGTTCAATAGATTAGGGAATCAATAATAGCTTATGTAGCCAGGTCAGATCTTGACATACTTGAGTTACAGAGCTGTATTTCTATATGACACAGGGAAAACTGGAATAGACTAGTTCTCCATGCTATAGGGCAGCCATCCTCAGTTGGTACTTTAGATGTTTTGGACCTCATTTTCTGGAATTCCCAGCAAGATCTTTGGGATGGATAATAATGGGAATTAAAATCAAACACAGCTAAATGAAGAGGAAATTGAGAAATGTTATTTAAGAGGAAATGAGGGACTTTAATGATAAAGTATGTTATCCTATAACTGAATGCTCAAAAAAAAAAAAAAGCTCTATTAAATTCAACAGTATTTATTCTCAAGGAATTAGCCAGGGATGTTTACTTAGTAAGTACTACTGGGTTATGTGGAATTAACACCTGAGGATAAATATGCACCCAAAGTAGATGATTCTGTGTACATCGAAATGGGAGTAATCTTCATTGACTATATAACTTGGAATTTTCTTTATAATTCAGATTCAATAGTATCACAGTATGCTATGAAACTGATAGTGTTGCAGAGGAAAGCAGTGGAGTTAATGGAAATTTAGTGTGGTACCATTTTAAAGCTGAAATATCTAGAAGTTGGAATTCTACATTTGTACAAATTTCTTTCCTCACATTACTCCCTACAAGGATATTAATAGCATTTAAAAATACTTACAGTATATATGTAAACAGTTCTGCTTATCAGTGAAAAAAAAAACAAATCTAAATTGATGTCAAGGGTAACAAATGTATCATTGCAAGCAACACTAAAGCTGTCTTTATCTCACAGTATAAGAACTAATGTAGGCATTCTGGTTAAGGAAAATATTTGTCAGATCATGGTGAAAGAGGAATATATATATTTAAAAAAACCAACCCAAAACTTTGCTTCCCACAAAATAGTTTTATTCAATACATTTCTATTTAATAGCATCTTCTAATGTCCTTTACTTTCTTCGTGTTACAATCATTACAGATGTTTATATCTACATGTAAAAAGGCTTTTGTGTTGACATCTATGTGTGCTGAGATAGTTCTCATGATGATATAAATCTGAGCTCTCTCACCTTAACCCTTATCCCAGCCACAGCTCCAGCAGTAATATCAGTCTCAACTGTAACTTAAACCCAGCACTAGCCATAAATATGCACCATAATACTAATTTTTGCAATAAATTTAACCTCAATGATATTTAACATTAAGCCTAACTCACCCTAAAAGCCCTACACTTATTTATCTCAAGCCTTATCCCAGCATGCAATTGAATCCATAAAGAAATGAAAGTGATACTACTGGTAGTACAGTTCATGTCAGAACTGTACCAGCATTCCTATTCATAACAATTCAGGCATTTGAAACATAGAATATAGAATAACAGAGTTGGAAGAACCTTGGAAGTCTTCTAGTCTAGTGGTCCCCAACTTTTCTGGCTTGGAGGACCTGCAGGGGGTGTGGGGGGAGGGGGGATAGTTCCTGTGGGAGGCAAGCGGGCATGAGCGAGTGCGTACAGCTCCATTTGTGCGAGCGGTGGGTGGGTGGGCGAGTGCAAGTACATACTGCTCATGTGATGGGCGGTTCGCACATGTGCACATACCCGCTGGCTGCTTGTGTGGACCAGTTCCAAACAGGCCACCACCTGGGGGTTGGGGACCCCTGATCTAGTCCAATCCTCTGCTTGAACAGGAGATACTATACAGCTATACAATTGGAAGGTGGAAGAAGGAAAAAGCACAGTGTGTCAACAAAAGAACATGCACTGCAGTGGAATTGACCCCAAAATTCTTTTTTTTCCAAAAGTTTTTATTTTTTGTTTCTCATAAACATATTTAAATGTACAGTCATTTATTCACCATTTTTCATTCATCTTATCTTTTAACTTTCATTTTTCATTTTTAATTGTTTGGGACTGCTCTTTTACTATTTATCCTTCTTTATTTTGCCACAACCTTTCTCCTTCTCCTCCCCTTCTCTTCCTTCCTCTATCTCTTCCTTCTTTCTTTGTTCTTCCACTACTTCTCTCTCCTACTTCCCCTTCCCTTCCCCCACTCCTCTCTTCTTCCCCCCTTCTAACCTTCTCTCCTATTCCTCTTTCCCCTTTCTTTTCTTCCTCTCCTTTTCCCTTTCTTCTCTCTCTCCCTTTCTCTCTCTCTACTCCTTCCCCTCTCTCCTGCTGTTTCCCTTTTCAGTTCAGTCTAGAATGTATTCGAGCAGCTCCAATTTTCTGTTTATCTCTATTCTCATTTCAATTTCTTAATTAATAATTATATCTATTTCATCATTTGTGTACATTTTTATAATAATCTCACTTTTTCCCTTTTACCTCCCACCCCTTTCTCCCTTTACCTAGGCATCATCTGGGACCCCAAAATTCTACAGGAGTTAAGTACTCTGGAACATTCATACCTTTGAACATTTGCATTTCTAATTTGGATTTTTGGGTCTAAATGTTTTCAAGTGGGTAAGATAAAATGTGAACTACTGATGAAAAGATGAAGAAGAGCGACGTAGCACAAATTGAAGCCAAATACATTAAACAGACTCATTTCATTAGAAAATTCTTCTCTAGGCAATCTTTTTTAGTGGTTAATAGCAGGAAATCAGGTCACTATGAAGGTAGTAAAGATTCTTCATAGAATAGGATTTTTTTTTAATGTAATGACCACAGTTGTAATCTCAGGTTGACAGAACATAGTTTTAAGGAAAAACAATCTTCATATAATGTATTTGAGGTAGTCCTCAAATTACGACCATAATGTTGCTAAGTAGAAATATTTAAGTGAGTTTGTCCCATTTTACAACTTTTCTTTCCAGAGTTGTTAAGTGAATCATTGCATTTGTTATGTTAGTAACATGGTTGTTAAATGACTCTGGAATGCTCTTTGACTTTGCTTGTCAGAAGGTCACAAAAGTTAGATCACAAATCCCCAGGACACTGCAACCGTCATAAATATGAACCATTTGTCAAGCATTAAGTTCTGAACATGTGACCATGGGGATGCTGCAACGGTCATAAGTGTGAAGAATGGTCATAAGTCACTTTTTTTCAGTGCTGTTGTAACTATGAGCGGTCACTAAATGAAATATTGTAAGTCGAGAACTACCTGTATAATGTATAGTATAAAATTTGATGATTATAGTTTTCTCTTCTACCTCTCTCCATATGAAGAAATGATCGGAACTGAGTGTATCAAATCCAAACCACCCATGAAAAAGGGTTCTTGTTATTAGTTACTTTTTATTGTCATCTATCCGTTAAGCTGCAACTGCACTTGAAAAAAAATAGTGCTTTATTTTATTTTATTTTTTTAAATTTGATTTATATGCCGCCCTTCTCTGGAGACTCAGGGCGGCTTACAATGCATTAAGCAATAGCTTTCCTACTTTTGTATATTTTACAAAGTCAGCTTATTGCCCCACAAACTGGGTCCTCAGTTTACCTACCTTAGAAAGGATGGAAGGCTGAGTCAACCTTGAACCTGGTGAGATTCGAACTTACTAATTGCAGACAGCTGGAGTTAAATTACAATGCATTAGTCTGCTGAGCTATCCAGGCTCCTATATTGAACTCAAATATGCCAAAGAAGCCCTTGCAAGGTGTCTACAAGGTGTGATAAAAAAAGTCAATATAGCAGCTGTGACAGTGCAATCAAAGCTTTAGCTGGTTTTTATGGGCACAGCCGCCATCTTAACTTTTTTCATCGCTTCCTATGGACATCCCTAATGTGGATTAGGCACTAGAACATTGTAACAATAGTTGCTAACTCCTTTTAGGACTGTGGGGACATGTGGAATTTGGAAAGTACTGTATATAATGTAGGCATTCCTGCTATGATGATCACAGAAAGTAAAAATAAAAAATATCCTAAATTTATGCATGTACACACACAATTTACTTAGAATCAATCAGCTTAAAAAAAAAACAAATTTTAAGACAGAAAGCCTGGTAGGTAGCAGAGGAACACTCTATAGACAAACTGTGATCTGAGGCTTTGGCTATTAAAGGATATAATTATCTCATCTCAAGAAAAATGGATTAAAGGTGAATTCTCTGTGATATGAAAACCAAGAGAAAGCTAGGAGGTAGGACCAAAGAAATTAAGGAGGAGCAAACAAAATGTGTGTATGTGTGTATGTGTGTGTGTGTATGTGAGAGAGAGAAAGCAGGGGGGGGAGAGACAGATAGACAGACAGAGAGAGAGTGTGAGTGAGTGAGAGAGAGAAAAGGTAGTTAAGGAGGAAAGAAAATTTCTCATTGTTTTTCTTTATTCGGACAGTGCCAGATTTTTCCCAAATATTCTCTCATTTCATAAGCCTGGAAGAATGAAGAGAAAATATTGAAGAATTAGAAATGTTCAATCAACCTTTGAACACTTTGAACACTTCTTTCTATCCAATAATAATAATTTCCTATAACTTTTTTTGGTCTACTAATTAAGGTTTGCCTGGAAAAATACTAATTTGACCTGCCTTCTCCAAGTGGCAAGCATCAAAGCCTGAAAAGCCATCTCTAGGAGCGCCTTCCATTGCTGTAGATGTCATAGATTAAGTGGAAGCAGTAATGTTTTGAAGTAATCTCTATAATAGTTTCCCATCCTAGATCTTCAGGTTCATGTACAAAGATGAGGTACTTACATCATAATGAAGACCAAGGTTATGATAAGCTTCCATAAAGAGATAATTGGTGGCCTTGATAGCCTGGACTTTTTCTAGACGATTGCTGGATGTTATATACTTTGTGAAATGCTGTGGAAGAAAAAAAAAAAAACTATTTCAGAATAATTTAATCACATGTCTTTCCATGGGGTAGCTGCGACATGAAAGACAAATTTCCAAAAGAGGTACCCGTCCATCATTGCCCAGCCAAGTTTCAATAACGCATCCCAAGCCTGCTCTCATAGGTTTCCTGCCTCAGTAGGGGGTTGGACTAGAAGACCTCCAAGGTCCCTTCCAACTCTGTTATTCTGTTCTGTTCCTACAGCACAAAAAGCTGAAGTGAGGATAAGAACCTGGTTGGTTCTTCCTGTCCCCTGTCTGTTTACGGACTATTATTCACCCTCCTCTTTTTTTAAACACTTACCCCGAGGATGTTATGGAGATGCTCTATTGTTGGTGCCTCAGCCAACAAGCCCTTAAGCATTGCTGCAAAAGCTATGGAAGCTTGTCTATATAGGGTCTGCAAGAAAACAGAGGAAATCATTGCTGAATTATAGTGTTGCTCTCTAGAAATAGTACATCTGAGTTATGCGGGGGGTTGTTGTTCTTTTGAGTTAGTCTGGTGATTGCTTAGACAAGTTTATTATTAATTAGATTTCTATACCGCCCTTCTCCTAGCGGACTCAGTTGTTTGCCATTGCCTTTTTTCTGAGGCTGAAATAGAGTGACTGACCCAAAGTTATCCAGGTAGCTTTATGCCTAAGGCAGGATTAGAACTCATGGTCTCCCAGAATATTATTTTAAAGCACTGTGCCAAACAGGTTCTCAGGAATATGCTACCGTATAGAAAACTATATTGTTTTGCTTCATGAAATGAAATCCTATTTTGGAAAAAGATTTATAACGTAAGAATCATGTGGTAACAATAATGGAGTATGTATATTAGCTTCCACAATTTACCTGAAAGATGCAAAATTCCCTTCTAGTTCAAGATTAAATATAAATTTGTACTTTTAATCATACAAGTATCATAGATCTGATAGATGCACATTCTAATATATTCAATTTCAATAGAAATTTACCTTATCACAGATTTCTAGTTGCCGTTCAGGTCCATTTCCTATGAGACGTCTTAAAACAATATTCAGCAACCGTGTTTCCAGGTCTGGAGTTATGGGTGGCTGGATTTTGCTGGCAGGAGGTGTGAGATTCTGAGTTAACAAGATGCTGACCAGAGCTTGTAACTATACACATATACAGAAAGTCTGCTATTAGGAGAGACTCTGTGCTCCTGATGCTGCCAAAAGCCTAATTATCTGCTCATGAATCCACTATAAGACCATGGTCCTAGACCAGGGGTGAAATGCTCTCAGTTTGGACCAGATCGCCCAATCCGGTAGTGATGATGGCGGGTAGTTCGGAGAACCGGTAGCAAAAATCCCTGCCCACCCCCCATGCCCAGCTGAGCCACGCAATCATCAGAGGCTTTTTTAAAAAATTTTTAAAAGCATTTTTTTCTACAACCTCTTCGGCCAAAAAAATGCTTTAAAAAGTAAAAAAAAAAAATCCTCTGATGATCGTGCGGCTCAGCTGGGATCGTCAGAGGCTTTTAAAAGCATTTTTTTCTACAACCTCTTCGGCTGAAGAGGTTGTAGAAAAAATGGTTTTAAAAGCCTCTGACGATTCCAGCTGTGTTGCCTGATCGTCAGAGGCTTTTAAAAGCATTTTTTTACAACCTCTTCGGCTGAAGAGTTTATAGAAAAAATGGTTTTAAAAGTAAAAGTAAAAAAAAAAAAAGTTGGCCACGCCCACCAAGTCATATTACCCTCACCAAGCCATGCCCACAGAACTGGTAGTAACAAATTTTACATTTCACCACTGTCTTAGACAGTTCACATTCCTTCTTGTGAGGGAGCAGCTCTGTTGAAATCAACATTTTCTGTTGACATGTAGATATGCAGTATCATATTCTAATATTTTCTTTCTTACATTTTTGCAATACATGCAATTTACTGTGTGTTTATCATAGAAAAGGAGTAGAAATCTTTAAATGAACAAATGAACAGACTTGGTCCATTTTGGTGGGGGGGTGGAGGTAAAGTTGCTTGAGGTACATTTTTTAAAAGAAATTGTTGTAAACAATAAGTTTGAAGATCCAGAATTTATCTTTAAATCCTCTGGATTAGGAAGAACCAAATTTTGTTCTTTGGAAAGAATTCAATTTATTGCCATCAATTGTTGAATTGTCAGGATTTATGGATACTATGGTACGTCCTCATTGATTTGTTAGCTCTTTTTCCTTTCCACTTCTGTTTATTTTCCTGAAAAGCAAAGCTCTCTGTCATCCAGAGAACTATTTCTAATCTTAAACCACATCACTTTAATATTCCTTATAGAAGGGCTGTTGAAGATAAAACCCACCTTAAGTTAGCAACTGCATTCATACAATTTATCAGAAGAAAAAGAGCAAGAGGGTGGTTATAGTGTTCCTCCAAGGTTTCCTAGAAGAAAATAACAAGAGAACAGAAAATTAATTCTGTGCCTATTACAGACATTGGCCCAGAGGTGAAATTCGACTGGATTAGACCAGCTCAGGCGAACTGGTAGGGCCGATTTAAATCAGTTTGCCGAACTGGTAAAAATCACCCCTGTTTTCATACTAGTAATAGCAAAAATTAATGGCCCAATCTTCTTTCCCTTTTTTAAAGAAATGATTTTATTAATTACTGTAATTAAAAAATACAAATGTAAACTAAAAGAATAGAATAAAAAATAGAAAGGAAAAAGGGGAAAGAAATAGAAAAGCAAAGAACTTGGTAACTTGTTACTGTATCTTAAAAATCACAGGTGTTCTCTTTTTACTATGACTCACATCTTAACTATAAATATAACCTTAGAGCTTTGTCATTCACTTCTAGTCAGCAAAAGTCCAGAAAAAATTACTTGAAAACATGTCTATTTTAACTATATGTCTATTTGATCAATTAAGCCAACTTTATATTCCTTCCCTGTATTTTAAAGTCTTTTAATCCTTTCAAATAATGTCCCCAAACTTGATTTCTTTTCATCTTCTCTTTGACTCCTCTCAGCAAATTCTTCAAAACTGCTTTGTAAGTTAAGTAAAAAAAAATTATCCAAATCACTTTTCTGATTAATACTTATATGTCCTATTTAAATATCAAAAAATGACCCAGTTTCATTTGTATATCCCACTATCTCGTCTTTTGTTCTTGCAACTTGTTATGTATAAATCCACATTTAAGTACATTTCAGTCTTATCTGGTATAGCTCATTCCTCTTCTTTAACAACAATTGCACACCATCCATCTATGATGTTTGACATTATTAAAAATATTTTCAGTGTCCATAGTTTACAGATCTCCATAAAAATCTCTACACAGTAAGGTGTTTTGTTCCATGTTGTATCATCATAGTAATTCTGAGGTATTCTGAGGAGTGGAGTGGAGTGGAGTGGAGTGGAGTGGAGTGGGATGGGAGGGGAGGGGAGGGAAGGGAAGGGAAGGGAAGGGAAGGGAAGGGAAGGGAAGGGAACAGAACAGAACAGAACAGAACAGAACAGAACAGCAGAGTTGGAAGGGAACTTGAAGTCCAATCTTCTTCTAGTCCAATCTCCTGCTCAAGCAGGAATCTTTATACCATTTCAAATGGTTGTCCAATCTCTTCCTAAAAACCTCCAGTGTTAGAGCATTCACAACTTCTGGAGGCAAGTCGTTCCACTGATTGTTTTAACTATCAGGAAATTTTTCCTTAGCTCTAGGTTGATTGTCTCCTTGATTAGTTTTCATCCATTGTATCTTGTCCTGCCTTCAGGTGCTTTGAAGAATAGGTTGACCTCTTCTTCTCTGAAGTAGCACCTTAGATTTTGGAATACTGCTATCATGTGCTATCACTGCTATTCGTCTCCTTTAATTGTAAGTTTTAGTTTCTTCTGGCTTCTTCTAGTGTCCAACATTCAAAATCCCATCAATTTTTTCCTCAAAAACAAAATAACCACAGCTTCCCATGGGAAGGATTCTTAAACAGGTAGTCTTCAACTTACAACATTTCATTTAGTGACCATTCAAAATTACAACAGCATTGAAAAAAGTGACTTATGACCATTTTTGACACTTACCTTTGTAGCATCCCTATGATCATGTGATCAAAATTCAGATGCTTGGCAAACTGACTCATACTTACGACTGTTGCTGTGTCCCAAGGTCATGTGATCACCTTTTGCAACCTTTTGACAAGCAAAATCAATGGGGAAGCCAGATTCACTTAACAATCGTATTACTAACTGATCAACTGCAGTGATTCACTTAACAACTGTGGCAAGAAAGGTCGTAAAATGGAGCAATATTCATTTAACAAACGTCTCGTTTAACAACAGAAATTTTGGATTCAATTGTGGTCGTAAGTCAAGGACTACCTGTAATTAATTTCAGTTCTTATTCCAAATCCACTTGGTTCCTTAATCCATTTTTAACTTTCCAGAATCAATACATGACACACCCTTTTGCTTTTTATTCCAAAACATGTAAATCCTTACACTCATATTCAAAGCTCCTTTCACAAAGGAGAAAGAGGTTTAACCAGTGAATATGATCAAAAGTTGCAGCTCATAATATTTCAAAAGCAATTTTAAAAAATCATTTCATTTTTGAATCATAAAAAATAGAAAGATATGAGAATATAGTGAAACTGGACTTTACAGCATATATTATACAGTAGATAAAGAGTTTACAGAAAATAGATGTGTAAAATAGAAAATCATTTTATTATTGATATTCATTTCTGTACTAGTTTTTGTAAGTTTTCCTTTTGAAAAACAAGTCTTCCCCCATGCATGCACTTCCTCACCCACACCAGCCACTGAAGGGAGAGTCAAAAATCAGATCAATTTTTTGTGACTTTTGGTTTTGAGTCAAGAAAAAAAAACCCTCTAACATGTAACTTGTAACAGCCCCTATTAGGCTACTGGGATCAATCCAAAAATGTCCCCCTACATCACTGACTTTGCATATTGCGGGTATTTTCTGTTTGCTGCCTTCTGCTACCCTCTCTTCTCCAAAAGAACAGAATAAACTGATATCTCTACACTGATCACCAATGTTTCCACACAAAGTAAGCAGGCATACATTTCTGTGTGCATAAACTTTTATAGTTGATCAAACTTACAATGTGCTGAATAAGTGATACTCACAACCAGTTCTTATACTTATGTTGGTCACATCCCATGGCCACAAGATCACCATTTGTACTGGCTTCCTATAAGTAAAGCCAATAGGGAAGCTGGCAGGAAGTTGCAAATAGCAACAACATGATGTCCTTGCTTAACAGCCTGTAGTGATTTGCTTAACAATGGCAACTGGAAGTTATCTGACATCGTGCTTTATGACCACAGCACTTAGCTACAGAAATTCTGATCCCAAGTTCTACTGTTACCTGAGGACTACCATTATATGACTGATATCATCATAGCTCTGATACTGTTGGTACAAATGGTACAGAAGAATGCACTTACTACAATTGTTTCTACTATTTTTCCTTTTTCTGCCAGTGGGCCATAGACAGTATTCATGGCATTCAAAAAGTTGATAAATATATCAATGCCCTGGAAGTTACAAAAGTCAGAATGTTAGTCACAAAGTTAAAAAGGATCAAAGTATGCTATCTATAATTATTGATTATATTAGGTTGAAATTGGTGCAAATTTTTGCCTTCTTTCCTTCCTGAGCCGTGGTGGTGCAGTGGTTAGAATGCAGTACTGAAAGCTGCCAGCAGTTTGGCAGCTCAATTCTCACCAGCTCAAGGTTGACTCAGACTTCCATCCTTCCAAGGGTGGTAAAATTGGGGTCCATAAGATGACTCTGTAAACCGCTTAAAGAGGGCTGTTAAGAACTGTGAAGCAGTATGTAAGTCTTATTCTGTTAATGCTATCTCATTAAGATTTGGACACATAATCCCTTGTTTCAGACATAGAGAATCACACAAAATTAATGAATAAGTCCATTATGTGCTTTTGACATATTGCCACATATAACTTCACAGATGTATTTAATTACCTATTACAAATTATTTGTAATTCAATATTAAGAATGATTTTGGGAATACACATGACCTAGTGGAAGAAAATGAAGACGACATCCTGGAATATTGCAGAAGGAATGGAAGAATGGCCAGCGTAGCTCAAATCGTTTCCCCCTCCCAACTTCAAAATTTTATCTCTTATATAATCAAAGAGAGCAAAAGAGTTATAATTGGTAAATGCACAGGCAGTGCAGGCAATTAAAAACCCAAGATGGCAATCCCCACTGATGTAGAAGTCTGACCTGATATTCAACAGAATGTACAATCTAACTAGTTCAGCCACTAATCATAGTCCTCTAAAATCAGTTGAAAAATGCCAAATGGGGAATCCACATTTCAATGCTGTTGTTTGGCAGGAATTCAGTCACCTCAAATGACTAATGCCAAATTTCACTGACCACACGACATTCACTTTGTTTATTAGTGTCAACAGTTTAGCAGCAAATGACTGCAAAATCTCACCCAACCTGAATTAATCAGTTTACCAGAAGGAAGAAGGAAGCCAGCTTTCCTTCTCCTTGTTCCAGAACCAATGCAGACTGTTCACTTTCTACTGCCATTATCACCTGGAAAGCAAGAATCTGCTGCCCAAGAGGCAGCTGATTCCTTGACTTGGCTAAGGAGAATAGCCACCATAAATTTGACTCCTGCAGTTTTGCAGCTGTAGGTAGGCATAGGCTGACACTTAGCTAGGTTATCAGTGCAAGTTTCTAGTAGTTAATATTTCCCCCCAGCCAGTGGTGGGTTCTAAAATTTTTCACTACTGGTTCTGTGGGCATGGCTTATTTGGTGGGCGTGGCTTGGCTGTCATGTGACTGAGTGGGAGTGGCTTGGCTGTCATGTGACTGGGTGGGAGTGGCTTGGCAGTTATGTGGCTGGATGGGCATGGCTGGGTGGTCACAATCCTAGTTCCCTCTACAAGGATTCCCTCATCCGGACCTTTTGCAATCCTCCAAAGGGACAAAGGAAATCAGATTCCATGAATCTGAAAGGAATTCAGATTCTGAATCCTTAAGGCAAACCAAATACAAATGGTCCTCACTTAATGACCAGTTGCTTAGCAAGTGTTCTAATTTATGACTGTCCTCCCCAGAGCTACTTGACCTGTTTTTGGAGTTTTGACAGCCATGCACGCACGCACACACACACACACACACACACACACACACAATTATGACCATCCCACACTGTCATGTAACTGAGGTTTTCTATGTTTTTGCCAGCTTTCAACAATTCCTTCTCCCTTTCTCTCTCATCTTCTCTCTTTTTCTCATTTCTCTCATCTTTTTCTTTCTTTCTTTCTTTCTTTCTTTCTTTCTTTCTTTCTTTCTTTCTTTCTTTCTTTCTGTCTCTCTCTTTCTCATCTCTCTCTCATCTCTATCTCATCTCTTTCCCTCCCCCTTTCTCTATGTCTCTCTTTCCCCACTCTTTCTGTGTCTGTCTCTCTTTCTCCCTCTCTCTGTGTGTCTATCTCTCTCTTTCTCCCTCTCTGTGTATCTGTCTCTCTCTCTCCCCCTCCATGTGTCTGTTTCTCTCTTTCCCCCTCTCTGTGTGTCTATCTCTCCTCCCCCCTTCTCTCTGTGTGTCTCTTGTCTCTCTCTCTGTCTCGGATGGGGAGGGGGGCACTGGTACTAGTTGGTGGGAATCTGACATTCGGAGGCCGACAAGCCACATACTGAAGACTACATGGGGGCAATCCTGCAAAAATATATCCTGTTACTTGTGAGCACTTCTGCTTAGGAGGAAGAGGAGCACAGTCTTCTCAGGTGTCAGAAGGGCGGTGAGCGTTTCACATCTCCTAAGGGGGATTGAGCCTACCCACTCACATCTTTGCCTGAGGGCATCGCTGGCAGCCGCTTCCTGGATTTCAGGAGGTCCGTGCTCTTCCTGTTGCTGCTCAGCAGCCTCGATGCACAGAGGTTTCATTCACTACCTGCAAGCTCTGGGCAGCAAGCAGCCAAGCAAGCAAGCCAGCGATCTGCGGGCTGCCTCTAATCTGCAGTTTACTCGTGAGCAGCATTGGCCTTTCTGCCTAACTCTTTCGGCCAATGGTGCTCATGAGTAAACTGCAGTTAGGAATCTAAAATACAGCCAGGAATGAACATTTGTGTGGCAGTCGCTGGCTGGAGCTACTAAACAGGCGGTCAAACTAAATTCCTGAAGGACCCCATCCTGTCACTGAGAGTCCAGGCGACTTGGTGATTGGTGAGCAGCTGGGCTCCTCGAGAGACAGAGTTTGCAGGGGGCTGATCTACCACTAGCTACAACACAATGTTCATTCTCATCAGTATTTGAGATTCTTAGCCACGTCTCCAAAAAGCACCAGCAGAAAAAGCTGCTGTTGTTGTTGCCATGTTCTTTGCACATGTGCATCTCATTCAACTTGAAAGGTAATGGGATGCGCATGTGTAAAGAACATGGCGGTGACAAACGTGGCGGCTAGGGAGAGTGACTGGGCGACCGGTTTGGGAGCATGGCCAGCTGGCCATTTCTACCGGTTCTGCGACCTTGTCCCAAGTTTTGCTAACAGTTCGGGCGAACCGGTGAGAACTGGCAGCAATCCACCACTGCCCCCAGCCCAATGGTGGGTTTCTCCCGGTTCAGCCGATCCAGTAGCGGTGACAATATGACGTCACCGAATCAGTTCTCTTTGTTTGGGAGCTGGGTCCTCCTGCCCCCCTGTGTTATTCTTACCTTTTATTTGGCTCCACCCCCAATCTATTAACTGCCTCCTGAGTCCCAGCTGATGGGCTAGAAGGAAAAAAACTGTTTAAACTCTTGCCTTGGGGCTTTAAAGGGCCACCCTACAGCTGATCAGTGTTAAAAGGCAGTGTGGTAGTAGACCAGAGTGCTTGAAAAACAAATGGGTAGACCGGTGCCTCCAAAAACAAATGAGTAGACTGGTGCCTCCAAGAATAAATGGGTAGACCAGTACAGCTCTGCAAGCAGTTAAAAGCCTGGTAGACCAATACCTCTGCTAAATCCTAAAGAATTGTCACATGACCATCAAACCATGCCCACAAAATAAGCCACCCCACAGAACCGGTAGTAAAAAATTTTAGAACCCACCCTGACCCAGCCATATTGTTATTTTTACTATACTATTGGGGAGAGATATAAATGTACAGTAGTAATGCCACCTGAGTCATGATATCAGACACCTATTGTGAATTATGTAAATTATGTCAATCTAGAAAGGAAGCAGGTTAGATAACTTGCATCACTTGTACAATGATGTCATGACATGTGTGATGTTAATTTGCACCACTTTGCTATTCCAAAGAATAGCTCACTCATCAGGAGAAGTTTTTATATATATAAATACCTTTTCTCCATTATTTATCTGAATATCAGGGGAATATGCTAGTGGGATATCTCCTCCGTTATCTTGTTTCCTGGTGTGTTTTTCTTGATTATTTTTTCCTTCTTTCCGAAGTGGGGAAACCTTTGATGTCATTTTACGAAAGAAGGACCACACTTCTATCCTAGAACAACAGGGGAAGTGGATGAGCAACAGGAATTAATGCACTTTCTTCTACAGTACACGACAGCAATTCATTTGTAATTCAATACATCAAGTATGATGGAAAGATCCTAATGGCTTTTTTAGCAGATGCTTCCTCAGGATTTGAGATTGTGGGTATGTCACTCTCTTTAATTGTGTTGGGATATATCTCCATAGAGAGAAGAACTCTTTCCTCGTAACTAGGGGCTGTCAAAGGGAGCAGCCACATAGAAAAAAATGTATTTGAACAGACAGTTCAGGCTCCCTATGATTGTTATTGCTCTTATCTCCTTTTCCACACTGCTCTGGAATATAGAAGCCATTAAAAAATTGTACTTACATTTTGTGTATCTTTCAGTGTCTTGTCTTTCAAAACCAACCAATCAACAAACAGACCTAAATAATAAATACTTATACATGATCAACAAATAGCTGTAAAAAGGTAATGTAATAAATCAAGGGAATAAATTACTCCCTTTATGAAGAAAATGGATAAATAAAAAATGCATATACACATATATAAATTCAAGCATCCTAGCTAATCAATAAAGATAAATATGTAATAACATTGAAAAGAAGTCATTCAAAAGCTCACAAGTCCAACTGGCCCAGAAGACTATCAAAGGGTCTCTCTGACCTTGGAGATCAAGAGATGATTTCACAATGGAGACCTTATCATAATAGCGACACAACAGAAAAGAGGTCACAATAGCTTTACTAAGCTGATGCAACTTTAAGCATTTACCCTGTTTAGGTAAAGGGTTTTTTTTCCTTCTACTTTTTTAAAAATCCATGTTCAGGTGCTGTATGATGACTTTCTGTTATGTCTCCCTCTTTTCTATGCTGCATCATCATCTCATGACTAGACTCTAGTTCATATTATGAAATTCTTTTATTTGCATTGGGCAGAATTGACTTCAAGTAGGGTGGCCAAAACTGGACCCTTTTATAATGAGTTGGATAAACTAAAACATGTTCAAAGAAGGGCCCAGAAGATGATCAGAGACCTGCAAACTATGTCCTATGAAGAAAGTATGAAGAAATTAAGGCAGTTTCGCCTTGAGAAGACTGAAAGGGGGGTCATTAAGTACTTATAAAGTATCTGAAAGTTGTTACATAGAAGGTCAACATTTCTTGGAATAATTGGTTTAAATTACAGAAAGGTAGACTCCACTTCAACTGGAACATTAACAGTAACCAAGTTCAACATTGGAATCAAGTGTCCAGTGTGATAGTCTGATTTAAGATACTTCATTTATATTACAATTTGAAATTTTAAGTTTGAACAGAATTAGAAATTAGGCTTTGGCTGTAACTGTAATATCGGGATGAATTTCTATGAATAATTATATTACTTGTTTATTAATAATTCCATTTATTTATTTATTAAGCACCCCCTCTTTGGATATATTCAAGCATGCCTCTGTTGTATATGTTTTAGGTTGGAAAAGTGCACTGAGTAAGAAATTGGATCTGATGGCCTAAATGCTCTCTTCTGATTTTCTGAAAAGGCATATCCACTGATTTACTAACCCAGAAAGAAATGTGAACTGAACTTTTCATTTTTTCCAATTGAGGTTCTGTTAAAGAAAACCAACATTCCTTTTGTTTTTAACCCAGATGCTGGTGAGTGTATCATATTCAACAGAAAGGGAAGATATATGTCCCTGTTGAATCTATTATTTCCTTTTCCTTCTCTCAGTGCTCTAAAAATATTCGCTAATGGCCCTTTTATAGCCAGAGAAATGCCGACCGAGAAAAAGTCATTTGGTGACCTTTGAAACCTCTCTTTTGTGTCATTTGTTTTAGGTCAGGCAAAGCATACGGTCTCCGAACAACCTCCCAGCTGCTCAACCTACCTCTTAATATGCCTTTTAAAGTTCTAGACTTACTATTTGACTTCTGTGGGTGGAAGAAATCAGATGCAGCCCTTCTTTCTTAAATGAATGAGCCAAACATAAAATTCTCTCCAGCTGAACAAATGCCTGAGCTTTATGTAATATCGCATGTTGTGTTATTGATCTTAGTTGTGTACTTTAATTGCTTTTCCAGAAAACCAACTGTTCCATCTTCCAATCTGAATCCAGTTTAAAAGATACTTAGAGGTGATCAGGATTTGTTGTTTTAATTTGTGGCCACTGAATATGCTATGCAATTTTGTTGATATTAGTAATATGATATAATAATGGTATTATCGTTCATTGCCTGCATTTGTTTAACATGAGAAACAATATCATTTTAACAATAAAAACTAAATCAATCTAACAACTTCAGATTGTTTATGTCACTCAATCCATAGGTTAAGCCAAACCTAATTTTGTAATTCCCAGAATTCCCCAATCAAATTGCATTAAAGGACAGGTCCTCTTTTTCCATGATTATTGAGAGAGTTTTGATGAGGAACTTTATCGCAGAAGAGTCTGCAGCCTGACCATAAACCTTCCAAAGCTATGTGAGTATCTGTGTAAAAATCAATATTTCAATAATTTCCCCTTTGTGTGCCTTTTTGGCTTCTTTTTCTTTAATTTGCATTTGATCAGATATATTTCTAGATCCAAGGTATATGGGTGGCCAGTTACTGCAATCTACTGTGATTCTGTCTTGCAATGTCTTCTACTACAATAAATTGCATACTTTCTTTGATATAAATACAATGGCATTCTAAATCTTGTTCTTTCTTTAAAGTCTGTGTCTAGTATTCATTGTGTTCCACTATTTCAATTTTTCCCACCAAGCTTCTGTTATAGAAAGTATCTCTGTTCACTTTTGCAACTAAAAACTAAACTAAAATTCTCATCTTGACTCAAAAGATAGTTTGTAATGACTAAATTACCCACAACCAAAAATTGTTCATTTCCAGAAGAGTATCCTTGATACGAGAGAATGAGTTCATCATCAAAGACCATTTCCCTGAAACAGTCATACACTTGAAATGATGGCCTTCTCCCTTAAGATCTTTGTTCTCCCTAACAGCTGGTTTCTTGGGAATCGGATGAAACAGCCAGACCCAATAAGTTTTTATTTGCATGTTTTTTTGCTCTAGTTCAGTTACCTTTGTTTCATTGGAACAAACTGGTTTCTTCAGAGTTTAGACCTCATTGCCCTAAGCACAAATCTATGACTTAATCCACACTGCAATTAATTGAAAATCACCCAATCCTGTTTTTTTCCCATACTAATTAGTATTGGTAAAGTCTTGCTAATTATTTCTGACAATTTGGATTCCTTTTTTAAATACTCTATGCTCTAAAAGCAACATATCACTTTGCAACATTTGGATCCCTAGGTTCCTCACATGGTTATTAAGTTCACTTTGGCACAATACCTGCGGAGGTGGGAGACCAGTATGCTTCTCTCTCTCTCTCTTTTGTTGATAAATGTCTGGGGTCCTATTTATCACTGTGGACTTATTTGCTCTTTAGTACAATTGCTCTGATTGGAAGTTTCCACCTGCCTCTTTTTTTTTTTTTAGAAAGAGTGCTGGCTAGGACCAGACAAGATGACTACATAATTTGACTGTATTAACTTATGACATTTCTTATCTACAGTATGTAATTGAAATACTTTTGGGAACATATTTACAATAGAACTTGGTTATGAATTTAAATTTAAACAATTAAATAAGTTAAATTGCATCCATTTTTTTTTCTGGAAGCCATGACTTGTATATCCACAAGGTGGCACAATTCTATTTCACATAGCAAAGGTTCTCCTTTCAAAGGAGCCAATACATACAATCAGCTGCTTTCATGTGCCAGAACAAAAAGACTACAAACCCCAGAGGGTAGGGAGAATTTGCAAAAAGAGTAAACACATTGTAAAAGTTACAATGTGTTAATGTGTAAGAGTTTACACATTAACGCATTGTAAGCCACCCTGAGTCTCTGGAGAAAGGCAGCATATAAATCGAACCAATAAACAAATAAATAAACATGGGCTTTTTAATCTGCTGTAAGCAGAATAAAGCCTGCTGGGAGGCTTTTTTCTTCTCTTTCCTACAAACTTAAGTTTTAATCAATTATTACAATCTGAAAGATGCACATCAATCATCCAGCAGGTAGCGCTGTTAACCTAAAATTGCTGAAAGGAAAGATAAGAGGCAAGGGGAAAAAAACCAACAGGGGAGACCTCAGCATGAACAGGATGTTCATTTCTTTAATTCAAAAGAAATTATTTGTGCTCTTTTCTCTATTTGAAAAAGTTTTTTTTAAAAAAAATAATCCAATAAAGAAACAATTGGATTATCCCTCTCTCTCTCTCTCAATAATTGCAAAGAATACTCTTCCAGCCTGAAGAGCAATCCATTCCTTCAGTGGAAATTCTACAAGCAGGCCAGGAGGACAGTATAAAACTTGCACCTTTTGTTCCCCATTCACTAACACTGGAATATTTAGCCATCCTGCATAGCTTACTAGCCACTGAAAACCTCATTGTTCAAGACAGGGGTGGGCAACCTGTGGACTCCCAGAATTCCTGAGTCAGCATAGTCCAAGATATGCCTATCTTCCTAGCTGATGTCTGTTATAACTTGTTGCAATGAATTCTGTAAATGAACCATGGTCCCCACCAAGAACTTCCTTTCACTTGGATCTGAATCTTCCTTTCTCACTTCCAAAGATGAACTTGGAAGCCCACCTTTTTGAGAACAGGTGTAGCCCTTTCTGCTTTCCACTTCATTAAGACTGGCCCAGTCAAGCGGAGACGGCCACAGGCCAAGTGTGCTTAAACGATGTCCTGCAATGTCTGAATGCCTGTCCTAGGGGCAAAGACAAAGACTGATGAAAGCATGGGCCCCGGGGCAAAGACAAAGGCTGAATAACGGAGCCTTTTGAGAAGGAGACGGATCGCGTGCTCTGAAGGCCTTCAAATTCAATTGCACTTTGGAAATGTGTGTGTGTGTGTGCAGCGCAAGTGGAGACATTCATCAGCAAGAGCAGATTGGGCGACCCAAGAGAGTAATGCAATTGTCCCACCCTCTCCCTCCTCGCGCCCCTCCCTCCGCCCTTCAGCCCAAAGCAAATCTTCAGCCAGTGGCAGGTGGACAGTGCAGCTATGAAGAGAAAGCCTCAATTGTCTGCCCTCCAAACTGCCACACGCCAGACCTCTGCTATTGTGTGAGGTCCCCATAGAAATGCAAACGAGCAGCGTGTGCCTTCCACAATCTGCTCACAGCAGCAGCTCATTAGACATGCCGGATTGGATCCACTCTCATTCTGGTGAACTTTGCAGGAACTTCCCCTGCCCTCCCTCTCCCTACTCCCCTTCTCTGGCCGCGTTCTGTTTCCACTTGTAGCAAAAAACCTATGTCGGATTACTGCTGGAAAAAAAAAAAAGAAGAAGAAGCCCCGAGGCGTTTTGAGATTTCTAGCCGTTAGAAACCTGAGCTCTGGGACAGATGCAGATGTAGAGGGACCCCCTGACGGAGTGCCCACGCCTTGTTCCTTTACTTTGGGTTTGGCAATAGAACAAATTGCTTGATTTGGGAACAGGATGGAGGAGAGACTTTCCAAAGGGAGCCGTTTCTGAAGAAGAAAGAAATGCCCTCAAGGAAAACTCGCATGGCGTGGTAGCGCGGTTGGCGGAACTTATGCCACAGGTTTGCCCATCTAAGACAAGCTCCTTTCTTTGAGTCACCCACTCTTCCCTCCGCCCGCTTCAAAGATGAAACTATGTCGGCCGCAGTCTGCCTAGTAACATCATAACAAAAGCAGCCGTGGCAGATTCGAGGCATTGAAAAATCCACCCTCCCCCCCTCCCCGCCACCCACCGGGGGCCCTTCCACGCCATTTACCCGCTCTCTGCCCCCCCCTCCACAAGCCCCCACTTCTCCCACGTGGCCTCCCGGCACGAGCCCGACTTGTCGGCTTAACATAACAATACACGCCAGGGCTCAGCCAATCAGAGGAGGCGAGATTCCGGCAGCTGCCGGCACGGTAGCGCCACAGCCCTTATATAAAGGGCAAGCGCAGCTCCTCGGCAGTCAGACGCGATTGAGACTTGAGAGGAAGAGGATTTACGTGGAGACAAACTTCGGTTTTGGGGGTGGTGGTTTTGTTTTTCCTTTTCTTTTGTCGAACCGCTTTCCGGAAGATTATTATTATTATTATTATTTTTAATATTTTCCTTCAAACTGCGGAGCCAGCCCTTGTGTGGATAATCCTGGTGTTTTAAAGAATTTTTCCTTGTCTTTTGGACCATTATGACTCTGGAGGAAATTCACAGCCAGGAATCGATGCCTGAAACGAGCGACAGGTAACTAAATTTAACTAATCCGTCGGAACTGCAGTTGAAGGCTGAGCCCGGGGAAGAAAGAGGGGACGAGGCTCTTTTTGACGCTCGGGGAAGGGGGAATCTCGCGCGAAGCCGTTCCCTGCCTAGGTGGCGAGGCTGAGCCCGGAGAGCGGCGCGTCTTGTTTGTAACCCCGGCTCCTTCTTCCCGACACTGACCCAGCTCTCCCTCGCTTCTCTTTGCAGTAGCACCACTAGCACCGCTAGCGCAAGCGGAACCAGGATGCAGAGCGCCGGCAAAGCTCTCCAGGAGCTGCTCGTCGCTTCCCAGCGCCGTGGCTGTCTTACCGCCGGCGTCTATGAATCGGCCAAGCTGATGAATGTGTGAGTATCCTGCTCGATCTTGCGGCGGTTGTTGGCAGCTCAAACAACGGGGACGGCTTGGTTCCTTTGGGAGCGAGGGCTTTAAGCTCCTTTCCCCCCCCCCCTCGTGGTTGGAAAGTATCCCCGGATCCTTGCTAATCTGCTCCCCCCTCCCCTCATTTTTCTGCAGCGATCCAGATACCGTGGCTTTCTGCGTCTTGGCCGCAGATGAGGAAGACGAGGGAGACATTGCCCTCCAGATCCACTTCACCCTCATCCAGGCTTTCTGTTGTGAAAACGATATCGACATTGTGAGAATAAACGACATCCAGAAACTGGCTGCCATCGTGGGTGCCGGAGAGGAAGCTGGGGAGCCCCGAGATCTGCACTGCATTCTCATTACGGTGAGTGGTTTGGGTTTTTTGTTTTTTTGTTTTTGTTTTTGGTATTTGCTTAGAGAGGGCTGGTCCCTTGAGCTTGCAAAATTTCCCGGTATGTTTGTGACTTTTTAATACTTGACCTTTATGCAAGGATTAAGTAGAGTGTGGGATTTCCCCTACTTTTCTCTTCCTCCCTCCACCCTGGGAGTTGCTTCTGTTGCGCTAGTCATACTTCTCTGGCAGAACAGTGACTGCTACAGCAACTTTTTGAGATTCTTGAATATATCTATGTCTATATATCTCCAAAGCCATAACTGAAGAGTTTCCAGCAGTAGATTATTCTCAAGGGAACCAATTTTGTACATTAGTTGACAGCCCTGAAATAGCATGTGAATACTGAGGGATTTTAAAAGTACATTGGTTTCCATACCAAAAGCATTACAGCTGTTATTTGGGATATCGTAGTTACTCTTATTATTACAAGTAAGGAAAATGTTTTTATATAAAAATACTAAATGGTTTCTACTTTGACCGCTTTCACTAATAGCTTCTGTATTATTATTTTTTTACTGTAGAATCCCAGTGAGGATGCTTGGAAAGATCCAGCCTTGGACAAGTTGAACTTGTTTTGTGAGGAGAGTCGAAATGTGAACGACTGGGTGCCCAATATTGCCCTTCCTGAGTGATGGAGGCTGACCATCCAATGCATAGAAGAGGTTCACACCTTTTGTTGCATTCCCTCATCCTGGAGTTACACATCTGGGCAACCCAACAAGTGGCTGAATCTGGGGATTAGCCCGGTCAACAGCTTGGATTAAGTCTCTCAGTCAGCACACCGTGGGATCTTGTGGAGAAGAGAAGAAGGACGGGGATGGCTGCTTATGCCAACAGGAAGTCCCCACTAAACTGCAGTGGTGTAAGGAAGCTGGCACATCTGGAGCTGAAAAAGTATCTCATGTTTTAAGGAGCAGAAGAAAAGAAAAACTCTTGCTGGTTTCCAAGTGAGATGAAATGTTTGTGGTAGCAAAATAGGGGAGAAAGTTGGAAAACTGAATACAGGTGGCATGTGAACAATATGTGGACACTGTAATCAGGAATGATTGATGGGGTACTTAAAAAGTCCCCCAAAGACTCTAAGCATAGTACATATTGGTACCATTGTATTGATATAAAAAGTTCAATGAAGACTGATCTGTCAGAGGCCTTTGGACTATATATTCTGCATCAAAGATCAATTTTGCAATAATTTTTAATTTAAATTGATGTTGCTGTCAAAGATCTTATATATTTTGTAATAAATTTTGAAGATTTAACTTCTTTGTAGTGATGGTCTTGCTTATAAGGGGTGGTTGGGAAATGGATTTGCAATCAAAGTTTTATATGTCTCTATATTTAGAGAGGAAATCTTCAAAAGGTGTAACAGGAGGTACTCCAGTACTAGGGGTTGAGGCACAATTGTCTGACACAGTCTTGGGCTGTAAACTTGTTACTTTTAAAAATAAGAGTTCATTTTCTACAGTGTGTAGCTCCAAAACACTGTGGTTCAAATGTACTGCTTAGTATATTCTATGGAGATAGCTAGAGTTCCCTGAAATAAATTTAAAGTTATAATAATGATTACAAATGAATGGGACTTAATTATTTTTGTAAATCAACACAATACCTTGTATACAGATTAAAATTTTATGGTTTGGAGCAGCACAGTTTTGAATCTGGGAAAGATTTAGGCAGTGAATGGCTGGACAAAGGAAATGCCTTCCATTGAAGTGACTTGACCTTTCACCCACCACATTGCAACAGCTGCTTCTCACAACAGCTTGCAGGACTAAAGAACTGCATGTTTAATGAGTCTTGCTAATGTAGGTTGCCTTTGTTGTGCACTGAGGGCACAGCACATGTTACTGGCCAGCTGAACATTCAAAACACTGAAGGAATAAAACATTACAAAAATGGTTTTGTAGTATCAGATGCCTGACATTGACACGAGCACTGTTCATTCAAAGATAAAAGCATTGGAGCAATGTTTCATACCCATCTTTCTCTTCAAACACATTTTATCCTACACAGTTGATTTTCGATAGATACAAGCAGACTTAAGCTGAAGCATTGGATAGAATTGCACTGGAAATATGCAGATGGAGTGCCAAAAACTTGCAACTGCTTCAAGCTGTTTGCTCGTTTGTCCATCTGCCATTTGCTGCAACAAGATAATCATTTCAGTTTCTCAGTTGCTGGGAGAACATTTTTAAAAGACAAAATCAATAAACAATATGGACATTTGGTTCTTCAAGGAATGATTTATTTGCCTTGGCATTATGGTTTGAATTAGATACTACTATATGTCAATTTTTATGAAGCAGTAAACACCCCTTTTCACTATTTTTTAATCTATAGAAGATCAGCCACATCTTTAAAATGGTGTAGTAGAACTCAAAGAGGTGTAGTTAGATGCCTTTGGGGACTGAACTTTTTGTCTTTCCTTTCTTCATTTCACTCCAGTGAATGAGCACTGTGAAGCTATCTCACCAGTGTCTGATATTATTTATCCTTACATTTGGACCTGAATAGCTGTTTGCATCTTGGGGAGAAAAATCATTTGCAGCCCTGGCATTTAAAACTATTCCTGGTATGATTATCTATATCACATTCCCCATGGTGCCATTTGGTATATGCTTTCACTAACTATGAAAAACCTTTTAATTGGTGTTGCAGCTGACATAAGGAAAGGGCACTGCACCATGTAAACAATATATACTCCAAATTAATAGTGCACTGTTAGCCCCTTCACATGTAATTATGATGTGTGAGTGTGTTCACACACATGCACCTGTATGCCATCAAGTCACTTTTGACTCCTAATGACTATTTGGACTAATCCCTACAGGTTATTTTCTGGCAAAGTCTTTCAGAAGCAGTTTGCCACTGTTGCTTTCCCAGGGCTGAGAGAGAGTGATTGGCCCAAGGCCACCCAGCTGGCTTTGTGCTTAAGGTGGGAGTAGAACTCATGGCCTCCCAGTTCCTAGCCTGGTGTCTCAACTCCCTTGCCAAACCGGTTCCCTATTATGAGCTAAACTTTTGTCATCTGAATCCTACAATATGCAAGGGCAACTGGATAATTTACATCAGTAAAAGACTCAGTGAAATGAAATGCCATTAGTTCTTGATACTCAAACGCAATCTGTGCTACAATTTGTGAATCATATTTCCTATATATGAACTAATAAATTTAAACAGAGATTCTGAATCATTTCAAGCTCTTTCTTTTATTACTAGATGTGCTGATGCTCCACACTATTCTAAAGCCTTTTCACAAATGGCTACAACTGAATATTCATCGGTGAACACCTGGATGAAGTTGCTAAAGTAGCTTTTTGACCATGCCTTAGGCAGAGGGTTGCATAGGAGACCTCAGTTACTTTTAGGTTAATAAATATATTTTTTCAAGGACTTTACAGGATTCTGCTAGTTTGTACATCACTCCTGATGTGATCTGTACCCAAGAACTAGGGGAAAACAAACACTATGCTGAAATAACTTAATGCAGAGCATGAGTCAAAAGCAGTGGCCTGAAATAACTTAATAAACTGTTGAGCTGATAAGATGGAAAGAAGACCTTAGAACAAAGCAGGCATATTGTGTTATAACTGGAGAGGCAATTTGTTGTGTCCACTAGTTATACTTGTCAACAGCAAAGTTATACTTCATTTGTCTGAGCAGCAAAACAAAAAATTAAATGAACTTGCTGCCCTGAGGTGACACTGTTTCAACCATGTGACAAGATGTACTATAGAATCGGTTGTTGAATGGAAGATCAAAGCTGTGGTTGTTTTTCTTGATAAGCCACTCCAAAATGTACTAGCACTCTAATCCTAGAACACATCTATTCAATAGAAAATCCAGGCACTTCTATAAGCTTCATTGGACCTCACACACATTTTGGATTGGAGATGTCCCCAAACCCTTAAAGTAAGAGCAGTAAATATACAGGCTTTCTGGTTATCTACATGTGAACCTGGCAACCCATTTTCTCAGTTATTGCTGAACCCCATCATCCTTAACCTTTGGCTATACTGGCTGAAATTAACCCAGACTTCAACAATGGCTACAATGATTTGGTCCTTCATTCCTGCTTTTGTTATAGCAGTAACAAAAAATGCAAAAGAAAAAAAAGTGGAAGTCCAGGGAAAGTGCATTGAGCAGAACAAATCTCTTTACTATGTCTTCACTGACCCAACAAAAGCTTTTGACACTGTAAACAGGGAGACTCTCTGGACTGTCCTGAAACACGTGATGGAATGATAGAACAGGTCCTTTACCATTGTGGTATGTCAGCTGCATTTGCCATTTCTAATGGAGTGAAGCATGCTTGTCTGCTAGCCCCAGTCCTGTTCAATCTGTTCTTCCTTGCAGGTTGTCACATGCTGTCCAAGGTCTGAAGAAGGAAGTTTATATCAGGTTTCTATTAGATGGCTGTTTCTTTAATCTCTGCTGCTTGGATGCACAAAGTACCTTCATAGGGTCATTAAAAAAAAAACATCTTTGCTGATGACTGTGCACTCCTGATGCACAAGACAGTGTTCTACAATTGATGCTGAATTCTAAGCATCTTAAGATACTGCTATGCTCTTCAGCCTGACTATCAACCTGAACAAGACTGAAGTACTTTACTAGCACATGCCAAATACTAACCCAATAGAAGCAAAAAAAATTGTTGATGACATCCAGCTGTCAAATGTAAATAACTTCAAATTCTTGAATAATGGGTCTTTGGACAAAGAAATGGACTCCAAGATCAGCAAGGTCAGTCAGGCTCCGGGACAACTGGATATTAGAGCACTCAATTAACACGTTTATATTGCCACAAAGCTGAAAGTCTACAATGCTATGATGATCCCTTCTCTTCTATGTAGATGTGAGTCCTGGACTCTGTATCAATGACACATCACAGTGGAGAAATTTCACACGTGTCCTGTGCACTCCATTCTTGGCATTTGTTGGCAAGACTGTCTCTTCAACACAAAAATCTTGGATGATGCAAAGTCCACCAGCATTGAGTCTCTGATTATTAGAGTGCAGGTGGGACACACCATTAGAATGGATGACTGTAATATGCTTCACTATTTGCTCCATGGTGTATTAGAGACTGGAAAGAGGCTATATAGATATAGTGGTAGCAACAAATGTCTTGTAGAATACTGTATACCATACTCATAGTTTCAGTAACACACTTCCAGTGACCCACATATGGCAGCAGATTGGGAGATGCTATTATTAAGAGCCATGGTGGCACAGTGGTTAGAATGCAGTACTGCAGGCTACTTTTGCTGGCTGCCAGCAGTTCAAGTCTCACTGGCTCAAAATTGACTCAGCCTTCCATCCTTCCAGATTGTTGGGGGAAATATGCTGACTCTGTAAAACGGCTTAGGGTGGGCTGTAAAGCACTGTGAAGTGGTATATAAGTCTAAGCTATAGCTATTATATGGAAACAAAGTGTGTGTAATGGTACACTTTGTTTCCATATAATAGCAATAGGTGAAATTATATTTAGCTTTGGGATGTAACCTTTCCAGTCCTGCAAGTGATAATGCTGATTACAGTTTAGGCTTTTAGATCTACACATGGTGGAATATGGAATCAGTTCTCTGGTTGACACCTTGGCATATAGAATATCATGTTAGAAACTGTGTACACATATTTACACAATCTACATGCCTCTTTATGTAAGCAAATTGCACAAATAGAACATATAGTACATGCCTATAGATGTATTTTATCCAATGATGTGGACACATAAGGTATACATACATGGAATGCTGCATGCCCATGACTTCCATGATTGATTCCAAAGTGTGTGTGTGTGTGTGTGTTAGATCAACTGTGATTTGATTCTCAGGATAATGGCTGCTTCCCACATGTGCTCTAGAGCCTGTGCCTAATCAGATAAAAGGAATAGGAAAGGGTCATCAGGGTTCTCAACACCATCAGTATCAATATCATCCTCAACAAATGTCAGCAGCAAAAGTGCTATCAAATTACATAGTGTCTTGATTCATATCACTGAATAGAAGCGTGTCTTATGACCTATCTGATCAGTAATGAGATGGGAAGGATAGCATCTACCTTCTCAGCTCATTAGATGGACCCTAAAAGCATCCATTCATACAAAGATTTACATCATCTAGACCCATGGAACCCAGCCTATTGTAGGGCATGTAACAACCAGTAAGAACTGATCTCTGATACGCTTGCACAATATTTTATTTTATCCTCAAAGTGTAATCAGGTATGTCAGGAAATCTGATTTTACAGACTGGGAATTAGCTCAAGGAAAACTGGGATATGTGTATACACATATGTGGATATGCAGTACACTACCATGAAATAAATAAAACCAAAGTATGGAAATGACATACTGTGCAAAACACAAAAGGACATACTGTGCAAAACACAAAAGGACAACTACCTATCTTTACCTTCTAGATATATTATTCTCAGTTATTTATTTCCCCAAAACCAAAGTTAAGGCAGAGAGTAATGTCAGAGGCAGCAGACCAATGTTTTCAATCTTGGCAACTTTAAGATGTGTGGACTTCAACTTCCAGAATTTCCCAGTCAGTATGCAAAGTCCAAATCTAAATCCGCTGATCAGAATGGCATACAGACTTTGTCTCTTGGACAAAGGCTTTAGAGGCATTCCATACTAGTGAACTGGTTCATTTATTTAGCTCTGTGCATACCATTGTCCTTAAGAATCAAATGGGAAGCTTCACTTGGTCAGTTTCAGGAAGATTTTGCTTCCTGAAAAGAGATAGGGAGGGGAATTTGGTAGAGGGAAGAGAGAGAGTTCTACTGACTTTATATAATTCACTATTTTACTGTCTAATATGGTCATCTTCTATGTGCCATGATTTTTCTATTTTTTAATAAGGCCAATGAAGCATCCGATTCCTCATTGCAACCCAAAAGGGAACAAACACATCACAGAAGAGAGTATATTGTTATTTAACTTTAATTGGTTCCATTAGGCTTATTAGGGGCTATCTAATGTGGTAAGTATCCAAAATCAAGTTCCATCCCATCTCCAGATATTTTAATCAATTAATAAAGGTGATTTTCACTGTATTTATTATTTATAAATCTTTAAATTACTTGGGTGCTGCTTTTGTTTCATCACTTTAATCATTTGTACTTCAATTACTTCAGTTTCTTACATATTTGAAGCATCTTACTATAAATTTTATGGGACACGGTGGCTCAATGGCTAAGACACTAAGCTTGTCAATTGAAAGGTTGCCAGTTCAGCGGTTTGAATCCCTAGTGCCATGTAACGGGGTGAACTCCTATTACTCATCCCAGCTTCTGCCAATCTAGCAGTTTGAAAACACATAAAAAATGCAAGTAAAAAAAATAGGGACCACTTTTGGTGGGAAGGTAACAACGTTCGGTGCGCCTTTGGTGTTTAGTCATGCCAGCCACATGACCACAGAGACGTCTTTGGAAAGCGCTGGCTCTTTGGCTTTGAAACAGAAATGAGCACCGTCCCCTAGAGTTTGGAACGACTAGCACATATGTGCGAGGGGAACCTTTACCTTTACTTTACTATAAATTTTATCAAGTGAGTATGCCTTATGGTGTCTTAGCTTTGAAGTTAAGTATACAGATTTTTTAAAAATGAAATAAATTCATAAGGAGCACACAAATGATCAGGAAGTGGACATCTTTGAGTCTGCTTTGTCTTCAGGCCACTTAGTCATCACTCTCTATTCAACTCCTATGTATAATAGCATACGTCTGCACAATGGATATTATATTTTGTAACTAGTCCCTAAATCAGCCTTCCTTAAACCAGTTGGCGCCTCCAGAAGTGTTGGACTAAAGCTCCCATCCTCCCTAGTAAATGCCACTAAATCTTGGAGCTGTGGACTAGGACATCTGGGAAGCACTGACATGGAAGAGGCTGCCTTTAACTGATAAGGAATAAAACAGGAAACTCCAGATGAGAAGATTGCCTTGCTTTCTTTTCCTGGCTTTGAATTGCGTGAATGGACATGTTAGTTCAGATAATTAATAGCAAGATCAAATCCAGTATTACATGTGCATGGTTCACATTAAGCTATTATACTACGGAAGCATGTTAGAAAGTAAAGTAAACGTACCATGTTTGGGCTGCAAAAACCTGGAAGTCCACTAGAAGAAAACTATGATAGAAAACTGGATGGCCAGATTTTTTTTTCAGCCAAAATACAGATGATACTTTTTAGAATTACTAATCACCACTTTTCATGCTAAAGTCAAAGGCTTAAACCATGCAATGTGTGTGTGTGTGTGGTGGTGGTGATGGGGGAGATCTGATCAGCAAAATATGGATTATCTTGGACTATAAGTGTACTCTTAAGGCTAATTCATAAATATATACATGTCATTGAGTGGTATACATTCTAAGGACTCCTCTGCTTCCCCTCCCCCCTCACATATTGATTTCTCAAAGAAACTCAGAGCGGTGGGCATGATTCTCTCTCCATCCCGCTTTTATGTCCATTCAGTTGGATATGATGGAGACGCAGCACAATCAGCCTAATTGAAATATATGACTGTACAAGGTTGGTACTTGTCTTCTTTGGTTTGGTGTACAATGTACATCATCCCTTTCTATTAATCTTTTTAGCTGAGGATAATGTAGATCTACCACATCTGGGCTACAAAAATCTGGACAATCACTATATGGCAGAAAAGTGTTAGAATTTTCCAATTTTTGTCTCTGCTGTTCGGTGGTAATCCAGATTTTTGTAGTTCTGATATAGCAACTCTAACTTATCAGGACTGAAATTCAAAACATCTGGAGATATCACGTTACCTCTTCCATCATGCTCTCACTCATTGATGATTCATTACTGAAAATATGTTATTATTAAGTATGTTACGTAAATATTGCATCTCTGATTAACATTTCACATCAAAAACCCAGTACTGGATTTTGTACCTGCTGACTGCAAAGATCTCTTCACATTCCATCTCAAGGATGTTTTTCAAGAGTCCCATAAAACTTTAAATTTATTATGGACCATGTTCAGCCATATAAATACCATAAATCCTTTCATAGCTTCATCTCTGCTGGATCTCTTTGGCAATAGCTTTATTGCCAAATAAGCTATGTAAGTTATTTAAATTCACATGATGCTGTAGCTTTGGACAATTATGATTTCTGTTCCTGTGTAGAAACCACTATTTGCAAAAGCAATGGCTTTTCACTTTGATTACAGCATTAACCCAAGTAGCCTGTGATAGAAATAAATAGCTTAGGGTTCCTGGATCTGACATACAAAAATCCAGAAATGCGGCAAAGAATGTCTAGATGTGATAGAAATAAATAGCTTAGGGTTCCTGGATCTGACATACAAAAATCCAGAAATGCGGCAAAGAATGTCTAGATGTGGTACAGAAAATAAATCTAACAAAGTGGAGGCTATATTTTTTCTCCTCCGTGTTTTTTTGGACATGACCAGAACCAAACCCAGCTCTTCTTTGACTAATCCTACCAGACCCTAACTGATCCTCCCTGACCTCAGACAAAGCCCTCTGCAAACCCATCTATATTGGAAAAAATAAAACCCTTGCTCATTAGCTCCAACAGATGCCAAGGGCATCCCTAATAAGGGAATTGCATAGTAATCAGGTGAGAAATGTTAACATTCCATTCTCAGTCACCTGATGATCTCAACATTCCATTCTCCTTAACAAGAGACTTTCCCAGCTCCCTCCCAAAAGGGCTGCTTTGCCTAACAATACAGTAGTATTATACTCCAAGTGCACCACCTGGACAAGAATCTGTCTCCAAACTGACCAGCAAATAGATCTCTAGAATTTCCCATCTTGTAGCCCTCTATAAGACCTTTGCTTTTCCATCCTCCAGGTACTTCTTTCTTGTAAAATCAACAGGCATTCAACAATGATAATAAACCTGGTTATTTCTCCCCAATGTTGTACTCTTTTTCTGAATTACTCATGACAACATTGTTTTTCTGTATCCCATGGTCGTCTCACCTCTGTATACTCCTAATCCAGAAGCCTAGAAACTAGATTTCTTTTCTAAAACTGAGTATTTTAATTTAGCTCAAGTGATGTGTGTGTTTTCTTAGTGATGGATATATACTTTAGATATCAGTTCTTTGAAATCTTCATGAGCCCAGGAGAAAATAATAAAGTAGGAAAAACCCTAGCCTCTTATTTTAGCTGAGAAAAAGTCCCTTGATTCACCTAAAGTTTTACCCATCATAGCCACCTTGTTTTCAGAGAAATAAACAGGCAGCAGCCACAAATTCAGATTACCAAACACACTTACATAAATCACTGAGAAAGCTTTCCCTGCCCTTCCTGGCCACTCCTGGAGCAAGTAATAGAGAAACTAAAATTTCTTAGTTTCTCTTTCTCTGAGCAATTCTGTGGCCTATTTTGCCTGTCAGAAACAACTTCCTTCCAAGCGAGAGCTGCCAATAGATCTGTTTGTTCAGGGACCATTTGATTCCCGACTTTGATTTCCCCAAATTTAAATATATATATCAAACCACCATGGAGAAAAATGCAAACTTCTCCAAGAATATTTGATACCTGCCCACTCTTGCTACTATAATTATTTCAACTGGTTTCTGAAAGTTGTGAATTCAGCATTAGCAATTGCTGGGTTTACCCCTCCTCCTTCCAAAGACCAAAAATTCCTGTTGAATCATACAGTTGCAACTTTCTTCTAATCGAAGTCCTGTGTCTTTAACAGTGGTTATCAGGCTGAAATTCTACAAGTGAACCTTTTCCTGCCCTGGAGAACAAAAAAAATCCCTGCTCCATGATTAGATTTGGCTCGCTCTGTTGTTATAGAAAGGCCAGGAATCCTTCTAGAGAGGATGCAGACAGTTCAAACCATGGGCAATTGCCTTAATTGCCTCAGGGAAAAGATCAAGTCACTGATTCAAGTAGCAGAGAATATTTTTTACACTGACCAGCCACAGTTCTTCAGCCTTTGGGGCAGGGGTTTCTATTATATTTGTATCTTATCTTTGCTATTAAAAACTCAAACCAGCAGTCATTATTTTTCCTGCTATCCTACTGTATATTCCAATTATAAGTATATACATGGATAGCAGTGGTGAAATCCAAATTTTTTTACTATTGGTTCTGTGAGCGTGGGGTGATAGGCATGGTGGGTGTGGTGGGCGTGGCAGGGGAAGGATATTGCATAATCCCCATTCCCTCCCCACTTCTGGGGGAAGGGTACTGCAAAATCTCCATTCCCACCCCACTCTGGGGCCAGTTAGAGGTGGTATTTGCCTGTTCTCTGAACTACTCAAAATTTCCGCTACTTGTTCTCCGAACTGCTCAAAATTTCTGCTACTGGTTCTCCAGAACCTGTAAGAACCTGCTGGATTTCATCTTTGATGGATAGGCAGGAAATAAGTCAGTGATCAAAATTGCCCAGTAGGTTTAAACATGGCTCTTCACATTCCTGATTTATATTAACTATGTTAGACTTGACTTAAAATCACAAAATTGCATCTCACTTATTTTGACCATGACCATGTCATGCAGGGGAATTTGTTTCACTGGAGAAACAAATTTATATTTGGAAAAGTTAGCGGTAAAAGGAAACCAGGCCACTAGCCAGAGCATAGAAAAACACAAAGAAGTCATGCAAGATTAGAAAATATGGAGAGACCTTGCCCATAGAATCACCAAGAGTCGGACACAATTGAATCAATAACATTATCATCATCAGACTTGTCTTATTTTATGGATAAGGACAAGCACTTCAAATAAAGGAAGAGAGATGCTTGATATAATTGAGTTTCTGTTGGGCATGAATAATTTTGGAGCATTGAGAAAAATCCCATTGGGTATCTTCTCCTCTCTTCTAACCATTTTGCTATAGTACTATTCTTGGATCTGGGAGGACAACAGTAACCTCTTTTCTCTTGCATACAGAGGAACAAATAGCTTTTCAGGAATATCCGAAGGACATGTGTAATCTATGGCTACTTTCAGTCAGGTGGCTCCTATACAAAGCTTCTCCCTGACTAGGTAACATGATTTTTGTGACAACATGTCTCAACTATACCAGCATTGTGATAATCACCTGAACCCCACGGCTTCAGCTATAAAGACACATTGATCACGATCATCTGATTTTTATGGGGAATTGTTCCATAAAATCTTGGGTTGCAAAATTACAACTGAAAGATTCACATTTTACTGTGATTTTAAACTAAGGGATTATAATATGAGATTCCAGGGCCTCCAGTATGTCCCCCCTACCCCTCTAAAACTTTGTTAGAGCTTCGAAAATTTCTGTGAATACTTCTGCTGAATTATTATCTTTTAATATGGCTTACTAAAACTTTTCAGTATATGTACCTTAAGGCTTTTTGTCCTGATTCTGTATTCCTGTTGGGAGTATAATCCTATTATATAATAGACAAAGATCAACTCTGAATAGGTAGTCCTTGACTTAACAACCCTTACCATTCATTTAGTGACCATTTGAAGTTACAATGCAACATCTTCACAGTCACATGAACAAAATTCAGTGCTTGGGCAATCAGCATGTACTGCAATGTCTCAGGATTATGTGATCCCCCATTTGTGACCTTTTCAGCCAGCTTCCATCCAGGAAAGTCAATAAGAGAATCCAGAGTCACTTAATGACTTCATGATTTGCCAACAATCATGGCAATAAAAATAAAATTGGACACCACTCACTTCACAACAGCCTTGCGTACAAATGGAATTTTTGATCCCAATTGTGATAGTAAGCCACAGCCTGTATCTTAAAAAAGGGTTATATGGAAGAGGCATGTGAAGTGTAGGAGGTGAACGTGATAAACAGCATGAATTAGGAAGTAAAATGAAAAACATATTGCATATTTGTGAAACTAAGAGCAAGGAGAAGAATATAATTCATTTAAATGAAAATGGTCTTTTCTGGATTTTATGAAAATATTCAGGAAAGTGATGATATAGGTTTGATTATAAACAAAAACCCTAAAGCTTATGTCCAAAAATAGGAATTTACAGTATTGTGGATAGGTATGAAAATAGGAATCCATAGACAGGTGATAACTGCACGATGTTGTGTGAATGCCGATAGTGGAGTAATTAGATTTGAGTTTGAGATAAATTGTGCAACGTTCTGAAAGATGTGATGTGGGGAGGAAAAGATATTCTGCTGAGCTCCATGAACAACTGAGAATGAGACAAGACAGATAAAGAAGTTGGACCATGTGGAGACCTAAGAATGAAAGTGAATGCTTACTTGTGAGCATTTAGAAAAAGAAGTTTTGTTTATTTCAGATAAGTGATTTGAAAAAATAATTAAGACCTGCTATTCCAACATACTAAGAGGACACCGGGATTAGAATACTAAGGATAAACTGTTGGTATAATAGCACTCAGGACTGCACATATGAGGAATAGTGTTTTGAGGAAGATGTTTTCAATTTCCTTTGCTAGAACTCTCCGTATAAAATGTTCAAAGCTTTCATTTAAGTTTAACAAAGACATAACCATTGTTATGTACATATGTTGTACAGTACTTTCATTGGCATAGTTGTTTACAACTCATCATTCATTAATTTGCACCCAGCCTATCCCATGACAATAGCAATGTTCTTTGTACAAATGTAATAGAAAGCATGTTTTACAATGAATAGCACAACTGAAAGACAGAACAATAACATGAAATATAGCAAACAATTGGAGGAATAGGTTAATAAATTAATTTTCTTTGGATTCCCTTTGTAAGCCCAACCTGAGGATAGCTACTATCATGCAAATTAGCCATTAATAGACACATAGACATAAACAATATTTATATACTATGCAAAAGAGACAATTAACAAACCAAAAAGGGAACAAAAAACCTCCCCACCAGCAATCAACACCCAGATGAGTATAGATTAACTCCAAGATTAACATTAGACTAACAATCAAGAAATAAACAATACACTGATCAAGGAACTGCCAAGGAAACTAACAGTAAACAGTCCAATTAAAGAACTAAGATTCTTCCAAGATCACTCTCACCAACACTGACAGGGCAAATCACTAGAATATAATCTGAGAAGACATCCAACTCGTTCCAGCAGTGATAATGTTACCTAAATTGGGTAATGAAATGTCTGAAAGAACACAACCAAGCTCAAAGAGCATCAAGGATCCCTCATTTCAACCTTGAGCTACAAATATTCTTCTTTATTGGTACCATCATACGGTGATCAAACTTAGACATACTTAAGACAATCTATGTTGTGTAAAATAAGAGCTGTGGTGGTGCAGTGATTAGAATGCAGTAGCACCGCAGGCTAATTCTGCTTCATGCCAACAGTTTGATTCTCACCGGGTCAAGGTTGACTCAGTCTTGCATCCTTCTGAGGTTGGTAAAATGAGGACCCAGATTGTTGGGGGCAATATGCTGACTCTGTAAACAGCTTAGAGGGAGCTGTAAAGCACTGGGAATTGGTATATAAGTCTAAGTGGTACTGCTATTGTTCTAACCCAGTAACTTTAATCCATTGGAGAATTTGTAATAGTTTGTAGTAGTTCTGTGCTTTGAAAATGAAACAGGGAAGTGTCAAAGTGGTGACTGCTGAAATTGGCTGTCATCAATATCTGAATCTTTTGTATGGAAATACTAGGAGGGATAATGATCTTCATCATTTGATTTTGCAGTGAAATGGAAATCGTATCAGGAAGAATTGTACTTGATACTCTTCAATTTAGTGTTTGTAAACAAATCTTTTGAAGAAGTCCTCTACCGGGTAATTCAATAGAGAGCAGCTGGTAGCCAAACACAATGTCAAGTTTCCTTCCTATGATAGCATTGAAGGTTATTCAAGGTCCTATCATTTTACAGGGTAGCATGAACACTTGCAACATTTGTCATCATCACATGTTTCTTCTGGAATAACAAACAAAACTTCAGAGGGCAGACTTTAGGGGCTTTGTGACTGATATCCCACAGAGTAAGGTATAGGCCTGGTAAGAAAATTTTTAATTCGTTCTGACACCAATTTTGCACACTACAGTACTCATTTTTCACTGCATAAATCTTTATTCTGGAAGCTGATAAGAATGTACAACATCTGCATTGCAAAAATTATTTGATTTCTTTTTGGGTCATTTTGTGGTTCATCCACTTAGACAGACACAGTGTAAACTTTCCAAATTGCAGGAAATGAAGGAATTTTAAGGTCTTGCTTGGAAATGTTACTCTGGCTTTATTTATACAGTGAGCTATTTAGGGCAAAGGGGAAGGTGTCTGAATGGAGGTTTTGCTAATTCTTGACTAAAGTGCAAGTTTGCTATTGAGAAATAAAAGAAATACATTGGGCTATACCTAGAAAGGTCAACAAGTTCACACCCAATTTGTTCTAGATAGGTCTAGCACTGAACAGATTAATTTCATGACAAGGGAGCAGTTTGATTCATAAGCCTCCATTTCTCAATGTATGTTCCACCCTTATTTCTTAGAAACAAAGAACATCTGATTGAGTTACATATTGTCACCTATACATATCCATGGCAGATCTGTGGGAAGGGGATTGTTTTCAGTGCTTTATGCTATGGGAGTCCCCTCCCCTTTCTCCAGTTTTATGCAGCTTTAATCCTTAAACCTGATCACAATTCCAACTTCCAGTAATTAAAATTAAAATATAAAAAAAATAAATATGTCATAATACCAGCAGCAACATCCATCATAAAAATAAACACTGGCCTTCAATGCACCTGGATTCCTCTTCTCAGCTTTGGGAATAGCTAAATAACATGCCCAATTCATTCCCAGAGCCCAACAGAAGGGGCAGAGATTTACAGTAATAGGGATGAAGCTATTCTTTTTTCTGGGGATAATACCTCTAGATGCGGGGGAGGTGACTGAAAAGGATCTTCTTCTCCTGAGCTGCTCTAAACAACACATTGTAAGATCTAAATCCCTTAGGAAATCCTCACTTGTTGGGTGGAGTCCACATTGAACAAGAGCTGTCAATGGTTGTTTCAATTGTTTATCAAATTGTTGTAAGTGGACATTATAAATGAACACCTGTACCTTAGTCTGTAAAGATAGGATATGCTCTAAGGCATCAGCTTATTTGGAAGAAGTGTTGCTATCAACCTTATGGATAATTGTTTGTTTATATGTATCCTGCCAACCTAGCAGTTCAAAAGCATGCAAATATGAGTAGATAAATAGGTACCATTTTAGTGGGAAGGTAACAGTGTTCCAACCACCATGGCATATAGTCATGTGGCCAAATAACCACAGAGATGTCTTTGGACAATGCTGGCTCCCTTGGCTAAGAAATGGAAATGAGCACCATCCCCTAGAGTCGGACACAACTGGACAGGGCAAACTGTGCCTTCTGTATAATAGATCCATTCTCCTGAATTTTCTTTAATTATCTAAAGGTCAAGTAAATGTGTGGTGCCAGCAATCCAACTACCTCAACTCTAGAGCTGCCATATCTGGCAAAAATCAGGATGGCCGCTAGATGGATGCAGAGGTAGAATTGTCTGGATCTTTTTCTTGCTACTTAGACTGTTGTAGTTGTCCATTCTGCTATATTTATGAAAGATTATTAACGAATCAAATATGAAGAAGTTCAAACATGATAAATTGCTTTGAAATGAAACATACAGTTATCTAACTTATTCACTAAGAAACTGATTTCAAAAGTATTTTGCCAGGCAGTATTACAGGGAGGCTACAAATTGCAAAGGACACAGACTAATCAATACGTGGAATGACCTGCTCATGTGTTCTCCATGTGGTTCACTCCCTTTGAAACACAACATTGAGTCATAAGAGAGAGTTGGCCTTGCAGGTGTCTGGATATACTCTTTGGTCAGAGCTGTGTTAGAGCATGAATGAACGAGTGGGAGGACTGACTTCTTCATGTACTTTGATCCTGCTCCTCCTGAAGCAATAAATAATGATGTACTTAATCTTGGATAGAAATCATCTTCACAGAAGTTCGCATGCTATAAGAATTATGTGTAAATTAATTCCTAGAAATGGCATGTGTACACACAGGTATAAAGAGGCAACTTTGAAAACCAATTAATTTTTGGAATATTGTTTATCACTGTCATTGAAATCTGGGCAGGCATATGCTACATGCAGCCAAATACATGCATATATTCAAAATGTGATCAAAACTCTGAATCAGTTTTAAATGTGTTGTGTTGATCCCTGCAAAAAAAAAGGGAGGGGGAGGGAGAGGAGAGGAGAGGAGGGAAATGATGACATCCTCATGACCTTCTTGTTTTTCTTTTTTTTTATACATTCACTCCCCCCTTGTGATAGTTACCACATCTGTTTGAATACTCTTTCTGTTTTTCTTCCATATTGAAGAGAGTGATTAGGCTGACTCAGAGTTTTGTGATAACTTCCTCATCAACACTGGGAAGTTACTTCAGCTGATCAGCATCTAGTTCATAAATTCAAACCATAATAAATCCCAGTTATTTCTATTCCCAAAGCCTTTCATGGACACCTCTAACCAGTTGTCAGCATTCAGAAAGGAAGGCCTGCAACTGGTATGCTGTGAAGTATGAAAGCAAGCCATATTCATTTCCATCTTCATAGTCCCAATGCCATTCTCATTCCAATGTGCAACAAATAAGCGGAGGCTTTAACGTTAGGACTCAGTGTGTGTGGGAGCTTCAGCAATGTGGAAGGACGAATCTGGATTCTCACAGAAAAGCTGACTATTCAGAATTGTTTTGAAAGGCTGGTTTAAAAATAATGCTGCTATCTTATCATAAATTGCTGGGATATGCGGAGAAGCTGGCTAAAATGAGTTTTTATGAGAGGCTTTCTTTATTCCAGGGAATCAGGGGTTATCTGAAGTTATTTCACAATACATACATACATACATACATACATATCAGTGGTGGGTTTCAAATTTTTTTACTACCGGTTCTGTGGGTGTGGCTTGGTGGGTGTGGCATGGCTTGGTGGGCATGGCTAGGTGGGCGTGGGAGGAGAAGGATACTGTAAAATCTCCATTCCCAACCCACTCCAGGGGAAGGTTACTGCAAAATCCCCATTTCCTCCCAATCAGCTGAGAAATGGGAGGCAGAGAATGGATGGGGGCGGGGCCAGTCAGAATGTTTACTACCGGTTCTTCAAACTACTCAAAATTTCCACTACCGGTTCTCCAGAACTGGTCCGAACCTGCTGAAACCCACCTCTGATACATATGCACACGCACAAATATCACACACACACACACACACACGTGGGTGTGGGTAGTGTGTGTATGAATGAAAGAATGAAAATATTTTCACTTTCATTTTAAATGAATCCCCGTGAATTTCAAATTAGTTGCATCCAAAGATGTCCTTGAATATTCAACCACGTATTTTGCTTTTGCATGTTGCATTTTTTAAAACTTCCCCTCTGCTCTTTGTGCTCTTCTGGAGTGATTTTCGGCCTCAAAGGATTTAAAATGTTTTTAATCCTACAGATAACTGCATCATATAGGGATTTCAAACAAGAATCCAAATTACACTATTGTACTTTCCTAATAACCCTGGAACAGTTATCAAATCCTTCCTTCCTTCCTCCCATCCATCATGATCAATGAAAATAATATCAAAATAAAAGAGCCTGAATTGACATGTGAAATTTCGTACCATGGGGTCAATGCGTGGATCATTTCCTAAAACTTTTAATTTCCAGAACACTGAAGCTTAGAGAAACCAGAGACAATAACTTGTCTTTGAGACTACTGAGTGCTCCTTCAGTTACAAGAATTTTGTTTCCAGAGCTGCATTTGCTGACAGAAAGTTCCAGTGGATTTGATTTTAAATGTCTGAACATAATGTATCTTTTTTCTGCCTCGGAGGAGACTATACTGATAACATCACATGAAGCTCGTCCAGAAAAAAAGTAAAAAAGAAAAGAAAAGCATAAGAGAGAAAGAAATACCAAATATGGAGTTTAGGTTGATTTTGGCTTTGTAAAGTCTTCAGAAAATCTTGTATTATCCTTTGTGCATCCATTTTATCAATATTCTCTTCCTTGCATGACTGTCAAAAGGCATAGATAAAATTACTTTCCCTGTTTATTATCCTGTCTACCTATGGAATAAAAATGTATGATAGGTTGGTAATTGCGCACTTCCCTGTTTAAAGAATAACTTTCAAAAGTTTTATCATTTCTTCTAAGTAGAATGAATAAGAAGGTAACACAATTAGAGTCTGTTCTAAAAAAATGTTTACTCAGAAATCAGTCAAACCGCTTGCATAATACTACATAAATAGAGCTTGCATGGAGGAAGATAGAAGTCTACCTTTGAAAAAAAAAGAATCAATCCCCGGATGGTTTGCGTGGACTGTTAAGTGCTCCTTTGCTTGCAAGAAAGACTATTGGGAAGAGCATGGAATTACTAGCGTTCCTTCAGAAGTTAAGGATTGTGACTGGGCATTTTCCATTTGCTTTTTGCTTTTTTATTGGTCCTGTGGGGAAGAATTGCAAAGCACCCAGTGCCCTTGGTACCAACTGAGTTGCCACTTTGGAAGTTCCTGCAGCAAGTTGAATGCAAGGCCCATCAGATCATATTGGCTTGTTTCTAAATACATTTGTCATTGTAGTCCCAAAGATGCTTGTTTAGGAGGCAACTGGACTTTCTTGTTTTTTCTTTGAAGACATTTTGCTTCTCATCCAAGAAGCTTCTTCAGCTCTTGACAGGATAATGGGGAATCCCTTGGATGAAGAGCAAAATATCTTCAAAAACAACAACAACAACAACAAGAAAATGAAAAAGAACCTTTGGGACAACCATGACCCAGATGACTGAGAATCTCTACAGACATTTGTCATTGTACTATTTAGCTTTATGAATCTATGATTATACTGAGTGTTTTGCTGTAGGCACGAGGGTGGGGAATGTAGAGAGACAGAATGGGGTGCTTCTCTTGAAGTGTTTTGTGCAGGGATGGGTTCGTTATTGAAGGAGGGGCTTTTAAAATAAGGAAAAATTATAAATGCTTGACATCTATTTTATTTTTGGTGTCTCCCCTACCTTTCAGGAGTAAAGCAGTCTGTTCAGGTCAGTATATCTTCTGATCTTGCGCTGCTATTTTTAAATACTAGGTCAGTCCATTATATGACAATTTCCTTGTGTAATTTGAAGATGAGAAGACTAACAATGTTTATTACTGAACCTGAGTGGATGAGTTTATTGGAGTTCATATTATCCAACTTTGGCTCCTGGCGATTTGGTCCAGCACCAAGTAGCGTGCTTTCTTGTTGCCATTCCAACTTCAATAGTCAGTTCCATATAGTGATTAAAGGCACTGAGAAAAAAAAAAAAAAACAAAAAACCAGGAGTTCTAGTCCGCCTTATGCATGGAGCCAACTGGGTGAGTTTGGGCCAGTCACACTCTCTCAGGCCTAGAAGGAAGGCAATGGCAAACCACTTCTAAAAAACTTGCGCAGAAAACAGCAGTGAACACTAATTATTCTGTTTCTTATTTTATTTATTTTATTTGATATTTTGCTTTCTAGGAATTGTAGATGACCTTAATACTTTTTGGATCATATAGACAGGGATGAAATTCTCCCAGATTGGGCCGGATCGCCCAATCCAGTAACGATCTTGGCTGCTGGTTCGGCAATCCAGTAGCGATAGTGGAGCAAAACTCTGCCCACCCACCCACCTGGGTGTCATTACTTCCTGGTTAAAACCAGGTTTTGCGCATGCGCAGGTGATGCGCGCCACATGTGCTTCCAAACCAGTAAGGAAGGTAAGTAGATTTCACCCCTGCATATAAACATATTAAACAAATCAACGGTGACATTTCTAAAATCTGTGAATTTTTTTTAAAAAATACACTTAGAAAACCTAAATGGTTATACATATAGTTAAAATACTTGTTGTTTGGTCTCAGTGACCTCCCAGCTGTAAAATTTCAGAGTATTAGAGAATGGGAGTATTAAAGAAGATCTTTACTGAACAGCAAAATGTATTATTCCCATTTAAAAAATAATAATTTGCACAATAAATTTAGAGTAGATATGACTTCAGGGTTTAAGGGATATTAGATATGTTTCTTATGATCTAAAACTTGATTAGTTCAATAAAACATCTTCTTAGGGTGTATTAGGGTGTATTAATTTTAAAAGGCTGGCTTTTATTTTTTCTATGTTGGAGCTGTATTAAATTTTAAGGAATTTTGATATATAGTATACATTAACGATGTATCTACTTACAGGATAGATACTATTACTATAGTGAACTAAGTTCTTTGAAAGCAATTAAGAGCTGAAAATATTAATGTATTTAAATTGTTTCAAAATGTGCTCACAGAAGAATGTTTCTGCTACAAACTTACCGGTAGTCTAAAATTTCATTGCTTTTCTTTTGAATATTTTTTTTAAGCAAAATTCAATGAACTCACCCAGACTTGGTAAATATGTTCATGATTGTACCACGACACCTAGTCCAAGTCATATCTTTTCCAAGTCCAATTTTGTCTGATAACCTAAATTCCCATTTACTGTAAGTCATAGAATTGCAGAACACATTTTATTGATAGATTGTGAAATATGGGAAAAAAGGACTAGGTTTCAACTCTTCTTCTATAGGTGACAGAAGCAAACAAGAGATACCCTTCTGATTGAGCACGTTTAAACAACAAGCAAACGAGTTGGGAGAGATCTTGCCTTGCTTTTCTAGATCAACTATAGAGTACTTTCAATGGCATGCTGGGAAATAAAACATGGCTTCTAGTTTACCAAGCTCTACTCATACACACTGATGATCATCAGTATTGCTTGACTGCTGGTGAGTCTCTTCTTTATTTCCGTGGTTAAAACCATCAATTGTAACATCCAAGAACAAGGCTTGTTCTTGAACTATGCACATATAAATGAATAATATTACAAAACATAATCTACTGTATATGACAGAACATAAATAAGTTTGATGTTAAAACTGCCACAGAGTCACATGCAATATAACTCCTCTGGAATATTGAAAACATGACCCCAACTTAAACTCTGAAACACTTCCCATTGCTCTCACTTCAGATTCTACCACATCCTCGAAAAGATTTGTTAGTCAAACCCCTATAACTGATACTTTTAAATTATTGTCAAAGTGAATCCACTGTGGGGAATTCTTTAGGAAAATGAAATCATTTAGTTAATGGCTTGTAAGGGCAATTAGGAAAGGTGTCATTTCTGTGGTCCTTTAGTGACATGTGCAATTCAGTTGAAAACTGTGGGCCTAGTACTATTTCACTAGGGTTTATTTTCTGGGTTTAGTCCAGGCCATTGAAGCATAACTGCTTTATTATTTCTTTCTTCATTACTGAAGGATAACTTATATCACTAGAAAGATTCAATAACTGAATTGTAAAGAAGGCACTATTTAATAGCTGTTCTGTGAAAGAGGATAATGTTGAGCTACAATGTCTGGACTAGAAAGATGCAGAAAACCACTTTTTGGCAGCAAATAGATGCAAAATACTCCTGTTGTAGCCATCTGGTGTTACCTGAGTTTTTGCAGCCTAGGTCTAGCTGTTGTGAATTTCAATTTCAAAGCTTCCCATTTCTGTATTTTCAGCTGCTACAAGGACAGATATGATTCTGCCTTTTCTGTGACTAACATCTCCAAAAACATAAGCACAAGATGATTTTAAAATACTGTATATTTATGCCCCATCTTATCAACATCATTTTGATAATATTCACAAGTGTGTGTTCTGTGCTTAGGCTACTATGCGTGTGATAACTGTTGAAATGGAGATGAATAGAGAACTGCTTTTGATTATAGTGGCTCAGTTGGATTCTTTGGAGCTTGAAATTAAACTGGCCTGATTTTAAATTGACAAAACATTTTTTCCTCTCCAGTCTTTCACCACAGATGTAGTGGATGGGTTCATTGTAGTGGATTGGTTTGGACAATGATGTCCTCTGAAATTCAATACAGAAATGTTGCACCCATGTAGAGAATCATAGCCTGTAATATCTGACTGCAGTAGGACTCATCTTTTCAGGCGGCTTTTTTCCAAACTGGAATCCTCATATAGATTGAGACTGACCTGCTCTAAATGACTGGCTTCACTGACTAAGACTTTGAGGAGCTCCAGGACTTAAACATCTAATGTCCTTCTCAGAAGTTGGAAAAGCAGTCTTTAAAATGTAATTGATTGCAGGGGACTTATTCCATTGCTACACGCTTTGGATTCTGTGTGTAACAGCATTCTCCAACCATTCAGACTCACCATTATCTGATGCTGAAATCAACCAGTTTTCCATTTAGTTGTAGATTATAGGTTGCTCCTATACACTCATCTGATATCTTGGTTTCTGTGTGGTTTCACTGCCTCAGTAGTCTAAATACTTTTGATAGAAGCCTTTTAGGTCCTCATTAGAAACTGTCAACATTTGAGTACATTCTTTCAATTCTTCTGTGGTAGAATTAATCATGCATCACATGAAGCTATCCTGTCCACTAGGGCTGTATCTACTTCAGAAATACATTGGAAGACGTTCTTGAAGTCCCATGGTGTTGTTTTTTTCCCCTCTCTTCAGGAGACAACTGGACTTCCTTGTTTTTTCTTTTGAAGTCATTTTGCTTCTGATCCAAGAAGCTTCTTCAGTTCTCACTGGATGGTGGTGAATGGAAGGATTTGAAACATCTTCAAAAGAAAAAAAACAAGAAAATCCAGTTGCCTCCTGGGGGAGGGGGAGTACCTTTGGGACAACCATGACCTGGGTGACTGAGAATCTCCATACTTTGAGAAGTTCTTGAAGTGTTTTGAAGTGCTAAACTATATGCCTTTGCTCTCCACAAAACTTGCCCATGTTTTTTGCATGCTTCTCTGTACCTGAAAGGTGCCTGTGCTTTAAGAAATTTACTCATTAAAGCTAATGGAATACTTTAAAGCAGCTGCACCTTTTTTCCCACATTCATGTGGATCCCTTCCAAAAGTAGACTATATTAATAAATAGTAAAGGGATGCTGTGCACATGCAGGAATGAGATCCGAAACACTTCTTCAAGAACATTTTCAAAATATGCACACCCTTACTGACCATCATCCTGGCCAAGACTTCAGTCTCTTTAACTGTCTTTTCTCTGTAGGGGTTATACTGTTCTATAATAACAGGGGAGTTTTTGAACATAACATTTCTTAGTATTTGTATAAAATTATAGACTTCTTGGGTTTCTTGTAAAGACATAAAGGTTGTTTAAGTTGGCAGCATGTGAAGTTTCTGCAAACACAAACTCTCTAGTTGCTGCCTAATGGAACAAGATGACCTTAACATTGCTTTTGTTAACGGCAAGGTGTTGGCAAAGAGTGGATGATATTTGAACCACTGTTCATTCCACATGCAGGCTTGCACAGTGAAATTTAAAAACAATGACCAAACTGAGGAGTGAGGGAAACAAATGGAATTTCAAATAATTTGGGTGGTGTGTGTGTGATGTTACATTATTTTGAATTATAATAGTGCTTCTTAATGTACAACTTTCATATGACATGCTGATTGTATAATACCTGTGTCCTTGAGACAATTTCTAACCCACCTCCCTGCCAATTCTGAGCAACAAATACTCTCTTCTATCAGCCTCCTTGTTATATCTCTTTCCTTCGCCTGAATACTTGCATTAAAACAAAACTCTACATTCAAGCGTCTGCACTGAACTGATTCCATCTTCATGGCTTCATTGGAGCAGAGGAGAGAGGTGTATGTTACAATTTGGTACTGAATCTCAGAAAATAATGTGAAGAGCCTAAATCCATCTTTGATTTGATCTAGATGGGCCTTTTGTTGTTCAGTCAGCCAGTTGCTTTGGAGAGTTCATGATCAGATAGACATCATTTTGCCAGGATTATCTGTCACTAACTCCTTCTTTGAGTTCTTATCAGCTCATGCTTCTTTCATTAATGATAACATCTAGCTATCTTATCTTCTGTATAATGTTAAGGTATTAAGGTCATACTCAGTCCAACCCACCTCAGAGTGCTGTTATTGTGGGGAAAATCTTGGCGAAGGTTGTTGAGAGTGTGGTGGCGCATCAACTTCCTGGGTATCTGGATGAAGCTGTCTATCTGGATCCGCTCCAGTCCGGCTTCAGGCCTGGGTACAGCACGGAAACGGCATTGGTCGCGTTGGTGGATGATCTCTGGAGGGCTCGGGATAGGGGTTGCTCCTCTATCTTGGTCCTGTTAGATCTCTCAGCGGCTTTTGATACCATCGACCATGGTATCATGCTGCGCCGGCTGGAGGGGTTGGGAGTGGGGGGCACCGTTTTGCGGTGGTTGTCCTCCTATCTCTCCGACCGGTCGCAGACGGTGTTGGCAGGGGGGCAGAGGTCGACCCCGAGGCGTCTCTCTTGTGGAGTGCCGCAAGGGTCGGTCCTTTCGCCCCTTCTGTTCAACATCTACGTGAAGCCGCTGGGCGAGATCATCCGTGGCTTTGGGGTGAAGTTCCATCAGTACGCTGATGATACTCAGCTGTACTTCTCCACCCCAGGCCACCCCAACGATGCCGTGGAATTGATGTCCCGATGCCTGGAGGCCGTGCGGATCTGGATGGGGGGCAACAGGCTCCAACTCAACCCCTCCAAGACCGAGTGGCTGTGGCTTCCGGCATCCCGATATGGCCAGTTGACTCCATCACTGACCATTGGGGGCGAGTCATTGGCCCCCACGGATAGGGCTCGCAACTTGGGCGTCCTCCTGGATGCACGGCTGTCTTTGGAGGAGCATGTGACGGCCGTGGCCAGGGGGGCTTTTTATCAGGCTCGCCTGATACGCCAGTTGCGTCCCTATCTAGATCGGGATTCCGTACGCACAGTCACTCAGGCACTCGTCATTTCCCGCCTGGACTACTGCAATGCTCTCTACATGGGGCTCCCCTTGAGGTGCACCCGGAGGCTCCAACTGGTGCAGAATGCGGCCGCGCGGGGGATTATGGGAGCAAGGGGGCGCTCCCATGTGACACCTCTCCTGCGTGAGCTGCATTGGCTTCCGGTGATCTTCCGGGTGCGCTTCAAGGTGTTAGTGACCACCTTTAAAGCGCTCCATGGCATAGGGCCTGGGTACTTGCGGGACCGCCTTCTGCCACCGATAGCCTCCCACCGGCCAGTTCGCTCCCACAGAGAGGGACTCCTCAGGGTGCCGTCGGCCAGACAATGTCGGCTGGCGACACCCAGGGGGAGAGCCTTCTCTGTGGCAGCACCAGCCCTCTGGAACGATTTGCCCCCGGAGATCTGTACGATACCCGATCTCCGGGCTTTCCGCTGTGCCCTAAAAACTTTTTTATTTTGTCAAGCTGGGCTGGTGTAACCCCCCCCCTCTCTTTTTTAAGCTTAAAGTTTTATGGGTTTTAAATTTTAATTGCCTATTGGGTTTTTAAATTTATTGGGCCAAAATTATTTAATTCTTTTATTAATATTTTAAATTTTGTATTGGAGTGTTTTTTATTCTTGGCTGTACACCGCCCTGAGTCCACTAGGAGAAGGGCGGTATATAAATTTAAATAAATAAATAAATAAATAAATAAATAAATAAATAAATAAAAATAGGAGGCAGAAATTTTACACATACTACCTTGAGTGGTAAGGCAATAGCATACAACCATGGCCCAGTTTTGATGGAAACTATCCAGTAACTTGTTTGATTGATTGCTGTTTTGGGGTGTGTGTGTGTGTGTGTGTGCACGCAAGGTTATTATTTTTATTGTTCTATGTTGGATTTTAATTTTTTTGTAAGCTGTCTAGAGTCACTGAGTATGAGTAGGCGGCCATATCAATTTTCTAAATAAATAAATACTCTCCCAATTTAGTGCAAGTTAATTGCTCCCTATTCCAGTCGGTTACTTTCCAGTCATCCTGCAAATATTTCAATAGGAAGATGAGGTGGTCTAGTATACCTATCTTTTTGGAGGGCTATCCGTGTGATTTACTTAGTCACAAGCGTTTGCATAATTAATAAGGCAAAAAGTGTATCTTTTGGAGCTCCTTGCCTTTTCCGTTATTCCTCAGATGCTAGTAGTTTGAACTCTGTTGCCCCTGCCACTTCTGAATCCAGTTTGTACATCTGGCAGCTCTCATTCCATGCATTGCTGAAGTCTGGATTGCAAGATTTTGAGCGCTATCTTACTAGCATGTCAGATAAGGGTAAGTGTCCAGTATTTTAAGCATTCTTTAGCATCATCCTTTTTTGGTTGTGCAGTATAAGCTGACCTTTTCCAGCCCCTTGGCCACTGCTGAATTTTCCACACCTGCTAACAAATTGAAGGTAGTGCTTTCACAGTTCATCTTGTAAGGTTATAAACAGATCTGCCTGCAATTGCAGCACCTGCCCTCTGGAATGAGGTTCCCCCAGAAATTTAGGTAGCTCCTTTTCTTTATAACCTCCTTAAAAACTTGTCCGAAAGGTGCTTTTTCCAAAAGACAACTGGACTTTGTCCTTCCCCTTTTTTTCCTTTGAAAACATTTTGCTTCTCATCTAAGAAGCTTCTTCAGTTTTGTTTAGTTCAGTTCTGAGAACTGAAGAAGCTTCTTGGATGAGGTATAAAATGTTTAAAAAGAAAAAAAAAACCCAAGAAAGTCTAGTTCTCTTTTGGAAAAAGCACCTTTGGGACAACCATGACCTGGATGACTGAGAATCTCCATCAGTGGTGGGTTGCCCCCGGTTCGCAAGAACCGGTAATAAAACTGGCGGGAGGCTCCGCCCACTGACCACAGATCATCATAGGTGATCTGCGCATGCCGTGCGCATGGGCGCAATGCGGACCGGTAGTAAAGGTAAATAGAACCCATCCCTGATTTCCATAGACATTTAGACATGCACTGTTAAAACTCTGTTCTTCTCCCAGGCCTAGGACAAGGTGATTGTGACATCCTCTTTAGTTACAATATAGTTGGCTTAATAGTTGATATATTGTTTTCTCAGGCATTTGTGACTTTTTATATTTATTATTTTCTCTTTGTTTAAACTACTCAGAATAGTCAGGAGTTAGGCTGTCTCAGAATTTCATAAATTTGATAAAAAAAAAAAATTCAACAACCCCTGCAGCTTAATGGGAGCAGTATTTTCTAGGGCTCATTTAACTTCACTTTTCAGGCTATCTGGCTCTAATTCAGTGATCATATTGTATATATTTGGGAACTTTTTTGCATGGGTCTTCAGTATACTTATAAAACAGCTTTTCTCTAAATGTTCCTACTCCTGTAAATTTTTGCCTTTTTTGCCTTTTCTCATGCTCATCTTTACCTAAAAGATCAATTTATGTTCTTTTCTTAAATAAATTGATTTATTTACTTATTATTTATCTTCACTTGGAATTCTCTCTCTCTCTCTCTCTTTTGCATTGTTGATCATTGTTGACTTGGCTAGGTGGCTCAGTGGCTAAGATGCTGAGCTTGTTGATCAGAAAGATCAGCAGTTTGGCAGTTCGAATCCCTAGTATAGGTCTCCTGTGTGAGCAGAAGGTTGGACTAGATGACCTCCAAGGTCCCTTCCAAATCTGTTGCTGTTAATCTGTTATATAACATCTTGCCTTTTCCTGCTTCTCCCTCAGCACAATATTTTGCTGAGAGCAAGTCTTCCTCTCTCTTTCTCTGTTGTCTTTTGCTTCCTCTCTTCTTTCAACAGATCTATTTGGGTCATTTCATCTTCTTTTGCTCCTTTACATTTCAGAATATTTTTGTTCTTCCTCCTAATGATGTCATGAATTTCAGTCCGGAGCTCTTCAGGCACTCTATTTATCACATCAGAGGTCCTTCAGTGAAATCAGTGCTGCAATGTAGTGAAAATCTAGACAGTATTTAGATGCTTGTTGTGTTTCCCTAAAAATGTTTTTAAAGCCTTAAAAAAAAAACCCTACTTTTGTGGGCTCTTTAATGACCATCTGGTTGTTCACACCTGACACAATATCATTATTTTTGGCATTTATTTTCAATTCTCTTGTTTAAAAGCTAATAGGCAATGGAAGGCCTAAAATGACTGTCAGAGTTTATAGCCTGTGTCAACAATTACAGCAGAAAATAACAAGCAGCTGGAGTGAATACATCCCAGCCTCATCTTTAAACTCATGTTTTGTTCATTCATGAGTCCATTGAACAAAATAATGCTTTGCTACAAAGGTAAAGCTCTTTGTAGACAGCAAGTTCAATTCATGAACAAGATAAAGAGCTAAATTTGCAACATATGTTATTTACAACAAACCAATTGGCTTCCTTTAATCAGAAGACAGAACAGCTTCATAGGAGCAATCATTGTTTCCTCTCCATAAGGCTTGGTGCTTATTTGACTCTATTTAATTTATGTTTTCCTAACATCATTTAATGACAGCATGAACCCTATGACTAAAGAGCAAAGTCTTAGCATTTTCTCTTATGAACTTCCCCAGCTGTTGCTAGATCTCTGGGAACATCTTCCTTTAGACACATTCTTTGCTGACTTTTTCCATCACTTGTCAATGTAATGAATTCAAAGGCAAAAAAGTAGGAAGGTAGGGTGGCCATGAGACATTGGTTATAGGGATGAAGGTTCCTGGACTAATGAAGATCACAGATAGACCCAGAGATGTAATATGTTCTTTAGGCATGCACACTTGAGGTCTTGGATTAGAAAGTCCTGACCTGTGTAGGATGAAATCAACATGGCTGGACCTAGTTTCACTTGACTCGTCTTATACCATATAGAAGAGGACTGGATATAAAGGTAGCCCTGATTTAACCTCCTATCATGTCAAATATGACCCTAGATATTTAAATCTGGCCTTTTTTCAAAGCTTGCTAATTTTATTTTGATAACGTGAATGCAGATACTAAATATAATTTCCCTAGTATGCATATAACATATTATAAATTATAAAAGGACATGACCTTGCCCTAAAATTTGATGAGGAGAGTCAGAGAAGGGAAGTAAAAAGAGGAAAAAATGAATGAAAATGTATATATTTAAAGAATCTCTCTCTCTATATAAGTGAAAATCACTCACGCATTAATCACAAAATCTCCAGAACTGTAAAGCCTACAAATTTGAAATTTGCCACGTATGTTCCTCTTGGCTTCTAGGTGCTCACTAAGAAAGGATTTTTCAAAATGACCATCAGAGTATTTCCTATATTATTATAACACGCTCTGATTCTAATTAGTTAGATATTCTACTCCCCCTCCTGACTTGAAAAAACTCTGGAGAGAATGGGATAGCATAGGACAGGCTTCAGTGGGGCAAGCCTCATGGAGAGAAGGGGCTAGCCTGAGGGAGAGAAGGGGGTAGGATAGGAGATGTTTCTGTGGGGCAAGGATGAGGGAGAGAAAGGGAGAGGAGAGGCTTCTGTGGAGCCAGCCTGAGGGAGAGAAGGGGATAGGGGAGGATCTATGGGGCCAGCGTGAGGGAGAAAATGGGATAGGAGAGGATCTATGGGGTCAGCCTGAGGGAGTGAATGGGATAGGAGAGGATCTATGGGGTCAGCCTGAGGGAGAGAATGGGATAGGAGAGGATCTATGGGGCCAGCCTGAGGGAGAGAAGGGGATAGGAGAGGATCTATGGGGTCAGCCTGAGGGAGAGAAGGGGATAGAGAGGAGAGCCTTCTGTGGGGCTAGCCTGAGGGAGAGAAGGGGAGAGGAAAGGCTGATCGTAACTACTCATTAATTTTCAAACTCTAAGTGTCAATTTATCAAGCCCGATCACATAGTTTCATAGCGGAGCACTGGTATTCAGATAGTGACATAATATTTAACAAGAACAGAGATCGTTCAAAAGAAAGTAGGAAACTTGGCTTGGAGTTTGAGAAACAGCAGCAATTCAGCCAAACAAACTCTTTGGAAAAGCTTTTTATCTTGCTACATTTCTGCAGAAATTATGAAATGACAGGTCAATAAAGAGGAAGTTGAATATTTGAATTGACAACTTTTTATTATATATAGAAGTTTAGTTATCCTTTGGCATGTACAAATAAAGTATGACAAAATATCGGGGAAGGCTTTACTGCTTCATTTCATTACACAGAGCATAGAAAAATAGTATTGGTTCTAAAGGAAATTTAATTTAAGGTAGTTGCCTTAAAAATGAGCATTCATCTGTAAGAACAGCACCAATAATGCTGTTTAATCAAGTCAAGAGAATTGAATAGTAAACAAGTATGAGATGGGAACTTTACCACTTCCTTAATATTTCACAACCATTATTCAATATTAATTTATTTATTGGTTCGATTTATATGCCGCCCTTCTCTGGAGACTCAGGGCGGCTTACAATGTGTTAAGCAATAGCCTTCATACTTTTGTATATACCTGCTTAGTAGGGCTTTTGGCCTCCCCTAAGTGGTGTTCTTTTTTATACAAAGTCAGCTTATTGCCCTCACAATCTGGGTCCTCATTTTACCTACCTCAGAAGGATGGAAGGCTGAGTCAACCTTGAGCTTGGTGAGATTTGAACTCACAGTAATTGCAGGCAGCTGGCAGCTGAGTGCTACTTTAACAGCACTTTAGTCTGCTGCACCACCAAGGCTCTACTATTATTATAAACCCCATAACCTAGAGATGCTGCAGTCTGTAATATAATACAGTTCCAGAGGTGCTATACAGCAGGTTCTGGAGAACCGGTAGCGGAAATTTTGAAGTTTGGAAAACTGGCAAATACCACCTCTGGATGTCTCCAGAGTGGGGTGAGAATGGAGATTTTGCAATATCATTCTGCCAGGAGTAGGGAGGGAAAGAGGATTTCGCCTGGAGTGTGGTGGGAATGGAAATTTTACAGTATCTTTCCTCTGCCATGCCCACTAAGCCACGCCCACCAAGCCACATCATACCCACCAAGCCACGCCCACGGAACTGGTAATGAAAAAATTTGAATTCTACCACTGACAGTTACATATCTTTTTGTCCCATTTCTCAGAGAATTTGCTTTATCAATTTTGTGCACAAAAAAATGGCCCTTTTCACAAACTTCTCTGTACTTGATGTTACCCTTGGAGAACCCTCGCTATGCTAAATGAGATCTCAAGAGGTAAGTTATTTCAGATGTGCAGTTATTCCTCAAGATCAAATTATTTTCCAGCAGAAAAGCTCACAAATATCATCTTTTCTTGATAGTAAAATACTGTGGTTACACCTAAAATACTTTTCATTGCTCCTAAAAACAGCTATCTGCAATAAATGTCTAATAGTAGAGCTGCCCTATATAATCCCTATAGAAACTGCCTTTGGAGTATCTTATGGCTTTCTGAAACTACTTTGTCTTACACTAGTAAATATGTTAACGTATTTTTCCTTGTACTTTTTGTATTCCTGCATTTTCCATACTGAAACAACTTTACATACAAGCTACCAAATAAACACATCCATCAGTTTAAGAGATGGAAAGTTTGTGGTGGCTAAGGAATTAATTTTTTAAAAGAAGGATGCTGGAATAAGATCATGAAGATAAAAAAGATTTGTACATTGCGCTTTAAAACTATTTTATGTATGTAAAAGGAACAGGAAGTCATGGCTTTGGGAGATGATGGTTTACTGCTGAGTTCCTGTGGCCTGCTCTTGGGAATATTTAATCATTACATACAATAGGTTTGTGTGTCAGATGTAGCTGGTTGATTACCTACTCTTGCATTGATGGAAAAACTTGACTGACCAAAACACTGTTAAGTCTGGTCTATCCAAGAATGTGCTTGAAACTGAGAGAAAAGAGATTCTTCTCATATGCACATCCCGTGTGTGTGTGTTCTACTTACCTTTACCACTGGTTCATGGCGGGGTTCGAAGCATTTTGATGACATCGGGGTCAGTTGGCAGAGCCTCCCGCCGGTTTTACTACCAGTTCTATAGAACCAGTGCGAACCGGGGGCAACCTACCACTGGTACATCCCCTACGACTATGCTTACTGTAACAAAAATAAGACAAGTTTTGTTTTTGTTTTAAAGCAGCAAAGTTTTATTTGATATAATTAGCCCAACAGAAAGACAGAAAGTCACCATCATCTTATAATGGCAGCAAATGCAAGGATGGAAATGTGCTGTTCCTGAGAAAGAATAATAGTTTTTTCTCTCAGATTTGTTTTCCTCCCATCTCTCTATTATAAGGGACTGGGCTGTTGTGTACAGGATGCAGAGCACCTTCTCTAGTGTTTTGCTGTTCTCATTGTCAGCCAGCCGTCAGGCAGAGTTCTTGGAACAAGAGGCAAAATAAAACTGGTCTTGTGGACATTGGCCAATCTCTTCTCCTCATACTTGTTATTTTAGCTCAGGTTGCCCTCCCTTAGCAGGAAACTTCCCTCAGAGGGAAGCCGGCAGTCGTGTCAGCCCATATTTACTCTTTTGTATGCTTACCCAGTACAATGCATGCTCTCCCTCAGCTATTAGTGTGCACTATGGGATATAGCTATGGGTCAATATTTGTCATAGTTACTTTGAGACTTCATTAAAAATGTAGGCATGGGATTTCTTTCCTCTCCCCCCCCCCCTTTTATGAGATTGTGGAGGAGAAGCAGCTCACACTATCTCTGTTTTGTTTTTCCAATTACCTAGGAACCAGCAGCAAAAACATTCTGTGGTTTCATATGAATAGGTAGCACTGTACTTCCAAACCATAAAGGAGTATCCAATGTAACCTGATTTTAGACTGAGAAGAAAAACGATTCTGAAGAAGAGTAAAACAAGTTTACTATCTGTTTGTTTGCAACTGTTCTTTGGGGTGATTTCAAATAAAGCCAGTGTTCTCTGTAATACCGCTTGCATGCAGCATTACTATACTGCAGCATCAGATGCTGTCTATCTTGTTGCAGGAGAAAATAAGTTCCCTTGGTATCAAGACAGAACTGGATGCATTTGGGTTTTGGTTTTAATACTCTAGTTGTGGCATTGTAATTGCTACTGCACCTTTCTACAACTTTTTTTTATGTAAATAAAGAATAGATTATATCTACTGTCTTCAGTTTCACGGAAATTGCATGAATCATATTGCTCCAGCTACATGGTCTGGTGTGCACAAATATATCATTAGAACTGGGATGGTTGGTAAGCATAATTCCTCCCATAGCAAATATTCAGAGGTGTTGTGTGCACGCAAGCAGTTTTCTGTAGTCATAACACACTACTGGTGCACAGGCAAGCGGAATTAATAATCATACAAGAGAAATACAGCAAACAAATCCAAAGGAAGAAACCTTAAGAAAACTCTGCAAATAACACAATTCAATCTAAGTTTGCTTAGTGCTATAGAATGCAGAATCATTCTTAAGAAAGAAAGAAAAAAGGGAGGAGGGAGATAGAAGGGCACATCCTGAAACAGGACACGGATGACTGAACAGAAGGATTCTACGCTGCAATATTTTGTGGCAGCTCCTACTCCTACATGCCCAAGCTTTCAAATTATGTCGTTTAGATCTACCGTCAAAATCATGGATGCCCAACATTTTGGCTTGCCTGGGCCAAATTGAGTGAAGAGGAATTGCCTTGGGCCACTTATAAAATATATACAATAGTTAATGTATATAAAATCACATAATAATGTCCAAGGTTTTCAATCTTGAGAGTGCCTTATTAATAGCTGTCCAGGGTGACATGGGTTGGACATGTCTGGTCTACAATGCTGTTGAACACTGTGTACCAGATACGAATGACAACCTTCCCTAACATTAAGTATTATTAGGGGCAGCCAAATGTATCAAATGCTGGTAGGGTCAGAATTCTGGGTGCTATACATTCTGTCTTGTACTGCTGAGATGCTCTGTGCTCTGTGGTGCACCGTTTCTCATCCTTATATTGCATTTAATTACCTGATTCAATTACCAGTCCAGGGTCTAGTCTACGTAAGTGGCATGGACAGCAAGTATCTTGAGCCAATGCATTTGGCTTGGTGAGCCATGCAAAACTACCCAGATCCATTTGATCAGGCCACCTTGGTAGTGGTAAGCAAACCAAAATCATAAATTGCATGAAGCATTTAGATTGATCAGAAGCTTCCATGCCTATGAACTCTTCAAGTATTTAATGAATAATTGAGAAATTATTGGAACCTCATGAACAGTTTTACAAATAGGACAGCTAACGTGTGTAGAGCATCAAGGAATGCTCAGAGTTTCATGGAAAGGGTATTGCAAACCTTCTTGGAAATGTAAGTTATGATCCATTTCTCAAATTATTACAGAGGCTTAGCAATTGGGGATTAGCTGTTAGATGTTAATGTCAATAATAATGTTACCCAACCCTCTGGGTCAAGGGAGTTCAGGTTAGAACATAGTGGAATTAATTATCTTATACTTTTCATGCTCTCCTTTATACTTGGGGACTAAGTATGTGGGTTGATCTATAGATGAGATTTTACCTTCTCATAGCTGTTAAACAATAAGATATGTTTGATGTCAAATATAACTGCAGATTGTGTAAAAACATAGAACTTAGCAGTTTGATTCTGAGACATTGGGTTTTGGAATTTTAATAAACTCCATTACATATTTTGTTTGAAAATATAAACAAGTGACTCATGTAATTTTCAAATAGTGTGGGAAAATTACTTCAGGAAGTACTCAGCACTTTATAAGTTACGCACTCACTAGCATTCTCTGATGTATTCTGCTGGATTTTAATATCCTAGCAAATATTAGTGCTAAACCAACAGTGTACAACAGATCGAGCTGTATATAAAGGTGGTTTAGCTATGGATTAGCTATGCTATAGTATGGAAAAGATAGGCAGCTGAATAGGCAACTCACTGCAAGTAGTATCAAAATTTGTATGTGCACAGAATTAACCTATTCCAACACTAGAAATCTGCTTCCCTGTATAAATTTTCCTCAAATCACTTGTCATATTTGTAGCCTAGTTATCCACAAATTACATAAAAAGAAAGACTCACGTCAAAGCTTGGAACTATTCGAAGAAAGGTGGTATACTTTGTGTGTGTATGTGTACATAATAAATATGATTATTGGTATGGTAAAAGTTAGTGACAATTTTAAGACTGCTGTGAAAGCAAGCAGTGATGGCTAACCTTTTCTGGACTGAGGGCCCAAAGCATGCACATGCAAATGTGTGCGTGCATCTCTGAACCCCCAAAATGCAATGTGCGTGCGGCCCCTGTGCATGTGCCCCACCCCCTACTCATGTGTGGCAGAGACCCAAAGACCAGCTGGCTGGTGGGAGGCGTAGATGCATGCACAGTGGAGCCAAGCCAAAGCAACGGCTCGCGTGCCCACAGAGAGGGCGCTGCATGCCACCTCAGGAACGCGTGCCATAGGTTCGCCATCACGGGGTTATGTCAATGCAATTCTTTGCTTCAGTGAGTTTAAATCACAGCCAATTAGAATGCTGAGTCTCATTCAGCTATTCTTCCCATTATTATTTTTTTCCTAAATACTTGAAAAAAAAAAAACTTCTGCTAATTCTACTTTCCCCCACTGCTTGCGCAGCTAGTGCTGGGATGGTGCCAGTTGGCTTTCTTAAAGTTCCACAATTGGAAAATGTGTTCTCTGTCAATATATCAGCAGCAGCTGTGTTCACAGCAAAGGCAGCTAACTCTCCCCCCTGTGCAAAGTATTTGCCTGCCCTGTCCACTCATTTGGAAAAATATAGTTATGGGAAACAAGGTATTGTGTTAGAACAGGATCATGAATGCTTTTATCGCTAATCCCGCAGATTCTGTTTGCCAGGGACCTTGGGACAAGAGACCCCATGACTGATAGCACCATGGAATTGTGGCTAGCCAAAGTACAGGCAGTTCTTTAGTGAATTTTGTTGACTTTCAGCTGAATTGTGCAACTTAATCCAAGATTTGCTCTTTGCTCCTGAGTTAGTGCTCCAATTCGCATGCAGTTTTTTTTTACTAACGTAATATTTGATACCAAGTCTGCTGAACAGGAGTGGCCTGCTGATGAAGCAAAGGAAGACATACATTCTGTACTGGACTTGCTGACTTCATAAGAGAGTCTGATAAGTAACAGGAAGAGTCAACAGCTAATTCTTCCAAGGCAAAGAAAGCAAATTGGAGCTCAGGGTTTAGATGCTGCAAAACTCTCCCTGCACCCCCACCAAATAGTTTAAGTAGGTGTATCGTTACTGCCTTCTTTAAAAAAAAGGGGGGGGGAGGGGGCTGTTTTTCTCTAATGAGACTTAGTAGTTATGCTCATTTTTAACATTGAAAAAATTCCCACAAAACTGTTTATGTTTCGGGGCAAACTCGTAATGCTTTGCTTTTTACACAAACCTACATCATGATCAACATAATGTGACATTGCATTGGTCCTGGAATATCTCTCCCGATTAATAATCTTGATGAGCATGGAACTGTTTTTATTCAATACTTATTAATTTTTTGGAATATTCTTCCCAAACCCAAAGTAGGCAAAAAAGCATAGATGAAAATTTACAAAAGTAAATATACACTGATGCATAATATTCTATTATGATACTTGCTTTCACTTGGGGCAAATGCACGATGAAATAGGACTCCTTTCGTTTGGTTTTGAAATGCAAGTAGGGTTACTTAGGGCTGCTTATAGCTTGGTGGGGAGAGAATTCTGCAAAGTGGGAGCTACTGACAAGAAAGCCTGGTGTGATTTTCAGACCTAATCTACTTTGCAAGGCTTTCCCTTAATGTTCAGAATGGATATTCGGATCCAAGGTGCTATTTTATTTATCTTGCTGCTGTTCCATGGTAATCTTGAAAGGTGTGATGTCCAGCATTTTGAATTGGGCTCAGAAATCTGCAGGTAGATAGTGAGTGAGTTCGGAAAAGATATTCTGCACACATGGGCTTGTCCTGCCAGCAGTCTCACAACTGCATGCACTTGGACTTGTTCCAGAGGATCAGTTTGAAGCAGAATAGGAGCTTCATCTATGTCAGATTTTTTCATAAAATCCATTGAAACATTCCTTTTAATTTGGATAAAACTGCTGAAGGAGTCATCTATCCTAAAGGATTAATTCAACTGGGAGAAGATTATTATTTATTATAAAAAAAGAAAATTTCAAGGCCTGAAAAGGAAGGAGCCAAGTGCTTTTAAAATAGGTGATAACTTCTGGGATTGCGCCTCAGGTTGTCAGACACATCTACCAGACTGTGCATGGTGGAATTTGATATCATGGTTAACCGTGATATTAGCTTTGCCGAATAAACAGCCATGGATACCTAGCAGAACACCAGCTGGATGTATTACTGGTAACAGAATGAAAATGTTACTGATAAAATATTACTGATATCCAAGCACGATATTATGTCCCACTGAGTAAATAAACACATGCCCCTGCAGAGGGCATCTGCTCTGTCAATAGCGGCTACATGCAGAAGAGTGTAGCCTGGAACAGTTGTAGTGGCACATCCAACAACGGGAGTGAAACACATTCATTCATACTGCAGTGTAAGAGCAGCACAGAAGGCAATGTGCAATCATCACCTATAGAAAATAATGAATGACTGAAACGGTATTGCCAGTTGCAAAACGCTTGTAGAAAATGGAACTAAAGAAGAGGTAGAAGATGGGGAACTGCGGTTTGGTATTTGGAATTCAACACTGAATTAAAGATATTATCATACTAACCTTTAACTATTGGTCAGAAATATGTCTTTTGTAATAAAATTTAGAGAAAAACCAACAAGAACTGGAACATTGCATTTCTAAGATGAATAGATTATGTAGTGAGAGAGAAACACAAATGAACATAAGAATAGCTCTTATATTTAAGTCCAAATGGTTATCTAGTGAATCATCTTATTTGCCCCAGTGATGAACAAGAGGTTGTTATAAAAATATAAGGGCATCGCTTCCTACTGGGTTATTCCAGCAATTGCTACCCCAAAGCCAACCATCATGTCTAGAAGCCTTTATAGAATTACAAATTCTCTTCATTTATGCAATGATGCCATAATGCAAGATAATTTGCTCTGCATTGTCTTCCTCATGGAGGACCACTGTTCCACATTTGAACTATTGCCAAAAGCATTTGAACATTCGGAAACTCAATACTTTTCATTCTTAAAACAGGAGGGTTTTTTTTATTAAAAAGATTTTACATATATAAGTACGTTCAAAGAAAAAGAATATAGTCAGTAAAGAAAAACAAAAACAAGAGACAAACAATGGCAAAGAAAAAAGGAGATAGAAAAAAAAGAAAGAAAATAAAAGAACCAAAAATATGAAGAGAAATACTATATAAAGAAATGGCTTCTCATCTTGCTCTTGGCAGCTATACATTCAATTCTAATCAAAGCTCTCTTTATAAGATTACATCACAATTCCCTTCTTTTTATAACCTATTCTTTCTAACCATCAAAGCCATTAAGTCATAAAATCATTTTCTTTTCATCGTTTTCCTTAAAACTTTATTTTGCATTATCTGTGATACATTATACATTCTAAGCTCCTGTTGCTGAGTACTTTTGAATAATGACAAGTCTTCTGGGGCTCTTTTATTCTCGTTATCTGTCGTTTCCTTACTCCCTACCTCTTCTTCTTGAGAAATTTCTGCCTTCAAAATCAAATGCAACTCTAGGTGTTTCCATACAAGATTCTTATTTTGGAATTGCTCTCCATGATTTAACGAGTGTTATGGGTAATTATGGTTCCAAATATATGGTCTATTTGGAATCTGCCAGTATATATCTATTACCTTAACTGAAATTAGTATTTTTTTTTTAATTTGATTTATATGCCGCCCTTCTCCGGAGACTCAGGGCGGCTTACAATGCGTTAAGCAATAGCCTTCATACTTTTGTATATTTATATTTATACGAAGTCAGCTTATTGCCCCCAACAAACTGGGTCCTCAATTTACCCACCTTATAAAGGATGGAAGGCTGAGTCGACCTTGAGCCTGCCTGGGATTGAACTCGCCAGTAATTGCAGCAGCTGGATCTTAAATGCTGCCTTTGTAGGAGGCGTTACTCCCCTACGCTACTCAGGCTCCTATTTCACAGTAAATCTTTGTTCCTTGTTCGAAAGCATATTATGATTTAAGTTAAGGCTGAGGAACTTTTTCCTACGAAGAACATTCAGCACCAGGAAAAAATCGAATGAATTCAACATAGAACAATAATTGATGAAATCTGAAGGGCTAGATACTTAATTTTTAATGAGCAAATCTATCCATTTTTTTTAATGTAAATACATATACAGGGACCACAAGCAAGACATAAGGTAATTCCTACAAGGACAATCTGGCAAGTAAGGATTATTGAAATAGGCAGGAGATGCAAAGCAGCAGCTTGAGACAATTTTCTGTTGCAGGTTCTCCATTCTTACCTTGATGCAATCTGTAGTTTTCGTAGATTAGAAAATAGTAGCATATTAGGATTTGCTCAAAAAAGCAGAAAGGAAAATATTTAGAATATGCAAAGGGAGAAGTGTTCATGTGGCTGAAATAATTTATGAGCCAATGGCATGTTCCTTTAGCAATAGAATTTAGATTTAAATACTGCTCCATAGTGCTTTACAACACTCTCTGAACAGTTTACGGAGTCAGCATAATGCCCCCAACAATCTGGGCCCTCATTTTACCCACCTCAGGAGGATGGAAGGCTGAGTCAACCTTGAACCAGTCAGGATCGAACTCCTGGTGTGTGGGCAGAGTTAGCCTGCATTACTTCATTCTAACAGCATTCCATGCGCCTTTGGTGTTTAGTCATGCCGGCCACGACCACGGAGACGTCTTCGGACAGCGCTGGCTCTTCGGCTTTGAGATGGAGATGAGCACCACCCCCTAGAGTCGGGAACGACTAGCACATATGTGCGAGGGGGACTTTTACCTTTACTTCATTCTAACCACTGCACCATCAGGACTCCTCCAGACCACTTAAGTATTTCCACTGTTTAGATATGAACTGGTCCTCATTGTTCAATAATATCAGTACTCTAGCCCATTAAGATTAAATATGCAATATGCATATTTTCCATCAGAAATATGTGGTTTCTGATGGAAAATAACTTAATCCTGTTTCCCACTTATGACACTTATGCTGTTAAATGTCTAACATATTTGCTTGCTTATAGATAAAACAAATAAAAGCATCTAGATTTATGATCAAGAAAAATATTTGCCTGTTCCTTACAGCCTTTAAAATTCAAACTCTCCCAAAATAACTTGGGTACACGGCTTTGTAATAATGTCTTCTGCCTTTAAATAAACCTAGACTAGTTTGCAATGTAAGCAAAATCTAGCAATAATCATTTCAGCTGAATCATGTAGTAAAAGTATGACTGTGTAGATCTAAATGCAAATTCTTTCCTGGCTGTAGTATTAGCAGAGCAGCTGCTCCATTGTAAACTTATAAAACATTAACTTTGGGAAAGAACGCTTGATTTCTTGCAGAACTCACAATTTATGTCAAGATTAGTCAATTCTATCAGTGCTGAATGCTCCCCTGATGACGTTTGCTTGGCGTTCTAAGAGTTGGACTCAAATAAAAGGGGAGGGGGAATTCTTAAACAGAGCCAGTGCAAAAATCTCATTATAATTTTTTAAAGACTATCCCAAAGTAATGCAAAAAATAATGTAATATTGTTGGATGATAAGAGCCCACCTCTTATTCAGTATTTGCAGGAAATCAAAGAAATTGAAAGACTAGACTAAAAAAAAAATAAGGTGAATCCAAGCAGAATGGCTTAGCAATGTCTCAAGACTCAATCTGTGTTTTATTTATGATTTGTGCATGTTCACCTCTAGGAGATATCCTTCACTTTCCAGCAGTTTGCTTCCCGTCTCGGACCTAAAAATATTTAACAATCCGCAATATCTTTCATTCTTCTCACCTTCTCCTTTTATTTAACCTTAAAGCTGATGTGATGTATTTATCTTCTTTCCTTCATAACTTTTTCCCCTGGGATAACACACACGCATGACAGTTGCTATTGCCTTTTGGCAGAACATCGTGTTATGACATTTGATCAAATGCAAACCTTTGACCACTGTCATTACAATGATTTGATCACATGGCATTCGCTGTTTGTTACCCAGGGACAGGTTCTGGAAATCATTTTTACCCTTAATTAAAAATCCCAACTAATTTGGGAAGCGCTTCCAAGCAAAGCAAAGCTCTTGCATTTCAACAAGAAATGCTTTTTTTTTTTTTTTTGGCAAATCTTCAGGAGGTTTTCTCTCTTTGCACCTTTGCCAACCCCACTCTCCTCCAACAAACTTGCATCCAAATTTTGCAGAAAGCGGTAGGCCGTATCATAGAGAAATCTAAGTCAGCGAACTCTCCAGAGAAATATGACACCAAAGGTTGTTTCAGCTGAGGTTTTTTTTTTCCTCCTCGGTACAAATGGAGAAGTAAACAAAAACGTATCTTAGGAGAAAGAGAGAGAAAGGGGATCTCTCGTTTATTTTTGCTCCTCCGAACTCCCCTCTCTTCTCTCAACAGACCACGCAGAGAGAATGAAGTGGTGAAAAAAACCCAGAGTAAAAATAAGCTATACCCGGAACATTTTGAAATTTCTACTGTGCCCATCCTTGCTATGTGAATTCCTGTGAAAACAGCTCTGGGTTTCGAGAGAACCCGCGAGAGCAAAAGGTTTGCGACGCTCTGAGCTGTCAGCGGCGTCTTTGAAGCCAAGGCCTGTTTTGCAATAACCTGGCTTTCAAACGGCCTCCCGTAATTGTTAACAGGACTGGCCCTCTTGCTTGCGTGCAACTCCCATAGTTTGGACGGCAGCGGCGATTGTTACACTGAATGCAGCTCAATAATCGTAGACCCGCTGTTCAAACAACAGGCCCAGAAGCTCGCAAGGATCTGAGGTTGGCTGGTGCTTAAGTAGCTGAAATCGTGTTTTTCTTTCGGTAACGATTTGCCGGGCTAGTGCTCCGGGGTTGTTTACCTGATGAAGATGACATTATGTAAGGGGTATGATTACCTCGTGCCTGAGAGTTATTTGTAAATAGGAACTTTGCAGCTAATCCCCAAAATGCTTGCTACACTTCCCTGCTTCACAACAGTTATCAGGCTCTGGCACGTGGAGAAACTCCTGCCTTGTTTAGCTCTCATTTCTAGACTAAATTCTACTGCAAAGTAAGGACACATGGCACGCAGAGAAACAGGTCCTTCCTCACCTGTTTAGCCAAGCACAGAGCATTTTCTTTTATCTTGGAGAACGCCAGCTAAAGATCACTTTGCTTTCCTGAAACTTTTTTTTTTAAGACTGCACTCTGAATTTTCCATAGGTAGTTGTGTTGAAATGGGACTTTCAGCAAATGCAAGTTGCAGCAGGAGCCCCATCTCCTTAATAGCAACCATCCTAATACATATGCACTCCAGGAGTGAGTTCCACTTACCTTTACAACCGGTTCACAGCGGGAGTGCATGCATACGCTTCGCTCACGTGTGCTTGTGCGCAGATCACTTACGATGATGTCGTGGCGGATGGGCAGAGCCTCCGGCTGATTTTACTACCGGTTCAATAGAACCGGACTGAACCGGGAACAACCCACCACTGATGGACTCCCATAGGTGTTTTCTTCAGTGAACATTTTCCTGCTGAGTGGGGCTTACTGTCAGATGGGTAAAGAACAGCACATCTCAGCAATTACTCTGGAGCGGGCTTTCCCAACTCTTGGGCCCTCTGGGGTTGCAGTCAAATATAGAGATTGTTGTTAAGAATGCAGCCAATGATCACCTTCCAGAGATCACTTTGGCCAAGCAATACGTTGTACATATTACATGTTACCTAGGAATTAGTGTATGATGCTTATTTCCTCTTTCACGTGTTCACATCCATTGGTGACATCAGTTAAATTCCTCAGGTCATAGGTAGAATAGTATTTGCTTTGTATGCATTTTTGAAAATGTAATTATTTCGCTTTGCTTCATATCCATAGCCTTGAAATTGCATTTTTAATGTTTTCCATGCTAGTTATTGGAAAAACATGTGTCTTATTAAAAGAAGGCAAGAGTGAGTGCATGAATGCTCATGTGATCTTGTTTGGGAACATACCAGGTGGGTGTCTTCTTGAAACTCTATCAGGTTCAGACAGTCTTTCTGATTGCACATGGTATTTCTCTCTAAGAAATTAGTTGCTAACTTCTAGGAAATGAATTCAGTGTTTATGAAATTCCAAATACTAAACTCCTCCTGGTCTGCCTGAATGCAAAAACAGTGAGCATGATTGTTTAACTTCCATGTGTTTATACTGTCTGCGAAATCCACCTCACCATTGCTCTTTTTTTCAAGATTAAAATACCCTGCTTCCTTTCTGCTCCTTAAAAAGTGCTAGCTCTTCAGCAGAGGGAGGAGATACAGTACTAAAATTCAGATCTACAGTAAACTACACCAATATAAATCAGAAATAAGGGTGGGGAGAACCAAATCTCCACAGTGATTCCTATACAAATCAGATCTAGCCAACAGCAAAATCCATAGATCTCAAATCCATTTAATTTTTTTTTTTAATTTGATTTATATGCCGCCCTTCTCTGGAGACTCAGGGTGGCTTACAGTGCGTTAAGCAATAGCCTTCATACTTTTGTATATTTATATTTATACAAAGTCAGCTTATTGCCCCCAACAAACTGGGTCCTCAATTTACCCACCTTATAAAGGATGGAAGGCTGAGTCGACCTTGAGCCTGGCTGGGATTGAACTCACAAGTAATTGCAGGCAGCTGAATCTTAAATGCTGCCTTTGTAGGAGGCATTACCCCCCTACGCTACTCAGGCTCCTAATTTAGTCCAAAGTTCCAAACTATATCTGATATGAGAACTCTTTTTTTTAATATATCATTGAAGCATTTTGGAATTTTGGGGGCCGGTGTTCCTGAAAGTATTCTATTGTGAGGTAGCAAAGAAACTTCATTGATGTTTTCTATAGTATATGAATCCCTTGCTTTGTTCTATCCCTGGAGGCCCAAGTGCTCTGAACTTAAGAAATTTCATTGGCTTCTTCCATGATATTTAACTGTCATCTGATTTCTTTACTTAAAACTTCATTGCTGTGTAGGAAGCTAGGGAAGCTGCAATGTGGCAGAGAGATAATATTATAGTGAAAGGCAGGTTATTTACTCTTCTCCCTTTGGCCTGTTATTTCATAACTAAATAAGTGTAAAGAATCCCATACCCAGCCACCAGGATTTTACTGAACATGAACTCTCATTTGGAAAAACAAATAAAGCAATGTCTTTCCATTAGCGTAAGGGAAGGTGCTTTTATTCCAATGGAGAATAAAATTTTGGCTCAGAATCAAATGGAAAAAAAAAAGTTGAACTTTGGGAGGAGTCAAAACTATGATTTCCCCCACTTTCACTATGTAAGATGAAAGTTGCCTGTGAAGTTCTGCAGCTGTCACATCAGTTGCAGGACCCTCTTTTTATAGAACAACATGTGCTCAATTAGTACATTCAGATTGTAATCCAACTGGGTTGATTCAGAGTATAAAATTGAGTTCCCTGGCTGCAAAGCAAACTTACCCAATGGTAAGAGAGCTCAAGTGCCAGGTCCACCCACTCCCTAGGTTGTGACAATTGAGGATGCACAACGCAGCGGCATATGGCCTATTCCTCCTTGCTGCTGCCGCTGTATTAGGCCAGAGCCTTAGGAAAGAGAGCTGCCAGCACTAGTGAAGCTGCCAGGATCTCTGAGGGCTCCATTGCCAACATACAGTCCAGGACCTTGGCCCCCTTCCAGGAAGTCCGCCGCAGAAGCACCAACAGTCTAGGTAGACCAGTGTGGCTGGGGAATTCTGGGAGTTGAAATTCACACATCTTAAAATTGCTAAGTGTGTGAGAAACTGGTATAGAGAGAGACCTGGAATTTGTGCACACTGGGAGAAGTGGTGGCATTGGAGGCTCATCTTTCATGCAAGGTGCTTTTTGGGCGGTGGTGGTGGTGACATCATCGGTGTCCCTAGAGCAGCCTTTCCACTGGTTTTTGTGTTCCCATTCTGGGCTAATCGGATTTCGTTTATAAATGTATATTGATTGAATTGTTGCCATCGGGATGGATGGGAATGGGTGGGTGGATACTGTGTTTTGTTTGTAAGCCGCCTAGAGTTGCTGTGAGCAAGTAGGTGGTGATATAAATTTTCTAAATAAATAGATAAAATAGACAAGTGTGTGTCCTGACCAAGGCTATTTGTAAAAAGAGATGAAAACTCAGGCTCCATTTCCCTACAGGCCTCTAGGAAAACACTTCTATCATTTTACTATAGTTACATCGGAGGAAGCAAAAGGGACTCATTGGCCTCACTTCTCACTGGGTCAAGGTTGATTCAGCCTTCCATCTTTCCGAGGTCGGTAAAATGAGGACCCCGATTGTTGGGTGCAATATGCTGACTCGGTAAACCGCTTTGAGAGGGCTGGGAAGCACTATGAAAAGGTATGTAAGTCTAAGTGCTATTGCTGTTGATCCATATCAGCGTTAGAGAAACTATCCCACCATTCAACCCCTCCAAAATTCTCCATATTTGGAATGCAGTTGCAAAGAAACATTATATAGTTTCTGTAACAATCCCAGAAACAGCAGTAAAAGCCAGCAATATCACAAAATGCTTAACAAAGCTGCAAATGGCTTCCCAGTCAACTGGTTCAATTTGATCCCACTGAAGGTTCTCGTCCTCCCTTCTCAAATCTGGTTTGAAACAGGGATTCAGTGGAAAACCCAGCAAACACTTCAAAACTTTCCACAGTGCTTGTGCCAGAAAACTGCTCTGCTGGCATCATGTTTTAGGAATAAGGTTACTAAATATCTGAACGGGCAGAAGAGGACTTGTGCAATTGGAATGGAGGACAAATAGGGGGAAAGGAGGACATACTAACCATTTACCTTTCTTGGCATCCATGTCAAAAATTACAGTGAAAAACTGCAAAACAAAACAAAAACCCTGTACTTAAGCCTACATGTGTATGAAATTACTTTTTCCAGCATCAGAAAGACTGGTTTTTCAATTTCAGGAATGTGCTAGAACCTGTTAAAGAGACAAAAGCTTTCAGGATGTAACTGATTAAGGTCTGGTCAACTTCAGGCAGCAGGCAAGCTGGCTGAAGGGTACTAATCAACTAATTAAGTTCACAGAGTTGAGCTTGTTAACTTGTGATTAGCACTTATTAGGGAACCGCTGGGCCTAGAGAAAAGCTGCTCAGGAAGAGATATTCAAAAAGCTGCATATTTGCTTTTAAACCTGTCTGCTAGGAGGAGGAAAGGAAACAGGGACAAAAAGCAAGATGTGTCTCTCCCTTTTGCTAGATCTTTGTTAGAATGTATTCCTGTACTATGCCTAGAGTTGGACTAGCCAAGATCCTTTCTAATCCTTATATTCTGTGACACTGTGCACAGGGATTGGAGATTGAATGACCCTATGGCGTTCCCAATGGAATATTGAGAGCGTATGCACCAAGATAAATTCCTTGTATGTCCAGTCACGCTTGGCCAATAAAGAATTCTATTCTATTCTATTCTATTCTATTCTATTCTATTCTATTCTATTCTATTCTATTCTATTCTATTCTATTCTATTCTATTCTATTCTTCTTCTATATTTTATATAAATCTAGCTGCAAAGAAATACCATAAAAGTGCTTGTCCAGTGGATTAAAATGTGAACTCAGACAAGCACATCTCTCTTATCTCTTTCCAGCCTCCTTTCCAAGCCTTCCAACTGACATGTGACCAAGAAAACAACCACCCATGCATTTGCAACTTGACATCTTCATCCCATTATTGGCATACTTATTCCAATATTTGAAATGCAGTTGCAATGTTCTATGCCAACTTTCCAAAATTAAGGTTTCAGAGCAACACTTTCATGTCACTGATTCAGAAACTCGGGCAGGAAGTTAAAAAAACAAAATAAAAACAAAAGCCAGTTGGAGAGTTTATTTATGCCCTGGCTGTTGCTAATTCATTGGCAAGTCAAGCCTTTCCTGGAAATCTGAATTTACTTGATAGGAGGAGGAGGAGGAGGGGGGAGGGGGAAGGGAGGATGGTAGTTTTAACAGGTGGCCTGTTTTTTGTTTTTATTTTGAATAGGCTTCTCTTGCTGAGTGTAGTTGGGGATTATCATAACTGGGAGCACACTTCCTGGATTCTCGAAAAGAGCCTGGGTTGAATGGCACTGGATGCCTGCCAATCCAACTGGCTAGCTATTACTGCTAATTTGCCAAAGAAAAGAGTATAAGGTTCTGTTCAAATGACAACAACAACTTCAGCTCTCTAAATTACTCCTTCAGCTTTCTTCTTTGCAAAACAACTGCATTGCTAGAGGTATTCACCCTTTGTGATAAGCCTTGTTCATTTTTCTAAAAAAATATGTTTACTTTGAGAAGGAAAGGCTTACCTAGGAAAGGATATAAATAGCTCATAAATGATAAATGCACGAAAAACACCTTGATAAAGCTGCCTGTCAGAAACTTTGGCTTAATCTATCTAAGCCATCTTGCCTCAAAGTGTTGTTGTGAAGATATAGAGAAGTAGAATCTCCACGTAAGCTTGTTTTAACTCCTAGAAGAAAGATGGAGCGTAAATCTAAACATTAAAAGCGAAAATAAAATACGCAAAGTTTTTGTAAGTAACTCATGAGAGAGAGAGAGAGAGAGAGAGAGAGAGAGATTTATACCGTCTATTGGGCTTTGAATTTGAGCTTGTATTCTGATTGGTTGTCAGACTTCCATGGGACAATGCAAGGGTAACTTTGTAGGTTGTCTTTTGAGTCCCAGACTTGGTTGAGCCTTGCTGGGTGATGCAATCTCTCCAGGTACCATGTGGTGAGTTCTGTTGCTAGATGGGTAGAGGGCTAATCCTATCTTTGTTGGATCTTGGGTGAGAGCATTTGCTTATGAATAGACCTAGCTCTCTCTTAAGTACTGACATCTGCTGTGGGCTATTGAGAGTGTGGGGGCTATTAACAGTGAGTCTGCTTCCTGCCTAAAAACATGTTTCTCCATTTCTCATCCAGGAAGGTATAATATTCTGCCTTTTTAATATTTCCTAGAATATTTCATTCTTCTAGGAGAGGGGTGCGTGCTAACTTCCTACAGTACTTACTCTTCTATTCCTCATCCTGCAATAATCCTCTCCTCTTTGCTGCTCTGCAAAACATGTCTCCACTTCTCCCTGGTAGTTTTTAAACTTTGATCTAATAAAGTTATATGCTTTTCATATCTAGCATATAATATTCTTTGCACAGGGGCCTACAACATTTTTCAAACTGAAATTTGACTTCCCCTTGATGCTCCTCTGTCTTTATGTCTTGGGCCTGAAACAGTAGTTCTTGGAATGCCTGGAGACTGGCAAACTGCAAGAGTGCTGCTTGCCATGAGACTGGACTGATAGAAAATGCTTTGGTATTGTTGTTTGGTGTAACGTTTGTGGAAGGTTCTAATGGGAATATGTGCCTATCATGGTGAGTTCATTGTTTCCCTTTATTGTGGGTGGCATAATACTGTTTTTGATACATTTTGGGTTGTTCAATGGATGTAGAATAGGGGTGTCAAACTTAGATTTCATTGAGGGCCATATCAGGGTTGTGTTTGAGCTCGGGGGTGGTGGGGGGTGGCGGGGGGGGGCATGGACAGGGTGGGCATGGCCAGCATGATGTCACTTATGTTGGGGGGCACTTGTGGTGGCCTGAGTGCTCTGCCAGTGAAAACAACTGTGATGGCCTCCTGCAACCCTCTGCCAGTGAAAATGGAGCTGGGGGGGGGGCTGCACGGCCCTTGCGAGCTCCGTGTTCGCTGGCAGAGGCACCATGGGTCTCTCTTTCACTATTTCCAGCGCATCCTGGCAGGCCAGATCTAAGCACTCTGTGGGCCGAATCTGGCCCCCGAGCCTTGAGTTTAACAGCCCTGGTGTAGAATGAAGTTTTAAGGTAAGCTGTGGGCATCTGGTCTTTTAATGATTTGGGGGATGTTCTGGTTGTGAATTTTTTTCTTAAGTTGAGAAATATGGGACATGGCAGTCCATTCAGCTTCATGGTGAGGCCACCTCTGTCTCTTATCACTCCTGATTTAATGTGAGCATATTGGCTTCCTGTGTTTGCTATTCTGGCTAAGTCTATATAATGAGTCTTGAAAAAAATTAATTGAAAGCCCTTTAGAGTTTAGCTTTATCCTTATAGACTATGGCATAGCACTGGATAAAGACTGCAAATGTCTGATCTACATTGAAAATTCTTTGTTACATTTTTCTTTAAAGAAGTTATCTGAATAGACATTTAAATGAGAATTTCTGCAAGAAAGGTCATTTCAGAATGCAGGACTGTACCATTGCTTTCCTTTTGTGTTTCAAGAAATATGTTAAGATATATTTGGCTGTGTGCGCGCACAGTGCATTATATTGCAAACAGTAGGCTAAAATTAAACAACGCTCTATTTTTGCTTGAATGAATAACACTCTAGGAAAAAAGACAAAATAAACGATAAAATCCACATTTTGTTTTGTCTTATAGAAATGTGAATTGTATCAATAAACATTGTGTTTTTATTGCAGCTCTCACTGAGTTAAAAGCGTACGAGACTTGGGTCATTTATTAGTAGAGTACTTTTTCAGAATATTAGACATGAATGCTCTACGAGTCTAGAATTCTGCTTGGCAACCAGGCCACACTCCCATCTGCTGCAGCACATAATGTGATAAGACAGGATCTCTGGCACAAGCCAACTTTCATTCTTCTATTCACTCAGATTTACCCTTTCAGTTTCCCATTGTTCTTTGCTAATGGCCTTACAGTGGGTCTCCCAGTTGCCTTTGGAGTTATCTGGAGGCCACTGTTGGGGGTGGGGAGAAAAAGAGTCTAATCCCCCTTTGAATTTAAAGGGGCTTCTCTAAATGAATGATGCAAATGGGAAGAGGCTGTCAGAAATGTCTGCTGCCTACAGCAAGAGGATGTTCAGCCACACAGCGGCATTCTCCAGCCATCAGCTGCTGCAATGAGTTGGGCCTTCAAGTCTCAGACTGGGCCTCCTCCTGTCCCAACATTCCATCCAAAGCTTCTCTCCCCACCCACTTGCCCCCTGCCATCTGTAGGCCCTGTAGTTGCCACAAGGCCTATCTGGCATCATTTTTTCCCCAAGCCTTGTGCAAAGATGGCCCAGATAGGGTGACAGATGGGGCTAGGTTACAGCAGTTTAAGGCTAGACTGAAGCCTGAAAGTGTGTGCTGATAGCTCAATTCCAGACCAATGAACAAGAGAAAGGGGGGGGAGGATGGGAGTGGGGGGGGGGGAGAGTGAGAAGACACGCTTAAGGGAGCTGTGTTTCAACCTGACCAGTTGTGCATCAGAGAAACCACCTGTGTTTGTAGGTTCCTTTCTTCTGCCTCCAGAGTCACTCAAAATACACAAAAAGAGAAATGCTCTTTCATCATAACTTGTAGGTAAACCCCAAACTGGTATGTACGGTTAATTTGGAGGAAGTGGGAGAAGCAAAGTTACAAAAACAAGGAAATATGCTTACTTTGCTTTAGTGGTCAGAGTCAATAGAAGTGATTTTATTGTCCAAAACAAGATGGGCTGAAGACAGCTGGCCTGCTAATTAAATCTTACTTGGACCTATGGGTGATAGGGCAGCAAAAGTAGGTGAGAGGGCATGGGATAGGATACCACATCTAGTCATCCAGTAGACGGCAACCAATCCATCTGCTCCCATCTAATGATCATTTGGATTTTTTGCATCCCAAAGATGGTACCCCAAATACAAGAAAAGTGCCTCAGATAAACAGCAATCTCCATTTTATCCATCACCTGATATCTAAGATAAATCTCTCAGTCTGCCTAACCCTAAGGCTTTAGAAGAAGAAACATTGGTCAATGCTAATACAAAAATGTTAATTCAAACAAAGAATTAAGGTGGAGAACCTTTTGAAAATGTCTATGCAGTATCTAGAACAGGGGTGTCAAACTCAAGGCCCGGGGGCCAGATCCGACCCGCAGGGTGCTTAGATCTGGCCTGTGGGGCCGCCCTGGAAACAGCAAAAAATTGGCCGGCATTGCCTGTGCCAGGGGAGCTCGGGAGGGCTGCTTCCATTTTTGCTGGCAGAAGGTTGCAGGATGCCATCGCGGCCGAAAACGAAGCTCCCAAGGACCGCGAGTGGCCCTCCTGAGCTTGGTTTTCATTGGCAGAGGGTTGTAGCAAGACTTCGCAGCCAAAAATGGAGCTTGGGAGTCCGTTTTCACTGGCAGAGCCTTTCGGCCACCACAGGGCCCCCCGGCACAAGTGATATCAAGCTGGCCATGCCCACCCTGGCCCCCCAAGGTCAAACACAACCCTGATGTGGGCCTTGATGAAAAAGAATTTGACATGCCTGATCTAGAACATGCATATAAATACATGGACAAATACATTCGCATATAAATATAAATGTACATATGTGTACAGCAATATCGGGATGGATATTGCTGGCAGTGCTATAGTATTATGATGCAAGCCTCATTCCTCTTCTCTCTCTGTGTTGTGTTGTTGCACATATTACCTGAAACGTTGCAATTGTCAATCTGAAAAGGCAACAAAAGCCTGTGGATGCTGCTGCTGTGTGGATGCATTCATTACTTGTTACATTAAATTCTATTACAAGTATATTTTCCTTAGTAGCTTGCAACAAGTTTTTGAGTCTTGCAAACATCTATTGCTCATCTAGTTCTAGTCATGTGATCTAAGTTTCATCATACATATGTGTTGGGGTACTTGCCGAAGTATCAAGCCCATTATCTTTCTTTATGCCCGATACAATATTTGGACATACTGATCTTTTGTTTGTTTGAAAAAGGAAAAATACCATTTAGACCAGTGTTTTTCATACTCGGCAATTTAAGATGTTTGGATTTCAGCTCCGAGAATTCTCCAACCAGGATATTTAAAATTGCCAAGTTTGAAAACTGCTGACTTAGATCATCTATCATAGGACATACTTACTCTATGTTGTATATTAAAACAGCAAGAGGAGATGATTATTTCAATTCTGCATCCAATTATATTCATCTATGTGCTGCCACTGGATCAAGTGTGCATAAAAGTAAATACAAATTTTTAGTGTAAAACTACACTAGATGGATTAAAAGCAAGCAATTTGCAGATTACCATGCATACAATGACTTTATTGCTTAATTTTTAAATTCATTAAATGTAAATTTTCAGATGAGAAATATACATATTTTATTACCATTTGTTGGCTTAAGTAGTTTATTGTTTTAGTTTTGAGCTTATTTTTATTCAGAGGCAAATACGGCCTTTGTATCAAGTTTATTAAAAAATAAAGTCCACTGATTTCATTGGGGTTTATTTCCAGATACATATGAGTAAATGGACACAGTAGTGACAGAATATAAATACGATTAGTCAGAGCTGGTGGTCTCTTCTTTAGGTGGAAGTATTATTTTATCCTCCAGTATGTCTATTTTAATGAAGTTAAATGATTTAGAATTCTTTGCTAATGCATATTCAGATTTTGTAGCCCAGATATGAAGTCCTATTTCATTATCCCATTGATTATATGGACTCCTTAAGACTCCTTAGATATTTGTTTTGTTGCTTGTGCATAGAGTTTGTGTTACCAAGTGAAGGGAAAGAAAAGGCAGGCTTTGTCATACAATAATAACTGAACATTTCAGAGTTTTTCATTAGCTTCAAATTTAGGGCTTCTTTGAATGGAAAAGGTTTTTTAAATTTTTTTTTTCAAGAATTGACTTATCTAACCTATTTAATTAAGTCGGACTTATTTTTAAAGATGACTAGAATTACTGTTTTAGCCAGGTTTTAAACAGTGATAACAAACTTCATGAGAGTTCTACTTGAATTAATTGTGTTTATCTTGACCACAACTTGTTATGGCTGTGAAGAAGATCTTTTTATTCTCTGATTTCTGCGTTGTCGAATCTCACGACTATGTCTGCTTTCTTGGTATGATCAGCTGTATGACCGATGAATGAATGCTCTTAAATGAGATAACAATGCTCATACAAACTAATTTAAATGGCATCTTTGGTTCCTGCCTTCCATTTCAATAGAACTGCTACGTACTGAATTTTTTTTGATCTCTGTATAGTTGTCTGTATGCGGATGGTTTTTACAGAGAAGGCTGCCACTCTCTTCAGATTTGCTAATAATACAGAAAGCCCTGCCACACTTCTGAGTTAGCCGTGTCCAAAGTCCAGGCACGTGGCCTCAATCCGGCATGCAAATGAGCTGGAATGCTTTTGCCCCCTGGCCCTCAAAGGTCCAGGCAGAAGCCCGACTCCCGCAGAGCTATTCAGCAGGTGCTAAGTAGAGGGCAGGTGTACCATTAGCCATATGTTGCACTTAGTATAGTGTTTCCTTAAAGTTCTGTAAATTGTAAGCCAGGTGAGAGAAACCGAGCAAAAGCAGGCATGTGCTTAAAAGCTAGACGTATGTTCAATATGCTAATAAAGGTTGATCATTATAGACAGTGATTTAATACCAGTTCTTCGGTGCTTATCTTGAAATAAACATGATTCCCCAGAAGTATTCATGAAAAGGATTCTTCTTTGGCCGCTTAGTTTATCCAGGAGACACGTTATCAGATGGCATTGTCATTCTCAATTTCTTCAGGCCTTGTATTCTTCAAGATTTGGCTTAAATCAGTAGTAGACGTTTTCTCCATAGATTTTTCTATGCACACATTTCAACTCTGCTGAAAAACACCAAAGCAAATGCAGTTGGTTTTTACATGCTTTCTCCACCCCAAAAACTGAATTGTCTCAAATGCTCAGGGGAGCCTCCTTTGATCTTTGTGCAGCTGCTGTCTTGTTGCTGCCAACCCAGAGCTCAGACGAGACAGGCTTCAGGAAAAAAAAACAAAAAAACCCCACAGCATGCAAAAAAGAGGGCAAAACTGCACATTTAAGTTGAACTGCTCTATTTTCTTACCTCCAAGGTTGCCGCTGCTGAATTTTATTCTCCCTACATCTAAGAAAAGTACAGTCGAAACCTAATTTAAATCTTTAGATTTTTCATTCTTGTTGGTTGTAATTTTCAGTTACTTAAATTGTTTAGAAGGTTTCACTTGCATGCATATCGCTTACTGCTGTAAAAACAGCGCAGGCACCCCTGCAGCCTTCAGTTTTGCAAAAGCAGAAATTTTATATGCAATGTCATAACACACGTGAACCATTTTTAAGAACACGCAGAGGGTGCTTTTCATATTGTACTCTTATCGGCGCCTGACAATCCTGAGAATGAGAAGTTCTCAAACAGAGAGTCCCTGAATTTGCTTTATCGCTTGTAGCCTTTGTCTACGTACATTGGTTATAGTAGTTCTGCTGTGTGGAAATCGTAAGAGTAGAAAGTCACATGGAATACTTGCACACTTTGTTTTTTTTTTTTTTAATCTATGCAGTTTTCAGGTTTGACAACTTATACATGAGCACTGACCTTTTTTTCAGCTGCAAAAATGCTTTCTACGCAGGAAATGAATCATGCTCAAGGATCCCGACGTCTGCCAAATAAGAAAGACAACCTACTTAATATTCAGAACTGGGCCCTTATTTTTTTGCTACTCAGACAAGCAAAGAGTGCAGATCATTAATATTGCTCTTCCCCTCTTTACATATCGACTGCATACTCTGCTACTCCCTCTTGTATCAGAGCAGCCAAGTATTATCTGAAGAGTGTGCAGTCGGCCTAAGGGAACACACCTTAAGCGCTAGCTTTTCCTTTCCCCTCTTACCCTGTAATTTCACAATTGATCATTTCGGTGTATAATACAACCAGACAGGATGCCCTGCTCTTTTGAGATGAACTTTTTGTTCCTCACCAAACAAAGCTGAAGTTTGAAACGTGCCTGAAAATGTTGACTGTGGCTGGCCAAAAAATGGCCTATGGGAGCTTGTGCTGCCAACTGTTGAAAATTTACAGCCATGTATATCTTTCTATTTGCCCACTCCGCCGCCCCCACTTTCCCCCTTGTGCGCTGCTTAAGGAGGCCACAAGCCTGCAGCTGACAGCTGTGCCCTGGGCGGCTCAGGAACAGCTGCTTTTTTTTCCTGGGGTGAAATTAAAAGATTAGGGGGCTGTGGGCACGTGCTGGTTTCTGGGGGCCAAGACAAGGCTTGATTTAGGGTGGAACTTGTCTGCAGCGGCTGACAAAGGGGCTGGATTTTGCACTCGCCGTGGGGTCAAAGGGGGGGGGAGCACGCTTTACCAGAGACAAAAGACGGGGAAGAGGGAGGAGGGAAAGTCTCTGAAAAGAGCGCTTCGGCTCCCGCAACAGCTGCTCCTACACCAGAAATTTGAGAGTCTCCTTTCACGAACACAAGAGGCCCATCGGAGCAAAGAGGCAGAGAGGCCAAGCTTTGCAATGGTGCCATTGTTGGCAGCTGAAGCGAAGGGAGCTTCCAGCAGTCTTTCCAGATTGCACCTTCTAGGCAGACACAAGGAGGAGGGGGGAGGAAGAGGAGGAGGAGGGAGAAGGAGGATTGGCTAAGTGCAAAGACCAAGGAAGCAGAAAAGTGTGCCACAGCAGACCACACAAGGGGGAGTGAGCCGCCTTCCTAAGTTGAAATGTGTTCGCGGGTACTTGGATATCAAGGGAGATAGTATACACATAGCTATAAAATTTATTATTGGTGGATTTCTGAAACTTGAAAGCTTACAGACAACATCAATAAATACTGGAATCAGAAAAGATATATCTGGACCTACCTTGCTTATTTCTTTATTCTTGGAGTCCTTCTGGATGAAGCATTTATGCAACCTGTTTTCATGGACAGGTGAAAACCTTTGGTGGGGGAGGGCAACACAGTTTCCACTTGTATCTGGCTCCATCCCTCCTCTATCCAACCACTTTTTTTTACAATGAATCCGACTTTAATTCTTTCCTTTCTTTTTTATTAAAACTGCCAATCCATTTTATTTGTGTGCCCTAGACTAGGGGTGAAATCCAGCAGGTTCTGGAGAACCGGTAGCGGAAATTTTGAGTAGTTCGGAAAACCGGCATATACCACCTCTGGCTGGTCCCAGAGTGGGGTGGGAATGGAGATTTTGCAATATCCTTCCCCCAGGAGTGGGGAGGTGATGAGGATTTTGCAGTATCCTTTCCCTGGAGTGGTGAGAATGGATATTTTATGGTATCCTTCCCTTGTCACACCCATCAAGCAGGCCCACCAAGCCATGCCCACAGAACTGGTAGTAAAAAAATCTGGATTTCACCACTGCTCTAGACAATCATTTAAAACTGTTTTTCAAACTTAGCCACTTTTAGATGTTGATTATAGTGTGAGTTCCAAATACTTTCAACCCATTGACTGGGGGATTCTGGGAGTTGAAGTCTCCACAAAATTTGCTGAGGTAGGGAAACACTGATTTACAGAAATAATCTAAAGGACACAGTTGTTCTTATTATTATTGCATGAGGTAGAAAAGCTCAGTTAAAATCCATTCAGGACATGTGAAATTATATGAGAGTTCTGGTTGCAATAATAAATTAATGGCAAAGAAATAATTGAGTACTGCAGCTGAGATAATGTGTTTGTTTTGACTTGTGATAAGATACTAGACTACAGTATAAACATGTTTTCAAGATCTTTCAAAACACACTGCTTCTGGCTTCTAGAAGGCAGGATGAAAATGTCAGGTTATTTTAACCTTGGCATAAATTTTGCCTATGGTCACAACCATTTGAAGAAATGGAGATACTGAGTACAGAAGAAGACAGTATGTAATATACATGACCTTGTGCCAGATCTGCTGTTGTTCTAATATGGTGAACTACAGCTACTATCCCTCTCAGGAAGCATGGCTGTGCTGGCTAAGGAAAGATGGGAGTTGTAGTCTAAGACCATCTGAAACACACCAGTTCCACAAATGTTGATTTAGGTAGCATCTGGTGTGCTAGACTAATTCCTGTATATTCTATCTGCAAAATCGTAAATGATTAAGTACAGAACAACGCCGAGATAATTTGTTCAGCAGATCAAATGGTTTTGAAAACTATAGCCAAATATGAGAAGGCTTATTTGAAAAGCTCAAAGGATGGCAAGCATTTGAAATGCTTGTTCCAAACGAACAAAAACACAGTCGTGTAGGTTCCTTAATGTGGATATTGAAAAAGTTAATAAAGCAACTTCCTTTCCTTCTGTTTGTAGAACATAAATTTTATGGCCCCAAGCTGTTACACTATTAAATGGTTTCTGCACTTCACATTTGCCACCAGCATAGTTCAAACTTCAGCTGCGAGAGAGAAAAAAACTGTGGAAAAAGAAAATTCCAAGGAGGAGCTATTATTTCTTGGGCCATTATTTGTGGGGATGGAGAGATACAGTCTGAGAAGTCCAATCTTTTTTTCTTTTCTTTTTTTAAAAATTAAAATGGTATGGAGTAAAATTCTTTAGCAGATGCCTGAAACTTGATTTGAGATTCATCAACAAACAAGCAACCCTACGTGATCTCTGCAGTTGCCTTGAAACATTAAGCAAAATATAGGTCTTATGGTCACAATTGAGCCCACAATTTCTGTTGCTAAGCAAGACAGTTGTTAAATGAATTTTACTTCACTTTACGATCTTTCTTGCTACAATTGTTAAGCGAGTCACTGCAGTTGTTCATAGTTGATAAGCAAATCTGGCTTCCCCATTGACTGGGACACTGCAACCCTCATAAGTATGAGTCAGTTGCCAAGCATCTGAATTTTGATCACGTGACCCTGGGAGCATTGCAATGGTTTTAAGTGTGAAATACAATCATGTCACTTTTTAAGTGTCATAACTTTGAACAGTCACTAGACAAACTCTTGTAAGTTGAGGATTACCTGTACATGCTAGGGCAGTGATGGCTAACCTTTTCCAGACCGAGTGCCCAAAGCATGTGCGTGTGTGAATGTGCATGCAAGTGCACCCAACCCCCCCAAATACAATCCATGCACCCCCGCATGCATCTACCCCCCGTGCATGAATGTAAGCCCCCCGCATGCCCCTTATCCACCGTGTATGCATGTACGGCACCCTCACACGCGCCCTATGCATCCATGTGCGCCCCATATGTGCCCTGCCCATAAATAGGTGTCCCCCTCGCATGCACCCCACCCCTGTGCATGTGCATGCACCCCCACATAACAAATGCACATATGCACGCGTACCCCCGCATGCACTCCCGCATGCGCAGCAGAGACCTGAAGACCAGCTGGCCAGCAGGAGGCACGCGCACATGCATGGCAAAGCTGTGCTGTGACAATGGCTCGCATGCCCACAGAGAAGGTGCTGCGTGCAACACGTGCCACAGGTTAGCCATCACGGTGCTAGGGGAACAAGGCTGACCATTTGTCCCATTATCCCCCCATCTATCACACTAAAAACAATGTGCTAGAACACGGATGTCAAACTTGATTTGATTGAGAGCCGCATCATCATTGTGTTTGATCTTGGAGAGCTGGGATAGGCATGGCCAGCTCGATGTCATTTGTGTCGGGGCATCTGTGGTGGCCTGAGCGGTCTCCTAGCGAAAACAGGCTACCGAGATCTTTTTTCAGCTGTGATGTGTTTGCCTCCTGCAATCTGCTGCCAGGGAAATGGAGCTCGGGAGAGCTGCCCGCAGCCCCCCTGAGCTCCATTTTTGTTGGCAGATGCACCACGGGCCGGTCCTTCGCTTTTCCAGGGCAGCCCTATGGGCCAGATCTAAAAGTCCCATTTAAAAAAAAAATTGATTTATATGCCGCCCTTCTTTGGAGACTCAGGGCGGCTTACAAGGCGTTAAGCAATAGCCTTCATACTTTTGTATATTTTATACAAAGTCAGCTCATTGCCCCCATAAACTGGGTCCTCAATTTACCTACCTTAGAAAGGATGGAAGGCTGAATCAACCTTGAGCCTGGTGAGATTCGAACTTACAGTAATTGCAGACAGCTGGAGTTAATCACAATGCATTAGCCTGCTGAGCTACCCAGGCTCTATCAGATCTGGCCCCCGGGCCTTGAGTTTGACACCCCTGTATTAGAACATAAATAGTTTGCACCAGGGTAGAGCATTACTTCTCCCACTCTTAAGTACAGGGCAAATTGTCTATGGAGATTCTCAGTCAACCAGGACATGGTTGTCCCGAAGGTACTTTTTTTCAGAGCTGAAGAAGCTTCTTGAATGAGAAGCAAAATGTCTTCAGAGAAAAAACCAGAAAGCCCGGTTGCCTCTTGAAAAAAGCACCTTTGGCAAATTGTTCAGAGACAGAAGAGCTCTTCTCTTGAAGTCTATCAGTTTGCCTTGCTCAGCTTCAGTAACTTGCAGCCACGAAGTCTGCACAGACTTTCCTGCAGTTTGTGTAGAGCACAGATAGTACAGATAGAGTTGATGTGTACTGAACTCAGAACAATTTGGACACCCTAAAAGGCAGGACCAGATGGGCTTTGCTTTCCCTCCGAGATGTGGTTCTGTGATGCATCAGGTAATCTAGTATAGTGTCACATGAAATCCCTGGCCAATGCTCTGAAGCAGTGTTTCTCAATCTTAGCAACTATAAGATGAGTGGATTTCAATTCTGAGGATTCCCCAGCCAGCCATGAGAAACACTGATCAAACAACTGTCTCCCAGTTTCACCCAGGGCTGAACCAAAGCTGGCATTTATATTTCATATGTGCAGTAAAGAGAAGGCTAGAATGTGAGTTTGGAAATCATAATGGCGAAGTTGTGTTATTGGTTCTAGCATTGCCAGTAATAATAGACGAGAACTTAACAAACGATTGCTGTGCACAAGTGCTCTGTAATTGTGGATTCATTATCCTTCCATATAAATATTTGGCAGTAGCTCCCATTTCTCTACTACTGCTTTAAATACACCAAAATCTACACTGGCAATTAAGGGCAGAAAGTCCCTGACAATGGGCGAGGAAGACACAAGTATTCCATCCCAAACATACGCAAATTGTGGTATTCTCCTCTTGCAGTCCAAAGGCAGCTGCCTACTGATAGCATGAGATAGCATCAACTCATGCGTGTGGAGAACTCATTGTTTCAGTCTGCCTCTTGGTTCTCTGGCTGAGAGAGCAGGTGATTGTCAGCAAACTGGTTCTGCCTGACCTAAATGGCTGGTCCCTTGGGCATCGTGATGCCAAAAAAGAGCCCACGATTGACCTGATTGCAGCCAAACATAGACAAATTAAAACTAGAAGCATCCCTTTCCTGCTAGAATCTGCCCACCCAATACAGAGAATGCCTGCTAAGCCTTCCCAGCTACATGTGGCACAGCAGGAGACCATGTGGGAATGACCACGTCCTGTGGGGTTGCCTTCCTCAGGGACATTTTCCCCTTCCCTTCCTGATGATGAGATCAGCCCCTTCCCTTAAAATTTTCAGGGAAGACCTAGCTATTCCACAAAAGCGCTGAGGAAACTGAGCACTGGAGAATGATAAGTGTGATATTTTTGGGATGAAAGAACAGTACTTTGCAGTGGTGGGTTTCAAAATTCTTTACTACTGGTTCTGTGGGTGTGGCTTGGTGGGCGAGGCATGGCTTGGTGGGTGTGGCTTGGGTATGGCAGGGGAAGGTTACTGCAAAATCTCTGTTTCCTCCTGATCAGCTGGGACTTGGGAGGCAGAGAATAGATGGGGGCGGGGCCAGTCAGAATTTTTATTACCGGTTCTCTGAACTACTCAAAATTTCCGCTACCTGTTTTCCAAAACTGGTCAGAACCTGCTGAAACCCACCTCTGGTACATAGGGACATTAGGGATTTTGTTGAAATATTATTGATTGTGAACTTTTATTCTTTATTGTTGTTTTGTGGACGTTTAGCTGTGTTAGAAGAATCAGTCAGCCAGTCATTTTGACTGAAGCAGCATAAAAGGTATAGAAGTAAATAAATACAGCCTATGGTGTAGTGGTTAAAATGATGGAACAAGGAGTAGGGAGACCCAAGTTCTAATCTAGACCATCCTCAGTCACTGGGACTCACCAGGTAATTTTCAGCCACCACTCTCAGTTGAATTTACCTCATAAGATTGTTATTGTTGGGAAAAATAGAAGGAGCATTTGTATGCCATCTTGGGCTCCTGAAGAAAAAAAGTTGAGTTAAATGAAGTGTAATAATTCACAAAGGTAAGTACTACAGAGAGAGCACTGAGCGTTATTGCTTTAATCATCACATGCTTACAGGTAATCAACTTGTGATCATAATTTGGACTGCACATGGAGATCATGTGACGCTGAGATGCAGCAACTGTCATAAATACAAGCAGGCAAATTTTGATCATGTGACACTGGGAATGCTGCAACCATTCTAAGTGTGAAGACTGGTTGTAAATCCCTTTGTCCAGTGCTATCATAACCTCAAACTGCTTTTAAACAAAATAGTTGTAAGTTGAGAGCTACGTGTACCACAAAATATATACTAAATACTTAAGCTGAAACAGCTGTCTGTGTGGGTCTACCTGGGTGAAGGACCATGTAATTTGTGTAATTTTCTTCTTGTGTAATTTTCCTCATATTTTTAAAGAAGAAAAGGCTACAACTAGGCTTCTGACTTTTATTAAGGTCTGTAGTATATAGTTCAATGCAATGTTCAACCATTTATTAATCAGGATTAAAGTCAGCAGTGCATTGGTATGAAATGTCTAGTACAGTATTTCTCAACCTTAGCAGGTTTATGATGTATGGACTTCATTTCCCAGAATTCTCCAGCTACCTTAACTCTGCTGAGGGTAAAAATGCTGCTTTAGTCTTAAAACTGCGTAAGATCACTTTGGAAGCCTCTGGGCATATAGATTTCTTTGAAGAAAGGCTATGATGTTCACAAAATGCCTGCTGAGAAAATATAAAGTGTTAAATGAATGATGGATTTCTTTTGGCTAATACATGAAAGTGGAGCTCTAATCAACTAATTCACACTTGCAACATTAGTTGCACAGACATTTTCTTCACAAGGGCCTCTGTTCTAGCCACACTCGTGCCAAAAATGATGAAACGTACATTGTGACATCACAGTGCAAGTTTTGCCCTTTCCTACTTGCGTGGCAACAATGCACAAAAATATGTAAGGGTGGAGTTTGTGTTACAATTCTTCTCCCCCCACCCCAATGCCTTTGTGTCTGTATTGTGCATGTTCCCAGAACAAACCATTGCATAAACCTCGGACAGTTTATCTTGAGCTGTCCTCCATGTTTGTCAATCTCTTTTACATAGGATACTAAACCAAAGAAAGAAAGAAAATGCATATTGTTTGTAATTCTAATTTGCTGTGTCATAGCTTATCCTTCAGCTAAAACACTCATTGCCAAATAAGGATAATAAACTGCGCAATTCGAGAAATGGAATTCTCAGTCGCCTACATGTTCTAGAACGGATTCGTGTCCCTAAATCCGAAGGAGTGAACTGAATCAGCTTCCCCCCCCCCCCAAATTTCTCCCACTTCATTATGCAAAGATCTTCTGTCGTCTCCACTCCCCCACAGAAAAAGAGACTCTATAACTGAACGTAGAGGAAAATCACAGCCTGTGGAATGTAGGTGAGAGCCCATGTTTTAATGACTACCTGGGCATTTGTGCAAAAAACCCTCAGAAGTTAAGCAGTCTTGATTGTTGCTTGGGTAGGAGATTGGGAGAGGGCGGAGCGGAGGGAGGGAGGGAGAGGAGGGTAGCAGGGAATCTTAGACTGAAAAGTTGAAAGAATATCCCCAAAGACAATGGCTAACCACATCCTTATTGCTGCCAAGTAAATTGAACATGCACTTCTTTGAAGTTAGCAGAAATGAAGTTTGACTTAAAGGAGCTTTACCTTTACCCTGCCAACAATCTTCTATCAAGGGACTGAGCAGTTTCAACAGAAGCCTAGTGAGGGCTGGTTGCAACCATAACAGATTGACAGCTGGTTAAAGCTGTGTGATGTTATCTCCGCTGTGCACAAAAGTCACAGCTGCCTGATGCTAACATCAGAGGGTGGGGTGTGGAGGGTGGGGGGAGGGAGTCCCTGTCCTTGCCACCTTTCTTGCTGGTGGAGCAGGTGACTGCCAGCTGTCTGAATCCACTTGACCCTCTGTGCCTGGTCCCTTGAGAGACACAACTCAAACAATGCAGGCCTTGCCACCCCAAAGAGAGCCCAGAAACCAAAAGCTTCAGTGGGGCTTTGGGGTTCCACAGAATGCCTCTGTATTTTCAGAGAGGGATTCAGCAGGTGCTTCCTCAAAGAACTGCAGCTGTTAACAAAAGTTACACAAATCCTTGCAGGGCCACAAAAGAGGACTTCCATGGACTTGGATTCCATGCTGTAGCATAAAGAGGGCTGAGGATTCACTAGGCTTGCTTTCCCTGAGAGAATCCTCTTCCTGATGTTCATCTTGGATGGTATTGAAAAAGTAAATCCCTCTGACCATGTGTAAAGTGCCTTCACAAAGAAGTCTATAAGCACCCTCAGTTCCCCTGTATTTGGAAATAGGACTTGCTGAATGTAATTCTTTCCCTCCCTCCCTCCATTCAGTGGCTGTAATCCACAACATTATTTTGATTCATTTCTTTGTAGCGTGCTTTCTTCCAGACAGATGGCTTTTAGAGCTTCCAATTATAAGATATTAGGCAGGTTATCTGTCATCCTCTCCAAACTGAAAAAAACATACAGAAATAAAAGGAAGGAAACTTACAGATAGATTTCATCATTGTCTGGAACTTCCCCCCAATAAAATGTTAAATTCACGGACAGGAAATTGTATAGTAAATGTACCCTCTATCATCTTTGATATGACAAGCAATTGCATGAACATAAGCTTTTGTTGACTCACAACATGTTGAGCCTAAAGATTCAGTTTTGGTAATGTGTTTATTCTGAAATGTATCTGGGTCAATTAGAAGCTTGCCTGGTTATGTGGAGATTTCCTTTTGTTTTAGAGTGGTTGTTCTTACAGGCAATATAAATCTGTAAAAAGAATGGCACAGCAGTGGACTGAAAGCACTACCAATTAGTGACAGGAAACATAACACTAAGTTTGGGAAGCCATAGTTGTTTGGAGCTTATTATAAGAAAAGGAGACCAATTCTGGAAGAGAGTCTGACAACACGGCTCTACAGCGTGTCACTGGATTTCTTAGAGGGCTGGATCAGCATTGTAGTTGTCCTCCATGGGCTGGCCAGGTGGGGGGAGGAGATGAGATGGACACCCTCCTGCAGCACCCTGCTGACCAAAATGGAGTGCAGGGGAGGGGGCTGAGGGCAGCCGCTGAGTGCCCCGTTTTTGGCCTGGACCAAAAGGGAGCATGCAGGGGCACCCGTGGCCCCCCTTGGCCCATTTTTGGCCTGGACGGCTTCTTGCAGCACCCTGCCAGCCAAAACAGGCCATGGAGGGGCTGCCCATAGCTTCCACACAGCCATTTTTTTGGCCTGGATGGCCTCCTGCAGCACCCTGCTGGCCAAAATGGGGCAAGGTGCCCCCCCCCCCCCATGGCCCGTTTTGGTTGGCAGGCTGCTGCAGGAGGCCATCCAGGCTGAAAACAGGCCATGTGGAGGCTGGCCTTGCTCCCCATGGCCGTTTTTGCTAGCAGAGGCACCATGGGCCGGTCCTTTGCTATTTCCAGGCTGGCCCTGTGGGCTAGATCTCAGCACTCCTGGATCCAGCCTGTGGGCCTTGAGTTTGACACCCTGCTCTACAGAGTACAAGTGAAGCAAGGAAAGACTTCTTATTATTCTTTGTGTTATTCCTATCTTTGTATTATTTGCAGGGTCTGCAGTTTTATATTTTGCTCACCACTTCTTCTGGTCTGCAGCATCAATGGGGCATATGCCTATGGGTCGCATGTCTTCATCTAAGCAGTCCATTCATTACTTTTTCGGTCATCCTTGGGGACACTGGCTGTCAGGATTGAGTTCCACATTTGTTTCCACATCAGCTCTGACCAAATTTCTGTACTATCATAGCCTTGCTTCTCTCATTTTGTCTGGAATTGGGGTGACTTTGAAAGCCTTCTGGATGTCTTTGTTCATAATACGATCCAACTGTGTGACCTCCAAAGACCATCTCATCATTCACATTTTAACTATATGCAGTGCCTGTTTGTGTTTCTTCATCATTGGCCAGCCTCCCGCCCCATAGAGTGCCACTGGGTGGACAATTGTGTGATAGATCTTTGATTTAAGGCACAGTGTGTTCTTTTGGTCAGAGAGGATTGCAGCAACCTGGTGCCATTTCGGCTAGGCAATGTTGACTCATGCCTGGGCAGCCAGAAATGTGTCACCATCAGTTGTTATACGGGATCCAAGGTAACGAGAATCAGAGACCTTTAAAAGTGGGGTGCCATTAATTATGATCATACTATCTGTCTGGATGCTGCATTCCAGGTGTTCAGTTTGCGTCAAATTAAACCGCAGTCGAAATTCGTAGAGGTATGTCTTCCATTGGTTGACCAGTCACTCAATTCCATCCCAGGTCTTGCAAGCCAGTATAACATTGTCGGCATAGAGCAAGGTCCATGGGTACAGCATTTGCAGGTCCGCAGTCACTGTGTCCATGCACAGGATGAACAGGAGTGATGACAGGATGGATCCTTCAGATGGAAAACGGTTCAGTGACATCAGTGGAACAGTGGATAGAGCTGGTGGCATTGTTGTTGAGGAGCTGCAGCCAGTGGACATAGGCCACTAGGACGCCATGAGAGTACACATGAGTTTATGCAGGATCTGATCAGATGCCTTCTCTGAGCAAGGAAGGAAGCAAGGAAGACCATTCTCCTCTTTTTTCTGTGCCTCTCTGTCAGCAGTCAAGCAGTATGGATCTCATCCATCACTCCATGACCTTTTACAAATCAGCACTGGTTTGGTGAGATGGCGGTGATGATGATGCTCCACAGGTGGGCATCAATCACATGTTCAAAGATTTTAATTGAGTGGCATGGGAGACAGATTGGTCAGTAATTAGAGCAGGGAGTAACATCACCTTTGCCTTTCTAGGTGGGTTCTGTGACATTGGTCTATACCCTTTTTAAAAAGCCTTGCCAGGAATACCACTCCCTGAAGTCCCATCTTCTTCCAGATTTTGGCTGGGATGTCATCTCATCCAGTCACTTTACCATTTTTCATGGTGCAAATGGCAGCTGCAACTTCGATGGACATGATGGAGAACATCGCACCTTGGGCTGGTTGGCTACAGGGATCAGGAGGTGTGGAAACTCCTCACTGTATATTACAGTAAAGTAAATGCTGTTCTCCATTGTTTGAATTAGCAATTTCCAGACCCTCCCCAGTACAGTAAAAACGCTTTGATAAGCCAGGAAAGACTTATTCAGGCATTTCTGATAAATAGAGTGGGGCACAGAATCAAGCAGGTATCTTGACCCTCAGCTTCACTCATGTCATATATTCCCTCCCTCCTAATGCCTACGCATTTATGAAGAGGTTTTCTATAATGTGCTGTCCACAGTGAGGGCAGAGTTATGTGGCTTAGCCTCAAAACCCTTTTGTTGTTGTTAGTTGCGAAGTCGTGTCCGACCCATCGCGACACCAAGGACAACGTTCCTCCAGGCCTTTCTGTCCTCTATCATCCTCTGGAGTCCATCTGAGCTCACGCCTACTGCTTCAGTGACTCCATCCAGCCACCTCATTCTCTGTCGTCCCATTCTTCTTTTTCCCTCAATCTTTCCCAGCATTAGGCTCTTCTCCAGTGAGTCCTTCCTTCTCATTAGGTGGCCAAAATATTTGAGTTTCATCTTCTCAAAATCCTACCTAGTGCTAGTTGGATAGTTTCAATTTAGAACAGATCAGTTCCACTGACCTCTTGCCAATGACTGCCAGAACAAACATGACAAGCCTACCATGGGGCATTGATGTAGAGAACAGGATACAAGCAATCTTTTCCCAGTTCCTTACAATTTATTTTTTATTTTATTTTATATCAAATTTATATACTGCCCTTCTCCCTGAGGACTCAGGGCGGTGTACAGCCAAAGTAAAAACATAAACTACAAACATTAAAATACGATTAAAAAGACATATATAAATTTGGCCTGACAAGTAAAAAACAATGACAAAACAATTTAAAAACATTTTAAAAAGTGTTAGGCCAGCCCAGCTTGCTGAAAAAAGAAAGTTTTAAGGGCACGGCGAAAGGCACCAAGGTCATGGATTCTCCTTATCTCTGGGGGCAGTTGGTTCCAGAGGGTAGGTGCTCCCACAGAGAAGGCCCTCCCCCTGGAAGTCACCAGCCTACATTGTTTGGCTGATGGCACCCCGAGGAGGCCCTCTCTGTGGGACCACACAGGTCGATAGGAGGTCGTCGATGGCAGCAGGCAGTCTCGAAGATATATAGGTCCTATGCCATGGAGCACTTTAAAGGTGATAACCAACACCTTGAAGCGGACCCGGAAGACCACTGGGAGCCAGTGCAGCTCACACAGGAGTGGTGTTATATGAGAGCGACATGCAGCTCCCGTAACTACCCGCGTGGCCGCTTTCTGGACCAGTTGGAGCCTCCGGGTGCTCCTCAAGGGGAGCCCCTTGTAGAGAGCGTTGCAGTAGTCCAGGCGAAAGGTGATGAGGGCGTGAGTGACTGTGCACAGGGAATCCTGATCAAGAAAGGGCCACAACTGGAGTATCAGGCAAACCTGACAAAAGGTCCCCCTGGCAACAGCCGTCAGATATTCCTCCAAGGACAGTTGCGTATCCAGGAGGACTCCCAGATTGTGAGCCCTCTCCGAGGGGGCCAAATAGTCCCCAATAGTCAGTGATGGAGTCAACTGACTACATCAGGATGCCGGGAACCACAGCCACTCAGTCTTTGAAGGGTTGAGCTTGAGCCTGTTCCTCCCAATCCAGATCCGCACAATACGTCCTTACGGTTCCCATGACTGAGGGTTTATCTATCAGTGCTACTAGAACCTCCATGAAGAAACAGCCAGCAGCCTGTCATCTCTGGTTGTGCATGGGGCAACAGTTCATGTATTCTTTAAATACAGGAAGACTGTGCCTAAGTGTATGATTTGTTGTACATCAGATATTTAAATTGCTGCAAAACAGGTAGTGTTAATAATAGCCATGTAGAATAACATTTGTTGCCTGAGAATAATCAGACCATTCTGTGGGAGTACAGTGTTTTGAATGCATAGCACATATGGTTGTTTTTCTAAGTCACTTTTTCTCAGAAGCAACTCATAGACTTACTTTCCTTGGCCCAACATGCAGAAGGGTTTTTGTTCTCACACAGAATACCAGCTGGAGATGCAAGATATGTATGTCTCTGAATATTCCAAAGGCTGCAGAAAACAATGCAGCTTCAGCTTTTCTCTTCTTCCTGCAGCCCTTCACAACCTGTTATGATCAAAACTCAAATCCTGCTTACGAAAGGATGAGAAAACCTGCAATCTCTGCTTAGCTCTTTAAGTACTGTAGAATATTTTGTCATGTGATCCATCTGATTACATTAGTACCTCAAATAATTTCTTAAAGGAAAATAAGATGGATTCTTTGAAGTTCCAAATTAGATTTATAAAGCCATGTATAACTTCTGTGCCATGCTTAGTTGCTGAATAAATGTTAAATACAGATACTACTGTTCATAGGCTAAACTATTTATTACGAACCCTTAAAATATATTCAGTGGTGATACAGGTAAGTTACAAACCAGGCTTTTAAAAGCAATTGTACAACAAAACCATAACAACAATCCTTAAAATTCAATGCATCCTTTGCTGAAATAATGTTAGATGTTGCAGAATATATTTAATGTTGCAGAATATATTTAACAATATTCTAAAATTAACAACATGCACATTGGAATTTCCTTCTGAAATTGCTTTCTAAAACTAATGTTATCGTGCTAAACTAATTAACAAAAGAAAATACAATACATAAAACATTATTAATGAAACAACATCATTCAAAACTAATAACAACAAAGAAAATGGGCCTGGAAAATTATGTCATAAATAATCCCAAATTGTCATGCATTGCTTCCCTTGCACTTTTGTCATTGGGAAAAATAATCCCACAAATTAGTTGACTAACAACATATGTAACAAATTGATTGCTGCAAATCAAATATAGCTTCCTGTGTTAATATTTTTTTTTAGCCAGCTCCCATGCCTGGACCACACAGGCAAAGAGATGGATTTGCTTAGTTCAAACACTAAGCAACAGCTGAAAAGGCTGCTTTGTATTTGTCCATATCACCATTCTCACTGGTTGACCAAAGAGTAAGGTTTCAAATGCAAATTTTCAAATCAACCTTTCAGACCAGGGTCTAACTAAAGGCCATATTGGCAAAGCACTTTGAGAATTGTAGTACTAAAACATATCTTGGGAAAGTCTGCTCAAAATAGTAATACTGGCATTGCTTGTTATAGCAAAGGATATACTGTAATGAAGAGTGCTTTCAACATCAAGTCGAAACAAGATCTACCGGTTCTTCAGATGAGCTGCGTTGCTAATTTTCACAGCAACAATCTTTTTAAACATACAAAAAAACCCCTGAGCCAAAAGGCTCCCTATGATTTTCTTATCTCTCTCACCTTTTTAAAGCAGAGACATGAAGATAATGGTTTTCCTATTGCATAATGTTGCTAGTACAGGTTGTTCTCGCCTTACAACAGTTTGTTTAGTGACCTTTCAAAGTTACAGCACTGAAAAAAGTGACTTATGACCATCTTTTCACACTTATAGCTGTTTTGGCATCCCCATCATCACGTGATTAAAATCCAGGCACTTGGCAATTTAGTTATATTTATGATGGTTGCAATATCCCGGGGTCATGTGATCATCTTTTGCGACCTTCTGACAAGCAAATTCAATGGATTCAAGGAGCCTGGATAGCTCAGTAGACTAAAGCCTGTCTGCAATTATGGCAAGTTTGAGGCTCAAGGTTGACTCAGCCTTCCATCCTTTCTAAGGTGGGTAAATTGAGGACCCAGTTTGTGGGGGCAATAAGCTGACTTTGTATAAAATATACAAACGTATGAAGGCTATTGCTTAACGCATTGTAAGCCTCCCTAAGTCTCTGGAGAAGGGCGGCATATAAATCTAATTAAAAAAAAAATGGGGAAGCCAGATTCACTTAACAACAGTGTGACTAACTTAACAATTGCAGCAATTCACTTAACAACTGTGGCAAGAAAGATCATAAAATGGGGCAAAATTCACTTAACTGTGTCGCTAAGCAATAGAATTTTTTGGCTCAATTGCAGTCGTAAGTCAAGGGCTAACTGTAATAGGCATAACATCATTTTTGCATCTTTTTAGAACTTTCATGCAGAACTTATGAGGTCCTTCAGCTATAGCTAAACGTAAAAGCAAAGCCTTCATGCACTCACCATGTCAACTTAAACCCACTTTCAGCAATCATATTAACGTGAGGAATGTGAAAATAAACCTGCCCTCTTAGCTACATTATTGACAATGATCTGAGCTTGTTAAATGAAAATGACCTATTGTCCTTGGTAATAAAAGTTTCCAACTCCTTGCTGCAACTGTTTTTTGAGATGGATGAAATTTATCTAGGAGCAGTTTTGATGAAAAGTCCATGTTTATAACAAATATATTTTTTTTAAGGAAGAGTTAGATATCTTCATTAATTGGGGTGATTTGAAGAGACAAATACTTTCAGAGTCCACCACATATGAAAAGTTGGTGAAGGCTACTTTAGAAGAATGAGGTAATAAGAAATGTGCAGTATTGTACGGTTCCTGTTTATATAATTACAAGTTCTTTTTTTTATACCTGTACATCTAAAGGTTAAACTAGATCCTGACTTGCACAAGCACAGTGTCCTTTGTGCACAATCTCACACATACTCTGTTCTTGCTATAACGTATCAGTGATAAAGAAGTAGTTGGAGATGCTACTGTTGTGTGTTGCAGTAGGTGAAACAGAATAATGGGCCAAACACAATTAACTTTTATGAAATAGCTAGAAAAGACTGCTGATGAAACTCCAAGCAACTCTACAGTTCTCAAACTACATGATTCAACAGATCTCTCTCTCTCTGTCTGTCTCTCTGTCTGTCTGTCTCTCTCTCTCTCTCTCTCTCTCACACACACACACACACACCGCATGCATGCTTGAACCCTCTCTGCATGCGCAAATCCTGCGCATACGCAGAGGGTAAAAAACAGGTTACTTCTTGGTTAAAACTGGTAAGTAATGGTGTCTAGGCAGGTAGGTGGAGCCTCACGCTGCTGCCGCTATTGGTTCTCTGAACCACCCGCCGCCATTACTGGTTCCCCAAACCAGTGCGAATCGGTAGCATTTCACCCCTGCACACCAGTCATTTTGCCTGAGGCCTTCCATACACACTCATTGATCACTATTGGCCTGTGTTGTGATCCAGTTTTATAAACCTACTTTGCTTTGCTGACCCACATTGGATTTCCCGCTCCCCGCAATAAGTCTTACTGAGTTGTATCTAAGATCCAGTGTGTCTTGAAATAGTGTGTCTGATCCTGAATCCTAGTTTGTTTTCCAGTCCCGCTTGGTTCTTAGTTCCTGACTGTTTTTTTTTTTTTTCAGTTCTTGCTCCTATTTCCTTAGTTCTGATTTTCTAGCCTGCTGCCATTGCCAGGTCAAAGGGAACAGTTTCATTGTTTGAAATTCTAAATAATAAGACATTAACAGGACATTAACAGTTTTATTATCTGTTGCCATGTGATCCCTCATGGCATTTTTGGAATCAAAAGTACTCTTACTATAACAGTTCTGCTAGATTAGCAGGTGATTTATGTGCCCGCCAACCAGCAAATATTTATAGAAAAGATAATGACAATATCTAATTAAAATCTTAACAGGCTAGCAATGCTGTACCTACTGACAGAGTGAAATGCAAAGTTATGATCCACTTTCATGCCAGTTTTGAAAAACTTAAAAAAATAAGGTTGAAAAAGATATGTCATTCTGCTAATCAATTGACCCAAGAACTTTCCGTACATACAAGAGAACTCGAAGTTATACAAGTATTGTACATCTAAGTCATAAGGTTCTTTAGCTGCCACAAACTAACAAAATCAATATGTGAAAAGGAAAACAAACATACAAAGAATAACACCAGCTTTCCAAATAGCAAAGAAACAAGCAGAAACTGTTACACAACATCCCACAGAATGCAGAATTTGAGTACTAGAAAAACTGGCTGTCAAGCTCTTAAAAGACTACATATTTGCTGAATGAAATGAATATCACAATATGATTTCAACTCGGCTAGTCTGAAATTAGGAGCTGAAGATCTTATTAAATAAAATCATAGCAACAATATCCACGATCAACAGACTACTGTATTAAAAATATGATATATAATAATCAAAAGCTAACAGTCTAAGGTATGAATTATTATTCCAACTGAATTTAAGCATTTGTTTCAGCTCTGCAACACACATTAGATGCCATCTCTCCACTCCAATCCAGGCCTCTCCCAGTTTGTCATCTTCTTCCAGATTCTTGTGGTTACTTTGCTCATCTTTAAGAAATGCTCGGTTTGATGTTGGCTTGTACAATAAACCAGGATTAAAACATTATGGCTTAGTGTAATGTGGCTGTGTGTATACGAGAGGGAGAGAGGGAGGTCCGTTTAAAAAAAAAAGTTACTTAGAAAACAGGGCAAAATAGTACATCTACATTAACTGTTGTCTATCTCTATTTCTACAGTAACTAGATATTTGCTTTTTTCAGTTTGAAAATGAAGTGCTGCATTGGTACAGTCTTGGGGCAAGCCTCTCCTGGCTGTTGCATTGGACTGTCTACCCAACGCTACTCGCTGCATGGGGGTCTTGGGGCAGGGAGGCAACATAGCTTCTCCACTTGGTGCTTCTTTCTGTTTCCCAATACCAGCTGCTACTTGAATGAGGCAATTTCAGTGCTGTCATTGCACAAATGGAAGAATGGAGTGATCTAGCCAGAACAGAGGGAAAGAATTCAGACAGCCACCAAGAAGAAACCTCAGTCAGACAGCCACCAAGAAGAAACTGTTATTTATTGTCTGCTGCTGCACATAACTGCAGCTTTCATATTCGGTAGCAATGTTTGAGGGCATTCTGGGGGTTTCATCCAAAGTTGGGGAGGGCGGGGACACACAGTCTGGACTCCATGAGTTATAAACTTCTCTTTAGCCAATGCTTTACTTAGGACTGGCACCTCAGCTAATTGCATTTAAAGACTCCAGTGACTGGCCAGACGTTTTAACAAACAGCGCTAAGCAAATTAAAGCCAAAGGCTTCATCACATTTTCCACAAATAGTACATTACCACAATTTATTGAAGTATTCTGAACTAAATAAAGCTTTGGCATAGGATTGATAAATCTTGGGATTTATAGCAAATGCTTCCTCTGTGTCTGAGGAAAAACAAACAGCTCCACATTTGCCATTCTGGATTCAAACACAAGAGACGAATCTATTGCAGGCTTAGTCAGAGCTCTTTCTTTATGAAATTATTATTTCAGTCAATGTGGTGCAAATAGAAATTCAAATGAATAGTTGGGCACATAATTTAATCTTATCATAAATGATGAAAACGTTCTAGGGCTAAATGTGTTGCTCTTAGACTGCTTTGTCTAAAGAAAACACATGGACCCAAGGTGGAAGCCAAACTTTTTTCCATGAATAACAGAAAGAATAAAACACAGATTACCCTTCTCCTATTGTATACCAAGTGATGAAGCATGTGGCCCTTGAAAAGCTTGAGTGTGGGCCTCAGAGATAGCAGGGGGTGGGGTTTGCTCTTATTTTTATATACTAATAGCTTACCCTGTCAATGTTATGGGGCTATTCTTGGTGGCTCCCCTACTGAATCACCAAGAACACTCCCACCAACACTATAGGACAAGCCATTAATATATAAAAATCAGAGCAAACCCTATTCCCTTCCAGCATTGATGATTTTACCTAGTTTGGTAATGAAAAGTGCAAGAAAACCACAAAGTTCAGAGAGCATTAAGGATCCGAAGTTCAATCTTGAGCTACAAATATTGTCTTACATTTAAATATGAAATTGCCTTTCCATTTTTTTTTAATGCGACTCTGCACTAGGTTTCTGTCATGTCATCTAATTATAGCAATGCCTGGGACTGGAATGTGCAGATACTATATTTCTTGGTCTTAAAGTCCAACAACTGTACTTTGGACTTCCTTCAACTTCTTGGCATTTATGTAGGTACAAGGTGAAAAAGAGTACAGGAGAAAGTAAAGCTGTATAAGTAGGTAAATACTAGAAATCATGCTCAAGCATTTAAGAACCAAGCCAAGATGAGATTATTTGAGCTCTGACTTTTTCATTAGAGATAGGAGTTTTGACATTCAGATTCATGCAGCCCCAAAAAAAAATGCGGAAAAAATCAAGTAAGTTTTAAAGGAAATTTACATTTTGACAGGATCAGGAAAAATCAATTCAATGATAGTTTTTTTTAAAAAAGAGCTTGCTATTGAAAACATTTCTGTGGTGGCTGCAGCCATGCTTTTCATCAAATCATGGATTGAGCAACATGGCTTAGTGAATGAGCCAGAATAAAGCCAGTTCAGTCTTACAGACGAGCAAAATTTGCATATCTATTTGTAGCTTCCTGGTCACTTATAGTTTTTCTCTCCTTCCTTTTCCTCAAATAATCATGATCTAAAACCTGATGTATTCAAAATATGAGGCCAACCTCATAAAGAATGTTGATTCAAAGAAAAATTTCAAGTGAAATGTATCATTCTTTCACTTGAAGATAAGGGACAGATTGCCATGGTGAAATTCTATCTATGTGGATGCTGTGTTGACACCAAATAGTTGGTACAAAATCAATTCAATCAATCAATCAAAAATGATTCTTTCATTGAGGAACATTTGAAAGAGTCTTAAATTTAATGCCACATAGCTTTGAAATCTGCAGAGTGTTGTTCACTTTTTATTCCAGCATTGGCATCTGTTCTTCAGCAGGTGGTTTGAAATTCATACACAATAGCTACAGGAAGTCCTTTACAGGAAAAAACACGGCAACAGTAACTCCGGGGTGGAGTTTCCAAATGGAGCAACCAACAACTTAATATTCTCCTTGGTCTGTATTAAGCAAAAGAAGGTATTTTCCCTCCAGCCTATTCTCATGTGCTCAGTTGCTCGAAGGCAGAATATTTCCAAGAACTATTAGATGAGATCAGATTATATTTATAATATCTTTTCGCCACTTTTATGAGTGTTGAGGAATCTAGAAGCAGCTTTACCTTGATACTATCCAGTTTCCTGGGAGATGATGTATTGTTTCTTTTTAACATCTATTACCTGTCTACACCAATTAAATATTTTGGAAGTAGAATCCTAAAGCAGGATCCTGAAACTGATTTCCCCCAAAGCATGTTTAATGTTGTAAGTGCTTCACTTCAGCCAATTCTAACTAAAGCATTATCCCGTGTTTCTTTTTGTTGCAATCTAAAAGCTGTATTCCTTGGTGACTTTTGATGTCCAAATCTGTGTTTATTTCCTGTCCTTTCATCTCACCTCCATATTTTATGGAGACCCCTTGCATCCTGGACATAAAATTGTTTCAATTCCTACCCTCAAAACAACACTATAGAGCACTACACACCAAGACAACTAGATACAAGAACAGTTTTTTTTCCGAATGCCATTACTCTGCTAAACAAATAATTCCCTCAACACTGTCAAACTATTCACATTAGACTGCATTGCTAATGGTCTTCTCATCATTCCTGTCGCCCATCTCCTCCCACTTGTGACTGCTTGACTGTAACTTTTTGCTTGTATCCTTGCAATTTATATTGATATTGATTTTATTTATTTATTTATTTATTATTTATTTATTTATTTGATTTTTAAACTGTCCTTCTCCAACAGGACTCAGGGCGGTGAACAGCCAAGATAAAACATAGCATACAAAATTTAAAACAGTTTAAAAGGTATTAAATAATTTCAGCTCACAATTTAAAACAACCCAATTAAAATCAATTTCGAATTAAAACCAAAAGGATGGGATCAAGCCAGCCTGGCTAGATGAAATAAGTGAGTTTTAAGGGCCCGACGAAAAGTCTGGAGGTCTGGTATCGTTTGTATCTCTGGGGGTAGATCGTTCCAGAGGGCAGGTACTGCCACAGAGAAGGCTGTCCCCCTGGGGGTCGCCAGCCGACATTGTCTGGCTGACAGCACCCTGAGGAGGCACTCTCTGTGCGAGCGTACTGGCTGGTGGGAGCCTATTGGCGGCAGGAGGCGGTCTCATAGATAACCAGGCCCAAAGCCATGGAGCGCTTTAAATGTGGTCAGCAACACCTTGAAGCGCACCCGGAAGACCACTGGGAGCCAGTGCAGCTCACGCAGGAGAGGTGTCACATGGGAGCACCCTGTTGGTTCCATAATCCCCCGTGTGGCCACATTCTGGACCAGTTGGAGTCTCCAACAATCCAGTTGGATTGTTTCCTAGTATGATTTGATTGCTTATTGTACCGTATGACTGTCACTGGGTGTTGTGCCTTGTGATGAGTGTATCTTGTCTTTTTATGTACCCTGAGAGCATATGCACCGAAGACAAATTCCTTGTGTGTCCAATCACACTTGGCCAATAAAGAATTATATTTTGTTCTGTTTAACGATGCCACTACCAGAAACTGGAGAATCAGTTCGTACAGAAACAGTCGCTCTACTGATCAGCTTGTTAGATACAGTGCTAGTAATAGCACTTAGACTTATATACCATTTCATAGTAGTTTACAGCCCTCTGTAAACCATTTACAGAGTCAGCATATTGCCCACAACAATCTGAGTCCACATTTTATCAACTTCAGAAAGATGGAAGGCTGAATCAACCCTGAACAGGGATTGAACTGGCAGTGACTAGTGGGTTAGCCTGCAGTACTGCATTCTAACCATTGTGCCACCAAGGGCTCCATGCCTATGACAGCGGGATGTAGTCTTCTTAAAATCTTAAATCTATGCTACAGAGATGTAAGCATGGATAATTTAGCCTGGATATTTATCAATTACAGCATGTGAGAACTGTGAATTATATCAGATTATGGATAATAGATAGGCCTTTCTATATACTGTATGTAATGGTTTTGACGGGAGAAAAATAACCATAAATTAACAGCTTCAGATAGTTCATTATGTGAAGTTGAGGACATGACCGAGGTTTAGGGTGTTGTCTGACTTCCAAACATTCCAGGAGAAGTGGAACAATGATTCATTGCTACTGGAAATAAGAGTTCGCCTGGATGGGGCTTTGGATTATCATCACACCCAACAGTCCCTGTTTTTATAAATTGTGAGTCACTATCAGATTTCCTTTCATGTCACTTGTTTGTTGCTTAGTGTATTGCCTGTTCTTACATACTGCTTCAGCTTCCCAATTCTAAGTAGTTCCCAAGATTTCCCATACTGTAATTAAATGAAAAACACCACAAACAAAACTCCAATTATAACAACACTCAACTAATGTCCTACATTCTGTACCTCGGGTCAACCCTCATCAGCCAGCACTCTCTGTTACTGTTCAGCCCTGCAGAAGATGCAATTTTTAACCATTTTCTAGAAGTAGGGTAGGGACAGATCATTCTTGCTTTCAAGGGTAATCTGTTCCAAAGGCACAAAGTACAGGAGAAATTTGCTTCCAGCCCCCCCATCAGATCTGTCATGAGTGGGGGCAAAGAATGCCCCTTAGCTGGTTTCTTTTGGTTGGAAGGATTCCAGCTTGGAGCAGAAGACTTAATTCTTGGTTATAGGAGAAAGGAACAATAAGTTAATGCTTTTGCTAATGTATTTCCCTGAGACTCAACTGAAGAACTGGTGGCCGCCTGGGAAAGGGCGGCCGCCGGAGCTTTGGACCGAGTAATGCCTTTGTGGCCTCTGACCCGATGCCGATCCTGTCTGGCTCCCTGGTTTTCGGAGGAGCTGAGAGAGATGAAGCGCCAAAGAAGACACCTGGAGAGTGATTGGAGGGCCAGCCATTCCGAATCCGACCAAACACTGGTGAGGTCTCACATTAAGACCTACCTAGTGGCGATAAAAGCGCAAAATCTAATTATTTCTCTGCTCTTATTGTGTCTGCAGAGAACTGCCCAGCCGCCCTGTTTAGGGTGACCCACTCCCTCCATATGGGAGCGCGGGAAGACCCCTTGCAGGAGAGGGCTGAGGATTTTGTGCAATTCCTGCATGACAAAATTGCTCAGATTCGAGAAGGTCTGAACTCCAATTGGGTGAGTTTAGAGGGGGTAACGGAGGTGAGTCTTGAGAGTGTTATCTGGGAGGAGTTTGACTCTGTGACTCCTGAGGACGTGGACAGGATTCTGGGGAGGTTGAGCTCTGCCACATGTTTAATGGACCCGTGTCCCTCCTAGTTGGTGCTGGCCTCCCGGGCGGTTACACGAGGCTGGCTCCAGATGATTATTAATGCTTCTTTGAGTGACGGTTTCCTCCCCCCACCTTGAAAGAGGTGGTGGTGAGGCCCCTCCTCAAGAAGCCTTCTCTGGACCCGGCTGTATTAGCGAACTATCGTCCAGTCTCCAACCTTCGCTTTGTGGCGAAGGTTGTTGAGAGTGTGTAGCGCAACAGCTCCCTCGGTACCTGGATAAAGCTCTCTATCTGGATCCGTTCTAGTCGGGCTTCAGGCCGGGATACAGCACAGAAATGGCATTGGTCGCATTGGTTGATGATCTCTGGAGGGCTCGGGACAAGGGGTGCTCCTCTGTCCTAGTCCTATTGGATCTCTCAGCGGCTTTTGATATCATGGTTGATGCACCAACTGGAGGAGCTGGGAGTGGGAGGCACTGTGTTGTGGTGGTTCTTCTCCTTCCTCTCTGATCGGATGCAGTCTATGTTGGCAGGGGGTCAGAGGTCGACCTCGAGGCACCTCATGTGTGGGGTGCCGCAAGGGTTGGTCCTCTCACCCCTTCTGTTCAACATTTATGTGAAACCGCTGGGGGAGTTCATCCATGGTTTTGGGGTGAAGTGTCATCTGTACGCTGATGATACTCAGCTGTACATCTCCACCCTAGACCATACCAATGATGCCCTTGACATAATGTCCTGATGTCTGGAGGCCGTGCGGATCTGGATGGAGGGAAACAGACTCAGACTCAACCCCTCCAAGACTGAGTGGCTATGGCTCCTGGCGTCCCAATATAGCCAGCTGGTACCAACACTGGCTATTGGGGTGAAACTCTGGCCCCCTCAGAGAAGGCTCACAATCTGGGTGTCCTCCTGGATGCATGGCTGTCTTTAGACGACCATATGATGGCTGTGGCCAGGGGGGCTTTTTATCAGGTTCACCTTATTTACCAGTTGCATCCCTCGTCATGTCCCATCTGGACTACTGTAACACTCTCTACATGGGACTCCCCTTGAAGAGCACTCGGGGGTTCCAACTGGTCCAGAATGTGGCCGCGCGGGTGATTATGTTTGCAACCCAACGCACCCACGTGACACCTCTCCTGCACAAGCTGCACTGGCTCCTAGTGGCCTTCCGGGTGCAGTTCAAGGTGTTAGTGACTATCTTTAAAGCGCTCCATGGCTTAGGACCCGGTTATCTATGGGACCGCCTTTTGCCACCGATAGCCTCCCACCGACCAATACGCTCCCTTAGAGAGGGACTCCTCAAGGTGCCATCAATTAAACAATGTAGACTGGCGACTCCCAGGGGGAGAGCTTTCTCTGTGGGGGCACCCGCCCTCTGGAATGAACTGCCTGCTGGGATACTTATGATTCCCAACCTGCGTACATTTCGCCATGCCCTTAAGACCCTGCTGGACTGGCGTAATAAGAAATTGCAATGGGGTGTTTTAAATTTGGGGGTTTTAATGTGGCGGCCGAAATATTTAATCTGCTTTTAAATTGTTTTAATTTTTGTATTTTTATATTGTTTTATGATGGCTTCGGGAAAAGGGCAGCATAGAAATTTAATAAACCTAAACCTAAACCTATTTGTAACATGGATTATGTCATCTGTTTTGGGGAGCAATGGTAGTTCCAGAGCCAAGATCATGAAAGAGTAATTTTTATAAAGGCTTCAGAAAAAAATAAGAAATGCAGAATTACAACAGTTAAGAAAAAGAGATGTACAGATGTTATTCAATTCTCATTTTGAATGTGTTTTTCTTATGTGAGTGGTGTCTGTGTGTGTATCTCCTCTATGTGATCTCTCTCCTTCTCATTAACTGGCAATTAGGGAAATTAAATTTCTCGGCACATTTGGAAACCTATCCTGTGCAGGAGCGATTAGCAACTCTGAGTTTTCTTGCCTTGTCAGTGCCTAATTCATATTCACTCATTGTCACGGTAACCTGCTATGTGACAGAAGGCATATGACGTTGCACAGGAAGCTGTTAGAATCAGAGAGGAGGTGTTTTGCTGACCAGCTACCCAGACATGCAGTCCCTACATGGTACAGTTTTCAAGAATGGAATGTTCCAGCCAAGGCCTTTTTCCAGCAGGATTTCTTCAGTACTGAAAAGAAGCACAATATTTTCTACTTTGGTATGTTCTGAAAACATTTCTGGGCCATTCCTCTCCCCCAAATGTTCAGCTGATGCTGAAAAAGTGTACTCTTAAAACAAAAGTACAATCCTATCACCATAAAAGCTCAAGAAGATAAACAGATTCATCAAGAAGCTTCGGCTGTGAATTGGGACAATTGTCCATGGCCTACCCATTTGTACCATTTAGGCTTGTGGGTGCAAGACGAGCATTATTATCCTTTCTGTGGCCTGCAGAGGTTGCCTAGAGAGGATGAGGTCATATATTTGAGCCTCTTTTTGCATTTTTGGGATGGTGGCTAAGGAACAAGATTAGCAGCTTAAATCTTCAAAGAGTTTCCGGCATCTGTTTTACTCCCTTAAAAATTCTGAAATTTGTTTTCCCAACCCCAAAACTCAGTTCATTCTGGATATGTGGCCAATATCATGCATGCTGCATTTGATGCAAGGGAACTTAGGCAGCTTTGCAGAAAGTGAACATAGCAGAATATCTTTTTTTTTAAAAAAAATTGATTTATATGCCGCCCTTCTCTGGAGATTCAGGGCGGCTTACAATGCGTTTAGCAATAGCCTTCCTACTTTTGTATATTTATATTTATACAAAGTCAGCTTATTGCCCCCAACAAACTGGGTCCTCAGTTTACCCACCTTATAAAGGATGGAAGGCTGAGTCGACTTTCAGCCTGCCTGGGATTGAACTCACAAGTAATTGCAGCAGCTGGATCTTAAATGCTGCCTTTGTAAGAGGCATTACTCCCCTACGCTACTCAGACTCCTGAGTAGTGTAGGCTCCTATGTATATCTTACATAGAAAGCAAACCATTCAAGATCTCCAAAGGGGCTGCCTAGGAATATTTCTGTGTTCCTGGACTCTTCTCATCGAACTGTTCATTATGACATTTTGCATTAAGAAACAATTTCTTTTAAAAAGCAGAGAAACTAGTATGTCATAGAACTAATTTCCAGCCTGTGGCCTTTCCTACATTTTCAAGATTGACCCTGGAATCCAAAAGCTTTCTCAAAAATAAAGATGATGAATGGCTACAGATTAGTGCCTCATTTGGGAATATGCTCACCTGCCAAGAAAAAAGATAAACGATAATAGGAAGCATTTGTATAGCTTTCAATATTTTGTACTAGGATAGATCTCCCATGGCTTTATGAGAAAGCACTCCCTTTTACAGCAGGCATTTTGATTTGCTGTCAACATACTCTCAGGTTTCTAGCTGAGCATTGCTGTCTGGGGAATTCTGGGAGTTGAAGTCCACAGGTCTTAAGGTTGCCAAGGTTGGACACACTTATTTTAATCTTCAACGATACTGTGTTGGTTGCAATCTAAGACATCAGAATGGGACCCAGAGTTCTACACTAGTGGATACCTTGCTAGGGTGAAAAATGAGGGAAGAAATTGCTTGTTTGAATTGTACCTTCTGCCTTGTGGAGGAACAGTAATGACATTGTAAAGGTTGTCCCAAAAGAAACAAGGACAGGTTTTTTACTAGTGTAAAAAGAAAAAAAAAAGGAAAACTTGTTTACAGCTTTTCCATTTAGCCCTCTACAGTTCATGTGCATTGAAACTGCTGAAGGGTAGCAGTTGCCTCTTCTATAAAGCCATGCCTGGGTAGGGAAAGTGCATTCTGGGTGTCTGAATTTCGGCAGACAGCAAGGAGGAGCCACTTCTGTTTATTCATCAGTTGTTACCTCCAGGACATCATTCTTTCACACAGCTACCCTTTTACTTTTGACTAGTGTAATGCATGGACATTGAAGGCAAAGTGGAGAGCCTCCAACTTGATGAAACTAACTTTGTCATAAATCACCAGAAAACTCTAACCCTTCCTAGAAACCTGCAGCTATGCTCTTGTTTGCTTCTTAGCACAGGATTGCAGCATAATTACAGGCTTCCAAGGCCTTGTCAATCTGGTTTCAGGAAAAAAAAAACCCTCAGCTTTCCTGGAATGCAGCTATGATGACACTGCTTGCAATGCAGTTGATTCAAGAGCAACTGTGGGGTTTGGAAAATGGTCTGGTGGAGGGGTGGGTTTTACTTACCTTTACTACTGGTTTGCAGTGGGGCCTCACACACGCATGTGCTCTTCTGCGCATGCGCAGAAGCATTTTGGTGATGTCGGGGTCAGTGGGCGGGACTTCCCACCAGTTTATAGAACTGGTGTGAACCGGGGGCAACCCACCCCTGGTCTGGTGGTTTTCTTCTTAACCAGAGAACACCAATGCTCCCCAAGAAAGCATTAAAGATATCCAGTCTTGCTGCTGCTGAAAAATGTCACCCTCTTTCTGAAGACTTCCAAACATTTGGAATATGCTCGCGCTATCTCTCACTAGCTAAATATTTAAGCAGCTGTGTATTGCTGTTGTATTTCAACATGTTATTTTTAACATGCAGCCCCATTTCCCTACTCCAAATTGCATCTGTCACTGAGTATCCAGTGAAAGGAACAATTTCAATAAAATTCTTGACCATTAAAGTGGAGGACAACTTACTTTTTCCCACCAGGTGACCTACATTTCCAGGTGCACTTCCGATATCCAGCCTTTGTGCTACTTTCCATGCAGAATGTGCTTTTCAGGTGGAGTACCTGGAACGAGCAACAGCAAAGAGAGACAGAAAATGTCCTTTTAAGAAGCAGAATTTCGGAAGGCAGGCAAAGGAGATGAAAGGAAGTAGTTTAAGTGGGTTGCAAAAAAAAAAAAAAGAAGTAAATAAAACATTTCAAAAGTAACTTTGGGATAAGCAGTAACTTCCAGTAATAACAAACTGCTGTGCGTGCAACCCACTTAAAATATATATTATAGATGCCAAAAGTCTTTGAAGAACATGCCTTGCCCCCTCCTCACAAATAAGCTGCCTGCTTTCTTGTCTCTACCTCGCCCCCCCACTAAAAGTAGAAACCACATCCTCTCTCCATTTTTCTCTTCAGTAGCTTCTCTTCTTTTAAGTAGCCATGTGGTTCCTGTGGCTTTTTCCAAGATTCAGCATGGCAATTGGCCATTTCTTAATTAAGAGGAAGCATTTCCTAATGACCTTACGATTGGTTAATATTGAGTTCTTTATGATTTTATTCTTAGCAGTTGCTCCATTTCAGCACATACCTTCTGTTTCGACTTAAATTAATTGAACAAGAAAGGGATAAAAAGAAATACATTTATTTCAGGGGTGGGTTCTACTTACCTTTACTGCCAGTTTGTAATGGGGCAGCATGCATGCTTTTCTGCATATGTTCAGAAGCGTTCTGATGACGTTGGAGTCGGTGGGTGGAGCCTCCCTCCGGTTTTACTACCGGTTCTATAGAACCGGTGTGAATCGGAGGGAACCCACCACTGATTTATTCCTATCAGTATTGAAGTCCATTTTCTATTAAAAGTAATTGCAGACCAAACAAAAGCATTCAAAGTTATCGGAGATAACTGCTGGAGATTTAAACCATACAGAGCTTTAAAATTTAAATCATAGAGTACAGGAGGCTAACGGTAAGAATAATAGAAATTCCCTAAAGGATTCAGAAGCATGAATTCAGCCTAAAATGGTGTCTTTCAAACTTGACAACTTCAAGATGCACGCTGGCTGGGGAATTCTGAGAGGTGAAGTCCACACATTTTAAAATTACAGTTTTCGAAAAAAATGACACAAAAAAGTACAAAAATGCAAAACATAAATCTGGTCTATCACCCTAAAGCTTTATGTCTATGTATTGTTTTTTTAAGCATTTGCTCCTCATGTCAAATTGCAAAGTGGTTTATCAAAGGCCACAATTAAACAGTAAATTAAAACAATTTATAAAAATATGTATTAAAACTTAGGGGGAAATGGACAAAACCATACAAACAATAAAGCAGGCAAAACAATAATAGGGTAAAAAGGCATGAACTTCATAAAAGCGTCTTTTATGACCTTCACAGATCTGTAAAGCAAAGGAAAGCTGAAGTAAGATCACAGTCACAGTTTCACTTAGTGACAGCTTCACTTAACACCTAAATTGCCAGTCCCAATTGTGGTTGCTGAACAAAGACTGCTGTAATTAAGAAGTCTAGAAGACTAAAGATGTGGAAAAGGATAATAAAGATGGAGATTTGGCCTGCTCCAAATCTCCTGGAGATTTTCACTTGCTCCTGGATTGCCACTCACCTCATTTTAGCATGGGAATGCATTCAGGGCAGGTCCTCCAGGTATGAACTTAACATAAGTAGGAATCAGTGGTGGGTTGCTCCTGGTTCACACTGGTTCACGAGAGCCGGTAGCGGTAACGATATGACATCACCGAACCGGTTCTCTGTCTTTGGGAGCGGGGCCCTCCTGCCCTCCCTGGTGTTATGCCGACCTTATATTTCTTCTTTTTTCACCCAGCTAAGAGGTGCGGCAGTGCGGATTGCCGCATCTCAGCTGGGCAGATTCACAATGCGCTTGCGCAAAGCGGAAGTTTGGCACATAGGCGAGCAAAGCGAGCCTGCGCATGGCGATCGCACATAAAGCACGCGACCGAAGAGGCGATCATGCATGAAGCGCACGCACAAAGAGAACCAGTAGTAAAGCCGGTTAGAACCCACCCCTGGTAGGAATGCATGGGAAGAAGCTTTCATATACTGTATGTAGATATTAAGGTTCTAAGCCAAAAAGGGATCTATGGGTTAAAACCACCCCCTTGAATTGGAAATAGAAGTGATCTGGAGCCAATGTAGGCATGATCAAATCTGGAAAGTCCTGTCTGTGACCTTCATTTCTTGTTTTTCCAGTCCAGAATTTAGTTTGTCCAAATGTACTGATTTGTTAGGAAAGTATCTGTTATATTTTTTGTAAAGTTTCTGCTAAAATTTAAATGAATGTTCATGTACTTTTCATAATGTCTTTGCATTTTGTTTGGAGTTTTATCTAACATCCATAGCTTTTCAAACTATTTCCCTAGATGTAGTGCATTTTGGTACTATTTTAATGAATACCAAATTAATACTTTGCATTTCAGGAACCTAATAAGCACATCTTTCTACATTTTATATACATTTCTAATACAAAAAAATAATGCGTGTAACGAAAAGAAGTGGCATTTTGTCTGAGAGTATGAAATCGTTAAATTAGGATTACATGAAAGTGCAAATGAATCTAATTTCTTCTTTATTTACTAAAGTGATGGAATAATATCGTCATGTGTGTGCATGCACATGTATATAGATAAAAATGTAGATATGGATGCTTTTAATTTAGTTTTAAACTTCAGAGCGAGATTCCTGGGATGGTAGGAATCTCGCTTTGAAGCAGTGACGGGTTCCTCCTGGTTTGGCCCAGTTCCGCCGAGCTGGTAGTGGTGACAATATGACGTCACCGAACCAGTTCTGCTGCCCCCCGCCCCCCATGTTATTCTTATCTTTTATTTGGCCCCACTCCCATCTGTTGCTGCCTCCTGAGTCCCAGCTGATGGCTAGAGGGAAAAAACCTGTTTAAATTCTTGCCGCGGGGCTTCAAAGGGCCACCCTACAGCTGAATAGTGTTAAACGAAAACAAATGAGTAGACCGGTGCCTGCAAAAATAAATGGGTAGATCAGTCCGTGCAAAAATACATGAGTTGATCAGTGCCTGCAAAAATAAATGGGTAGACCAGTGCTTGCAAAAATACATGAGTAGATCAGTGCCTGCAAAAATAAATGAGTAGACCGGTACAGCTCTGAAGCAGTTAAAAGCCTGGTAGATCAGCACCTCTGCTAAATCCTAAAGAATTGTCACATGACCATCAAGCCATGGCCACAAAATAAGCCATGCCCTCAGAACCGGTAGTAAAAAAATTTAGAACCCAGCCCTGCTTAGAAGTGACATTGCAAAACATGCCTTCTCCATTCATTAATGGAGCACTGGGCCCTAGCCCTAGCTAACACTGAACACTGAACACTGGGCCCTAGCTAACAAAGTGAAATTCAATATAGAGAAAAGTAAAATCCTACACTTAGACAAGAAAAACCAAAAGTATACATATAGACTGGGTGAAACCAGGCTTAATAGCTGTAACTGTGAGAGGGACCTTGGAGTCTTAGTGGACAACCAGCTAAATATGAGCCAGCAGTGTGCAGCGGCAGCCAAAAAAGCCAATGCAATCTTAAATTGCATGTACAGAGGGATACAATCAAGATCAAGTGAGGTACTAATGCCACTCTATAAAGCCTTGGTAAGACCACACCTAGATTACTACTTCCTGTTTTGGTCACCTATAGTGTTATAGCAAAGAAGTTGAGATTCTAGGAAAAGTGCAGAGAAGAGCAATCAGGATGATTAGGGGACTGGTGACTAAAACATATGAAGAATGGTTGCTGGAACTGGGCATGGCTAGTCTAGGGAAGAGAAGGACCAGGGGAGACATGATAGCAGTGTTCCAATATTTGAGGGGCTGCCACAGAGATGAAGGGGTCAAGCTATTTTCCAAGGCACCCGAAGGCCAGACAAGGAATAATGGATGGAAACTGATCAAGGAGAGATTCAACCTGAAAATAAGGAGAAATTTTCTGACAGTGAGAACCATCAACAGCTTGCCTTCAAAAGTTGTGGGAGCTTCATCACTTGAGACTTTCAAGAAGAGATTGGACTGCCATTTGTCAGAACTGGTGTAGAGTCTCCTCCTTGGGTGGGGGGTTGGATTAGATGACCTGCAAGGTCCCTTCCAACTCTTTTAATCTGTTAATCTGTTAATTTCTTCTCAGGAGCAGTAGTGGCCTTCTTCCTCTTCTTTTTGAATGCCATTTAGCAGCAATAGCTAAAAATTTCAGCACACATATTAATGCATCTTCCAGATATATATATGGAAGACTGATAGAATCTCTATCACCTTTAGATACTCTGGCAGTTGAACTCCACGGGTCTTAAAGTTGCTGAGATCAGGAAATATTGGTGTAGAAGAAAAGAAATGATATCAAATCCAAGAAATGTTGACTCTCAGGATCTACTACCAAGGTATGCAAGAATGAGTACCGATGTACAAGACGAAATTGTAGCTTGCAGATATTCAGCAGAAATAAGTAAACAAACGCTATGTAAACTAAAAATTGGAATTTTAGATTTTTAACACATTGCTATGCAGTTTTGTTTAAGCGCTGACATTTTATTTTAAGGACTGATTATGCACAGACTTTATGTGGTTCCCAAGGCATTATGTGATTTTCATCATTTATTTTCCCAGAGAAAGAAATCATTTCAGTCCTTATGCTTGCTGATATATTAAGAAATGTGATGGAAGAAACTATATGCAAAATACAAAGAAGTGCCACAATTTAAAATCATCTTTATTTAAAAGGATTCTGTAGGATAGATTCTTTTTAAATCTTAACTCTGGTAAATTAACATATTTCAGATTGTAAGCTATATCATTTTCTTATGCTAATGTATCATTCTGTAGAAAGTAGACTATTTAAAAATAATTACATCAGGCGTATCAAATTTATAGTTCATGGGCTGCCTGCAATGATAATTATTATTCAAAAATAACAAATCATAACATAAACACTTGCACTATATAGTTATATATAGTATAAACTATATAGTCCCCTCTCCACTTTCTGATTTAATGGAGGTTTTCATTTGGTGGGCGTTACTACTGGTTATAGCCAGTTGTTTTGATCTGAAACTTTATGTGCCATCCAATTATTATCATAAGCTTATGGGGCAAATTCAATAGGCATAGTCTGTAATGAATGCATTGTGGGATAGCTGTGCGGTTGCACAATGGAAAATGAGAAGGGCAGAGAAAAAGGGCTGCTCATCTTGAAAACACCCAAGTAGCTAAACCAGCTGGCTGTAGAACTACTTAATGGGTCAACTTGAAAAGTGGAACTTGATAGGTTTGAGTTCCTGGTTCTCTGGGATGTGAAACCATGGCAGGAGGAAAGTTTTTATTTTCCTCCCTCATTTTTTATTTGATTTTTATATTTTGCACAGATTTTTCCAGGCAAGCGAAGTGGGAGGAGAAAAGGAACCTGTCACAGCAGTCCAGAGAAGAGGACGGTTTTGTGAGTTTTTTTTAAAAAATTAGATTTATATGCTGCCCTTCTCTGGAGACTCAGGGCGGCTTACAATGCGTTAAGCAATAGCCTTCATACTTTTGTATATTTTATACAAAGTCAGCTTATTGCCCCCACAAACTGGGTCCTCAATTTACCTACCTTAGACAGGATGGAAGGCTGAGTCAACCTTGAGCCTGGTGAGATTCGAACTTGCAATAATTGCAGACAGCTGAATGTTAATAACAGGCTTTTAGTCTGTTGAGCTATCCAGGCTCTACATTAGGGGTGGGATTCAAAAATTTTAGCAACTGGTTCTCTGCCCAGTTGCTGGTTGGGCGTGGCCATGGTGGGTGTGGCTTACTCGGCCTCCTGCACCATGGGGGGGGGGGGCGTTTTTGCCCTCCCCAAGCTCCAGAGCTTTTCCTCGAGCCTCCGGGGGGGAGGGGGTGTGAAAATGGCCTCCTTCAGGCTCCAGTGGCCCTCTGGAGGCTGGAAATGGGCCCGTTTCTGGACTTCCAGAACTTCTGGGAGGTCTGTTTTTTGTCCTCCCAGATCCTCTGCACGGGCCCTGCACTTACCTGGCATCCAAAACGGGTTGCCTGGAGACTCCTGGGAGGGGAGGGGTGAGGTGGGTGGGGCCAGCAGTCCTTGCAACTACCAGTTTGGCAAATCAGATGTAAAATTAGCATCCGGTTTGCTCAAACTGGTCCGAACTGGCTAAATCCCACCCCTGTCCCACATCAGACAATAATGCAAAGTAACCACCATGGCTCTTTGTAGATGAATAGTCAGCTATACCTTGGAGATCTGTCTGGGATTGATTTCAGTGTCTGGTTTGCAGTATCCTTCTGAACTATTGTAAGGACTGGAAATTGGAGGCATTGTGCCTGGGTCATTCTGTTCCTTCCTAAGTGGATAGTTCCACTTAGGGGAACTAGTGAAAGGTAGAGGAGAAGGGGTGTTTTACATTTTTGTATCATTTTACATGGCTCATTTCTTCCACTCCTGCTTTTTAATATTGATTTTAAAAAACATGAAAAGACCTGGTTTGGGTTAGGTATCAACAAGTTAATGATACTTAGCTATACACAGCCACCCTGGGTTGGGCTGGAGATACTACAGAAGTCTCGACATTGGGCTTGGTTGCTGTGAAGAATTGGATTGGAAAGAAAAAGCTGAAAAATAGGAAGTATTATTTGGAGAGAGACTTTCTGGCTCTCGTTTGGCTTAAGTTTTTATTCTGAATGAGTAAGACTTCCCAGAAAGGAACAAGTCCGTGATTTAGGTCATTCTATGCTCATGGTTACTGCTAGAAATGTAGTGGAGGCTGTGACTTGGTAGCCCTTATCAGCTTTGGTTGTCAGCATTCCAGAAAATCCCCAACTCCAAGTAAAACTCCGAAGCAGGCATTTCTCAAAGTTCCATTTTATTAGAGTAGGTATACTGGCACATCTGGGAAAACCCGAACCCTCAGTAAATCAAAACCCCAAATCCAGCTCCTTCACCCATCAGTTTGTCACATGGTCCAATCATCATCCATTCCAACTTGAGCCATCTCTGCAACCCCTCCTCCTCTAGATGCATAAACACCATGACCTTGACTGAAGGGAAGAATGCTATTATGTCTAACTATATTCACTCTCCTAAATCCCCCGTCCTACTTTCTCAGGTGCATGGAGTTGGTAGCATGGAAGCTTCTGGTGCTAATATGGCTTCCAAAGCTGACATTGGTTGGTGTGCCAGTTTGTAATCCTATCTGGAGCAGGAGGACCTAGGAACAATGGCCGATGTCTTATCTTTTTTAGGTTGGACTATTGTAATGAAGACGACCCACCAATTGCAATGGGTTCAAAATCAAACAGTCCAGCTTCCATCTAGAAACTGCAAGATTTTAGTTTAAAATGCTTACATTACACCAAGACAAACACTCAGGCCAGCAGGCAAGTAGAGAACAGCTTTCAACTTTTAAATGGAACAATTAATGTCCCTAAATCATAGACTTCCATTTACCAAATAAAATGAAAATGAAATGTGTAATGACAAAGAGTGAGATTGCTCCATTTCTGAAACCCTTCAGCTTTGAATATCTTTAGAAGTTAAGATGCAACAAAATACTCATCCTTGCCCTACCACAAAATTGTAATAGATCTAAATTCAAATCTTTAATTTGACCAAGCATTAGATGCAGAAGTAAGCTTTATAAATAAAAAACATCCTGCAATTTTACGCTTTTGAGTCATGTTGAACTTTTTCCTCCTGAAAGCAAATACCCTCTTTGAAATCTTTTTTTTTTTAACTCATCAAACTTTGTGAAGATTTATTTGCATAGCTGCCAGTTCTGTTGAGTAATCTCCCCAACACTGAAGGGAAATTATTCTTGTGGTGATTCAGGAAACACCACTTCTGACTTTGATTCTGACTCTTTTGGTTCAGTACTACTGTGTGTGTTTCTTTAAAGTCTGAGGGTTTTTTGTGAGCTCACAGGTGGTTTCAAAAATGTAGCCCTTCACTTTTAACTCCCCCCCCCCCCCCACCATGATAAAAAGAAAGCTAGGATCTTTTTCAGGAAGCTGTTTTTAGAAAAAGAAAGAAAACTTCAAGAAAAGGAAACCTGGTTTGGTTGGGAAAACATAATTAAAGGCTGCTCATATCTGGTCATTTGTCTTCCCTTTGGAAATTCCAAGTGGTGCTTGCTTTCTTCTGAAAATAATATTTCTCTTGGGTCATATTTACATGCTACATTTCACAGTGACCTAGAGGTCAGGGTAAAGCAGTGTCATGAGATAACACCCCCTCTCCCAGGTTTTTGTTTCCTTTAGCCCACTGGAGATGTCAGAGGCTGATTGGAGTTTCTCCCGAAGGGCACAGAAAAGAGATTCTCCCATAATGGAAAGCTTGCAGATAATGGGAATATTTTACATACACACGCCCATAATTGTTATGTGGCCTGACTCAGGCAGCATAAATTGAATCATGACAGTGTTTACAAACAAGTAGGTTTAATCTCTTCTTGGTTTCGGTGAGGGCAAATGGTATTTCTTTTCAGGGTTGTCTTTCTCTCTCTGCCCTTTTAAAATGCACACAAATTCCTATGCATTCTGAACTATACATATTGTGTGCCTTTTTTCTTAAGAAAGATTTGTTCGCAGTTGTTCAACCTGAAAATTGTCAATACAAACTTTTGAGAATGTCACCTACTGAGCCATGACAGTGTACAGACACACATATTAATCCAAGTACAAATTATTTAGAGACTTTGGTTGCAAAGGATAATAAAAATTTCTTTTCCCCATTTCATTCCTTGACTAACCAGACTAAAAAGACTGGTCCCAAAGGGAAAAAATTTCCACTGATATCTTTCTGTCCTTGACTGAATCAAGGCAAAGATTCTCCCACTAACATATTTTCCCATTTGTAATCAACTCAAGGCACAATCCCTTCTCTGTCTTTGAGTTGATTTGATGCAAGCCGTAGTAACATATTCTTTCCAGTGCTATTAGTTAGAAACCTCACCATGATAAACTAACTATTAAAGCATCTGCTGTAATCTCTTTGAAGTTAACTGCTTAATTGGAAATCCACTTTTTACCATTCTGCATGGCCAACTCCTGGAAAAGATGGAGATTTTTAGGAAGTGACAAGCCAATCAACATATAGCCCATCCAATTAACAAGTAATTGTGCTGTTTATATTGGGAATCCAATTTTCTACATCAGTGTGTCTCAAGCTTGGCCACTGTAAGATGAGTGGACTTTTACTGTTACAACTCCCAGAATTCCCCAGCCAGCCATACTTCCTGAAGTCCACTCATCTTAAAGTTGCCAAGTTGAGTAGTATTGATCTGCATCACGGGTGTCAAACTCACTGCGTCACGTTGCCATCACGAGACATATCATGATGTTTTTCCCTTTGTGGAACAGGGGTGGGCGTGGCCTGCGCATGATGCATCTGGCCTGCAGGCCATCAATTTGATACTCCTGAATGATACATAAATCTTTTACTTAACAATGTTCCACTTTCCTCTGTAATTTAGAATCCAATAATAGTTGGCGTAATAACATTATTTTTCCTTTTCAATGTTGTGCTCCTTCTTCTGGAGCTGGTTCCAGCTGATGTTGATGCAGGGGAGAAGTTCAACTGCTTTGCGTTGTTTTGCAGAACTCAGTATATTCGCCCATTCTGTTTAACATCTATACTAAATGAAGCTTCTGGTTAGGGTCATCCAAGGGTTCAGGATAAGGCATTATTAGTATGCAGATAGCCTTCACTCTGGGTTGTCTAAATGATGCTGTGGAGGTCCTGCTTTAGTATCTGGAGACTGTGGGTTGTCTAAGTGGGTATCAGCCTTGAGAAGTTGTCCAAATAAGAAGCACAGCCACAGACACTAGCTCTGACTTTATTGAAAGATTACATTAACAAAATCTTGCATTTAAGCTTTCATTTCTACATTAAAACCAACATGAATGTTTCACTTTTGCACTTTTTGATAAGGATGTAGGAGTATATGATGTATATTCTATTCCTCTCCCATTTATTACCACCCTGTTAATTGTTGTATTAACTTATTTTAATTGGAGAATTACAGCTAGTCCTTGACCTACAACAGTTCAATTAGTGACAGTTTGAAGTTACAATGACACTGAAAAAAGTGACATGACTGTTTTTCACACTTATGACCCTTAAGTAGCATCCCCATGGTCATGCTTGGCAACTGACTCATATTTATGCCCCAGGCTGACCTTTTGGGATCTTCTGACAAGCAAAGTCAATGGGAAAGCTAGAGTGGCTTAACAACTGTGTTATTAACTTAACAACTGCAGTGATTCACTTAACAACTGTGGCAAGAAAAGTTGTAAAATAGGACAAAACTCACTTAACAAAGGTTTCACTTAGCAACATAAATTTTGGGCTCAATTGCATTTTTATTGCTTTCAGTTTTTCTTTTAAAAAACGTATTAAATGAATTAACACAGGGGAAGTGTATGTATGTGTGTATGTGTTTGTGTGTGCCTGATAAGAAAATCATTTAAAAAGGGACCAGAGTGATTATATCTATCTTGTATACTAATTATTTCACTCACATTCAGGTTTACTTCTGTAGGCTAGAGGACCATAATTTATTCTTTTTTTAAATGGACAAAGTAGATTCTCAGCATTTGGGGGAAGCTGCCTAATTTTAGGTTACAGCCATAATTTTGTGATCCAAAAATGTTTGCATAGATTCCTGGATATTTGGCTAAGAATGTTACCCAGGGCTTCTCAGATTTTCTGATATCATGATCCGCTGAAGTGATAAAATAATGTCTGTGACATCTCCTACATGCATAAAACTAATGCATAATTGATCATCAATAACACTGTTGCGGTTAGCTGATAGTTTTGACAGATGGCTAGGCGTATATATTTAGCCATCTGTCAAAACTTGCTGGGGCTTTGCTCTACACTTTTTCACACAAAGGGTGTGTGTCTGTGTGCTATCAAAAGTTTCTTTGAATTTTGTTTGCCTTTTTCTGCTGTCAAAAGTCAGCCTAAGATTTGTTCCCCACTTTGCCACAGATTTAAGGTTTAAAACAAGTCCAGGCAAAAGAGGAAGCAAAGTGAGACTGAGCTTGGACAGTTTCCCAACTTTGCATGTGTAGCCTTGTTCCAGTTTCTCTGATTCCCTCTTAAGGTATGAAGCCAGAACTTGAGGGGAGATTAACTGTTTTCGGTCACTGGAAGTAGTGCCAGATGTGGGGATGTCCCTGGGGGCTCCATGAAAGCCTTTGTGCACTTGAAGGAAGCATCTGCTTTCCTTTCTCTTTGGCCCCCTGACCTCACTCTATGCAGTGTGTTTGCCGCTGTCGTCAGGCAGTAAAAAATTCATTTGATAAAATGGCCCACAGAAGAAATGTGCTTCTTAATTATGGTAGGTCCTTTAATCCTTGCCTGGATTAAAGCCTGGTTTTGGGATGAAGGGGTGGAGTGGGGTGGGGTAGAGAGAGAGAGCGTGAGAGAGATACTATATATATACACACATATCTCCACATATGAATCATGGTGCTGCAAGCACCCTGCTTCACTACAGACAGGTGCATTTGTAGAAAGGAGATGTCTGGCTCAATGGCCCCTTTGCATTGGAGCAAAAGGAAGGCTGAGCTGATCTCAGGTTGTAGTCCACCCCATCTCCCTATGTAGCATTCTTCCAGCTTTCCAGACCTTGCTCTTCTGGGGATTTCTGTGTTAGCCAGTCAGTTCTATCCTGCAGCTCCTTGAAGTACTTGGTTTTTGCCTACTCACAAGTTATGTCAAACCAAACAAGAAGGGTCTGTTGTGGTCCGCTGGCGGCCTGCAGACTTGGTAGCAGAGTCGGACAGTGAGGAGGTTGGGGAGGAATAAGGGACAGTCCTGGAGTCTGGGGAAGGCTCGGATGAGGGCTCTGCATCAGAGGCAGAGAGGGGGCCAGGGCCATGGAGCCTCCAGAGTAGTGATGGGTTCTTCCCGGTTCGGCCCGGTTCTCCTGAGCTGGTAGCGGTGATGATATGATGTCACCGAACTGGTTCGGTGCCCCCCACCCCCGCGCCCCCCACCCCCGCGCCCCCCACCCCTGCACCCCACCCTCCCACCCCCGCGTTATTCTTACCTTTTATTTGGCCCCACCCCCAATTTATTGCTGCTTCTTGAGTCCCAGCTGATGGCTAGAGGGAAAAAAAACTGTTTAAACTCTTGCCGTGGGGCTTCAAAGGGCCGCCCTACAGCTGATCAGTGTTAAAAGAAAACAAATGGGTAGACCAGTGCCTGCAAAAATACATGAGTAGATCAGTGCCTGCAAAAATAAATGGGTAGACCAGTGCCTGCAAAAATAAATGGGTAGACCCGTACAGCTCTGCAAGCAGTTAAAAGCCTGGTAGACCAGTACCTCGGCTAAATCCTAAATAATTGATACATGACCATCAAGCCATGCCCACAAAACAAGCCACACCCACAGAACCGGTAGTAAAAAAATTTAGAACCCACCCCTGTCCAGAGACGGACATCAGCGAGGCAGAGGAACAGGGGGACTCTGTTCCCAGTGCATGCATGTGCAGAGGTGCCAGAATGTAAGAACAATTAAGACAAAAGGGACGACTCATGAGTAGGGCTTGGAGATGATTGGCCCCTCCCATAAGACATAAATGAGGAGCAAAGGCACGTGAGCCTTTGCAGAAGCAACTTTGTGCTGGTCTGTTTAAATTCTGAAGCTCCATTTTGACTCTGTACTCCATGTGGCCTTGCAAAGCTAATTGCCAATTAGGTCTTTGGCAGTGTATCAAGGTGTGTGCTTATCAGCCTTATCCCAAAGACTGTGGCAGACTTTTGTTGGACTCTTTACAAACTATTTGTGACTCATTACGGGTTGTGAATGAACAGAATTCACAGCCATTGAAATAAAAAGGGAGTTTTTGGGACTAATCATGTGCTTTTTACTGTCTCAGGAAGCCTAGGTCCGAACAGGGTACTTGGCATCCAGACAACTCTGATAATAGTAGTCTCTTCCCCTCCCCCCAGTAGAAATGGAAGACACAAACCAGGGGCAGTATTGATACTTTCCCATGAACTATAGGCATTGAAATGGGAAAGTGGATGCCAAGTCCCGTCCCCACACCCTCAAGCTCTGTAAAGAAGTGACTAAATGCAAAATAGCCTCACCACTTGCTTCAGATCTCAATGCATGGCATCTGTTGCTCCAGTGCCTAAGTCTGGGGTGGGGCAGGAACTCAGTTGGACTGTGCACTCCAACCCTGATATTCCCACTCCCCATATCAAATATTCCTTTCTATGTTTTGAATCCATTTTGTTGGTTAGTTTTCCTCCTTTGCTTTTGGTGTTGGCTGTTGCAAGGACTTCTCTCTAGCAATCTCAATAGCTAATTGGGCAATCCATTTTTGGGTTTTGGGAAGAAGGGAAGGCTTTGCTTCCCTTCTTTGCTTTAGTTGGGCAAATCAGCTTGCCCTGGTAAAATGCAATGAATTTTGATAGCGTTTTAACTTACAGTGTGCAATTCCTCTCCCCCACCTCATTTAGATCCACTCCAGTGGTGGGTTCCTCCCGGTTCGGCCCAGTTCTCCTGAGACGGTAGCGGTGACAATATGATGTCACCGAACTGGTTCTGCCCCCCGCCCCCTGTGCCCCCCCGCCCCCGTGATCCCCCCGTGTTATTCTTACCTTTTATTTGGCCCCACCCCTAATCTATTGCTGCCTCCTGAGTCCCAGCTGATGGCTAGAGGGAAAAAATCTGTTTAAACTCTTGCTGCGGGGCTTCAAAGGGCCGCCCTACAGCTGATCAGTGTTAAAAGAAAACAAATGGGTAGATCAGTGCCTGCAAAAATCCATGAGTAGATCAGTGCCTGCAAAAATAAATGTGTAGACCAGTGTCTGCAAAAATCCATGAGTAGATCAGTGCCTGCAAAAATAAATGAGTAGTCCGGTACAGCTGTGCAAGCGGTTAAAAGCCTGGTAGACCAGTAGCTCTGCTAAATCCTAAATATTTGTCACATGACCATCAAGCCACGCCCACAAAATAAGCCACGCCCACAGAACCGGTAGTAAAAATTTTTAGAACCCACCCCGATCCACTCTCAAAGTTGCTCCTAGCCTTTAGAGGGTTCTAATCTGTAATTTAAACATCATTCGAATTAGGTACGAGCAGAATAACTGCCAGAATTGAGCCCAAGTTTTCTGTTGTTAAGCGAGGTATTTGTTAAGTGAGTTTTGTTCTATTTTACAACCTTTCTTGCCATGCTTTTAAAGTGAATCACTACAGTTGAAAAGTTAGTAACCCAGTTGTTAAGTGAATCTGGCTTCCCCATTGGCTTTGCTTGTTAGAAGGTCACAAAAAGGTTTCGCATGAATTTTGATCACATGACATGGGGATGCTACAAAGGTTGTAACTGTGAAAAATGATCATAAATCACATTTTTCAGTGCCACTGTAACTTTCAAGGGCCACTAAACGAACTGTTTTAAGTCAAGGACTATCTGTAATAATAGAATAATAGAAGGGACCTTGGAGATCTTCTGGCCAACCCTCTGGTCAAGAAGGAAACTCTATACCATTTCAGACAAAATGTTGCCCAATCTCTTTTTAAAAACTTTTAGTGCTGAAGCACCCACAACCTCTGGAGGTAAATCATCCCACTGATTAATTGTGCTCTGTTTCCCCCAAAATAAGACTTCCCCTGATAATAAGCCCAATCAGACTTTTGAACACATGGCAATAAGGCCAAGCGCTTATTTCAGGGTTCAAAAAAATATAAAACAGGGTCTCATTTTCTGGGAAACACAGTAATTGTCAGGAAATTTCTCCTTAATTTAGTTTGGTTTCCATCCATTGCATCTTGTCCTATGGAAGAATAGACTATATTAGCCGCCCCCAACCTTTTGGGCACCAGAGACCAGTTCCATGGACAAAGATTTTTCTGCGACTCGGAGGAGGCGTGGTTTTGTGTAGTGCCTGCATCCCGCAAACGGGGCTTGGTTTATTTGTGCGGCCCTGTGGTTGGAGGCCCTTGGATTATATTGTATTCTGCAGAGACAAAGTTAAAATTAAACCATGCACAGTATCTCAAAAGAACAGATGAAGTAGTAATATTGATTTGCATTCATCATTCATGGAAAGCTGCTGTGGTGGGGGGATGCTTGCCGAACAGAATTGCACACCGCAGGGCTATACAATGGAGTTATTTAAAGCCTGGAATGTTACTACATGAAGTTTCATCATGAAGATTGCATCATTGCCTGCTGACACTGCTTTGGCTCTGCTTTATAGACTTTTGAGTTGCTATATTTAGCAACTGTGCTTTTCCCCCCCTCTCCCCTAAGCAGTTTTATTACAGGCATTTGAATTGCAGAAAGAGGTGTGTCTCCTTCACATTTAGAGTGATACTATTCTGTGATCTCTAAATGCAGATCTTAAACAGGAAGCTCTGCATCATACTTACTTATAAGGGAAAAACAGGCCAGCAGGGTGTGGGAGCGGCGGGGGGGGGGGGGGGCGGGGGGAATGGCTTTCCTGGGAGACACACGAATGATGCCTACAGTGGAAAGCAGCTGCTGGGCAAAGTAGATGCTGGAAAGTGTTCAAATATTAGAAGAATGTCATTTTCCAACTAATTTGTGGAAAAGGCATTTTTCAACATTCCTGTCCAGCAGCCTTTGGCTCCATAATCTGGCAGCCTTAAATGGCATTCTGGCACCCATCCAGAGACAACCAATTCAGCTCGGCTACTTGGATTCGCTCTTCAAAGGGGAAATTAGTGGAATTTTGGGCTTTTACACACCACTAAAAATGACTTGGTCTGTAACCAGGTTTTTCTTTTTCTTTTTTTAAAAAAATAAACAGTTTCACTGCACTGAAAAAAGAAACGAAGCATGACTGAAATGCAGCTGCTTAAGGGCAATATGTGCTTGCAGATGCAACCATAAACTCAGTTCAGATGGACTGGGTTAACATTCTCTCTCTTTGGTATTTTATGGATATCTGGTATGAAATCTATGCTATTGAGTTAGAATGTTTACAGAAACAGAGCTGGTTCCTTATCATCAAAATGTAAGGAAGAAGACTGAAATACATAGGTTAAATGTTTATTGCCCTTACAGAATGGCCTGATTGTATCACTCTTACTCACAGTGAATCACACTTTACTTCAAGCACAACAGTGGGTGAAACCTCTGATTCAAATGTATGTTTGGCCTGGTAACAACAACATGATGAAACATATTGATGTTCTTGGGTGAAAAGCCTGTGGGCAAATTTAATCTATCCTTGTTTATGTTTAAAAACATCTTCTACACATCTATTGGTTTTCAGGGATGTTTTGCTTCTTTTGTTTTGTCATATTACCCATGGTAAATAAAGCACATGTATGCAGCTTTATTGCTTCAAAATAACTGGGAGAGACACTTCTGAGGTAGGCACAGGGGTGGTCTGTTGGGGATTTGCAGGGTTCATAGTATGAACAAATTACAATTAGGGGGCTCTGTTTGAAAATAGAATATAGAATAACAGAGTTGGAAGGGACCTTGGAGGTCTAGTCCAATCCCCTGCTTAGTCAGGGAACTCTATACCATTTCAGACAAAAGGTCGTTCAATCTCTTCTTAAAAACTTCCAGTGTTGGAACATTCACGACTTCTGGAGGCAAGTTATCGCTTTGATGGTTGCTTCTCTCCTTGATTAATTTTCCCCCATTGCTTCTTGTCCTACTTTCAGATGCTTTGGAGAATAGCTTGACTCCCTCTTCTTTGTGGCAACCCCTGAGATATTGGAACACTGCTATCATGTCACCCCTTAGTCCTCTTTTACAGTAGACTAGACGTACCCAATTCCAGCAACCGTTCTTTGTATATCGTATTTTTCAGAGTATAAGACGCACTTTAGTGTTTGGGAGGAAAATGAGAAAAAAGTTGATTGGCAGGTGGATAGGCCTCTCGGAATACCTCAGTCAGCTGTTCCCACAGGTGAATTTTAGCAACAGGTTCCTTGGTTGTGAGCTCTGTGCCTTGCTTTTTTTTTTTTTTTTGCTTTTTTTTCTACCTCTGAAAGCCCCTAAAACAGAGCTTCAGAAAACAAGCCTCTGAAGCTCCGTTTGGAGGTTTCTTTTCTGAAGCTTCTTTTCTGATACTTTTTTCAGCTTCTGAAACCTCCGTTTGAGAAGCTGGGCAGGGCTACATTTGGAGTATAAGATGCACCCAGATTTTCACCCTCTTTTTTGAGGGAAAAAGGTGTGTCTTATATTCCCAAAAATACGGTATTTTAACTTCCAGTCCCCTAATCATCTTTGTTGTTCTTCTCTGCACTCTTTCTAGAGTCTCGACATCTTTTTTACATCATGGCAACCAAAATTGGATGCAGTATTCCAAGTGTGGCCTTACCAAGGCATTATAAAGTGGTATTAACACTTCATGTGATCTTGAATCTATTTATGCAACCTGTTTATGCAGCCTTGAAATATATTTTCAAGAGAAACAAAAACTATGTGGAGCAATTTGTATAAATTACATGCAAATCAGAGTGCTCTAACATATGGTACATGTGTTTATAAAGCAAAATACTTGAATGATTGGAAAAACAAATCGTCCACTGCTGGACATTTAAAAAAAAATCAACTTGCATACAGTACAGCAATGGTGGTTACAAAAGAGCTGGATATTGAAATTAGAAAGCCAAAAGCAAAATCATTTTTAATCCCAAAGTGGAAGATCAGAATGCAGGCCAAGATAAAGAAATTAAAACCACATGTGAGTAATTTAAAGAACATGAAACAGCAAAACTTGAAAATGTAAGGCTCAAGACAAGCCTAATAAAAAAATAATTGGCTTAGCACTGGAAAAACAGAAGAAACTTTGGCAACAAATAACAGCAATTGCAGGAAAAAATTGAATGCTATGAGACACACATCATCCACTTTAAGCAAAATCAACTATTTCAATCAGGCCAGAGATTGTGTCTATCAAAGTATAAATGGCAATAGAAATTCTGAAAATGAAAAACCAAAACCAAACCAAACCAAAACAAAACAAAATTGAATGGTGGAAATAGCACTAAAGCCATCAATACCCGGGCTGTATCTGTGATAAAATACATTGCTAGAATTATTAACTGGACACAAGCTGAACTGGACAGTTTGGATCAAAAATAAGAAAGCTCACGATTATTCATTATACATCACTTTCCTATAGCACTACTGATATGGGTAAAACAGCCAAGGAAAAGTATTTATGCAAGTTAAAAATTATAAATTACTGTACAGGAAACAAAATAATTTGATGACTATCAAAATAATGTAATAATAACAAAAATAGGTGACAATTACTGGTGGAAGTCAAAAGGTGTAGCTCTTGAAAATGAGTGCGCACACTCTCTGGACAATTAGCATGTTCTTTTGACTCCGATAATCATAGAAACTGCCCCTGTAATATCATCATGAGTGAAAAGGGGCATAAATTATCCTAGTAATGGAAAAGTGTATCCTTTTGGGTTTTAAATTTTGATTAATGCCACAATGACATATAATCTCAATATAGTGATTCATGTGTATCAGGATTAAAATCTATGAATTTCAGGTAGAGCTGTATGAATCACTTTCTAATACAGTTGTTTATTACAAAGCTATTAACATTTATTGTTAAGGGTTTGATGAAGATTTTTAGGTATTAGAACATCTCTAGATCATACGGCAGGAAAACTGAATGTGTGAGGGAAAGTGAAAGAAGTCTTCCAACCTGAAGGTCCTGCTTTTTAATGCCAGGTCTGTTGCTGATAAAATATCTGTATAATTCAAAACTCTTTCCTGGATGAAAGGGCTAACTATATGATTATCCAAAGTTATCACCCACAATTGGTACTTGCCTTTAAAGCCTTAAACGGCTTAAGGATTGACTGTTTGAGGAACCAAATCTCTCATTATGATTTTGCAGAGGGATTTAGATAATTAGAAGAGGCCCTTTTGAGTATTCCCTTGCTGTCAGTCATCTGCCACCAGATAAACATTTTCTTCTGTAATTTACAGTTTCTGGAATGCTTTTCCTATTGCCGTTCACCTCTTCTTTTCTCCCAATACTTAGGAAAACATTTAACTCACCAAACTTTAAATGTTTAATTATCATGAATTTAATAATCATGATTTCAGTGATGATTAAAATATGATGTTACTGTCTTGGTTTTGCATTTTTTAAAAATTGCTATAAGCCACCTTGACTGCTTTTGGAAACTGATACGTAGAATATATAATAAATAAATTTGTTCATACAGTATGTTCAACAACAAAACCATTCAAAAAAAAATCTGTTCTGTTTTGTTCTGTTCTGTTCTGTTCTGTTCTGTCCTATCCTATCCTATCCTATCCTATCCTATCCTATCCTATCCTATCCTATATTCTTAAGAGCTATTTTTCCAGGTTTTGTTGTTGGTGATACTTCGACACATTCCTGCCTTTTAAACCTGATTCCCAATTTCATGTAAAATCAATCCATAATTTTAGACCTGGCATCTCTATGACATCACTGTGATACTACAGCCCTGAGTTTTTCCTTAAAAAATAATAATCCCACCATAGGGAAAGTATTGTCTGCCCCTTTTCTAAGTGAAGAAAAGTTTAGTTTGCAGACAATAAAATATCCTTTAATATTCCTAGCAGTTAGCCATAGCAATAGCACTTAGACTTATATACCGCTTCACGGTGTTTTTACAGCCCTCTCTAAGCAGTTTACAGCTAATTCATTTGCAGTTCTCTTCCTAAACTTAGTAGGGGCATTCATAAAATCTTTCATCTTCTTAATATTTCTTATTTGGTGTTTATATAACAAACAGAAATACTACTATTTTAAAATATATTTAAAAATCATGGCAACTCTATTCTATTACAGACTAATGATTTTTCAAGTACCTACAATTGTGTCATCCAGAATAAAGTTTTATTTATTTACTTATTTGCAGGCTTGGGTCTCATCTATCATGTCACTATGTTTTACTATCCTGATAATTTAAGCAATTATTTGGCTCATAATATATTCAAGTCTAAATACTTCACTTTTTGTGAAAAGTCTCAAAAGGAAATGCAGCCATTTTACTAAACCTCAGTACATCCAGTTGCATTTTAGATTTTTTAAAAAGAGTAATTAGGTATTAAATTTAAACTTGAATTTCTTGTGTACTTAGACTTAATTCTGTAATCTTTGATTCTACTCAGGGGCGGATTTCAAAACCCGTCACTACTGGTTCACTCGTGGATGCTTGCCCGCTCACCTGCACACACAACACTTCTGCACAGAAGCTTCTGGGCAGGTGGGCGGAGCCTCCCATTGCCGCTGCTACCGGTTCACCCAATCTGGGGCGAACCAGTAGCAACCCACCACTGTGATATGCATTCTATGACCTATTCAACAAATATTCAACAAATCAAACACAGGTTTTAAAAAGTAGCTTTAAAGAATGTATCTTATTAATTCTGTTGTTCCTCCCAAACAATCATTGATTTGATTTGTAAAATTCTAAGGATGGAGGCAGCCTTTCAGACTCTTGTTAATAAAAGGAGGAAATGGTGCATCGGCAAGCCAGTAAACATAAAATTTTGAGCCTCCTCCTTAACTGTAGTAAGGAATGGCTTGTTTCAGTGCCAATTTATTCCATAATATGGATCTTGCCATGGAGAAAGCTGAATTGGTCATTGATGTAATCAATGTGTCTGACACAAACAGAAAATAATGCCTTGTCAATGACCCAAGAATACAGAGTGAACTTTACACGAGTAAGCAATTCTGTAAGTAGTTTGCTAAGATGCATGATATTTTCCATGCCCAGATTGGAAAGCAATCTGATAGGTAAATAATCATGTGAAAAGAACCAAGAACTATATCCACTGCTCAGGGATAAGGAATAAAACTGATTCAGATATTAATAGCTAGTGCAGTAGACACCCTTGGTATAGCTATTTAAAATTCATTTACAAGTAAACATGACCCACTATATACTTCTTTACTATACATTACATTTCCTCATGTTATTAAGCCTGCTTTATAAATAATAGCTTTGAATGCTTCCTGCTCCTTTTCCCATCCTTCAACAGACCTTCACAATAGATTTTTAATAAGTAGGTTATCACAAGAAGTTCAAATGACTCAGTGGGAGACATTTTGTAAGAAAAAACAACACCCCACAAACAAACAGAATTCAATTAGAGCTTTAGTGACAGATTCCTGGAACTTGTCAGTGCAAGAGACACAAGGGGGGGGGGGGAATTGCATTTCAGAATCAACAAACACTACTACGGTAGAAAATAAAAAAACAATAAAAAGGTATTGTTGTTAAGAAGACCAAAAGGTACATAAGATTAGTGTTACAGCCACCTAGGAGAGATAGATTAGCATTGAATTTTTAATCAATTGCTCCTCAGTGATAGGCTATGAAAGGCAGAGGGAGAAATGCACACACAATATTTTCTAACAGGTTGAAGGAAACACTCGGCTTGGAGATAGTGACTGGACATGTGACAGCCAGGCTTAAGAATGTTACATGTGTCCTGTCCTGTGCTGTGTTGGATAGAGTGATGTAGCCTTGTTATTATACAAGCTTATCAGAAGCATTTTCTGTTCTCTTCACTAATTAGCAACATTGCCAGCATCCTTAGCTCTACTGTAATGAAGCCATTGTCTAGGGTTTATTCTAAATCTGCCACACAGGGACTTGTCTTTTCTCTTCTTCTTTTCTTTAAAAAATATATTGTTAGCCTATTTGAAATGATGACTCATAGAAGGGTTTTTACAACTGTAGAACATCTTACATATTGCCTTTCATAAGAGACAATTTGATTAATTTGACTAATCAAATCAATTTGATTAATTCTATCAATATTTGGAGAGATGTCAGTGTGTTTCAGTGCATACCTCTGAGCACATGAGCCATGTCCTTTGCTGTGCATGATGGGAGGAACATTGGATAATTTGCATCAAAATAAAAGGATAGATAGATAAGCAGTCCTTTCTACTTCAGTATAAAAAGAAGATAGTGCCACAGACTGTGGAGGAGACATACCAGGTAGACAGCAATTCAACATTTCCTGTCCTGTTTTGGAAAACTGACACATGTTTGAGGTGAAAAAAGTGTATGCCACATGTAACCTTTCAAAACCTCTCATATGTCCCCTTAGACATGGATGGGTAGGCTTGAAGGTTCATGCCCTGATTTTTTGTATGAAGGAGGTGGTTGGAGAGATTTTAAAGGCTTTATATTAACTTGCAAAGCATCCCTGGCCTGCTCTTGAGTTGCCACAGGCCAGGGGGGATGGCGAAATGGCACAGCAGCGAAAGACAGATGCACATTCCACACTTATCTCTCTCAAGGCTGTATCCCAGGGATACCTACAGCAGCCAAGGGGAGTGACCTCTACAACCCGTGAAATTGCTCCATTGACGAATGTGATTTATTTATTTTATTTATTTATTAGTTCAATTTATATGCCACCCTTCTCCAGAGACTCAGGGCGGCTTACAATGCATTAAGCAATAGCCTTCATACTTCTGTATATACTTGCTTAGTAGAGCTTTCGGCCTCCCCAAGTGGTATTCTTTTTTATACGAAGTCAGCTTATTGCCCCCACAATCTGGGTCCTCATTTTACTTACCCTGAAAGGATGGAAGGCTGAGTCAACCTTGATTGATGACACACCCTGGGGGAAGGGGGGAAACAGGGTCATAATTGGACCTTAAGTTACGTAGGATCAGAACTTTCTTTACTTGGGAACATGCGGACATGAAGCTCCTAATAAATAACTGGATTTCTTTTGAAGCTTGGCTTGAAACTCATGATTTAATTACAGCATCCAGAACCCTGACACTTTGATCTCTGGGTGAGATCAAAGCCTTTGAAACAGGATTGGATCTGAAATTGGACCTCTAATCTTACTTCAATATACTAACCACTATGACACACGACATTGATCTTCTTTTTATTTATTTATTTTTATTTTTAATCCCTGTCCAATTAAATCCAAGTTATAATACTTACATGCACTATAAGGAAGTCATGGAAGTTAACGTTTGAGTAAGCCTAAGTAAAATTTGGCTGACAATAGGGTGAATGTTTTATTTCCATCATTATAACAAGTAGTACCCAAGTGGAAGGTCTAGTGTTTCAGAAGATGCTTTTTATTGTGCAATCACCCTTTTGTTTAATTTTATAAATGGTCCATTTGGTATTGCCCTGTGTGTGAACCTCTCGGTTTCTTCCTTCAGTTTCCTCCATCTATTTTTATTAGAAAGAGGAAAAGCCAAAACAGTGGCACATCTTTTTGATTACTGTCACTAGGAGACTATCAACTGGAAGTGCTTGTTGTTGTAGAAGTCTGGATGATGGAGTAACACAATGCTACAGAAAATGGCACTATTTTGCCTATACTAATTATACAACATATAAGCAATCAGTGACAGTGTCCTTTTAACCTCCAATACATTCATCAACTAGGCATTTCAGAGAAAACCTTTTCTTTGTATCACATTTAATGAGGTAGCTTAGAATTCTGTGAAATTGAGTGAGGGCAGGCAAATAGCATATTATTGAAAATTGGTCACAATTAAAACTAACTAAGACGCAGGGCTGAAGTTCTGATAGTTTCCAAGTATCAGACATCTTTTGTGGAAAATAAATGCAAATAATTTTAAATCACTGGGAATAAGGAAGAGCATAAACGGACTACAGAGGACAAAATATATATAAATGATTTGGCATTTTAGGGGATAAATACTATAAAAACAACACCACAGAGATTCATCGGTATTCCTGCTACTTTTCAGGCACCCCAAATCTATTTGCATGATTTTAGATGGGCAAACAAAAGTCTTTTGCAGAAATTATGCAACAACAGAAGCATGAGATCAAGGTAACACCTGAAGATTCAAAAAATATCTGGAAGAGGTCAGTAGTAAATCACTTTATTGTTGCCAAATAAGCTATATGATTGGGAGGAGGAACTGATATTGAGAGCTTGAAAGTAGCTGATCATTTTGCATTATAAAAAAGTCAGAATGAATTGTCAACTCAGTCTTACGTTACTATACGTGTTAACAGAAGAAGACTTGACTGGATATTCCGTAACAAGCAAACTAAAAAATAAACATGAACGATCTATCATCATTTTTTTTTTTTTTTGCTTAAGGAAGAGGTTATTCTTTATTATGGTCAAGAAATAAATGGCTGTCTATAGCTTTATATTAGAATATTTGCATCAATGTAAGATGATGTCACAAACAACTGCAAAGATCTTATCTGCCTATTTAGTTATTTAACTGTGTCCTTGTTCTCTGCCAAACATACTGATCAAAGTAATCAACAATAGGATGCATAGATAAAAATAAACCTATAACTGAAACATAAAAGCATTGGCCAACCACTTTTTTACTGCTGCCAGGGAAACCATACTCATGTGTCAATGAAACCAGGAGGCTCAGCGCTCAACTTCAACTTTGCTTTTTTTAAAAAAATCAGGTGTGTTTTAAAAAATGCAATTCCAAGTGAATTCAGTACTAAATAATAGCTGCATTTCTATTGGCTACTTTAATTTAGTTTTTATTTTCATTTGGAGTTCTCTTTTTTTTGTCTGTAGGTATCATGCTTCTGAGTCAGTTCGTTTGGATGTGACAAAACACATCACTGATTCAATTTATCAAATCCAGAAAACAGATTTCCCAGTCTCAGTATAAATTTTGTTTATAAGTATTTCCATTGAGAAAGTGTTTGCTCTGAAAGAGAAAATGGCAATCATTTTGTGTTGGGAGGATAGGTTACAAATAAATGATATTATATTATTGTTAATTATTGTTAACTAAATGAAGACAATTAGAGAATATCTGTCTTGACTTTGATTGGCATTTCTGAACCTTATTTCTCTAAAGAAATGGATACATCACATTTAATGGTATCACATGTCTTTCTCCACCTCCCTACCTTTACCTAGTTACTTGATTTTGCAATAGGCTGAAAATTCTTTGGCCCTGTTTTAATAAGCAGTTGGCAGCTTACCAGGTGCCATCGACTTCATTAGCTTTGAATAGGCAGTAAACTGTCAGACAGCTCTTAGTGTTTTTCCTTTTGCTACAGCTCACCCCAGTTCATTCACAGAAACTCTGAATCAGGAAATAGTTCTTTGGCATTCCCATGCTTTTTCCCCCCTTCCCTTTTGGCTGCTGCCATTGCTCATACCTTGCTGAAGTAGAAATTAAGGCTTTAAGACTTCAGCAATAGGGGATTACACTTAAGCTTTTAAGCGCAGTTTGGGGACCAATCGTTTTGCCCTCACATCCACATTCGAAAAATTCACACTGAGGAATATTCGTGTTGTAGTTTTTCTTTTTAAAGGACTTGTGAATAAAATCCATGAGAAGTGGAAAAGATTTTAGATCCCCTGACTGCATGTCTCTCTCCAGGCCTCTAAATCCCCACCTTTTACATAGAACAACCTTTGGTATTAAAAGTAACAGAAGTGGAATATTAAACTACTTAGCTGAGGAGAGATCAAATACTGAACTGAAAAACAGTGCCAAGGACTCAAGGAACACACTGCATTGTTAAGGCATGCTGAGGGACATATTTTAAAATGAGTGGAATCAGGGTGAAAGCGGTTGCAATTTGTTTAAGGAGTGAATGGCAAGCCCTATTTTTTTAAAAAATGAAGCAGGTAAGGAATAAAGCAGTGGTGAAATCCTATCGGTTCTGTCCGGCTTGCATGAACCAGTAGCGCCGGTGGCATGTGGTTCGGTGAACAGGTAGTGGTGGCAGCGTGAGGCTCCGCCCACCTGTCCAGCTTGCGTGAACCAGTAGCGCCAGTGGCATGTGGTTCATCGAACCAATAGCGGCAGTGCAAGGCTCTGCCCACCTGCCCAGATGTTGTTACTTTCTGGTTTTAACCAGGAACTAACCCATTTTTGACCCTCTGCGCATGCGCAGAAGGCTTTGTGCATGCGCAGAGGGTCAAAAATTGGACGTGATGATGATGCACACACTTCCAAACCAGTAGGGAAGGTAAGTAGATTTCACCCCTGGAATAAAGGGTCCTTGGTGCTCTCTGGACTTGGTTTGCATGCAAGAAAGCAAGTTCGGAGAACACCAAGGACCCCTAATTTCAACCCTGAGCTACAAATATGTTCCTTTATTGGCAGGTACGGCAGGCTGGCAGAACAGCTCTATCATGACTGAGCAGGTACCTTCAAACCTCAAGACCATGATGAGAATAGCTAGACATCTGTTGATTTACAACATCAGGAGGAAAAGGCTTAGTATTAAGAGCCAGAGGGCACCATAGGGTTTCACCTCATCCGAACCTTCCCCAGACTCCAGCACTGTCCCATGTTCCTCCCCAAGCTCCTCCTCCTGTAATCTTGGGTGGTGTCCGACTCTGCTGCCAGCTCTGCTGGCCACTGGTGGGCCACAACAGAAGCCAGGCAATTCTATTAAGTTGCAGACTTCAAAGGTATTTTTTGCCATTTCCATAATTAGGCATCCATGGGTGGGAGAGGAGTAGATGTCAGAATAGTTAAGACAGTGCCTTGATTGTGCAGCTAAAGCACTTGTACGTCAGGAGAAGCCTTCGATTGTGAAGTCTTGGTGTACAGTCTTGGACCTTTTTAACCTGCCTGTGGATATTTCTCTTCACAGAAGTAATTTAAAGCACTGTCCTTGCATTGTTGTGTCAGTATGTCACTAAGGCCATAAACCTCTAGTGTTCAAACAGACCCTCTAATCGTATATATCATTATTACTGAATTTATGCCATTTTCTACTATTTCTTCCCAAACCATGATATGCTAACAGGGACATAAAAAGCTTTTTGTTATAATTATTTCCAAGACTAAAGGAAACTGTCCATGTTATGATCTCATAAGATAAACCTCTTTCTGCCTAAAACACCCCATCAGAGTTGAGACTGCTATAGAACATAGTATAGTATCACTGGCTAATGTTCAAACTGGATGATAACTTTTGCCAAGTCATTCAGTACAAATCAGTAATCTTTTAGATATTATAATGCTATCCATCTCTCCTTAATACCTGGGGAGTTATGAAAAGGATGTTGAATGGTTCAAGAATGTATCCAATTTAAATTTATCTTAAGTATGATTAATTCGTTTTTAAGTTTAGGAATATTCACTTTTCTATAACTGGCCAATCATCTGTGAGTCCCTTCTTCTTTCTTCCTTTGTGGTGTTCAAATTGGATTAGGTGCTATTTTTCTAGAATGAAATGAGAATGAATGTATGCTAAAAATACAGTTGGACTAGCAACTGCTACTCAAGCAGATATTTTAGAGTGAAAGAATATTTTGTTCTAGCAGGTTATAACCCACAATAAGAGTCTTTGGGAATACTAAAGATGCAAAGATTGTATAACGTAAAACAAATGTTTGGAAAGATGACTACGAGGTGGTCATGGCTCACTGACAGAAAATCTGCTCTTCATGTGGAAGGGTAATCAATTTCTTTTTCAAGTCCTGTTCAGTCCTTTTTAGGAAGAGTCAATAATACCAGGTTAGATAGATAAATGGACTGACTTATTATTTGGCAACATCCTGTAATCTTGGGTGGTGTAAACTTTTATTTTGGGGTAAACTGAATAATTCTATTGTGTAAGCATGGGCAGCCCCTGATGGTAGGAAAAATATAGAAATAGAAAGACAAATAATTCTGCAACTGAAAAACAGTATTTTTGGCTTTTGGATTAATGAGAAGAGCAGATGGAACTCTTGATGGAGGAGTCATACAAGAGATTAAATCAACTGTTTGGCATTCTAAATTTGTGATCTTGATTGTACTGTCAAGAGATATTTAACGAACCTATGAAACTGAAGCCAGAAGCACAGGCTATTGCCCATATTATCTTCTATACAAAGAGGAATAATTTGTTTCTGCTTGCCCAAAAATTGGAAAACTAAACAGGCCATTTAGTTTATGTCTAAATGAAATGTACAGAATGGGCTTTAGACCTTGGTTTTGCTCAGAGGATGAATGATGCCTTTTCCCACATTGTGAACAGTGACTTCCTTCTAATATTGATTCTACTGAGAAAGAAGGTCATGTTAGATAGGAGGCAAATTAAAACCTTCCCTGCTTTCGTGCTGTAAAAGTCTCAGCATGAATCCAGGAACTCCTGTTGCTGTCTTGATGTGACCAGTCATTAACCAATATAGTATGTGGCACCAGGTTGCTTTTTTAAAGGGTACAGTCAGTGTGTTTAGTAAGACAGAAAGTGAAAAGGCTTAACTAGGAAACTCACTCTTCAGGGTGGTGTAGGAAGGAGGAAAGGAAGAGAGCAAGTCATTGATCAAGAGGAGGCCTGAGAAATGAAAATATGATGAAGAGAAAGCTTCGGGGAAATTCACCTCCTCTGTCAAAGTGAACTTATGAAACATAAAATAGGCCCCTTTGAGGTGCTGAGAAAAGAGGAAGTGAGAAAGAGGTCTTGAAACAGCAGGCAAGATGATACCTGCAATATGTTCAGGTACAGGCCTCAAGAAATGCTTCTTAGCCCCTGTTTCAGTTTCCCATCTGGTGTCAAAGTGCTAAAAAGCTCAGCACGAGAGAGAGGTTTGAAACACACACGCATGCGCACACACACTGCAAATATTATTTCTAATTCATAACTCTGAAGTGTTGGAAACAATCTAAGCAGAGCAGGAGATCAATTAATCCTCACTGAATTGATTTGAAATTGATGGACACCATCCCCTAAACTACTCAATAAACACAGAAACAAACAAAAGAGTGGGTCACACTGACATGATTCAGGGTTATCTTCACCTAGTTGGCTGCAAAGCAGCGAAACCGCCTTAGCAAAAATAAATACGGCGTAATGGCCAAAGACGGAACAGCAGGTACTGGAAAGCAACAGCCTTTTTCTAAAGCTGGGCAGAAGCCTTTTTGCTATTAATACCCTCCAAATCTGTGGGCTCTTGCAACAATGGCATGCTGGCTAGGGAATTCTGAGGATTGCTGCCCATCTATTTTGGGAGTACCCAGATTAGGCATACAATATTAACATGGTTTCTGAGATTTAGTTTTTGGCTGTAGCTTGTCTAAAACAAGCAGCGGCCTCCAACCTTTTGGGCACCAAGGACCGGTTTCGTGGAGAGAGGTTTTTCCACGGATCAGAGGGAGCGGGGTTTTGTGTGCTCCCTGCATACTGTGGAATGGACTTCATTTGTTTACACGGCCTGGTTTCTGGCATGCTGCAGACCGGGAGTTGGAGACTCCTGATCTACAGCATATATTTGACATTTTTGACATCCTATTGCAGGATACAATCTGGAAAGGCAAATAGATACATTAAACTGTTTAATGTTGAACAGGGCTTTAGCCCACTTCTATTCAGATATTAGCTTTTTGTCTGATAGTTTCTGTGGCAATTTTATTTTGTCACTTGAATGGCCTCATTGATGCTCTGGGGCTAAAGAGGATGAAGAAAATGTAACACAGAAAGACCAGCTAGCTGGCTGAAGAATACATTTGCATCAAGGCCCTGCCTCTCTTCCTGTTATTATCTTGCTCCATTTACTTTCTCAGTGAGATGGCTGAATGAAGGAAGTGGCAAGGGAGACCTGGGAGAAGAAACTGTTACACCTTGACTGCAGAGAGGACATTCAGCCTGGTAACACAGAGTATGGATTGGATAGATGAGGTTCTAATTAATCAGCAATTGTCTTCTTCATAATTCCAAAGGAAATATCACAAAAATAGTTACAAAGTCTGCAGCACCAGCTAAACCAGCAGTAAAGACCAATATCCTGATGGGAACATAGAAGTACAGTGCCAATTCTGGAATCTGTGCTCTGTGTATACGTGTGTGTGTCTGTGTGTGTTACATCAATAAAAGATAAACATGAAATAAATAAATGAAAGAGGAATTTAAAAAACAGAAAGAAAAGAAAAAATGCAGAGAGGAAAAAAGCTGAAAGTAAGCAATATTTCTGATCGACAAGTTCAGCGTCTTAGCGGTTCAAATCCCCTAGTGCCGCATAATGGGGTGAGCTCCCGTTACTTGTCCCAGCTTTTGCCAATCTAGCAATTAGAAAGCACATAAAAATGCAAGTAGAAAATAGGGACCACCTTTGGTGGGAAGGTAACAGCGTTCCGTGCACCTTTGGTGTTTAGTCATGCCGGCCACATGACCACGGAGACGTCTTTGGACAATGCTGGCTCTTCGGCTTTGAAACGGAGATGAGTACTGCCCCTTAGAGTCAGGAACAACTAGCACATATGTGTGACAGGAACCTTTACCTTTACCTTTAAGTGATATTTAAAGAAACAACTTCTGATCTTCTTTACAGCAGCTACAAATAAACCAATTGTCTCTCTTCCCACTCCCCTTTTAGGATTATATTACACAATTTCTTTCTTTTTGTATTCCACTCCTTTTAATCAGCAAATTCAAAAACCAACAACTCATTTTAAAAAAAAATTCCAACAAAAAGTCTGTAAAGGGTTAGTCTTTTATAAAAGTACTTATTGTTTTATCTCTACTCAAATTAGTCCATTTTGCCATTTCTGCATATTCCATCATTTTTACCTTTACTTTATTTAGATTTATATACCGCCCTTCTCCTTTACCATTGTGGGTGTTTCAGTATTTTTTCCATCTTTGTGCATATAATAAACTCATTCCAGTTACTGTGTACAAAGCCAATCTGAGTCTTTTCTAATTTGCTATCCATAAGTCCCAGTAAGAAAAGTTCTGGTTTCATCAAAATATTTATCTTTAAAATTATTTTTATCACCTGAGGCTTTGCATAACTAACAATATATTTCCAAGCTATTAAACCACTGTTCATTAAATATATCAAAGTGGTGTACAGTACAATTGTGATAAAAACAGTAAAATGGTGAAACCCACAATTAAAAATCTTTTTTGTGTCTTCTAAGTCCAGGGGTCTCCAACCTTGGCAATTTTAAGCCTGGCGGACTTCAACTCCCAGAATTCTCCAGCCAGCTTTGGCTGGGGAATTCTGGGAGCTGAAGTCTGCCAGGCTTAAAATTGCCAAGGTTGGAGACCCCTGTTCTAATAGTGCTGATTCCTGATGTCTACCTGGACTAATCCCTGTAATTTACTTGTCAACAGAGGGGTTTGGGTTTTTTTTTTTTGGTAACTGTTTTTGTCTTCTTCCTTGGGCTGAGAGAGAAAGATTGGAGCAAGATCACCCAGCTGGCCTTGGGCCCAAGGCAGGACTAAAACTCTAGTTCTCCAGGTTTCCAGCCTGATATCTTAACCACTACGCTAAAGTGGCTCTCCAAAAATTGTAATATATATAATAAAATGGTAAAAACAATAAGATCCACCATTTCAATAATACAGGTAATCCCCGATTTACTCTGATTCATTTAGTGATCATGCAAAGTTACAATGGCTCTGAAAAAAGTAACTTATGATTGTTTTTCATGCTTTTGAGCATTGCAGCATCCCCATAGTCAGGTGATCAAAATTCAGATGCTTGGCAACTGACTCATGATAGTTGCAGTGTCCCAGGATCATGTGATCACCTTTTGTGATCTTTTGACAAGCAAAACCAATGGGGAAGCCAGATTCACTTAACAACCTTGTTACTAACTTAACAACTACAGTGGTTTACTTAACCAATGTGGCAAGAAAGATAACAAAACAGGGAAAAATTCAATTAACAACTGGCTTGCTTTGCGACAGAAAATTGGGGCTCAATTGTGGACATAAGTCAAGGACTATTGTACATGAATAATATTTAGGGCAGCTGATAAAGTGAGGGTAAGGCTGTTTTAAGCACTCTCTTGGAAGCTTATTCTACAAAGTGGGTATCAATGGCGAGAATATCTGTTTTTTCTTCATCACAGCTGACTAAATCTCAGCCAGACTTGATATATTCAGCAGGACTTCCCTCTTGAAAATAAAGATAAGATAGAAGGAAGTGTGTAAAAGGAACTGGTTCCTTAAAGTATCTGATCTTAAACTGCTTGGGACCTTGTAGACCAGGGGTCACCAACCTTTCGGACCTCAGGAACCACTAAATTCATAATTTTAAATCCCGCGGATCACTAATATGATTTGTGTAATGACCAGCTGGGTGGGCGTGGCAAGGTTTTCATGTGGCTGGATGGGCATGGGCAACTTGATGTCACTCACATCGAGGGGCGCCTTGCCAGCTTCTACTCACTACTCCTTGCCTGCCCAACCGGGCTCCTTAGGGCCCCAACAGGAAGCAGTTGCTGGAGCTAAGCAGCCACCATGAGAAAGAATTGACCGAGAAGGAGGCTCAGCAGAAACACCTCACTGAGGACTAGGAGCATAGGCTTCCCAAGTAGAGGGAAGACCTGCAGGAGTGCAACCACGTACCGGTGTCTGGAGGCTCAGCGGGCTGAGATGGTCAGCCAGTTCCAGGCCATGATGCAGTCTTACTGGAACAAGGACCCCCAGCTCTTCACCACCAGCAGCACTTCCCTCCAGCCTTCGCCCAAAGACCCACACCAGGAGGCCGAAACAGACCGCAAGTTAGAATTTCTGCCCCCCTCCGACCCACACAAAAAGACCCCGGAGGGGGAGACTCTCTGCAGCAACAAAAACATTCATTGCATGTATCTGTCCCAGGGGCCATAGTTTGAGGACTCCTGATTTAGTGCAAGATAAAAAATGCAAATAATTTTTCTGTGGACTTCTAAAATTTGCTCGCAGACCACCTGTGGTCCATGGACCACCAGTTGGTGACCTCTGTTGTAGACTATCTGCTGAAAATTTTGTAGTTTTAGTAATCAGGGTGAAAAGGCCATGTTCTTTCAAAAATTACCACCATTCTAGGTGATAATATTCCGTAGTTATATTTCTGAAACCTGATTACCTCATATATGAAATATGGAATTTTCAAAATTCTACTGAAGATGCTGGACTAAAAGATTAGACCAGAATGGAGTGATCTGATCTGAATGTTCTAAAAAACTGTGGGTTAATGTCATTGTTCAATCAGAACTTTCTACCACAGGGAAATTTACAAAACTGACTGAGTAGTGAGGTTGGTCAGATGATTATGCTTCTAGGATAATTTTAAGGTGATTGGCAGCCATAGACTGTTATCCAAGCAGCAGCAAGCTTAATAAGTTGACAGAACATACAAAGATCCAGGTCTATAGAGCCTGCGTCCTGAGCACACTCTTGTACTGCAGTGAGTCTTGGATCCTCTACACATGGCAGGAGAGAAAGTTGAACACCTTTCATATGTGCTGTCTTGGACAAATTCTTGGCATCACCAGGCAGGACAAAGTTCCAAATAGCGCAGTCTTGGAACGTGCTGGAATTTCTAGCATGTATACACTATTGAAACAGCGATGTCTACACTGGCTGGCGCATGTCATGAGAATGGCTGATGGTCGGATTCCGAAAGATCTCCTGTATGGAGAATTAGTGCAGGGAAAGCGCCTCAGAGGGAGACCACAGCTGCTATATAAGGATATCTGCAAGAGGGACCTAAAGGCCCTGGGAATGGACATTAACAACTGGGAAACCTTGACCTCCGATCATTCAGCTTGGAGGCTAAAGACGCAGCATGGCCTTCTCCAATTCGAAGAGACACTTGTTCAGCAGGCTGAGGCAAAGAGGCAGTCCTGGAACCAGCGCAATCTGCGGGCTGGCCAGGGACAGAATGTATCTGCCCTCAGTGTGGAAGGGAGTGCCACTCTCAAATTAGTCACACTAGATGCTGTTTTAGGATCTCTTTCCAGAGCATGATGCCATAGTCTCTTAAGACTGAAGGATGCCAATGAGGGCAGCCATAGTTTCTTTCCTGCCATTTCAACAGATTGGAAAGAGGAAGACTCCAGTGGATGCTGAAAACCTTTGGGAAAGAATTTGAAATTGACAACTGGAGTTGCTTTGTAGTGGTTCAATTCAGCATTTTTCATCATGGAAAATGAAAGCCATCTTTAAATTTTCTCATGCACTTTTAGGCCTGCATTGTAAGCAATGCTATTGACATCATCTAATTCACAAGCAGAATGGCATTACAAAGCTCTAGTAAATTAGGCACTGGAACCTACTATTCCAGTTGTGATTTATGAGTGGCTGAATGAAGCTTGTTATTTTAGTAGGCAGGTACTTAATAGAAAACAGGATATGACTTAATCCCTTTGCAACGTATTGTTGTTGTTCTCTTATTTTTTTCCTCTCTTTCGCTGACATTTTTGCTGGTGATATTTGTTTGTATCTTGAATTATATGTTTACTGGGAATGAAAAGGAGATAGAAGAAGTGAATGCAGTAATTTATATTGATAAACACATGAGAAATGGATTGGAAAGGGCAAAATGACACATGACATGACAGAGCACATCAGAGGCCATAAACAGGTGTGGGGAGTGATTTTCATCAAGATTGTTCACCATTGGGAGGGAAGGGTTGAGCCTTCGTAGCCTTGATTTGCTGAAAAATTATTTCCCCTACACATCTATTATTTTTAAAAAAGTACTTGTTAGCAAACCTTTTCTCTTAAAGTCAACCATGACTATGTGTATTCAGTGTCAGACCAGCTAGCACTTAAACCTCTAATAGAAATGATCCTTGGCTCCATTTATTGAGAAAGGTATAATTTTATTAGAAGTCAAGTGTATTGCAGTAACGCATAGCCAGAACTGAGAATCAGGTGCCAAAATCCCTAAGTTCCATTTTCCCCTTCCTTAACTGCCTCCTATCACTGATTCCCCCATGACCAATCATGCTCAGGCAAGATGTTTCCAGAATGGTTACTTCAAGCATTGGTTTATATGCAGCTGTGTTCTTCTTCCAGCTGGGTGACCTTGAAGCAGCATCTCAGGGAGATACAGCAGTTTCACTTTCCCCCAAGCATCCCCTTCCTATCCACCCTCCCCAGAATTCCTGGCAGACTGTCACCATTTAGTAGTGAAGCACAAGCAAACATTAAGGTGGCAGCTGGCATTGGATTTTATTGGAGTGCAGCAGGTAAGAGAGATTTAGTACGTTATCTCCCAATATGGTACTGTCCCAATAGCAACACTAAGAATCCAGAGTTTGTGGCTTCAAAATGAAGAAATTACATTAGCCATAAAGAAATATTTGCATTGGGTTACAGAAAAGAAGTTTCCAGCCATGACCTTATTTATTTATTAAATTTATATATTTTCATATAAGTTACGTTGAATATAGACACTGAATTAAAACTCAGTCTTTTTGTGCTGTTAATATTCCCTCTTGATTGACTCTGAGGTTAAGAGTACAGTCAGATGTTAGTCTCATGATACTGATATAATTCTAGTTACATCATATGTGACATCATAGAACTCCCCAGTGGCACCTGACACTTTGTTATATCAGCACTGTCTGTATAGGAGAACAAATTATATTCCTCCTCGGTTCGTTATGTTCAAAATTTTGTATTATAATTTGAACATTAGTGGCTGTTATATAATCATATAGACTTTGGTGTTTGACTTGGGCAGCAATGCAAATGTTTAGTTTGAAAAGATACAGAGATATAATTGCTTATTTGAGAAGATTTTGTGAGCATATTTCTTCATGTTAATCAGGTGTGTGACCATGTGTATTTGTATTTTTCTTGTGCTAATCACATGAGAAAGGCAAATAGATTTTGGATCACCTGCTGGTACATTGAGGAATATTTGTTTAGCTAGGAATGCTCTGATAAAAATTCTCTGAAAAGGAAGATTTCTGCAATGTAAACCTGGCAAGGGATGAAATGTGGTATATTTTCAGCAGAAAGATGCATTGATTGGATCTAAAGAAAGGCTCAAAATTATTCCTTTGTTTGCCTTGCCACCTTCTTTGCTAGTGGTTTAGACCATGAAAAGCCATATGCAATAATACCTTCCTCAGCTTCATCTATCTGATGCTTATTATCTCTGAGGTTTATTATTCCTCTGTCATTGTTCTAATTAAGTCTGTGGCAGATTGAGAAAGAATTAATTAACACAGTAAGAGATTTCCTCTGGGAAACTATCAAAGTTTAACCTTCTCCAAGAACTCATTTGAACCCCAGGTGATCATCCAAGTAGGGGGAACTCTGCTTATCAATGATCTTCTCTATTTGGGACAAAGGTCAAGGCAGCTATACCTGTATGTAATTTTTCAGTAGTAAATTCCTTTGGCAGTTCAAGGGGACCTAGCACTATGAGTTCTCTTTTTTTGAGTAGAGTTCACTGTTTGGAAGGGTCAATGGAAGGGTGCCCTCTGTTACAAGATGTGAATCATCTGAAGAGCAGTCATAATTAATTCCCATTTGATAAAGTGCTCACCATCTGGACATGGCATGAGCAAATGCGTAAGTTCACAGTGTCAATTTTCTCTTCTGTGTTGAGATATATTGTATATGTTATTGATCTTGGTGGATGCTAAAAACTAAACTAAACAAAAAAACAAAACAAAACAACCAACAACAACCATAAGACAGCCCAATTGTTTAGGTGTTGGGTAGGGAACCATTCAGTGGTGGGCTGCTGCCACCCAGCACTGAAAATGTGATATGCCTTCAGCGCATGCATGCTGTTTCAAAACCAGGATAGCGCTGGGGCGATATAGAACAGGATAGCGCTGGGGCGGGTGGACAGGCCCACCCATGGGTCGCAACTACCAGTTCGCCTGAACTGGTCCAGACTGGCTACAGCCCACCACTGGAACCATTACAAGATACCAAGGTGTGAGGCTGGACCACATTCAGAAAAGCATTCCTGAAGAAGGCAATAGCAAGCTATTTCCATGTTATTGACAAGGGAATTACATATCTAAATAATCATTATAAGTTGAGCTTGAGGCGAGAAAGTCTTTACTGTTATTTATAATTGTTAATGTAGTAATTATATCTAAATTAACAATCATATTCAAATTTTGTACGAAGCTGTCTCCTTTTATGTGTGTATTTCATTGTGTGTGGGTGTATGTAAATAGATAAGATACACATACATATAATATACATAGTGTAGCTTTGTGATGAGAAGGACCAGGGGAGACATGGTAGCAATGTTCCAATATTTGAGGGGCTGCCACAGAGAGGAAAGGGCCAAGTTATTTTCCAAGGCAGCCGAAGGCCAGACAAGGAATAATGGATGGAAACTGATCAAAGAGAGATTCAACCTAAGAAATAAGGAGAAATTTTCTGAATGTGAGAACAATCAACCAATGGAACAGAAGTTGCCTTCAGAAGTTGTGGGAGCTTCATCACTGGAGGATTTCAAGAAGAGATTGGACTGCCACTTGTCAGAAATGGTGTAGGGTTTCCTGCTTGAGCAAGGGGTTGGATTAGATGACCTACAAGGTCCCTTCCAACTCTGTTAATCGAAATGCTTATTCAAAGCTTTTAAAAAGGATTTTTAGATAGAGATTTTACTTATTCAATGTCCTGTAACACTGAACATTGCCGATCCCATTGGCATGCTGTGAACGTGGACTTTGCATTTTTTGGCAAGTGGCAATGAAAATCTGGCATAATAATTTAAATAACTAAAATCATACAGCACTTGTAAATATTTCTGCTTGGGCTGCCAACATTCAAAGGAATCATTTTTTTTCTCTGGGAACTTCATTCTTCTTTTTGAGGTGGGGGGTATTCACTGACTTTAATTTCTTCTTTTTTTAAAGCATGTTTGGAAATGAACATTATAGATCATCAGCTATGTCCGCTTCTCTATTCCCTAAAGGAAAAGTTAGCCCTATAGAACTAGTCCAGATTGTGCTATCACTCCGGAAGATTGATAATATGAAGCAACAACAAAGGAGAAACATAATCAAAGAGTCTTGGGTAAAGGTTGGAGAAGAGTCTGAAGAGAGGCATTCATATTTGTATATTTTATTGAACATTAAGAGGAAATCTGCAGAGAGCTTCATGGTATTAGGAAATGCATTTCTTCATAACCTTACTGGGTGAAAAGAAATACAGGCAGTCCCTGATTTACAACAATGTTTCAAAGTTATGACAGTACTAAAAATGATTTATGACCAGTCTTTGAACTTACGACCATTGCACCATCATGTGATCAGAATTTGGGTGCTTGGCAAATGGCATATATATGTATAATGGTTGCAGCATCCCAGGGTCACATGATCGCCCTTTGCAACCTTCCCAGCTGACATCTGACAAACAAAGTCAATGGAGGAAGTGGGATTCACTGAATGACCACCTGATTCATGTAACTGCAGTGATTCCCTTAACAACCACAGTAAAAGAGGTCATAAAAGTGGGCACGCCTCCTTTAAGAACTGTCTTGCTTAGCAATGGAAACTGTGGTTCCCAATTGTGGTTGCAAGTCAAGGATGTCCTGTCTATAAGCTTAGATGTGGGGAATCCTTTCTCTTTTCATTTAAACACTAGCGATCCACAATAACATGCTTTTTATGGTGTTTGTAGTATTGAAACAGCTGGAGAAATGTGATAAGTCAGTCAGGCTGAATGGGCCATTGCAAAGTGTGAGTGTTCTTTCGGTTAAAAGATCTATTCCCGCAGACATAATTGATTTGTTTTAAATATAAGGCGTGATTTATGGCACACAGATCATCTCTGGAAGGAGAGCTACTTGAAAGAAAAACACTGGAAACGGTTCATATTTCAAATATCACCTTTGTTGCCAATAAACCTCTGGGCTCGGAGGAGCATCAGGTAAAGCGTGATCTTTCTTTAAGGCTGCTGGGAAACCGGAGTCCTTTTCTGAGACATCCGATATCCCACTTGGCCTGACATCTTTTATAATATTTTGTGACATCTTTCAAGATTTCGCCTTCATATATTCTGATGCTCTGAAGTGTAAAGCTTTTGAAGGAGATTAAACCTTTTCCTAGCAGCTGCTGTAAACTGATGTCTGGCACATGGACAATGGGTAAAGTTGCCCATTTGCAAGAGAATTGGAAATGAGATGATTCCATAGTTAGAATAAAAAGATGTTAGTCCAAATATTTTTGATTCAGGGTGCATTCCATATTTTAAATGATGTTGAGGGATTTCCCCCTCCCCCCCAAAAAAAACCTCCCTCTGTGGCTGTTCTCAGATTTTACTTAATCTACTCCACAGATGTCAAACTCAATCATGTGACATGACGTATAGTGACTTTTTTTGCTTTTGCAGAACTGGGGTGGGCGTGGCCTAAACGTGATGCATCCGGCCTCCAGTTTGACAGGCCTGATCTAGTGAGCCACTAACATAGCCAAATCTCCGTACTGATAAATCCAGCAGCACAAGGATTACTCTACTTAAAAGTCCCCATTTTAGGACTACAGAATCCCTACTCATGTTTTCCAAAAATGATTTGCCAATGATACTTTACACCCGGAAAGCATTGGAAAAGTTTGCATCAACTTCTTCTGTACGAGTCCTGCAGGAATGAAAAGAATAAGTACATTAGAAAACTGGCAGTGTTCCAACCCAGGGAATTCACAGGGATGTGGTGAAAAAAAGATCAATATATCACAATCATGTGATTGAAGGCCCATCCTTTTTTGCATGGGATCACATGATTATGGCTGCCAGCTTGATTTTTGAAATCCCCCATGACACACTTGTGGCCCCAAGTTCAATTCATCCAGAAAATATTGCTCTATTTCATTTTGGCTTGTCTCTGCTGTCATTCTCTTTTCCAGCAACTTGGCAACAAAGGAAATAGTCATTTCCTTCCAGCCCTGAAAACAGGCTTCAAACTGTAGATTCATGACCTAAATCTTGGACTTTCTTACTTTTTTTTCTAGCTCCTATTTTCTGTAACAATCCACTTGATAAAGTATTCTGGAAAACCTAGAAACTTACAAATTTTTGCATATTTTTTTTTGATTGGCACTAGTATAGATATCACTCACTGCAAATTCTGGGGGTTTTGTCTAATGGATAATAAACATATATCGTATTTTCCGGCGTATAAGAGAATGACACCTGCCGTGTAAGACGACCCCCGACTTTTGAGAAGATTTTCATGTGTTAAAAAGTCGTCTTATACGCTGGAAAATACAGTAATTGCTTTTCATAACAAACTGATTCTAAACTACAGGTAGTCCCTGTTTAATGACCGTAATTGGGATCAGCAATCTTGTCGCTAAGTGAGATGGTTGTTAAACAAAACATTATGTAATTGGGCCAATATCCAATGCCAATTCCAGCGATCCTGATTGTGATCATGATGTGAGACATCATGTGATTTACAGCATCCTGCCATTTTCCCTGTTGGCTTTGTCAGAAACCAGCTGGGAAGGTTGCAAATGGTGATCACATGACTAGTGGAAGTTGCAACTCTCATAAATGCACAATGGTTGCCAAGTACATGAATTGTACTCACATGACTGTGAGGATGCTGACCCTGTACTAAGTGCAAAGACTAGTCACTTTTTTCAGCCTGTTGTAACTTCGAACAGTTGCTAAATGTATGGCCATTCAGTGATGTCTACCTGTATAAACAAGTGCTATGTGGATGACATTGGGATATGGAAGGAGAGCATCTAGAGCCATGATGGTGCCACAGGTGGCACACGGAGCCATATCTGTGGTCACATGAGTGTTGCCCTAGCTCAGCTCCAGTGTGCATGTGTGTGCGGGCCAGCTGATTTTCGGGCCTTCCGGGCCCACCGGAAGTCAGGAAACAGGCTGTTTCCAGCCTCCGGGGGGCCTCCAGGGGGGTGGGGAAGGCCGGTTTCGCCCTCCCCAGGGTTTTAGAAAGTCTGTGGAGCCTGGGGAGGGCAAAAAATGGGCCTACTAGGCCCACCGTGCCATTGAGTGCCAGGAATGGGAGAGGGGTCATGCACGCATGCATGGGGGAGCGGGGTGCATTGAAGTATGGTGCGGGCATGCAGGTGCGTGACCCCCCCCGCACTCCCCCCACTTTTGGTGTGCGACGGCAAAAAGGTTAGCTATCACTGATCTAGAGAGTCTTTAATGAAGGCAAAAAAAGTACAAGCAGGAATAGAAAGATCTAATATCAGGATGAATAAGTATTGAATAGCTCATGGAATACAGCAAGTTTGTCATGACAAATGTTTCCATCAAATTTGGCCTCTGATTTCTTGAAAGATGTTTTAGTTCCCCTTCTGTAAATGAGACATTTGTTTTTCCTTCCATTCTCTCACAACATTTTCGTACTGTCATCATTTTCATTTCCCAGTTCTCCAAAGTCTATCTAAGGGTAGAATACAAAGGATATGGTTTGATTGCTATTCAATCACATGATACACCATAGGAACCAAATTCACAAATCTAATCCTGATTTTCACCCCACTCAAAATGGAAAGAAAATAATTTTTTACCATACAACACACACACACACACACACACACACACACACACACACACCCATCTATGCTTTTAGTTCATGTTCTATGCATTTGTCTGGCCACACACTAAATAAACAAACAAACTGGCTGTTGGCTGACATGGAGATACACAAAACTTCAGACCACCGTTCCTCCATTATGTTCATTAGCCATGGTGAGCTGTGATGCAGAAAGGACATCACAAGTTGGCATCTTTGCACCAGACATTTTTCTTAACAATGCTAACCATGATTGCATGTTGCTGAAGAAGTAAGGGAGAAGGGTGAGACACCTTCTAAACAACAGGATGCTAAATCTCTGGATGATGGGGATGGATTGCCTTTGCTGCAGGAGTTGGAATAGGAAAAAAATAGACTGTCCAAAAGTTATTCAGAAAGTCAGCATTATAAACACTAGCTTTGTTCCAATTTCAGATAAACAGTAGCGGCAGCAGAGCCAGATATGAACAAAATCAGTCAATATTATGTACACCTGGAATTGACTTCCAGACAGCAAGGAAAGTTTGCTTAGAGATATCTCCCTTGTCCATAGGGATAAGGGCAGTGGTGGGCTGCTACCAGTTTGGACGAACTGGTAGTTCCAATGATCAGTTGGCCCCTCTCACCCACACCCACACCACAGCCTGTTGTATATTTCCTTCTTTCTGGCTTAGCTGATTTGCGTGGCAAAGCTGATTTCCATGCCTCCGCTGTTCTACTTACTGGGTTTGCCTTAGAAGGTAAGCAGCTGAGCTTCAAATTGCTGTATTTTGAACACTGCATGCAAGCATTTTAGGTGCGTGCACGCAAAGCACGTGCTCACAGAACTGGTTATTCACTACTGGATAGGGATGAAGTTAAGTGCAAAACATTTTGCTATCATCATGTCTAGCTATTTTACCCATATGGTACTTTCAACCCCCCCCCCCCCCAATAGTAATGTTATTATTGAAAGATGAAAAAGAAGATTGTTTTCTATAACCCAACTTTTTCATTATCCTTTACCTTCTTGGCTATCTATACTTCCTCACCTTAAAAACTTGCTGGAAAGACTTTTCTTCTGACGACTTGAAGAGAAGTATAGAAAGATTGCATACACACATGCATAGATGTATCCATCAGTGGTGGCTTTCAAATTTTTTAATTCCTGGTTCTATGGTGTGGCTTGGTGGGTGTGGCTTGCTGGTGTGGTAGGGGAAGGATACTGTAAAATCTCCATTCCCACCCCTCTCCAGGGAAAGGATACTCTAAAATATCCATTCCTCCCCACTCCAAGGGAAGGTTACTGCAAAATCCCCATTTCTTCCCAATCAGCTGGGACTTGGGAGGCAGAGAATAGATGGGGGTGGGGCCAGTCAGAAGTGGTATTTACCGGTTCTCCAAACTACTCAGAATTTCCGCTACTGGTTCTCCAGAACTGGTCAGAACCTGCTGAAACCCACCTCTGGTATCCATTCATTGGAACAGTTCCTAGAAATACTTTAACTGTCTTAGATGCTCATTGTTTGCTTGCTTTGCTATTTCCTAATTTTTAAAAATATCTGGAGTAGTATTTATACTGATAGTAAAATCATTTATGGAATAATAAATGGATTTGTTTTAAAATGTACACAATGTAGGCTGAATATAGAGCATTTGTTTCATATAAAATGGAAGGAGAAGATATTGTGAGAGTGTTATTTTTTTTTAAAAAAAATGTGTAGTTTAAAATGGATCCAGAATTAACAGAAAGTACTTTAATTGCTATTTTATTTTTAGAGCTAAAACAAACCAAGCTGTTCAGTGTTAGGATTTTGCTTTTATATAGCTAGCTCGTGAAACCATTCTATTAATAACAAGATTAAAGCCAATGAAAAAATGAGAGTACAGGATTGGTTCAGGCCTGTTCCTTTTCCTGTGCCATATCAGAACAAGAAGAAAGCTTAAATAAAGATGTGATGTCAGGAAGTGACTGTTTGAGATGGCTGAATAAATAAACAACAATTGTTTTAAAATCTGAAGAGATCTCACCTTGCAAAATGTTTAGTTTACCTAGCATTGTATCTGCCCATATTCTGTCTTTAGGTCTCCTTAAAGCAGGTTCATTCTATGCATCCATACCAGAGGTGGGTTTTAGCAGGTTCTGACCAGTTCCGGACAACCAACAGCGGAAATTTTGAGTAGTCCGGAGAACCGGTAGATATCACCTCTGATATCTATCACCCGCCCGCATCTATTCTCTGCCTCCCGAGTCCTAGCTGATTGGGAGGAAATGAAGATTTTGCAGTATCCTTCCCTTGCCACATCCACCAAGCCACACCTACAGAATCGGTAGTAAAAAAATTTGAAACCTACCACTGATCCATACATCTTTACGATCACATATTCTCAGATTCAAAATTTCATGCGCGAGCAACATGTTATACATCTGATTTAGCGGGAGAAGACAAAAGCTAAATTTCAACATTGCTGTGCAAGTGCTGGTCAGGTGATAGTTCCATGTCTCTTAATTTGACTTTTCCTTTGACGAGAGAGATGGTCATTTGATTTAATTTCCTGAATTTAAATCATAGTTAATTTTACATGATTCTGATGTCCCTTAGGCTGTACTGGCTAATTGGTTATGGCTGGTACTGGATTACCTCTTACACCCATCACAAATCCTATGTCCAACTTCTGTTGTTCCTCACTTGGTGCTTCTTCTGATGTTTCAAAATTTTAACGCCTTTTGTTATTGCTGCTATTGTCTTCACCCTTTAGTGTCACTTGTGGGATCAAGTTTTCTGATTCTCCATCTCTCATGTAACCCTTTCTGCTCCCACCCCATACTTTCTCCCTTCCTTCTTCTTCCTCTATGGGCTAGGATTCTTTGATCTGGGATGTTGAATCACAATGTTTCAAATACAGGCAATCCTTGAATTATGACCACAATTGGGGCTAGAATTTCCACTGCTAAGGTAGTTGGTAAATGAATCACACCTGATTTTACAACCATTTTTTTGGCCATGGTTGTTAAGCCTATCATTGTAGTCCTTAAGTGAATCAAAAAGTTACTAAGCGAATCCAGATTTTCCATTGACTTTGCTTGTCGGAAGCTGACTGGGAGGGTTGCAAAAGGTGATCACATGACTCCAGGACACTCTAATCATTGTAAAAACATGCCAGGTCAAACACCTGAATTTTGATCACATGACTGTGGAGATGCTGTGAGGGCTGTACAGAAGAGGACTGGTTATAAATCATTTTATTCAGTGCTGTTGTAATTTGAAACAGTTGTTAAATGAATGGTTGTAAGTGAAATGGTTGTACAGTCGGGGTGGGTTCTACTTACCTTTAGTACCAGTTTGCATGTGGGATCGCATGTGCGTGTGACAATCATATGTGATTGAATCCAAAATTTCTATTACTAAGCAAGACAGCTATTTTGCCCCATTTTATGACTTTTCTTGCCACTGTTGTTAAGTGAATCAGAGAAGTTACTAAATTAGTAACACATTTATTAAGTGAATCTGGCTTCCCCATTGACTTTGTTTGTCAGAAGGTTGCAAAAGGTGATCACATCCTGGATCCTGGGACACTGCAACCGTCATAAATGCATGCCTGTTGCCAACTATTCAAATTTTAATCATGTGACCATCAGAATGTGATTTAAGACCGGTGACACAGTGAGGCTTTGATCACATGATTGTGGCTGCCATCTTGAATTTTTGGACATACATACACGCTCACCCGCAAGAAACCCCTGCCCCACTCTGATGATAAATCATGACAGCCGCATTCACACTTCTAGGAATGCAAAAAGTAGATTACATATGAATACCCTCGTAGCATCTTTATGAGCTTCTATCAGACATCTCTTTGGTCACAGTAGGAAGAGGAGGCTTCCTTAGATAAGAGTTGGTCTGAGCCGTTTCTTGTTACATAAAAAGTAGATCACATAGTGTTCAGAGAGTGTGGGCAGAACAGAGAAGAAATAAGAACCTGTTGGACAGTATGACACAATGCTATGCATTGTAGATATTGAATTCTCTAACGAGATTCCTCTTGACAGATGGTGTAGGTAGGAGGTGTGGTTCCAGGGCATGCTGAAATGACAAAACTGCATTACACTTATTCTCTGAGCAGCCTAATACCTCACTAGTTGCATCTAATGAGAATACTCATTGTCACGATAGTGCATCTGCATCATCCATTTGCTCATGCTTTGCTTGGGGGGGGGGGGGAATTCCCCTTTCATAAACCATAGTTTAACTGGGAGCTTCTAATCAAGTTCAGATCAAGTAGCATTTTTTTAAAAAATCTGCACAAGTGCTGGTTGAAGCGATGGGTATTTTTCTGAGAGTACAGGTCATTCACCCTCAGATTTTAGATTTATGAGATGGCCACATGGGAAATTTCTAGGAATCATAGGAGAGGCAAATATGTGTGTGTGTATATATAATCCACTGCTTTTCTGAGCTGGTGAATTTTATTTTAAATATTTCGTAAAAGATAGGTATGTAAATTGCCAGAGTGAACATTTACATGGATCCGTCATACTCTAGTTATTTATTCTTTCTGGATTGTAAACACTATGGGCATTAGTCATATATTTCTGATTTAGACATAATAAGAAGCAATTATTTATTACATGCTGAAATGCAAGCACCAATCATAGCAAAAGAAGGAGCAAAGGGGCTATCTGCGTAGCTAGACCTTTACCTATTTATGCTTTATAAGTCATCTTATTATCTAAAACAGAACCAATTAACTAATTAAGACTTGAATGCTCAGGGAAAATACTGAATTTTCAAACTGTTTTGAACTTCTGGAAACTAATTTATCATTCCAATACCAGATTTAATCAAGAATATTATTCAGACAGAAGATATATTCAGGGAATGGGATGCTATGGCTAGTAAAACTTAGCATAAGAAAAGCAACATCATATGCAAAGCTTATTATTACTACTTATATATGTGCTTCTCATAAAATGCACATCACTTATTATTTGCATCATCTATTTACCATGCATTTCATATTTTGAATACAGAAGAAAAATTTTCAGGGTATTGTCACAAACGTTATTGGTTTCTCCATTATGCAAAGCATAGAAAAAAAACAGTAAACCAAAGACATTAAAGATATGGATAAAGCAACAAAGAACAAAATCTAATTTACATATTATTTACTAGTTACTAAGACTATTTACTTTGCCTCTGCATATCTTTATCTCTTGCACCCAGTGGTGGGATTCAGCCAGTTCACACCACTTCGGGAGAACCGGTTGTTAACTTTCTGAGTAGTTTAGCAAACTGGTTGTTGGAAGAAATCATTAGGGCAGAGAACCGGTTGTTAAATTACTTGAGTCCTACCACTGCTTGCACCTACTCTATGACTGGAAGACATGGAAGGAGGGTAAAGGAGTCTGTTATGGAGCATTCCAAGGGGGAAACTTTTGTCTGTTTTTATGATTGTTTATTTATTGTTTCTTTGATTGTTGTAAGCCACCTAGAGTTGCTTAAGGTAGGCAATCATATAGAACTTTAAAATAAACAAATAAATGCTTCAGACATTGCCTTTTGCTCTTTTACTCTCTGAGTATCTCATCAAATCCATCCAATCAGGAACTTCCTCTAACCCCCTTTGCCCATAGAGTATATATTTGTTTTGTAATTCATTGTATTCATTCTTTCTCTATAACCAAATCATCTCGAAGTGTTTTGTTTGTATTTTTACATTTGAATTTTGTATTCAATCAGTTCAAAACTCATTCATTCCTCACTGAATTTCTTCTCTTTATCCTTACTCTCTTTAAAAATGAACTCTCATTGTATTCAGTATTTAGAGTATGTTTCTCATTCCATATATCCATGAACAATAAGAAACCAGAAGGAGATTCCAACCTGAGAATTCTATACTAAAGGACATCAATGGAAAAATAGTAACTGATTCAAGGAGATCAAAGAAAGATGGTAGGACTATTTCTCTCTGCCTTGAAGTGGAAGTAAAAGTGGTTGGCCTCCTTTTTGGAATAGTTCATATTGGAACTATCTCTCAGAAACACAAGCAGGAACTGAAATGATGAACGATCCTCAGCTAAATTTCTGAAGGCATTGGTAAGAAACCTAGAATTAAAACTGATAGCACACTTCATGGGCAGTTTATCAATGAAAAATAAGGAGGTATCCCAGTTTCTGTAGATCTATATTCTAGATTAGAGGCATTGTTCCTTAGAAGATGTAGATGGGAGGCCCTATTTCATACAGAACAGGTTGGACAACAAAGCTGTGGTTGAAGAAAAGAAAATGAAGTATTTGAATGACAGTGACTATACGTGGTGAAAAACAAAATGCCTTCATAACATACGTACATCTTGTCTCATTTTGGTATGCCAAGTCCTAACTGGACTTCTTTGTCACTTTGACATCAGTGATATAATTGTCCAGCTGGCACTTCCCTGAAAGAATACTGTGTACCTCTGTTTTGTTGATTGTAGATGGAAGCCAGTGATATTTAAGAGGCCATGATTAAGCACACTTAGTTAATGCAAATAGAAATGCCCCTGTTAGTAAGTCATCTAAAAATATTAGTTCTGGCTTTCAAGAAAGGCAGGTTTGGCTCATTTCAATAGCTATATATCAGAATTACATGGAGCAGTGTTTCTGAAGCTTTCTGCAAATTATGGACCACTTTTGGAAAATGTGAGGAGTGATTGCTATCCCCTTAAGAGTGAAAATATCTTAATAGGCTAATGTTATAGATGCATTCCTATATATCTCTGCATTCCCTCCATTTTTAACATTTTAAATTTTTCTTTCGTAGTTAATAGTGATAATATTAAGCTCTTTATACCACTTGATTTTTCTTATGTAATCAATGTCATAATCACAACTACTCTTAGTACAATCACAGAAGACAAATTCTTCAACAGATACCCAGAATACTAAGTGTGTATGTGTGTGATTTTTGAGCCTAAATAAAAAAAAATGCAATGCTTATATTTATATTGCTGAAATTCATTTTTGCACTTTAATTTTGACATAGCTGGTCCAAAATCAGAGGTCTGTTTAGCACAGCCTTTTTGGAATGCAGTCAGTAACTGCATTCAAGACATATTCACTATGGTCAGTTTTCTGAATTTTAATACTCCTGTTGCTCTTCATATTATCACTTGTGCTGCTCAATGAACTATTTTCCCCACCCCAACAAGCAGGCTGGGCTTGAAACAATGGACACATAAGAAGCCAGGAACTTCTGAACAATACATTTTTGTAGTAGAACTAAGGAGATACGACAAAGGAATTCCTGCAATTGCTGTGTATCAAGAATGAATGCTATTTAGATGAAAAGATTAGAGATTGAAAGATGGTATTACTATGTATGCTCAATAATATCATTGGCATTAAAATGGAACATTGAAATATTGAATAACTACTCTAAAACAAACATGTATATCAATACTAGGATTATATAACCTGATTCTCCCCATCAAACTCAACCTGCCACTGTTCTGAGATAAAAACAAGATCGGGAGTGTGGCCCCCCTCATGAGTCAGGCCCTGAATAATCTGAGTCAGGTCCATGGCTGCCATGGAAGGCATTAACTCCCGAGCCACCCCCGACACCCCACCCAGGGAAGGCAGGTTGAAGTCCCCCAGTACAATAAGTCTGGGAACTCCACCACCAACCCTGACAGGGCATTGAGCAGCCTGGGCAGGGCTGTTGTTATGCAGCTAGGAAACAGGTATGCAATCAACAGGCCCACCTGCCCCTGCAGATCCCATCTCATGAGGAGGGTCTCACACCCGTCTATCTGGGGAACAATGACCTTCTGAAGACTAAAGGTCTCCCTAATAACAACCGCCACCCCTCCTACCCTATCCTGGGCCCTCAGCTGGTGTAGCACCTGGAAGCCTGGTGGGCAAAGTTCTGTCAGAGGGACACCCCCCTCTGCGTCTAACCAGGTTTCCGTAATGCAAGCCAGGTCTGTGTTTTCCTCCTCAATCAAATCGCGAATGAGGGGAGTTTTGTTAACCACAATTGGGCTTCAGGCCCAGCTACAGCACAGAGACAGCATTCGTCGTGCTGGAGGGCTAGGGACAGAGGTTATTCCTCTGTTCTGGTCCTATTAGATCTTTTGGTGGCTTTCGATACCATCGACCATGGTATCTTGCTGCGACGTCTCGAGGGGTTAGGAGTGGGAGGCACTGTCTTGCGGTGGTTTTTCTCTTACCTCTTGGGTCGTACGCACGCAGTGTTGGGGGAATAGAGGTCAGCCATGAGGCCCCTCACTTGTGGGGTCCCCCAGGGGTCAGTCATCTCGCCTTTTCGGTTCAACATTTATATGAAGCCACTAGGTGAGATCATCCGTGGTTTATCTTTTTGGATACAGGTAAGTCGTATTTTTTACATAATGACCAGTGGATTAATTTAGCAACTCAATCGTGTCTAGCTTTGTAATCAGTTTGTGCGAAACTGGCTGTGAATCTCACTACAGATATAATAATAATAATAATAATAATAATAATAATAATAATAATAATAATAATAATAATAATGATGATGATGATGTTTGTATCAAAATGAATTATACCCAGTGACCACACTGTTCATGTATTGATATAGTTATATATATTTAAAAATAAAAATCCAATAAAACCTTTTAAAAAAAAGAATGCTATTTAGAGTAAATCAGAGTTCATACGTTTATTATCTCCTTCTCCTCAGCCCCTGAACTATATCAACAGTTCTTTCTTTCGAATCGGAGGCTTAGCTTCCATCCCTCTCTATGACAACAGACAAATTTGATTTCAAGTTGTTTTCCTCTGTGTGAGATTTTTTTTATGCCCAATTCCGACTACTGATTGATCTTGGCAGATCAGCTACTGCCAGAGACTGAAGGGAGACAGGATCTGAGACAGTGAGCAGCCTCTGCCCAGCTGCCTGGCAGGGAATGTGGGAAGGTATGAGCTGAGCTGCCAAAGTGTCTGATCTAACCAGCTTTGGGGCAATGAAAGTAGGCAGAAACTCTGGCAGCAGGATTGCTGACTAAGCATGAGTATAGGAAAGCAGGGCTGATGTGAGGAGTGGCTCAATTCAAGGATGTAGCAGGCTGAAGTGAGAAGGAGGTTTAGCTGGTGAAAGTGAAGAGGCTGCACCACCCCATCTGGTGGTTTGAGGAACACTGACCTACAGCATTGGCAACAAAATACATTTTAGCAACAACACTTGGCCTACAAGCGTGTCTTAACAATCATGTAGAAAGCAAATTAACCAAAGCAATTGTGAGGAACCAAACTTACCTTTGGTTCCTCACAATGCACTGCCAATTCTTTATGATTTTTTTTTAACTTTATGACTCTGTTCAAGAGAATTTGTAATGGGGCTCAAACCTGCATAAAATCAGGCTTGAATTCTGCAGCACTGGAATTAGGAGAAAAAAATTATGCACATTAAAGTCATAAGGACAAGGCTATGTTATTTATTTATTTATGAGCACACCTTTATTATTTTTAATAAATAACTCAAGGCAGTAAACCTCCCTCCTTCTCTTTTCCTCAAAACAATAACTTTCTGAGTGAGTTGGGCTAAGAGAGACTGACTGCTGCGGTCACCTAGCCAGCTTTCATGGTTAAGGTGGAACTAGAATTCATAATCTCCCAGTTTCTAGCTAAGTGTCAGTTCTGTTATTGCTGTTAGTTGTTTATCCTGTTTTCTTTGCTTCTAAGGGATGGTTCATTGCTTGTATTGTTCTAAAAATTTTACAAGTTTGAATTTACAAAAAGTGAATCTGATCTTCCTTCATATAACTTTATGGGTGACATACTGTTGGAAACGCATGTGCAAAACAGAAAATGTGGGAAAGAGGACTAACCAAAGGTATTTATACTTTAATTTTATAAGTTACAGAGTGTAGCATCATCTCAATTGGAGAGGCCATTTATACATCACCAAAAAGAAGCAACACTTAAATGATCCCTCAAAGAATGGAAAAATGAATACATATTTGCACATCACATTATATAAATACAATTTGCAAACAGTTACTATTATTTAGATATTAAACGGAAATATATTACATATCCCGTAATGGGAAAAATTAATCTGAAAAGTCTGCATCAGTTCTACCAATTTATGGATGCTATCAAGGCATCCTTGTAATGTATGGGTGAGTGGCCTTTTGGTAGCTGAGATTGCATTCACATTTTGGGGGCCAACTAGGGGGTCTTAGAGTAGATGGAACTGCAATGTACATATAGGAAGGGGTGAGTTTCTAGTGGAAATGTAGGGGACTTTTTTGTTATTAAACTTTTATATGCCCTAAAGGGCCACCATTTTGAGGGGTCCTATTTTAAAATTATGGGAAGTTTGCCATCAGTTTTTGACAGTCGTGGTCAGAAAGATTCCTGAGGCCCTAAAAACATGTCTTAGGGGGTGCAACTTGCCCATTGTTTTCCTAACCAAAGTTCTCAGGCAGAAGCCTACCCTTTGTAAAATAGACTTAAAGCCTAATTACTGGCTTGCATATCATATTTAAAAGAATATTCTTTAATATGTTTATGCTGAGACTAATCCTTGAATGGGAAATGTGGCTTCTACATTATCATGAAGTTTAAATAGCCAGGTTAATTATGTGAGTTAACTTCTAAGGCTCTGTGAATCTTTGAAGTTTTAAAGCATTAAATTGGATGCCTCCAAATCAATTAGTTTTTGGCAGGTTTTCCAAATTAATTCGAATGTTTCAGTCCAGTTGATTCTGCAAATGATTCAAAAGTTCAAATTGGATCAATTTTCCAGTCTGATTAAAAGTAAAGATTGAATCAATTTGCTTTTTCAAATCTATCTGAATTCAGTCAACACTAATTTCTATAACTTTACTATCTTCATTTGTGTTATGAGAGACGTGGTAGCTCAAGGGCTTAGTGATGCTGGAGATGGTCTCTGCTTCAGCGGTTTGAGTCCTAGCACTGCATGACAGGGTGAGCTCCCATCAATTGCTTCAGCTTCTATCTACCTAGCAGTTCAAAGGCATGTCTATGTGACTAGATAAATAGGTACCCCTTTGGTGGGGAGATGATTTGGTGCTCCATGCAGTCAGTCAGATTCCTGCTGGCTCTGAATTCCTGATTGCAGTGCCCGTTTGCGACATGGCTTCGGTGGAGGGAGGGGTCCTTGGATGACACTGCAAAAAGAGTGTTTGTCTTTCTTTCTGGTGCAAAGCTAGTTCACCCTCCTGTGGTGCAAGCATGCGAGTGTGTATCATGACAGGGCAAATACCTTGGCAGTCAAACTACTACTCTGCAATAGCATTGCAGTTTCCTGGCTAATATAAGAATGCCATACGATAATAATAATAATTCTTGTATTGCTGAAAATATTTTGAGATTATTAATAGGCATGATATCACATTTGTCATTCATTTTTTTAAAAAAGAAAAAAAGAAAAATGCCATATTTGGATTCATTCTTCTCTCTTCTTTATGTCACAATACAATTCCAACTTGCGAACAGTTTTCTAAGAAAGGAACAAATATCTGAGGTGTGTTCAGTTTACAATATGCTGTTTTTGTAACTGTTCACGTGCCATACAAATGTAATTGCTTGTGCTCCTCTTGTCTTCAGTGCCTGACATATTTTATATCTCCTTGTGGTACAGCTTAGGAGCTCATTGCCCTGTAAATATATCTCTTTTAAATATTCCATATTTGATTTGAGTTACACATTAATTTTTTTAATGCAGCGACATAATGGAAGGAGCAGGAAGTCAACAGAGAGGGGAGAATGAGTATGATTATTCCATTGAATGCCCTAGTTTATTTTTGTTCTGTTTATTTAAAAAAAAACCCTATGATGTAAAAGAAATCAAGATAATTCTGTGAGTCTAAATGTTCTTACTGGATTGTGACCCTCTTTAGTTGATATAACAAGCACTTTCTGCAGTTTGAAACTGAGAAACTAAGGAAAGAGGAAGAGATAGACTCTTCATGTGTCTGGAATTTTTTAAAAAATATTATTGGTGTTGAAGAATAACTCTACTGTATTTTTTTTTCGTGATTAGAAATCATTTCATCTACTTGGAAATGGGCCTTGTGAAATTGTGTGGAATCCGGTTTGCTCTTAGGTTTTAATTTTCAGGATTGAAATCTGTGGGCATCCAGATAATAGATAAATAACTATCAAGGACCCAGGTCATTATCGCCAGCAGTGAAAGATTCTGAGATTTGATATTAAGAAATATTATAAATCATGGTTACATGCACAATAGAAATTTTAAAAATGATACATTGACTATCTGCACACTGGCTTCTTTTATTTACCGCATATCCAAAGGAAGCAGTAATTTGGAAAACAATTGTTTAAAAAACAATTGTCTAAAAAGAATAGTTGGATAAGAACACAGCGGCAATAGGAAAAATATTACCAAAACAACAACAACAACAACAACAAAAACCAATCCACCAGATACAAATTTATATTCAAGGAAGATAGAGCGCATCAAGATTTAAGTTTGGCTAAAAGTACATGGGTGTTAATGAAAACTACAGGTAAACATATTTAAAGAACAATAACATGCCAGCTCAGAGATAAAATCTAGAATGAGAAAAGAGAAGAAAGTTAGTATGTAAGCTAAATAGTAAATGATACAAGCAATTGTCCATGGATTTAGCTGCTATGATTTTATTTTATTACTTTATTTGAGTTCAGGACAAGTGAATTATATTTAAGAATATAATCCAAATTAAATAGTTTTTATTTTCCAAGCAGGAGCCACATTTGTTTTTCAGTTACTGAGGACCAAAGACTTAACACAGATTAAAACAGTCTCAACAGTTTTAAATCTAAAGAAAGACTCCAGAAGTCTTTCCAAAAACCTGGAGGAAAAAAAAAAGATAAAACTTTGGACACAACTATGTTGACATAGTTCGCTTTGAGTCATCAGTCTGTCCCTTGGGGCTTCGGCTGCTAAAAGTTTAATATATTCCTGGTTTAGTTGATATTCTTTCTGTTGCAACATTTGGAAAGTCAACCAAGAACACACAATACTACTAGAGACTCCATCATTCTGTAGAAAGAGCTGAGGTTTGCTAGTACACAGTATTAAAAACCTCCTTGCCCTTTGGCAGACCTAGCGGGAATGACACTGTTGCTTAAAATCAGTGGAAAGTAAAATGAGATTTACCAACTATATTTTCAGGGGGGAAAACCACAAAAGGATAAACATTCTCTTTTTCAGAGGTAAGAAATTATGCTTGGATATAGTTCTCTATATTCTACAGCAATATGGCAAGTCTCTCTCTCTCTGTGTATATGTGTGTGTGTAAGTAATTGCAGTAAATTAAAGAGATTGGAAGTCAAAACCCTGGGCTAATGATATATTGTTAAATCAAGAGGAAAAAATCATTGCAAATTATTTGAAAATGAATTATTCTTTATGTCTGTTCAGAAGATATAGATCAAAGCCCAGGGCCCAGATCCAGGCTGTGGCATGCTTAGATTTGGCCTGTGGGGCCGCCCTGGAAACAGTGAAGGACTGGCCCGCGGAGCTCTGTTTTCACTGCAGAGGGCTGCAGGAGGCTATTGTGGCCAAAAACCAAGCTGCAGGGGGGATTACGCGTGGCCTACCTGAGCTCCGTTTTTGCTGGCAGAGGGCTGCTAGAGGCTGTCATGGCTGAAAACAGAGCTCAGGAGCTCATTTTCACTGGCAGTGTGCTCAGGCCACCACAGGCTTCCCTGACATGAGTGATGTCAAGCTGGCCCTGCCCACCCTGCCCACACCCACCCCGGCCCCTGAGGTCAAACACAAACCTGATATAGCTCTCAATGAAATCGAGTTTGACACCCCCAATATAGATTGAGGGAAGTAGTGTTTTACCAGTTGTGAGTACTCATTTTCCATGAGACTGTGAGTAAACTCGCTCAGATATTGAATGTGGAGGACCAGGAGCTAATCTTACCCTTGAGGATAGTGATGTATGTGCCACATGATCTGTGTGGTCACCTAAGCACACATCAACTCAAACCAGAAAATCTTGCAATTTAGAAATATAATTTCTTGGCTTTGACCAAATGACAAAAGGGCAGAGAGGAGACAGTGGCATCTGGTGTGCCAGTAGGTTACCAAGTGAAGCTTATGCAAAAAAAACAAGGTTTGGATTGGATTTATAAATGGTACTCACTGCCAGTAAAGTATAATTTGATTCTATTTTCTGTTCTGCACAGCTACAATAATAACCATTAATAAATAAATATGCAGCCATGAGATTCAGTTAAACCAGAGGTCTTCAAACTTGGCAGCTTTAAGACTTGTGGACTTCAACTCCCAGAATTCTCCAGCCAGCATAGCTGGAGAATTCTGGGAATTGAAGTCCACAAGTCTTAAAGCTGCCAAGTTTGAAGATCCCTGAGTTAAACAAACCTTTATACCTATGATTCAATTTTCTACATTTGAAAGAAAACAAAATATTTTTATTAATTCACTGAAATAAAATATTTGGTAAGAATTAGAAGTCTGATAGCATTTTTTCAGTCTATCTTTTTGCAAACCAATGCTCATTTTATCAGAGGTATGGAATAACTAAGCTGATGTGGGATTTAAATTGGGGTCAGGCAGAGGGGAAAAAGGGTGGGGAGAAGACAGGGTGACTAGGCAAATTCAGGTTACATATGAGATAGATTAAAAATAATGAATTAGTTAGCAATTATCATGTGTTAAAAACCCATTCTGTTTGCAGAGACCTTCTGAGATACTGGAATGAATGTGAGTTCAGCAATCTCATTTTGTGATGTTGTTAGAGGGTTTTTTTGTTCCAAAACAACTGCTTTGAGGTCTTAATGGAGTGTCCTGAGAAGTTAAAATGCTCTCATATTACTTTGTCCTTCTTCACAGTCCTGATGTTGAACTTGTCCATCCATTGACTATTTTGTTCAAGATCTGTTTCTTTTACGTAGAATCCAGAAGGACAATTGCTAGCACGGTAGATAATAGCATATATCACAATACAGAAAGAACATGTGAAGATCCTTCTAAGCTTCTGTGAGAAGTTCGTGTGAAGTTTGTTGGAATCTTTGCTATTGCTATGAGGGCAAAGTAAATATTTGGGTTTGTTAAAAGGTCTGGTTCTTATACCAGCATAAGCATTCTGTTGTTATTTGTGAGAATCTGCTTCAGGTTGGGTGACGGTCTATATCTGCAATGGTGAACCTATGGCACGGGTGCCACAGCTGGCACGCGGAGCCATATCGGTGGGCATGCGAGCTCAGCTCTGGCATGCATGTGTGCACCAGCCAGCTGATTTTTGGGCCTTCTGGGCCCACCAGAAGTCAGGAAACACACTGTTTCCAGCCTCCGAAGGGCCTCTGGGGGTGGGTGGGGAAGGCTGTTTTAATCCTCCTCAGGCTCCTAGAAAGGCTCTGGAGCCTGGGGAGAGCAAAAAACGGGCCTACCGGTTCCACTGTGCCATCGCGTGCCAAAAGCGGGGGGAGCACGGGGGGGGGGAGCAGGGCACATAGAATTATGGATATGGGCATGCATGCTTGTGACCCCACCGTGCTCCCCCCCTTTTGGCACGCAATGGCAAAAAGGTTAGCCATCACTGGTCAATATGTAAGTATGGGCTTGCCAGCCAGTGCCTGAGAAAGTGCAGTGTCATTGTCCAGGTTTAGCTTATTAATGGATTTGAATGGCCTGGGCTATAGGTGACAGATACCTGTGTTCCATTGTTCCGTTTGTGGATCAGTTTTTAATAGGTCTTCTGTGGGAACTGTGAGAAATCCTTTTGTACAGGAAGGGGGCAACACTTAGATCACAACATTGTGACCCCTCTTTGCCTGTTTTATCACATTCCCCAGAAATAATGCTTAAAGGGCTGTGGCAGTCATCTACTGATAATATGCAAGACTATTTCTTATTTGCATTAGAGTCAGTCTAAGCATCTGAAATACTTAATCTATGTCTGGCCATAGTGAACTTGATGAGGATCAGTTAACTGAACATCAATCCAGAGAAGTTACAAGTATCATTCATGGGTGGTTTTGATTAGCTGTTCTGTAGTAAATAATGTCCTCCCTCTACATTGAGCTGTTCTCTCCCTGAAGGATCAAATATTAGGTTGGAAGTAGCTTTTGAGTTCTCTTGTTCTTCTCTGGTGTTTCTGTGTAGCACAGACTTCTTTTTACCAGTTTACCAGCTGTACATCCCTAAATGTACAGACTACATCCCTAAATGGATAGAAAGCAAACAACTACATCCCTAAATGGATAGAAAGCAAGCAATTTTGGTGATCTATCATGATCTTCTCCCCCTTCTCCCTTCTGTATCATTGTAGTGCACTTGACATGAAGTAGCCCTTGAAGCAGTAGCTGGATTAGTGATTGGAATGTATTATACTCATTTTAATCCAATTTACTGACTCCTGGATGGCTTGGGGTTCAGATGGTAACCTATAAAACCTCAACAGTTTGAAGTGACATTATCTGATGGACCATTCCTTTCCATATGTCTTTAATCATGCCCTGAGATTGTCATCAGATATTCTGTTCTGAGTATCCTTCATAGCCTGAGACTTAATCAGATGAAATTCAAGAGCAGACGTTTTTTTTCAGAAGTAGTCAAATGGTTGTAGAATGCTTTCTGCTGAAATGAGTGATGGGTTCCTACTTTCCTGACTACTTTCCTAAAATTGGGCAAATAATATTTATTCTTTTGGCTTTTAAATTTAAAAGTCATGTGACTACCCAAGGGGTTTTTAAAACCCTTCCTCCCTCCCTCCCTCCCTTTATAAATGGATTTTGAATTTCTACCACATTTTTTTTTCATTTTATCTCTATTGAACTCAACTTTACAATTTGTTATCTTCTGCTGTTTTGTAAGTATCTATATTGCTGTGAAAGGTAACTCATAACCTGAATAATGTAAACATACAATTTTCTTTCTTTTTTAAAACATAGATTTGTTTTTTCTTGGAAAAAGTGGAGGACAAATTGGAAATGTTCAGAAGAAGGCTACCAAAATGATGAATAAACCAGGTAATGAATGCTCCTGTGAACCCTGAAGCTGTCCTGACTGATGCCATTTTGAGACTTCAGTGCTGACACACCACAGAAGAGGGGTGGGGGTGGGGGTGGGGGAATAGAGATAGTTGGGTTAGCCAAAACAAAATACTTTCTCATGGGAACCAAGGACATTCTGCAGGTGCTTGGAAGAAGGGGAATGGAGTCACCTAGCAACCAGACAGTATCCTCATGTGACTGTTTTGAGAAAGTAACAAACTTTCATTTTTAATTAGGTGGAAAACCATGGGAATACTCAGAGTCAGCTTTTCACCAGCCTCTGCCAATAGGATATATCCAATAAACCTATTCTTTGAGGAAATTGCCTGCCTCAGAGTTTTGTTTGCTATGGGTATGTTACCTGGAACCCTGACAGCTCCTTCACTAGAGGATTTCAAACAAAATTTGAATGGCTATCTGTCAGAGATGTTATAATGGGTTTTACATCTAGCAGGGATTTGAACTAAATGACTTTTAAGGTTTCTTCCAACTGTGTGATTCTAAGACTTTTACTTACTAACTGATACCTTCTGTCGTTCATCCATTTAATATTTGGCACAAATATCAGAGACCCACTAATCTGCTTATGTTTAATACATTCATAAAGATTTGATTGAGGTTTTAACATTCTACATCACAGGTGGCAGATGACTCAGCTGCATCTCCTGGTAGAGCCACAAAGGATTAGCAATACATTAGAGAAGATTTCTGATCTGGAATTCTTTAACAAGAACAAGATAACTTTCATCCAGCTTCTTGCATGAAACCAGAAGTGGTCAAAGTATGGCTGTGAGCAATCCCCAACTCAACTTTCTTTGCCCATTGGAGCTGCACCTGAGGATGAATGCTAAATATCACTGTTCTGATTTTCCATTATTTTGAGACACGATATAGACAAAAATGGTAGTCTAAGCTCTTAATGGCCTTAAACCACTCAACCCCACTTCCAAAGCAAGAGAAATGTAGATCCCCAAACCTGCACATGTGAAATGAATGGCCCTTCACCTTATTGCTTCTCCCACTGCAAAATTGTGGCTCTTAAGTAAGTGCCTCTATACTTTAGAATTGAAGTTCTGTATACTTTTTGTAGGTTCAGAATCCTTTAATTCCAGTAGCAAGTCTTTTAAATTGAGCCCCTCTGGTTGCTGTTGAGGATAAGTATAAGTATAAGGTGTAAGTATAAAAAGGGGTGGGGGCTACCTTCAGGCCAACAGGCATAGCAGGTTCCAGTCAGACCTTTAATTTCAAATATTGTGGTTTGCTGCAATGGGAAAATCAATGCATTTGTCTTAAGATAGGGTCAAAGTGTCAAGGAAAAATGCAGTGGACACCTTTGTGTGTGCTGTCTAGTGCACAACTACTAGATAGTTGCAAACAGATACCAAATATTTTAATTCTTTGCTCCCATCTAGTAACTTTCCAGACTTTTATATTTCAGATCTGACACCACTAGTACTGATACTACATGATGGTGCCTGCCCACCTTCAGGAAAGCATCCCAAATTACCACTTCTTCAGTTCAGCCTCTTGAGTGGCTTCTGTGTACAAGTTCTGGGTACCACAACATATCTGCATCTCTGAAGATAATCACTAGTGCTTAAACCAATGTCCAAGGTTTGCCTTGGAGTTCAGAGAGAGTTCCATATAAGCCCCTAGCCAAGGAAGTTGTAAGTAAGTAGGTGAGTAAGTAATTCTGTAAATTATGATACCTACCTCTGATTGGTATCATTCATTCATTCATTCATTCATTCATTCATTCATTCATTCATTCATTCATTCATTTATTTATTTATTTATTTATTTATTTATTAGTTCGATTTATATGCTGCCCTTCTCCGGAGTCTCAGGGCGGCTTACAATGCATTAAGCAATAGCCTTCATACTTTTGTATATACCTGCTTAGTAAGGCTTTTGGCCCCCCCCCCCTAAGTGGTGTTCTTTTTATACAAAGGCAGCTTATTGCCGCCACAATCCGGGTCCTCATTTTACCTACCTTGAAAGGATGGAAGGCTGAGTCAACATACATGAAGGAACATACATGAAGGAAATACAGGCCATGAATTTCAGAATCTTCTCAATAGCAGTTCAATTAAAGACAGAGGTTTTTTTCCCCAGTGCCAATTAATGTCTTTCTAATTGCAGCAATCATCTTATCTTTAATTTTTTGAGGTTTCTGCCACCTTTGAAACAGAGGAAGACTTACCTAAATTTTTGCATCTCTATAGCACTATCAGTTGCTTTGCTCTGAAGAAGCATTAGTCATCTAGAGAGATATTTAAAAGGATTTCCCCACTCATTCTAGGAATATTCATTTAGGACCTGTCTGTTTGTGTGCACTTTCCAGAAAATATTGAAATGGGCAGATTATTCTCGTTATTTGCTAGGGGAGAATTTCCCCCAACTGTTTTATATTCTTTATTAGCTATCAACAGAATTAATATGAATTAATTCTGTTCTGGTTGACATTTATTAATCAGATGTTTTCTGGCCCCAAATGAAAGTAATTTGGATTTCATGGATTTGCTTATACTTTTTTCCCCTCTCCATCCACCATGGTCTGGCTGATATGAAATGTATGTTTATATTCTCTATATGACATCCTTATCCTTTACTTACATTAAATAGATAGCAGAAAGCATTGGCCATGATGTCAATGTATTTTTAAATATCCTGCCCAGGAATGAATAAAGGATAAAGCCAATATTTTCTTACTAGGAAACGAAAATCAGGCATTTTACAAAACTTGACCAAGGTAGCCTATTGCAATTAGTTCTAACCACACCGAGTTGTGCAACTTGTGAAGAACTAAAGTCAAAAGCTAAACTTTATTTCATTTCAGCAACAGTGAAATTAAATGCAGTGAATCTTACAACTTGCCATGGATTCAGTAGGGTGCAATACTGAAGACCAGCACAGGCAGGACACAGGTCAACTTCTCCTCTGCCATCAAAGCTTATAGAATGACTTCGGCCCAACTTACTCTACACACAATTATTCTGAGAAAAATGGGAGGAGGAAGAATCTTGGGTACCTGGAGGAAGAGCAGATTGTAGCGCTAACCATTAAAATAAACCACATAATAATATTTTTCCTATTTCTCAAATTAAAATGTGTAACCCCAGGCAACTTTCAGATGTATTTGGAAAGCTCCACCCTAATTTATTTGTGTGTGTTGGGGTGGGGGAGAGATTGACATGAAAAATTGAGATGGAGTTGTACACCCCACTTTATATTTTCCTAGCTCGATTGGGAGATCTCATGGATTGAATCTGGGGCCCTTCTGCAGGCAAAGCATGAATTCCCCAATTATGAAGGGTTACCCTAATGCTGTATCAGTGGTTTTGGATTTAGTTTTGTGCAATTTGCTCCAGAGTATCTGTGAGGGTCAGAAAAGTACAACCCGTTCTAAACTGAATCTTGTAAATTCACCCATGACCAGGTTGGCTTGTTGTAGCTGATGTAACAAAATAAAATTCTAAGCTGGTTGGCTCTGATTAGAATTCGTATTGAATGAGAAATGCCAAGGTATTGACTGAATTGGGAAATCAGGAAGGAAGCCCCAAACCAGGTCCATATTATTGCCAAAAACATGTTTATAGAATCATCAATGGTTAAGTGAATCCTGGGGGCGTATTTATCTTACTAAAAGGTTCTTACCTGCACTTTTAGAAACATTGTGTCTCAATAACAACTGTCCCCAGAGATGGAATAGAAAAAACTCCGCTAAAAATATATTTCTAGGAAGAGTTTGCTAGCGTATCTGCTAGCATATCTGTTAATGATTGAACTAGTGATCTAATTTGATAGCTTGAACAAATGCAATCAAGAGACAGATTGGTACCCTTGATATGATTTCCAGTGTTAAAATCTCTTTCTTTCTCTCCTACAGGTCTGTAATTTGATTGTTTTTAGGAGCATAAGCAGTATGGAATTCTTCAGAATATAGAAAACTTATATGAGGCAGTTCTTGAAGTGGTTTGAATAAAACTTTGGTGACAATGTCACCTCCAAATCTGCATTTGGGAATGCCTAACTGCTCCCCTGTATTGATTTTGGATTGTATCTACTACTATTAAGTAGATAAGAACTATTTATCAGTTTTCAAATCCATTGGTGTACAGATGTCTAGGGATCTTCCCAAAATTGTTTCTATATTAATATTAACATGCTAGAAAAGGAAAGTATTAAATATACTAGGGGATAATAATTTTAATTGTACTTCAGTAGTTTAAAATAAATAAAGTTTCTGGCCCAGGTCTGCCTACATCTTTCTCCTAGCTTAACCTTTTTTCAAAAATGCCCCCAGATGCCATTAAGAGACCCAACATGGGCCTTGGCTCCTGATCCTTATCAGAAGGTCAGTGACTGATGGATGCTAGGAATGTGTGATCTAAAAAGAAATCCACAACAGGCTTTTCCAACTTGGTTCTGTCCAGATTGATGGTACTCTAACACCCAGAATTCTGTGCCCAATTCTAGGAATTCCAGTTTAAGATATTCTTGAACTGAAAATGGACCCAAATGGGGAAAGCTGACATTTATATGCACAGTTCTGTAGTTGCCATGGAAGCAGACAGCACCATGGGAATATTGACAGTCAACTGATATTATATTAAAATCCTGATGCCTGATCATCATCTGTTGCTGGAATAACTTTGTTCCCATTATCCTAATTCTAGAATGGGGAAAAAGGGGGAAGAAGAGGCCTATGCAGTGGTGGGATTCAGCCAGTTCACACCAGTTCAGTAGAACTGGTAGCTAATTTTTTATGGAGTTCAGTGAACTGAATAGTGTGTCTCGCCATGCCCGGCCCTGCCTCACCCCTCCCTCCCTGCTAGTGAGTGGCCAGGAGACTAGATGAGCAGCCAGATAAACGGCCAGGCGAGGTTGGGAGGCCAGGCAAAGCGAGGTACCCCTCAACGTGAGTGATGTTGAATTGGCCACGCCCACCCAGTCACATGACCACCCAGCCATGCCTACCCAGCCGGTCATTAGGAAGAGAACCAGTTGTTAAATTATTTGAATCCCACCACTGGGCCTATCTAGAGATGTAGTCTGACCATAGGAAATGCCTCACAAAGTGTCGATCCCTGCTCTAGTATTTACAAAGAAGAAAGTTCTGGGGAACAATAGAAGCACTGAACACTGAAGGATATGTTGGCTACAGAGTGTCACACTCCATTTGCCACTCTTTTATTTCTATGGCATCATTTTCCAGAGGTTACAACAGACATTACATGGCATCTGAAAATAATCTTTAAAAAAAAATCAAGCAACTAGACAAGTTAGCAAAAACCTTCAAGGAAGTGTTACATTTGAATGAAATTATGTGGAGAGAGAATTAAACTGCACAAGGACAAGGAAAGGTGTTGCCAAAGAAACAGCTTATAAAGATACGAGATAAATTAAGCATACTTGACAAGCCATTTTACACAGAGAAGAGAATTATTGCATCACAAAATCTAAAAGAAATACTGAACAACAGGTGCATGATCAACTGTGAATTAAACTATGTAAGAGGAGGCTGTTAGAAGCTATTTTCCTGGCCAAGCATCTGCATTCAAATGGAAGATTTTATGTCAGCATGTATAAGACAGCATACTTTAAGAAATAAAATATAAGAAGAAATGGTTATCATCTGGTTAGTCTTTGGGTATGCATAAAGCTTATTAACATAGGTCCCCAATACCATATTCAGTTGGATTAATTATGCAATTTTCTAGGGTGGGAACAGCAAGATCTGCAATGTACAGAAGAACTTTTGATCAATGTCACACGGAAAATGAATGTAGATGCCTATGTACCAATATGAGATTCAAAGCATATTTTATATGACATTAAAATTCCATAAAGAACAAATAGAACTCTTATTGTACCAAAAGCCAAATGGATTTTAGAGACCAATTCAAATGATTACTTCAGTAGGCAGGATGAAAAGAAAATCAATTAGTGGATATATCAAAGTCATAGGGTGGATGCAGCATATTGGAGATGTGGCATTTTTAATCAAGTAGTAAGACTACAAGAAATACCCCATTACTTCTACAATTCTCCATTCTGTGGATAACTGTGCAGACAATTCAGCAGATTCCACAGAATTATATGATAGCAAAACGTCCAGTAGTTAGATGCTTAAAGGAGAAGCAGCACTTAAAATTGGACAATTTTATTAATAACCTCTAGTTTGGGAGGGAACATTAATAGAAATAACTATTATTAGAGGAATAAGGGATTCTGTGATGCGCAGTAAAAAAGAATAAGAGTATATGTGTACAGTTCTAATCAAATTCAGTGTGCCTGTCATGAGGCATAACAAATTGCTCTAAAGCTGTTTTCGAGTTAAGAAATGTTGATGAAATCTTTTATAATAATGACATTAAAGCTTTACATTATTTGTTTATTATGTTTATATAGCTATCCATCTCACCAAAAAGTTACTCTAGCCATCAAAGGCTTGGGAATATCCTTTTGTAAATAATATATTAGGTGGGAATATTTGTACCAGCTCATGGAATTTGCATTTTAGTTATCTGTAAAAAAAAATAAAATAACAGTAGAAACATGAACCGGTGTCAGTTAGGTTGTTGTGGATACATATGAAAGTGGAATCAATAAGTCGTTAATACTTGTATATATATTAGTGAATTGGGATACAGGAAGTCCTCAACTTACAACAGTTTTTTTAGTGACTATTCATGGTTACAATGGCACTGAAAAAAGTGACTTATGACTGTTTTTCACCCATGTGACTAATGCAGCATCCCCACGGTCACATGATCAAAATTCAGATGCTTGGCAACTAATTTATATTTATGATGCTTGCAGCATCTTGGGGTCATATGATCATTTTTTTGCAACCTTATGACAAGCAAAGTCAATGGAGAAGCCAAATTCACATAACAACCATGTTAAGTACTTATGTGACAATTTAACAACTGCAGCGGCTCACTTAACAACTGGGACAAGAAAGGTCTCACTTAGCAACAGAAATTTTGGGCTCAGTTGTGGTTGTTTGAGGACTACCTGTAACGAAAAGAAATACATTTCAGAAAGAATTCCCTAATGGATGCAATTCAGAGGAGAAATGATTCAGTTGGGTAATACAAGTGGATTGGTGGGAACAAAAAATTGTTATTGTTTTATCAGTATCTCAGGGAACAGTCTTGAATATGTGGCTTAAGCATAAAGCTACTCATATGTATAAATGGAGAAGGAATGACTCAAAAGTCAAAATTGTTTCACTTGCATTGTTTGATATAAAATATTGAGTCTTTTAGTGAGAAATGCACAAGTGATGGCAGGTTCTGAATGTGGCTTGGGCCATTATCGAAAGCAGATATTGTGGTATTTCTTCTTCTTACCATATACCATAATGTCTTTGCTTTGTATTTTTTTACCTGCACTTTGCATAACATTGGTTGCCTCAAAAGGAAATGGTGGTATGAATATGTATGTATGTGTTTTGTTTCGATTTCCATACAAACTTTCTTTTCTCCAGATCGTCTTCAAGTGTTTTTTTCATTAAAAAAAAAAATTCTCACTCACTGTTTAAAGTAATTGACACTGACAAAATAGATATATTTTCAGGAAACCTTTAAAATTCTCCAGTTTCATTTTGAAACAGTATTTCTTGACTATGTGTTTAACTAAGAAACATTGTTTTGCACCAGTATTTCTGTTACAACACTTTTAGGCAACTGGTTTGGTTTAAGCTTAAGTTACACCCTGAATTGGTCTTTCAGTTGATGACCTCTAGATGTGTTAGACAACAATGGCCATCCTGGTTGGAAATTATGGAATTGTTGTTCTGAACAGCAGCTTGAGAGATGCTGATGGAAATGGCTTCACTCCAATTTAATCCACTCAAGATCCTGAAATCTAGGTCCTGGCAGGGATGGTCCTGCTTTAAATCAGTTTTGATTGACTGGGATCCACTTCCTGGAGTGCCAGAGGGCAAAAGCAGTTTGAAGGGTAATATCCTGTCAGATTTTGCTCCTTTCCAATAGAAAAGCTAAGGCTTCAAAAATGGACCTTCTAAAGGCATGTGAGAAAAGCCCTTTTGGAAGGAAGGGACACTCGGCTGTTGTATAAATGGCAACTACTGTTGAATTTGTTTTTCTCTGATGAATTTGATCCACACAAAAATTCTGCTAATGTCAATGGATGCTTGTTTCTAGAATCAGATGTGATCAGTATCATGCCTCAGATTGATACAAGTAATCCTCAATTTACGACCACAATTGAGCCCAACATCTCTGTTGTTAAGGGGTACATTTCTTAAGTGAGTTTTACCCCATTTTACAACCTTTCTTGCCATATTTGTTAAATAAACGTTGCAGCTGTTAAGTTAGTAACCCGGTGGTTAAGTGCATCTGCCTTCCCCCTTGACTTTGCTTGTGAGTATGTCACAAAAGGGGATCACAGGCCCTTAGGACACAACAATGGTCATAAATATGAATCAGTTGCCAAGCATCTGAATTTTGATCACATGCTCATGGGCATGCTGCAAAGGACATAACTGTGAAAAATGGTCATAAGTCACATTATTCAGTGCTGTTGTAACTTTGAACGGTCGCTAAATGAACTGTTGTAAGTTGAGGACTATCTGTAGATTGTTAACTGATGGAACAAATCATATCTGCCTTGAGTTCATGTATAGATAGCACACCTCTATTTTTACTCTGTCTGCATGGCACAATGAACCTTAAACTAACCAAACATATTTTAGCCTGCTTTGGTTTACAGATCTAACTCATCTGAGTAATTTGTAGTTTGTTGTGTCACAGAACCACAAAAATTGTTTAGTTCCACAAATCATGTTTAAATTAATAAGGATAGATATGCCACATGAACCCTGCCATTCTTGCAGAAGCTTATGAAATAAAACTATTCTGTTAGGCAAAGTCCGTGTTTGACATATTGTTTCTTCATCCTTACTTGTCAGTTATTAAAACAAGCATTTACTGGATGTTGATATTCCTGAAATCTTGGATTTGCAAATGCCAAATGAATCTGGATTGAGTAACTACATACGTTCATACAAAACATCACCGCATGGTGCAATCTGGGAGTAATCTGGTTATGAATGAACTTTGTACAGGGTTTGCGGAGAAACAGAATGTGAATGTGGAAACATGCCATATGTTTATTCTCTTTTGATACTGGAAATGGTTGTTTATATTTTTGTGTTTCTTGAATTGAATTCTTTGGAGAGTGTCAGATGGCTTTCCATTTTAATTCTACAGCCATAGTACTGGAAAGACTGAGGGATAAATAATAAGGTAACGATTGTAGCAATAAGGATCTATTTATGTTCAAATCATAATACAGCAGAAGTAGAGAGCAGAAACTGGGAGAAAAGGTATTCCCTCAGCCCAGATGATGTATGATTGTGGCATGATCTTAAAGATCATTTACTTTAAGCAATTTTCTCCCAGTGTGAAGTTGGAAGTGAGCCAAGGAGGAAGAAAACTGCTAAATGTTGTAAAGTAAAGTGGGGAAAGGTGGGTGGATTTTACCTATTACTTTTGGCGTGAGAGTAGATCTTATACCACTTTGTACAATACCTCACTGCCTGTAATCGAGGCAGATGTTGTTCTACCAGCACTGCATTATCATCATCCTCATCCTCATCATTATCATCATCAATATTTCATAATAAGAATCAGGATCAAAGGCAGGAGTATTAAACCCTACATTTTCTCATATTATCCATACAAGGAATTGAATATACATTAAATCAGGTGGAACACCCCCCCCCCCTCCAATATGGAGTTCCAGTTAGAGTGGTTTGTAGTGATGTAGTTGTAGTCAAGAATATCCATAATCCAGGCGGGACAACTTGGCATTTCTGGGAATTAGAAACTATTCCAAAGATCATGTCAGGCATGAAAGACCAGATCCATATATGAAGGTTCAATTAAGCTTCCATCCTTCCGAGTTGGTAAAATGAGGGCCCAGATTGTTGGGGGCAATATGCTGACTCTGTAAACTGCTTAGAGAGGGCTGCAAAGCACTGTGAAGTGGCATATAGGACTAAGTGCTACTGCTATGCTGATTTATTGCTAAAAGCCTATGCTCATGAACCTTCTGAAGTAACAATTGGCACCATTAAAAAAAAAAGTTAAATAAAAGTTAATGGCAGTCAGGGAGAGGGTTAGATTTAGTTTTCTCATGGCTATATAGGGACTCCATGCTGGTCTCCCTTTTCACTCTGACCCCAGGTTTTGCCATCTCTTCTCTTACAGATCCCAAGAATACTTATTTATTATTTCATCACTTATTTACCATTTCATCACTGACACATTGTCAGTGGTGAAATCTGGCCAGATCTATCCGGCTCATGTGAGCCGGTGGCTCTGGTGGCAGAAGGCCCCACCCACTCACCGGGACATCACTGTGTCCCGTTTTGCGCAGAGAGTCAAAAATCTTCTGACCTACAGGTTATAAACCATTAATATAGTGCTGCTTTTGCTAACTGGAAACAGAATTATATATTTTCTAATTATAAACAGTGGACTGCACACTCATACTGTTCAAGAAGGGGTCTTTGGCAGTCCTTTCCCTTGATATGTTTTCAAACAGAAGGTAGCAGTGTGATATTTAATACAGTATTCATGCCAACTATACTGAATGTTAGATCTATACAGAAACTCTCTCCTCACAAAAGACAGGAAGATCTTGAGATTAGGAAGATCCAGAGATTTGGAGAGGGAGTGAGAAGAGTAATCAGAATGATAATCTCCTTTTATATGTCTATCAAGTTGTAAAAAAAAGGCAAGCAGGACCTTTCAGGTAACTGCACAATCCGGTGACATCTCCAGATGTACTTCACCAATCTTGACCTGTATGAGCACTAAATTAGGGAAAATTAGTCTGTATTCCTTTTTAGGTTTCTTCCATGTCATTTCCCACTCCCTGCAATGAAGTTCAGGCATGCTCTTAAGAATATATTAGACAGATGTTTCACCTTCATTATGAACCTGTGGGATTCATAATGACAGGTTCATAATGGGAGAATTACGAACCTGTCATTGCATTGAAATCTTCCAGTTTATCAATGTGTTTAATTTCTTTCCTGGCACCCTGTACATGTGAAACGGCTCGTTTTCAGTTGTAGCAGAAACCAAGACACTCTGATGGAGCAGGAGATAATATGAAAGGAGAAGAAATAGTTTTATCCAAGATATGAATAATTTATCATGTGACTTCTTAAAAAAAATTAAAATCCCAAGCACAAGACACCAAATGCATTTACATTTCAATCCAGGAAGAAGCAGAGGGTTTATCCTGCATTTTCAAGGTATTACATCCAATGGGAACAGAGCTTTTGCCTTATGCAACTTCATGTAAAGTAATTGAATTCATACTGGCTGATGCAACAAGCATGAGCATTCCAGAAACATAGAAGGAAGGAAATACATACTTGATGATTTCACTTCTATTTTCCCAGCCTTTTATATACAATTTTAATTAAAAGTTTAACAACAACAAACTAAATAAAAACAAGAAAGTGAAAAAGCAAGATCAGATAAAGCTAAAGGTGCAAAAAAAAAAAAAAAGAAAGAAAGAAAGAAAGAAAGAAAGAAAGAAAGAAAGAAAGAAAGAAAGAAAGAAAAAGAAAGAAAGAAAGAAAGAAAATATAAGAAAGTTACTTCATTTGTTTCTATTTAAAAATTCCACAATATTTTACCTTGCTAATTTTCAATTATAATTTCAACTACATGTTCCCATCAATTTTTCATTACTGGCAAATTATAATTTTTACAATTGTAACATGCAATACAGGTAGTCTTCAACTTACAACCTTTCATTTAGTGACGGTTCAAAGTTACAGTGGCACTGAAGAAGGGACTTATGACCATTTTTCACACTTTGGATCCAGGGGTGGGTTCTATTTACCTTTACTACCAGTTCACAATGGGAGCATGCGCAGATCACCCATGATGATGTCGGGACGGGTTGGCGGAGCCTCCCGCCGGTTTTACTACCTGTTCTATAGAACCGGACCAAACCTGGAGCAACCCACCATTGTTTCCATCATTGTAGCATCCCATGGTCAAGTGATTAAAATTCAGACACTTGTGATTGACTCATATTTATGACAGTTACAGTGTCCTGGGGTCATGCAATCTCTTCTGTGACTGTTACTAATTTAACAGTCAGCAGTTCAGCAGTTTTTCTCACCAGCTCAAGGTTGACTCAGCCTTTCATTCTCCCAAGGTTGTTAAAATTTATACCCAGATTGTTGGGGGCATATGCTGACTCTGTAACCACTTAAAGAGGTCTATAAAGCACTGTGAAGCGGTATATAAGTCTAATTGCTATTGCTATTAACTGAAGTGATTCACTTAACAACTGTCGAAGTAAGGTCATAAAATGGGGCAAAACTCACTGAACACCTGTTTCATTTAGCAACGGAAATTTTGGGCTCAATTGTAGTCATAAGTCAAGGACTACCTATACAAATTACATTGAATTATTTTGATAACTGTGTTATGTCATTGTTTATCCTAAATTTGTGTGGTCTTCTTGCAAGAGCTGAATGTATCATCTACTGTGTCTTTGCTTCTTTGCACAATGTGTGCTTTGAATCGCTTGATGATTTTTCAGTTCTGGCCTTGATTGCATTAGTTTGTATTTTGATATTCATGTTTTGCTTCCTGTGAATTCAATAAATTCCAATTCTTAATTTGTATCAATGCTTGTTATTGGCCTTCTGTTTTGACATAATCAGTCAAAACATGTTTTCCTTCTTTGACAGTTTGTTTACCTTGAAGTAAATATCTGCCTCCATTTCCCAAGCCTTTGGAGGCCACTGTGTAGGATTCCACAGGCATTTGTAAAAGCATTTATTATTATACTGTCTAACATTCTAACTTTATAACACAAGGCCAGATTTTATAATACATGGTCATGATGTGCATGAGAGAGTATGCACGTGTCAAAATTCAGCTGGGCAGTTACTTACATGGGGGAATCCCTGGTCCTGCAGATGTCACTGAAATTTTAAGAAGTAATAGTACCAACCATTTTGACAAAGGCCAAACATATAAATATAACAAAGTTATATTTATAGTTCTGCAACATTGTGGGAGAGACAGAAACTGTTCCTTCCTCTTTTGTGAATGCAAGTGTAAAATGTTGGTGTAAAGTTTAGTAAATATCCTACATCAGGGGTGTCAAACTGGATTTCTTTGAGGGCCAGATCAGCATTTTAGTTCTCCTTTGCGGGCTGGGGGGGGGGAAGTGAGGGGAAGATGGCACAGACAGCTCCTGAAGCATCCTGCCAGGCAAAATGGAGTGCGGGGGAGGGGGGGAGAGGGTGCAGCCACCTCTGCCCTGTTTTTGGCCTGAATGGCCTCCTGAGCACTTTACTGGCCAAAATGGGGCGTGCCCCATATTCTGCCTCTCTGGCCTCCAGCAGCACTCTGCTAGCCAAAAACGGTCTGCATAGAGGCCTCCCAAGGCCCCTGCGTGGCCCGTTTTTGACTTCCCCAGCCTTCAGCAGCACTCTGCTAGCCAAAAATAGGTCGCATGGAGGCCTCCTGTGGCCTTCGCGCAGCCCATATCTGGCCGGCAGAATGCTGCAGGAGGCCAAAAATCGGCTGCAGGGGCAGGGGGGGGGGACTGTACGTGGCCTGTTTTGGTTGGCAGAGGCACTGCGGGGTGGTCCTTTGATACTATAGCTATAGGACAATAAATGACAGCCAAGCTGTCTCAGGAATTCTGGGAGTTGAAGTCCACAGGTTGTAAAAGGGCCACATTTGCCCACCCCTGTCGACCTACTCAATTGTACTACTTTCCTTTTGTGTTGGGCTGTGTATTTCTTCAATCCCAATTTTAATTTCCAGCCGAAAGATAGTGCCAGTGAAGATTTTAAAATATGATTTTGCTTACTATTGCCAGAGTTTTAGGCTTGCCAAAGTTCAGGGTCTATATTTAGTCTCCTTATTTGGAGACTGGTGCCATTTCCAAACTTCCATAAATTTTTTTAAAAAAAGCATATTGCAATTCTGCAGATTCTATTAATAACTGCATTGCACTACATATGGCTGTTCCCCCCAAATACGCTGACTCAATAACTGTGATAAAACATTCTGCAGCATGTTTTTCTTCTTCTGAAGATCAGGATAAAATTTAGGCCTTCCTCCCAGTTCTGAATCAAACCCCCGTTTTTTTAAAAGCAAAGATTTTTTAATTATTCGTCTATATAAAACTGTCTATTTTAGTTGACAGACCCGTTTCTTTATTTTAAGGCAGAGGAAACTTAAGATTGTCGGGTAAGTTGGAATATGGGAAAATGGCATGAGTACCAACCCCAAATTATTGGCACAAGGCAAGACACGGTTATTTATGAAATAGCTTCAGAACAGATGCAGTTGATCGTGGTAAAGATGCTATCAATTTGAGCTTCACTCCTCCAGCCTACTTAGAGGCATTCAGTAATCTTTGCAGTAATCTTATGCTGATTTCATCAGCAGGCACTGCCTTTCTTGGGTGGTTATGTGACATCCTGATCCATGTGCAAAAAAATCCATGGGCTTTGCATCCCAAAACTGTGACATAGGATGAACATCTAACAGACCCTAGAAAGCAAAGAGGAAAGAGGCCCATTTTGAAAGAGACTCCTTAGTGCAGGGAAGAGGAAAAAGTGATGATTAGATTCAAAGCATCTCCATATTAATTATATTAGGTATAACTTGAATGAGAAATTCTATTACTAAAGTCAATTAATATTGAAGATCTTTCCAGAAATCCAAATAGTTTCTTGTTTTCTATTTATTCAACCAAATCCCAGTTTCTCCTTTGGGGCAGTCCCTAGATACATTTATATCTCAGCAACAGTAAGGAAGTGGTTTGCAATTAACGTGTTCTAGTTGCTTTTCAATTTTTCAGACTAGTATTGGAATTCTGTAGAAATTTCTATCCAAGTACTAACCAGGCCTGATCCTGCCTAGTTTCTAAGTTAGGACAAGATCGGCAAAGTGCTGCTTTCCTGCAGCCACCCTCAAAATACTCATTTCACATGAGTAAGTGCTGAGAGTAAAGCACAGGTTACTTGCCTGGATACAAGGCAGTGGAAAGATCTGAGACAGAATCTACATTTTTAAAAATTTGAACATACTGTTCTCCCACTCACCTCCCATTCCCAAAATAAGGGAGCTCCTTGCCCACTCATTTAGTTTTCTGTGTTTTGCAGGATCTTCCAGTTTTGATGTTGTAAGTGGACTAGGACCCTTTGTAGCAAGATGGGTGGCAAACAAATTTAATAAATAAATCAATAAAATAAAAATATGCCACCTACATGGCATATTCTGGATGCTCTGTTATAATTCAGGCCATCAACAGTTTCGAATGGAAAGGAATGGATGTCGTTGACCCCTGTCTAACAACATATTGTTCAGTGGTGAGAAATATGAGCTTCTAAAACCAGATACACAGGTACAAGACAGAGGTTAACTGGTACGCCATAGTACTTGCAGCAAGAATCTGGCAGTCTTGATAGGCTATCGAATGAGCCAACCTACATATTAGAACCAAAATGATGGTTTTAGGAGTGTTGTGTGTCCAGTGCAGTGATGAAATCCGAACCGGTTTGCTACCGGTTCGCTGACCGCGCATGCGCACTCTGTGCCAAACGCTCCTACGTGCTCATGCGCAGCACACGCTGAAAGGAATCTTGGGAAGGTAAGTAGAAGCAAGGAGTGGGATCAGCTGTGGCGTGCAATTTAGCTTTCCTAGAAAGCAGGATTTTCTGCTTTCTAGCAAAGCTAAACTATGCTGAACAGCTGATCATCGGAAATACTGGTTCAGAAGAACTTGTAGCATTTTTTTTACTACTGGTTTGCCCGAACCGGGAATTTTTATCAGTACTGGTTTACCCGAACCGAAGCGAACTGGTAGCATTTCATCCCTGGTCCAGTGCCTGCTGTTCAAATTTTTTCATGAAGTTGACTATGGCCAGATTCAAGAGGCCTCCCCTAGTGACTCCAATTTGTTCATAAAATGCATTATTCCTTTGGAAGTGGGAGACTTGTGCTAGCTCAAGTATTTTGTCTTCTGCACTTTATTGTATTCTAACCCCTCTGCTCCTCTTGCAGTTTGATTGATTATTAAAATGGACAGGAATGTATTTGAGTATTTTCAAGAAAATGTGATGCAGATTTTTTTAAAGAATATTTTTCTTTCTACCAGCTACTTCCTTTTCCTCTCAACATTTTTAATAAGTACACACACACACACACACACACACACACACAGAGAGAGAGAGAGAGAGAGAGAGAGAGAGAGAGAGAGAGGTGCACTATTTTAGCTAGTGCCCTGTTTCATCTTCTAGTCTAGAGGTAGAAGGGTTTTTCTTCCGTTTCCAAAGTCTGGGAACTCTGCTGGGGTTTAAACAAAGCTATTCTGCATATCAAACAACCACTAAGCACACACATGCATAGATGTCCAGTAAAACCCACTGATAGAAAGCCGTTGGGAATTGCAATTCAGGAGTGAAAAGTTGAGACAGCAAGCAGGAGGGAATTTTTTTCCGATGGGTATCATAGTGTCTACAATCTGCTTTGAGTCCTTTAGAACAGGGGTCTCAACCTTGGTCACTTTAAGACTTGTGGACAAGTCTTAAAGCGACCAAGGTTGGAGACCCCTGTTTTAGAAGGCAATGCCAAAACATTTCAGGAGTTTTTCTTAAAATGGCTTAGTGTTAAGCCAGAATCAACACAGAATAGGAACAGCTTCAGATCACTGTGCAGATATGCTCTCACTGATTCAATACAGGTAGTCCTCAATTTACAACGGTTCATTTGGTGAGCATTCAAAGTTACAACAGCATTGAAAAAAGTGACTTATGACCAATTTTCACACTTATGACTGTTGCAGCATCCCCATGATCACATAATCAAAATCAGACGCTGGTTCATATTTATTGACAGTTGCAATGTCCTGGGGTCACGAGATCACTTGTTGTGACTTTCTGATAAGGAAAGTCAATGGGGAAGCCAGATTCACTTAACAACAGTGTTGTTAATAGGTGCAGTATTTCCCTTAAGAACTATGGCAAGGAAGGTCATAAAATAGTGCAAAACTCACTTAACAAATGTTTCACTTAGCAACATAATTGTAGTCGTAACTCAGGGCTACCTGTATCTGGCAATCTCTCCATAATTTCTCTCATCACATTTTTCTTTTATTACTTCTCTCATTATCCCCTGAAGTCCTCCATGCCCTAATCTCAGTTTGCCTGCCTCTCTACTGTCAATTATAAATAAATCCATTTTCCCAGAACCTTTTGGAGTCACTTGCGCCAATATTAATTTGGAATAGAATAGAATAGAATAGAATAGAATAGAACAGAACAGAACAGAACAGAACAGAACAGAACAGAACAGAACAGAATAGAATTCTTTATTGGCCAAGTGTGATTGGACACACAAGGAATTTGTCTTTGGTCATATCCTCTTAGTGTACATAAAAAGACAAGATACATTCATCAAGAATCATAAGGTACAACACAATGATAGTCATAGAGGACAATTAAGCAATCAAATCATACTAGGAAACAGTCAATATCAATATAAATCGTAAGAATATAAGCAACAAGCAACATTACATGATTGTATGAATGAATGAATGAATGAATGAAAGACATTCATTCATATTAAATGTCCAATGTACTCAGCCAACAGGCAACCTCCTGGCATGCATAGTAGTTCAATCAATCTACAAAGTAAGAAACATTGTTATGTGAGGATTTATAATCAATGAGTTAGTTCATAATTGTTCAGTTATGATTTATTTAAGTAACAAATTTAAAATAAATACAAGCTGGGTTGTAAATTGTATCTAGAGAGTACAAGGTGCAGCAAATACTAGAATACAAAAATGAATGCTTGCTCATATATTTGCGCGAAGAAAGACAGCAATACCTTTCTTTGGTGAGCAGTTGAATTAAGTTTACACAGTAAACTTGTAAAAATGGCCCTGGGCATAACTGAAATGAAGTAATGTGGTCAGCTGTTTGCCAGTCAATAAAAATCAAAGAACCAGTTTTCAGGACAGGTAGAAAAATCTTACTGCAAATGTCATCTAATTGTCAGCTTCTGTCCATTCTTATTTATGTTTGTTTATTAAATTTACAGTATTTGCCGCCCATCTTGTTTCAAAGCAACTCTGGGAGGTTTTTGGTTTTAATTTTGATGCATCTCCCTTGCTTTAACATGGCAAAGGTTTCTGAAAGTATTTAACATCTTTCTCCCTTCATTAAAATTTTTGCAATTCAGATTTATAGGAGAAATGAATAGCCAATCCAGCATGAAATCTTCTAAATGCTCGAGGGAGAAAACCATGATAGACTCCTAGCAATGAAAGAAAAAGAGAACATTCTAATAAATAGAAAATATGCCACTCTTCCCAAATTTATCACTTCTACTATTTATGGCTATTTCTTTAATCTTTTATTTCCAGGATCAGCTGTCTTCCTTCTTTAAAAAGTACAGAAGGAGATCTACAATCTCTTAATGTTTGAGATTCCCACTCTGAGCAGCCTCAACCAATCAGGCAAATAGTTTGGGATGATGGGATAGTTGAACGTATTTGGAGGATGGCTTGTTACCTTCCAGTTATACAAACCTAAATCTGCTTAGCAGACTCTTGTTTGCAGGAAAAAAAGAAAAGAGTCTGCAACGTATCTGTCAGCCAATATAGGTAAGCGTGCTATCTTTGTATCTTTCAAGAATCTGCGTATGACAACTCTTGCTTTGCTGGCCATGTTATCGTGTCATCTTTATATTTGGCCAATTGTACAAGAAATCTCATGGCTTGATAAATAGTCCAAAGTTTAGCTGAGTGCAAGTACTGAAGCAAGCAGGATCAAAAGGGGAGGAGGGAAACACACTCAACGTGGTATATATAGCAGAGAAATGGAGCTGCAGTTTTAAGCTGTTGCCACAACAAAGTTCAGTTGATCAACAGCAGGCCTAGGTCTGAAGCTGAGCCAAAGCTGCACTTGGGCACTTGCTTGGATTAAGAATTGCTTCATTATCCAGATACGATTCCTAAACGGACTCTCAAGTAAAATATTTCGGTGCACGTAGCAAAGGACTGCTTGAGGGGGCTCTCACTGATTTAAAGCCATTATTCATCACAGCTGGTGGATGGCTGTCCTCATGCAACCCTCCCATCCTGTCAACCCATTTTTTTGCAGGGCTCCATGGTCAGATTTTGTTCAGATGTTATGTTAGAAGCTCACTTACAGGTGCCCTCATTGCAATAAACTTCAAACACACTGAGGCAGAGTAGAAAGGCATGCATGCATGTATACATCTGTGTGTGTGAGAGAGAGAGAGAGAGTGGGGAGGGCGAGAGGGAGAGAGTTCTGCTGACTGACTGCAGTTTTCTTAGAAAGATTTCAGAAATGTTTTGCTCCTGTTTTCTTCCTAGGGCTGAAGGAGGTTACTGTCCTGAAGTGACCCAGCTGGCTTTGTGTCCAAGGCAGGACTAGAACCCAATTTCAGGCCTGATGCCCTAACGACTATACTAAACTAGCTGTCATGTATCAGTCCCAACCTAATGTCCCTTGATCACAAGGTAATGACAAACATATGCTTTGTGGGGATGTGCTTTCTTTGCATGGAAGTGGCAGCATGGCATGGCTTCCAATCATAACTTTCAACAACACAGGCTTTTACAGTTTTTACATGTAGTCTGTGTTTAGGCTTTATATTGGAAGGCAGAAAGGTGCTTTAGAATCAGGGGTGGGTTCTAAAATTTTTTATTACCGGTTCTGTGGGGGTGGCTTATTTTGTGGGCATGGCTTGATGGTCATGTGACAATTATTTAGGATTTAGCAGAGGTACTGGTCTACCAGGCTTTTAACTGCTTGCAGAGCTGTACCGATCTACCCATTTATTTTTTGCAGGCACTGGTCTACCCATGTATTTTTGCAGGCACTGATCTACTCATGTATTTTTGCAGGCACTGGTCTACCCATTTATTTTTGCAGGCACTGATCTACTCATGTATTTTTGCAGGCACCGGTCTACTCATTTGTTTTCTTTTAACACTGATCAGCTGTAGGGCGGCCCTTTGAAGCCTGTGGCAAGAGTTTAAACAGTTTTTTTTTCCCTCTAACCATCAGCTGGGACTCAGGAGGCAGCAATAGATTGGGGGTGGGGCCAAGTAAAAGGTAAGAATAACATGGGGAGATGTGGGGGATGCAGAACCGGTTCGGTGACATCATATCATCACCACTACCGGCTCGGGACAATCGGGCCGAACTGGGAGGAACCCACCACTGTTTAGAATGCAAAGGAACATACATGTAGCACATCTGCAACTTCTTAAACTAAATCTATCTTTTCTTGCAATTGCATTATGACCATGGAAGGCTTAATCCTAGGAAAAGAATCTTCTTGGTAATGTGCCAGGGAATGTTTAAAATAATTCACATGAAACTGTAAGAGAAATGGAGCTGCATTTATGCATTGTAGCAGTTGTGCAAATCACTGTTCTGCAAGTAGCCAAACATGAACTGATGTTTGTAATGTAGGGCTTAAGGGAAATGGGGTGTGTGTGTTTTATTGTACCATCTTCCTAGTTGCATAACAGTTTCCCTACCCAAGCTACTCAATCTTATTGCAGGGTGGTTAAGGATTCATCTATACTCTTAGTTCTGGGTGAGAGTAAACCCACATTTCTGGGTCAAAGGAGGTTCATGTATTCACGGCAACCATGATAGCCATTGGCTTGTCCCTTATATGCATAGCACATAGAGCTGACTACCCTTTGGGGCCTTCAGCAGAAGGGGAATAATCTAATGTTAGGGAAATCAGTCCTTTTTCATGAGAAGATTTCTACCTCATGAAAGTAGATGGGAGCGATTAGATTCTGCATCACAGACACCTTGTTTTCAGGTGCCTGAGACATTCAGAGATTTTCCAAATGACATTCAAAGGACAGTTCTGTTGAATGGCACCTTAGCCATCTTTAAAATCTGGAAGTAACTTCAGCACTATACAGTATTCCTCTTGAGAAACCTGTCATTACTTGCCGATCCTGGACCTTTTTTGAGCATTGGTTTTCTAGGGACCTTCAGAAGATGAAGCAAGTAAAGAGATTCACCGAGTGGCCCAGGAGAAAAGTGAGAAGAGAGTAGGACCAGATGCAGATGTGAGTTCAAATTATTTCTACGGGGTTATTATACCTGCAGAATGTAGGCTAGCTTCATTATTTAAAATTCATAATCCTACTTAGGGAAGGACAGGCCAGAAGATCCAATTAGTGTAAATAATGATCATCTGGCTGAGCATTTAGTTGATAAAATTACTTGTATTTTCCTGGGTGATCAGGGAGTGTCTGTGGAACGATGTTTTTTTATTATAAAATGCAATTGGGGGGGGAATGGGTACTTACAGCAAATATACTCTTTGGGAGCTTATTTACTCCCCAAACTGTATAGTTTTCACTCAAATGATGTCCTGAAGGCTAGTGGAAACTTGAGTCTTTTGGACAGGCTTCAAAAGTGATTATAAAACCTAACAGTTGCTTAACGCATTGTAAGCCGCCCTGAGTCTCCGGAAAAGGGCAGCATATAAATCAAACCAATAAATAACAGTGCCAGAATGACTGTTTTTACTGTTTATATCGTTCTGTATTATTTTGTTTAAATATGCTTTATATTTTGTACACCAGCTAATCTCTTTGGGTTGTGGCAATAAACACTTAAAACATTTTGGGTAAAACTATCCTTAAGGCTTCCATGGGGATTAAAAAAAGTATTCCTGGAATCCTGTTAGTTTTTCCTCTAACAGATCTTGTGTAAAACGGAGGCTAACAATTCTGCAAGAAACACAAGAGAGAGGCACATTAGCAGGTTGCAATTATTGTCTAAGTTTTATACGTCAATTCAGGGTTAACGTGTTCTGGAATGATCTTGTCTCTCCCTACCCATATATCAGAGGTATCAAACTCGCGTTGTCATGTGACATATCACAACTCCCCCCCGCTTCACTAAAGCAGGCATGGGTGTAGCCAGTGCGTGACACAACCGGCCCGTGGACCGCGAGTTTGACAGCCATGCCATATATGATATGCCGCTACTCTACTTGCTTTTAGGAAGCTGTTAAGAACTGGATTGTCCCCCAGGTGTTTGGATCCAGTTGCATAGACTCTCCTTTGGTTCCATTATGTTTTTTGGTTCAGTGGTGGGATTCAAAATTTTTTACTACCGGTTCTGTGGGTGTGGCTTGGTGGGCATGGCAGGGGAAGGTTACTGCAAAATCCCCATTTCTTCCTGATCAGCTGGGACTTGGGAGGCAGAGAATAATAGATGGGGGCGGGCCCAGTCAGAGGTGGTATTTATCGGTTCTCCAAACTACTCAAAATGTCTGCTACTGGTTTTCCAGAACTGGTCAGAACCTGCTGAAACCCACCTCTGGTTTGGTTGCCATTATGTATTTTAGGAATTCGGTATGCTTTTCGAAGTTATGTGGATATTTTTGATTTATTATTTGCTTTTTGCTGCCTGGAATCACATTGTTTGAATTGGGTGGCCCTATAAATACATTAAATAAATAAATAAATAAATAAATACTGCCAGTTTGGGATATTTTTTGGGGGAGGGGGGAGGGACAGATTTTTTAGTTCCTGCAACTACTTATCAAGGCATTTCAAATGGATGATTCATCCAGTTGCAATAAGTCAACCATGTGGAAACCAGATCTTGGATCTTTTTGAGGTGGTGCCATTTCCCACAGAAATTCACCAAGTCTTCCTCATTCTCGTGTACTCTATGGATCTAATTTAAAAATCAGGACAAATGAATTGAACAAGGTTGGTGGTTCCTTTTTTAAAAGTTTTCTTTAGGGAAAAAAAACCACACACTTCAAAAGTCTGTATTTTTCACAGTTGGAGCTCCTGACGCATTGTTGCATCTCTTTGCAGGGGTGGACCACGGTTCAGTTTAATTACAGCTTTCTGGGGGCTGAAATTTGTCTGATGCTTTAAATTACTTACATGGCTTTAAAAAATAATAATAATGGGTTTCAGCAACAGATTTTAGTGTGGGTGTTCTTCCCATTTGTTTTGGAAATTGGGTGTATTTGGATCCCTACTATCTAAGTGCCTACTCAATACAGCTGCTAGCTTCTTCTTGATCTCAAAATCTCTACCACGTAGTGCTTATTTGCACCACTATATTCCATAATTTTTTTGAGTTCCAACTAATCTGGATGGTTCTCCCTGAGTTTCAGATAATTTTAACAGTAATTTTTAAAGATCCAGAAATGAAGAAAAGACAATGTCCTTACTCCACAGTAACAGTAAGGCATAATTACTCTGTTAGTATTATCAATATAAATATGATTTCACAGATGGAGTTGAAATTCTGTAATAATTTGCAAAGGAGCTACATGTCTGCAGGGATTTTAAATCCAGCCCTTCATACAGTTTGAATTCTCAGAAGGCAAATACTGCTTTTCTTAAGTACTGCTGGGTTGAACAGCTTCTGAAATAATGAGTCCACAAGTTATCCCATGTGCCAACCAAGGTCTGTTTTTTTTTTTTTTTTTGCAAGGCCTAGCAGGTGCTCTGAATTTCGAGGTCAAATGAAATGAGATTAGAAAAGAGGCACACAGCAAACACACAGCTTAAACCAGATCTCCTTTGCTTCATTATGACTGTCAATTGCTTTTGTAAAAGCAATAAACTACCCACTGAGACAACTGCAGGGTGGGGGGGCCTCTCACTGATTTTCATGGAGTTGATTCCTACACTTGAGCACCTTTATTGGAAATTACAACGTTGGTAAAGCCCCAATTCAAATTCACAATATATTGGAAACACATGGCATACATGGAAAGCAGATGTTTGTTCTTGTTAAGAACCAGGAGTGCAATGATTTCTTAAGCCAATTTTCAATGGATTCTGCACAGCACATATTAAAGAGGTGCTCCAATATATTGGCTCTTACTTTTGCTTGATGCTATCTGGAAAGATGATTTCAGAATTCCTGTCTAGATGCTCATAATAAGACACCTTTACTGGGAAAGCTGAAAGGACTACCAGGAACAAAGCTGTCTGATATGTTAAGCTTCTTCCCTGAATACCTGAAGGGCTCCTGCATGTTCAGCTAATTAGGTTTGGGGGAGCTTTCATAAATACTGTGTAAATTTAATATGGCTTATCTACTCAATAACCTTGGCTTGCCAGTAAACTCACAAGTCTGCAATTTAGCAAATGGACACCTTGATGGTAAACAATGCAGTTATGGCCCCCAATGTTGGGGTAACATGAAGTTCACAACAGTAGTAGACTTACAAGAATATTCTTAATCCTAACTGAAGAGATGAGCCCAGCTTCTCTAATAAATGAACAAGATATGCCTGTTATTCTCTTAGTGCTGAATCTACAAAAATAAACTAATTTTTATCTAGGCAACCAAAGATCCATTCCTTTACTTGGTCAACCAACTAACTACGCCCTAAAATCAATAATTCACTGCATTATCATTATGTTTGCTACTGTTTAATATTTTCTATGATTCCCATTATTCTTTTAAATATGATGCCATATTAAGTTGGACTTTCCAACATACTTATTTCTTTTAAGCGTATGAAAAATATTTCAGACGATCCATCGTATTTTCAGAAAAGCAACTTCTCCCCCCCCTCCCCTTCCTCTTCCTAAACCTAATTCCCTGAACCTGGACAAAAAAACCCAGATGTTTTCAAAATATTACTGAAGAAAAAGAGATGGACATTTCTTTGCTACCAACTAAGTGATTAGCATCTTAATTAAATCAAGACTCAGAAAGATGATCAAAGTAACAGGAAGGGTTCCACTTTATTGTATTCATTGATAAATGAGGCTCAAGGTACACAGTTTCAAAATTATGTAACCCAATGCCTTTTTTATTGCAATGAGCAGTGTACCCAGACTGCAAGAGTTTTTTCCTTTCTTGATTGCGAGTTGTTGAAAGGGACTTGAGAGTGTTCTTTGCAGTCTGTACAGTCTTCTCCTGTCCTAGTCTTGATCAAGAGACAAAGACAAGTATCAGTCACATGAGACAGACCAGAGGTTACTTACCCAAGAAACCCATAATCAGGCAAGCAATCCCTGAACACAGTCAGCATAATGTAGACTTAGAATATAAGAGATCAGCTACAAAGATCGTCAAGATCAGGTACTGGGAACACAAGACTGTCAGAGATACTATTTCAGGAGATGACCTGCTCCAGTTGAAGAATATAATTCTGCCTTCGGTGCCTCTGTCTAGTTCCAAATGCTGTTCATAAAGGGCTAAACATTTTGCAGTCTCAAAAGAGGCTCATCACTCCCACGGGGCCTTCTCTTGTAACTGAGTATGCCTACATTTCTCAGTCTTCTGGCTCCAGACTCTGAGCTATTTATATTCCTAGGAATTCAGTAAGGGTTCACCAGGGGCAATATACTGTTTATCTTTGTGGAACTATTCTTTGCGCAACCATAGGGAAGAAGTTTAAAGGTCTTAAATTGTCCTTTCTCTTTCTTTATGTAGTCAGAGGCATCCTTTCAATGCCATTTGCATACAGAAAATTTGGAGAAATTTCCAATGTTGTTGGGGAACTCTTGGAACCTCCCAATTTAAGTTCTCGCTATCTGTTATGTTTAAAGGCAAGCAAATATGCAAGGTGAAAAAAAGTCATCCATTTTGGGTCATTTGCCTGTACAAATTGCTCAAGCTTAGGGAAAGTAGAAAATGTGCTTCAAAAAAACAGAAACAGACTCCAAACAATTCCACCGTGACTTCTTTGTCCTTAAAAGGGAACAAGTGAAGGTTTTGGAGAGGTTTACAAGATACCCCACAACAACAAATAGCATTCCTGGAACCTCTTTGGTGTCCGATTCTTGACCTGGCTTACCTCAAATGTCTGATATGTGATATGTGCAGTTTGTTAAAAGAGAGAGAGAGAGAGAGAGAGAAAGGCGAGGGGCTTGGATAGACCTATCATAATCAGCATTTTGATGTTATTGACATTACCCCAGTGGTGAAATTCATTTTTTTTACTACCGGTTCTGTGGGCCTGGCATGGCTTGGTGGGTGTGGCAGGGGAAGGATGCTGCAAAATCTCTATTCCCTCCCCACTCCAGGGGGAAGGATATTGCAAAATCTCCATTCCCACGCCACTCTGGGGCCAGCCAGAGGTGGTATTTGCCGGTTCCCGCGAACCGCTCAAAATTTCCGCTACCGGTTCTCCATAACCTGTCAGAACCTGCTGGATTTCACCCTTGCCCCATCCTCATTCCAATTATTAAAAATCAGATTTTTTTCAACCGTTGTCATGGAAACAGAATACATTTATACTGTGTGGGCTCTAGAGCAATTGGCAATAAAATCTCAAATGATAAGCTATCTGAATGTGAGCACAGGATAAAAACTGAAATTCTGGTAGGATTGATTTCTGAATTTTTTAAAAATAATCCAAACCTAGATTTGCTCAAATCCAGAAGTTAAAGCTTCTTACCTAAATCCAAAAATGCTTAATCTTACAACTGAGATTCATCCTTTGTCCCAGGCTTGCTAATTACATGTCAAAATCAGAATCCATTTCAGAACTCAATGTGTAAGATATAAACTATTTATTTTATTTTATTTATTTATTTATTTATTAAATTTATATACCGCCCTACTCCCAGACGGGACTCAGGGTGGTGAACAGCCAGAATAAGATACAATAAATACAAAAGTTAAAAAATCATTAAAACAAATTAAATAATTTGGCTCAACAGTTTAAAAATCCAGTTATAATTATAAAATTTAAAAACCCAAAATAAAGGAGGTTAAGCCAGCCCAGCTTGTTCAAATAAAAATGTTTTCAAGGCGCGGCGAAAAGTACCCAGGTCATGTAAGTTCCTTATCTCGGGGGGGAGCTCGTTCCAGATGGTAGGTGCCCCCACAGAGAAGGCTCTCCCCCTGGGGGCCGCCAGTCGACACTGTTTGACCGACGGCACCCTAAGGAGCCCCTCTCTATGGAAGCGGACTGGTCGGTGAGAGGCTGTTTGTGGCAGAACTACATGGAAACATTAATGTTCCAGCAGTATGATTCAGTGTAATCTTGATTCCTACTGGCATTAATGAGCCCATGCACTGTGTCTGTCTTCTGCAGGAAAAAAAAAAAAAACCAGAGCAACAAACTCACATTCTTGCCCTCCAGAGTAGCAGGAATTTATTTGCATTGTCTGGCTTACTCAAGTATGGAACATATTCTTCTCTGGATGGAGTCACTGGAACAATCATGGAGTAAACAAGGACATGGATTGATTGACTGTGCCGAGGTTATTCAGTGAAAAGAAATGACTTCTAGGTGTCTGTGGGGAATAACAACAAGAAGATAGGTTTTGATGAATCGCTCCTTTTGTCCCTTAGGCAGTGCAAAAAGTGTTTCTTGATCTTTCAGGGACTGATCTATAAAATCCGCATGTCAATTCTTTGAAATTATTCACTGCAGAGTTCTGGCACATCAAAGACTGCAGACTACAGCAAGTTGGCCCCAATGCGAAAGCATGGCTAATATTTAAGGAGAGGTAATAAAGCAATGTCCCCCCCCCACCCATAAGACATTTTCTCAGAAGCCAGGTTCTTGAGGATTGCTATTTTTCAAACAGTGAAGTGCTCTACAAAACATACTATTTCTGAAGACTAACCTTTAAAATTATCAAATTTTGCTACTATTCATATCTCATTATTTCTTTGGATATTTTTAATTTGATTTGATTTGATTTAATTTAATTCGATGTGGAAGCCATCTGATCGTGATTCAGCTCAAGGTGGCTTATAGAATTTAAAGCACAGTGTACAGAAAAGAAACCAGGGATTGAAAAAAAAAAGAACAACTCACCACATCAGGAAAATACAGAAAGAGGTAAAATATCAGTTTCTAGTGTATCTTCACAAATTGCCCTGGCCTAGGGCTGCTTGAAGCACCAAGTTTAGAAAACTTTCCTGAAAGACAGTAAGGATGGTGTTGTCAACTTCATTCTTCTTGACAGCTTCATCCGTTTTACTGGCAGAACCAGTGACTAAGAAGGCATGTGTCCCATAAGATGACATTATTTTATTGATGAAACCTGGAGCCAATCAACACTGCTAGATCTTATAGAAGGGGCAGAATTAATTAGAGAGATATTAAATATTAAATCACTCTTAAATGTTAAATAATATTAAATATCTAGGCCAGTGATGGTTAACTTTTTCTGGACTGAGTGCCCAAAGCAGGCTCTCATCCAAACCCCCAAAATGCAATGCGCACATGGGCCTGTGCATGCCCCCTGCATGTGCCCCACCCCAATGCATGTGCATGCAGCCCCTGCACATGCTCCAGCCCCCTACACATGCCCTCACACCTGCACTTGCCCCGCCTCTGCACATGCATGGCAGGGACCCCAAGATCAGCTGTCCAGCAGGAGGTGTGTATGCATGTGTGGTGGAGCTGAACTGAGGCAATGGCTCACGTGCCCACAGAGAGGGCACTGTGTGCCACCTCTGACACATATGCCATAGGTTCGGCATCACGGATCTAGGTCCTAAGCCATGAAGAACTTTATGTATACTATATACATAATATATAGTATACATAAAGTATATATTATAAATTAGAAACGTTTATATTGTGATATTATATTGTGAATGTGATTTTGCTCTATTGTGGTTCCAGAAAAATCTTGACTACGTAGGAAAAACCTGGCTTAAAGATATATATATATATCTTTATATATATTTTTATAAATATATATATATTTATAAAATATAATATAATATAATATAAATATTATATTATAATATAATATAAATATATATTTATATATTTAAAAAGGCCTAAAAGCTGGTGAATTGAGATTTCACCGAAAATTAGGCCGTGAAACATCTTAATATACGTAGGAAAATCCCTGGCATAAAGAAAGATACACATAAAGACCTACGAAAATAGAATAATAAATATTTGACTGTTACAGGGCAGAATTAAGAAAAGTGGGTGTGGCTAGTTGGCAAAGCCTAATGAGGCAGAAATGGGTCCATTCTAGTCTCCCACATAAACTCAAACAGATAGCATATAGCTGCTGTAATATTTAAAAAGGCCTAAAAGCTGGTGAATTGAGATTTCACCGAAAATTAGGCCATGAAACATCTTAATATACGTAGAAAAATCCCTGGCATAAAGAAAGATACACATAAAGACCTACGAAAATAAAATTATATATATATATATATATATATATATATATTCTGAGGTTTTCGCGGGTGTTTGAATGTAGGTCTTTGGTTATTCGGGTCTTCTCCCGCATAAAATTGGAAGTATCCTGGCGACGTTTTGACGAAGTCTCATTCGTCATCTTCAGGCTGGTGTTCTCGGCTTCGTGCTTCAAGCACGATCATATTGCACTAGTACAAACAAGAAGTAACGTAGATGTAAGCTATGAGACAAGGGTCTCTAAATCCTGGAACGGGCTTACTTGATATATAATACTAGGTCTTGCAAAGAGTCTCCTAGCCATTGCTGCCACCCACCAGTTCTATCTCGGGGAAGGGCAACCCTCCCCAAACTAATGCTGGAAAATCACTGAATCCAGAGAATCCTAACATTCAGAGCTACTTAATCTTGCTAAAGTTGAACCTAAGCCTGCTCCTCCCCCTTCAGACTATAACAACCTCAACCTCAATTGCATCACTTGGTTTGGCAGAGATTGTGATATAAACTGAGTACCATATTGATGATGCCTGATCCTTTGCTGTTGGATAGCCTTATCCAGCGGTCATGTACAGATAGTGAAATAGGAGCACAGATTGTGTTGAGCCCTGAGAAACCATCCAAAGCAAGAGCCTAAAGCTTGATCCTTGCTCCTCTACCAATGTCAGATGGAATCAGCCCTTGTCAGATGGAATCATCCATGGAGAAAAAGGGGACAATCAGTACCCTGCACTCCTAACCCTCAAAATCCTCAAAGTTATGGTCCACAAAGATATCATAATCAATGGCATCAAAATCTGTAAAGAGTTCAAGAAGGACAAGTTGAGTTTCATCATCCCTATCCTGGCACCAATATAGATTCATGCACATATTACTGCTGAAACCTATTCTATTTTAATGGCAGGCAATGAATGCTAATGTCATCATAGTTTTAAGGAAGAATGAATTAAGAAAGCATTTTATGGATTCCCAGGTTTCATTTTCCCTCCCACTGAATAGCCCTTGCTGATAGAAGAAATCATAACCAATGTGTTTAATGTGAGTTTAACTACATTTCAAGTTATCGGAGCAACAGAATGGAGGCATGGAGGCATTTTGCATCTGTGATCTGTCCCTTGAGTTATTTCTGAAAACAGGTTTAGTACTTTTCTGGGAGACTAGTAAACTCATGTCCAAAAATAACAATCAGAAGGACTGTGTAGAGGTTGTAAGGATCATCTGGAGCATTCCCTGTCATATCAGCTAGTTTCCCTTCATTACAACTATGTTGTCAAGGTATTTTTGGACAGAGGTCTAGTAGTCTACTAGAAGCATACTGAGGATCATTGAGTGCATTCTCTCTCTTGGCCCAATGCCCCATCTTTTGTGCCTGCAACCTGTCACTTAGACTAAAAGGGAAACTGAGGGAACCCTTGATAAGTTCACCTGAGCTCAGTTCACCTTGGCTCCTGTGCATGCTGGAAAAATGGCAACTTCCTGGAAATAATCAGAAATGGGTAGAAGCTTCATATACTCATCAGGAACGGAATTAGCAGAAACTGTCTTCTTTTTTCCTTGATCTTCTGAGCACTATTGGTTTAACACTTTTTATGCAGGGCATTAGTTTTTTAAACATGCATCTAGTGGGATTTCCCATTTCCCCCTAAGAGATGTATTTTTCCAGAGAGATACTTTGAGAAAAATGCTAGCTGACTCCAGGCCTGAGTCGATTAAAACAATTTCCATTCTGGGAGATCATGATGTTTCCCTTAAAACCAATAACCAATTTCCTTTTAATCCTTCCATCGGAGTTTGGACATGATGAGCAAATTTGAATCCTGAAGATCAGTGGAATAGCATATATGACCCCAAATTTGGTTCTTAGCACCCTGAGTTTGAACAAAAATGATTTGCATGTGAATGATGGAAAACTTCTGCCTGGCGCCTTGAAATCTTACTGCTGGTTATGACAGTCATTCTTGAGCTAGAGAAACAATATGGTTTAATGATGGTTTATATTTCTTAAAAACCTTCCTTTCCTGCAAAAGGAGCTTTTGGTTTTCTTCATTGTCACCAGAATGTATTAGAGTGTTGTTTGAATTTCTCCTGATGTTATTTTCACCACAGTTGGTTACTGGGAATTGTCTAGGATGTTGTAGCATATGCTGAAACATCCTGGACTGTCCACCCCATCAGTCTAAAATAAGGGAGGAGCTCCCCTTAGGATGGCTTCCCCTGATATTTCAATAAAGTGCAAGAAGCCAAGGAGGCTGTGGAGACATGACTGTTTAGTGAAATTATACTCCTGCACAACAATGGTCCCCTCATAACTAAAGTATCCAGGTACCTCATGTCGTCCAAGAAATTTTCACCAGAAATATTAAACACAAACTCTCTTTCATCAAACTAAATGAGGACCGGTAGGGAATATATATAGGTGATACTTTCTATGCAGTCTTGGTCTGGCCTACTAGAGCAGGGGCCACCAAGCTGTGGACCTTGGCCCACTAGTGGGCTGTGGCCTATTGGAATAGCTGGCTGGTGTACATGTATGTGTGTGCATGCACAGCCCCACTCATTTGAGCATCACAAGTGTTGCAGGTGCTTGCAGCCCCACTCATACCAGCACTTGAGGCCCCACTTGCATGACCAATGAGTTTTCGTGCATGTGCCAGCCCTTCCCACAAAATCATCCCCTCTTTTCCCCCTCCCACCACTCTGGACCGCCAATCCAAAAAGGTTGGGGAACTCTATATTAGAGAGTAACGTCTTATATTCCTCCAATTAATTACTGGAAGTAGTTCTCAACTTATAACTAAATTTTTACCTCAACATTTCTGTTGCTAAGCGAGACAGTTGTTAAATGAGTTTTGCCTCATTTTATGATTTTTCTTGCCACAGTTTCTAACTGAATCATTACAGTTGTTAAGTTAGCATCACAGTTATTAAGGGAATCTGGCTTCCCCTTGGACTTTGCTTGTCAGAAGTTCGAAAAATGTGATCACATGACCCCAGGACACTGCAACTGTCAAAAATATGAACCAGTTCTGCAACAATTGTAAATGTAAAAAAATGGCCCTAAGTCACTTTTTTCAGCGCCATTGTAACTTTGAACAGTCACTAAATGAATTGTTTTAAGTCGAGGACTACTTGTGTCAACATTATGGTAGGTCAGGCCTTGTTATGCGGTTGAATCAGAAAGCCCCTTTCAGTCCACAAAGGGGACAAAAAAGGATGTGAGCTCCAGTATTCATTCATTCATTGTGTTTTTCTATGCAAAAGAAGCACCTGTGGATCATTCACTAAAATAATCTCACTGGCCTTGAATGTGATGCACATTGACTTGGAAGAAAGAAAAAAATATTTTCTACTCTGCCTTAGGCAGCAAAATGTCTTGGGCTGGGCATGTTCTCAGCTCCTACAGGCAAGTCACGCTTTCTCAGCCTTACCTGGTAGCTACCGGATTGTAATGAGGGTAAAATGTGAACTATGCCTGTGTAATTCACACTCTGGAATAAAGCATAAAAGAAATCTATATGGATAATAACAATAGTAATAGGGAAAACATTCTGTACATATTTTGGCATCATTTTGACTTTGCTGCTAAGTCTTTGTCTTGAGTACCTGGAATAATGTTCCCTTGCAATGTTCTGTTCTACGGAAGTCAGGTTCCCCATGTCCCTTGAACACGACTTGGGTGTGGAGAGAAACTCCTCTGAATCACAATGAAAACTCTTAATACTGTCCTCTTGGGAGTGTTTCCTCAAGGCACCTTTCTTGAGAACATTTCGCCAATAATGCAAGTCTAATTGAATGGAATGTCCGGGTGGACAAGTTTCTCTGATAGAACCTGGCAACGATTCCTAGCAGTTTTAGATTTTAAGTGGTTATAATGATAATGTAGACTTCAAAGGTAATACCTGCCCAGAACAAATGGAACAAGTTCATACTTTTTTTTCCCGGATGGTAATAAGCATCTGTCCCAAATAATACATATTTGTGTGAAATTACCAAACATTTTTTTGCACATTGTTCATGTTCTGGAGGAAGAAGGTGCAGATCAAAATATATCTTGTTTGCCTACATTATCACCTTAGAAGAGCACATTCCAGTTCATTAGGATTGTAATGGATTTTTTTTTTCTTAAAAAAAGAATTAATTAAAAAAAGCCCTGCAACCATTGTATTCAAACTTTCCCAAATATGCAAGCAAGCCTCTCTATACAACTTTTCCAGGGGTGGATTTCAGCAGGTTCTGACCAGTTCTGGAGAACCGGTAGCGGAAATTTTGAGTAGTTTGGAGAACCTGTAAATATCACCTCTAACTGGCCCTGCCCCCATCTATTCTCTGCCTCCCGAGATCCAGCTGATCAGGAGGAAATGGGGATTTTGCAGCATTTTCCCCTGGAGTGGGGAAGGAATGGAGATTTTACAGTATTCTTCCCCTGCCCTGCCCACCAAGCCACGCCTACCAAGCCACACCCACAGAACTGGTAGTAAAAAAAAATTGAAACCCACCACTGAACTTTCCCCAATATGTGTTATAAATAATTGCAAAGTATTTTTAAAGCAAGTTCTACTGTTAAAGATGGTCTTTTTGTTGCATACTTTTTTCTATGTCTATTTTTCTCTGATATTACCGTAGCTGCTCTTCTAATCATTTTAAATAGAATTTTCAGAAATGTATCTTATTTTTTAGACTTTTTTTTTTTTTTTTTGCAGAGCTAGAGAAGGCTGGGCATATAAAGGTCCAGAGCTGTGAGTGCCAAAACCTTGAGAGTCATCCTTTGAATTTCTCCAGAAGTTATTTTTAATCAGATAAAATAGGATAGAACAGCCAAATTGCTTCCGGTGGAATTTAGGAGAAGAATGATAGTTTAGCTTTTCCCTGAAAGCAAACTAGAAACTTCAGAAGTAATTTTATTTTAAATCTTGGTTGGGCTACTCTAATAGTATTTTTCATGATATCTTGTTATGCAATGATTAGCACAGCATTTATCGAACTTGGCACCTTCCAGGTATGTGGCCTTCAACTCCCAAGATTTTTCATAGTTAGGAAAATCTGGAAGTTAGCCTGCAAATGGGGCCATTATGAGAAGGCTACATTCAAAGGCACATAAGAATGCAACCAGGCCAGAGCTCACTCTAGTCCACTATCCTGGTTCTCATGGTGATAAATCAGTTGAGCAAATTGGTAATGAAAATCTCATCTTGCCCAGTTGTGTGAAATTGCCATTAGTTTATTATGGACCTTTTAGTAAATGTCTTCAATAAAAGGTGTGGTGGATGAGAACTTCAAGCACTAAAATTTCCCACTCATCATATGTCTAGGTGATATGTCTTTGTTCCATATGTGAAACTAATGTGTACAGCTTTGAAATTGCTTCAAAGAATTACTTCACAGAAGAGGGGGGAAGGGGGGGAGAGCTGGGAAAGAGACAGGTAGGCCTGCCAAGACCCCACCTTAATTTTGGCTCTCTTACATACCAGTGTTTTTATTCTGATATAATATATGGTGTATGTTTGCTCCCTGAGGCACATGTTGTACATGCCATAGCATTGAAAATACATTTCTGTCTGCTCTTGAATAATTGCATCTTTCTCCTCTGCACACCTCATTTTACCTCTAAAATGTGAAAAAAATGGCTTAAAATCCCACATGTTTGATTTTTTATTTATTATCACCTATATATGCATATCCTTCACAAATTACTACAGTCGTGCATCTGCACTATTAATATGCAGCATCATACCCAAAGTTGTTTTGCAGGAAGCTAAGTTACTTTCTAAAGGTTGCTGCATCCACACAACATTAACCCTGCTATATAGATGCGTGGCATAGAGCAGTGTTTGTCAAGGTTCACAACTTAAGATGTACAGACTTCAACTCCCAGTATTTCCCAACCAGTATGCTAGCGTATGGCTATATGAACAGTGGAACTGTGTAAACTATTCACACAGTCATATATAATCATTAAAATTTCTGAAAAGGGACCATCTTTCAAAAAGAATAATATCAATGGTAGCATGCTTGATTTTTCATAAACTAAGTTATTCCCACTATTGCAACATTTAGGTCCTAGAATTGGGTAAATCTCTATGGCTGCTTCTTGACCAGAGTAGTCGCATTCATACAACACACTCATCTATTATTAACTTTGCAATGATTTAATACATCACTTTTTAGTTCATAGAGCATATTGGACTACAAACTGACCAAACAACATGAGCTGATACATTAGATAAAATTTGCTTTGCTAAGTTGTTTGTTTATTATCCTGCCTTTATTATTTTTATAAATAAATCAAGTTGGCAAACATACCAAATGTTCCTTCTTCTTATTTTCCCCACAACAAGTCCCTGTGAGGTGAAATGGACTGAGAGAGAGTGACTGAACCAAAGTCAACCAGCTAGTTTTCATGCCTGAGGCAGGACTAGAACTCACTGACTTTAAGCTTGGTGCCTTAACCACCAGACCAAAATAGTGCCATTGTGACATATGAATACAACCAGTATTTTCAGTTGGTGGAAGCTGTACATCTGAACAGAAGAATTACATTACATCTAGAAAGCACCTGCAATAGACATTGTTGGTGAGGCATGGGAGCTTCAACTGTGTCTCTACACAATGTCCTATACAGATGTATAGTACAGATCATGCAGGTGAATCACTTCAGTGAATAGTAAAGAATGGAGTGGAAAAGGTGAGGGCACCTGCTGCTGTCTCACACATGATTCTTCTAATGAAATCATCACTGCTGTGAATGGTTCATTCTCTAATGTCCTTTGTACAGTTAAGCACATGGCTAAAGCCTGACTCATTGATGGTACAATACGAGGAATGAACTTCAGTTATTCTAAAGGACCAACATGCTGATAATGCCACACAGGCATAAAGTCAAGATCCACTATAATAACAGGTATTCCATTGTCCATGATCTTTACTTAATCTTCATGATGCAAAGAAATCTTTAGGCTTCATTATGCAATCATATAAGACCAAAAGCTTTTGTCCACCCACCCGACCTCACAAATGATTCAAGGGAAGATTTCTCAATTGCTCTTTCCCTTTCAAGCTTGAACAAAAGAATGGAACAAAATAAAATAAAATAAAATAAAATAAAATAAAATAAAATAAAAAGACTTTCCCCCTCTCCAGTCTTAGAGGGCAGTGCTCATCTCTGTTTCTTACCCGAGGGAGCTAGCATCGTCCACTTCTGTGGTCATGTGGCCAGCATGACTATATACGACAAGGTGCAGGGAACACTGTTATATTCCCACCAAAATGGTACCTATTTATCTACTGCCATTTGCATGCTTTCGAATGGCTGGGTGGGCAGGAACTAGGGCAGGAAGAGAAGTTTGGCCCGTTGATCAGAAGGTTGACGGTTAAAGACTCAAGTATTGCGTGATGGTGTGAGCTTTTGTCCTTATTCCGGCATAAACTCCTATTCCCTCTGCCCCACTCCTGTTGTATCTGAATAATATGACTGTCTGGAACGTCTTCAAGCTTAATTCTCACAGTGTTGTAGTTCTGATTCCTATCAGATGCCTTTTAAACTTTTTTCTTTGCAGAAAAACTAACCACCACCAATTCTCATAAAACAGATCAAGCCATCTATATAATATTGTTATATACTGTCACAATGTTTCAGATTATATTATAAAGATGCCCAAGAATAGTAACTACATGCTTTAGTACTCTGATAATACTACCTTGCCCTAGTATTATATTTTATTAATCAAAATAATAGATCTAGATTGGTTATAAACTGTTTAGTATACATTGGAATCTTGATTAGTCACTCATTTGGGCTGGTCATTTTTGAGGAACTGGGAAGAAAATTTCAAACCACTTCAGTTTGGCCTAAGAATTTTTTCAAAAATAAAGAGTGAATAAGTAAAATAGGCACTTGTTCTAAACACATTCACTTAATAACATGAACCAGATCTACTGTTACTTCTGTAAGCATGGAGCACTCAATATCAAGGATGCAAACAATGATTTGAGGCTCCAATTTTACTTTGGGGATCCAGGTTTGCATCTGTTGGGGTCTGTTTGTAGCATAGTAACTATTCTCTTTGATTTGTGGAGCAGGGCTGACAATATAAAAGAAAAGAAAAAAGGATACAGATAAATGGCAGCTTTTAATACAGAAAAATGGAGCAGGCAATTGATGTCTGCAGACATACTTCTTCTACTGACATCTGTGTTTTATTTTAACCCAGATTGTCAAGAAACTGAACTATGCATTCATATTTATATGTCCCTGTAAAGATGTTTCTCAAGGCAATCTGAATACAAAAAGCAATCTATTAAATAGCTTCTTTTCAGAACAACAAAGCTATAAACTCCTCAAAGTAACCAAGCATCTCTTCATTGTCAGCTTCTAACAGTCCCCGCTGCTTCATCTCCACATAGCTTTTTTCCCCTTTTGTTTTATGTTGCTCAAAAGTAAGGAGGAGGATGGGGTTTTTTGTCTTCTCTCTGCTGTCTGGGAGGGCTCCTGCGGGTTAATCACATTGAGAGATTTTAATTTCTGTCTCAAACAAAAGTGAGGACTGGCAAAATGTTCCACTTCTAAGACAGGGATCCAGCAATTCTGAAATGCTGGGAGAGAGGAGGGGGAGGGGGCAATGGGCAGAGACAGAGTGTAGCAGGGCAGGAAAAACTGAGGTAGCTTTTGTCAAATTGGTTTATTGAATAATTTTTCCAGGAAAAGACACGGATTGCTTAAATTGCTAAATTTTTGATTTATTTGCCTTCTTATATGGGAAGGAAGGAAGGAAGGAAGGAAGGAAGGAAGGAAGGAAGGAAGGAAGGAAGGAAGGAAGGCCTTTGTGACCAATTTTCAATTGTAAAATTTATACGATGCAGCTTTCTACCATTTTGAAATTGAGAACATCTGGAAGCTCCAGTATATATTTATAGAGAATGGAAAACTAAGGTAGTGAATAAATGTATTAGCCTTTATCTGGATAAAATTAATCATTAGAACAAGATCCTATGGAAACAAGGGCGAAATTAATGCTTTAATCCTCTAAACCTGCCACAACAGCACAATCGACCTAAAATTTTTTGGGAACTATTGGGATGCTTCTAAGGACATCATTTTCTCCCTTTAAACCACCCTCAAAGTACTGAAACATTTTGGGGGAGGGGTATGGATAAACTCTGAGAGCGACAGAATTAACTCTGGAAGTTTCACATGGCAATTCGATAACATTGTTCTACATTACTGAGACATGAACTTTAACGTGAAGGCTAATGCCTCTTACTAAGGCAGTATTTAACATCCAGCTGCCTGCAATTACTGCGAGTTCAATCCTAGCCAGACTCAAGGTCAACTCAGCCTTCCATCCTTTCTAAGATGGGTAAATTGAGGACCCAGTTTGTGGGGGCAATAAGCTTACTTTGTATAAATATACAAAAGTATGAAGGCTATTGCTTAACGCATTGTAAGCCGCCCTGAGTCTCCGGAGAAGGGCGGCATATAAATCAAATTAAAAACAAAAAACAAAAAACATGTACTATATCTGCACTGCCTGATTGCCCCATCACCAGAATGGGTGGGGAATTGTTGCTGGAAGCAGAAATGGACACATTATTCACTGTTCATCTCTCACTCACCTTCCAGGTGAATGGAATGTTTTGTTCTGTTCCATTTCTGAAGTACAGGTTTCCCTACTGTGGATGCTTGAGGCTTTGAGTCAGTCTTGATTCCTAATGACTGTCTGGATCAGGCTCTGCAGTTTTCTTGCCAAGGCTTTCCAGAAGTAGCTTGGCTATTACCTCCTTCCTATGGCTGAGTGACAGTGATTGGTCCAAGGGCCTCTCACTTATTTGTGCCTCAGGCATAACTAGAATCACATCTCTTGGTTTCTAGCTTGACGTGTTAACCACTGCAACTAAACTGTTTTTCCTGTACCAAATTGGCTGTCTCTCTCATGTCACTACAAATATTCCTGCCTACCAGGGCTACAGAACTTCAGTTTGTTGCAAGCTAATCTTAGCAGTTCATTGGATATTTTGCAGAGGAAAGACTACCCTTTCAACTGAAACAAAGCTTACCATTAACCCTAATACCTTTTAGGTTGCACATTTACCCTGACTGTTGCAATGGCATAGACACAGTGGTGAAATTCAGAAATTTTCCCTACTGGTTCTGTGGGCATGGCTTGGTGGTCATGTGACTGGGTGGGCATGGCTTGGCGGTCATATGACTGGGTGGGCATGACTTGGTGGTCATGTGACTGGGTGGGCATGGCTTGGTGGTCTTGTGACTGGGTGGGGGTGGCTTGACAGTCATGTGACCGGGAAAACCAACTATCATACTTTGCACAAAAATAACAGAAAAGCTACATAGCTGACTCACACACAATGCAAAAGCAGCTGGACTTCACACAAAATGGCCCCTGAAACAAGCAGGAACCTCACAGAGTCACAGATACTGCCCGAACTGGTAGTAAAAAAACTGCTAAAAAAAAGTAAAAAAAAAAGTTCAGACGATCAGTTGTGCCGCTCGATTGTCGGAACTTTTTTTTTTTACTTTTTAAAGCATTTTTTTACTACCAGTTCCAGTGAACCAGTAGTATTTTCACTACTATTTCAGGCAAACCACCCTGAACCGGTAGCATTTCACCCCTGGATAGACTATCACTTTTGCTCATAAGGCAAATATTGTTTGGTTGAAACTTTACAAAAACCTTATTTTTTTCTTTCCACACTTGCTTCTTCTGTCTATACTTTGTTCCATTGTTCTTTCACCTTTCCAAGACTAACAGGTACTCCATAGCTGATAAATAACGAAACTAAGGATAAAAACCTTTCTATCAGTGGAATTGGGGAACAGAATTTACCAAGAAGATAAAGCAAAGGGAGAAGTAGCTCCTCTAGGACAGGAGTAAGTGAAGAGTAAGTGTGGATGTGCCATAGGTACTGTATAAAGTGGATGGCCCTGAATCAGAAGACAGGTGATGAATCTGAAGCTACTTTTCTTCAAGGATAGTGTTTCCAAATCTTGGCAACTTTAAGTTATGTGAATTTCAACTCTCAGAATTCCCCATCTTCCCTGTTCAAACACAAAACACTTGCAGGAGCTTCATAATGGCAGCTGATTCTTATTCGTTCTATTAAAACCACAATAAGAACATTTGGGAAACTTCAAAGCAAAAAAAAAAAAAAAAGGAATTAGCTCCATTGAATTTGAGAATTCAAGGAACACTTAGTCCAGATTAACTAACCTAACTTTTGTTAAAGACGAGAAATGTACTAAACACATTACTTATTGTACTTGAGCAGATGTAATTTTTTAATGAGCGCAGGAATTTCTTGTAAATAACTTGAATGAAATTTAATGTTGCAGAATTTCCCAAAAAATAAATATGATGGGGTTGGTTCCCAGACTTTGATTGCAATTCTCTGTTTTCTAGGAATAAAGCTGTTAATTAGTCATTTAAAAATCTTTTAAAGAGGATAAGAAACAAGAGACATCATTGCTTTGGATCATTAAGAAAGCAAAAAAGAATGAAGAGCCTGAGTTATTTGTTTCTTCTGTTGTTTTATGTGGAGAGTTTGCCATCCAGAATTATGCATGTAAGATAATGTGTCTCTGTGTGTGTGTGTTTGTAGGTATGTAGGTACATACATGTAGGTCTTTGGTTATTCGGGTGTTCTCCCACGTAGAATTGGAAGTATCTTGGCGACGTTTCGACGAAGTCTCATTCGTCATCTTCAGGCTGGTGTTCTCGGCTTCATGCTTTCAGGAGCAATGTGAAATTGCAGCTGACCCTTCCTTTTAACTGCTAGTGGGGGTGTGAGCTGATTGGGTGGGAGCTTGGCTGTGTTCTGATTGGGTGGAGGTGTGTTCTGATTGGTTAGGGGCTTGGCTGTGCTCTGATTGGATGGGGGGTTGGTTGTGCTTTGATTGGCTGGGGGTGTGTTCTGTTTGGGTGGGGGCTTGGTTGTGCTCGGCTTAGTCTGAGTTGCAGGAGGATTTGAGCTGGTGAGCTGCACTGTTGTTGTTTGGCTTCGTGTTTGTGGTCGTGAGAGCTTTTCATGGAGGGTGTTGGTCTGATTCATGTATGGATTGGAGGGGTTAAAAGTGGCTAATGATGCAGCTGCGGTCTGGCTTCTGGTCCTTGGTCGTGTCTCATTATCAGTGTGGGTTTGAGTCTGCTTTCTGCGTGGATGTGTGGTGGTGACATCCTGTGTGGCTCTTGTGAGTGTGGGTCTGGTGTCATTCATCATGTTAGGGACTCATTTGTCAATAAGGGCGGGTTTCCAAATGGCTGGCAGGCGGGAGGTATCGTCTCATTTGTTCATGCTGTGTGGGCGTTTTTCTATCTCGATGGCTTCTCTGATTATTCTGTCATTAAAGTGTTCAGTTTTGGCGATAGTTCTGGTCTTTTTAAAGTCAATTTCATGTCCTGTGGCTTTAAAGTGTTGGACCAGGGAAGAAGTTGGTTCCTCTTTTTTGACTTTTCTTCCCTGGTCCAACACTTTAAACCATTACAGGGCGGAGTCATGAAAAGGGGGTATGGCTGGCTAATGAAGGCAAATAAACCAAAAATAGACAGCAAAATGCTGCTTTAATGTTTGAGAAAGCCTAGAAACTAGTGAATGAGTTTTGGCTGTGAAACATCTTGATTTACGTAGGAAAAACCTGGCATAAAGAATGATGCACATAAAAGCCTACGATATATGTATGTATGTATGTATGTATGTATGTATGTATGTATGTATGAATGTATATATGTATGTATGTATGTATGTATGTATGTATGTATGTATATGTATGTATTTTTCTGTCACAGGTCTACCCCAATATGGGAGGGAGCATCCTGCTTCCCTTTCGCCTTTCAGCTCCAATCCAGAAGCCCTCAAGCAGTCGCATTCATGACAAACCATTTTTATACGAAATTTATATTTGCCGATAAAGAAATAATGGGAGACTAGTATAGATCTATTTCAAGCTATTTAACTCTCATCAGCTAGCCATACCCTTACTCTGTTCAAATATGAGTATGGCTATGGCTAGCTGATGAGAACTAAATAGCTTGAAATTGATCTATACTAGTCTCTCATTATTTCTTTATTGGAAAACACATACATATACATACATACATATATACATACATACACACACTATTGGTACTTTGATAGCTGAAAATGCAGTTGACCTGCAAATTCTAGTAATAAAACTCAAAAGACCTCAGTAGAAATTGTGAGTAAGGGTGAATATACAGAAGATCAAACTTATAACAATGAGTACAGCAACCGGCCTTTGGATTGGCAAGGAATACAGTATGTTAAGCTAATAGGGCTAGCTAAGAAAACAAATAGACCACTCAACAAATTAATCCAGGACTTTCAATCATGGCACAAATAACAAGCTCAAGGTATAAGATTTTGAATATATTATGGGAAGAGCCATTTTCTTTGAGAAGTTCATATTCCTGGAAGAAATAGGGGGAAAAAGAAAGATGATCAGCCTCAAGAGTTCCCTTCCTAAAATCTTGCCGTCTAGCGGGAAGTCAGAACATTCCACCCATTGGCAATTTGATAGGCCCCCACCCTTATAGACTTTCAGGAGGACATTAAGACCTAGTTTTTACTCAGATGCTGGGATTGTAGAGGTAGAAGGTATGGAAAGAAGGCAGATCAACCTGCTGTGGGTATCCCAGGGGAATGATTACAATGCATTATTGAGCTGTGGTGGTGCAGTGGTTAGGTTGCAGTATTGCAGGCTAATTCTGCTGACTGCCGAGTGCCAGCAGTTTGGCAGTTCGAGTCTCACCGGCTCAAGGTTGACTCAATCTTCCATCTTTCCAAGGTTGGTAAAATGAGGATTATTAGGGGCAATATGATGACACTGTAAAACTGCTTAGAGAGGGATGTAAAGCACTGTGAAACAGTATATAAGTCTAAATGTTATTGCTATTGTTTCACTGTTTTTATTGTTTATATGATTGTTTTATTTATTGGTTATAGTGTTACTGTGAGCCATCCAGAGTTGCTTAAGATTGGCAGCCATATATATCTTTCAATAAATAAAGATGAATTTCATTACAGAAGCAAGAAGGATGCACTATTGGAAAGGCTTAATGGGCCAAATTGGGAACAGGCCACCCTGGAGAAGGATGTATGTCCACTAAACGAGGAGACTAATTTGATCGCCTATAATAAAAACAAAATAAAATAAATTCCTGTTATGGCTTCAGCGAAGTTAAGTGCTGTTGTCCTGGTCTTGATGTCCAGTACATAGAGCTTCTTTCCAAATTCCAGTTAAATTGCTAAGTATATGCATTTGTACTAAAATTTGTACTTTTCTTATAAATCAGTAAAAATTTTGACATTTCTGTGAATATTATCAACCAAATCATCTCTGGCAATTAATGGTTTATTAGCTTTCTTACCTATGATTAAGTGAGGTAGCATTTATTTGTTAATTAAACATGGCTTAAGAATGATCCTGATGTGGTAGATGGAAAATTATATAAGTGTTTGTTAAAAAAAAAGAAGCAAAAAACATACTTGGCTTTTGTGACCAATTACATATCTCATAAAATGATGGACTTAGTGTAGATGGAAAGGAAGGAAGCATTCGGAATTGGTAACTTCTTAAGAGTGTCCTAGAAATAGACCTTCCCTGCAGACATTTGTCCTATTTCACAGTAGTCTTTTCTTTAAAATACAAAAGGTAACAATGTCAAGAGGAAGTGGAGACTATTGTTCAACAGATGGGTTTGCTTGTATCTTTCCGGCTGGATCTTTTGTAGCAAATATTTAGTAGTTCCACTTCTTTTTTTTAATTGAAAAAGTTTTACAGATACAAATTTTTCCCCTCTCCACCCCTTCCCCTTCCTAACCCTCCCTAACCCATCCCTCCCCACCCATGACTTCCCTTATAACCTTAAAAAATTTACAATTCATTTTTAACTCCCTAAATATTAAAAGGTGAAATCCAAATCATATCATGTCATAAAATTCCCCCCCCGCTAATCTACCCCCTGTCAATACTAAAAGTTTCAATATAACATTCAAATAGTAGCTATCTGATACTTCCTTATTTTATATTTATTCTACACATAGTCTATCCCAAATGTTAAAAAGTAAAATCCAAATCATATCATGTCATAAAATTCCCCCCCCCATTACTCTACACCATATATATACTATAAATTTCTACATAACATTCTCTACATAACATTTCCTACATAACATTCTACATAACATTTTCTACATAACAATTTCTACATAACATTCAGCTAAAAGCTATCTGATACTTCTTTGTTTGGTATTTATTCTACACATAGTCTATCCATTTCTTCCATTCCCTCACAAAAGTTTCTTGAGTCCTATCTTTTAGATATGCTGATATTTTTGCCATTTCTGCAAAACTAGCCACCTTTAAAGTCCATTCTTCAATAGTAGGTAAGATATCTTTTTTCCAATATTGACCAATCAATAACCTAGCTGCTGTAATCATATATAACAGTGTTTCCCAAACTTTTGACATATGTGTACCCCTTCTATAATTTTGTAACGCTGAGTACCCCTCATAAAAAACATATGCTTTAATAAAAATCAAAATATATTTATTTTTTCTTTTTTTGGTACATACACAAAATAAAAGTTATTTTGTTCCCGTTTCCCAGTTTCCCAGTTCCCGTGTAAAAACTGCGATATGCGCCTATTTCTTTCTTTGTTCTGTGGGCGCAGCTAAGCATGGTGCAGTGGATATTCCCATGTGATCCCCACTAAACTCCGGTGCAATGCGTACCCCCTCTTCCCATACCCCTGGGGGTACGCGTACCCCACTTTGGGAAACACTGATATATAATATCAGTTTTGTTTCGTTCAGTGAAAAGTCCTTAACTATACCCAATAGAAACAATTGTGGAGAAAATTGAAGTTTCTTCTTCAAAACATTTTGCATAACCCACCAAATTTTGATACAAAAAGCCTTCACTTTCCTGCAAGTCCACCATATATGGTAATATGTAGCATCTAAACAATCACATCTCCAACATTTTGGCTGAACATTAGGATACATGCTTGACAATTTCTTAGGATCTAAATGCCACCTTTAAAACATTTTATAAAAATTTTCCCTCAAATTCTGTGACTGAGTAAATTTAACATTCTGGACCCATATCTTTTCCCATGTTTCCATCATAACTGGTTCTGCAAAGTTTTGTGCCCATTTTATCATACAGTCTTTAACCAGTTCATTTTCAGAGTCTCTTTCCAGCAGTATATTGTAAAACCTCTTAATATGCATTGGGCCTTTCTCTTTTATCTGTCTCACCAATTCCTCTTCATACGTCATTAAACCGGTTTTTTGATCTTCCCTCCATCTCAATAGAAGTTGATTATACTGTAACCAAGTTAAATTAACCCCTTCTTTCAACAGAGTGTTAAATGGCTTTAATTTCCATCTGCCCCCATCTTCAAAAAGTATCTCTTTATATAAAATCCCCCCGAGTGACTATATATTCCGTATAATATGACCAAGATCCAACCACAAAGGTATTTTGTAATCCAATTTAAGCTGGTGCTTCTTCCATACTCTCATCAAGTAATTTCTAAGTATGTGATTCTTGAACACTTTATCAACTTTATTTTCATAAAATAAATATGCGTGCCAACCAAATTCCAAGTCGTGGCCTTCTATGTTCAATATTTCAGTCCTTGTCATTCCAAACCAATCACTCGCTTGTGTCAACGCTGCTGCTTCATAATACAATTGTAGGTTTGGAAGTTTAAGGCCACCCCTTTCACGAACATCTTGCATAATTTTCAGTTTAACTCTTGGCTTTTTCTCATTCCAAATAAACTTATTCACTCCTTTTTGCCATTCCATCAGATGTTTATCACTTTTGAGCACCAGAATCATTTGAAACAAGAATAAAAACCTAGGTAGAACATTCATCTTAACTGCTGCTATTCTTCCAAGTAAAGATAGCTGTAGCTTTTTCCAATTTTCCATATCTTTTTGCACCTTTCGCCACAACACTTCATAGTTATTTTGAAAAAGTTTTATATTTAAGGCTGCAACTTGGACTCCTAGATATTTCACCTTTAATACTATTTCAAATCTTGCCTTCTTTTCAAGTTCCTTCTTTTGACCTTCTGACATATTTTTAACTATCATCTTGGTTTTTCTCTGATTCAGTCTGAATCCTGATACCGAACCATATTCTTCTATAATATCTTTCAACTGGATTATTGATTCCATCGGCTGTGTTAGGGTAACAACCAGATCATCTGCAAATGCCCTTGTTCTGTAATCCTCTTGCCTTATAGCTATCCCATTCAAAGTACTGGAATCCCGTATCGAGTTCAACAAGACTTCTAAAGTTAAAATGAACAACAATGGGGATAACGGACAACCTTGTCTTGTTCCTTTTTGTATATTAAAGTTTGTTGTTAAACTTCCATTAATAATAATTTGTGCTGTTTGCTCTTGGTAAATTGCTGAGACCGCCTGAACAAACTGATCCCCAAAGTTCATTTTTATTAAAGTCTTTAATAGAAAATTCCAATTGACTCAATCAAAGGCCTTTTCCGCATCCAAAAACAGCAGCACTGCAGGGATCTGTTTACTTTTCTCAAGATGTTCAATAAATCTATAATTTGCCTCACATTATCCTTCATGTATCTGCCTTCTATAAATCCAGCTTGATCATGATGAATCACCTCTTGCATAACTGGCATTAATCTGTTGGCTAATACTTTTGCAAAAATTTTATAATCCGTATTCAGGAGAGATATTGGTCTAAAATTTTCCGGTTTTGTAGAACCTTCCTCTTTTGGTATCAGTGAAATAAAAGCTGTCTTCCATGAAGGGGGTATTTAACCCCTTTTTGTATGCTACAAAATAAATCTTTAAGATGTTCAATCATTTCTGCTTGCAAAGTTTTATAATACACCACCGTCAAACCACCCGTCCCTGGAGCTTTAGCTGATTTCAGTTGTTTAATTGCAAAAACAATTTCCAATCAACTGTTATTGATTGATTCAATCTTTCCTTTTGCTCTCTGGAGATTTTTGTAAGTCTACTTTCTTCTAAATACTTATCTATAAGTTCATTCTTTATATGGTCTTTAGCATATAATTTAGAATAATAATCTAAAAAAGCTTGCTTATTTAAATTTTGTTGAAAAACTTCCTTCCCTCCATATTCAATGGTATCAATAATTCGAGAACTCTGCTGTTTCCTCAGTGTGTAAGCCAACCATCTGCCCGGTTTGTTAGCATTAAAAAATGTATTATGTTTTGCAAATTGTAAGTTAGTTGCAGCTTGTTCCGCTGTAAACATTTGAAATTGGTCTTTCAGAAGTTTTATAATTTCTTGTAACTTTTTATCCGTCGGGCTTTTTATAAGTAGTTGTTCTTTTTTCTTTATTTCTGCTTCCATTTCTAATCTTTTCCTTTGTTGATTTAATTTGTGTTTAGAATTCATATAAATCAGTACCCTCGCACATAGGCCTTACTTGCATCCCAAACAACTTCAATCGGGGTACCCTTATTTAAATTCATTTCAAAAAATTCCTTCAAATGTTTTTTAAGTTCAGTTATATTCTTTTCATATCTAAACAAGTTTTTGTTTACTCTCCACGATCTTCTCTCCTTCTTTCCCATTTCTATTTCTATCCATACCGGGCTATGATCAGTTAGAATCCTTGGAAATATTTTTGTTTTCTTTGTTTTTAAAAATAGGTGAGCTGTAACTAGGATAAAATCAATCCTAGAAAAAGATCTATGTCGATCTGAAAAAAATGTAAAGTCCATTTCTTTTGGGTTCTGCACTCTCCATACATCTTTCAGTTCCAGGTCTTCTTTCATATCAAAAAAAGTCTGTGGTAATTTAACACATGATTTTGCCAAACTCTTCTTATCTTTTTTGATATCTATCATTCCATTCCAATAGTAGTTCCACTTTTGTTGGGCAATACCACAAGAGTACACAAGTGGTGAGAGTGAGACTTTCTCATTTATTTGCAAATAAGGAGGCCTATGTGCAGGGGTGAAATGCTGCAGGTTCGGACTGATCATCCAATCCGGTAGCAATGGAGGCGGGTGGTTCGGAGAACCGGTAGCAAAAATCCCTGCCCCCCCCCCCAATGCCCAGCTGAGCTGCACAATCATCAGAGGCTTTTTTTTACTTTTAAAAGCATTTTTTCTACAACCTCTTCGGCCAAAAAAATGCTTTTAAAAGTAAAAAAAAAAAGCCTCAGATGATCGTGCAGCTCAGCTGGGATCGTCAAAAGGCTTTTTTTAAAAAAACCTTTTTTTCCTTTTAAATGCCTCTGACAATCCAAGCTGAGTTGCCTGATTGGCAGAGCTTTTTTAAAAAGCCTCTGCTGATCAGGCAACTTGGCTGGGATTGTCAGAGCCTTTTGAAAGCATTTTTTTGCAACCTCTTTCCTGAAGAGGTTGTAGAAAAAATGATTTTAAAAGTAAAAAAAAAAAATGGCCATGCCCACCCAGTCACATTATCCCCCCCCCACAAGTCATGCCCACAGAACCAGTAGTAACAAATTTTAGATTTCACCACTGCCTATGTGCCAGATGTTTGCAACTTCTGACATGTGTGATTACTTGATTATATATATATATATACATACATACATACATACATACATACATACATACATATATATATATATATATATATATATATATATATATATTGATATATATATCAATACTTGCAAAGTCTATTTTCCTGTTGGGAGCCCTTGGTACTCCCCAAGTCTTGCCTTTCTTCCTGTTAATATATCAGAAATGAGAAATAGGTGGTGGCTGCAATTCACTGTCCCAACCTTTTGGAGAGTCACAGAGTCTATCCAATGATGAAGGACCCAGATTGTGGGGGCAATAAGCTGACTTTGTATAAAAAAGAACACTGGTTGGGGGGGCCAAAAGCCCTACTAAGCAGGTATATACAAAAGTATGAAGGCTATTGCTTAACGCATTGTAAACCGCCCCGAGTCTCCGGAGAAGGGCGGCATATAAATTAAATTAAAAAACCAAAACACAATAAAAGAAAAAGAAAAAGTGATGACATCAGCACGAGTGGAATCAACACCTTTAAAGCTCTGTTCTTTTGGGAGGAGTGGGGAGGTTTAAAACTAGCAATTAAAGTGGGAGCCAAACTATTCCCGTTCCATCTTTAACATATAGTGATCCCAAATCATGGTTTTAGGAAATCCTTTTTGTAGGGACTGGAGGTTTTAAGGATGAACGTGGGATTGATTTATAGCCATTTTGCAATGAAATTGTAACAGCTGGATCTTAAGAGTATTGGAGGTTGCAAATGGAATGTTTGTTGTCTGCTACAATATGCTGCACTTTCATCTTTAGAAACCTTTAATATCTAGCAGATCAATTTTGGATTTTTAATATAGCTATGAGTGGCACAAAGAGCCATGGAAAGATACACAGTCAGCATTATAAGACACGATAGAAAGATCTGCACATGGATTAGAGAACAAACAAAAGTCTATGATGTCACCAAGGGAGTAAAAGAATAGAAATGGAAATGGGATGGTCACATAGCAAGAAGACCTGATGGCAGATGGACCAAGGCAGTCATAGAGTGGATCAGGGGTGGGATTCAAGTAATCTAATAACCGGTTCTCTGCCCTAATAATTTCTTCCAACAACCAGTTTGCCAAACTGCTCTAAAAGTTAGCAACTGATTCTCCCGAAGTGGTGCAAACTGGCTGAATCCCACCACTGGAGTGGATCTAATTTGATAAAAAGCATCCATGAAAGAGTCCTAAAACAAGATGGATAGATGACATCAGCAAGTATTGTGGGCCCAACTGGCAAAAGAAAGCTCAGGACTGTATTGGTAGGAAAAATGGGGAAGAGGTCTTCATCCTTCAGTGGATAGACAATGACTAAAATGATGATGATGATGATGATTGGAACCATTGAGGCAACAGTATAGCGTTTCTCTGTTTGATGAATGTAGATCTGAAAAAAATACTATACTATCTACTTATTACTATAAAATTTCAGAACAATTAGAAATATTCAAACATACATGCTAAAAGTTCACATTCTCACATTTGTAATTTTGGCTTTAAGTATGATTGATGGGAAATTGACACCAGCTGCTGCATTTTCTTGGCAGGTTATGCTGTCTGAAGCACTTCAATTCCAGGCAACCTTATTTCCAGTATGTTTTCTTTTTTATAATGGCAAAATATCAATAATATTCATCTTTTGCCAGGTCAAAAGCTGGACATAGCATTTTAATGGCATGCATTCCGAAAAGTAAGTTGAGCCAGGATCCAAACAACATTAAAATTGGATTCAAATTAAATGCAATTAATGAAGGACAGCTAATTATATCTGGTGTATTTTGCTACAGTTACATTCAATTACATTAAACAATTATTGTTTTGGTAACAATTTTTGGAAGGGCCCTGAAGCAGTGGTGGATTCCTCCCGGTTCGGCCCAGTTCTCCCAAGCCAGTAGCGGTGACGATATGACATCACCAAACCGGTTCTGCCCCCCCCCCCCGCATCCCCACCCCGCTCCCCACCCCCTGCATTATTCTTACCTTTTATTTGGCCCCATCCCGAATCTATTGCTGCCTCCTGAGTCCCAGCTGATGGCTAGAGGGAAAAAAACTGTTTAAACTCTTGCCACAGGGATTCAAAGGGACGCCCGAAAGCTGATCAGTGTTAAAAGAAAACAAATGAGTAGACTGGTGCCTGCAAAAATACATGAGTAGATCAGTGCCTGAAAAAATATATGAGTAGATCAGTGCCTGCAAAAATAAATGGGTAGATCGGTACAGCTCTGCAAGCAGTTAAAAGCCTGGTAGCCAGTACCTCTGCTAAATCCTAAATAATAGTCACATGATCATCAAGCCACACCCACAAAATAAGCCATGCCACAAAACTGGTAGTAAAAAAATTTAGAACACACCCCTGCCCTGAAGGTCACATCCACTGCTTCTAGAAGCCTCCAGTATTGTAATACATTCTCATAATAGCATGTACACTTTAAAGAACAATAACTCTGAATTTAAGAGAATCCTTCCAAGAATCAGTACTAATGTGCTGGTTTCTGTCCCTTACCACATTCTCAGCTAGTGCAATTTCTCCCAAGTCTTCAGTCAGAAAGAAATATATATTGTCATAAATTGCACTTGTACTACTTTCACCATGCCTCAGCAAGAAGGTGAGTGAGGAAAACTTAGTATAGCAACTGATGCGTTCCCTGTCCTTCTTTCTCCTTCCATAAAGTTCCATTTGTCTACAGAAAAAAAAAACACAAATCATCCTCCTGAATCTGTGGGGTGTATGTGTGTGTGTGTTTGTTGTGTAAGAGAGAGTGGGTGTCTTCAAAAGTGTGTATGAATGTGGTATCACAATAGCTGCCATCAAGAGTCCGTTTGGCATTACTGCAAGCTGGAAGCAGTTGGCAAAGTCTTTTCATGCCACGGATATGGGAACTCTTCCACTTTAAAACCAAATTGATTGTGGTGGTGGGAGTATGCTTTATAGGTAAACACAGTCTGAGGAGGCAGCTTTCAAGGACTTACTTGTTACACAGCCTGGCTTTTAAAGCAGGTTTCAGAAGAAAAGGGAGAGGCTATAATAAGATTCCTAGGAAAGACTTGCAGGCTTCCTTAAATACTCTGACATATAAACAAATGTACCACACACATTGCATAACATTCAAGGCACTGAAATGGGGAAGTGAAATCAGGCATAGGATTTGAGACCATCTCTCTCTCTCTTATACAACTTTTTAGTAATGTATTGCTGCATTTTCTTTAGCACCGATAGATGCTTTGTGGAAACTCTCTTTCCACCCAGAAAGTGTATCCGTAAGAGAGAAAGGCTCACTCTCTCTGTTAAATCTATTTTTGTTCCTATTGTAGCTATTTTGGAAAGGATTGAACACCAAAAGGGCTGGCAAGACAGTTCCACAAATTTCAGAACGGAGGAAGGAATTGTGCCAAGTGTTGGAATAGTTTAGTACTGCCAGTTTTAAATGTGTGAATGTGTCATTCATGACATAAGAGAGCTGGGTTTGTCGACAGAGCCTCTTTTTGGAATCAGCCTCCGGTTCTGAAATTCATATAGTTGTCATTTTCTGAGCATCTTTGAAATTCAGCCTGAGCAGGTAGTCCTCAATTTACAACAGTTCATTAAGTGACCATTCAAAGTTACAACAGCATTGAAAAAAAAGTGACTTATAAGCATTTTTCAAACTTAGATCACTGCAGCATCCCCATGGCCATGTGCTTAAAATTCAGATGTTTGGCAACCAGTTCACATTTGTGACGGTTGCAGTGTCCTGAGGTCATGTGATCCCCTTTTGTGATCTTTTTACAAGCAAACTCAAGGGAGGAAACTGGATACACTAACCCTAACTTCACAACTGCAGTGACTCATTTAAGAACTGCAGCAAGAAAGATAGTGAAATGGGGCAAAATTCACTTAACAAATGTTTCGCTTACCCTGTTTCCCTGAAAATAAGACATCCTCTGATAATAAACCCAATTAGGCTTTTGAGCGCATGCACTAAAATAAGCCCCCTCCCAAAATAAGGCCTCCCCGAAAATATTTAAACTCATGCGCAGCTGGTCCCCGCCATTTCTTCTGGTTAGGGTTAGGGAGACAGAGCTGGAAATCAGATAAGATGGCAAGAGAAGTCCCGTCTTGCTCCATGTGCCCCAAAATAATAAGACCTCCCTGAAAATAAGGCCAAGCGCTTATTTTGGGTTTCAAAAAAATATAAGACAGGGTCTTATTTTTGGGGAAACATGGTAGCAACAGAACTTTTGGGCTCAATTGTGGTTATAAGTCAAAAACTACCAGCATTTTCAGGAGATAGAGGTCAAGTGTTTCTTTTTTTTAAATTGGCTTCAATCTTTGCTGAAGAGTGAGCAGACTGGGTGCACTTCCAGTTCTTTACTTGACCATGTGGGCCCATTAGGTTTTCTCCCCCACCCTTTCCTGCTAGGGAGGTGCAGCAGAGCTGTTCTGGCCTACATGCATCTCATGATTAATTGGATGAAATATCTCAGTGCTTATTAGTGGGCTGGTGGTGGGAAGACTGATGATCAGCCTTCGCTGTCATTTTGGCACTGAACATTTAAGTCGGAACCCAAAGATAAGTTGTGGTCGTGGCTTGGGAACAGAAGGAGATGTGCTGGGGTGGCAGTGCAGGCTCATGGACTCCGGAAGGGAAAGCCAGCCTGGCTGGCGAGATGAGTAAATCGTATTCTCTGAACGCCCAGTTGCTTATTCATGCTGTGAATGAGAAAGCTTGGCAAAGGCGATTGCAGCCTTCGCACGGTTGCTTAGAGATAGCTGTCTATAAAACCGTGCAGCGGCTTTATTAGGATTTTCCCCCCCTAATCCTCTCCTCACGTCCAGTAGGAACATCAGTCATCTTTGTCAGTTGAAGATCTGTACAGAATGGCAATTTAATTAGCATCCTTATCTGGAATACTGAGCTTTGGGTTGTTGTTGTTGAGCTGTTTATTGAAATAAAATACAATTTTAACAAAACATTTGCTCTGCTGCCTGATTCCTTCCCAAACATACCAGTGATGATTCTGAAATGAAAGGACTGAATTATTGTACTGAGAAAAACTGGATGCTGCTGCCTGTATCAGTTATGCAAATGTGGATTCCTTCCTTCCTTCCTTCCTTCCTTCCTTCCTTCCTTCCTTCCTTCCTTCCTTCCTTCCTTCCTTCCTTCCCTCCCTCCCTCCCTCCCTCCCTCCCTCCCTCCCTCCATCCCTAACTTCCCACAGAAGAAAACCTATAAAGTTGTAACCATGTTCTATTTTTTTTCTAGCCTCAAGAGCAGACAAAGCTTTGAGATTCAGTGTCCTTATTTTTCATGTTTCTGATCTTAAATTGACTTCATCTTGTTTTTCTATCACTTTTAGCATTTTAATTAGGACTAATGCAAAAAATCATTTTTGCATATTTATCTTATTGAGCCATGTTTCCTGCAAGCAATATTCCACAATAGAAACCATTTTCATAGAGGATATTTTTCCATTATAGCATCAGCGTATGCACTTTTGGATTAGATAATTACATATTACACATGTTACATACCAGTAAGTTGAACAAATTGAATTAAGATGGATAACTCTTTAGGTAAATTTGCAATCCAAATTATTTTCTCTCCATGCTGATCATAAAACTCACCTACTTCCTCTTCTTATGTATGTTGGTTGGAACATAAACTTGGATGATTGCCATATTAAAAGCAGGTCCACAAAGTCTAACTGATATTATTTGGTCATTGATTGCTTTGTAGCCAAGAATCGTTCTTGCTAAATCCTATTTAACTATAAAATCATTAGGCTGAAGTCAGACTAAAAAGATAAAGGTAAAGGTTCCCCTAGCACATATATGCTAGTCATTCTTAACTCTAGGGGTTGGTGCTCATCTCTGTTTCAAAGCCAAAGAGCCAGCGCTGTCCGAAGATGTCTCCATGGTCATGTGGCCGGCATGACTAAATGCCAAAGGCGCATGGAACGCTGTTACCTTCCCACCAAAGGTGGTCCCTATTTTTCTACATGCATTTTTTATGTGCTTTCGAACTTAGGTTGGCAGAAGCTGGGACAAATAACGGGAGCTCACCCCATTACGCGGCACTAGGGATTCAAACTGCTGAACTGCTGACCTTTCAATTGACAAGCTCAGCATCTTAGCCACTGACCCACCGCATCCCTGAAGTCAGACTATGATTATAGAAAATAAAAAGGAATGGTTCCAAGAGGGGCACTAAGACAATATTTGCTTTGATTAAAAAACAGTATGATGGAAAGAGCTACAGTTAGCACAGCATAGCACTTTTTAAAAAAATGACATTTCTGAGTGTTTAGTAGCAATCTTCATGGAAAACTCTTCTTCCACTGAAAGCTCATAGCACAATTTATCATCAATGCAAATGGCACTGGAAGCTAGACAAACAAACACCCTGGAACTGGTTACTGAGCAAAAGGAAGCATAGAGTTTGAAAAATGTCCCAGGGTCACCTTGGGGATGCTCTTCCCAGGCTCTTCTCTGTGCCAGAATGGAAGTAAATCAACCTATAGCTGACTTCTCAGCACATTGTGCTATTGTCCATGTTGGAATGGAGCCAACTCCTACCCAGCAAAGGGAGTAAACCTTGTGAAATTTGTTCCTATTTTTAATATCTAAGGCAATATGGATTATGTCAAATTAATTAACATACCCTAAGAGTTCTACATGGAATCTGAAAGCTGTGGCAAAGTTAGATAGCATACTAAAAACAGAGACATCATCCTGCCAACAAAAGTGCGTATAATCAAGGCTATGGTGTTTCCAGTTGCAATGTATGGCTGTGAAAGTTGGACTATAAGAAAGGCTGAGTACCCAAGAATTGAGGCCTTTGAACTATGGTGCTGGAGAAGACTCCTGCGAGTCCCTTGGACTGCAAGGCGATCAAACCGGTCAGTCCTAGAGGAGATCAACCCTGACTGCTCTTTAGAAGGCCAGATCCTGATGAAGATGAAACTCAAATACTTTGGCCACCTAATGAGAAAGGACTCACTGGAGAAGAGCCTAATGCTGGGAAAGATTGAGGACAAAAGAAGAATGGGACAACAGAGAACAAGGTGACTGGATGGAGTCACTGAAGGAGTAGATGTGAGCTTAAATGGACTCCTGAGGATGGTAGAGGACAGGAAGGCCTGGAGGGATGTTGTCCATGGGGTCGCGATAGGTCAGACACGACTTTGCAACTAACCACCACAACAAAGGTGATACTTTTCATGTAAACATGAGATTGCATGTTTTATCTCTTAGAGAGATCAATAACTTCATAAAATGATTGAGAAATATCTATCCCATGGTGAATGTTTCCAATAGGGCTATATAGTGCTTTGAATTTGATTTCCAGATCATCTGCTTCAGAGTGAATGGGTACGTGAACATCCTTCTGGAAACTTAAAGTTAGTTGTGCCTTTTACAAGATCATAAAAGTATCTGCAGACCCTGGAAAAAAGGAAGATCTTTGAAAGTTTCATTTAGATTTGTGCTCCCATGCGCTCTATAGCACTTATTAAAGATCAAATCTGAAGCACTGAACATTCTTTGGAATGAACCTTTGCATCTCTATTATTGGATAGAGAACACGGAGAGGCCGGGCAAATTAGACTTTAGAAGAATTTCTGCAAAATTACTGATTTAGAGAAAAGCCACTTTTTATAGAAAAAGTTTCAAATTAATGTTTTTATGGATTTGATGTTCTTCTAACCTGTTTAGCTGGGATATTTGCTATAAATTAGGATAGGTTTCAGCAGATCCAGCATAACATCAGCAGAACTGCAGAAATTAAGGAAATTGTTTCCTTGAGAAGGAAGCTTTGAGAAATTAAGAAAAACAATAAACAAATCTAAATTTGCATAGAAAAAAAAATGCAAGCAAACAGTAAGATGTCAGAAACATAAAACTTTAAGGAACATAATACTAGAATCTATGCTCACATCCTCATACTCTCTTCAACCACAAAGAAATTGGTTTCACAAGAGGCAATGATGGCTGCTGGAACCTTAATATATTTTATATATATTAAGTATATTTTAAAAGGATGATTTGTGGAAGGTAAGGCTATCAAGTATGTAAAGAGAAATGTAAAGGGAATAACATAGAAACCTTTAAGATAAGGGAAAATAAATGATTACTTTTGCCCAAGGAAGAGATGGAACGTCGAAAGCACGAGGCCCAAAAGGGGTTCCACTCTCTGCAGCTAACAATGAAAGAAGAGCAGCCTGTGGGGTGCAAAGGATTCGAGAGTATCTGCTGGCAGCTTGGCCAACACTGAGAAGCAAAGAATAGCTGGGATTTTCATCAGTAAAGAAATTAGGGCAACATCAGAATTGTTTTGAGGGAGGCCTGAAGTTGAAGTCTGAGAGTGAAAAAACAGACTGGATACAGATGGGCCAAACAAGAGAAGGCAGAAGGGGAAACTATCATGTGAGATCTGCAGAGACAATTGTTGCTATGGGCATTTTTGCAAGAGAAGGGATAGAAACTACATACTGTGCTTTAGAAGCTGCACACTTTTCAGATGACTGCTGTTGGAAGAAATGTTCATCTGGGTTCAGTTCCAGGTGAGAAGAAAGACTGGAAACATGGAAGCTGTTTAGAAAGATGGTTTAATGGTGGACAGGACCATATGGTTTGAGGTCCTTGGCTATCAGGCTTCCTGTTCCTATGTAAGAGCAGGTACCCTGATTGGTTGTCAGACTCCCATGGGGTCATGCAGGGGTAACTTTGTATGTTGTCTTAAGTCCCAGGCTTGGTTGAATCCTGCTGGGTGGTGAGGTAATGAAGCTAATCCTATCATGTCCTGAGGGTGAAGGTCTTAATCCCATCACCTTGGAGCTGAAGTGTGGGGCAGGGAGCTGCAGGGAGCTGTTTGTCTTTAAAAACACGTTTCTCCTTTTCTCATCCAGAGGATGAGAATATTTCCTAGAATATTTCATTCTTTTAGGAGATGGGTAGGTGCTAACTTTCTTACACTGCATATTCTGCTGCACTAGCTCTGAACAAACCTGTCCGCAGGGCACAAGAAGATTAATTCCACTGAGTTCAATGCCTTATTGGTTTATTTTATTTCTGAAGATTCTAAACAGCTTGTGAACCATGTGTCTCCTCTCTGTATATCTGTTTTTCTAATACAAATAATAAAGTTGTTCTTTTCTGATCATAACTAATAGTGATTTTTTAAAAATAAATGTCCCAGGGAGGAGGGAACATTATCTTTCAGGTCCTATTGCTGATTGGACACTCTGGATGGTTTACAATACAGATTCACATGCATGCAATTAAAATCTAATAGAAACAATGAAAACAAGCTCTAATGGAACATGTATTATTGAGCAAGACAGTCATTACTTCTCCCTGAGTCAGAACTGAAGCCAAATTTAAAGTTCTTAGTTGCATGGTATCCAGGAGAAAGCCTTTATGTGTAGGCCTGAAATACCGTGGAAAATTGAAAAAAGTTTCTTTTTCCTCATCCTGATGTCTGTATAAATTCACACAGAGCTATGTGGTTCCCCAGAAAATTAGATGCTACGCTATTCGTGACTATAAAATCAAAACCAACACCCTCAATTGTGTCCAAAGGAAATAACCGGTGCAGCTCTTCCAAGATGTATGATTGCTTTGGGCTTCCAGTGAGATTTATGGCATAATAGTTGTCCCTGAAGGAACAGGGATGGCATTGCAGTGGAGATCATTGCTCAGATGGTGAATTTTGGCCAGCAGAGTTTTTTCCAGATGAAGGTCATGAGATCATGAGATTGCCCACTTGCACTCCAGATAGCTGCTCCTCATGATAAATTGCAGAAACTGAAGTTTTTGTGGTTGTCTTGTGAGTTGAACAGTGGGAATTGATAAATTCCCAATAATCCCACAGCTGTAATGGAGCCTATAAATAATACAAGGTTTGCACAAGTCCAATTTCTTAAACACTTTTGGTTGTAATTACCATAAGTTGTAATTAATTGTGTATTACATATATGGGTGTGTATGTAGGTGTACACCCACCCACCCACACATGCTGTATGTATATATATATATATATATATATATATATATATGTGTGTGTGTGTGTGTGTGTGTGTGTGTGTGTGTGTGTGTGTGAACTTACTTTTTTGCTCTCTAATTGGGACCAGGGGTGGGTCCTATTTACCTCCGCTACCAGTTTGCAACGGGAGCGTGCATGCTTCTGCACATGCACACACACTTATGCACATGCATAGAAGCTTCTGCACATGCACAGAACTTCCATGATGATGTCTGGCCAGATGGGCGGAGCCTCCCGTCACCATTACTACCGGTTCACAAGAACTGGACGGAACTGGGAGCAACCCACCACTGATTGGGACTTACTTACTTACTTACTTACTTACTTACTTACTTACTTACTTACTTACTTACTTACTTACTTATTTATTTATTTATTTATTTATTTATTTATTTATTTATTTATTTATTTATTTATTTATTTATTGGTTCGATTTATATGCTGCCTTTTCCGGAGACTCAGGGTGGCTTACAATGCGTTAAGCAATAGCCTTCATACTTTTGTATATACCTGCTTAGTAGGGCTTTCGGCCCCCCTCTAAGCGGTGTTCTTTTTTATTCAAAGTCAGTTTATTGCCCCCACAATCCGGGTCCTCATTTTACCTACCTTTGAAAGGATGGAACCTTGAGCCTGGTGAGATTTGAACTTGCAGTAATCACAGGCAGCTGGTACTACTTAATAGCACTTTAGTGTGCTGCGCCACCAAGGCTCTATATAAAGTGGTATCAGAAGCTAAAATGGCTGCTGATAGTAATATTTTTTCTAATTGCTTTGCACTTCCACATCAATCAGAATCAAGCTGGAAGGGACCTTGGAGATTATCTAATCCATCAAGCAGGAGACCCTATACCATTTCAGACAAGTGACTGTCCAGTCTCATCACATAGGAATCTTCAACACTAAATTGCTTATTTGCTATTTTCACCCATACCTGTACCATAATCATGCTTCTAACTCAGAGAGTTTTTTTTACAAGTAGTACTATGTTTCTTGATAAGTCTTGATTTACAGATAATCTTTTGAAACCAATGGGACTGAACTCACCCATTATCTTACCCATATTGTTTCTCTGGCAACCCTGTGCTTTTGCTTTACAGAACAGCACTCACTGTTTGATTTTGTTTAACCTCTACAAACTATTACTATGAAATTCTTGAAAAAACTATGGCTTTGGTGAGTTTCCTTTGATCTGCCTGTTGACATAAATCAGGGCTCTCCAAACTTGGCAACTTTAAGACTTGTGGACTTCAACTCCCAGAATTCTCCAGCCAGCCATAGGAATTGAAGTCCACAAGTCTTAAGATTGCCAAGTTTGGAGAATCCTTATCTAAATTATGAAAAACTAAACCAATATATTTATCTTTGCCACAATAAAATCAGAACTCTTACAACTTAAAATGGAATAGGAGTGACATGTTCCAATATTTGAAGGGCTGCCACAGAGAAGATGAGGTCAATCTATTCTCCAAAGCACCTGAAGGCAGGACAAGAAGCAGTTGATGGAAAGCAGTCAAAGAGAGAACCAACCTAGAACTAAGGAGAAGTTACCTGATGGAACAATTAATCAGTGGAATGGCTTGCCTCCAGAAGTTGCATGTCGTCCATCATTGGAGATTTTAAAGAAGTGATTGGACAACCATTTGTCTGAAATAGTACTTTGTCTCCTGCTTGAGTAGAGGATTGGACTAGAAGATGTCCAAGGTTCCTTCTAATTCTGTTATTCTGTTATAAACAGATGGGATCTATTTGCTTTTTTTTTTTTTTTGGCCTATAACAGAAGACTTCCATTTGTTTTCTAAAAATTCTCTAATTCAGTCATACTATTCTGACCTAACTGGGAAAATCTATTTGCCACCAAGTTGAATGAAAACACTAACTCTTTGTTTTAACTGTATGACATACATTGCATGTACCCCAAACTTGTTCTCTTTGTAATCATTTTCCAGGAAACCGTAATGTGTTTTTGTTCTACATGGAGTTCTTCATTTACTAAATCATTCAGCCTGAATATTATTCCTTCTGGAAAAAAAAAATAAAACAAGAGTAGCATTTTATAATGAGAGTGATGAGAAAGCTTTTCAAAGTTAGAAGTCAGAAATTCAAGGAAAATACCAATTACAAAAGAGCATGGAGAATGACTGACATGACTATCAGTTTATAACATTTAAAATGTTGTGTTAGTCAGTGGACTATTGAATCAACATTATGCAGCTTGTCAGCCATAAGGCCAACTCTGCTCTGTTTAGAATGCAATCAGTAAATCTAAATTGTGAAATCATCTGGGGCAAAATTAGGTGGGCTAAGGATCACAAATAAAAGGGCAGCAACATATCAGAAGTAAGAAAAAACCTAAAGAAATAGGAACTTTCTCTTGGGGCCTGATAACCATAATCAGATCCAAAGCTCTGTTTCTGAAATAATTGCAGAATATGATCTATGAATGATTAAGACCAGCCTGTTAATATTATTTATGGCTTCAGTCCAGGGTGAAATTCAGCCAGTTCTATCCGGCTTGGGTGAACCAGTAGCGACGGCTGCAGGACGTCATGATGTTGCTTTTTTGCGACATTTTAAGCCTCTGCGCATGTGCAGAGATGGTGCGCATGAGCGAAGTGAGCACATATGCAGCGCGCGCACATTTGCAAGCCAGTAGGGAAGGTAACTGAATTTCACCCCTGCTTCCGTCCCTTTAATGAATAAATGCATTTTATGATGCTTGAGAACCTTGATGTGCTATCTATAGGATCAAAGAAGCAAGTCAAATGGTAAGAGTTTAATTTTGAAAGATTTTTTTAAAAAGTTTATATTTTTAAATTGGGGTAGGACACTTTCTGCATTGGTTCACTGCAACTTCAGATCTTTGCTGAACAATTTGAAGGTTGTCAGACACGCTGTCTTCATCCCTGCTTTTTCCATCTTGAAAGAGGTTGCCAGAGGACTATTTCAAAAAATTATTACTGTAAATATTTGCAGTTTTAAAATGAGTGGACTTTAAGTCCCAGAATTTCTTTGCCAGCATGCTGGCTGGGAAATTATGGAGGTTGAAGTCTAAACATCTTATAGTTGCAGACACTAAGAAGCACTGCTCTAAATACTGTAGTTGACTCTCCCTGGAATTTCCCATCACAAACTAAACCCTGATTGATTCAAAACAAGAATTACAAACTATGAGTTGGGTGATTTACATTGGCTTATACCAAGGGTCAGCAACCTTAAACCCTCAAAGAGCCATTTGGACCTGTTTCCCACAGAAAAGAAAACATTGGGAGCCACAAAAACTTTTTGACATCTAAAATGAAGATAATGCTGCATATATTGTTTTTTTACCTTTATGCTATGTATAAAAAGCTATAGTGTGTTGCATTTATGTGATTAATGAATTGCTACAGAGAAAACAATTTTTTATTTCTGCATGCAACAAAAACATTTTGAACTCTGAAAAAAAAATGAGTTGAAAAGCTCAATGAATCGCGTGCTGGGGGGTGTTGCACATTGGCAGTTGTGATGCATGTTTTGAGCGATGGAGCCACATCAGAGGGATGAAAGAGCCCCATGTGGCTCCAGAGCCGCAGGTTGCAGACCCCTGGCTTATACCGATGTATGTTGTATTCCATTCAGCTCTCCCAAAGATGTTAATATTTTTGTGAATTCCCAATGCATTCTAATGGCTTTCTTTTATATGTCTCCTCTGGTTTTATATGAATGTGGTAGAGGGCTTCCCAATAGCAATGAACTTATAATGTAGAAACAAGGTATAAATCCGCACATATATTGAAATGACTTGATTGCTAAAATTATAATATTATAATTATATTTGAGAACACAGTGATATAACAGTCATATAACTGAATCCCAGGTCAAGCATTCTTAGGTTGGGTCAGGGGTGAAATCTACTTACCTTCATTACCATTTTGGAAGTGCATGTGCCCCGTGCACACACTTGCTTTCCTCGCACGTGCACATCAATGCACGCGCAGACTTTGCACATGCATAGAGGGTAAAAAACAGCGCTGCCATCGCTACTGGTTCTCCGAACCACCTGCCACAATCGCTACCAGATCACGTGATCCGGTCTGAACTGGGAGCATTTCACTCCTGGGTTGGGTGTAGATTTACTCTATTGACTTCAGTGGATTGATTTGGAACCAAACCATTTGTATTTGTTGGGTAGAAAGGGAGAAATCCAACATTTAATTATTTATTGAGTATATTTTAGCCAGTTTTCAGGGCAGAACATCCCCACAGTATAGTCTTTCATTTTCCATAGGTTTGAACTAACCAAGTCCAATCTTTATTTAATATTTGACAGTGGTTTCTTGCTTCCTCCTAGAACTGTGATGGTGAACCTATGGCATAGGTGCCACAGGTAGCATGTGGAGCCATACAGGTGGGCACGTGAGCTCAGCTCCGGGACACATGTGTGCACTGGCCAGTTGATTTTTGGGCCTTCTGGGGCCACCAGAAATCAGGAAACACCCTATTTCTGGCCTCCGGAAGTCCTCTGGGGGAGTGGGGAAGGCCATGTTTGCCCTCCCCAGGCTCCTAGAAAGGCTCTGGAGCCTGAGGAGAGCGAAAAATGGGCCTACCGCACCCACCGTGCCATCGCGTGCCACTAGCAGGGGGAGCTTTGGGGGGTGGGGCGCATAGAATTATGGATGTAGGCACACGTGCGTGTGACCTCCCCATGCTCCCCACGCTTTTGGCACGCGATGGCAAAAAGGTTAGCCATCACTGTCCTAGAAGAATAAAATTCCCAAAGAGAAAACCTTAACAGATTTAAGTTAAAGCCTTAAAAGAATGATAGGTTGTGCATTAGGAGCCTCTAAATCATTTTGGAACGACTTGCAGTCTCTTCACAATATACGATTTTGCTGGTTTTAGAATGATAACAGTTTATCCTTGGAAGAGAAGTTGGCATCTCACATAACTCTTTTTGGAACTGCCAGGTTAGACAGGAACAAAATTTTAGACCCATTTTTAATTATATTGAATAATTTGGGGGATAAAATCTCCCCGGCCCCTTAAGCCCTCATCTAAACTGCCCCAAACACAGAAATACTATTCTAAAAGTCTATGGAGTTTCTCCATTATCCAGGTCATGGTTGTCCCAAAGGTGCTTTTTCAAAAGGCAACTGGATTTTCTGTTTTTTTTCTTTGAAGACATTTAGCTTCTCATCCAAGAGGAGCTGACGAACCGTCTTCAAAGAAAAACCAGAAAGTCCAATTGCCTCTTGAAAAAGCATCTTTGGGACAATAATATTTTGAAACTTTCAGCTTTGGTCTTACAGGAGATATTTGGACTTCATTTGCCATAAGTTCAAAAGCCTTGAGGCAGAACCCAAAGAAAATCCAGGTATACCCTTCCAGCCAACAAGTGGGACGAATCCCTGCCTTAAAATGTTAACTTAAACTTTCAATCCACAAAACAGAATGAAAGAGGAAATTAAGGAAAACGTAGGAAAGAGGTGTGTTTCTATCTTTTTACATAAGAAATTCCCCTGTGACAGTTTTCTTGCATATATGGTTGAATATGCTTTTCAGAAAATGTAAACGTTCCTAATCAGAGGTGTGTGTAAGGTAGCCCACCATGAGTAAACTGGGCTTAATTTTGAGAGATTTCACATTTTCAAATTTCACGTTAAACAAATCAGGAACAGACGCCAACAAAGTCAAATAACAGGAGAGTCCAACAGGACACATGATATTCTCTCTGGCCAAGCGATTAATTTGTTAGTATCATACATGGAACAAATTCCTAGAAAACCGGACAGTGTGTCAGCCTGCAGCTAAAGAAAAGCTGGAGCTGCCCTACTGTATTCTTTTTTTAATTTCCTTATTCTGCTTCCTCTCAGCATATTTCAGAAGTGGGATGAATTTTCAGCCTTGCAAACAGCTGTCTTGCCTCTCTAATAGAGCGGACCTAAGCAAAATGCCAGAAGGCATCAGGTAATTTAATAAGACAAGGCATGCAAGGCCCTGACTAACCCTGTGCCCAGAGAAATGAATGGTGCTATTGTATTCTGCTGCAACAGCAGTCCTGACAGCCAGGCACTCTTTGCAAAAAGAAAAAAAAAAAAGAAAAATGTGGATTGCTCCAGATAATGAATTTTCAAAGGAAAAAAAATAATTTGATTGCTTTCCAAGGTTTATAATATTTTTTCCAAGAAAATTCTAAATAATGTTGGAGTTAATAATGGAGAAAATCCATCTTGTCTTTCAGAAACCTCCCTTTTTTCCTTCCCCTCCTCCTCTTTCGCTCTTCTAAAACTCTTACAATTTTAGACTATGGAACAGAGAATTTGTTACTACAATAGAAGGAACAAGGACCAATGGCTGTCCTATCTTGATAGAAGTTGTTCAATCAGAGTAACTTTGCACCAATGAGTTTGTAGGCCATTTTAATGCTACTGTTACAGTTTTATGGCAAAAGAGTGAATTATAAAACAGAGAATGAAAATATAATATCTTCAGACAGTTTTTTAAAAATTTGATTTATATGCCGCCCTTCTCCAGAGACTCAGGGCAGCTTACAATGTGTTAAGCAATAGCCTTCATACTTTTGTATATTTATACAAAGTCAGCTTATTGCCTCCACAATTTACCTACCTTAGAAAGGATGGAAGGCTGAGTCAACCTTGAGCCTGGTGAGATTCGAACTTACAGTAATTGCAGACACCTGGTGTTAATATCAATGCTTTTAGTCTGCTGAGCTACCAGGCTCAGAATCACATTATGCATGAGATGAAATAATCATGGAATTCCACATATTGCTCAATTACAATTCCCAGAATTCTTAATACTGTCCGTCTTAGTTGGGAGTATGCCACTTTTCATTTTGCACCATGTAAAAGCTCAGCCTCCTCACCTCTAACATATCCCATTCTATTGAGTGAGTTTTGCTCTTAAAACGGGGCGTTCCACCCAACATTATTCCTGTGTATGGACTTGGTTGCTTTAGTTGGCTATTTTCTGTTGCAAGGTATTACAGGATCTAAGTTATTTTATCTATTTAAGATCAAGCATATTTATCAATCCAAAGATCTGATTTTCCACAGTCCATAGTTCAAAAGTGATTTGGGAATCTTCATGGACAAGAAAGGATTCCTGCTGAATATGGCCAAGAAATTAATGTGGGAGGCAACAGAATCCTGTTCTTATTTATTTATTTATTTATTTGTTCAACTTGTATGCCACCTTTCTCCAAAGACTCAAGGCGGCTTACAATGCATTTAAAAACCATATATAAAAACATTAAAAATTAAAACATTAAAAACAATTAAAACCCATTCACACCATTCATGGCCGGATCTCGCCAGATCGCAAGAGCGAGATCAATGACCCCAAGCCTGCCGGAAAAGCCAGGTCTTCACCGCTTTTCGAAAGGCCAATAGGGTGGGGATGGTTCGGATCTCAGGAGGTAACTGGTTCCAGAGAGCTGGGGCAGCCACAGAGAAGGATCTCCCCTGCGGGCCCACCAGCCGGCACTGTTTGGCTGACAGGACCCAGAGGAGACCAACTCTGTGGGATCTTACCGGTCGCTGGGAGCTATGCGGTAGAAGGCGGTCTCGAAGATAACCTGGCCCTGAGTCATGTAGGGCTTTAAGGGTAATAACCAACACCTTGAATTGTGATCGGAGACCAATAGGGAGCCAGTGCAGCTCGCAGAGAATTGGTGTAATATGGGTGTACCTAGGTGTACCCATGACAACTCGCGTGGCTGCGTTCTGGACCAACTGTAGTCTCCGAACACTTTTCAAGGGTAGCTCCATGTAGAGTGGGTTGCAATAATCTAACCATTTGGTAACAAGGGCATGAGTGACTGTGAGGAGAGCCTCCTGATCCAACTAGGGTCGCAATTGGTGCACCAGGCAAACCTGTGCAAAGATCTCCCTTCTGTTCTGTTCTCCTTCATATGCGCTTCCAAAATGTCTCGGAAATTACATAAAACATTTTAGAGCTTGTGATACTTTCTTCTTAGTCTTTTTATTTATTTATTTATTTATTTATTTATTTATTTATTTATTTATTTATTTATTTATTTATTTATTTATTTATTTATTTATTGGTTCGATTTTTATGTCGCTCTTCTCCAGAGACTCAGGGTGTCTTACAATGCATTAAGCAATAGCCTTCATACTTTTGTATATACCTGCTTAGTAGGGCTTTCGGGCCCCCCTAAGCGGTGTTCTTTTTTATACAAAGTCACCTTATTGCCCCCACAATCGGGTCCTCATTTTACCTACCTTGAAAGAATGGAAGCTAAATCAACCTTGAGCCTGATGAGATTTGAATTTACAAATAATTGCAGGCAGCTGGCAACTAAGTGCTACTTTAATAGCACTTAGTCCCCTGCGCCACCAGGCTCTTATTCTCTTATTTTTGATATGAATTCTTTTTTTTTTGGATGGGCTGACTATCTTCACAACATTGTACACTCAATGATTTTCAACAACCACACAAAAAATTGTGCTAGGATCACAATTCTCAGGTTAGATCCTAATAAAGTCAGCCATAAGAAATGAGAAGACACCAACCTGATTAAATGTATGTTAGGGTTGGAGATTATAGCTGGGCTAGTCATATTACATTGGGCCAGCAAATAAGTATGCAGTAGCACATCACCTTTTCCCTTTTGTAAGAGACATGGCAGAAGACAAGAATGAATGTGCTCCACCTGTAACTGTACAAATTGCTGTAGTACATTAATATAGATGCTTCATAGGCATATTAAAAAAGTCTATTCTCTGTTTCTACAATTCCCTTTTGGGTTAAAAAGCAGAACAAAACATCTGCAAAGGATTTTGACTGCATAAAGGTGAGGTCTGTAAATTTTTCTACGCTGTATTTCACATTAGGCTAACATGGTGTGGCTCAAACTTTTTATTTATTTATATTTATTTATTTGTCAAGCATATAATATAACAGGTAAAAGTAATTTGAATACATGAAAAGAATAAGAGTAAAAAAGAATATTAGGACAAGGATGGTAGGCATGCTGGTGCGCTTATGCACGCCCTTACAGACCTCTTAGGAATGGGGTGATGTCAACAGTAGACAGTTTAAGGTTAAAGTTTTGGGGGTTTGGGGAAGAAACTACAGAGTCAGGTAGTGCATTCCAGGCATTGACCACTCTGTTAATGAAGTCATATTTTCTGCAATTGAGTTTGGAGGGGTTTACCTTGAGTTTGTATCTATTATTTGCTCGTGTATTGTTGTGGCTGAAGCTGAAGTAGTCATTGACAGGTAGGACCTTGTGGCAGATAATTTTATGTACTACACTTAGGTCAGACTGAAGTCGGCGTAGTTCTAAATTGTCTAATCCCAAAATGTGAAGTCTGGTGGCAACTTTAACACATGTCAACTTCAACTCCCAGAATTCTGCAGCCATGCTTGGAAATTCTTGGAGTTGATGTTCACATATCTTAAAGTTTGAGAAACAATGAGCTAACAGAGCTAGTAATATCTTCTCCCTTTCCTTCCTGAACTTGTGTTTTGTTGTAGGATGTCAGGAAGGTAGGTAGGTAGCTCTTGGCTTCCTTGTCTGCCTTCCAAGATACTTTGCATATGAATTCATAATATTTTACACAGCTATTTTAGTACTACATTTTCTCCCACAAATATTTATCAGATTTACTATGAGAGGAACAAGATTTCTTCAGTTAAGAGGCCAGCTAGTAACTGACATGAGCTGCCTAACAAGTTGAACTGCCAAGACAAAAAGCTGAAGAGATTAGAATATCTTCCTGAAGTAGACATGTAGGACGGGCACTTGCAAGTAACTGAAAAGGGTGGTGTCATTACATTAGTATCGTGTTGGAACTCAGTGTTCCTTGGTGTAAAGTCCATGTTTTTACTAGTAGCAGCAAACAACGCATAATTTTTCTTAAAAAAAATGTTTAGATCCTGATTCATCATGAAGATATACTGCTCAAAAAAATAAAGGGAACACAAACAGAAGACATCCAAGATCTGAATGAATGAAATAGCCTTATCAAATACTTTGTTCTTTACATACAGTAGTTTATACACTGCTCAAACAACTAAAAGGAACACAAAACTACTGATACAAAACTACTGATATAAAACTGGCTGATATAAAACTAGGTTTTATATCAACTTATAAGTTTTCTTCCTGGTCTTCCTGCTACCTTTTTTCCCCACAGCCCTTTTGCCTGTTGATTCAGGAAGAGATTAGGGGTTGGCCTACTATAAAAACAAGGGCTCCTTTTCTTAGTAGAATGGATCTGGATTCAGCAAAAGTTTCTTACGCAGGAAGTGATCAGAGTGGAATATTTTCCCCAATACCTATTCCTCACTCAAAAGCCTGGCATCCAATTCTGGCATGTTATCCACTCTCCTGAGATTTTCTAGGGCAGTGATGGTGAACCTTTTCGGCGCTGAGTGCCAAAAAGAAAGCACGCGTGCACCTGGGCAGCAATCCAGAACAGAAGCTGCCCTGGCTGTTTGCGCGCCCCTGAAAATGAACTTCCAGTTTCAGCTACTGAACTTTCGGTTTCAGCCAGCTGCTCTTCTGGGTTTCTGGTGCACATGTGCACATGACGGTCAGCTGGCTGGCATGCATGCTCACGCAGGAAAGTGCAAGACCAGCTAGAAGTTCTTCTTGTTTCTGGCACTGCCGGGTGCAGAAAAGCTAGTTGATCATCACATGCGCATGCGCACCAGAAACTCAGAAGAGGAACGGGCAACGCCACGTGTGCCAGGTGACATGGCTCCACGTGCCACTTCCGGCATGCATGCCATAGGTTCGCCATCATGGTTTTAGGGTTTCCTGCAGATAGTCAAGTTGTCATGCTACGCATATTAAATTCAATTTATTGTAGAACATGTAACAGTGTTCCATATTGCCCAATAGCATAGGGTTAACTGAGGTACCTTGAAAGCTATTTACTAAAGTTGGAATTAACCTTGATCAACCAGAATGACGCCCACATATAGCTTGACAAATGCATAAGGACTTAATGTACATTTGATTTAAAATCTTATGCTTGCGTACCATCTGAAGGGGATTTTTTGCTGACCCGGTGTAACCTCGAGTAAAGACTTGGTTTTTGGTCTTTTCTTTGAAACATGAACATAATACACTATCCAATTGAAGAAGATAGTATGCTGCTATGTTTGGGATGTGTATGCTACCTGTTTCTACAGGGATGCATGGTGATTTAATTGTATGGCCAGAGTTGCTAGCTTCATTCAAGAGAATGCAGTGGGAAAGGTGGATATTTAAGATCCTGTAAATCTGTACTCAGGCACAAACTACACACATAATCCGTTTTTATATACTGTAGCTTTAAAAATGGAATCAGCTGTGGGGTTTATGTCACCATAGGTTTCTTTTCAAATTCAAATCTTTATTGTCAGTGCACAACATATGTACAATGAGAATGGTTGAGCTCCCTCAGTGCACCCCCTCCCCCAACACAATCCAATTCACAGTGAAGGCAGAAAATCCCTAACCCAATAAATCATATTAACACATCACCCAGTCCTATTGCACCAGTGTGAACATGTTACACATTGCACCGGCCCTGCAGTCCATCATGCTACATAGTTATGAGGTTATTTCTCATTCAGGAATCTGACAGCCCACGGATAAAAACTGTTCTTCAGCCTGTTTGTGCTTCTGGCTATACTTCTATATCTCCTTCCCAATGGTAGGAGGGTAAAGAAGTGATGACCAGGGTAAGAGTCGTTTTCAGTTTACTGCAATAAGCCATTCAGTTGTTTAACCCAATTGATATGTAATATTAAGCCCCAAACTACTGTTTGTGAATTGCAGTAGCAATAGCTAGGTGAAACTGAAACATATTATGACTTAGCATTGTATGAAAACCTCATGTGTCTAAGCACCTTATGATAATTGTTTGGATAATTCGATATTTTCAGAATCCAGAATTTGCAAAGGTATCAAAAATGGCCATCATACCATCATAGGTGATTTGCACCTATATTTGTAGCTCATTTCCAAAATGTGGCTAATTTGGATTTTTAAAACCTTGAATGCTTTAAATCAGGGGTGTCAAAATGGCAGCCCCAGGCCATGCCCACCCTGGCTCTGCAAAGGCAAAAAAGTCACGATATGCTACCGGTTTGGAACTGTGAATGTGTGTGCGTGCCACCTCTGTGCATGTGCAGAGCCTTCTGTGCATGTGCAGAACATCCGTGATGATAACCGGGCAGGTGGGCGGAGCCTCCCACTGCCGCCACCAGTTCACCCGAAGAACCACTGGGCATGATTGAGTTTGGCATCCATGCTTTACATCCAGACTATCTGAAGGACTGCCACCTGTCATATGAACTTTCCAGATGTTACAAATGTTAGAACAGCAGTAAGGTGAAGTACAGGGTATTTATTTATTTATTTTAAACATTTATATGACTGCCTAGTTCACTTTCAGTGATTCCTGCTGGCTTATAAATTAGGAATTGAATTATCATTCAGTGGCATTCCTTTTCTTTGACTGGGTCATTTGAAGCTGGTCAAAATAGTTTTATATTTCTGCCTTCCTTAACATTTATAAACCTATAAAGGTTTTTAAGTGTTTTGTAGCTGCTTTGGTAGGACAGAAGGAAACTCTCTTAAATTCTTATTATGCACTGCTTCTTTTTTTAATATTGTTTTATACATCTTATTTTTCATGCTTAGAAGAATGGGATACACCATCTTAGAATCTGCTACTGAAGGGTAGACTGTTTAAATTAGTTTCCTTTCTAAATTTGATATTTCAAGATTGCATTCTAGAAAAGATATGATCCATTTCAGTAGAATTGTTTAAGTATTTTTCAGGTTTTCAATCTATGAGACATTGGATTTTACAAAACCACGCTAAAAAGCTTAGATTACAATTTGCAATGAAAACTAGTGTGGCATATACTACATCAGGGCAAGTATATGAGAATTAAAATTAACCCCACCTGTTTTACAAATACAGATAGTCCTGTATTGAATTTGTTTTTCTCTGAAGAATTTGGTCCACACAAAATGTCTGCTATAGTCAATGAATGCTTGTTTCTAGAATCAGATGTGATTAGTGTCATGCCTCAGATCACTACAGTTGGTAACCCGGTTGTTAAGTGCATTTGGCTTCCCCATTGACTTTGCTTGTCCAAAGGTAATCACATGACCTTGGGACACAGCAAAGTCATAAATATGAACCAGTTGCCAAGCATCTGAATTTTGATCACATGATCATGGGAATGCTGCAAACGTTGTAACTGGGAAAAATGGTCATATGTAGTTTTTTTCGGTGACGTTGTAACTTTGAATGGTCACTAAATGAACTGTAAGTCGAGGACTTCGACTTCGAAGGCAGGATATTTAAATATTCAGACATCACTCATAAGCTTCATGCATTATGATTTATAAACTGCCATTTGTAGTTAAAAAATGCCCAAACTCAACAAATGGTGGTTTAATCAAATTATAGTTAAGCAAAAACAATCTACTCATATAAATACAGTTACTCCTTTTTTTTTGCCATGATTTTGGCCTGAAAGTGATTTCTCACTGATTATATTAAACAGATTTAATATAAACATTAGCCAGGGTGGAATGTTATAAAAGAAATAGTAGAATTTCATTGCTATTTTTAATTTGACTGAAATATGACAGTGAAAATGATTACAAAAGAAAGATGCAACCTATTTAAAAATCCGACTTTATGGAACTTCAATTTGCTTTTCTGTGGTTTTTTTCAAGTGACAGATTTGTTTAACATTTACCTTTTAAGCATGCACATGTCTAATTAGGTCTTATAAAATCTTATCAGATTCTCAGAAACTCTTAGATGTCACAGTGACATTCATGTTAGGTCTCAGTAACAAAAGTGACTCTGCCCTTCTCTTGTCTTGGATTCTTATCTTAAACCAACTTTAAAATGACACTAAAGTATTATTTGGCAAAGGTTAAAACTAAGTAAGGGAAGTCATATTCTTAAGATTGTAAAGCAAAAATCGCATTTCTAATTTCTAATTTGAGGAGTTGTGCTTTCTTGAAATGTTAAGAGAATAAAATATGCCTACAGGCTCATAAAATGAGAATGTTTCCATTCTACTATTTCTATTAAAGGAATAGAATTTGTGACAAAGAATTCTCCAAGATTTCCTAGAGCTACTGGGACCATGATAGATACATTCCAAGCAAATCAATTTGAAATGGGTTTTAAAATGCATACATTGACTCTCTATGATTTCTAGGAGGACAACCAGATAAGTGCTGCTAATATCCAGATGAAAACAAAATGGCGGCAGAGAGTACAAACACCCGCCAATCACTGAGCTAAGGTACAAAAGGCTTAGGTAGCCCTGTCCAGGTGCCTAGGATGGAGGCTTTAGTCATTTTTCAAGTTGTCTGAGTAATCAGGTCACCAGGAATAACTTTGATAATTTTTCACTCAGACTATATCTGAATATGGTTCTACTGCTATTTTGGATGGAGAGCTGAACCCATGTATAAAGAGAAGCTGTCTAAGAGCTTGGTGGACAGGAGAAATGGTGTGGAGATCATTTAGGAGGAGCTATGCCAGAATTTTTAATTTTAGCTCCTTTGTCTTGTCTAGTGGCTATTCAGAGTTTTGTAATCCGCAGATGATAGCCTTGTGAAATATCATGAGATGTATTTAGTACACATGCTAATCACAATTTTAAAAAGTGTATCTGTTTGTGGGTGTCAGACATGTCAAATGAAAAAATCCTACTTATAAATAAAACATATTTTTGTTCTCATATTTTCCTGCCATAATGTTTATGCAGATGTACACTCTCTGAAGATTAATGCTTAACCATTCGCACTCAGAAAAGTGTACATCATTTCTTGGAAATATTATACAACAGATACAATTTTGAAATCTGCTATTTGGAATGTCTCTAGAGCCAGAATCTAAGAGCAAGGAATACACCCACTCCAGGTAAGCTGCAAAATAGGAGCTGCAGTGAGTCCACCTCCAAGAGGTAGCTGCTGACATATTAGTCAGTGAAGAATTTCAGGTTGCCTCCTTGACAAAAATGTATCCGGATGCAATATTAACACTGGACTAGCTAAAAATGAGTTAAAACTGCCTCAGGCCTGGGCTTGGAATGAGGTGAAAGCAATGTGAAGAATGATAAAGGTAAAGGTTTCACCTGCCCAGTCATGCTAGGAAGTGGTACTCATCTCCATTTCCTAGCCAAGGGAGCCAGTGTTGTCCGAAGATGCTTCCATGGTCTTATGGGCAGCAGGACTATACACTCAGGTGCATGGAACGCAGTGACCTTCCCAAAGAAATGGTACCTATTTATCTATCTGCATTTGCATGCTTTCTAACTGCTAGATTGGGAGGAACTGGGTTAGGGTTAGGGTTAGGGTTAGGGTTAGGGTTAGGGTGGGGCAGGAATGGGAGCTCACTGGTCACATGGTACTTGAGTTTTAAACTGCCAACCTCTTGGAGTCTTAACCGCTAGGCCACTATGCCCCCTGTCAATGTCAAGAAAGGTAAGGTAAAGGTAAAGGAGTCCCTGTGGATTTTAGTCCACTAGTATTTGCCAACCATAGAGGGTGGTGCTCATCTCCATTTCAAGGCCATTGAACCAACACTGTCCGAAGACATTTCTGCAGTGATGGGACCAGCATGATGTCATGGAAACACTGTTTCCACCTTTGCGTTTGCATGTTTTCAAATTGCTAGATTGGCAGGAACTGGGGGAGAGATGAGAGCTCACCCAATCGCATGGAGCTTGGGTCTCAAACCTTTCCAGGCGACAAGCCAAGTGTCTTAATCAATGAGCCACCACACCATCCCAATGTCAAGAAAGCCAGAAGAAAAAAAACCCTGTGTTTTCTTAACTGCCAGTTGGGAAGATAGAACACTTGAATATAGAAGGAGTTCTTACTTGCTCCTCTACTCCCATGCCCCAAATGGCCCCAATATAATTAATACGATAAAAAAGACAAAGAGTTTAATCTTTTGAACTTTCAACTTCAACAAATATAACAAAGTAACTCAGCAAAGGTATTCCAAGCTTCTCCTGCCAACTTTTCATACATATTGTTTTTATTAAAACCTAATTGAAAAGTAGTATCAAAGCAGTGCATTTGAAGAAATATTGTAAGCTTTTTTATTGTCAATAACCATCTTTGGCTCTGAAGTTTTAAGATGCATTTAAATCAGCAATAACAACAGCAGTCATTTCAAAGAAAGAAAGTGTCAGAATGTACTAACTTTTATACCAAAAAAACCTAATTCTCAGAATCAACTATTGTATGCATCAATTAAAATGGCAAGACTAAATGTACTTCTAACACAGAGAAGAAAATATGTCACATATTTCTTTTCAAGTGATCCATCAAAATGAAATATAGTGGATACCAAAAAATGTTATGAGAGCAAAATTGCATATTAAAAAATTGTACACATGACAAGTAATGAACAAATAAAAGTGGAATTTTTTGTAAAATAAAAGTTACTTTTGGAATGTGCAAGCAAATTAAACACTATAAGATATATTCATTTACAAAAACACTTTTGCATTGATAGATTGATCATGTGCTATCAAGTCAAGGTTGATTCTTAGTAACTGCAGAGAAAGTTCTGGCTGCATCAATGCTTAATTGAGTTCATCCATCTTGCTACTGGTCATCCTTTTGCCATCACCTTTTCAGCATTATAGACTTCTATAGGAAGCTAAGTCTTCATAATTGACCAAAGAATGGTTTATTTATTATTTATTTATTTAATTAAACTTTTATACTGCCCTTCTCCCGAGGGACTCAGGGCGGTGTACAGCCAATAATAAAAACAACATAAACACAAAAGTTAAAAACAATTTAAAACATATTCAATGGTTTGGCCTTATTGGCCTTATCATAGATGATAATCTATGCTTGGTCATTTGTGTCTCAAGTGTGAATGCTGAATTGAATTGTTTGGTGATTCATTTGTTTTCTTTCTTGGTTATCCATGGTGTTGTCCGGACTGCTTGAATACCAAGATTCAAAAGTGTTAATACACTTTCTGTTCTGCTTCTTCAAAATCCAACTTTGGCATCCATAGAGCATCACAAGGAAAATGATTCCCTGTATGGTTCTGATTTTTCTAGGTACAGATGATCTGAGTATCTTTTCCAAGACTTTCATATCTGTACTACTGTTCACTAGTCTACATTGTATTTCCAAATTATTGGTTCCATTAGTGTCGATAGCCAATCCTAAAAGTCAGAAAGTAGTCCTCATTTCAGTATCTTCATTGTGAATTGTTGTACTTGTTGCCATTAGGTTATAATTAATTTTAATCCCATTTTTCACCATGCTCATTGACTTTTACAAGTAGTCCTCGATTTACAACAGTTCATTTAATGACCATTCAAAGTTATAATGGCACTGAAAAAAAGTGACGTATGATCAATTTTTCACACTTATGACCTTTGCAGCATCCCCATGATCACATGATCAAAATTCAGACACTTGGCAACTGACTCATATTTATGACTTCAGTTTCAGTGTCCCGGAGGATCATGCAATCACTTGCAACCTTCTGACAAGCAAAGTCAATGGGGAAGCCACATTCACATAACAATCTTGTTACTAACTAATCAACTGCAGTGATTCACTTAACAACAATGGCAAGGAAGGTCATAAAACAGGAGAAAGGTCACTTAACAATTGTGTCACTTAGCAACAGGCATTCAATTGTGGTCATATGCCAAGGACTACTTGTATTATTACAGCTTTCAGACAGTTAGTATTTTCAGCTAAGTAATGACATGAGCACAGTTAGGGGGCATTAGTATTTCTTCCAATTTTAAAATGCTTATCTGATATCTTATCCAGCCTCCCTCTATACATATTCTATATATAGATTAAATATATAAGGGGAGAGTGTCCACCTCACTGCTTTGTCAATCTGGAGTCAGTTTGTTTCGCCATGTTCTGTCCAGACAATGCCTTCCTGCCTTGTGTATAATTTTTTCCATTAGGACAAGGAGATATTCTGGAATTCCTGTTTTTCTAAGCAAATTCCATAATTTCACATGATTTCCACAATAGGAACCTAATAATTACTGAACTATATTGACTTTTTGTGTATTTTTTTGGCTTTCTCAGTGATCCTGCAATGATGACCAATGATGTCTCCCTTACTTTTTATAAAGCCAGCTTGATCATCTGGCATCTCCCTGTCCATGTGGGTCTCTATTCAGCATTGGATGGTCCCAGTGGTGGGATTCAGTCGGTCCACACCGGTTTGGGAGAACTGTTTGTTAATTTTCTGAGCAGTTTGGAGAACCAGTTGTTGGAAGAAATCTCCTTCCAACAGCCTTTTGTTTTTCCCACTTTACAGAGCTAATCCTGTCAGGAAGACAGGAAAAAAACATGCTGGTGTGCCTCTGTGTTGTTTCTAGCCTAATCTTTAGTGTCCTGCTTTAAGGGTTTTCAGAAACTGCTTCTCTGGTAAGCCTTGTTACATTGTAACAGCAGCTATATGTTCTTGACAATACGCCCAGACTAGCTGGAGCTGCTTCTCTGGAGTTTGTTTGTTTGTTTGTTTGCTGGTAGCTTGCTGGTATTTTGTTTTTAGGAGCTTGACTTTTTAAAAAAACTTTCTACACTGCTCAGGGTGTACTTTTCCTGTGTACTTCCAAGAGGCAGGATGCAAGCTTGATACGTTGTTTGTTTTTATTTACTGCCTTTCTGGGGGCATGTGATATTTCCTTAAAACTGGATGATTTCCTTAGGATATCTTGTGAGGTGAGTGAGACCAGTTGACATCTTTAAGTGGTACAAATGGATCTAAAGATTGATTCTCCTGGGTGGAAAAGGGTGCTTTGTCAATTCACTGAGCACAGGAGTCTCTTGTCTATGGGGATTCTCCAGTTATCCAGGTCATGATTGTCCCAAAAGTGCTTTTTTCAAGAGTATTGGAAGAAATATCCATCTGGTTCAGTTCCAAGTGGGGAGAAAGACACTGGAAACATGGAGGGTGATTGGAAAGATGGTTTATTGGTGAACAGGACTACATGGGTTTGAGGTCCTGGGCAGCTGACCAATTGATCTGATGAGTACATGGATTTTTATACAGTTTGTTCTACAGCATTTTGTAATTTAGAGGCTTGTTTTGTGTATTTTGTTATTCAATTTTAATTAGTTTGTCTCACGAAGGCTGGCAATGAGTTGGGGTTTTTAATCTTGTTTAACATATGTAATTAATCCTAGATGCTGGCTTCCTTGGGGTTTTAATCGTGTCTTGAATGGAAATCTGCATTTTTAAAAGGTGAACTCTTCAGTTTCTTTGGGGCTGTTAAGAAAGATTGAGTCTGTTTCCTGCCTGAGCATATTTCTCTATTTCTCATTTAGGGAAATATAATTTTCTCAAAATATTTTATTCTTCTGGGGTGTATGTGTATACTAACTTTCTACAAGAGGCAACTGGACTTTTTTAGTTTCCAGAAAGTCCAGTTACTCTTGAAAAAGCACCTTTGGGACAGAGACAATGAAATCTCTTTCATTGCTTTAGAGTGGCCAAGGCACATGATTGCTCACTGATAGTAAGATTAAAAAAAAAGGAGGTAGGGTGTGGATCCTTCAATTCATTTTAGTTTTCTGTCATGATAATAAGCCTTAGTGACATGGCACCAGGCTTGAAATTTGTTTGGATATCTGTGGCATGTACTAATTTTATTGTGCTCCTGACAAGCTTGGGAGGCTTGAACTGGGTCCCCTATATACTAATTAATTTGTCTCTTTAGCTTGGCATTTTGTAGCCCAAAGATTCCCATCCACTTTCTGAAGAGTTTAAATGACCTCTCTGCTAAAGGGTTTCACTTTATGAGCAAGAGTTGGCTGCTAATAGTTATCGTTGCATTTTAACTATTTTAATTCCTCAAGGTACTCTGGCACCCTGCCTGATTTGTAAGGTTGCAGGTATTGCTGATGAAAAGGAAGGTATTTGGACAGAATGGTTTAGTTTTCCATGATGGCTGTGGCTATCATTGATCTTCAGTGTGTATTCCCCTATTTCTAATCTAATGATTGGTATTTAGGGCAGCTTTTTGCAAGCAAAGAAGCTTTTTGTATTTTTCTACAGGTAATCCTTGATTTACAACAGTTCATTTAGTGACCATTCAAAGTTACAATGGCACTGAAAAAAGTGATGTATGACTATTTTTTACACTTATGACCATTGCAGCACAATCACAAGAGGCCAGGTGAGGCGAAGCGCCTTTTGGCATGAGTGACATCGAGTTGGCCACACCCACCCAGTCACATGACCAACCAGTCACGCCTACCCAGCTGGTCATTAGGGCAGAGAACCAGTTCTTAAATTATTTGAATCCCACTACTGGATGGTCCTAAGTAGTCTTATTTTTTTTTGCAATCATGTGAAATTAAGGATATGGTATGATAGTTTGCACACTCAGTTAATTTTCCTTTTGGGGGTAGGGGTATTGGAATGTAGTTTGATTTCCTCCAAGCAGTTGGCCATTGTATCATTCGCCATTGTATCATTCTTTGCTAGCAAGATTTGGTTAGAACCTTGACAGATACTTGCTTGAAGAGAGAGGAAAGAATGAAAGTATTCCCTAACACAAGTGTGATGTATTTAGTCAGTTTCAGACAGTGGTGATATAATTGAATTTTGGAATGACAGATAATTCTAGTGTCTAAGGATTTAGATTTTTAAATCTTTATTTTTAAAAATAAAGATGTTGTTGGTATAGCTATGTGTACAATTAATTTACTGTTTTATATTCTCTTCTGGTTTAAATAGGAAAGTTAAAATCAACATTGCAAATTCCTTGGCTATTATTTGTTTGGCACTTGCCCAGTGTTAACAGGGAGAAGTGGAAGGATTCCAAGAAGAATCCAGTAGTGGTGCTTACAGAAACTCATAGACATTCAGGTTTCCAGTAAGTCATTTTTTTTTGTCTAAGATTTAATAATGAAAGGGTTTTTCTATATCTAAGGCAGCTTGGAATTGATCCTTTATTTTCAACTGCAGCATGGCTTCCTTGGTATTTGAAGAAGCATCATATATAATAACAATTCTAGGCATGCTTTTCATGAACAATTTGCAAAAATAAAAACGGGTTAAACAGAGCAATTCCTAAATGCATACCATATTGACATGTGGATTTGGTTTGTCTAATCATCACACCTCTTTCCTAGAACCTTTTAATTATTTGGAGGAAAAGCAAAAATGTAAGCTGAACATTTACATCTATGAAAATGTACTTGTGGCTTTTGAATTAAACCAATTTATGGTTGAGTTTATTTCCCTGGAAACAGAAAACAGTGGTTCCTTGGGCTAGGAAAGAAGTTTCAGGCTATTCCAGATGAGAACCTAATTTCTTGTGAATATGAGCTGACTGTTAAGGCAGCACAAAATTAAATAAGAATGCAGCATAATGCAACTATTGAAGCTTTCACTGACAACAGCACTTAAACAAAATATTGATACCAAGGTCATATTTTTCTGCATTATTTTTGCTTTCAGATGAAGCTTCTTTGTGCAATAGCCATATAAATATTCTGTCAGCTCAATTATGTAATCATAAAATGATTGAGAGTTCTATATAAATGCATACCAGCATTCAAGAAATTTGAATAACCAAGATACCAGAATATTAAAAAACTGAGAGGAAAAGCTATATTCATTCTCTTTGGAACAATAACAATTAAATCAACTTAAAGGCACACTGGTAGAACTGTACATAGTAAAATGTGCACAGTGTTCTGTGTTGAGTTGTTCATTGGATACATTGACACAATCCCCACTCAGACTCAAAACATCCTGAAAGCAAAAATACTGTTCAGTTGGGAACAATTTGTTATTTATCATTCAGAGGAATTCCAGTTTTAAATCCTTGACGTACACACCTTTGCAGTATACTTTCCAATGGTCCTTGATCTCGGTAAATACCACCTATCTCAGTTATGTTGTTTTTGGTACACTGCCATAGATACGCTATGGAAGAAAAAAGCAGCACACACACTCACACATTATCAAATCACCTAGTTGAATTTAGTGTTTTATGTGATGTTTTACAGCATAATTTTAGACTAATCAAATAGCCTTTTGGACATTTAAACAAACTTTTAAATCTTATAATTCAAATAATCAGATTATGCGCAACCTTTGCAGGCAACAAAGCACATTGCTTGGTTTCTTGATTGGAGATACAGGAAACTTTCAAAATTTCATGCTGGCCATGAATAACACTCTATGAGAGCTCTACATAAGGGAGCTATAAGGGAGAAAACTTTAAGGGAGAAAAAAAAATCCAATTTACAAAGTCACATGTACCCTAATCATCTTGAGCCTAGATTCCTACAATGCACTCCGCACAATTATCACTGAAAAATATGTGAAAGTTACTGCTGGTCCAGAATAGAGCAGAGCGTGCAGTTATTGGTGCAGCTTGCTGCAGCCATAAAATGGCTACTCCACAACCTGCACTAGTTACTGGTATGTTTTCAGGTGTGGATTGTGCTCTTGCTTTCTTTTCAGAGGCCTCTGAAGATCTAGCTCAGGGGTATCAAACTCACGGCCTGCAGGCCGGATGTATCATGTGTTGGCCACGCCCCTATCTGGTTTAGCGAAGGGGGGGAAAAGTCCAGATATATCATGTGATGCCACCAGATTGACGACGTGAGTTTGACATCCCTAATCTAGTTTTTCCTCTGGACATTGGATGTGAGCCGCCCTTGATTATCCTGATTGTTTGGGCTTGGATGAAGTTGTCTGATGTGTGAAAAGCTTCATTCTTTTTTATTTTTTAAACTTATTTTTATGTATTTTACCTTGTATCCAATCCTGAAGCATATCTCAAACAAAAGTTTTAAATGCAAATGAATGAATAAATAAATACATCCTATGATGAGTGGAAATGCCTGTAAGCCATGGATAGATCCCAATTCCTATCAGCCCATCAAACATGGTTTGTCCAGAAATATTTTTATTGGGCATTCCGTCAGAAAAATATGACAAAGGGACTATATACTTGATTTTACATATATTAACTGCATCTAGAATTGTATATACTCAACAATGAAAGTGTGACGAGATCCCAACAGATGAGGGTGTAATTAAAAAAATATTAGAATGCACACAGATGGATAGACTAACACTTACTATTAAGGGCAAAGAAGAAACTGAATTCTTTTTGACATGGGACTTATTTTACCAATGGTTACACAATAAAAACAGAAGTTAGAAATGCAAGGACATAAAAAGGATAAATGTTAAAATAGAAATTAGATAAAATAAACAAGCTAAATATTATTGTTATTATAGTATCAATGTTATTGTGATGAATGTTATTGTAAGCATTTTTTTTAACGATTGCCTAAAAACAACTGTACCCAGACAACACACTGATTGAAATGGAATTTTTACATGTTATTCAAATGAAGTATATAAAAGATTAAAAAAACAACAACTATGGTTTGTGATAAGGTTCCATGGGAGCTGCATCTCAGCACCCCCTCTTAGCAATCTCAAAATTTGTTCTGGCCCAGTATATTTTGCAAACTGACAAATTTTATATGAATCATAAAAAGCCTCTTTATTTTTTTTTCCACTCATGAATCAATGAACTGGAAAGAAAGTAATGGAAGACCTCTTGTGGAGCATTTGAAATCTATGCCTTAACTTATTTATTCTCATTTTGACTTGCAAGAAGCACAGATAACATAGCAAACAGCCTTTAACTGATGAAAGAAAAATAGGTGCACAATACAGATGAACCTAAGGAACATAGGAGAAAATGGAATCTTTCCATTTAACCAGAAATTCTGGGGAAATATTTGAACATATTTTCTCCTTGTCTCCCTCTCATTGTTCCACATGACCTTTTATAAACCCGTGTGCCTTAATAAAGCAGAGCCTGGCCAAAACTAACATTTGTACAATGTTTGCTTCCTTTACTATCTTTCAGGATTACTTTCCTTGCAGCATCAGTAACTCTAAAAAAGGTGTCTCTTTTTATGGAAGGATAGGCAAAGAAAGAGCTCTGCCATGAAGCTGTAGGCCACAGCAAACCGTGATTTTCCACTGCTTTGTTTGCTGATGAGGAAATGTTCAGTGCTCACATGCAATATTCTACATGAGGGAAAAAAGTGCGTCAGAAAGAAACCTTTCTGCGTAGAGAAAGGTTCTGCCACCTGCAGAATAATAGTGCAGAACCAGATTATCACTTCTTAGAGAACTGAACCATATTGACAGCTTTCACTTTGTTTTTTTAAAAAAGGTAAATAGAATAAGGTCCTTGACTAAATAATTGAAGGGTTGTTCCAGTGGTGAAATACGTTTTTTTTTAATACTGGTTCTGTGGGTGTGGCTTGGTGGGCGTGGCTTGGTGAGCGTGGCAGGGGAAGGATACTGCAAAATCTTCATTCCCATCCCACTCCAGGGGAAGGATACTGCAAAATCCCCATTCCCTCCCCACTCCTGGGGGAAGGATATTGCAAAATCTCCATTCCCACCCCACTCTGGGGCCAGCCAGAGGTAGTATTTGCCGGTTTTCCAAACTACTCAAAATTTCCACTACCAGTTCCCTAGAACCTGCCGGAACCTTCTGAATTTCACCCCTGGGTTGTTCTTATAGAGATAGGAAACTTGGGGCACTTCTGATTTTCTTGAACTGCAATTCCCTGCCTCTTTTCCTGTTAGCTATACTGGCTAGACCTGAAAGCAGTTGTGGCATTAGGAAAAAGGCCTTTGATAGAAATTGTAGGAGCTCCAATTTTAGAGAACAAAGGCTAGGGAGTTTATTTATTTGTTTGTTTGTTTGTTTGTTTGTTCATTCAATTTATATGCTGCCCTTCTCCGGAGACTCAGGGCGGTTTATAATGCATTAAGCAATAGCCTTCATACCCGGGTCCTCATTTTACCTACCTCGAAAGGATGGAAGGCTGAGTCAACCTTGAGCCTGGTGAGATTTGAACTTGCAGTAATTGCAGGCAGCTGGCAACTAAGTGCTACTTTAACAGCACTTAGTCCCCTGCGCCACCAGGCTCATTACCAGTTAATCTTTCTTGCAAAGAGGTTTTTTCCCCCCAAGTGTTTCAGGCATTTACTTGGAATGCCTTAACACTTTATGCTTTGTAAAAGTGCCCTGATCGACAAATAACTCTTATACTTCTCCAGTTTGTCTTTTTTTGGCTCTAATTCAATCTTGGCAACTATCTGCTATACTACAAACAATGTATTATGCTACAGAAAGGAATCCTCTAAGCCTGTGTTTTTCAAACAGACAATTTTAAATTATGTAGACTTCCTCTCCCAGAATTCCCCAGCAGTGGTTGAACTCCACACATTTTAACATTGCCAAGTTTGAAAATCTCTGCTCTAGACCAGGGGTCTCCAACCTTGGCAACTTTAAGCCTGCAGACAGCTTTGCTGGCAGGGCAATTCTGGGAGTTGAAGTCCGCCAGGCTTAAAGTTGCCAAGATTGGAGACCCCTGCTCTAGACAATAGAACACTTAATTGGCAAAAGGTGAGAATTGCACAGAAAATAATCCTGAACAGATCTCTGACTCTGCTGCATGCCTATCAGAGGGGAAAGATTGGAAAGCTGTGTGCTGCACAATAAGATCCCTCCCTCCCGTAGTGAGATATTCCAACATTACACTTACTCTTCCATGAGAGAAAAAGATGTATTTTTATTCTATCAATCAACAAGGGAGGACCCAACGTTTCCTTGTAATGGGAGCTGCCTCCAGGTAATCCTCTATGCATCCTCACATTGAAGCAGAGGCAGAATTTTATAAGTGAAGCCATGCTTCTTGTTTAGATTATATTTGCAAGGCATAATTACCCAGTAGTCACGCACAACTTCTGTGATAGCCTCCCATTGTATATACAGTGGATATAAATAGTTTGCTCACATAATAATCAGCCATTTCCCATGTGCCATGTTAAGAATTAGATTGACGTTTAGGTGAATTTTTAGATGATATAAACATGATCACTAGCTAATTTTCACATGACAATTTCTTTAGGACAATTCCCTACACTACACCTACTTTTGTCACAGTATGTGGCAGAGCTTAAGCAAGCAGCATTGATTTTTTTATAGATACTCAGTAAGGTCAGACCTGGTTATTACTTGAAAGGGAAACTGTCCAGAACTCCTAGGATTGTAGACTGTATGGAAACACAAATAGCAAAACAGAATAAAACAAAACAAAAAATGGAAAAAGGTACTGGCATACTACTTCAGTATCGTAGTCAAGAAACTGACTGTATTATAAAGTTTACAGAGAATTGCAGAGAAATTCTGCAATTCTCAAATATATATTATTTCTTTCTACAACCAAAGGATGTTTGTCCAAAGTAGAATACCTACTGATCTAAACAGGGGTCTCTGTAAATCTTTTTAGTCTATCTTTCGTTGTAAAAGCATTGCCTATCTATTTAGAACTAGACTAATGACTAGAACAATGACTAAAATTTTTCCTTTTCACAGCAGGTACCTAATGGTAGTTTATTCTTCTCTGCTTGTTTTATTTCTCTTCAGTTTTCTTTCTCTCATTTCCCCCTTCCCTCTCTTTCTACTTCCCCTTCTCTTCCTCTTCCTTCTTTTCTTATTTTACCTGTATTGTAACATTGTTCCTGAATATTCTTAATATTTCTTTAAGACCAGCTTGTTCAGGTAATTTAGGATTTCATTGGAAATGTTGGTTGTGTTGTTCATTGTACTTTAATCAGCTCTGCATCTGTAAGTACTGGAGAATTTATTTTATGAAGCTCCAAATAGACATCAACTGTGAAAGAATTGTTGTTAGTTCCGAAGTCGTGTCCGATGTGATAAAATGAAGTATCTCGCCTTCATCCCCCCCACTCCCCAATTTCTCCAAAGCTGTTGATAATATCATGTTGATTTTTTTTCTTGTTTGAATTTCGGGGCAAAACAAATTAGTCAACATTCTGCCAGGCAGGATAGCTCTTTCTTGCTGATGGCACTTAAGAGTTTATTATCGCATCTAGTCATTTCCTGCTGCCCTGTTAGACTATACATTTCCAAGCCCTGGACTTTATTTTCTTTTTTAAATTGCAGGCTGGTAAGCCCCACTACTGTTGGCAGAAAACAGAAGCTGTGTTCCTAGAATGTGCCCAGGAGAAAACTTCACATCTTTCGATTGGTCATTTCAAGACAGATTGCTCAAGGAGTGCTTCATGGAAAAACCATTTGCTTTGCAGAGAAACCACCAGCCACTGGAGTGCTTTAGCTCCACCTGCCTGTGTTTCCCCACTATAGAAAAGCTTTCCAGGAAAGGCAGAAACTGGTAAGTGTTTAGAGGAAACCTCACTTCTTCTTCCCCTCCTGCCCATGCCACACCAGGTTTCTCGTAAACAGGCTGCTTGAATTCCTCTTCTCATTCACGTCAAACCTCAGTACGGAGCAGTATTTCAGAAGTGAATTGCTGTGACCTCTGGCATTCTGTCAGTATTTGGAAAATAAAACCATTTTTTAAAAAAAGTGCATGGCCAGTTTGAACGAGGACAAGGAAAAGTCTAATCTGTGGAGTTTGACACTGTTATAACATTTTCACGACTGGCCTGTAAAGCCTGTCCTTTTCTCATTCACACCTAAGGATTTTTCTTGCACAAAGTTGCAATGAAAGCAAAGTCGGCTGCAGGGCAAACTGGCATGGCGTGGTCTATGGTAATTAGATCTTTCTTTCTTGTGGTTTTGCAATAGTGGAAAAATTGCTTCTGAAGATTATGAGGCTCTCAGGAACCGAGTGGGCTACAGAAGACGTTTGCAGAAGAAGGATAAAAAATGAAAACATTTTATCTTCTGCTAGTGGAAGCACTTTTTGTGCCGGCAGGAAAAGTGCAAATTGGTCCATACTATTTTCAGCTGGATTTGGCATTTTTATTCATGAATTTTGTCCTTTCCAAGGATCTCAGATCGGCAGTTGTTTGATGATATTAAAGATATTATTGCAGGATGTGAGCTGTTCCAAGTAATGTTGCCTTTTGCAATTGACTGATAATCATTCTGTCAATGCAAAGGTGATGTTGTAGTAGTGACGATCGTTATTGTTATATAAAAATCCCAAGTAAAAATAACCCTATGTCTCTTTCATAGAGAATCCCATGAAATCAGGAGACCTGATTTAGTCTACTCTTATTGTATCTAGAAGCGTATCTTCTGACTTCCCCAGAGACGAAATGGGCAGCCTAGACGTTTACTAAAAGAAAAATAATAATAAACCTCTCTTCATATAAATTGAATTAATTAAATTAATTAAATTAAATTCATGTCCTTAAGACAACTCTTTGAGGATCAAACCAAATATCTATCTATTCCAGAATTTTGTTTCTGCAGAACAGAAGATGAATTCAATAGCATTTTTTCATTTACATTCCCAAGCAATTATATACTGACTTGAATATGGAGGCAATGTGTGACAATTGTAACTAATGTTATTCTTCATAAGTGTATCTAATTCTCTTTTATAACTGTCCAAATTGGCACCCAGTCTTGTGACAGTGTTAACTAAGCATTACGTGAAAGAATTATATGCCAGTGAGGTAATTCCCCACTTTGACAAGTTATATACACAGGCATTTACTACAATGAGATATTAAATAACCTACACTGACATTAATGGAAAAATATTTTAACCTTCTATTGTTTTACTGGGAAAAAAATATAAGGAGTGGATTATTGCTGATCTTTCTTTTTTAAAAAGATAAAGTGTCTGTCCATACCTGTGCACATTTAAATAAGCAGAAAAAAAGTGGCTTAAAATAATTTCCATTTACAGAAACAAAGATCAGTAGTACAAACACACAATCAGTAGTGTTTCCTTTTCTGCAGAAACATGAATTGGAGTGATTCAGAAAGAAAGATGAAAGCTAGATTAAGAATCACATGGTATCTCTGCTGAAACTGAACTTCTAACAAAACATTACAACTTCATACGCACACATTATTTTATATATATATATACCACTCACTATATATACCACTCCATTCCAATCTCTCAGGAGACACCAATTATTATATGGAACATCCAATAATTTATTCTTACGTCCTTTATAAAAATCTGTTTTATATTTATTTGGGGCATAAATTCCCACTTTTAAAGTTTTAGTGCCCTATAGATTAATTTCCACACCAACATATCTGTCATGATCATCAGTCAATGTAAACTTTGGATATAATTAAGGATTTATATACAAAACAACCTCATTATCTGATTAATGTTAAATAATGAGTTTTTATTTTGGTGGATGTTGAATCATTGTCTGGTTTGGGTGGTTTTAGAAATGTCTAATGGGGTAATGGATTAGTTTGTGATATATAAATAAGAGGAGGTTATTTTTGTAATGTTTAATCATTTTTAATTTCTTTTTTGCAATGTTTAATTGTTAAGAGAGGATGACAAGAATGTGGACTTAATGGAAAAGGGAACCACAGTGTATATACAGTACAATGTATTTATTTTAATAGGTATTTTTGCTAATTTTTACTGTGTCTTTACTGATTAATAAGGAGAATCAAACCAGTCAGAGCTGAATTTGTCAACCAGAATCCACAGTTGGGTTTCAGCAGGTTCTAACCAATTCTGGAGAACCGGTAGTGGAAATTTTGAGTAGTTCAGAGAACCGGTAGTAAAAATTCTGACTGGCCCCACCCCCATCTATTCTCTGCCTCCCAAGTCCCAGCTGATTGGGAGGAAATGGGGATTTTTCAGTAACCTTCTCCTGGATTGGGGAGGGCATGGATATTTTACAGTATCTTTCCCTGCCATGCCCATCAAGCCACGCCACACCCACCAAGCTTCACCCACAGAACTGGTAGTAAAAATTTTGAAACCTACCACTGTATTTTGAAACCAACCCAGAATCTGTATTTTGATTTCACTGAGGCACTATCCCCCCACTCACAGAGCCCTTTACAAAGGTGTCTAAACCGCTGTAGTAACTAACCAAGAAGCCACAACTTGTAGCATCTCCTAATGTGCTGTGAGGCACAGTTTAGGCAAAAGGATACATTGGAAAAATTCAAGCATGTGTTAAAGGTTTTCTACTTGAAACTTTGCATGGAGGTTTCTTTGCAAGCTTTCTAAACGGGTTCCTTGGAAAAAAGCTTGATTCCTGTAATTCCTGATTTCCAATGCAGGTCTTAAACTAGCAGAGTAAAGCAAAGTAACCTTCCATTTAGCAATTTGACATAACTGGCTGTAAACTGAACATTGTTTTATTTTGAGGTGGGTTTTTTTTGGCAACTTCCATTCAATAGATTGATTTCTGCTGCCCAGAGTCACCTTATAGGGGAGATGGCGAGCATAAAATAAATAAATCAATAAAAACAAAATAAATAGATTGCAATCCAACTAATCTTTTTGGGGGGCTGAATTTATAACCTGGATGTAAACTAATCAAAACCCCTGACTCTTATGAGACTCATAAAGAAGATCTCACATGAAAATGCTAAAATGCCATGCATTTTGGGGCATTTTATTTTCCTAAAGCATATTTCATTTATGGCAATGCCCCCTGAATATGGTAAAGGCAGAGCTGCCAGTGTGCACTTTAACCACTTACATCACAACAAACCTCATTGAATGTGCACGTTAAGATGCGTGTAGAATTACAGCCTTGTTAATGTCTTGAAATCGTTTTGTGTACTGCGAATAATCCTTCAGTATAACCCATTACTCTGTTCAGCCTATTGCTTTGAACTATTTCTTCTGTCAATATTTAAAGAACCATTAACCTGCCCATTAAAAACAAAAGCTGGGTTGTGAATGAAGCTTCGTCCAAACTTACACTGTGATTGGCCAGAAAATAGATTTCAAGCAAACAATGCTGCTGAGAGTCAGAAACGTCATTAAGAGCTTATGTTTGCTTGTGCAGTGTGTATCTCTGACCTTGAAGCCAACAACAGAAAATGCTCACTTATCTTTCCTGGTTCCTATTGACTGAAGAGTATTGCTGCATGCAGGGTCAGTTCTCTGACTCAACAAACTGGAGGAGCTGCCTGGGGCAACATTTGGCTGCAGTAAGAAATGGAAAGTACTTGTTTTTTCTACCCCAGCCTCTGTCCAATTTCTTCAGTTTGTTGGGGCAAGCTAGGACACCGAATGACCTCTTGGGTTCATATCAATATGCTCCAGGGGACGAGTCAGATGTCTGTTTTAGAGGCCTAGTATTGTTTATCTCTGTTGGTTCTACTGGCTCTGTTGACTCCTGGATATGGTGTTGTGCTCTAAAGCTTCTCTCAGGCTGTAAATGCATTTCTTTCCTTGGATAGAACTGAATATTAAGAAGTAGAATCGGTGGTTAGCACAAAGCTCTCCAGCATTTGTGCAGAAGCATTTGAACCAATTGCTATTACGTTGTATCTTCTTGCATGCATCTTGGAGCAAGGTTATAAATGAGAAAGCATCTTTATTGACTATCGTTCTGAGCAGAGGTGGTATTCAGCAGGTTCCGACCAGTTCTGGAGAACTGGTAGTGGAAATTTAAAGTAGTTCAGAGAACCGGGAAATACCACCTCTGACTGGCCCCGCCCCCATCTGTTCTCAGCCTCCCGAGTCCCAGCTGATTGGGAGAAATGGGAATTTTGCAGTAACCTTCCCCTGGAGTGGGGTGGGAATGAAGATTTTACACTATCCTTCCCCTTTCACACCCACCAAGTCATGCCCACCAAGCCATGCCACGCCCACCAAGCCATGCCCACAGAACCAGTAGTAAAATTTTTTGAATCCCACCACTGGTTCTGAGGCAACCAGCCCTTCCACAAAATATGGGAAGAGCACCAGGGACATCACCTTAAAATGTCAACATCCTTTCTCAAGTGCAAAAGAAATAGGTGCTTCCTTTTCACAAAATTCAGAAAGAAGGGTCCAAATTGCTCCCAAACTCTCAGTTGAAAATCAAGGCTTAATCCAGAACTCTGGATCCAGGAAACTTAGTTTTTCCTAATATTATTAATCTCATACATAAAATTCTGATGCAGAAGTTTTCTTCTCCTTCTCTCTCTTTCTGAGGGAATCACTTTACACGGTTTATAACTGTTGTTGCATTTTCTTCAGTCTTGCTATCCCACTTCAGGTTCGTTCCAAAAATATCTCTGTTTACTTAGCTAAGAAAAATTAACCTGAGTGCCTTTTTCAAGCTAGATATGAAAAAGCAATATGATATCAGATAACATCATTCACAGAACAATGGGAAATTTTATCAGCTCTTCAGAGAAAATTTACCGATTTTTGCAACTGATTGTTTATTTGGAGAAACTGTTAAAAGTGACAAAAATGTAATGAGGCCAAACAATTCTTGCACTTTCTGCTGTTTCTTAAATAATTTGGATAATACCAGTTTTAATTGGGACAAATTATTCTGAATCCAAAATTTCAGAGGAGCTTCAATTAAGCAGAAGAAACAATTTTCTTAAAGATAGGGACATCTCTATCCCTATCCCTCTAATAGTGTAATAATCACTATTACATTTTTTTCTACAATCTTAGTCCTATCCACAATAAACTCTAATTCTATAGTCTAGTGTTTCCCAAACTTGGCAATTTTAAGGTGGGTGGATTTCAATTTTCCCAGCCAGCAAACGCTGGCTGGGGGAATTCTGGGAGTTGAAGTCCACCCATTTCTGGGAGTTGAAGTCAACCCATTTAAAGTTGTCAAGGTTGAGAAACACACTGCTATAGTCCATTTGCTCTTACTTTTAATTGGAATGTGCACCAGTCCATTGTGGAGGCTGAGCATGAACAATTCTCAGGTAATATTCACTTGGAACTTTACCCAGTCATGCCATTCCAGAAGTGGAGAATTTCCACAAATAAAGTCCCTGCTTCTGAGTCATCTTGGCTAAAAGGGATCTGCCCTTAAAGAGATATGTGGTACTGTCACACAACACCACAGAATTCCAGATCATTGGCTAAAGGCCAAGCAAGTTGCCAAATCAAGGTCACTTATACCAGAACTATAACAATCATGGGCCTTTGGAGTCCCAAATACAGGTTTTACTAGGTTCTGTTTGTCTACAGGGGATGTGAAAATAACATACCCCCTGCACAGATTATGATGCATTTTTAATATATCTGCAGCATTGCTGAGCCCTTTGAAACTGTACTTTGTCATAAACTGGCCAACATTTGCAGAATACAACAAGCCAAATCTGGCTTTTACCCAGTGACAGGATTCAGCCAGTTCGCACCACTTCGGGAGAACCGTTGTTAACTTTCTGAGCAGTTTGGCAAACTGGTTGTTGGTAGAAATCATTAGGGCAGAGAACTGGTTGTTAAATTACTTGAATCCCACCACTGCTGTTACCCCAGGTAAATAAGTTACCCAGTGATATGACAACAGGTGATCTAGAGTAACAATGGCTGTCATATCTACATTGGGAAAAGCCATCTTGAGTAGTATCTTAGTTGCTTGGTAGTGGCTAACAAAATGTTATCTCCTTTTAAAAAATTGATAAAATACCCAAGGAGTCATGGTGGCGCAGTAGTTAGAATGCAGAACTGCAGGCTACTTCTAATGACTGCCAGCTATCTGCAGTTTGGCAGTTCGATTCTCACCGGTTCAGGGTTGACTCAACCTTCCATCCTTCTGAGATCGGTAAAATGAGGACCCATATTGTTGGGGGCAATATGCTGACTCTATAAACTGCTTAGAGAGGGTTGTAAGGCACTGTGAAACAGTATATAAGTCTAAGTGGTATAGCTAGTGCTACCCAATGGGGATTCAACTCAACAAAAGTGTCATTGCTTCTTTGCTTCTCCATAACTTTTTTGGAGTTATTAACACATTTCACCAACTTGTTTACATATTATAATCTTTCAATTCTTCTGCCCAGGGCCAGAAGAGAGCACTAACCTCAGGTTAATCCTTGCTTCTACAATATGGGCAATCAAAGAAATTCAGGATTATGTAAACTGTCTGCTGGCTGACTCTGGGGCTCTGGAGTTAGAGCATGATACTGGTCCAGAAATCATCAGACAATAACGTTCACATTACATGTTCAATCTTTTATTGCATGCAAACACTGCCATTCTTTATACGTCTTCACCTAGTGCTTGATATTGGCTTCCTTTCCACTTAGCAAGGTGATAAATATGACCTGGCCAAGTATGAACTTGAACAGGAACCACATTTTTCTTTTATGTTAAGATGCTCTTTCTCTCTTGTTTGCAATTTGTTTCAGCTACCTTACTCAATTGAGTTGATAAGAAACTGGTTTTGATTCCCATCACTTTCTAGGAAATGGGAGAGTTGGATAATTTTTCATAGATGAGATTTTCATAGGGTGGATTCCACAAACTACCAGACGTGGCCCTTCTGGGACAGTTCTGAATTATAGATCTGACAACGTTTTGATGTGTGCAGTATGATTTTTAATAGATTTATGCTATGTTGTTTTAATTGTTGATATGGGCAGAGTTCAACATAAATAGTGTAGCGCTTAAGGCACCAGGCTAGGAACCAGGAGGCTGTGAGTTCTAGCCTTATTTTAGGCATGAAAGCCAATTGGGTGACTTTGGGCCAGTCAATCTCTATCTCAGCCCAACTTATCTCACACTTATTTTTAGAAAAATAGGAAGAGGAAGGAATACTGTGCATGTTCACCACCTTGAGTTATTTATAAAAAATAATAAAGGTGGGACATAAATAAATAAGATGGGCAGCTATATAAACGTTTTAATAAGTAAATGAATAAAACAAACTTCTTTTTAAAGAAAGGGAAAGATTCCAAAGAATTAACTGTCCTTCAACTGACAATGACCTATGAGAAAACATTGAGTAAGTAGAAGTAATGGGAACATTGTGTGACAATAAATGTGAAATGCTGAATCTAAGAGAAGTCTAAAGCCAGTGATGGTGAACCTATGGCACACGTGCCACAGGTGGCACGCGGAGCCATATGGGTGGGCACACAAGCTCAGCTCCGGTGCTCATGTGCACGCTGGTTAGCTGATTTTCAGGCCTTCTGGGCCCACTGGAAGTCAGGAAAAAGGCTGTTTCTGGACTCCAGAGGACTTCTTGGGGGATGGGGAAGGCTGTTGTTGCCCTTCCCAGGCTCCTAGAAAGACTCTGGAGCCTGGGGAGGGTGAAAAAATGGGCCTACCAGGCCTACCGTACCATCACGTGCCAAAAGCGTGGGGACCGTGGGGGGGGGTCGTGTGTGCATGCGCGGGGTGTGGGGTGCATAGAATTGTGGGTGGAGGTACGCGTGCACGATCCCCGCGCTCCCTCTGCTTTCGGCACGCGATGGCAAAAAAGTTAGCCATCGCTGCCTAAAGCCATTGCTACTGAAAATGTATCTTGAACTTTGAAAAAGTAGAATTTAATACAAGCAAAATAATGATTAGTAGGATTCCGTGGGAAGAAAAGCTAATAAGGAAAGAGATTCAAGATGGCTGGGAGTTTCTAAACATAGAGGTACCAAAAGCCCAATTTCAGTGAAAAAATGCAGAATTATAGTGGCAGATTGCAGAAATGTAGTGAAGTTCTGAAAACAAAAATAAGGGTGGAAGAAGTGGAAAGAGAACTGGTAACTGAGGAAGAGGATATATAGGTAGTTTACAATTGTGAAGGTCAGGAAAGCCAAAGCCCAGAATAAACTGAGGTTGGGGGAATGGATGTAAGAAGAAGGCAAAGCATTTCTTCCCATATGTTCAAAATGAAGGGAGAAAAATCAGTATACCCGCTGCTCAATACAGATGGCAAAATACTAACAGTGAAAAAGCCAGCTGAATGTGAGTGGGCAGCAGCTAAGTGGTTCAGTACTATATTGGGCTGCATCAACAAAAACTGCATTCAGATTCTAAAGTCGTGGCTGGGTTGTTGTTGGTGGGTGGTATTAGTTCCAGTGTGCTATGTGCTGGAACTGGTTAGAATTTGAGGGAAATCCCCAGTAAGACCTTATATTATAGGCATGGATTATGGACCTGAAGAAAAGGCAACAGCAAATCCCTTTAATGTTCTGTAAACTTCTCAATAGCAGAACCCATTGAGAAGTCTCAAAGTGGGCATTTTAAAGGATAGGGCTAGGGAAGCTTTGGAGTGATATTGAAACCCCCTACTGTCTAAGTGGGAGGAAAAATATTAAATTAGGAAACATCAGAAGGGAAGCTAGTCAAGAATTATCCCACTTAGCACTAGCACTTAGACTTATATACTGCTTCACAGTGCTTTACAGGCCTCTCGAAGCAGTTTACAGAGTCAGCATGTTGCCCCCAACAATCTGGCTCCTCATTTTACCGACCTCGGAAGGGTAGAAGGCTGCGTCAATCTTGAGCCAGTGAGAATCGAACTGCTGACTGCCAGCAGAATTAGCCTTCAGTACTGCATTCTAACTACTGCACCACCACGGCTCACTTGCCACTTTGTCTGTGTTCCACATGATTGCTTGCCGTCACCATAGGTCTGCCCATCAGATCATTTGCCCTGTTCTACTTCTAACAATATTGTACACTAAGAGGTATTCAGTGGTGGAATTCAATTTTTTTTACTACCAGTTCTGTGGGCCTGGCTTGGTGAAGGATACTGCAAAATTCCCATTCCCTCCCACTCCTGGGGAAATGATATTGCAAAATCTCCATTCCCACCCCACTCTGGGGCCAGCCAGAGGTGGTATTTGCCAGTTCTCCAAACTACTCAAAATTTCCACTACCAGTTCTCCAGAACCTGTCAGAACCTGCTGAATTTCACTCCTGGAGCTATTCCATTATTAACAGTTCCACAGCTCTGGCTGAAAGAGAAATTGGCCAACCTAGCTAATGTCTCATGAGCCTTGAACTGTTCATGCATTTATTTATTATCACCCTCCTCATATTAATAGGGATATCCCAAGGGAAAGCATGGTAGATATATAAAAAAAGAAATTTCCAAAGATAAGCTCAAGATTCCTGTTCTCAGTTGCACTCTGTAAACCCCAGTCCACCCCTAAAATGGCTTGCATGGTTTGGAGGTTACCCAGTGCAGAAGATGATATTGTCAGTCCTTCCCACCTTCTGGAATGTGAGAAGATAAATGACATCCTCAGTGCAGAATGCTGAAAGGCCCCGGAGTACAGCTGTGTCATCACAGGGCTGGAATGTACAGTATTGCTGGGTCTGTGAAGGGAGCTTTGGACCGAGACGTGTACCAGATCAACAGCACCTGCCTCCAGGAGGACAGCTCAGCTGTTGTGAGAGCTGATGTTCTAAATTTAAGGCACGCATATGCTTGATTCTATTTAGTCATCTGCAGAAGGGGAAAGTGTTGTTTGTTTTTTTAATGGCCGTACTTCTGAAATGGGGAAAAATAATCCCAAACTCTTTTGATAGTTATATCTAGAATGGCACATTAAAAAAAGGAAAGAATGCTGATTTAAGCATGACTTGTGGTATGCACAGGCTTGTGTGATCTAGGAATTGAATAATGCCAGAGAATTCACTTTTATAAAGATTAGATGACTGCACATTCCATAGAAACTCATAACTTTTTCACCTTCTGTCCTATGTTTTTTGTAACATCTGAATTTGATACATAAATTCTTTCCATAGAATTCCAACCCGGCTACGTACAGAGGGCATAACAATATTATGTTTGTTCTTTTGGGCATATTCAAGTATGAAAGACATATGCTAAATGTGGTTTATTAATCATGACGGGAATTAAGATACTGCAGCATACTTTCGGAATGAATGCATGCCAAAAGCCTTCTTCAAATTCCTTCCCTGCGCTGGCAAGGAAGATTGAACTAGCTATGACAGATACTTATGTACATTCATGTTAGCAGTAACAGAAAAGTTTAAGATGTTTTAAAGGGCCAGGGCATGATATTTTTAACATATCAATAGAACAATCCTACAATCCTCCTTTTCAACCATATACCAGTTTTTCTCAATTCGCATCCTCCAGAAACCTTGGATTATAACCACTGTCATAATTAACTATTCTGATTGAAGATTATGGATACTGTAATCTATCAGGCCTGGTAACGAAAGTGGCTTGGAAAAAGGCTGTTAGAATGAGGCCAGAAAAGTGGGTAGAAAGCATTTTTAAAACTACTTAGCTCATAGACCTGGACCAGAGGTGGGTTTCAGCAGGTTCTGACTAGTTCTGGAGAACTGGTAGAGGAAACTTTGAGTAGTTTGGAGAACCGGTAGTAAAAATTCTGACTGGTTCTGCCCCCATCTATTCTGTACCTCCCAAGTCTCAGCTGATAAGGGAGAAATGAGGATTTTGCAGTAACCTTCCCCTGGATTGGGGACAGAATGGAGATTTTACAGTATCCTTCCCCTGACACGCCCACCAAGCCATACCCATAGAACTGGTAGTAAAAAAATTTGAAACCCACCACTGAGCTGGACATAATGATTTTTCATACTTATCTATCAGATTTGTAGCCAGATTAGAAATGATCTGACAAATGCTCAGTTTTCCTGAAGAATTCCTCAAAGACAGGATTTTTCCGTAGCAAAGATAATGGCACTGTGATTGTAAAAGCCCAATGGGTTTTCATTATGACTTCCTTTGGGATTTAATGAAAATGTTAGAAGCCAGGAAAGAGGAAGGCAGTAGAAATATTGATTATATAAAGAAAGCGAGACTATCTCATATCCTTGGGAATGTAAGAGCACACTGCATTCATGATTTCTCCAAAAATGTCTCCTTAAAAAGGAATGTCTAAAGCAAAATTTCTTCTATCGTACAAAATGAACACTGGTAAGTTATTTTTTTTCTGTCTGTACTACTTGCTAAGAAATATTGAGCCAATAAATCTTTCCAACTTCCATCCAATATTTCCTTCAAAAGAACTTTCTGAACAATGAACTTTTCCTAGCTTATTTAGGACTAGCTGCATTTAACCATCCCAACTTTCCGAATTCCATCCAATGTTTCCAACAATGAACTTCCCCTAATTTATTTGGGAAAGCTGCATTTGACCATCCATTGAGGAGGTTGAGCATTGCAACACATGCTTTAGGCAAGTTTTGGGAACAACTGCTTCAAAAGTCATGCTCCTTGCTTTGTGAACAATAGTGGCATCAGATGGGAGACATTTAATATTGGTTGCTATATTGTTATTGTGGCTTCGTATTAACAAGTGACTTTTGCTGTTTCATTCTTGAATTGTGTCTCATCCAATTAAACTGTCATCAGGCATACAGGAGGGAGGTCAAAAAGTTGAGATGTTGGCTGTGACCACATGATTGAAGCTCTGCTCCTTTTTTATGTACACAAGTCTTTAATTGCAATCTTGACATTTTTGATCAACCTTGCAAATGTCCCTGCTGTCAGAAAGCTCTCTTGTGTAGACTTCCTGTTTTCCAGGAGTTAAAAGCATGTTTCCTGAATCTTCTAGGCCTGTTCACATTTTCATGATTGAACCTTAAGGACAAGCAAGCAAGGAAAGGAGTGGAACTAGCAGCACTATCAGGCCTGACACCCATTTTATCATTTTGACAAAAGTAGCAAAATTCTGTTGATGGATCTGGCTAAGGTGCTTTTCCAGATACAGTCTTTATTATACTTATTGATTATAGCATTGATTGCAATGTTATATAGATAGTCCTCAAGTTACGACTACAATGGAGCCTGACCATCATGGCTGTAACTTGTGATACTGTTGTGACCCAGGCCCACGTAGTTAATATTAAATGCAAAACAGTTCCAAAAACAAACAGATGTTATTAAAACAGGTGAGAATTAACTCATTCTCAGCTTATTCCAAATTAAATGAAAGCAAAGTTCGCAAAACACCTTCAGTTTATCTCTGACCTTGGGATAATTAGGCAAACTGCCAAAGGCTTTTCTTGGCAATAGTTCAGGAACAGAAGACACTGACAAGAAAGAAATATGAATCCAAACATGAAGCAAATCTCTCAATGGTTGTTTTCTGGCAAAGAGGCCAAGAACCGTTGCTTTTAAGCCTTATGGGAGGGGCAATCATCTCTTGGCCCTACTCCCGAGTCGTCCTCTCTGTGTTAGCTGCTCTTGCCTTCTGGCAGCTCTTCTCATACATGCACTAGGAACAGGCTCCTCTTGTTCCTCTGCCTCTTTTCTGTCAACTTCTGCAGGCTCCGTAGTCCATGCATCACTCCCCGATGGCCCTGGCCCAATCTCTGCCTCTGATGCAAAGCCCTCATCCGAGCCTTCCCCAGCCTCCAAGACTAGCCCATGTTTTTCCTCAGCCTCATAGCTGTCCGACTCCACTGCCAGCTCTGCAGGCTACTGGCAGACCACAACAAGTACAACCATATAAAGTGGGTTGGTCACGTGGTGCTTGTTAAGCAACTGCTGCAGTGGTTCATAGTGGGTGCGGTTTTGCTGAAAACCAGAAGATGGTTTTCAGAAAAACCATCATAAAATCCAATCAGGTGACCATGAGATGCTGCAAATGGTTATAAATAGCGAGCATCCAAAATGTGGTCACATGATTTGGGGGGGGGGCAATGTTGGAATTTTAAACCCAGGTTGTAATTATTCCTCCACAGGTAGGTCCATCGGAATGTTGAACAGTCACGGAAAGATCAGTTGTAAACCAAGAACCGGTGGTGGGATTCAGCCAGTTCACACCACTTCGGGAGAACCGGTTGTTAACTTTCTGAACAGTTTAGCAAACTGGTTGTTGGAAGAAATCATTAGGGCAGAGAACCGTTAAATTACTTGAATCCTACCACTGCCAAGAACTACATATAAATGCCAAAAATGTTTTAAGTGCCCATCAGTGGTTTTGAGGTAAGGTTTTCAAAATGCAAAAGTGGTATTACAATGCAACAAGCCCTACCACTTTTGAATGTGCTATGATGCTGCATGCCCATAAAAAGGGGGAGCACGGCTTTTATTGCATTGTTCCTTCCCTCTCTCTACCCCGATCTCCAGAGGCTGCTGCTCATTTGAATCATTTTAAACATGGAATGTTTTGCCTATCTCTGCTAACACTGAGTTGGGATAGTGGAGGTGGCAGTTATGCAAAGATATTCAGCCCACATCAGTCAGTGTAAAGCTTAGCACTTACTGGATTTGGAAAGGAGAATTTGTAGATCTAATGCATCTGATAGTTTCTTCCATTATGTACTTTGGCTATGCATCCATGGAACTCATTCTGGTGTCCCACAGTCTATATTACTATGCTCTGCAACATGAGAGTGCATGCATCATTTGCTTATTTGTGTCCAAACCCTGAGCATACTTATGGGGGTAACCTCCATGCTGAAAATGGCAGCACAGGGTCTTTCAAGAGGATAATTGTGCTGAGATCAGGAAAGTGTGAAATATATTAGGTTATCTCTTTGCAGCATACATACGTTTTGAATCTGCTTACTCAGATTGCTCTTAATTGGATTCTGCTGCCCTATGAAGGGACTTCTCATATATGTTTGTAAAAAAGAAAAGTTAAATTGGCAATCAGAATATTGCAGGAGCCAATGTATGCAGAAAGAAAATGCAGAGTCAGTTTTAGATGGTTATCCAATCATAAAAGAACTCCTGGCAGAGTTTCTCCAGATAATTACATTTTTTTTGAGAGAGAAGAAAATTCTCCACATAATATATATTGCAACAGGCTTAATCTTGCCATTTCTCACTGCTTCAGGATTTCAAATAAACATACTGTAAGCTTTGGCGCCAGGTTGCCTAGCTGAACTACCAGAAAAGGTTTTGCTTGTGTGTCAACAATGTTGTAATGCCAGAGCCAGATTACAGTCTAGTAGGTAAAATGAAAATGCTTATGAGGCTACAAAAACTACTTTGGAAGTTAAATCCATCTGAGCATTCCTTAGGAGCAAGTGCCAATTTGTGATTCTGTTAAGCCTTTTATCTGCAGTATGTGAATTTAGACAAGAAGCATTGATGATATATGGATGATATCAGTATTGTGTTTTGAACAGAAATGTAGTAATAACCTCATATATTGGATCTTTGCAGATTGTAGAATTGCAAGCATAATTACCAAGCCCATAACTTTTTTTTTACTCTGTATATCAATTTTCAGTCCTAGTATATTAATATATATATATATTCATAATCCATTTACTTATTTGGTCTTCCATTTTAATGCTCAATTTATTTACTTTTTCCAGAATGAAGCGCTTTTTAAATCTCCTCTGTCTTTTGATTACTTTTCTATCGCCATAATCAAATGATTAGGGGTTCTCCAGACAAGATAAGTCTTTTGGTTTCTATAAGGAAGAGGGTTTAAAGTTCTACTCTATTTAGGTCCTGAATAGTCATCCCAGAAAGGTTAGCCAATATTAATGAGCAGGTGTAATATTCACTTACTACACTGTTGAGGACAGGTGAACAGAATACTTCTGTCTAGTTTCTTCCACAATATTAAAAGTTGATATAATTGGCTAGTACTTCAAAGAAACAGAGGAGGTCTCATGAGCAAATTGTCCAATAATCAAACACCTTTTAAAGTTACCAAGTCAGATGAAGGGAAGACTGTTAATTAATGGAAACTTGCAATGCCAGCCATTATGCCTTACGAGGTTACTAAATATAATACCTGCTGATGTGGCATCTCTTGTTGTTCACTTTGATAAAAAAGTTGGAGAAATGTATTAGAAATGGTTGGTATATTAAAATGCATGATGCAAGGTATTTTTTATTAAAAGAAGGGATGAAAAAAATGGAAAAGGTGATAAAGTACAATAAAAATAGGGTGTTTAAATTTAAGATTTTTCTAGAACAGGATTCTGATTTACCCAAGATCCTTTTAGAATTTAGCTTCAGAATGAATGGTTGTGTTTCATGTTTATTTCTATGCTAGAACCTGACCTGAGATTGTCAGATACTCTGTTTTTATTTTTTGTCATAAATTAAGGCTATTGGTGGTGGTTGCAATAGCCAAGCAAAGTTAGGGTTAAAATGACTTTTTCATAAACATATGGAAGGTGATTGGTAAAGTAACTAGCTGCAAATGCTTTAGATGGGTTTCCCCTTTAACAGACATTTTTTTTAAAAAAATCTGATTTTTGGAATTTTTCTTCTCAGTCCTGTGAATAAATCCATTTCTTTTTCAAGATCGTCTTGAAAAATGTATGCACTTTTTTTCACCTGGGACAAAATCCTTCTTGACTTTATAAGCTATCAAGAGGTTATTGGTTGATTGATTATATGCCGTCAAGTCTTTTTCCACTCCTAGCAGATTTTTTTCCACGACGATCTGTCCCTAACATGGCTTTTCAGGTTGGACAATGGTGTATCCATTGCCACTGTAACTACTCCACCCACCTTGCTGCTGCTCATCCTCTTCTTTTCTGCCCTTCCACCTTTCCCAGCATTAGAGCTAGATTTTCACATAATATGTACACATGAAGGTCTTGCTACATGTTATGAAATGTTAAGCTGAAATGTATGTGTCAGTTAATGCAAAATGCTATTAAGGTTAGGTGGATTCAGTTAAGGTATTAGTTGTCTTCACTAGGGATTTATGATTCAACTTTCTTGGACACATTGCTTAATTTTAATTATATTGTACATAAACTCATGTGCCCTGCTGAGCTTACCCATGGAGTAATGTCATTCTATTGTCACCAGTATGCTGTATTCCTACCATCACTTACTGTACTTACTTAACTTTCTGGGTCCCATAATATTGCTGTAGCCACGGCTCACCACGGACACAATTCTGAATTCATATGAATCCAAGCACATGCTCAAAGGTACATATCAGAGCAGTTTCAGATTTCAGCTTCTGCCAATTTGATGTTTATATGTGAGATATGCTTACTTGCTAGAGTAATCCAGGAGACCTAGGCAGTTTGCCAAACTAGCATCATAGCATTCTACTTCCTTACCCATATTATATTTGCAGAAAGTAAGTTCTGAATTTCATATTGACTCCAGGCAAGTATTTGAACTGAAACCTGTAGCTTTCTTGGCAAGATGCTTTTTGGTGCACTGTGGTTCTGCTTTCCCTCCATTCTCACAGCACAAAAGCCAGCTCTAGCCTGCCCCAAAAGCATGGCACAAATGGGGCTTTTTGGCTCACTGTAGTTCTGGGGCTACTTTTTGCTTTTTTTTTTTTTTTTTTTGGTAGCATGAAGCACAACCTCAGCTTGACCCAGTAGCCAGATTAAACATACCTTGCTGTCCATCGAGATGCTGCAATGTATAACATCAGGCATGGGTTGTAAATCAGTTAGTTCAGTGCAGGGGTGAAATCCAGCAAGTTCTGACAGGTTCTGGGGAACCGGTAGAGGGCATTTTGAATAGTTTGGAGAACCAGCAAATACCACTTCTGTCTGGTCTCAGAGTGGGGTGAGAATGGGGATTTTGCAGTATCCTTCCCCTGCCACGCCAACCAAGCCACATTCACCAAGCTACACAATGCCACGCCCACAGAACCAGTAGTAAAAAAATTGGATTTCACCACTAGTTCAGTGCCACCATAACTTCAAACAGTCAATGAACGAATGGTCTTAAGTCAAGGACTACCTGCATATATTTTATTGGGCTTTAAACTGATTGTTGCAATTACTAATCTCGTGGCAGGTGAATTGTATGTAGGTGTATTCCTGAAGTTTGAACTGTAAGAGCAATGTGGAATTATTTGAAAAGCAATAATTCGCCTATTCAGAACACACAATGTTGACAAGCGATGAAAAGAAGCACAGCTCCGTTACTACTTTAACTTTGCCAAATGTTCTTTGCAACTGTCAGTTAATGTAACACTAGCAACACTTTGAAGACAATTTTGAATTTTTTCAAGTAACAGAGTATGTCTAAGCTGCCAGGCCATTGTTCTTTTCTTTTAGAAATGCAAAACAAACTGTGGCAACTAATCATGCGATATAAACACTTACCATAAAGTTCCCCACTGAACACCACACATGAATTATGGCTGAATGTATGCTGATGCAGTGTTACTTGTGAAACGGTTTCCTTTACATCATAGAAGAATATAAATAAGCCACCTACATGTGTCTTCCTCCATGTATATAGGAAGTCATGGTTCCAGTTCAGAGGAGCGGATCTGAATGCAGTAAGTTTTTCAAGAAAGAAGCTCCTTCCAAAGGAAGAAGCAGAATAAAGTTGAATTAGAACAGGGGTGTCAAACTGGATTTCTTTCAGGACCTGATCAGCACTGCAATTATCCTCCACGGACAAGCCAGGGGAGGGAAGATGGGACGGACACTTCCTGCAGCACCCTGCTGATCAAAATGGGGCACAGGGGGGCCCTGCACCCTATGCTAATCCAGTCCTCAAAGTCTGATTTTACACCCCTGTTCTACCCCGCACCCTGTTTTGGCTGGCAGAATGCTGCAAGAAACTGTCCAGGCTAAAAAGGGGTGTGGGGAGGAGGCCCACACATACCCCTGTGCCCTGTTTTAGCTGGCAAAGACACCATAGGCCAGTTCTTTCCTATTTCTAGCCCACGGGCTAGATCTAAGCACCCCGTGGGCCGAATATGGCCCATGGGCCTGGATTTTAACACTCCTGAATTAGAATGTATCAGAATCTATAATTCAGTTCGTCTGGGGGGAAATTGAGACAATAATTTTGCTGTCCCAGAATCGCCATTAATTAACATAGTAGCAAGAAACTTTAGACCAGTCTGTGTGAATTCCAGCAGGCCGTCTCCCACAAGAATCTTCTGTAGTTTCATGTTTTTACTTTATAAGTGGTGCAGACACATCAGAAAACAGGCAGATAGGTGCACATGAAATCCATTCAATGCAGGTGAGGCAGCTAGACTAGAAGTTCCAATAAGAGATGCCATGCACTATGGTTCTACTCAAGTTTGGGTTTCAAAATTTTTTACTACAGGTTCTGTGGGTGTGGCTTGGTGGGCGTGACAGGGAAAAGATACTGTAAAATCTCCATTCCCTCCCCAAACCAGGGGAAGGTTACTGCAAAATCCTCCCAATCAGCTGGGACTTGGGAGGCAGAGAATAGATGGGGGCAGGGCCAGTCAGAATGTTTACTTCCCGTTCTCCAAACTACTCAAAATTTCTGCTACCAGTTCTCCAGAACTGGTCAGAACTTGCTGAAACCCACCTCTGTTCTATTCCCAAATTCTCATTCTACTTTAAGAGAAAGTAGCAGAATTGTAGAATGAACAAATACAGAGAAAGCAAAAGAACCAGCAAGTGTATAATGTAAATTAAATAACTAAAATAAATAATGTAAATTAAATAACTAAAATAAATAAAGTGTATAATGTAAATTAAAAAGAGGTGGGACATACTATCATATATGGTGGTCATGTCCCAAAGCTAAAAAATTCTGGATCAATATAAAAACACAACTGGAACAAATAATAACTCAAAAGGTTCCATTAAAACCAGAAACTTACTTATTAGGAATACCAACAAACAAATATGAAAAAGAAATAATATATTTAATAACAAACATTTTGACTGCAGCAAGAATAATATATGCACAAAACTGGAAACAAGAAGAGGTACCAACTCAAGAAAAATTAATATCCAAAATTATGGAATGCGCGGAGATGGATAGACTCACCAAGGAGATCCAAGGAAAGGAAGAATCTGAATATTATCTGGTCTGGCAAAAGTGGTATAAATGGTTAGAGGAAAGTAAAAAAAAAAGAGAGAGAGAGAGAGAGAGAGAAGAAGAAAGAAAGAAAAATTTAAGAAAAGATATCAATAGAGTAAAATACATTTTACATCAAATAAAATGTAAAGAAAAGACACCAGATATCAATAAAATAATATCATTATATAAGGTGAGAGAAATAATGTATACTGAAGAATATAAGATATAGATATTGTAAAAATTCAGATATTATAAGTAGATGATGTCATTAAGATGATGCCTGTTGTATATTGTTTTACTTGTATTTATAAATGTATTTTGCGGTTTCTTAAATTAATAAAAATTAAAAATTAAAAAAAAAAAAAGAGGTGGGTGAAAAAAAGTGAAAATTTGTCCTCCAACTGAAAGCTGGTTATATAATTTTGAAGCAATGCTGGACAACAGTATTGGTTGCTTGCAGCTATTTTGATTATAACTTCTCACTTTTTGCTAAGGCTACCCTCACCACAAGGAATGATTATTGATATTTTTATCTCCTTACATGCCCTATATGATACCTGCTCATCTCTTTTGCAAATTTCATCGGTGGTTTTAAACCCAACTTTCTTCAGTCAGGTGTTCTCCAGATGCATTGATCTACACCTTCTAACGTACATGGCCAATAGGCATTATTATTCAGGCTGATGGAAGTTGCATCTGGGAAGTTTGCTATTTTTGCTATTTTTTCTAAAATCACAGCACCACTCCTGGGGAGAGATAAGGTAATTAAGGATGAAAACATTAATTGAATCCTTCTTACCTTCCTGCCCTTTGTAAATGAATGGCATATTGTTCATCCCAAAACCAAGAGTTTACCCAGTTCCTTGTCATTCCATTCCATACAGTTTAGTTGAATCTGTTACTTGCTGTTTATCTACATATTCCTTTTTCTAGAACAGAATGGAACAACTTGCCATGGGTCAACTCATTGCAGGACAATTCAAAAATTCAATTTAATTATTTAAAATATATTTTTTAATATTTTACCATATTTTTTGGAGTATAAGACACACTGGAGTATAAGACGCACCTTAGTTTTTGGGGAGGAAAATTAGAAATCCTCTGAAACCTCAGTTTGAGAAGCTGGGCAGGGCTACATTTGGATATAAGATGCACCCAGATTTTCACCCTCTATTTTGGGGGGAAAAGGTGCATCGAAAAATATGGTATAATCCAAAAAATATGGTAATTTTTGTCATTAACATTTCATTTTGGCATCCTTTCTTTAATGATTCTGTTCCACTATTTCTTTGATAAGAAATTTAACTCTTATTCCATGGTGAGTTTTCCCGTGGTGAGTTGGCTGCGGTGTCTCTTCAGACAAGTTCAGAGATACCGAATCTTGATATATACTCTAATATTCTTGAGCCAAATCAAATTTTGCAAGCCATAGTTCTATGGAAGGAAAAATGTAGCTATTTAATTACTTGAAAAAATACTGTTTAATGGAATTATACCACTTTCTTTAGCAGCTGTCTTTAGACATTAGGATTCTGTCTCTTTCAAGTGTCCAATGGAAACAATAAGATGGTTTCAATCTCCTGGGCATCTTTTAACACCTGTACTAAGTATAGAAACATAGATAGTAATTAGACACAGTTATGATTATCATAGCCTACTAAATAGGAAACGAGAAAGTGGTAGGGCAAAGGAACTTCATAAATGAAATTGAAGGTATTTTTAAACCAAGCAGGGAAAACAGCTGGAATTCCTTTTGCCGGGAGGGCCTGTTGGAGGTATCCATCCTTTGTTCTGTGTAATAGAGTAATGGTGAGGGAGTATATTGTTGTGTGTACATGCTTGTGTGTGTGTGTATGTGTGCATTGGGAAGCTTGGGGTCTGGCTTGATCTGGCCCATTTTTAATTTTCCTTTGGTAGCTTTTCTCTTCATACCAAATTTGACCCAGCTCTGTTCTGTTTTGGGGATGTTATCCAACCTGAGAGCAAAAAGCCGGTCTTAATCCCTTTTGTTTATTTCCAACATTTCTTTGGTTTGGAAAGAGGAACAATGAATCCAAAAGATCAATAAAGCTGTATCATGTCTGTATGATTCATGGTCCTTTACAGGTGCAGCTTCATACCATAGGACACCCTCCATGATATATTGCATTATGCTTACTTATTAAAAATGGAAGCAGAGCTTACCTAATCAGGCCAATTTAGGAAAGTGTCTTGTGACCCACAGGAGCCAAAAAAGTACAGCTGAGAAACTGCCTATCAGGATGGGCTATTGGTAGCTAAAGTGACCACAGGTATATATCAAAGAACAACTATATAATGGAAGATACCAGATGACTAAAATTAGTAAATATATATATATATATATTAATTAAGTCCAGATGCTACAACATTGGAGAGTCCTCTCCCATTCAGCTGTGATGAGCATATATAACAGAGAGCTAAGAGTCATGCTTGGTGCACAATTTAGGCAAGTTTTATAGCCTTGCAACCATTCTCCTCATTTCACATCCTGCACAACCCTGAAATTGCTCAGTTTAGGCATCAGCAAAGGAAGGTTATTGAGGATTATTATTAGTGAGGATTAGCTGTTAGTGAGGATTATTATTAGTGAGGATTAGCTATGTTGTTAAGTGTCTAGCTGTTATTAGGCACCTAGTTAAGGCAAATGTGGAAAATAATCATCTAATTGAAGTCAGGGCTGGGAGCTTTCTATCCTGCAGTTCACACAAAGAACAGCTTCCCAGTTGTGGAAGCAAATAGGAAGAGCTCACTTGTCTAAGCAGCCTCTCTTCCCCATGTTAATTGAATTGTGGTAGTGGAGTATTTTCAATGTGAAACATTTTGTATACCCACCACTAAAAAGTTCCAAACACTCTAATCTTTCATAATTTCAGAGTTGCTCTAACTCCCTTGCCAATTTTTTTTTAGGGGTGGGGATGGGGCTGCTATAGTGGCAAAACTGTTTACCATACAGTATTCCAAATGCAATTATAACATAAACAAAAGCTTGATTGCACTAGCATCCTTTTTCAATCCTTTTCTTAATTCCATTTAATTTTTTTTTACAGGACAGAGCCATTGACTATTATTATTATTATTATTATTATTATTATTATTATTATTCATTGCACAGTCAGCTAGATATTCAGACTAGGTTTTTGTCTACCTATCGAGTCCTTACAAAGGGCCTGGGATAGGCAAATCTGGATGTTTGACGGTGTTACAGATATCGTCGCAGGATGGAAGCAGTTCCAAGTAAAGCTGCTTTCTGCAATTGACTGATGGCAAATTTGTCAGTGCCAATGATGGTGTTCAAGTGATGTTTCAGTTGTTTTAGCACTACACCCAAGGTGCCTATTACTATTGATGATGATGATGATTATTATTATATCTTTTTTTCATTAAACATGAAACTCAGTCAACTGAACATTTAAAAATGTATCACAAATATCATTAATTGGTGCTGATGGTTGATATGGGTTGCTGCCAGAATCCTAGGTATTAACCAAGCATCTTTTTAGATGATGATGATGATTATCCATGATTCCAGGGCTCTCTTTCTCATCCTCTTATTTTGCTAAATGAACTTTTCAGGTTGTGCCTTTGCTGAAATGCATTTGGCCCTTATAAAGCCCACTTTTTAAAATCCCAGTTTTTCTTTGAAGCTCTTTTCAATGTTTTTTTTTTTAAATATTTTATCATGCCATATCATCATTATATTGGTCAATCCTAACAGTAGGTCATTCATGAACAAATGACAAAGCTCCAGGCCCAAAGCAGACCCTGTTGTAAACCAGTAGTAAAGGTAAGTAGAACCCATCCCTGCTTTGAATGGTCACAAAGTGACCAGCTGAAAGTCAAGGGCTACTACCTGTAGAAATAAAATGAAACACTAATATTACAACATAATAACTGCAACATTTGTAAAATTTAATCATTGTTCTGAAAAATGTCTTTTTTTTTTGAGTGTCTATGGAGATTCTCAGTCATCCAGATTGTAGTTGTCCAAAAGGTGCTTTTCTAAGAGGCAACTGGACTTTCGTGTTTTTCTGTGAAGACGTTTTGCTTCTTCTCCAAGAAGCTTCTTCAGCTCTGACTGGATGGTGGGGAATGGAAGGATTTATACTTCTTGCAGACAGCTGGTCATTTGCATTCTTTTAGAGAGTCGTTGAGGCCACCTGGAGATTTATCTGTGTCCTCAGGGTCATCTGAGTAGTGCAAGGCTGTGGAGCCTTTGTGGAACTGTTGAAAAGACTGTTGTAGACTGGAGATAGTTGATGTCATATCCAGGGGTGAAATCCAGCAGGTTCTGACAGGTTCTGGAAAACCGGTAGCGGAAATTTTGAATAGTTTGGAGAATTGGCAAATGCCATCTCTGGCTGGCCCCAGAGTAGGGTGGGAATGGAGATTTTGCAGTATCCTTTCCCTGCCATGCCCAAGCCATGCCCACCAAGCCACACCACACCCATGCCCACCAAGCCACGCCCACAGAACCAGTAGTAAAAAAAAATGGATTTCACCACTGGTCATATCCCTCCCCCTTTGTTGAGAGAGGGCTGTTAAGTGTTGACATAGATGGCCTCTTTGACCCCTCTTTCAAACCAGCGGTCCTCTCTGTCCAAAATTTGGACTTTGCTGTCTTCAAAAGAACAGCCTATTCCTTTTAAATACAAATGTACAGCTGAATCTTGCCCTGATGGGTTTGTTCTCCTGTGTTGTGCCCTGTGTTTATGAAATGATTGTTTGTGAGAAAATAACCCCAAAACCCTTTCACCCCAATGCCAGTCATGCCAATGAGGCAGAGCAAAGCAACTTTTGACAGGTGACCAGGAATGGCCAGTCAGGGAGATGCAGGGAAAGGCAGGAGAAGAAATCGAATTGAGTGTGGTATGTGAACTGCCTTATTCCCACAATTACTCTGCTGCCCTCCAAGCAGAGTAGAAAATGTGCTCTTTGAACAACCCTGAAACTCTTGACAATTTTGAATTATTGAATTTGAAATGGCCAGGGGTGCCATCTTGTCTTGCCCCTCTGGCAGGATTATGTTTTGCCTGATTCTTGTGTCTAGGAAAGAACAAGCACTGCAAAGTCTACAGGCTGAAACTCACCCCTCTCCACCTAAGCATAAAAGAAGCAGGCCTGTTTGCAAACTCAGTCTCCTTCTTCAAAGCCAGGTAAAAGAGAGGGTTAATAACAACTGTGTGAATGTGGTGCAATCTGTTTGTGCTTGAATCAGAAGAGCCTCTGTTAAAACAAAGAGTCAGGTTAGACAGCCCCAGCCAGTGGTGACCTACAGCAAACAGATTTTGTCTGAGTGGTGTTTGCAGTTTAAGCAGAGTTTAAGCAGAAACGATAAAGGTTCCTAACAATCCCTGTCTCAGGCTGAGCAAGTTTATAAAGTAAGCCATTTATTGTTCCAAATCAAATTTGGGTGTGTGTAATGTCTCTGTGTGTGTTTCTGTCATGTGTGGTGTGCATGTGTGCATGTGTGCATGTGTACTTCCCACTGCTGCCTAGCATCCATTGTTCAAGGGTAATGACATTTTTTCCCTTGTTTGTCTCCTGCCAAAATGTCCACGCTTAATCTCTCAATATTATTGTGGCTGTCAGAACGGATAGTTCTTTTTTTCCCTAGTTGCTGCTTTACAATTTCATTAGGAACACAAGGCAACATTGTCATATTGATTTGCGTATAGTAATAACAGTTTTTCTTCGGTAGTCATTCTTCATCACGGGCTGTTCTGTATCTTCCCGAGGTCATTGCACAGAGTATGCTTCACAATTAAATTGTAACTGCCAACACAAGAGCAACAAATGCCAGGATTCAGCTGGGGTGTTCTCAAATCATTGTTGATATTTGCACTACGGTATAAGCTCTTTACATTTTACTATCTGCTATGTTTCGTAGCAGATATTTGTATAAGCCAGCCTCTTTTGAACAGCAAGGAGCTTTGATTCTTACAAGAGATTTTTTCTCTCTTGCTGCAATGCAATAGCATCCAAAGTCAATGTAGAAACAATGGGAAGGAAAAAAGAGAAAAATCGTGTTTTTATTTAATTCATTCTAAACGTATATTCTTTATTCCCTCATCCCTAACAAAGATTTATAATCTTAAAGCATATATTTTTCATTTCTCTGTTTCTTTTTCTCTGGATGTCATTCATGCTGGAGTCTTGGTTTCCAGAGACTGGCTTTTATTACAATGTTTAAAAAAGCTTTAGGTTTCATGATTGGACCTGCAAAGATTGTGACGTCCTTGTGTTCCAGAAGACAAGCTGAGTTGGCCTGCTTCAGCAATACCAATAAGGAACATCGGCTTAATTAGATCTGGTGAGAACAGTCCAGGCTTCAGAGAGAATAAGTAAAACAGGACTGCCATTAGGTCTTCATTTCCTCTGGCTTCCTACAACCCTGTTACGAAATGAAATAAAAGAAACAGCTGGGACATAATTTCTTTTGTTGTAAAACTAAAGCAAAGATGAAGAGAAAAACACCAAACTATAGCTCTGATTAAAAGCTTCAATGCATTTCATAGACTCCAATTAGTTAATGGGAGGCGCACTACACACTGGCCTTGGGACACGTTGGATAGTTCCCATTGGGCACATGGCAGCCACCGGTAGTTGCTCATCCTTGCATTCTGCAAGGAAACCTCTAATTCATCTCTGCACTACCAACCTATTATGTTTGTTTATTATTTTATGTATTTATTTTTCACATTTCTGACCTTCCAATCTCCCTCAAAGGGGGACTCTGGGTGGTGTACAATAAAATATTAAAATATGAAACAATATGTATAGAAGTTAAAAAATTAAATTATTAAAACAAATTAAGAGGAGCAAGAGATTAATATTGATAAGAGGTGAAGAGAAGGTTTTCAGAGGACCAACCAGCCCTATGGCTGTCTGCTCCTCTTGACCCACCAGTTGGAACTCTTTAACTGATGGGAGCAACATTCCTTCCTTTGTGGACTGGCGGTGGCAGGGGAGGGAGGAGATGGTTCTGCACAAGCAAGAGATGAGCACACTCCTATGTGCACTCCATTAGTACTGGCGGCAGATGTATGCAGGCTTTGTGGACTGGCAGTGACAGAGGGGAAGGCACAAGCACTGGGTGAGTGCTTTCATCTGTGCAGCTCCATTTGTACCAGTGGCAGACACACACACACGCTACTTGGGCAAATTGAGTTTTGCACACAACCTGTGCATGCCTGTCACTTGCACAGATGGAATGTTCTGACCCAGCTCCTAAACACGACAAAATCTCTGTAGTGAAATCAATGATTCCTTTATTAGGAGCATCAGCAGCCCCGCCAAAAAGTCTCTCTCTCACACAGCAGGCTAAGAAGTCTGTCTGGCAGGGAGATGAATAGTTGCTGCCACACCTATCCATCTCTGCCCTCTGCCTTTTATCCCCAGAGCTAGGTGGGGCTTCGCTACCAGCGGTGGCTCCTCCATCCCAAGGATCGGCCCATATAATTCCACTGCTCTCCTCTCCTTTGCCTTCTGCGCATCTGCGTGTCAGGCACTGGACCCAGCTGTTCCTCCTCATTCTCATCAGCCACCTACAGACCTGGGGGCTGTTGACTCTCCATCTGAGGGCTGATGGATGGCCCATGCTCCACCTCTGGCTCTATGTCTGACAGCTCCATTCCCTCTTCCCCCTCAGGTTGCCTTGATACTGGCCCTGACTGCCACGCCTCATCTGATTCAGCTGCTGGAGAGGCCAATGGCTGACAGACCACAACATGGAGCTTCATGCATGAGCATGTTCATCCACTGCTTATGCAAGTGGAGTTACACATGTGAACATACTTGCCCCGTGGCTCCAGGGTTCAGGACCCCTGACCTAAAATATCTGGAAGGTGAGGAGGGCTACACTGTATGAGTAATGAGTCATACAATGACATACAGATTATTCCATTACCATGATGTGAACCAAACAGCTAATGACGGAGGAGGGAAATAATTTTATTAATTAATGCTGAGTCCTGAAGAGATGCCAGTTCTTCATGCTGTAGTGTCTAGGGTTAGCTTTATCATCAGCAGAGTACAGACTAGCAAATGGAAAACCTAAGATATCAAGTCTTCCCACTCTGTGTCACTAGTGAAATCTACAGCAATCTGCCAAATTTTAATCTTTGTTGCGAGAAATATGATTGGAAAAATGACATGAAATATTAATTTAACTGCATTTAATTAATTACTCATAAATGAACAAATAACTTTTTTCTTACTTTGACTCACATCATTTTCTTGGCCTGGCCCTCTTACAAACTAAAAGAAAAACCCTGTCAGATCAAGTTTGTATAAAATCAGAAAAACTACCAAAAAGGATAATTAGTATCCATATTCAATACCTCTAGAAAGCCATTTGTAGAGATATAGCTCTCAACAAGTGCAAAAGGCTATGCATATCTGAGATAGGAAGAAAGTGTCCAATCAGTAGGTGCTGTAATAGAACAGCGACACCTTATTATTCTCTGTTAAACTAGCTTATTTTACCCATCAGCTTGCAATGAGACTACTGTGACTTGCTTTTACATGAGGCTGCTTTCAAAGATGACTTAGAACTTACAGTTGGTCCAGAATTCACGGTCATGAGTGAGGTCAGGAGCTGTTAGATTCAGTAATATGCTCATTGTTTAGGTTATTGCTTTGGATACTGGACCCAACTCTAGATGCTGGTTAGAAATTATAAAGCCCAAGTAGCTTGGCATCTGTATGTAGGTAGTACATTATTATTCAACCATTAATTTAGCAACTACCATATTTTTTGGAGTATAAGATGCACCGGGGTATAAGATGTACCTACCTTTTTTGGTGAGGAAAAGAAGAAAAAGAAATCTGCCTCTGCCTCCCAGCAATTTTGCCTCATTGCAGCAAACAGCAAACAGCCTGCTTTACTTACATTTTGGTTTTCAGCATAGCTTGATTAGCACAAGGAAAAAAACAAATCTGCTCCAGCAATTTACCTCTTTGCAGCAAGCAGCAGAGCCCTGCACAAAACAGCTGAGAGCAAATCAGATGAGCTTCGGGAGGCCGATCCAATCAACTTGTGCTAATTAGGCTGTGCTGAAGCTGAAAAGGGCTGTTTTTTCTTGCTGTTTGCTTGCAAGGAGGTAACTGCTGCGAGGCAGAGGCCAAAGGGTGGGGGCCAGTGGGTGGGCGGGGCTACATTCGGTGTATAAGACACATCTAAATTTTCACCCCCTTTTTCCCCTTTTAGTGGGGAAAAAGGTGCGCCTTATACTCCAAAAAATATGGTATTCAAAATTACAATGGCACTGAAAAAAGGCACTTTCAATCAATCGTCGCAGTTGCAACTATCACGTCACATGATCAATATTCAGACACTTGGCCACCGGCATGAATTTACAATGGCTGAAGTGTCCTGGGAGTCACATGATTACCATTTCAACCTTCCAAACAAGCAATAGGGGAAGCCAGGTTTGCTTAACCACCACAAGAGACACTGCTGCCAGACTAGTAATGATGTCACCAACTGGTATCATTTGAGATTTACTCCCACTTGAACTTCATTATTGGGGTTGATCGATATAACGAAATAGCTGCTCTGGATTCTCTGCATCTTGTAGATTTCAAAACTTAATCAGGGTGACTAGGACAGTATCTATCTAACTCCTGGGTGATTAATTCCATCAACCAAGGGCTGACATGATGAGTAATAGCATTTAAGTGAACATTATTCACCTCAAATGCGAAGAATAAATAATGCACATAGCTGCAACTTTTTATTCTTCTCAAGGCCTTTGAAGACGAAGAAGACATGGCACATGGAAACAACAAAGAAAATAAATACTAATCAAATGGATCAAAGGAAGCCTAGACTTCATTCTCCTACCAGACAGAAGGAAAGTAATTGTTTGGGGAACGTAATGTACAGTATTTGCCTACCATACACAGACATGACTAACTTTGTCATGACTGTGTGCTGCAGCTCATGTAAGAATGGCAAATGATGCTGCTGTCATAACCATGCCTTAGAGCTCCACATAAGAGAGGAAGAAATGTGACTTATTCAGGAAGTCTTCCGTTTTGTCTTCTGGGGGTGGGGGCAGGGGACGGTGTACCAATTACCAGAATGAACATAGATGCCTCATTTCTGAACTCTTAAAAAAACAGTAATACAAATGTACTCTTACAAACAAAACTCATACATGAATGAAGATGGCTTTGTACTTGTTGACTTTGGGGGAAAAACTATGGAATACAGCATATCCCAAAATAATTTCAAATAACCATTTATATGCAGGAGTGCTGTTTCCCAGGTCATCTGCCTTGCTATGTTAGGCAAAGTGAACAGTCAGGCTCACATTTGTTTCTGATGAGAGACCAAAATCCAGTAAGATCTTCAGAGAAGTATGGGTCCTTAGGATGCTCAGGGTATTTCTATGGGCTTTTAAAGGAGAATCCAATGCGTATAATGACTATTTACCTTACATTTATTTTTTAAAAGTCCTGGATTGGTCAATCAAATCAATTTATGAAAGCTCCACACAGCTCTAGTTTGAAGATTGAAGATTGATCATGTGTCATCACGTCATTGTCAACTCTTAGTAACCACATAGATTGCTTTTCTCCATAATGATTTGTCCCTAACCTGATTTTTCAGGTCACTCTCTTATTTTCTTTTCCATCTTTCCCAGCATTAGAGCCTTCTCTATGGAGTTTGGTCTTTGCACAATGTGCTCAAAATAGGATAATTTGAGCCCGGTCATTTATCCTTCAAGTAAGAACTCTGGATTGGTTTGATGATCTATTAGTATGTTTTCTTGACTGCCCATGGTATTTTCACATATTGCTTAAAAATTATCAAGCTGTAATGCTTCTGTAAATTGAGAGTCAACAAGAAATTGACCTACCCTTACTTTTAGTGTATTCTTCAGAAGCGTATCTTTCATATTGCTTAAATCTATTGGACTTTTTTCACTGTACATGTATTATCCAAAGCACATCCTGGATATGGGCACAAGGCACAGGAACATCTTCCTAAAGTAACTGCATTAAAAACTATCTCTGTCCCCCCCCCCCCCCCCCGGTGGCTTGCTAGCATCCAAGCACTGGTACTTATGTAGGAGGTGGTTACAGTTAATCTGTGTAAGTGACATTAGTCATCTAAATGAGCATCTGTGAGACTGAGTGCTTACAATTATGAGGTAAAAGTGTCTGTAGGCCTGCTCTGAAAAAGGTGGGAATTCACAGCTTGGGCAACACAGCGGCACAATATTACACCATACATGCCAATGTCTCCCAAATCGCAGCCTCAAAGAGGAAGATAACAATCGACCTCTGGCATTTTTTTCTACTTCGTTTGATGGAATGAAGGTATCAATTCAGTGTACAGTGAGTAAGATAAATGACATGTCCCTTTGACTAGACTGCTCATTTTGCTAAAAACAACCAATTTTACAGTGATTTCTTAAAGCAGGCCCTTCAGACAGAAGGCCAAACATGACAGTAGACAGCAGGCTGTGTTCTCAAATAAAAACAGTAGGAGGAACCAGGATTAATTTAGTTATGTTTAATTGAATCATAACAGAACAATTACTTCTCATCTATCTAATTGTGTTTTTCATGATGTTGCATTAAAAATTATTTTTAAAAAATCAGCAACATTTGGAGGAACTGGGTAAGATACAGCATAAGCAGTCATGGAATCACATATCTTCCAGATGCCAGAATTTGTGTACCCAAATTTACATGAACAAGATCTTATATCATCAGGCCACCACTTCATGTAGTTCCTTTTAGGTAAGTAGCTAAGGTTGCAATAATTTACTACATTCCTAGATATAATAATAAACTGAATCGAGATTGCTTCAGAGAAGATTTATGTATATAACACTGCATAAGTTTAAAACTAGCCTCAGTCACCAACTCATTAGATGGATTTCCATATCAGTTTCCGTTCTAGAAGAAATATTTCAAGAGTTATGCTGTATTTCATTTATGGTGCCAGGCTAGAAACCAGGAGACTGTGAGTTCTAGTCCTGCCTTAGGCATTAAGGTTCATTCATGTCACAGGGTTGTTGTGGTGATTATAGGAAGAGGAAGAAATATTAGGTGTTCACTGCCTAGTTATAAAAAAAATAATGAAAGTGGGATTATAATTGCTAGCTAGCTAGCTAGCTAGATGTTTGATAGATAGTTATGCACTTATGAGAATACGTGCCTTGTCCCAGCTCTATTCAGTTTAGGAAGAGAAAATTGAAGATACAAGTCCTGTGCAATAGACTAACTGGCTAATTCTACATGGAACTAGGCTGACGAAGTTAAGAAAGAGGTTTTATATCAACCGTTTCATCAGCCCACCCCAGTATCCTCATCTGCACCATAAGAATATTTTCTTTTTATGTTTCAGGGTTATCACCAGCGCTATTGGCTGACATAATGTGTCAGGAGTAAATGGTATAAATACTACCATGTCCACCCAATGGAATTATTTCAGATGTACAAACTGTACTACACCTGATTGACTACAGTTTTATCAATGTACTGTACATAATGAGGTTTGCAATTTCAAGTATGCCTTTGTATACAAAGGTTTTCTGAGTTTGTGCCTTCTCTACTGCACTCTAATTGGCATTATGATGCTGAAACCAATGCTATACTACAATTATAATCTTTCTAGGAGATTATAATGCATAAACAATAAAAGAAAATGAAGAATCTGGAAGCTCTATTTTACTATGAAGCTTTACTTCATACTTTACTTCAATATTTCTAGTCCAAAATAGATAATAAAATACCTTGCATCCAAGGTATTCCATCTCATCTAACGCAGTGATGAAATCTTAAATTTGTTACTACTGGTTCTGTGGGCATGGCTTGGTGGTGGTGGTGGTGGGTGTAATGTGACTGGGTGAGCATGGCCAATTTTTTTTTATTTTTAAAACCATTTTTTCTACAACCTCTTTGGCGAAGAGGTTGTAAAAAAATGCTTTCAAAAGGCTCTGACGATCCCAGCTGAGTTGCCTGATCGGCAGAGACTTTTTTTCTTTTAAATGCCTGTGACAATCAGGCAACTCAGCTTGGATTATCAGAGGCATTTAAAAGAAAAAAAGGGTTTTTTTCTTTTAAAAGCCTTTGGTGATCCCAGCTGAGCCCGGCGATCATCAGAGGCTTTTTTTTACTTTTAAAAGCATTTTTTCGGCCGAAGAGGTTGTAGAAAAAATGCTTTTAAAAGTAAAAAAAAAAAAAAGCCCCTGGTGATTGTATGACTCAGCTGGGCATGGGGGTGGGGGGGATTTTTGCTACCAGTTCTCCAAACCACCTGCCTCCATCCCTACCAAACCGGGAGCATTTCAACCCTGATCTAACATTCAGAAATCCAAGATACACATTCTAAATATAAAATATAAAATTCCAGCTGCAATTGAAACTATAGTGCTATTTAACATTTGGGTGTATTTCAATATGTGGCATACACTGGTTGGTCTGGCAAAGTCACTTTTTGATTTTACTTTCAGTGAAATTTAGGCAAACAGGAAAACACATTTGACTTGCATAAACTGAAACTTAAGCTAGAGAACCTTGAATAGCAAGATCATTTTCTGGCCTATTTACCAGAGTTTATTCTTAGACCAGGGACATATTTGTTTCTGCTGTGATCTCATCATTTTACACCACTTTGTTCAGTCTGGGTAAAAAGTGTTCTGAATTTTCTCTCTTCCCCTCAGGGCAAGATTGTTCTTAAGTAGCCTGGTAGTGACAGGAGAAGGGTGGAGATATCTCTGCTGCTGGATCTACTAGCTGAAATCATCAAGATGAGTTGCTTTTCTTTCTTCCCTCCCTATACTTTAGGAGGAGATGACTCTTAAAGAGAATAGTGATGGGCAAGGCTGGAAGCATAGCTATTTGGTGAATGTCCTGGCATTGTTGCCTTTCTGGATATACAAAAACAAGAATATTGCCAAGAGTCTCTTGTAACCCTGAAGATGTTTCTATTTTCAGGTGCCCTCTTTATAAAATATGACTGCCACTTGAACCTTCAGCATAATACTATTTTTTTTCATGTCGGCTCTGCACTTGAGGAAAAAGCTTGAAATAAGAACATCTTGAGAAGATAGCTGATTGATAAATGGGTTGCTAGTACACCTTTCTTTACTTTCCTTGCCTTTTTTTCATTATAAAACCCATATCCTTGATGTCACTTGTAATAATTAGGGAAATGGCAGAAAGAACCCTCACTGCCTCCAAGAATTATGGAACCCATGGAATACATAATGACAAGTAAAGACTACATTTCCCAGCTAAGAATTTCAATTTCCTTTGAGAAAGGTTGGACTAGTCCTGGCAGTTTTCTTGGCAACATTTCAGAAATAGTTTATCATTGCCTACTTCCTAGGAGTAAGGGAGAGTGACTGGCCCAAGATCTCTTAGCTGGCTTTGTGCCTAAGGTGGGAGTAGAATGCACAGGTGGGAGTAGAATGCACAGTCTTGTAGTTTCTGGTCTGGTCTTAAGGGTTTAGAACAGGGGTGTTAAACTCAAGGCTCGATGTGGTCAGTTCCAGCCCACGGGGCTGTCCTGGAAAAATGTAAGGGGCTGGCCAGCACCACTTCAGCCCATTCTACCAGTGTCACTTTGTCCCAGATCTACCCACATCACTTCAGCCCAGTCTACCCATGTTGCTTTGGCCTGGTCTACCTGCGTCACTTTGGCCCATTCTACCCAATGCAAAGAGGAAACATCAGGCCAGTGTGGCTTCAGCCCAGTCTACCCAATATGAAGGGGAAACATGCCAGCAGTTTGGTGAGTGGCGTCAAACTGGCCATGCCCACCCAGTTGGCCATGCCCAATGAGTTGTGTCAAACTGGCCACACCTACCCAGTTGGCCACACCAATCCAGTCAGCCATTGCCACCTGGTCCCTCAAGGTCAACCACAACCCTGATGTGGCCCTCCATGAAATTGAGTTTGACACCCCTGGTCTAGAACAACGAACCACAGCCAATTCACCAACTCACCACGGCCAATTCACCATGGCCCACTCTCTGTGGGACAAAAATTACATAATATTGAAGAAATTGTGAAATAGAATAATTAAAGAAAGATTGCAAAAGGAGGGACAAAATGAAGTGTGAATCACAAAAATTAAAATACTTTTTAAATAATTAAATAAAATTGTTGAATTTTTCTCTAGTGAGTTTTCCCACAGTGAGTTGACCACTGTGAATTGTCCCATGATGAGTTGGCTGTGGCGAATTGGCAGTGGTGAGTTGGTCACAGCAAGTTGGCCATAGCGAGTTGTCTCATTCCATAATTATTAGACCAAATTTCAATTAAATTTTAATAAAAGTTTTAATAGAAGCCTTCCCGTGCAGCTTGCAAGTAATAATTGCAGATTTTGAGCCTAAATTGTGGTTACCTATAAATTGTAATCACAAATACTTAAAAAATGATATACTAACCTGCAGTGACAAACTACATTAAATAGCTCTATCATATAAATATATTAATAAACTGCATATAATACAAAAAATACAACCCTTCTTGAAATATGAGAACCCTTCTTCTATGAGTCATAGAAATGATTATAAGAAAGCAAAGAAGGTAGAGATATCTTCCCTCCTCCCCTTTGAATAAGTGCCTAACTCTGAATTTACAAGCTTTGGATAATATGATCTCATTGAAAGCAACTGGTTTGCCAATATGTGTCACAGAATACTGGGTTAGATAAGATGCTGCTCCAGTTTAATAGTTCTTACTTGAAATTATAAAATCCATATGGAGTGAAAATGTGACAACTGATGCACAAGAGGTTACTTGAGGACATCTTACAGAATAACAGAGTTGGGAGGGATCTTGGGGGTCTTCTAGTCCAATCCCCTGTCCAAATAGGAGACTCTATATCATCCTGGACAAATGGCTGCTCTTAAAAACTTCTAGTGACAGTGCATTTACAACTTTTGGAGGAAAGCGTCTCCCAGATTGTTTTCACTGTCAGGAAATATCTCTTTAGTTCTAGGTTAGATCTGTCACTGATAATTGTCATGAAAGTGCTTTTTCAAGAGGCAACTAGGCTTTCTGGTTTTTCTTTGAAGACATTTCATTTCTCATCCAAGAAGCTTCTTCAGCTTTCTGACTGAGAATCTTCATAGACACTCTCATTGATGAGTTTCCATCCGTTGCTTCTTTTCCTGCTCTCAGTTGGTTTGGAAAATAGATTGACCTTCTTTTATCTGTGACAGCTCTGGAAGACTGCTGTCATGTCACCCCTAGTCCTTCTTTTCATTATATTATTAGAGATACCTAGTTCCTGCAACTGTTCATCATATGTTTTAGCCTCCATCCCTCTAATCATCCTTGTTGCTGTTCTCTGCACTCTTTCTAGAGTCACAACTTTTTTTTTGTATCATAGTGAAAAATCCTGGACACAGTATTCCAAGTGTGCTCATACCAAAGCAATATAAAGTGGTACTAATACTTCAGGTGCTCTTGATAATATGCCTCTTTTAAGGCAGCCTAGGACTACATTGGGGCTTTTTGGGCAGCACCCAGCTGGCTCATGCTTAAGTGGTTGTCCACTAGGATTCCTGGATTCCTCCCACAGTTACTGCTATTGAGCCAGGCATCACCAATTCTATACCTGTGCATTTGGTAACAAGTGAAGTAAAATTTTCTCTCCTAAAACGGTGCAATAATTGAGCAATGGTCAACAAACAGAAATGTAAATCTGAAGGTATTGGAGAAGAAGGACTTGGAAGTACAAAGAAGAGTAATCAGGTGGTCCTTGATTTATGATTATAATAGAACCTGCCATCATCGTTGCAAGTTGTGTAAGTTAGATCATCTATGTGGTTGACCTGATTTTATGATCTTTTTTGCAGGAGTCATTAAGCAAATACTACAGTGGTTCACTATGGGCTGGTTTTGCCAAAAACCAAAAGTTAACTACTGGTTTTTGGCAAAAAATGTAATAAAACACAGCCACTGACTTACTGTGGGATGCTGCAAACAACTGTAAATGCAGGTCGGCTGCTGAGAAATGGAGAGGTGGCTATTGGAACTTGAGAACCAGGCTGTAAGTATACCAGGGAGGTCCATCATAACTTCAAACAGTCACTAAGTGACCAGTTGTAAATCAAAGATTAGCAATAGTAATAGCAATAGCATTTAGGCTTATATATCACCCCACAGTGCTTTATAGTATTCCCTGGGCAGTTTTATAATATACCATTATTTGCATATTGCCCCCAACAATCTGGGTCCCATTTTATCAACCTCAGAAAGATGGATGGCTGAGCCAACTTTGAACCCCATCAGGACCGAATTCCTGATGTTCCTGATTCCTTATATTATTATAAAATGTAGTCATATGCCATACAATAAATATTACTAAAATATGTGATGTATTAGAAATAGCAGATGTCCATGGTTGCTGAACACTGATTATAAATTTTAACCAATTTGCTGATATCAAAAATACCAAAGAAGGAATGTAAAAATGTATAGAAAATCTGTTTTAGTTCTTTTAGTTCTATATGATCAGCTCTCTGAAGAGCATTCATTCAGATAGATAGCTGGTTCTGAAAAGATCTAAATTCAGTACTGGAGAAAAATTACTGGTTGAAAGAATTCAGCGGACAGATGCCTTCATTTATTCAACAATCAGGAGACATGACATGCAATAATACCATTGTATTTGACGACAGATTCTGTCATGGCCTTTTAATATTACATTGTCTTATTAAAAATCAGACTTGATGAAAATTCAAGTGTATGCACAATATTAAAAATACTCTTGACATATCTCAGCAGTGTGTTTTTTAAAGAAATTCAGGTTGCTTATTAAAGTCAACGCCTGAAAGCTTGCTAAGAAACATAAACATTTCCAAATGATCTTTCAGACTAAGAGAGAGGGGGGAAATGAACAAATTAAAATGCAGCATTGATTTCACTCTATTGAGAAGGTTTTACATTTGATGATACAGCTTTTCGGAAATGGACCATTTCAGAATACCAAGGCCATTCTAGAGCAGATAATATAGTCATTAGTACAGATTTGTTAACAAAATCTTGTTTTTTTCATTTTTGATTGAGTAACTTCCTTGGTAATTGGAGGAATGCTTTGGATACTGAATAACTTTCCCAGTTGACAAAAATCCCATGATATTCTGATTAGCAAGTTTAAGTGTGGTCTACATCAGGGGTGTCAAACTCACGTCGTCACAGCGGCATCATGTGACATATTGGGACTTTTTCCCCTTTTCACTAAACCGGATGTGGGTGTGGCCAGCACGTGACTCATCCGGCCTGCAGGCTGGGAGTTTGACAGCTCTGGTCTGGATGGCCTAACTATTTGCTAATATTTACAGCTGGTTTGAAAACTGTTTTCAATCATCAGCTGTTTCTCATTAAAGTGGAGTAAGTTGTCAAATGAGGGGTTACAATGTCTGGCCATGAGTGCTGTTTATTTTAACATTTTAATTAAGTATTTGGACTGAGAAATGCTTAAAAGCATTAATTGCTTTTTTCATTGCTTAATTTCATTAAAGACTTGGTAGAGGAAATGTTTATAAGTTTGCAGATGGCATAACATAGAGGTCCAAAGCAAAACATCAAAATGAACTTGATAGATTAGAGAGAGAAAGGCAGAGAGAGAAAAAATGTTTATTTATAAAAACAGAAAATAAAATGCCTGGACACAGGATAGAGAAACTTGAAAATTTTGGGGCATAACTGATTATAATCTGAATAAGAATCAGCATGGTAACATGGACTTTAAAAAGGCAACTACAGTTTTATGCTGCATCAGTTATAGTACTGGATAGGGCAATCCTACACTGCAGCCTAAGCTGCTTATCTCCCATGCTGGCCATGCTGTTTCTTAAACCTATTCCAGAAATTCTACTCTGGATTGCAGTAGGTTGGAATTAGACCAGGACTGATGTGTAGTTTCTTTCACGCCCACTGCAAAATCTGACTGACTATTCTCCTATTTCTAGTTCTTCTCACCCATGCAGAGCTGGCGCCTCTGTGAACTGGTATACCAGTGCTTGTCTTTTACTTTTAGGGATTATTTTCACAGTACCTTTATTTCTTTTTCTTTGCACATATGCATACATTCATCCTTCACTCTTCCTTCTCACCCTTTCTTCCCAAATAAATAGATATGGGTAGCAGCTGGGGCAGGAGGGTTTTGCAAAGGTTCATCTTGTGCACCAGTTAGGCCTTTTTTCCAACCGCGAAGCCCTTCAAACTGTCACTTATGCTCTGTTCATTTGCAACTGGACTACTGCAATGTGCTCTACATGGTGCTGCCCTTGAAGACGAACTAGAAACTACAGCTGGTCCAAAAATAGGATCCATCTTCTCTAAAGTGCTTAAGCCAGCTTGGGTTAGAAAACATTAGTTCTGAATTCAAAATGAAATTCAATTCAATTCAAACAGTAGTTTTGAATTCAATGTGGAAAGCACAGGTGCACAGTGCATTTTCATTAAGCTGGGAATGTGTGTGTATGGAGGGATGGGGGACACACAATATTCTGTATTCCAGTTTTGAGAAAGCATTGATTGACTCATACTGGCAATGGGCCAAATAGAAAATTCAGATCTGCCAGTTTCTAAATAATAGAGAGCTCTTTAAGAAAGGCTCAGAGAAATTGAGACAGGTTTTTAAAAAAAGCAAACCAAGATTTTTATGCAGCCCTAGTTCAGTGAAATCACAATCCACTAGTTTCTAGGCTTTTCCCCCCCATCAGCCAGCAAACACGCTGCTGGCCATTGGGAGACTAAGGAGACTAAGATAGATCTATTTCGGATTTATAAGTCCTCATCAGTTAGCCACACCCTCATCCCATGTATCCTCCCTGTAAAGGTACAGTATTTGTTTTCTTTCCTTTTCGTAAGCTTTATGTGTATTTCTCTTTAGCCAGGTTCTTCCTATGTAAACCAAGATTTTTATGCAGCCCTAGTTCAGTGAAATCACAATCACATTTCTTTGGGATGGGATGAAGGATACATGGGATGAGGGTGTGGCTAACTGATGAGGACTTATAAGTCTGAAATAGATCTATCTTAGTCTCCTTAGTCTCCCAATGGGCAGCAGAGTGTTTATTGGTTGCCAGGAAAAAAAAAAGCCTAGAAACTAGTGGATTGTGATTTCACTGAACTAGGGCTGCATAAAAATCTTGGTTTACGTAGGAAGAACCTGGCTAAAGAAAATACACATAAAGAATACATATAAAGCCTACAAAAAGGAAAGAAAACATATATGTGTTTTATTTTGTGCCTGTTCACCGCCCTGAGTCCTTTGAGAGTAGGGCGGTATATAAATCAAATAAAACTAAACTAAACTAAACTAAACTAAACTAAACTAAACTAAACTAAACTAAACTAAACTAAACTAAACTAAACTAAACTAAACTAAACAACTAAACTAAACTAAACTATATATATATATATATATATATATATATATATATATATATATATATATATATATATAGTTTAGTTATATATATATATAATTATAGAGCATATTTAATATGGAAATCCTGATTGAGCAAACCACTATGTGTGCATATCACTATTTTCTCAGTTAGTAACCCCAACTTTTTAATTTTTTACATATCAAGGCCATAAGATGGACATAAATCTCTTATTTCTGCACATTAATTTTATATGAATGACATCTTGTGTTCTGAGCTCTGGACTTTCATTATACAGATATTTAATAACTTAATAAATGATTTACTATCTAGATAGTTATGCAAGTATAAAAAGCTAGAAAGGTCCTGGCAGCTTTTTAAATGTGTTACCACTATTGGCAATGGGAGGGGGGGCGGGAAACAGCATCCCCCCCACCCCGGTACTTTTTCTGCTGCTCCCAGCAGATTAATTATCTGTCTACAGCAACTCTACTTGTGATGCTGTGTGCTAATGCCTGCTTTGTGTCTATCCTCAGGTATACAATTTCATGGAAGCCAGAACCTCAATTAGGCATTATTCAAACAGCTTGGGTCTAGCTGTGCATTCCAAGCCATGCCCTGTGTGTTTAGCATCTGCTAGGGTCCATCTGAATGATCATTGTCCATATGTTATGGGCATGAAAGAAGGACATCTTGGTGATGGAAAACCCCCTAATTGCCACCTTTGCTTGCAAACCCCACCAGAGTTAAATGCTTAAGATGAGTGATTATTCAGAATCATGTTAGCAATCTTTTCAGTGAGCACAGTCTTAATTAATTTTCAAACATATTAATCATGTATTATATATGAAGCTCCATAATAATGTTGCACATAAAGGCATACAACCTGAGCAAGCGTTGAAAATTCAACTGAACAATTTAAAAAGTCAGAGGAAGAATCAGCACCTGAAAATCCAAGGTGGGCTTTACAGACAGGTGCTCCCAATACCTAGGATGGGTCTTTAGAGCCTTCCCAAAAGCAGTTAGCATAGGGCAGGGGTCTGCAACCTTAAGCACTCAAAGAGCCATTTGGACCCATTCCCCACAGAAAAGAAAATACCGGGAGCCACAAAACCTGGGTGGGCATGGCCAACTTGATGTCACTCACTTCCACCAGTCACATGACCCCCCCCAGTCACGCCTACCCAGCAGTCATTAGGGCAGAGAACCAGTTGTTAAAAAACACTGGGAACCACAAAACCCTTTTGACATATCTCTCTCTCCCCCTCCCTCGCCCTCCCTCCCTCCGTCCCTCTCCCCCCTCTTTGTATCTCTCTATGTCTCTCTCTCTCAGTATCTATCTCTCTCTCTCTCCCTCTCTCTCTGTCTCTGCCCTGCCTGCTTCTCCATCCCCCACCGTCGTCCTTACCTTCTCAGGCCAGGCGAGGAGTGATTGGGAGGGCGAGGGGCAGAGACAGCCAGTGGTGGAATCACCCAACAGGGAGCCACAGCAGAGAGCCCAAAGAGCCGCATGTAGCTCTGGAGCCCCAGGTTGCTGACCCCTGGCATAGGGAAAAGATTCTTAAATAAATATGGAGTGCCTGAATTGGCATAAATGAAAATTAAACTGTTTTCAAATGTCACTTTTAAGACACCACATTGCTAACTACATTATTATTATTTAAAGTAATGATGTACAATCCGACTGAAGTAAAATGACCGAAAGGGGAAAGAAATAGAAGCAATTGATGCAGGCAATAATTCTTAAATAATAATATAACCATTCTTCTGCTGACCTGATGAAAATATAATTGGGAGACAAGTATTGAAACAACAGTTCACCCAATGAAGTGAACTCAATTTTATCCTGGCTATTGAGGGAAGCAGCCTGGGGAGGGAGGAGCCGGGATGGCAGCTGGTCTCACCATGTGAAAAGAACCTCTGGGGGCTGTATCACTTCAGAAAGTTGATGGGGGATGTGTGTGGAATTGTAACTTTGAATGCTTTCCAAGAGTATTTTTCTTAAATGCCCAAATTTGCTCTCTGCGCTTTCCCTCCCAGAAGACCTACATCAAGCAAAAAACTAGTTTTAAAACTATTTTTGTTTGTGCTCTAGTTTTCCAATATTTGGGAAGTTGTACTTTAGGGTTTCACATTAAATCCTCCATTTATTAAATATTTAGAGTCACTTGACATTTTTCATGGCAGAGGTGCACTCTCTGCTTGGCCCATCGTCAGTACGGGCCACTCACCACTATCTGAGCACAAGAATGGATGATGTCATCCATTCCCATCCTGTTGCAAATAGGCCCCATACCCATGTTTCCCAGCTGCTTTTAGACAAGAGTCATCTTAAGCCCTTTACTGCCAAAATATTATTCATTAATACTTTATTCCACTCTAGCAGACACCAGAAGCTTCCTTTTCCTTTCAAAATTTGTTAAAACATATTTAAATTTCTGCAGAAGAATAGCAGTAGCAAAGGGGCAGGATCTGGTCCGCAGGGTGCTTAGATCTGGCCTGCGGGGCCACCTTGGAAACAGTGAAGGACCAGCCTGTGGTGCTTCTGCCAGCAAAAATGGAGCTCATGAAGGCCACCCCCACCACCCTGAATTCCATTTTCACTGGCAGAGGGTTGCAGGAGGCCGTCACAGCCTAAAACAGAGCCCATTTATGCTGGCAGAGTGCTCGAGACACTACAGGCGCCCCCACACGAGGGACATCGACCTGGCCACACACCCACCCTAGTATGAACTACTGAAGGCTGGGTTTATTTGCATTGCCTTAAACCCTAATATCCATATATTCTGGTTCTTGATAATCCTGGACCATGACTCTGAATGTAATGGAAAACTCTAAATAAAAATGCAGGTGTGACTTTTGTTGAGCACATGATTATTAACATTGCAGTTGTATTTAAGTAGGTTAGATAGCAACTACTTCCACTCACATGTAGATGCATTATTCTCTTCTACAGAAATAAAAAAAAACAACACCTTCAGTGCTACAAGAAAATCAATGCAGGAATTAAAGTCAGGTCTACCAAGGAATATGTGAAACTGCACAGTTTGGGCCAGTTAGCTGCCCAGAACACGATGTCCTGCAAAATATGATAGACATCTAATTCCTGAACCATCTCTTGAATTCTCCACCTCTTTGTTGGAACAGACTGTTCTTGTGGAAGACATCCTGCTGTTATCAACAACAAACTTATATTGGACAGAGGAACTTGGAACCTCAAACTACTTTGCCATTTTGCAGTGGGATTAATGTAATGATAAGGCATTTAATAACAGCATGTTCTCCCAGAGTAGAATCCTAGTAGCCTTGTTTGCAACCATTCAGTGACAGAGAAGCAAAATAATAATTGAGACTAGTGCAAAAAAAATATTTCTGGTCTGTGCACCTTTGAAAATTATAGAGCTGCGGAATACCTTAAGACACAGGCAGCTGGTTAATCAGTCAGTCATATCTAATTTGTGCAATCATCCACTGCAGCCTAACCTGCTTGTCTCCTATGCTGCTCACAACTATTTCTTATGCCGAGTTCAGAAATTCCAGTGTTGATTGCAATGGATTGTAAATAAGACCACCTTAATGCTCAATTTGGACTACAAGTAAGGTAGCCATCAACGTAAGATTTTTTAATGACACTTCAAAATTATGATGGCCTTAGAAATAGTGACTTGTCATCCCTGAAGTCACACAATTTAGTTGCTTGGCAACCAGTTTGCATTGATGATGGATGCAATGTCTCGCAGTTATACAATCACAATTTGCGACCTTCCAGCCAGCTTTTGACAAAGTCAATTGAGGAAGCTGGATTCATTTAACAACTGTTTGATTCACTTAATAAACACATGATTTGCTTAACAACCACGGTAAAAATGGTCATAAAACTGAATCCAGTGACATAATGACTTGCTTAATAATTCATTGCTTAGCAATTGAAATTCAGGTCCCAATTGTGGTCGTACTGCATCCAGTTTTGGTCACCACATTACAAAAAAGATGTTGAGACTTCAGGAAAAATGCAAAGAATAGCAACTAAGATGATTAAAGGCCTGCAAGAACAGTTGCAGGATTTGGGTTTGGTAAGTCTAGACAAAAGAAGGGCTGGGGGGTGGGGCATGATAGCAGTATTCCAGTATTTGAGAGGTTGCCACAAAGACAAGAAACAATGGATGGAAACTAATCAAGGAAAGAAGCAACCTGGAATTGAGAAACTTCCTAATAGTGAGGACAATTAACCAGAGGAACAGCTTGCCATCAGAAGTTGTGGGTGCTTCATCACTGGAGGTTTTTAAGAAGAGACTGGATAGTCACTTGTCTGAAACCATATAGGGTCTCCTGCTTGAGCGGGGGAGAAGACCTCAAGCTCTATTCTGATTGAATGTAAGTCAAGGATTGCCTATATGGACAATGCCTGATTAGTGTTCCCATAACTTCCTGTGCTCTCATCCATGCAGAAATGGCAGGCCTCAGTGGCTGGTTCCTGTGTTGACCCACTATGGTGTCTGCCTAGTCTCCATACCTTGCTTCCCCAAATAGTAGTAGCAATAGAAACAGTGCATAGACTTATATTCTGCTTCACATTGCTTTTACAGCCCTCTCTAAGCAGTTTACAGAGTCAGCATATTGCCCCCAACAATCTGCATCCTCATTTTACTGACCTCGGAAGGATGGAAGGCTGAATCAACCTTGAACCGGTCAGGATTGAACTCCTGATTGTGGGCAGAGTTAGCCTTCAATACTGCATTCTAATCACTGTGCCACCTCGGCTCTAATCATGGATGCTTTCGTATCCTTCCCACATTATTTTCTTTTATGCTATCATAGACCATTTTTCTTTTCTTCTTCTTCTTAGGATTTAATCACTGCTCTGTTTGTATAATTGAGCAATGGGGAGCAAGTTGTTCTTTTGCTCCTATGCCCCTCTGTAGATTCATGGAAATGCAGCAAGGAAGACTGATAATTCAGCTTCGTAGAAACCAAGCAATCATGTTCCTATATTGTAATTAAAGATTATTTTTTAAAAAGTAAAGGGAAGTTTTGCAGTCTAGCATGCAGATGGTGAGAAAGGAAGGGAAACATGCTTAAGCTAGCCTGGGCAGAGTTGGAAAGGATGTCCTCTGGGAGAGATATGATTTGAATGGAATGTAAGAAGAATTGATTGACTTAATGACCATTTTTGGATCAATAACAAGAGTCTGTCTCTTTCATTCTGTAACTCTCTCAGTGAACATAGCAGCCTGCTAGCCCAGTACAAAAGGAAGGTTCAGGTCATGGCCAGCTTCTAGAGCAGGGGTCCTTTAAGACTAGTGGCCTTCAACTCTCAGAATTCCTCAGCCAGTCATCCTGGCTGGGGAATTCTGGGAGTTGAAGCCCACTTAAAGGGCTGAGGTTGGAAACCCCTGTTCTAGAGGGAAGGAGGCATGGCAAGCACTTCAGCCAATCAGAGATATGGCTATGTAGAAAGTAGGGAAGATGACCTTGATGGAGACATGCAAGCTCCATTGCCATAGGCTAAAACATGTTTAAATTGACAATATCCAGATAAGATTCAGAAGTGGACCAGGCAGGGCTTCTTTACTGAATAACAAGAAGAAACAGAAGGTGTTGCACAATTAGGCTTGCAAGATTCTATTATTATAGCCAATTTCCATTAAAGCAGTTTTAGCCTTCTTGGGGAGTTGATTTTATGGTCTGGTTTGATCATGGGGCAGATGTGCTGCTATCAGAGTGGCATGAAGCACTGAAGACCATTTACGTTAAATGTCTTAAGATAGAGGTTCCCAAAATAAGATTTCAAAATGGGAAAACACAGGTGTGAAATGCGTAGCAGTAATCTAGGAGTAGAAAAGGGATTCCTGCACTCGAGAAGTAATAAGCGGCCTGTACTGGTTTGGAAGAAAGCAGAAATTACAGACCTGGTCTTTGTGTGAAACAGCTGTCCAGCAGAAACAAATAATAGAACTCTACCAAGTTCTATAGTCCACCCTTATTATTTTTACAAATAACTCAAGGTGGTGAACATATCCAACACGGCTTCCTCCTCCTATTTTCCCCACAACAACTCTGTGAGGTAGGATGGGATCAGAGAAAGAGTCTAAACCTTCTCTGAACATGAGCTCTACATTTATTTGGGAGTTTAAGTTATGTTGCCAAGTCACAATGACATATCAAATTGTTCTTTATAGAATGCCATGAGACTTTCTATTAAATAGCATTAATAATTCATTTGCAATAGTTAAGTGTAAATTGCTTACAGTATTGTTTTACTTTTTTTTAGTAGAAACCTCACTCTCCAGTTAGTACTTGCATATGTATGGTTTTTTTTTTTACTTTCTTTCTAGGTTCTTCCTTTCCATATAATATATTGGTTCCTCCCTTTCCTGATCACTATATTCACATGTTAGTATATTTAGTTCCTCCTTTAACTCATAAACTATATGTACTCTACACATACAGAACAAACAATAAGCCACATTACCTAATGGTGTCAATCACTACAACTAAATCACAACAACTAAAAAGCCACACACACCGAATAGCCCAAAGCTCACACACAAGTCCGAAAGCGCCAAAGACTAAATCACTGATCCCACTGACCAACCCAGATTGGATCCTGCATTATTATCCTGGTACACATATATTTGCCTTTATTTGTGTCAATCAGCTTGAATAGCACCTGGGATGTTATTCTTCCCCAATCAATGTTTGTTATTTTTATTTTCACAAAGGAATCAGTATAAAAATCATGAATTGTGAGATAGATAGAAGATAGATAGACAGACAGACAGACAGACAGACAGACAGACAGACAGACAGACGATGATAGATGATAGACAATAGGTAGATAGATAGGTAGGTAGGTAGATCAATAGGTAGATAGATAATGATGATAGATGATAAGTAGGTAGAAGATAGATAGATAGATAGATAGATAGATAGATAGATAGATAGATAGATAGATAGATAGATAGATAGATAGGCAGGCAGGCAGGCAGGCAGGCAGGCAGGCAAACGATAGGTAGGTAGGTAGGTAGGTAGGTAGGGAAGCAGGCAGACAGGCAGATGATAGATGATAGGCAGGCATGCATAATGGCTGGCAGGCAGGCAGACGATGATAGATAGATAGATAGATAGATAGATAGATAGATAGATAGATAGATAGATAGATAGATGATAGGGTTTCTTTGACATAGCAAGTGTCCTCTGTTCCTCCTAATTATGGTTGTCTTGATAACTATTCTTCTACAGTTATTGGTTCTGATGGTCTCTTCTGGTCATTTAATTCCATTCCCACTAAGGGTCTAGGATTCAATTGTGGGCAAAGCACATAGTCGATTGTAATTATTAAAGTAGAACTATGAGATTTTTGCTTTTGCATACAATTTCCTTAAAATCAAACCAGGGAGAGTGTAAATTTGTTTCCAAAAGTAGAATTGATATTCATAGCTGTCATTCCATGATAAGTTTGCACAGGCTCCACTTAGTGGCTTTAATGAGAGGTATTATAATGTAAGAAAACTAAGAATAGATTTTCCTACACTAGAATTTGCTTTGCTGTTGGAGCTGCTCTGCTGCTTCCTTGTTGGTTTGTGGGTGATGGAAAGAGTATTTCTCTCTAAACAGTGCAAACTCTGTCTCTGTAAATCTGTAGCTAGCCATTTTTCAAAGCAATCAGTGCAGTAGATCTCTTTAAGACAGACCGCAGTAGCAGTCTTGAAATATCTGGAAAACAGTGTATGTAACTAAGTCTCAAGGTTGGGTGATTTTTGTTTTTGGGGTTTTGAGGGTGGTGTCCTTTGAGTCAGTGTTGATTCCTAGCAACCGCAGGAAAGTCTCTGCAGTTTTTCTTGGCACTTTTCAGAACCATTGCTTGCCTCCTAGGGCTGAGATAGAGCACACAGTCCAAGGTCACTCAGCCGGTTTCATCTCTAAAGTGGGAGTAGAATTCACAGGCTCCTGGATTCTAGTCCAGTGCCTTAACCATTAGGCCAAACTTGCTCTCAGTCCTAAATTCTAATGATAAATTTATTATTTGATTATTTTCTTCTATTACTTTCATTTTTTATAGATGATGTTTTTATATTCGTGTAAGCTGCCTTGAGTCACCATGTGTGAGTAGGCAGCAATATAAATTTTCTAAAATAAATAAATTAAATACAAAAATAAAATAAAATAAAATAAAATAAAATAAAATAAAATAAAATAAAATAAAATAAAATAAAATAAAATAAAATAAAATAAATCCACAGACAGGACCTTCAATTCTATTTCAGGCTCTAGTTTGCATTCATGTAAACCAGCAGTGGGGTTTTGGCCTTTTTTTTTTTTTTTTTTTTTTTGCTGAGAAAGTTTTGTTGCTATAAATATTTTAACTTTTTTGCAACCACCTGGAAAGTTTTGCATGAGTTCTATATGGATATCTAAGTGTTCTTATGAAGTTTTTCAAAATAGCTGACAGATCAGCTGGAATAACAATTTTGTCACTGTGTAGACAGTTAAGCCATGTGATATTGACTCTCTGCCAAGAATGAGTTGAGTGGGGTAGGCATGCTGTCTGTATGTGATGATTAACTATTTTTCTACCAAGTTCCAAACAGCCTGTAGCTTGGATCAAAAGCAGTATAAGGTGTTTATGTAAATAAAACAATAAGTAGCAAAGCACAGGTTACTTACTGGTCTGTGAGGTTTTATGTCTTCTAACAGTTGAATTGAATCCAGGTCAAAATATTTTGGTATCAGAACAAAGTATATGCTATTTCACACATTTCGATGAGATGATCTTCAACAGGACTAGGAGAACTCATTAACTTTCATTGGTTTTCAAAACATTGGTTTGCACTTTATTAGCTGAACTCATATCCTATAGCCTGTATTTCATTTTTTCCCCTCACATGCCTATACTGCTTTAAGGAATTCTTTATCAATTTGGGCACCCTGCCTTTATGGATCTATGAATATTCTGAAATAGCAGCCTATTATTTTCTGGTCTTCTTTTTGATCTTGAAGCAATACCTGCACAGGTGTCTGCAGAATCTGACAATCTTATATGAATGATGATAGGAATGTGACATTGCGAGTTCTGCCCTTATGTAATAAGTATAATTAATTTGACACAATTTGTTCAATGATCTGCCAGAATTATTGGTAGCCTCTCGCACTAAGATTGAAACAATCTAGGTTTAACTCCATCCTTAGCCATAGAAGCTCACTGAGTAATATTTGGGTCAGGTATTCTCCCTTAGCCCAGTGTACCTCCCACAGTTGTGAGTACAAAATGGACCAAGCTGCCTTGATCTTCCAAAGAAAAGGCAGTATAGATGGCGAACCTATGGCATGGGTGCCACAGGTGGCATGTGGAGCCATATCTGTGGGCACGCAAGTGTTGCCCTAGCTCAGCTGCAGCGTGCATGTGCAGCACGCCAGCGTGCAGCATGCCAGCTGATTTTTGGGTCTTCGGGGCCCAGTGTAGGGGTCTCTAGAGGGCCTCAGGGGGTGTGTGGAAGGCCGTTTTCACCCTTCCCAGGCTCCAAGAAAGCCTCTGGAGCCTGGGGAGGGTGAAAAACAGGCCTATCAGGCCCTTTTTGCCATTGCATGCCAAAAGTGAGGGGAGTGTGTGGCGTGCATGTGCGGGGGGGCAGGGCACGGGGGCATTGAATTATGGGTGTGGGCACATGCATGCGTGACCCTCCCACGCTCCCAACACTTTTGGCACGCAATGGCAAAAAGGTTAGCCATCACTGGTATAGACTGTACCTCTCGCTTTTTGTGGCGCAGTTTGACTATTTCAGATTTATACAGGTAACCTTCGACTTTCAACAGCTAATTTGAATTTACAAAGGTACTGAAAAAAGTGACTTATGACCATTTTTCAGACTATTGCAGCATTCCCATGGTCATGTGATCAAAATTAAGAAGGTTGGCAACTGACTCATATTTATAATGGTTGTAGTCAGGTCATGTGATCCCCTTTTGTAATCTTCCGACAAGCAAAGTCACGGGGGAAGGCCGATTGACTTAACAACTGTGTTACTAACTTTACAATTGTAGTGATTCATTTAACAACTGTGTCGCTAGAAAAGTCATAAAAAGGGGCTAAATTAGCTTAACAACTGCTTAACTTAGCAACAGAAATTTTGGGCTCAATTGTGGTTGTAACTCAAGGACTACCTGTACATATACATTCTATGACTATGATATCATTAATGAATCTGTTAGCTCAGCCATCATTACAATCAACCCATGTTGAACTCTAGCATTTTACTTTGAGAAGAACAGCTTATTCCTTATTCCTTAAATTTGCAGGAAGAAATTATAAAGGTCCTATTTCCTTGTAAGTCTTTGCAGCGAACACTTCCACATGTCACATGTGGAACACATGCTTCTTACCCTAAAAGTTTTTTTATTTGATTATTGAACACATATGTTTTAAAACCATTCTCTGTCTCTATAATAGAGTTCCCTATTCATTTTCCTTTTCTTTTTTGCTACCACAGTCTGCAAAGGACTTGGTAACTTCTGCAGATTTTGAAATCTTTCATGATTTGGAATTAATCATAGTCACTGATTTCTTAAGTTACTTCCCAAGAACTGGTAGAGTCAACATATTTGTTGATATCCCATCTTTTCTGACTTCTCTTGCCTTTCTAATATTGCAAAGCTGTTTTCTAATATTTATAATGATCAAGAATATTAGCATGATTTGCTGGCATCTGTGCCTGTCCTATCTCCCAGTTAGTAACTCTAGGCTTAATTTGCATTGCTTGAATAATATTTACCCCATGATATTCCCCCATTCAGACCTGGGTGGGCTGGCTCGTCCTGTTTCCCTCATTAGCAGTGTTTGTATGCCAAGAAAATGTTAGCAATTTCTTCCCATCCCTTAAATTTTCTGTATCCCGAATCTGGGCCTCAATCATTTCTGACTTCCTCATCCACCCTGCCCCTTCTAAAGTTATTTCTATTTGTAGCTTTTGGATTAAGGTTTCTACAGTCTGTTCTGGATAATTTTATTTTTGCTGACTTTGTCCCCATGTTCACCTTCCTTCTCATGCAACAACTTCATATATGCCTCAGGAGATTCTCCCGGCATTTGTGGCCTTTGATCTCATGGCTCTCACAGATTTAGTTTATCTTGGAGAAAATAAAATTTTCCTGAGAAAAAGTCTTTTTTATTTGGAGCAAACAGAAAAGACCAGAAAGTGAACTATAATTTCAGCCTAACTGAAATTATATTTCGTCTCCTACATTCAGTTTTATATAATTTGGCAGCTGAAGAACTTCTATTTCTAATCAGCTGTTATAAAACTGTCTGCTAGTATAGAAACTGTTGCCATAATAGGCCTCAGAAATATGTAACTTAAGGCTTCTGACTGGAATTCTACTGACATTCAGGAATCTCCAGAACTATCAGACTTTTTGACCTCTTAGCTTTCTTTTCTTTATAACCTTACAAGAGCTGAAGTATGTGGCTTGTTTACAGTCCTTTCCCTACAATAAAAAATCCCCAATTTTCCAGTTTTGTTCCTGCTTCTGTTCCTCCTGTGTTTTTCCTTTCCATAGAAGATATTGGCTCCTCCTTCTCTTGTTCACAAATTGGGACTGTATTTCACTACATTCCTACTCCAGTGCAAATATGTGGCAAATATTGTAAGCAGCACAAAAATTACCACAATGGATTAAACTAGGACAATGGATTTAAACTAGAATTCCTTGTGTATCCAATCACACTAGGCCAATAAAGAATTCTATTCTCAGTAAGAGTCAACGGAGATGGTGCAGCACTCATACAAGAACCTAGCTCCACATTCTTAAGTGTTTTTATGACGTTCAGAAAAAAGCATAGGTAGCTCTGTGTAAAATGCCAAGCACTCTGTTGCTGGTCAGGGCTGAAGAAACAGGTTCTGCATTCTTCTGTCACCTCAGGCATGGAAGGAACACACTGTTCTCCATGTTTTTCTTCCCTGCAGAGTGAAGCAGTTGCAGGCAAGCAGCTCAGCTAAACTGAAACGGCTTCACCCTAAAAATGACTGTTTTCTTCTTTCACTCTTTCCAGCTCCTGGTTCTCTGAGGAAAACACAATGGGGTTTAGAGCAAGTTTGCTCAGGAGGAAACAGAGCTTAAAAGTACAGTGTCTTGGGTGTGCCATGAAAATTGAATGGGTTTTTGTGTGGGCTCAATGCTTATCAATTGTGCACTTTGTATTTTATTCATTTATTTGCATTTTATTGTATGCTGCACGAGACAAAAAGAGGGCTGTGAAAATATTTACAGACCGCTCGCATCCTGGACATAAATTGTTTCAACTCCTACCCTCAAAACAATACTATAGAGCACTGCACACCAGAACAACTAGACATAAGAACATTTTTTCCCAAATGCCATCACTCTGCTAAACAAATAATTCCCAGAAGACTGTCAAACTATTCACTAAGTCTGCATTACTAATATTATTAGTCTTCTCATCGTTCCTATCACCCATCTCCCCCCACTTATGACTGCATGACTGTAACTTTGTTGCTTGTATCCTTACAATTTATATTGATATTGTTTCCTAGTATGTTTTGATTGCTTATTTGTACCCTATGAGTATCTTTAAGTGTTGTACCTTATGATTCTTGACAAATGTATCTTGTATTTTTATGTACACTGAGAGCATATGCACCAAAGACAAATTCCTTGTGTGTCCAATCACACTTGGCCAATAAAGAATTGTATTGTATTGTATTGTATTGTATTGTATTGTATTGTATTGTATTGTATTGTATTGTATTGTATTGTATTGTATTGTATTGTATTGTATTGTATTGTACTGTACTGTACTGTACTGTACTGTACTCTATTCTATTCTATTCTATTCTATTCTATTCTATTCTATTCTGTGGTTGATTTTTTTTTAAAGCAGGAAGGGTATGAGTGTGTAATCTGGATTTTGTTGGGGGAGAGGCATGGGGGTCAGTGGGACGCAAATGTTGGAAGATGCCTCATGATGCAAAATTTACATAGGTGCACCAGGTGTCAGCATGCAAGAATGCCAGGACAGGATTTGTATTGTATGTCATACTGTGTGTCTTCTTATATTTAATGTAATTTTGGTCTTTTGAAGTTGCCTATAGGAAAGTTCTTTTATTTGGATACATCTAACTTTAACTGTGACAATGTTTCTAGGTCTTGGCAACTTTAAGATATTTAAGAATTCCCCAGCCAGCCCAATCTAACAAATACTGGTAAGCCAATTTGGGCTTCAGAATGTGGAACTCCACTGTGAAGCATGGTTGTCAGTGGGACCAGTAGACTTGGCCTCCTAATTATTTTCGCTTATCACATATACTGTAATAAAGCAAATGACCCAATATTGCAATGTTATCCTGCAAATAAATGTCCATGGTCAAGCTCCCCTTTGACTATATACTTAAAGGAAGTATATAGTCAAAGGGGAGCTTGACCATTTCATGACAGGTCATGTTGCCTGTTTCATGACAGCTCATGTTGCCTGTTGGAAGCTTGCACATCCCAGTTTATGAGTTGCTATTTTCTAAGTGATGGAGTGTTACAGCACAACGATCCCACATTATGAATTTGCAACAAGGAAATAATTACTGAAAAGGAATAGGAAAGTACAGTGGCTTTCAGTGGGGCCATTACTTCAACTGTAATTGCATCAAAAATCTAGCAAAACATTAGTTTCCTTGGCAAGATTGTTCCACCTCATTCAGGAAATGTTATTGTATTTATTTCTCCTCTTCCTGTATTATATTTTCTTTGCTTCCGAACAATCATAAGGAAAAAACCTTTTTAAGGAGAGAAAGATGGAGTAACTACAGATTTCTGACTGATAATGCTAGGAGGATATTTACCTGGCAACACATTAAGAATACTCTTCAAATAAAGCAAGAAACTATAAATAACAAGCATTTAATTCAAATAGAACATTCATTTAGACCTATGTAAATAGAATTTTTTAAAAATAGAATATGACTAACATATGCTAGTGCTGATAACATGCTGAGATTAAGCTAAATTATATTTTACAATATAGATAATCCTCAACAGTTCGGTGACTGTTCAAAGTTACAATGCCAGGGAAAAAAGTGAGTTGTGATCATTTTTCACAGTTGTAGCATCCCTGTGGTCATGTAATCAAAATTCAGACACTTGGCAATTGACTCATATTTATGATGGTTGCAGTATCCCTGGATCATGTGACCACATTTGCAATCTTTTGACAAACAAAGTCAATGGGGAAACAGGTTCACTTTACAACTCTGTTACCAACTTAACAACTGTAGTAATTCACTTAACAACTGTGGCAAGAAAGGTTGTAAAATGGGGCAAAACTCACTTAATAAATCTCTCACTTACCAACATAAATTTTGGGCTCAATCGTAGTCATAAATTGAGGACTACCTGTATTGCCTTTTGTGGATATCCTTTTGGAGAGTGTGTGCCCCCCCTCCCCCCAATTTTCTGCCTTCTTTACCAAGTGTTTGAAATTTATAGAAGAATCTGGTCTGGAAGTTCAGTGTTTTAAAGGACTAGCCCACATCAAAGGGTTAATCCCTGAATTCTTGAATGAATAAAAGAATTGAGTGTGGAGTAACATGTGCTAAATCAGAGCAAGTCAGAGAACAGACTTCAACCACTACTCAGGGGATATGCAACTGATTGTTTGATGGAATTAATACTATTGTTCAGGGACAGCTGGGTGGCAAAGGGAGACTGCTGCTTCTCTGTCTTTTGACATCACTTCCAGAGAGGAAGTGCATATCAGACTGAGGAGAACTCTGGGAAGGAAAATGCTTGGGTAGAGATCCAGATCTTCTTCTTCTATGGTTATAGTATGATTTAATGTGAAATCCAATGGAAGCAGAAAAAGAGAGATGAAGAACCAGTCGCTACAATGTTGCATTGGTTGCCGGTGGACTTCCGGGTGCGTTTCAAGGTGTTGGTGATCACCTTTAAAGCGCTCCATGGCTTAGGACCAGGGTACTTACGGGACCGCCTTCGGCCGCCAATAGCCTCCCACTGGCCGGTGTGCTCCCACAGAGAGGGCCTCCTCAGGGTGCCGTCAGCCAGACAATGCCGGCTGGCGACCCCCAGGGGGAGGGCTTTCTCTGTGGCAGCCCCTACCCTCTGGAACGATCTCCCTCCAGAACTGAGAACAATTGCCGACCTCCGGACTTTTCGTCGGGCCCTGAAAACTTATCTCTTTCAGCTCGCCGGTCTAGCCTGACCCCTGTTGAACTTTTAAGATCTTGTGTATTGTAGGGTTGTGGTATTTTAAATATTTAATTGTTTTACTCTTAGCCAAAATTTATATGGATTTTAAAAATTTTTTAACTTTTATGTACTGTTTTTTATCTGGCTGTTCACCGCCCTGAGTCCGCAAGGAGAAGGGTGGTATATAAATCCAATCAATCAATCAATCAATCAATGTTAGACATTCTAGTGCCATTTGCTGACGAGGTTGGTTTTGAATCACAGTTCTCTGCTTAAAAAATAAAACAATTATGTTCTACCTATGCAAACCTGGAATTATGGCATGAAAATTCTAGTTGTCTATCCTGCTACGTTAAAATGATGTACCCTGAAGCAGGCACAAGCCCTGAAATCACTACTTGCAGCCTTCAGAGACTTCCAAATATCATGATTCAATTATAATGTTTAATTTAACAGGAGGTAAATATTATTAACTCCACAATGGGGTCATATTAATCATGTTAATTTCATCAAACAGTAATGAAAAGTAAATCAATTCGGGGGTGGGCTGCTGGGGATTTGCAGGGGTTTGGGAGAACCTCTAGCTAAGATTAGGTGTAGTTTGGAGAACTTTCAAATCCCACTTCATGCTGGCCCAGCCCACCCTGCCCCTCCACTCCCATGAGTCTCCACATGGCCTGTTTTGGCTGCAGGTAAATGCAGGGTGCACACAGAGGCATGGGGAAGGTGAAAAATGGGCCTACCGGAAGTTCGGGCCCGTTTCCGGCCTCCCGAGGGCCTCCGGAGCCTGGGGAGGCAGTTTTTGCCCTCCCAGAAGTTTGAGGACAGCCTCTGGAGCCCAGGGAGTGCAAAATGCCCTGCCTGTGGTGCAGATGCTGACTAGGCCACCCACCATGGCCATGCCCACCCAGCAATTGGACAGAGAACCCCTTGCTAAAATTTTTGAAGGCCACCCCTGAATCAATTAATTGTTGCTTGCCAACCACTTCCTATTTTCGAAAATGGGACATTGAAAGCAAATGGCATGTTAGCAGTGGTGAAATTCAATTTTTTTTACTACTGGTTCTGTGGGTGTGGCTTGATGGGCATGGTGTGGCTTGGTGGGCATGGCAGGGGAAGGATATTGCAAAATCTCCATTCCCACACCATTCCAGGGGAAAGATACTGCAAAATCGCCACTCCCTCCCCACTCTGGGGCAATCCAGAAGTGGTATTTGCTGGCTCTCCGAATTACTCAAAATTTCCATTACCGGTTCTCCAGAACTTGTCAGAGCCTGCTGGATTTCACCCCTGCATGTTAGGATCTCTTGACTCCACTCCCCACTAGATCTAGAGTTCTTTTGCATGTGATCTCTTTGGTTGGAATTAGCCCTCAAAACTCCTTCAAGCATGATCTACTCAGCCACAGAGCTATATTGATCCATCTCAGAAGGAAATGTTACCTAGTTCACATCAACCTCTGCTATTTTCTTTCTTAGAATTAATGCTTCCTCTGTTTGCTCTGTTAACTCACCCAAATGGTACATGTTTATATTTAAACATGACCTTTCCTGTCTTGGAACAAACTATTAATGCCTAACAACTTTTTCATTTTGATTTTTCTAATCAATAAGCCTTATGGAGCAGGTATGCTTGGCAATTCCCAGTTTCAAAGATTTTCTCTTCAATCACTAATCTATATTGCAATTTCCCTTCTCTGTTTACCATTTCAGATTACAGGTACAACTAAAAGAACAATAACAAAGAAGATATTTTCTCAAGAAGCTGCATGATACTTCCTCCTTCTATTGTCTGATACTTCTACATAAGCACTAGTCTGAAAAGACATGTACAGGATTGCATTGTTAAAAATGCTCTTGGAATCACTTTAATTATAAGATTAATAAGATTAAGTTAAACCTTGATTGATTTGTTGACAGTTACTTTTGCAACATGTATCATTTTACCTGGATTATGTATTTCAATTCATGTTCTTTTGGACTCAAAGCTTTCCTATCTGTTCGATTTACCAAGATTGCATGCCAAACAAATAAAATAACTACCCCATTACTGGATTATTAAATCTTTGATTTTACTACCTTGCCTCAATGTTGTCAGTTACCGGTTAGACCTAGGAACAGGTATAGCTTTCTACAATTTTTAATTTCTTAAAAATCAGTTTGTGTAGTATTAACAAAAGAAGAATCTGCATGTCCAGTCTCCAGCTGATCTTTTTCAGCAATATTCCCTCATGCATGACTTATTTTACACGTGTTTCACTTTTAATATTTGCAAAATGGAGGTACATTTTAAATGAAATTTAATTTCATTTCAAAAAATTCAGAGAAATACAAACGGAAGAATTAACCGCATGCTGGTTGTCTATTACTTGGTGTGGCTAACATTAAGCTTAGTTTTAAGCCTCTCAATCTTCTTGAGAGTCTCTTTAGACAGCTATACATTTTACTTGGAAAACAGCCCCAATTTGGTTGTGAAAAGAATACTATTTTAAAGGTAAACCATAAAATAAAATAAAGACTCATAACTGTGTCATCTATCTATCAAATCATATGGGGACTATCTTAGCTAAGGGGTTGTGGAAGTCTGCCATAATTACCCTATTGCAATTAGTTCAGGAAGTGCAAATTATCTTGTTTGATATTTAGATGTAAACCAAACACATTTCTTTCCCACCCCTAGAATCTGTGGCTACCTGTGGCTGACTACCTGTGGCTAGGATCCACATTGCTCTCAGGAGGTCGTGTTGAATAGGCCAGGTGCACATTCATACAATTTATAATCACTAGGGCCTTTTCCACTCCTTACTCTGTTTCCTTTGCAGGCATAGTCACCCTTCATTCTGAAACCAGCAGGCTGTTGCTGGGAGTCTATCATGAGAATCCATACTTTGAGGAACTGAGCCCTGGCCCCATCTGCTGGTCGTTCAAAGGGAAAAATCTGATTGGCCTCAGACTGCTGTGTGCCTGCTAGGGCCATACTTCAGTTAATTTGAACTTTGTTTAGAAGTCTAAATGAGGAACATGGACTCAGTTGAGATTAGCTAAGCACAAAGCAGTTGTTGTTTTTTGCTTTGTGAAGAACTTTTGCAAATTGCATTCAAGGCAATTAGGCTGATCTACTCTTAGTTGCAAGTACCTATTAACCTTTCAGTCAGCTTCTCTTGTGGATAAGGTAACACACACACACACACACACACACACACACACACACACACACACATTGTTCATTTACAGGGTTTCATATAACTATTCACTTCAATCAGGGCATTCCATTCAAAACCTAGCCCTAAATCTAATTGTAACTCTAACCTTAAGCTATATCTCACGGTTCCAAGTATGCCCAGCCTTCCATCAGAACACACTTGGATATAGACAGATTTTTCAATATTTATCCCAATCATATCTATCTTAGTCATGCTTTCCAATGGGAGCCTCTCTATATTCTGTTTTTGCTTATTAATTTTAAGCTTAGTTTTGAGTGCCCTGCAACAGATGTTTGGAATAATTACTTGGAATAGGGACACACCAGGATAGCCCATAAAAGGAATCCTGGCTCCTATTTAACTCTTCCCTAACAGTTAAGAAAACCTCTAATAGTTATTGTTTTTTCAGCTTTGTTTGAAAGTCTCATTCTGATGCTGATGTTGGAGGTGGGAGGGAAGTTTATTTTACTAACAGTTCCCTTTTGTGTAAAGTGATCCTCAATTCTTGGCTGTTTTACATACTTCAGTGAAGAGAGGTAACCCCGACTAACACTTTGATGTTTCTTCCCCCCCATCTCCCTATATCTTCCCCCTATAATCAATTTCATTGCATATATGATGTACAATGACAATAAAGGCTATACTATACTATGCTATATACTATACTATATATACTCTATTGACTCTACCAGTGATTTCTCCCAAAAGTTTATCTCTAGTCATGTTTAATTGAGAGACACAAGGTGTGATGGCCCACACCTTTAACATAGCATGCAATATGGACCTTGGGACATTTTGTTTATGCCCCAGAAAGTATTTCAAAATTGCTTGGTGACATATATGGCTTGTTATGTGGGACTACACTGTTTGTTTCTGGCTCCCAAAAACTTTGAATAAACTATGGTGGTGGTGGTGGATGGTCATTTCATAACTTCATTTTAAAGGGTGCTGTTCATATAAGCAGCATCCACATTCTATTTGCAGATCCAAATTGAGCCCTGACGGAAGTCAACTGAAAAGGTGGTCTGGTAAGGCATATTCTGCATTTAATCCCATCAATTGCCAGTTTTCTATCTAGTCAATCAATCAATCAGAATAGACCTGGAAGGGACCTTTGAGGTCTTCTAGTCCAACCCCCTGCTCAAGCAGGAAACCATTTAAGTTTCTCCTTAATTCCAATTTGCTTCTCTCCTTGATTTGTTTGCATCCATAGTTTCTTGTCCTGCCCTCTAGTGCTTTGGAAAACAAATTGACCCCCTCTTCTTTGTGGCAGTGTCTCAAATACTGGAATTCTGCTATCATGTTCCCCCTAGTCCTTCTTTTCTCGAGACTAGCCAAATCCAATTCTTGCTACCGTTCTTCATATGTTGGTGTCTCCAGTTCTTTAATCATCTGAGTTGCTCTTCTCTGTACTTTTTCCAAAGTCTCAACATCCTTTTTTATGATCCAACATCCTGGATGCACTATGGTCTTACTAAGGATTTATATCCTTAGAATGCGGCCGCGCGGGGGATTATGGGAGCGACGGGACGCTCCCACGTGACACCTCTCCTGCGTGAGCTGCATTGGTTGCCGGTGGACTTCCGGGTGTGTTTCAAGGTGTTGGTAATCACCTTTAAAGCGCTCCATTGCTTAGGACCAGGGTACTTACGGGACCGCCTTCTGCCACCAATTGCCTCCCACCGGCCGGTTCGCTCCCACAGAGAGGGCCTCCTTAGGGTGCCGTCAGCCAGACAATGCCGGCTGGCGACCCCCAGGGGGAGAGCTTCTCTGTGGTAGCCCCCACCTTCTAGAATGATCTCCCTCCAGAACTGAGAAGGATTGCCGACCTCCGGACTTTTCGTCGGGCTTTGAAGACTCATCTCTTCCAACTTGCCGGTCTTGCCTGATCCTTTCTAATTTTAAAATTTTTTTAGAGTTTCAGATTCGATCTATTTTAATATCTATTGTTTTAAATTTCTCAGCCAAATTTTATATTTGTTTTAGAATCATTTTAACTTTTATGTATTGGTTTTTTACTCGGCTGTTCACCGCCCTGAGTCCGTAAGGAGAAGAGCGGTATATAAGTCTAATAAATAAATAAATAAATAAATAAATAAATAAATAAATATAGCGGTATTATATAAATACACTATGCATACAATGCTGGCACTGCATACATAACGCTTCCAACCCAGTTTATACAGGTTAGTGAAAGTGTAAAGCAGTATCTCCATATCTTTTGTGAAAAGGTTTGGGAAATCCTTCAGGGTTGGGAAAATATTACTAGTGGAGTTCTCCTGCCACCCACTGGCTCATTGCTTGAACCACAGAATTGCTAATTCTCTGACACCTGATTGGTGGAACAATAACAAGTGATTCTAATATGGTCATTTTGAATGTATTTCCTTCCCATGCTTTTAAAGTGGCTTTGGTACTAGATGGATAACGTCAAGAATTTTAGACCAGACTTCTTCTGTGGAGCATGGAAGGAAGGATGTTTCAGTTTTCACGGCAGCCTCTTTTAAGATTCTTGGTCAAAGGGGAAGAATTGAGATTCCTTCTTGGTGTTTCTTCAGGCATCATCCAGAGGGCTAGCGCTGGCACGATAAAAGGCAACCTGCTGGATGATGGCACACTCAGCTGGGGAAAGATAAAGGCAGGGATTGGTGTGCAAATGACTCAGCATTGCATCATTTGGAGTAGCTCTGAATAGATGTACTTGTGGGTATTTTCCTGGTGATTAATTTCTCCCCATCAAATGTAGGATGTAAATGCCTTCATTTGAAACAGAATGTGATGAAAATGCTAAAAGAAAATTTTCAGGGAAATTGACTCTTCGCATAATGAAGACAAGCTTTCCCAGACAAATCAAAGCACAGAAAACAAAAAGGAGTATTGTTGGCATTTACTACCTATTCTAGATCAAAGTGGGCATTATGAGAAATGCCCTAGAAGTAAATGGAGGGAGGCATTATTTAATAAATAAATAAATAAATATTATTTATTGATAATATTTTATTGTATATTTAAAGTGAGGTCAGATAGACCTGATTGATTTAAAAATTCAAAATAGGTCATTTTGTCTCCTCCAGAATGTAGTATGAATTTACTCTATAGGTCCGTACTAAATATCTGATTACAGAAGTATTATTTATATGTATTTATGTTCTCTATTCTGTTGTCCTGTTTTGTTATTTGTTTGATATGTTGTTGTCTTTTTTTTAACTGTAAATGTAAATAAAGATTATTTTAATAAACAAAAGAGAGAAATGCCCTAGAAGCAAAAGGGAAGTGATTAGGTTGGAGAAAAATACCAGGCTAACATGGGACTCAGCAGTTTGTGGTTGAGGATTCCTATACCAAACAATTCAGCTGTCCTACCTTCAAGAACAGCATAGGGCAGGGCTGTCAAACTCGTGGCCCGCGGGCCGGATGCGTCACATGCTGGCCACGCCCAGTTTACCAAGGGGGAAAAAAGTTGTGATACGTCACGTGATGCTGCCATGACGCTGCAAGTTTGACACCCTGGCATAGGGCCAAGCATGTTTATTTTCCTCCCCATCATTGTTCATACTGCTTGTCATTTGCTTGAAGCAGTCACCTTTCATGTCCAAAGGGCAACATCCATCTACAGAGACTCTTCTATCCACAGACACTCCATGCTAATTTTCCACTGTGTAATTAGTCCCCGATTTAGTCCCCTGATTACCCTAATTTCCTTTTCTTGTGCTAGAAATTGCATATGGTTATAAAGCCTTGCAAGACTTAATATTATGTGCTGACAGCATTCCTGTGACTATGTTCGATGTTTTATAGATTCTCTGTTATTTCAGTTTAGTACAGAAGTGTGCTGTAGCTGTGTCATCCAGTGCCAATTCCAAATTTGAGGAGTTCTTAGATGTGAACTTGATCCTATATTTATGGAGCTATCTAAAGAGATTTCTAATAGCAAGATTGATTTGGGCTAAATAGTGCTGCCCCAATATAGCATCCTTCTCATGGATCTTTTTAATTATCCACAATGCCCTGTTAGATGTATCAAGGAAAAATTGTATTGATGTGCAACATTTAAAAAGAGGACCTTGTTGTTGCGGCTCCAGCAATTATGTAGCAATGGCAATGAAACCAAACCTGTCTGTGTCGCAATATGTAATATTGATTACTAGGAGGCACCACATATTTGATTTTGTCCTGTTGAGACACTGCTGATGTAAGACAGCCAGATCTTATTCCATGGGTTTAAACTCTCTATTGGGAATTGAACTCATGGCCTTTTGCATTCGTTTTAGGGCCTAAGCCAGATCCTGGTGTGCAATGCCTACTGGGAAAGAGACACACAGAAGCTATCAAAATTGTATATGCAGTCTACCTTCTCTTAAGCTCTCAGACCAGAGAGAGATCTCTGAATCTCTGTTCTTAATATGCCATGTTGCCTGCTTGCTTGCTATCTTAATAATAATATCCTTGCATGCTAACTTTGGCTAGGATATGGACCACAGCTCAATGGAAACTTCAGACTTGCCTTTTTCAGTAAAGAGGCAGATCGAATAGGGTCATTTGAATATTTACTATTGTATCTTATGGGACACAGTGGCTCAGTGGTTAAGACACTGAGCTTGTCAATCAAACGGTCAGCAGTTCAGTGGTTCATATCCCCAGTGCTGCATAACAGGGTGAACTCCCGTTACTTGTCTCAGTTTCTGCCAACCTAGCAGTTTGAAAGCATGTAAAAAATGCAAGTAGAAAAATAGGGGCCACCTTTGGTGGAAAGATAACAGCATTCCATGTGCCTTTGGAATTTAGTCATGCCAGCCATATGACCACGGAGATGTCTTTGGACAGCACTGGCTCTTCAGCTTTGAAATGGAGATGAACACTGCCCCCTAGAGTCGGGAATGACTAGCACATATGTGTGAGGGGAACCTTTAGCTTTACTTTACCTAACTTAGACCAAATGGTAGAAAAGCTAACATGATGGCCTATTTATTTCCATGTTCCTTACCATCAGATCCTCATTGTATTTGTTTCCTGCTCTCCAGGGGAATAACAGCTTCGCTAAAGGTTGTTTACCCCTCATTAGTTATGGCCTTGTTATGAACCTTTTTTTTTTTTTTTGAGTAGTATTAAACTGAACACGGTGTTCAAGGGCACGATTGGTGGTGTGCCAATTTACTGTGGCTCAGGTGGATTCTAGCAAGCGACTCTTCTCTGCTTTCACTGATTCCTGAAATGATCAACTCTAAGCTGGGGTTACGGATGGATGAGTTGATTTACCAGCTCGGAAGCTACTGATATACGGCTCTTCCTTTTCTCATCACCCTCTCTGAAGCGCTGCTGATGCCTGCCCAAAGGGAAGAGTGACTCAGATTCCCAGCACCGCTGCATCTTCCCAGCAGCAATTACATTGCAAACAGTGCTAGACCTTGCAGAACTGAGAAGAGAACACTGGGGGACTGTTCAGCTGTGTAACTGAAATGGCTTTAATTGCTTTTCCTCTGCAGGCTGGTTTTATGTTACCTCTCTACAGCACGGTGTTCGGCATTCCTTAGAAAAAAACCAAGAGAGATTTTAACCCTCCCCTTTTACTCATTATCTTTCTGATCCACAATAAAACAGAAGGGAGGAGCTCTTTTATTTTTATAGCCTGAAAATAGGATAGGATAGGATAGGATAGGATAGGATAGGATAGAATAGAATAGAATAGAATAGAATAGAATAGAATAGAATAGAATAGAATAGAATAGAATAGAATAGAATAGAATAGAATAACAGAGTTGGAAGGGACCTTGGAGGTCTTCTAGTCCAATCCCCTGCCCAGGCAGGAAACCCTACACCACTTCAGGCAAATGGTTATCCAACATCTTCTTAAAAACTTCCACTGTTGGAGCATTCACAACTTGCCTTCTGGAGGCAAGTTGTTCCACTGATTAATTGTTCTAACTGTCAGGAAATTTCTCCTTAGTTCTAGGTTGCTTCTCTTCTTGATTAGTTTCCACTCATTGCTTCTTGTCCTGCCCTCTGGTGCTTTGGAGAATAGCTTGACACCCTCTTCTGGGTGGCAGCCCCTCAGATATTGGAACACTGCTATCTTGTGACTCCTAGTCTTTCATTCTTTAAATTAGACATACCCAGTTCCTGCAACCGTTCTTCATATGTTTTAGCCTCCAGTCCCCTAATCATCTTTGTTGCTCTTCTCTGCCCTCTTTGTAGAGTCTCAACATCTGTAATTATTTATAAAGTAGAAGGACATTTAAATGTCTGACAAATTTCTAAAATAATCCTTCGTGCATGGAATTCATACAGTGTATGAATGATGAACTGAAATGTGGTTAAACTTAAATGTTCACAAATATTGTGGTAGAATTTGACTTGAAAAGTGTACAGAATTGAAAAAGTGCATACAGAAATATGCAGTGGTGGGATTCAAATAATTTAACAACCGGTTCTCTGCCTAATGATTTCTTCCAACAACCAGTTCACCAAACTGCTCAGAAAGTTAACAACTGGTTCTCCTGAAGTGGTGCAAACTGGCTGAATCCCACCACTGGAAATATGTATTTTAATGAAAACAATGTTAGAAACTTGGGTTAAAGAACTCAGCATATAAAAGTAGTTTGTATCGACACCCAACCAAGGTAACATCTATAATATCCATAATGCCCTAAACAAAGCTTTCAGAGCATTATTTTGAAGTCAGTCTTACGTATTATAGCAATCAGCGGATAGTTTGCAAGAAGAAATACAGAGAAATTACAATTATTTTTTTTTAAAAAAACTCATATAAATAGTAAAACAGAGAAAGTGGAAAGCATTATGTATGATATTGATATATGGGAAAGACCTTGGGGAGAAGGAGCCAAGAAACACTGCCTAGGGAGTGATCAGATAAGAGCATATCCTGCAGCTGCATAATGGGTGGGGCAAGAGGCTCAGAAAGGAAGTGGCTAGAGAATTGTACTTTCAGACTTGCAAGATTCTATTAATGTAGTTCTACAATAAGAGAGCATTAGCTCATCTGGTTGTGTTTCCTCTCTGGTCTCCCTAGCTGACATCAATCTTGTAAGTCTGATGGTACCATTCTCTTCTTTGTAGCCTGCGAAACTAGGAGGGTCTCTGCTGAGCTGTTTGCCTCACCAGCTATCCAGCTGCAGATATGCTATTTTTTCATTCCCTGGGCAATATGTTCTTGGCCCATTCTCCCAGGAGCTTTTTCCCATACCATTCAAGAGATCACCTTAGACATCTGGAATCCAGAACTCTGCTATTGTTTGTTAGAGAAAGCATCAAGGGATGCAATGGGAAGTTAAGGGCAAACAGGAATGAATGCTCCCTTGAAAAAAGATGCAATGCCATTTCCCTTGAAGGAGATTGTGGTAAATGCAGATCCTTCTCAAGGGGCCATCTCTTTAGATAACCTCCTGCAGTTTCCAACATTGTATTTTTGTAAAGATAATTGAGATGATGTGGTTGCAGTTGTACATGGCTCTGGAGTAATTGGATTATCTGGATCCATTCCAGTCAGATTCAGACTCATGTATAGGGATGAATCCATATCAACAGCTTTTCACATTTTTCAGTTTTATTAATCCAAATCTCCTCAGCTGTTTTGAAATGGACCACACCAGTAAACCTACTTAACTATTTTTCAGAATCGTGCATAGCTACTTTGCTAGCCACTATTTATCCTTTCCTATGGATATATGTTAATAGCCAATATGGAAAAAAGTTTTATATTTTTATATTTTGGGAGATTATCCATCCATAGATTCCAGCCAGCCAGTCAGCCAGCCACCCACCCACCCACCCACCCACCCACCTACCTGTCAAACAAAATAAAAATATCTCTGTGAGTTGCTTGAGTCAACTCCAATTTGAGAAGTATCACAACAACTAATTTTTTTCATAGACAAGCCATTAGCCAAATTTCATTTGGTTGTTTTCCAAACAAACTCCAATGCTATCATTTGATTTTTGGGGTACAATTTTCTGACACTGAACATATACAGGCTTTTTCCATTGTTTTTGTGATCCTGTGCATCTATTGCAAAAAAACAGCAACCCATCCTAATCCGCTTCTGCCTTTGGAGAAAGTAAAGACACCGGATGCCTCTTCTTCCCATTATCCCATTGGTGCTTTCCCACTCTAGTTTCCCAATACAAGCAAATGTGATGAGCACTCAGTCAGTTTAAAGCTGGAAATCTCCACCCTATTTTTATAAATACTATGCTTCTTCCTGCTTTTATGCAAACTAAATAGCACCACACTTCTGAAAACAGCTGCATTTGGCAGCACTTGAAAATGCAATTGCCCAAAAGAGTCTTCATTAAAACAGCTAAAGGAGGGAGAAAAGCAGCTGAGAAAAGTGGCATGATGATAATAGATTGGAATATGCACTGCATGTCCTGTTATATAATGTTCCTGATGGTCCATTCCAAATTTATTTGCTTCCTTTGTGAAGTTACAGAATGTAAAGACTGCAGTAAATTGTGCTGATTCATGACACTTTGCTTTGGGCAATAGAAAGTTCTGCCTATAATTCGGAAATGACAGGAAAGTGCTGAACCTCAAAAGTACCATGCGGGATATTTGAATACAGGTATTCAAATTCAGTGCATGTAGGGTTAAGGCCAAGGGATTTACTGCACGCAGAAGATCTACAAATAAAGCCCATACTCTCCAAACTCAAGATACACAAAACCAAAGAAATTATTCAGGTGCACACAGTGGGAATGGGATTTATTGTTTATGTTTCCTTTGTAAATAACTAGCAGTTTGCCACCATTTCATGTTGCTGAAAAACCAGCTACCCCTCTCAGAAAGACAGGGCCAATTCTGAGTTAGGGCCATTTCTCATAGAATATAATGGAAATGTCATGGAGGTACCCATAGAATTTAGGATGAAACAATACTTGTCAATAGATAAGAGAGCAAGTCTGATTAGCCATTGGTCTATCAAGTAAACATCTTTGTGTAATTTAGGATTCCAAACTGTTTCTTTAAATATAAGGATAGTGCCTTGAGAGGATATTCTACCAATCATTCAGATAGTGATATAAGCAACAGGTCTTTATGTATAAGGGGGTAGGGGCATGATGGCTCAGTGGTTAAGGAGCTGAGCATGTTAGTTGGAAAGCTCACAGCCCATGTTTGAGACCTGAATGCCACACAATGGTGTGAGCTCCTGTTCTTGCCCCAACTCCTGTCCACCTAGCCATTCGAAAGCATGAAAATGCAAGTAGATAAATAGATACCATGAATGAAGGGGAATGAATACATGTCCCGGGATAATGTTGCAGGATCAATCAGCATTCCTGTTGACTGATGAGGGGCCTGTTTAAATAGATACCCCTTTGGCGGGAAGGTAACAGGGTTCTGGGTTTCACCATACACTCTGTACTGCGGCGTAATGTCATTCTGGTCACATGACTGCGGAAACATCTTTGCATAACGCTGGCTCCCTCACCTAAGAAACAGAGGTGACCACCGCTCCCTGGAGTTTGACAGAGGAAGCCTTTACCTTTATGTATGTGTAGCACTTTGGATATGAAGTTACATGGAAACTTACACAGAATAACTGTCTGGAATGGGAATGGGACAACTTGCCACAGCCAACTTGCTGTGGCCAACTCACCATGACCAACCTGCTGCAGCATACCTCTTGGAGAGTTGTCCTGCAGCAAGTTGGCTATGGAAAGTTGGCCATGGCAAATTGTCATAGACCTGTCAGAAACTGCTTAAACTAAATGTGTTTTTTTCATGGGTCACATGATCCTCAGAAAAGAAGCCACACAATCCTAGGAAAAGGTATATTTAAATGAAGGAGTTACAGAAAGGTGCTAAGTGTGTGTTCCCATATGCCCTAAAAGTCCACATTTGCCTTGGAATTCAAGGAGCTGCATAAGGCTAATAGACAGAGGTGAACATTGTGTTTCCCTTAATGAAGCTGCTTCAATTTTAACCATGGAGAGAAGGTGTAGGCCACTACAGAGAATACCAAGGCTGTCTTCTTTGATACTTTCAGCCAAAATGGAGGTGGCTGCTTTTCTTTGTCCAACAATGCAAATCTCTACAAGTTGTGTACTTGCACCTCTGAAAAGCAGCAAAATGGTGTGAAAATTGCATTTTGTCAAAGGGCTGATCAAAGCAATAACCCTGTCTGATGTTACAAATAAATCTTTTTATCTCGTGTTCTATCGATTGTTGTTAGAACTCTTAAGTGCTGGTAGAGGTAAAAAATTATGTTCCCTTATAGCTAAGTAATGCTTTCTTTATGCAATGTTTACATGCATAAATGACAAGCAAAGTGCATTATTATGCAGCAGTGTTTCAAAATACTAAGTAAACTTTCCATTTGGAGCTTCAGCCTCTGAAAAGAAAATTACATAAGGAATTCAAGATTTATAAAATCACTCTGACTAATAAATGCGTAACAGTTAACAATTCAGACTTATATGTTTCCCATTCGTTTAGTTACTATACTGATGATTTCATAGGTTCAAAAATAGACATTACAAGCCACAGTGCTAACATATCTTTTTACAAAATTGTATGGATGTTCCTATTTATACATATTCTAAGCAGAGAATTGTCCTCATTGTTAGGAAGTTTCTCCTTAGTTTTAGGTTGCTTCTCTCCTTGAAAGAAAGAAAGAAATAATGGATGGAAACTAATCAAGGACAGAAGTAACCTGGAACTAAGGAGAAACTTCCTATCAGTGGAAGAGCTTGCCTTCAGAGTTTGTGAGTACTTCATCACTGGAGATTTTTAAGGAGAGACTGGACAGTCACTTGTCTGAAATGGTATAGGGCCGTGATGGTGAACCCATGGCATGCGTGCCAGAGGTGGCATGCAGCACCCTCTCTGTGGGCACATGAGCCATCACCCCAGTTCAGCTCTGCTGTGCATGCTTGTGTGCCTTCCGGTGTCCAGCTGGTCTTCAGGTCTCTACTGTGTATGTGTGGGGGGCAGGGCATGTGCAAGGGGCCTCGCACGCATGCGGGTTGGTGAAGTGTGTGTGTGGGGCCATGTGCGTGGTGGGGCGGGGTGCATGCAAGGGCACGCGTGGATGTGGGCGGCATGCACGAGGGTCTCACACACATTGCATTTTGTGTGTTCAGTCACACACTTTGGACACTAGGTCCGGAAAAGGTTGGCCATCAGTGGTATAGGGTCTCCTGTTTGAGCAGTGGGTTGGATTAGAAGACTTCCAAGATCCCTTCCAGCTCTATACTGATTGAGAAGGTCCTAAGAAAGTAATTTTTTTTCTATGTTATAGCCCTTAGGCAGATTGAATGAGGACTCAGAGAAAAGCAAATGAGAACATCAGGGAAATCTAATGTTCTCATGGATACATGATTCACAGGCTTTCACTTCATGCAGTGTTACTGCGTCCAATTTGTTCTTCTGTTATTTTAAGTTAAGATTAAATACACACAGAGCCACTAGATGTCAGGCTTGACTGGCACTGTCTGTTTCTCTCAAAAGAATATGTCCCACTGAACCTGTTCACTCAGATATACCGGCTACGTATTCCTCATGTTCTGTTCTTTTTCATGTCATAACATCTACTTCTTGAGCAATCCTCTCGACATGGATTACAGCACCTTCCAGAAGTGATGTACTGCAGTTGGAACATTTTCAGCTGATGAGCTTTGTTAGGCCTAAGGTCTTCTTGTTGATGTATCATTTCTGTTTTCTGTTCTTGTCAACAGAACAAATAGTGACACACACATCCAAGCAAATATAAAAAGAACTCTGTATCTAATTAAGAGTTGACTTCTGGACTGACATGCTGAATCGAGTCAGCACTGTTCTAGATACTAGGCGAGGCAAGTGTTTCAGGCTTCCTAATGTGCTCAGAATTCCCTTCCCAGAAGGATTGCAACCAGCTTCCTCATAGCTCAGTGGACAAAAGAAGGATAACACTGCCTGAAAATTACAAGTTTGTCAATATGACTCCAGCAATACTACTTTCCATTAAAGATGCTTATGTTTTTCTTGTTTATATCCCTAAGACCTGGAGGATATCATTAGATTAAGAATTGATATTTTACAGGTTGCCACAAGAATGATTATACAACATCAGAAGAAGAAATCTCTATAAAATTTGCCACTATGTATTTCTGGCATATGTCTTTCATGAATATTTACACTATGCAATTTCTGACAAAAGGGCACACATTTTTGTAATCTGGGTGGATTTTTATGGATTAATTTTTGTTTATAAGGCAAATTTAAATATGCATGAATCTCTCTCTCTCTCTCTCTCTCTCTCTCTCTCTCTCTCTCTCTCTCTCCCTCCCTCCCTCCCTCCCTCCCTCCCTCCCTCCCTCCCTCCCTCCCTTGTTATTGTCTATCCATGGATCAATGACATTAGCAACTATTGAGAGCCCTATATATACTCTGTGTCAGTGGTGGGTTCCTCCCGGTTCCACTGAGCTGGTAGTGGTGGCGATACAATGTCACCAAACCAGTTCTGGCCCCACTCGCCCCCGCCTCCCAACCACCCCTCATTATTCTTACCTTTTATTTGGCCCCACCCCCAATCTATTGCTGCCTCTTGAGTCCCAGCTGATGGCTAGAGGGGAAAAAACTGTTTAAACTGTTGCCATGGGGCTTCATAGGGCCTCTCTACAGCTGATCAGTGTTAAAAGAAAACAAATGAGTAGACCAGTGCCTGCAAAAATACATGAGTAGATCAGTGCCTGCAAAAATAAATGGGTAGACCAGTGCCTGCAAAAATAAATGGGTAGATCGGTACAGCTCTGCAAGCAGTTAAAAGCCTGGTAGACCAGTACCTCTGCTAAATCCTAAATAATTGTCACATGACCATCAAGCCACATCCACAAAATAAATCATGCCCACAGAACTGGTAGTAAAAATTTTTAGAACCCACCCCTGCTGTGTGTGTGTATAGGTGTATATGTATATATGTGGATATACACACATACATATATGTGTGTATGCATATTCAATCATCATCATTTTAGTTATTGTCTATTCATGGATCGACAACATCAGCAAGTATTGTGGGCCCTATATATTCTCTCTCTGTGTGTATGTGTATTCAGGCATTATCATAATTTTATATAGTATCTTAATATATCACATTATTTTCTTATACTATATAATATCATGTATAATATTTATTGCTTAATAAAGCACACACAGAAATAATATTAACATTAGCTAGGAGCCAACAGTGTTAACAAATCTTCAAGATAGCCTACTTCTTAAATTAGTCTACTTTGTTGAATTGTTGTGAAAATAAAGATTGACCTAATGGTATAATTTTATGAAGTCCTCCAGATATTTTTCTTTTCTAAGAAAGATGAATGTATTTCATAAAATAGAAATTAATGTGAGGCTAAAAGTAATTCACTTGTTTTTTAACCACTGGTTTTGCTCATTTCTCATTGACTTAATTATTCGTATTTATCAAATTTATACAGTGGTATCATAGTTATGTGGCAAATCTATCCAGAAATTAAACAAAATTCTCTAGGACTTTATGTCTAGAACAGAACAGAATAACAGAGTTGGAAGGGACCTTGGAGGTCTTCTAGTCCAACCCCCTGCTTAGGCAGGAAACCCTACACCACTTCAGACAAATGGTTATATAATATATATACCATTATATATATCTTCTTAAAAACTTCCAGTGTTGGAGCATTTACAGCTTCTGGAGGTAAGTTGTTCCACTGATTAATTGTTCTGTCAGGAAATTTCTCTTTAGTTCTAAGTTGCTTCTTTCCTTGATTAGTTTCCACCCATTGCTTCTTGTTCTACCCTCCGGTACTTTGGAAAATAGTTTTACTCACTCTTCTTTGTGGCAACCCTTGAGATATCAGAACACTGCTATCGTGTCACCCCTAGTCCTTCTTTTCATAAGGCTAGACATACCTAGTTCCAGCAATCGGTTTTTATATGTTTTATCCTCTAGTCCCCTAATCATATTTGTTGCTCTTCTCTGCACTCTTTCTAGAGTCTCAACATCTTTTTTACATTGTGGCAACCAAAATTGGATGCAGTATTCCAAGTGTGGCCTTACCAAGGCATTATAAACACTTCACGTGATCTTGATTCTATCTTGATTCTATTATGCAACCTAGAACTGTGTTGGTTTTTTTGGCAGCTGCAGCACACTGAGGGCTCATATTTAAGTGATTGTTCATTAGGACTCCAAGATCCCTCTCACAGTCGCCACTGTTGAGCACATATACTGTACCTGTGCATTTTGTTTTTCTTGCCTAAATGTAGAACCTTAATTTTTTCACCATTGAATTTCATTTTGTTAGATAGCACCCAATGTTCAAGTCTGTCAAGATCCTTCTGTATCTTAAGCTTATCTTCCAGAATGTTGGCTATTCCTGCTAGCTTGATTATATATTGCTAACATTACTATATATAAAATTAGAGCATTGGACTGCAATCTGATATCTATTTACTTGCTGCTAAGCCTCTTGAGCTGAATGCAAGTTATTTGGCACTGTATACAATTACAATTTTAGAATCAGTGAAAGGGGCAGAGCTGCTATATTATCTAATCCAATCTTTCTTCTTGTTGCTTTAGGAAAATCACTAAGGATTTCTTTTAGGTGGCTGTAAAGTTGCTATCCGAAGATTTGAAGTGGAAAAAAAGGCCTGTTAAGGGATCCAGAATGTTCACTATCTGGATGTATACCACCTCTTACTGTTGCTCAAATGATTTCATTCTCCTGTAGATAATCAGTTATTTAGAATGAAAGTTAAAGCTTTCCTACACATGAGACTTGTTTTATGACTGCAGTTGCATTCTAGGTGTTTTATTACATACTCATATAATACTCTAAGTTAGTCAGAAAAGCTGACCTTAACACAGGAAAAACTGGCGAGGAAAAAAATATCAGAGTTCATTAACTTCTAACAGTATGTACAGTACTGACTTGGTCTGGCAAAGTAGCAAAATTCTGGTTTAAAGGGACAGTTGAGAACATGACAACCCAGATTAGTTTGAAAGTCCTAATACCCGAATATGGTTATCAGAGAATTTATGAGATGCTTTAGAACAGTGATGATTAACCTTTTTGGTGCTGAGTAGCCAAAGCATGTGCGCGCGAATGCCTAAACCCCCAAAATGCAATGCGAGCGTCCCTCATGCATGCACCCCACCCCGTGCATGCATGTGTGTCCCTCATGCATGTGTGCGTGTCCCCGCACTTGCACCCCCACCGCACATGCACTCCACACACCCCCAGTGCCCCATTTTGGGCCTTGAAAACCTCCTGACCCAACCTGTTCCCCCAGGCATGTGCCCTGCGCCCCCGCACATTATGCATGCATTCTCCCGCATGCACCATGCCCCTCATGCATGTGCAGCAGAGACCCAAAGATCAGCTGGCCGGTGAGAGGCCTGCCGACATGAATGGTAGAACTGAACTGGGGCAACAGCTGCCATGCCCGCAGAGAGGGCTCGCATGTCATAGGTTCTCCATCACGGCTTTAGGATGTCTCAAACACACGCAATATAAAAGCGAATCAGGAAAACAGGCATAGATTTGCAAAGCAAAGATCACACAGATGCTGCCTAATTACATTGCAAGAGAAACTGTGGTTTCAGCTCTGGACTTCAGATGCTTTTTTCAACTTTACTCCAGCAGTTTCAGTTCAGCTTCAGTTTCCCTCTCTGTTAGACCCAGAAGAGGAGCAGATTTTAGCAAATCATCCTCTCTTCCCCATTTGGGTCTCCTTTAGTGGAAATGGCCATCTAATCCTTTTTGCAGGACCTGATCCTAAAGAGGTCCTGAGCCTCACCAGAGGCAAGGATGACTCAAGGTTCTGTCTCATTAGGAAGACAATATGTGTAACGCTCTATTTGCTTTATTGGTGAAGTTATACTTCACCAATAATTATGCTGAATACAGGACTTTAAAAATTCCTAATTTTTTCCTGCAAGAGCCTTGAGTGATTTGACTCTTTTTTGTTTGTTTGTTTGTTTTTTAAGGGGAAGGGGTGTTGGAGAACTTTTATAAGGAGCTTCTCACACAAATCCTCTGTATTTAACCAGTCTTAAGTTTATTTGTTTCATTTATTTCAGTCATTTGTTTCATTGTTGATCTCCACTTGTCATCAAGACTCCCCCCACCCCAAATTTCAGCTGAATACTTTTCTACTGTCATTAGAGGTGTCTGATTTTTCCTGCTAGGAGATCTATAAAAAGTACTAATTAATGAAATGTGTCAATTAATGCCTAAAAGCAAGTTTAATTTTAGAAAAGTATAGTTTCTTCAGTCCCCTAAATTTGATTTCATTATGGGCCAGGACAGAGAGGCGCAGGGCCTCAGTAGCGTAAAGGATGCCAGAAAAGGTCTGAACTCTGGTGGTTTGAGTCCTACCACCACATAACGGAGTGAGTTCCTGTCACTTGCCTCAGCTCAAGTTTTAAAGCATGCTACATGAAAATAGATAAATAGATATCACTTCAGTGGAAAGGTAATAGCGTTTCATTGTGCACTGCAGCATGATGTCGGGTTGTCCACATGACCATGGAAACATCTTTGGACAGCACTAGCTCAATGGCTTAAAGCAGGGCTGTCAAACTTGCAGCCCATGGGCTGGATGCGCCACAAGCTGGCGACGCCCATGTACGTTTTACAGAAGGGGAAAAAAGTCATGATACGTCACATGACGCCGTTGTGATGATGCGAGTTTGACATCCCTGGTTTAAAGAAACGGAGATCAACCCATAAAGTTTTTTAGAGGAGTAAAAACCACCGGGACTCCTTTACTGTTATCTTTTTATGAGCCAGGACTATCCACAATATGGTGCTTTAGAAGTTTGCAGGACTTCACACCCTTTATCTTACTAAAAATCCCTACGACTCCCTGAAGATAAAGTTGTTAATGCTTTTATTTCAGATGGCCATCTGGGGCTTGCTAAAGATGATTCTAACTGCTAAATTATTTGGTTCACAGCATGTGAATTCACCTCACTTTCTGAGTCAGTACATGACATCATCTCTTGGCATTTTAAGTATTTTTACGGAGGCATAAAATCACAGTTAGTATAGCAATAATTATTGAGAAAGCTAAGGTTCTGAAAGGAAAAGAAAATCTGCAGGTAGACATACCCAAGACATAACTTTTTGGCCATGATATTTATTACACAAAACTTGTGCCACTTGCAGTTGGATAACTATAGCTCCAATCCAAAGGGTGTTAAATTTCAATTGTTTTACAGCAATTTTATCCTTGAAGAATTTAGCGAGTAACACATTGCTCTTCCCCCACCTGGAGCAGGCTATTCTAAACTAAAGTTGCTGAACTTATATCCCACTGGCAGCTTTTTCTGAAAGCAGGGAATGACTGTATTTTGTACCAATTGCAACTTATGGATAGTCTTCAGAGACAGACCTACATAGAGTACATTATAGTGGTCAGCATGAGAGACACATTTGTTTGTTTGTTTGTTTATTTAATCAAGCATGTATTTTATGACAGATACAAGTGTAAACATAATTATAAATACATGAAAAGGATACCAATAAAAGAAAACATTAGGACAGGGATGGTAGGCACGCTGGTGCATTTATGCATGCCCTTTACAGACCTCTTAGGAATGGGGCGAGGTCTACAGTAGACAATCTAAGGTTACGTTTTGGGGATTTGGGGAAGAACCCACAGAGTCAGATACTGCATTCCAGGTATTGGCAACTCTGTTACTGAGGTAGTATTTTCTGCAGTCTAGTTTGGATCGGTTTACCATGAGTTTGTATCTATTGTTTTGGTTGAAGCTGAAGTATTCATTGGCTGGTAGGACATTGTAACAGAAGATTTTATGTACTATGCTTAAGTCAGACCGAAGACGGTGAAGTTCTAAGTTGTCTAAGCCCAAAATTTCAAGTCTGCTGGCATAAGGTATTTTGTTATGAGCAGAGGAGTGGAGGACTCTTCTTGTGAAATACCTCTGGATTCGTTCGATTGTATTAATGTCCGATATGCAGTGTGGGTTCCAGATAGATGAGCTGTATTCAAGAATTGGTCTGGCAAAAGTTTTGTATGTCCTAGTTTGCAGTTCAATATTACTGGGGAAGAAATTATGCAAGATTAGGTTAACAACTCTTAATGCTTTTTTTAGCAATGCTAAAAAAAATAGCATTGCTAAATTTAGCAATTTAAATTTAATTTAAATTTAATTTAAATTTAGCAATGTAATCCTTGCCAGGGCATTTATGCTCAGATACAGTGTGCCCATTTGACCTAATCTATGTTGATTCTTTGTTTCTTGCCAATGGGTTTGAAATGACTATGTGGCATTGCAGTGAAGATCCACATTGTAATGCCAATACCAAAGATTGGAGTTTGCACTATGCTGTCACATTAATGCTGCTTTTGTCACCTGAAAAACTAGTATACCTAAAATGGTACCAAATGGCTGAAAAATATGCATATGCTTCTCATCAGAAATTGTTGCAATACAAGGGCCAGAATTTTCTATTTTGCCATTTCTAGAAGTGCTACTGGGGTGGCATCAATTGTTATTACTTTACAATAACACACAATAGGCACAGTGACAATGTTTCTGACCTCCCCCCCCACATTATGCAGCCTCCTAGGGATATCCTCAGGAGATGGGCCAAAAAGTAAAGATGACCACCATGATGTATGATTGTAGCTCCAACTGCTTTTATGGATAGGGAGAACTTCAGTTGCATTGCTGTGGTTGCCATCTTGACTTTTTGGATGAGATGCTTGTGTGATATGTGCATGTGAGCATTATTCCTGATCATGCAAAGTTTTTCTTTTGCTAATATTCATATTGCATACAAAAGCAAAGGGGCTACATGATATTGGCAATGTCAGGGTTATTTGTTGACACTTTTCTTTTTTGGATTTTGAGTAAGCCCCTGGCTATTGTCTGACCATGGCCCTGTAGTTTTCTTGATTTGCCATTGTCTGTTTCCTAGGCTGAGAGTTAGTGACTGGCTCAAAGTCACCCAGCTGGCTTTTTGCTTAAGGTGGGAGTCAGGGATAGGTTCTAAATTTTTTTACTACCGGTTCTGTGGGTGTGGCTTATTTTGTGGGCATGGCTTGATGGTCATGTGACAATTCTTTAGGATTTAGCAGAGGTACTGGTCTACCAGGCTTTTAACTGCTTGCAGAGCTGTCCTGATCTACCTATTTATTTTTTTGCAGGCACTGGTCTACTCATGTATTTTTGCAGGCACTTATCTCCTCATGTATTTTTGCAGGCACTGATCTCCTCATGTATTTTTGCAGGCACTGGTCTACTCATTTGTTTTCTTTTAACACTGATCAGCTGTAGGGCGGCCCTTCGAAGGGTTTAAACAGTTTTTTTCCCCCTCTAACCATCAGCTGGGACTCAGGAGGCAGCAATAGATTGGGGGTGGGGCCAAATAAAAGGTAAGAATAACACGGGGGATGGAGGGTGCAGGAGGTGTGGTGGGGCTCGGGTGGGGGAGAACCAGTTCGGTGACATCATATCGTCACCGCTACCGGCTCAGGAGAACCGGGCCGAACTGGGAGAAACCCACCACTGGTGGGAGTAGAATTCATGAGCTCCTAATTTGTAGCTCAGTGTAACCAGTCTAACCACTATACCAAACCCTACATTCTTTACCACATTAAGGGAAATCCCCCCCCTCTCTCTCTCACACACACACACACACGCACACGGATCTATTGATATCTTTTTATCATATCTCTCATCTCTGTCTCCCTCCCTCCCTCCCTCTCCCTCTCTCTTTTTCTCATCTGTCTACATCCAACAACCCAACCAACCATCCAAATTTTGCCCTAAACACTGCCTAAGCAAGGCTAGTTTTGATTCTAACACTTATCTTCATTTTGCCAGACCTTATCATCACCCTTCCCTAACCTTTTGTCCTCCAAATATGCTAAGTCCTGGAGATTTCCTAACTACTTGGAGCCCCAACATTTCTGGAGGTAGTCATGCTATGAAAAGCTGCTTTTCATACACCTGAGTGATATAATGCCTTTCCCTTCAGAGACCTTTAGTCATTTTTCCAGGAACCAGTCTATGAGGAGTGTTTGTGATTACTGGACTGCAGTAATCCCCCACTGCAGTGGGGGACAGCAATCTGAGGTCACACCAAGGTATGTCTTACATCATTAGAAAGAGAATAACCTCTTCCTATCATCCAAACAGAAAGATTCACAGCGCTAATTATATGTCTGACAACTGCCTTGTCAAAAAATGTCATGCTGAGCAATTGAGCTTTCAGTTTATAAAATAATGCATCAAGTAAATTTAATCATCAGTGAAGGCTATCATAAAATACCCTGGAATCTGGGGCAATAACGAATTGCAACCCAGGAAGAATACCTAGAAGCTTTACCTGGATCAAGTGAATTACTTCCAGTAAATAAACACAAAACAAGAGGCCTGCAGATTTCTGATTTCAGAAGACCATTGGAGCCATCTCCTGACTAAACAATGATATTACAGGGATGAAGTAATGGCGGGGGGTGGGAGGGACCCAGGCCCTAAAGTCATTTGGTTTATGTGGAATGAAAATAGTACGGGAGTCCCCGGGTGAGATAAGGTTAAAGAATATTAGAAGTTCTGCCAAAAAGGAAAAGAATTGGTGATGGTAACACAATACTTGTAAGTTAATGTCTGCCTGCATAACATATTTCCTAATTCTCTTGGCATCTTGCAGTCTTGTTTACAGAGTTTTAAAATTGTTGTGCTTTAAAAAAAGGAAGGGAAGAGAAATCATTAACATTTGAAAATCCTAATGGAAGAAGAAGAGTCTGAGTGTGACTCCTGCTTAGCACTAGCATTTGGAGCTATGAGGAAGACAATGATGCTGATTGATGCGTGACACCCCTTATATTGGAAAGTAATCCCAGTAAAAGCAAGGGAGGATGCTGCCAAGTTCCAAGCAGATTTCCTCTGTTGAAATGGGAAGAAATTACAGATATAAAGAAGCAGCATTTATTTTGAAAACTGATGTTCTATTTCAATCCATAAGCAAATCCCCTTTCATTTTAGGAAGCCAAAGAAAGTAGGTGCCAAATTTGACATGGATTTGAGGGGGGTTTTTTTGTTGTTGAATCTGATGAAAGTTCTTAATGTATAATATGGAAGGATAAAAGTTTAGATGGATGTGTAGAAAGTTAGCACCCACCCATCTCCTAAAAGAATGAAATATTCTAAGAAATGTTGGAAAGGCAGAATATTATATTTCCCTGGATGAGAAAGGGAGAAACACGTTTTAAAGACAAAGCAGCTCCCTGGCCCCCCACTTCAGCTCCAGGGTGATGGGATTAAGACATGGCCCTCAGGACATGATAGAATGAGCCCTCTACCCATCTAGCAACAGAACTCACCACATGGCACCTGGGGACATTACATCACCCAGCAAGATTCAGCCAAGCCTGGGACTCAAGACAACCTACAAAGTTACCCCTGCATGGCCCTATGGGAGTCTGACAACCAGTCAGAATACATTTCTTTCACAGGAACAGGAAGCTCCAAGGTGGGGCCTAAGAGAGGGTATAAATATCTCATTTTCCACTCCATATGGTCAGCTACCCAGGACCTCAAACCATGTGGTCCTGTCCACCATTAAACCATCTTTCCAAACAGCCTCCATGTTTCCAATGTCTTTCTCCCCACTTGGAACTGATGGATATTTCTTCCAAAAGATTATCTTTACAAGGTACTTCTCCCCCCACCCCAGCTTTACTTATAAAGTGGTTCGGTAAGTAGAAAAAACATGTGTAATTCTTCCTTTGTGGCAACATTTATTTGAATGCATCCTCGCATCAGCATCACTTCAAATAGCTAAAGTTAACCAGAAGGCTTGCTTGATAAATTTCCCCACAAGCTTGGTCAGATGCCTCCATAGGCCTTTCCTCTTTGCTGAGTTGTTCCATCAATTTCCCCTGGGAGCGGAGGCAAAAAGGGAGTTTGTCTAATGTTCCATGTTTGCACCATTTTAATCCAGTGCAGCAAACACTGAAATAAAATGGAAAGCATGTTACAAGAATGCTAAAATAGAATTGCAGAAGGAGTGGGAGGAAAAAAAAGGTTAACAGAGAGGCTTCAAGTTATTGGGTTACTGCATTAAAATGCACTTATGTTGGCTCAGCTCTGCATGTTTAAGGTTACAAGTAAACTCAAGCATGGGTAACTCACTGCAGCTGTTCCTTACAGACAGTAGTCCTTGGGGTGGGGGGAAGCTCCCATTATCTGCAAAAGGAAACATTTCAGTCCTGTCCTTAATCAACATTACAGAAGGGGGGGGGGGGAGGAGAAGGACACAGAGCCTTGGATGAGCCCTTTGCATTTCTCTCCTCCATTTCTGCTTATTTTTGTGTTTATCATACAGATGAGTATGTGTCTCAAGTTCTTCTGCAATGCCACACCTCTGCATATCTAGAAACTGCCTACATGTTAGACGTCACAAGCAATGGAAAATAGCAGCCGTACCTACTTCTGCAGAGTGGAGAGAAAGAAAATGGAGATTTACCAGGGTCATCAACCACGAGTGCCCATAAGACCTGCTATCAGTCACTTGTTATTAAATTAAAAGGTATACTGTTTCAACGCCAGCAGATATGGACAACTTAAAACTGTCCTGCTGATGGGTTGAGGATAAAATACAGGCAAAATCAAAGGGAGCTGGCAAAGCTTGCTTACACCATGGATAGATTTCAGTTTGATTTTTGGAAACACTATTGTTTACGACCATATAATTTTCGTGAGAAAAACATATTAGCAATTGATCATTCCTGAGAAGTGTTTTGGACTTCTTAATCTAATAGTCATTTCCTGGTGATTTCCAATCCCAATACAAAGCAGATCAAACTATTCTTAGTGTTTCTAGGATGAACTAAGATTTTGTGGATGCTGCCTTCTACAAAGGTAGGATTTGAAGGAATTAATGTAAAAGGATGTTGCAAAATCAGCTGATGTTGCTACCTTTGTGACCACTGGGTTAGACGTTCACATCCATTCCTCCAAAACGTCCGACATTGTGTACTATAATATCAAAAGCAGCAGTGACATCAGGATGCCACGTTGGGAAGATTGTTTCAGAGGAACATGAGAACACACATTGTCTTTGTCACAACCTGTAATTTGAAAAAAAAAATGTGCAAAAACGATGAGCATCAGAAAAATACATAGATTTACAACCATGTATTTGCCATGACATCCCAAACTGAAATTCTGGAAAGTAGATGGTTTCCATGATTTCGAATCAGACTAATATAACAATCCAACCAACCAACCAACCAACCAACCAACCAACCAACCAACCAACCAATATCTCATCCTGAATGATGTTCAATGCTGGGTCTGTTTCAAAAGAAGCTGACTGATTTCTGAAAAATGACACTATGTGTACCGTCTGCCCAGGGGTGAAATCCAGTAGGTTCTAACAAGTTTTGGAGAAACGGTAGCAGAAATTTTGAGTAATTCAAAGAACTGGCAAATACCACCTGTGGCTGGCCCCAGAGTGGGGTGGGAATGGAGATTTTGCAATTTCCTTCCCTGCCACACCCACCAAGCCACGCGCACAGAACCTGTAGGGGAAAAAAATTTGGATTTCACCCCTATGTTTGCCACTCACTTCAGAGTGGCACATAGCTACAGTAGTGTATCGGTGAACCTGAACCTGAACTTGATTCTTACCAATCAGCCATATAAACCCAAATGTTGTTTGTGCCAGCAGAACAAATGCACTCTCTCAGCTCTCCACGGATTTCTGCATCAGTCTAATAACGCATTGGGTCTTACAAAAGAGTGTTCAGCTAATCACAAAAGAATCCTTCTAGGTGCTGATCTTATTGTGCCTATAATGCAAATCTACCCAAGAGGATTTTATAAGCGAGTTGTACTCGTTCAATTGATTCATAAATCTTTGCTTCATCAGTTAATGAATTCTACAAGGTGCGCGTGAATATTAGGCATCCATTCTTCCTTTAGTGAATAACCAAAGCTACCATTAGATTTAATTGAAGTCATACATTCGAGTAGTAAAGCAAACCCACGGACCTCATTTTCTCTTGCCAGTAGGAATTCTATAACCTAAAAAGCAGATTTTTGCTTTGAAACAAATCTTAAAATGAATTCGTGTCGTTGCTTTTCAGACTGACACATTAAATCTATATGGCATTGAGGCTGTTACTGATATGGCACGTTGCCTACAAACAGTACATTCTTTTGCTCGCAGCTATATGCCAAAAAAAAAAAAAAAAAAAATCTTTAAGCAGTAGGTGCCTGATTAAAATGTCAGTAGATTTTTTTGGGGGGTGGGGAATGGGTAATGAAAGCTCAGCGTCTCCAGCACGCCAGTATTCAGGCAAAAGGCCGCTGCCTTTTATTAAAAACAGCCAATCTTAATGTGTTCACCATAAGATATTTCTAATGGTATAATGGAGCATTCATAAATGTTTTATGTAAAAGCAGACAAAAGAAATTTATTGGGCTGCTATATTTTTAACAGTGAGATTTTAAGGCCTTGAGTAAATGCACCCTTTCTATTGGGAGGCCCTGTTTGTAATTTTCAAAGCTTGGTACAGATAATCCTCAACTGATAACCATTTGTTCAGTGACCGTTTGAAATGATAATACTGAAAAAAGTAATTTATGACCAGTCCTCACACTTCTGACCATTACAACTTCTCCATAGTCACATGATCACAATTTGGGGGTGTGGCAAGTGGAATTTATATATTAATGATTGTAGTGTCCCAGAGTCACAGGATTGCCATTTGTGACAATCCTTTCCCAGTCAGCAAATTCCGACAAGCAAAGTCAATGGGGGAAGCCATATTTGCTTAGTGACCATGTAATTCATATATCAAGTACAGTGGTTAGCTTAACGACAGTGGCAGAAAGATTGTAAAAATGAAGTGACTCAGTTAATAACTGCCTTGCTTAACAATAAAAATTCTGATCCCAACTAAGGTTGTAAGTCAAAAACTACCTATAGTTTTTTTACCTATATAAAAAATTGTATATTTAAGTAGTCCTTACAGCCTCAATATTCTTGGCGGGTGAGGGATATGGAGATTACAAAAAGTGCTACCTTGCAGATTATATTTCTATTTGAAAAGCTTGCACTCGTTTAATCCAAGGATCCACTCCCAAAGGAAGTGAGTTGTGTATGATTGCTGTTAAGATCATTGTCATAATTAACATAAACCCCTCATTTTTCAAACAAACTCAACTAATACTAACAGGAACCTCAATTTTGGTCAATGCATGGAAAAGTATTAGGATTATTCTTAAATCTCATTACATTAGATAAAGAAATGGAACATTTGGGGGTTTTTTTCCTCACAGTTTCTTTTATCTCGCCACTAGATCATGCTGTGATACAATATATGGCTGTTCCTCGTCTCAATAAAAGCTAATTTTATCTGTTATCTAATGCTGTACAGCAGTGCAGGCTTTGCAGATGGGCCCATTTCCCTTTTGGTTTGATAAGAGAACTCTTATCTGGAGAAATGAACAGGAATTTAATGTTTCTAGAAAAAAATGATTAAAGCTTGTAGGGATATTGGGCTTTCAATGGCCATTGCTTATCTAAACTGCTGATTTTCATTTTAGACATTTCATTTTATGCACTAGATCTGTGAGGGGAGGAGGAATGCTATAGAAAGTTAAAACAAAATGGATTGGATTGATTGAGAGAAATTAACAGAGCTGTTTCCTGTTTTTGTGGGCAACAACTGCATTTTATAGAATTTTAAGATAATACTAATACTTCCGTGTCGGAAGCATTGAAGGGCTTCCGTGGTGAAAGGATTTGCTGGTAACATCACCATTGCCTAGCGGACATCCAGTTGGGACCTCCTTTCATGTCCCCATGACATTGCCCACCAAAGTGGTACTCATTTATCTACTTGATCACCCACTTTCAAACCCACTGGGTTAGCAGGAGCTGGAGTGTGTGACAGAAACTCATCCATCCCCATGGCAGCACCGGGTCTCAAACATGAGGCTGCTGATCATCAGCCTAGTATTCTAAGCTCATAAACCATCACGCTTCACATTTTGTGATAATCGCTGAGTTTTTTAAAGTTTAAAACTGAGCTTTAAGTCCATATAGCAACATAAAGCATCATCAACTATTGCATTTGCAAATCACTCTTGACAAAATTTAAACCCTATTTCTTGCATGTTGTGTTTGCATATGTATAAACTTACCTTGTGTGTATGTCTGCTAAGACCCTTCTAGAGGAAGGAAAGAACTGACAATTGCTTTCCTAGAACAAAAAGGAGGGAAGAGCATTGTCCATTGAGAATTGCTAGTAGTTGCACTCCAGAATGAATAACCTGCTAGCTGTTTTTAGTGTATCTCAGGCACAATCAAGCTGCCATGGACACAGGACAGGAATAGATTAAGAACACACTGTCTGGGGAATTGTGGGAGTGGAAGTCCACGCATCTTAGTTGCCAAGCTTGACAAATACTGATTAAATTAATAACATGTGGGAAAATAGGCTCATTACTGTGATAAAATCATGCAGTATCTCCTTTCCTTTCTTTGCTTACCCTCTTGAACAAAGTACTTTCTGCTGAAATATGTTCAATATTTTATTAAAATATATTCAGTCTTTCAGTTTTAGATTGGATTGTGGTCACTCTGGAAGCAGAGATGAAATATGCCTATGAATTTAGACTGATGGGTTAGATAATATCCCAATGAGTAGGTAGAAACAGAGGACAGGAGAGAATTATTAGCTCATTAGTTCAAACAAGTGGCTAATCTGGCTAACTTCATGTAAAATGCCATACTTACGATGGTGAGTGAGTGCAGTTTCTACTTCACTCATCTACAGATCTTAAGATAAACCACACAGAATCTCACTGAGTAATGAGTGCTGGAAACACCTTTGACAGCCAAGGCCATGACTGTGCTGATCTCTCAAAATAAATAAAAACATAATGGCTTTCTTGATAGCGAATTCTGCACTGCAAATGGACACTGTCATCCATGAACTCCCTTCACGCTGTTTCTCAATGAGATTGCAAAAAAAGATTGTCATGCTTTAATAATACCACTTGGCAATCTCAACAGGAAACCTGGGTCAGGAAAATCATTTTTCTACGCTCTCCTTCAAATGTCAAGAGGATCCTCTTTCTTATTATTTAGCATATTTTGCTTTCTACCTTTTATCTTTTTGCAATCTCCACAATGAAGCTCAATTTTATTTAATTCTTAATAAATTGAGAATCAGTATTTTAAATCAGCAGTTGCATTTATTTTCAGGGAAAAACAATAAGCTGTTGTAAACAGGCACAGGGCTATTTTATAATAGCGGTAAGATAAAGTAATAGTGCAAAGTTTCATCTGCTTTTTAATACAACCATATTCTGCAGACACCTCTGCCACAAATAGTCAATTGTTTCCCTGTTTGGGGAGAAAAGAGTCTTGTGGTGCAGCAGCTTAAAGTGGTGTTAAAGTGACACCAGCTGCCTGCAATTACTGCAAGTTTGAATCTCACCAGGCTCAAGGTTGACTCAGCCTTCCATCCTTCCAAGGTAGGGAAAATGAGGACCCAGATTGTGGGGGCAATAAACTGACTTTGTATAAAAAAGAACACTGCTTGGGGAGGGCCGAAAGCCCTACTAAGCAGGTATATACAAAAGTATAAGGCTATTGCTTAACGTATTGTAAGCCACCCTGAGTCTCCAGAGAAGGGCGGCATATAAATTAATATAATATAAATTAAATAAAAAACTAATATAAATTAAATTTTTTTTAAAAGTGCCTTGAATTTAAGATACCTGTTTGTCCCTTAAAATCCAAACACTCCCCAGAGCATTTCAGATCCTCCCAGATCCTTCAAAAGGCCCCAAGCAGAAAATAATGTATCTCACTGGCCATGCCTGCTGTGAATTCAAGGCAGGGCAAGTACCAAAAAATCATTGCATACTTCCAGGATAAATAACATTATGGAGTCCTTGGTGCTTTTAGAATTGGTTTGTTTGCCTGCAGACATTTCATTACCTGACTAGGTAACATCATCAGTGTAAGTGTGGGAGTTGCTCCCTATTTATATATAATAGCCTGCCCTGTCAGTTTTGGTGGGCGTTGTAGTTTTTCTTCTTGTTATTTCCTTGATTATTATGTTCTGTTTAATCTGAGTGATGGCTCCTGGCTCTTTTTGTTTTGTTCTTAGTGTTTTTATTGTCTCTTTAGAATGATCTGTAAGTATGGTTTATCCAGTTGTAGGATTCAGCCAGTTCGCACCTCTTCGGGAGAACCAATCGTTAACTTTCTGAGCAGTTTGGTGAACTGGTTGTTGGAAGAAATCATTAGGGCAGAGAACCGGTTGTTAAATTACTTGAATCCCACCACGGGGTTTATCTCTATGTGTTTTTTGATGGCTGATTTGTTTCAATGCCAAATGTCCAAGAATTTCCTAACATTTTTGGATTTGGCTTGTTTTAAGATACTAACAGTTTTCCAGTTGAACCTATGGTCAAGTCTGTCCATGTATTGTGAGATTAAGGAGTTACCATCCTGTCTTCTGATTGCTAGTCTGCATTTATGGATAGTTTGTGTATTATAATGATGCTGTAATAGTGTGCTGGTTGTTTATTTTTTTATTTTTATTTATTTTATTGCGATTTATATGCTGCCCAAAGGATTCAGGGCGGCTTACAAGATAAAAAATTCAACAATATGAATTAAATATAAATTAAAATCCAATTAAAAATAATTAAAATTATTACAATGTAAAACCCCCCCTCAGCAGGTCGGTTCATTTGATGAAAAAGCCATGTCTTCAGTTTGCGGTGGAAGAAGAGGAGGTCGGGGGCTGTCCTAAGCCTGGTGGGCAAACCGTTCCAGAGGGTCAGTGCTCCCACAGATAATGCTCTCTCCGGGGGCCACCAGCCGACATTGTTTGACTGACGGCACCCTGAGGAGGCCCACTCTGTGAGAGTGCACAGGACAATGGGAGGATGGCAGAAGATGGTCCTACAAGTACCCTGGGTCTAAGTCATGTAGGGCTTTATAGGTGAGCACCAGCACCTTGAAACGAACCTGGAGGACCACCAGCAGCCAGTGCAGCTCACGCAGGAGAGCTGTTACATGGGAGTAATGAGAGGCTCACGTAACAACCCACACAGCTGCATTCTGGACTAGCTGAAGCCTCTGGGTACATCCCAAGGGCAGCCCCATGTAAAGGGTGCTACAGTAATCCAACCAAGAAGTAACAAGGACATGAGTGACCATGGCAAGGGCATCCCGGTCTAGGAAAGGGCGCAACTGGTGCACCAGGCATACCTGTGCGAAAGCCTCCCTGGTTACGGCTGTCAAGTGATCTTCTAAAGACAGCCGTGAATTCAGGAGGACACCCAGATTGAAAACCCTTTCAGAGGGAGTAAGTACCTCCCCTCCTATCAGGAGTCACAGAACCACTAGATCCCAAGATGCCAGTATCCACAGCCACTCGATCTTGGATGGGTTGAGTCTGAGTCTGTTTCTTCCCGACCAGGCCTGCACCGCTTCCAAGCAGCGGGTCTTCATGGAAAGGGCATCCCCATAGTGGTCTGGGGTGGAGATATAAAGCTAAGTATCATCAGCATATTGATGATCCCTCACCCCAAAACTACGAATGATCTCACTCAGCAGCTTCATATAGATGTTAAAGAGCAGGGGAGAGAGAAACGACACCCCACACGTGAGGGGCCTTGGGGAGGATCTCTGTCCCCCCACCCATACAAACTGCGAGTGACCCGAAAGGTAGGAGGAGAACCACTGTAAAACAGTGCCTCCTATCCCCAGCCCTCTGAGACGCTGCAGCAGGATACCATGGTCGATGGTATCAAAAGCCACTGAGAGGTCAAGTAGGACCAGGATGGAGGAACAGCCCAGATCCCGGGCCGACCAGAGATCATTCACCAGGGCGACCACTGCTGTTTCCATGCTGTGACCACACCTGAAACCTGATTGGTACAGGTCAAAGTAGTCTGTTTTCTCCAGGGAATGAGGGAGTTGCTGTGCACCACGGACTTGACAACCTTCGCTATAAAGCGAAAGTTGGAGACTGGACGATAGCTGTTAAGGGAGTCTGGATCCAGGGTAGGCTTCTTAAGGAGGGGTCGAACCCCCGCCTCTTTAAGTGTGGCAGGGAAGACCCCTTCCTTTAAAGAAGCATTGACAATAGCCTGGATCCAGCCTCCAGTCACCTCTCTGGCTTGCAGAAACAAGCCAGGAGGGACAAGGGTCCAAAAAACATGTGGAGGCCCCGAGCCCCGAGCATTGACAATAGCCTGGATCCAGCCTCCAGTCACCTCTCTGGCTGCAGAAACAAGCCAGGAGGGACAAGGGTCCAAAAAACATGTGGAGGCCCCGAGCCGACCCACAATCCTGTCCACTTCATCCACCGAAACAGGCTCAAACTCAACCCAGATGTTACCTTCAAGACAAGCCCTTGTCTCCTCGATAGACTCTGCCCAATCAGAGTCCAACGCAGTCCGGATCTGAGCAATTTTATCTTACCCTGCAAGAGCTGAGGATTTTCAGAGTTTCAGAGTTTTCTTTAAATTTGTGGTAGTGTTATCCTTTTCATAGCTTATGCTGGTTGTGTTGTAGTGGGTTGTGTAGTCAGGCACTTTTTGATAAAGTTTAGTGGATATTCATTTTTGTTTGTTTTGAAGATGTGGTATAGGTGATCTGTCTCCTTTTGATGGTGTTCCAGGTTGCTGCTGTACATTTGTGCTCATCTATTTTATTATTTATTTTGTCGCATTTCTATGCCGCCCAACTCCCAAGGGACTCTGGGCAGCTTACAACAGAGAATAAAACAATGCAAACAATCCCATAAAAAAAATGTTAAAAAGAAAAACATTAAAACATTAAAAACTTAAAAACGTTAAAACATGTGCACTCCTATGTGTGGCTGGGCCTTGCAAGATCTGATCTGTCCCCCCCCTTCAGAGACCCACAAAAACACAGCCAGCCGAGGGTTAAGAATCACTTGTCACACTCCGCAGTTCTTATCTCAACCTTGGCAGCGATATGCACACCGTCTGCCAAGGACTTTATTGGTTTACACAAACAAGAAAATATCCTACGTAGCTTTGCCGTTCATCCAGCTTTCAAGACTACGAGGTTGCTCCGTTTGTTTAGCTTTGTTCGTCATGAACTTCGTGACCCACCGTACTGTCTTATATAGATATGTTTCTGGGTGTGGTCCAGTGAGTCATTGATCCTGTGACTCCAATCCAATGACTCAGGATTTCCTCATACGCCGCAGCTGCAGTACCCTTTTCTCTCGCCTTCTTTGGCGTGCGTCCAGGAATGACGTCTCTCCCTCACTCTCATCTGAGACACCTGTTTCCCCACTACTTGGCTCTCTTTCAGCTGGCACCTGAGCCGGTGCCAGAGGGGGAGGGCTGGGAGATCTGGCTGGCTCCTCTTCCTCCTGCTCAGAGCTGCCTTCCTCCAAAGGGATAGGCTCAGAGGACGGGGCCACAACACGATCATTATAATGACATCAATGATCCCAGGCCTGCTGGAAGAGCCAGGTCTTCACCGCTTTGTGGTGTGTGTGGCAGGATCCGGACCTCAGGAGGTAATTGGTTCCAGAGAGCCGGGGCAGCCACAGAGAAGGCCCTCCCCCACAGGCCCGCCAGCCGACATTGTTTAGCTGACAGGACCCAGAAGAGACCGACTCTGTGGGATCTTACTGATCGCTGGGAGCTATGTGGTAGAAAGCGGTCTCGAAGATAGCCTGGCCCTGAGCCATATAGGGCTTTAAAGGTAATGACCAATACCTTGAATTGCACCCAGAGACCAAAAGGGAGCCAGTGCAGCTCATGGAGAATTGGTGTAATGTGGGTGTATCTAGACACACCCCACTATAACTTGCGTGGCTGCATTCTGGACCAACTGTAGTCTCCAAACACTTTTCAAGGGTAGCCCCATGTAGAGCTCATTGCAATAATCCAACTGTGAGGTGACAAGGGCATGAATGACTGTGAGGAGAACCTCCTGATCCAAGTAGGGTCACAGTTGGTGCACCAGACAAACCTGTGCAAAGGTCCCCCTAGCTACAGCTTATCAGACGTTGTTCCAGTCTCAGCTGTGAGTCTAGAAGGACACCCAAATTGCGAGCCCATTCTGAGGGGGGCACTTTCTCACCCCCCAGAACCAAGGATTGACAATCAACATAGTCTTTAGGGGGCAATACCCAGAGCCATTCAGTTTTGTCTGGGTTAACTCTGAGCCTGTTGACTCCCATCCAGCTCCTCACAGCCTCCAGGCACTGGCACATCCCATCTACTGCCTCACTGAACTGACGAGGGGTGGAGATATACACTGGGTATCACCAGCATTTTTATTTATTTATTATTTATTTATTATTTCAACTTATATACCACCCCTCTCCCCAGCGGGGGACTGAGGGCGGTGAACAGCCAAACTTAAAACACATATAGCACAAAAGTTAAGAAAAACTAAAATAAATTAAATCATTGGCATTACCAATTTAAAATCCCAAATCTACAAAATGAAAAATTCCCAATTTAAAACCCAAAATCAATAAAATCAAGAATTTAAAAACCTCATTAAAACCAATTAAACTAGGCTGGCTTGTTGAAATAAGTGAGTCTTCAGGGCCTTTCAGAAAGCACAGAAATCCGGGATCAATCGTATTCCAGGAGGTAGCTCATTCCACAGGGCGGGTGCCCCCACAGAGAAAGCTCTCCCCTTGGAGGCCGCCAGCCGACATTGCTTGGCTGATGGCACCCTGAGGAGGCCCTCTCTGTGCGAGCGTATTGGCCGGTAGGAGGTTATCGGTAGCAGGCGGTCTCGCAAGTATCCCGGCTCTATGCCTTGGAGCGCTTTAAAGGTGAGAACCAACACCTTGAAGTGCCCTGGAAGACCACCGGGAACCAGTGCAGCTCGTGCAGGAGAGGTGTTACATGGGAGTACCCTGTCGCTCCCATAATCACCCGCGTGGCTACATTCCAAGTTGGAGCCTCCGGGTGCACCTCAAGGGGAGCCCCATGTAGAGAGTGTTACAGTAGTCCAGGCGAGATGTGACAAGTGCATGGGTGACTGTGCATAAGGAGTCCTAATCCAGAAAGGGGCACAACTGGCGCATCAGGCGGACCTGATAGAAGGCCCCCCTGGCCACGGCTGCCATATGCCCTTCCAAGGACAGCTGTGAGTCCAGGAGAACACCCAAGTTGCGAGCCCCCTCTGTAGGGGTCAGTGACCCACCCCCAATAGCCAGCGATGGCACCAGCTGGCTATACCCGGACGCTGGCATCCACAGCCACTCGGTCTTGGAAAGGTTGTGTCAAAGCCTGTTCCTCCCCATCCAGACCCACATGGCTTCAAGGTACTGGGACATCACTTTGAGGGCATCATTGGGGTGGTCAGGGGTGCAGATGTACAGCTGAGTGTCATCAGCATACAAAGCCACGGATGATCTCACCCAGCGGCTTCACATAAATGTTGAACAGGAGAGGCGAGAGGACTGACCCTTGCAGCACCCACAAACGAGGCACTTAAAGGTCGACCTCTGCCTCCCTGCCAACACAGACTGCAACCGATCAGAGAGATAGGAGGAGAACCACCGCAGCACGGTGCCTCCCACCCCCAAGCCCTCCAGCTGATGCAGCATGATAACATGGTCAGTATCAAAAGCCGCTGAGAGATCTAAAAGGACCAGGACAGAGGAGCAACCCCTGTCCCGAGCCCTCCAGAGATCATCACCAATGCGACCAATGCCGTCTCCGTGCCAAACCCAGGTCTGAAGCCGGACTGGCATGGATCTAGATAGATGGTTTCATCCAGGTACTGTGGGAACTGTCATGCAACCACACTCTCAACAACCTTCGCAATGAAGCGAAGGTTGGAGACAGGATGGTAATTTGCCAGAACAGCCGGGTCCAGAGGCTCTGATATCCCACCCCATGTTGTCAGATGATTTCACCCAGTGGTTTCATGGTTCAGTGGTTAAATAGGAGGGGAGAGAGGACGGAGCCCTGAGGCACCCCACAAACGAGGGGCCTAGGGTTTGACCTCTGTCCTCCTACCAGCACCGACTGTGATCAACCAGAGAGATAGGAGGCGAACCACTGCAACACAGTGCCTCCCACTCCTAGCTCCCTTAGTCGCCCCAGAAGGATATCATGGTCAATGGTATTGAAAGCCGCTGAGAGGTCAAGTAGCACCAAGATAAAGGAATGACCCTTGTCTCAGGCTCGCCAGAAATCATCCATCAGCATGACCAAGGCAGTTTCCATGCTATAGCCAGGTCTGAAACCAGACTGAAAAGGGTCCAGATAATCCGTTTCATCCAATGACCACAGGAGCTGAAGTGCCACCACCTTCTCTACAACTTTTCCCATAAAGAGTAGGTTGGAGACTGGGCGAATGTTTTTTTAATTCTGCTGGGTCCAGGAAGGCTTCTTGAGGAGGGGCCTTACAATTACTTCCTTTAAGGGCTGAGGGAAGGACTCCTCCCTCAAGGACACATTGACTAAAGCCTGGAGCCAGCCTCATGTCATCTCCCTGCTGGCCAAAACTAGCCAAGAGGGGCACAGGTCCAACAAACAAGTGAAGGAATTCATCGCCCCTACAGCCTTGTCCACTTCCTCAGGAGTCACTTCCTCAGGAGTCACACTCAAACTCCACTTGTCCACTTGTCCACTTCCTCAGGAGTCACACTCAAACTCCTCCCACACAATAGGACTAAGACCCACCCCTGTCATCTTGGTCAGTGTTGCCCAATCAGAGTCCAGGTCCATCTGAATCTGAGCAATTTTATCCGATAGAAACTGTTCAAATTCCTCAGCTCTACCCTGCAAGAATTCCTTCGTTCCCCCAACCTTAAGGAGGGAGCGAGTTACCCTAAATAGGGCAGTTGGGCGAGAATCAGCGGATGCAATAAGAGCGGAAAAATGTGAACATTTTGCCGCCCATATCACCACTAAGTAAGTCCTAACAAAGGCTCTTAAGAGTGTTTGGTCAGATTTGAATTTACTGGTCCTCCAGGGTCATTCTAAACGTCTCTTCTGGCGCTTCATCTCCTGGAGCTCCTCAGTAAACCAAGGAGCTTTCGCCACCATTGAGAGGCCACAAAGGCACAATCCGGTTCAATGCCCCAGACGCTGCCTTATGCCAGGTAGCCACTAGGGTCTTGGCTGGACTGTGGACAAGGGAGTCAGGTATCTCCCCAAGCTCCTTCTGAAACCCCTCAGGGTCCATTAGGCGTCTGGGGCAGAACCACTTAATCGGCTCCGCCTCCCTGCGATGGAGGAGTGGCGTCTTAAAGTCCAGCCTCAACAAGAAATGATCTGACCATGACAAGGGCAAGACCTCTATACCCCTTAATTCCCGATCATATCTCCACTGCCCCAAGAAAAATACCAGGTCAAGCGTGTCCCCCCCCTCATGGGTCGGACTCTGAACTACTTTGGTCAGGTCCATGATTGTCATGGAAGCCATGAACTCCTGAGCCCCATCTGAGGATTCACCAAGTGATGGTAGGTTGAAGTCCCCCAGTACCATAAGCCTGGGGAATTCCACCGCCAACCCGGCTACTGCCTCTAGCAGCACAGGCAGGGCTGTTGAGTAGTGTTCTTACACAACTGCTCTTGTGGGACATTGGGTTGCTACTTTGAAAATGGAGTAGTGTGGGCTGTTTTTAATTTGACATGATTTGCTCTGCTGATGAGGATATCCAGGAAGGATAGTGTGTTTTTGTTTTATTCTTCCCTCGTGAATTTTATTCCTTTGAAGAAGTTTTTGATTGTCTCATGAATCTTCTCTAGTTGTTTCTTTTTATTATGAAAAAAATATTGTTAACATACTGGATTCTTAATTTTGGTTGTATGTGTGGGATTGCTATAGTTTCTAGATGCTGCATTATGGCTTTGCTATGAGTTCTGAGAGTGGTGAGCTCATGGAAATTCTCTGATTTGTTGGTATATTTGTCCATCAAACTGAAAGTAGATAGTGAGGCAAAGGTTGATGAGATTCATGAATCTGAGTAATTTGATCTTATTGTATTTAGCTAGGTCAGGTGTCTTGTGTAATACTGCTACCATGGATTCTTTTGCTAGTTCTGGATCTATGGACATGAAGAGAGCTGTGGCATCTAATGAAATCATAATTGCATTTTCTTCTATTTTTTGGACTTTGAGTTTATGATGGTATTAAAGTGGGGAACTGATAGAATATTCATTTTATCCAAAGATGCTTGGGGGGGGGGGGGGGACAAGTCCACTGTTTGATTTCTGCTTTTCATCCACCACTATTCTTCTTTTATGATTTGACCTTTTTTGGCTAGGTTGTTGAGATTTCTCTTGATCTGGTTGTCCAATTTCTATATTGGGTTGTGATTTAATTGGATGTAGGTTTCTTTGTCCCCCAGTAATTGTTGGTTTTTTTATTTTTTGTGTCCTATTCATAATAAATGTGGTTTGTCTGTTAGCGTATAATGATGATTTGGACCATCTTTAGCCCAGAGAGCACCAGGGACTCCACAATCCAAACCCAAGCTATGTATATTCTCTTCTGTTGGAATAAATAACATTTGATGGTATAAATGAGGGATAATATAAAACAACAATGCTGCCAGGTATTTCTACACATTTTAGAAAGCCTTAGGAAACCAGAAAATATGCATGTTATCATTATTCAACAAGTTGGGGCATTCATAGGAAGGCAAATGAAAAAAGTGCATCACAACATAAACTCTGTCCCCCATTGAATTCTATTTTATTATAAAATAATATGGAAAAAATAGAAAAGGCATTTCAGAAATAAAAGTTTTCATTGTACAGTCTATTAGTTTCTTGAAGAAAAAATATTCAGTTCAATAGATAGCAGCAGGATTATTCCAGCTGCAATCTTTTGTCTGTCCTGGACGTCTAAGATTTTGCATGCTCAGTGTGGATAGAATTAGGATGTATTCAACAAAACTACAAACATTCCTTCATTAAAGAGGTAAAGAGAAAGATTTGCCTTGTCTAATTGTGTCTGACTCTAGAGGGTAGTGGTGCGCATCTCCATTTCTTAGCTAAGGAAACCAGTGTTATCCGAAAATGCTTCCATGGTCATATGACCAGCATGACTGTATGCCAAGATACATGGAACACTATTATCTTCCTCCAAAGTGATACCCTTTATCTACTCCCATTTGCATGCTTTAGAACTGCTAGGTGGGCAAGAGCTTGGGTAGGAATGGGAGCTCACCTCTTCTGTGGTGCTCAGGTCTCCAACACAGGCTGTCAGTTTTCAACTAATAGTGTCTTAAAATGCTGAGCCATTGTGACTCTCTGATATGAATAAATTCATTGCCATGCTTCTTTCCTCAGTACATAACCCAGTTTCTACCTGTTTATTTGATAAGAATGGATTCCATAATGTTTTCCCCAAGAATATCCTATGAGATAAGAGTCAGTCAAGCCACCAAGAACATTGTCTGTCTGTCTGTCTATCATCATCTATCTATCACCAATTTTTACAAACAACTCAAGGCGGTGAATATCCAACACACCTTTCTCCTTTTAGTTGCCCCACAAAAATTCATAAAGTATATCCAATTTCATTTTACAAAGTTACCATAACCGGCAATGTTTCTTGAACCCCTTCATTTGGGGTAAGAAGGTGCTTTTGGTCACATTGACTCCTGGTGACTCTTTGTCAAATCCCTGCAATTTTCTTGGCAAGATTTTCAGAAGTATCTTGACAACTTCTCAGTTGGCTTGACTTTGTGCCTTAAGGTGAAGAACCTAGAATGTCAAGCACTCACTATACCTTGTGGGAATTGATTGGTTGATTGATTATGTGCCTGTAAGGCTCCAAAACCAAGAAAGACATGTTGAATTTCTTTTAAGCAATTTCCTTTATTGTTCCTCACCAATAGACAGAAATCTTGCCAAACTAAAGCAAACTAACCTGCACCATTAAACATATATTCTGAGAACTCCTAGTAGGAGCTCTTTCTCCAAATTTTCTAAACTTCTAAACAACATTGGTTCCTTTGTTCTGACAGAAGAATGAACCATGAGGAGTATTTTCTTTATTGTTGTTAGCCTTGAGACAGAAATCTTGCCAGATTAAAGCACTTAACTACATAATTATTAGATATGCCTTGTAAATCCTTCTTTGCCCTTTTCCTGCATAGCAGAGGTTCCAAGTTTCTTTGTGTGCTTGTTCCCTCCTCCTGCAACCCTTGACTACATTCTACTACTGGTTTTTGTTCCCCTGGAATTCCTCTCCATGATCACATGACTCCAGGACACTTCAACCATCAAAAATATAGTTGCCAAACATTTGAATTTTGTTCACATGTCTGTGTGGCTACTGCAGCCATTATAAGTGTGAAAAATGATCATAAGTCACTTTTTTTCAGTGCCATAGTAACTTTGAATAATCACTAAATGAACTGTTGTAAGTCTGTTACCTATACTCTTGTTGACTCTGCACTCCTGAGGATGTTAGAAGGCATGAATAATATGGTGGTTGCATTCAGCTATTGTAGCTAATGGCAATTGCAAAGCAGCCTTCTCCATAATCTGCTTTTGTATTTCCTCACATCCATCAAAGTGCATGATAGTAAATTACATAATTTAATTATTGATTCAGGGAAGAAGAATTTTCTTTTTTTTCTGTCCTGAAATTTTCATTGAATGACCCCAAGCATTAGTACTGTGTGAAGGCAAGAAATCATTCTATCAACATTTTCTGACTCATGAATAATCTTACCCATCTTTATCAAGCTCCATCTCCTTTTCCTCTAAGCTATAAAAATGGTTCTTACCTTTCATCAAAGGGAAAGAGCTATGATACTTTGATCATTTCGTTGCTTTTATCTGCAGAGTTCTACAGTTGTAAAATATACTTCCAGAGATGATTAGGATACCACAAAGTGCTTCATATGTAGCTGCACCACATAAATATATTGTGACTTTATTACAGTGGTGATTTCATTTTCTGTCAACCATGACTCCAAGATTACTATTCTTTGAACCACCACAAATCATTGTTTTTGATCTTGTTGAAAGTGCCTAAAATTTTAAAATGCTGCCCAATTATTCTCAGCTCACAATCCAGTGCACTTGCCACCAAAAGAAGAAGGGAATGGAAAAAGAAAATTATATTGGGCAGCATCAGTTTGTTAGAAGAGTTTCAAGTTCGTTAATTCAACTCTCAATACTATATCATTTGGAGCAAGACTCTTATTCTTCCTGGTTAAATCCTAAACTGATACAATTCTTCAGGTGTCCTCTACTTTTTTTTTTTTAACTTCAGATATTCTGTCAATGTCTGGTTGAATATCCATCACATATCTTCCATTGGAAAGGCTGAAAAAATATTTTTTTACAATATCTCTAGCACACCTAAGCAAGCTTTTATTGTTGTTTCATATAAAGTTCCATCTGACATCTGACTATTTTCTGTTCTTAGGTTAATCAGCTTTTATTTTTTTTAAATGTTCATTTTCTTCCTCCTAACTTACATTCAATTTACCCATGTTTAAGCAGAGTCTGTGATTTTATTTTATTTTTTGGCTCCTAGGTCATTTGGAGAAGTCACACACATCTGAAACAAAAAGTTCTTGCTTTCTATAGAACAGATGAGAAAAACAGCTTTATTACATTACATGCGATACATGTCCAGATCTCATACCAACCAGTATGTACTGGGCAAATCAGTAGTGGCAGCTTCAGGAGGCTCCACCCCCCACCCAGATGTCATCATGGATGCTCTTTGCATGCGCAGAAGCGCCATAGCGCAGGTAAGTGGAACCAACTACTGATCCCAACGATTTAGTGATGTCTAAGAGCAAGGATCTATCAGCTGTGATTTCAACAACTGAACAACTGTTGAGCCAAATTATTTAATTTGTTTTTAATGATTTTTTAACTTTTGTATTTGTTATATCTTATTCTGGCTGTTCACCGACCTGAGTCCCGTCCGGGAGTAGGGCGGTATATAAATTTAATAAATAAATAAATAAATAAAAAATAAATAAACAGAGAAGAAAATTTGGGAGACTGGCATTTTGCAAAAAAATAATCTTGTTTACTATGGCTCTGGGAAAGACACCTGTTTCAAATAGGGTTGAGAAGGGCCCTGACAGGAATCACAGCCAGCTAATCTGTTGCTTCTGAATCTTCATGGCGTTATGGACTTCATTTTCTCAAGATTAGATGCCCTTAATAGCTTACATTCTCATGTTTATATCCTTGGTGGAAAAAACAATCTAGATGTCTTATTGACTTCTTTTATTTTTATTTTTTTACAAAAGTCTTTTTCACTAACATTAAATGTCTGAAATATGTAATGAAGCAGTGGTGAAATCTGAACCAGTTTGCCACCAGTTTGCTGGCCGCGCTGCATGCCAAGCACATGCTGTGTGCATATGCATGCGCAGTGCATGTCAAACGTGCTGCACCCGCGCATGCACAATATGTGCCAAAAGGAGGCTTGGAAAGGTAAGTAGAGCAGCGAGGGGAGGGTGTCAGCTGTGCTTCATGCTTTAGATTCACTAGAAAGCAGGATTTCCTGCTTTCTAGTGATTTTAAATCGCGCGGCACAGCTGATCGTCGGAAATACCAGTTTGGAGGAACCGGTAGCTTTTTTTTTACTACTGGTTCACGCAAACCAATAGTTTTTATCACTACCAGTTCACCATTTCACCACTGTAATGAAGTCTTAGCTTCACCATTAGTGTTTCCAGTAAACAAATCAAAGCAAAGTACCCTCTGGGGGTAGAGGACTGATGGAGTTTTGAGATTCTCAAGCAGTTTCCCAAAATGGGAGTCTTCCTTTACCAGTCCTCACTCCAGTTACCCTTCCTTTCTCCAGGATCTCAAATATATTTCCTCCAAATGCTTCATTAGGGTACCCTATTTGAATTGCAAAAATTTGGACAAGGACCTAACAGTAGCAAAGATATATTCTCTAATATAAGGTGACCAACTTCTTTACAATGAGAAAGAGGACACAAATAAATTTTGGCATCTAATGCATGTGTGTGTTTGCCGTGTCGTGTTTTCGTAAGAAGTAAACAAAGAGTGCATGGTGCAGTCTTACACATGGTGCACTCTCTCAAAACAATTCTCCTGTGCGGAGCACATGCGTCCCATAATTGCATCTCGCCACACTGTACCGAGCCTTGAAGAATCGTCATGTCAAATACAAATACGTCACATCACACGCAACAGATCGGATCAGCATCGATCGAATACGGTAATTTATAGATTAGTCTTCAAATATCGAAAAGGAGGACATGTAGGAGAACACTTTTTGAGAGAGGACAGAACTTACAAAAGAAGGACTGTCTTCCCTAAAGGACAACGATTGGTCACCTTATATAATTCTGCTGCCATCCACTGGTTATCCAGATTTTTGCAGTTTAGATATGGGAACCCCAGCTTAACACCACCTGTATTTATTGGTATCTTCTTCTTCTTGGCAGAAGAATACAAATACAAATAAAGTATTTGATTGCAATCACCTACTTTTAAAAAAATAAATATATTCTCTAAGAATGCATTATTGAGCTGGATTGAGAAACTGTAAGATGTAAGAAACTGTAACTGTACGAAAAACTGGATTTTTTAAAAAAAATGCCATCTTCTCATTTATCAAACAGTATAGTACTGTGAACTTGGTAGCTTCTGGGAGAGATCTGGGTCACAGTGGTGTGGCAATTGCCTACACCTCCCCCCTCAGTATGTAATCCTCAGCTACACTAATGGTCTGATTCACTACAAGGCAGCTTCTGACAGTGAAGCATTTGAGCTGCCTAAACAGGTAGGAGCAACTCAGTGGCAGGGCTAAATGATGAGCCCTGTGAAGCATTAAATCTCCTTAAGTAGAAGGCAGCAGGTGTTCCTCTGTAATTCTGTGATCCTCAGCAAATCAAACACTGTTGCTTACAGCTTTCTCCATCAACATTTTGCCGTCTCTCTTCTAATACGTTATGAAGAGAGAAACTAAATTACTGTGGAAGCTCTGGGCCTCTGCACAATAACCCTATTGGCGAGAGACTGATTAATGTGCTTGAAAGTTAATCAAATGCCAGAACAATATTTCTATACACTGGGAAGTTTGGAGGAAATAATTGGAAGAAGTAATTTGAAGTCCTGAGATTTCATAGTTTCTCCACTTGCCACAGGCAAGACATAGGAGCTGTGATTGCCTTTTCAATTGAAGTACAGCCTTCACTTTTTTCTTTAGGTAGTGAGGGAATGTTGTTTAATTCATCAACTGCGTGAACAATTTTAGTGGGGGGAAAATATAGATGACAAGCTGAAGACAAGTTCAGTTTCTCTTATTGTGCAGTGCTGTGTCATACCAGTTAAAGGCAGGGGCAGAAAAGTTTTGAAATCAGGATTCTAAATCTTTGGCCGTAGCTTGAGAGGGAATTAAGCTGCTACCGTGATCAATTTTTAATTATTCTTGTTGGCAGCATAATAATATGGTGCTTTATTTTCCTGACAAGAACCTGAACGATCATTATAGGCATGAATTATTCAGGAAAGCAAAGTCCTTGGTGATGAGAATAGTAATAAAGGTAACTTTTTTTTCCACTTCCAGCAGGATCTCATGGAGATCCTTAACTGAAGGATGTTATGAGTCCCAAAGTGGTCAATCATTGTCTCTGAATAGATTTGAAGACATCATTTAAACAGGGAAATAAACACAAAAACCTTCAAACAGAATCAGTAGTGATTTGAAACTATCTTAGGTTAGGCAAATAGCTCTCTCTCTGATATTTTTTTCTTAAAAGTTCGTGAAGATTCTTTGTTCCATTAATGAGTGAGTTTGTGTTGAATTTCTGTTTCTTTTTCTTATGCTTTGGGGACCCAACCAATTCACAAACATATAAAACTGACCCAATTCACATGCCCTCACTGACACAATAATCATTTCACAGCTGGCTGCCCAGCAAACAGCTCATCTGTTCATTCCATTATGAAGTAAATAAGATATATTTTTGGCCCACAGTGAGATATACAGAAAAAGTTAGCACACTCAGAGCTGAAAATTGATCTGAAAATAACTCACCCAATGGAATAATTAGCTAACACTTCACTGTACTTGCAATTGCAAAATATATGAAATTCACTGTATTACAACCACAGGTAATTTGAAGAAAGTAAATTTGTCCTAGTAATCTATATTTTTGTAATGCTTGTGTTGTTCTAATTTGCTTTAAATGTGGATTAGAATCAGGCCTAAACATAAAGAAAATCGATATGGTGAAATCAATGCACAAGTTATCAATGAGTCTGCTCTAAGCAAGGCTAAATTTGGTTTTAACCCAAATATATTTTATTTTTAAAATTGTAAAATAATAATTGGTGTAAAATCATTTGTGGCAATGTCTGTTGCATCTCTTATTTGCAAGGAAAACATTTAAAAAACCTTCCCTGAATTTGTTCAACAAATGTATATGTTCCAAAGCTGTAAAAAATACTGTCCAATTATTTTCATGCTTTTACTCAATATACTACCACATGAAATAAAACTTTGAATGATTCTTTTTCAGATCCTTCTGGATCATTTTCATTAAAAGAATTCAATAAACACTTTGGATTTCTTTGAGCCACATGCCTTTTGAAAATGCAAGTCAACACTAATTCTAACTGTTGCTATAATTAAAGTTCTTCACCCATCTTCTCAGAATGTGGTCAGATTGATTTGAGGGAGACTTTGTGGGGTTCCTGTTGGTTATCCTTGGGAATTCCCAGATTTAGTAAATAAAACCATTTTAGCTATTACTGGAGCCCTTGTTCAGAGGACAGTAGATCGTACAAGACAATTGGCATTAATATATAGTTTCTAGTTCCAGTAGGAAAAAGGAATGTTACATTTGCTTTTTCTCTTGCTCAGTAGCAGCCAGCATCCAATCCTTGTGATTTATTTGTTCTGTCCACAGGGATGGGCAGCTGTGCAGATTTAAAAACAAGAAGATATTTTGGAACAAGCAGGGGCACTCATTTACCATGCATATGAAACTCTTGAAAGTAATTGCATCTTTTTCTGGGATCAGCCAGCTGCTCTCTGCAACTGCTGCATGATCTTGGCAAAATATACCCTTTATTTAAAGTTGCTTTGTATGTGGCCCTGCATGGTCTGAAGCACATTTTTGCCTTTGAATCCAAAATGTTGATCATCAACAGCACTTGCATGAAGAAAAATGAAATCAATGATAACTCAAAACAATGCCCCATAGTCTTAAGATCCAAATGTTCTAAGTTTGCAAAACTTCTTGTGTTTCACTATGTAAGGAAATGGCATTTCTCATTGCAGGCTTCATCATCACTGATAGCACTGCTATCAGTTAATGTCTTGTTAATGGAAGTCTCCTTGGGAAAGGCTTAAAGTGTACTTGAATTTCCCAATAAAAACAGTGAGACTTTGGTTACATTTTGCTTATACTAGACTTGCCTAACCTAGTACCTAACCTAACCCCCATACTGTTGTGCTGTAATTCCCATTATCTTCAGCCAATATATATACATACACACACATATTGAATAGTTGTCATCCATGTGGAAGTCACACATATGGAAGGAACTAGTTTAGGCACTAGGAGATTAGTTTATAGTCTAAACTCAGTAATGAAGATAGATGAAAAGTTTTCCTTTCTTTTCTGAATACCGTTGCACACTGTTTATGTTCCACTATTGGTTATTATTTAAATGTTATACCTTGTAGAGAATATTGAAAAGGTGGAAATACAAAAATACTAAGTATTATTGCCTGGAAAATTAATTTAATCTAGGTATATAAATATGATTGAGTTACACCTGACTCAGGAAAAGGTGTAGATGAAGCTTGATTTGACCATAGTGACAGCTTACAGGTATTATTTTTACAAGGATATTTGGATGATGTCTTTGATCCTGTCCATCTACTTTATCTATTTGTGTTCTTCTATTTCTCATCATCTTGCCAGGCAAAGTATTTCCCCTCCCCCCCAGGTCTACCCTCAAATTTCTGCTTGCTACTCATTTCCTTGAGAGAGCAATCTGTCAGTTTCATCCAGGATATATTGACTGGTTACTGTGGTATCGCAGTGGTTAGAATGCAGTGTTGCAGGCTAATTCTGTTGACTGCTGGCTGCCAACAGTTCGGCAGTTTGAGCTTCACTGTCTCATGGATGTGTTGTGTCTGCCAGCGGCCTGCGGTAGAGGAACAGGGGGAGCCTGTTCCCAGTGTGCGCATGTGCAGAGCTGCCAGAAGGCAAGAACAGTTAAAACAAAAGGGACAACTCGGGAGTAGGGCTTGGAGATGATTGGCCCCTCCCATAAAACATAAAGGAAGAGCAAATGCATGTGAGTCTTTGCAGGAAGCAATGTTGTTCATTCTGGCCAGTTTAAATTCTGCAGCTCCATTTTGATTCTGTTCCGTGTGGCCTTGCAAAGCTAATTGCCAATTAGGTCTTGGCAGTGTGTCAAGGGAGATAAAGGTGGGTGCTTTTCAGCCTTATCCCGAAGGACTGTGGCAGACTTCTGTCGGACTTTTTGCAACTATTTGTGACTCATTTGTGAATGAACAGAATGAGAATGAACAGGCTGTGAATGAATAGAATTCACAGCCGTTGAAATAAAAAGAGGGTTTTTGGGACTAATTGTGTACTTTTTACTGTATCAGGAAGCCTAGGTCAGAACAGGTTGACTCAACCTTCCATCCTTCTGAGGTCAGTAAAATGAGGACCCAGATTGTTGGGGCCAATAGGCTGACTCTGTAAACCACTTAGAGGGGGCTGTAAAGCACTGTGAAGTGGTATATAAGTCTAAGTACTATTGCTATTGCTCTTGATTCTTCCTACAGCCCATAGCGCTCTTAAGCAACAATCTCCAAATCCGTAATTCAAAGATGTTTATTTTCTTTATCTTTTCTTCCTCGGTGTCCTGCTTTCACAACTTTAAATTCTGCTTTAATTATCTTGATCTTCTTGCTTTGTCTCTACGAATATGTGTAAGTTAATATTTCTCCCATTGGGTTAACAATGATGTTATGTATTTCAGCCGGAAGCAAAACAATTTATTTTTCATGCCATCTGAGTGCATGTATTTATTCTTCCCAATATACAAATGCATTAGCCCCTCCCCCACCCCACATCTGAGATTCAATTATTTCAGTATGAAATATGAAGAAATAGGCTTTTAGAGAAGGGCTTTTTGCTATCTGTACCATCAGATAAGATTCTACAGATGGAAAAGGAGCAGCAGTAAAGGATTATGGTCTGTTGACTGAAAAAGTATCAGAGAGGTTCCAAACATGGCATTTTTAAGGAGGTATTTAAACTCTAAATGCTGAGATAGTGTCATTACTTGTACATTTCCAAATTTTCAAATTGGCCCTAGAAAAGGGGTCTTAAAATTCTTCTATTTTCTTTCTTCTTTCGAGAAAAAAAAGCTGAAATTTATTGTTTAGGCATTTCTAAAATTAATGCATTTGTATGTTTTGGCCCTCTGGGCCTGCACAACTGTTTCATTTTCATTTTAATCATCCTGCTACTGTTGGAAAAGATTCCAATGAAGAAATCAGCATATTATCCGGAAGATCTTCATAACCAGAAGGATCAAGAAGGAGTTAAGAGATCAAAATGGGAATCCAGGGGCCCAGATGGCGGTGGCATTTGGAAATGCAAGTAATCAAAATTATCTCATATTGCTTTAATAAGAGAAAATATTCAGTAATTAAAAATCAATTATGAGCAGCTGGGTTCATGCATCAGTTCAAATAGTAGAGGAGTCCTCAGTCTTTGCTAAGCAAATAGTCTTTTTTCTCCATTCCTGTTTGGACTTTTTACATTTGCACTGCAAACAATCCAACATTATTCCCCAAGAAGTGGAAAATTCCCTTCCATGCAGGGATGGGTTCTACTTTACCTTTACTACCGGTTCACAATGGGGCACTTGTCCTGAAACAAGTTGCCCTGAGGCAAGTTAGCTGTGGCAAGTTGTCCCACAGCAAGTCGGCTGCGGCAAGTTGGCCATGGTGAGTTGGCTGTGGAAAATTGTCATAGACCTCTATTGGCATGCTAGTTCCTTTTCTACTTCTTAGGGTGTGGCCATAAAACACCTCTATTGTTGGTCAATTTTAGACAATGTTATTGGTTATTTTCTTTTCATGATTCCCTCTCCAAAGCTTATCCTAACTCATCCATATGCAAATAAGGAATTCACATCTATTGTAGATGCTTGGAATATGAAACAGTGCAACATATTAACAAACTTGAGCTCCTCATAGTTTGGAAGGTACTTTGACCAAGTTGTCCAGGCCTTGTTAAAAAAAAATCCATGGCACATCCAAGCATATTTACACTTTGCATTACAGTTTTGGCATTATGGCCCCATCTGCCCATCTTCATCCATATTGCTAATGAGTGAAGCCACATTGGAATAATCACCCACAATTGGAAAGTATTTCCCTCAGCAGTGGCTTTCATCAGTTTCCTGTGACATGTGGTACCCAGAGGTGGGTTCTGACAAGTTCTGGAGAACCGGTAGCAGAAATTTTGAGTAGTTCAGAGAACTGGTAAATACCACCTCTGACTGGCCCCGCCTCCATCTATTCTCTGCCTCCCACGTCCAAGCTGGTAAGGGGGAAATGGGGATTTTGCAGTATCCTTCCCCTAGTGTGGGGAGGGAATGGAGATTTCACAGTATCTTTCCCCTGCCATGCTCACCAAGTCATACCCACCAAGCCATACCATGCCCACCAAGCCACGCCCACAGAACCGGTAGTAAAAATTTTTGCAACCCACCACTTGTGATACCCCATTCCTTTTTGTAGCTAGACCACAGACAAAATCATCAGTGGTGACAATCTCGTGGTGACATGTACCTGATCTTAGATGGAACTCTTATTTTACATATTAAAGCACACTTCCTTGAGGATCAGAACCTTGTAAAAATCCTCCTCATTCTTAGCATATATTGGTGACATCAGCAGCCATATATCTGTTGCTCTCTCTTGCTTTTAGAAAGTACCTCCACATTCCTGACCCAATTTCTTCCCCATTCATCAGATATGTCTTCATCCCAGTTTTTAATTCTCTCTATTTTATAGATTGAAAGCTTTAATTCCACATCCTCCCACTGGGATAACATAGAGCAGTTTATATTTCCAGTTTGGAAGCCTTCCACAAAGACCTTTATATAGCTAAATGGATATTATTTCAGGATTTCATCAGAAACAACAGTTTAATTCCTTGCAATTTCACGTTACTCATGTTTTAGGCATTGTCTTCAATAAAATTTTGTTTAGTTTTTGCTGACCTCATTATTCTGTTGAATCTACCACTTTGGCCTTGGGAGTAGAAGGATTCATCTGAAGAGGTGCCTAATTGTGTGACATGCACAAAGGATAATGTTCATAACAAGCAATTATGTAATTCCTGGAGGATTTCAAAGGAGGCCATGTCCTAGATGCTTCAGACAATCACCTGAAGAACTACAATTATTGATAAATAACTGATGACCTATTGATCTCTATAAAGTAATAGAAAATTCAGGTACATGAAGGTATTGTATGTAATTTCATACTGCACACATAGCATTTATGAAAGTCAAGTATAAAAGAGGTTCACTGAAAAGTGTTCAGCAATAAACAAAACACATGTTCACCCCTCAATGAAAGTACCACATTTTTTGGAGTATAAGATGCACATTAGTTTTTGGGAGGAAAACAAGAAAAAAAAATCTGACTCAGCCTACCAGTACCCATCAGTATTCATCTGGCTAGCGTCCTTGCAGCAAACAGCAAGCAGCTTGGTCAGCTTCAGCACATTATCGCAGCCTGATTCAGCATGAGCAAGTGATTGGTGGTTGGATCAGTCTCCCAGAATACCTCCAATCAGCTGTTCCAGGCTGTGGGGATCACAACAGCCCATTGCCATCTCCCGCATTGCATTTTTAGCCTCTGTGAATCGTGTTTTTGGTCTCAGCACACCCCATTTTTGTCCTCTGCGTGTTGCATTTTTGGCTGGTTTCTGCCTCCTAGAGTTGGCCAAAAATGTGACACATAGAGGCCAAAAATGGGACATCTGGAGGCCAAAAACACAACATGCTGAGGCAGCGATCAGTGGCAATGTGCTGTGGTGATCCCCGCAGCCTGGAACAGGTCTAAAATGGAGCATGCAGAGGCCAAAAACGCAACACTCGGAGACCGAAAACGGCTGAAGCCAGTGGGGGTGGGTTTGTGGGCAGGCCTTCAGCAACATTCAGTGTATAAGGCGCACTGACATTTCCACCCACTTTTTTGGGGGGGGGAGTGTGTCTTATACTCCAAAAAGTACGGTACATTAATTTATTTTAATAGTTTCATATTTGTTTTGTGATAATAGATAAATTCAGCTTGGCTGTTATCCAGACGTCCTTGGTTTTTTAATTATTTTTATAATGCATGCATAGGATATAAAGATTACCTAGTAAATCTTGTATCCATCTAAAAAATATAGGTTAAATTCTTATAATTAACAATCTCTATTTTTGTTTTGGTTTTTTTCCGTTGAAAAAACCCAAAAACACACCTCTTTTCAGACTCCCAATATGATTGGCAGATTGAATCTAGAAAAAAACAAAGTTCAAAGTTTGCTCATTTTTGGTTTATCAAAGCAGCCTTCTTATTGTCTTGGTGTTCAACAGGCTATTTACCATGCTTACTTATGGATGATTACTATGATGATTATCTTCAGAAGTTTTGTTTTAGAAAGAAAGTTGCTCTAGTTTCAAAACAAAACGCCATCTCCTGTCATTATTTTTATATTCAAGACTATTGCTGGATCTTATAAAGAACTAATAAAGCATTTTTATTAGAGTGGTGTATGGTAGCAATCAAGTCTAGTGCTTTGGAATCATGCCTGCTGGCCTACAAAAAAAAAAAAAGAAAAGTAAATTGGGGTGGTGGAAAATATCTTTCTTGATTTGCTTTTCTGTTAATGGGTATTTTATCATTGGCCTAATCTATGGTACTAGCCATGTTTTAAATGCTCTACCCCCAGCACTTTGTTAGAGTACCTGCAAAATGCTTTCAATTGTTTTTTAAATTTCCACTTGGGAAATTTGGAATCCCTGATCTAAAATATTTATAGTGTCATCAAGCAACCTAGTATAGTTCATTTGGAAAACTGATGTCAATTCTTTAGTCTTAAAAGATGTTGCACAAAAGCCTGCTGTATTGAAATGGATTAATTATATCACTCAAAGCTAGAAGTGTTCAGCATAATACAGACTTCCTGAGGTCCAAATGTGAATCTTTTCTGAACTCCAAATTGTATCCAATAATATAAAACATCCTGAGAATTACCTCTCTGAAAGGGAGATCAATTCTTTAATTTAATTCTTTAATTTGATGTTCGATAATCAAGGTCATTAAAACTCATTTGTGAAAATTGGGCATTCCCATTATCTAATGGAAATAGGCAATGGTGGGATTCAAGTAATTTAACAACCGGTTCTCTGCCCTAATGATTTTTTCCAACAACCAGTTTGCCAAACTGCTCAGCAAGTTAACAACCGGTTCTCCTGAAGTGGTGAGAACTGGCTGAATCCCACCACTGGAAATTGGTTAGGGTTAGTTAGGGTTATCATCTAATGGGAATGTGGATGATTGAATAGTTGTTCAAAAACTGTAAGGGAAATTTGCTCTAAACAGCTAAATGTTAATATTAACAGATAACAGAATAACAGATTTGGAAGGGACCTTGAAGGTCTTCTCATCCAACCCCCTGCTCAGGAAGGAGACCTTATATAAATTCAGACAAATGGTTGTCCAATCTCTTCTTAAATACCTCCTTTAAAATCCAATTAGCACAACCATATAACATGATAAAGTCAGTACTACAATCAAATTCTTCTATGTATGATCAGTAGATTTGGTAGATGGCATAGAACTTGTAAAAATTACATATCTGAATAACTTTATAGAACTTTTTTTTTTAATTCTTTGACTCCTATAGTGTCATATGCAGAGTCAAAGCATGTCATGGTAACGACTGCCTAGAAAATCCTGGGGCCTTTCTGTATATAGCTTAGCAAAAAGAAAAGTCCATTTTTAGAAGTACAAAGGGAGATGTATATTTTCCTAATAATGAAACCTAGATGGCACTATATGTACATTGGTAAATAAAAGAAAATGTGACATGGTCACATTAAATTTATTTCTTATTTCAGAAAATATACTTTATATTTCATTTCTTCATATACTAGAAGTTGCTGCACTATAGAAAAACATATTTAAAAGAAAAGCAATACAATGCAATGACCTGTCCCATAAAAAGTATAAAGTATGAAATGCAAACAGAAAGTAGGTAAAGGTAAAGTTTCCACTCGCACATATGTGCTAGCTGTTCCCAACTCCAGGGGGCAGTGCAGTGGTGGGATTCAAATAATTTAACAACCGGTTCTCTACCCTAATGATTTCTTCCAACAACCAGTTTACCAAACTGCTCAGAAAGATAACAACCTGTTCTCCCAAAGTGGTGCAAACTGGCTAAATCCTACCACTGGGGCAGTGTTCATCTCCGTTTTAAAGCTGAAGAGCCAGTGCTGTCCGTCTCCGTGGTCATGTGGCAAGCATGACTAAATGCCAAAGGTGCACGGAACGTTGTTACCTTCCCACCAAAGGTGGTCCCTATTTTTATACTTGCATTTTTTATATGCTTTCGAACTGCTAGGTTGGCAGAAGCTGGGACAAGTAACAGGAGCTCACCCCGTTACGCGGCACTAGGGACTGCTGAACGGCCAACCTTTTGATCAACAAGCTCAGCATCTTAGTCACTGAGCCACCATGTCCCTTTTAAACAGAATGTAAAAACACTAATAATACATACACAGTTTTTAATTATGCGGAGTCAACAGTGTCTTCTTCCATTTTCTCTTTTGTTGTCTTTATTTCAACTGGTTTTTAATCCATCCATTCACAAACTTGGAGGTATAAAGTCACATGAGCGCATACAAACATAGAGTTATGATTCCATTCCTCCTACTTAGTGAGGAAATCCTAAGAGCCCTTGCTACCACTTCTTAATTTCTCAAAAGCAATTTCAGTCATCTAGGATTGCCTCCACTTCTACGAATCTTGAAACACCGAGAAGCACACTGAGGTGACTGAATCTTTGTGGGACAAAGAAAAGAACCAAGAGATGATAATGAGATGAGATAGATGAGGTGAGATGAGGTGAGATGAGATAATGAAGTGAAGTAAGATGAGGTGAATTGAAGAAAAAAAAATCTAATTCTGCAGTTCTGTAATTTTAAATCCCCAAAAATCAGGGTTTTGGTTTGGTTTGGTTTGCTATGATTTCAGACATACTACAGTGGGAGAGCAATAAATCAATTCAGCTTTTGGACACAAGGCACTATTTTGAGATTTGACAGATCTGGAGGTAATTCTGAAATGGTGCAATGTTTTCATGTAGAAATGCCCTAAATAATAATATGTGTTATACGGCCAATATGTTTAAAAAAAAAAAAAACAGGCCAAGCAGATAATAACATGACCTGGCAATGACTAAGAGCAGGAAAATTGAAGAAACAGCTGGAGGGGCTAATTCTGGCTGCACAAAACCAAGCCTAAGAACAACTGTGTACAGAGCCAGAATTGAGAAGACAGCAACAGACAGCAATTGCCGCTTCTGCAAAAAAGCTGAACAAACAGTGGACACCTGGTTAGTTGCTGCAAGAAGATGGCACAAACTGACTACAAACAATGGCAAGACCAAGTAGCAGCAATAGTGCATTGGAATAACTGCAAGAAATACTATTTGCTTTTAAGCAAGAACTGGTGGGACCACAAAATAGACAACGTAATTAAAAGTGAAGAAGCTAAAGTGCTCTTGAGTCTTTAGAATTCAGACAAATAAACTTTTGCCACATAACAGACTTAACAAATGTTGATAAGAAAAACAAAAAAAAAATTGTGGATAGTGGACAAGATAGCAGAAGAGAAGAGAAAGAACTGGATAAAATCTCAAAATACACATACCTGCAAATAGAAGTAGAATGAGTGTGGCAAAAGATACTACTAATAGTGATAGGCATCATTGGTGTAATCCCAAAACATCTGGAGCACCACTTGAACACTATTGGCATTGACATAATCATCATCAGTCAATTGCAAAAGATAGCTATGCTTGGAACAGGTTACATCTTGCAACAATTTCATTAATATTATTAAACAACAACATCTGCCTAGCCAGGTCCTTGGAAAAGATTCAACAGGGGACAGAAATGCCAAATCCATTTAAGTACCTGGCTGATAGTACAATCAACCATATTTATAATTTATTAAGTTTATGTGTCTACCAACACCTAGTGATGATTCTGAGTGGTTTACAAATGTTAAAAAGATTTTAAATCAAATTACAATAAAAAACATGTAGAAACAGCACAAAAGAATAAAGATGGCAATAGAAACAACAAAACCACCAAACTAGAGGAGAACAAGAAAAAGAAAGCGACATTGTTATCCTCACCCTGATGTGCAAAGAAGCCCTTTACCTCCGTAAGTGGCAGGTTCCCTAGAACCATGGCGGCACGGTGGTTAGAATGAAGTATTGCAGGTTAACTCTGCCCACTGTCTGGAGTTTGATTCTAACTGACTCAAGGTTGACACAGCCTTCCGTTTTTCCGAAGTCAGTAAAATGAGGGCCCAAATTCTTGGGAACAATATGCTGACACTGTAAACAATTCAGAGAATGCTGTAAACCACTGTGGAGTGGTATATAAGTCTAAGTGCTATTGCTATTATCGTACTGTTAGAAAATTGTTCCTCTTATTCATTGGAAATCTGACTAGGACATCTATATTTTACATTCTTGAGTCGGTAAATATTGCAGAGATTTTGGCAGTCATTCTTTTGTATGACACTTTTTTTGAAGAATGTGATCATTTCCCATGCACAACCTATTTTTGTGTACTATAGCACATTTGTATTCTCTGGATCACTGAGATGTACTTTTTTTATTTTTTTGGCAGAGATCAAAGCATACTGGGAGATATTCTATTTTTGCCACTATTCAGCAAAATAGTAAATTGTATCCAGAAGATTTACGCAGTAAAGAGGGGGAATTTTCTTCCTTTTCTCTTTCTTCATCTGGATGTATCTGGGCATGAAAAGGGAAATTATAAGTTTCTCTTATAAAGGTTAGTGACGGCTAACCTTTTTGGCACTGAGTGCTGAAAGTGAGTTCGTGCACACACCATAATGCAATGCACATGCAACCTCCTGCCCCTGCACATGCGTCTCCCGCATACGCCCCAACCCCCATGCATCTGTGGCAGAGACCTGAAAACCAGCTGGCTGGTGGGAGGTGTGTGTGCATGTGCAACAGAGCTGAGCTGTAGTGATGGCTTGCATGCCCGCAGAGAGGGCTCTGTGTGCCAGCTCAGGCACACATGCCATAGGTTCACCATCACGGTTATACTACATACTAATAAAGAAATATTATCAGTGTTTTTAATCAGTAAGGTCATCAAAGTTATCATCAAACAAAATCCACATGGTGCAAATGTGACCAGGTCATGAACCATACTAAATTCCATCAGGAAAGATGCTGACCAGCCCTAAAATTAGGGTTTAACAATATCAACTGCTTGCTTGTATTGAACTCAGGCTTAACTGTACTGAAATCCTCTTCTTTGATGCAATCTCTATTTTGTTCTTCAAGTAAATAAAACAATAACGAAGTTTTAATGTTGCACTGTTTTAAAACCAGACTTTAAAATACAGAAAAAGGAAAATTTTATGCTACCGCTTATTTTGGGGGGTGGGGAGAGAGAGAGAGAGAAAACATCAATTCTCCAGCAAATAATTAAAAAATGAGCATGGTAAGCTAATTCTGTTTTTAGATTTTCTGAAGAAAACTGAAGTTCATTAAAAGCCAACCTGTGAATGGCTTTTATTTTGAATGGCTTTTAATTATTGTGATATACCTTCACAATAATTGCGGACATGTGCATACATATGTTCAGTAAAAAGAGGTCAATTGCAGATCTAGACATGTCTCCGTATAGCCCAGGGGTCTTCATGTGCACAAAATATGTCCCGCAAGGGAATGTCATTAAGATGCCTGGACATATGCAGAATAATGTGCTAGCTAGAGCATATGTTCCAAGGAAACATGTGTCACTTTTAGCAAAAGAGACAATCGTTAAACATCCTGAAACATGTTTCTAGGACCACATTTCATTTTTTTACTTTGAAAAAAATCCAGTGGCTTTTTTTTTTTTTTTTTTTGCCAAAAATAAAGGGATACATTCATAAAGAAGTGACCTCGGGTGCCAAAGAGGAATTTAAAGGCTCTATAAATCTTTCTACATCATTGGAGACATCTTCCAACACCTAGAACAATTCAAGGTTGTGTTCTCAGGATTTACTGAGTTATAGTCCCCAGTAGCAAAGAATTATTGCTTTTGACAAACTGCATATAGCTGTTGTGGGAGTTTCAATGAAGAAAATTGGTTATTTGGGCCAATCCTGTTTGGTTGTCATCAGTGGCATGGCATTCTAGTAAAGCTGAGAAAGAACAGAGGAAAATGGAGGCAATGTCATGTAATATTGACTAGACAACCTGTGAAATTATGAATAGTTTCCCTTTAGATTCCTCCAAAGAACTCAGGCAGGTAAATAATTGATTTTTAATGCTTATTAGGTAAACACTAGTGACTGGATATTTCCCTAAAGTATTTAATTTATACTTTGTTGTCCCTGAATTAATACACTGCAAAGAAATCTGCTTTTGTATTATTGTGATGGGCATTATACAATAAATCAAATAAATTTTTCTGAGATTTTTTTTCTGATCTGGAATACAGTTTCCATTCCATCAGAGACGGTGTACTATTTCCATTGTGCTCTAGAACAGTATTTCTCAATCTTGGCACTTTAAATTGTATGGATTTCAACTCCCACAATTTTTAGTTATCAGGGTTGAGAAACTCTGCTCTGGAACCCTACATTCATGTGGAGAGAGGTCACATCTATGACTGTGGTTCTTATTCATAGAATACAGACCAGCTACAAGTTCATATAGAAAAATGGTGCATCACAACATTTCTTTATGTGAACTTCTTTATATGATGATGAAGTATTTAGCTCAAGGAGCCTGGTTTAGCTCTGCAGACTAAAGCACCATAATTAACACCCAGCTGTCTGCAATTACACCAGTTCAAATCTCCCCAGGCTCAAGGTTGACTCAGCCTTTCATCCTTTCTAAGGTAGGTAAATTGAGGACCCAGTTTGTGGGGGCAATAAGCTGACTTTGTATAAAATATACAAAAGTATGAAGGATATTGCTTAACGCATTGTAAGCCGCCCTGAGTCTCCGGAGAAGGGCGGCATATAAATCAAATTAAAAAAAAAAAGTATTTGCACCCAACATCATTAGAACTGCCTTTCAGAATTATTTTTGACACCCCGACTCTGCCAGGCGTTTCTGTGAGTCAATGTGCCAGAATAATATAGACCAGTAATGGCTAACCTTTTCAGTGCTGAATGCTGAGAGTGTGTATGTGTGCACGAAAGCGTGTGTGTGTGTGCGCGCACCCATAATGCAGTGCGTGAGTGACCTCTGCATACACCCCACCCTGTGCATGCGCACACAATCCCCTGCATGCGCCCCACTCGCACACCTGCACACATGACCCCCATGCATGTCTGCCATGCATGCATGCGTGACCCCATGTGCACCCCATCCCCTGTGCATGCACATGCAACCCCCACGCATGACCCCTGCATGTGCCCTGCCCCCGGACATGAGTGCACTTCTCCTGTATGCGTCTCCCATACATGTGTGGCAGAGACCCAAAAACCAGCAGGCCGGTGGGAGGCGCATACACATTTGTGGCAGAGCTGAGCTGGGGCAACGAATTGCGTGCCCACAAAGAGGACTCTGTGTGCCACCTGTGATATGCGAGCAAAAGGTACATCATCACAGATCACATTGATCATAACTTGTAGAACCATCCATTTCTGAAGAACTAGCCACATTTAATTAAATATTCCTCTTTGACATCTGGCCTGCTCTATTAATGCTTTTATATTAAAAGTAAAGGATAAATTATAAATTTTGCTGACATGTAAGATGAGAGAAAACTCGTGGATGAATTTTATTCCTGAAGTTTTTCAGCATACACAATCAAGCCTTTTTAAAAGCTCTGTGAGCTGTCTAACAGCAGGGGTTCCCCTTCATGCCAAGAGCAAATTCTATTTAATAAAACCGTGTGGTGTGATGCAAAGTTCAAAGAAGGTCTGAGAACTAATCAAAGGAGAGAAGTCAAAGATGGTGGATCAAAAGATGGTAAATCAAATTTTTAAAAAAAGGTCTGGTTGCTCTTTATTGAAGGTTTGGTTGGATAACATTAATATCTTCTTTAGTGGCTGTTCAAGAATTCTAATGAGGGGATATATTGAAGAAAGAGTAGGATAAAGAAGAAAAAAGAAAAAACTGATCGTTGTCTAGAAACTGGAAATTATAATATGGTAGGATGAAAAAATCACACTTTCAATAAATATAAAAATAAAGACTTCAAGAATCCAATAGTTGTAATTCTGGTTATGAATTTGAATTGACCAGATATACAGCTTTTATCCACACACATTAGAACATTCATTGTCTACCACATTTTGAAATTCCTGCACAAATATTTTTCATATTATGTTTAAATATTTGTGCTTTGAAAAGAAAATATTGCTTTTAAAGATGTTTCCATTAAACATTTCTTTCATACAAGTTTGTTTATTTTACACACGCACACACACACACACACACACATACACACACTTTATTTTAAAGTTTTTAAAAATACTTTAAATACTTTGCTTATTTTATTTATACTTTATGAAATGTATAGAAATTGAAAAATATAATATAATCAATTTTGATTGATTTATCAATTCATTTACATCACATAACAGCTTGCGATATATGGAGATCCAAATGCTAATGGTTGTTTGTAGTAATAGTACAGTAATTGATACAAAAGAGATAAAACATATGGAATATATTGAACTACCATTGTCAACATCTTGGATACTTTAATAAATGCTCCCTATTTACAAGAACCTCTAGCACTAAAAACTTTGGTCATTAGCAATGTTGGAAGAAATCTCCATCTGGTTCAGTTCCAAGCCAGGAGAAAGGCCCTGGAGACAAAATGGAGGCTGGAGGCTGATTGGAAAGATGGTTTAGTGATGAAGCAGAACCACATGGAGGGTCCTGGGCAGCTGACCACATGGAGTTGAGAGTCAGGGGTTTTTATACTTTATCTTGAGCTTTGAACTTGAGTTTCCTGATCCTGTGCAAGAATATGTATCCTATTGGCAGTTGTAGGGGTCATAGCTAGCTCTGTAGGTTGTCTGAGTTAAGTTTGGTGGGTGATACAATGTCCTTAAGAGATTGTGCAAAGCAGTGAGCTGTATTGCTAGTTGGCAGTGGGTTAATCCTATAATGTCCTGAGGGTCATGTCTTAATCCCATCGCCTGGAGCTGAAGATCTGTTGTCTTGTAGATAGGCTGGCCAACCCTTTTGGGATTATTAAGAAAGACTTAGGGACTGCTTTCTGTCTTCAAAAACATGCCTCTCCCCTAGGGAAATATAATATTCTGCCTTTTTAAAATATTTCTCAAAATATTTCACTCTTCTAAGAGGGGTGACTTCCGTCAGCAAGTTGGAAGGCTATAGTCATTAGCAAGTTAGAATTTCCGTCATTAGCAAGTTGGAAGACTACAGGAACTCACAGAATACTTACATAAATGTGGCAAACAACAGAACAATCAGTAAAATTTTTAATCAAGCTATGACGGCAAATTTGAAGGACACATCCTATTGGGTGTGATCAGTCTATACTTTAATACAAGAGAGAGGGAGGGAGGGAGAGGGAGAGGGAGAGAGAGAACTGTGCAAACTCTCATATAATACCATACAAAGACTTAATTTCACGTGCCAGAAAATAATGCGTAGGATCATGCAATGTACAGTAGATTAGAGCCCTACATGGAAAAAAGAAAGATACCAGATGTTCAAGTTGGCTTTAGAAAAGGCTAAAGAACATGATATAGTACATTATTACTAATGCATGCTGAATAGTTGACTAAGTCAAAGTATGCTGTAAAAAGTCAGTATGTGTTTCACTGATTATAGAAAGACCTTTAATTGTGTTGATCACATCAAGCTGTGAAATGTGCTTAGAAAAAATGTCACAGAACAGTTCATTTCCTCGTGTGAAACCTATATGCAGGCAAAGAAGCCACAGAATGGACAGAACATAGTAAAATATACCGGTTCCAAGTTGACATTGAAACATAGCCTCTTATTTACATTCTCCTCTTATTTATTCAATCTATATGCTGAATATTTATTAAGGAAAGTTGGATAAGAAGAGGAGTATGGTTTTAAAAGTGGAGGAACCACCAATAATCTGCATGATGTTGATGTTATTACATTGATAGCCAAAAACTTTAAAAATCGGCATACTCTATAAGTAAAAATCAAGAAGCATGGGGAAAAATAGAATTAAAATTAAAGAAAACCAAATTAATGATGACAGGTACCACAACAGCCTTAGAATTCATAGTGAAGATATCAAAGTGGTAGATAACTTTCATCTTTTAGGATTAACCTTCAACGATAAAAAGACAAGCAGTTGAGAAATATGCTGCTGGTTAGCAATTGGTAGAGCACAGTGGTGGGATTCAAATTTTTTTATTACCAGTTCTGTGAGTGTGGCTTGGTGGATGTGATGTGGCTTGGTGGGCGTGGCTTGGTGGGCGTGGCAGGGGAAGAATACTGTAAAATCTCCATTCCGTCTCCACTCCAGAGGAAGGTTACTGCAAAATCTCCATTTTCTCACAATCAGCTGGGACTCAGGAAACAGAGAATAGATGGGGGTGTGGCCAGCCAGAGGTGGTACATACCGGTTCTCCAAGCTCCTCAAAATTTCCGTTACTGGTTCTCCAGAACTGCTCAAAACCTGTTGAAACCCACCTCTGGTAGAGCAGCCATAAAGGCATTGGATTCAGATGCCATGATGCATCTCCACCTACAAAGATCAGAACAGTGCAAGCAATGGTATTCTCTGTAACCCTCTGTACACAGAGGAGCCTGTGTAGCGTAGAGGGCTAATGCCTCCTACTAAAGGCAGCAATTAACACCAGCTGCCTGTAATTTCTCTGAGTTCAATCCTAGCCAGGCTCAAGGTCGACTCAGCCTTCCATCCTTTCTAAGGTGGGTAAATTGAGGACCCAGTTTGTGGGGGCAATAAGCTGACTTTGTATAAATATAAATATACAAAAGTATGAAGGCTATTGCTTAATGCATTGTAAGCCGCCCTGAGTCTCTGGAGAAGGGCGGCATATAAATCAAATTAAAATAAATAAATAAATAAAGAAACAAACAAACAAACAAACAAACAAACCCTCTATGGAATTGAAAGTTGTTTTTTGCTGAAGTAGGATAAGGAAGAATATTGGCACTTTTAAACTTTGTTGTTGGAATAGACTCCCAAGAATCCATGGAAAGCCAAGAAAACAGAAATGTTATCAAACCAATCGACCCAGCATTTTTATTTGAGGCCCAAATTACCAGATTCAAATGATCTTACTTCAGTCCTATTATGTGAAAACCTAGCTGCCAAGAGCAGGGGTCCCCAACCTCTGAGCCACGGCCAACTACCAGGCTGTGGCCTGTTCAGAACTGGGCCATGTAAGAGGCGGGCCAACATGCATTTATGCACAGCTATACTCATGCAAGCAGTGGGCTGGCTCCCAAGTGCATGCATGTACACACCAGCCTGCCGCTTGTGTGAGTTGAGATACACATTCATGTGCGTGCTGGCTTGCCACTTGTGGCCCAGTTTCCCTCTTCCCCCCTCCAGTTGGGACACCAAGCTGCAAAGGTTGGGGACGCTGGTCTAGAGAAGTTTTTAATGCTAGGAAAGGTAGAAAGAAGATGATAATCAACAGCAAGGTGGATGAGTTAAGTTACAATACTGATGGGTATCCTTTTGGAAGATCTGAAGGATGAGGTTAAGGCCAGATCATCATGGGAAAAAATCCACAGTGTCAAGATGGTTGTTCAGAGTCAATATGATGGGACATAATCAATCAGTTAATTTTGGAAGAGAGAGGAGAAACATTTATGAGGGATATTTTCATTTTATAACACTCAAAGAAGACCTTTTCTAAAATAACTGGTAAGTACAGTTTTCAGCTACCCTTATGATTATGACCAAGTATGACATGTGCATCATCCATGATAAAATTGTACTGTAATGCTAGAAAAAAAATTACCCAGCGGCTTTTCTTTTAATTTTCATTTTCATAGTTTACTTCTTTGGTAAAACTAATACAGAACTAATACAAAGGAGCATCATGAGTATCTAATATACTAATAAAGTATTTGAGTAGATATTTTATTTTCATATTTCAAAATGGGTGTGCGTGTACATACATAAACATAAGCAAGACGTAGTATTTTTTTTTAGGCAGACAAATACCTGGGAGCCATCAAAGCTAAGCAACCTAAAGAAGAGATTTACATTTACATCCACATCTATGACTTTTATCTTAAATGTGGATCATGCTGGCTGTGACTGAGAATTGGAACACAGCATGCTTAGCTTTTATATTCCATTTTTAATGTATTTTTTTTTCATTATGAAACTCCCAAGGTAGAATCCATAATTGAATTGATATTTCAAGCCCATTTTTCGATGTTCTTTTTATGATTTCAAAATAGATCTGTATTGTAGTTTTATTTTTCAGAATAAATGACAGTTCTCCCCCATTAAACTAAGGTTATATACCTACCATAGTGGTTATTTCTGTTAAACATAACACAAGAGATAAAAAGAAGACTTTGATTTAGGGTCTCATGCTCAAGCAGGAGATTGGAGTAGATGACCTCCAAGGTCACTTCCAACTCTTTTATTCTGTATTCTGATTTTTAAAATACAAAGTTGCTGTTATTTTTTTTTTCCTTCAAAATCAGAGCCCAAGCATTAAGTGTACATGTGTCTTTGGAGAACTCTTTGGGACAGGAAATGAGTAATGGAAAGCCAGGATGCAGCCACATTAAAGGGGGATGGGTCCACCTGTGCTTGACCAAATTTAAAAAAAAGCCAATTTATAATTTGCTGTTGGATGTGATGGCTCAGTGGCTAAAACACTGAGCTTGTCAGTCAAAAGGTCAGCAGTTCAGCGGTTCAAATCCTTAGTGCTGTGTAATGGGGTGAGCTCCCATTACTTGTCCCAGCTTCTGCCAATTTAGCAGTTTGAAAGCACGTAAAAACTGCAAGTAGAAAAATAGGGGCCACCTTTTGTGAGAAGGTTACAGCATTCCGTGCGCCTTTGGCATTTAGTTATGCTGGCCACCTGACCACAGAGATGTCTTTGGACAGCGCTGGCTCTTCAGCTTTGAAAAGGAGATGAGCATCGCCCCCTAGAGTCAGGAACAACTAGCACATATGTGCAAGGGAAAACTTTACCTTTAAAATTTGCTACCACACATTGGCATCTACAGAAGAGTAGAAAAAAAGTCAAGATGGCAATTGTAATTGAACCACTGCCCTCTTCATGAGACCCATAAAAAGGGGAGAGAGGTGAGTTTCAATCACTTGATTGTGGCAGCCATTTTGACTTTTACTAAGCATACATCACACCCACATCCTGTCATCCCTCTGCTACTGTTTCTCTGCTATTCTGAGAAGCTGCCAAATGTAATAGAGCAGAATGCCTAAAAAAAGAAGAAGGCTGAATTGATTCCCCACAACGTTGTTTCTTTCCCACCAAAGTCACTAGCCAGGGTGGGGGTAGGGAATGAACATTTCTCCTTCTCAGTGTAGATTAGGGATGCAGAGGAAGTGAATAGTGACAGATGACAGAAAGTGGATGTTGCATTGACTAATGCATTCAAACGAAGCCTGACTAACAGATGACCAGCTGTGGGAGGTAGTTTGCATAGTGAAGCGACACAAATCTTTTTCTCCTTTGTGTTGTGCCGAACAAATGTACAAAACAGTTTTTCAAAGCAGACTAAGCCTTCTGCAGTTTGGTGCGGGCAATTCACTAAGCGGGGAAGTCGATGAACAAAAACAAGCTGAAAATGAGTTTGATATAGAAAATATGTCTGTGGCAAATTGAATACGAAGGAAAGCTGTCAAGGGTCTAATAGTGAGACTTCTAGCTAATGTTTTCAAATGATAGATAAGCACTAACACATTCAACAAAAGCTTTTCAAAAAAAAAAAAAAATACAACCAGTACCAAACAAATCCATGCCTTTTGGAACTCTAAGCATGTGATCTAAAATTTAGCAGTTAGCTGATCTTTGTAAAAATAATAATAATAATTTAGCATGAACTAGTCTATTTATAAAATATTTGCAGCTGTGTTGGCTTGTTATGAAAAAAAATAACACACTGTTAGGATAATTCATTTATTAGAAACTCCAACAATGTGATAAACCAGCAAGCTTTATTTGACTCTTCATGCTGGGTTAAACAAAAATGCTAAGAAAAACTCCTTTGTTTGTCCAGAGTAATTTTAGAAAATCTTTACCCCTAAAACACCCATCATTAAAACATTAAACAAAAGGATGGTACGGGGAATTATAATATGTATGTGTGTGGGAAAGGGCTACAAAGTAAGTTTGTCTTGAGAATTTTGTCACTTTGCTTCCCAAACTCCCACCACAAAGGTCTTTGGTTGTATGACTAAAATGCAAGAAACTAACCGCAGATCTCTTTGGTTGCTATTTTTTAAAACCAGATTTTAATATTTCAAACCTTTAAAAATATTTTCCCTGCTCCAAACTACATTGATTTTTCTTGTCCGAGATCACAAAGGGTGATCCCATAATCCCAGGAACTACAACCATCATAAATATGGGGCAGTTGCCAAATATCTGAATTTTGATCATGTGATCACGGGGATGCTACACAGTCATAAGTGTGAAAAATGGTCATAAGTCATTTTTTTCAATACCACTCTGATTTCAGTCACTAAATGAACTGTTGTGTGTTGAGGATTACCTGTACATTACCCAATTTCCAATCAGTTGAATAGAAACAGATATTTCCTCTAAGCTGTTTTCTGAATGTAGAGGCCTAGCCACATTTCTAAGAGATTTTTATTTCTTTTTTTATCCTGACATATTATCAATGCAAGAAAAAGAGGAAAGAGAAAAAAGACTCTTCCTACCTCCCTTCTCCTGTCCCTTAATGACAATTAAAGAGGGTGATAAATAACAGAAAACTTTTATTCAGCTCCAGTTTTAACATAAAGCAGACAAAAAAATTATTCATAATTTTCACCATTGAGCCTCGAAAAAGCTTCTTTTGGGTTAAGCAAGACTAAACACATAATGCAAGTCAGGAAAAAATTCTAGTTAGTAGACAGCAAATCAAAGGGCTTCCTAGTTGCCAACATATTGCCAATAAAGGTTTACATCCAATATCATTTTAATGGTCCATGTAGAAGCAAGCCAGGTATAATTTTATGACATGGAAACATGAAATATATCTTCTTTTTCATTCTTCAAGGAAATGGGCTCACCTGCTTTGTGAGCTTCAATATTCAACTGTGTATGGCTATGGCCTTGATTTTACAATTGACTAGTGGCTGCAAATTAACATAAAGTTAGTCTTTATTTATCCCTACAATGTGGAAGAGCGCTCCCCTTGCTCTCTATTCATTACAATAGGCCTTGTAATTTTATTTTCCTTTGTTCAGGCTGAAAGATTTTGAAACGTAAAAACAGGGAATATAGAAATATTGTTGTGTCTCTATTAGTATACCATCAAGGATCTGAAAGAAGAAATAAAAATCCTGCTAGGCCTTCATCTTGTCAGTAGCTTCATTGGCTTCAGAAGCAAATATTTTTTTCATTGAATATTTTTTCATTGTCCTGAAAACAGAACCAGAAATGGTCTTCTTAGGTCAAGTGGAAAGAGCCTACCTATATAATTAAGCAGATTTCATTCAACAGCTTTGATTCAGACAACCAATGCTCATTGTTCACCTCTGTGTTAATGTTCGGCTACTGGGTTATCCTTCCCTGACATATTCATCAGCTGGAGTTTAGTTGTGCTTCTATGAGAGCTAAATCTCATCATTTTACTATCACTGCTAAAAAGGCAATGCCGAACTGCAGGACCATATTTTCAGTTGGCTTTTGGGAAAGAATGCAAGAGGCACAATAAAGACAAAAAAGGAAAAGTAACAAAATATTCCATGTCAAATCTTCTGTGTATGTTTTGTGTATGTGTAGTACAGTAGGGGCACAAAAAACACAATTCTATGTTTTGTGTTCAGAAATACAAAAGCTAAAGCACCTTTTGCTCACCTCAGTTAGCATTTATAATTTATAATTCTCAATAATTATAATAAACTTCCAAGAGAGATGTGACCACACATGTCCTATTACAAAGATAATCATAACTGAGGTATCTCCATTAGTATCTCAGTTAAAGTGGAACGAGTCAGTAATGCCAACTTGCCTGGTGTTTGATTCCTTGTTTCTGCAGATCATGATTGATATATTTTGTTCACCGAAATTCAGTGGAAGTCGCCCAACTTTTTTTGAAGGTAGATTAGTCCTGTACCAAATACCAAAATAATTTCTCTTTTGCAAGTTTGACCTTTACACCAGCTGATACCATGACTCACCACAATAAAAAAGCAAGTCTTTTTTTGTTATCTTTCATCACCAGTTATTTTCTGGAAACGTACACAATACATTTCTAGCAAGCATCTCAGCAGGAGAAAAGGTCACCATAACAGCCAAGCTGGAAACAAAAGATAAATTTATCTAAGTTATATTTTAATCAAAGTACCATCATGCAACATGCTATAGATACACTATGATCTTCAGTATTCACAAATTTCTGAATTTTGCAGAACAATTCTTCAATAAAAATAATGTTTAAAATGTTTACATGAAAAATCAATGACTACTGAAGAGTCATAGTTGCCCATTCCTTGCCCACTTTTACTACATTTGGAGTAAAGGCAATGAAACCATTTAATAATCACTGTTAATCAACCTAGTGATCAGATATTTTCTTCAAAAAGATTGTTCCCTCATGATGGGCTTTCTTGTAGCATCAATGTATGTTCTTCCATAACAGTTGTAGAGCATGAATTAATCACACGTACTGATTGATCAGTACTCTAATCTTGTTGATCATGAAATTTTCATTCCAGCAAGACAGTGATTTTGTGCTAAATAGAATGTAGTTTCATCTGCAGCTATGCAAGGAAATGGTGGAAAAACAGACAATGTAGTCCTCTCCAACTTTTCAGGATATCTTTCTCTGGTAGAAAACTGACACTCCACCCATCTTTCTTTCTTTCTTTCTTTCTTTCTTTCTTTATTTCTTTCTTTCTTTCTTTCTTTCTTTCTTTCTTTCTTTCTTTCTTTTTCTTCCTTCCTTCCTTTCCTTTCCTTTCCTTTCCTTTCTGTTTGCAGGAAAGAAAGCCCAGCAGACAAGTTATCATGATTGTTTCCATCAGCAATGCTGGACAAAAAAAACCAATTATGAGCCAAAGGGCATTATTTACTGTCATTTCCCATGTTTCGAATCAACCTACTCAGAGAGGAGACATCAGTGTTTCCTGCAAATGTTTTTTTAAAGTTAATTAATTAGTGTGCTTATTTTAAGCCACCTCAAAAAGTAGACATCTTAATGTCTTGTTTAATTCACTGTAGCTGTAATAAATAAATAAATAAATTCCAACAGGATGGTGGGATTGTGTGGGTGGTGTTTGTTTGCGAAGCCTAAAAATATCATTTGAAGCAATTACTTTAGGCAGTTACTCCTGTTATAATTCAGCGTGCATGAGGGCTGTATTTCTGTGCCAGTCTTGTCTGTTCTTTTTCTTTCTTTCCTAAATCCCACATAAAGTAGGAAATCAAATGTCAAAAGTATCTTTGACCCACAACACACAGTTTGTATTGCTTTAAAAACAGGGTCATTTCCCCTCTTTGTAAGTAGTATGGTTGGCTTCATCTGAAGGGTATCCATCACTGGGCATATTATTTAGTGCTATCTGATATCTACCCAAGCAAGGTGGTTCCAAGCGATAATATTGTGAAAGCAATGTGTTGTTGAACAATATTGTTCAAAACAGCAATATAGAGAGGCAAGGGCATGACATTAATAGAATTTAAACAGACAATTAACACGGCCATTTTCTTTTTTTAATCTTTCATGAATTCTCAACTTAGACAAAAGACAACACATCTAACTGGATAAGAGGCTACAAATAAATTGAACAATATTATATAATTTTTTTTCTTGCAAGCATTTCTATAAGATGGCTATTTATCTTATTTATTTAATCTTTATGTAGTGTTAACCAGAAGGACATCACATGTTGTATTTTAATAATATTACTGTGTCGTTCCTTTTATGTCTCTCTACCCTCCAGAAAGGCCATCCAGAAGGGCAGCTACATGTTGTAAGGTACAGCCTTCCATGCATAGATCAGGATTTGTGTTGAAATCTAATTGCAGTACAATTTTTTGAATAAATTAATCTGGAAAATATTGCACTGATATTTTTATTCTAACTTCCCAAGGTATATGATTAGTCCTGGGATCACTCCATCTCTGAACAGTGTTGGAAGTTCTCATCTTAATTATTCCATCACTACAATGGAATTCTGAATCTCCCCCCCCTTTTTTTTGCTTACAAAACATACTTTCATTTCTGAATCTAAGCAAGTTTCCAGATGATATTTTTATTGATTAATTGCCTGATTTTATTCATGACTCTTACAGAAAGGTCCAGATGTACTTGCATTCTTTTTGTAGTCCTTTCATTCCCATACTACTTCTTTACTTTTTCTTAATAGAAAAACTGTTCAGAAGAAAAATGGAAGTACAGTAGTTGTGTAATATCCTTCCTGACACTAGCAAATAGGGATTCTGTAGTGCCTAGGAATCCAAATATTCCTATTCCTTCCTTGAAGAGAAAATATTGTCTATCCTTCTGCAAGACCGACCTTTCAAGACCTGAGATAGGAACTGGGAGGGGGGTTGGGTAGGAAGAGACTACAAATATATTTTAAGCAAGCGCTGTACATATGAGGTAAGGTTGTTGTGCTGCAAAGTGAGGTGAACATCTAACAGGGAGTGCTATAATTTTCTGCATTTCCATATGTTGTTTCATTTCATTTCCTTTTTAAATTAAAATTCACCTTTCAGTGTTTTCCATCCAGATATAAAGAATAACTAACATAATTTTGGAAAAATGTTCACTTGGGAGGTTCATATGAGAAGATCTGGTATCCACAAAAAGGAGTTTAGAGGTCCTACACTCTGCTGGGAATTCTATTTAGCAACTCTTAAACATGCATGTAACCTCAAAGAGAAACATTCGTGAGCACTATCATATTTGTGAATATTATGTTGTAGAATATGTAGGTCAAAGCAAAGTATGTGTTCATACCAGAGTCTTCAATATTCAATTTTCATATCACATAGACCTTATTCTTAACATCTTAGAGCAGGAGTGCCCAACTGTGGCAACTTTAAGACTTAAGGACTTCAGCTCCCAGAATGTTCCCAGGCCAAATTGCTGTTTATATAAGTGCAGTTGTTCATTTTTACTTTTGTGCATGACTAGCTGAAGAATACTGGGAGTTGAAGTCAAGGTCTTGAAATTGCTTGAAGTCAAAGTCTTGAAAGGGAAGTTGGACACCCCTTCCTTAGAGAAATGGATGCTTTTTTTCAAAAACAGAACTACAGTAATAATAACAGGACTGAAATAGTCCAGGATAACTATAAGAGGCTCTCTGAGCTTGTTTGTTCTCCTGCAGAAATTTTATTACCCAAACTAGATAATATCATCAGTGCTCCTTCTGAAGAGTTTGTGCCCATACTTTGCACCAATAAAGGTACATTTGTAGGTTGAAATGAGGGTTCCTTGGTGCTCCCTGAACTTGGTTGTTAAACCAAGTTCAGGTGAACCTAGTTTACAATTAGGTCAACTAGTTGTAACTTTAATTTGGAAACCATATTTCTCTAATTTAATATTATGGGGATGATTGTAGGAGAGGAACAGACAGCGCTGGGTGCTGGAGTTAAGTGGAGTTAAACTTAGAGTTGTTGCATTCTTACAAGTGTCCAAGTCCAACCTCTCCTGAATTCCACTGACTCTTATCTGGTGCCAATTTAGTCTTAAACTTTAGTTGACTAGATTCCTGTGTATATATAGGCTTGAATAAATCTTCTATGCTGTAACCTAATGAAGGATCCTAAATCTTTATAACTGACAATAATTTTCACAGGAATCCAAAGCAATGATTGGCTGTCAGTGTGAGTTTGGATATCTTGCTTTGCTTTTGCAGACAGAAGATGGTCATGGCTGAGAATGGCACACTTAAAACTTCCACTTCCACTCAGACATCACATATTAATTTTAAAAATCAATATTTTTAACCATATAAGTACAACATCTAGCTGGCAAACCTCTCTCTCTCTCTCTCTCTCTCTCTCTCTCTCTCTCTCTCTCTCTCTCTGTGTGTGTGTGTGTCTGTGTGTGTCTGTGTGTGTGTGTGTGCGTGCACCCGCCTTCCAGACATTATTGACTCCTTGGACTGCTAGACCAGTTCCTGCAATTTTCTTGGCAAGGTTTTTCAGAAGTGGTTTGCCATTGCCTCATTCCTAGAGCTGAGAGAGAGATTCTGGCCCAATGTCACCCCCAGTTAGCTTTGTGCTTAAAGTGGGATTAGAACTCACTCTCCTGTTTTCTATCCTGGTGCCTTAACACCAATTCCGGGTGGGCTCTGGCAAACCATTTAGCCTAGGACATGAGAACTTGTGTGAATGAACAAGTCTGTGTAAAAGAAAAAATGAACTGCTTTTACTATAAACAGTAATGTGACAGGGAAAGGACTTTCCTTTCTCTTTTTCCTGATCGTAATGGGGGAGCGGGGTAGGGGAGGAGATGAGATCGCAGTACCGTCCCTGCCCTTAAGGGTGAATTTATATCACATTTCATAATCTAGGTGCTGTTTTTAGGATTATCTTGTCGCAGCCTCTGACTATTTCTTAAGGGCAGAATGCACAACAACATCCTCTTAACCCATCAGGAAGTCAGCTTTCCTCCATCTTGTTTTGCAATTCATCTATCATTTATTTCACTCCTTCCACTCCAATTGGCAACTGTATGTGTTAGATCGGCGCAGGAAAGAAGAAGTGACCAGCGGAGTTCAAAGTAACAAGGTTTATTAACTAGAACTGAACTGCCTGAGCGCTGCCGGAGCTCTCCTTATATTTGCTCCGGCAGACGCACCGCCCCCTGACAGGGATTCAAATCTCCCGCCGAAGGATCTTCAGCCAATCCCAGGCGGGTGTCCTTATAAGGACATAACACTCCTCCCCCCTAGTTCTTAGTCAGTCAATCAGGGAAAATAGTCACTTAAATATACAGGACGTCGACGTAAACGCGCTGACCTGCGCAGTCCATTCTTGGAGAGGCAGCCTTCCCTGCTGGAGGGTGCTTCCTCGGTCCAGGGATTTCTTCCCGGTGCCGGGGTGGATCTGGCCGTCGAGGATGCGGTCACTGCTCCTGAACCTCCGGCCGGGTCGAGGACCTCCGCCTGCGGGTGATGCTGGTCTGCCTCGTTCCTGTCCGGATCTTGGTGCCGCCGGTGTGGATCCCTGCTGTTGGCCGGTCCGGAACTCCTGAGCCACGGTAGGTTCCTGGGTGTCTCTCGGGTTCCCTCCGGGATAGGGTCGCGCCGGTCTGGGCTTGGGTGCGAGTTCGGCGGTGGTGGTTGGGTTAAGTCCCCGGGTTCTCCGGTTGAGTCCGGCTTACTCCCGGGGCAGCAGGCGGACAAGGTTGGTGGCCGGTCGGCTCTGTCGCGGTGTTGTAGGCCTACCTTGCAGGGGTGGTGTAGGCCCTCTCTGCGTGGCTGGCCTGGCAGTGGTGGTTGCTGCTCCCTCTGGCCGCTGGGCTGCTCGGTCATGTCTGGTTGGTGTTGGTCTACCTTGCGGGGGTGGTGGTGGCCTTCCTCGCAGGGTTGGTCCTCTGCGCGGTCGGCGGATTGTTGTAGGGCCTCCCGAAACGTTGGCTGGAGGTCCCCGTCTCTGGACTGCCAGTTGCCTACCTCGCAGGGTTGATGTTGGCTTCCCCTGCTGAGTTGTCCTCGGTCTACTTGGCCTTCGTTTCTTGCCTGGATGTTTTGGGTCTCAGAGTGTTGGCTGCCATTCACCCCGCGTTGCTTCGGGGTCCCTGGCGTGGCTTGTCCCCGGTCTACTTGGATCGCCGGAGTTTGCCTTAAGCTAGGTGCTGGGGTGTCTGTTCTTCCTGCCTGTCGCCGGCCTCCCTCGTCTGGGTGGTTTCGTCCTACCTCGCCAGGGTGGTTTTGGCCTGCCTCGTCGGGGTGGTTTAGGCCTACCTCGTAGGGGTGGTTTAGGCCTACTTCGTCGGGGTGGTTTAGGCCTACCTCGTCGGGGTGGTTTTCGCTCACTTTCCTCCACCTTTTGCGGAGCTGGTCGAGATGACGTCTCACGATCTGTCCATCTTCCAGCTCAACGCGGTAGAATTTGGGGCCGGTTGTGCTGTGTACTGTAGCTTTAAGCCATTTAGGCGAGCTGTGGAAATTGAGAGCGAAAACGGCGTCGCCGATGGAAAACTGGCGAAGTTGGCGACTGGCGGATGCGGGCACCTCAGAGGTGTATTGCGGGTGCAGTCTGTCCAGGGGTGACCGGAGTCGCCTGCCCATTAAAAGTTCGGCAGGGCATTTTCGGGTGGCAGAGTGAGGCGTAATATGCTGGGTGAGCAAAAAAGTGTCAATGCGCTCCTGCCAATCACCCGGGCCCATCTTGGCAAGCGACTCCTTTGTGAGCCTCACCATCCGTTCAGCCTGTCCATTTCCGGCCGGTCTGTAGGGGGCAGAGAGGGCATGGCGGATGCCCAACCCTGCCAGGAAAGCCTCCATGGGTACGGACGTAAGTTGGGGCCTGTTGTCGGAGACCAATACGTCTGGAAGTCCATGAGTCACGAAGAGACGCCGGAGTGCACGGATCGTGGCCTCCGTTGTGGTGGATGCCATGGGGACGACCTCCAGCCATTTTGAGTAGGCATCAACCACAATGAGGAGGTGGTGCCCTTGGATGGGGTCAGCAAAGTCTATGTGAATGCGCGACCAGGGGGAGCTCAGAGTTTCCCAGGGCGTCGGGTCAGACTGAGGCGGAGCGGCTCTGACTTCTTGGCACGGGCTACACCCGGCGACCCAATGCTCAATGTCTTTGTCCAGTGACGGCCACCAGACATAGCTCCGTGCCAGGGCTTTCATCCGGACGATGCCCGGGTGTCCTTTATGCAGCGCGGCAAGAGTCCTTCGTTGAAGCGCGCTGGGAATCAGCACCCGATCTCCCCATAGTAAACAGCCGCGCATGGTGGACAGCTCCCCTTGCTTGCGGCTGAATGGGCTGAAATCGGCGCTGTCAATTCGAGCAGGCCAGCCTCTCAAGACCCAGGAGTGGACTTGCCGGAGGATAGGGTCAGCCCGTGTGTGCGTCGCCACGTCAGCAGATGTCACCGGACAGTTGCTGTCGTTGTCAATATGCAGCAGCTCGAGCGTGGGGGCCGGGTCTTCCACGGAGTCGGCGGATGGGCACCTGCTCAGCGCGTCGGCGTTCGCGATGGCTTTACCAGGCTGGTGGACGAGGCTGTAGGAGTAGCCGGCGAGGAAGATAGCCCAACGAGTCATCCGGGGGGACATGAAGGTTGGGGTCTGCTTGTCGCCTGCGAGTAGGCCCAGGAGAGGCTTGTGATCGGTGACAATGGTGAAGCGCCGTCCATACAGATATTCGTGGAAACGCTTCACCCCTGCAACAATAGCCAACGCCTCTTTGTCCAGTTGGCTGTAGTTGCGCTCAGCACTAGACATAGTCTTTGAGAAGTAGGCAATGGGGGCTTCACAGCCGGTAGGCAGTTCGTGGCTGAGCACAGCGCCGACCCCGTAGGGGGAAGCATCACAGGTTAGTCTGATGGGCAGCGTCTCATTGTATTGAATGAGCACACTGTCAGAGGTCAGTAGTTGCTTAACGGCTCTGAATGCAGACTCTTCCTCGCGTCCCCACCTCCAGGAAGCCGCCTTTGCCAGCAGGTGATGGAGCGGCTCAGCAATAGTGGCTTTTTGTTGGAGGAAAATAGCGTAGAAGTTAAGCAATCCAAGGAAAGCCTGAAGCTCCGCTTTGTTTTTGGGGCTGGGAGCTTCATGGATAGCTTTAACTTTTGATTTGGTGGGGTGGATGCCAGAACTATCTATGAGATAGCCCAGGAACTCGACTTTCTGTACCCCAATGATGCACTTGTCCCTCCGGACCCTCAAGCCCTTCTCCCTGAACCGCTGGAGAACTAGCCTCAGCCGGTCAAGGAGTTGAGCCTTTGAGTCCCCAGAGATCAGTACATCATCGAAGTAAGGCACCACCCCTGGAACGCCTTGAAGAAGGCGTTCCATCATGGATTGGAAAATGCCTGGGGCTGCACTGACTCCAAACTGGAGACGGTTGCACTTAAACGCGCCTCTATGGGTGACAATAGTCTGTGCCTCCGCCGTTTCCTGATCAACTGGCAATTGCTGGTAAGCCTGGGCCAGGTCCAGTTTCGCAAAAATTTTGCCCTTGCCGAGTGAGTGCAGCAAATGTTGCACTACTGGCACGGGGTATGCGCTCTGCGGTAACGCCTTGTTGATGGTCACTTTGTAATCGGCGCAGATGCGCACAGATCCATCCTGCTTCATGGGGGTCACAATGGGAGTTTCCCATGAAGCATGATCGATGGGTTCCAGTATGCCCTGGGCAATCAGCTTATCTAGCTGAGCGTCTACTTTAGCCCGCAAGGCAAATGGAACCCGGCGGGGCTTGAGCCGAATTGGGGTTACCCCCTTGTCCAGATTAAACGAGATGGGTTTCCCTGAAAAGGTCCCTAACTTACCATCGAAGACTTCTTGGAACTCTCCGATGAGTGAGTCGAGTTCGCCTGAGCTAATCTGGTGGATGCCTCCAATAGAAAGCCCCAACGGCTGGAACCACTCCACGCCCAGCAGGGTCGGGCGGCTATGCTCCACGACGGTTATGGGGAGCTGGCCTTGGAACTGCTTGAAGGCGATCTGGAGGTTGGTTCTACCGATGACGCCAATGGGGTTGCCGCCAAAATCCACCAGCTTGGAGTGCAGAGGTTCAAGTTGGCGCTTGGTGAGTGTCGGCTTCAGCCTCTTCACTTGGTGCCAGTTGATAATAGAGTAGACGGAGCCAGAATCGACTTCCATCGTGCACGGCAAGCCTTCTGCCAACAGTGTCACGTGGAATTTTGTGGCACTGTTGGAGCTGGTGAGGGCGATCGTTGTCTGGTTCACAGCGCCGCCATGAGAACTGTTGCGGTCGTCGCGGTTGTGCTGGAGTGAGGACCGTTTGGATGATCTCTGGGAGTCGCGGCGGTTTTCCGGATTCCGGGGCTTGATCGATTCTGGAACCGGATCAGAGGCTCTGCATGCCTCAGCGATGTGCCCCTTCTTAAGGCAGCGTCTGCAGGTTGCATCACGCCAGCGGCAGGATTGGCGGGAATGGTGTCCCTTGCAACTGCCGCACTGAGCGGCGCGGCGGCCATCTTTTTGAATTTCCCGCCTAGATGGGCGGGAAACTTTCAAAACGGTCGACTCCCCCTCTGAGTCGGTAGGTGCGGCAGAGTCATCGGACGATTCAGATGACGGTTTGCGGATCTTATGGATCCCTCGGGACTGGAGCATGGCAGCGGCGGCGGACTCGGATGTTTCAGCAGCCGTAGCCTCCTCAAGAACGTCCTTCAAGGACAGTCTTTTTCTGCTCAGGAACTTCTTTTGGAGGTTTGCATCTCTCATCCCGAAGACGATCCCGTCGCGTAAGGCATTGTCAATGTTCTCAAACTCGCAGTTTGCTGCAATTTGACGCAATGCTGCCACAAAATCTTTGAGGGATTCGCCTTCCTTTTGGTTACGCTGGCGGAAGGTGAACCGATTCGATATGGGGGTGCCCGTTGGTGCATAGTGGTCTTGCAGGGCAGTCTGTAGATCTACCCAGGACATGACCTCAATGTCTCTGGGTGCGACGAGGTTGACGGCGAGCTCCAAAACGTCGGTGCCGCAGTGAGCCAGAAAGAGAGCCCTCTTCCTCTCGTCATCTAGATTGTTGTAGCCGTTTCCCCGGAGGAATTGGCGGAAACGTATCATATAGGAGCTCCATTTCTCCCGGCTGGGGTTGAAAGGAGCCAGTGAGGCGAACGGCGCTTGCGGCGTTGCCATCTCTCAGACCGCGTCGAGTGACTTCAGCTCGTTATGGCGATCGTGCCACGCGGAGGTTTTTCTCTAGTCCTTCGTCGCCAGTGTTAGATCGGCGCAGGAAAGAAGAAGTGACCAGCGGAGTTCAAAGTAACAAGGTTTATTAACTAGAACTGAACTGCTTGAGCGCTGCCGGAGCTCTCCTTATATTTGCTCCGGCAGACGCACCGCCCCCTGACAGGGATTCAAATCTCCCGCCGAAGGATCTTCAGCCAATCCCAGGCGGGTGTCCTTATAAGGACATAACAGTATGGTGTCAGGAAACTCCCTTCTGTCCAGACGCTGGACACAAAACCATTTTTTTTACAAGTTTACCAGTGGAACAAGGAAACAACAAACCTGAGTTTTTAAAAATGGTTCTCTTCAGATTCACTGAAAGAACAGGAAAAACATGGCCCTGTCCTCCTAAAAAAATAAAATTGAAAAGACTTCTTCAAATTTTCCTTCAAGCCCAAGTGACAGAAGAAATCATTAAATGTTTATTTTAAAAGTATAAAATCTTGAAATAATTCAAAGATTTTACATAAAATATTATGAGATTCCTGGTCAAAATGGAAAAATCTCACATGCTTTTTGGTATTCATGCACGAAATTGTACAATATATCAACGATTAGCTTGCAGAAAACCTGCAAACTGTAGCAATCTCATGACTTTTTATTTTTTTAAATAATCTTTTTCTGCCAAGCTATTGGGTCAAATTATGGAATGGCTCTTAGCACCTGAACAGTTTTGATTCCTAATATGTCTATTAACCTTCTGTAGGTTACTGGGAATCTGTCTTATAACACCTCCCTGTCCCTCTCCCCACCCCTTTAAAAAATGTAAATATCTAAAATATTCTCTGAATGAACCAGAAAGACTACAAACGAGATCTCTCAAATGGGCTTCCTTTCCTTTTTTCAGAACATCATACAATATGTATAAAAACTACCAATCCAAGTAAACTTTTCATTGGTGCTGGGCAAGCATCATTTATGATGTACCATTGTTCTCTATAAATAAAATCCCAGTTGCCAGAGAGGAAGTTACCATATTGCTTTTGAGTCAGTGCTGTTCTTTCACAGCATAAGTAGAATTGCTACTGCCAGCTGCCATTTTTCCCAAGTACTTCTCTGAACAGCAAAGATCGGGGGAGGAATCCTTCCTTGACTTTGGCAGTTGCAGTTGTGGCACATGGACTGGACTTCCCTACCCCTGGAATAAAATATTGCAATCTAAATAATATATCTAAATACTCTACTGGCTTGGACTGAATATTTAATTTCAATGCACACATTTATATAAAAGGCAATAAAATGGTTCCTTGCTCAATTACTTTCCTCATTCACCTCATTAAAAGAAATATGTAATTCTATGATAGCAATAGCACTTAGACTTATATACAGCTTCACAGTGTGTTACAGCCTGCTCTAAGTAGTTTACAGAGTCAACATATTGCTCCCAACAATAGGGGTCCTCATTTTACCAACCTTGGAATGATGGAAGGCTGAGTTAACCTTGAACTAGTGAGATTTGAACTGCCAAACTGCTGGCAATGAGTAGTCAGCAGAATTAGCCTGCAATGCTGCATTCTAACCACTTGGCCACCACGGCTCTTATGATGCCCAAAAGCTCATGCCTTTTAGTGAAATTTGATATTCTGCTGCTAGACTCCTGAGGCTTGGTTACTGTAGATTAACATGTGGCCCCTCCTACAAAATGCATGCTCTGCATAAATTTCTGTTTTTCTGATTTATACAAAGGGGCTTAGGGGAATCCATCAAATACTTGATCTGCTACATCATCTTTAATTGCACCTGCCGGCTTTGAACAAAGCTTATGTAGCCTTAATACTCTGGTCAAGAAATGAGGCCAAAATGCTGTTTTATAATTTAGATGGCATGTTGATGTGTTTGATGAAGACTTGCCTGGTCAGCTTTTAAAAGGACTCCAGTCCTGCACAAAACTTAGGTGCCTTCAGAGACCCTTCCGTGATCCTTGCTCAACCAGGAACATTAGGGTAAAATATGGTGTGAGGGTAAAATCTGCATGTCTTTCCCATGTAGATAACTGTAAACGAGCATGCAAACACGGATTGCTAGATTCTAATTAAAACAGTCACAGATCTATGAGAAAGACATTGATATAGGAATGACTGACCCACAACTTCTTCCTGGATCATTTACCCTAACCCTAACCCTAAATCTCCCCCCCTCATCCCATGAGCTATTACCTTATTTAGAGCTGTGGTGACACAGTGGTTAGAATACAGTATTGCAGGTTAACTCTGCTGGCTGCCAGCTGCCAGCAGTTTGGCAGTTTGTGTTTTACTGGCTCAAGGTTGACTCAGCCTTCCATCCTTCCGAGGTCAGTAAAATGAGGATGCAGATTGTTGGGGGCAATATGCTGACTCTGTAAACTGCTTAGAGAGAACCGTAAAGCACTGTGAAGTGATATGTAAGTCCAAGTGCTATTGCTATTATTTTGCAATATCTTGTTGAGTGTCACAAAGGAACTCAAATATCCAACAAAACCCTTTTCTTTGCACCTTCCTGATGCTCCTTGGTTAATTTCTACTACTCCCCCACTCCTCCTCCCCAGATAGGCAAGTCTGAATTTCTCAGGACATAAATACTGCCTTCCCTAAAAAATTAGGTTATGTTCCTGCTAGCTCTCCACTCTCTTAAACTCTTCCTATATTTTAGCATTAATATTCTTTTCCAATATTTTCCTTTTTTGTTTCTTGGCAAAAAGTCAGGCTCCTGGAAGCACTTTTTCCAACTAGTACATTTCATTAAATGATGTAAGCTTTATTATAAGCTTTCATGAGCAAAACAAAAGCTCATACCTTTCAATAAAATGTGTTATTTGGAAAAGCTGCTTCCAGGCTCCTGATTTTTTGCATGTAGATTAACACACCTCTCTTCCTTTTTGTTTTGGGCAACTTAGTACCTCATATGCAGGCCAATCATCCCTAGCCCTGCCTGGAAAAGTCATTCTTTCTCCTTCTCCTCAAACCAATAATTTTTTCCTCTACCTCTTTCCTAGACTTTACCAGTGGGAAGGCGGCAAGGAGCATAGGATCGTTGACAATCATAACAGCTCCTTCCTGCTTCCCTATTGACTTGTGGGAAGCTGTCAGGGAACATTGAAAATGAGAATCATATTACTGCAGTGCTGAATTGCAGCAGCATTGCAGCACTGAAATGGGAAAAAAAAAACCAATTTTTTTTTTCCCTCAGGAGTAATGAATCGTGGCATTCTGTAAATTAGTCCATTTGAGATACATTTGTTGGAAAAGTTTTACTTTTTGAGTAAAATACTCTGAGTATTTCACCTATTTGATGGTTACAAAGTATCAAACATAAGAGTTTCAACAGTACCCTGTTTCCCCCCAAATAAGACATCTCCTGATAATAAGCCCAATCGGGCTTTTGAATGCATGGCAATAAGACCAAGCGCTTATTTCAGGGTTCAAAAAAAATATAAGACAGGGTCTTATTTTCAGGGAAACACGATATATAGATTATTTTGTTATTTTGATCACATTCTCCTACTGTAGTTCCAATAGCCTTCCCCGGATAATTTAAATTTTAAAATTTAATTTTTTAAAAAAATTTTATCCCATTCCTAGATCATCTTTAACTTAAAAGATTGACAAGTTGATTTGTTCTATCTTCCAAGTCCAATTAAAAAACAATAGAAAGCAAAAATAAGACATCATATTGAAGAAAGTGTTTTTTTAAATAAGAACCTGAAGTAACACCTGAATGCATTGTTGGCAAGTTGAAATAGAGGTTCCTGTGTAAGCCATCTTTAGTCACTTCTCATGAACAGGAAGCGGCTTGGTTTCCCTCAAGCCTCTTAGTATGAGCCAGGAAGACAAGCCTGGTATTTATGTTGATGTTATTGCAATGGCCTGCTAACATTTTCTTCTTCTCCCAAATATTTTTTACAGTTTTTGTGGTTGACTTAATTCTAAGCACCATCAATTGACTGGAATATTAACTGCTGTCTCTTTCATGTCTTCTCAATGTTATGTACTAATTGTCCTTGAAGGGCTTTCGTTCTTTCTTTCTTGTTTTTAAAGTTCAAACGATTTTGTAGTCTGCCTGTGAAAAAAAGGAAAGGTTAAAAATGAAAGTGTTTATGGCTGTGAACCAGATGAGATCATATATGAAATATGTACCATTGTGCTCTAATTATCTTTTTTTCTTTACTCAATTTGACTTTAGTTTCTCATTTTTTCCCCAAAAAGGGTGCTGAGACAAGAAATTAGGCCTCCCTTCACATGGTATGGTGATTTACATCATGCCACCAGCAACTGTGGTTTTTTTTAATTCATTCATTTTATTACACAGAATTTAGAATAAACAGTTGCACTGGCCTAGGAGTTTTTAAAAAACACTCTTGGGGGATGTAATTTTTATAAACAATTGTGCTAAAAAACTCCCCATGAACATATTTTTTAAATCTGATGGACCATTAGGCACTTAAAGGAAATATTTTAGAGGAAATAAAATCTAGAAGTAGGGTGTTACAATGCATTACTGTCTGGTGAGGCCTTGCATTAGGTTATTTGTACAATAAAAGCCTTGCTTGGAAGTGCCAGCTAGTATTTTACAGCCAGAATTTTCATTTCAATAAATCACCTTTACTTTTGCCTCTTATTTTGTTTAATGGAAAATAATCAATTTCTCATGCCACAGTCATTGGAAAAAAGCAACCACCGGAACAAGACAGATTTCAGGCATGGATTTGGATACAGCTGCAATAGTTGAACAGGATGTTGGTTTTTCTAATTCTGCCCCATATTTAAAGCTTCTATATATCCAAGCAGAAAGCATTAAAAATGATGGTCAATCTGAATGGAGGGGAATTAAGTTGACCTTGAAAAGCTCTGCTTAATCTTTTTTCTCTCCAGTTCTCATCAACCAATAATTCCCCTCCTGTATGAAAGCCTCATAAACCTCCACTCTGGCTTTAATCAACAATAGCAAATATGCCATCTGGACAAAAGGAATTATGCCACACAATTGTGCTTAGCCTCTTTTTACTTTTAAGGTGTATTGTGTATATTTTGCCGAAGCATTGAGGTGACACAATTTCTTTTCCTAGGGTTTGAATAAGTCCTCCTGCATCTCCTTTATTAAACATGAATGGCTACTTTAAAATGATGCAACCAGAAGGCTGAAACAAATGAATAGCTTGTTAATCTTCTGTGCAGATGCTCTGAGTTCTGCTTTGCTTATCTCAGAGTCACTGGAAAGCAATTGTATACTACATTCCTGCATTGTTTGTGCAAAGGCACATCACCCAATTAGCATGATCTTAGACTGCCTCTGGATACCCCTCTCACAGTAGAGGAACTTTCAGCATGGGAACTATGCTGGAATAGTTTCTTTATTCCACATTACCTTGGTGGTAGAGGATGGGATGCTGGAGCACTGCCTGCTATCCTTGAGTGGTATTGGGGATTCATGTTTCTGTGAAACGAGTAAAGAATGGTCCTGTGCCACCAATATGAATTACATTAATCCCAGAAAGAGCCCTGGAAGAGCAGAGATTAAAGTGCAGTATTGTAGGCAAACACTGGCTAGAGTTCAATCCTAATGGGACTCAAAGTTGATTCAGCCTTCCATCCTGGGATAATATGGTATTTTAGGCAAAGCATTGTCTATTATTCTTTAACCATTGTATGCAGGTATTTTCATATTAATGCTGGACCCAGCCCAGGTCCCCTGAGATTACTGCAACTCAAGGAACTGAATCAGGTGTGGCATCAATAACAGAAAGATATGGACTTTTTGTAAGCTTCCCACATAATGCAAATAATGATTTAACATTGTAAATCATCCAAAGAATGCTTCAAGCACTATGGGGCGCTATATAAGTCTAAATGCTACTGCTACTGCTATTGCTAAAAGCTTATTATTGGGCATGTAAGCCCATCCTCACATATCTTAGATGCAGAAGGTTATAGTCCTTGAGCCTTCTCCTTAGGGAAGGAGACAGAACAGATAGAGGGGTTGAGATTGGCTATGACAGCAGCAAGCCTGATTCTACCAAAACCTTGTTTTACCAACAGCTCAGCCAGCGGTATCCCCAAAAGGGTTATTTCAGATAGCAATTTGACCACTGTAATCTTGAATTTCAGACGTTATGATCTCCAGAATTTAAAATATATTATCCCATTAGCTTTCATTAGCCTTTGCTAACATTGCCAGAGTCTAAAAAACTACAATTGAAGACATATTCATTTTTATGCATCATTGACCAATTTGGCCATTGCACGAGTGATAGGCCCATCCGCCGGCCTCCCACCTATACTTAGCTCTGTTGTTTTTACTTCAGACATGTTAATCGATGGAGGCTTTGCTTCTGTTGCTTCTTCCCCTATTGTGCACCGGTTGGGCCACCCATCCCCAGAGGATGATGCTGAGCTGTCAGATATTGCTTTAAAGGCATTCTATCTGGATCCTTCCCACACACCACCTCTCTTCAGCCTCACAGGCACATTTGATATATCAACCAAATTCATTTGTTGTTTTGCCCGTGATTTTGTAACTGGCCCAGTTCATTCCTCATTCTCCATGTCCATTATGGCTTGAAGCTGCTCTGCTGGGCTCTTCAGTATTCAGCCCAGGATGGCTATGCCTCCACAGGACAAATCTGCATGCCCAAGGGGAGGGGGGGCATCGGTCTCTACTCCCTGATAGAAATTGGTTTCTGCTCCTCCTACAGGAGGAGCAGAAACCCAGTGCCTCCTTCCCAGTGCCTCAATGCTTGGTAAGCCAGTAGCAGGTCGATCTGCCTATTGATGGAGTTATTGTTGGAAAACCAGGCTTCTTTCAATAGGCGTCCCCCTTTAATTGCATTGCAGGCAACAACTTCAGCCTCTTGAAAGTTGAACCTGTGAATGTTCTCGTTCATATGTGTCCAGATCTGGGAGCACTTCTTTGTGCCGGACAGCCAGTTCATGTTCATGCACTCTCGTCTGTAGTTGCTTAGCTCTTTCCCCTACATAGTTGCTTGTACAGTTACTGCAGTTAATATGGTAAACCACTAAGGATGCTTCCTCTTTGGGTAATGTTTTTTTTGGGCACAGCACTGTCATTCACAGAGTTTGATTGGTTTGTGTGCCATCTTGATCCCTTGCACTGAAAGAATGTGCGCAGTGGTTTCAGTGAGGCTGAGGAGCGGTGGTGTGTGGGAAGGATCAGGAGAGAATGCCATTAAAGCAATATCTGACAGCTCAGCGTCATCCCCTGGGTATGGGCGGCCCAAGCAGTACTCTATAGGGGAGGAAGCAACAGGAGCTAAGGCTCCATCAATTAATATGTTTGATGTAAAAACAACAGAGCTAATTATAGATGGGAAGTGGGTGGATGGGCCTATCACGAACTCAATGGCCAAACTGATCAACAATGCATAAAGGCAAATATCTCTTCAATTGTAGTTTTTTACACTCTGACGAAGTTAGCAGAAGCTAACGAAAGATAAGTGGATAATATATTTTAAACTCCAGAGATTGCAATGTCTGTCTCTTCTTTATACACGCACACGCACACACACACACACACACACACTTATACATATACATATATACCTTTGAGTTTTTTCCCATGTAAGATTGAGAGTATCTTCTCAACAGAAGAGTCCTAGCCACGAAGATTAACACCGGATCCAAGATAACACTACCAATCATCCTCACCGGATTCAAACCCAAACCACCCCATAGATGAAATATAGCCACCATCCAGAAGCCAGATTACAGCGGCATCACCAGCTGCTGCACCCCCCTCCAATCCCCACACAAAGCAAACTGACACATGGCAAGACGTCAAACTCGCCAAACCAAAGCCCGGGATGTGGCATCACAGCTATCTGCTCAGGACATTACATCAAAAAACTCAGGATATCACAACACTAGAACTCAGGATGTTAACACACAGTCCATTAGACAGGTTGTTAAAACACAAAAGACTAATAGACACATATCAAGGACCTCACCCACACAGGATGTTACAAAACAGCTAACTAATCTGCAAACATTAACTCCGTCAACCAATCAAGATGTAACAACACAGGCAACCAACTTGCTCACAGCAACAAAGCCAGCACCCCACACCTCTCCATCAGTATTAGAGAGACGGCAGCTCCGATCATGCTTTCTTTGAACAAGCATGAAACCGAAGACACCAGCCTGAAGATGACAAATGGACCTCATTGAAACGTCAGCCATGATATGCTCAATCTTACATGGGCAAAGACCCGAATACACCAAAACATATTCACACACACACAGAGATACATACATACATACATACATACATACATACATACATACATACATACTGTGTGTATATATACAGTATATATGTGTATGTATGCATGTATACATATATGTATGTATGCATACATACACACACACACACACACTTTATTTGGCATCTATATGGAATGGGTACTCCACTGTCTTCTTCCATGTTACTTGATTATCAAATCACAGCCTCTACTATGGTTCATCAATGAAACTGCTAGTTTTGCTCCCCTCAGATACTTTGGAGGCACCAGTCACTCTTCTGAATGTGTGGCAAAGAGGGCTTCAGTAATCAAGCTCTCGTTTTATTACGTACCGGTAATTATTTTATTTTAACTTTTTACTTATCATGGGAAGTAGGTGTTTAGCATCACAAGAAGTTCTACCACCTTGGGAATGGACTGCTTTTATGCTTATAGGAGCTGATCATCACATAAAGTTGACTAAACAGTTAGCTTAGAGAAATATCAATCTCCCAAGAGTAAAGTGTAAATAGTAAAACAGTGGTAATTTAACTCCTTCGGAACCTCTCTATTCTATTATTTACACCTTGGGACTTAACTAAATTGGAGGAAGAGGAGGAAGGAGATATAAAAAAGAAGTACTGAGGGAAAAGCTTCTAATGTTCACTTACTTTCAAGAATAAAGGAATGGAGAATGAAAATGATAGCTTCCCAAATGGAAGATAAGCTATGGTTGTTCAAGGAAATGACTATCCAAATGATATCTACCGGTATCAATGTGGTTGTTAAGAACTGATACCAACTTGATGGCACCTATTCAATCAATCAATCAAATGAGAGCCAGTTTGCAGCCAGAGACAAATGACCTTGGAAGCACAGCGACCAGTAACTATATGCAGAGTCAATTCTACAGATCTACCATGCCAAATGAAGCCCACGCTCAAAAGATTTCTTTTTTCATGCACCTTAGCATGCACATAGAGATCCAATGCTGTGAAACAAGGAAAACACTACTCTCACGCTGGATACTTTAGGCTGACTCAAGCCTTCCCCAGCAGTAAATTGGAGTCTATATTACAGGACATCAGATGGTTAGTGGGTGTCTACATTCAGTAGCAACAGAAGCAGCTGTGAGAAGAGAAGAAAGATTACATTTTTGTTTATTATGGTCCTCTAAAGAAGACAATTCCTCTAATGGAGGATGTACTTGTATTGGTATAATATATGCTGTTTGTAACTATAGATTTTGGCCAAATGCTTCACCTTTTAGTGGGTCATGATGGTATTTTATGAGATTTTTTTCTCTTTTAGGAAAGGTTTATCCTTTGTGTATTAAACAGTTTGTATGTTTGAATCTTTTTTATTGGTTCGATTTATTTATTGGTTCGATTTATATGCCGCCCTTCTCCAGAGACTCAGGGCAGCTTACAATGCGTTAAGTAATAGCCTTCATACTTTTGTATGCTTAGTAGGGCTTTTGGCCCCTAAGCGGTGTTCTTTTTTATACAAAGTCAACTTATTGCCCCCACAATCCAGGGCTTCATTTTACCTACCTCAGAAGGATGGAAGGCTGAGTCAACCTTGAGCCTGCTGAGATTTGAACTTGCAGTAATTGCAGGCAGCTGGCAGCTAAGTGCTACTTTAACAGCACTTTACTCCGCTGCTCCACCAAGGCTCCTTTTTAATTTAGGAATTACTCTAATTGCTTTTTTTTTTCCTGGGAGAAGAATAAGTTTAGTATTGCCAGATACATTCACACTCTAAGTTGGTTACTAGAAAGGTATCAACATATTCTTAGGCAAAGGCAGCTGCTAATGCTAATCCAAAATTATAGCATGTTAATTTTATAGCTAAGTGAATCTAAGCAGCACATATTAATTAAATTAATCGTGCTGGGTCACATCAGACTCTCACTGGAAATCCAATAACGACAGATGAATTAAACATCCTTGGCATGTTGCCTTGCAGAGATTCTTCCAGAGGTAAAAAGAAATTTTCAACATCTACAGGTAATATTTTGGGGGGAAATTGGTTTCAAGTCCAAGATTTGATTTGGAACAATTTGTTTTTTCCAAGAGGAAAACTCCTGAATTAAAGCATGTAAGGTCTTACACACACCCAAATAAAGTACATATCCACAGTAGATTAAATCTATATACCACCAGATAATTTATATTTCTTCAGCTGCCATAGGCTTCCAATTTATTACCACTCTGTTGTTAAATGGTTGGAGTTGCAACAAGCCCATAAATTGCAGTGCATGCCCATCTCTTTGCAGGCTATCACTGTATAAATCTCCAGCCACTTCAAATAACTGTGTCTGCAGTTGTTTGTGGAAATGAGAAGACAATTTAACAGGGGAAAGAAGTCCCCAATGGTCTATGTGCCACAGGAGCCATGTGGGCAGAAGGTGAAGCTCTATTGAAAAAAGAAACTGTGATGGTAAAACTATGTTGGAAGAAGACTGAGGAAGTGAAATACAGAAAGCTCTTGGAGACAGAACTGCTAAATGTGGGCAAAGCTGAAGACAGATGGAGAAATAGAGTTGACAGACAAATGGGGAGAACAAACAGAGGCCTGGAAATTCAGTGGAGATAAGACGTTGAGGAAAGGAAATTTGAGAATTAGGAAGATGCTGAGGTAATCCAATGAGAAGGTTTAGGATGGATAAAGAGATTTTTAAAAAAATCAACAACCTTTACTGATTCAGCAGAGCTAGTCTTTTCCATTTTTTAAAAATCTCCAAAATAAATAAAGTTTGAGCTCAGAAGACTTCAAAAATAGTCTATTACCTGTCCATACTAAATGGCAATATTAGGGATATGAATGACTGGTGTGATGACAGCTAGGAGGAAGTATGGTGGAAGGAAGCGAGCAGGCAAAATTCAGGTTACTTATACTAATGTCACCTTTTAGTCCTTCAGGCTCAACTCCATCTGCTGGTCAACAGATCGTCAGAGCCTTGGCTTTTGGCTCCTGCAGCTAAATACTGAATCAATCTGTAATAGGTTGTCCTTCATTTCTGATCTGATCATGGATGAAAAGGCAGGTATTTGGCTGAGCTCTGAGATGGTGTGTGTTCCTTTTTGGAGATATGCTTACCCAGATTTGAATTGTGGCATCAGCTGAGAACTCAAGGTTGGGTGAGGCATCAGCTGATCTATGGTTATTTGAGATTATTTAGTTGCATTAGGAAAGATTGCACCATTGATTACTGGATGTGAGACCTATTAGGTTGGGCTCTGGAGATCATTGGGATTGTTGCTGCTTTACCAACCTCTCTGCTACATAGCAGCTTAATTTTAAGTGGTTGCTAAATGAATGGTCATTAAGTGGGACCTACTTGTAAGGCTGATGCATCCTGTTTTTTCCTTCATAACTCTCAAAGAGGATTTTTTTCTTCATAACTCTCAAAGAGGGTTCCAGATTCAACTGTTTACATGTACCATCCATCCTTGCATAATCTTTGTGAGTAGGTAAGGTAAAGGTAAAGGTTCCCCTCGCACATATGTGCTAGTCGTTCCCGACCTAGGGGGTGGTGCTCATCTCTTTTCAAAGCTGAAGAGCCAGTGCTGTCTGAAGAGGTCTCCATGGTCATGTGGCTGGCATGACTAAATGCCAAAGGCATACAGAACGCTGTTACCTTCCCACCAAAGTTGGTCCCTATTTTTCTACTTGCATTTTTTACGTGCTTTCAAACTGCTAGGTTGGCAGAAGCTGGGACAAGTAATGGGAGCTCACCCCATTATGCAAGACTAGGGATTCAAACTGCTGAATTGTCAACCTTTCGATCGACAAGTTCAGCGCCTTAGCCCCTGAGGCACCGCATCCCCTCTTGTGAGTAGTCCTACCATCAAATTCTTGCATTTAGTAGATTTTAAATCTATGACCTCCATATATTTACTTACCTGTTGTTGTTTTTTACAGTACTAAAACAGCTTTTTTGGTTGTTTGAGATGTTTAAGACCTAGTTAATTCAGTCAAGCCACATTAGGTTAGCATTGAAAATATATGAAAAGTCATACAAGATATGGTTCAGCTACAATGTTTGGAATATATCAATGAGATTATTTAAAAGAGTCTCATGACCAATTAATAGCATATTCCTTTGCAATAGCTCTTTTGGAGCCATGACAGCTCTTATCATTTGATTCATGATGCCCTTAAATAAATCTGTCTTAAGCAGCTCCTATTGTAAAATCAGGCTGCCTATGCTGTGCAAATTGACCTGAGATAAACTGGAACCCCCTCGGCTGAGAAAAAGAGGATGCTTTGTGTCTCCTATCCTGCATATGGCAAGAGGCAGACATTGTACACAAATACAGCATTAGAACAAGAAGTCATAGCTTCAGTTTCCAAGAACATGGATATTGCTTGGCTTACTAACAGCTGCCTGCTGAAAAGAGACCAAGACAGAGTAGTTTGTAGTGAGTTAACAAATCTGCATCTTGAGTGAAATGTCTAAAGGCTTGATCAATGTTGGTTGAACCCTGAAAATACATTCACAATCAGATATCTCAATTCTCTATTATATATTTCAGGTACAATCCCCAATAAAAAAACCCTCTGGTTTAAAATCTATGTGTTTTTAAAATTACTTTTTCCAAACATGTGTGGATTTTAGTCCAGTATCTTTTGGCTTCTGCACACATCCACCACATATGGTAATATGAACCTGGTATCTGATGGCATTTCCAACATTTTTCAGATTTATTCTTGAACATTCTGGCTATTCTTATTGGGGGTAAGTGCCATCTGTAAAACATCTTATACAGATTTTCTTTATATGCAGTTGACATGGTCATTTTATAATTTTGCAACAACAATTTTTGCCATTTCTCTAACTCAATCCCATGTCCAAAATTTTTCAGCGTCTATGGAGCAAGCCGAAAAAGAAAGAAGCAAAGATGAAGCAAGATGAAGCAAAGATGAAGCAAGTATGGATTTTTTTTTTTTTTACTAATTTTTTATTGAAGAGGAATGAGAGGAGGGGGGAAGGAGAGGAAGAGAAGTGAAAGTTTCTAAAAAAGTTTTTTTAAGATGGCGACTGATCTTAATTGGAAAAAATGCCAGAGCGATTGAAAATGGAGGCTTTGAAATGAATACTTTGCTATGGGAGAGTCACTTAAAGTAAGAAGAAAAAAATTTTTTTTTTCCTTTTTTCTGGATATTTTTCTTTAAAACAAGGATTAAAGTAAAGTATGGCAAAGTGAAGTAAAGCATAGTAAAGCCATTCAAAGTAAAATAAAGATGACTAAAGGAAGGGGGGGCTCCCCCTTGAGCCAGCTGAAGAGCAAAGCTGAGATGGTGCAATTGTCTGGATTGGCAGAAGGGGACTTAAAAGAACTTATAACAACTTCTTTATCGAGTGTAGTTGACAAAATTAAAAACTCACAGAAGAATCTTGTGGATTTGACTGCTGGAAAGCATGACCAATTAAGTCAAACTATTGTTAAAGTAATTTCAGATCTTTCAAATGTGGTGATTGAAATGGAGGAGAAAGTAACTGAAATTAGCAGTAAATTTGGCTCCCAGATTCAAGAAATACAAGAAAGGTTTGTGAAAGCTGAGATTTGTAATCAGACTATACAGAATGATATTATCATGCTTCAAATTAAAACTATGGCCTCAGCAATCAGAGTAAGAGGTATTAAAGAAAACCAGAGAGATTTAAAAGCAACCATTGCAAAGGTTTTTGCTGAACTACTAGAGCTTGAGGATGAGATAATTCTTGGTTGTATAGAGAAAGTTTACAGAGTCAACTCACGAGTAGCTAAACAAAGGAATTTATCCAGAGATGTTGTTGTTTACTTTACTGATAAAAGGTTGAGAGATGACATCTTACAAAGGTCCTATTCTGCCAGAGCGCAAGTAGAAGGTGAACAAATTAATATCTTTAAAGAGTTACCACCGAAGGTTCTAAAGAAAAGGAAAGAATTTGCTTTCTTAACTAAAGAATTGAAGGAAAGTAATATCCCATTTAGATGGGATTTACCAGTTGGCATAATTTTTAGATATTATGGCGTGAGATATTGTCTGAATACTATTGAGAAAGCGGAACATTTTTATAAAAATATTTTTAAGGGAGCTTCGGAAGACCTCAAGAAGAAGAAACAAGAAAGAGAGTTCGTAAAAGGTAAACAGAAGGATGAGACTCAAAGAATGAATCAAAGAATGTTAAAAGCACAAGGAGTGCAATCTGGTTTCTCTGAGGATCTTATTATGGACCACACCAGTGAACCTAGACTAGGAGCACCGGACCTTGTACTGCTGGAGCAAGATTTAAAAAATACTATAATTCAAGATGATCAGCAGCAGAGGTCCAACGCTCCGCAAGAAAAGGATGGTGATATCGAGCAGCAGGAACCAGATTTTAACGAGGAAATTCGAGAGGTAACTAACGAGTGTCGTAGAGTCCTTCATCAGATGCAGCTGTTATCAGAAAGCTTGGATAATTGTGAAAATTGGTTATAAACTTTCTAAAGTTTATATGGATTTGGATTTAAGGATTATAAAGTCTTCATCCTGATTTGGAGTTTCTTTTTCTTATTTTTGAATTGGATTTAACATCTTGAGCAAGCTTAACAGAGGGCTGCAATGGTAGCAGCGTTCTGTGATTATCCTACCATAGTTTTTTTTTTGGAACTTATCATCCAGGAGGAAAGAATGGAAAGGAGAATATCTAACAACCAGAAGGAGTGAAAGGGTGGCAGGTTTTGAAACAACTTTATGAGAACATTTGGGCATGCAGTTGCTAGGATTTTCTTCTTTTTTTGATTCTTTCTGTCATTAAGGTTTGGCGGAGCTGCATTGGGTTTCTTTTTGTCGTAATAGAACACGCTAGTTTGAATGTTTCTACCTAGAGGAATGAATATCTTCGTGGTTGGATGCTATCTATATAGTAGTAGCGTTTTGTGATTACCCTATCATAGTTTTTTTTTGGAATTTATCATCCAAGAGCAAAGAATGGAAATGAAAATGTCTTACAACCAAGAGTGAATGACAAAGGGTGGCAGGATTTGAAACAGTTTTTATAAGAACATCTGGGAATGCAGTCTATAGGATTTTTTTTCTTTTTTCTTGATTTTTTTGTTTCTAAGGAGCTGCATTGGGTTTTTTCTCGTTGAAATAGAACACGTTTGTTTGAATGATTCTACCTAGAGGAGTGATTATCTTCTTGGTTGGATGTTATCTATATAAAGTCACACGGGGGGTTCATGTGGAATGTTTTGTTTTACTGATGGGGACAGATAGAAGATGAAGAGTATTGGAATTGGATACAGGTGAAGAAAGAAGACCTAACTTCAATCAGGAAGAAGAGAAGATTGTAATTCGAGTTATGGAAAATTATAACAATATATGCATAATTATATTATATTATAATATACTTTATTTTTTTTTCTTTGAAGGGGGGATTTCTGGGCTTTTGAATTAGGGGGAGTAGTTCGGATTAAAATATGTGGCATTATTTAATATGAACAAGTAAGTTATATAATTTTGGAGTGATTGAGTATGGTATATGATTAGTAATGTTAGTAATGTTTCTTTCATTTTTATTTTTCTCTGTTTTTAAATTGTGTTAAATATTATAATGGTTATTTTTTCTGGTGTTTTTTTTTATTACAATACTGTTAAGCTTAGACAAATATTTATGTTTATGGGTCTTTCTTTGTACTACTTTATTTTATTTTATTTTATTTTATTATTTTTTTTATTTTTTTTTTAATTTCTTTCTTTCTTTCCTCTTCCTCTTAACTTAGAACTGAATATATAATAGTATTTGTTTTCTTTGTTGTTATAAATTCTTGTTGTTTTTCTTTCTTAAGAATGTGTAGCGGAAGTCAGGGGTGGGTGGGAGAGGGAGGGGGTGGGGTTGGGGGGAGGTTGGGGGGCATGAGAGGGTGGGGGAGGGGGTAGGGGTGAAAAAAGGGGGCAAATTTTTTTATTGTAAAACTTTTTCAATAAAAAAAAAAACAATTTTTGCCATTTCTCTAACTCAATCCCATGTCCAAAATTTTTCCCCCAAGCAATCATTGTTTCTTTAACTTATTCTTCTTCCAATTTAACCTCCAATAAATCTCCATATAGTTTTTTAATTACATTTTCATCAGTACCTGTTAAAATTTTATCTAAATTAGTCAAATTATCATAAAAACCTTCTGTCTTAAAATTTTTATTGTATCTAGAATGTATTTGCAGATAGGAAAACCAATTCATCTTTATACCTTGTTCTTCTAATTCTTGCATAGATTTAAGTTCACCCTTTTCATTCAATAATTCACTACAGCTAACAATTTGTTCCTTTCCTAATGTTATTGAATATGAGAATGCTTCAATAGTTGATAACCAGACTGGATTTTTAAAATAATGTTGTCTTTTTATCTTCTTCCAATTTAATAGCAAAGCCTCTCGTATAAAATGTCTTCTAAAATACCCCTGTGTTTTTGTTCCTTTGTACCATAAAAAAGCGTGCCACCCCAACAACAAATCATGTCCTTCTAGAGTCAATAATCTAGTGTTTTTTAACATTATCCATTCCTTGATCCACATCAAATTTAACAGCGGCTAGAATTGTGTTTGCTAAAAATTGGAAAAATGAGAAAATACCAACGCAAGATGAAGTTATTAAGAAAATAATGGAATGTGCTGAAATGAGTAAATTGACATTTGAAATTAGAAAACAAGAAGATAAGCAATATTATAAGATATGGAATTTATTTTATCAATGGTTAGATAAAAAAATTTGGAAATGAAATATGATAGAAATTTTTATAATATAAGAATTGTAGAACTATATAAAATATAACATAAAGATGTATTATTATTGGATCAATTTAGGATGATGAAATGAATGTTATAATATAAATCAGCTCAAATCTTAGAATATTTTGTACAAAATGAGGGAAGAATAGCTATAGTCAAATAAATGATTAATGAGGACAATAATATATAGATAAATATTAGATCGATAATATAAGAATTTAGGTAAACTGCAAGCTAGGAATATGGTGAAGACGTACAAAAGACTTGAAACCAACCGACACACTGTGTGTAAATGAAGATGGTTTTATGTTGTTATGTATGTTTGTTTAAAAATAAAAATAAAATTTTTCAAAAAAAAAAAAAAAAAAAGAACCCTGAAAATAAATGGGAGGGGGAAAAAAGCAAAGACCTTTTGTTAGCCCAGGAAGTTTTGGAAAGAGAAGAAGTAATAATTATTAGGAAGATGCTTCAAGAATCTGAGAATTATTATTATTATTATTTATTAAATTTATATACCGCCCTTCTCCTAGTGGACTCAGGGCGGTGAATGTCATAATGCTGCTCACCATGTGGGAAACAGTTCCTTTTTTTTTTTTTTTGGGAAGTGTAGTCAGGAGACTTACAATGTGTCCTCAAAGTTGTGGCCATCAGACCGTCCCTGCAGACATGTGATTGTGACTCAAACACTTGGCATTTGGTGCGTATTTCTTCCAGTTGTAGCATCTTACAGTCATGTGATCATCATTTCTGATTTTCTTAATGACTGCGCAATTTAGTGATCGAGTTCCAGTCCCAATTGTAATGAGTAAGTGAAGACTACCTGTATAAGCCATATTAAAGTATCACTTAAAATTTATGTCTCTATCTAATGATGACAACTTACCATTGGAACTGAATATAGACTTCATAGCAGTAAGCATCTTGTGGCTGATATTTTGCTGGGATTTCATTATGAGTAACTATTCTTTCTTTGATGTGACATAATCAAATCATACCTGAACTATTGTTGCAACAACTGTATGGCCAGTCTGAGCCATATTCTGAAGTACAAGAAAATTAATATTTCAATTAGTATTTGCTGGATCCATTTTTCACTCATTGTGCTAGTCATGAATGACCCCAAGTGTATATTGACCAACAAGACAATTTATACACTACCATTTTTCTAATCAACTTATACGTTAATGGCAAGACCTCTGAACAATATAGCCACTGCAAAGAATAATGGCTGTAAATTTTACCAATAATTTTTATTAAAGAGAGCAACCATTTTCAACCTACAGGAAATGTAAACTGGGAAAGAAAGACAGTATCGTAGCATTTCAGAACCGAAACATATTGCTATAGCAACTCAGTATTTTCTCTGGGGCTCTTTCTTCTAAGAAGCACTATAAGTGCACACCACTAAATTGCAGGGTGTCTATGCACACTTCTCCAGGGATGGAGATGAATATTAAAAAGGGTATACACACAGAAAAACAGCTTTATAAATAAGCTTTGCCCAAAGATGTGGGTGGCTTTAAATTTGCTACTTAATTTTCTGGTATAAATGTGAACAGACAGTCCATTTTTAAGGGTTTCAAAGACTCATCTGTACAGTGAAGACAATATGTTGATGGCAGTTAAGCTATTTTCAATATTTTTGTCTTGAATTAATATCAGGCGTTTTGTTCTGCTTCCTTTGATCTACAGTGGTGTCATTTCTTTTCCATTGTTCCTACTCTATGGCTCTCAAAATCTTTTCCCATTCATATGCCAATCCTGTTCCAGTGAAAACTTAATTGCTTTTAACCTTTTGTAGTTATGTTCATAAGCCAAGCCTTAATGCTGTCCCTAACTGATGCACCCCAGCTGTGTTGTTTTATTTCTAAATTGCAACGTCCTTCTAAATTATAGGTTTAAATCCTCTCCAGTCTGATCCAATCAATAAAAAAAAAAATCAGGCCAGAAATTAGGAGTGTCAGAAATCTACACTAAAAAGAGAAAAACAGTGGAGCAGATTTATTTATCTCACTTCACAAATTTCCACTGAGCATTTATCTTTATACTCAGAGCATCATTGTCTGTTTTTCTCCATTCCTAGGCTCAATTCAAATAGTCGGGAATGAGCTAGAAATATTTGATGTTTACTTTTTCTTATATGAAGTAACTTATGTATATATACTGTATATAATTTATATTTTGCTGATAAAGAAATAAAGGGAGACTAGTATAGATCTATTTCAAGCTTTTTAGCTTTCATCAGTTAACCATACCCTTACTCGGATTCAAACTTGGGCTTCCTGCATGTTAGGCAGTTGAATTAACCTTCTGAGCCACAAGTTCTCCTCCTTTCATCAGCTTGAGTCAGGGAAAGATTAAGTGTTTTTCTATCAAGACACCTGGTCTACCCCAATATGTGCGAGGGGGCATTCTGCTCCCTTTTGCTTTTCAGCTCCAATCCAGGAGCCCTCAAGCAGTCGCATTCACGACAAACCATTTTATACCAAATTTATATTTTGCTGATAAAGAAATAAAGGGATACTAGTATAGATCTATTTCAAGCTTTTTAGCTTTCATCAGCCAGCCATACCCTTACTTGGATTCGAACTTGGGCTTCCTGCTTGTTAGGCAGTTGAATTAACCTTCTGAGCCACAAGTTCTCCTCCCTTCATCAGCTTGAGCCAGGGGAAAGATTAAGCCAAGGGTAGACCAGATGACCTGCAAGGTCCCTTCCAATTCTGTGATTCTAATGAGGAAAAAAAATATCACAATACTTAAAATGAAAGAGCTGGAAGTATAACATTATACATAGAAGCTTTTACCCAATCTAAGAGTTCACTTGATTCCACTGTGATAATTGAAGAAAAAAAATTATTGAACAAAACATGAATTCATTTTACATTTCTTCCCATTTTTTTTTTGCTGGACTCTTGTCCATTTCATTCACTTAAAAAAAAAGTAACAAAGAAAAGGCCAACAATTCCTCATTACATTACTGAATCTGGGAAAAAAAATCAGGCTGTCTCAAAGATTGAGAGGAAATGGTCAACCTATCAAAATGCACCCCAGCTAATTGGAAAAGAAGCACTTCATATAGAATGAAGTGTGCCAGGCAGACCAGTTTGACCTGCTTCGACCAGTAGAGGAGCGAAGTACTACAAGTAGTCCTTGACTTATGACCATTCATTTAACAGCCATTCAAAGTTTTGACAATGCTAAAAAAAGTGACTTGCAACTGGTCCTCATACTTACGACTATTGCAGCATCTCCACAATTGCATGATCAAAAGTTGAGTGCTTGGCCAAATGTATTTACAACTGTTGCAATATCCCAGAATCACCACTTGCAACATTTGGCTTCTGACAAGCAAAGTCAATAGGGAAAGCCAGATTCACTTAAGGACTGCATGATTCACTTAACAACTGCATGATTTCTTTAATGGCCTCCATGGCTTAATGACCACAGCAAAAAATGTCATAAAATTGGGCATGACTCATTTACTGACTGCATTGCTTAACAACAGAACTTCCATTTCCAACTGTGGTATAGTCTCCAATTGAAGACTACCATGTTTCCCCCCAAAAGTTAAGACTGGGTCTTATATTAATTTTTGCTCCAAAAGATGCATTAGGTCTTATTTTGGGGGAAATACAATACTAAACCGTCTGGCTGATGATCTTAACTAGGGCTTATTTTGGGGGGTAGAGCTTATATTAAGAGCATCCTGAAAAATCATGCTAGGATTTATTTTCTGGTTAGGTCTTATTTTCAGGAAAACACAGTACTTGTAATTCTGAGGCAGAACAAGAAATCTAATGGAGATTCTCAACAAGTTAGAGACAGGTGGAGAACTATATTATTTAGTTTTGACTTTCCAAAACAATGTTTAGCCTATCCTTGGTCTGAGACAAATAGGGTGTGTGGATCCAAGCCTAAATCTCCATAGATTTAGAACCTGCTTATAAAAGAAACATTATTTTCCATCTTGCTTGAAATCTTACTTCTTCCATCAATATTCTATTGTCCTTAATTAGCATATTGTTGTTGAATCCAGTATGTATAATAAAGGAACAGCTAGACCAAGAACAACTCCCTTGGTATGGCTTATCCCTGCTAAATACTGCATGTGTCTTGCTGTTTGCACTGTCACACTCCTCTTTTTACAGAGGCAACTGTCTCTCAATTAGCCCTCCTCCATCTGCTTATTCTCTTCTTTCTCTCCTGCAGTGGGTGATATTACAGTAGAAGGATATGCAGATCTGCATGAACCAAGCCTTCTTTATTGCCCAATTTGTAAAGCAGATATGTGCTTAACACATATAGAAGATTTTTGACCAGAATTTCTTTTTTTCCTTTTTAATATTAAAAAATCTGGAGACAAATTCGATAGTTCGTTCAGGGGAAGAGAAGAGAGGCATTTTTTATTTTTGAAAATGTACAAGTTAGTTAAGGCTTTGCGTTTTCACACCAATATGGGAGCTCTGGAAAGACTTCGCCTTCTTTGAAGTACTTTTTGGAACAGCCATATGACCACTTTTTGTTTTATGGTCAGTTGGCCAGTTGAAGAAATTCTGCCAAGAAAATGTTCCCACTGCTATGACCAGATAGGATCTTCTTGAAGTGAAAACATGTCCAACTTTCTTACACATTTTTCAAAATTCTTTGAATTGTGTAGAAAGTCAGGACCCACCCACCCTCCTAGAGAATGAAATATTTTGGGGGATATTAAAAAGGCAGGATAGAATATTTGCCCTAAAGGAGAAATGGGAAAAGAATCTCAAGGGAGGCAGACACCAGCACCAGTCTCCCTGCCCCAAGCAGAAACTGAGGAGAACTTTTAGAAATGCAGATTTCGTAGTCCATGCAGAAAGACTGGGTCAGACAGAAACTCCAGATAAGCACTTAGGTAAAACAAGATTAGCTCAGAACCTTTTGCTTATAGAGCCAATCATAACCCCTACATGACACCATAGGAATCAAAAAGTTATAAAAACTCATCCTACTCCATTTTTTCAGCTGTCCCAGAACTGCATGCTGTTGGTTATGTTCACTAATAAACAGAATCTTTCTTTCCAATCAGCCTCCATTTTATTCCCAGATTGAAACTGGACCTGGATATTTCTTCCAACAATTGTTTTCAGGCTAAACACTGGTTGGCTTTTTGTTCATCTCCTACATTGCTTGGGCAACTGGACAATTTGTATCCTTATTCTGAACATGAGAAAGTTACTGTTGTTAAAATTTAGAAGCTGACCAACTTCAATTGATTCTAGGCAGTGCATTCTGAAAAAAACTCTACTAATCAATAAGAAAACATATATGAACAAACCATATAAATACAACCAACAGAGCCACACAACCATCTTGCTTCAAGACCTGTGAGGAAAGCCAAGTTTTAAAGAGATTCAGTGCGTAATTATGGTGGCAGCTCCCCAGACCTGTGGTGGGATAAAATTCCAGAGAGTAAGTGTTGCAACGTTTATGAAGGAGAAAAACTCCACTTTCTGGAGATTTAAGTACTACTGTTTTATGAAGTGCAGGTCATTATTATCTAAGGGAATAACCTGACAATGTACACTAATTTATAATGTCAACTTGATACGTTTAGGTGTGGTTGGAATCATGAAGATCTTGTTGCCAAAATGTGCGTGATATGAAGCCTGATGCAAATTTACTTCTTCCCAGTTTAATATATTATGTGTAGTAGGAGAATGCTCAGGAAGAATGGGCAAGCGCTTCCTAAGAGAGAGAGGGAGAAAGATAAAGTCTTTTTAGCTGTTTGAAGATGAGAAGGATATATAAGGACACTGAATATACTGTAGCAGTAGGCAGGCTGCTTAGCCAGGCTTGAGTAAACTTCATTCAAAGTCACATTTAACTAGAGGCGGTGTGCTCAGTCTGATGGGTGGAAATTTGGCAATACATGTACCTCCTATCCTATCATTTACAAAATAAGTATATACATGAATACCCCTTCTATGGATATAATATACTTGGGGTTTTCCTTCCCTGGACCTGAATGAAAAGTAATGTAAAGATGCTTCAAATCAACAATAACACTGTTCACATATTGTATGAAAAACATGCCGATGAAACTCCAAAGTTTATTCTCCAAAGCACACCTGAAGGCAGAACAAGAAGCAATGAGTGAAAACCTAAAACGAAGGAGAAGTTTCCTGACAATTAGAACGATTAATCAGTGGAATGACTTGCCTCTAGAAGTTGTGAATGCTCCAACATGGGAAATTTTGAGATTGGACTATTTATCTGAAATGGTATAGGGCAGGGGTCTGCAACCTTAAACACTCAAAGAGCCATTTGGACCTGTTTCCCACAGAAAAGAAAACACCAGGAGCTACAAAACCCTTCCCGTGCCTGACTATTTGTTGAGCAGCCACAAAACTAGCAGTTGAATTAAATGTTCTGTTTTCTTCTGAAACTTTGCTTTTCTTGGATTTATTCACGGTTGGCCTACCTGGGGCTGAAAAGCTCAATAAATTGCCTGCCGGTGGGTGTCGCACATTGGTGGTTGTGACTCATATTTTGAGTAACAGGGAGCCACTAACAGGGAGCTGCAGCAGAGGGGTGAAAGAGCCACATGCAGCTCCAGAGCCACAGGTTGCTGACCCCTGGTATGGGGTTTCCTGCTTGACCAAGGGGCTGGAGTAGAAGATCTCCAAGATCCCTTCCAACTCTGTTATTCTGTTAAACTGAATAGGAAAATGCTCGTGCATACTGGCTTCATTCCATACATTCTTGTATTTTTCCCTTTCTTCCTCTTAAAAAAAACTGGATAGCAAGAACATGGTGTGTGATTTTTCTCCAAGCTACATGATCACATGCAGTGTTGTATTCACTGTATCACTATGAGAGAATCACTCATAGAAGCCCTTTTACTTACACTGAAATCTGAAAGCTAATATTGTCTCTTCAGTAAACAATAGACTTTTGTTAAATTAATGGATTAATTTAGAAGCAAATATCCGAATTCATTAACATCCTGTGAATTTTATAATTGTAATTTTATGAAATCAATAGCAGTGAATAGCAGGAAAAAAAATGGAACAAGGCCTGTGGTACACAACGATTGTGCTGGGGGGTCAAGTCTTTTGCCGCCATTGTAAATTAATAGCATCCGCTTTGTGACATTCCATTTTATGCAACTCTTTTCAAGCAAAAAGAGCCACCTAGAATTACTGCAGGCAGCAATGAATAAGCTGTAATTTGCCTCTTAATTAACATTTTGGGGAATGAGGAGGCACAATGTGAGTCACAATAGAATTATTTTCTTTGTACCTTGTGACACTGAAACAAGCAAAGAAAATTGCTATTTGGTAAACAAAGTGAAGTGACTAAAAAAAATCTCTCTTGATTGCATGAACAAAAAAGTTTGCAAAAGCAATGTGTATACACTAAGAGCTTTATTTTATTTTAGCACACACTTTCTAACCTGCACTTAAAAGAGAGAGGTTAATCCATAGGAGAAAACAAATGAACATGTGAAAATCAACCCTTTCCTATCAATACAATGTTTCTTAACTCTCACAGATCCCATTTTTTAAGCTCCAGTATTCCAAAGTCCAATGTTTTTAGGTTAGGGGCGGGCAATCACTGTACTCTCTTAACCCCTGCCCCATTTTATGATCCTGGAACCCCCAAATTTTCACTGTTGTAATTCTGTGGCTAATGATTGATTAATGTCAGCACTGTTTTTAATTGTTATTGACATTAAAATTAAGAATAGAAGTGTGTGCATTAAGCTACTATAGAGCTTGCATGCTGAATCTTTTTTGCATTAAGAGCTGTGGTGGCGCAGTAGTTAGAATGCAGTACTGCAGGCTACTTCTGCTGACTGCCAGCTGCCAGCAGTTTGGCAGTTCGAGTTTCACCAGCTCAAGGCTGACTCAGCCTTCCATGCTTCTGAGGTCAGTAAAATGAGGATCCAGATTGTTGGGGGCAATATGCTGATTCTGTAAACTGTTTGGAGAGGGCTGTAAATCACTGTGAAGCGATATATAAGTATAAGTGCTAGTGCTATTGCTATTGCTATTGCTATTGCTATTGCTATTAAAAATTTTCACTCATCTAATACATCCATAGGCAGTCAGACGGAATATTACACAGCTTTTAGCACAGCTTCCACCATGTCTTTGGGGGCTTTACAATCCAATGAATTTAAAAAAGAAGAAGAAGAAAAAGAAGCAGCACAGCGTCCTGTAAAACAAATATCTAGATTTACCAGCTCTGGGTTCCTGAGTCCACACATTTCTGGTTATTTCTTGCCTACTTTTATTTCCCAAAGCATTCACAATCTCTATATATTGTAGAGAAACTTCATTCACAAATATGTTCCCTGGGAGCAGGTCTGGATGAAGAGTATTAGAACCAGGGTTTTCAATAATGGTTTCAAGATCCAACTAGATATATCTAATTCCATTTTTCAATTCATGCAGATAAACAAAGTAATTTAAAAATGAAATCAAATGCAACCACGTTTATTTTTTTTTTGGTAGGGGATAGTAAGAAACTGGTACTGCATCTAAATTATTGTTTATGACCCCACAATCATGTAATGGAAAGAACTGGATTTTCTATTTTTATATCTACTAGAGAGACATAACTCAGCTTGCTCTACTTTCTCCCACATCTTTTTTTTAACGTTTATATTTGTAAATATCCATTTCTTTTCTTTAAAAAAATTAAAAACTGAATGATAATGTAATAAACAAATATAAAGGTAAAGGTAAAGATTTCTTCTGTCCAGTTGTGTTCAAGTCTAGGGGGTGATGCTCATCTCCATTTTTTAGCTGAGAGAGCCAGCATTATCCAAAGACATTTCCAGTTAGGTGGCCAGCATGACTAAATGCTGTGATGCACAGAACACATGGAACACTGTTATCTTCCCACCAAAGTGGTACCTATTTATGTACTTGCATCTGTATGCTAGGTAGGCAGGAGCTGGAGCAGGTAATGGGAGCTCACCCCATCATGTGGCACTTTTCAGCTGACAAACTCAGCATCTATAACCGCTCAGCCACGATGCCCCCTAATAGACATATATAAGGATTATATGTGTCCCAGGATAATGTTGCAGGATCCAGTCACCAGGACCAGAGGTTTTGTCTTCTGAGTTTTTGGACTCATACTGGAGCCCATCCTCGGGTAATTTCTCTCTAACAGAGTGTGTGCTGTTCTCTAGAGAGAACTCTGCTAGAGAGAAGTTCTCTGAAGATGGGCTCCAGCACGAATCCAAAAGCTTCGAAGACTAAACCACTGAATTGGTTTGGATCCTGCAATATATAGGGATTAATTAAAAAGAAAAGAAATACATAATCCTTTGCATTAATGCCTATTTTTTGCATAGTCTATCAGTGCACAAATATAATATTTTATCACTGTTACATAATTATCATAAAATTATATCCACAACAATTCAACAATCCCCTTCCATCCTCTCTCCCTCCCTCTCTCCCTTCGTTCTAAATGCCTAACTCTAAACATGAGAGAGGCATTCAGAAATTTTAAGAGATAAAATGGATTCCTTAATTTACCTGAAATCCTTGGGTTACCCATTTGCTTTTAATCTCCTACAGCTACGGCAATGCTATTTTGGCTTCATAAGATTCCTGACAGAGATATTGCAGCGCTGAAGAAAGACTGTATTTATATTTGATAAAGGCCACAACAACTATCATCTTTTAATTAACCTTGGCTGATCTCAAAAAGCAGGGACCACATTGTGTAGCACCTGGATGTGGGAATCACCTGCAAATTCCAAAGCTACAGTTAGACTAAGCAGTTAAAAGGGGAGGAAGAAAGCATCAGTAAATTACTGATACAATAATGCCTAAAAAAACTGCTTGGAAAATGAAGTTCAGTCAGAGGGGATCTCTACAAGAGCTGATGGTCCCAATGGTAACCAGTTCCCACAGATTGTATGTTTTGGCAAATCCTCTGCAATATTTTAACTTGGGGATCAAAATGAAATGAAATAATAATCAAGGAGAGAAGCAACCTAGAACCAAGAAGAAATTTCCTAACAGTTAGAACAATTAATCAGTGGAACAACTTGCCTCCAGAAGTTGTGGTTGCTCCAACACTGGAAGTTTTTAAGAAGAGATTGGGCAACCATTTGTCTGAAATGGTATAGGGTTTTCTGCCTGAGCAGGGGGTTGGATTAGAAGACCTCCAAGATACCTTCCAACTCTTCTCTTCTCTTCTCTTCTCTTCTCTTCTCTTCTCTTCTCTTCTCTTCTCTTCTCTTCTCTTCTCTTCTCTTCTCTTCTCTTCTCTTCCATTCCATTCCATTCCATTCCATTCCATTCCATTCCATTCCAACATTTAGTGCTAGATGGATCTCTGTCCTTGTATTGTATAAATATAGTAATTGGTTTGAGCTGAGCTCAGATCTCACAGAGACTTTGCTCCACTTAGTTCTCATTCCTTATTTTACAGTAATTACTGTAGAACCACTGTTGCATTTTTATGTCCTTAAAATTTATTATTAGTGGCTGAGAACCTCCCAACTGGACTTTTTAGGAACCTTATCAATAACTTGTAAACAACAGAGCAGAATTCTCTTTTCTTAGCACTGGGAATTTACTGATGTTCAATCAAGGGAATAGCATAACTGTATCTGACAATAGAAGCTTCACTGGGATTACTGCTGAGTCCCATATCTTATGAAGAGATCATTAGTCTTTCTGTTGGAAAAAGGGAATTATTCTAGACAATTTGGATCAAATAGGAATTATCATCATATATCTCTAATGAACTTGCCTTTGAATGAAATGTTTCTCTTCTTTTTTTGACATCTAAAGTTTAATTGAAGCTAATCTCTTGACTAATTATTCTGTAACGGCATTGTAAATGACTTAGTCTTCTGTAACAGCCTGCACTCGTGACTCACTGCGTTTCTACATTTTCCTCCTGGATTTTTACATTTCATTTTTTAGAGATTATCAAAAACCTGGGGAATCCAGAAGAAACAACATAAAGTATTTGCAAACTTGAAATGATAAAGGCTTTTCCATAATACTGTGTTCTTTGGGGGCATAGGATAAATGCAAACACAACCAACCTAAAGGGGATTTAGCAACACATCTGAAAATTTAGTGTTGCTGGAGTCATCAAGAAATTTAAGGTGAATTCACATATTCTTCTGGATATAAAAAAAACATGCTATAATAACTTCAAACAACAAATGATATCATCATATATAAATTATTCATAATGTCAAAATGGATTTAAGGGGATATTAATTTGTATTCCATAGTTAATAAGTTGTTTTTCTTTCTTAACTTAAATATACACATTTTCTTTCTTATCTTAAATATACAAATGATCTGTGAATAGTAATACTGAAAAATATGGAGCTAAGTTACTAACAATGTATACTAACTAGCTAAGTTACACATCAAAATATATACCAGTAAAATTTAAAATATACATATACTCTCTTCAGTATTTCTTTTATGACTTTTCTTAATGAGATGTTCAATTCTTTTTGTCTCCAAATCACTTTTGACCATAAAAGAGAATATTTGTAGCTCAGGCTTGAAATGAGGGATCCTTGGTGCTCTCTGAGCTTCGTTGTTTTGTTGCAGACTAGGTAACTCATGTTACCTAATTTGAATAATTAAAAATCTGCAAGAAAACAACCTATCTCAGAGAGTGACAAGGATCCCTTATTTTAGAAAATTTTAGCAACATATTATAGATTTATATTATATATTATTTTTTTAAAAACCTGAAGGTTTTATAAATAGTATTTAATCAACACCATGCCATTATTCTAAACTAATTATCCAAGTTGGATTTACACAATCATCAGAAAATCTCTCATGCAAGAAGTGCTATAAAACATTCCCACTAAAAGGGAGTTTTGCTTTGTTTCCTAAATTAAACATTGTAGATGTACAGATCAGTCCACACACTGAGTTCAACAGGAGTGCTTGTAGTGTAGCATACTTCTCCTCTATGTTTACTTGGACCTCTTTCAGCAGGGGTTTCATTTAGATCACCAGTGACAAACTTTCTTCATAAATGATAAAAAGATGCTTTCTTTTGTTAAGAGTTATAAATTGGGACATTGCATTCCCACAGTGCAACTTGGGACTGCTACATGAAGATGGCCACACTTTAGCTTCTGTCTTATATTCCCAATAACTCTTGTGGAATTAAGGATTGCCTGCTAAACAGTGAACAGATAACAACCTACAGCTGTCAGTTGAGATTGATTCCAAAACATTGCATATTGCATTCGTTGTCCAGCCCAGTTTTTTTTATGAATGGACAGAGACTAACAACAATATTGCTAGAAAAGGTACTTCTAAGCAGGAGAAAAATTGATTGGGTTGAGCTGTGATGCTTGAGAAGGCTCCTGCATCAGCGGTGGCTTGTTCCCAGTTCTGTCTGGTTCTTCCAAACCAGTAGTAAAAGCAGCAGGAGGTTCCGCCCACCTACCCGGGTGCATAATGAATTATCTATGCATGCGCAGAACCTTCTGTGCATACGCAAAAGTGCATGTATGCCCCCGTTGCAAACCGGTAGTAAAGGTAAGTAGAATTCACCCCTGTCCTGCATATTCCTTGGACAGCAAAGGTAACCAACAAGCAAGTACTGGAACTAATAACACTGGAAGGCAAAAACACAAAACTGTGTCTCAGTTATTCTGGCTATGTCATGCAGGAGAATTCATTGGAGAAAGCAATTATGTTTGGAAGAGTTAGGGGTAAAAGGAAATCAGGCCGCCAAAGAATACGTTGGCTGGACACCATCACCAGGCAGAGCATAGAAAAACTCAAAGTAAGGCAAAATTGGAAGATGTGGAGAGACCTGGCTCACATAATTACCAAGATTCGGACACGACTGAATGGATATCATCATCATCATCATCATCATCATCATCATCATCATCATCATCATCATCCCAGAATTGTAAGAACAAGTCCTATGATTGTGAAGTCTCATTTCCTTTTTGGAAAGAAAGCCTGTGTCTTCATATGATTGTATCAAAAGATCTGATCTGATGATTTCCATTCAAAATACATTTTAGGATTAATTAGAAAGTGAATAAGAATGATAGGATAAGAGTATTTTTGGGAACAAAATAAACATCATCAACTGGAAAAACCCAGTTCATTGCATGCTATAATTTCTTTACTTTATCAGCTGCATTATTTGAAAATAATTCTATGAGTACATCAGTTCTTGCATTCAAGTAAATATACTTAATATTGAAACAACACACATGCAACAGGTTAATGTTTCTGAAAGCAATGGTTGCTGTGTCTCATGCTTTTTTATAAAGTGAAAATGGACTCAGTGGTCGAAATGGGTTTGGCCAGTTATAGGGATGATCTCATCACAATAATCTATGGTCTAATAACTGCTTGATTAGATTTGCTAATAGTCTTTAAGTAGCTCTCCCTTCAAAAATGATTTAGAAGCTGCAACTGAAGCAAAATATCTGAATATCTTTAAGCTCTGTCTGTCTATGTGCTCTCAGGTGGAATTCACATTTTAGTAATGATATTGAAGACTCTAGATATTTGAAGAGCTGATATTTGAGGAGCACCTATATCACATGTATTTCACATACCCTCAATGCTCCACAATTAGGAGATTAACAGTAACAGAGTTAGAAGGGATCTTGGAGGTTTTGTTTGTTTGTTTGTTTTATTGGATTTATATACCGCCCTACTCCCGAAGGACTCAGGGCGGTGTACAGCCAACAATAAAAATACATACGTACAAAATTTAAAACCAACTAAAAACAGATTAAATGAGTTTGGCCCGGACAGAATTAAAACACCCCAATATAATTTAAAAATTTTTTAAATTTGACACTAAAAACGGGGAGTGGTCATCTAGTCTAACTCCCTGCTCACGCAGGAGACCTGTACTAGGGATTTGAACCATTGAACTGCCAAACTTTCTGATTGACAAGCTCAGTGTCTTAGCCACTGAGCCACCTAGTCAGGTTATATTATATTATATTATATTATATTATATTATATTATATTATATTATATTATATTATATTATATTATTATTTAGATATATTATATGAGAGTCAAGGAAATGGTCTTCTTTAGCAGGACAAGCTGGATGAGAAGTTGGGCAGAATCTTAAATTTGCAAATCATATAAGATTGTATGAATAGATAATATCTTGAAGTTAAAAATAAAATTCAAAATGGTATTGATTTTTCTAAAAATGGGCTGGAAAAAACTTCTAAATTTAAATCAGCACTTAAATGCAAAGTTAGCACTTTGAGTACAAAAAATAAACACAAAGATATTTATTTATGGGTTAGGCAATAATACTTGTGATATAGTACTTGATTATAAATGAATATGAGCCAGCAGTATGCTATGGCTGCAAAAAGGCAAATTCAAATTTAAGCTGCATCATGATAGTGATATAGCAAATTCTACAAGAGTGGAATTGAGATGAATACTATAAATCAATGGCGAACCTTTTTTTCCTTGGGTGCCAAAAGCGTGCACATGCATGTTGACACCCATAATACAATGCCCCCAGGCCTTGCTTCCTCCTGCCCATTGCACATGCACATGTGACCCCCCACGCTCCCCTGATCCACATGCATGCGCGTGCAACCTCTATTTTGGTGCTAGAGGGCCTCCCTGAAGTGTCCTGGGACCAAAAATGGGAGGGGGGCAGACCCCTGTTTTTGGTCCCAGGAGGCTTCAGGGAGGCCTGCTAGCACCAAAATGGGGGGGGGGTGGGAGGCACATTTTGGTGCTAGCAGGCCCCCCTGAAGCCTCCTGGAACCAAAAACAGGGCGGGGGGGCACTGCAGCCCCCCCCCCCACATGCATGTGTACCTCCCGGCAGAGACCCAAAAATCAGCTGGCTGGCAGGAGGCATTAGGCTATGAGTGATAGAGCTGATCTGGGCATTGGCTCGCGTGCCCACAGAGATGCCTCTGTGTGCCACCTGTGGCACATCGGTTCACCATCATGGCTATAAATGCTAGTATCTAAGACAAAATTATAATGAGGTCTATTTATGCATTTATCATATCAACCTGGATCAATAGCAGTAACTGTGAGAGGGAACTTGGAGTCCTGGTGGACAATCACTTAAATGTGAGCAGCAGTGTGTGGCAGCAGCTGAAAAAGCCAACACAATCCTAGGTTGCATGAGAGGGATAGAATTAAGATCATGTGCAGTATTAGTACTGCTTTATAAAGCCTTAGTAAGACCACACTTAGAATACTGCATTCAGTTTTGGTTACCGTATTATGAAAAAGATGTAGAGATTCTGGAAAGAGTGCAGAAAAGAGTAACAAAGATGATTAGGGGACTGGAGGCTAAAACCTATGAAGAACTGTTGCAGGAATTGGGTTTGTCTTGTCTAGTGAAAAAAAAGGACTAGGGCTGACATGATATCAGTTTTCCAATATTTGAGGGCTGCCACAAAGAAGAGAGGGTCAACGTATTTTCCAAAGCACCAGAAGGCAAGAAAAGAAATAATGAATGGAAACTAACCAAGGAGAGAACCAACCTAGAACTAAGGAGAAATTTTCTGACTGTGAGAGAATAGAAAAATAGAATAGAATTTTTTATTGGCCAAGTGCGATTGGACACACAAGGAATTTGTCTTTGGTGCATATGCTCTCAGTGTACATAAAAAGACAAGATACATTCGTCAAGAATCATAGGTACAACACTTAATAATAGTCATAGGGTACAAATAAGCAATCAAATCAAAGTAGGAAATGATATCAATATAAATCGTAAGGATACAAGCAACAAAGTTACAGTCATGCAGATATTAGTGGGAGGAGATGGGTGATAGGAACAATGAGAAGATTAATAGTAATAGTAATACAGACTCAGTGAATAGTTTGACAGTGTTGAAGGAATTGTTTAGCAGAGTGATGGCGTTCGGAAAAAAACTGTCTTATGTCTAGTTCCGTGATGGCGAACCTATGGCACAGGTGCTACAGGTGGCACACGGAGCCATATTAGTGGGTACGCCAGCTCAGCTCTGGGGTGCATGTGCGCACCGGCCAGCTGATTTTTGGGTCCTCTGGACCCACCAGAAGTAGGGAACAGGCTGTTTCCTGCCTCTGGAGGGCCTGGGGATGTTGGTGGGGAAGGCCCGTTTTTCTTTCTTACCTGACTCCAGACCCTCTCTATTTACCTGGAAAGGGCGAAAACAGCCTTTCCCACTCCCTCAGAGGCCTGACCCATTTCCCAACTCCCAGTGGAACAGGAAGTGATGTTTTTTGCTGTCCTCAGTCTCCAGAGACTCCTAGAGACTCCTACAGAAGCTCTGGAGGCTAGGGACAGCAAAAAATGTCACTTCCTGTCCCACCAGGAGTTGGGAAATGGGCCATTTTAGGCCTTTGGAGGGCCTCCGAAGGAGTGGGAAATGCTGTTTTTGCCCTTCCCAGATAAAGAGAGAATCTAGAACCAGGTAAGAAGGAAAAACGGGCCTACCAGGAGTTTGTGCGCGCATGTGCATGGGCACATGCATGCACAACCCTCCCCCACCCCCCCCTCTCCTGGCACGTAATGGCAAAAAGGTTAGCCATCACTGGTCTAGTTGTTTTGATGTGCAGTGCTCTATAGCATCAAAACAATTTATGTCCAGGATGTGAGGGATCTGTAAATATTTTCACAGCCCACTTTTTGACTCAAGCAGTATACAGGTCCTCAATGGAAGGCAGGTTGGTAGTAATTGTTTTTTCTGTAGTTTTAATTACCCTCTGAAGTCTGGGTCTGTCTTGTTGGGTTGCAGAACCCAACCAGACAGTTATAGAGGTGCAGATGACAGACTCAATAATTCCTCTGTAGAACTGTATCAGCAGCTCCTTGGGCAGTTTGAGCTTCCTGTGTTGGCACAGAAGGAACATTCTTTGTTGTGCTTTTTTGATGACATTTTTGATGTTAGGTGTCCATTTTAGGTCTTTAGGTTTGATAGAACCTAGAAATTTGAAGGTCTCTACTGTTGATACTAGAGCTGTAATTCTCAACCTTCCTAATGCCGCAACCCTTTAATACAGTTCCTCATGTGGTGACCCCAAACCATAAAATTATTCCAAAAACCATCGAAAATATGTGTTTTTTGATGGTCTTAGGCAACCCCTGTGAAAAGGTCATTTGACCCAAAAGGGGTTGTGACCCACAGGTTGAGAACCACTGTACTAGAGCAATTAACCAGTGGAAGGCCTTGCCTTCAGAAGTGGGGGCCTCACCAGAGGCTTTTAAAAAGAGATTGAACAGCCATTTGTCTGGAATGGTATAGGGCAGTGATGGCTAACCTTTTTGCGGTCGCATGCCAAAAGTGAGGGGAATGTGGGGAGGCTGGGTGGGTGTCATGTGTGCATGTGCCCACACCCATAATTCAATGCCCCTTGCGCCCCACCCGCCACGCATGTGCACCCCCCCTCCCACGATAAGATATTAAATTTGTTATGAAATATTTTGTTTCTTCCTAAAAGATTTAGTATTTAACATAGGAAGCTAACAGCTAAGAAAAAATACTTATTGAAATACCAGCTTAAAAAATGAGGTGGGAAAAAAAAGTGCCAATGAAGTACATTTTCCTCAAAAATATTTAATATGCGTATGAAAGTTTCTTTGAAAATATATATTACTTTACAAGCAATTATTTTAATCAAAATAGGTTTGCTCTGATAAACAGGACTTAAATCCCTTGTTCATCTAAGCCTTTCTGACAACAGTGTTACTTTTTGAGAGCAGACTTTCTTTAAACGGAAACCAAATCCAATTAAAAGATAGACCTGGCCTGTATATTTATAAGGACTATGTGGTGTGTAATATTGGAGTGTGATAGATCTGGAAGATGTAGCAATAGTTTCCCAAATGTGAGTGACGGATGATTTCTGAAAGAATAATTCATCAATTCCAGTCTCAAATCCCAAGAGATCTCTTGGTGATACAGTAAACAAGAATCACAAGACACTCTGCAAAATGCCTAGCACAGATCATAAACCCACACACTGAATGCAGATAATCAATAGCTAGATTATCTTTTGCTGCTATGAATCTATGAGGGAATGGTCCGTGAAGAGGAGGAAAAGAAACAAAATGCTAATTTTCTTTTCTATGCCTGCTCAGACTCCTTTATGAAGGAGCAGCTCAATTCATCCTACAATTCCATTTACACTGCCAATTCAACTGGCAATATATTCAAATGGGACTGAAGAAGGATAATGGCCTCCATCATATCTGAAGGCAGAAAGCCTGCAAATCTATCCTCAAGAGGAGAATGCAAAAAGAAATCCATCTGGACAGCTGCCACTGCTGGTCTTCAGAACTGTATCTGCTCCCTGAGGCAACTGTCTCCTTCCAGCTAATGACAGGGCCAGCCATGCACAGTCCTAGTTTAGCATCTACCATGCTAGGGACTCAAGATTAGAGCTTGTAAAAGGATCACTCTGCCCTCCAGTAGTGGGTTCCACTTACCTTCGCTACCGGTTCAAAACTGTGAGCGCATGCATGCATGATGACATCCGGGTGGGGGGGGGGAAGCTTCCCGCCGTCACCACTACCAGTTCACCCGAACTGGGGCAAACCAGTAGAGACCCACCACTGCTGCCCTCTGTATTGGGGTGCGTACATGGGTGTGTCTTCAAATCAATGTTGATACCTGGACTAATCCTGCAGATTACTTGGCAAGATTTTTTTCAGAAGTGTTTTGCTATTGCCTTTTCCTTAGGACTAAAAGAGAGAGACTAGCCCAAAATCACCCAGCTGATTTTCTACCTATTTCAGGACTAGAACCTGCAGTTTTATGGTTTCTAGCCTGGTGTCTTAGTCGTTACACTGAATTGGCTCTGATATGCTGGGAAGGGGTTTTAATTGAAACATGCTGAACAAATATTCCTATATCTTATTCCTTATTAGATTCAGGTAGCGCAGTAGTTAGAATGCAGTACTGCAGGCTACTTCTGCTGACAGATGGCTGCAGTTTGGCAGTTCGATTCTCACCGATTCAAGGTTGACTCAGCCTTCCATCCTTCCGAGGTCAGTAAAATGAGGAGCCAGATTGTTGGGGGCAATAAGCTGACTCTGTAAACCGCTTTGAAAGGGCTGTAAAACATTGTGAAGTGGTATATAACAAAGTGCTATTGCTAGTCCATGACTTATGACCATAATGCATCCAGCTCATAATGGCTGTAATAACGGTCATAAAATGGATAACCTGATTATTATTATTATTATTATTATTATTATTATTATTATTATTATTATTATTATTATTATTATTATTATTCTATGCCGCCCACTCTCTGAGGACTAAATAGCATATTGCCCCCAACAATCTGGGTCCTCATTTTACCCACCTGGGAAGGATGGAAGGCTGAGTCAACCTTGAGCCGGTGAGATTTGATCTGCTGATCTGCTGAACTAGCAGTCAGCTGAAGTAGCTGCAGTACAGCACTCTAACCACTGTGCCACCTCGGCTCTTACAGCAATCATTAAGCCACAGTTACTAAAGCAAACCAATGGTTTACTATGGGCAGGTTATGCCAATACCCAGAAGTAAAATTCTTCTGGAATTTCATGTTCATATGACTGTGGGGGTCCTGCAAATGGCTGTAAATGCAGGCCCATTTCCAAACATCCAAACTATGATCACATGACCCACAGAGGAGGGCTCCATTGTAATTTAGGACCCTGGTTGTAAATACCCCCCTCCCCCGAGGTCAGTTGTAACTTTGAATATTTGTTAAGTGACCAGTTAAAAGTCGAGGAGTACCTGTATACACAGCTTGCTTCATATTTCAGTTGTTGTGGTCCGTCAGCTGCTAGCAGACCTAGCTGCAGAGTCAGACGAAGAGGAGGTGGAGGTGGAGGGAGAGCTTGGGCCAGTTTAGGAGCCTTCGGAAGGCTCTGATAAGGAAACAGCATCAGAGACAGAGGCAGAGGCAGCTGTCTTCGGGGCCTGAGCTGAATGAGGCAGAGGAACAGATGGGTCCCATCCCAGATGCTCGTATGCATAGGGAGGAGAGGAGAGCAATGGAAAGTAATAAGCCAGCTCTCCAGGAAAATCAGATGTGGATGCTAGCCAGCCCTTTCCTAGCTGGGAAATAAATAGGAGAGGTGTGGGAGTGGCCAGTTGTCACAGACAACCGTTTGCTTTGTGGATACAGCAAGCAATTCGGATTTCTTGGCCAAGTCTGTTGGAACTAATTACATTTGATTTGTATTTATCCATGTGAATAAAAGAGTGTTCCTACCCTGCTTGTTTTTACTCACAAGTAAATGGCTTATCATTACTTGCTAAGGCTGGGTCAGAACATCCGTTTCTGCCCATTGGTCGGAATGAATTGCAATATGTTTCAGGTTTCCAGTCTTCCTCATGGTGACAAGACATTCAGGATGATGCATTTATTTTACTGTACTTCAGCATACGGGAAGTGATTGATCATACGATTAACACAAACTTTCAGGAGTACAGCATGCGTCCTATAGGAATTGCAGCACTGACATTTATGAAATCAAATTCTTGTCTTGCATGTCTTCCCTGTGATGGCATCCAGTGATGACATTTATGAGGAAAAATTCTACTTGTGATGTGTTCGTCTAAAATATGTTCAATTTTTTGTTGGAAGCTTTACAAAATCTTGCTAAATGAGAACTTTCAATCAGCAGTTTAAACAAAGTTGCAAAGAAGCAATTGTGAAAATCTGCTGATGAAAGACCCATAGTCCTATGATACCTTACAGACAGAGTATTAACATCAAAACTGCCAGGCTAGATCAAATCAAAGCCTTTTCTGCTTCCAGCTGTGGCTAAAGAAATGCCCACAAGGATGAAAGATCTTATGCTCATTTTCAGCTAAAATGAGTTTTTAATTTTTTCACAGATCTCTGTGCAATCCCTGAGGACATTTAAAAACAGATTTTCAGTGTGAACTAGGAGGTTCTTATCTGGACAATTAAAATTTTAATATTTTTAGATATCTGTGCTTCTGTCCCAGAGATTCTGTCATTTTTCTCTATTCTATTACATTCATTTTCTCTGTCTGATACAGATAGTCCTTGAATGACAACAGATCATTCAAAGTTAAAATCGCATTTTAAAAAAGTAAATTGGGACAATTATTCACACATACGATAGTTACAGCATTCCCGTGGTCACATTATCAAAATTCAGATGCTTGGCAACTGCGTGATATTTTTGATGGTTGCAGTCTCCTAGAATCACATGATCCTAGGAGACTGCAAGGATTTTTTTGCATCCTCCTGACAAGCAAAGTCAATGGGGAAGCCAGATTCACTTAACAGCCATGTCACTAACTTAACAACTGCAGATTCACTTAACAACTGTGGCAAGAAAGGTAGTAAAATGGGACAAAATTCACTTAACAAATGTCTCACTTAGCAATGGAAATTTTGGGCTCATTTGTGGCTGTATAGGTAATTCACAATCCAAACACAACCAAGTCTGCTAAAAAGTTAGTGTCAGTGGGTTTAAGCAGGGATGAAATCCAGCACATTCTGGCAGATTCTGGAGAACTAGTAGCAATATCGGTAGTGGATATTTTGAGTAGTTTGGAGAACTAGTAGCAAAATTTTGAGTAATTTGGAGAACCAGCAAATACCACCTCTGGCTGGCTCCAGAGTGGGGTGGGAATGGAGATTTTGCAGTATCCTTCCCCCCAGGAGTGGGGAGGGAATGGAGATTTTGCAATATCCTTTCCCCAGGAGTGGGATGGGAATGGAAATTTTGCATTATCATTCCCCTGCCATGCCCAACAAGCCACGCCCACAGAATTGGTAGTAAAAAAATTTGGATTTCACCACTGGGTTTAAGGGAAGGTCTCTCAACCTCAGGAAACAGATTTACTGCTTCTCTGTTGTGCTTTGCCACTTATTACATCAGAGGCAAATTCAAATGACCAGGACAGTTTGGGCTCAGGTGCACTCATTGGTTGTTTTAAACTGATGTGCGTGTGATCCTTTCCTCCCAGTCCTTGATTGGCTTTGCCTGCTGTCATTCCCCTGTTGAATTCCTACAGAACTAGTCCTAGCAGGACATAAAAATAAGAAAAAACCTGTAGAACCTGAAAGAGCACTGTGCGTGTGTGTGTGTGTGTGCACGCGCGTGCGTGATTTATGTACAATTTCAATTCTTATTTACCAATTACCTGTCTAACAAACCTCGGTCATTAGTGCATTAATGTTCAGATCCTTGCTCTTCATTCTATCATGCATATTCTGTAGAGTTTGCTGTAAATCATTTGAATTGTTGGCAGCAAGGCTTGCAGCAGGCACAGTAATTCATTTTGATAGAAGCTTTGCAGACTGACACAGCTGTATGACTTGCAGAAATGAAAGAAGGCATATATGCACCTACCTGCACAGAAGATTGTTATAGAAATTGCTAGCTTAAACTATTATGTAAAAGTAAAAAGTTGTGGTTTGATGTTACTACCCTATTCTACGCACTAAAGGGAGTTGGAGGTCAGTGCCTTTTCTTTCTTTTCCCCTCTACTTTTCCAGACTTTTCCCTTCCCTTTTCCCATTCCTATTTTTCATACTTATTTATTAATTCAATTTATTAGTTCAATTTATTAGTTCAATTTATATGCCGTCCTCCTCCGAAGACTCGGGCGGCTTACAATGCACTTATAGCAATAGCCTTCATTCTTTTGTATATAACAGCTTATTAAGGCTTTTGGCCCCCCATAAGCGGTGTTCTATAAAGTCAGCTTTGTAGCATCCACAGTTCGGGTCCTCAATTTACCTACCTTGGAAGGATGGAAGGCTGAGTCAACCTGGAGCCTCGTGATTGCAGGCAGTTGGCAGCTAAGTGCTACATAACAGCACTTAGTCTTCTGCACCACCAAGGCTCATACTACCCTATATGCTTTTGTATTTTTTTTTGTATATTATAACATAAATCAATAAAAATTGTTAATTGTTAAAACAATTTAGATCAGTGTTTCCAAACCTGGCTGTGTTTTTCTGGGAACTGAAATCCACACATCTGATAAGATGTTGGGGCTGAGAAACATTGATTTAGATAACCCCTGTTCATACTTTCTGATATTTGTTTTAGCCCTTTCCACCATAAGTAATCCTATATTTTTGTTTCCATGCATAAATTCATCAACTGTATTCCACAGCAATAGGATATCACTTGTTTTCTCTCAATTTCCCAAGTGAAAACCCTTTTTTTTAATTTTATCATTCATTTGATTAATTAATCCATAACTCTACCATATTTTAAATTCTAAATCATGGTCTTTCATATTCGTTAGCTATTAAGAGATGGACCAATGAATATTGATGACTATTGCCCATCAGAGCTGTAGTCAATTAAGGTTTTATCATAACACTGGCTAGGTGGCTCAGTGGCTAAGATACTGAACTTGTCATTCAGAAAGATTGGCAGTTTGGCAGTTCAAATCCCTACTATAGGTCTCCCGCGTGAGCAGGGGATTAGACTAGATGACTGTTACTGTTAGCGTTTGACTTTTTAGTAAGATCAAGGCTAAACTTGATAACGTGCAACATGGAGCATCCCTTGCTAACAGTAAGGAGGATACTAGGAAATTCTGGCACATTTTTACCAATATGCTGAATCTGCAATCAAAGCCCAGTTTTACCTCAAGTGTGAGCTCATCATTCTATGTATCATCAGTTTAGAGACTGCTTTGCAAGGCAACACACTGTGAATAAGAACTTCACTGAGCAGCAGGAACACGTGCTGCCAAAGTCAAGATTTGCAAATAAAGTATAAATGATTTAAACAGAAAACAAATAAATAATGCTGCTTTTCTTGTAGCCACCCTGGAAGCTGGGTTTTACTTTTGTGCTTTGTTTTCCCGAAACCTTGTTTTTTAATTTTTATTTAATTTTATTTTTTCTGGAAACTCATTGCTTACATAACAATCATTTCTCTTCAAATGGATCTGTCAGTTTATTTTTTTGTGTTCACAGGCTCACTCTCTCCTTACTGATAAATCTCTGTTGCCTTGCTATTTTCTACTTTGAGGTCTGTGTTTTCTTCCTTTCTTGATTGGGCATCTTCTGTCATAAATCTAATAATTTGAAATTTGGACAGTGTTTTTCAACCTGGGCAACTTTAAGATGAGTGGATTTCCATACCCAGAATTCCCCAACCTGTGTATTGAGGGATTCCATTATTTCATCTTGTGAATTCACCAGAATGAACAAGAACTCATATATGTAATAAAGATAGATACTTCAATCTAAAATCAGACAGCTGTGGGCATAGGTGGCTGGCAAGCATTAGCTACTTCAGCCTAGAGCTGGTGTCTCTTATGTTTTGTTTCTGCACAAAACTCTCCTTCTATCTTTCCTAAGGTCTTGCTTAGAAATGCAGTTGTAGAAAAAGTCAAACTCTGGGACTTTTCCTTTAAGGGAGTGCATCTCCAATGATACGACTTCACGGTAAAACAATTCTCAGTTCATTACCATTGCAAAAAAATAAAAATAAAATTCTTCATGTACAATACCCCAAAGAATACTAATTAATCTTCACTTATTAATACAAAAAGTCATTAAAACTTTACACTTTGAATTTGTTTACTTTGATTATGACATAGTAAACAACAGCGACATCAGTTGATTAAAAAAGGCATTTTCATGTAGCAGGCATTGTTTGGTTAGCTTCAAGCAGAAAAAAATAATATTTTTTTCTCAGTTCCAAATGGTAAAAGACTGTGGTGAAAAGGGGCATTTTGGCATTCTTCAGTCCTTTTAAGCTGCTTTGTGCTTTCTTTCTTTCTTTCTTTCTTTCTTTCTTTCTTTCTTTCTTTCTTTCTTTCTTTCTTTTCTTTCTTCCTTCCTTCCTTCCTTCTTTCCTTCCATCCTTCCTTCCTTTTCTTTCTTCCTTCCTTCCTTCCTTCTTTCTTCCTTCTTTCCTTCCTTCCTTCCTTTTCTTTCTTTCTTTCTTTCTTTCTTTCTTTCTTTCTTTCTTTCTTTCTCCATGTGAAGCCATTGGGGAAGTCCACACAATTCTGTCCTCATTGTCATAGTTCATATGGTGCTTTTCTCTTAAATTCTGTTCTAATGGGCAATTAAATAAATAGCAATAGCACTCAGACTTACATACCACTTCACAGTGCTTTTACAGCCCTCTCTAAGCAGTTTACAGAGTCAGCATGTTGCCCCCAACAATCTGAGTCCTCATAAGTAGTTTTAAAAACTTGGTTGCAGACAATGCAAAGCTTCTTTCCATTCATCTTGGGTGAAGAATGCCTGAGTTAGACTGATGGAGGAATTTGCTATTTTTATTTGGTATGCTGGTAGAGCTCAAATGAACATGTGATGGAAACAGTTTCACATCAAGGAACTTTATCTTTCTTTATTTCACTAAGGAACACCATCAGGGTGGGATCCATATAGATCTGCAGGGATCTGTGGATCTTTACAAGAAAGACATAAAAATGTCTTGGGATTTGAAATATATGCTAATTCTGGTGCTACACAAAAGTCACACCAAGAAGAGCTGCCCCACTACAGAACATTCATCATTCAAAGACAAAGTGAGCAAAGCAAGCCTGTCATTGAAATAATGAAGGGAACTGACAAAAATGTAATTGACCTACATATAGATTTAAGTGCATTGAAGTGATTTATAAACACAAGAAGCTTGCAGCAAGTTCTTGAATGTATCTGTTATGTTTATAATAGGGACTCACATAAAAAAAAAACACCAAACCCAAATAGACTTACTTAATCAGTATTCTAAATGATTGATTCACATCGTCATTTTATTTGTTCTCTGCTGGCTGAAAATCCAAACTATCTTGGTCACCGCTAAAAGTGCTTGCAAAATGTATCCAGAGTTACCCTAGTTATGAACATTGGCCTTTGGATGTGGCTGACACCCCAACATATGCAGCCTTTAGCCAAAATGGCCACTGTAACAAATGTCAGGAGCTATAGTTCAAGGGTCATTTTGCTTTTGGGAGAATCCATTTCCTAATTAGAGTTTGACCAAATTCTCTGCCATTCTTTCATTGCCCGTGCATTAAAGAACAAAACAAGCAGTCTTCCAGCAAATGAAGCTGTCTAACAGTATTGACATTGTTAGCTGACAGGGACTGTCCAAAGGCCTCAGGTGGAGAACTTTGTCATCTGATCTCTCCAACTAAAGTTTTGGGAATTAGACTTGGTGCTTTGCACCACACAGACCCATGTCTTGGGATTATGATTTATGCAGATATTCTATTTGTAGAAACTCTGAATTTTGACAGCTTCTTCAAATACCTGGCAGGCTGTGCTGAAAAAAGTATAATAATAAAGGAGTACATCCTTTTCTACATGCCGGAATATAAAACTTACTACAAGGCAAAGACCAGCTCTTGTATTCCTGATTAGTGGCATTCTACAAATCTAAAATGCTCAAAAAGCTAGTGATGCAATTCTTTTACTGTATCTATAAAAAGCTCAGCATGTTATTTAACAATACCAACTTGCTACATGACAAGAATTGAGCTTGCAAAAATGGGACAGTTGCCTAAGGCTACGAAACATCCTTCAGGGAAGGAGGATGCTAATAAAACCACTGGCACCATTTCTAAATCTACTGTAATGAGGAGATTATCCTGATCACTTTACAGAATCCCAATTGCCTTTAACAGAAGTGGTGGTGGAGTTAATTGTCCATAAGGATATAACTTCAACCTGTGGCTAAGATGGGCACAATTCAAGATTTTTCTTAGAAAAACAAAATAACTGCAGTTGACCTAATTAGTTTCTCTCTTTGTGAGGTATACCACCAAAGACAATGGTGAGTAGCAAGAGAATGTCCCCTCAGGCCGCATTAATTATATAGTCCTCAAAATTGAGTGGTTCTTTGGGCAACCCAAAAGTGCATTATTTCTACCAGTTTTTGATGGTGCCTGGGACCATTCTGACTTGCAGGCTCTTGCAGCAAGCCCTTCAATCTAACTTTACGTACTTCAACCCATCTAAGGAGGCCACCCATGACTGGAAGCTTTAAAATATTTGTCAGGAAGCTGACTGAGAGAGATATTCAGCTGGAGTTTTTCTATATGATTTGAGGTCAGAGACAGGACTTATAGTATAAAGATAGAACTCTCTGTTGTTAGTTCATTAGTGGCTAGGGATTCCCAGAGGATGAATGTGGAGAATATATATGGAAACTGCCACAAAAGGGAATCTGTGGAAATAAAGCCAGATTACACAGAAGGAAACACATAAAGAGAAGATGCTTTATGGGAGTACAAAGAAAATGGATTGAAGAATTGAAGAGTTCAATGATTCCGAGACTGTCAACGTTTTATAATACTATCGTTCCTGAGCTGCACTAATGAGACTCCAGGAAACTTCATTCAATGTTTGCAAATTCCTAGGGAAAACCTCATATTCTACTTAGATATATGAAGCAAATATCACTCATACAGGCATGTTTATAGACGAACATGGTATGGATGGCTTTCAACTACAAGTGTTGGCTCATATCAATCTGGCTCTATTTATGTGTGTGTGGGGGGGGGAGGGATTATAGCAATTGTAAAGAAACCTAATTGTTACACATGCCATTAATTATAATTCAATATATGTTTTTGCAGCTCATTGTCACAAGAAAAATACTATTCAAAAAGCAGATTTCTGAAAAAGGATAGGATGGAGTTAGTTCTTTGAAATCCCAAACCTAAATATTCTCAGTTGTACCATCTTATTTCCCACTGCAGTTTCTAGTTTCTTTTTCTTTCTACAAAAGTACCAGCTCATTGCTTTGAACTGACACAAAGGCTTTAAAAACACAGCAGGATTTAGTTAATTATTTAGTTTGCATCCCACGGCGTTAATAAATTACCCAACATTCATTCCCTATTGGAATTGCTTTTTTCCCACTTTTTCTTTGATCATTATAATTTCTACAGGGCCTGCTGAGGGATCAGTTTCATCATTTTTCCACGCTAAAGCAAACACTCATAGAGTATATGGGATACAAATGGTTTGCAATTACTCATTAGATGGAAAGAATATTAAACTCTGTCCAAGATAAAACACAGGACCATTCAATACCTTCAGGGTCTCTTTCTTCTAGACCCGGTGCTTTGTAGTGATTTTTTTAAAAAAATAGCTGTATGATTATTTTACCGAACAGTGCACAAAATACAGAGTTGTAAAATTCTACAAGAGGCAGATGGTGAGAATTTCCAGCTGCACAGAATGTCCTCTGGAATGATTAATTTTGCTCAGGCGTGGTATTTGAGATCCTTCCTAGGCACACATGGGGTGTTCCTGATATTTCCCATTAACAGTGCCATAGAAGCAAGACATTTATATAAGCTTGTTGTGCTGCGCCTTGTTATAATTACAATTTGAATTTGGGTAGAACAGAGGAATAAAGTGATGCTTACTTTGTTATCAGGGCATTTGAGAAAGATCTAGAAATTGGCCAATTTGACATCCCTAGCATTTCTTGATGCAGGTGAAAGAGAGTGCAAAAGTTGACTTTAAACTCAACATTAAGAAAACTAAGATCGTGGAATCCAGCCCTCTCAATTCCTGGCAAATAGTTGGGGAAGAAATGGAGGTAATGACAGATTTTATTTTTCTGGTCTGCAAGATCACCACAGATGGGGACTACAGCCAAGAAATTAAAAGACACTTGCTCTTGGGGAGGAAAGCTATGGCAAATCTAGACAGCGTATTAAAAAGCACAGACATCACCCTGCCAACAAAAGTGTGTACAGTCAAGGCTATGGTGTTCCCAGTTGCAATGCATAGCTATGAAAGTTGGACCATAAGAAAGGTTGAGTGCCAAAGAATTGAGGCCTTTGAATTGTGGTGCTGGAGAAGAACTGAGGCCTTTGAACTATGGTCCTGCGAGTCCCTTGGACTGCAAGGCGATCAAACTGGTCAGTCCTAGAGGAGATCAACCCTGACTACTCTTTAGAAGGCCAGATCCTGATGAAGATGAAAGTCAAATACTTTGGTTACCTAATGGAATGGAAGGACTCACTGGAGAAGAGCCTAATGCTGGGAATGATTGAGGGCAAAAGAAGAAGGGAACGACAGAGAATGGGTGGCTGGATGGAGTCACTGAAGCAGTCGGTGTGAGCTTAAATGGACTTTAATAAAAAGTATACTTGAAGTCATACAATAAATATATTTATTGGCCAAAAATGTGTTGTGAATATATAGTAGAATGGTATATGAAAGGTAACAAAGGGGCAAAATAATGGTCCTTCTTTTTCCTGTACAACGTTGTTGCTGCTTTTGTGTGCAATACACCATTTTCATTCTTCTAAAAATGCTGTACAGTAAATTATGGTGCCCATTCCTTCTTACCTTATTTCAGGGGTGAAATCCAGTAGGTTCTGACAGGTTCTGGAGAACCGGTAGTGGAAATTTTGAGTAGTTCGGAGAACCGGCAAATCCCACCTCTGGCAGGCCCCAGAGTGGGATGGGAATGGAGATGTTGCAATGTCCTTTCCCTGGAGTGGGTGGGAATGGAGATTTTGCAGTATCCTTCCCCTGCCATGCTCAGCAAGCCATGCCCACCAAGCCACCATGCCCACAGAACCGGTAGTAAAAAAAATTGCATTTCATCACTGCCTTATTTCTTCTTTCATTTTATTTGAGACATTTGAAGCTTCACTTGCAAATGAAGTACGAGTAGTTCTAGGTGCATGTGCCAGGTTTGATAGCAAAAGGGAAGATGTAGCTTTTGCTAGTATGTCACTTCTTTTAAAAAAAATTTAAAAAAGGAAACAAAAGCAAAACTAGGAAATTGCTTCACTTAATGAAGTTCTGTTAAACACCCTTTTTTAAAAAACCCCATTACAGTCAGTAATGAAAAAGGATCAGCCGATCCATGCCACATAGCCTGTTTAGGCTATGAGCTTACAACCGGTCACTTGAGGCCTTACTAGATTCCACAGGACTTTCTTTAAGGTCAGCTATAAATCAGGGTTAAAACATGTGACACTCACTGAAACCTTCAAAGCGGTGAAGGTGATTACCACCTTCAAAGCGCTCCATGGCATTAGACCCGGGTACCTTCGAGACCGACTTCTGCCACCAGTAGCCTCCCACCGGCCAGTCCGTTCCCACAGAGAGGGTCTCCTCAGGGTGCCATCAGCCAAGTTATGTCGGCTGACGACATCCAGGGGGAGGGCCTTCTCTGTGGGAGCCCTTGCCCTGTGGAATGAATTGCCCCCAGAAATGCGTAAGATCCCCGACCTCCGTGTATTTCGCTGTGCCCTCAAGACCCTGCTGTTCCACCAGGCTGGGCTATCAATGTAATGATTTTAAATTGGGTGTTTTAAATTTGGGGTTTTATATTTGAGCTGAAATTATTTAATAATTTTAATTATTTTTAAATTCAGGTTTATCTTTGTGCTTTTAATAGGCTGTACACCGCCCTGAGTCCTTCAGGAGAAGGGTGGTATAGAAATAAAATTATTATTATTATTAAAAAGCCGAAGGCCACCATATCAAGGTTGTAAAACAATGGATAGCCAGAAGATGGCAGCAATGGGTTTGAAGTTTTTTTGCATCTTTTTCTGTTATCTAGTTCAGGGGTCTCCAACCTTGGCAATTTTAAGATATGTGGACTTAAACTCCCCGAGTCCTAGGCAGCTTTGTTTTGCTGGCTGAGGAATTCGGGGAGTTGAAGTCCACAAGTCTTAAAGTTGCCAAGGTTGGAGACCCCTGATCTAGTTGTGCTCTGGATTTTTGCAGCCTAAATATAGCAGTCTTAATGAAATGACTTCATTTTCTATGCAGCCTATTTTTCTATTAATACAAGCAAGCACAGCAATCTGAGACCTTCAGCTTACTGTGCTTTCCTAGGCAGCCTACTGTTAAATAGATTACAGTGGGTCACTGAGACATCACTTTCATTCCCACAACATCACACTATTTTCAGTTCTGCTGGAATTATGTTACTTTTGTAGCTTCTTAAACCTAAATGATTTTCAGGCAAGACCATATGCAACAGTAGCCTAATTAGAAGGATCATCTGGACTTGAAGGCAAATTTGCTAATCCCTAACTCCAACATTTTTCCATTCTTTTGAACCCATCACACTGCTTTATCTAAAGAAGAGCGCAATGTTGAAAAAAAAAGAAAACCCAGATCATAAATGAAGTTTTATGGAAGTCTATAAACAGATGATATCCAGATCAAATCTGCCTTGAATAAAAGAAAATCTGTTCTAGATTCTCCATTCTGCCTCATAGCTGGGGTTTTAGTTAGTCTGAAATAGATCTTAATACTGAACCTTATATGAATATCTTCACCTACTTTTCAGCTCTGTGATTTATTAAGTTGAAATAATTATAGGCTCATAAAGATCACATAATATTCTGTAGGTCACTAATAAACAGCATGTGTGATTTCCAGTTTACCTGAAAACTCTACAATGGAGAATGTTCCAGAAACAAAGCTAATGTTTTCACTTGCTTGAGAGGAAAAATGAAATTGCTGAGAAATATTAGGGACATTAATTTTCTTGAGGTAAAAGGAACTTTTATTTATTTATTCAAATTATTTATATGACCATCCATTTTGCCCATTTCACAATAGTGACTCTGTGTGACGTACTGTACAAGGATTAAGAACTATAGCATACAACAACCAGATCAAGTGCAGACCCATGTAGAGCATGTTAAAGTAAACAGTAATCCAAATGGTATGGGTCTAACTAGATGGCTCCGTGGCTAAGACACTGAGCTTCTTGATCAGAAAGGTTGGCAGTTTGGCGGTTTGAATCCCTAGTACAGGTCTACTGCGTAAATGGGGTTGGACTAGATGACTCCAAGGTCCCTTCCAACTCTTTACTCTTAACTGCTATGGGTTGTATAAATCAACATTATCCTGCAATGAAGAGAAAGACTAGAGAGATAATATTGTCCTTTGATGGGATTAAATATTTGATATTTTTGTAGCATAAGAAAAATGTTATCATTTATTCCTTTTTATATATACTTTATACAATATACTTTATATATTGAATAAAGTACCTGCAGACTGATTTTTCAAAGAAGTTTATAAAGCAAAAGGCACTTCTGCAAAGCAGAAGTGGTTTCAGCATTGTGGAATGTTTTGGGGGTTTTTTGGCTACTGTTATTTTTAAATTACTGGGTATTTTGTAGTCATAATAAATATGGCCACTTATACAAATTACTTGCCTCTTTTTTTAAAAAAAAAGTTATTTTAATCCACAGTCAATATTTTGCTCTCAGTTTGAGAAGGTTTACATAGATCTCTGTTTTACTTTTGTTCTGACATTAACTGCAATTTCAAAGTTGATTCTAAAAACAATCTGTATGGTGTCATGTATAAGTTTACTTTTAAAATTTCCACTATGATATCAGGTATTAAGATTAAATCTTCTTTCAGCTGTACTTTTTCCTGGTGTCTTGGATCCTGCTGACAATATTGGCTCTGGAATACTCATCCTCACATTGTTAAATGCTGCTTTGAGATTTCTATGATAACAAAAGGGAGGAGGAAAAAAGCTTCTTTAAAACCTGTACTACTCCATTAACTCTAAGTAAGATTATGAGTTTACTTTGTAAATTGATTCAGATTGGAATCCTAATGGGTCAATTTACATTGACAAAAGCATATTTCTTACAGAATGAAGAAAGGTAATTGATTTGTCAAATTTCTTTCAACTGAAAAGAGAATGTGGTGAAATTTTCATGAGTACAGTGTAATAGTGTGATGGCCTCACATTCATTTAGTTATAGTGACCCCAGGATGTAAGTATCCTATTTTTCATTGCACAATCAATTTAGCTACCAACATGCATCCTTTCTGCTTTTCTCTGCTTCAGTTAAATCCCAAGGGAAGACCATATTTTTTTCTTATATTCCCCCTCCAAAAAATTGGAAATTATAACCAATCAAGGAGGCCTCAGGGCGATGGAAAAGATTCAAATAGAACAATAGCAGGAGTAGACATTCTCTGTCCGTTCTCACGAATTGAGAAGCTAAATTATAAAAACAAGCAATTTATTCAATAGTGATAAAGAATTTGAATGAAACTATGATATAATTAGGCAGGGTTCTGTTTGTTGTTTCTTGTTTTGTTTTGTTTTTTTGCTTAGGGGACACATCTGAAATGAATTCCTTGCAAAACAAATAAGTTGTCAAAAACTAATTGTTGAGATTGCAATACTTGATCGTGAATATTTTAACAGCAGCTAGAATTGTATTTGCCAAAAACTGGAAAGGAGGGAAGATAATTACTGATGAAGAAATTATTAAGAAAATGTTGGACTGTGCTGAAATGAGTAGATTGACATTTGAAATAAGAGAACAGGAAGATAAACAATATTATTTGATATGGGAGATATTTTATCAATGGTTTGACAAAAAAGTATGGCGATGGGATAGCATATATAAAATGAAACTTCGATGAAATGTTTAAATATCTATCTTCTGTTCAATTGAAGAATAATTGTTATATGATGAGATTTGGAAAATTATAAGCACGAAATGATTTTAACCGATCGAAATGCTGTCTATAATTGTTTGTAAGGATGATATTTTTTAAGCTGTTTTTTATTTTAATTTAAAATAAAACTTTTTTCAAAAAAAACCTAATTGTTGAGAAACAAATTCATGGTTATACACTGGTTATATACTGATATTCTGTCAGAAAGGATAGAGGGCTAATTTCTTGCTGCTGTTTTGAATAATTGTGAGTCAGAAATGATTTGCAATAGTTCCAGAAGGTTTTCTGATTCACAGTTAGTCAACAAAACTTGTGAGTCAGAAATCCTTATTGATCTACCCACATTGTCAAGAAATTATCAGAAAATCCATCTATTTTTGATCACTCTCAATCTATTATCTGAATTATGAAGATAAGATCATTTGAATTTGCTGGGTAAAATTATCAAAAAGAGAACTGGATATGGGAATACCTTAAGTGAGGTCATTACAGCATGTCCTAGTTTAGAGATAATGGAACAGCGTGGTTTTCTGTTTTTGTGAAAAAATCTTGCCAGTTACTGTATTTCTTTCCTTTTTTGTTTTTTAGTTGCAGGATGGAATTGGAAGCATCATTTTAAAACAAATGATGAAGGAACTGTAGTTGATTATAACAAATCAACATCAATTTATGTGTTAAGAACCTGACACATTATCACTAATTTGATTTTTTAAAAAAACCCTTATATTGCAATCCTGGAATAGTAGTTAGACTTTTTTTAGATAATGTGGTTTGCATAAAACTGAATACCAAACATTTTGTTTGGATTACAATGGCCAATAAGAGGAGAGAAGGGCAGAATATTCCTGGTGCAAGCAGAGGTGGGCATGCCTCATTCTGCCCATGTGACTCCACTGCTCAGGTTTGGTCAGATCCAAAGGACATCGTCTGAACCATTTCCAGTGTTTGCAGAATCTCCTGTATATTGTATATTATTATGTAAAACAGATATCCGCATTTTGATCAAATTACCCAGAACTGAATATAATCAATTTCAATTAAGCACTCTACAATCTGGGTCTCCACGTAGGGTTTGGAAGTATCTATGTTTATAGCATGCTTCTTGAGCATTACATGGACCTGAGATTTTTTTTTAGCTTTACTGCATTGTGAAGCTGTCTTGAGTTATCGTGTTTACCAAAGGATGAATTTGAAGCTCAAGCACTGAGATGTTAATGCTGTCTGGTAGGATTGAAAATCACTGCATGAAATGTTCCTCATCCATGAAAAAGGGAAACTCATTATCACCAATTCCTTATAACTCTGACTCTCTGAACTCTAATATATCAATCAGAAAATTTCTTAGTTTATTTGGGAACCCGAACACTTCCTCTAGAAAGAGAGGGAGAGAGAGAGAGTGCTACCTTACCGCTTCACACAAGCAATCTGAGACAGTGGTGAAACCCAAATTTTTTTACTACCGGTTCTTTGGATGTGGCTTGGTGGCGTGATGTAGTTTGGTAGGCATGGCTTGGTGAACATGGCAGGGGAAGGATACTGCAAAATCTCCATTCCCTCCCCACTCCTGGGGCCAGCCAGAGGTGGTATTTGCCAGTTCTCCGAACTACTCAAAACCTGCTGGATTTCACCCCTGGTCTGAGAATATAATTCCTTTGACTGTAAGGGCCAATTGGATTTTTTAAACTAAAATATGACACTGAAATTCATGTTTCATGATACATAATTTGGCTAGAATTGAAAGATTGGAAGAAATCTTCCTTTTATAAAGCTGTCTTTGTTTTGTTATTGCATAGTTCTGCCCTATTTTTGAATGCAGTTCAATGCATTTGAACAATGCAATTTTGAATCCACTTTCATTGCACCTACATCTTTCCTTTCTCTCTTTCTATATATACATGTGTGCATTTGAAGGCACAAGAGATTTTCCCTTTGCTGATTTGTTTTTCGCTTCAAATGATGTTTTGCCTTTGCAAGTCGGGCATTTCATGAAACTACAGCAATTACTTGGCACTTATTGCTATATTTACTTTCATATGCTATCTTCTTACCTTTTAACTTCCTTGGAGTTGATTGTTTATTTGCCAGCATGGCAAGATTACAGTTGTTATGAGGTCACCTCTCAGTCAGCTCCCATTCCTAAATAGAGAAGACAGCACCTGAATCTAAATATACCTTCATATAGGTCAGGCCTTTTTTATGTTAGGAAGGGACAGAGAAATCCTGGTAGGCTTTTAAAAGACTGATACAGAACTCAGGAAAAAATGGAAGATGAATTGCTGGACTGAAGCAGAAATGAGTGGGTATTAACATCTTCCTATTCCTCAGAATTAATAATAGAATGTCCAAGAAAATAAGAAAGCCAAGTCAACTGAAGCATAAGGGTATTTTTGGGATAGTAATAAGAAACAATTCTGGGCAGATTGTTAATGTATAGATATGTAGGCAGGGTTTCTTTATATCAATTGTTGATATTTTACCTCTTCTAGACAAAGAGCTATGATATTGTTCTTGGGATCTGTTGGAGCCACTCTCCCAGGTTAGGCGTCTAGAGCCCAAGTGTCTCTAACACTATTGGGACTACTATGGCCTTTACTTTTAACTTTCCACATCTTCTCCAGACCCTAGTACTTCCAGTTTCTCATAGCCTTCTTTCTGATGTTGCTGTCACTTGGCACCATTATATTTATCAGCATCTCTATCTTCTGTCCTTATCTACTACCACAATGTTTAATTGATTGGATGGTATCTGTTGGTCTGTCTGGATCAGGAAGTCCCACACAATAGTGCCTAGAAACCAGTCAAGGAGAGATTCAACCTAGAAATAAGGAGAAATTTTCTAACAGTGAGAACAATCAACCAAAGGAACAGCTCGCCTTCAGAAGTTGTGGGAGCCTCATCACTGGAAGCTTTCAAGAAGAGACTGGACTGCCATCTGTCAGAAATGGTGTAGGGTCTCCTGCTTGGCTGGTGGTTGGATCAGATGACCTACAAGGTCTTTTCCACCTTTGTTAATCTGTTAAATCTTAACCCTCCTATTATCTATGACCTTCTGTGTGAATTCCATCTGGATTCAGGAAGATCTAGCCCAGTGCAAGTGTTCCTGTACACAGTATCAACTACTTGGTTGTGCCATTCAGTGTCTGCTGATCCTGCCTAACTCTTACACTTGCCACTATCTCTTAGACTGTCTCTGAGGCGACTCTGCATAATCTGTAGTTTGGGTCTTACCATACAAGTAATATGGTAGACCCATTTCTATGCAATATGGTGCTTAGTGCCTCTTCTTGTGTGGCTATGATCAATGACTAGTGCTGTCTTTTAGCCCTTTCCAGTTACTGGCAGGATTTCCCAATTTCTCATGTCAGCTATCTCAGCTTTCTATGGAAGGTACATCCCATGCAGATATTTATCTTGCCATGGCATTTTCTTTGCCATGTCTTCTGTTGCTTCAGGCATTCCCTCAGCAGCTCATCACTGGGGCCATCTTACTGATGTACTCCTGGATGTTCTGAGTTTCATCAAGAACAGTGTCTTTAATACCATACCTACTGCCCTTTTTCAAATTGTGTACAATGTCTGAGCATTGGACTTGGGGTGAAAAGCCCCATACATTATGAAGAGTGTCCAGGTCTTTGTATAAGCACCTTCCATGCCCTCCTTGGTTAGCTCAGCAGGGTTTCAGATGACTAGCAGGGCATGCCGATAGCATGGATCTTTTTCTTCCCATTCAGCTGGCTCTTTTCTCAACAGAGTAAAAGTATACATGAACAACAACAACAACAACAACAACAACAAAAATAGAAAGTGAAAAATAAAAAGATGAAATGAAATGAAATGAAACAAGAAGAAAAAATAATTATGCCTTCCATTCTTCTTTCTATTGAGTAATTACCACCTTATTATTTTCCCCTTCCTTTTTGGTCTCATTTTAATCCCTGAATCCAGAAAACATCAATTCAGTCTTTTCTTATTTTATCAGAAAAATTCATACGAGATTTCTAGTCTTTCAAAAAAAAAAAAAGATTTTTTCCCTGACCAGGTTGATCAGTTTGGAATTAAAATATATTTCAAAGTAATGTTGCAGATGTTGCTCCAGAAACTGGGTTATTCTGAAAGGATGCATTTTAGCTTGAAAGATGCATCATCAGCCTGAAAGTGTTGAACTATCCATTTTTAATTGAAAAGGGGCATTTTGTCAGCAGTTAGGAAGCATATGGTCTAAACATCACTGGAAAAAAAAAACTCTGTTACTTTCTATTTAATAAGCTTTTGATGGAGTCTCACCTGCAATAAAAAAGAGTCGACTCAGCTAATATTATGCTTTTATTTATACAAGGTCCTACCATTAAATATAATTAGTTGCTCAAGATAGAATAATATTAGCTAATATAAAATTACTTTTGTTGCGAAATGTGGATTTTGGTTATATAAAATACACAAACTCTAAGAATATTATGATCAGTAATAGAAGAAATACTAGTTGCATATTTGAAAGGCCTCGTCTTCTTATTAATTCTGTGTCATGGACTGCCACTCTGTCATCATTTGCCTGAGTGTAAATTCCAATAAAGTGAAACTTCTGAGCTACCATGCATATCATTGCTGTGTTGCGTTATTTTCCAGTACCTCTATCTATATTTCATATAATTAATTACTTCTAATAGATTAAAGGAAGAGTGACAGTTGCAGGGTTACAAATGCAACAAGCAAACCATTTAGATGCAATCATATCGAAAAAGAAAAATTAGTTCTGTTTTGAATAGCTTTCAAAAGAAGATGTGTGTATGCAAAGATGCCAGTGGTGGGATTCCAGTAATTTAACAACCAGTTCTCTGCCCTAATGATTTCTTCCAACAACCAGTTTGCCAAACTGCTGTGAAAGTAGTGTGAACTGGCGGAATCCCACCACTGAAAGAACCCTCAAACCCTACATATTTAAGCAAATGCCAACACCTCTGGCCATCAGTGAAATAGCCACACCAGTAAGTGGACTTTGCTTTTGTGCCTCATTTCACATCAATTCACTTCACTTCATTATTTTCTTACTGGAAATCAGTAAAAATTGGTTGGGAAAAGCTTATGTCATTTCTTTTTCAGATTAAATGTACTTGTGTATATAAAACTTTGCTGCCTTCAAGTTTCTTGAACCATCTGATTTTCTTTGAAAAATCACTTTAAAAAAAAAAAAAGGAAACTTATTACAAAGCATGACAACAGTCTCTGGAATCATCCTGATTTTCATCCTGAGGTATCAATGGAGAAACAGTCGGCATGTTTGAGGATCGATCTGCCTACCATGAAGACCAAGACAAGAGTGCTTGAGAGGGTCTAGAAAAAATGGTAGGGAACCAGTTTAGTAGCTTTTAATAAATAACATGTTGAAAAATATATTATATGAGTTGAAAACCTTCCCCACTTAATGAGAGATCTCATTACCATGGTTTTCAAATTCAAGTTCGAGTGTGTTCTTGAAAAATGGGAATGTAACCTGAGCAAGGATGAGTAAAGACAGCCCTTTGTAATAGTAACAGAAATCAAGTTTTATTACAGGAAACTCTATGGAGAAATGAGTGGAGGTCGAGGCAAAGCCTAGTTGCCAGTAAGCAACATCCTGTTAGGCAGGACCAAAGAGTAATCATGCTGAGACAAGAAAGGCAGGAAGGAAAAAATCCTGAGATTAGAACCTCACAAGCAAAGAGCAGGCAGTGTAGAAGATACAAAGGGTGCATAAAGGAAATTCCTGTCTATTTACACACAATGGTCCCTTGTGGTTAATAAGCTACAAGATGTTGAAGGGGTCGGTGAGACTAAGCCTATAATTCTCCCAATGTATTGCCTACCAGATCAAAAATGCTTGCTATACCTAGGCTAGAAAACTGCTCTCTGCCTGTCAGGTAACTTCAGCCAGGATCTTTGCTCCATGACAAATCAGGACAACATAACATTCTGTCTATTTTTTTCTCTCCCGTTCCTTCTTTAATGCATATTCCAGGGGCAAACAGATGCATCCCCTTAAGCACAGAACGGTTCCTGTAGTTATTGCTTGCATCTGTTCTCTACATCTCTGCAAAATTTTATAGTCACACAAGGGCAGCAGCAACCTACAATTTTCTTTTCTTTTGAGGAACATATTGGAGCTTTTCATGGCGAGAGGTGATTTCCATTGAAAAAAAAATCTATCACATAACTCAGTTTTCCCAAGCCTGTTGGATAGTGACCTTTATTTTGTTCTCAAGGTGATCAGCATAGAAGAGAAAGAGGAAATGATTGCTCTTTTTCTGTTATAAAAATGTTACAATCTGTTCATTTGCTGCATTAACTTCAGTTGCTGTATTTATTCTGCAGTGATGGCTGCAGTTAGTATATTTTAACTTTGACTGTAGGTGGATCATCTGATAACATTATTTGTTGTTGGTTTCCTTTGAATCATAATTCTTGGCAAGAGAAAAATAAAGGGACTTATGCGCTGAGAGAAACATTCCTTTTATTAATCAATCTGTTTTTTTCTTTGAAGGTTGTGTGGGGTGTATGATTGCGAGTTGTTTTTCTATGATTTATTAAGTTAATATAGTATTATAATCAGCAGAAGCTAATGGGTGTACTTAAGAAATATAGCACAAAAGTAGGGAAAAATTATGGCTGTAGTCAAATGCACCCTCAGACTTGTTGAAAAATTCAGAAGAGGAAGGATTGCGGAAAAATACAGTCTCCTTGAATCTAATTTTCAGAATATATATCAGAATGTAGACCTTTTCATATCATACCTTCACACAGGATAGTTTTCATCTCAAATAAAATATTTGCTTTCAGGAAGTCAGTATTTATCTTCAAGACTTAAAACATAGTGACTTTGGAAGTTTCAAAAGAGAAACTGGCAAAAATCTGGTTCAGATAACTATTAGCTGCAATTACGATATATTCATAATTGTAGGGTGGAATTGGGCACTAGAAGCTGTGCGACTGAATAGCAGTTACTCAGGAGCGTGTAAGTTTCGTCAATATTCAAGCTTTCTAAAAGCAACTGCAATGAGTGGAGAACAATGGCTATGAAATGTGATTGTAATGAGTGGAGAAGTTTCTTCTACAATGGAGCCTCCTAGCAGCAACGGTGATGAGAGGACAAGGGATGGAGGGGGAGGGGAGACAGAGGTGGGTTTCAGCAGGTTCTGACCAGTTCTGGAGAACCAGTAGTGGAAATTAGTTCGGAGAACCGGTAGTAAAAATTCTGACTGGCCCTGCTCCCATCTATTCTTTACCTCCGAAGTCCAAGCTTATTGGAAGGAAGTGGGGATTTTGCAGTAACCTTCCCCTGGATTGGGGATGGAATGGAGATTTTAAAGTATCCTTCACCTACCACGCCCACCAAGCCACACCCACAGAACTGGTAGTAAAAAAATTTGAAACCCACTACTGGGTGGGGGGAACAGAATGGTGAGAGCAGCATTGTGGCCTCATGCTGCAAGGCTCACTTTTCTTCTGCATACATTTTGATGTCACATGCATGATCTGTATGATGGCATTTATGGCATGACACTGCAGCACTGCTTCTATCATTCTGACAAAAGCAATCAAAGACAGTAGATAGCATTGGGCTTTCCGGAGGGCTCTCCACAGTAAACACAAAACATTGCATTGGGTAAGCCTTTAATCTGATTCAGCATAGCATTTTTTGATGTTCTTATTTTCTTCTTTGCATAAGACAGCTTCCTTATTATTATATTCCAGTTGTTATGGAAATTAAATGGCTTATTTTCTAACACTCTTGATCCCTAAAGAAAATTAGTTTGTTTGCCGTTCTACATATTGCATAAGTAAACAGTGCATTCTGTAATAATATGCACTTTTCTGGAAGAACTTTTGGGATGCTTCTGAATCGCATTAGGAATATATTTTCTCTGATATTTCAAATATCCTTTCATTCCACATACAGGTAATATCATGCCCTGTAGAAGCCTGAATCCACGAAGGTTGGGCCAGAGCAGTGACCGACAGAGGTCAAGGGGTGGCCTCATTGACTTCAGAGGAATGTGGGAAGGAGCAGGACCAGACAGCCCTGGGCCCCTCGGGCTCGCCAGCAGGGAGGAACAGGGGAAGGACAACTGAGAGAGGACAGGCAGTAGCGATGAAGAGGACTGCCCCCTCCTGATCCCTGAGCATGGAGGGTGAAGAGGAGGCAGGAACAGCACAGACCAATCCAAAGACTTGGGAGGAGAGCGCCCATCCCTCTTCATAAGGCACACCTGGGGACTGAGACTTAAGGAGATGCTGTGGGGAGAAGTGTTTGTCAAGGACAAATACTAAATTTGTGGAGTTTTGTGTGCTTGTCTGGCACTTGCAGGACTGCTTGCCTCTTCCTTGCTTCATGGACTCATTGCTTATTCCTTGTTTTGTGGATTTATTTCTTTGTTCCTTTGCGTTGTTGGACTTCTTTGAAGCCATTGTACTAACAGCATTTGCTGGACTGCTCGCAGCCAGAGGCTGCTGTGTGTGTGAGAGAGAGCACTTTGCTCTGGGACTTACATAATGTGGGAGCATTTTGGGGGGTGGGGGGTGGAAATCGGAGCATAAAAGAAAAGTTCAAACTCTCAGCTGGCTGTTGTGACCTCTGTGCCTTGCCCCTGGTCATTACAGGTAGTCTTTGACTTATGTCCATAAGGAAGCCTGCCCATCATGTCCACAAATCACAACTGCTGTTAAGTGAAGCAACCACATGATCACCTCACTTAATGATCTCACCTCTCTCTCTCTCTCTTTACAATATCTGTGGTCATTAAGTGACCACAGATATTGTAAAGTGGAGCATAGGGTGCCTCAAGGATGAGGGGGACCATCAGAGGCCTAGCACAGTCTCAAGATTTCCCCTATCCCGTGAGCTCTGCCTCCAGCTCCTTGGAGTCATTTTATCCCAAAATAACAATGAGTATATTAAAATTTCTCAAGATATATAAAAAACAGCTAAAATTTATTTATTGGTGCTGCCTAACACATTCCTGATTCCTGCTTCTCAGATCCCTCCTCTGCACCCCACTTCCATTTCATAAGAAGAAAATTGCAAACAACTTGGATCTTGCCAAGTGGAAATTTGGCACACAGTCCTGCTTTTGCGTAATAGTTCTAACTGAGCAACTTTGCTCTCCACTAAGCAACTTCATTCTAAGGCTAAGCACTTTGCTCTGTCTTGGCAAGAACTCAATTAATAAAACACAGGCCCTGCCTGCCAAGTGAATAGCACTTTACAGGAGTAGTACAAATTCCCTATTTTGCTAATCATGAAATATCTGTCCATTTGAGATAAATAATCATAAAAGCATGTCAGCTATTGATTTATAGCCAGCTTTATGGCAGGATTAGCTCTAAACTTGCTTTGGTCCAGTTTATTAGTCATACTTTTAAGGAATGACTAGCTATTGTTATTTCCCAGTGGTCCTCCAAGGAATTAAAGCCAGTAAGAGCATTGCCTTTTATTATTTTCCCTGCAACATAATTGTCTCATCAAGTGCTTTTAAGAATCAGAATTATACTTGTTGCCTTTCCCCTCTCAGATCATCTTTTAAAGTCTGGCATAAGGAACAAACTATTTGTTGGGAAGAGGTAATACATGACTAATCTTAACATCTATCAGAGGACTACATCATAGACAGGTGAATGCTTGGAAAAGGAGAAAAACCCCTTGATGATCTTAGCGCATTATCCTGCATATGAAACCATCAGTTCTGCATCCCGAGATTTCCTGTAAACCCTGGTTCTTGATCTCCCTGCTGCTTTAGATATAACAGATCGTGATACCTTCTGGACCAGCTATAGGGATTGGGAAATGTAGTGCTGCAGCAGTTCTCCTCATTCCACATTCTGTGCAGCCAATTACACACACAGAGCCAGCTTACAATACAAAGCTAAGCTGTTTATTGCATTCGTAAATCCTCAACCATTGTAACATAAACACATTGTAGATTTTCTCCTCAGGTAATGAAAACAAGAACGGTTACTTTTCAGATGGTCAAAGAGACCATCTCTTCCAAAGTGATTGGTGAATGGCTAGTCCAGTCCAAATTTCAGCTGAGTCAAAGAAGGAATTTAAAGCAACACATCGGAAGTACTGCTATAGTCAAGCTGCATGCAATTTCTTTCTATAAGTCTTACTACCAGTTTCACTAATTTGCTGAACCTTCTTTCCTTTCCTTTCCTTTCCTTTCCTTTCCTTTCCTTCCTTCCTTCCTTCCTTCCTTCCTTCTTTCTTTCTTTCTCTCTCTCTTTCTTTCTTTCTCTCTCTCTTTCTCTCTCTTTCTCTTTCTTTCTTTTTTTCGTAGATGGCTTGACATTTTTGCTCTTGTTTTCTTAATTTGTGACCTGTTGCTAGGCTTGGGACCTTGAGTAGATCATGCTTTGATATGCTGATAAGCATCTCTCTATTAAATTTCCTGGTTCATAGACTGAGGCTCAACTCGTCAGACTCCTCTGAATCTGGACACTCAGACTGACCCCTCAATTCTAGAACCTAGCTTCACTCAGCTGTAGTAGAATGGAAGAAGTCAAGTCCTAAAGCTCTATGTTGTGAGATGCTGCATGCTCTGGTCTCTCTTCCTCTTTCCATTTGACATCTACACAAAGCCAGTGGAATCAATATCATCAGTATGCTGATATTCAGTTGTACAGCCTGACCCCAGGCTGAGAGGAAATGTGCTTGGAGTCTATTAGACTCTGGATGGGGAAGAACAGATTGGCTTTGGTTTCAGTCTACACTGGGATGTGGTGGTAGATGTGGTCACACTCCCTCACTTGGAGCAGGTTCATTATCTGAGGATCCTCCTCAACTCATAGCTCTTTTTAAAGAGCAAGTGGCCAGCCAAGTAGGTGTGATAAATTGTGCAAAGTAGGAGAGAATCAGTCGAATAGTTTTCTCAGAAAAGGTAACTCAATCTGGCTGCTGAGAGAAGGTGGGAAACTAATTTTGATAAGACCCTGAATTAATTAACTCACTGTAATTGAGGCTATGAAGTTCCTATTATAGTTTTCAACTAGTATTAAGGGGACCTCACTCAAATTTATGGTAGTGTTGCTTTCTTGGTCTTGTTTCACAACATGTGAGGTTAGACAATAAGAGAGAACCTTTGTATAACTCTACCAAACGCGCAAGTTGTAGCTACTCTTTTATTAGGAACCCCTGCCCAGGGTCTTTCATTCACCTCTATCTCAATTGGATTACAATGGTGAGCTCTATCAGGGACTGCCCTTGAAGAACACCCAGAAATTACAGCTGCTTCAAAATAAGCAACTCAAATAGTTATGGACATGTCATATTTTGCTCATTTAATGTGTTACTTTGTGAGATCTCCTTCAATACCCAAAGCAGTAAAAGAAGAAGTAAAGAAAAGAAGACTTAGAGAGATGTACTAGTTACTACTTGGCTTCTGAGTGGGCTTGAAGATGCTGATTATCATGTTTAAAGCCCTGTATTGTTTAGGACTGTTACAGAATATATCTAGGGTCTAACCTGAGCATCTTTGCTCTCTATTTCAACATCAGGGGCCAAATTTAAAAAGTTTCGAATCTAATACAACCAGTTGTGGTATTCAGCTGGTTCAGGAAAACCAGTAGTGGCGAACTGCACCCACCCACCCACCCGACCGGCGCTATGCCATCCTATTTAGTCATGTTTTCTAAACTGTGTGCATCTGTGCAAGCCGTGCATGCGAGCAATGGGCATGTGCAGAATGCCTTGCACATACGTGGAAGATATGCATGCGAACAAAGCCAGCTTGTGCACATGCACACTCACATTTTCAGTGCACTGCGAACCCATGGTAAAATTACATGAAACACACCATAGACATGAGATCACAGACACCAAAATAATAAAAATTGATTTATTTGAACTGTTTCAATAATCAATTCCCACTACTCTCATCCACTCATTCTTACATCAGGTAGTCCTCAACTTACAACCATTTGCTTAGTGACCATTTGAAGATACAATGGCATAAAAAAAGTGATTTATGATCATTTTTCACACTCACGGCCATTCCAGCATCCCCATGGTCATGTGATCAGAATTTGGATGCTTGGCAACTGGCATGTATTCATGACAGTTGCAGTGTCCTGGGGTCATGTGATCACCATTTGTAACCTTCCAGCCAGTTTCCAACACGCAAAGTCAATGGGGGAAGCCAGATTAATTTAACAACCACGTATCACTTAATTGCAATGATTCATTTAATGACTGTGGCAAAAAGATTGTAAAATGGGGCACAACACACTTAACAACTGTCTTGCTTAGCAATGGAAATTTTGGGCTCATGTAGTCGTATGTCTAGGACTACCTATACCATCATTCAGTCAGGTTGTTTGGGAACTGGTTAAACCAGTTGGCTGGTCTTGCAGGAGATGTCTATGGAGATTCGCAGTAATCCAAGTCATGGTTGTCCCAAAGGTGCTTTTTCAAGAGGCAACTGGGCTTTCTGGGGTTTTTTTGAAGGCTGCACTTAAAAGACAAAGACCACTCTTTAGAAGACAGCAAAGTCCATATTTTGGATAGAGAGGACCACTGGTTTGAAGGAGGGGTCAAAGAGGCCATCTATGTCAGAATTGAACAGCCCTCTCTCAACAGAGAGGGAGGCATATGACATCATCTATCTCTAGTCTACAACACAGTCCTTTCAGCAGTTCCAAGAAGGCTCCATACCCATTTGCACTACTCAGGTGACCCTAACAAGAGATAAGCCTCCAGGTAGCCTCAACAACTCTCTATAAGAATATAAATGACCAGCTGTCTGCAAGGAGTATAAATCCTTTCCTTACCCACTGAAGATGCTTCTTGGATGAGAAGTGATACGTCTTCAAAGAAAAAAACAGAAAGTCTAGTCACCTCTTGAAAAAGCAACTTTTTCAGAAGATGCAGCATGCTGCAGATTGACACCCATGTCAGAAGCATTCCAGCAAGTTTATGATTCCATCTTCCTTTAATATCCTACCCAGATTCACAAACTCTGCCCCTGAGTAAATCATTTCTAGAATTCACTCTTAAATAGATTGCCTTTATTGCATATTCCCTTTTCCAATGTGAAATGTGGTGTTATTTTCAGATACCTACTTGCTTAGATTCCTTCCTGTTATTCATCATCTTAGAAAGGTTGGTCTTTGGTGCTTGCCAGGGGTGGGTTCTACTTACCTTTACTACTGGTTCACAGTGGGGCTGCAGCACGCTTTTCTGTGCATGCGCAGAAGCGTTTTGATGATGTCGGGTCAGCGGGAGGATCCTCCCGCCAGTTTTACTACCAGTTCTATAGAACCGGTGCAAACTGGGGGCAACCCACCACTGGTGCTTGCCCTTCCCATAGTCATTTGGCCCAGGGGTGAAATGCTCCCGGTTTGGACCTGCTCTGGCGACTAAGTAGCGATGACGGGCGGTGGTTCGGAGAACCGGTAGCAATGGCTACCCAAGGCTCTGCCCATATGCCCAATCATCATTACTTCCTGCTTTTATTTCCAGAGAACCGGTAGTAAAAAAATGCTTAAAAAGTTTAAAAAAAAGTTCCGACAATCAGCTGAGCGATGCGTGATCGTAGGAACTTTTTTTTTTTTTTACTTTTTAAGCATTTTTTTCTACCGGTTCCGGAGAAACAAAGCGCTCAGCTGCTCCCCCTTTTCACTCACCCTGAGCTTCCTGCTGTAGATTTTCATGCCTTGCTTAACACGCCGGGATTGTCGCTCTCGTCTTCTTCTTCTTCCTCCTCCTCTCCAAATGGAAAAATGCCAGGAGCACAAAAAGAAGCGCTTGCTCGCTCCTGCCGTTTTTCCATTTGTAAGGAAGCTTTCATGAAGGCAAGTCTGGCTTCCTGAGCTGCTCACTAAAAACCTTACCAGTACTGCTGTGCACACAGTATGTGTGTGTGTCTTTTTGCTCCTGGTCTTTCGCAGAAGGCTGTGCCTGCTGTCCCATCCCCAGCCGGCTGAACTAGAGTTGGGAAATTCATCCCTTCAATCCAGCCCCGCCTTCATTCCTCTTTTCTTTGGAGGCCAACCTTAAGGAGTCTCAAGTCATTCAAAAGGTCTTTTAAAGCCTGTGTGTGTGTTTGTGTGTGTGTGTGTGTGTTGCACTGAATGTCGGTGTGGAGGCAGGGAGTGAGAGGGAAATGACCCTCCAATCCACCCCTGCCTTCATTCAAAGATCTTTTAAAGCCTCTGTGTGTGTGTGTGTGTTTGCTTCTGATCTTCACAGTAGCCCATGCCCAACATTCACACATACACACACAAGACGCGCGCACAGCGGTACTGGTGAGATTTTTAGCACAGGAAGCCAGACTTGCCTTCACAAGGTACGAAAGCTTCCTTACAAATGGAAAAATGGCTGGAGCAAGCAAGCGATTCTTTTTACGCTCCTGGGATTTTTCCACTTGGAGAGGAGGAGGAAGAAGAAGACGAGGGTGACAATCCCAGGCGTGTGAAGCAAGGCGTGAAAATCCGCAACAGGAAGCTCGGGCTGAGTGAAAAGGGGGAACAGCCGAGCAATTTGTTTCTCTCTTCCCTCCCCCACCCCCATCATCTCCCAGACTGGGTGGCCGAGGTAGAAAGGCTTGCAATCTTTGGGGCTAGGAGGCATTGGATCTGGCTTGGAGAGGGGAGTCAGGCTGGTCAGGTGCTGATCATCAGAAACTTTTTTTTTACTTTTTAGTAAAAAAGTAAACTTTTACTTTACTAGTTAAAAATGCTTTTAAAAGTAAAAAAAAAATTGGCCTCACCCACCATCACATGACCACCACCAGGCCACGCCCCAAGCCACGCCCCCAGAACCTATGGCAAAAAAAAATTAGATTTCACCCCTGATTTGGACTCATTTATAACAGGATTGGTATCTTTGAGATTGCTTGCTCCTGGTAGTATCTGCCCACCCTGTAAAATTGGCAAAAGATCCCTAATCTGAAGGAATATTATATTGGGAGCTTGTAAGGAAACCTTATTTGTGGTTACACCCCTCTTATTAAACAGTTCTTCAGAATTTAGGAAATCCATTAAAACATGCCTGTTCCAAGAAGCCTTTGAAGAGTAGAGTGCACAGATCATTGAGGCTTTTCATTGGATCTTTTTCTCAATGTAGAAGTCATGATTTATAAAATACTTTGCTATTTACTTTAATCTTTCTTACCAATGCAATACAGGTGTGATTTCATTTAGACTTGGTTGCCATTTAATTGACTTTTAAACCTGATGAATAAAGAATTAGAACAAAATCTAAAATTTGTCATTTAAAATGTTTATTTTTTTCTGCTTTATCTATAGAATATCACAGGGAACATAGAAACCTGGAAGCACAAAGTACATGATAAACGCTATTGAATAAAATATTACTGAATGAAACTATAACAATAAATATGCTTGAATATGCATCTTAATAGCTTGCAGACTTATATAAAATTCATGCTTTTTGAACAGCATACTTTTTCATATTACATTTTCATGATGCTGGCATCCCTTGACAAGTTTAAACAAGTTATTTGTGTGTGTGTGTGTGAATATTGATTTTCAAACATTTCATATTTATTAGCATCACACTTGAAAATAAACCACGTATGCAACAAACCAAATAACTATTTATTCCCTAAGAATTTCTGTCTTCTATCAAAAAACTCCCACAAAACTTTACATTGTAAGAGTGAACATGTATTTTGATAAACACACATATATGTAAAATCTATTATAAATTACAACAAAAGGGTATAATATAAAACATACCTTCCTTAGAATTACTGGTCGAAGAATAAATATTGCTTGTACAGTAGCCTTGCCTCAGCAAATGCAAGGCTATGAAATATAGTCATGGCTTATTCTATTATTACAAGAATGGGATCAACAAGCAACAGAAGAATTGTATGTTTCCATTTAAATAATGACCTCCAAGAGATGATTGATTGGACAGAGCCTAATATGTATAACTATTTAAAATACCTTCTAATTTCTGGTATCTAAATAGGACACTTACATGTTTAAAATTGGTTGTTTCAGTTTCTCCTTGGTACAAATGATTAGATTTGCCATCACAGACAGGATTTGGGAAATACATGAACTGTCCTTTTTTAAAGATAATATAGACTGAATGAAGTTAAGAAGGATTTGTACAAGCTTCTTTGACAGGGATGTCATGCATTTACAAGGAAAGCTCTATTAATAGCTTTTCTGGGAGTTACAGGCTGTTCATAAGGCTGCTTTTAGTTATCTCCCAGCCTTACAGTGATGAAAGCATATTTGTAGCATCCAAGTGGGGCTCCTTTCTCTCACACAAACATGCTATGAGATATTTCTGACGGTTTTATTTTGTACGCGGCTGATCACATTAAACTGAGTTAAAACCATAGCTCTTTTGGCTCGATTAAAAAGAAACGAGCTGTCCTGCCCTAACGGAAGATCTAAAGATGTTTGTATTTTCTCAGCATCTGTGAGTTTGTGAATTGGCAAGCTATGTGCTTCCTGGTGCCTCTCTATTCATGCAGATGCATTGCCGTTAGAATAAACCATGGTTAAAATCCGTATGTAGTTTTACAGAACCACATACATGAAACAATGGGATTTAATTTAATCATCACTAAAGCATCTCTTTCAGTGACACAACTGCCAAAAAATGACTCAGATCAAATCCAGCCCTCGGCCACCTTTCCCATATCTCCCCAGTTAATTCAAAAAGAAGATAAATCCTGAAGAATAGTAAGTACAGCAAGTGGCTAGAAAACCACTTTCCAAATTACAAAGAACACTAATTAGCCAACAATTATTACCATAAAATAGGAAACATCCCTGATAAATAGGTGTCATTGGAGCAAATATTGCTACAGGAAGCCAGAGAAATGCATTTCTCGGATGACTTCAATGTTCAAGGATGCCTTAAAGTACTAAATGATTCCAAAGAAATATATTGGAGTTGCTCTATTCAATTTCTGCAGGTTATGAAAAATAGACCTGGGAATGAAGTTGGCAGAATGTATGAAGGAAAGAGGAACCAAGAGCTGACATGTTTAGGTTGACATTCTAATTCAAAATATTCATTGCTTATAAGTAGATTCTAAATGTAACATGCATTTTTAGCAAGCAGCTACCAGATTATGTTTCAAAATGTATTTCAGTCTGGAGTTTTTATTTTCCTTAATGGAGTCTCAAATGGAAAGGGTGAAAACCTTTTTAATGAAGGCATGCTTGAAAACAAAAGAAGCCAATAATGTGGTTCTATATGGAATTATTGACCTACTAAATGCTGTTGAATTTTGTGATAGTTTAAAAATCAACTTGTTTAACAGAAAAAATTTTTAAAAATGTAGATATGCTTTTATGTGGTTTTAAAGAGATTCTTTCTAATGACAAGCCTGATGCAAAAGAATTAAAAGAAAATTTGAAAGCAAGATGTATGGTTCCTTTGGGGGAAAAAAAGACTGAATTGGAAGCATTTGTTGAGTGAAACCAATATGCTGTGTCCAATGAATCCAGATCACAAGTGTTGTTAGCTCTATTTGGGTTCACGCAATACCTTAAATCATAAATTAACCTAATTGGATGGGTTCTCACATCAGGGTAACCTACAACAAAATCCTAATCGACCGCTAGATTTCACTAACTAGACTAAGGGTGTTACATGAACTCAGTTTCCTTCTCCTGGAGATTCTGACTCAGACAAAAAAGAAGCCATTGGATCCATCTTATAGTTCCTAAATGTGGAGGAAGTTTTAACAGGCTTTGATGTCCTGAAAACAAATGCTTCAAAATGTACTGAATGAGTGTCAAAATAATTTCCACCACATTTGGAATGTGAAGAACACCAGAGAACACCATTAATCATCTCCGGCTTTCAGTCTGGAACAAATAACCATATGAGAGGAGCACTATTAAAGTAGTATTCCTCTCCCACCCTTCCTTTACTGGAACATCAGAAGATAGATTTTCTCGTTCAGATGAATTTATGTAGTTTAAAAGTGCAAATTGTTGCGGTAACACTTCACTCCACCCCACCCCACCCCCCACACACATTTGTTCTATCAAGATCAAACATTTATAAAGGACATCTATCTTCACCTTAGGTTCATCCATTTTTATTTCTCCTCTACAGAAAATGAAAAAAAAATATTCCATTTGAAATGAGCCATGGTTTCATATGGCAGGTTCCTGCTTGCCTGAAATTCTTGTTTTTGTGCAGAACAGAAATTTGTTTGGAGCAAGCTAAGATGGAAGGATTCACACCATTAACATCATCATGAGCAATACCTAGTTAAAAGCAGACAATGCATTAAAAGCACCTCTTCAATGATGTTCACAGTGAAACACACATCCTATTTTTGTGAATATTTTGCTGTCTTGCCTCACTTTTGATATATACATTTATAACAACACCAATATACTGCTTCAAAAGACTCCATTCTCCTTATATTCTCTTTTAAAAAAAGATAAATGTTCTGATTCATGTGCTATAATATAAATGCAGAGGTTTCAGTTGTCTGTTTAAGATAATCAAGGCTAACTTGAATCCACATCTGTTTGCAAATAAGATTCAAAGAATCTTATACTCTTCTCCAAGGGGTGTGCATTTTTCTTTGAATTTAGGACCATATTTGGTCTGAACGGCAAACCAGAGACCAGTTCAAGACATAGCATGGATAGTGTGGAAGGAAGAAAAATTAAATTAATATTTGATTACTATGAAACATAGTTAAGATTATTATTCTTTGGTACTAAATATAACTAAATGATTCATCTTTAAAATGAAGCTTCAGCTTACATTTGTTGACAATATGATGAGGAGGCAGATGAGGGTTTTTTTTCCCTATCTAATCTTCCCTCCAATTTCCTTGGAGGATCCATTTAAATTCAATTCCTCCTTTCATAAAATATATACTTAAGATTTTTTACCCCCTTCTCTCACATGAGAAATGATAACCTGATAACAACTTTTTGAGTTCTTGCATGGCTACATCCAAATGTTTTGGTAGTGTCTTTGCCCTACACAGTGGTGCCAACCCACTCATGAGAATGTTAAATCCATTTCTTCCTTAGTGACACTCCTTGATATCTACTGTGCACAGAAAAGGATTTATTTAGGCATGAGAGTGTTTTTGTTTTTGAAATTTCCTAATTCCATGGGTCACTTAAAATTTCCTGGTGGAGCCATCCTCATATTCACAACTTCTGTGGTTTGCTGCAACCAGAGTGGGATGTACTGCATGCCTATTTTAAGGGGGATGGTTAGAGAAGAACAATTTCTTCTTATTTCTTCCCATTACTGGTAAAAATATTATCTACACCAGCTCCAGACTTGTATAGCCTCAGTGGTTTTATTTATGTGTCTGGGGAACAATCAGATTTTGGAACTAGTGTTTGGATGTTACCATTCTACTTTCTTCCTGAGGATGAATATTACAGACAAAACATCCACATCTATCTACATCAGTTGAATTTGTATCAGTGCACTTCTGGCATAAAGGTATGGACCTCCCTGTCTATACCATAGAGACAAGTGTGCTCTTTGGTTGTCATCCAGCAGTGGTGGGATCCTCCCAGTTTAGCAACCTGTTCGGTGATCGCGTGCTTTGCACGCATGCACAGTTAGAAGAAATCTTCACTTCTGGGTTTCTTTGGAGGAGTAACACAGCTGATTCGCGCGGCAATTGGCTCTGCCATGCAAATCAACTGAGGAGATAAAAGTAGGAAAATAGCATGGGTGGACAGTTGGGTGGGCCCAGCTGATCATCGGGGCCAACCGGTTCGCTCCCAGCTGATTGTCAGAGCTACCGGTTCATCTGAACTGGTCCGAAGCAGTAGAATCACACCACTGCTTTCCAGGTAACGTATGATTGTTCCCTAGCACAAATATTCTTAATTAGTCTATAGTAAATTAATTGTTTTAATTATTCACAGTTGATGGATTATAACTGTAATTCACTCAATAAGCTTATAAATTAGAAATTCTTCAGATTATAGAACATCATTAGTATTATTTGGCATTTGGTAAAAATAAATATACAGAAAGTTAAGAACTATAGAAACATTGTTTACTTTTACTCTTTGATCAAAAATATTTCCTCTCCCAGGTATCCTATTTTCTAATAATTTCCAAGCCATGTTGAACTGCCGTCTCTGAACTGAACTATCTGCAAGTAGAGTTGAAGGTTATTGAGCTTTGCCCATGCATTCAGCAGTTCTTCTGGCTACAGGAGGGAAGATTATTCTACACATTACTTAGGAGGGTAAGGAATCAGTGAGAATAAAACAAGACATAGTAGAAGCCAAAAAAATTTACAATCTAGGAAAGTCATTTTTGTAATGCCTAAATAAAATAAAATAAAGTCTGCCAAATATGTGTGTATGGATGTGTGTACACACCCACATGCATCTTTAATGATCCTGTACATAACACTAGCATTTATCTTTAAATGATTATTTACCAGATCCTTTCATTGTAATAGTAATGCCAGTGAACATGGACATGTTATTGTTTCTGATCTGGAAGTTAGACACCTTTGTGCCTTTGGAACAATTTATTGTTCTCGTTAATGGCTAATTTATGAAAAGACAACTTCTTGAAAGTACTTTTACTTCAAACAACTGCTTGATTCAAGTACTTTTCTTTCAAAATTGCTATTAATAAAACAGTTTTCACCAATTTTCCCATGGCTTAGGGGCATGAAATCTGGTACAGTCAGAAGACGACATCGGCATGACTGCTCCAGAATAAGGATCCTTTCACATGACCACACACTTGCCTTTCAGTTTTTCTTTCCTTTTCTGCTGCTTGCTTTTCTTGCCATCGATTTGTAAGCTCACAGTCCTACGTTTCTCCAAATTCAGCAGCTCTTGGAACAACTCTTTGACGTTGTGGTTCATTTTAGCTGAGGTCTCCATGAAGGCGCACTTCCATTTCTTGGCCATGGCTTCTCCATCAGCAGTTTGCACCTCTCGGTTGTGGTCCTCATCATTCTTGTTTCCCACCAGCATGATTGGAATGCTTTCTGTATCCCCTTTGATCTGACATATCTGCTCATAAATGGGTTTGAGTTCCTCCAAAGACTGCCGGCTGGTGACCGAATAGACCAAAATAAATGCGTGTCCTTTGGAAATAGACAAGCGCTGCATGGCAGGAAATTGATGACTCCCTGTTGTGTCGGTAATCTGCAAAGTGCATATGCTCTTATCGCAGCTGATCACCTGCCGGTAAGTGTCTTCAATTGTAGGGATGTAACTGTCTCTGAAGGTGCCTTTAACAAATCTCAGGACCAGTGAACTTTTGCCAACTCCTCCTGCTCCAAACACCACCACCCTGTAATCATTACTTTGCTCTGGCATGTTTTCTGATTTTTTTTTTCAACCAGGAAAGAAAGTCTGCAGTGATAAAAAAAAAATACATATTACAAAAGTTATTAATAATCTATTTTTCAATAGTTCATCCAACATCTCAGAATGAAATATATGAAGAACGGTTTGCAAAGTCATGAAACTTCACCCGTGAGAGAGTCTCTTTCATCTGACTTAGAACTTGCAATACAGATCAGCTCAGTGAATTAACAGTCATTATTGATGCATTGAAATCAATATGATTACTTGATTTCAGGATGGAAGCAGAAATATTTATTTATTATCAGATTTGCATTAAAAGCTTTATAACTGCTGAATGTTAGGCATAACGATGAAAGATTTTATGGATCTGCCAAAGCTAATCCATTGCTGTGATTATACGGAGGGTAACAAGCCATATTTCTATATCTAATTATTTTCTTGGTTCCTGATTAGACAAAACTCATTAGGAGATGCTAAAAATGAAAGATGCTTTGGATTTTGTCTTGTTAAAACAAGATTGCAAGATAAGACCTTCCTTAGCAGCCCCGTCTTAGAATCTTTTCTCTCTCCCAAAAGCAAAAAAAAAAAGGGGGGGGGGTTCTTCACTTTGATTATACTAGTGCAGAAGCTTCTGCTGAATTTGCAAATGATAATTGACACAAATTACATTGTCATTTTTTTTTTCTTAACAAAGAGGATAATGGCGCTGCTTTGAACAGGCCAATCATTCATTACTCTTACCTTTGCTACTGTGTTAATTTCAAATGTATTTTATAATAAATCCTGGTAAATTAAGCATGATTCAACATGGTTACTGAAAGCCAAGGGTGATTAGTTAAAATTAGTCTTGGAATTATGAACGTCACTGGCCTAGTTTAGGGCAATTTACGTTATAGGTAACTAATCTTGTATATCAATTCTAAAAACATGCAATGCAGTATGGAGAGGATATGATACTATCTGAGATTTCAGAAAATTTCAAGAACTTTTCATCAAGATTTTTTTTTTAAATTTCTCTTCAAATTAAGTGAAGTATGAATTTCTTGATCTTAATTTTGAAGTGAAATTGGTGCATCAATTTCACATAAATCTCTGTGTCATCTTTGATATGCAGAATGGGTAGCCCTCTTAAGTTTTTAATGTGTTCAGTCCCTTTTGTTTCTTTTCCTCCATACATTTCCATATAAAACTCCATGTTGAGAAACCATTGCAATCCTGTGGATTCATGTGCATTAATGAAATATTGAAAAGATTTGTGTTTGTGGTGCTCTGGTAATCATAAAACTACAGTCATGGCCAAAATTGTGGAAACCTTTTGGGAAAAGTGTATTTTTGAGGTTTGATGGCTAATAATACCACTTTTTTTTTTTTTTTTGGAGTTTCAAGATAATCATATTCCATTGCTGGAATGGCCTGGGAATAGCCCAGACTTTAACCCAATTGAAAATCTATGGATTTTCAACTAAAGAAATTTATTACTCAGCAGCGACCCAGCAATAAAACCCAGTTAATAGAATTCAATCTTGGTTTCACATTACAACAGCTTCAGAACTAAAAGACTTAGTTCACTCCATGGGAAGACGTTGTAAGGCTGTAATTCATTCTAAAGGTTACCCAACTAAGTATTAACTGATGTGATGATTTTTGTATATCTCATTTTTTCTACGTGTTTCACTTTTCTTCTTTATACTGTAACTGCTATTCTAATAGCAAATCCTTCATAAACGTTATTGCATTACATTCTTTATTAAATTATCTTTCCATTGATATATAATTTTATGGTACTACACCAAAAAAAGAAAGTGGTGTTATTAGCTAGTTTTAGAAAATCGACTTTTCCTAAAAGGTTTCCACAATTTTGGCCACTGCTATACATGTGAATATCAGCAAAATATCACATTGAAAGGAAATAAATGGCTAAATTGCACATACATTTTTCAGAGTTTACACATGCATGTTCACACTATTGGTTATACAAGCAGAGGGTCTATTAAGGGAAAGAGGAAGTTGAAGAAATGGAATGCTGCATAGGCTGCAAAACTTCCCAAGCAGTGAGAGTCAAAGTAAGTCAATGGACCGTTAAAAGAATAGAATAGAAGGACATTCTTTCATCTCACTGTAAAGATAAGAACTTTCTATCTCAGTACAGCCTTCCTTAGGGCACTTCCATGTGCTGATCTTCTTCTGCTATTTCTCTTTGGCAGCTGAAATGATTTATTACAAACCCAGCTGAAGTACAAGAACCAACATTACAAGTTTCCAGCAGAAAATATTGGCACTTTGTCCTCTACATGGCTTGGGGTGGGGGGTGGGAAATCATTTTTTCCCCATTGAAATTGTCCTTGAATTTCATTCACCTTAATAATCTTACAAGGGAAATGTTGCCTTTGAATCAGTCTCCTAGTAGAAATAATGGCAATTATGAGTTTGATGGAGTGGAGAGTGAAAATAGCGATTATATTATGGAAGTGTTCTGAGGGGAGAGGGATCAAAGAATTCTGAGGCTGATGCAAAGCTGTAGTAAAAGTAATAAACTGTTTACTTGAGCCATTCAAATGAAAACTGTTAACCATTTTTGCTTCAATTGAATAATGCATTTACCACTCTAAAAAAGCTGGGAAAGCATTTATAGGATTGCAACATAAATTTAGCTGCTATCCTAAAAGTTAGATGGCTATGTGATTGGGGCTACAAAGATCTTTTGAGAGATAGTGAACTGCCATTTTAGGTTTGCATATTTTCTCTCATCAGCCTTTGAATGTGTGTAGGAATTGACATGAATTCATGTAGCTTCCTCAATTTGTGAATGCAAATTGAAACTGGAAAAAATGCATATACTTAAGCCGATTTAACAAAATTTAAATTAAAGTTTTCTAAAAAAAAGAAAAAAGAACTTGAAAATTGAAGCAAAAAAACAAGCAAAGATTGCTCTGAGATGTGCAGATCACATTCTGCACATGTTGCCACATTTATTAGCACCGTATTTAAATTGCTTTTATGAGCTCTGATTCTGAAGGTTTTAGAGGCACTCTAATTGCTAAATATGGCTGAAAAAGATAAGTCTAATATTACAATTCTCATTAGTCAGCGCAAGTAATTATTAAAGAATCTTGCTAATGAACATTTTAATTACAGGCTCTAAACAGGCTGATTTCAGAAGATTTTTTTTAATGCTCCTTTCCTGTGTTTGTAGGAAGAAGAAGTTCCGTACAATATTTAAAGGGCAGTCCACCAATGAAATTAAAATCAGGATATTCTAAAAGGGATGTCTCCATCATTATCATCTTAAACTGGTGTTTTCCAGATGTGCTTCAGCACAGTTCCCATCATTCCAAGCAAATCCAATGGGGAAAAAAAACCCAAAATAAAAATGTTTTCAGCATAATATTTCTCAGGCAATAAATGTATCCCTTTCCTCAAAAAAATGTCCTCAAAACGACTCTGTAGAGCAGTGATGGCTAACCTTTTTGCCATCGTGTGATGGGGGGGTTCGTGCGCATGCATGCCCACACCCTTAATTCTAAGCGCCCCGCCCTGCACATGTACATGTGATTCCCCCCTCCCCCCACTCCTGGCATGCAATCGCCCTCCGGAGGCCTCTCTATGAGTCTCTGGAGGCTGGGGACAGTAAAAATGTCACTTCCCGTCCAATCGGAAGTTGGGAAATGAGCCATTCGGGCCTACAGAGGGCCTCCGAGGAAGGCCCTCCCCAGATGCATAGAGAGGATCTGGAGCCAGGTGACAAAGAAAAATGGGCCTTCCCCACCCTCCCAGGTCCTCTGCAGACAGGAAACAGCCTGTTTCCCTACTTCTGGTGGGCCCAGAAGGCCTGAAAATCAACTGGCCAGCGCACACATGCGCGCCAGAGCTGAGCTGGCATGCCCACTGATATGGCTACATGTGCCACCAGTGGCACGCATGCCATAGTTCGCCATCATGGCTATAGAGCACTGCACACCAGAACAACTAGACACAAGAACAGTTGTTTCCCGAATGCCATCACTCTGCTAAACAAATAATTCCCTCAACACTGTCAAACTATTTACTACGTCTGCATTACTATTAATTTTCTCATTGTTCCTATCACCCATCTCCTCCCACTTATGACTGTATGACTGTAACCTTGTTACTGATATCCTTACGATTTATATTGACTGTTTCCTAATATGATTTGATTGCTTATTTGTTCCTTATGACTATCATTAAGTGTTGTACCTTATGATTCCTGATGAATGTATCTTTTCTTTTATGTACATTGAGAGCATATACACCAAGACAAATTCCTTGTGTGTCCAATCACATTTGGCCAACAAAGAATTATTCTATTCTATTCTATTCTATTCTATTCTATTCTATTCTATTCTATTCTATTCTATTCTATTCTATTCTATTCTATTCTTATTATAAAACATTTCGTCTCATTTGTAGTTTTTTTTCCTACTATCTTTATGTTAGCAATAGTAATATTATCAATTAGTGTATTAATCAAGTTTACTATGTGTTGATAACAGGAGGGCCCACATAGTTCATTCCAAGTGCAACAAATCTTCCCATTCAGAAATTGTTCTCCTTCTGAATGAGCTTTATTTTTAAATTATTTTAATATGTACAATTTTGTATATACTGTTACGGTTATGCATTCATTTTTATAAATATGTTATACATATTTAATAAAATAGTTAAAATTGCACACCATGCTAAGCCAAAATGATTACAATGAACAAATCTTGAATATGTCTATTTGATCCTTCTTTGAGATCTACAGATTCAAAACTCTCACATCATGCAGCCACAAGGCATCAATTTGCCTTCAGCCATGAAATACATTTAGTGAAGAGACAATCCTATCTTATGGTACCCATTATGTGAATGCAATCACAACATTATTTCAACATTCAACATGTGTCTTTTAGAAACAGAAGAACTTCCACCCGACTGGGGATGTTGGTTTTGTAAGCATCTTCAATTGCAATTTGTTGTCTTCAACATCTGATATTGAAGAAGTATTTTTACTGTTTTGGGGTTTTTATTATTGTTGAAAACCACCCAGGTTTTTGTTTTGTAAGATGGACAGGCATGTAGGATGAATGAATGAATGAATGAATGAACGAATGAATTCCTTGGAAATTTAAGTTGAACTTCCAAATGTTACAAAATACCAATAAGATTTTAATGCCATGTTTACAAATATAGCAAAACCTGAGAAGGTGTTGTATATCTGTACATGTCTCAGTTGCCCATCTTGAGAGTAAGAGGCTTAGGCTGCAAGTGCATACTTTCCTGACATTAAACTCCATCAAACTGGAGTCTATCTTTGATTAGGCAAAATAGGATTGCATCATTAGAAACCAATCAAAGCATAGCTTTTGTGCTGTGCATATGCAAAATCTCGCTGGTGGATCTTTTCCATTTTTACTGTCCTACAAAAGAACTGCTTTTTAAGCAGAATACTAATCAGAAGAATTAATGATTTCAAAAAAAAAATGTTTCCTGAATCAATTTAGTATAGTTTATGAGACTAGCCAAGTCATACTAAATTTAGCTAAGAAGCAAAAATGTCAGATTTAATGAAATATAATTAGAATTCTTCTGAGTTTTTCCTGAGCAAACAAATATTGCAATACTGCAGGTTCTTTAATAAGATCCCTATAGTGCAATTCTTTTTGTCCTTGAATGCTGTCCCACAAAGATTAGAGCAGACTGAATTGCCTCTCCATTATCAAAGAAAGGTTATGATAGTTTGTACACAGCATGCCTCCAACTCCATGGGGATAAAATTAGAGGCTAACAGCAATCTCATTTATATCCACGGGGGGGGGGGGGGGGAGGAAATGGACATAGAATGGAGTGCCTGTAAATTTGCCCTTCCATTCTTCCTGGAGCTCTAGAATCCTATTGCCTCAAAACCTATATGGAAAGTTGAATTCCGGTTGGAATGAATGACTGGAGAAACAGAGAATCAGGAAAAAGAATCAGAAGGTTAAATCCCTCTTTCTACCTAGTGCCTACTCCCAGCCAAATAGGGAAAAATGGGGGAAAAGAGGGAAAAATTCACCACTTCATTTCCAGCTAATTTTCCTGTTTAAATGTGCTCTGAATTAAACAACCAATATTCTAGATTCAGGAATATTATTTACATTTGTCAGCAACTGATACTGAAGATAATGCTGACTGCACAGGTTTCCGCAAGACAAGGACCATGACATGTCAAGGAATAGGTTCCCTAGAATTGCAAGCTAAAGCCAACTCTTGTTCATTTTCAAGGGTAGAGCCAAATCAATTGAGATGGTTTCTAAAGGGACTGAAGAAAGTCAAGCAAAGTCAAATGGCAGCAGTTATTACCTCTACAATCTCAGTCCACATATTTTAAATATCAACTGCTAGGAAGCAACAATTGAAGAGGCATATTGGCTTCCTATAAATGTTTGTTAACTTCCTGAATGCCTTTGACTATCCATTTGCAGAATATGATATATGGTGTTCTCCAGATTGTAACTCCAAGAATTCTGAAAGGTGAAATTCTAAGCATTGTAATCCAATAATCTGGAGACTGCTAAATCAAAAAATCTGATTCAGACCCAAAATGAGTTTACATTGTGTTTTTATACAGGAGCATCTATAACAGTGGTTCCCAAAGTGGGGCCCAAGCCCCACAGGGGGGCAATTTGATTTTTAATGGGGGCAATTCAAAAATGTGAACATTTTACTGTATTAGCAACACTTTTTAATATATGCATAGACAAGACTTATATGTCACGGGGGAGGGGGCATCAGGATTTTAAAGATGCTTAGGTGGGGCATGGCCCAAAAAAGGTTGGGAACCACTGATCTATAATGGCTTTTTGGGCTTCAAAACACTGACTACAATAGAATAATCAAAAATCCCGCCCTTTTAAACATGCATTGCATACATAGTACATGTGCAAAAAGGGCCACACTTGCTGTTTTCAAGCTAGGGAATGTCTTGTCATTCTTGTCTCCATAAACATATGACAGTGGTGGGTTTCTACTGGTTCACCCCGGTTCAGGCAAACCGGTAGTGGTGGTGGTGGGAAGCTTCGCCCACCCACCCGGACATCATCATGGACACTCTGCACATGCGCAGAAGTGTCATGCATGAGCAAACCAAGTGCGTGCATGCGCACACTCACAATTTTGAATCGGTAATGAAGGTAAGTGAAATCCACTACTGGCAGACATGTCTATCATTGATTGGCCACTAGGCCATGTTTCCAATTACACTGACTATACAAATGTATTCATTTTGCTCTTTCAAAAATAATCAAAATAATCTTTGGATTTCACTGAGGTCAGTTTAATTATAGAAGAAAAAGCATTTACATCAGCTGTTTTTAAAACCATATTGAAATAATATATATTGCTCAAGGATTGTGATGCCTTAGGTCAGGGATATCAAAATCATGTCATCATGGCAGCGTCACATGATGTTTCGTGACTTTTTCCCCCTTCACTAAATCAGGCATGTGTCAGGCCTGGAAGCCATCTTTTTCGTTGGATCTTCAGGCCTGCCACATTTACTACTGTGGGAAACTGTTGTGGCACGTCAACAGCCTGTGCAGCTAGTAGCTGATTCCGACAGCGAGGAGACTGGTGTGGTGCTGCACCGGCAGCCTGTGCAGCTGGTACTCAAGTCGGACAATGAGGAAGCTGGAGAAGATGTGGTGACAGAGGCAGGGATTCAGCCAGGGCCTTCAGAGCATCCAGAAGCTCTGGTAAGTGAAGAGGAAGAAGAGGAAGAGCCTCTTCTCGATGCACGGGTACGTAGAGCTGCCAAAAGGCAGGAGTTGCTTCTCAGGAGGAGGTCTTGAGAGTAAGACTTGGGGCTAATTAGCCACTCCCTTAGCCTATTTAAGGAAGGAGGACCACTGAGGCAATTTGCAGGGAAAAACTTCGTTCACTCTCCTTCGCGTCTTGATCTTAGTTCTCTGAAAATTGCTTCTGGGCTTTCTGCCAACCATAGTAAGATTACGATGATTTTTTTCTTTGGATTCTTGTAGGCTGTTAAGTAAGTTAATTAACAGCCTTTGTTTGAAAAAGACTGGTTTAATTTAGTAAACTAAGGTTTGTACAGACTTTGTGTGTGCTGCGTTCTTTGGGGTCCATAGCTGGGGTAGAACAGAAACGGGAAGGGGGGATTGTATGGAGCCAGGGTGATATATAGTCATAATAACATTCCTTTCTCAGAAAGTCAAGGGCATCTTGCCCTGCACCTGGACAGCTGGAACTGGGAGGCATCTCCAGTTGGGACAATGCTTTGATTGGACCATGTGATGGACATGTGGGTGTTGAGCAGGGACTTGAACGTTCCTTTGGGTGGGGAAAACCTGGAAGCTTTCTGAGTCAGGTTTTCCCAGATGTGCCAATATGACATCTCTAATAAAATGGAACTTTGAGGAAACTCAAGCCTCAGAGTTTTCTTTCATGTGGGAGTGCTACTTGGAACCCTGACAGCAAGGGTGTGGCCAGCGCTGACGCACCCAGCTCATGGGCCACGAGTTTGACAGCCCTGCCTTAGGCTATTTTCCAATATACATTTATTGGGATGCATTCCCAGATAATAAAAATATAGGATTGTGCTGTTGGTAAATATGTAATTACAAGAAAACAGGAAGTTTTGAAAATTCAATATCAAAGAAAGCCTGGACAGTACTGCCAATCAGTCATGACTGTACTAGAATGAAGGGATTAAAACTGCATTTCAAGTTAAAGCATTTTCTTTGTTTGCCACATTCAATCTTCTCAGCTTCCCTGCATTGAAATAGTCTAAAAAGGAAGCAGAGGCCAGCAAATTATTCCTATGTTGGTTTTAGTCCATTCGAGACATCTGGACAATCTTGAAATATATTAATAGCATTGGGAATAAGAATGCCAAATTATCATGCAAATTTCTTCCTTCATCATGAAAAACACCCTCAGGGAGTTACTGGAATCACTGTAATTTATTTATTTATTCTTTCTTTCTTTCAATTTAAATAGCTGCCTATCTCACAAAAAAGTCACCCTGGGCATCATACAATAAAAATATAAAATAGAATCCACAATTTCCTTGTAAAACCAGGAAGAAGTATTATACTAACAGAAATGCCTTTGTGTAAATGTATATTCATGCATAAAAAGGGACTTTAATGCAGAAATATGAGGCTTTTGTGTGCTGTGAAAAAAAACATATGAATGATCACACCTAAAGAAAAGGAGACTAGGATAGCAGAGATATTTGTAATTTTAAAAACTTGACCTAAAAAGTAAGCTTAGTTAATATGGCATGTTGGTTTAATCTTTGATGCAATATTAAATTATTAGGGGCATAGGAAATGTGATAGGGTCCAGAATACTTTCACAGAGAGATCAAGTTGTATTTAGAAAATACCAGTGGTGGGATTCGAGTAATTTAACAACTGGTTCTCTGCCCTAATAATTTCTTCCAACAACCAGTTTGCCAAACTGCTCAGAAAGTTAACAACCAGTTCTCCCGAAGTGGTGTGAACTGGCTGAATCCCACCATTGGAAAATACCATCTATATATGTCAAACACAGAAGGTGATCATAGTTGGAAAATTATGGTATACAGCACTACTAATATTGGCAATCATCTGTTATATAAACTTAATGGAAACAAAGGAGACCAGCAAACTCAAATCAGAAGCATGGATCTAACCCTAGCAAAGGAACTAGCAGCCAGGCAACGCACACTGTCTGCAGCTAACGCTACTAGTACAGAATGAACTATGCTTTGGGTTGAATATACAGGCAAAAATTTCTGAGCCTGGAAAGTATCATAACATGGCTAAAGTGTCCAAATTTATATAAACAATTCCTATTCATAAGTATCAAAGAACATACATCTGTGAAGGTAATTTCTTTATAGCCTAATCAAGGTAGACACAAAGAGATATAAAAGTGAAAACAGAATCTCCATAGCTTATAAAATGGATAGTGGTATGAAATTGTTATCTAATTGCTGAAACTGGGTATGAAAAATTAATGTTTAAATTAAACCTGTATTCAATAACCACGTGCCCAAAGTTATATGCCAAGGAATTTTGCTACTTTGCAAAAGTATCATCTAGCACTGGATCTCTGCAAATGACAAGGACCCAAATTACATAGTGTTGTGCAGCATCCATTTTGCAAAAACCTAATGTAACTGCCTAATTCAGAATATTGAATATGCATGTGAATGGCACAGCTTTCAAAAGGCTCTGACGATCCCAGCTGAGTTGCCTGATCAGCAGAGACTGTTTTTCTTTTAAATGCCTCTGATGATCCAAGCTGAGTTGCCTGATCGTTAGAAGCATTTAAAAGAAAAAAAGTCTCTGTCGATCAGGCAACTCAGCTTGGATCATCAGAGGCATTTAAAAGAAAAAAAGGATTTTTTTTCTTTTAAAAGCCTTTGATGATCCCAGCTGAGCCACACGATCATCAGAGGCTTTTTTTTTTACTTTTAAAAGCATTTTTTCTGCCGAAGAGGTTATAGAAAAAAATGCTTTTAAAAGTAAAAAAAAGCCTCTGATGATTGTGTGCTCAACTGGGCATGGGGAGTGGGAGGGATTTTTGCTACTGGCCTCTGAACCACTCAGACGATCCGGTCCGAACCAGGAGCATTTCACCCCTGCTTCAGTGGTATGATGTTAACTTGACTTTCCAACAAGGCAAAGATTTAATGAAGGCAGATGAGATCTTGAGCATACTATATTTTACAGATCAATTATCAAAAGGAACTATGATTACAAAATACAGGTGACTGGCACAGAAAAAAGCCATTCTTCAACCATCACACAGGCCAACAAGTAACAGAGGCCACTAAAGCAGATAAAGTTCTTAAGGAATTTAAGGTAATCCAAGGATTTACACAGAAGCATATAATAAGCAATCTCTATGGTGGTTTTTGAATATATATTTGAGGTTCAAATTCAGTAATGAGTTTAGGGGAAATTTTCCCTCTTTAGGGGAAATGAAATTTGGTTTATTTAATTTCATGGAGAACTTTGTAGAGCATATTGACTTTTGCCAAACTTTAAAATGTCTTTGTTATCCCAAGCCTTGAAGGTGAGGGTGATCAAGTTCCATAGGTAAAAAATAAGATAAAAAAAGATAGAATTTTAGTATATGCTAAATTTATTATATTAATGTAACAGCTTCAACTTTGAAAATTTCTTTGATATGTTTCCTAAATCACTGCTATATGTAATCAGTTTATAGCCTGCCTTCCCATTATAAAGGTTGAAATAATACTTCCTTCCTCTTATTCTATAATTCAAAGGCAATGAGAAAGATGCCTGATTCTTAACTTGAAACTTGCTGATTGCCTTCTTCCTGAGATTGTTGTGCACCCAATATCTGCTATAAAAACTGGAGGACTGGAAGCTAAAACATATGAAGAACAGTTGCAGGAACTGGGTGTGTCTAGTTTAATGAAAAGAAGGACTAGGAGAGACATGATAGCAGTGTTCTGATATCTCAGGGGCTGCCACAAAGAAGAGGGAGTCAAACTATTCTCCAAAGCACCTGAGGATAGGACAAGAAGCAATGGGTGGAAACTAATCAAGGAGAGAAGCAACTTAGAACTAAGGAGAAATTTCCTGACAGAACAATTAATCAGTGGAACAACTTGCCTCCAGAAGTTGTGAATGCTCCAACACTGGAGGTTTTTAAGAAAATGTTGGATAACCATTTGTCTGAAGTGGTGTAGGGTTTCCTGCCTAAGCAGGGGTTGGACTAGAAGACCTCCAAGGTCCCTTCCAACTCTGTTATGATATATCTAAAAGTAATTGCCTCAGTTTGCTTCATGGTAATGTAGAGGAGTACAGAGATGATGTTGAAGAAAATATATAGCAGCTTTTTCAAAAACATCAATTTAGTCTGGAAAGACAGGAGTGGGCAAGGAAGAAACTTGATTCTTGATTCTTGATTCTTTTTTGTATAGGGGGAAGAGAGCGAGGGAGAAGATAAATTGTGTCTAACTTTTAAAATTCTGTTACTATGGCATATTTCAATTAAGCAGAGTTCCTCTGTTTCTTGGCTGTCTTTCTACTGACCAATCTGGCTCTGTGACAAGTATGGCTTCTTCTAGAGTGTCTTATGCAAAATTGTTAGGTGTATTTCTATTCTTATTAATAATTTATTTAATAAAATCTGCAATAATTTGATATGTAAAGGTAAAATAATTATCTAATCATAATTTCTACTTTTTTATTCTAGTAGTGATCATGCAATGCTACTTAAAGTCTAGTCTAGTGTGACATTGGTACTCATAAATTGATATAAACATGGACCATCTTCTTATGATCATTTCATTGCATCTGCCAGAGAAGAGTGTAAAAGCATAAGAAGAGTTTGACTGAAACTCAGGCCAGTGGCATTATCTAATAATCCATCATTTTGTGATAACACCATCAACCAAATAGATCTGGGGAAATTCACAAGCCAGACATGAAAGCAATAGCTCTATATAGTCACTCAAATTGTTTAATTTTTTTTAAAAAAATTGAACTTTAAAGAAAATATATAAGCAAGAAAAAATGCTGAAAAAAGAATAAGACAATATAATACAAGTGAATAAATCACAGATTTAAAAGGGTATAGAGAATATACCCTTGTAACATGCTGCTAATTAGTTGTAAATAGTTAAGTATATTATATATAACATTTAATATATGCAAACAATTACCACTAAATTAAAAATGAATATTAAGAATCATGTTTAATGTAATATAGATCACTGAATACGTTCAATAAAATCATACATCATAATAAATTCAATCCACATTAATAAGAGTCTAATGTCCCTTCTGAAATTGGAATATATAGATAAACACAAATTTGAGGTGTAGTGGCAATTCATGTATTGTATTAATAGTCTAAGACTGGTTTCCAGTTTAAGTTGAATTTTGTGTCAGGTTTACTTTTAAAGTACAAAGTTCTGAACATTGAAGCATGCCCACAACTTGTTAGCCATTCTTCCATTCAAGGTCTAGATACCTTTCAGTAAGAAATATATGGTACCTCTGCAGTAGTTACCACTACTAACTAAGATTAATTCAGGATCTATGAAGGTTTGGTAAGGTTCAATAAGAATGTTATAGGTCCGTAATGGTGAACCTATGGCACACATGCCAGAAGTGGCACACAGAACCCTCTCTGTAGGCATGCGCACCATTGACTGCTGCTCTTCCGGTTTTCAACTGGTCTTCATGGGTGCCGGAGTGCTAGAAAACTGCCTGAAAACAGCCCAAAAACAGCTTGAAAATGCACCAAAACCAGTCCTGAAAACGGCCTGAAAAACGCCCAAAAAACGGGCATGTGCATGCTGTTCAGCTGGTCTTCGGATTTCCAGTGCTCCAGCACGCGTGAAGACCAGCTGGCTGGCGTGCTGGAGTGTCAGAAACCCGAAGATCAGCTTGCAGCGCACACATATGCACAAGCCATCTGGTCTTTGGGTTTCTGGCGCTCCGGCACACGCACATGCACACACATGCATGTGCCTTCTGGTTTGGGCACTCAGTGCTGAAAAGATTCACCATCACTGTTAGAGTTAGAAGGGAGAATTCAGTAATATTTATCTCATTTTAACATGGATTGTTTTACAAAATTGCTACCAAAAACAAGTAATCCAACTTGGTCATAAAATGTCAGCGAATTTACTTTGAATTTTGGATTGAAAGAAAATTGGTATAAGATGTTTTGATTACTAAAATAACCATTAAAAAACTGTTGGAAATGCAAAGCCACTAATAATTAAAGTATACCACCTAAGATTATGAGGACTAGTAACCATTGATAACCCATTCCTCTACAATGTTTTCCAATCCCCTTTTAGAACCAGCTAAATTAATGGGTACTGTCACATTGTCTACCACCAAAGTCCATACTTAATTTGTCATGTCAACAAATGCTTCTACCCTTTTGGAAAGTCTCTAGTTTCTATACGTTAATTTTTAGAAAAATTCAAAATGGATTGAATTCATTTAAATAACTTTTTTGACTTGCAATAATTTCACAATTGGTTTATCAAACAATTTCAAAATTTAAAATTATTTATTGAGCTTTGAGTGTAATTAATATTTTAATAGTTAATTGATGTTTTAATGCAGAGCTTTGGGGACTTTGAAAAAAGAAAACAGATTATTAAAATAAATCATTTCAAAATGATAAATATAAAAAATTATTTACGTGTGGAATATTAGGATCACTTGTGAAATGTAATAGTTTTGCTTATAGGGTTAATTATAATGTCTATAATGGAAAGGACAGTATATTTTTTTTAAATAAAATCTGATGAGTTCTTTTTTAAAAAATAATTGGAATTAGAGTAATTTTTCCAGAACCACTAGAAATCTACATTAAGGAAGAAAAATAAAGAAATAATTATGCGATCTCATTATTCCGCACTACTGATTTTTAGTGTGAGTTGTTGAGCATTCGAGGAAGGCACTTGAAGCAAGCTGGAACTTGATAAGCTTTTATCTCAGTTCCTATGTTTTAGAAAACATTTTAGAAAGAGGAAAAGGTGCTAGCATTGTAGTAGCAGCTAATCCACTCTATTTCCATAGTCTTTATGCAAAGTGTTTTTAATATACATTTTTATTGCTTTTAAAAATAATCGCAGAAAAAGAAAAAACAAAAGATACAAGACACAAAATTATTTGTACTATATATTTCGCTTTTTTCTGTTTTATTCTAACATTTATTTTTAAGGACTTATGCATTTTTTTTCATTACAACCTTAATGCAAAGTTTACTCTATTAGGTAAAAAGAATAAAGAATATGTTGACAGGCCTCTCAGAAAAGAAATTTAAAAAGAGTCAAGAAATTTTAGAGGATGGTTCCTGGAATCTTTCCCTCACATTTTGGAAATGCTTTATATCCTTAGCTTCTCCCTTTGATCTAGATGCTCAGTGCAGCAGAGACTGAAAAGATGAATTATCATTTTTTTAAAAATTCAGATTATAATAGCTATAGATATGGTTATAAATGTAATTATTTGTGTCTTTTAACAAGCTAGACAGACAGACAGTAGATAGAGAGAACAATGACTCAATTTAGGGTAATTATCCAGTCGTTTTTTATGCATTGTTTATAACAATCAGGATAGAAGCATCACAGCTGCCTGATTACCTCCATAGGAAACCATATGGTAGTGCAAAGAAAAAACTAAATATTAGTCTGAATTTTGGAAAATGACAATTGCAAGATTCATTATGGAGCTGGCTGAATTTGTGGTTTTAAAAGTTTGAGCAGTAAAAGACAGACTTGTCTACCAATACAGGTAGTCCTTGACTTACAACAGTGCATTTAGTAGCTGTTCGAAGTTACAATGGCATTTTAAAAAAAGTGATTTATGACCATTTTTAACACTTACAACCATTGCAACATCTCCATGGTCACATGATCAAAATTCAGACACTTGGCAATTGACTCATATTTATGAAAGTTGCAGGGTTCCGGGGTCATGTCATCACCTTGTCTAACCCTCTGACAAGCAAAGTCAATGGGAAAACACTCAACAGCCATGTTACTAACTTAATAACTGCAGTCATTCTCTTAACAACAATGGGAAGAGACATCATAAAATGAGGCAAAATTCGCTTAACAAATGTCTCACTTAGCAACAGAAATTTTGGGCTGAATTGTGGTTGTAAATTGAGATCTACCTATAGTTGCTTTTCCCACTGGAGCTATTCTGCAACATCTGGCACATTTTATTAAGCATGTAACACTAATTCCTTTCAATGGACCTCCCAAAAGTCAGCAAATATATTGTGGGCCCTCAGAAGCTTTTGGGCTGCAATTCTCCTCCATTGCTGGTTAGGTTAGATTATGATTTGTAGTCCAACATGTGTGTTACAAATATTATAATCTCCCTAAGCAGTTTTTTCAGATTACTCATTATTACATAGAATTTGGGGTTTTTAAAAAAATAAAATACTCCTGTAATGAGATTCCTCCAGTTTAAAGCTGTTTCATTTTATACAGTCCATACTAACATTACAGATTTTTTAAAATGAGAGATTTTGATGACAGTAATACTTCGCAACACTAAAAGAGAGCTTCAGAATCAGCAGATTTGAAAAAGAATAAACCATATGAATAATTATAGTTTCTTGATAAAAAAAATACAGAGGATTTGGTCACAGACTAGCACATCCATACTAGATATTTCTTGCAGGCAATACTCTATGGCCATATTGTTTTAATAACCTAGTGTAGAGTTTAAAAGTCTTCCACAAGATTTTGACAAAAGATGCCAATATGGCTAAATTCAACTGCTTCTGTGTATGCATTTCTTCATTTGTTGGCTAGGATTAAAATTGAACATTTGTTCATCATTATTGATCTGTAGTCCTGACTTACAAATGACTGTATATAGTAAAATAAAAGCTATATTTTGCAGAATTTCATCAATGGCAAAGCCTACATTAATATTATGCTATGACATAGAAATACAGTTGAACACAGTGGGGCTTTCTTCTGAATATATAGATTTATGTAAATAGTGAAAAACTATCCAGAATTCATATCAATATCAGTCAATATTCAATTTTTTTGTCAAAACAAGGAACTTTATTACTCAAACTTTTAAAAAGTATGATTATATGGAACAGAAACATAAATACCTATCAAGATAGGCACTTGTATTAAAACATGCCATGCCAGAAACTAAAGATATTATGATTTTTCACATATTCTTTTTGAAAGGGCAAAAATAATGTGCAACAAAATAATCATAAAATGCTAATTTTCCATATCTCCTTGATTAAAATTAACTTTGGGGAAATGATTATCTGGGTTATTAAGACATACCTTGGCTTATAAATAGAAAGGCATCTCTAAAGATTAGTTGCTGTAAACATACTAGAGATTTTTCGGTTGTTTGTTTAAAATAATATCCTGGTAACTGCCTCTTTCAGTTCAAATAAATTCAGACACATTTGCCAAGACATGTAAGGCAAAATTCCTGAGCCCGTCACTAAATATTCAGAACATTTTGAAAGATGCTGAGCTATATAAAGTTCCCTCTTGCAAAACCTCTTTTTGCCTTTCAAAATCTATCTATCTATATATGAATGATTTCTCCCCACATCCTCTCCCCTTCCTTCAAAAAAAAAAACCCTCCCTTTTTTTCTCTCTCTCATTTCTAATGCTTGGGCAGAACTAAACATCCATTGCACATTTATTTCCTTAGATAAAAATCTGTAACATTCAGTGAGCATCATTATGTGTTCCTTATAGAACAGATATTTGCAAAAGGGTTAAATTTAAAGCAACAACAACATAGAAACTTACCTGAGGGAAATAAGTCTGACCTATACCATTCAGTTTTTGTCTGTCATAGTAGTAGAGAGATTTGGGAGAGGGAGAGGGAGAAAGAGGAATAGAAAGGATCAGATAGAATATTTTGCTATGACAGATAGCTGGCTGATTTTCTTCTATCCAGCTGAAATTCAGTTCCCTTTTCCTCTTTTATGACCAATCAGCAACTGTTCTGGGGGGCTTTTTGCATTGCTTATGGGGCTCATGGGCTTACCTTCTGCCTTCCTATTTGGATGCTGGGATTGTGGTTAATGCTAGTGCTAGGGAGTGACAAGCTCCCTCCAGTCACACTTCTTCTTCCTCTCGGCGGTGAACCAGTTGTAGCTTTAGCTGCTGCTTCAGCTGCTATTAGTACCTCAATGGCGACAGCAGATCTCATCTAAGCTTTTAACTGCCACCTACTGAATAAATAGGGGATGCACATCTTTTGCAAGGAGCTGCATTCTGCCTTTATATATTTATGTGGTGGCTGATTTCTGGTCACTCCTTTCTGCCATGCAGGGAGTCTTCCAGAACTCAGAGGTATTATTCTATGAACAGCTCTGGATTGGATTGGATTCTCTGGATTTCAATTGTGCCTGGAAAGTAGCTTTCTTCTTCCAGCCTCAGAGCTCAACTGGAAGAAATCGGGATCAGGAATAACAGAATTTCAGGACCAGAAAACCAAAAAAGTTGGCAGGGTTCATAGCTTTAATTGGCATAGGGCTGTGATGGCGAACCTATGGCACATGGAACCATATCGGTGGGCATGTGAGCATTGCCCTAGTTCAGCTACACTGCACATGTGTGCACCGGCCAGCTGATTTTCAGCCCTTTCAGGCCCACCGGAAGTTGGCAAATGGGCTATTTCCAGTGTCCAGAAGACTTCCAGGGGGAGATAGCCTCTGGAGCCTGGGGAGGGCAAAAAATGTGCCTATCGGGCCCACTGTGCATCGAGTGCCAAAAGTGGTGGCGTGTAGGGGGGGTCACATGTGTGCACAAGCCCCCCCGTGCTCCCACTTTTGGCACTTGTTGGCAAAAAGGTTAGCCATCACTGGCATAGGGGGTACACTTGTGGAAATTTAGAGGTGCAGATCCAATCACAGATGAAAATTCATCCTCTGACAATTTTTGGATGCTCTTTGTGGGGAAATTTTATTATGCTAGACCAGAGGTGTCAAACTTGATTTCATTGAAGGCCACATCAGGGTTGTGTTTGACCTCGGGGAGGGGGGGGTTGCGTGGCCAGCTCAACATCCATTTTCGGATGTGACACTGTTTCCAGGGCAGCCCTGCAGGCCTGATCTAAGCACCCTGTGGACTGGATCCTGCCCACGGGCCTTGAGTTTGACACGCCTGTGTTAGACCCTGATTTCTTCCAGTTGAGCTGTGGGGATTTTGTTCAATAACCGCTACCCATTTTCAAGCAGAGGAACTGCTTTGTTTCATTGTAATGGATGGGTGGGACATTTGAGGCAGTCACTAGAGCAGCACTTCTCTATATAGCCACTTGAAGACATTTGGTACTTCAACCCCAGAATTCCCCAGCCACCACTACTAATAATGCATTATTGGATTGAAAAAGGACTTAGACTAATATAGTAAAAGCAGATCAGCATCATCACAATTGTCACAAGACTTCTGAGTATTCTTTTTTATAGCGGGAAAGTGGTTGGGGTTTTTTTCTCAGTGAGATGGGCAGGATAAGACATTTTGGTTACTAAGTAGATAAGAGTTCATTGATTGAGCGCTCTCAGCATGCATCTCTCAAACTTTTTATTGGTTAGCTCTTTACCAGCACTTCAGAATCTCAGACATATCCCTCTATTGTCCTGATATCCTAAAAGAGTCAAAAGAGCCTGATCTCGCCTTGTGAAATAAGAAGACATGGACTTCTTGTAGACCTCGACTTACAACAGTTCATTTAGTGACTGTTCAGAGTTACAACAACACTAAAAAAAGTGACTTATGACTGTTATTCACAGTTACGACCTTTCGAGCATCCCCATCAGCATGTGATCACAATTCAGAAGTTTGGCAATCGGTTCATATTTATGACTGTTGTGTCCCAAGATCATACGATTGTCCTTTGCGATCTTCTGGCAAGCAAAGTTAACGGGGCTCCTACCAGGTTACTAATTTATCAACTGCAGTGATTCACTTAACATCTAAGGCAAGAAAGATTGTAAAAATAGGGTAAAATTCACTTAACAAATGTCTTATTTAATAATAGAAATTTTGGGCTCAATTGTGGTTGCAAGTCGAGGACTACTTGCATAGAAAGGTTGACAGAAAATGTCCCGTGGTCAGTTTGGTACAAAAAGGAATTTTGATGTCAAAACTCATTTTCTGCACTTTAGACTAACTTTAAAAAAAAAAAAGCAAGAAAAAGGGATGCATTTGGACCTGGAAATCTATGTTCTCAATCCTAGAAAAATAGAATCTTTGCTTCTTACTCTCAAGAATGTTCCTATTTTGGTTATAAATTTTCTGGTATTCAGAATACATGAAAACTGTGCCAATGAATGTGCTATTGAAAGGTAGTGTAGAATAGTGTCCAAAGCAATGTTTCTTAATCTGGCAGCTTTAGGATGTGTGGACGTAACAGAATAACAGAGTTGGAAGGATCTTGGAGGTATTCTAGTCCAATCCACAGTCAAGCAAAAGTCCCTTGAAGATAAGTGGGGGGGGGGAGTATTCATACTTGTAACATTCTATTATCATAAATTTATCATAAAGTAGCATTAGCATTAATAATTCTGCCATCCTTATCAGGTCTACTTTGAAGTGCTCACAGTAAGATATGCAGAGGTGGGCTGTTGTCGGTTCGCACCGGTACAAGTGTATCAGTTGTTAAGATTCGGCAAACAGGCAAATCCCACCACTGGCTGGTCCCCCCATCCCACTCTGCCCCATCCTATCTTGCCTCGTCCACCTGGGCCCGTGGCTAGAGTCATGTCTATACCTATTCTGTCCCTGTCTCTCTCACACACACCAACAGTCAGCCAAGAGTTAAATAAGCCTGAGCTTGAGTAGCGTAGGGGAGTAATGCCTCCTACAAAGGCAGCATTTAAGATCCAGCTGCCTGCAATTACTTGCGAGTTCAATCCCAGCCAGGCTCAAGGTCGAGTCAGCCTTCCATCCTTTATAAGGTGGGTAAATTGAGGACCCAGTTTGTTGGGGGCAATAAGCTGACTTTGTATAAATATAAATATACAAAACTTTGAAGGCTATTGCTTAACCCACTGTAAGCCGCCCTGAGTCTCCGGGGAAGGGCGGCATATAAATCAAATTTTTAAAAAAAGCCAGCAGACAAGAATTCCTTTGATAACAGAATTGGCAACAACCCAGTGGCTGCTGGCCATAAGTCTTTACTTACAAAGGGAGGTTTTTCTCCTCCGTCCGAAACGTCAAAGTGAGTCCACAGAAACTACAGAATAGTCAAGTCCAGTCCAAGAAAATCAATCCAACAAAGTTCCAGAGATGCAGAATGACTTGCTAGCTTTTCAAATTTGTTCGTCACAAGGCTTGAATGGCCACCACACCCCCTTTTATCCCCTGTGGGGTGTGGTCCAGTGACTCAGCTTAATCTCTGACACACCTCTTCCTCTGCTGTGTGCGCTTATCTCTGTGATGCTGTCGGGGGTCCATCCAAGACTCATCTTCATCACTGTCCAAGATAGGCCAGTGGCCAGGAAGTGCCTGGCCACTGGCCTATCTCTTGGCCTTCGGAGGACACCTGAGGCATTGCCAGAGAGGAGGGTCCTGGAGAGGGAGGCCTTGCCAACTCCTCTCCTTCACTTTCGGAGTCTTCTCCCTCTGATAATACAGGCTCGAGGGTCAGAGTCACAACAGTACCCAGCGGGTGCCTTTGGCTCCTCTGCTCACTTGCCCAGACCACGTGTCCAGCTGAACTCCACACCTTGCCCTCTTTGCTCACCACGGCTGCCCACAAAGGTAAGGTGCTTGGCCGAAGGGCTGCCTCGGGATGGACATGGCAAGGCTTGGCCGCTGTTCGGGCCTGGCTCTCACCATCCTTCCACCCGCATGCCATCTGCTCGCCCTTCACCTCGGGTCAGCTCCAGCCAGCAAAGTGGTGGTTGCTGCAGGCCTTTGTACTGACAAAAAGCGGCAGCTGCAGGATTCTCGCACCAGCAAAGAACAGCGGCCAAAGGATACTCACACTGGCAAAAAGGTGGTAGCTGCAGGATTCTCACACCAGCAAAGACCAGTGGCTGGTGTGTCCCCTGACCCAAGGCAAAGGGCAAGCGGGTGGTATGCAGGCGGAGGCCCAGGGGAAGACCAGAGCCAGAGACTGGTGCGTTCCTGGACCCACGGCAAAGGGCTGAAGAAAACTGGCGGCTGCAGGCTTCTTGCACTGAAAAAGAGCAGCAGCTACAGGCTCCTCACATTGAAAAAGAGTGGCAGTGGCTACAGGCCAGTGTCTCGGGTCAGGGTCATGTGCCCAGGTGCAACAAAAAAGGCCAGAAGTGCTGCAAAAACCTTTTTTAAATTTCCTGACTGTCAGGCAGCGAGATATAGCAAGAGATGGGGCATCAGAATCACCGTTGCTGTTGCTGCACAAAGGTACCTTATTTTTCAGAGTATAAGACGCACCTTTTTCCCCCCTAAAAGGGGGTGAAAATTTAGGTGCTTCTTATACACTGAATGTAGCCCTGCCCACCCACTGGCCCCCACCCTTTGGGCTCTGCCCTCCAGCACTTACCTCCTTACAGCAAACAAGAAAAAACAGCTTCTTTTAGCTTCAGCACAGCCTAATTAGCACAAGTTGTTTGGATAGGCCTCCCGACTCTCAGCTGTCTTGCTCTCAACTGTTTTGGGCAGGCCTCTGCTGCTTGCTACAAAGAAGAAAATTGCTGGAGCAGATTTTTTTCCCCTTGTGCTAATCAAGCTATGCTGAAAATGAAAGTAAAGCAAGCTGTTTGCTGTTTGCTGCAATGAGGCAATATTGCTCAGAGGCAGAGGCAGAGGCAGAGGGAGATTTCTTTTTCTTCTTTTCCTCACCAAAAAAGGTAGGTGCATCTTATAGTCCGGTGTGTCTTATACTCCGAAAAATATGGTAAGTCTAAGGCTCTAGCCACTGCCGTTTCAGCCTGCCCCACCTTGCCATAAGTGACATCAAGTTGGCCACACCCACCCAGTCACATGACCCCTCCCCCCAGCCACGTCCATCCAGTCTTTAGGATGAACCAGTTGTTAAATTAGTTGAAGCCCCCCACTGAATATATGTCCATCATGAAATGTTTGTCTCACAAAACTGAATTTAGCTTAAACTTAATGGGAGAAAAGTAAACATATATATAAACAAATTGATGGTCTATAACATTGGTACCATAATGTTTTTGAAGAAATGTTTGAAGTTTGAATGCAGTATTTAATAAAAGCTAGAGCAGTCGTGCTCCAGAAGACTGTAATTGGTTTACAGATATAATCCCTGATTTTCCATTTAGCCTGGTCAATATTTAAAATTATGACATTTCAAGTCCATACATTTGGAAGACTATCCAGGTTTGAGAAGACTAAACCAAGACATACCTACATAATGTAATTTTAAAATAACTCTTTTGTTCTGTGTACACATGATGTGAATTGTACACTTGGGCCAGATATCATGGTAGAATTACATAATTTGTTCAATGATACCATAATACATGTCATCATCTTGGTGTCATCATGGCTTGTTTTGGATACTGCTGCATCCCAGTTATCTTTCAGTCTAACCTCATTGAGATATTTACAAATAGAATACAGTACTCACCCTTTTCTTCATTTTCTAAGGTTGAATAGACAGCAGCCTATTTGCACAATACACTAAACACTCATTTTTAACTTTGTTTAGTGTATTCATAATTTCGCATGTTGTGCAAACAGAACGACTTTGGTTTATTTCTCATTCAATGTACTGTGCCAGCCTTGTATGTGGGTGAATTTATTAAATGAATCAAGTGGATTATGTAAACACCATCTCAGAACGCTTGAGCGGCCTGTATGGTCAGTTTGCAAAATGTCACTTCCTATTTATTCATTCTTTTAATTAAAAGAACCTAATGAAAATAGTAACAGGTGGGGCAAAGAGCCTGGCAAATCCCAAAAGAGCAGTCTACCGAGCTGTCGTTGCCTATCCCGCAGTAAATCTATGACCAATTGCTTCAGAAATGAGAATATGCTTTCTCTTCTTCAAACATCTGCCCTTTTGTGAAAATGGAGCCAAAAAGGATTTCATGGCATACACAAATATTCATTCTCCAAGATTAGTTCAGCACTGGTGTAACTAACTAACTGTATTTCTGCATAAACTGATTCCTTGCTGACATCTTGACAAAGGATGAAAAATGCCCCCTCAATGGAATAAAGAGCTAGGTTCATTTATTTAAGTTTGAGAACATTTGAAAATGAGGCAAGTAAGTGCATTCATAAATTAGCAAAACAAAACAAAAAGGTTATTTTTCTGTTTAGAGTGCTTTAACTCAAGAACCCAGATATGAAGCCCAGCAGTTTAATTGGCTTACCTAGGTAAAAAAAAAAATCCATTTACATACCTGCGATGCTACCAAAATAGCATCTGTATTCAGGCCCCCAAGGAAAGTATTTAAAAACTAACTGTTTTATCAAATGTAAGAGATGAAACCCACAAGTCCAAGAAATCTCTGCTTGAATCTCTGCACAGATTGAAAAATTATTGACTTTGAGTTCTCCTGGGCACAGCTTTTGCCAGATATCCCATGTATATCATAAATGAATTGCTTCCAATTTGAAAATATTGGCTTGGGCTGGATAGAAATGATTTTGCATAAGGGAATCACTTCTCCATAATTATCAGATACCACAGGAGCCTATGAGCAATCTCGGAAAAGAGCCTCAGTAAAATAAAAGGTCCAGCACAAGTACTTAGTTCCAATAATAATAACAGCCATCTTGGCAGCCAACATTAATGCACATTTCTGGAATCAGCTTGGCTCAAATATATCTTTTCCCCCCTTTAATTGTTTGGATTTAAGAAGAACCAGGTGGTGGGCGGATTGTCATTGGATAATCATTTGGAACTGTAATGAAATGATTTGGTGCTATTATGGATTGGACTTTTGGTTTTCCCCAAACATTATTCTTTAGCACAGAATGTAAAATGAGATTCTGTGCATGCTAAATCTCATGGGTGCCTACTATTTTCTAGATGCACATGCAGAGATTCTTCAATCCTAATTCTTTGTTCACATACAACTCGTGTTAAAAATGTTTATTTGACAGTTTTCTTTCCTATTTCAGTTAAAAATATTTTTATATATTTATTGTGTTTCCTTCAACCTATTCATTACAATGGGTAAACTTTAGAATTTGACAGTGGGAGACGGAGGAAGGAGGAAGGGGGGAAAGGAGAAAGGGAAGGGAGGGGAAATGGGAAATTTTAGTCCCAGAATATTTTGAGTCACATTTTATTTGGTCACAAACTCACTGAGCCTACAGTCTGGTTTATATCACTTCAGACTTTATTTGGGGCAGTGGTGGGTTGCTCCCGGTTTGGTCCGGTTCTTACAAAACAGTAGTAATGGTGGCAGGAGGTTCCATCCACCTGCCCAGATGTCATCATGAACAATCTGCGCATGCGCAGAAGCATGAGTGTATCTGCGTGCTCCTGTTGCGAACCAGTAGAGGAAGTACGTAGAACCCACCCCTGATTTGGGGGCTCTCAAAAGTCTCCTCATGTAGAAAATTAACAAGTTGGAGGAAAGGATAAGCAGGAACCCAGTGAAAGCCAAACAATGCCAGTATGATTCTTCTTCTATATTTCCTACATACACCAAATGCTAGAGGACTGGGAGACCAAGGTTCAAATCCGCTATCAATTATGAAAGCTTACGGAGCATAATCAGACTGATTACTTTCTCTCACTTAACCCATTTTATAGGCATTAGGGTTGTGGGTTTAATATCGGAAGAAAGAGATTGCTGGCGTATAAATTGCCTTAAATCTTTAGAGGAAATAACAGATTAAATAACAAGAAATAAATAACAAATAAAATAAAGAAGATTAAAGTTGTGATTGAAATAGAAACTGCAGGATTAACTGCATGATTAACGAAGATAAATAGATAATATGGTTGGCTTTGGAGAGCAACTGGGTTAGGGGCGTTTTGAGCATTATCAGGAAAAGAAATGTAAGCATCCCCATCCTCCACACTAGTCCCCATCTGATTTCATTCCTTCCTTCGCTCAGTAAGCATTCACACCTCCACTCCTACCCTACTTGCAAATATATGCAGGGACATATATATATATATACACATACCCTTATAGATGGAGAAATGTCTCAGCATCACCTAGGCTTCAACATCAGCTGGGTAATCATACAATTCTGAGGGAATTTCAATCTGGATTCAGTTGAAAATAAGAATCTTCCATACCCACTTTTCCCCCTAAAATACTTTACTATTAACCTAGCTGCTCTTACGAACAGTAAGGACTCTAAGTTACATTTTGACTAATACATGTTCACTTTCCAAGCAAACTCTCTAATTCTCCCCTACATTATCTACGGGAATGATATTGAACTGGTCTTTACATAAACTTCTCAGCAAAAAGACTAAATCTCTCGGACCTGACATACCTTCTGAAATGGTCCACCCAATTGATAAATATTCTGAAGGTTTACAGTTCAACTGATCTATGACTTATGAGGATTAGATCTATAACAACTGGGGGGCGGGGAACCAGGGAAACCTGCATTGCTGCAGAGGCAACTTTTCAGATTAATGTCAGGCACTGCCTGTTAATCTTTCTGGCAAGTGCTTTTGATTTCCTGTGATTGCACAGCTCTTGAAACAAACATCTGTCATATTTAAAAATTAAGAGCTGTGTGTTTAAAAACTATCCTAAAAATAACACTGTCCTAGTTTCAAGGCTCGTTCTAAAAGCTAAATTAAAAGGCAGCACACCCACTATCTGTGTGAAATCTTTAAACAGATTCCTATTCATGCCTTTATTTTAAAAGACAGCTTGGAATTGATAGCCTTGGTACCTGAGATGACTATGTATGGCAGAAAGCCCAAAACATAAAGGAACATTCTTTTTTTGTCAGCATTTTGCTAAAGTAAGAACTGTATTTCCCTGAAGTAGAGGGAGAAGATGCTCAGAAACCTACTTAATGCATTCTCCAAATGTCCATATTTATCTCCTCCTGCCTCATCTAGGTAAGCAACACAGTAGATATTTTTCATCTTTTTGAATGCAAAAGGATCCTTAGGATACAATTCCTTTTATAGTCTTTTCACACACACACACACCCCCAGGCCATGTTCTATCAAGGATTAATCTTCCAAGAGCACGTAGCCATTTGCAATATCAGACAAGGGGAGCCATGCAACAAAAATATATTGTATTGCACATTATTTTATAGTTGTTTATATGATGCAGGTATGAAAAGGTGGAGCGTTCATTAGAACATCATGGAGCATGCTTTAGTATATTAACATTGTCATTGACAATGTTAACATTAACATTGACATTGTAAGGATGCCTCTATAGGAGCAATATGGTAGCAGAAACTGAAGCTAACAAGTTGAATGGTCTGTCATTCACACATGCAAACACACACGCTCCAACCTCAGTTCTACAACTTTGACTAATTCCGGATCTAAGTGCTGCAAAAGGTTATCTGAAAATCAGGTCTGACTTGACTTTAATATGCAGATAATATTCAGACCTATTAATCCTTTTCTCCAAATCCAGAATAAACCATTAATATTCTGAACCAATTCTTGAGTAGAGTAAGACAAAATGGTGAGACTGTCAGCATTAAGACTGTGAAATCTGCTATGGATTTCTATGGCAACAGATTGTAATAACTGCCAGATGGATTCTGCAACAGTTCAGAAGACTGAACTGAACAGGGAGTGTATAGTAGCAATTGGCTTTTACTGGTCAATAGCTCACTTCCAAAACATCCAACAACCCGTTGTTTTTAATGAACTAAATACAAAAGAGGTTGCTATGTTAACTATAAAGGAAAGTACACTGAGAAGAATTATATTTTAAAACCCTGTTCTACAAAATTGATATAACAAGGAATGACAGTGAGAAATTTGCATTAAATGAAAATTACAGAAAGAATTATGTTAACTACCAATATTAGGAATTATTATATGCCAAAGCTCCACACACAAGGAAACCTGCAAACATAAACTGACACAAATCTTTTTAAAAATCATTAGTAAAAAAACACCCAAAATGCTTCCATGCTAAGCTTTATAGGAAAAATTATTGTTATACTTATACTGATCTGCACATCCCAGATGAACAGGGTCTAATGGAATTCCACAGAAATCAGCTTAGCAGAATTCTTGGATACAGCATTAGCTCTAGGGATACAGAAGCCTTAAAGCAATTTTATCATTTTAGATTGCTTTACCATATGCAACCTGTTTTTGACATAAATAGCCTGGTCATAGGAATTTCATCCAGAATTTCAGTTGTCCATGACAATCTGTGCCGCAATTCCACAGTTACAAGGTTGCAGTTTCATTTAATTACAGGAGAAAATTATGCTAAATACTTTTCTCACAATTGCATTGTACTACCAAAAAAGGAGACCAAATGTAGAGATTTGGACAGCTCTTTCTTGTAAAAGAGGAACATATTTCTTTGGAAGTCTGCCTGCTATGACACTTTGAACCCAGAAGTTGCAAGAAAGAAAAAGTGACACATTTTTTCCAGATTAGAAAAAAAAAATTCTAAGGTTTAATAAACAGATGTGACCATTTTACATAAACAAACATTTGCTGCCTTAACATCATGCCTTTCCAATATATAAACATGTGATACTGTAATATATACAGAAGCTCTGTATCATGTTTATGTGCAAAATGTAACTTCTGGACAAAACTTAGAATTACACTTCCACATTTCTGTTTCTATTAGGTCAAAGAGACTATTCCTTTGACCTGCATTTTTATAATGTGCTTTGCTGAGAAAAGGGACATTCTGGGGTATAAAAGTATTTTGTAAGAGCAGTGCTTGCTTAGAAAAACCTCCTTTTGCTTCAGAATAGAACTTGCCTCCTTCTCTTAACAAATAATTAAGAAAAGGCCACATTTTGGTTCAAACTGTTTTGGGAAGGGGGAAATCAGTGACAAGAGGCCTTGAAATGAAATGAAATCTGAAATAGTATGGTTCTCTTTTTACAGGAAGATAACCTCTAACTAGCTCCTAACATTATGCACTTCTTTTTTGCAGAGGGGGAATCATTTGGTTGTTTTCTTTAAAGCTGAATTTAGCCACTAGGGCTTGAATAATATGCTTTCCCTCCCTCCATCTTTATTCAACTTCGATCTGGTTTTGCATCAGGATGAAAAAGTCACAAGAAAATGTTTCTTTGAAAAATAGAAGAAAACCAAGCTGATGGAAGAATTGGAGAGTCCCTCTGCAGAACATCATTTCAGGCTTCTGGTAACAGAACAAACTTTATTATGGCCAGTGACCAGTGCAACATCTGATAGGAATGATCTGTGTTTCCCTTCCATCAGGCAAGAAAAGGGCAGAAATGAGGAGATTGGCCTTTGGCCAATTTAACTATTCACCCATGACCAATTCATGCTGAGCAAATGTGGATCTTGATGGGGAAAAAAAACTATCAACTAACTTAAGTTTTAGAAAACATGTTGCAAAGGAATGATTACTTTACTTAGGAAGCCTTAGGAAGAGGAAGGAACAAAACTGACAGCTTTCTTTAAAACAGAGGTCAGTGACACGATATATGTGAGTACTGGGGAATCCATTACAATGAAAAGGATCCTTGTCGCTCTCAATGAAATTAAAGTTAAAATAATTCTAATATTTTAAATTGTTTTTTTAAAAAAACCTTCTTGAATAGTTTAAAACCTCAGGAGGAGAGAGGGCTCTAGACCTTTGGTAATGACTGAGCCTGAAAATGTTGCTATTATCAAAATCCTGTTTTCCCCTCAAGGTCTTCTGAAATGAGAGTGATTCTATTTCTGGAGGCAAGAGAGCCCACCCACCCACATTCTTCAGTTAGGTCTATAAGTCTACAATGGTTACAGAAGCAAGCATATACAGTAGAATAGAATAAAATAAAATTTTATTTGCCAAGTGTGGTTGGACACACAAGGAATTTGTCTTGGTGCATATGCTCTCAGTGTACATAAAAGAAAAGATACGTTCATCAAGAATCATAAGGTACAACACTTAATGTTACTGCATTCTCTTTTACCATTTTAGCCTTCATTGCAAAGCCAGAGAAGAAGTGCTAATGAGCTTTTTAAAAAATCTTCATGGGGAAAGAAGAGCAAATGTGTTAAAAGTGAGCTATTCGTGGCACTTCTAAGATATTTCTGGAGTGTTAAGAACATATAATTGTAAAAATGCTAATAAGGGGTATGAAAACTGAAAACAAGAAAAAGTTGGCTTGCTTAGTTGTGATTAATGCAAGTTCCCAATTAACCAGCATCTTTGAACCTTCAGCACACTTCAGTGTAGAAAGGACTTCATAATTTGTGTTTGTTTATCTCTATAGATACAACCATTTCCCTGCTATGAAAATGTGGCTTACAAATTTAATGGCCAAAGGATGATTTGAAAATAGGCTCAGAAGTTTCACCATTCAGTCTCTCTTCTCATTCGACAGCTCAATCCAGCTGCTCCATATCTGAGTGTGAGAAGCCAGTGGACCCAGGATTCATCATGGAAGAGGAGAAATTGTTGTCTCTGTTGAAAGGATGAGTGATGATAGCACTATAGAAGCTAATGTTACTTTGATAGCCAGAAGCCGTTAAGTGACAAGCTGAGTTCATTTCCTTCCATTTTTCATGACTCAAAAGTAGGAAAGGAAGGATTCATGTAATCTGGGACAATTTTTTTTACCAATTTAATTTAATACTTTGTTATAGTTATAATACCTTTTATTTGTCTTTATTTTTTAAGCTCAGAACTGCTGATCTCTGATTGTCAATGTGGCAAATAATTCAGTAACAACTTTTCCACAATATACATATATCATAATTCCAAGTTATAAATTAACACCTTTTGAAGGATGTGTATTCAGGCAGGCAACAAAGGAGGGTTGATGTGTTGCAACTTCTTATGAATTCTTGTGAACTTTAACATCTGTTTTAAATTGTTAAAAGTAGCTTAAACAGGTGGTGCTCAAAACTATACATGGAAGAACAGGCAGATGTTTCTGGTTCAAGTAAGCTTACAACTTGCTGGTTAGTATGCATGGATGAAACTTCCTTTTGCAGAAAAATATTTCAGTGCTATTTATAACTATTTGTATTGACGCTTCACATCACTTGGGATGCAGATGTAAAAAAGAGGGGTTGTTTTCTTAGAAATAAAAACTAGAGGTATTACATACAGCACAATAACTTGAACTTGAATTATTATTGCAAATTCAAAATCATTTCATAATGTTACATAAAAAACAATCTAATAATATAAAAGGATCAGGTTACTAAAAGGGCACTTACACTTGATTTTGATGCCACCAGAGGATTATTTCTCCTCCTCCTCCTCCTCCTCCTCCTCCTCCTCCTCCTCCTCCTCCTCCTCCTCCTCCTTCTTTCTTCTTTTCCTTTTCTTCTTCTTCTTCCTCCTCCTCCTCTTCCCCTTCCACCTCATCCAGTCTCAATTAGAGTCATTAAGTCAGGACTACCTATATTCTATGCCCATTCCATCCAATTTACTTTGGTTTTTTTTTTACTTATACAATTGACTTCTATATAAAAAGTAGACAGCATATTTTATACATAACATTTTACTTACTTTCATCAACATTTATTCCTTGCAAAAGAACTCATATTACCCAATATATTTTTGGCACCTATTAAACACTCTTCATATTTTTATCTTTTTCAACATTATATTAAAGTACACAAATTTATCTATTTTTTCTACTAATATATAACTGGTAATCTTTCACTCCATTTTCACTGTCAAACAAAATTGCTTTAATCTTTATCACATTAATTTCCAGATCCATGCTCCGGATTGCATTATCTTCTATAATCTATGTAATACTGACTGTAAATCATGTAGTTTTCAGGAAAACAGTAAACAGCTCTGCATACAAAAATACACACATTTAAGAAGTATATGAATGAAGTTCATGCTCATTTTCAGGTTTACACTGCCATCACATGCCAAAAGCGGGGGGAGTGTGGGGGGCACGTGCGTGTGTGCCCACACCCATAATTCAATGAACCCTGCCCCCCACTGGCACATGCATGCACGAACTCCCCCCCCCCGCTCCCCACGCTTTTGGCACGCAAAGGCACCGTGGGCCTGCTAGGCCTGTTTTTCACCCTCCCCAGGCTCCAGAGGCATTCTTGGAGCCTGGGGAGGGCAAAAACAGCCCCATACACCCCAGAGGCCCTCCGGAGGCTGCAAATGGCCCATTTCCTGACTTGTGGTGGTCCCGGAAGGCCCAAAAATCAGCTGGCCAGTCTGCGCATGCGTGCCAGAGCTGAGCTAAGGTAACACTCACGTGTCCACCAATATGGTTCTACGTGCCACCTGTGGCACATGTGCCATAGGTTCGCCATCATGGCCCTATACAATTTCAGACAAACGGTTGTTCAATCTCTTCTTTAAAACCTCCAGTGTTGGAACATCCACAACTTCTGGAAGCAAGTTCTTCCACTGATCAACTGTTTTAACTGTCAGGAAATTTTGCCTTAGTTCTGGGTTGGTTCTCTCCTTGATTAGTTTCCATCCATTGCTTCTTGTCTTCCCAAATGCTTTGGAGAATAACCTGACTCCCTCTTCTTTATGGCAGCCTCTTAGAAATTCGAACACTGCTATTATGTCATTCCTAGTCCTTCTTTTCATTAAACTGGACATACCCAATTCCTACAACTGATTTATTTATTTTTTAACATTTCTGAACCACCCATTTCCTTTGGATGGTCCAGCCACTCTTGTAGAATGGCGAATTTCCAATTGGGGAAGAAACAGTCTTGTAATTTCCCACTTGATGTTTATGATCAGTTTTTGCAGCATTTTGCCAACAAAGTTACTCGGATTGAGTATACATCAATGTGTCTGGGTCAAGATGGAGAGAAGAGTCACTTGGTGTGTTTCAAAACACCATTATTAAATTTATATATGATGCAAAAGTAGGGGCTAGCCAACAGAGGACAATATCAAGGTTTAGAAGAACAGACAATGGGAACAATGGGCAGAAATTAGCATGTTGATTAGCATCTTCAAATGTTTGAAGTATTGTCATGCAGAATACTGTATTAGACAGGTTTGCTAAGGATTATTTCATAAAACAGGGCACAGAACAATACATATGTTTAAATCAGTAGGAAATAAAGTTCTTTGCATATCAGGAACAATTTCCTAATGGTAAAAGCTTTTCAGGATAGCCTCAGGAGATGGTGGACCATCCTTTGCTGTTTAAACAGATGCTGGATGGCTATTGGCTTAGAATACAGAGATAGAAGATTCTTGCTTTGGTCAGGGGGTTAGAATACATTACCTCGAAAGTTTTCATTTTGTGATTCTGTAACTATTGCCTTCAACCCACCAACTAGAAGGCAAATGCACTTTCCTTATAGTACCTCCCATATATTTGATAATCCCACATATTTGGTTACATCCAATTTCATTTCTACTTGGACATGCTTCTAGCTCTTGTCTTGAAACAGAAAAAAATTAAATTCTAACATTTGGACTTGATTAGAGGTGTTTGTTGTTATAGAAATAGCTAGTATATATTAAGCATGCAAAAGTAAAAAGTAAAAATCTTCCATGACCCTTTTCTAATTGAACGTCCATCCATCCATCCATCAGAAATAAAAGTTTTGGTTTTGATTGAATATTGTTAAAATCCTTTGTATCACTGTAGAAGCTTCATCATCTTCTCATTCACTTCTTCAATTCTTCAACATTCCCCAACTCAGAATCAATTTTTCCCTGTCTGTCATCTCCCATTAGTTTCTAGGCTAACAACACTGCAGTACACAGCTGGTATTCATGAGATTCATAAGTCATGTAAGAAAGCTTGATGGAAACAAAATAAACAGGATTTGCTTCATCATCTAGGTACCACTCAGTACATCTTAAAGTGGCATTTCAAACTATTTTATTTAACCTGTTCTTTGCTAATTCTAAATGACCACCATCTGAGTCCTGGAATTTTCTGGGCGAGCATATTGTACATAGAAGTTGCCCTAGCAACCAATGGCCCCATGATTGACATGCCAGCTTTCGAAACACATTTCATCTTAATGAACCACCATTTTATATTCCTCTCATTTGTGCTTGTCTTAAATAATTCTTGTGTGTCCTACTCAATTTCAAAGCTGGTGAACAATTTGTAAGAGTTGGCTATCATTGGCTATTTTCAGTACGTGCCATGCACTTAGCCATAGACTTAAGATGTTTGTATTAGATTTTTCCATCCTAGCAACAAGGATAAAGGCTAGAATATGCTGCCTGAATCAGTTGTGTTGGCAGAGACAGAAAGGCAAAAAGCAGTTTCATTAATTGCTGCCTCTTCCTCATCCGATGAGTAACATGATATCTCAAAATACAACAAATGTGCTGCTTCTTCTCCATTTGCAACAACTTCACAGTTGTGCCTAACATGCCCAATCTATAAAATCATTTTGGATATCTCTGAAAATTATGGCAATATACAAAAATTGGGGTGGGGGGGAGGTGGATTTTTCTTGATCTGAAAGTAATGACTAGGAAGCTTTATGACTGATTTGCCTAGAATATATTTCACAGGCTTAGCTGGAAGAATAAGGGGAAAATGTGCAAAATCTATGAAATCATAGTTGACAATAAAAAGGGTGACACTGGCTTCAGGGTTGGGTATTTTGATAAGATGTTCACTGTTTGCCATTTCTTCTGCCTTTTTCATCTGTTATACGTATCTTTGGCCATCCTTTCAAAAAATGCAATAATACCAGAGCACGTTGGTATTGATAATCCTCCAGCATTTTGCAAAAGTAGTAGAAGATGTGAAGCCAAGAGAACACCACGATACCAAATACACCAAAACAAACAAAAAATTGAATAGAAAGCACAACTTAAATTGGAAGGGAGCAGATGAATAAAAAGTAACTTGGAGAAGCTGTGCAAATGTATGTCTTTCAGAATATTCTAGTAAAAAAAAGATACAATAAGAAAACAAAAAAAGTATTTTCTGAAGGACTTTTTAAAAAGTTTTTTATAAGGCAGAAAAAAAAAGAAAATAATGAAATACAATTTAGAAACTATAAAAATTTAAGCATTTAATAGAAAGAAGGCAAAAAATGACTCCACCAATTTTCCCCAAATAATGCTGAATTAGAGCAAATACAAAGAAAATAATGTATCAGTTCAGAACTTTACTATTAAAATTAAATCAGAAAATGACAAAAACACTCCACATTAGAATTTTAAGTCAAATTAATATGGTAGGAATTGGCAAGAATTTCTAAATAAATAAACTGAAGCACTATTCTATGGCCAATCAGACATTTAAAACACTAGATACTGAATCAGTTTTTAAACCTGATGTTATAATATATTGCAGAAAAACACCTGGCCCTGGAGAGTTATTCAATTTTGGCTTCTATGTTGCTTCCTTTTTTTCATCTTCAGAAATTGGCATATTAAATAATTATTTTTGCTGATCTCTACATTTTATTATGAAAATACTCTATACTCTTTCCCAAACTTGATATTTGTTTACATACTGTATATATTTGGGAATTAAAACAATTACTACCAACCTGCCTTCCATTGGGGATCTGTATACTGCACAAATCAAAAAGAGGGCTGTGAAAATATTTACAGACCCCTCACATCCTGGACATAAACTGTTTTAACTCCTACCCTCAAAACAATGCTAAAGAGTACTGCACACCAGAACAACTAGACACAAGTACAGTTCTTTCCCAAACGCCATCACTCTGCTAAACAAATAATTCTGTCAAACTATTTACTAAGACTGCATTACTATTAATCTTCTTATCGCACCTATTACTTATCTCCTCCCACTTATGACTGTATGACTGTAACCTTGTTGCTGGTATCCTTAAGATTTATATTGACTGTTTCCCTATTACTATCATTAAGTGTTGTACCTTATGATTCTTGACAAAGGTATCTTTTATATACACCGAAAGCGAATGCACCAAGACAAATTCCTTGTGCGTCCAATCACACTTGGTCAATAAAAAATTCTATTCTATTCTAATAATAAACTGACTTTTTTTTTCTTTTTTGAAGTTGAAATATACTTCTTGCTGTCCCCAATGGAAGTTTTTTTTCTCTCTCTTGTTCTATTCCCAATTGATAGGCTTGTCTAGTTTGATATTTTGGCTTAACAAAATTCTAATTTATTTAGATCATTAAAATTAATCACCAGAATTACATAATACATAAGAAAAAAAACATAAAAGTACAAATATTCACTAAAATTCCCCTTTTGTGGGGAACAACTTAAAAATCAGTGTTTGCAGCATTTTCTTAGTGCTGTCACAAAAGAGAGAATATTTTTTAATGTAAATGCAAATAAAAAAGCAGAGTTATTCTCCTAAAGTCATTTAACAACAATAATAAAAAATGTAGTCATATTATTGTTCTAAATTCCTGCAATGTATTGTGCCATCTGCTGGAAACAAGAACAAATCCAACAGAGAATTTCCAATTTACAGGAATCCAAAAAATACACTGGAACACAAATGCCTACTAATAATGTTAATGGTATATTTTCCAGCTATAGAAAAATTAGTATTTCTTTTGTGCACTAAAATATCTCTATGGGTTCTTAATCATCTTATGAACTTTTTATTCAAGCTAATTATAATTTCCATAAATGATGCTGAATAGCAGAATTCTAGATCTTTTTTCTACAGCTTTTCTTAAGATGAGGCCTACACTTCTACAGAATAGTATACCATTCACTATTCAGGGAGAAAATATAATTATCCTGCATGCAGTTCTTATAATCACTCGTTATTCATGAAATAAAAAGTGATAATTAAGGACAAAGTTTCATTTTGCTTAAGAAAGCAAATATGATTTCCACTACATGTACATTTTTGAAGAAAGGAAGGCCCTATAAAAATGCAGGTCCAGAGTCCAATCCATCCTGTGATAAGGAATCTGAATTTATAGTTGACCAGAAAAAAATGCTCTTGCGATTTTAATAGCAGTGTGATCTGCAGGATAATAATCAAGACTGGCAAAATTTGCAAACCAAGTCTTTATGGTTTTTTTTTTTTTACCAGCAACAAAAATAACTTCCAAATGCTGTTTGAAAATTTGCAAGTACTTTTGGTCCTCTCTGCAGGTGCTTTAATGCTGCCAAAATGAAAGATTCCATTGAATGTCATCCTTTTTATATTTGGTAGCATTTCAAATTGACACGTCTTAAACATTTTAAATAGATGTTTTTAGCATTTGTTATCCATTTACACATTAATTGCAATTTAAATAAGATGGTGAGTGCATTACATATTGGCAATAAATAATATGGAAGTCAATATGATTGAATTCATTAGATCTTGTTTCCTGGGGGAATTTTGGCATGATGCAACTCTACAATTTTCTTGACTGCAATAATAACCATATTTATTGAATAAAAATTGACTTTGGGAGACATTCCTCAATAATGTTCAGTTCTTCAGTACAATAAGTGGAGTGCATCCCTTTGATTATAATGGGAAGCTAGCTTTATATTTAAGATGAAAATGACACCACTTTCCAATCAAATCTATTGGTAAATGATTTCATGGCCTTATTCAGTATTTTTCTTGACAAGAAGAGAAGTTCTTTCACTATGCTTTTTTCAGCTTCCCAATCTAAACTACAGCACTGGGATTATTTGTTAAGGACTAATGAAATTCAGCCCTGCCAATCTTTTTGAAGTAAGCTAAATGCCTAAATAATTAGAATCTGTAACATTGATTTAAAAATACTGTTCAGGTTCACAGTAGCTATTTCATTGTTAACATCATCTCTTTCTCATAATTTTGTTCTACAGTTTTTATCCACAACTGTTTCATTAATCTACTTTTATCTGGATGATTTGTCTAAAAATTACAACATACAGGCATCACTGAGCGCCATTCAAAGTGACATCATTTGCAATACTATCTTCAACCTTACAAACCTATTTGTGCTTAGTTATGAACTTTTAGAATCTAATTTAACCAATTAAAATACTTCCAGATATCCTCATTAACTTTAGGCATTGCTGCTGCTGGCACACCTATTTTAGAGTAATCGTCATATTTTTCTAATTCAGCACATCTGATAAGAGACATGCATTCAGTAAACTACATGATGAGTTTAATAGATCAAAAAGTTGGAGAGGTCCTAGTATGTCCATTATTTTTATACATACATGCATGCATATAATTTATATTCTTTATTATTGAAAAACATACTCAACTAAGTAACACAGAATACCCATATAGTGACACTCTAAAACTAACAGAAATGTAGAATATAATTTTCTGAAGCACCTTGTTCCTCCTAATCTTACTTACTTTATATAAGACAACTAGTTCAACTTTTCATATATCTCGCAAGACATACATCACTCATTATAATTGGTGTCCTAAGTAGTGAAAATAATGTAAATACTCCTCATATCATAGGCTACCTACTTGCATTTCGTATCTGAATTCTTCCTCTGGCTGGTGGATGGGTAAATGTGGGCTATTTTGGCTCAGTTCTCATCACAAAGAAGGGAGTGCATAAGCAAGTGAAAGAATGAGGTGGTTGTTCACCTGACAAAATTTTCTATAGTGCTCTGCTCATTTTATTCTATAGTGCTCTGCCTTAGTGGTACAGCAGACTAAAGTGCTGTTAATTAGCACTTAGCTGCCATCTGCCTGCAATTACTGCTAGTTCAAATCTCACCAGGCTCAAGGTTGACTGAGCCTTCCATCCTTCCGAGGTAGGTAAAATGAGGACCCGGATTGTGGGGTCAATAAACTGACTTTGTATAAAAAAGAACACCTCTTGGGGGGCCAAAAGGCCTACTAAGCAGATATATACAAAAATATGAAGGCTATTGCATAACGCATTGTAAGCCGCCCTGAGTCTCCAGAGAAGGGCGGCATATAAATCGAACCAATAAATAAATTTACAGGATGTAATTACAGCCTTTCCTTTAAGTGCTAGAATATGGCGAGATTGGTAAAATGAACTTGTTGTAGGCTGCACAAGGAACCAAGAATGACACCAAAAGCTACTCAGAGTAGTTTATTGTTTCTTACCTATAAATGGAAATCTTTCCAGACAAAAGCACACATTTGCCTAGGTATTAGATATAACCTGTGAAGAGTTAGGGAGGAAGGATCCACCTTGGCTCTCTTCCCACATGCCAAGGATTCCAGGCTAATCTGCTTATCTTCTTGGTTTCTGAGACTCTGAACCACATTCCACCAGTTTAGCTATTGTGCCAGGTCTTTTGTTGATAATATTTTTGTTGCTAAATAGATGTTTTATTTTTGGTGGTAAGTTGCACAGCAGTGGTGGGTTCTGAGCTGGGTTTCGGCAGGTTCTGACCAGTTCTGGAGAACCAGTAGGGGAAATTTTGAGTAGAACCGGAGAACCGGTAGTAAAAATTCTGATTGGCCCTGTCCCCATCTATTTTCTGCCTCCCAAGTCCCAGCTGATCGGGAGGAAATAGGGATTTTGCAGTAACGTTCCCCTGGATTGGGGAGGGAATGGAGATTTTACAGTATCCTTCCCCTGTCATGGTCATCAAGCCATGCCAAGCCCACCAAGCCACGCCCACAGAACCGGTAGTAAAAAAAATTGAAACCTACTACTAGGTGGGTTGCTCCCAATTCAGTCCGGTTCTTGCGAACCAGTAGTAATGGCAGCGGGAGGCTCCACCCACCTGCGCCCACCCATCATGAACGATCTGCGCATGCGCAGAAGCTTCTGTGCACGTGCACGCGCGTGTGCGCTCCCGTTGCAAACTGGTAACGGAGGTAAGTAGAACCCACCTGTTGTTGCACAAGGTTTAGTACAAGGGGGGGTGGGTGTTTTATAAATGTTTTAAATAAATGTCTCCACACACCTTAGTTTATGGAACTTAGGAGATCTCCACCCATCTTTCCTGGTATGCATCAGGAAGGCAATTTTCTTACTTGAAGCCACCACCTTCATTGTAGACAATGCCCCCATCCCAAGGGTGGGTTCTACTTACCTTTACTATCGGTTTGCAATGGGACCGCTCACATGCTCTTCTGCGCATGCGCAGAAGCATTCTGATGACGTTGGGGTTGGTGGGCGGAGCCTACCACTGGTTTTACTACAAGTTCTATAGAACCGGTCTGAACTGGGGGCAACCCACAACTGCCCCATCCTATTTGGGCACTAAGCACTGGGGGGAAAATATTTTCTCCCCTTCAGTCAGTGGCCACTGCTCTCCACAGCCATGCTGTCCTGGACAGTTGAGTTGCTGCCTGCTTCTGAAAGGATGTGGACTAAGACTTTTTTTTCCTTTATCAAATTCACTGATAGAACAGTGAAAGCTTAGAGGGTTTTTTTCTTTCCTTTAAAAAAAAATTACCCAGTTCCGGGTGCACTAAGTAGGACAAAGTCAAGTATGAGGAGGAGGTTCACACAAAAACCCTATCAATGGAAATGTTGTCAACTCCATCCCCATGAAAAAAAGTGATGCTTTACCATTGCAGATGGGATATGTAAATCAGCAGCAGAATCTCCCCTCGGGGCCTGTAGTAAGCATGTTTAAACAAGCCATCATACTGTGGGCTGGGAAAAGGGATGGGAACTTTCCATATATGCACCCACACATGCTGTTCTTCTGTAAATTAATGGAATATTTACTTTTACACTGTTTTGGTAAATAATCTCTTATTTCCAATGTAGATAGAGTGGTCTTAGTTTAGCAAACTATATATTCTTTTATATATAAAACTCTTTAACTGCCACTTCACTATCTTGCTCCTTTGGTTCCTGATCACACAGGTCTCTAATCACAAGCTGATATGCTCATTTTGTTAGCTGCTTTTGTATTTATACTTCTCCACTTACTTTTAGCACAGAAAGTAGAGAGAGGGGAAAATAATTATTTCCCAAATGGTTATAGGTAATTATTACTAATAATTATAATTATATATTACAATTAATATAATTACTTATAATAATATTTAATGATAATCCATTATTATCTAGCCTCAATAACATCTGATCTGTCCCTCCCATCTGATCTGTGGATTTTTTGTTGCCACCAGACCAATCTGTTATGCAGACCTCTCCTTGCTGGTTGCTCTCCTGCAGATTCCTTCTCCATTTTTGTTCATGCATCACCTCCAGATCCCACAGCACAAATATCTCTCCTCTGTTGCCTGTGAAGTCTGTCCTTTATATTGTTGCACTAAAAGGCAGAGGGCCTGTTCATACAACATTAGGCAAGAAGCTTCTTAGTTTCTATGTGACACTTTGCATGTCTTTGGCAGGTAGAAAAACAATTATCCTTGCAACAGTGGTGGGATTCTATTTTTTTTACTACTGGTTCTGTGGGTGTGGCATGGTTTGGTGGGCATGGCAGGGGAAGGATACTGTAAAATCTCCATTCCCACCTCATTCCAGGGGAAAGTTACTGTAAAATCTCCATTTCTTCACAATCAGCTGGGACTCGGGAGGCAGAGAATAGATGGGGGCAGGGCCAGTCAGAGGTGGTATTTACCGGTTCTCCAAACTACTCAAAATTTCCACTACTGGTTCTCCAGAACTGGTCAGAACCTGCTGAATACCACCTCTGCCTTGTGACCATTTTACAACATTGTCCTGATCCGGACACCTCACATTGCCATGTATCACCATGGCCAAAGAGAAGAAAAGAGTTAGAACTCAGAATGTCCTAAATTAGCTTTATTTCCAGCCAGTTTACAAGCAGTTTAAGGCTGCAATGCAGAAAAGTCTGAAGTGTTGTTCAACTGAGCCTTGGCATAGAAATAATATTTAAGGCTGCAAAAAGAAAATGAGGAAGTGAGTGTTCCACTCATTCTTAACTAGTTTCAGTAGAGGGGAGGGAGGGAGAACTTTCGGACAAAAAAAAAATGTTGCAAATTTTAGACTGGACACGAAGGAGTATATCCATCTGAATGATCAGGGTTTCACCTTAATAATATGCCCTTCCACAAGTACTGGGAACTGCAAGGAAAGGCTTCCTAGAGGTTTCCTACTTTTTCTCTCTCCCTCAAATAGAGGAATTCATATCCTGGACTGGAGGCAAGAACAGGCTGATATAACTGAGGGAAGAAATGTCCACTTCAATTTATGTCTCAAATAATTTAAAACCTGGGAATGTTGGGAGAGGGAGTCATTAATATTAATCTGGAAATACAGGAATAGCAAAGGCTAATTTTGGAAAGAGGAGGAAGCAAGACACATAAGAAGCAAGATGAAGAGTTTGAGGAAAGAAATGCATATTAAGCAGAGAACAGATAAAAAAGCAGCTTCGTCTTCGTAGTACGAAGGGTGCCACTTTTAAAATAATACTTTAAAGAATTGCCATTGTGTTCGATTTACTACTACAATCATTTTTCACCAAGATGTTTATAGTTACGGGCCAACACAACTGGGGGTCACTAGATTGGAAGGCTGATAAGTGTTTTCTCTGTCTGTGAATACTGGGGCAATTGGTGTCTTCCAATTCCATTAATCGGTTGCCCTCTTGAGAACTGAGTGAGATTAAGATTAAACTATCCCTAATCAAAACAAACACAAGTATAGGACACCACAAAAATATCCAAGGAGCAAAAATAATACATCTTAATTCAAATTAAAATTTGTCTCTTACATCCTCATCTCTGATTATTCATTACAAGATCTATAGTCATCTTTACTAATAGAGAAGCTCTCTCTCCCAAGTTACTAGATGAGCCACATATTTGACAAAGACATTCTAGAATCCACCTATCAGAATCCCTTGTTACAGAAAATTGGTAAAATCTGCTAGAGAAGACTCAATTGATCTGTTTTTAGTACTGTGAGTATTGAATTCTACCTAAGGAAATTCTTGTTTAGCAGAATTGTATCTTTAGGCTTATTTCGAAACACTTGAAGAAACATAGAATTAAATGGTATGATGATAGCAAATGGGATCCAAATGTCAACAAAGGCAATACTCTATGCACATCAAAAGAAACCATTTTAGCAGCATGAAATTTCATCTACACAGAACTACAGGTAATCCTCAATTTAGAACAGTTTATTTAGTGACCGTTCAAAGTTACAACGGCACTGAAAAAATGATTTATGACCATTTTTCAGTTACAACCTGCATAGCATCCCGATGATCACGTGATCAACATTCAGATGCTCAGTAACTGGTTCATACTTACAAGAGGAGAGGAATCATCAATATGCAATCAATGAAATATCTGGGTAACACAGAAGAAAGCAAATACTTATTTTACAAATGATTTATTCCACATAAAGGCTAATACCTTTATGTAATTTAACTTTAACTGTTTAATATCAACATCTGGAACTATTTTTCACTCCAGAGACATGAAACTATAAAAGCAGTGTGTTTTTGTATCTATTTCCAATACATTTACTATCATTATTCCTCTTATTCCTGTTAATACAATATAGTATCTGAAAGAAAGAAACTGACTTAACCAGCTGGTTGGGAAATTTTGAAATGACAGACATCCAGATCTTGCATAACTTATTCTTAACTTTCTCCCTGCTCACACCTTTGCAAAGGAGTGGCTGCGAATGTCCTGGCATTCTGGGAATTCACTGCAAATTTTTTTTAAATGTTCCTAAACACACTTTGAAAAGAAGCACAGTATAAAGCTTTCAGTGTACTGTGTTCTCCCAAAAATAAGACCCTGTCTTATATTTTTTGAACCCCAAAATAAGCAGTTGGCCTTATTTTCAGGGAAATCTTATTATTTTGGGGTGTGTGGAGCAAGATGGGGCTCCTCTTGCCGTCTTATCTGATTTCCAGCTCTGCTTTTAAATATTTTTGGGAAGGGCTTATTTTCGGGGAAAGGCTTATTTTAGCGCATGCGTTCAAAAGCCTGACTGGGCTTATTATCAGGGGATGCCTTATTTTTGGGGAAACAGGGTACTCTGTATGATACTGCTTTATTTGTTAACTGGAATATATGGAATTGAGTGTCAAATATAGATAATACAGATAGTCCTCGATTTATGAACACAATTGAGTCTAACATTTCCATTGCTAAACAGGACAGTTGTTAAGTGAGTTTTGTCCCATTTTATGACTTTTCTTGCCACAGGCGGTAAGTGACTCAATGCAGTTATTAAATTAGTAACATGGTTGTTAAGCGAACACTTCTGCATTAATGTTACTTGTCAGAAAAGGGGATATCACATGACCCTAGCACACTGCAGCCAGCAAATACAGAGCAGTTGCCAAGCATCCACATATTTTGATCATGTTACCATGGAGAGATACTGCAACAGTCATAAGAGTGAAAAATGGTCATAAGTCACTTTTTTCACTGCTGTTGTAACTTTGAACAGTCACTAAAGGAATGATTCTAAGTGGAAGACTACATGTAAAGGCTAAGGACTTCTTCTCTTTTTTTTTGAAAGCCCTGATATTTTCCCCCCTCCATGGGCTCATTTAACCTAAGCAATTTGATATAGATGGTTCAGGTACTTTTTCAAGATTATAGCTAAATATGTCTAAAAAAAATACTGTGTATAAATAAATGCACAAACTCCACTGATACAGGACCTCCTCTACTCAACAGTGAAGGCTGACAGACTGTACCTGTTGCCTGATTTTTGGAGAGGTTCAACAGAAGTACGGAAACAGAAGATGTTTCTCTTGCTCCTTTCGTTTTTCTGAATGGCATAGCAGACATTTGGCACATCAGTGTATTGCCTGGAGGAAAAATTCAGGTCTGCAGATGAGAAGGCTGTTTCTATGCTGAACGTGCATGTTGAATAATCAAAGGAAAGACTGAGTAGCAAAAGATTATTATATTCTTTCTTAGGCCTTGGAACAGTGCAAATGTTCAGTAAGAACTATTTATTTATTATTAAAATAAAGAACTAAGAACTAAAGGCAACAATTGGTCTCTCTTCTTTAGCACACTTATCTACTCCATCCACATTCCCCAAAACAGTAAAAGGAAGCAGTAGCTGCTTCTTGCCTCCATGTTGTACTTTTCCTGTCCTCCAAGGAGTAATGGTTCACCTGTTTTCTCCTTTACAAAGGACTATATTCTTGCACTTCCTGTTTCAATTCTCTCATTGGTTGATATGTAAATATGGGCTATTTTGGCTCAGTTCTCATTAGGATGTCATGGAGAGGGGAGAGCACTAGCAAGTGAGTGAATGAGATGTTTTCTCATCTGTTGACCCATTTTCTAACCCACCCACACCTGATGGAATAAATTCAGGGTTGAAATCCAGCAGGTTCTGACAGGTTCTAGAGAACCAGTAGCGGAAATTTTGAGTAGTTCGGAGAACCAGCAAATATCACCTCTGGCTGGTCCCAGAGTGGGGAGGGAATGGAGATTTTACAGTATCTTTCCCCTGCCATGCCCACCAAGCCACGCCCACCAAGCTACACCACATCCACCAAGCCATGCCCACAGAACCAGTAGTAAAAAAATTTGAATTTCACCACTGAGTAAGATGAACTGTTTGTGCTCATGTCTCAGGTTACCAATGTGAGCCCTATGATCTGACTATCTTCACAGAGAGAATAAGCAAGATGTTTTTCTTGCTTTCTTGCATCCTACGAAGTGGGACAGAAGCAAAAGGGGTGCCAGCAACTGCCTATCTGGGAAACCCGCCCTAGAGACCTTCTTCCAGGTACCTTAAGTTATGTTGAAGAAGAAAAAACAAACAAAAGAGAGCTAGTTTTCCTGTTAGATCAATTCTCATGTCAGATTTTTTTTCCCCTTCAGAGTCAACATAGCAGGCAATCTGAGGAACGAAATCAAACAAATCTTATCAAATCATCCCCTATTTGTGGTTTTAGGTATCTTGTTTTCAGTTTAAGGGTCTACTTTTTTTTTTTATTAATTTATATGCCGCCCTTCTCCGGAGACTCAGGGCGGCTTACAATGCATTATAGCCTTCATACTTTTGTATATTTATATAAAGTCAGCTTACTGCTCCCATAAATTGGGTCCTCATTTCACCTACCTTAGAAAGAATGGAAGGCTGAGTCAACCTTGAGCCTGGTGAGATTCGAACTTACACTAACTGCAGACAGCTGGTGTTAATCACAATGCTTTAGTCTGCTGAGCCACCAGGCCCCTTCTACTGAACAGAGCACTCACGTTTATTATCGAGTTAATAAATAATAAAACAAATCCACAAAGTCCATGCCAAGCCACATCAGTATTAAAAGAAACCTACAATCAGCCTGTTGTTTTTGTAGTGCCAGACTAACACAGCTATCTCTCTGGAAACTTTTAAACATAAGCCAAGGTCCTGCGGGTCACCAGTCTTAGAAGCAGGCGGTGGACTGTGACAACCAATTTTAATTCCCCAAACTTTTCTGCCAGACTTGCAGGCGAAAGCTCGACTTTTGAAATTGCCACGTTCCCGCGGAAGTCCTGGAAGCGCCCGTTGCCCGATTTGAACAGGTTACTTGCCCAAAACTGGCTCTTTTCCGCCCCTTCCCTAATCGGCCCGAAAGGCTCTTAAGCAAATGAAGACAGCTGCGTCCTTCGTCCGACGAGGAAGTGTTGCTCAGCTGAGCCTCGGCGCTGAGGAAATAGTTGGGGCTGCGAAGGAGAAAATGAGGAAGCGAGCGCTCCACTCATCCTGAACCGAACCGGGGCTTCAGCAGAAGCGCCCAGCAGGCGTGGGCAGAAAAGAGCCGAGGCGTCGGAGGAGAAGCGCGCCGATTAGGGAGCTGAAGCTGGAACGGGGGGTGGGGGTGGGGTGGGCGAAAGCTCGCCGCCGAGATCCTGAAGGTGCAAACCGACGAGGATTTCACTTGCGAGCGCGCCTCTCCGCAACTTCCCGCCCGCAGAGACAGGGGCCGGTGAGGAGACGCCCCTGTCGAGGGTTCCCGCCACCCGTCGGTTTCTCAGGTAAGAGGCGTTCCTTCCCGAATTTCGAGAGACGGTGTGCGTGCGTGTGTGTGAGAGAGTGTGAGTGTGACAGAAAGGGGCTTCGGGATTCCCCTCTTTTAATGTCAGCCAGGATTTGGAGTTGGGTAACTGCGGAAGACGGACGGAGGAGGTGGAGGAGAGGAAACCCGAGGTCCTAACTTAAGGTTTCCCTACTCGTTTCAAGTTTGGGAGATGAGAGTAACCTGGAGGACAACGCCCTCCAAAGCAAGAAATATACCAAAAAGGTCTTTTGGAAGGCGGGACGTGAGGATGCGAGGTCAGGTTTAGCAGAAGCAAGGCAGGGAATGAGTCATTTCGGGGAAAGAGGCGTGTCCAGCATGAAAAGAGGAGGATGAAAAGAAAGCAGGTCCGTCGGGGCGAACTCCTTGAAAAAAACTCCTTGAAAAATCGCGCCTGCGTTAGGTTACAGTTCTCGCCTTCTCTCGCAAAATGGTTGGCCCAATGCAACTGGATGAAAGGGGTCCAAATGGTTGGTGGTTATGGTCCAGCGAAACTGGAGTTTCACTAGGTTTTGACAGGCTGATGTATGTGTAAGGATAGTGATGGGTAATAGTTACGTGGATGCACAGATAAACATAGTAGTTGGACGGGATTTTTTGAAGATTTTTTTTTGTTCCATACAAGCATTGACAGAACTGAAGTGAAAGCTGCATTGCTCCTGAAGTCAACTCAAAATCGCTTTTCTTTGCGAAGGATTTCATAATATACAGACTACAAGTGGAAGTTTATTTATTTATTGGTCAGGCACAATTTTGTTTTGCGTTATTGTTGTTTTTCTTGTCTCGTTATATTAGCATGCAGATCAATTTGACAAAAGTTACCCTTATAGGCGTGATTTTATCTGTTGGGCGGATGAATCTTAACACAGTGAGTTGTGTTTCAAAAAAAAAAAAAAGTAAAATGCCTGCTGGGCTACACAAGATAGGGAAGTAAAAGAAGCTGTTTTACAATAAGTGTAGAAATAGGGTGGCTGATGCAGATGGCAGGAGGGGAAACCAGGAATCAGAATAATGCCTACAATATTGTTGATCATTAGCCATCTGCCTACAGGGGGAGAGAATGAAATGGGATTGGAAGTTAAGATCCTTCATGAACAATTTAGCAGGTTTCATTTGCTTTTGTCTCATGCTTGATTAGTAGGGTTGTTGTTTTTTTTAACTGCCTGGATCAATCCCTGCAATTTTCTTTGCCACTGCCTCCTTCTTAGAATCCAAGGCAGGACTAGAATTCCCAGTTTCTAGCCTGATGTCTTAACTACTACACCAGACTGGCTCTCATATCAATTTAGGACAAAGTAACCTTCAATTTCTATTGCAGTCTGTATATCACTTTACTTAAGAACAGTTCTTCTGGATCTTTGTTTTTCCTTGTTTTATCCACTTAGAATTATTCTGCAGAGAAACACCCTCAAGACTTTGAATGAGTACTATTGACAAATTCTGAATGTGTGAAACTGTAGGCTAAGTTATAGGTTAATTTCACTTTTGAATAACTCAGAAATCTGTAGGCCCTGCCAGAGTAGGATTCAAGACAGAGTTGCTCTCTTCGCAGTGGGGGCAGTACTTTCCTGCTGCTGCCATGAGGGGAGTGAGTAAAGAGAGATTATCTTTCTGTCTGCCCCACAACAGGTTCAAATCTTCTCTCTTTTATGTAAACTATCCCCTTTCCCTCTGCAATTGGTAGGTAGCATGTCACCTCTGGACCTAAACAAAGATTGCAAATATTTCAATTTAGCTGCTGCAGTTGAGACCAGTAATGGTCTTTTCCAAGGGCAGGCAAGTAAGAAAAGAATGAAACAGATATAGTAAGGGAGGTTAGGTAGAAAGAATATTACGGTGGGATGTGGTGGCAGGTTTTGTGAATGTTACTAATGAAAATAGTGACCTTGTGCAATGCATTTCAAGCCAATACATTGTATCCTTTTGTCCATGGGAAAAAAAAAGAATTGAGGTTTTGGTCTCTTGGTCAGATGGAGGGGAAATAGAAATACAGAGCCCCATGGCTGGATGGAAGCACTAGCCCTGAGGTGATGGGCCATTTATTGATTCATTTACCAATATTTGCCCATCTCATATAACTCTGGGGAGCTCACAACAATGAAAAAGGCAGAACTAAATTGAATAAAAATACAGTATAAAACCACATAAAAGAATATAAGAGCATATTTTATGAATTAAAAATATTAAATAAAATCAGCAGTATTCCAGAAACACTTCAGCAAAATTCAGTATAGCCATTGACAGGTTCTGCCACACATCTGGATCCCCAAGTCCAGAGGCAAAGCTGCTTCTTCAAAGCCTGGCAATCTAATCTCTGGGGAGATGGTAGTCCAAAGACCAGGTACCACAATAAAGAAGTTCTCTTCCTGGGTCTGAACAGATGACACATATTAGTAGATTTATTTTATTTTTTAATTTTAATTAGATTTATATGCCACTCGTCTCCGAAGACTCAGGGCGGCTTACAATGTGTTAAGCAATAGCCTTCATACTTTTGTATATTTTATACAAAGTCAGCTTATTGCCCCCACAAATTGGGTCCTCAGATGAGACCTGGAGCATGCCTCTCCTACTGGACGAAATGGGATAGATAGATACAGTACAACTAGGGAGAGGTGATTCATCCATTAATCTGATTCAACTGAAATACCACAGGTTGCTGACCTTTCTTGGAGTTTATCTTGGGGAGAGACTGATTGAATCATTAAGGGAGAAAAAATTACAACAGTCCTGAGAAAGTGTCAGAAAGTAATTCAAAATAACTCTGCTTTACCATCGGTAACCAGGCAACATCAATCCAGACCATAAATAACCAGGGCTGTTGATTACATGCAAAGATTTCGATTACTTCAGCCCGGGGAATGAATGTGTTATGGGCAATTCTTTTCTATCCCTTAATATATCCTTTAAACCTTATGTATTTAAATTCATTTAACAACCCTGTTGACACTTACAATTTTGCTGCAAAGCTACAAATGTGTACATTTTTTCCCTCAAACTAATTTTACTGAATTTCATACGACTGTCTAATCTTAGTGTATGAAAATATTGGGTGTGTGTGCACCTGTTTGCTTTTCAGTCAGTCATGGCTCCTGGCAAGTCCCTGCAGTTTTCTTGTTACCATTTTTGCAAGTGGTTTGCCATTGCCTCCTCTTTAAGACTGACTGAGGGAGATAGTGACTGGCCCAAAGTCAACCAGCTGGCTTTGTGCTTGACAACCAATACTGTATGCAAGTATATTGGGTATATTGATACCAGAGTTGGTATTCAGCAGGTTCTGACCAGTTCTGGAGAACCGATAGTGGAAATTTTGAGTAGTTCAGAGAACCGGTAAATACCATCTCTGACTGGCCCTGCCCCCATCTATTCCCTGCCTTCTGAGTCCCAGCTGATCTGGAGGAAATGGGGATTTTGCAGGAACCTTCCCCTGGAGTGAGGAGGGAATGGAGATTTTGCAGTATCCTTTCCCTGGAGTGGAATGGGAATGGAGATTTTACAGTATCTTTCCCCTGCCACGCCCAACAAGCCATGCCCATCAAACAATGCCATGCCCACCAAGCCATGCCCACAGAACTGGTAGTAAAAATTTTTGAATCCCACTACTGATTGAGACCCAATAATGGATCTCAAAACAGGTATCTACAACTTTTTCAGTTAATGGTGAGAAGAGGGAAGAGACTTAGACCTAATTCCTAATTCTTATAGTGGGATAAAAGACTCACCCTCCATTTTTCTGTGAGGCCTGAGTTTCAGACGCCAATCAGTGTTTTTCAGGTAATGGTCATGTGGCAAACCTCCTTATGTGGCCAACTCCAAATTACCCTATAAATACTCACTCATTATATGTTTGGTTGTTTTCCAGACCAGTACAAGAATACATAGGGATGAGAGAACATTTTGTTCAGTTAAGATCATCCAATGAAAAGTTCAAAAATACAGATTTATTTACATATGGGAGGGACCAAATCTGAGATAAAAAAAGACTAGTGAAGAAGAAATCAAAACAAACAGATCTCTCTATTTCTGCTGAGTGATACCAATCTTATTTATTGGCTTTATTTATTATGAATCTGTGGATTGCATTTTGTCAGTCATTACTTGTATGAGCACAGTTGTAAATTACAAGAGTTGCTGCTCATTTTTTCCCTGAAATGTGTAATTAAGAATATGATGCTACTGTTTGGGTAGGGGGTGGGGGTGGGGGTGAGGTCCAAAGGCCAGTAGGTTATCAAGCAAGACAATAAGACATTTGTGTCTTTTACTAAACTACGCCAGCAGGATAGGCCTGAATCACATACAGTATCTCTACTCCATTGTGGCTGAGTTTTAAATAGAAGTACTGGATCATGTAACTGGATCTGCAAGACAATACTATAAGTCAAATTTTAGACTCTGCTGCCTTTACCTCAAGGTTTTCAACAGTCATAAGAACACTTTTAGTTATGTTTAATAAGGTTTATGTTAAAAACTTCTGAGGATGTTCCAGAAGTACAGAAATTTTGTCAGATTTTTGCCTTCAGGAATGGAAAGAGAGTACTGATTACAAAGAAATTCAATCTTGGAAACTCCCCTGTCAGACCATATGAAATTTGCTAGGACCAATAGGAAGGGGCATTGGATATTATGTTGAAAGAAGCCTAAGATGCACTGAAGGACCTTCCCCAAAGTAGTTTCTAATCTATTCCAGTCAAGGTATTAACCCAAAATGAAACCAGCTGAAAGGGAAGTATTCAGAAGATATTTGTTTAGGAAAATTAAAAAAGAAAGAAACGTTGCTCCTTCCTCAATTTACCCTGCCATCTGGGACTCTGTATCTTTTAAATTCAGTAATTTTAATTTTCAACCATACAGATAGTTAAAAATACTGTGCTTGAGAATTATTTATGTGTACAATTTATGCATAAAAATTCTAGGGGTGTTCTAGGGTGTAGATGGTTCTTGTCCTCAGTTCGTGGGTCAGCAAAAATAGATAGCCAAATTATCCAACTGATGAACAGCTTTTAATTTGAAGTTGCAAAGTATTTCTGGATATTTGTTATTATTCTGCATCTGCATACACATATATACTATATAGTAATTCTGTGATAAAATCTTTTCTAATTTTTTTTAACATAGTCTTTCAATTTGATTGGTTTGCTTAACTTTTTTAAAATCGATGTAGTAATCTTTTGGTGACATAATGAGTAGAATCAGGGGTGGGTTCCACTTGCCTTTACTACCAGTTTGTAATGGGACTGCGCGCGCTTCACTTCCTGATGACATCAGGGTCGGTGGGTGGAGCCTCCCGCCGGTTTTACTACCGGTTCTATAGAACTGGTCTGAACCAGGGGCAACCCATCACTGGATAGAATGCCAGGGTTTTGCAAGTAATTAGGGGGCAGAAGTATTTGTTAATGTAGCTTATCTCTTATTGTAGATTTCTGCCTGTGTCCTTTGATTTTATATATTTGATCAATTCCATGGGAATATTTCTGAAGGAAACAAATGGGTTTTTCAAACCAAGAAATGTGGGAGATTTCAGAGCAATAGAGTGGTGCATAACAAGAATAAATCAAATGCTCTGCAACTTTGCAACATTAAAATAAGCTCAAAATTCATCATGTGTATTGCTATATATAACAATCCATGATAGTGGAGGTTGAAGTAGATGGACTTTAGCTATTGTGGTATAGTGTCATATTTAGTAAGAATATCTTCACTTACATTGAGGAACATTTAGATCATTACATACATAAAGGTCACTTTGTTTCACTTGATTTTTTTTACTTTCATGGGTAAAGTTTTATATTTGCTTATTGCTCTATTGGCTCTGAAATTAGGCATACCTTTTAATGGTCATGTATTGATTCCCTGAGATGCTGGCTCTACATTTTCACATGTATGCAAATTATTACAATTTTCTTTTTTTGTGTGTTATGCTTGATGAGATTTGTTTATTCACAGAATTGGCAGATAATTGATACTTGTACGTATAGTAAAATAAAAAGTCCAGGTTAAGATATAGAATATTGCCTTCACAAAAAATAAACTCAAAGTCAGGACCCACCACCCATAATCCCATTTATTAATTTATATGTCTATATCTACATTCTGGTTATAATCTGTTGTGTGAATATGACAGATCTGTCATTTGTTTACCTTTGAACTCATTATATGAGAACCAGTTAAGGCACCCAGCTAGAAACCAGGAAACCATGAGTTCTAGTTCCAATTTAGGCACAAAGTCAACTGCTTTTCACAGAATGTGTTCAAGCAGAGCTTGGACAGCCATCTGTTTTGGAATGAATCGCTCTACCGCCTCTCACTCCCTGCATTCTGCTTTATACATTTAGATGTTTGGTAGGCTAAGTTCAGAGCCATTGCTTCCTCTCCTCTGCTATACTGTAAACTTCATAAATAGCATCTTATTTTCAATATTAAATATTATCTTCAGTGAAGTGAAATGTTGCTAACACATTTAGAAAAGTGTTGGCTTTGTCATGTAGTGTTGGATTGCTAGCATTAACAAATTATTTATAAAAATAGATGAAGGCAGATGGGCTTTTAAAATTCTCAGGGGATTTTTCTCTTATTTTACTGGTTGACATATTTTGCTAACTGTAACTATAATCTTGACTCTTCCATCGCTAAAATACTTCTGGTTTTTGACAGAAAACACTTTTTCCTTTCTAAGTTTTCATTTTAAAAAATCTTTGAAAAATAGAGGTTTCTTTCTTTAAAAAAAATATAACTGGCTTTCTTAATTTGGTACTTGAAATTAGGACTGTCTTATTGATGCCAACTTCTATTAAATATGCATAAGACTCCCAATAATTTTTTAAAAACTTTATTATTAACAATTATTTATTATTTTAGGCTGTGCAAGATAGGATATTATGTCCGTGCAAGAATTTTAATTTAATCATATTTACTTTCAATTGAAATGGAATTATTTCCTGAAGAATTTTATCATGTTGCATTTTTTTCTTTCTCTTTGTATATACACCTGGAAAGTATCTCCAAAATCTGCAGGTAAATTTTTTGAGGAGGAGGAAATACATGCAGCTAGATTTTAGTAGAAAATTGCTAACTACTCATCCATTCTACTTGAAAAGATTGATGTATGGTATTAGTTGGGGGAGTGAAGTTTGAAAATTATATCGGTAATAAGAACAGTGGAAAATTGCCTAATTTAGGACTAATCTGTTTTCTGATGTTCACATTTAAAAAAACACATATTAATTCTGTCCCATTTCAACTTCAGTTTGTAAGAGATCTTGTCAGCTCATATTTTTTGCCTTTTTATACAGGTAAAACTCGAAAAATTAGAATATCGTGCAAAAGTTCATTTATTTCAGTAATGCAACTTAAAAGGTGAAACTAATATATGAGATAGACTCATTACATGCAAAGTGAGATAGTTCAAACCTTGATTTGTCATAATTTTGATAATTATGGCTTACAGCTCATGAAAACCCCAAATTCACAATCTCAGAAAATTAGAATATTGTGAAAAGGTTCAATATTCTAGGCTCAAAGTGTCCCACTCTAATCAGCTAATTAAGCCATAACACCTGCAAAGGGTTTCTGAGCCTTTAAATGGTCTCTCAGTCTGGTTCAGTAGGAATCATAATCATGGGAAAGATTGCTGATCTGACAGTTGTGCAGAAAACCATCATTGACACCCTCCATAAGGAGGGAAAGGCTCAAAAGGTAATTGCAAAAGAAGTTGGAAGTTCCCAAAGTGCTGTATCAAAGAACATATTAATAGAAAGTTATGTGAAAGGGAAAAGTGTGGAAGAAAAAGGTGCACAAGCAGCAGGGATGACCGCAACCTGGAGAGGATTGTCAGGAAAAGACCATTCAAAAGTATTGAGGACTTTCACAAGGAGTGGACTGCGGCTGGAGACGTTGCATCAAGAGCCACCACACACAGACGGATCCTGGACATGGGCTTCAAATGTCGTATTCCTCTTGTCAAGCCACTCCTGAACAATGTCAGAAGCATCTTATCTGGGCTAAAGACAAAAAGAACTGGTCTATTGCTCAGTGGTCCAAAGTTCTCTTTTCTGATGAGAGCAACTTTTGCATCTCATTTGGAAACCAAGGACCCAGAGTCTGGAGGAAGAATGGAGAGGCATACACTACAAGATGCTTGAAGTCCAGTGTGAAGTTTCCACAGTCTGTGTTGATTTGGGAAGCCATGTCATCTGCTGGTGTTGGTCCACTGTGCTTCATTAAGTCCAGGGTCAACCCAGCCGTCTACCAGGAGATTTTGGAGCACTTCATGCTTCCTTCCGCAGACGAGCTTTACGGGGATGCTGACTTCATTTTCCAGCAGGACTTGGCACCTGCCCACACTGCCAAAAGTACCAAAACCTGGTTCAATGACCATGGGATTATTGTGCTTGATCAGCCAGCAAACTCGCCTGACCTGAACCCCAAAGAGAATCTATGGGGCATTGTCAAGAGAAAGATGAGAGACATGAGACCGAACAGTGTAGAAGAGCTGAAGGCCGCCATTGAAGCATCCTGGTCTTCCATAACACCTCAGCAGTGCCACAGGCTGATAGCATCCATGCCACGCCGCATTGAGGCAGTAATTGATGCAAAAGGGGCCCAAAGGGGATGCAATTGATGCAAAAGGGGATTGGGGTTGGGAGGCACTGTGTTGCGGTGGTTCTCCTCCTATCTCTCCGACCGGTTGCAGTCTGTGTTGGCAGGGGGGCAGAGGTCGACCTTGAGGTGCCTTGCTTGTGGGGTGCCGCAAGGGTCGGTCCTCTCGCCGCTCCTATTCAACATTTATGTGAATCCGCTGGCTGAGATCATCCGTGGTTTCGGGGTGCAGTGTCATCTGTACGCTGATGATACGCAGCTGTATATCTCCACCCCGGATCACCCCAATGATGCCCTCGAAGTGATGTCCCAGTGTCTGGAGGCTGTACGGGTCTGGATGGGGAGGAACAGGCTCCGACTCAATCCTTCCAAGACCGAGTGGCTGTGGATGCCGGCGTCCCGATATAGCCAGTTGGTGCCTTCGCTGGCTATTGGGGACGAGTCTTTGCCCCTCACAGAGAGGGTTCGTAACTTGGGCGTCCTCCTGGATCCACGGCTGTCTTTAGAAGAGCATATGATGGCCGTGGCCAGGGGGGCTTTTTATCAGGTTCACCTGATACACCAGTTGCGTCCCTTTCTGGATCGGGACTCCTTATGCACAGTCACTCATGCCCTGGTCACTTCTCGCCTGGACTACTGTAATGCTCTCTACATGGGGCTCCCCTTGAGGACCACCCGGAGGCTCCAACTGGTCCAGAATGCGGCCGTGCGGGTGATTTTGGGGGCGACTTGGCGCTCCCATGTGACACCTCTCCTGCGCGAGCTGCACTGGCTCCCAGTGGTCTTCCGGGTGCGCTTCAAGGTCTTGGTTCTCATCTTTAAAGCTCTTCATGGCTTAGGGCCCGGGTACTTACGAGACCACCTTCTGCCACCGATAACCTCCCACCGGCCAATACGCTCTCATAGAGAGGGCCTCCTCAGGGTGCCGTCGGTCAGGCAATGTTGACTGGTGACCCCCAGAGGGAGAGCCTTCTCTGTGGGGGCTCCCGCCCTCTGGAACGAGTTACCCCCGGGGATTCAGTTAATCCCAGACCTCCGCACTTTCCGCAAGGCATTAAAGACTTTTCTATTCCAGGAAGCTGGGCTGATTTAACGTAGATTTTAATGGGTGAATTTTAGGAGGGATTTTAAATTTGGGGAAGCCAAAATTTGATTTAATTACATTTTTAGATTATTTTTAACTTTTATATTGCTTGTATTTTAATGTTTTAATGTTTGGCTGTTCACCGCCCTGAGACCGTCAGGAGAAGGGCGGTATATAAATCTAATAAACTAAACTAAACTAAACTAAACCAAATACTGAATACCAAATATGCATGCTTATACTTTTCAGAGGTCCGATATTGTTCTATGTACAATCCTTGTTTTATAGATTTCATGTAATATTCTAATTTTCTGAGATTGTGAATTTGGGGTTTTCATGAGCTGTAAGCCATAATTATCAAAATTATAACAAATCAAGCCTTGAACTATCTCGCTTTGCATGTAATGAGTCTATGTCGTATATTAGTTTCACCTTTTAAGTTGCATTACTGAAATAAATGAACTTTTGCACGATATTCTAATTTTTCGAGTTTCACCTGTACAGTAAATACATTTAGAAAATACATCTATGCATGTATATTAATGTATACATATTTGTATAATTCGTCCCATATCCTATCCATGTATACATTTTTATCTTATTTCTCCGTCTCTCCCACCCCACTGCAAATCTCTAAGAATCATTTCAAATAATGTTCATCCATTATTAATGTTGTCAGATCACAAATTAATTTAGAAACTATGATTTTTTAATTTAAAATAAAATTAAACTGAGTAAGGTTAAAATAATTTTAAAAAGATACTCCAAGAGCCCTTAGCCCATCTTAGCAAAATGGGTGGCATACAAGTTTAATAAAATAAAAAAATAAAATATAAACAGTTTCTAAGGAATAGTCCAAAGATACAGTCATAACTACAGAATTCTAAGTAAACAGTTTTTCTATCATTCAGCAGCTCTTAGAATAAAAGAGCAATTGGTTTTTAGAAGGCTTAGTATATCAGTGGTGTATATGTCTGAGTTATGTGCACCAATATAGACAAACTGTTTGCTTGGATTCATATGCAAACCATTCACACTTCGGTGAATGAAGCTAAGTTAGGAAGTTCTTGATTCAGAACTGATGTGCAGTTGTGTACATTTACCTATAAACTTTTAAGGAAAGCACTCCTTCAGCCTGTATGCAATAGAAGGGTGGTGAAATATCTACATTATTGACATAGTTCTACATAGTTCTACAGAGTCATTATAATCATTTTAGTTCAAATGCTTCTTTTACCCAGGTTAACTTAGGGTAAGTTATTAAAACAAAATTATTTTTGGATTTTCACTTTATTGGGAATTAATTTGATTATCTAAAACATATCAAGATTTTTTAAAAATTATTTCCAGTTCAGTGGAATGTTGAAAAGGAAAAAAAAAACAACCATAAAGGACTTTGGGAAACTTTCAGCTAAATATATATGAAAAAACCTGAAGCAAATTATGTGGGCAAAGAAGATTGCAAAAGAAACATTGAGATAAGAAGTGGGCCAGAGATAGCCAGTAGTTTCAGTTAAAAAAGAAATTTAGTAATATTTTCCCAAATGCTTTTCCTGAGAAGATAGAAGAGCTGAAGGAAACTTCATGTTATATCTTTGAATATATACCGTTTAGATTTAGCCATTTGAATGATAAGCAGATGATGGAAAAATAATTCAGCACAAATGTTGCAATGTTTCATATTTTTCATTGATTTGACAAAAACGGATTTAGCTGGGATGAAGAATGAAAAGGTTCTCCTATCTCCTAACCCCCTGTCAGATTATCCTTAAGGTGCTGGAATCTGTTTTTGCTCTTGTGTGGGTACTTGCTCTACTCTAAGTCCCTTCTCTCTTTTGACCAAGAGTCAAAAGGTATTATTAAAGAGTTAGAAGGCATTTCAGAAGCCACAGAATCAGGGGTGCTACTCAGCAGGTTCTGGAGAACTGGTAGCGGGAATGTTGAGTAATTCAGAGAACTGACAAATACCACCTCTGGCTGGCCCCAGACTGGGGTGGGAATGGAGATTTTGCAATATCCTTCCCTGAGGAGTGGGGAGGGAATGGAGTTTTTGAAGTATCCTTCCCTTGCCACGCCCACCAAGCCACATCATGCCCACCAAGCCACGCCCACAGAACCGGTAGTAAAAAAATTTGAATTCCACCACTGCACAGAATGCGTTCTCTTTCATGTTTATTTTCTGGCACTACATTGCTTACTCCTGTAGTAGAGCATTATGAGCATATTGTTGGCAGAGAAAATACTGTTTCCCTTTGATTTTCATGATTATGATTCATTGATTATTTTTCAGCTGATGATCACATTATGTATATTTCCATCTCCTGGTTTCAAATAAGATTGTCGAGGTAGCATACCTCAGCCTCTCTCCTTTTCGTCCTCAACAATGGCGAGACCCATGCGGGGCTCGACACATACATTTGTACAAAAGTGTCACTAACTTGTTTTTTTTTAATTCTTTCCAGGTGTAATATAGCCTCAAAAGCAGATAAGCAAAGAGAAGAAGTGGGAGAAAAATGGCAAGTTATGATTCTGTTAGCCACCTATCTTATTTTTTTGGCAACATCACACGTGAAGAAGCTGAAGATTACCTGTTGCAGGGAGGACTAAACAACGGACTGTACTTATTGCGACAGAGTCGAAACTATCTGGGTGGTTTTGCTTTGTCTCTGGCAAACAATGGAAAGGTTTATCATTATACCATTGAGAGGGAAATTAATGGGACTTATGCTATTACTGGAGGGAAATCCCACCGGAGTCCAGTGGAACTCATTGACTATCACTCAGATGAAGTTGATGGTCTCGTGTGTTTACTCAGGAAACCATGTAATCGGCCACCAGGAGTGGAACCAAAAACAAGTCAGTTTGAGGACTTGAAGGAAAATCTAATCAAAGAATACGTTAAACAAACCTGGAATTTATGTGTAAGATTATTATTTTTTTTGTCCTTTTATGCACATCTATGGAGATTCTCAATCATCTAGGTCATGGTTGTCCCAAAGGTGCTTTTTCAAGAGGCAACTGCACTTTCTGTTTTTCCTTTGAATGAGTTTCGCTTCTCATCCAAAAAGTTTGTTCAGCTCTGGAAGCTGCTTCTCCTTCAGAGCTGAAGCAGCTTCTTGGATGAGAAGCAAAACGTCTTCAAAGAAAAAACAAAGTTCAGTTGCCTCTTGAAAAAGCACCTTTAGGGTTCCTTTTCTGTAGTTTTTCCACTCTTGCTTTTGGGAGGTTAGTGGCTATAGTTGGATAAGTATCTAAGAGCATGTCATATATGTGGAGAAAGCCAGGATTTCCAATTTTTCTGGAGTTTTGGGAAATTGGAATTTGAAGTTGAATTTGAATTTGAATTTAAAAATTCAATTGGAAATTGAAGTTGGTTCCTATACTATATTTGTTCAGTATAGACATCCTCAGCTTAAACCCATCCATTTAGCAGCCTTTTGAACAGCACTGAAAAAAGTGACTTATGGCCAGTCCTCACATTAATGATTGTCACAGTATCCCACAATCACATGTTCAAAATTCGGGTGCTTGACAACCGGCATATATTTATGACAATTGCAGCATTCTGGAGTCATGTCGTCATCATTCATGACATTTGTACCCAGCATCTGACAAACAAGACAATGATGGAAACTGGAGTCTCTTAAAGACTGCACGATTCACTTAACAACTGCGGTAATTTGCTCAACAACATGGCAAAAAAGTCATAAAAGCAGCCGTGTCTCACTTAACAACCATCTTGCTTATCAGTGGAAATTCCAGTCTCAGTGTGGGTTTAAGTGGAGGACTACTTTTACTTTTATTTTAGGACTTAAACTAGACTTGACGTATTTTCCCACTATTTTAACTACATACCATTTTAATTTCCACCATAAACTACATGCCATAGTTTCCCATTTTAAAGTGATACATGTATTTATTCCTTTAAAATGGTGGGGAACCCTGGCGTGTATTTAAGCCATTTTGTTCTGAGCATTTTCTGTGAACTGCAAAAACAAATCAGCTTACCACATACCAGTGATGGGTTGCTCCCGGTTCAACCAGATCGCAAGAACCGGTAGTAAAAAAAATTAATAATTCAGCAAACCGGTAATAAGATTGGCTGGCCACGCCCCTGAACCGGTTCCTGGCTGGTCGCCAGTCGCTTACCCCGCCCACTCCCAATCTATTGCTGCCTCCTGAGTCCCAGCTGTTGGCTAGAGGGGAAAAAACTGTTTAAACTCTTGCCACGGGGCTTCAAAGGGCCATCCTACAGCTGATCAGTGTTAAAAAAAAAATGAGTAGACCGTGCCTGCAAAAATAGAAAAAACAGTCCCTTTCAGCTTCAGCATAGGTTAATTACCACAAGTTGATTAGATCAGCCTCCAGGCTCTCAGCTGATTTGCTCTCAGTTGTTTTGGGCAGTGGTCTTTTGCTAGCTGCAAAGAGTGCTTGCTGGAGCAGATTTTTTTTCCCCCAAGCTGAAAAAGTGAAACTGAAAGTAAAGCAGGGTCTTTGCTGCAAAGTGACAAAATGAGGCAGAGAGATTTCTTTTTCTTTTTCCTCACCAAAAAAGGTAGGTGCAAAACTGCAAACAATGGGAAACTTAGGGGCAAAAGAGGAGAGTTCAAGATTTTAAAACACAAAAGAAAAAAAAGCTCTATTTAACTAGGGAATTGTAATAATTGAGATACTGTTAATTGTATATTGTGTTGAAAGCAGAAATGGTTAAGTTGTGGTTTGGAGGAATATAGGGGGGAAATTATTTGGTTTATTATTATTGGTAAATATTATTAATTGATTTATAAGAAATTGGATTGCATGAAAATAATTGGAATATTCATGTTCATATTGATTAATATACAAAAAAGATAGTTACATAACTAATTGATTTATATTAAAATGCTGAATTTGTATTAAACATCTGTAATATTACATAATTAACCAATGTGAGGATGGATATAAAAATAGATGACAATGGGAAGAGTTATAATATAGAATAGAAGGGAAAAATTGAATTTGATTAAGATTAGAGATGAGGATGAAGGGTAATATTGTTTTTTTTTTAAAAAGATGAATAAATATGGCAAAAAGGAAATATAGAAATTATAAATTTAATTGAAATGACTAAACACTGTTTAAATTTGTGAACCAGCCAAATACTCTGTTCAAAGAAAATACATTGTATGTTTGTATGTGTGTTTCTAATTATTGCTATTTATTCATATTTGTTCTCTTTTATTCTGTAAAGTTTAACAATTCATTCTTTATCTTAATATCTTTATATTTGTTTGAGGTTGGCTTTCTTCCCTTTCATCTTTTTTATTATACAGCAATCTTTCTCCTCAAACCTACCACCTCTCTCTTTTCTCTCCTTTTTACTTTCTCTTCCGCCCTCTTCTTCTCCTCCGTACTTCCTCTTCCTTTCTCCTTCTCCTCTCTTCCCCTCACTCCTACTCTAATTTCCCTTTCCTTCCTTCATCCCTCTCTATTGCTGTATCCTTTTATGCATATGGACTACTCAGAGGGCTGAAAAAGTTATTTTTGACTGGTCTTCGCACTTTTGACCAGTCCTCGAACTTACGACTGTCCTCACATTTTACGTTTTTGCCCTATATTGTCGTCATGGTGAAGAGAAGCAGTTGTCAAATGAGTGACACGGTTGTTAAGAATGCTGCAATGGGCATAAATGATGACCAGTCATAAGTGCGAAGACTGGTCAAAAGTGCAAGGACCTGTCATAAATCCCTTTTTCAGCCCTCTGGGTAGTCCTTTTGTGCATATGGACTACTCAGAGGGCTGAAAAAGTTATTTTTGACTGGTCCTCGCACTTTTGACCAGTCCTCAAACTTACGACTGTCCTCACATTTTACGTTTTTGCCCTATCTTGTCACCATGGTGAAGAGAAGCAGTTGTCAAATGAGTGACATGGTTGTTAAGAATGCTGCACGGGCATAAATGTGAGGATGGTCATAAGTGTGAGGACCAGTCAAAAGTGCGAGGACCTTTCAGAAATCACTTTTTTCAGCCCTCTGAGTAATTCCTATACACATAGCCATGACCACCCGGACACATGACCAGCTAGCCACGCCCACCAAGTCACATGATCTGTAAGCCATGACCACAAAATAAGCCACGCCTACAGAACTAGTAGTAAAAAAATTTAGCCCTGCCACATACCCTCCTCTTGACATGTTGCTATTCTTTGTTCAATAAATAAGAAGTACAGTGATGCTTAAAAGTTTTGTGAACCTGTTTGGATTTTCGGTATTTTTTGCGTAAGTATGACCCGTGGTCATACCCGTGGTCTGAGTTCCACACAAATCCTAAAAATAGGTAAAGAGAACCCAATTAAACAAATGAGTTAAACACACTATACATATTCATTTATTAATTTATTGAGGAAAATAATCCAAAACTACATATTTTAAGTGGGGCAAAAAGTAGGTGAACCTAATTTTGAAACTTGTGTGCAGAACATACCATATTTTAGGCCATACTTAGGGAGAAATATTAAAAATTTAAAAAGTTTACAAACTTTAAAGCACCACTGACTGTAAAAGAGTAAGAAAAAACAAGAGGTGAACCAAAACCACAACTTGTAATAGCATGCTTGTTGTACTACCTAATTTACATACTACTATTGCTGGGTGCAACATTTTTTCTTTTAATTTGAGAATGGATTTCAGAATACCTGGAATTTTCCAGTTATACATACATGTAATTCAATTTGTTATTTTGGGAACACTGATCATGTTATTTCTAGGCAACATTTATTCATATATTTTTTACTTTCAGATATTGTGTTACTTTCCATGTTTCAAATTTGTTCTCATAAAAACATTCCTGTTCGAGCTGACTAAGATCCATCTTAGTCCAGCATGTCCTTTTTCACGGTGTCCAACCAGATGCCTCTGGACTGCTCACAAGATGGAGCCATACTCCTGTCTTTCTGATGTTTCTGTGCAGCTGGTATTTGGGACATGCTAAAATTTGTAACCTTTGATAGACTCTAATCTTCAGGGTGAGATAGAACATCTTCTGATAATACAATGTGGTTTCAGTGTCCCAATTTCTATCCTGGGAAAGTCAATAAAGGTTCAGGTATTGGTCCAACAAGTAGTTCTCAACTTATGACCACAGTTGGGACCAGAACCTCCATCACTAAGTGATGCAGTTATTAAGTAAGTTGTACCCAATTTTACAACTTTTTTTGCTGCAGTCATTAACTGTATCACCACAGTTGTTAAGCGAATCCAAATTCCCCCTTTGACTTTGCTTGTTGGAAGCCCCCTATGAAGGTTGCAAATGGTGATCATGTGACACTGAGAAAGACACTGAGCAACTTTTATAAATATATGTCAGTTACCAAGTGCCCGAATTTTGATCATGCAACCACAGAGGTACTGCAATGTCATAAATATGAGGACTGGCTGTAAGTCAATTTTGTTCAGCCCATCATAACTTTGAATGATCAATAAATGAATGGTTGTAAGTCAAAGACTATATATTTTCTACATCAGGGGTATCAAACTATTGGCATCACGTCATCATGTGACTTTTTCCCCTTTGCTAAACCGTGTGTGTGTGTGTGTGTGTGTGTGTGTGTGGCCAGCACATGATGCATTCGGCCCATGGACTGTGAGTTCTACAGCAAAAGCACAGGTACAAAGTATTAATTCAATTTTTCTGCATTCATATTCTCTAGCATTCATTTCACTGCTTTGTCATCTAATCACCTAAACTGTGAAGTTGGCTAATATCCAACTTTAAATATGAATTTCAAAATTCTTGTTTAATGATTTTGTAATTCATTTCTCAGTTATTTTAAATTTTATTTGTAGTATTTATTATGACTTTACACCATCTTTGCCAGAGTTTATATCACAATCATTTTTACAGTACTGCTTCTGCAGACAGAAGTTAGAAAACACCATTTTTGATAAGAGACAAGGAAAAAAATGGTCAGACTGGCCTTGCAGTGAGCCAGTGATGGTTAAGAGCAATATCATATTTTAAACTCCTCAAAAAAGGATTAGTGGGGTACATTTCTCTCAGGGCAAGCCAGACATTCAGATGATCTCTAAAAGTTATGCTAAAAGTTCTGCACTCGGAATGTTTATATTTTAAAATCTTAGTAGATTGCTCTGTTTATGTCAAAACCATTTATATATCAACTTCCATAATTAACTATATTATATTCTTATATTCTTTGCCCTCCTGTCAATTAAACAGGGACATGCCCTTGAGCAAGCAATTATTAGTCAGAAACCACAACTGGAGAAACTGATTGCTACAACTGCACACTTGAAAATGCCCTGGTTCCATGGGATGATATCTCGGGAGGATTCAGAGCAACGTCTACTTCTGGGTACAAAGACTAATGGGAAATTTTTGTAAGTATACATTTTTTCCTACATGACTTAATGCTAAAAAAACAGAAGAAGAGTAGAAAAAATAATCAAAACGATCTTTTTAACCATTCCAACATTTCTTTTTAATGTTGGTCATTGCAGTTCTATTTACTTAAAACAGCATTCATGATTTCTTTACAGTGGCATGATCAGTTCTTTACATTATAAAGAACACCATGCCCACCGATTGTGGAGCTGGAAAAAACTTCTTTAATACACTATCACTGTCTCTAAAAATAAAACGGACAAATTAAGGGTAGGTGGTGGTTATAATCTCTGTAGCTAAATAGAAGGTCCATATTTCAGTTAATTCATAGTTCATTTGGTCATTGAATGTCAGAACCTGGATGAACAACTAGAGAACTCCCTCTGTTGCTCATTTTACATTAAAAGATATTGAATCTGACAGATATTTCCATATTCTTTTCTCTAAAACTACAGTTAAGTTGCTATGCTTTCTGACCATGTTTGTACCATTTATACAATTTTTCAATATAGGTATTGTCCCATACGTTATCATTTATTCTTTAATCTTCTTTCATTCTGCAGTATTATTTTTAGATTAGTATTTATATTTCAAACTCAGATCTAAAAGCATTGTCTTTCTTTTTGCTGTGCTGTTTACAAAGTTACTCTAAGCTTGACCTAAGAAAGGTCCTTCTGTGCCTAGAATTCTACAGCTAGCCTGATAGTTGCTGAAAACTCTTAAAGTCCATAGACATAGAAGCGGCCCAGGTTTAAGAAAACAGAAATAGAGCAGTTTTCAGGAAAAGAAGAAAGAAGGCTTGGCCCAAAATGCTACAGCACAATCTCCCTTATCAATTATTACCTGTGTTTTGGCTTGAAAGAAAAAATAATAAATTACCTAATAACCCTGAAGCAAATCTTACTTGTTGAGGATAATCAAGTGAAAAGTTACAGTTGGTGGGTTTCATCTACCATTTAGAAAGCAGATTGCAGTAGCGTCAAGAGATAGGCAACTATATACCTCCTGTGATCTTAATAGATCTCTAATAATTTATTAAATAAGTAACAGAGAAATATAATAAATAAGATAAGCTGCATAATATGTGATTTTATTATAAAATTCTTTTCTCGTATCCTGAAAACCAGAACTAGATTGTATGAAATTCTAAATTCTGTAAATACAGAAAAATGCTGTAATTTGCAGATAAAAATATTCTGATCTATTTGTATTTCCTGTCTTTTTTATTAGAACTAAACTATTTATAGGTCAATCAAAAAATACACAGAATGATAGTAAATCAGGAACTGGAATATACTAATCATTCATGGAAGCTTGGAAATAATGTATTAAGATCGGATCAGTTATATTATTTTCAGATTGCGATCACAGAATGAGTATAAATCAGTACAGTTTTTTTCTAACTAACCTTCATTTTTTCTTATTTTACAACTTTTAAAAATATAAACTTCACAGAACATGATTTGGGGGAGGAGGATAAGTAAAAATGAAACCAATTTGTATGCTAGTCCTCCTTATCTGGTGTCATTCGGGTATATTAAAGTGCAATTTTCGCCCAAAGCATTTGAAAGGCATTAGATTGAGGTACAGTAGATTGCTATAAAACATCATGGTGTTACAGTCAGGATAAGACACTTTGTTGATATTAATATCTTTTCTTAGGGATTTTATAAAACTAAACCGATTCTTCTTGATAGATATATTCCCTACTGTGTGCCACTTACTCTCATGTAATCCCTTCTTTTCCAATCTCTCTGTTCTGCAAGAGGGGGAGGGAAGAATAGATCAAACATGGGAGAGATTGCCTAGAGAAATCATTTGTCTTTTTCCTATTTTTCCCCCCACCTCCGAAATAAAACTTTTCATGGTTTCAGTGTCTACAAATGAACAATGCAATCCAGTCATGGTAGACAAACATCAAATTTACTATAACTCATAATATAGTAAGAGAAAAATGATATGTTTTTCTCCTGGTGTATTAGCCCAATGGTGATTTCTAAAATAGGCACATATATATTCAGAAAATTTTTGAAAATGTAAGAATCAAGTTGGAATGTTTTATCATATGTAATGGTCAATTTTTGTGGCAAATATTCAACTGCAGGATGAACCAAATTATGAATACTGACTTTTGTTTGCAGTTATTTTCCTGTTAGGTATTACTAAATTTTACAGAAACATACAAAATAGACTGAGCTGTCTTTATATATGATATTTGCTGCCAGGATATTTTGTAAGTCACATTTCATTTTGTTGATACTTTGCTGCCATATCTGAGAGTTGAGTTGTCTTAAAATAAGTGTCCTTTAAACTAAAATGGTTTATTTTTAGTAGATAGATCTTTAAAATTTATTTTAAAATTATTTTTTAATAATCATTAAATATAACAGTACTGAAACTGCTAAAGTATTAAAATGTCATGAAACTTATCTTTATAATTGTTTTGATCCAATTATAAATGGCTATATAAGGATAACATTTGAGATGTTTCTTTCAGTGAAATAAGTTCTGCTTTCATTTTAATTTTATTTTAACATTATTCTGCAAACTTTTCTGTGTAATTTGCAATTTTTGTTTCTTTTTTCTTCTTTTCCTTTTAAAATAAATAATTCATTCTTTAAAAAACCCCTCAGTCTGAACCACAATCATCCTTGTTTACCTACTGGTGGCAGAAGTAGTTAATGATTGTAGTTTGGGTAATCTGTCCCAGCCAGAGGTGAAATCTATTTACCTTCCTTACCGGTTTGGAAATGCACACGCCGCACATCACATGCGCACACAGACCCTCTGCGCATGTGCAGAGGGTAAAAAACACATTACTTCCTGGTTAAAACCAGGAAGTAACGACGCCCAGGCGGGTGGGTGAAGCCTCACGCTGCCATCGCTACCGGTTCTCTGAACCACCTGCCACAATTGCTACTGGATAGCCCGATCCGGTCCGAACCAGGAGCATTTCACCCCTGGTCCCAACATGTTTTGCCATGAATATTAAGTTAGATTTTCATAGTCCTTCTCCTTATATAGACTATAATTTACCTTATTATTCTTATTTTACTTTTTAGGATTCGGGAAAGAGATAACAATGGATCCTATGCTCTTTGTTTACTCAATGAAGGCAAGGTAGCACATTATCGCATTGATAAAGACAAAAAAGGAAAGCTTTCAATACCAGCTGGAAAGAAATTTGATACTTTATGTCAGGTTTGTTGAATAGTATTCATTTAACTATTTAACTTGTTTACCTTGGAAAATTGTAATCTTGGAAAGGAGGCAAACAATTGCAATAAACAAACAATTTTTTTCGAAAAAAAATATTTGAAACATTAGATAAGACTACACACAAAAACTTGCATAGAAGGAAAAAACAAAACAAACATATATTTAAATTGTCATCCCTAGTTGAATACCGATAAATATATTTGAAAGATAATAATTCTTGCCTTTAAGTGTTTTAATCATTGTGACATTATTTTAATTGTTGGATGAACTTCACCCAGATTCACATTCAATGAGATGGACAGTCCTATCTCATACCACCTATATAACATTGTAGAGCTAGGGTGTCAAACTCAATTTCATCAGGGTTGTGTTTGACCTTGGAGGGCAGGGGGTAGGCATAACTGGGGGTGGGGGTGGGGTGGCCATGCTAGGTGTGGCCCGCTCAATGTCACTCGTGTCAGGGCACCTGTAGTGGCCAAATGCTAAGGCAGGGCTTCCCTGAGATACCACCTCACGCTCATTATAATCTCCTTTCTTCCTTCCTTTTCTTCCTTCTCCTTTCTTCTTTCTTCTTCCTTCTCCTCTTTCCTTATTTTTCCTTCCTTGCTCTCTTCCCATCTTAACTTCTTTTTCTTTTCTCTTTCCCTTTCTCCTTTCCTGTCCCTTCTTGCATGCTCAAATGCAAAAGGGGAAGCATTTTGTTTTGTTTTTAGATTTTTTATAGACCTCTGCCAGCAAAAACAGAACCCGGGGGAGGCCATGTGTGCCCCCTGCACCCCATTTTTGGCCATGACAGCCTCCTGCAGCCCTCTGCCACCAGAAACGGAGCTCTGTTTTCATTGGCAGAGGCACTGCAGACTCTTCCTTTGCTGTTTCTAAACTGGCTTTGCAGGGCCTTGAGTTTGACACCCCTGTTATACAGTTAATTCCTCTTAGTTTGTATACTAAAACTTTACTCATATTTCTTGTTGATGGAAAAGGGCAGTTAAAATTGTTAGAATAAATAAATTGTGCATTGTGACATCACAAGACAAACTATGTAACTTACATACCAATTTCAGGAAACGTTTGATAAGTGACGATTTGTATTCTGACATCATGATGGACCATTAATCAGTTTTGCATCACAATACGTTGTAATGGATTTTTATGAATAATTTTAGAAGTGGGATGAACTGTTAGTTTTACTGCATTTTGACTATATGAAAATGAGAACCCTTAATATGGATTTCTCAAATTTTATTTGTGACTTTTAATGTCATTCATATACTGATAAAAAAAATCTCTCATACCACCTATATAACATTGTAGAGTGAATTCCTTTTACTTTGTATACTAAAACTTTCCTCATATTTATTGTTGATGGAAAAGGATAGTTAAAAAGAGAGAGGCAATTACTTCTAATTGTGCCATAAATGTTGTACAGGTAGTCCTCAATTTATGATCATAATTGAACCCAAAATTTATGTTGCTAAGTGACAAATTTGTTAAGTGAGTTTTGCCCCATTTTACTGCAGTTGTTAAATTAGTAACATGGCTGTTAAGTGAATCAGGCTTCCTCATTGACTGGGCTTATCAGAAGGTCGGAAAAAGATGATCACATGACCCCAGGACACTGCAACGGTCATAAATGGGAGTCAGTTGCTAAGCAGCTGAATGTAAATCAAATAAGTTTGGGATTGCTGCAACGGTCATAAGTGTGAAAAATGGTCATAAGTTACTTTTTTCAATGTTGTAACTTCGAACGGTCACTAAGTGAACTGTTGTAAGTTGAGGACTACCTGTACTACTATTCTGTCTGCAGAAAACTGGGTTAAAAGCGTGGTAAACAAGCCAAATTTTTACTTTCTCTGAGCGGTTTGTTTTTAAATACACAGTTCTTCAATGATACTAGAAGTTTATTTTGATCAAATATGCAAAATGTACAGCTTTTGGTCCATACAATCTAATTTACTAATGCTTATATACTTACATTCTTTTCCCATATGAGATAGCTTGCGTCTTAGCAAATAAATATGATGTTGCCTCATCATATTTCTAATCTTGGGGTGTACAAGTTTAATATCTGCAGAAATCTATTTAAGTCAATGGTTGATGAAAAAGAGAAACCCATACGTAGCTCAGCAAGGCTATTTAAATTTTATTATGAGAGTTAAATCTCACATACTTTAGAAGAAAACAGTCTGATATCACATAGTTATCAAAACAAGATTGGTGAAAATTGGATCTCTTGCTCCAAGAAGAAACCAAGTAGCCCATTAAAAGGAATGAACAATATAACATAAAGAAAAGGTTTGAATAGTTATAAATAGTTAAATAGTTATAAATGGCCCTTGCACTTGAAATGCTGCCATTTTTTTCATGATAGCTTTCTAATTTTAATAAAATTACTTATCAGAAGTTCTCACCTTCTTATGAAATTGCCAAGTTATTTCCAGTCCTGTTTGTTCACTGAAACCTGATATTTATGTGCAGTATTAAGTAGAAATTATAATCCAAAATTTTAGTTGTGGGATAGAGCTACTAAACATTGAATAGCTTGTGCATGCATTTGTTTTTGTTTAATTGCTGCTACTGGTTTTTTATTTTATCCAAATGACAGCTAGTGGAACATTATTCCTACAAAGCAGATGGACTTCTAAGAATAATCACAGAGCCAGTTAAAGATCCAAATTTTCAGTCAAGAAATAGTAAGTGGCTTACATTTTTAAAATATGGAAGTCAAATCCATACACTGTGTGCATTACTAACATCTGATTATGTCAAGAAGATGAAGAAAATTCCTAGTAATGAAATTAAAAGTACCCTAACAATGTCATTATTGGCAAAATTATCTTAATTTTTCTGAAATACAGCTTCTTAAAAAAAGATAATAAGTATCTATTTCAGGAGTGTCAAACTATTGAAGGATTTCATTGAGGGCCGCAACAGGACTGACCTCACAGGGTTGGGCAGGCGTGGCCAACTGGGTGGGTGTGGCTAGCTTGATGCCGCCCACTGGGCGTGGCTGACTTGGGATGGCTGGGTTAGGATGGAACAAGTCATACCTGCTAACTTGATGTGGGGACAATTTGGTGCCCCACAAGCTCCTCACCTCCGCATATTGCTGGCAGGCAAGTGCATGAGTGCGCACACACACATACACACATTTCAGGTTTAGGGACTTTCATCTACATAGGAAGGAGAGGACCTTCTCCCTAAGCCCAGACATGATTGGCAGTTTGTAAACTCAGATGTGGATAAAAGTCTCCAAGCTTGGAATGATGTGTGTGTGTGTGCATGTATGTGTGTGCCTGTGCACAGCATGCCAAAGGAGACGTTCTTCTCCCAATCCCAGACATTGTTGGCATTGCACCGTCCCAGCAAAGGAGGAGGCGGAGGACGCCGCTGCTGTGTGTAGGAACATAGAGGAGAAAGTTTGCAGGAAGCAGTTTCCTCCAAGTCTAACTTCTGCCTTGACAGATCTCCGGAGAGCAAGAGGAGGCAGCAGTGGAGCAGTGCTCCCTGGTCCTGCACGAGGGAGGCTGGTCCTTCTCAAAATGGAATCCCTGTTTCCAATTATGAGTGGTAAAGATGCTAGCTTGTTTGGGCAGTTTTTGCTCATGCTGCTTCCCCACCATCCCCTCCTCCTCTCCATGGCAGCTCTCCAGTCCACTCCACTCCAGAGATCTTTTAAGGCAGAGATTGGACTCTGAGGAAACTTCTTCCTGAAAAATTTCACTGCATCAGCATTATGGTTGCCCTCAAAGGGCCAGTTTTATGTAATTGTTGATTGTATCATATTAGTTCAGGAGAGTATTAACGTGGGACGAACAGGATTAACATTTCAAATATGAACAAACATTTCAAATAAATCTGCAAAAACAAATTTAAAAGAAACAAACATAAGCTTTTAATATACAAAAACAAATTTAAAACAAAGAAAAACATAAGCTTTTTACGTTGTTTTGTCTGAACCGGATGCTTGGTATCTTTTATTGGCTACAAGTTGATCCATGTTTGGAGTTAGGTTCTGAGCTGTGGAAGCTTTCAGGATAGAGTGAGGGTGTGCATCAGTGAGAACCCTTCTGTGTGCACTCTTTCATCATGGAGAAACGTTGCTCACACAGGTATGTATTTCCAAAAATGCACATCATTCGAGCTGCTCGTAGGTGGAATTGGCGAATTGTTTCAGATATGAACCTGGTGAATTGTGGATGGAGGAAAAAATCAGCAATCCACCATCATTCCAATTCACCATCATTGTGGGCAGCCACAAGGGCTACTCAATCTCTCTAGTCAAGCTATCTCCATTTCTGATCAGATTCTGATATTTTCAGGACTGCCTTTCAGTGTCTCTGATTGTAGGGGGGGAAAGCCAAGATACAATCCAGCTTTCCCAAATAGGAAACAAGGAACCACGGTCTCCATCTTTTCCCAACAACTCTCTAACATCCAAAATTTAGCTTTCTAAGGCAATGCTGAGGGGCCTTCTTGTGGGTCTGTCTTTTGGGGGGGGGTAGACTCAAAGCATCCCTCCATTGACTTCCAGATATTTTCCACAAAGCCTTGGAGCATGGTGCGCTTTGGGGGCCTAGGGTATGGGGGCTCATGGGACAGGATGCCCATCAGGTGTTTGGTGCCAGTGGTTTAACATGTGTGGTGTGCCAATGAAGGGTTTTGGGCCTCTAGGCAATGTCTCCTGTACCCTAGTCAAATCAGGATACCTCATCACTTTCTTCCAGTTTAAGTGCCTTTAAAATGATAGGCAAATTCACAATGGATAATAGAGTTTGGCATGAAGGTACTGTCTGAATCAGAATATATATTGTAGTAACTTATTTCTATTACAAGGTCTATTGCAGTATTTTATGTGTAATCTAAAATTACAATACATACAATTCAAATCACATTGTTCTTTACCACAACAGTGTATTGCATCTAATTTTGTAAATTAAAATTTAACAGGCCTAAAAATTTCAACTGATTAATATCATGTAATACCTGACTAAAAACCTTACTACCCTTACAGTTTCCAGGATGGCCCCATGGACCGGATCCAAACCCATCGCAGGCTGGACCCAACTGTGGGCCTTGAGTGTGAAACTCCTGATCTATTGCATCAATTATAGAAACATAATTTTCTCTCAGTTTGGAGTGATGAGATATGGTAGAGGGGTGTATGAGGGCGGAGGGACACTTATGTACCGATATGTGATCCATTCCATCTCCAAAATGAAATTGGATCATATATGAATGGCATATTCAAGGTCGACTCAGCCTTCCATACTTTCTAAGGTGGGTAAATTGAGGACCCAGTTTGTGGGGGCAATAAGCTGACTTTGTATAAATATACAAAAGTATGAAGGCTATTGCTTAACGCATTGTAAGCTGCCCTGAGTCTCCGGAGAAGGGCGGCATATAAATCAAATTAAAATATATATATATTCTTGTAAACGAGGAGTGTGCAAATATTTCAAATAATTTTTTGCCTAGCACATTACCCAAATGAAGTGTGACTCCCATAAATATTGCCATTAAAGCGACCTCTAGATAATTTGGCTGCTTTCGGATTGTAGATCTATGTTACTAAAACCAAACTTCCAGTGTGAGTGCTTGTAAAAAAAAGCTTCACTATCATACAAAACTACATTTTTCTTGATTTATAATAAACTGTAGTTAGTTTACACATCAGGAAAACCTGACTTCAGGTTTTCCTGAATTTGAGGGAGAGTTACATTACATTTTGCTCCCAATTTTATCTTTTGCTGATGAACTAGTAATGAGGCTCTTCTACTTTTCAGCCTGTTGAAAAACCCCCCAGTAAAATGCAAAAGTACAAGATCCACTTTAGTAGCAGACAAAAGTTTATACATAACCTTTTCTATTCCAGAAAATTATGTTCCAGGATCAATTCACATGTGCTCATTTGTTTACTTTCACTTTTTTTTAATGGGAACTGAATTTGTCTCTGTATGGAGGTAAAGTCTGTCTTTGTTCCTTGAAGCTGATCTTAATAATAAGTCACAACTGATATTTTTATAGTAATTGATATATCTTTTTATCTTAGATTCATTACCCACAAAAATTTCTAAGCCTCGCAACTCCACGGTAAGAAAATCTACTGTTGAAAACCAATTATATTTTAAATAATATAAAGTCTGGCAATATTTAAGTGTTTTGTGCGACGTATATATTTATTCTTGCTGAATAGTGAATTAAAATAAGTTTCAAAAATAGGTTGCAAATTACCTTTTTATGCATTTTCATAAATATGTTTGTTTTTAAATTTTACATAATATTAATTTGTTAAAAGGCAACTATAGTACCAGTGATTACTGAATATTCATATATGAGTTTTTATCTGGTACAAATAACATATTAGCTATCATTTTTCAAATTTTGAAACACTAATTCTTTTTTCACAATAACTAATGAAATAAGTAGTTTTAGATATATTTGTTTGCTCTGTAAGCAAGTGCATATAGGATTTGAATGCATTAGAAGCAGAAAGTATAATTGGAGAATATGAAATAAAATAATGGGGACTATGTTTAAAAGAAATACTGTATGTGACAAAGTTACAGAGATTTACATAAGATATTTGAAAAAGTGGAGAAAATAATAAGCACAATCCTATAAGGCTTTTGGTCCCAAGCATTAAACATTATTGGAAATTCCTGTCATAGTTTGTAAGACTGGATTTTATATTTTCCATTCACTTCATGCTAGAACAAGCATGTAAGTGAAGTGATTGTTTTAAACTTGTTTGCGCTAGTTAAAACATTCTAATCTCTTATGTTAGACAATCTATTAATTATGATAAGTCATAATGTGACAGGTTGGTAAATCTGATCATTGTGCCTTATAAATTGATGCTTTATGGTTTAGCTTGATACCAACCAATTATGCTTATCTGCAAACATTTTTAACAAACCAGGACTTAAATTTTTGTATTGATGGCTACTTGTGATAGATTTGTGAAGTTACCCAAGTACCTACACCTGGAAGGAAATTGATATGTATCATAAATTCCTTTAGGAAGAATCTCCAAAAACTGTGGTTTCACAGAAGCTACTATGTACTATATATTTCCATAAATGTATTAATTAGACCAAAATGATTAAACTTTTTCTTAATGGATTGCATGAGGATAGTGTATGTTATGAATAAATTAAATTCCATTTCTAATATTTGAATATACATAAAGCAAATTATACCATTGGGGAAAAGAAATAAAAAATTGAAGTTTTCCAACCAACAAAATTTCTTAATATCTCCCATATTATTGCAAAATATATCATCATAAGGCTGTATGTCCCAGTTATGACCTTTACTAGCAACAGAGCAAGCTGACTACAAAGCCAAAAGTTCTAATTAAAAATGCAACCATTGTCATGAAATCCAGAATTGTTTCTACTTCTAATAGGCCATTGTAATCAATAAACCTGCAAATGAATAATTTAAGATCTATTTATTTTAGTGGATCTCTTTTAAAATAAATCAAAGTTTGAATATAGCCAGTGTTTTGATGGAAGAAAACATCCACTTAACTTTAAAAACCACTGATTATAATGTACATCACAAAATATGCTATACTTAGAACAGACCTTTTGAAAAAAATAGATATGGATTTTTCACATTTTCTTCATACGTTTATTTATTCTTTTGATATCCTTTATGGTTTCTAGACTTGGTCAACAGGTGGACTTATCACCAGAATCAAATCATACACTTTCCCAAAGCCAGGAAGCCAAAAGGTGCAATTAAACACAGTTTTGTTAAGTCCTACCATACATTTAAAAAGTATCTTCATTTTGCTGATTTACAAACCTGTTTGTAGTTTATTCTGCTTCTTGTTGCTAATCTCTGAGCATCTAGCACCTTTCTTCAGCTTTTACTTCTTAATTTATATAATTAACCCATGGCTATTTTTTACTTGGGCTTGCATTTTATTTGTTTTGAAATACAACAATGATTTGTTTTATAATAATTATGTTGGTTAGAAAGAAAATAAATATTTTACAAGCAGGTCTAATTTCTGAAACATCAGGCAGCCTAAATTTACTGGGTTCCCATTGCAATGCATTGTCGTCCTCTGAGAAGAATTTTAGCTTGACTGGAGTGAGTGTGAGTGCAGGGCTTAATAGACCAACTCCCATCTCAACCACTTACAAATGCCCAAGAAGAGAACAAACATATTAGATAAGAGCACTGTGATCTTGGCTAGGTTGTTTGGGTGGCCATCGGGAGTAGAAACAGTTACAGAAAAGGTCATTGAATAAGTGCTCAAACCTAAGCTAGCAGGCAGATAGACTGCATCCTCCAGATTCAGTAGGAGAAATGCAACTTCCTTCAAAACTACCTGTGACTCCACCAGGAGATCATGACCCAGACTTTATGAATCCCTTGCCTACATAATTCAAAGCATTACACTAATTTTTGCTACTTACCTCTCAAACTATAATAACTGTGCTGGTGCTATTGAGTGTTTTGATTGCCATTTTGTAATCTCTTTCAAGGCCTTCCAGCTTCCTAGTCCAATGCAAATTCCTATATGATATACAATAAACAAAATGGTTCATGGATCTCATTGTGCTACGGAAAGCACAATGTGCTATAGAAAAGGGATAGAAAGATTTTTATTAGAATATTAAATACGTTGATGAGTCTAAAACAAACATAAATGTTGTATTTATTCACAGCCTATTATGACAAATGAGTTTTAGGCATTTTACATAAATGTTAGATGTAAAGAAGAGGCCTGATTTACAAAACAGATTTACAAACGCTTGTTTCTTTTCCCATCACATGGGTCATACTCACCCCTTCATAACTAAATAGGGAAAAGTTAATTAATTTTGCCTCTCTCCTTAATTGTGTTAAAGTCTCGTACGAATAAGTTTCATATTTAAAAGTAATTCTCCAATGTTATCAATCAATTTAGTTCTGTCTTTAGCAATGGGGAACTGAGAGTGTTGAAACTGACAGAACTAAATAACATTAGAGAATTACATTGTGCTTTGGAGAAGACAGGAACATTAAGTGATCAGTCATCTTACCTATCTCTGTTTTTCTCTGTTTCTCTTACATTTTTCTAGAACAGGGGTGTCAAACTCGATTTCACTGAGCACCACATCAGGGCTGTGTTTGACCTCGGGAGGTTGGGAGATCATGGCTAGGGGGCATGGCCAGCTCAATGTCACTCATGTTAGGGGCACCTGTGGTGGCCCAAGCACTGTGCCAGTGAAAACAGAGTTCAGGAAGGCTGTGTATGGCCCTCCTGAGCTCCATTTTTGCTGGCAGAAGTCTGCAGGAGGCAGTTGCAGCTGAAAATGGAGCTCAGGAGAGCCACACGCAGCCCTCCCGAGCTCCGTTTTCGCTGGCAGAGGCGGGCCAGTCCTTCACTGTTTCCAGGGCAGCCCCATGGGCCAGATCTAAACACCTCTGTTCTAGCAGATATAAATACCTACATTGTGTATGTGCTCTGAAATTCATAGGCATCTATTAATTACTACTGATTCCCTTTAAAAGGTTCAGCACCAGTAACAATTATTTTCCTTTTCTGTAGCATATATAACAAATAAAACTATTTATAAGTGATCTAGTAGCAGCAGATTTTATGTTAAAAGCATTTGTAACTGAACTTCCATTCTTTCCTTGAAAAGTGATGCCGAAATAGTACACAGGATTCCAATTGCCATCATGGAGGCAGTTCTAAATATATGTTACTTTGTAAATATTTATGAAGTAATACATTTTATTTATAAACAAACATATCAGGTTGCTAGTTGTCTTTTTTTTAAAAAAAAAAGATACTTAAATTGTTTTGCTAGCAATATAATTTCTTCGTAGCTTGGCTTTTTAAATCAAATTTATCTCAAAATCTTCCACTTTCTTGGAATATCAGTTTTTGTGAAACGTCTACAATTTAACTGGAAGCATATTAAAATTGAATTTACAGATAAAATGATAAAAACAATTAAAAATATTAGCAAAATACTGTTATTGCTGTAATGTAGAGTTACAACTAGTATATTCCAATCTGTGTGTTATCTATGTAAACAACTATCTATTGCATCATGTTTATCCTCATACATCTATATTTATCAGTTTTCTAGTGTTCCAAGAAGCTTTCCATTTTTATTCACTTGCATTAAAAAAGCATAGATCAATGGTTGGGAAAAGCAATAAGAGATATTTAGAGATAAGTTCATCCAATTGGCCTAAGTTATCCATGTTAGTTTCAAATAATGCTAGACCAGTAGATTACATTTATTTTCCAAATTACTGCTTCAAAGTTCATTCACTTTGGAAGAATAGTTTATAAAATGAAAAATAGCAGTGAAAATATAAAATAGAAGAAAAACACTGAGCGGTTCTTGTTTCAGGATTCCAAAATAGGGATTCCAAAATAGGATCTATTGTTGTCTAATTGAAATATAAAACTGTTATTTAATTCCTTCTTTGGGAAATTATTTAAAATATTTGCAGAAATCTTTATGCTTTTGCATTTTAAGTCTTACTTTACTGACAAATATAAGCAGCAAATAACTTATCAAAAATTTAGGTAAGATTTACTCTCTTTCTTTAACTCCGCTTGCACATTGTCTTTGCTTAATGTTTGTCATGTAATTTTCTTCTTAATGTTGTCCCTCTCTTTGACCACAAATGATTGAAATAATATATATATATATATATCATTTTATCATAGCTCTCTTTCTCTGTTCGTGGCCAGAGAGATGATTCTGCACTACTTGCAATGATTAACAATTATGCACCCTCGTGGGCAAAAGGAGGTACGTAATGATATTGTGTCATTTCTGATAATGTCTAAAATACAGCAGTGAAGAAAGTCAACTATTCACAAGTTCAAAGTGCTTATTTATTTCACTAAAAGTGAAATCACTTGTTCCGGTCCCACACTGGCCTAAGACTTATACATACTGCTTGAGATATTTTGGTGCTTTGTGAAACTGTGGATCAGACTTCTCCGATATTTCTCTAACCTGGTGCCCAGAAAAATGCTGGACTTCTGTTTATTTATTTATGCAGTTTATATAGTCATCCAGCTATCCAATAAACTCTGGGAAGTGGATCAGATAAAAGCAAAGAATTCCATTATAGTCCAAAAACATATAAACTGTACTGAGGCCTAACAAAGCTATAAACCAACTAACTGCATATATCCATGACATAGCTCCAATGCTGACAACTGTGCTATCCTGTGCGCACGCACGCACACACACACACACACACACACACACACACACACAACTGTGGTTTAGTGGATTTATTAATATTCCCTAGCAACTCTCTTCACTAAAACACAGAACTGTCCTAATTAAGTCCAGCCACAAGTAGACCAATGCTAGTCCACAAAGCAATGGCCAATGAGTCCACAAGGCACTTGAAAGTTTCTCAGTCAAAATAAACCCACAAGGCAAAATTAAATCCACAATACAAAAGAGTTCACGAGGCAAGAAAAGTCCAGAGTTCACAAGGCACAATCCAAGTCAAGGTATGGTGTCAATCCAAAACAAGGCAAGAATCACAGCGACAAGAAAACACATAGCTAGGAAATGAACGTGTTGTTCCCAGCATCACTTCCATCTGTCTGCTGTGTTAATAAGCTAACTTCTGGTGCAACCCCTCAAGAAGAGCGAGGCATTCTCCTTGGGAGTAATCTGGCTGACTTTCGCTGCTCCTGCCTTTTCTCTACCCTACGTGTTCTTGGATCAAGTGCAGAAGGCAGTTTCTCTTCCTCATCACTGACTGGCTGCAGCTGCGTGTTTTCTCCACCTGAAGCCTAAAGGCTATCCTGCTGCAGGTGTCCTTGAGCTAAATCCCTCTCAGACAACTGCCCTCCAGATGTGCCTAGAAATGGTTCATCTTCCTCTGAACTGACATCTGGAGAGATATCTGGGGAAGCATCCAGGGAGTCATCACAACATCCCAGTGCCTACGGAAAGAATTGTATTGTGGTGGTGGTAGGTGTACTGAGGGAGCTAAACTAATCTCATTGTGCATGTGTTGTGCACTGACAGTAAAGATTTGAATTTGAATTTGAATTTGAATTTGAATCAGGTCTTCACAACCTTTTTGAAAGGGCAGTAATTAGAAGCAGTCATAGCTAAAACAGCTAGCCTATTGGATGTTCTGTTCTTACTTTTTGCTAACTGGTATAAAAGCTTCCTTACATTTTTTATCTGACATTTCCCTTTCCAGTAGATTCTAAAAGAGACTCTAGCCTCAATATATAATCCGAATAATTTTCTATGGTTATAAATTTATTTGATCAACATAAAAAAATACACTTGCTCTTTAATTTGGAATCTGAGAAAAAGGCTTTGTTTTGCCTATCTATTCCAAATTATTTTGTAACACTGGTTGGAAACCACACCCACACTCTTGTAGTTGTCTTTAATACATGTTCAAACCAGTGAATGTCTTTTTCTCTCTCTTTTGAATTAAAAAGTTTGTATGTGGAAATAAAGTCAGCAACCTAACAACAGAAAGACCGAGTAATTGGGATAATTTATAACACAAATATTTTTTCAGAAAATTTATCCAAGAAATCCTTGGCTTATTTGTCAGAAAACAAATAAATCCAGAGTTTAGGAGCTCTTGATGAAAATATATTTTCTTTCCTTCTAAGGATTAATGTTGCCTGATTTCCTAAAGTTTGAAACTATATGTCAGGGGTGTCAAACTCAAGGTCCACGGGCTGGATCCAGCCTGTGATGTGGTCAGATCCGGCCCATGGGGCCATCCTGTAAACTGTAAGGGGACCTGCCTGCATCGTTTGGCCCATCCCATCCCATCCCATCCGTGTGGATGCACATGCACACAGGATGCTGTGGGTGCACGCATGAACAGGTCCAGCCCACCCCATCCCGGCATGCATGTGTGAGCACAGGAGGCATTGGGCAGGCGTCACTTCAACCTGCCCCCCCACCTGATGTGCGTGCATGCGTACAGGAGGCATCAGATCAGCATTGCTTCAGCTCGGCCCACCCCATCCCGGCAGGCACACGTGCATACAGAAGACAGCTGGTACATGCACACTCAGGCCCGGCCCACCCCATCCTGGTATCCGCGCATGCGCACAGGAAGAAGCGAGTGAGGCTGGGCACAGAGCGAGAGGCCAGGCAAAGAGGTGAAAAGGTTGTGCCTGTGCAGGCTGGTGAAGAGGCTAGGCAGGGTGTGGCCAAGAAGTTGCAGCTGTTGCTGGGCAGAGTGAAGCATAGTGGCCAGTCTCCCTTGGGGAAGCTGGGCTGGGCTGGGCTGTGGGATTCCAGTGCTTGAGAACTGGACTGGGTGCTTGCCCTCCGCTGCCCAGGGCTCTGGAGTCAAAGTACAAAGTGGAAGGCTCAAGGCCTTCCACATTCCCTGTATAAAAGGGACTAAAATGGTATTCAATGCCAAGGTCTAGTCTAGGGGAAAGACTTTTAGATTTTAATTTACAAAATTAGATGCAATACACTGTTGTGGTAGAGAACAATATGATTTTAATTGTATGCATTGTAATTTTATATTACACATAAAATACTGCAATAGACCTTGTAACAGAAATAAAAGTTAATACAATATGTATTCTGACAGTACCTACATGCAAAACTCTATTATTCATTGGGAATTTGCCTACCATTTTAAAGGCATTTAAACTGGAGGATATCACTCAAGGGTGATGAGGTACTCTGATATCACTAGGGTACAGCAAGGGTGGCACAGGAAACACTGCCCAGAGGCCCAAAACGCTTCATTGGCACATCACACACGTTAAATCACTGGCACCCAACACCTGATGGGCATCCTCTCCATGACCCCCGATCCCCTGGGCCCGCAAAGTGCACCATGCTCCAAGGCTTTGTGGAAACTGTCTGGAAGTCAATGGAGGGATGCTTTGAATTTCCCCCCTCCCCCCGCCCCAAAAAAGGACAGACCCATAAAGAGGTCCTGAGGGATCTAACCAGCATTTCCTGAGAAAGCTAAATTTGGATAGATACTTCAGGCATTCTGAACTCTTATTTCTGGGCTTTTGGGATGTTAGAGAGTTGTTGGGGAAAGATGGAGGTGTTAGTTCCTTGTTTGGGAAAGTTGGATTGTGTCTTAGTTTTTTTCCCCTACAATCAGAGACACTGAAAGGCAGTCCTGAAAATATCAGAATCTAATCAGAAACGGAGAAGTTTAACTAGAGAGGTTGAGTAGCCCTTGTAGTTGCTAGACCAGCTTCGGAATGATGGTGGATTGCTGATTTTTTCTTCCATCTATCCAGGAGCTCTCCTATATAAAATGTATAATCTCAATTGTATCAAAGAGGGCTGCAGACACTTCCAGACTCGCAGCATCCTACTGAACCTCAAGAGCGCTTTCAACTGCTTGTCTCAAACAGCATCTTGGACTTTGAGTTTTCTGTGCAGTCTTATACTCCATATAAACAAATCTGCTGTTAATACCTATGTGCTGATATTTAAACCCCCCAAAATGGCCAAATGGAAAGTGGCCTTTGAAAACAGGTGTTTTCAAAATGGGGGAGACAGTGTACCTGTTTGCTGACATTGAAATAAGGCCGTGTGCCTTGTTTGTGGAGTTATTGTGGCTGTACTTAAAGAATATAATGTGAGACGGCACTATGAGACAAAACATCAGGACAAGTACAAAAACTTGGACATACACCAGAAGATAAAGAAGGTGGAAGAGTTGAAAAAGAGTCTGATATCATGGCAGCACATTTCACAAAAGCAAAGTCACAAAGTGAAGCTGTTTTGAAAGCTAGTTTTATAGTGGCACTGTGCTAAACCTTCAGCTTCAGGGATAGGACGGTGATCACGGACATGTATGATGCAGTGAAAGCCTTTCGAGTAAAGCTGCGATTGTGGAAGACTCAGATGTAGCAAACAAACTTGAGTCACTTTTCCTGTTGCCAAACACTCATCAGCCAAGTCACCACCGCTGTGTTCTCAGATGCTCATTTTGCTGATAAACTGAGCACACTTCAGATGAAGTTTCCACGTCGCTTTGTTGATTTTGAAGCACAGACATTCAATTTTGGGCGGCTCAGCAATCCATGTGCAGTTGATGTGGAGAAATTGCTTGTAAGCATGCAGATGGAGCTGATAGAACTCCAATGTAACAGCACACTTAAGGCAAAATATGATTCTGTAGGACCCGCACAGTTCACAAGGTTCATTCCTGAAACGATTCCCCAACTCCACCTACAAGCTGCTTGAATGCTGTGCATGTTTGGGAGTACGTACCTGTGTGAGCAACTTTTCTCTAAGATAAGGGTGAACAAAAGCGCACACAGAAGTGTTCTCACGGATGCACATCACCACTCTATCCTGAGAGTTTCCACAGCTCAGTACCTAACTCCAAACATGGATGAATTTGTAGCCAATAAAAGATGCCAAGCATCTGGCTTGGACAAAACAGCATGAGAGAGAAAGAACTAAAAAACGTATTTTTTTCTTTGTTTTAAATTTGTTTTTGCAGATTTATTTGAAATGTTTGTTCATATTTGAAATGTTAATCCTGTTCAGCCCACATTAACTCCTGAACTAATATGATACAATCAACAATTACATGCAATTGGCCCTTTGAGGCCAACCATAATGCTGATGCAGTGAAATTTTGTGGGAAGCAGTTTCCTCTGAGTCCAACTTCTGCCTTGAGAGATCTCTGGAGTGGAGTGGACTGGAGAGCTGCCATGGAGAGGAGGAGGGGATGGTGGGGGAGCAGCATGAAGGAAAGCTGCCCCAACAATCTAACATCCTTACCACTCATAATTGGAAATTAATTGGATTTCCTTTCGAGAAGGGCCAGCCTCCCTCATGAAGGACCAGAGAGCTTTGCTCCCTTGCCACTGCCTCTTGCTGTCCAGACATCTGTCAAGGCAGAAGTTGGACTTGGAAGAAACTGCTTCCTGCAAAGTTTCTTCTCCACGTTTCCACACACAGCAGCAGGGTTCTTCACTACCTCCTTTGCTGTGAGGATGCATCAGACAGGGAAATGCAAACAATGTCTTGTTTTGGGAGAAGAACATCTCCTTTGGCATGCTGTGCACACGCACACGAACGTGCACACACAAACACCATTCCAAGCTTGGAGACATTTATCCACATCTGAGCTTACAAACTGCCAATTATTCCTGGGTTTAGGGAGAAGGTCCTCTCCTTCCTATGTGGATAGAAGTCCCCAAACCTGGAATGCACTTGGCTGCCAGCAATTTGGGGAGGTGAGGAACTTGTGGAGCACCAAATTGTCCCCGCATCAAGTTAGCTGGTATGACTTTTTCCATCCCAACCCAGCCATCGTGAGTCAGCCATGCCCAGTGAGTGGCATCAAACTGGCCATGCCCACCCAGTCAGTCACGCCCACCCAGCCGCCTAAATCAACCACAGCCCTGATGCAGCCCTCAATGATATCAAATTTGACACCCCTGCTGTATATGATTCTTTAAGATGTACAAAAGCAAATGAGAACCATATGCATAAAACAGCATAGTAATAAAAGCATCATAGTTCAATACCAGAGTTCAAACTAAAATATAATTATGATTGTTTGAAAAGATGTGTCTCATTTTGAGCTAATATTGTAAAGTTAATATTTTAAATTTAATCAGTAAGGACAGATTACAAAGGAGTATTGTAATAAAATAAGATATGCTGTTCATTTAACAGGTGAACACAGGGAACCTTTGCCTATGGATACAGAAGTTTATGAAAGTCCATATGCAGATCCAGAAGAAGTAAAAGCTAAAAATGTCACCCTTGACCGAAATTTACTGACTTTGGAAGAAAAAGAACTTGGTTCTGGTAATTTTGGTACTGTAAAAAAAGGCACTTATGAAATGAAAAAGTAGGTTATTGTTCCTCATCTTCATGCTTTTAGTATCTTTTTCTTTATTTGATTTTGATACTGTTATTACAGCAATTATTAGAAAAAAATTGTATGATACCCTTTATCTAACAGAATTAAAAATTAACTAGGTTCAATTAAATGAATATTGTTCATTTGCTATAGCCTTCCAAAACACTTGATAATTTAAAATGAATAGACAGTTGTCCCATAAAACAATAGTACATTGCTTTAACTAAATTAACTCTTAAGTCATAGATATTTGCACTGGATTCCAGTTGTATAACAAAAATCTAGAATGTTACTTTTAAACCAAAGACGCTATTATTTCCTAGCTCAGTAAGAGGTCCCCTTAAATTCAATAATCGCCTACTGAATTTCAGCTGAATTTTCCTTATGAATATTTTTTTTAAAATTTGATTTATATGCCGCCCTTCTCTGAAGACTCAGGGCGGCTTACAATGCGTTAAGCAATAGCCTTCGTACTTTTGTATATTTATACAAAGTCAGCTTATTGCCCCCACAAACTGGGTCCTCAGTTTACCTACCTTAGAAAGGATGGAAGGCTGAGTCAACCTTGAGCCTGGTGAGATTCGAACTTAGAATAATTGCAGACAGCTGAATGTTAATTACAGTGCTTAGTCTGCCGAGCTATCCAGAATATGGATATAATTGTATCTTTAAAATTCAGTTTTCTGTATGTTTACACAGAAATGCCATTTAATTAACTTAGAAAGAGTAGTTTGAATTGCAGCCTAGCATAACAGTATTTTTATTTGAAATTATTTGTTATAATTGTTCATATGAAAATTAGCATTTTGATTTTAATCTGATGCCATAGCAGTAAACTATATAATTAACATTTTTTTCTATATATCTTTTCTCTTTCTGTTGGGAAAAAATATGTGTGCAGTTTTATTTTTTATTATTTATGATTATTTTTTGTAACAAAATAATCTAATTTTTAAAAAGTACAAACTAACAAAAAAAAGAAAAATTTAATATTTTATACTTATCAATAGTCACTGATTTATCAATAAATTCACTACTATAACATGAATAGTACAAAATATTATTGTAAGATATCACAAAACCTGTGCTATATTGTTGCATCCTTTGATTGGTAGAAAATAATCTGTTTTGCATTTTTCAAAACAGATTGGCCACACATTTCTTACAACCATTCTTTGACAAATTCCAATTTCTTAACATAATTGTTTTGCAACCCATCACCACCCCATGTTCAACATAAGCACAATTCTTGATAAACAGCCAAATTCCAAAGCGTCAACATTATTTTAAGATATTTTTAATATTTAAAGATGTTCCCATAAATCTATTAATATGTATTAATTCACTATCCCCCAAAAGATATTAAATGATCACCTTACCATATAATATGAGTCAATATGGGTCAAAAATTGGGTTGGACCAAGATTTTTATTACCCACCTCTTGGTAAAATGAAAATATAGTTAAATATTATCTCTTATAAATTTGGCAATTATTAACTATTTCCTTTGTGCTATTTTCCATGGCAAGTTCTTGAAACAATGTGTGGTAGGAAAAATTTCTAGGAAAACTAGTGGTGAGAAATCTATGAGCCGTTTTAGGATGTAAATTGAGTTGTGATAGGGACTCAAGAATATCTAACCCCATGGGAAAATTCTATTTTGGTAAATTATTTAATTGGAAAGCTAAGATACAAGCTGGGTCATGACTTTAAATCAACTATGATATTATGACTAGTTTAAGGATTTTCTCCAACTTCAAATTGAATTTTGGCTTCTCAGTTTGTAGTAATGGAAGTGTCTTCAGTTTAAGTGTCTTTTAAGGGATCAATTTGGACCAGATGCTTTGGTTGCCTCAAGTTGCTGAGTTGCTTTCTTGTAGTGTGGTGGAATCCATTACACTATAACATACTGTACCTCAATGGTGTGTTGCTACTGATTCTCCCCAGTTCGAGTGAGCCGGTAGCAGAGATGGTGAGGTGAGAGTGAACTGGTTCGCTCTGTCCGTCAGTTGGGCCCTCCTGCCCGCCCCTGCGCTAAACTTACCTATATTTGTTCATTTTTAGGCCAGCTGATAAGCATGGCAGAGTGGATTGCCGGGCCTCAGCTGTTCTGAAATTCAATGCACTTGCGCAAAGCACGTACAAAGCACATGCACAAAACGAACTAATGGTAACACCGGTTGAAACCCACCATTGCTGTACCTCTATAAAATGGCACGAAAAATTTGGACGTGGAATCTTCTGTGATATTTCAAACATAGACTAAAGCATTGGAATTTCTGATAAAGCCACAGTAATGGCTTTATGAATGTTATCTACAGATTTGAAATTAAGGCTAATTCTGTTTGAAAAATGTCAGCAGAACAAAGCAAGCAAAATTTATTTTAGGACAGAAATAGACCACCTCATTTCCAGCCATCTACCCTTTTCCAAAGCTTAACATAATTATGTTTTCCTGGAATTCCTGTTACAGAGGAAAGAAAATTGTGGCTGTGAAAATTCTCAAAAATGAAAATAATGATCCAGCAATGAAAGATGAACTCCTAAGAGAAGCAAATGTAATGCAACAACTTGATAACCCATATATTGTCCGAATGATTGGCATATGTGAAGCTGAATCTTGGATGCTGGTAATGGAAATGGCTGAGCTTGGCCCCTTGAATAAATATCTGCTAAAACATGGGTGAGTTGACATTAAGTTGGCAGGCTTTGACCAATAATGGATGGAATCTAAATTGATAATTAAAATGACCACTGTTCATTGGAAAGTGTAGGTTATATGAAAATAACAGCTTTTGTAATATCAAACAAATTGCTGAAATTGGTGTTTGTTTGAATACTTCAAAAGCAAACATTTTCATAACAGTGACATTTTCAAAATTAACATTTTCTTCTTCAATTTACTTTGAAGGCATATATGCAGCTTTGTGTCATACCGCTTATTTTCACTATAAGTGAATTTACTGAATACAAATATACATAGCTATGCCGTATTCATATAAAGGATGATATATTTTGACTTGCCATCTCTGCTTATCTGAATGCATGGCTACAATTTTGCTGGATTTAGTATTCCACAGGTACAATTACAGAGCATGGAAGTCACTGCAATGTAGAAAAGTGACAAATGTAAATGATTGAGTCTGTTTAGGCCAGAGATGAGGAACAATGGGCCCTTTATGACTTGTGGATTTCAATTCCCAAAATTGACTTCAATTCTGGGAATTGAAGCCACAGGTCATAAAAGAGCCATAGTTCCTCACCCCTGGTCTACACCATCATCATGCTTCTTAATTATCTCATATTAATTGTGATATTGATCCAGTATATATTCTTGCTTGGACAAGCCAGTATAATTCTGGGAGTTGAAGTCCACAAGTCATAAAAGGGCCTTCGTTCTCCACCACTGGTTTAGAAGAACCTTTGATTTCTGCAAGTTCTGCTTTCCAGAAAATCTCTATTTAATGGTTGGCATTTGCTTGTATATCAACCTAAAACAAGCTTTTTAGGCCACATTCCAAGCATTTGTTAGAATCAGGACAAAGAAATAAGCAAATAGCAAGAAAATATTAATTTTATTCTAATTTAAATGTAGTTTAAAAGATTAATTCAACTAGTATATTTATATCTCTGCATTATTATTAATAATAATAATCACCTGACAAATTATAATTATGTCACATTAAAATTTATAATCCATTGATAATTTCTGAAGGTTTCTGAGACAGTACAAGATAGGGGGGGAATATTCTACCTCTGTTCTAGACTATTTGGATGTTACATGGATATAATAAAAATTTAGCAATAATGTGCGGAAAAAATGAATGCATAAGGACTGTGTTCTCTAAGCAATAAAGTTGGAATATTTATTCGATGTATTATTAGCATCCACTCTGTACTGCGTGGGAGTGAGGAATGAAGAATGTAAAAAGAAATAGGTTTCTAAAAGTTTAGTTTGATTTTGCAGAGATGTCACGGAAAAGAACCTAATAGAGCTGGTGCATCAAGTTTCCATGGGAATGAAATATTTGGAAGAAAATAATTTTGTACATAGAGATTTAGCTGCAAGAAATGTGCTTCTGGTTACACAACATTATGCCAAAATCAGTGACTTTGGACTTTCAAAAGCTCTTGGCTCTAATGATTATTACAAGGTAATTTTTCCATCCTTTAACATGTTTTAAAATTTTTATCACCAAATGTCAATGTGAATTGTGGCATCACTATAATTCAGCTTTTGCTCAGCCTTATGCCTTGTGCAAATTTTCAACAAATAATTATGGTTCATTGAACAATTACAATGGAACATGTTTTCTGATTCTTTTATAGAGTATGATTGATAGATATAATTATCTATTCATAGATAAATAAATAGATAAGAACACAATATATTATTGTTTTCTTCAATTTTGGGTGCCATTACAGGCAGAACATCATGGCAAGTGGCCAGTTAAATGGTATGCTCCAGAATGCATGAACTTCTTCAAATTTTCTAGCAAGAGTGATGTTTGGAGTTTTGGTGTGTTAATGTGGGAGACATTTTCCTATGGGCAAAAGCCATATAAGGTAAATAAACTTTCTTTACCATTATTAAACTTTTCTTTTTAATTCCAAATCATAGATTTAAAAAATAAACCAAGATGGAGATGCTATTCAAAGGTCCATTGCAACACACCTTTGTGACAAAATATTTCAGAAATTGTGATATTCTTATTTCAGTCGAAGCCAACATTGTCTCAGTTTTCTGTGTCACTGGTTGTAGGGTTTGAAAGGACTTGACGTTGCTCAGATGATTGAAAGAGGAGAACGATTGGAATGTCCAGTAGGTTGCTCATCTGATATCTATGAATTAATGAAACTGTGTTGGACATATAAGTAAGTATTTTCATATCAATAGTTTCTTGAAGCTTATCAGGCTCATTGACAATAGTTAAATATTCCATTGAAACCAGCATATAGGGCAGGGGTCTCCAACCTTGGCAACTTTAAGCCTGGAGGACTTCAACTCCCAGAATTCTCCAGCCAGCTTGAAAAGGGCCTGGTGGTGCAGTGGACTAAGTGCTGTTAAAGTAGCACTTAGTTGCCAGCTGCCAGCAATTACTGCAAGTTCAAATTTCACCAGGCTCAAGGTTGACTCAGCCTTCCATCCTTCCGAGGTAGGGAAAATGAGGACCTGGATTGTGGGGGCAATAAGCTGACTTTGTATAAAAAAGAACACTGCTTGGGGGGGAGGGGCGAAAGCCCTACTAAGCAGGTATATACAAAAGTATGAAGGCTATTGATTAATGCATTGTAAGCCGCCCTGAGTCTCCGGAGAAGGGCGGCATATAAATCAAACTAATAAATAAATAAAATAAAAGAGTTTGCTTGGCTACAAAAATATTTTCCTTTTTTCTTCCAGTATTGATGATCGGCCATCATTTTTTACTGTTGAATTAAAGCTACGCAACTACTACTATGACATTGCTCAATAAGTATGCTGTGGAATTGCAATGAAGACGTCCCAAGAGGCAGATTCAAAAGTTGACTTTTCAAATAAGTTGCAGAAGTATCAAAATGCACTCCAGAAGAATCATAGTGAAAAGACCATTGCAGTAGAATTACCTTGCTACTTTTAAAAATTTGCTAGCTTCTACAGTAATATTTTTAAACTGAGCTTATTTGATGTTCAAGGATGTGGCATTAGTTATACTTGCTTAAGTCTATTTTAAAAATGGGTTTTGTTCAGTTGCTTTCTGTATTGCTGTTCAAACGAACCATCTTTTATGATATCAAAAGAACATTCGTATTTTCATCATTATTGCTGTTAAGTGAATCGGATACTTTCACTTTTGAAAACTCAAAGCAGAGATTGGTTTTAAATTAGAAATGAGCCAATAAAGTTAGAAATAATAGATCATAGTGTTAAAACATATAGCATATATGTGCAAAACAAAACCTATATCCCTACTTCTGTTTTGTATTTATTATTTGGAAAAATATAAAGGTCTATAAACAAAATTAGCAAATCGTTTCATATAGTAATAACAGATCCCTATTGTTTTAATCTTTAAATTTAATAATAAAAGTAAAAAAAATAAGTATAGATGAACTAACAGTGCTTAACTTCAGTCTGTCGCATCATATAAACACTGATAGGCTCTGGGAACCCCATTTATTTAGGTCTACTTATATTAAAACCTTAATTGTTTAGTTAGGTGTCATTGAGTTAGACTTATTTCCTGGGGTACTGCTCAGTATTTCAATTTATTTCCAACAATAACCCATAACTCTTCCTAAGAGAATCATGCAAAATTCTCTTTTATCCTCTCCTTCTACCTTAACCTTTATCCATCCTTTCTTCTATTTCTCCAATTTGACAAAGAAAGTTTGTATGTTTTATTCTATGATCAACTCACATTACATGTTTGAAGTTTGTGAATATCACTTTATTAATTGTTGCCTCAAAAGACAGTGAGCCTTTACTTGGTCCAGGACTGAATAATCATTTTTGCCTGGTATTCTTACTGTCTTTAGATCCATCATCTGAACTTCATTCTCTCATTCTTTCTCAGAATCAATATACAGTATATTATTGGAAAGATCATTGCTTTAACTATTCTGATCATTGTTGTCATCGAATATTCTCTTGTAAAATATCCTTCAGTGAGGGTGTTTACCCAGTTGCATCTAACAATAATACAAACATATTCTAGCAACTTCTTTATACTACGTGTTCCCATAACGTCTTCATCTTGCTCCCAGCCCACTGATGAGACAGGCTTAAGTTGTTCTCATCCATTATCAAAGCAACAATTTCTCTCTTATAGGGAGAGGAACCCCTTAGTTATCCCAAAGTGTGTAAAATCTTAGATGCTTCATGGACTATTCTGTCAGCAGCAGAATCAGGTGACTTCTAGAGGGTAGGATCAATTTCAAGTTACTGCAGTTACCCATTTCCCTTCAGTACCTTCTGCCACCATTCTCTTTTCTTAGCCTTTGGCAGAAAGCATTGGGCATAATTGCTCCAGACCCAGCAAATTCATCAAGAACTTGAAGGTTCTCCAGATCCAGGAATGGGATTGGCAATGGGACAAAACATTTTATGGCAATATTGATTTCTCCTGAGTCAAACATAGTCACTTGAATTAGGCTTTAGGGAAGGGCCATCTTTGCCACAGCATTTATCTCTAAGATGAATGTCTTCTTTACTTATTATTTTTACTTTGCTTTGTGAGCCCAAAAGCTGACTTACCATCTTCATTACCAATTGTAAGCTCATAATATTAGCTTGTGATCATGAGGTGATATTATTTATGAGGTGACTAGAAATCCTTCCATAGCTGATGACCAAGATGCTTTGATAACAAACATCTGCAAGTAACCAAAACTTTTTCAGCTCAGGCATGGAGAAACTGTTACTGAACTGATTCATACAATAAGAGTTTCTAATTCTGCATTACTGGGCAATAGTACTATTCTTTGTGCTTTTTGTATTTGCTGTAATATAGAGCTATCAGAAAAAGAACTGGAATGTTCATGCCTTAGCATCTGAGTTTAAGTTTCTTGAAATGTTTCTACTAAACAGCCATCTCACCTTATTCTCAGAACAATATCAAGCGTTCAGACAGTAGGGTATATCCAACTATGCATGCTTCCCCTGTTAGCTTAACATCTGGCAGTGAAATATATTCTTCTACCAGCGTTCTATTCAAGGATGCTGCAGAAGATTGCAGCCACTTGTGGGTATTACAAGGAGAATAAAGGCAAATTCTTTTTCCATGTGCTTACAGAATATAAGCGTAATTTTAGATATCCCCTATTCTCTTATTTAGAGAACCAGTTTGGTGTAATAGTTAAGGTACCTAGCCAGAAAAAAGGAGACAATGTGCATGAAGCCAGCTGGCTTACCTTGGGCCAATCTCTCTCTGTCAACCCTAGGAAGAAAAGAAGAACAAACCACTTCTAAAAAAAACCTTGCCAAGGAAACTGCAGGGACTTCCCCAGGTAGCCTCTGAGAATCAGACAGGATCAAATGGAAGAAAAAACACACACCTTAGTTTATAACTATCTTACATTTATGTAATCCTGCATTTTTTTTTCTTACCACAGAAAGTCCACTAAAAAGGGAGAGTTTGACTAACACCACAAAATGTTTGATTGATAGTATTAGGGAACTTATTTTTAAAGCATTATTATTGGCTGAGAATTTAATTATTTATGTATTGCTTATGATGAATAAGTCCCTAAACAACTCTTGATCAATTGTATTTTCTGTATGTTTTTAAAAATGTTATTAGTTTTTAATTTTATCCCTGAAGACATCTGTATATGTAGCCATACATCCTATCATGAAGATTTAAGAATTATGGTAATATAAACTAAATTATGCAATAGAGATGTATATTATTTTAAATAACTGGACATAAAACATTTTCACTTTATTTTTAAATCTCTTTAGGCATATAGAAAAATATTCGGTAATAATAGAATTGAATAGCTAAAACTTTATTATTATTTGTTAATTTTATATACATTCACAAGATCTTATTTTATCTGTTTCTACGGTAAATATATTTGTAATGAGGCAGATGAATTCAAACCCACCTGCGTATAACAGATATCGTCCTAGTAATAAGACGAATGTATCTGTTTAAAAATCCTGATGCATTTCCTGAATGAGAAACAGTATGTGTAGCTTAGATAAAGATTTCCCATCTCTGATTAGACATCCATTGTCACAATCTGTCAACAACAGATTGTCACACCGTCAACAATACAGACTTTTTAAAAGCTGATGTACCTATCAAAATTGAAGGTGAGGCCTTTGAATATCTTTCTTGCCTATTTTAAACATCTTAAAACATTGTTTCTCTTGTTTGTAATAAACCATTGGAGACAAATGTGTGGCTGACAAGGGTGACTGAATCTATGAAAAGACAATTTACTGACTATACATAGTTTATACAAAACAAAACTCCTCTTCATTTCAGCCTATATACCTTGAATTCCATGGAGGGTCCAAACATACTTACAAGGATTGTTTTTTAATTGCCTCTTTAGAGCTCTTTGTGGGTTGAAGGAAAAATGGAGCTTCCATTTCTATAAATGATTCAATAGGGAAACAATACAACTCCCTTTATTTTGACATTATTGCCAGAGGGGAAAAAAGAAACATAGCAAATAAACATTCAGAATCTCATTGCCAACTACTTACTGGAATGCTTTCTGAGAGGCTTTCAATGTAAATGTGTACAAAAGAGAGAGCTGCTATAATCTTTCCCTCATCTCTCTTGAATGTAGAGGATTAGTTCTTTTGACACAAAACTTTTGTATATAGAATGTCTGTGAAATGTGAGAAAATTAAAAAAAAAAACCAGTCAAAATAAAGCATACATCAAAATGCAATTTAATACATTCAGACATTTATACCTTCATATTCTAAATAAAAGTTGTCATTTTTAATGTTTTTTTAAATTATATTCTGTTTTTATCATCCACAAATGAATAGAATGTTTTTGTCACCTCATTTCTGCGGTTGTGAAAATTAAATTTGTGTTTGCCTAGTTTTTTTCTAAATAGCTGCCTTTCTCTGTCTACAACTTCAGTTTCTGTATGAAGTGCATTGTATATTAAAAGATATTTTACAGATGGCAATGGACTTCTTTTACAAACATTCAACATTTGTTTGATGGTTACAATTCAGCCTGTAGCTTGTGCTTGTTACTCTCTAGGGCTAGCATGGTCAACCACTCTTTCATTGTTATAAATATTGATTGGCAGAGATCTCCAAAGATTTCCGGAGGTGGCATTTTTTTTTAACCCAACCTTACTGCAGATTTCAGGAAAATTGGGGGATTTTTGCAACCAAGAGATATACTAAGGTATATTTGAATGAGGGGTGCTTTCTGAGCTTGCTTGTTTTCTTGCAGATGTTTAAGTATCCTAATAGGATAGTAGTAAGGAGAGTTGTTTGCTGTCAGTTTATATTCTGTATGTCTTGCCTATTGGGTGGGTGGAGGCAGTCTTAGGGATTCTTTGGTTGGGCTGTTTACTGATGTTGGCTGTTTGGAAGTTTCTTTTTTCTCTCTCTCTTCTGCTCTTTGGCAGTTTCTTGATTGAATATTCCTTACTTGATTATTGGTATGAAGTTAACCTTGGAGTTAATCCAGTGGTGAAATGTAAAATTTGTTACTACCGGTTCTGTGGGCATGGCTTGGTGGTGGGAGGTAATATGTCTGAGTGGACGTGGCCAACTTTTTTTTTTTTTTACTTTTAAAACCATTTTTTCTACAATCTCTTCAGCTGAAGAGGTTGTACAAAAATGCTTTTAAAAATCTCTGACGATCCCAGCTGACTTGCCTGATTGGCAGAGGCTTTGTTTTTACTTTTAAAAGCATTTTTTCGGCTGAAGAGGTTGTAGAAAAAATGCTTTTAAAAATAAAATAAAAAGCCTCTGATGTTTGTGCGACTCAGCTGGGCATGGGGGTGGGGAGGGATTTTTGCTACTGGTTCTCTGAACCACCCACCACCATCGCTACAGGATTGGGCAATCTAGTCCGAACCGGGAGCATTTCACCCCTGAGTTAATCTATGCTGATCTGAGTTCTGATTACTGGTGGAGAGATACTGGAATCTTGGGTTGGTTGATTGTCTCTTTTCCATAGTCTATATACCATATTTTTTGAAGTATAAGATGCACTTCCCCCCCCCCAAAAGAGGGTGTAAATTTGGGTGAATATAATCCCGCCCATAAAGCCAAAATCGCAAGGCACAGAGGTAGCGATGGTCTATGGCAATCTCTGCAGCCTGGATAGCTGATTGGAGCTATTCCAGGAGGCCGATCCACCCGCTAATAAACTGCTCATGCTGAATTAGGCTGCAATAATGTGCTGAAGCTGACCTGGCTGTTTGCTGTTTGCTGCAAGGATGTGTCAGAGTTTGCAGCAGCAATCACATCCAGAAACTCAAGCAGAGGAGTTTCAGTTTCAGTTTTAGGTTCAGAGCAGCATGCGGCTTTAGTGCAGAAGAGTTGAGCTAAGCCACGCCACACCCAGGCTCCTTGCTGTCTCCTTGCTGCTCACACAGCAAATACTGCTTCAGGTTCCAAATAGCCCTCAACTCTCTCACAAACTGACAGGACGCTAGCCAGATGAAGACTGATGAATGCTGATAGGCAGAGGCAGAATTTTTTTTTCTTATTTTCCTCCCCAAAAACTAAGGTGTGCCTTATACTCCAAAAAATACGGTATGTTGTTGACATCTAGACAGACAGAGAGACACCAGTAATCAGCACTCAGATCAGCACAGATTAACCCCAAGGTTAACTTCATACCAACAACCAAGTAAGGAGCACCCCAATCAAGAAACTGGCAAAGGGCCATCATTAAACATCCCAACCAAAGAATCTCTATGACCGCCCCCAACCACACAGACAGAATATAAACTGACAACAAACAGCACTCCTTACTAGCACTGATGTTTCCTAGTTAGGGTAATGAAAGTTGTGCAAGAAAACAAGCAATAAACCAATAAATGAGAATATTTGTAGTTTAGGGTTGAAATGAAGGGTCCTTGGTGCTCACAGCACCAAGGACCCTTCATTTCAACCCTAAACTACAAATATTTTCCTTTATTCAGTATGTTTCAATCTCAATTCCAATGACTGCCAACAGTGTTTCAAAATTCTGATGAAATATTTGTGTCTCTTGTAGTTCATGCAATTCTCTCAAATAGCTCATTGGGCGATCTGCAGATGCTATCTCTTTCAACTCACTTATTTTCGGAAGGAATAGAGAAATGTTTGCTTTCCTGAACCTTCAGGAAAAAACCTGGCATATAATATACAACCAATGTAATCCTTACTATGTCCTTCCCATACCAGCCAAAGAAAGTAAGACATGCCTTTGACCAGCAGGTGTCAGTATTTGAATAGATTTTGCTCATTTTTTTATTCTAGTTTTCATTTTAGTGAGTAGCATGCAGTCCCTTCAACATTATTCTGAAATCACGACAAGTAAATTTTATGCATGTAGTGCAAAGGAAATGTATGCATGTCTCAGTGAAATATCCTGCCTCAACTGAAATATTTTTAAATTTAGCCTGGCTCAGTTTTAGATAGATAGATGACCTTTATTGTCATTTTTTTTCCTGTAGACAAACTGGAACACATTGAAAATAAATTTCTGTTCCCTGCTTTCAAAAGTCTACACATACATAACACATATATACACGAGATTAGGTAGGTAGGTAGGTAGGTAAATAGACACACATCCTAGATACAGCATAGAAACAGCATTGGTCGCATTGGTTGATGATCTCTGGAGGGCTCGGGATAAGGGATGTTCCTCTATCCTGGTCCTATTAGATCTCTCAGCGGCTTTTGGTACCATTGATCATGGTATCATGCTGCACCAGTTGGAGGGGCTGGGAGTGGGAGGCACCATATTACGGTGGTTCTCGTCCTACCTCTCTGACAGGTCGCAGTCAGTGTTGACAGGTGGACAGAGATCGACTTCGAGGCCTCTTACTTGCGGGGTGCCACAGGGGTCGGTCCTCTCGCCTCTCCTGTTCAACATTTATGTGAAGTCGTTGGGGCAGATCATCCGTGGTTTTGGGGTGCAATGTCATCTGTATGCTGATGACACTCAGCTGTACATCTCCACCACAAACCACCCCAACGATGCCCTTGAAGTGATGTCCCGGTGCCTTGAGGCCGTACGGGTCTGGATGGGGAGAAACAGGCTTCGACTCAACCCTTCCAAGACTTGAGTGGCTGTGGCTTTATTTTTTATTTTTCATTTATTTATTTTATTTTTATTTATTAGATTTAAATACTGCCCTTCTCCTGAGGAACTCAGGGTGGTGTACGGCGTTGATAAAACAATGAACCCTACAACATTTAAAACCCATTTAAAACAGAATTAAACAAATTTGGCCTTCTTGGTTAAAAACCCATAATTTAAAATACGCCGTCCAAATTTTTAGTCAGCCAGGCCAGCCTGTTGAAATAACAGGGTCTTAAGGGCCCGGCGGAAGGTACAGAAATCGGGAATCATATGTATCCCAGGGGGTAGTTCATTCCAGAGGGCGGGTGCCCCCACAGAGAAGGCTCTCCCCCTGGGGGTCGCCAGCCTACATTGGTTTGCAGACGGCACCCTGAGGAACCCCTCTCTGTGGGAGCACGTTGGTCAGTGAGAGGCTATTTATTTATTTATTTATTTATTATTTGTATTTATATACTGCCCTTCTCCCCGGGAGGGGGACTCAGGGCGATGAACAACCAAATTAAAACACATATAATACAAATATTAAAAGAATTTAAAATTAGATTAAATTAATTGGCATTCCAAAATAAAAGTCTCAAACCCCATTAAAATACCCAATTTAAAACCCCAGAGATTACTAGTACAAAAAAATTTTAAAACCCCATTAAAATCAATCAAGCAAGGCCGGCTTGTTGGAATAAATAAGTCTTAAGGGCCTTTCGGAATGCACGGAGATCCAGGATCAAACGAATTTCAGGAGACAGCTCGTTCCATAGGGTGGGTGCCCCCACAGAGAAGGCTCTCTCCCTGGGGGCCGCCAGCCGACATTGCTTGGCTGATGGCACCCTGAGAAGGCCCTCTCTGTGTGAGCGTACTGGCCGGTGGGAGGTTATCGGTAGCAGCAGGCGGTCCCGCAAATACCCCGGTCCGATACCATGGAGCGCTTTAAAGGTCAAAACTAACACCTTGAAGCGCACCCGGAAGACCACTGGAAGCCAGTGCAGCTCACGCAGGAGAGGTGTCACGTGGGAGCGCCCTGTCGCTCCCATAATCACCCGCGCGGCCGCATTCTGGACCAGTTGGAGCCTCCGGGTGCACCCCAAGGGGAGCCCCATGTAGAGAGCGTTACAGTAGTCCAGGCGAGACGTGACGAGTGCATGAGTGACTGTGCACATGGAGTCCCGATCCAGAAAGGGGCGTAACTGGCGCATCAGGCGAACCTGATAAAAGGCCCCCCTGGCCACGGCCGCCATATGCCCTTCCAAGGACAGCCGTGAATCCAGGAGGACACCCAAGTTGCGGGCCCCCTCTGTGGGGGCCAATGACTCGCCCCCAATAGCCAGCGATGGCACCAGCTGGCTATACCGGGACGCCGGCATCCACAGCCACTCGGTCTTCGAAGGGTTGAGACGAAGCCTGTTCCTCCCCATCCAGACCCGCACGGCTTCAAGGCACTGGGACATTACTTCGAGGGCATCATTGGGGTGGTCAGGGGTGGAGATGTACAGCTGAGTATCATCAGCGTACAGTTGGCAACTCACCCCAAAACCACGGATGATCTCACCCAGCGGCTTCACATAAATGTTGAACAGGAGAGGCGAGAGGACCGACCCTTGTGGCACCCCGCAAACGAGGTGCCTCGAGGTCGACCTCTGCCCCCCTGCCAACACAGACTGCGATCGGTCGGAGAGATAGGAGGAGAACCACCGTAACACGGTGCCTTCCACCCCCAAACCCCCCAACCGACGCAGCATGATACCATGGTCGATGGTATCAAAAGCAGCTGAGAGATCTAACAGGACCAGGACAGAGGAACAACCCCTGTCCCGAGCCCTCCAGAGATCATCCACCAATGCGACCAATGCCGTCTCCGTGCTGTACCCAGGTCTGAAACCGGACTGGCACGGATCTAGATAGACGGTTTCATCCAGGTACTGTGGGAGCTGTCGCGCAACCACACTCTCAACAACCTTCGCAATAAAGCGGTGGTTTATTAATATAATTATATATAATATAATTAATAATAAATTAATATAATTAATATAATAATATTGGTGGCAGAAGGTGGTCCCGTAAGTATCCAGGCCCTAAGCCATGGAGCGCTTTAACGGTGGTAACCAACACCTTGAACCACACCCAGAAGACCACTGGGAACCAATGCAGCTCGCGCAGGAGAGGTGTCACATGGGTGCATCGATTCTGGACCAGTTGAAGCCTCCGGGTGCTCTTCAAAGGAAGCCCCATGTAGAGAACATTGCAGTAGTCCAGACGGGACAGGACGAGGGCATGAGTGACTGTGTGCAGGGCATCCCGGTCCAGAAATTTTCATTTGGTTTTCACTTATGTTGTAGGAACTCAATCATTATGGTTTTTAATGTTTTACTATAACACAATATCTAATGAATTGGGTTCTATTTAACACCTGCCATTAATTTAATGGAAAATTCAAAGCCAAATTCAGATAAATACACTTTCTCAAATACTTTGCCTTTCAGGCCAGTTCAGCCATGTCAGTGGGAAAGAGCCAGATTGGCAGAAGAAAAGCAGCATTTCACTTAAATTCTTTATGCTTTTCTACACTATTAGAATAATAGGATTCAGTTCTAGTAACTCATCATTTAAACTATTCCTCTTATCCTCATCTTGCTGTTTATATTGTTTTGCTTTATTTTTTAACATTTTTTAATGAATTTGTCATTAATTTATATGCCACGCATATAAATCATCCAAAGTGATTCTGAGCAGCTTACAATACAATAAAACACAAATATAAAAACAGTTAAAATTACAAGAGTTAGATAAAAAGTAAAAACACCCACCACCTCCAGCATAAAAAGCCTCATCAGAGCCAAGTTTTGAGGCTGTTCTGAAAGGCCAGAATAGTGGGGATGGATCTCATTCCCTCAACAAGATGTTTCAAAAGGCAGGAGCCATGGCAGAAAAGGCTCTTCCCCTAGACCTGGCCAGCTGAGAAACAGAGTCCATAGCAGTGGTGGTATTCTGCCAGTTCTAACCGGTTCAGGTGAACTGGTAGCGGCGGCGGCAGGAGGCTCCTCCCACCCATCCAGACATCATCACATTGCATTTTTTTTTAATTTGATTTATATGCTGCTCTTCTCTGGAGACTCGGTGGCTTACAATGCATTAAGCAATAGCCTTCATACTTTTGTATATATTTATACGAAGTCAGCTTATTGCCCCCACAAACTGGATCCTCAATTTACCCACCTTAGAAAGGATGGAAGGCTGAGTCGACCTTGAGCCTGGCTAGGATTGAACTCGCAGAATTACAGGCAGCTGGATGTTAATTGCTGCCTTTAGTAGGAGGCATTAGCCCCCTACACTACTCAGGCTCCTTTTTGACGCTCTGCGCATACGCCGAAGGACTTGCGCATGCACGGCGGTGGTGCGTGCAAGTAAACAAGTGCACAAGCACACGTACTCACATTTGCAAACCGATGACGAAGGTAAGTGAATACCACCACTGGTCCATAGCAAGCCACTTCTGCCAGAACGAGTGGGGCAGATCAATCCCATTGAGACTGATAATTTATTAAATATCAACAGTGGGAGAGCAGGAATATCCAAATGCCTGGCAGGCATAAGAGAAGCGTCGCAATGTATTAATTTATTTAAAATACCATATTTGCTTTTCTATATAAAAGGTCTTTAAAGAAGCAGTGAGATAACTATATGATGGAAAATATGCTCTTGAAAGAAGTATGAAAAATGTCTAGAAGATCTGTTTTCCTCACAGCTCATCTTCTCAAGAACCTTTCCCCAAAATAAGAGGTTGGAGAATGGGCAATAGTTGTCCAAAATTGCAAGGAAGAATGATGGTTTCTTGAGGAGCAAGTGTACCCTGCCTATTTCAAGGCAAGTTATATCTGCACTTCTAAGGATATCATCACTATTGCCTTCATCCAGCCTCCTGTTACCTCTCTAGAGCTTTCACCAACTAAGAAGACCAGGGATCCAGCTGTTGGAGGCAGGACTGATATTGCAGATAATGTTTTTCATGTCTTTGGAGATTCTCAGTCATCCAGGTCATGGTTGTCCCAAAGGTGCTTTTTCAAAAGGCAAGTGGTCTTCCTTTGTTTTTCTTCGAAGATGTTTCACTCCTCATCCAAGAAGCTCCTTCAGTTCTGAAGTTCAGTTCAGAACTGAAGAAGCTTCTTTGATGAGAAGTTAAACAACTTCAAAGAAAAACAAAGAAAGACCCCTTGCCTTTTGAAAAAAACACCTTTGGGATAATGTTCTTCATTTCCTCTGGACCAACAGCTCAAATTTCCTCCAAATAACCTCATGAGACTATGAGATCTCCATAAGACTTGTCCAGCTGCATCCAGCTCAAAATGAACCTGAGCAATTTTATCCTTAGCTACCAAGCAATTGCTTTCAGACAGTTTTATGCACATATTTTTCAATCTAAGTAGTGCTACCTCTTCAATTGCTTCCATTTACATATGGTTCAGATATGAATATACTGAGTGTATAGCTCAGGATTAGCCACTATTAGCCATTATATATTAACCATACAACTCAAAAATCTTAGGCAAGAAACACAAGAAGACCAGGATCTCCATTTAGGAATGCACTCTAAGATCTTTGATAAATTTCAACAATGGAATGCAGATATGAGTTTTAATGCTGTAAGCACAATGTAGAAAAATGCAATTTTAGCAAACAAAAGGGAAAATCCACAGCCACTAGCATGTGTCAATCACTATATTTGTTCAGTGTTGACTCAATAAACAAAATATTCATTTGTTACCTAAAACAAAATTCTCCAGTTGTTTCATGTTCTTTAAGAAATCCTTCCTTCCTTCCTTCCTTCCTTCCTTCCTTCCTTCCTTCCTTCCTTCCTTCCTTCCTTCCTTCCTTCCTCATAACTTCCATGTTCTTTAGTTGAAATATTGAACAAATAGAACATGATGCAGAAAATCAAGTAGCTACGAGAATGGCTATCCTACATTCCTTAATATGAAGCTCACATAAACCAAATATCTTTTTTTTAAATGCTCTTAAATGCCCTGTATTCTTGTTTCTTCCTTTCTGCTACTCTCCATCATTTAAATTTGTCCTGTTATATATTTCCCAGTAAAAATCATCAATGACAGCCTTTTTCAGCCCAGCAAATAAATAGGAACGAAAGCTGGAAAGGATAAGTGAGAATGAGCATTGTTTCCAGAACTGTCAGTTGATTGATTAGCCAAGATCAGCCAAGAGAGAACCACCAAGCTTCAACCAAGGAAGAAGAATTAAGTGGGTTTAGACAGCTGAAAGAAGCATTGTGATATCATGATGCCAGTCCTACTACTTTGGTGCATATATTGTGGCATCAAACACATGCTCAAATGCTGTTGGATTCAACTACTACAGACAACTTATATTGACCGCAGCTCATTCCTGGTGAGAAACCAATTTGGATTTTGCCCAATAATGGTGAATAGTAGTCATTTTCCAAAGAGTTTACAAGATCCAACTTGCTTTGTTTCTGCCAAGCAGGCCTTCAGTCCAGAACTAAGCCTACAAAGTGGAGAATGGAGATGGAAATGGCACACAAACCATCCAAATCTTAAGGTTGATTAAGAAAGATACAGTACATCCTCACATTTTTTTTTCAAGCAGAAGTCATTTAGCCAAACCACAAAAAAATATCTAGTGGACACCCACCCACCTTCCATCAATTGAGCAGGTTCTGTAAAAGCACAGCTAAATTTAAATCAGTTCCATTGACAGATTAGAACAAGCATATTTTACAGAACTGGTTTTGTTTTTGTTTTTGTGGTGGAATACCAGAGGCTCGCCTCTGGGACATCTGCCGGAAACAAGGCACCAGTTGTGGAAGTTAACACAACTCAAATGCCTCCCAAAAGCTGACAAAGCCACAACCAGGTACAGCTAATGAGGAAAAGACACCCGTACCCAAGTCATATGAAGATGACATAAATCAACTTGTCTGTTTTCCTCGGATGTGCATTTAGTGATAAACGAAGAATATGAGTTACCCATTCACCTCAAGAAAAAACAAAGGAAGGACCAAAACTGACTTTTTGTGGGAAATGTGAGAACAGCCTTATCCTTGCAGAACAAAATACTAGAACCACAAAATGTGCTTTGACTAATTATAGGAAAAGAATGATTTTATAAGCAAGTGTCCATGTGCCTTCGTGCCACAAATAGAGATACAAAGCCATAAAGAACCAGAACATGAACACATTAATAAAAACGCCTGAAGAATGGGAGGCCTCAGTGGTTCAACTGCCAAAATGTAACTGTTAGAATCCCTGTCTGTAACTAAAAGAGGCTTCATTTGGATATTTAATTTGTTAGCTTGCCTTGTGATTGTTATAAGGAAAAAAAATAGCCTGAAATCCAAGTCTATTCTTAGTTCAACTAAGTACACTGATGTCTTCCTTATCTGGCCTATCCCAACCTGTGCCCTCCAGATACAACACTGATAGATCTCAGTCAATATAATTGCAAAATATCTGGAAAATAGCTTGGCTTCAAGACGTAGAAAGCAGGCAATGCAATGAATAGATTGGGTTGGGTCCAGTTCTACTGAGTTAATTTATTTCTTGATGAAGCAAAGAAGCAGACTGTTACGAACACGGAGGTTCCTTGTGCCAGTGCAAAGAAAGAGAGCACTGGAAGATTTTAGGAAAGCCCTTTGGTGATATTAGTAAAATGAAAGAGAAAAGAAGGATCTCTTGGGGATGGAGGAAAAGAATTTGAAAGAGAAATATAATTTGATCTGAGGAGAGTGAGCAGTTGAATTTTGCCTTTAAAGATCAAAGTGCTTGAAAAATCTTAGGAAACATTAAAAGAGGAAAAGTAATTCATCCCCATGGAGTTTTTGGGACAGGACTACTCTAATTGAAGAAGGAAAACATTGAAGGAAAGGCCTTAACAGTGGTGAAATTCAAATTTTTTTACTACCGGTTCTGTGGGCGTGGCTTGGTGGGCATGGTATGGCTTGGTGGATGTGGCTTGGTGGGCAAGGCAGGGTAAGGATACTGCAAAGTCTCCATTCCCTCCCCATTCCAGAGGAAGGATATTGCAACATCTCCATTTCCACTCCACTCTGGGGCCAGCCAGAGGTGATATTTGACAGTTCTCCGAACTGCTCAAAATTTCCGCTACCAGTTCTTCTGAACCTGTCAGAACCTGCTGGATTTCACCCCTGAACCTGAATAACTTACAAATAATGGGGGAGGTTGGAGCATTTGAAAGGAATGAAATGAGGGAAACTAAGAGGAATTCTAAATGGCATCCTTATGAGCTCCCTTCTCCTTCCCACACTACTGTACTAAAGAAAGGAGCTAAAGAATGACAGTACCTAGCAGGAAAATGTACTATAAGATAGTAAATAAGATAAGCAGAAGAGCAATGATGCTAAGTGATGGCAGCATTTAAAGTAAAAAGGCTTAATCAAAAGGGAGGAGGATTTTCTCCACTCTCTAATAGAGTCACTGTTTCATCCAAAATTTGCCTCTCTTCAGTAGCCAGTTCTTTCTAATTGCTTGCAGAAAATAATATACTTCATTCAATTTTGGGCAGAAAGATGTAGATTTGGCTTCTGATATTAAATCCTCCACAACAGACAAAGCCAGTACCCAAAGCAAAGTCATATTCTGGCACCACCTATGGTTTGGCTCATCTTCTAGTTTTATTAGGAATTTAAGAAAGGTGCCATTTTCTCCTTTCCTTCCTTTCCTTTCCTTTCCTTTCCTTTCCTTTTTCCACTCCAATTTGCATTTATTTTTTGCAGACATATTCCTCCTATTTATTGTGAATCATAATATTTTAATGACAGCATCATCCATTGCTGTCATATGGCTACAATTCTGCAAAATTGTATTAACCTTCAAGGTGGCACACTGGCACAAAAAGTATACTATTTTTGCGTTTCCAAATACAGTATAATTTAAATGAGCCCAATAGTTATAGGATTTGCCTGCTCGGTACCTTCCTATCAGAACATTGTATTGCTTTGGTAAAATTATCAGCTTCCTGAGGATCATAATTGTAATAGTAATTCATTTTTCATGACTTACATAGTATGCATGTATACTGTTCAATATCACTCAAATGACTTTTTGTTTGACCTTTTGTTGAACGGAAAGAAGTCATTCTAAAGCAATGAAGAAAGATGATTAAAATTTATACTCATATTGTATATTTTAAGAATTGTTTCAATTTTGGCACCCCCTAAAATTTGAGGCCCTAGAGAACCTAGACCTAGAATCATCCCTGAGCAGGAAAAGAAAATAAATGCTTAAGTTTTAAGTTCAGTCTGCATCTTCTTCATTTTATCAAATAAACTGAAAAATAGCTTCTGCAAAAAAAAAAAAAAAAAAAAAAGTAACAGAAAAAGTTACAAATAACCTACTATAAATTGTGATCATCAATGTAACGCATTCAAACAGAGGAAGTAAAATAATTCAGTATAGCCAAGAAGACTAAAATGTGATCCTCATTAAAAACTGGCCAAAATAAAATGTTTTGAGTTGCTTTTCTGAAGTTTTTTGCCTGCTCTGTATTACTTGATTATGCCTGGAAGGATAATAAATAAATAATATTTATATGCCTTGAATCATAATGTCAGAAAAAATAACTGAAAGACTCTGAAGGAATATAAATAATACGTTTTCATTCCAAAATAATGAGAAAACAGCTAACTTTTTAAAGCTACAGCAGTCCTGAAAAAATTATAAGGAACAATTTACTGCCATAGCTATGGCTTTTCAACATATTAAAACCTTTACAAAAATACCAGGGAGTGAATGTAACATTTTCAACAGTTTACCTGCTGGAAATAGAATTAGATGAATTATAATAGAATTATTATTCTAATTAGAATTAGAATAAGGTGGAGTCCAGGACTGAAGGGCTGCCCCCTTTTCTTAACGTAAAAAGTGGCAGGGTTTCAATTGCACACTTGCCATGTTGACATTTTGGTCCCCCTGCCCTAGGGACCCCTTATGGCAGTGATGGCTAACCTTTTTGCAATTGTGTGCCAAAAGCGGGGGGAACATGGGACAGTCGTGCACGTGTATGCCCACACCCATAATTCATTGCACCCCCCCCCAGCTCCACCGACTTTTGGCACGTGATGGCATGGTAGGCCTGTTTTTCACCGTCCCCAGGCTCCACAGGCTTTCTTGGAACCTTGGGAGGGTGAAAATGGCCTCCTCCCCCCTCCCCGGAGGCCCTCCAGAGGCCAGAAAAGGCCTTTTTCCCAGGTGGGACCAGAAGGTCTGAAAATCAGCTGGCCAGCGCATGCATGAGCACTGGAGCTGAACTAGAGCAATGCTCGTGTGTCCACCAATATGGCTCTGCATTCCACCTGTGGCACATATGCCATATAATCACCATCACGGCCTTATGGGAATCAGTTGTCTTGAATTGGTGGATTTATCACTGCAGGTAGTCTTCGGGTTGCAATGGCAGTTGGGACCGATATTTCCATCACTAAGCAATGCACTCCAAAGTGCAATGTCACATGATGGCATTGCTTAGCAATGACACTCCTGGCAATCCCAGTTCCCATTGTAACCCCAGATCTGCATGAGTATTTAACCAGGAAGAGGTCGGAGTCTTAAGCAAGCAGGCTGGCGGATGAGTGCATGGAGTGCTGGGAAGTGGTTGATGGTCAGGTGCTAAGGAATATGGGCAGGTAAAAAAGCAGTAGGACCAGGAGCAACTTCCAAATATTTGTGAGAAGTTGGCAGGGAACATCGGAAATCACAATCACATGACCATAGTTCATTGCATCATCATAACTGCGAGATAGGCAGTTAAGTGCCTAGATTGCGATCACAGGACTAAGTAATGATGTGACAACCAGAACTCTGAGAATCAGGTATACGTCACCTTGTTCAATGCTGTCTTAACTTTGAATGGTCACTGAACAAGTGGTCATAACCTACGGATTACCTGTAAGCATTCATGAAGCAAAGCAGAATAACCTTATAAAACAGTTTACAGAGAAGCATATTAATTTGCACAAAGACACTTTAGCATGTTAGGCTATTTTTAACCTCCCTATTAGAGGTGAAAGATAAATCTGCTTCTAGCAAGTATGGACTGAATTCACAAATACAAGGAATTTTGAATCTTGATTACATTTTGTTGTTATGCTATGCTGAAATCTGCCTCACAGTTTTTCAGAACTTATTTCTCCCTGAAATAGAGGTCTCTTTATTTTATACCTTTAGTATATTCTCAAGATGCTTTAGAACCTCTCTTGCTGGAGATTTTGACTTCTTGTAGATAATGGTAGCTATTACTCTTGGTGTTGCTTCCTATTAAATATCCACAGTTATTGTCGTTTTAATGTGTACATAACTGATTTTAATAAAAAGAAAGAAAAAACACTTGCTTGCCAGCATTAAGATGATTTTGCAATTGAAAATGACCTTGGGATGAGTTACCTTTATTTAGCAGTTGATATTATAATTGTTCCCAGAAATAATGAGCTTCTCCATTTAGAGTCAGCAAAATTAATTAAACTCACCATTTGTTTAATATGCTTTCTAATTAATTTCGTACAGAAAACAGGAAAACATTTTCTAAATTTCACTCTGCTACAATTGGCCACAGAGCCTTTCGAGAGTTTTGCATCAGGGAAAAGAGGCACTGAAGTCTCCTCATAATTAGTTTGCTTGGAAGGTTTTAATGAAGGAAGCTTTGATAACAGTGTTAGTTGCAGCACTTTAAATATCACAACAATAACATTCCAAGGGAGGAAAGGCATCAAATCTGAAAGCCAAATAGGCTTTTCGTTTTACAAAATAGATGGCTATTGTTGCATGTTTATTTCATAAGTCTTCTGTATATAGTATGTGCTTTATGGCTTTACATACTAATCCTAAATTCTTAGGCCTGCAGACTAGTCTTCTCCCATCAACTGAGATAGCCACTCAAATATTTATGATTCCTATATATTATTTTTATTTGCATTTTAACCATTTCTGTTCCTATATTATGTTTGTTCACTTAACTTTTCTCCAAGGGATTCCGATCGTGTACTTGGTCTCCCTCAACATGATATCTTCTGATCAAACCTTTGAGAAAGATTATGTTGAGAGGAAGCATTCAGCTTCCCACATGTTGTGCATTCCCACAACATGAAGAATGATGATGCTAATTGATTCATTGTCCAATGTTGCCTTATTTATTTACAAATTTAGTGGCCGCCCAACTCACACAGATTCCGGAGGGCTTACAACATGAATAATAGACCAAACAATAAGGTAATATAATGAGGTGGTTCATACATGGCTGAAAGCAGTTCTACACTTCTGTGTCTCTGACTCAGCCCCATTAAGTAATAGGCAACAGAATGGCCCAAAACCGAAGGGCCAGCCTCTAACATTAACTTCATTTAAAAGCCATGTCTCCATATCACACACATAGTCCACATGCTTTCCTAGAAAATAAAAACAGGGGTGGGTGACTTTGCAGGTGTTCCCAGGTGCTCAGAAAAGTAAGCAACCAGAAATTAGTTAAAACAGTTGGTAGGGAGCCATCTCGCTGATTCTTTTCTAGCCACAGTCACTTTGCAATTTGTAAAAGTGCTCACAACAACTAAATGTGCGCACAGCATGAATAAGTTTGTCTATTCCTGACCTCATTGCTGCCTTTCATTGGCTCTTGTAATCCCATGTGGCCATAAACTTTAATGTAAATAGGGAGAGTGGGACCTTAGTCAAAGCCTAAACACTTTTGAGCCAGATTTCTTTATAGTATTTGACAGGTATGTTTTCATAATTAAAACTGGCAGAGCAGTTGGGGCATGCCCTGTCTTCTTCCTGAATGCATGAGACCCAGATAGTGATGAAGAAGTAAGGAAGGGCAAAATTGATGACAATGAGATTGTTGCAGAAACTGAAAAAGAAATGTGTGACCAAATACTGTGGAGAGAGGCATTTCTTCTCCATAGCTCCCTAATGTCTAGATCTAGGGCAGTGGTCTGCAACCTTAAACATTCGAAGAGCCATTTGGACATTGAAGAGCCGTTTCCCACAAAAAAGAAAACACCAGGAGCCACAAAACCTTTCCCATGCCTGACTATTTCTTGAGCAGCCACAAAACTAGTATATGTAGTTTAATTAAACATTCTGTTTTCTTGTTTTCTTGGATTTATCTATGGCTGGCCTACTGGGGGTTGAAAAACTCAATAAATCGCATGTTGGTGGGTGTCGCACAATTGGCGGTTGTGATGCATAGGGGTGAAAGAGCCACATGCGGCTCCAGAGCCACAGGTTGCTGATCCCTGGATTAGGGCAACTCACGGTAATGAGAATTTCCTCTCCCATTATCTCCTATTGTTACAGGATTATTGTTATTAATATTTTAGATGGAGGTGCATTTAGTAGTTAAAACATTTGCTCCTGATAATTGTTTTCCTTTTTATCATGTTGTTCGGGGATGCTAGTGTTCTCATTTCTTACAATATTTGAATGCTATCCTAATCCAATGTAACCTACTTTGCAGAGATTTGAATGGAAAAATTGGAAAAGCATGTGCAATGTCTTGAGAGAAATATAAATCTACCAAATAAATCATTTACAAAAGTAAAGCCACATGCGCCATTATTTTAAAGTCCAATATTTCTTTTTTAAAAACTGTTGTATTATTCCTAGAAAAAAAACTCTAACAATATATTTCTTTAATTCTTTGCCCAGAAGTGAATAAAACTGCAACCTAAACCTCATTAAATTTAGACCCTGACAGATTTATTAAAATTGAGCTTTAACCTGAGGTGGGAAACATGCAAGGTGGCCCTTCCCTCTTCAAACATCTCCTAAGAAATATTTCTCACTTCTCTACACTATCTTCTTTGATGAAAAAAAAGAAGTATCAGGAAAAAGAATGGCAAGAAGTAAGTGGGCTATCAGAAAAACATTCCCTATTAATTTTTGGCTTAGCCTTGCCTGTTAGCTTTCCAGCAGAATACCCTTGCTCCGGAGGTGGGTTTCAGCAGGTTCTGACCAGTTCTGGAGAACCGGTAGCAGAAATTTTGAGTAGTTTGGAGAACCTGTAGTAAAAATTCTGGTTGGCCCTGCCCCCATCTATTCTCTGCTACCCAAGTCCCAGCTGATTAGGAGGAAATGGAGATTTTGCAGTAACCTTCCCCTGGAGTGTGGTGGGAATGGAGGTTTTACAGTAGCCTTTCCCTGCAATGCCCACCAAGCCACACCCACCAAGCCACACTCAAAGAACCAGTAGTAAAAAATTTTGAAACCCACCACTGCCTTGCTCCTTAAGGAAAAAACTATTTAGGGGGTTGTTTGTTTTTGTGCCTTTGAATCAGCATTGACAAGTCCCTGCAGTTTTGTTGGCAAGATTTCAGAAGTGGTTTATCATTGCCTGTTTCCTAGGGCTGAGATAAAATGACTGGCCCAAGATCATCCTGCAGGCCTGGTACCTAAGGCAGAACTAGAACTCATGATTTACAAGCTTATATCAAACTAAAGGAGCCTGTGTAGCGTAGAGGGCTAATGCCTCCTACTAAAGGCAGCAATTAACACCAGCTGCCTGTAATTTCTCTGAGTTCAATCCTAGCCAGGCTCAAGGTCGACTCAGCCTTCCATCCTTTCTAAAATGGGTAAATTGAGGACCCAGTTTGTGGGGGCAATAAGCTGACTTTGTATAAATATAACTATACAAAAGTATGAAGGCTATTGCTTAACGCATTGTAAGCCGCCCTGAGTCTCCGGAGAAGGGCGGCATATAAATCAAATTAAAAATAAAAAAAATGGTGTCTTTAACAACTATATCAAACTATATATATTTTACTTACTTTGTTCCTCAGGAGTATGGAGCCCTCTTTTTTTCCATCAGCATTCAGAAAACTCCCTGCACTATTTTGGCTTTTTAAGTTATTAGCAAAAGAGAGGGAAGGAGGGAGGGAGAGAGAGAGAGAATTATTTTTTTTCAAGCATTGTACAGAAATGAAATAATCATATCCCTTAAAAGCAATTAAATGTACCATCGAGTAATTTGCAAATCTAAATAGCAAATGTACAAAAATAATTAGCATGGCTGAAAATCTGCTATTTCTCTGATAAGCTCATAAGCCCTTTTAATTAAAATCACAATATTTTTTAATTACCAAAGGGAATATTTTGTTTATAACAGAGGAACATTTCTAAGTTTTAATTTAAGTTTCATACTGATATTCTTGTAATTGAGAAACACTCTCTGGGGCCATGTGTATCCATCTAACCAAATAATGTGTCTCCCGTTAACACTAAGGAATTGCATACATAAAAATAAGGACATTCTTGAAAATACAAAAGTTACCACAAAGAGATTCTGGAGCCATCTCACTTACATATTGTTTCTATATATACTGTTAAGTCATGTGAGACTTACATATAGAAACAATGCCTATCTCAAGCAATGCCTTTTCAGTATATTGATTACTGTTATAATATATGCTATGGAATAACATAACTATCAGTCCATTTATTTATTTTTACATGGGGTACTTAAACTAATTAACAATATTTTTTGCTCTAAACCCAGTTTTGATTCTTTTGAATCACTGAACTATTTATCAACATGAACGTCATTAAGCCCTGTAGTTACTTCAGTTTTATTTATTTCGTCAAACAATGCAGTATAGAAGCATAGCATTTTTGTCCTAGCAATGAAAAACAAAGCTGTGGTCTCTAGTCTGAGACCTGTTTGTGCATACACACCCATACACACACACACGCACAGACACACACACAGAATAAGAGATGTATAGACATACCAACAGAGAGACACACATAGAAAAATACCAGTACACATGCAAACCCAAACACATATTTATTTATATATATATGTTTTCTGAGGTTTTCGCGGGTGTTTGTATGTAGGTCTTTGGTTATTCGGATCTTCTCCCGCGTAAAATTGGAAGTATCTTGGCAACGTTTCGACGAAGTCTAATTCATCATCTTCAGGCTGGTGTTCTCGGCTTCTGGAAGCACGAAGCCGAGAACACCAGCCTGAAGATGATGAATGAGAATAAATGAATAAATATCAAAACTTAGTTCTTTCTTCTTATGCTGTAATGATACTGCTGCTATATTCTACCATAGAAACATTACTTCTTTGGGAAGAGAGCATGAGTTCACAAAAGGTATATCAAGAAATGACTGTTCTTCTCACATAGTCTGCTCTCTTTAGCTCCAAATTTTCCACCATGAGGTGTGAACAATAGACAGAAGCTCTGTGACCAGAACACTTGGTATAATCATGGTCCTTATTTTATTTTACCTCCATACCAGATTCCCTTAACAGCTATGTTACTAACTTATTAACTGCAGTGATTCACTTAACAACTAGGGTAAGTAAAAACTGTAAAATGGGGCAAAACTCATTTAACGAATGTCTTACTTAGAAACAGAAAATTTGGGCTCAGTTGTGGACATAAGTTGAGGACTACTCTATTTGTTACTCTGGTTCAGGCAACAAATTACCTTGGGATGATCCTACACACACACAAACACATGCACATACAAACATTTTGATTCCCCTCTGGAATATGCTATGTATGGTAAATGCAAATTAGAATAACTATCTCCACTTTATGGTTTGCATAATTTGAGAGCCTATCCATGGCAGTGCATTCTTGACTGTAATTATCAGCATCCTGAAAGGAAGTTAAGAATTGTACTAAATGAGTAGAACAAAAGCAAGTAGATAATGCAGTCTGGACAGAGATTTTAATAATAAAACCTGTGGGACCAGGAGAAAAGTATGGAATGGTATGTATAATTTAAGTGTCTATCTGTGGCAGTGCAGACTTGCCTATAATCACCATAGACTTGAAAGGCAGCTAAAAAGATAACACTGTAATGCTGTCTATAACAAGAGGCTTTATAAGAAAAACTAGTTTTCATTGAGATCAAGAGAAATGGGCTGAAAGTGTGGATGTTACTGGTCAATTGATTTAGGAAGATGCAAAAATGGATAAAATAAACCTATTGTTTTCATTTGTGTGTATATACACTATTTTCTTTTGTCCTGCTCTCCTCAAGTGGGTAAGACTGCTTTTGGCCTTCCTCCAGGCAACTAGAATAATGAATAATGAAAAAATAACAGAATAATGAAGTTGGAAAGGACCTTGGAGGTCATCTTATTCAACCTCTTGCCCAAGCAGGAGACCCTATATCATTTCAGACAAACGGTTGTTCAATCTCTTCTTAAAAACCTCTAGTAATGAAGCACCCACAACTTTTGAAGGCAAGCCAATCCACTGGTTATTTGTTCTCACTGTCAGGAAATTTCTCCTTAGTTTTAGGTTGCTTCTCTTCTTGATTTTCAATTATTCTTGCTTGTCCTGCCTTCTGATGCTTTGAAAAATAGGTTGACCAATTTTTCTTTGTAGCAGTCTCTCAAATACTGGAATACTGCTATCTTGTCGCCACCAGTCTTTCACTAGACTAGACATACCCAATTCCTGCAACCGCTCTTCGTATGTGTTACTTTCTAGCCCCCTAATAATCTTTGTTGCTCTTCTCTGCATTCTTTCCAGAGTCTCAACATCTTTTTTTATATTGTGTTGATCAAACTTGGATGCAGTATTCCAAGTGTGATCTTACCAAGTCATTATAAAGCCGTACTGTCACTTCACATGATCTTGTTTCTATCCCTCTGTTAATGCAGTCTAGGATTGCACTGGCTTTCTTTGGCATCTGAAGCACACTGCTGGCTCATATTTAAGTGGTTGTCTACTAGGACACCTCTTGCAGTTGTTGCTATTGAGTCAGGTTCCACCAATTCTATACCTATACATTTGAGGGGTTTTGTTGAAGTGTCAATCTTACTTTTCTCACCATTGAATTTCATTTTGTTAGATACGGCCAGTGGTGGGATTCAGCCAGTTTGCACCACTTCGGGAGAACCAGTTGTTAACTTTCTGAGCAGTTTGGCAAAGTGGTTGTTGGAAGAAATAATTAGGGCAGAGAACCGGTTGTTAAATTACTTGAATCCCACCACTGGATAGGGCCCAGTGTTCAAGTCTGTAAAGTTCATTCTGGTTCTTCTGGGATGTTAGATATTCCCCCCATCTTGGTGTCATCTGCAAAACTGATGAGTTCCCCCTCTATTTCCTCCTCTAAATCATTTATGAAGACATTGAAGAGTACTTCGGCTACCACACTGCTTACTTCCCTTTGTGTAGGTGCAGTTCCTTTAATGTTGAGTGCAGTTTGTCAGCCAGTTGTGAATCCTGTCTAACCCATATCCTTCTAACTTACTAACAAGTAGGTTGTTATCTACTTTATTAAATGCCTTGCTGAAATCCAAGTATACTATGTCCACAGCATTTTGCTAGTCCACTAATTTAGTCACCTTGTTAAAGAATGAAATAAATTTTTTTGGGCATGATCTGCTTTTGACAAACCTATCTTGGCTTCTGATTATAACTTTTAGTTATAAAAGTAACTAAAGTAAACTATAGCTTTTAGATATTTTGCAGATCTGTTACAGTGGTGGGATTTAAAAATTTTTACTACTGGTTCTGTAGGCATGGCTTCATGGGCGTGATATGGCTAGGTGGGCGTGGCTAGGTGGGCATGACTAGGTGGGCATGGCAGGGGAAGAATATTGTAAAATATCCATTCCCATTCCACTCCAGGGGAAGGATACTGCAGAATCCCCATTTCATCCTGATCAGCTGGGAGACAGAGAATAGATGGGGGTGGGGCCAGTCAGAGGTGGTATTTACTGATTCTCCAAACTACTCAAAATTTCTGCTACCAGTTCTCCAGAACTGGTCAGAACCTGCTGAATACCACCTCTGATCTGTTACTTGATTATCTTTTCCAGGATCTTCTCAGATATTGATGTCAAGCTAATTGGTCTGTAATTTTCTGGATCCACTTTTCCCCCTTTTTTGAAAAGAACCACGTCAGTTTTTTTCCAGTCTTCTGGTAGTTCCTTGGTGTTCCAAGATCTTTGAAAGAAATGTTCAATGGCTCAAAGATCACATTTGCCAGCTCCTTCCACACTTTGGGATGGAATCCTGGTGATTTAAACTCATCTAGGATGGACAGATGTTCTCTAACCATTCCCTTGCCTATTTTAATTTGTATTCCTAATCTGTCTTTTACAGGTCTGTTTTAGACAGGTTGAACTATTTTTTCCTTTTGTCTGAAGAATTAAGCAGCTCTTCTTTCTCCCTGCTGCCCCTCATTTCTTTGACATCTTCTTCCATTAGTGAGCCAGTTGTTTCCTTGACTTTTTTCTTCTTTTTTTACATATTGAAAGAAACTTTTTAAAAATTATTTTTTACATTTGTTACAAGTCCTAGTTCATTCTGAGCTTTAGCTTTCCTGACTTCATCTTTGCAGATTCAGGCTATATGCTGGTATTCTGCCTTACTCTGGTTTCTCTTCAGATCGTATAAATCTTTCGCCTTTTATTCTGCCTTAATTACAGTATGTGTCCCTCTTCAATTCAGGAAAAAAAATGTTAGTGTGGTAGATCTTTTTTCTGATCCCATGGAGATCTTCTCAAAATCTTGAGAAATTGCCAAACAGATTATAAACAGATGACTGCATATGAGAAATGTCTCTTAGCACCCAATAACTCTCACAGGGAAAAATACAGTATGCCTCCAGTCTAATACAAATAGTCTCTGCACCTTTTGAGATCTACTGTTGAACTAGAAGCTAGAAAAAAAGCAAAGCTTAATTTGCTGGACAGACACATCCAGAAATATAACAGGGTATACAGGAAGAAATAGGTGAGGGGAAGGGTACAAACTTTGCACACCTGTCAGTCTTAAGTGATCTGCCTTGTGAGATAATAATATATCTGATAAAATAATCTTTTTATCCTACCCATTGAGATATTATCATCAGACATTTATAGAGACCTTGACAACCTCTAAAGAACACTTGGTGGCAGTCATACAACACCATTTTTCTTTAGCTGTTGCTTTTGCTCTGTACAAAAGAGCTGTTGCTTTTGCTCTGTACAAAAGCTTTTGCTCTGTACAAAAGAATTCCGGATTGCTCCAAAAGCATACTGTAAATCGGCCTTTCCCACCATAATCTTCTTTAGGTGTATTAAAAATGGCTTGCAATTCTGGATTGGCTAGAGTTCCAACATATGAAAAGTGAAAGCTTGAGAGCGGCTAGTTATACAAACAGTTTAGGTGCAAATAGTTCTTAAATTCAGTGCATTACATTCATCTCAGCACACAGTAGACAGTTTGCATAGAACTGGTTCTTTTAAAAATCCATTTCTTTTCCCGGGATTGCACAGATGCTGCCCCCCAACACCAGTGCAATCCAGTGATGAAATCCAATTTTTTTTTACTACTGGTTCTATGCGTATGGCTTGGTGGGCATGGCAAGGGAAGGATACTGCAAAAATCTCCATTCCCACCCCACTCCAGGGGAAGAATACTGCAAAATCCCCATTCCCTCCCCACTTCTGTGGGAAGGATATTGTAAAATCTCCATTCCCACTCCACTCTGGGGCCAGCCAGAAGTGGTATTTGCCAGTATTCTGAACTACTCAAAATTCCCGCTACCGGTTCTCCAAACTGCTCAAAATTTCCGCTACAGGTTCTCCAGAACCTGTCAGGACCTTCTGGACTTCACCCCTGGTGCAATCATAGGAAGATATTTTTGGTTGAAGGAGTTACTGAATACTTTCTGAATCTTTTCCTCTTTGGATCTAGATTGTGGCACAGTCCTATTCTGTATTATAAAAAGAACTGACTGCACTAATGGCAACAATTTACCTCATATGAAATGAAAACTAGATGTTTGATTTGCATGACATCAGATTATTATTTTCCTCTATGCTATCCATTTGTAGATGGCCGTCATCAATAAATAAATGTCTAAAAGCTTGATAGGATCTATTATTACATCAATGGAGTAACATTCTACTCATTTTAGGAGTATTAAAAACCATTAAAAACATATGAATATTATCTCCTAGATGCATCTTTTGTTCCATGAATGAAAAAAAAAGTAAATGTATTATATAAAGGAGAAATAAGAGAGCAGTGTACATTAATTTACAAACATACATTTCCTGTGAATTTGTGCAAGCAATTTTGGGTACACCACTAAGTGTGCTTCATTAAGTTTGCATGAGATAACTGCCCAGATTACCCAAAATATTTTTTTTTAAAGGAAGATTGGATAGATTTTATTGACATGACCTAATTTACAAAAAGATTGGCATTTAGAAAGTAAATACTTGTGTGGTAACTGGACTGTGAACTGTTTCTATCCCAGGGCTATTGAATGGTCTGAATTAAAATTAAAACTTTCACCCACTCAAGAGCTAAATTAGTTTATCTGTGTGTCACTCCCTTGATTCCCTGAATGTATTTAATTATTCTGATTTGTGGTAGATTACGATTTCAGTCACTGATCTATTTTGGTGCTGATGCAAAGTGGATTGAATATTGTGTACTGGGGCTTTTGTCTCTTTTGTCTGATAGTTTCCTAGGCAGCATCTCTTCCCCCTTTTCCTCAAAGTCATCACATATTCCATTGCAATACCTATTCAAAGTCACATCATAGGAAAATCAACCTGGGATGTGGATTCAGATAGACTTTGGTGTGAGCATATCTGGATATGGTGTTTGTTTGGGTGGTTGTTTTTTTGTTTGTTTGTTTTGTTTTGTTTTTACTTAAGAGGAATGCTTTAGCAATTTGGAGACTAAATCAGAGTCTGTAAGAAAATCAGGAACTGTTTTGCATCCAATTTAATGAAAAGAAGGACTAGGGGAGACATGATAGCTGTGTTTCAATATCTCAGAGGCTGCCACAAAGAGGGAATCAAACTATTTTCCAAAGCACCTGAAAGCAGGACAAGAAGCAATGGGTGGAAACTAATCAAGGAGAGAAGCAACTTAGAACTAAGGAGAAATTTCCTGACAGTAGAACAATTGATCAGTGAAACAACTTGCCTCCAGAAGTTGTGAATGCTCCAACACTGAAAGTTTTTAAGAAGAGGTTGGATAACCATTTGACTGAAGTGGTGTAGGGTTTCCTGCCTAAGCAGGGGTTGGACTAGAAGACCTCCAAGGTCCCTTCCAACTCTATTATTCTATTCTATTCAAGTCTGGGTTTGCTTATAATAAAATTATGGAAATTGGGGATATCTTAAAACACTGTGATATTTGATAGGTGAAATTGGCTACTGTTCAGAAAAGTTGAAAGGCCTCCTTAACACAGGACTCCATAGAGTCCTTGAGTAATTCATGATCCAACATTGGAGCAAATCTCCAAATTTACAAAGCTCAAGTCAACTGTTTATATACAGAAATATAAATATTTTTCCATTAATGGAAATTCTCCCCAGTGAAAACATGTTTCATTTGCGCATGACTAAATAACTAAGGAATTAACACCTCTGGGCATAACTGAAAGACACATTGCGGTACATACTTATATTTCAGTCTTATATGCATGGCAGTTATATACCACCTTTCAAACAGAACTCTCAAAGTGTTTACAGTTCAAAAGTGTAAGTTACAATTAAAATAGAATTGGATTATTTATACCCCTCTCCAACTGCCCACAAGAAATAAAGTCAGCGAGGCTAAACTATGGTTAGCTTGTTATACATTGTGTTGTGTAAATGTAGCTCATGTATGATACAGTATGAACATAGATCATATTTTTACTTTCCTCTTCAGTATGTTAACAGAAATCTGAAGAAATTCTTCTAAAATAATAACAGAAGAGGGAACAAACCAGGGGTGGGTTCTACCTACCTTTACTACCGGTTCGTAGCAGGGCCGTGCACACGCACTTGCTTCACTCGTTCACACGTGCATGCTCTTCTACACAGAGAAGCGTTTTGATGACGTCAGGGTCAGTATAGAACCGATGCGAACCAGGAGCAACCCACCACTGGAACAAACAGATGGGCTACAACAAGTCTAAGTTCTGGCTTGTTGAGTTCTTTTCCAGAACTGCACAAAAGAGCTATTTACAATACACAAAGACATCTTTCACCAGTTTCTAGGGCTGCTGGTAATATGGAAGGAGGTGCAATTACTAAGAGGTGGGGTTTTTTTTTTTTTTTGGCTATTTGGTGAGTGATGGCACATAAAACTTTAAAACTGTGTCTCAAACCATTTGTCCTAGGGCAGGGCTGTCAAACTTGCAGCCTGCGGGCCAGATGCATCACGCACTGGCCATGCCCACCCCCAGTTTAATGAAGGGGGAAAAAGTTGTGAAATGTCATGTGACGATGTGTCGTTGTGAGTTTGAAACTCCTGTCCTAGAGAATTCTTGTTTTGATGTTGTTTTTAGCAAAAATTGGCCTACATTTTTATTTAATTTTCCAGTAGTCCCCACCCAAGTAACTAGAAATGTTTCTCCTCCTATATTTTAAACTTTAATAACCTAATCAAAGTATTGATTGATATCAAACCTTGGGAGTAGGGGTGTCCATAAATTCACTTCAGATAAGGGTTGAAATGCTACCAGTTTGAGCAAGTTCGCCTGCTCAAACTGGAAGCAAAAAATGCTACTGGTTCGCTGAACCGGTAGTAAAAAATGCTACTGGTTCGTTGAACTGGTAGTAAAAAATGCTACTGGTTCGCTGAACTGGTAGTAAAAAAAAAAGTTTTTAAAAAATTCCGACAATCACGCGTCGCTCAGCTGGTTATAAAAACTTTTTTAAAACTTTTTAAGCACTTTTTTTACTACCAGTTAGGTGAATAGGTAGTAAAAAATGCTTTTAAAAAGTAAAAAAAAAAAAGGCTCAGACGATCACAGCTTTTTTTTTTTTTTTACTTTTTTAAAGCATTTTTTAAACCATGAATTCACCTCTTTGTGGTCAAAAAAATAGAGAAATTGTAGGTTTAAAATAGTCTTCTGACAAAGTGCTAGAGGGAATTGGCTCAATAACCCAAATGATAGAGTAATTTAGTATAAGTGCTTTTGTATATTTAATCACATGAATATTATCGGTACACTATCAATTATTTTACCTGAAAATTCAGTGTAATACAAATGAAGGTCTCCACTAATTTTATCTTTATCACAACCACTCTGGGAGGTTGTTCTAAGACAGAATGAATGGCCCCAATGATCCAGTGAGCCTTCCTCTTGAAACAATGTCTTGAATCTGGTTCTCCGTGGTCCAAGTCAACAACAGTTCACTTATGAGATTTGATTTTGCCGAATTACCCTGGTGAATAACAGTGGGAGACTTTGCAAAGACTTTTCAAAGACATTTGGAGAGATGTAGTATATTTCATATAACTTGAAGTATGTTATACTACAAAATTACAGTTTTGTTGAAGAAATAGAGAGAACATACATATAAAAGTCCCACCATGTAAATTCTGAACACAAGTTTATTTTCTCATTTTTTATCCAGACAACTGGAAATAAGGGCTAATAGCAGTTAAGAGTGGATGTGAATGTACTAGACCTCATTCTTACTTTAGAGTAGCAGAAAAATGTTCTTGAATTGAAGAGCATTATTACAGAAACCCCTCTGTCATGGTCAGATAATTTATTGGTGTAGATTACATTGATTGTCATTGTAGACCTTCATGAGATGAATAGACCTATTAGTATAGGATTCTGGATGATCCTTGCGATATTTCTCAATTATTTGGCAGGCACTTCCATTAATTGCTTGGATTAGCCTCTGACAATTTTAGATGGACCAGGTCTCAATAGGATTGTTCGTGGGCAGCCTTTCTCTTCAGTAGTCACAAATCCCAACTAATTTACTGAGAAGTCTGAAATTAGTGGTAGAGAAAAACAAAAGTAATGACTGAGTACATGTTCTAGTCTAAGCCTACACCTAACCATATTGGACAAGTATGCTACAGCTAAGCATCATTGCTTCTCCTCCATTTACTGTACTGATGTACTGTTAAGCAGTAGCCTCATTTACAACAGACAACTCCCTTATGGTAACTCCCTTGTGGTTCTTATACCTAGCTATTGTAACTATTTTACTGATGAAGTTGCTAACATTGGCCAAAGTCTTGACACTACATTGATAGAATCCATCATGGTAACTAGGGGATGTGTCAACATATTAGCTGGGATTCTTTATGGCCTATTGATTCCAAAGAAATAGATAAGGTATTCTCCAGCTTGACTGCTACCACCTATGGGATAGATACATGTCCTTCCTGGTTTCTTCATGGCACTGGAAAGCAGGTCGTGATGAAATGGATGTGGGAGATCATCAATGCTTGCTGAAGGAAAGGATAATGTCTGCAGTTTTGCTTCCTACTCAAGAGGCCCTTCCTCAATCCAGCCATATTAGACAAGAATTACCCAATTGTCAACCTTCCTTTCCTCTATGGTTTTGGAAAGGATGGTGAGAATTAGCTGCAAAATGCCTTATAGGAAGTGAATTATCACATCCCTTTCAGTAAGGATTCAGATCAAAATAGTATTGATTGTAGGGGTGGGTGATATTTGTTGAGTCTTGAATGGAGTGTGTGTCTCTGAGTGCTTTTAGATCTCTCAGTTGCATTTGATAACATCAGTAAAGGTACCCTTTTGGTACTGAAATACCTATATTCTCATTAACTTAAATAACATTACAGTGATAAATAATATAGAACAGGGGTATCAAACTCAATTTCATTGAGGGCCACATCGTGGTTGTGTTTCACTCTGGGGGGCCGGGGTGGACATGGCCAGCTTGATGTCATATGTGTTGGGGGCACTTTTGGTGGCCCGGCGCTCTGCCAGTGAAAACGGCTCCTGAGCTCCATTTCTGGCTATGATAGCCTTTTGCAAGCCTCTGCCAGTGAAAACAGAGCTTGGAGGGGGCACATGTGACTCTTCCAAGTGCAGTTTTCACTGGCAGAGGCACCGTGGGCTGGTCCTTTGCTGTTTCCAGGGTAGCCCTGCAGGCCAGATCTAAGTGCCCTGCAGGCCAGCTCTGACCCCTGGACTTTGAGTCTATACTGACCCCTGGTATAGAACATCTCAAGTATGTCATATGAAAAGAAAGTAAAGTTGCTTAGCAGTTAATATGTTGTCTATATTAGCAAAACATCAACAAGATCACATATGTTTTCAACTATTCAAAGTGCCAGAAGTAAAGATTTATATTTAAAATTATTGTTTCTCAATAATCATGGTGTAATGACAGACGTAAAAATGTTCTGTACAAGGCATGTATAATGTCAGCAAGTTACTGATGAAACAAATGACTACAACTATTAAAATAAAATGTTGATGTTCATAGATTGGGAAAGGCTTATGTATTTATAACTTTGTTTCCTGGACAATATCACAATTTATCTAAGCAAATAAAGTTCAAATATATAGATAAGGTACATATTCATATATATCTGTCATGGATAGCTCAAATCCTTTGCAGCTGCTAAAACATTATCTTGCTTCCTATTACTGAACTCACATTTGATCTGATCATCACAACCAGAATATGGAGATAGTGGTTCAAACCTTCTTTTTGTAGATTCTTGCAAAATCCAAACTTGACAGAACAGTCTGATATTGGATAATACATGAAGAATGTGTTGATATAAATCTACTAAGTAATTTTAGTAAGTTCAAAAATACATTGTCTATTCTCTCCCTGTATCCATTTGAGAGATACATGAGAATCTAAGATGCATGTATCATTCCTAACCACTTTTGCTGTTTATATCGTAATATGTCGCATAGAAGACATATGATTATACTTTACTCTAGTTCCATTCATTATATAGCATCATTTGATGATTCTGCTGTACTGGTTTAAAGAGTATGCAATTGAAATGGCAGGTAAATGAGATGCAAAATCCTTTCCATCAAGGACTAAACCATCATTCATTTCAACAAAGTCCTAATGAAAAACCCTATTCTATTCTTTGGTGTCAGAAAGAGACAGAATGCATTGCCCAATAATAGATCCGAACATAATGAATTCTCAAATACATTGCAAACTATCAGATTTTGTTCAAGATGTGTACAGAATGTCATCTTCTTTGACTACTACATTCCATATTCATTCATTCAACAACTAACAAGATATGACTTCAACCACAGATAATTTGAGAGTTGCAGACTTAACTGGGTAAGGGAAAGAAGAATGGTATACTGGAACTGAAAGTCTAAGATTATTTCTACACATCATTCATTCATTCATTTATTCCTTCATTCATATTTTCAGAGAATGGAGGGAATATCATTATTTTGCACCCATTCCATGTAAGTGCTTTTCATGTTCACCTATTGTGGTTTTAATTAATTTGAATACAGTATTATCAATCTTTTAAGTAGAGATTGGCAAAGTACAAATGTAATTCATAAAACTGACCCTTTAATTTGAGGGAAAAGCAATACTTTTCATCCTTTTAAAAATTATTATAGAATATCAGGGGTGTCAAACTGGTAGCCCATGGGCCGGATGCATCACACACAGGCCATGCCCACCCTGGCCCTGCAAAAGCAAAAAAGTCATATGTCATGTGACATCACATGATGTGATTGAGTTTGACACCCGTGCTATAGATGGTAGAGCTAAACACTTTTGACTTGTTCTTAGAATTTGGGGAAACTAGCCGTAAGTCTGAAAATGGATGTCTTTTGTCTGGCACAACAATGTCCTGTAGGCAGAAGTGGGTTTCAGCAGGTTCTGACCAGTTCTGGAGAACCGGTAGCAGAAATTTTGAGTAGTTCGGGGAACTGGTAAATACCACCTCTGAGCCCGCCCCTATCTATTCTCTGTCTCCTGAGTTCCAGCTGATCGGGAGGAAATGGGGATTTTGCAGTAACCTTCCCCTGGAGTTGGGTGGGAATGGAGACTTTACAGTATCCTTCCCCTGCCACGTCCACCAAGCCATGCCATGCCCTCCAAGTCACACCCACAGAACCAGTAGTAAAAAAAATTGAAACCCACCATTGCCTGTAGGCTGGCAGTGTGGAAATATCAGTCAATAAAATTCAGTCCTATAGTAGCAGAGTCACTATTACCTCAACAATTGGTTGTGAGTGAATGCTGTACATGAGAAAAATAGCGAAGAAACACTTGAGATAGGTAGACTGAGGGAAGAAAAATAATCACAATAAGAATGATCAGTGTTTCCATGCAGGATTTTCCCCCTTTCAGGCTCTATGGCTCTTGCCAAACATTGGTGATGTGCTGTTATTCAAGTCTTTAAATAGCTAGCTGGAGATCAAAGGGTGTGAAAAGATTTGACGTGGAAAATGTGTTTATAATTAATGATGGAGACACTGGAGGAAGCCCAACAATGAAAGCAATTCTTGTTTCCTAACTAAGAGAACAAGCCTAATATAAACACACAGAGAAAGAAGATTACCATAGTAATGAGGCGGTGCGCTGAAGTGAAACAAGATACACAAATTGTGCTCAAAAAGGTTTCAGAGTTGTAACTATTCACCATACAGATGGAAGTCCTCTGAAGTACATGGATCCAAAATGTGCGACTCTGATGGATATTTGTAAAGGGGTTGGGGAAGGCTAGTGGCACTGTTGTGTTGTGACCTTGTTCTAATGCCAGAGATTCTGCTCTTTCCACCAGTGTATTCTTGAAGCAAGACTTTTTCCTCTGAAATGGATATACAAAAGGGGGCTTTATCAGAATGTAAAGGCTCTCTTGCTAAAAATAAAAGAAAATATCAAGGTCAATATTTATTTATTTAAAATCCGCTATTCTCTAACTGTTTGCAAGCTGGTCTCTCTCTGTCTTTTTCTCTTGTGACTTCAAGTTAATGGTGATTGCCTGGACTAGTTCCTGCAGTTTTTATGGTAAAAAAACTGAAGAAGTGGTTTGCCATTGCCTCCTTCATAGGGCTGAGAGAGAAAATGCCTGGACCAAAGTCATCCAGTTTGGCTTTGTGCTCAAGTTGGGACTAGAAGTCTCCCAGCTTCTACCCAATGCCTGAACCAGTGTACCAAACTGCATTCACAAGGCAAATTGCCACTGCCTCCTTTCCGCATTAGTATGGTAGGGTATGGTAGGGTATGGCACGGTACAGGTAAGAGATAGACCAAGGTTTTGAGATAATTAACTATCTAGCAGAATAATTAACTATCTTTGATATCTTGCTTTATTGCAAGCAGGCAACCTACATGCTATTTCCTGTCAGTTATGAATAGGTGTGTGCGTGACAGACGGGAGGGTAGGGAGGGAGAGAGGTGGGGGGAGAATCCATGCATCCATCTGTGGCCATCCCTGTTGTAAAAGATAGGCTGGAAAAATAATAACTAGAAAGGAGAAGGCTTTTTGGCTGTCTTGACAAAAAATTCACAAAAGCTGCAGTCTCTTTCTTTGTGTCCTTCATCAAAACCTAGATTGCATCACTCTTATATGGGAGGGGAGATTCTGCTTTACCTCATAATTTATGTTTAAGAAAACCCAGCAAGTATAGTTTCTTAACTTTAAAGTCTAGCAACTTTAACACAGCCTATCATAAGTATTTCACTGGTCATTCTGGTTCCATTAGTTCATGCAGGTTTTTTTATGATGTCATCAGACTTGGGAACTGCTGTCATAATTTTTAATTGTTATACTTTCATTATGATTTATTATAACTTATTGCTATATTTTTAGTATAATGTGGGAGTAAGAACCTCAAACTTGATTTTCAGCATCACGTATTATATCATATTTGCCATCAAAAAGCCCAGTAATTCTAACATTACTCCATTAATCAAGTTCTTATGTATAGCAGAGCAAATATGTTATTGAGTGATAAAATACTGGTAGCCTCATTTTAAATGCAGTTCAGCCCTGATGTTAACAAGTTAGCCTTGGAAAGGTCAAAGATGATTGCTAAATGACAGCAAAGAGTTATATTTTCTGTATCTTTTTGCTGGCAACAGCTATGATTTGGATTTTCACAGCCAGATTTATTAGTCCTCGTTGTTGTTCGTAATTCACCCAGAGTCACTTAGATGAAATGGGCAATTTAGAAATTTAATAAATAAAATAAAATAAATTTGAGCCTATCACTATCTTTCAGCAAAAGCTGCTTCTCAAACATATCAGGAAGAGAAATAGAAGAGACAATGATTTCGAGTTTTGGAGTCATCCTATTCATAGAGAGACATTATGAACCTTGATATGGTTAGGGATATATATGCTAATCAAATGATTGAACCATATAATCATCATATCCTTCTGATATCTAGACTGAAATCAAATTAAATATGGCTAGAAACTGAACAATTCAATTAGTATTGATGTGCTACTAAAAGCATGAATATCAATCTATATATAGTGGAGCCACATTTTTCATTGATTGACGATAGAGTTATCAAGTGAACATGCAGTGCTGCAGTCAATTAATAATTCTTAAGAAGGAGGCAAATACTTCTGTGAGCATGAACATGGGAAATGTTATTTAGAAATAAAAGAAGCATTTTAAAAAAAAGTAATTCCATCATCTACCTCTGTAGGTAATGTGACTTCCTTCCTTCCTTCCTTCCTTCCTTCCTTCCTTCCCTCCCTCCCTCCCTCCCTCCCTTCCTTCCTTCTTTCCTTTCTTCCTCTCTCCCTCCCTCTCTCCCTCCTTCCTGACTTTTTTGTTCTCCATGAAAGAAATAATAAAAAGTAATGGTTTTTTTTTTTTACAACAACTAATAATCCAACAAAAAACAAGAGCTAAGATTAACTTTTAGTGGAAAAAGTGGAGTTCTTTTCTGAAAAGTGGACTAAAAGTGGAACTCCAGTTAGAGTGAACAATACCAATCTTAACAGAAAATCTAAATGGAATACTCAGATATTTAATGTTTCCTGATGATAAAAGAGGACAAAAATCTAAAAATAGCAGTGGAGATCAAACTAGGCAATTCTGTATATGGTTTCCTTTAGAGTTATGTCCCTTTTTTCTAGTCACTTGGAAACATCCATTTACTTGTTAATCAATAAAAGTATTCACTATTTGAAACTCTTCAACGAACAGCAGTGGATGAAAATTTCAGTTACTTTTGTTGGGCTCATTTTGAATTTATTCCAGTGATGCTATAAGCAAAATAGTCTATTTCTCTTCAGTGGCACAATTTCCATTGCCAAACTATGTAATTTCAAACAGTGTCAGCCTTCTAAGTTGGCAGCAGAACTATCAGGCCCTTTCTTCATTTATTTATATTGATAATGGAAATATTTCTTTTAACTTACCTCAGTGCAGCAGTCCTTTCTACAGCATATTTATAAACAGTGGATAAATTTTATAGCAAAGACTTTAAATAGAATATATTTTGATGGTTTTGTTTTTAATAAGAGAACCCAAATTTATATAACAGAACTATAATTTGTTCATTTGCCCAGATTTATGATCTGAAGTTGAAAATACAAAATATGCCGCGTTAATGTGTAGACTCCTGTTAACTATAGGAGTGAGAGAAAGAGACAGAGCTTTGAAACATTTGTAGAGGTTGTCTTGATCTCTTTTTTACTGGTCTAGGAAGGGAATAGAAGCAGGGAAATCCACCAAGGTCAGTATGGTCCACTCAGAACTTCAGGTCACCTTTTCTCCTGTCAACATAAGTTATGATGTATTTGGCTGGTTGATTATATTTAGAGAGACCTAGTTAATTATGAATTCCTGTGACTATAAATGCAGTTTTCAGACTAATTAACAGAAATGGTCTGAGAGCTTTTAAGTTAATCTGTAGATCTAGATACCACGTCATTGTATTAAAAGCTATTGCTGTTCTATTCAGGGTTACAAGCTGCATCTAGGTTACCAAATTACTCTTGCTGATCTATTGCAGAAATCTGCCAAACAAGTTGGTTAGTTATGTTGCCTAGCAGCACATTGCATAGATCAGACTCACTGCATCATAGAACTCTTCCTTTTCTCTAAATTTGTGTACATGTAATATATAAATACTCATCTAGCAACCCACTGGTAACATTTAGAAGAATAAAAAAAATTCCACAGGGTTTAGTCATTTTAGGAATTAATGAGCTTGCATGAGGCAGATGTAATCCAGAATCTTGAACTAGGGCAATCAGACTTCCAAAATAAAAACTGTAACTCAGAATTGGTATATAGTTATTAATATCTGTAAGCATAATTTCCTAAGAATCCTGGGCAAATGTTTAGAAAAAAATAAGTTCATGTTTAACAAGGCTTCTTTGTAATAAAGCAGCTCTTGTTACCTCTCTCTGAAATGATAAGTGCTGAAAAGCTATGAATTCATTTATCTGTTAGTCAGGAGATGGAAAAACTTGAAATCCTCTAGTCTCATCCATCTTTACACCAGAAAGCACTCACCAAAGCTGGTGATTTTTTTAAAAAAATCCAAGCGCTATGATGAAAGTGTGATTATCCAATGCCATTTCTGTAATTTGTGGTAGTGATATCTTAAATCCCTCCCTTTACTGGGACTCTCCTGGCAAAATTACACATGTGGCCACCCCTAGCTTGAGCTCAGATTTAAAAAACTCAAGTAAACTCTTTCTCAGGTGGTCAAACACCAGCAAATATGTCCAGCTATTCAATTAAGGTTGTTATATAAATGGTTAACAGAATCAGGAAACAGAGCATATAACAATCAAGGGGCTCTGGCAGCTTATAAGTGAATCACTTAATGGAAACTTCTACTTGGAGCCAATTTTAATAGTGTGCAAAACTGCACTGCAACTAAAACATGATAATCTGTTCATTAAAGTGGGACTTTCTGTAACCAACACTCCGTAGATTTTTAGTATTAGCCTGATTAGTCATCTTAATAGGAATGTGGATTCAGTTTGGAACAAAAGAAGTGTTATTTGAGACAGGTCCCATTTGGTTCCAATCTCTTTATTCCTGAATACTATACAACAATAAATTAGCATACAATTCCTTATCCCATTTACCACTCATTCAAAATAGGATTTATAGGCATTACTGATGGGGAGACGGAGAGTTTGTTAATAAAGATCACCTTCAGTTTTCACCAAACACTCTAGAATTGTGCCACTTCTGGCCAGCAGTAGCAGGTATCAAAAAATGTCTACAATAATTATGGGGGAGGGGGAGGGAGGCTGAAATGGAAAGTAAAAGTTTTACCAAAATAAAGAAAATTGCATAATGAGGTACAGCAAAATATGGAACATTATTAACAAATAAAAAACCAAAAATGTATTTGATAATGTGAACGAATGGATTATCCAAATGTAAAATGACTCATATATGCACCCACATCTTAAACCAGCTGTCAGAACCTGACTGATTTAGCTGTATTTATATCTTGCCATTCTGTTAAAAGGCTTAAGATGGCATATGGGAAAAAATATTTTTTCCTCACAATCATTCTATAAAATAAATTAAACTGCTATTGGTTGGTTGATTAAGCATATCCCCCAATTTCTTGTCCAGTCAAGCCATGCAAGTAACTTTACAACTAACGGCTAGTTTTTCAAAAGGCCTGCATAAATTCTTGTTATGACATGTCTTATGGTGCAATGTAAATGCAATTACTAGGAGACAATTGTAACTCAGGGCCTGTGCGTGACATGGAGAAGGTGAAAGAAGATAACTGAATTTACATGACCTTCAGTTCCCTCATGGTGCTATAATTCTGTCATTCTTAGCTGACATGACTAATATACCGGCACTTCCATGTGGTACACATCTACTTTCCAATCAAAGCATTTGGAAGCACATCTGCCAATCGTCTTCATTCCTGCCACCTCAGACAGTAAGAACATAAGGAGCCAATCGGTGCTGTCCTTCCTGCTGATCAATGGGAGAGTCTAAAACACAAAATTTATTCAGTGTCCCTCACAAGATACTGCTAGCTCTGGAACAACAATGTATTTCTTCACATCTAGTTCTTACAAAATGGAAATGAAATAAAGTGTTAGTATTTCCTCTTCCATTCAGCATAGAGATATTTATATCCATGATAACAATTTGTAAAAACAAAACAAAACACACACAACAACACCTAAATTGCTTTTATAGGGTAAAGATGTTGGGTTTCAAGCTGTGTTAAAAGCCTTACTGGTAATTATGGTGTTATTTCATGCCACTGGGTTTGCAACCAACTGCTATTCTCAATCCCTCAAACTGTTTTTCAAACTGGCAATTTTAAGATGTATGGACTTCAACACCCAGAACCCCACAGCCAGCATGGCAATTCTGGGAGCTGAAGACCACACATTGTTTAAGTTTCCAAGTTTGGAAGAAAAAAAAACCTTTTCTAATGCAGTGATGGCAGAAATAAGGAAGGAGATATGATATATTTTAGTCTACAGTTGCTGAAACATTTTGGATGAGCATTTCCACTGGAGTAACAACAAACTTCCAATCCACCCCAGTTCACACAAAAGTGAATTAAAAATGAAACCAAAAAAATCGCCAGCAGTCCAAGTTTGTCTGTTACCAAAGGCAAGGGGCAACCATCCAATTTTCTAGTCGATGACTACATTGGTATTCACTTCAAAAGACTTGTTTGGTAGGTCTGCTGGAACTCAAGAGCTTGAAGGAAGAAAAGGGCTAGTATTCTCCTCATGGAGAAATCTGTTACAGAACTTCACTGATGTAAAAAAGATCTATTGGGATTGTTGCTTTTGATTTATATATTGATTTTAGTTTTGGATATGTCACAATTCAGCTCAGTTAGAGAATACCAAACAACCTCATGATATCATGAGGTCTAAGATACTTTTGAATTGGTGAATTTTTACTTGGGAGTACCCTAGGGCAGGGGTCATCAACCTTTCAGATCTCAGAGACCAGTAAATTCATAATTTTAAATCCCGTGGACCATTAATATTAATTTTTTAAAAAAGATAAATAGCATTTAGTGCAATATTAAAAATGCAAATAATTTTTCTATGGATTTTCTTTTTTTTTAATTTCTTTTTTTTATTTTTTTTTAAACATAAAACATAAAATACATCTTTTTAGAGCAAGGATTTGATCCGGTGTAAAATAGTTACAATTGCTCACATTCCTTCAACCAATTTTGTTCCAAATTTTATCTATTTACATCTAAAAAGAAAAAAGAAAAAAAAAAGAAAACTTATTCTAAACATTTATCATTCTACTATATCGCCCAAAATTCTAAACAATTATTTCCAAATTATTTCCAAATAAACACCCTTAAAACTTTGTCGTTTTAACAATCAATATTTCATATATATTCCTCATTCCTAAGACCTATTATATCAATTCTATATTTTACTTTTCTTAAATAGCAACTCATATCCATGATCTTAACAAAATATTTTCTTCCTCTCTTAAAGTTGTAAAATCAATCAACATTTCCACCTATTAAATATACTTTATTTTGTTTACTTCAGGCTTATTCTCAAATACTATTAGGTCTGATATTTAGTTGATTCATAATTTAAATAGCTTTTTCCCAGCGATATTTTCCACCACTTCTATCTCTATTTGTTTAACTGGTTCACAGTTTGGCTTAACTATTCTCAAGTATTGTCTCCTCCACTTCCTCCCAGATTTATTTTTTGGCTGGTTCAAATCTTAATCAGTTGCTTTCCAGCAATGCTTTTCTCCACTCCTACCCCTACTTATATAGGCTGGTTCAAAGTGTAATTTTAACTGCACACCAACATTATCTCCTTCACTCCTCCTAAATCTATTATGTAACTGGTTCGCAACTCAAATAGTTACTTTCCAGCAGTGCTTTCCTCCACTCCAACCTCTATTTTTAACTGGTTCACAACTTTATTTCACTTGATCTCCAGGTATATTTCTCTCCACTCCTAACTTTTTATTTTTTGGCTAGTTCACAGTTTTGCTTTAACTGTTACCCAGCGTATGCTTTTCTCCACTCCTAACCTATTTATTGGCTGGTTCACAGCTTTATTTTAACTGTTTTCCAGCGTGTGCTTTCCTCCACTCCTAACTCTTATTTTTATTTTTAACTGGTTCCCATCTTTGCTTTAACTGTTCTCCAGTATGATGCTTTCCTCCACTCCTACCTTATTTGTAAGACTGGATCACAGCTTTGCTTTCTCTGTTCTCCAGAATCATGCTTCCCTCCATTCCTAACTTCATTTGTTTAACTGGTTCATAGCATTATTTTAGTTATTATCCAGCTATTCACAATGTTTTACCCATATTTATTTTTCATTCCATTCTCCTCCGTATCTTTTACTAATTTAAAATAAAAATGTATATCAACAAATCTCTTAACTCCTATTCTCTCCTAGACTTTCTCCCATTCCATGCTTATTTCTTATTTTCTATAAGTAACAGTATTTCAAGTCACTTTAAAATCAATTTTCTATAATTGTTAAATCTGTAAGTAGTTCTTTTTAATATCCAACATGTTGAAAAACATTTTCTTCTAAACATTAAGGCTGTAAGTAGAGCTTATTAAAGATTCCAAATTTAAAAAAGCATTAAAACATCCAGAAATCATGTTTATCAGTCATTTGTACTCTTATTTTCTAGTCAAATTAATTGTGTATTTATAAGGTCAACTTCAATAAAAATAATAGTAAAAAAGAGAGAGAAAATGACAATATTAATAATAATTAGGATAAAAAAATAAGCTAAAATAAAGAAAGGAAAAGAGAGAGAAATATAACAAAAGAAATTAAGAAAAAAATAGAAAAAATAGAGAGGGGAAAAACAAAAGAGAAAATAAGAAAAAGAAAGAAATAGAGAAAGAACAAAGAGAAGAAGGAAAGTATCTCCTAACATCATTTAAACATCAAACATCCAGACACCATTACATTCCTTTAGATCAAACTATGGTATTTTGTTATCTTGTTACATAATAGTCCATTTTTTTCTTTCTCCAATCTGTCTAAATATGTTTCTTTTCAATTTCAATGTCATCCAAGTTATAAAGTTCTATAAAATTAGTTCCAAGTTAGCTATTTCATATATAGTATCATCCTGTCCTTCTTTTCTCTTGTTGCCACACTTATTAGTTCAGTTTTCATTGTTCCTTTTAGTTTCTTCTTTCTGATCTTCAATAACTCCGCCAATAAATAGATTATATATCCAAAGTCAAGTCTCCTGAATTTTTTCTCAATATAATCCACTTTAAGTAACAAGCAACAAAGTTTCTCTTTCAAGCAGTCTTTCAAACAGTAACAAGCAGTCTGGAATTTACACTTTCACTTCTCAGCTGTCAGCTATTTTCTCCGTCCCCGTTTATCTTTTGTCTTTGCTTTAAAGAGCATGTTTATTTCCTCTTCTCTTTCCTCTCTCTTAAACATACTCCATTCTCATTTAGCCACAAAAAAAAGAAAAAAAAAGTCATATCTGTAATAAAGTCATTTCCAAAAAGTCAGTATTCAATGCTATCCACCAACAGGTCTTTTCCTTCCAGCAATTTACGGGCAGTTCCCACCTGGGCAGAAATCCACTCACCCAGCTTTCAAACTCCCTGCTCCGCTCTCTGCTTCTCCTCCTGCACATCCTTTTGTTCCGGTTGCCATGGTCTTGGGGCAGCCACTTTCATGGCTGCCGCATCCACCGCCACCAGTGCAGAGGGCAATCCTCTGGCCCCGAGGAACCTGCCCATTCCTCTCAGCCATCCAAGGGGTCCCCTTCTAACCCCCTGTCCCCACAGGACAGGATAGGTCCACAGACCTGCCAGCGATGACTTAACAGATGGGGTTTTCATGGGGCTCCAAGGAGCCCCGCTAATTCCCCATCTGAATTGCTGCAGCGCCAACTGGAAGCTCCTATTTTCTTGTGGGCCATCAGTGGTCCGCAGACCACTGGTTGGTGACCGCTGTCTTAGGGTACAAAATAGTTTATAAAGGAAAAAGAGTTCACAAAGTGAATCACAGTCATGTTCATGTTAGTTGGATGATAATATCTAGTAACTTCCAGGGATTGTGAATACTGGACTACAGCTAGGTCTGAGAAAAAATTATGACTCAAGTTGTATCTCAGCATCTCAGCATCTCAAATTGTATTTCAGCCATGTATCCCTCTTTTATATAAAGTTGTTCATAATATTTAAAAAATAGGGCACCAGTCTCCTCGTTCAACAAGATTAACAAAGGGTGCCAAGTAGAGCAAGGAAAAAATGTAAAGCAGTCAGCCTCATGCTCAATGGCACAAGTGTACCCCAGATGGTTTTACGGAGAAGCCAAAAAGAGAATAAACACCAAAAGAAAGGGGAGGGGGAAGGCAAGGGAAGGGAAGGGCGGGAACCAGGAAAAGGAAACAAAAGACATCACAAAAAGAAACACTGAAACCCCTGCTTTCTTTCCTTTCTTGTTGATGTCAACTAATTTGCAAATAAACAGAAATACTAGTTCAATGAAATGCCTATGATTTGGTTGGAAAACATTTATTATAGGCATTCTGTAATTATCATTACTACTTGGCAGCAGTTAAATCCTAAACTACATGCAGGTGTTTGTCAGGTGAAAACAAAGACATTATTTAGAAAAGAAGAGAAAATTAACATGCTATGTATAAAGTATATGTTTGACAACATGAACAGTGCATGTGACCAGCTGTGTGGACACGTGTGAGCACGGGTAGAGATATTTTATTGTACACGTGATTAATTGAATCATGTAGTTCTCTTTTATTGTTTTCTTCCACTTCTCTTTTTGTTTGGTTTATACAGTACAGCTTGACTGGGCAGCCATCCAAAAGATTCACATTAAATTCTAGCTATATTCAGCACAAAAGTCATCTAGCATCAGAGGATCAGCGTTACATCAACCAATAAGCACTAAGGAATTGATAAGCTGCTAAAATTAGGTAATCTCCTAGCAGCTGCTTTTGATAGATGAAGTGGAATTTAGCCTCAGGTTTTCTATTTAAAGATGTATTACAACATCTTTTCCTGCAGCCACAAGAAGAACCTAGCAACATATAATACTGCTGATTAAAGGTTTAATCGCTACTTGTTTGCTCTTCAGATCATTTCATCCGTGCCATGAATGTATAGCATATCATGTTTGCAGATATTTTAGCTACTTTGAAGTCAAACTAATATGTTCTGAAATAATTTAAATCCCTAAAATCTAAATGCTTCAGATTATTTTGGGTTTTGGGTTTTTTTTAAAAAAAAAATTGTGCTATTAACCTATATTTTGAAGAATGGGTATATATAAGTCGACCTCGAGGCAAGGGGTGTTTGTGGGGTGCCCCAAGGGTCGGTCCTCTCACCCCTTTTGTTCAACATTTATGTGAAGCCACTGGGTGAGATCATCCATGGTTTCGGGGTGCAGTTTCATCAGTGCATTGATGATACTCAGCTGTACATCTCCACCCCGGACCATCCCAATGATGCACTTCACATGATGTCCTGGTGTCTGGAGGCCGTGCGGATCTGGATGGGGAGAAACAGGCTCAGACTCAACCCCTCCAAGACTGAGTGGCTGTGTTTCCGGCATCCCGGTATAGCCAGCTGGCTCCAACGCTGACTATTGGAGGTTAGATCTTGGCCCCCCACAGAGAGGGCCCGCAACTTGGGTGTCCTCCTGGATGCATGGCTGTCACTAGAAGAGCATGTGATGGCTGTGGCCAGGGGAGCTTTTTATCAGGTTCGCCTGATTCTGGACCGGGACTCCTTGCGCACAGTCACTCATGCCCTCGTCACTTCCCGTGTGGACTACTGTAATGCTCTCTACATGGGGCTCCTCTTGAAGAGCACTTGGAGGCTCCAACTGGTCCAGAATGTGGCTGTGCGGGCGATTATGGGAGTGACTTGGCACACCCATGTAACACCCTTCCTGCATGAGCTGTACTGGATTCCGGTGGTCTTACGGGTGTGATTCAAGGTGGTGGTGACCATTTTCAAAGCGCTCCATGGCTTAGGACCCGGGTACTTACAAGACCACCTTCTGCTGATGATAGCCTCCCACCGGCCAATATGTTCCCACAGAGAGGGACTCTTCAGAGTGCCGTCGGTCAAACAGTATCGACTGGTGGCCCCCAGGGGGAGTGCCTTCTCTGTGGGGGCACCTGCACTCTGGAATGAATTGCCCCCGTAGATTTGGATAATCCCTAACCTACGCACCTTTCAATGTGCCCTCAAGACACTATTGTTCCAACAAGCTGGGCTGGCCTAAACATGATTTTTAATTGGGTTTATTTTTTCATGTTTAGAGCCAAATTGTTTAATATGTTTTTAAAATTGCTTTTAAATTTTGTATTGGGTTTGTTTTATTGTTGGCTGTGTACCGTCCTAAGTCCTTTGGGAAAAGGCTGGGATAGAAATTAAATAAATAAATTAATAATAATAATAATAATAATAATAATAATAATAATAATAATGTCAAATGCTAATCTGAAAAGCTTTTATAATTACATTTTCTGTATTGTTTTCAACTCCAAAACAAAAACAAAAAAAATCACAATCATTCCTGGGAATGTCAACTGCTTCATGAAGACAAGAGTGAAAAATTTCTCTCAGCCTGTCACCCCAGTTGAAAACAAAAACAGTTCAAGTACTTAACACAGACTGATAAATCGAGTATAATTATTTACAAGCAGAAATAACTTATGTAGGGTAAGGTTTTACTGTAGAGACTTCACAGAGAAGAAAGGAAATCTGTTAAATCACCATTAGAATAAGGTAAAGTTGCTTAAATTGACCGCTCTTCATATTTATGCCAATGCTGAGGGGTTTTTTGCAACAGTGCTGAAATTGTTTTTCACTACTTTCTTCTTACAGTTTTCTTTTAACTTTCCAGTCCAGTCTACTAGCATTTTCTTATTGATCCCCGACAATCAGACCTTCTTCATTCCTCACTACAGTATATAAGGGATAAGTAATTGGATCACATTTAACTTTGGAGGGGAAGGTAAAAAAATACAGTGGGGAGATAGAACTATGTTACTTAGCACATGCATGGAATAGCAATAGCACTTAGACTTATATACCGCTTCATTACTTTTACAGCCCTCTCTAAGTGGTTTACAGAGTCAGCATATTGTCCCCATATGAAATCAATCAAATAATACTCAACCTGCCATTAAGGGTGACAGGCCAACAGAAATCTCAATCTCAATCTCAATCTCAATCTCAATCTCTCTCTCCCTCCCTCCATCCATCCCCCCCCCTCTCTCTCTCTCCACTCACGCAGTAAATGAACTCTCCAGAACTGTAAAGTCTACAAACTTGAAATTTGCCTCTTGGCTTCTAGGTGCACACTAAGAAAGGATTTTTCAAAATGACCATCATAGCATTAGTATTTCCTATATTATTATAACACACTTTGATGCTAATTAGTTAGACGTTCTACTCCCCTCCAAACTTGAAAATAACTCTGGAGAGAATGGGATAGCATAGGACAGGCTTCTGTGGGGCCAGCCTGAGGGAGAGAAGGGGATAGGAAAAGATCCATGGGGCAAGCCTGAGGGAGAAAAGGGGATAGGAGAGGATCTATGGGGCCAGCCTGAGGGAGAGAAGGGAAGAGGATAGGAAATGTTTCTGTGGGGCAAGGCTGAGGGAGAGAAAGGAGAGGCTTCTATGGGGAAAGCCTGAGGGAGAGAAGGGGAGAGGATAGGATCTATGGGGCCAGCCTGAGGGAGAGAAGGGAGAGGCTTCTATAGGGAAAGCCTGAGGGGGAGAAGGGGATAGGAGAGACTCTATGGGGCCAAGCCTGAGGGGGAGAATGGGGGAGAGGAGAAGATCTATGGGCCAAGCCTGACGGAGAGAAGGGGACAGGAGAGGATCTATGGGGAAAGCCTGAGGGAGAGAAGGGGGGAGGATAAGAGAGGTTTCTGTGGAGTTAGCCTGAGGGAGAGGAGAGGAGAGGCTTTTGTGGGGCCAACCTGAGGGAGAGAAGGGGAAAGGAGAGCATCTATGGGGCCAGCCTGAGGGAGAGAAGAGGAGAGAAGGGGAGAGGCTTCTGTGGGATTAGCCTGAGGGAGAGAACGGGAGAGGACAGGCCGATCATGACTACTCATTAATTTTCAAACTCTAAGTGTCAATTTATGAAGCCTGATCACATAGTTTCATAGTGGAGCTAGTGTTTAGATAATCATATTTATACATCTTCATTATATTTAGTCGTCAGCACCATATTAATAATATAACATTATAATAACCTTAATACTTAACATTTAACATCATCTTCTTTAACGGGTCTCTTCTGTACCATTTCTATATCTATTCTATATACTTTCTATAATATATATATAATATATATTATATAATATATGTAATATACTATATATATTCTATATCCTGAGTATTTTGATGCATTTTAATTCTGTGTGTGGTTAATACAATGTATTGTAATGATGAAGATGTAGGATTCAGACAATAAGACCCAGTCTTAAATCCACTCTCAGTCATAAAACCTCTTTGGGTGATTTTAGACTGATCATGATCACTCAGCTCACACAAACACATACACACTCTTCAGGAAGACCCATCACAGGAAGGAAAAATATTGTTAATTTCCTTCTGGAAAATAAATGTGAGAGGGCATGGCAACAGAGAAATTTGTCCATGAGAGGATGTAGTAGCCTGAAGTCTGGACTGGTTTTTTTTTTCTTCAAAATGTCTTAATCCAGGAAGGATTTTTTAAAACCCAGTTTAGAACTGAGCTGGCATGAGCAAAAGATAGGGCAATTTAAAGGATGCAGTGTAGCTAGGCCTTAATGAATAAAATTAAGTATTTATCAAAATAATTATGTTAAGAAGCAAATAAAGCATTGCTTTTCAAATAACCGGTTAAAAGTACTTAAATATCCTTGAGCTTGCTTACCTTACTTAATATTTAGCTGAAATTTACTTGGCTACTAAACACTCTATAACTTTTCCTCAGAACAGATTTCCCCAAATTCTTTCCAGTCCTCCTAATAAGAAACAGATCTTTTATTGCCATTTTCACTGCTTCCAGTTCTTTGTGTAGGTTATGTATGCCAGGCAAGCTTATTCGGTACTCTTTCCTTCAATTTCTACAACTTCAGCTAGTCAAGAGTATTTATTTGATTTATATCCTGTCTTTACTCTGGTAAGGAAGGCCATATATATAGCATTATAGCTATGATTTCTTGTGAAATGATTTCAAAGTAATATTTTAGACCGATTGAGCACAAGCACATTTCTCTGCTATTTACTAAAGCAGCCTAACTTTTTTCAGACTTCTGTGGGAGCCTGCCATAAAATAAATAAATATGCCACAGGAGCATATTTTTCTACAGGATTGGATGGAAATAAAAAAAAAAAGTTTGGACTGCTTTAAGTAGTTATGCTTGTGTTAGCTCTGAAGCTTTTCATCTAAGAATTTTTAAAGCATGCAGAGTCCTATTTAGCACTGTTTCTTTAGCTCCCAGAATTCCCCAGCCAGTAGGATAAACATGGTTTGCCTGAGAGATCATGACTAGTCTAAAATCATCCAGTGAGTTTGTATAATTGAAAGTGGAGTTGAACCTGGCTTCATAATCCTAATCCTATATCTTCTCCACTACAACACACTAGTTCATGAAGCTATCCTTGAAGATCTCCAATGATGAAGTGTCTTTTCAAAGTTTACCCATCTCTTCTGGCATTGTGCTCTGTTCTTTTCCAGCATTCACTGAGGACTCCAGATCTTCCCACAGGATCCTTACAATATGTACTAATGGCTTACTTCTCTATATAGACCTTTCCTTGGTTTGTCTCCCTACAACTATATCATCTCTTTTTTTAAAAAAAAAAAAAGACATTGATCAAAGCCTCTGATATAGGGCTGCATTCATGATAATCCATGGCTTGCTAACCAAAGTTTTAGAATAAATGGATACATATATCGTCTAAGCCACAAACAAACCAAATTATGATTTTGTCATAAAGTAAACCCCCTCAGAGTTTTTCATAGGCCTTCTAATTATCAATCAAATGTGTTCATTCCTTGCCTAATCACAAACTGTAGTTTACACCTTAACCATTTTCAGTAAACAAGTTAATATTTTATGCCTTGTTATATATTAAGTCTTGTTATATATTTTTTCTTACCATTGAAGGCAGATTTCTGCCTCACTCTGAAGTTACTGAAAGAAAAATATTACAGTTCATGAAGAGTTACATGACAAGAACTGCATGACAAACAGCAATACCACAAGTTTGTCTCTTCCTAGCTTTAGACCCTGATAGGATTCAAGCATTGCACCATGCCATAATGTGATTTGTTTGATTTTGGCATAGTGTAAATCCAACTACTAAATTCATTAAATATGATTTATGATTCAACATAATATGCAAAGCCAATCAGCTTAGCTTAGCCTATTAACCATGATAAAACAAACCCTAGCTTAATGTGAGCTATGAATCCAATAATACTGATGGGGAAAGCTTTATATATTTACATTCTAGCTGCTGCCAGCTGTCAAAGATTCACCTAACCACATATCATGGAAACATTTGCTAGAATCCAGGAAAAACAGTTCTTCATTAAACTAAATATGTTGCAAATTAAAGCATAGGGTGAAAAAATTGAACTCCTGGGGAGATGCCTAAATACTATTTATTTACCTACTTTTGGTAGGAAACAGAAGTGTCTGCAGAAATGTGAGAGAGAAGTAGAACTGCAACAAGTATATGCAGTTGGTTGTGTTGTGGCCCCGTCCTCTGAGCCTATCCCTTTGGAGGAAGGCAGCTCTGAGCAGGAGGAAGAGGAGCCAGCCAGATCTCCCAGCCCTCCCCCTCTGGCACCGGCTCAGGTGCCAGCTGAAAGAGAGCCAAGTAGTGGGGAAACAGGTGTCTCAGATGAGAGTGAGGGAGAGACGTCATTCCTGGACGCACGCCAAAGAAGGCGAGAGAAAAGGGTACTGCAGCTGCGGCGTATGAGGAAATCCTGAGTCATTGGATTGGAGTCACAGGATCAATGACTCACTGGACCACACCCAGAAACATATCTATATAAGACAGTACGGTGGGTCACGAAGTTCGTGACGAACAAAGCTAAACAAACGGAGCAACCTCGTAGTCTTGGAAGCTGGATGAACGGCAAAGCTACGTAGGTGATTTTCTTGTTTGTGTAAACCAATAAAGTCCTTGGCAGACGGTGTGCATATCGCTGCCAAGGTTGAGATAAGAACTGCGGAGTGTGCCAAGTGATTCTTAACCCTCGGCTGGCTGTGTTTTTTGTGGGTCTCTGAAGGGGGGGGACAGATCATCTTGTTCGTCACCCAAAACTCCATCGTTAACCCACGATGGACCAACAGCTGCAGCAGCAGGTACAGCAGATGCTGGAGGCCAATCAACTTCTGCAACAGCAAGTAGCACAGCTAACTGCACAACTTGCTTTGGGAAATGCTCCTGTAGCAGCTCCACCTGCTCCCCTTCCCCATCCAAGATGCCCAGATAAGTTTTCTGGACAGCAGGAAATGTTCCCGGCCTTCTTGGGACAGTGCCAGCTGTACATGGCAATGCGGCCGGAGGATTTTCCGGATGACCGGGTTCAGGTGGCTTTTATTATCAGCTCCCTCTCTGGCACTGCCGCCCGATGGGCCACGCCCCTGTTGCTGCAAAACAGCCCCTTGCTTCTGGACTATCAGGGCTTTTTGCAACACCTGCGCACCATGTTTGAGGACCCCCTCCGGGTGCAGACGGCAGCGAGGCGCATCAAAGACCTCCGCCAAGGCAAGCGCCCCCTGCAGGACTATATTGCGGAGTTCCAATTGCTAGGCCAGGATTCGGCCTGGAATGAGGCGGCGCTGATGGATGCCTTCCAGGACGGCCGCTGCGATGAGATGCAGGACGAGCTGGTTCGGGTGGAGGCGCCACAGACCCTGGACGCGCTGGTGACCCAATGCCTGCGCATCGATGCCCGCCTACAACGGCGACGGCCCCGTAGGGCTCTTCCGGAACCACCGACAGTGCCGGCACCCCCGCGTTTCGTACCAACAGCGCCCCGGACCGTACCGCGTTTGGTGGCGACGGCTGAGGAGCCCATGGAGCTCGGAGCAGCCAGACCTCAACTGACAGCCCAGGAGCGGATGCGGAGACGCCAAGGGGGGTTGTGCCTCTATTGCGGCGAGGCTGGACATTTCGCCGCCTCGTGTCCCCGGAAGCGGAGTGGATCGCTCAAGCCTGTTCCGGAGCCTCGGCGTGACCAGCCGGGAAACAGGTCAGGCCTGGCTTAGGGGAAACTCTGGGTCAGGCAGGTGACCATGCCCCGCCGGAGGCGGCGGCTGTGGACTGTGAGCCCCCTCGGCACCTGATTTTGAACACCCGGGTGTTGTTGGCTAACCGGTCGGAGGGGCTCCAGGCGCACACGCTGGTGGACTGGGGGCCACCACGAACTTTATGGACCAGGCCTTTGTGGCCCATTACAAGGTTCCCTTGGTTCCAGTGGACCCTCCGTTGAGGGTCAAAACTATTGATGGGCGGGAACTTGTGGCGGGGCCCATCAACTTCGCTACTCAGCCCTTGCGCCTTGCCATTGGGAACCATGAGGAGGCGATCCAGTTTTATGTGACGGCGGACCTGCACTTCCCCTTGGTCCTGGGGATGGCCTGGCTTCGGGCGCACGACCCTCAGGTGGCGTGGTCGAGAAATGCCATCTCGTTCCCCAGCCTGCAGTGTGTCGACCACCTTCGCCACACCTGTGCCGGCCAGGACGTCTCTGCCCCGAACGTCTCCTTGCCTCCGGAGCTGACATCCTTCGCCGACGTGTTCAGCGAGAAGGAGGCGGATCGCTTGCCCCCGCACCGACCCTACGACTGCGCGGTGGACTTGATGCCCAACGCGCCCCTGCCCTCGGGACGCCTGTACTCCATGTCGGAGCCCGAGCTGGCCGCCTTACGGGACTTTCTGGACAAGAACCTGGCCCGTGGGTTCATCCGGCCTTCGACCTCCCCGCTCTCGGCCCCAGTCCTCTTCGTGAAAAAGAAGACGGGGGACTTGCGCCTGTGTTGCGACTACCGGCGCTTGAATGCCATCACGGTACGGAATCGCTATCCCCTGCCGCTGATCCCGGAGCTGATGGAGAGGTTGCGGGAGGCCTCGATTTTCACCAAGCTCGACCTCCGGGGAGCCTACAACCTGGTGCGGATGCGAGAGGGGGACGAGTGGAAGACGGCATTTGGCACCCGATACGGACACTTTGAATATACCGTCATGCCGTTCGGGTTGACCAACGCCCCCGCGGTCTTCCAGCACTTGATGAACGACGTTCCGGGACATGCTGGATCGGTTCGTGGTGATCTACCTGGATGATATTTTGATCTATTCCCGGACCCCGGAGAGTCACCTCCAGCATGTCTGCCAGGTCCTGCAGCGCCTGCGGGAGCACCAGCTCTATGCGAAGTTGGAGAAATGTTACTTCTTCCAGACTTCCATAGAGTTCCTCGGGCACATCATCACCCCCGAGGGCATCGCGATGGACCCACACAAGGTGGCGGCCTTGCGCAGTTGGGAACCCCCGCATCGGGTGAAGGACGTCCAGCGTCTGTTGGGATTCGCCAACTACTACCGGACCTTCATCCCGGGCTTTGCCACCCTGACCGTGCCGTTGACCCAGCTCCTTCGGAAGAAGGTTCCGTTCCAGTGGGGGCCCCCGCAGCAGCAGGCCTTCGAGGTTCTCAAGCAGGCCTTTGTCACGGAGCCGGTCCTGAGGCACCCCGATCCACACCGTCCGTTCGTGGTTGAGACAGACGCGTCCAACGTGGCGATTGGAGCGGTGCTGCTACAGGCTCCGGTGGATGGCGGCACTCTTTTTCCCTGCGCTTACTACTCCCGGAAACTCACTCCTTCCGAGCGCAACTACACCATCTGGGAAAAGGAGTTGCTGGCTATCAAGGCCGCGTTCGAGGCTTGGCGACATCACCTCGAGGGGGCCCGACACCAGGTGGAGGTGCGGACGGACCATCGGAACCTGGAGCACCTCACCACGGCCAGGAATTTGAACCAGCGGCAGATCCGGTGGTCGTTGTTTTTCGCCCGGTTCAACTTCCACGTCACATACATTCCGAGCCACCTCAACCAGAGGGCGGATGCGCTATCCCGTAAGCCGGAATACTTTTGCCCCAAGGACTCCCTTTCCCCCCGGACGGTGCTGCCAGCGGACTCCTTGGCCGCGGTCCAGGAACCGGTGGACCTGCGGACTCAGGTGCTGGAAGCGCAGCGACGGGACGACTGGTCGCAGCAGCGGAGAGCGGACGTCGGCCCAGCGTCCCCATGGACCATGGAGGAGGGCTTGCTCAGGCACCGGGGTCGGCTGTACGTGCCCACAAGTCCGCTCCGAGCCCTCGTCATGAACCAGTGCCATGACAACCCCGCGGCGGGGCACTTCGGCTTCTTTAAGACCTTGAATCTAGTGACGCGGACTTTTTGGTGGCCTCGGGTACGGCACGACGTGCACGCCTACGTGACGTCCTGTGTGCCATGCCGACAGGCCAAAGCCGCGTCCGGCCCCCCTCCTGGACTCCTCCAGCCGCTGCCGACACCGGAGAGACCGTGGGGAGCCATCTCCATGGACTTCCTGACTGACCTGCCCCTGTCCGCTACGTTCACGACCGTCCTCGTGGTGGTGGATGCGCTCACGAAGATGGCACATTTCATCCCGTGCCGTGGCCTGCCCTCGGCTCGTACCACGGCTCGCCTGTTCCTGCAACACATCTTCCGCCTCCACGGCCTGCCGGACCGGGTGGTTTCGGATCGCGGGGCCCAGTTCACGGCCCGCTTCTGGAAAAGCCTGATGGCTGCGCTGGAGGTGCAGGTGTGCCTGTCGTCGTCACACCATCCGGAGACTGACGGGGGCACGGAGAAGGTCATTGGCATACTGGAGCAGTACCTCCGCTGTTTTGTCAACCAGCAGCAGGACAACTGGGCCGAGTACCTTCCCCTGGCGGAGTTCGCTTTTAACAACTCCCAACATACCTCCACCCAGATGACACCGTTCCATGCCAACGTCGGGTACCATCCACGGTTTTTTCCGTTGACCATCATGGACTCCCCTGTTCCTAAGACCCGGGACTTCCTCTGGGAGCTGCAGGCGGTGCAGCAACTGGTGCGGCGGCAGCTGATCCGGGCGAAAGAGGACTATAAACGGTTCGCCGATCGCGGCCGCCGGGCGACGCCACTGCTGGAAGTTGGAGATCGGGTGTGGCTGTCCATGAAACACCTCCCCACGGACCAGCCGGTGAGGAAACTGGCCCACCGCTTTATCGGTCCCTTCCCCATCGAGGCGGTCATCAACCCGGTGGCCTATCGGTTGACTCTACCCCGCTCCATGCGGCTCCACCCCGTTTTTCATCGGTCCCTCCTGGTCCCTGAGACTCCCACTAGCCGTCTCCGCCGCCCGCCGCCGCCTGCCCCCCCAGCCGCAGCCGACGAGGACGACGCCTCGATGTATGAGGTGGACAGTATTTGGGACTCCCGTTGGCTGAAGGGGCGCTTCCAATACCTCATCGCTTGGAAAGGGTACGGGGCCGAGGATTTCACCTGGGTGGACGCATCTGCCGTTCAGGCCCCTGACCTGGTGCGGGCTTTCCACGAACAGTTCCCGTCCCGACCCCATCCCGACCGTCAGACCCGGGGGAAGGGCCCTGCGGTGGGGGATAGTGTTGTGGCCCCGTCCTCTGAGCCTATCCCTTTGGAGGAAGGCAGCTCTGAGCAGGAGGAAGAGGAGCCAGCCAGATCTCCCAGCCCTCCCCCTCTGGCACCGGCTCAGGTGCCAGCTGAAAGAGAGCCAAGTAGTGGGGAAACAGGTGTCTCAGATGAGAGTGAGGGAGAGACGTCATTCCTGGACGCACGCCAAAGAAGGCGAGAGAAAAGGGTACTGCAGCTGCGGCGTATGAGGAAATCCTGAGTCATTGGATTGGAGTCACAGGATCAATGACTCACTGGACCACATCCAGAAACATATCTATATAAGACAGTACGGTGGGTCACGAAGTTCGTGACGAACAAAGCTAAACAAACGGAGCAACCTCGTAGTCTTGGAAGCTGGATGAACGGCAAAGCTACGTAGGTGATTTTCTTGTTTGTGTAAACCAATAAAGTCCTTGGCAGACGGTGTGCATATCGCTGCCAAGGTTGAGATAAGAACTGCGGAGTGTGCCAAGTGATTCTTAACCCTCGGCTGGCTGTGTTTTTTGTGGGTCTCTGAAGGGGGGGGACAGATCAGGTTGTATAAACAAGCCCCAAATTCATGTGAAATAGCTGCACAATCAATCACATGTATGTGGCATATACATACTGCACATTCAATTTCTTCAGTGGAATGAAATCCAGCTCTATGCATTGTAATCTTCTATTAGTTACATAAATGGCATGTTTGAAATGTTTTATCTCTTCTTTCATTGATGCAAAAGAGTGCTCAGATGTATGTTTACATTTGCCCTACCATTTATCTGTTTCTACCAGGTCCATTTCCTGTCTGATATATAGCAAAAGAGAAATAAAATTAGTAGAAAGCACTATTTCAGGCCAAAATCGTCCCTTGTTATTCCATAGTTTTCTTTAAAAAAAATCCCTTTCTTTGGATTTTGTTTTAGGATGGGATTTTGATTCTGAAAAGTCTGGAAGGAATCACCCTTGCCTTCCACATGCATGGCCTCAAAATAGTTGAAAGCTACTGTAATAATGCATATGGCAGAACTAGTCACTCCATATATTATAAGGATTGTGGTATGAAGGCCTCCCTGTAGTAAACGATACTCTTCGAAATAAATGTGCAACCTGAAGAACAGCCAGGGTAAGTATATTGTTACAAAATAGGTTTTCATAATTTTTTCTTTAAAAAATCCTGAAAATGTTAGCTGCCACCTTTGATATCTTTCCTAATTTGAGCAACTCTTAGTTCCTTAAAAACTAACTCTGTTCACTTAGCAGAACTTGGGAAGCGTCAAGGCAGAGAGTCTGAGTTGCACAGCATGTGCAATGCCAGATATGAATTCTTGCTTTCTTGTCACATAAATGCCTTTTTGTTCCTGTCATCCTCCTCTTTACAAGGTTAATAGAGACTTGTGTCATGCTAATGTATATGAGCCAAGAGCCATTATTCTTGGCTCTTTTAATGTGGGTGTAGAGAAGGCAGCAAAGCATTAATTAAAAGAGATGAATAGCAAATGTATGATTTAATTGGATCAGCTTTCCATGTACTGTTGGGTTAGCCTTTGTGCATGGTTCTTTACAATTTTCTTTATTGCTTGCTGTTTCATAAAATTAGTCATCCGTAGATAAATATCCGTATTGCGTATTACTATCTGTTCCAATGAAACACCAGAAAATGAAAAACTGAATTGCCTAGTTTTAAAATGTTATATACCATAGTACGAATAACATAAAAAATACTTAATATAAAATATTGATGAAGGTCAGAATGACTAGAACAATTAACAGGCTGCGACAAATTTGTCAGGAACATCTGTTGTTACAGGAATTAGCCTAAAAAGGCTAAGAGCTAGCTGGAGAAGATGACTCATTATGTTTACCAACCTCTCTCACACCAAAGAAAGACAACGAGGGTATAAGTGAGAACATTACTGAAGCATTTTCCAGAGACAAGCTGCTGATTTTGAAAGAGAGGCAAAAAGAAAAAAAAACAAGAAGTGAACTTCAATCTCATTAAGAGAGTTGGCTGATTGTCTGAAGAAAATTTATGTGGAGCAGTGGGTCTGGTGACTGCTGAAGTAGTTTAAGACTTCATCCATATTAATAAAAACATACAAACACACTACATCTCAAATCAGCAAGCTTATCTTCTAAATGTGAGTTCTTGTGTAGCCAAACTGCAATCAGCATATTTGAGGGAAACCTTAAATTTGTGCGAGGTAATAAATAAATAAATAAACTTGCCATGACTGCCTTGCCAAAAAAGAAGGAGAAGGAAGGTTTAATGAGACTGCTTAAAGTCCACAAAATACTGGCTGAACATTGAAAAAGGGGAAAGGAAGCAGGTAAGAGGGGGAAAGTATGAGGAACATGTTAGACTGGAAGAAAATGTGGTTGTCTGTTCCATACAGTACTGCTTTTCTTTTTTAAAAGATTTTCATCCTCCATGTATAATTCAAGGCAACAAGCTCCTTTCTTTTCCTATTTTTCTCATAACAACACTTTGAGGTGAGCTGAACTGAGAGACATCCAGATCAGTGGTGGGTTGCCCCCGGTTCGGACTGGTTCTATAGAACCGGTAGTAAAACCAACGGGAGTCTCCGCCCACCGAACCCGATGTCATCAGAACATTTCTGCGCATGCCCGTTGCGAACCGGTAGTAAAGGTAAGTAGAACCCATGCCGATCTAGATAGTTTTTCATGCTTAAGGTGGGACAGGAAGTCACAGTCTCCTGGTCTCTAAGCCAGCACATTAACTATTACACCAAACAGCTCCTTTTATTTTATTTTGTTTTGTTGGTGTTACTTATTTGTAAATAAATTCAACTATAACTAAGTACCAGAAGTTACTCGAGAAATAGGATAAGCGTTTCCTTGGCAGTTCCTGGCACTGAGATAGCTGTAATACTTACAACACTATATTAACTAGTAATATGTAAATAACTTCACAAATATAAAGTATAAAAAGGTAAAGGTTTTCCCTGTCCAGTCATGCCCATGTCTAAGGAGTGGTGTTCATCTCTGTTTCCTAGCTGAGGGAGCCAGTGTTATCCAAAGACACTTCCTTAGTCATGTGGCCAGCATGACTATATACTGAGATGTACAGAAAGCTATTAACTTCCCACCAAAGTGGTACCTATTTATCTACTCATATTTGCATGCTTCCAAACTACTAGAAAGTATCTATTGTTATGGGCACCATGTAACCTAAGTCTCATTACTGATTAGCTGGAATGCCACATTTTGTAAGTTGGACTTTTAAATTCCTTCCCATAAGGTGATGTGAAGGAGTTGAGATGTCAGGACAGGCCCCAGCTGAGACTTTGTCAGAGTTTGCTGCAAAAAACAAATCCAGAAGCACACACAGTTTTTCTGCACAGAATCAGAAGCTGCAGACTAAGACACGCCCTGGCTCTAGTCTGTGTCAGCTCCCAATTGGCTGACTTAGTTGCTATGCCTATTCATTGGCTGACTTGTTACCATGTCTTCCCAGTCATGAATATTCTGACAGACTCCCCACCCCAAAGTGGTTTTCATGGCCATTCCTGATCATCTCCTGAGCTTCCTTCTCATCCCCATTGTTATTGTCAGCTCAGCTGCCATCTGTGAGTGAGCAAGAAAAGAAGGGAATGAAGAACAAGAACCTCTTCAAATCAGGAGCTGCTCTCAATCTTCTGGATGTTTGCCATGAGTTGTTAATGTTAACTTCATCTGCTCTCAATTAGAAGCGGGCAAGCCATGACCATGGATTGTAAATGGCTCAAATTCAATTTTGCAGCCCCTGGGGCCTACAAGATCTCATGTCTGAGAATGACAACAAATTATCAGTCCTCTGCAACATATTATTCTTAAACCAGAGCCAAGTTAAATTCCATTTTAATTGGAACTATTTTTTTAACAGAGGTAAAGAATGTTATAATCTTCTGGTGGGCTTAAAATTTTAACAGCATACACATACACATTTCAAACATGAAAGAATGAGAGCTTATACTGTCAGTCTCACCCCATCTGACAAAGTCACCATGTGATTACCACCCTCAAATTGCATCAGAATTCAAATGTTACAGTCACACTGGCACACAAAGGTTGCCACTGCTCTACAATTCATTACCCCCATTTCCTTTGAAAGCTATAAGCATTCTGTTATTCTGCTTTTGTCTCGAAATAAGGACAACCCCCTCAATTGACCTGATAGAATTCTAGTACAGTAGCTTATACTCAGCAGTGCCAACAATCCTAAATAAAGGCACACTGAAACATTATGTTTAAAACAATATTTTATACGGAAACAATTTTTGAGCTCCTTCCCACCAGGCAATTGGTGGTAATGATCCTGTGAGGAGAGGAAAGACAAAGCAGTTGAGCAGGCTTTCAAGATGATCTTTAGTGCTCTCCCCCTTCTGTGCCAATCCAAAGCCAGTTCATTCCCCATCTTTTCTTCAATGCAGTATCTTCAAACAAATCTTGCAGTGACTGGTATTCCGCCACCATCATAAAAACTGAGTTCAACCAACTCAGGAGAAGCTCCCATTGCTAGCCTTTTTGACAAATGTTACTTGGGATATTGTATGTTTTTTCTTCTTTCCTGTACTTCCTCTCAGAGTTTGTGTGGAGTCAGGAGCTGACTCTCATTTAAAGACTCTCATTTAAATCTGTTTGGTCAGCTTGCCTTTGAGGTAAATAATCAGTGGTGCTGCTGTCACAAATAATGCATACTGTGTACCGTACAGGTTTTATTTCAAGGTCTTATAAGTCCCCCTTGCTATATTTGCTATATCGATAGATATTAAATCAATCCCCTTGAAGTGTCTCTTAGCTACATCATGCCTAATTCTGACACCTGTTGCATGAATTGTTTAGTACCAATCCAGAAATTAATCTGTTATTAATCATCACCCCGGAATAGGAAATGCAAAGCCTTCACTGCACTGATAGTAGTAATAAGAGGGGGAAAAATATTCTCTTTACCAGAGAGAGGTCTTATTCCATCTCTCACAAATGTTTTTTTTAAATCTCCTTTCATATGCAAATAGCCCAATTGTTTTACAGTTGCAGTAAAACAGTTGTGCAGCATTTGTCACAAAGAGATCTTTTAATCATTGGAGGCAGCTTTTCCATTGTACTAAACAGGTGTTTTCTAATAATGTGCCCATTGCATCCCACTGCATGCTGGAAATGCTGTCATGAAGTAGATGTGTCTAGTTCCTGCTTAGGATTAGTGGTTCTTATGATGAGGTATGAAAATAGCATAGTTACTGCAAATGAACAGAGAAGCTGGAGTTCATTTGAACAACTCTCACTGATGTGACAGATTTGGCTCTGATTTTCTTATGAGAAGAATAGGAAATATGAAAGTATTTTCTTGTTCCACACATACATAACCTTGGAGTTCAGTCAGTCTGAAGATTATGCTTTTTTGAAGCATAATGTCTGTATGGTCATCACTTAGATTCAACCTCTCCTGCTTATAGAGGATAAAGGTGACTGATTCCTCAGACATCAGTGTCATTAGAAGGGCCCAGACATTTTCACCCCATCCACTATATATTTCCTGGTAAAATACATGGGAAAATCCCATTGTGAGAAAGCCCACTTAGAGTTAAGGTTAGATCTCCATGAAACTCAGAGTGCAAAATGGGCATGGTCAACAGATTCCTTGCACATCAGTATGATTAGGAGGATGGAGACTTTTTCCAGCCCACCCTCTAGATCAGTGGTTCTCAACCTGGGGGTTGCGACCCCTTTGGGGGGTCGAACGGCCATTTCACAGGGGTCGCCAAAGCCCTCTCTTGCCCCCCCCCACGCCTTCACTCATCGTCACCCTCTGCCTCTGTTGAATCGCCGGTCGCTTACCCCGCCCACTCCCAATCTATTGCTGACTCTTGAGTCCCAGCTGATGGCTAGAGGGAAAAAAAACTGTTTAAATTCTTGCCGAGGGAATTCAAAGGGCTGCCCTACAGCTGATCAGTGTTAAAAGAAAACAAATGAGTAGACCGGTGTCTGCAAAAATAGAAAAAACAGCCCCTTTCAGCTTCAGCATAGGCTAATTACCATAAACTGTTTGAGTAGCCTCCCGACTCTCAGCTGATTTGCTCTCAGCTGTTTCACCCAGGGCTCTGTTGCTAGCTAGGTGCAAAGAGGTAAATTGCTGGAGCAGATTTTTTTTTCCCTAGCTATGCTGAAAAGCTAAACTGAAAGTAAAGCAGGGTCTTTGCTGCAACGTGACAAAATAAGGCAGAGAGAGATTTCTTTTTCTTTTTCCTCACCAAAAAACGTAGGTGCAAAACTGCAAACAATGGGAAATTTAGGGCAAAAGAGGAGGTTCAAGATTTTAAAACACAAAAGAAAAAAAGCTCTATATAACTAGAGCTTTTGTAATAATTTAGATAGAGTAAATTGTAATAATTGAGATACTATTAATTGTATATTGTGCTGAAAGCAGAAATGGTTAAGTTGTGGTTTGGAGGAATATATGGGGGAAATTATTTGGTTAATTGTTATTGGTAAATATAATTAATTGATTTGTAAGAAATTGGATTGCATGGAAATAATTGGAATATTCATGTTCATATTGATTAATATACAAAAAAAATAGTTATATAACTAATTGATTTATATTAAAATGTTGAATTTGTATTAAACAACTGTATTACATAATTACATAATTAATCAATGTGAGGATGGATATAAAAATAGATGACAATGCGAAGGGGTATAATATAAAATAGAAGGGGAAAATTTAATTTGACTAAGATTAGAGATGAGGATGAAGGGTAATATTGGCTTTTTAAAAAAATAGATGAGGAATAAATATGGCAAAAAGGAAATATAGAAATTGTAAATTTAATTGAAATGACTAAACCCTGTTTAAATTTGTGAACCGGCCAAATACTCTGTTCAAAGAAAATGCATTGTTTGTATGTGTGTTTCTAATTATTGCTATTTATTCATATTTGTTCCCTTTTATTCTTTAAAGTTTAACAATTCATTCTTTATCTTAATATCTTTATATTTGTTTGGGGTTGGTTTTCTTCCCTTTCATCTCTTTTATTGTACAGCAATCTTTCTCCTCAAACCTACCACCTCTCTCTTTTTTTTCCTTCTTACTTTCTCTTCCCCCCCCTTCTTCTCCTCCCTACTTCCTCTTCCTTTCTCCTTCTCCTCCTCTCTTCCTCTCTGTCTCTTACCCTCACTCCTACTCTAATTTCCCTTCCCTTCCTTCATCCCTCTCTATTGCTGTATTCTTTTATGCATATGGACTATTCAGAGGGCTGAAAAAGTTATTTTTGACTGGTCCTCACACTTTTGACCAGTCCCCGAATTTACGACTGTCCTCACATTTTACGTTTTTGCCCTATATTGTCACCATGGTGAAGAGAAGCAGTTGTCAAATGAGTGACACGGTTGTTAAGAATGCTGCAATGGGCATAAATGATGACCAGTCATAAGTGCGAAGACTGGTCAAAAGTGTGAGGACCTGTCAGAAATCACTTTTTTCAGCCCTCTGGATAGTCCTTTTGTGCACATGGACTACTCAGAGGGCTGAAAAAGTTATTTTTGACTGGTCCTCACACTTTTGATCAGTCCTCGAACTTACGACTGTCTTCAAATTTTACGTTTTTGCCCTATCTTATCACCATGATGAAGAGAAGCAGTTGTGAAATGAGTGACATGGTTGTTAAGAATGCTGCACGGGCATAAATGTGAGGATGGTCATAAGTGTGAGGACCAGTTAAAAGTGTGAGGACCTGTCAGAAATGACTTTTTTCAGCCCTCTGAGTAGTCCCTATACACATAGCCATGGCCACCCGGTCACATGACCAGCTAGCCATGCCCACGCAGTCTCATGACGTCCAAACCACTCCCACAAAATAAGCCATGCCCACAGAACCAGTAGTAAAAAATTACAGTTATGAAGTAGCAACGAAATAATTTTATGGTTGGGGGTCACCACAACATGAGGAACTGTATTAAAGGGTCGCAGCATTAGGAAGGTTGAGAACCACTGCTCTAGATGTTTCCTGGAAAAACACATGGGAAAATCCCATTGGGGGAAAACCAACTTAGGGTTAGGGTTCGGTCTTCATGAATTCAGAGAGCAAAATGGACATGGTCAACAGATTCCTAGCACATCTATAGGAAAAAGGGGTGGAGACTTTAAATAGATTTATTTATTTATTTAATTATTACATGTATTTATGTGTGTGTGTGTGTGTGTGTGTGTATCCCATTGGGGAGGAACCTATTTAGGGTTATGATTGTGTCTTCATGAACTCAGTAAGCAAAATGGATGTCCCCAATGATTTCTGAGTCTATTGATATGGTTAGGAGGGCACCAACTTTTTAAGCCTACCCCATCTACCTTTCCTGTTAAAATTTATAGGAAAATTCCATTGGAGGCAGAATGCTCTTAGCACTAGGTTAGGTCTCCATGAACTCAGGGGGCAAAATTTACATTGGCAATGGATTCCTATTGCTTCAGTATGCTTAAGAGTGTAGAAACTCTTCAGGCCCATCCTATCTACATTTCCTGGTAAAATCCATGGTAAAATCCCAGAGAGCAAATCCATCCTGAGGTAGGGCTAGGTTCCTATGAATTCAGAGAGTAAAATGGCTGTTACCAATGGATTCTGAGTGCATCAATATGACTAGGAGGGTGGAGTCCTCCTAGTCATATTGATGTTATGTTTCCTGGTAAAATACATGGACAAATCATTTCGAAGTTCAGGAGAAGGTTGATGTTGTTTCAGGGTCTGCAGCTGCAGAGGATGATAGGTATAAGCAGAGTTGAAGTATTTTCAAACTAAACTGCCAGGTAGAGTAGAACTCTTATCTAATTAAATATTAAAAAGCGGAGCAGGAGGCCTTATTTTTGGTTTGACATTACATAGTGTTTTAACTTGATAATTGCCGGAAAGCTTTGTTAGAAAAAGCTTTGTATATACAGTAAATGCTGAAACGGTATATGTGGGAAGATCAAATTATGGATTGTATGTTTATTTATTAATTACATTTTAACCCAACTTCGCTCCTGTGAGGAAATGAATGGTTTAAGTCAGCCATGAACTCCATGGCTGAGCAAGGATTTAATCTGACACTCCTGAGGAGTCTGTCTGGTTGAATTTTGTATTATCATCTAATAAATAATGTGCTAAAATAATAATTCATAATATTTATGGATACTATTCATGAATCACTAAACTATCTTATCTTTAAGACATACACATCAGTGATGGGTTTCAAAAATTTTTACTACCGGTTCTGTGGGTGTGGCTTGGAGGGTGTGGCAGGGGAAGGATACTGTAAAATCTCCATTCCCACCCTACTGCGGGGGAAGGATACTGCAAAATCCACATTTCCTCCCAATCAGCTCAGACTTGGGAGGCAGAGAATAGATGGGGGCAGATTTTTTACTACCGGTTCTCTGAACTACTCAAAATTTCTGCTGCTGATTCTCCAGAACTGGTCAGAACCTGCTGAAACCCACCTCTGATACACATAGATTTTAATGATATCCCTTGTCTTTATTAATCTATGTCTTTATATTTCGGTGAATGATTAAGAAGTTCATAACTCACTTTATAGGTTAACATCTGGAAGACTTGCTTTGAAAACATATTCCTTTTGTAAAACCACAATCTCTACTTATTATTTTAAAAGAATTGCACTTCAGTATTGACTGACAGGCATAAACTAAATGTACTGAGCTGGTTCAGATTATTCAGTTGATCAAAGAATATAAGGTTTTCCAATCCAATGTATGTGAAGAAAATATGGATATGTTTGTCAGAGGTTAAAATTGCTGAGAATTACAAATAAGACTCATAACTTTAAAAAACCAATACAAAATATGTAGAAACCAAAAGAAAGAGTTGGTTAACCACTTTAAAGTACTACCATGCAAAGTCTGAAGCAGGAGAAAAATATGCCAGCTTAAATTGTGGTGACCTTATTGCCATTTCTTCTTCAGGCTGATGTGTTAGTCCAAATTAAGTTAAAGGTAGCTATGGAGAGTTCTCCTGGCTTCATTTCACATCACCTGCCAGCATCGCTCACCAGGGGAAAACTACTACCAATGTTCTCCTTAATGTTTCGTAAGGCAAGGATTAGTTAGTTTACAGAGGCAATTAGAATGGCTGCTTTAGACCCCAGTTAAATTACCCAATGACAGTCACAGGCATGGAGGAGCTCCACACCTGTCAGTCAGCTGAACATGGGTTTAGCAGTGTTTTGAGAAAGTGTTAGGCTTGTATCCAGATATAATCCAGCTAACGTGTCACAGATGTGGAGGAAAAGCATGAGGTGAATTGAGTTTTGTCCTTGATTAGTGCTACAAGAAGTGACAAAAAGTAGCCCTGGGGACAAATAAACAAAATGGCTCCCCTAACCAACCTCTCTTAAAACAATAAAATATACAAATGAAATTCCTTGTGACAGCAATAGAAAACCTGATTACAGTTACTTTGGTGAAAAAATTACCAAGATACAACTGGCAACTTTCCTTCTCAATTTAAATTGATCTTTTATGTAACATGGGACTAGCTCTAGTTTTTAAATACAGGTCTAGTACTCTTTTGGAAGAGCACTAAACCCACATATATAAACAGAATGCCAGTCAAGAAATTACTCAAGGAAAGGCCTAAGGGACAGGGTTTTTTTTTCTCCTGCATGTCAGAACTTTCTAGCAATGATCAGGATTTGAAATGAATAAGCAAGGAATAAATGTCTCAGAGTTCTGATTTAGCTATGGCACAAGAATTCCAATTAGTACTTTTGCTTTAAAATATGAGTCTTATAAATATGCAATCCAAAGTAATTAGCTTCTTACTTTTTTTGTCCGGTGTTTCCAGTGCAAGAGAAGGAAACCCACCTCTTCTGAAAAGGGACTACACGCAAATATTTTTTACACAGCAGTTAGTAGCCTCTTTATCAATGTGAAAATATACTGTTGCGGACTAGACCACAATGGCCATGATGTCAGAATTCTGCAACTGGATCAGAGGGTGCATATTTGCAGCAGACCAATAGATGGCCAAGCAAGTTCACTAGATTCAAAGTCTTAGCCCTGTCAGCAACCACATCATTGATGAAAGCTACCATATGGCATCCACGAAGAAAGAAAGAAATCAGAACAAGGAAAACATTACTTGAAAACTGGTTAGAGGACCACAAAATTGAGCCCAAATGAAATTGGCTGATGGAAGAATGCAGCAGTGATAAGTCTGAAAAAGACTAAAATGAAGCATGTCAAGAGAGAGTGAAATTTGAGGAAACACAGAAGAGATAAGGCAGAGATGGGGAATCTGTGCCATCTTAGATGTCACTGAAGTTCAATGTCCAACATTTTCCTCCTTAATAGTCAAGATCAGGGTTGATAGGAACTGTCATTCAGTGGCCCCTGGAAATTTAGTGTTCCCATGAGTCTGATGTATGAGACAATCAAAGTTTCAAATATCACAATTCTTTAAAGTGCAATATTCTATAGAGATAGGTAATCACTAGTCATAATAGATTGAATTTAAAATATTGTATATATTTCTTCTGGCAAGAATAATGTATCAGGGGATTATATTGGCAATGACATATCCTTTTGCCAGTAGGTGGCAGCAAGCTAACAAATATAACCCCGCCTCTCATGAACAGAACCCTGATTTTTCACCTACAAAAGTTGGAAAAAGTGAAGGTTGGTCCGTTACAGTAAATAGGGAACTGTCTACTAGACTCACTTGTCCCCTGTGAGCATCTTTGGTCTGGTTCCTTGCTTAAAACTAATCCACATAGAGAGATGGTTGTCATAGGGTTACCGTATGTTCAGCCAATATGGTAGCCCAAAATGACAGCAATGAGTACAGTTGTCTGTATCCCTTTCTGCTATTTAATAGCAGGATTTATTTCATTCAAAAAGTAATATCCCTAATCTTCCCAGCCACTGTTTAAAAAAGTAAATTAGAGGCCATTTAGTCCCTAAAAAGCAAAAGAACAAGAGCAAATATAGGAAAGGGATAACATATTGAGTGAATTATTATATAAATTAATTTGTTGGATACCTAACAATAATTTCTGCTGAAGACCAACCTGCTTTATTTAGGAGTATATGTTGTAATTTGACATAGGAGAATTATTGGGGTTAAATAATTCTTTGAGCTTTAATTCCTCTAGTAGCAAAGCACATTTTTCTGCTTGGATGGAAATACTTACTACTCAGGGAACAGATTTTATTTTTCTCCCAGTGACTGTAATTCTATGAACAATAAATTTGCAGGGGGTTGGAGACTAATTTTCATTTTTAAACAAATATTGACAGTTGTGGTGGAAAAAGAAAGCTTTGCAATCTAATCTTAAACCCTCACTTTTCATGCTGTTAAAAATGTTTGAATAAGCACAACATGAATTAGCCAGCAAGAGACATGGAAAGAAGCTTAGGTGTTAATTCTAACGAAGAAATAACAGACCCTTAAGCAGTGCTACAGGCTAAAACAGGAATGTCTTAATTCTGACAATTTTAAGACTTGTGGACTTCAATTCCCAGAAATCTGTGAATTGAAGTTCACAAGTCTTAAAGTTGCCAAGGGTGGACATCCCTGGGCCAGAACTTCAGGTCCTAAGAGAATTGATTCAATCAGTACTAGGACTACCAGATTTTAGCTGTAGAAACTCAGATGCCCACTAGCTGTCAGCAAATAGCTGGGCCAAAAATCAATCCTGGCAATCAATGGGGTGTCAGATGTTTTAGCTCCTTCCCATCCAGCAATCATATCATGTACTCCATGTCTCTTTTCTCCCATCTGGTGGTTATATGAATTTTTGCAGCCCACATCTGGTAGATGTAACCAATGATAGCAGGAGATGTCTATTCAATACCTTCTAATTCTAATTCTGTTACTCCAGGAAATCTCACAAGATCGTATCATCAGTGTATACAGGATATTCATAATTATATGTAAGCACAATATTCTAAAACATAAGTTGTTTTCCTTCATAAAGAATAGGTTTACGGTATCAATGTTATCTGGAAGCAGTCTTAAATTACAAGTGTACTAAAGTTATCTTTTAAAATGCTACATTTTGTACCTTAGTGACAACTCTATATAAGGGGTGTCAAACTGGATTTCTTCGAGGGCTGGATCAGCATTGTAGTTGTCCTCCGTGGGACAGCCGGGGAGGGAGGGGAGACAGGACAGATGGCGGACAGGACAGACACCTCCTGCAGACTCTGCCAGCCAAAACGGGCCACCCTGCACCCTGTTTTGGCAGGCTGGCAGCCCCCCTCCCTGTTTTGGCAGTCAAGGTGTTGCAAGAGGCCGGCCAGGCTGAAAACGGGGCATGGGAGGAGCCCACACAGCACCCCATTTTCACTAGCAGAGGCACCGCAGTCTGGTCCTTTGCTGACCTCAAAAGCCAGATCTAAGCACCTCGCAGGCCGGAGTCTTGAGTTTGACACCCTGGTCTATATGATACTCAGATGTCTAAAGAGCAGATCTTTGGTTAAGCCATGTATTAAACGTTTACAACATTACTATATTTTTGGTGTATTTGGATTGCTTTAACTTATTTTGAATTGCTCTTTCTTAATAAAGAGGATGGTGAGCAGCCAGACTTTCTCATGCCAGATCTTTCAGATGTTCTCATGTCTTCTAACATGAGCCTAAGGCCAGTGAAGTGGATGATTGCCACAGTGGCCAATGCCAATAAATTAAATGGTTCACTTGGTTGTGTTGGGTCTAGCAGTTTCCTATGATCTGCCTATGCCTCGGGCATTATTTGCACTGTGTAATGGTAAGCTAACGGAAGGGTATAGCTGGCTGGAAAGGAAGATAATTGAAACGATCAGACTTGATAACTTGTAAGATTACTGATTCAAGGGAAGAAACTCAGTGAAGTGTCAAGGAATGAAATGCACTACAGTGCTTAAGTGTTTGTAGTGTGTCTCTGCTGCTGAGATAGATTGGAAGAAACCAGAATTAGTTGTCTGCTTTTGGTAATTTTTGCCCTTGCAGTCCTAATGAATTCCATTCACTATTGGCTAGAGATAATGGAAAATGAGAAGGCAAAGGGGAATGTTAAATAACCACAGAAATGCACTCAAGACCCCAGTATGGAATGTCGGCAATTATGACTTCTATGTTTATTTCACAGAAGCAGAACACGACCATGCCATTTGTTAAAGAACCCTGACTTCCTAATGCCGAAAAGGCGCCACTGTTTTATTAGTTGCCTTAACTTTAAAGCAGCAAACAGCACTACACCCTAGGTTAGCAGAGGAGCCTGAAAATGTCCTGTAATAGAAAGCCCTTCTTTTGATTTTGCCACCTCCAACTTTTTCATTTTTTGATACATTCTTGCTGGTGTCTTACTGTTGTCGTTTGCCTTCTGATGCCAGCATTGGCACCCTTTCAAGGAATGGTGAATTATAAAATAGTTGTCAGCCCCAGTAGGTAGACAAAGCCAGAAGATCAACCCCACAGGAAGGCTAAAACCAGGGGTGAAATTCAGCAGGTTCTGTCAGGTTCTGGAGAACCGGTAGCAGAAATTTTTGAGTAGTTCGGAGAACCGGCAAATACCCCATCTGGCTGGCCCAAGAGTGGGGTGGGAATGGAGATTTTGCAGTATCCTTCCCCCAGGAGTGGGGAGGGAATGGAGACTTTGCAGTATCTTTCCCCTGCCACGCCCACCAAACCACACCACATCCACCAAGCCACGCCCACAGAACTGGTAGTAAAAAAAAATTGAATTTCACCATTGGCTAAAACAACTTTTGTTCAGAACGTCTATAATAACAGAATGTTGCAAGTCTGATTATACTGTACTTCCTCCTCCTTCCTACAGTTCCATGAATTAGAGAGGCATCTACCTGAGATGTTTCCAAATGTTAGCTCATTATTCTGCACTTAAAAATGCTTCAACCCTTTTTGGTTCCTACATATTTTCATTAAGGCCATCTTCCTTACACTCTACAATGGTTCAATAAAAAAAAAAAAGATTTGCTTGCCCATATATTCATTTTGTTCTGTATCTTATTTCCTGGTCTTCGCATCTTACATTATTTAGAGAAATCTGAATTTCATCGAATGTGTGAATCACCTTCGTATATTATTTATTCCAGAAACCTATAAACTCTTGATGTTTATCTTACTGTACATAGTCCAAAGGCAACATGATCCTGTCCTTACTTTCCCCTATCTGCAATTTGAATAGAAAAAAATTATGCATTACTTTGCAAAACATTTGCCAATCCCTAAATTCTATTTTATATGCATATCGGATGAATGATCCTTTAAGCATGTGAGCTAATTCCGACTTTGGCAAAATGGGTCAGCTGTAGTGCCTGCTCCCCATCCACTGAAGTGACATTCTGCTCCTGAAATCCTTCGTGCAAAGAAGATGGAAAGTATTCATACTTCTTACAGGCAGGGATTGCACTGCACATAATGTTCCAGGAGCTCAACACAGTGTCCCTTCACAGCAAACATTATCACCCCACATATGGAAGGGTTTTTTTCCTCCATCTGAGTACACCCTGGCTGCACTGCAGAAATTAATACATTTCTAATAACATAATGTCCCCATTCCTACACTTAAAGGACCCTGGGCTGATTAGCTTTTCCCTGGCAGGATTTGCATGATGATTTTAAGATGGAGTAAAGTTCACTTAATCGGAACCTGATCTGTAACACTGGAAGCAGCAGTGGATTTACCTAAAGAGCCATGATTGATTGTGTTTGCATCAGGAGAAGCATGGCTTGAAAGGAGGAAGGCTCCTGTCAAAAACTAACATACACAGCTTGAGAAAAAAAATCCCCATTAAACCCATATGTTTGGCCATCATTGTTTCCATATGTTGGCTTCACTGGATTGGCCTTTTATCCCTTCTGCATGGTAAAACAGACAACCTCATACACATTTCCTTCCTGGTTTCTTTCCACTCTCGGTACATTGAGCTAAAAAAAGTGGCAAAGGTTTGTGGAATAAACCATTGCTTCAGTAAAGAATGAATATTTACCATTTTTTTTAAAAAAAGCAAACCACCAGGTGAAGGGATCTTAAGCCAGGTCTGAAAGTACAGAGATAATACATTTTACGGCATCATGGTCACAATGCAAAAAAATTTGCCTGCCTGCCATGTCAATTACATCACCCCTGAGTCAAAATATGAAAATCAATTTGACAGTAGATATTCATAAGGGGGAAAGAATATAAGGAAGTTAGTTATACCTCATTAAATATCATTCAACAGTAGGGAGCAAAGATAAGGTAAAGGTTCTTGGTGCAATTGGAATTACATATTGTTAGGGCAAGGAGACAGGGAGTTCTGTGCTCGTCTCCTCCTCTTTCTGTCCAGGATATCCTGATCTAACCTTCTGAAACAGAAGTGTCAACTTATTAGGCTGCTGAAAGTGTTGGCAACAATTGTGGATGTTCTTAATGCTGAGTCCTGCTTCAAGGAATGACCTTATTGGTCAGAATTTATTAGGTTGGTGAGTTCATTTTCAGGACAGAGACACCTTATCCCTTGCAAATAAGCCTGAAAATAAACAGAAATAAGAGGCTGGGTTCCAAAATTATTTTTAAAATCTGTTTCATAATTCCTGTGTTTAGCATGCCAGTCACTTAATGGCCCAGATATTTCCAAGCCAATCCGTAACTCCAGATGTGATACCACCTCATTCACAGCAGTGATGCCATCTATGCAAGAGTCAGTTTTGTTCATGGCCAAAACAGACTTGGTTTTCTTACAAGAGAAGGATTTTGCAGTGCTTGCAATTCCTTATAAACTTTCCTATCAATATGATAGGGCCAGAATCTAGAGTTCAATATTCAAGTGACAGTTCTGCATTATTTTTTCTTGTACTTCCAAAAAATATTGTCTGTGGGTAAAGATAGCTTCTAATAATGACTCTGAGTACACTTCAGCAGTTTTTTTCTAACTATTAATAAAAAGTTGTGAATTTAATCAATGTCTTAATTGTGATAGATTAATTTAAAAAAAACCTGTTTAAGTGAGTTCTCAGCATGGTAAACAAATACAGGTAGTTCTTACCAGAGGTGGGTTTCAGCAGGTTCTAACCAGTTCTGGAGAACCGGTAGCGGAAATTTTGAGTAGTTCGGAGAACCAGTAGTAAAAAATCTGACTGGCCCTGCCCCCATCTATTCTCTGTCTCCAAAGTCCCAGCTGATTGGGAGGTAATGGAGATTTGCAGTAACCTTCCCCTGGATTGGAGATTTTACAGTATTCTTCCTCTGCCACGCCCACCAAGCACGTCCACCAAGCCACACCCACAGAACCGGTAGTAAAAATTTTTGAAACCTACCACTGTTCCTTACCTTAGAATAGGAGTGTCAAACTCCCAGCCTGCAGGCGTCACGCGCTGGCCATGCCCACACCCAGTTTAGTGAAGGGGGAAAAAGTCACAATACATCACATGACACCACCATGACAACACAAGTTTGACACCCCTGCCTTACCAGGACTGTTCAGTATTACAACAGCACTGAAAAAGGTAATTTTCAACCAGGCCTTGCACTTATGATTGTGACATGTATTTATAACAGTTGCAGCATCCTGGGCTCATGTGATTGCCATTTGTGACCTTCCCAGACAGCTTCCAGTAAGCAAAGTCAATAGGGGAAACTGGATTTGGTTAATAACCACATAATTCACTTAACTGCAGTGATTTGCTTAAGAAACAACAGCAAAAAAGAATGTAAAATCAGGCATTGGCTCACTTAATAACTGCCTTGCTTAACAATATAAATACTGATTTCAACTGTGACTGTAAATCAAGGACTATCTGTATTAGCAGATTATTAATCCATAATTTGTTGATTAGCAAAGCAGGTTAAACTGAATATAAATAATCCCTATTTTCAAGGCAATATAAAAGCAGTAAAATTTGGGATTGCTGTTGTAGGAAAGTCACACTGTTACAGATCTCCATATTTGGAGATATATTACTTTCATTTGAATGTTTAAGTGGGCTAATCCACTTAAATTATTGTGCAGTATATATAGGAAAATAGTCTCTTGAAAACTGGACTTTTCACTCCTTGGAACATCATGTATCATTTGACTATCAACTGACCACATTCATCCTAAATTTTAAAGAAGCAGGAGCAGCTAGCTGATCTTGGATGTCCCCAAAACCTGATCTGACTAGTAAGAATATGAATAAGGCACACTTAGAAATCTCAAGGTCATGAGGCTACACTGACAAGTTGAAAAACATCTTAGAAAAAAGTAATGGAAAACCATATCCAAACCTTGAGCTTGATTAAAGGGAATTTTTAAGTTCTATCAGAATCTTGCCATTAGTAGATCCCTTCCTACCTGGATAAATCAAAAAGGGTCACCTCTGTATTCTTTGAGAATGAAATAAACCAATTTTGCTCCATTTTGTTTTCAAACATTTTGGTTTGGACTACTTCCCCTTTAAGTTGTAGATCAGCAAGAATATCTCTTCAGAATAAGTTAGTAACAGCTGGAGTATGGCAATCACTTGTGCTAAAAGCAGACAATGCATATTTTCTCTTCAGCTAAATGCTAAATGCTAAACAGGTTTAACCAGGTCACCAGCAATAACCCAGGTTCCATGTTGATGGAACCTGACAGGATGATGGATTAGCTCAAGAAATAATGTCTTTTCAGGAAAAGTCTTTGAAAATGTATTGCAATTGCCTTAGCAGCTGCCAAAATAGGAAGCATAGATATTTAGTAGAATTATCTAATAGAGGAGAAATTGCAGCTCCTAATCCTCATATCCAAGAGGTTTGGTGTTATCTCCAGAAATTACATCATTTAGCATTGAAATTCTTCAGTGCTTAATTCCTCTAATTATCAGAAACATTTAGAGTTAGCGAAGAGAAATTAAATGGAAAAATAATCAGGATGGTATTGCATGTAAGACTAGCGGGTGAATTTTATCTCGGGCTGTCCACACTTTGAAAATGATTTGGAAAAATGGCTTTGGCTCTTGCACAAACACAGTGTTCACCTCTCCGCTATTCATTAAAATGGCTTGCCTTTCTTCAGGTTTTCATGCACCATTTTAAAAAAAGGCATCAGAGTTAATTTCAAAAATCTGCAACTTTGGATGGGGGAACAAACTGCTGAAAAAAATCAATTGATTTAATGAACAGCAGAGCTACAGCATATACTCATGAACAACTCTTCCAACTCACTTTCAAAACAAGTCCAGCCACTAAGTGGAATTGAAGAAAGGTTGTAATCTCACTACTTTAATATTGTTTTTTTCCTTTTTAAATACCCTTCGATGATTAAATGGATTGTATATCTATGCTCTTTTAAGCAGTTTATCCAAACTGTTTAAAAAATAACATGCAATTCCCTCTGATAAATCTTTTGTGTCATTTTCCTAGATCTTTTGGGAGCCATATGGGTAGTATCTCGTTTACAGAAGTCATTTCCCCCCCATTTCTCCGCTTTCCCTTTTTGACTCACATTTTCAGTGTGGCCTTGGCATACTAACAAGGAATCTATGCAACCATTGGCTGCAAGATGTTTGCCTGTTCTGGTTGGGAAAAACATTAGCCATTATCAATTCCCATCGAGGGATCAGGTAAATCACAGGTGTCAATTTAGCAGGCCGGTTGCGTCACACGCAGATTACGCCTACACCAGCTCCATGAAGGGGAACATGCAATGCATCACATGACAGCAATGTGACATCACAATTTTGACACCTGTGAGATAAATAAATAAAAAGAGGTCTCAACTGTTGGAAGAAATATTCATCTGGTTCAGCTCCAAGTGGAGAGAAAGACACTGGAAACTGATTGGAAAGATGGTTTATTGAGGGACAGGACCACATGGGTTTGAAGTCCTGGGCAGCTGACCACATGAAGTGGAAAGTGAGAGGTATTTATACCCTCTCTTGGGCTTTGAACTTGAGCTTCCTGTTCCTGTGCAAGAAAATGTATTCTATTGGCTGCTGTCACACTCCCATGGGGGTCATAGCTGAGGCTGTCTGAGAAAAATTTGGTACCTTTTTGGGTAATACAATGTCCTTAGGAAATTTTGAAATGCAGTGAGCTCTGCTGCCAGATGGGCAGAGGGCTAATCCTATTATGTCCTATGGGTCATGTCTTAATCCCCTCACCCTGAAGCTGAAGGTCTAATTGTCTTGTAGAAAGGCTGGCCCAGTCGTGTTCAATGGGCACCAAATATCTGCTGGAGGCAGGGAGCTGCTCTTTGTCTTTAAAACATGTTTCTCCTTTTCTCATCCAGGAAAATATAATATTCTGCCTTTTTAATATTTCCTAGAATATTTCATTCTTCTAGGAGAGGGGTGGGTGCACAACGAAGAACTGAAACTTAGGTTGTCTGGTTGAAAATAGTGACATAAATACCCAAGCCATCAGATCTTTTGCAATATCTGATGGACACCATCTTCCTGTCAGCTACTCAGCCATTTCTTGGCATTAAATAATTGTGAAACTTTTTTGTGTTACAGACTTGCACCCAGACAATTTTTTTTAAAGCCAACAAACATGCCTTTTTCGGAGCTTTTGTTCAGAGTTTGAAGGCTCCTTACTGACAAGTGATTTGTTTCCATTAGAGCATGCCTCGTTCTAGCCATCCGTGACCATGTTGCATTTAGGGCTTTGTAACTAGCACGTCTCAACATTCCTAAAATCCCAGAGAGGATCTGAAAATAGAATAAGAAATGAGCATTTTAATGAAAAGCAAAGATTTTTTTAAAACAGGGCTGCCAGATTTTTAGGCATGATAGAGCCTTTCTCTCTCTCTTTTTCCTTTCTTTCTATCCTATCCCCAGGCTTGCAAGATGTATGTTCTAGAATTCAAAGCCTCAGAGATTTGCATTCCCTTTTCTATTTATAGGAGTCTCTTTTAAAATGAAGCAGGTGTCAGGTTGAATGAGAATGTAGCAGGCTTGCATGTCCTTTATGGGAGGAAAAACATTGGGGGTGGGGTGGAGAGGAAGTCAATTAACACGGGGAATTGACAGATCAGTTGCTAAATCTGTCAAGCTACAGAATTGCAAAATGCAGGGTTTTGTACAGTTCTACCTTTTTTTTAAAAAAAATGCAGTTTGGGTCTGCTTGCAATCTGCAGCTCATTATGGTCTCCAGAGTTCCTGGTGTTTTTCATTTTGTTAAAAGCACTGAATTGGCCCTTAACTGCATCATCATCACCACTACTTGGCAGCCTTCAAACATGCATGTGTTAGAGCAAAATTTCATTCCTGCCTACTCTGGTGACATCTTGTCATCAGCCATGCCTCTATGTCCTTCAAGGAGAGCGGAAAATTAAATATTTAATAGCCCCCAAGCTATTAAAGTCTTATCTATCCTGATTGTTAAAAAATAATGGCAGAGACAAATAGATTTATCTTTTAAAATGACTCTTCTATATATCAATAGAAAATACATGCACAAGCACTGGAAATTTTTCTTTTTACCATAGAGATTACATCACTACATTGCTCTGCAATTACTATATACTGAAGTCATTGATATGATTACAGCTCAGCTATTTAATTATCTTCCACATCTGTCAAACTGTAAATTTCAGATCCCACAAATTTGAAAGTTTATTCTTGTTGCATCCAAGGGTCTTAGTTTGCACACCTACCAGGATTTGCTAAGTGTGATTTGACATTATGTAAATAAGCCTGGTAGGGTGCTTAGATTTCTGTGTCTTTAGTTATGCGATAAAATTCTCCTCTCGTCTTCTGAATGTTGCTTTTTTCTTTTCAGTAATCCAAAATCCATTGAGATGGAACCACTAAATAGATGCGCAGTTTGGATGGCAATGTTAGAACCTCTCTTTCTCAAAACACCTCCTGCCCTCAATTTCTACTCAAACAGAAAACCATCAATAAAATACCATTCACAGAACACCCTGCTCCCTAGAACATAACATGATGTCTCTCCACTCTAGTTTCTATAATTATTTTTGCTTTACTTAACCGAGAGTATTAGCTCTACAATTACCTTAAGCAAGCACTTGGCATCTGGTAAATGGCCAATCAATAAAGATAAAAACAAGAGCACAGTGAGACTGTCACCTTCTATGCCTGCACTATCCTTGAAGGATTAATTTGAGTTAACAACAAGCCATACTCTTTATTATTCCTCTTTCTCAAGTGGCATTTGGCAAATTAAGTTTTTAACTGCTTATGTTTGACTGGCGTGTATCATATTTGCATGGTACAAAGAGACAATGAGTTAATGATTGACTGCCTGGAGAAAAACAGTGTTAATATCTACCAAATTATCACTGTTACTTTAATGATCCTGGCATAATTGCTACTATATCTGGCTTTGAAGGGGGGAGAAAAAAATCAAACATTTCAAATGCTTTTCCTTGCTTGTACAATTGTGACATTCTCAAGAGGATTTAAAATAGTTTCATTTATTTCTTTTCAGTTTCTATGAACTGAAACCATCTTACTGATAATACTGAACCCAGAACCAGAGAATGACCTCACTAAGCAGTTTCATGTAAATGTTCAACAGGAGAGGAGACATGAGGCACCCCACCAGTGAGGGCCTGTAGAAGTAATCTAATAGACAGAATGACAACCATAGACAGAAAGAAGTGAACCACTGCAACACAGTGTTTCACACTCCTATCCCCCACAGACACTTTAGGATACAATAATCAATGGCACTGCAAACCTCTGAGAGATCATGGCACACCAGGATGAATGCACCACTCCCTACCAAGTCCACCAAAGATCACCAACAAGTTCTAACCAGCATTGTCTCCAGATTATATACAGGTAGTCCTTGTTTAGCAATAGCAATAGCACTTAGACTTATATACCACTTTACAGTGCTTTACAGCCCTCTGTAAGCGGTTTACAGAGTCAGCCTATTTCCCTTAACAATTTAGGTCCTCATTTTACCCACCTCGGAAAGATGGAAGGCCGAATCAACCTTGAGCCTGATGAGATTTGAACTGCCAAATTGCAGTCAGCAGTCAGCCAGCGAAGTAGCCTGTAGTACTACACTCTAACCACTGTGCCACCATGGCTCATATGACCACAATTGGGACCAGTAATTTGGGTAAGTGACATGGACACTAAATGAAACCGCAACTGTGTTTATGTTCTTGCTTCAGCTTTCCTTTGTTTTATAAACCAGCAAAGATGGTAAATATGAGGATTGGTCACAAAGTTACTTTTACACCACCATTGTAATGGTGAATGGTCACACAGCAATGCAGTCGCTAAACAAGGACTACCTGTACCAGTTTGAAAGCTGACTGAAACAGATCCAGGAGAGAAACAATGGAACAGAAAGAATAATTATCAAACATAGAAGTGTATGCCAGCAAGCCCACCTGCTCTCTCAAAGGGCAGATACCTCCTCAGGTACCAATCCTTTGTTCACCTCCTGGACCATTTTAACAACCCAGGAGAGGTCAGATCAGGGGTGAAATGCTCTCTGTTTGGACTGGTTTGGCTGATCCAATAGCGATGATGACCGGTGGTTCAAAGAATCGGTAGTGATTGTTGAGTATTGAATAGCAATTCAAATGGACCAATTAGAAGTGAGTAAAGTGAGCGGGATATTTAGAAGAAGGTCAATGGCTGAAGCCGTGGACAGGTCCCTTTAAAAGGGGCTGCCGTGGCTAGGCAAACCATTGCTGTACTGGAGCTAATAAAGAGCTGTTACTGAAGTCCTGTGTCCTGTGTCCTTTCCTGTGCCCTCTGTTCAACACTGGTGATGAAGGTGGGATCTCAGAAGGACAATTGGACTCTAAGTCACTGAAGCTCCATGAAGCAATCACTGCCCATCAAAGGAAATGGCCAGAAGATGTCTTCGATCATGCCACCCGCACCGTTCAACCCAGCTGAAGAAGACTGGGAATAGTACATGGAGAGATTCCACATGTTCCTGGAAGCAAATGACTTGCTGAGCTTATTGGAACAAAGAAAGAGGGCACTCTTCCTCACACACTGCAGAGCCACTGTTTTTAAGATGGCAAAAGCATTAGCCTCACCGACAGAGCTGAGAATAATGACCTGGACAACCCTGCAGAACATCCTGAGAGCCCAGTATGCACCCCAAGCTTCATCCCTGGTAAGAAGACACAAATTCTACCGGAGAGACCAGAAGGAAGGAGAATCAATAAGTGACTTTGTGGCAACGCTACATGAAATAGCCACCGCTGGCAAATTCCTGAACATGGACAAGGCTATGAGGAATCATTTAGTATTGTGCCTGAGAGACCTCACATTAGAAAGCCATTTACTCACAAAACCCAAAATAACATTTCAAGTGGCTTTGGAGGAAGCAGCGGCGACTGAGGCATCCCAGAAATCCGCAGACGCCATGAAGAAAATGAACAAGGGGCCACAAGGAAAGGAAGAAGCCACAGTCCACTATGAGGAGGTAGAGACCGAATTGGAAGAAGACGAGGAGGATTAAGTTCATCACCTCTGCTCAGACCGTAAAGAGAAAACCCAAGGGAAAGGAAAAAAGGAGTTCGTTGTGCAGAAGGGAATCACCCAAGGACAGAGTGTAGGTTCCAAGATGCAATCTGCCAGATGTGTGAGTGTAAAGGGCACATAGCAAGAGCCTGCAGGGCATCTCAGCCAGCCTCATGCAGGAACAGTCAAACCAGCCCGCCACCAAGAACCAGACAATTCCAAACAGGAAACCGAAAACAGCCATTTGGAAGAGGCCACAGGTGCAAGGACTATGGATCGGAGAGAGGGGAGACCCATTAGATGATAATAGTTGGCCACGTGAGCGAGGGAAAGTCAAAGAAGATGGCGGTGACCATTTACATCAACTGGAGACCCTGCAAAATGGAAGTCGACTCAGGGTCATGCCTTTCCATGGTCTCTTGGACAACCATCAAGCAACTAATTCCCAGCCTCACGACCAGCGCACTCAAGCATCAATGAATCACATTAAAAGATTACCAGGGCAACCGGATTCCAGTGCTGGGGATCGGAAAGTTCAATGTGAGTTTCAAGGACTTCCAAAGAAAACTGCCCCTCACCATAGTGGACCGGGACACACCCAGCCTATTAGGTCTGGACTGGTTTGAGTCTTTGAGACTAGCAGTGACGGGGATCAATCAGATTGAAGACGACGGCTGGGAAGAGGAGCTGATGAGAGATTTCGCAGACATCTTTGACAGTAAATTGGGCAAGTACACAGGGTCCCCAATATCTTTTAACCTAGATCCTCAGGTAGCCCTTGTTAGAATTAAACCCAGGAGGGTTCCTTTTGCTCTATGGGCCAAGATAGATAAGCAACTGGACAAACTTGTTGCCCAAGAGGTATTGGAGCTGACGGACCATGCTAAGTGGAAAACACCCATAGTAACCCCCACAAAGCAGGATGGATCAGTGCTCCTCTGTGGAGACTATAAGAGCACCCTGAATAAGGCATTGCAACAGAGCACCTACCCAGTACCCGTTATGCAGTACCTTTTACACTCCCTGGGGCAAAGAAAGATATTTGCGAAGCTGGATTTGGCCCAGGCATATCAGCAAATACCTGTAGACAATGCCACAGCAGAAGCGCAAACAATAGTCACGCACAGGGGAGCTTTCAAGTGCAAGCGTCTGTAAGTGTAGTGTAAGTGTAAGAGTAAGTGTAAGAGTAAGTGTAGCTCAGGGACTTTTCCAGTCTTATGGAACGCTTGTTACAGGGAATTGAAGGGGTCATCCCCTATTTTGATGACATATTAATCTCAGCCAAAAATCAGGGACAATTACAGCAACGGTTGAGGGCAGTGCTAACCAGATTCCAGGAAGTGGGGCTGAAGGTAAAAAGGGACAAGTGCCAGCTAGCCAAAACACAAGTAGAATTCCTTGGATACCTAATCGATGGGGCAGGAATACGACCCAGCCTAGGCAAAGTAAAAGCAATCAGAGAAGCACCGACCCCAACAAACAAAACAGAACTGCAGGCATTTCTTGGGTTATTGAACTTCTACAATATTTTCCTGCCACAGAAAGCTACAATTGCTGAGCCCCTTCACCAACTACTGGGTAGGAGAATGGAGTGGACATGGGGGAAGACAGAAAAGAATGCATTTGAACAAATAAAGAAACTTTTAACTTCGGACAGAGTATTGGTACAGTACAGTGGGACATTGCCTTTAAGACTGACTTGCAATGCATCTCCATTCGGCATCGGAGCTGTGCTAAGGCATTGCATGCCAAACAGCAGAGAAGCCCCCATTGCATTTTGCTCACAGACACTATCCAAGCCAGAAAGAAACTACAGCCACCTGGATAAAGAGGCGCTGGCAGCAGTAGCTGGCATAAAAAGGTTCTACGAGTACCTAAATGGAAGGAGAATAGAAGCAGCATATGACTACCAACTAAAATACAAACCAGGAAAGACCATCAACCATGCCAATGCGTTCAGCAGATGCCCGCTTCTGGAACTAGTGGAAGACCCGGCACCAACCACAACCACCCTGCTGATAGAAACCATGGAGAACACTCAAATCTTGGCTACAGACATCGCAAGAGCAACAGCTAAGAACGGGACTCCGGCGCGTGTTTTAAATTGGGTTTGGAAGGGATGGCCTGTGATAGACAGACACTGAATTCAAACCATTCAAAATGAGGCAAACAGAACTCTCAGGATTAAGAGGGTGTTTATTGTGGGGGGTTAGAGTAATAATCCCTAAAGCATTAAGGAATGACGTCTTAGACTTGCTACATGAGGGACACCCAGGAATCGTAAAAATGAAGGCAAGGAGCTATGTTTGGTGGCCAGGGATGGATAAAGAAATAGAGACATGCGTATCAACTTGCAACTGTGCCAGGAATCCCAGCCAGCACTACACACCGCACTCACACACAACTGGGAGAATACTGGGGCACTGTGGTCCTGGATACATATAGATTTTGTGGGGCTGTGCCAGGGAAACACATTTCTGATCATCGTTGATGCATACTCTAAATGGTTAGAGGTCCAGTTAATGACATCAATAATATCAGAAGCGGTCATCCGAGTCCTGCGGAGACTGTTTGCAACACATGGATTATGCGACCTGATAGTTTTGGCAATGGACCCTAATTCATGGCTAACCAATTCGAAATGTTTTTAGCCAACCAAGGCATCTGACACGCACTATCTGCACCAGGGAAACCATCCACAAAAGAATGGTGAGAAACACAAAAGAAACCTTAGCAAGACTGGGACCAGGGGACATACAAGCAAAAATAGATAAGCTACTGAGCATATAGCACATTACACCCAGTGCCACCACACAAAGAAGCCCCCCGGAACTGCTAATGGGAAGGAAGCTACGATCCAATTTAGATAGACTTCATCCCCATTACAGTACAGAGAAACCAGTTGACTCAACCAGCAAGACTAGACAGTTCCAAGTAGGGGATAAGGTGTATGCTAAGAATTTTAGCAGAAACCCCTTATGGGTCCCAGCAGAAATAACTCAGATCACAGGACCCCTGTCCTTCAGGATAGAAATAGAGGACTGTTGGAGTTGGAAAAGACACATAGATCAGCTCAGGGGCTGTCTAGTCAGGAAAGAACACGAAACACAAGAAGAAACTTAGGGAAGGAAAATAGAAATTCACACAGAAACAGACCAGACCCTACAGCAAACACCACCAAATGAGCAACACTCAAACCCAATGGGAGACAGTGAACACTTATCTGGAATCCAAGAGGGAATCACCGATGACCGCGACAGTCCACCGTCCCAGCTGGGGGGAGACAGAAGGAACATCCAACAAAATAAGCCCACGCCGGCAGCAGAGTTCGAGGCACTTCCAGGAGAGACACAGAACTCGACCTCTCACTCCAAGAGTGCTGGAACAACTGAACTGCACAGGTCCAGTTGCATGCCGAGAAGGCCCACCTACTTACGCAACTACGTGGCTTAAGAGACTCTGGATTGGGTAATGCTGATTTAGAGGGGAGGGGTGTTGAGTATTGAATGACAAGTCAAATGGACCAATTAGAAGTGAGTAAAGTGAGCGGGAGATTTGGAAGAATGTCAATGGCTGAAGCCGCGGACAGTTCCCTTTAAAAGGGGCTGCCGCGGCTAGGCAAACCATTGCTGTACTGGAGCTAATAAAGAGCTGTTACTGAAGTCCTATGTCCTGTGTCCTTTCCTGTGCCCGCTATTCAACAGTGATGGCAGTTTGAAACTCCACCCACCCACCCAGAAGTCATTACTTCCTGGTTTTAACCCAAAGTGAAGGGAGAACGGGCGGCAGCTCCAAGGAAAGACCACATTCAAGAAAGGGAGCAGCTCCAATAACTTTTGCTTGCAAGAAGCCGGCAGTCCCTGCATCTTGCAGTGCAAGAAGCACTTCCAGGCACACTGAAAAAAAAAGAGAGACTGCAGCTGCAGGCATCTCGCAAAAAGGGAAAAGGCAAAATAGAAATTTAAAAAGTTTTCCTACTGGGTTCTGTGGGTGTGGCTTGGTGGGGGGGGGTCATGTGACTGGGTGTGGGTGTGACACCCACACACACACTAACCCACACCCACAGAACCAGTAGAGAAAATTTTTAGATTTCATCCCGGATCAGATCTAACGGACTGGTGGTTAGGCTAAGAGACAGGAGGACTTTGTCCACTTCCTTACCATCACAGATTCAAACTCAGTCCAGATAACTTCACAGGATTGTGCCTTGTGGAGCTCATTTAACTTGTCTATGTGGAGTCCAACTCTGCACAAGTGTTTTAGTTCAATACTTGCCCAGAACAAGATACCTCCAATTTGTGATGGAGCTATCACTACTCCAGGAGGCAGGGTCTTCTATTGCTTAATTGCTCTGAGGTCAGGAAATTCCTTTTTATATCTCATTTAGATCTCTCTATATAAAGCTTCCACCTGCTAGTTCTTCTCCTACCCTCAGCCATCATGGAGAATAAATCCAGACTTTCTTCCCTAGAACATCCCTTCAAGAACTGGAGGATTGCTATCATATTTTCCATTAGACTTCTCTTTAGACTGAACTTATCTATCTATCTATCTATCTATCTATCTATCTATCTATCTATCTATCTATCTATCTATCTATCTATCATCTATCTATAACTTTATATGGCTACCCACCTAGTGGAAAGTTACTCTGGGTAACAAAGAGTCTAATGAATGCTACAATGAAGAGGTAAATATGTATAAAAATTATCTAAAATCATTATATAATATCTAATAATGATTTTTAAAAGCATTAAAAACTAAAAGCAGAACTAAAAAAAAGAAAAGAAAATAGGTAGAGGTAAGATAAACTTATCAGAACTTTTAACTATTTTTCATAGGATGTAGTGTTCAGCTCCTCATTATCTTGATTTCTCTTCTCTGCACACTTTCCAATTCCTTAGCATCCTTCTTATATTGTGGCAACCAAACTGGACACAGTATCCCAGGTGCTGTATGACCAGTGCAGGGTAGAGTGGAACTATCTCTACCTGTGATCTTGACATTCTTCTCTGTTGATGCAGCTCAAGATTGCTTTGTTTTATTTTGTTTGACTGCTGGCTTGTGCTTAATAAATGGTTACCAGGACACCCAGATCCTTCTGATAAATACTACTGCCAAGCCAAGTACTTCCTATCTTGTACCTATGCATTTTTCATTGTTAAATACCATTTTGTCAGCTAGAACTCATGCTGTAGTCCATCAAGATCCTTTTAAATCTTGAACCTGCCTTCTGTGTTGTTAGATCATGTGCCTGGTAGAGTTGCTCAATCAACTGCAAATGCATCTGATACTGGGACCCTCATCCCACATTGTTATCTGTTATCAAATTAGATACTATAGGCCTCTTTATTAAACAACTTGCGGAAGTCTAGATACACTATATCTACAACATTCCCTTTGAGGAATAGTCTAATCACTTTATCAAAAAGCAGTAATTTGTTTTTAATAAACTCATGCTGGCTTCTGCTAATCACTTTTTTTTCTCTTAGGTGATTTTAAAGTTTGATTATCTTTTCTAGGATTGTGCAAGGTGCTGATGTCAGTCAAGCTGATTGGTTTGTGGCTTCCTGTACTTTTTCTCTTTTAAAAGGATTAAAATAGCATTGTTTTCCAATTATTCTAGACCACATGGACATTCCCTCCCAAGATTCCTACCAATTCCACTTCCTCAACCATTTCTGGACCATTAGCATTAAGTCCAGTATAGTTGGTCTCCAGTTTTCTTTTCCATCTTTTGAATAATAATTATTTTAAAAAATCTATTGTGTTTTCCACTTGCTGAAGACTTTGATTCTTTAGCTGATGTGGGGATAGGTGAAATCTTTCATTTTAAAATATGTTTCTTTGATGCTACAGCCATTTCATCTATATCTTCGGTTGGTTGGGTGGCTTGTAGTGCACAATAATGACGTTGTTTCTTTCCTTCTTCATATTCGATCATAGACTTCTGATTCCTATACAGGTGTCAGCTTTTCAAGTAATGTAGCCATAGAAAGGAGAACTCTGAGGCAGGCAAGTTCCTCAAAGGACAATTTATTGGAAACATCATATTGGCACAACTGGTGAAAGCTGACTCTAAAGTTCCCACGGCTTTTACCTAATTAAAAAGTAAATGTTTCCCCTTTCCTCCAAGCCACTGGTCATGCTGTCCAATCCAGTTGCTTGCCAGTTGCTTGGTTACTTCCAGGGGTGAAATGCTCCCAGTTTGGACCAGATCGCCCGATCCAATAGCGATGGTGGCAGGTGGTTCAGAGAACCGGTAGCAAAAATCCCTGTGCCCCGCCTCCACCATGTTCAGCTGAGTTGCATGATCATCAGAGGCTTTTTCCCCCCTTTTAAAAGCATTTTTTCCTACAACCTCTTCTGATGAAAAAATGCTTTTAAAAGGGAAAAAAAAGCCTCTGATGATCGCGCAGCTCAGCTGGGATCCTCAGAGGCTTTTCAAAGTATTTTTTCTGCAACCTCTTGGCCGAAGAGGTGGTTAAAAAAATGCTTTGAAAAGTCTCTGATGATCCCAGCTCAGTTGCCTGATTGCCAAAGGCTTTTCAAACATTAGAAAAAAATGCTTTGAAAAGTTTTTTTTAAAAAAAGTCGGCCACGCTCACCCAGTCACATTACCCACACCCCTCAAGCCAGACCCACAGAACCAGTAGAAACACATTTTACATTTCACCCCTGGTTACTTCACTCCTCCTCTGGCCAGCTATGAGAATGTCCTTGGTTCCCACAGGAAAACCTTATTGCTTTGGCTATCAAACCTCATCTATTTCCCTCCTCCCTCTGTTGTTTGGCAACGCTGAAGCCTCCAAGATGACTTTAGCCAGATTCACTTCAGGGTTGACAACAGGTGTAATGCTTCTTTGCATATAATGCCATCCCTTCCACTTGTTTTGTTGTGTTTGTTTTTTTTAAACAAACTGTATCCTTTGAGTACCCTATTCCAATCACAGGCTCCATTTTACCGGTCAAAGTTTTGTTCCCTCCCTTCTTCCATATTAGGACCTATTTCTCCCTGTTTGTCCCCTTTATTCTGTGCATTGGTGCACATGCATCTGAAAACTTCAATGCAGTACTGCCTTTCTTAGATTTGCCTTCTGCATTTCCTAGTGTATTTCTGAGGAGTCCTTTCATCTGACCACTCCTTTCCTTGTCACAAAGCTTACTGCTTTTAGCCTTATGTTTTGAAGGTGGTTCTAGATATATTTATGTGTGTGTCCAAGGAAAGATGTATATCACTCTCATCTGAAAGATGCATGAGAGCTTGTGAATGAAAGTCTAAATCAACATCTATTCTAGTTCAAGAGTATGGAAAGCTTGAATGGCGGTAAGGGACACCAAGTATCTTTATACCTACAAAAAGGTGCAGTTACTTTGCTCAAGATTCCACTTCACTTACATAACACCCAATGAATAAAACTCTGAAACTGGGATTGCATTTGTATGTTTATCTGTCATCAAATGAACTTACTGAACCCTGCCCCAAACTAGACAGGATTCTGAGAAATGATGTAAATAGAGCTGACCTTCTATTTACCAACTGTCTCTGTAAAGGCCTGTATCATACTAAACATGTTGGCAGGCAAATAAGAGTTTGGCAAGGTCAAAACACTGCACAGGGACTACCAAAGGTCTATGCTGATTATAACAGGTTTTCAATAATCTCAACAAGTGTTTCTGGAAATTAATCATAATTACTTGCGTTCTTATAAATGTTATCTTCCAATAGCCAAGCTGACAGGAATGCATACAGGCATAATTGCCCAGCCATTATTGCTGATTCCTGTTCTTAGAATATCTGGTTTAGTCAACTGACAAATTGTTTAATTGACAGGTAGCAATTTCAGAGGTGCTCCATACCTATACTTGTCAGTCAGGCTATTTCTGAATTCAGCTTAACACTCTTCTGAAAGAGAGCTAACCCTGTCCACAAATATAGTCTGGATAACAGGACACAGAAAAGGAATATAAGATGAAGCAAGAAGGAACAATTAATAACAACAGGGCTCCATCTTTAACTAATAGTGCAAGGAAACACAGTGTTGACAATGAGTTGCTGTAGATGGCAGCACCTAAAGTATCTGGTAGAGTGGGCAATGTGGCATAGAAATAGGCAAAGTGGCAACTACCAAATAATAAATGTATAATTTATTGTATTTACAATGTAATCTACTGTTACCAGTACTTTTACCAAACTCTTTGTTGACAGAAGCAGTGAAAGTCCTATGACAACATAGCATTCACTGGTAATACTATGAGCAACAACCCTTCTCTCCCAGTTGAAATCATCCTACTGGAAAGCACAAGCTTAGCATTCTCAGGAAGCTTGGTTTCAGACTGGGACATAGCATGAAACTCGTCATGTTTACTGATAACATCTGGCAGAGCTGGGGGTGTGGGTGATGCATCTACCCTTGTGTGTTCCTTGATGTCTCACTAGCCTTCAATACCTTTAGTCATGGTATCCTTCTGGACCAGCTACAGATTCAACGACTTGGAGACACTGTATTATAGTGATTCACTTCCTTTCTCTGCAGTCAATATTGATGGAGGCAAAGGTCACACTCCTGGCCGCTCATCTGTATTCAGTGTCCTGCCACAGAGTCTAGAGGCTGTGAGGATATGGATGGGAAAGAACTAATTCAGGCTTAATCCTGCCATGACCATGTAACCATGGTTTTGCCCTTGCTCCCCCATCTGGGAATTTTCCATCTTTAGTATTGGATGGTTTTGCACATCAGACTTGTAAGCACCCTGAGGGTCATCAACAAGGGGCATGCCATACATATGTGCACCAGCATGCTTACCGTCCCTATCCTAATATTCCTTTTTACTTACTCTTTCCATATATTCAAATTATGTTTATACTTTTATTTGTTATCTTATATATGCTTGACAAATAAACTTATGATTATGATGATTATGATCTTGGACTCATACCTCCTATTTGAAGAACAGGAAGAAACTTGGCCAACAGTGCCTATGTACAAATTCATGTAATGTAATCTCCTTTTGTAAATTGTCCAAAGTGACTCAGGATAGTGAAACAAGAGGCATATAAATTAAATTAAGCTAAATTAAATTAATTCAAATTAAATTAAATAATGCACTGGTTGCATCATCCCAGGATCAGGAGGTCTTCCTGGCAGTCATTTATGCCCTAGGCATCTCCTAGTTGGATCACTGCAATGGTTTTTACATGTAGCTTCTCTTGAAGACCACTCAGAGGCTATAGAATGGAACAGTGACAGTGCAATATGCCTGCTATGCTCAGCCATGCCGTTGTAATACAAGCTGCACTGATTGCAATGAATTTCCAGTTATAATTCAAGATGCTGGATATGATCTAAAAAGCCCATCATGGCATAGAGCCAGGTTTCTTGAAGGTCTGCCTATTTTCCATGGCTTCAGCCATCTTCTATTAAGATCTGGCAGAGTTGATGAATTTCAGGTTCCTTCAATTAAACAATGTCATCTATAGTAACAGAACCTAGAAACCATGCCTTCTCTGTTACCATACCTTTAAAACCTTGGTTGCTCTTCTTTATAATAAAGTGGTCATGGAATCCCACTGGTTGTAATATTTATGGATTATGTACTCTTTATTGTCCCCAAAGAACACAAAACAACTAGATGATTGTTGAAACCATGTTGTGAGCAATCCCATAAAACATCCATTTGAAGAAAAGAGTAGCTTCTCCATTCATAAAAAGGTGGCTTTTCTTTAGAGGGCTAGTCTCAAAACACTTGTTATCTTTGATAGCAAGCAAACTCATAAAGGTCAAAGCAAAGCAATATGTCCAAGGATCTAAGTTCAAGACAGAAGTGTGTCTCAGAATTCAAACACTACATTACTCATTGGAACCACAATTTTTGCTTGGCTAGTAAAGTCATATGTATGAGACAAACCAAACATAACCAAAATATTGAATACCAGGCAGAGTAAAAAGGTAAAGAAGTCCCTGCAGATTTACTCCGTTAGTCATTCCAGCAAGAGGAGGCGGTGCTGATCTCCATTTCAAGGCCAATGAGCCAGCATTATCCAAAGACATTTCCACAGTCATGTGGCCAACATAATGTCATAGAGTACTGTTACCTTTCCACCAAGGTGGTACCTATTTATCTACTCGCATTTGCATGGTTTTGAACTGCTAGGTTGGCAGGAGCTGGGACAAGGATGGCAGCTCACCCAGGGGTGAAATCTACTTACCTTCTTAACCAATTTGGAAGTGCACATGCGCTCAGTGATTAACCACTAAGTTACCACAGAGCCCAAAAAGTACAGTTGCGGAACCTTAAATGAAAAATCACATGCTTGCCCAAAGAAGGCACTTGCCAATCTGTTGTGACTCCAACTCCCGAGCCTGTCTTCATGAAGGAAGAGGACTCAGAAGGTGAGGGGGAGGAACTGACAAAGAGTCGCTCTCCAGGACCTTCCTCTCTGGCAATGCCTCAGGTTCCATCCGAAGGCCAAGAGGAAGGCATTTCGGAGCACCCATTGATAGAGAGTGATAATGATGAATCCTGGCTTGATCCCAGGCAGCGTTGGAGGGAGAAGCATATGCAGCAAAGGAAGAGGCGTGGGAGGGCCAGGGATTGAGCTGAGTCATTGAGCCATGCCCCACAAGGGATAAAAGAGGGCGTGATTGCTCGGCAGGCTTTGTGACGGACAAAAGTTTAAACTCTAAAGAGTCACATCGTGAACCCTGCACTTTGGCTCAGATATCTTTTGGACTAAACTCTTGTGGACAATTTGTCGTTTGGGAAATGGACTGCGGATAAGGCCTCTCCTGCTTTTTGGGAGTACTAGTTGGACTTGAAAGGCATTTTACAGTTAGTTGCCAGAACTCTCGTCTGCCAGGAATTCTGGTCTGTTTAGACAATAAATTATTGGCAGGCATGTTTGATATTGCATTTGTCTGTGTGAGGATGAGGGACAAAACACAATCCATCTCCCAAATGGCAGAATAATTGATCTCTGAAAATGTCTTTGTGCTGATTCTTCATGTGTGCTGATTTTATGCCCTCAGAAGCTCTTCGGGCTATGCAGAATTTCCGGGACTATCATTTAATATCAGCTAACAAAATGCAGTTCCACTCAGGAAACACATCAATATTAAAAATACATCTTCCATGGATACTCAAAAGGTTTTTGCACATACCTAAAAGCATACTGTCATGTCATCTTAAGAGGGGAAGAGTTATGTAAAATCAAAAGTGCAAAACAACCAAGGCAGTCATAATGATTCATTGCCATTTTTGCTTTTTCTTTTCTTCTTACAAACAAGGTTGCATAATCCTCAGAGCAATTAAAAAAGATCTATAAAAACAAGTTGAGGTTTCTATATTGGGAAAGTGCTCCAATAAAAGCAGAACTTTCCTGATTTCTCTGAAAATTCATCATACTTTCCTTTGGTTAAAAAAAAAAACATGTTCATTGCTATTTTGAAAATAGGCATTCAGCATATCATCAGCATAGATACTGTGGCATTTGAGAATTTAAGCCAAAGATCCAGCATAGCAGACATGAAATTTGGTTTCTCTCTGAGAAAGAGAGGGAGGGAGGGGGAGGGAGGGAGCAGGAGAGAGAGAGAGAGAGAGAGAGAGAGGGCTTGTATACAACCCACAGAACCGGTTAAGCCGAAGTGTTTGAATTGGAGCCAGTTTGAACTAGATTCTGGCTCTTTGAAGCAGATTCTGAACTGGCTTTTGCTATGATAATATTTTATATTGTACAGTAATGACTTTATCAACTTTTGCTATTTTTATCCTTATATTTCTTAGTCATGAGCGATTCTGACCATTGTTTCTATACTTCCTGTGGAATGCACTATGAACAAGCTATCCATAAGCTGTTGTAACAGAGTTTACATAATAACAGGTAGTCCTTTGATGGATGATTAATGTTATAATTAACCACATTACTTTGACCTATATTAGGAAAGTGTCTGCCTCAATTTACCCCAGTTAATGGTAAAATCCAGCATTATTTGTGACTTGGCTAGAAGTTACCTAAAAGTTTGAGGGATACTAATTAATTAAGGAAGGCTGTGATTACAATTGTTGTGAAATGGAAATAGATATTGACCTGCGTTGTTGACCTTTTTCACATCATGGAGATTAACCTACTTAACGACACATGAGAACCAAAATTTACACTTTGTGTTGGCAGAATACAGGATAGTAATGCAAGTACCAACAGCTCTATATGGCCCAGTCCTGAATACATCACCTTTTTTTTTTTAAATGATTCAGGGAATAAGACATCTGGAATGAGAAGGGAAGCTAGAAATCCAAATGTTTCGCAACAAACACAACATCTGAGCTGAATGGAATATAGAAAATGCAACTGTAAGTAGATAGTTATAAGCACTTAGTCAAATATCCCATTATTTTGTTGTCTCTTTTTCTCTTCAAATGTTTATTGAAAGAATACCGAAATAGGGCTACTCAGACTTTTAAAAGTCAGTGTACCAGTTGTATCCATTGTCTTAATCAGGAAATGGGGAACCCTCCTAGCTGCTGCAAATATTTATAACATTAATTTCATCTGGGTTAAGTAGTAAACCATAGGGGCTGGAGTGGTTCATATGATAAGACATTGGGTTTGTGCGCCGCTAAGGTCAATAGCTCGGCGGCTTAATTCCCATGAGCGAATAAACAGTGGAGGGACAAGAAAGGAACCTCCCCCCAATTGCCTACTGGCATTCAGGTGTCCCACGAGTAAAGATAACACCGCCCGAAAAAAATCCTTTCGCAGAGGCAGCCAGCCACTTCAGTGATCCCTGGCTAACACATGCCATATGCTAAATAAATAAATAAACCACAATAATTAAATGCAAAAATAACTGAATTAACTTTGAGCTAATCCAAAATTACTCTCTTGGTATTAATTATGTTGATACTAAGATGCTTTTGTGTCTCCATGTGTTTTGCATTTACAAAGCTGGAAGATTTGACATGTCCTATATTCCTCAGCATTGGATATCCTAAACTATTTTTTATTCAGTTTCACCTCAAACTCAAAACTAATATGAAACTACAGACATTGCGGCCTGAAAAATCCAGCCCTGTCTATGTATCTATTTTTAAAGTTAGTTTCTTCATCTCTGTCATCTTGATGAGGTCATCTCTTTATCTTTATGTCACTTGCTTTATATACAAGAATCAGTGTGGCACAGTGTGGGTGAGGTGTTGAACTATGACTGGGAAGAACCATGTTTATATTTATCTCACCATTAGAAATTCACCAGGTTACTTTAGCCAGTCATTCCCTTTCAGCCCAGTTTACTACTTCTGAGGGTTTCTGTTGTTTAATGACAGAATTAATTACAGTTATAAGAGGAGATCCCTAAATCTACTTTGAGTTCTTGGAGGAAAGGCCACCTATTGATCGAATAAATAAGTAAATGATCTGCCCAAGGGTGCCCGGTTCGGACTAGATCTCCCGATCCGGTAGCGATGGCGGGTGGTGGTTTGGAGAACCGTAGCAAAAATCCCTGTGCCCCCCCTCACTCCCCCCCATGCCCAGCTGAGCCGCAGGATCATCAGAGGCTTTTTTCTTTTTACTTTTAAAAGCATTTTTTCTACAACCTCTTCCAACGAAAAAATGCTTTTAAAAGTTTTTTTTAAAAAGCCCCTGATCACGCAGCTCAGCCGGGATACTCAGAGGCTTTTCAAAGAACTTTTTTCTGCAACCTCTTGGCCGAAGAAGTGGTAAAAAAAATGCTTTGAAAAGTCTCTGATGATCTCAGCTGAGTTGCCTGAGCGGCAGAGGCTTTTCAAAGCATTAGAAAAAATGCTTTGAAAAGTTTTAAAAAAAAAGTTGGCCACACCCACCCAGTCACATTACCCCCCCCAAGCCACCGCCCACAGAACCAGTAGTAACAAATTTTACATTTCACCCCTGATGTGAAGTGTTAATACCACTTGATAATGCCTTGGTAATACCACATTTGGAATACTGCATCCAGTTTTGGTAGTTATGATGAAAAAAAGCAGTTGAGACTCTAGAAAGAGTGCAGAGAAGAGCAACAAAGTTGACTGGCGGCTAAAACATATCAAGAATGGTTGCCGGAATTGGGTATGTCTAGTTTTAATGAAAAGAAGGACTAGGGGGGTCACATGAGAGCAGTATTCCAATATCTCAGGGGTTGCCACATAGAAGAGAGAGTCAACCTAGACCCCAAAGCATCTGAGGGCAGGACAAGGAGCAATGGATGGAAATTAATCAAGGAGAGAAGCAACTTAGAACTAAGGAAAAATTTCCTGACAGTTAGAACAATTAATCAGTGGAACAACTTGCCTCAAGAAGTTATGAGTGCTCCAACACTGGAAGTTTTTAAGAAGACATTGGACAACCATTTGTCTGAAATAGTATAGGGTTTCCTATCTGAGCAGGGGGTTGGACTAGAAGATCTTCAAGGTCTCTTCTAACTCTGCTATTCTGTTCTGCTCTGCACTGCTCTGCTCTGCTCTCATTTAGGGCAGAAGTATGAGTGAAGGCCTATGCAGGCTAACAGGATTGTGTTTTTTAGTCATGGCAATTTTCTAAACTTATAGGCAATATTCCTACTTGATGACATTTCACACTTTTCCTTAATAAAACGCAAAGTGAAGAGAATTTAAAAATAACGTCTTTCCATTTGATGTTTCAGATGACCTCATGCAGAAGGCAAAATAAAGAAACAGGAAGATAGATATTAAATCATGTTTTTCTGTGCATGCAATCCTTTATCTGAGAACAGTTTCCTTGATAGAAGTTCACTGGATACTTAATTGAAATCACTATTTTTATCTTACTATTTAAGGGAACAGAAATAATTCAGAGTTAACATTCTCCTCAAAAACACGTGGTCAGCACATTTCTTTCCCAAGCTGAAGCAGTCAGCAATTCCTTTATATATTATAATATGCCATGTGCTTTCTTTCTTTAGATATTATCATTAAATAAAACACCTTTATAATGGAGTCAATTTTAAAGTGGCAAAATGTCAAAAATCCCATCGGTCATCTCCCAGTGCTCTGTCAACATGGTGAGGTCGGCATTCTGTTAATGTTGAGGAGCAGAGATATGAATTACATTTCCAAGTCTGGTCTGAAACTGGCATCATGAAGGTAGACGCTGCAAGTATTAAAACACACTCTCCAAAACTGTGCAAAGCTAAGCAGTGTGAATTGTGGTCACAAGAAAATCATTTGTGTTGTTGCTTTGACAAATGTTTTTAAACATTTTCATTGCATTTGTATCGTAAGCAAAGTGACAGTTTCACTTAGTAACCGCTTTGCTTAATAACCGAATTGCTGATCCCAATTGTCGTCACTTAAATGACGAATACCTGAATGAAATTGCTTTTCATATTCAAGGCTATGGAATTTTATAAAGCCTGTAAAGGTAGGCCTCAACTTACGAGCACAATTGAGCCCCAAATTTATGTTGTTAAGTGAAAAATTCGTTGAGTGACTTTTTGTCCCATTTTACGACTTTTCTCACCACATTTGTTAAGTGAATCCCTGCAGTTCTTAGATTAGTAACACTGTTACTAATTTAAGTGAATCTGGTTTCCCCATTGACTTTGCTTGTCAGAAAGTTGCAAAATACATGACTCCGGGACATTGCGAGCATATGATCCAGTTGTCAAGCATCCAAATGTAAATCATGTGACCAAGAGGATGCTGTAATGGTCGTAAGGGTGAAAAACGGTCATTTTCAGTGCCGTTATAACTTTGAACGGTCACTAAATGAACTGCTGAAAGCCGAGGACTACCCATCTAGTGATAACACTGTGTTCTAAAGTGTTGAGTTTTAAGCGGATCATAGTCTATTCTTATGCTCTTTTGGGCTATCAAAGAGAGAAGTGAGAAAATGAGCTATTATAATGGAAACATAGAGAGAAGTCTAGCTTTGCAGCCAAGAACAATTGTGCCTTGGATATTTGGAAATCTGGCTAAATGTAGAAAAGTCAGTATTGGACACTTTATCCTCCTTGAAAAAATGGAGCAATGGAAAACTTGCAGCCTAGTTTCTGAACTATTATTTATATTGATTTATTTTTTTCAAAAACTGAAATCAAGATACGGTCCAGTTGTTGAACTATTGCCTCAGTCATCACACTTCATTGTTTCCATTACCTAAAGTGACTGTTGATAATCTATGACCCCAGATTGGCATATTATTCTTGAAAGCCTTGGGTGTATTCCAGGGGTGAAATCTAATTTTTTTTTTGCCACTGGTTCTGTGGGCATGGCTTGAGGGGGCACGGCCTGGTGGTGGTCATGTGACTGGGTGGGCGTGGCCAATTTTTTTTTACTTTTTAAAGCATTTTTAACTAGTAAAAAATGCTTTAAAAATTTTTTTTAAAGTTTCCGATGATCAGCACCTGACCAACCATCTCAACCAGTAACGTTGTGCACGAGGCTTGTGTATGTGTGTGGATGTCGGGCATGGGCTGCTGCAAGGAGGAGGAAGAAGAAGATGAGGGCGACAATCCCGGGCGTGTGAAGCAAGGCATGAAAATCCACAACAGGAAGCTCGGGGTGAGTGAAAAGGGGAAATAGCCAATCGCTTTGTTTCTCCGGAACTGGTAGAAAAAAAATGCTTAAAAAGTAAAAAAAAAAGTTCCTATGATCACGCATCGCTCAGCTGATCGTCAGAACTCTTTTTTAACTTTTTAAGCATTTTTTTTTACTACCGGTTCTCCGGAAGTAAAAGTAGGAAGTAACGACGACTGGGCAGGTGAGCAGAGCCTCGGGTTGCCATTGCTACCGGTTCTCCAAACCGCCAGCTGTCATTGCTACCTACTCGTCCAAGCTGGTCTGAGCAGCATTTCACCCCTGCTTCATGTGATCATAAGCACTACTACTACTTTCGGTTTCTAAGGAATTGACTGATTGTATTGAAAAAAAAAATTAAGGAAAATAAGCTATGCTCATAGAAACATCCCTCTGCCTGCCTTATTAGCTAATTGCATGTACTGTATCTATCTTTATTTCTTCCGGATATGCAGTTCAGCTTAGTTAAAAGATACCAGGTTAGGGAAGGTAGTACCCAACAAGGTCAGAAGCAAATATAGGTAGTCCTTGACTTACAACCACAATTGAGCCCAACATTTCTGGCCTAAGCAAGACAATTGTTAAGAAAGTTTTGCCCCATTTTACAACTTTCCTTGCCACATTTGTTAAGTGAATCACTGCAGTGGTTAACGTAGTGACATGGTTGTTAAGTGAATCTGGTTTTGCCCATTGACTTTGCTTGTCAGAAGGTCACAAAAAGTGATTACGTGAGCCTGGGATACTGCAACCGTCATAAATATGAGTCAGTTGCCAAATGTCTGAATTTTGATCACACGACCATGGGGATGTTGCAGTGGTCGTAGGTGTAAAAAATGTGATAAGTCACTTTTTTCAGTGGTGTTGTACAGGGGTGGGTTCTACTTACCTTTACTACCGGTTCGCAACAGGGCCGCGCACACGCCCTTCTGCACATGCACAGAAGCATTTTGATGATATCGGGGTCGTTGGACGGAGCCTCCCACCGGTTTTACTACCAGTTTTATAAAACCGATGGGAACCGGGGGCAACCCACCACTGGTGGTGTAACTTTGAATGGTCACAAAACAAACTGTTGTAAATCAAGGACTAACTATAACTACAATAGTTCATGGTGTTCATCAGTCTATGTACATTTATGCGTTCAAGGGAGGATCAATGTCATATTAGCATAATATGATTGCTTTTGGAGAATATTGTAAAGAATGGTGGTCTGAAATCTTTTCCTGGGAGAGCAGTCCAGAAGAATGGACAGTCCAAGCTAACTTTTTTATGCATAATTTTATTCAAACTTTTAAACCAAAAGATAAAAGCTAACACAAACTAACAGAAAGTAAGGAAGAAAAAAAAAAGTAAGAAATCAAAAGAAAAAGAAAAGGTTCAAGAAAAAGAAAATAGCTAAGAAAATAGAAAAGAAAGGAAAAATGTATATTTGCTTCCGATATTCTTCAATGCAGTTATAAATACAAAACTATTTTAACCTCCCTCTCTATAAAATTTCATCATATTACTTTTTTTTCCTATAATGTATCCTGTCTAATCATAAGTCACAAAGTTCTTTTTTTTTACACATAAAATCCATAAAAGGCTTCCAGCATGCAATAAATGTAGATTGCATCTTTTTTCTAATCAAAGAAGTTAATTTATCTGTTTCAGCACAACCTGAAAAACTTTTTTCTTTTTTTCTCTTTACTTCCTATTAGTTTATGTTACCTTTTATCATCATCATCTTTTTTTTAAAACAAAATTGTATATAATAAGAGCTATTGTTGATTGAACTTGTTCAGCCCTAACAACCAAGGATAAGGAATGAGCATACTGGCATTGAGTTCATGTTATCAGAATAGCAAGAAAGTCAAGAATACGCAACGATAAGAGAAAACATAGTCCTGTTTTTGTCACATGGTTGACTGGGTTCATTGAAGAGGTTAAAATGCTGCAGAAACACTACAAAGGGAACAGTTAACCCAGTCGACAAATTCTACATTAAATTCAATCCAAATCAAATACAGTCTTTCACTGGGCTAAATTAACTTCACTCAGGTATTTCTGTACTATAGTGTTGTTGATGACACAAATTCTTGCTAATATTATCCAGGTGCTTCTTGGACAAAGTGAACAGGAACTTTACATATTCAAAACAAAAAACTTTGACCCAGTTTGAATCACTGTGTCCTGTTAGAACCACCAGTAAGGAGATTTGAGAGAGTTAGGGACTAAGTAGGTTACCTAATTGGGTTAAATGTTTTGTGTATTCAGGGCATTCATGCTGCAAATACCTAATTAGGTAGAAAAGTATTTTCTTTGTTTTAAAAAGTTTACATGTAATTTATATGGGAATAAATACCAATTAATATACTAGAATGTATATCTGAATAAACATCTACAAGATTTTAGCTAGGTTATTTAATATTTGTAGGAGATGTCCAGGCTAAGTCTAAGGGAGAGGTCAAGCATTTCATCAGTCTCAAGTCCCTTTGCACCCACAGTCTAAGTCTAGCTCACCCGGAAGTTTATTGACTCTTATCTACCGCCAATTTGCTTTGACTGTTAGTAATTCAGATTCTTGTAGAAAGTGTGAGCATGCGTTGAACCTGTATTCATTTGAATTACCTTGGCTCCTGAAGTCTTCTGCTTTCTTTAAGTTATTGAATCAGCGCTGTCCGAAGATGTTTTCATGATTATGTGGCCAGCATGACATCACACTGCAGTGCAAAGATACAGTGAAACATGGAATAGGTGGTACCTATTTATCTACTAGCAATGACATGCTTTTCAACTGCTAAGTTGGCAGGAGCTGAGACATGCCTACTAAATGTCTAACAAGTAAATAAACAAAATGCATCAAAATGTAGAAAATAAGATCTGATTTTTTTTCTTGATCACTTAAAATGGGAATCCCAATTCGAAATTTAATATTGTAAGCCTCCCAGAATTACCAAGTGGTGAGATGGGCAGCCAATAATTTTTACAAATTCATCACAGAATATTGCATAATGTGTCACTGGCTGCCCTTTTCTGGAGTCCTTCTAGAAGGACACCCATAGATCAGTGATGGGATTCAAAAATTTTTACTACCAGTTCTGTGGGCATGACTTGGTCAGCATGGCTTGGTGGGTGTGGCAGGGGAAAGATACTGTAAAATCTCCATTCCCTCCCCAATCCAGGGCAAGGGTAGTGCAAAATTCCCATTTCCTCCCAATCAGCTGGGACTCGGGAGGCTGTCCAGTCAGAGATGGTATTTATTGGTTCTCCAAACTACTCAAAATTTCTGCTACTGGTTCTCCAGAACTGGTCAGAACCTGCTGAATACCACCTCTGCCATAGATGCATATTCCCTTTTTAAAGTACATCATTTGAATGTTCCATTAGATGTTACAATGTTATTCTTGTAATTAAATGCACTTTGTTGTGATTGGGGGCAAATATATTTAGATCCTAGTTTTATTTTGCAGCTGTGTAGGCACAGCTAGGGTTTTCATCTCACAACAATGTGTAGAAAGGCTGCTAATCAAGATAGCTTGTCAAACCAGCAGCAACAACAAAAGCTCCTGAGTACTAATAAAGAACATTTATTGCCTCCCAGGTTATTGAGGAAGTGGACAATGGTTCATGAAAGTATTTGCATAATCACATTTTATGTAATTCTCATACTTTCAAATCATAATGTAAATAATGGAAAAAGCTAACAATGGAAAAAGCATTATATTACTACCTGAAACTTGGCCTCTCAGGATTCAGCCAAATCAATGAATGCTGACACAGGTCATAAAATATCAAAACACAGAAATGTTATTCCAGATGCCCAGTTTAGGAAGCTGTTTGTGTCTAGCTGTTATTCCCTTTCTCCTATCATTATCACTTGTTATCACAAAGCTATAGGCAACATATACTGGTTTAATTGTTGAATATTTACTTGCCAGACTACTATGGCACAGGGGCTTAGCCAGAGAAGATGACAATCAGATGTCTGTTCTTTGGCTTCAGTATAAATTAGCTTTGTATAACAGCATATATCATTTTAAGAAATGTATTTCCATGCTAACTCCCAAACCAATTAAGACTGTAACCCCAAATATTTCAGAATAAAAAACAAAGTGAAAACAGGTCTGTGGTTATTTTTATTTATTTGAATCGGGATGCAAAGCTGCTTTAGGAACTATTTACAAGGGATAGAAAAAATAGCTGTTTTGGATTCCCTTGACAATTGCTAATGCTTGCTTGAGCAGCTGGGAGCTATAGTCCAAAATGTTAAATGACTGTTTTCAACACATAATCATATAGGAAATGTGACACATAAACCTAGATATTCCCAATCAGCACAGTATTTCTCAGGACCAAGAGAGTGAATTTAGTTCTGCATGATATTTCTTCTTGACTTCAAAGTTCAGTCATTACTCCCTACTCTCCAGATCCATTTACTGGTGGAGATAAGTCTCCTCCATCTTCGCTGATAAAACATGGGACAAAGAACCAGGCTCAGAAAACATGCTTCTTTTAATGCTGCCTTCTTCAATCTAGCTCTCTCCAAGTGTATTGGACTACAATTCCCAACATGCCCAGAGAATATATCAAGGGTTAGGAATATGAGGAGTTGTAGTACAGTACAGCAAATCAGGGAAACAGCAGTCCATAAAAGCTCCAAGAACAAATCCTGAGATGCTCCTCCTATTGAGTCTTTCTCTCTCTCTCTCTCTCTCTCTTTTGATTTGATTTATATGCCGCCCTTCTCAGAAGACTCAGGGCGGCTTACAATGTGTTAAGCAATACCCTTCATACTTTTGTATATTTATACAAAGTCAGCTTATTGCCCCCACAAACTGGGTCCTCAATTTACTTACCTTAGAAAGGATGGAAGGCTGAGTCAACCTTGAGCCTGGTGAGATTCGAACATGGAGTAATTGCAGACAGCTGGATGTTAATTAGGGTACTTAGTATGCAGAGCTATCCAGGCTCTTGCATATTAGTGTGCATAGGGGGCTGCATGAAGTCTGGTGCCCCTCCCACCATTGATCAATGAGAGAATCTAGCAAGGGAGAGAGAGTTGGATGAAGGGGAATAGTGGCTGGATGCCCATTGTGCTAAGAGTGAAGCACAATGGAACCTCCCACTCAGGGATGGGTTCTACTTACCTTTACTACTGGTTTGCAACGGGAGCAGGGCTGCATGCGCAGATCAACAATTATGACGTCTGAGCAGGTGGACGGAGCCTCCCACCACTTCTAAAAAACCGGACAGCACCGGGAGCAACCCACCACTGCTCTCATGTTGACTGTGAGCCTTTGCATTCATGTGTAGAGGGCCCAATGGGTAGGGAAGCTGGAGATCCAAAGTTAAAGTATCTCTAGAGGGCAGGGTTAGGGAGGGCAGTTATATCCAAGTGATGACAGACAGGGCTCATTATGACAGGAGTCAGAAAGCAGGCCACATGTAGGGAAGATGCCCCCGATGTTTACTATTGGTGGTATCTTCTGGCCATCTGCACTCACACCTAGGCCCGGCAGATCAATGGGGCCTGGAGTTTTTGATTGCTGCTACTTCTGTGGCACAGACTGCTTGCACAGTTCTGTGCTGGTTCCAATTGGTGTTGATCAGCAGTGAGAAGTCCACCTCTTCCTTCCTGCTTTGTGGGATGCCACAGGACTTGGTACTTGTACATTGCCCAGAGTCCCTCTATGAGGGACATAGATTTTTTAAAATTTGATAAATTAATTGAATGAATGTATGAATTAATTAATTAATTAATTAATTAATGAAATGGGGAAGGCTGGGAAAGGATAAGTGATGCCTCTTCTGGCCTGCAATGATCCATGACCCAAGCAAGCTAAAGCAATGATTTTGAGCTTTAGGAAAACAAGCTCAAATTAAAATGTCCCTGTATGAGCAAGTCTGCAAGGAAGGCGCTACAACTGGGGATTATCAGATGGCCATGTTTGCTGTTGTATTATCTCTAATCCATCATTTTTTAGTTGGTTGGACCTGGCAATAGCTGCTTATGTCTTTGTTACCTGATAACGTTTTGGAAACTATCTGGAAGTTATACGTGATACAGAATATGGCTACTAACATATTACATCTATGTTAAAAGCTCTTATCCTGATCATTGTTTTGGGACACAATTTAATGTCCTAAACGTTCATCTCCTAATCAAAACAGTGAGAGATAGTTTGTATTAATATAAAAGATTATAAATACCCTATTTAAAAAGTTGCCCTTTAATTAAAATACTGTATCTGATGGGGTTATGCTGAGGCATAGAAGAATATGAACTGTGAAAATGAGTGGTCATTTTCCTTTTTTTGCAACTGAGGATAGCTCAAATGATCAAAACATACTTACAGGGTTTAAGTTCATATAAATACTGTATATGAGTACCCAATTAAGCCTCATCTTTGGAAATTGTTTTTAGTCTTCTTAATATAATGAGATTCAGCTTACTTTAGCATTTGCCAGAAAGACTTTAGATGGCAAAATCCAATTTGTTTTAATAACCACTGGTAACATACCATTTTCTTCACCACATCAGCAATTGTTTTTCTAAATACAGCCCTAATGGGCAAGAAAAAAAAACATTACAGTACTGGATATTGTGACACCAGAAGGACGAGATTTTATAAAAGTTAACATCTCCATAATCATGATTTAGCAAACTGAAAACAGCTAAACCACAAAGGAAAACACAGCACACACACAGCCTCACATACATAATCATCTTTCCCTTCTTTTATCTCACAGATTTCTATAATAAACTGGTTGCTAAAGAAATCTGATCAAATTGTGACACAGTATTTTGAAACTCTTCATGGAGTTCATTTGAAACATAACAAGTGGCCTCTTATCTGTGTACTATTCCAAGAAGGCAGGCATGCTATTTCGTCATCCCAGCTGAAAAACTAGCTGGCTTCGCACGTAGACCCAGAGAGGAGAGAGACAGAGAGTGAGCTTGCACACATACTAGTAAACAATGGTAACCAAAACTCTTTCCTTTTCCCCCTGCTGCTGTTACTGCTTGCTGGAACTGGAATGCAGGAAGAAGTATCGCCCAGATTCCTAAGAACTCACTTAAAGTCAATGTTTGACTTTTTATTTGCTTTTGATCGTAGCTGCAGTTTATTCTGTGGTAGCATTCTTGTTCCGCCTCCCCCAGCTGAATATGGATGCATCTATCACCAGGGTCATGCACCCTTTTTACAAATAAACCCACTGAAGAACTTACGTGAGCGATGCTTACTCATGCTTAGTGCTGAGGCTGACCGTTTTCCAAGCAGACAAACATTTCACTGGAGAGGGGAAAGGCAATGTTGCACCTTTTCAAGTTAAAAATAGGCTTCTGTAATTTGGGGTATGCAAAATTAGTTGCAAGAGGAAAGGATAGCATGTTGCTTCTTCCCGTGTCAGTAGATGGATCAATAGCTCTAACTAGCCCAACCTATATAAAGAAAGGTATTTTTAAGAAGACTAGATCTAGATATAGTGGTTAGGGTCTAATACTAAATCATCTTGGGATATGTTAGGTTTTGGCTTAGTGCAGTATGTAAATACTGCTGGTGTGGCAAATTATGTTTTATAGCTTAGTATACTAATTGGGAGGGATGCAGTGGCTCAGTGGCTAAGCTGAGCTTGTTGATCGAAAGGTCGGCCGTTCAGCGGTTCAAATCCCTAGTGCTGCGTAACGGGGTGAGCTCCCGTTACTTGTCCCAGCTTCTGCCAACCTAGCAGTTCGAAAACATGTAAAAATGCAAGTAGAAAAATAGGGACACCTTTGGTGGGAAGGTAACAGCATTCTGTGGCTTTGAAACGGAGATGAGCACCACCCTCTAGAGTTGGGAATGACTAGCACATACGTGCGAGGGGAACCTTTACCTTTTTATACTAATTGGGTTGAAAGAAAGCAATTCTGCAGATACTGGGCCTGAAGTCCCTTGAGAGCATGGCTGGTATGCTAAAAAGAAGTTCAAAGAAAGCATGGGCTAGCTAGATTCAAATCTTTGTTTCATTATGGAGATCCTTGAAGGACTCATCTCAAGGAGAGCTGTTTTGAGATTAAAATAAGGGGAGACACTCAATGTATTAGCCCACTCCAGAGAAAAGCTCAAGGTTAAAACACAGCAATAAATACATAAATAAGTAAATGCTTAGCATCTTCTACTGGATTAATCAAAAGCAAGAATAAATACGATCATTGGAATAATTATGAGAATAGTAATGGCCAGAAAAGAATAGTTAAGCTTGATTGTTGAAGAAAGACATCTGACCATTTAGAGAAAATGAGTTACACTTGTATGATTGTCACTATTCCCAAAATTAATCATGTGTAATACTTTGCAATCCAAAAATAAATCATCTATGCCCTTTCCATAACAAAAAGCTCTTTTCTGAACTTTAAAGCTGAACTACATTACCAAGAAGAAAAGGCTTCATTTTTGAAATGTGAGTTTGAAAAGTTTGAGATTTTCATATTTATGCGCTGAGAATTATGTCACAAAGTTAATCATTCCCAGGATATAAACATTCAGGCTAATGAAAAACTTCTTGTGCAAGCAGTCATTAGTCAGGAGCATAACATTGCATAATGCTTTCTAAAACATGTGTTATGTGATCAGAGTACAAGGCTAACATAATACAGACGAAGTGTTTATGCCATATGCTGACCTTTCCTAAGACAGAAATGGATCCATGTGACGTGCTGTTCTTGCCAACTGGTACCTAATGCCAATAATTAAACTTGATGATATGAAGGAAGACAAAATTGTCTTCTTTTCAACCTTTAAGAAGAAGCTTTCAAGTTCTTACATTCTGCCGTAATAAATGTAACCATAGCCACGTTGTCCACCAGGAACATTGCTTTTTAAAGCTGGAATCAATAAAGACTTCAAATGGTTCCTGGCATTTGTAGGAGAGAAAACACATACTCATATAAATGTGCACACACATGCACTATCACACACAATTGCTTTATTTGCCAAAGAAGTATAAAGGTCAGAGGAACAAAGACAGCCAAAAGAATGCATGGCACATCAAATCTCAGCACAGAACAATGGTGTTTGAAGTTCTTGAGCAATAACATTCGCAAGAAGTTGTTACTTAATCTCCTACCAGTATTACTGAAAAGAACATTTGCGAAACCATTCAGGCAATTATGCTATAATTATAATAAAAAGGGATTTGCAGCATAATTTTAACTCTTTGTACAAATACTTCTTTAGACCTAGCTTAATTAGGAAGAACAAAAGCCACGGCTTGTAAAAGAACCATATGCACTTAAAACTGTTATAGATAGTAGATAGCGCATACATAGAAGTATCTTTACCTACTGATGGCATCCATTCTATTTTATGAAATCCTGAACATGGCTGTTAAATGACTAAATTCCCACTGACACCAGTAGTTTCCCAGCTTGGTATACTCCAGATATATCCTGAAAGTTCCAGCTAGCTTTCATAGTAAGAGACAAAGCTGCAATGAACTCACTGGGAGTAAAGGCAGAATATAGATTTGCATTATAAGGAAACTGCTAAACCAGGTATAGGTATAACACAGATTTAATATTGGGAAACCCTTAGATAATTTATAATAAATATTTTTACATTTTTATCCATTTCAATTAATTAGACTGCAGAGATGGAAAAACAGTTTAAAGAACCAAAGGCTTTTTTTCTGGGATTGATAGACAAACACGTTGAGAAAAAGTTATGGAACGTTGTTTTTGTAAAGGGTAACTGCAAGCAAATTATTGCATGCACAACGATGGAAAATTTTGACACTACTCACAATGAAGATGGTTGGTGAGGATGATAGAACCTGCTGAGTTGGCTACATTTTCTTTGATCAGAAAAAAAATCCAATATCTACATTTATTGAAATTCTTTATAGACTTTTTGCATGAAGAAAAAAAGGTGAACGTATGATTTATGGTTTTACATAGAATATATGAAGGAAATGAGAGGGTTATGTTGAACCATAAGAGATAAATTTCTAATTGTATTTATAACTGCTGTAAAGATAAAAAGCTACTTTGTATTTATTTTATTTTCTATTTTTCTTTTACATTTCCCCCTTTCCTGCACCTTTAACTTTCCATTTTTCTTTTCTTTTTCTTGTTTTATATTAGTTTGTATCAGTTATCTTTATTAAAACCTTTAATAAAGTGTAGTTTTTAAAAAGCTGAAAGAAATTACAAATAAATAAGACTGTGCTGATCTTAAAAGATTTTGAGGTTAGTTTATTTGTAGTATGGAAATTAAAATTGTTGGCTAAGGAGATGCTCACTGATAGACACTGCTGTTCTAGCAAAATAATCTCACAAGTTTTAAATCTGCCTGTTCTGTACAAAACCAGACTTTATTACTCATATTATTCCCACTACGTAAATGGGATAATAGGACTACCCATACTCCATACTTTCTCTAAAATTTTAGCTTTTGAACTGAAACCAGTAATTAGCTGAAGAAATTGATGATCCATATTTGCATTTTCTCCTACCAAAATAAAGCTTGATGTTCAGGGTGCATCAATAGTTTTCTCTAAATATAACCATTTTGTAATTTTTGAACCTGCTATTAATATATGCAACCAAAATTCTTCCAGCCAGAGGTTGGCTGGAGTTAATAGAAAGCAGAGGTGGGTTTCAGCAGGTTCTGATCAGTTCTGGAGAACCGGTAGCAGAAATTTTGAGTAGTTTGGAGAACCGGTAAATACCACCTCCTATCCATCATCTACTGGCAATTAACTTGGAAAAAATCTTGCCCTCCATCTGAAAATATTTTTTAATAAGAGAAAGAGAAGGGATGAGGGAAGAAGAAATCAAATAAGAATGAGACTTGTGACGGAGTGTCCTCCCCACATTCGGCTTTAATTTCATTTATTATCCACAATTACCCATCTATTCCTGGCACAACATCACTGCAAAGCTGTATCTATCAGCATGAAGAGAGAAGAAAAGCCCGCCATCTCCATTTAATGGGATAGTGTTGGGATTGTACATTTTGGACACGACTTCTGATGTCAACAACAGCTTCAGCCACAAGCAATTCTTTAAATTTCTCTTCATTTTATTTTTAAATTAAAGTGGGTTGTTTTTCATCAATGGGGATTATAAACTGGTACAAAAAACACAAGAATAGTTTCTCTGTCTAGAATTAGGTTTAATGATTTGGGAAGAGTTAATTGATAGAAATGCTTGAACCAAAAGTATACATGCTGATGAAATGTTGATGAAGACATGGCGAAAGGAAGTTATGCAACTTCTATGTTTCATCACTGGAACAATGGAGTTTACAGGAGTATTTCACGTAGTGATATGAAGTGTTGCTGCTGAATCTTTCTTTCTCTTCCAGGCTCCCACCCAACTTATGTTTGTCATTTCAATCTTTTTTTCCCTTCTCAACCAGCTGGGGAAATAGTTTGAGTATCTACCGTTAGTAAATGGAAATACCAATATAAGCCAAAAAACCTTAAATGAATTAAGTGCAATTCACCAAAATAAGCATGTTCATAAATAACTAAAAAACATCTGGTACTTAACTGAATATCAACATTGCAAAATTTGGAATCTTCTTCCTGAATTCATTATAACAACAAGAATCCTCCTGAGTCCTTGTGAAAAACAAAAAAGGACATTTGATCATATTGACAAGTAAAAAACTAAAAAAAAATGGATTCAAATAGATTATTGATTGAAAGGATTTTAAAGTAACAGTAAAATAAACAATTGTGATCACAGGCTTTTACAGTGGAATTGATGGGCAGTTTGAAAAAAGTAATAGAACTTTGTTGTTGTATATTGTATACACAAACTTGGAAAGATTTAGCATTATCCACAATGGAGAAATGGTTGGTGAAAATGATAGAACTTGTGAGATGGCCAAATTGACTTATCTGATAATTATCCTGGATAGATTATAGAGAGTCGTGTTGTTTTAGAGCACGAAGGCAAATTTATAATTGTATTTTTTAACTGTAAAGGATGGAAGCTATTTTGTTTCTTTATTTTCTATTTTTCTTCTACCTTTTCTCTTTCTTCAACTTCGATTTCTCTTTGATTTATATTGATTTTTCCATTATATTAGTTTATTTCAGTTTTTATGTTCCTTTTTAAAACTATATGCAAAAACGTACAATAGAATAGTTATTTTGTTTAGATTGTTTTGGCTATTCCTTCGCAATTTTTTTTCTGTAATTTGATGTATAAACAATATATTTACATAGTTTTGCTCATCACATCAGTAAGATAAATTCTGTAAACAGGAAAAAAATTGAAATATGAGTGGAAATCCCATAAAAGATCAAGGATCTTTATTTTCCAATAATATCAAATATTTTTATGATATTATCTTGCTATAAATCCGGTTTTATTTATCTTGCTATAAATCAGGTTTTCTCATAGTGAATTTCATTTCTACTTATTTGATCATCCAAAGTTTCGTAACAAAAACAAGCAAATATAGCAAAATGGGTTAAGAGGCCATAGCATTTTTTTCTTGGCAAATAGGGCAAGCAATAAATCCAGATGTGTAATTCATCTAGTGATTACATAATGACAATCTATTATACTTCAAAGCTACAGGTTCTCTAAAGATTATTTTCTACATATCACAACAGAACAATGCAATTAGAAAAATTAGCAGTTAATAATCCATGTTTTGGTTCCACTTGAGATAATTAATCTAAGAGTATGTATTATAAATGCATTATAAATAATATATTAATTGGATATTCACTTCAGCAAGAGATAATGCCTTGGATTTTTTGAATGAGTATAATTCCCTTTACTTGCACCGGGTCTAAGAATAACAATATTTTTCTCCCATCTGATTCTTTTCCCAAAAAAAGCTTAAGAAGATTGAGAAATTACTTTGCTTTGAGGTTAACATGGGTGCAAATGGAATCAGCACAAAAGGATTATATACTGAATTTTCAGCTTAATAAATTTTAAGGCAATGGACAATTTATTCCCCTTCTTTCTAGCAAATGATTAACCAACATAAATTAAAGAAAAATGAGGAAGAAACATAGGATAAATTATTGCCTAATGTGAATAATCTTTCCCCTGGAATTCAATACAACTTAAGGTACCATGTTATTTTATGTACAGAAGTAACCAGATAAAAGGGCTGCAAATAAATAGCAACATTCTTCTTGTGAAGGAAAACTGAGATATGTATACATAATTTTCTGAAATCAAGATAATTTTTAAAACATAAGGCATCAAAATGACTAAATATTACAATTTAGTAAAAGTATTTTTGTATTCCTTTATAAGCACTTCTGATGAATGACATTAAACATGCAATTATTATAATTTCTGTTATTTTTATACACTAGATACATTTAGTCTGAGTGATGTCTGTACACTTAATTATATTTAATTGGATGCATGACTTTATTAAACATTACATCTTACACAATGAAAATAGAATGTTAATGTTTTTGGAGACTTCTTTTCTTTCTAAAATTATAATAGATAAAATGGTCAGTCAACTAGCATAGTGATAAGTCCACTGAAGTATTTGTTTCATTTCATTTTGATCCATTCTTATATTTATTACTGACATGCAACATACAAAATTACATATAATTTTTCCATGATAATAGACAGGGTTTATGTAACAGAATAAATATGTAAACAAAAAACTGGTATACACTGCATTCATAGATGAAACCTCATTCTAATTCATATAGTGGGTAGAATAAGTTTCCATATAAAGGTTAGCATCCAACTTAAGTTAAAAAGGGCTTTCTGACAAAAAGAAAATACAAAATTTGGGCATCATCAATATGTTTACTGCTTGCAAGAGATATTGAAAATCTGACAATGAATCCAGATAATATGTTGGTTCTAAGATGGAAGGGGATTGCACAGAGGGAATGGTAATATAATGTATTAATTTAGTTAGGAGCATAAGAATCCTTATAAACCCCTTTATTTGTTTGAAGAAAGCAAAGATTGGCCATACTCATATGGTCTTTTGTTAATTTTAGCTGTCTAAAAAGAGTAAGATTTCTGAAGTGCAACATGTATTAATTGTATTAACATGATGTATTATGTATCATGTATTAACATGATTTTCTCATCATTCTCTTCAATTTTTTTTATAATGAGGGGTTGCCTTAAATAAAGCTTGTATGCATCCCTAAGCTGTAAATTATAATACAGGAAGTCTTCAACTTACGACCACAATGAAGCCCAAAATTTCTTGTTGCTAAGCAAGGCAGTTGTTAAATGAGTTTTGTTCCAAATTTTACAATCCTTTTTGCCAGTTTTTAAGTGAATCACTGCAATTGTTGTTGGTAACACAGTTGTTAAGTGAATCTGGCTTCCCTTTGACTTTGCTTGACAGAAGGTTGCGAAAGGTGATCACATGATTCCAGGACACTGTGACCGTCATAAATATGAGTCAAATGCCAAGTGGCTCAATTTTGATTACATGATCATCTGCAACTGTCTTAAGTATGAAAAATGGTAATAAGTCGCTTTTTTTCAGTGCTGTTGTACCTTCACTGAACGAACTGTTGTAAGTTGAGGACTACCTGTAAAACAAAATCAGTCCTGCTTCTTACCTCCTCAGCAGAATGCAGCTGCTTTCTAAAATTGAAAGAATTCCAAGCAGACAGATGTTGCAGCACTAGTGACTCCTTTTTTGAGCCATCAGGTACGTAGAACTCTTGGCTGGCAGTGTCATTTTCTTTATAGCAATTTCAGTTGATTTGCCTTCCAATGAGGAGCCTTGCTTAGTAGTCAAGACTACTGCAGCAAATTGTATGAGCAATTTCTGGACATGTGTAACGTAAGGTGGTAAGGTCTCCTATTATTATTATTATTTAATTAATTATTAAGATCCCTATACACACAAAATTAAAATGTACAAGTTTATAAGACAAAATGTTCTTTGTTTTGATTAGTATGTAGAGTAAAGCTATCTGATTTATCGTTAAATTGGGTTTATTAATGTATTTTCAACTATGCATTTATTGTTTTAAGTCTATTTTACATTCATTCTTGGATGTAGTTAGAATGCCTGTTGTTTCTGTGTTGGTATGTGTGATTGTGCGTCTACCTCTACAGATAGTCCTTGAGTTAAGACCACAATTGAGCCCAAAATTTACGTTGCTAAAGGAGACATTTGTTAAGTGAGTTTTGTCCTATTTTATGAGTTTACTTGCCACAGTTGTTACAGTCATTAAGTTAGTAACCAGTTGTTAAGTGAATCTGGATTCCCCATTGACTTTGCTTATCAGAAGGCTGCAAAAGATGATCACATGACCCTGGGACACTGCAACATCATAAATATGAACCACTTGCCAAGTTTCCAAATTTTGATCATATGACCATGGGGATGCTGCAATTGCTGTGTTAAAAACGGTTATAAGTCACTTTTTCAGTGCCATTGTAACTTTGAATGGTCACTAAATGAACTGTTGTAAGCCAACAACTACCTGTATATGCATAATAATTAACTCATGTGCCATTATACACAAAAACCCCCCCCTCAACTCAATCTTTATGCTGCACTCAAATAATCCCAATAAAAAAAGTCTTAAGTTTCAGTCTCTATTTTATTGTTAAAATCCTATGATAGCATAGCACAATTAATATGCTGAATAACTCTTTACAATTATACAAGCTGTACAGTTGTTTCAAGAGTATATAAATATACTCCCAGTTGTTCTTTCAATTTGGGAAATGTCAAAAATGTACACATTCAGATGGAATAAAAATGCATTTGCTGATCTACTGATAAATTTATTCAATATAATCTACAGTGTCTGGCGTGCAGAATTATTTTGTTCCAACAGCAGAACACTTATATTGTTAAGTCTCTTTAGGTATGTATATATTTAATTGATAAGATATACAATTCAAAGATGTGGAATAAAGTGCTGTAGAATTCAATGACCTTGCAATTTCACAGAAAAGCCTTCAGGACATATACATTATAAATATCAATCTATGGGTATTTACATTTACTTCCATAGTTGCAGTAGTCCACATTCTGAGGCAAAGAGTAAGCTAAAAGTCTTTTATTTCATTTGCATTTTAAAAGAAGTTTTTCTTACTCTCCTTTGTAGCGAGGAGGTCTTTTCTCTTTAAAAGCAAGAAGACCTTCAATTCTGTCTTTTGTTGGGATAGTCTACAAAGAAGAAAATCTTTTTCAATTCTTGTAAGTTAGTTACATTTATATACAAACATCACCCAGAAATATGGGTTAGCAGAAAGATAAGAAAAAGTGAAAGCCGATCCATGGCTACAAAATGCTTGCAGCTGTTGAAAATCAATCATGCTCTTCTATAATCAAAGTTTTGCTGGTTATCAGAGATGGGGTAAAACTGAGTGGTATCTCATATCTGTTCGTTCTGAAATGAGAATCTCTCAAAAAAGAATGTACATATGTAACTATTAATTTTGCAACAATATGTAAATTGTGAAGCGTGGTTTCTTAAAACTGGTCTTGCAGGAAAACTAAATACTCCTGCAAGAACTGAACAGCAATCAGCGGCTATTTCCAGTTTTCACTTCTGAATAAGCTCATCTTAATCAAATAAACCAATCACAATTCATGTAAAACAGAATTAGTATGGTGCACTCAAGAATAAAGAAAAAGCCCACCTCCCGTTAAGTCTTCAAAACCTCTCAACATTCTTAGGATATAAGAATAACTTGGTATCCACAACACTGCTGATCTATTTTAAGTTATTATTCAGATTACATAATTGTTAATTTGATAAATTTCAATGGTAAAATAATACAATGCTGAGGTAGACTCTTATGAAGGTTGAGATTACAAATTTGCCTGTAACTCACGGGGTTTGAAGTAGTACAAGGAGAAACAGATATATTTGTCCCAAAGGTTCTTTTTCAAAAAGTAACTGGACTTTGTTTTTCTTTGAAGAAGGTTTGTTTCTCATTCAAGAAGCTTCTTCAATAAACTCAAGGGGGAAAAAAGTCCAGTTGCCTTTTGAAAAGCACCTTTGTGACAACCATGACCTGGATGACTATTATGATGTCTGCATTTCTAAATAATTTCTAAATGGCATCACCCACAGAGGTAGGCCAAGGGCTAATTTTTAAGATCATTACGGATTCATGAGAATAGGTGTTCATTTCAACACAAGCACTCTAACACTATAAATGCGTATATATTAATCTGAAATTAAGTCCTATTTCTAAGCAGGCAAATATACAATTGAACAGGAAATGAGTAAAGTTCTCACCCAAAAAGTGAGGTACATGAGGTGCAAAGCAGGGCTGAAATGTTCCCGATTCAGACTGGCTCGGGCGAGTAGGTAGCAATGGTGGCAGGCAGTTCAGAGAACTGGTAGCAAAAATCCCTGCCCCCACCCCCCATGCCCAGCTGAGCCGCGCGATCATCAGAGCCTTTTTTTTCTTTTAAATGGCTCTGACGATCCCAGCTGAGTTGCCTGCCGATCAGGCAACACAGCTAGGATTGTCAGAGCCTTTTGAAAGCATATTTTACATGGTTTTACATGTAAAAAACGGTTTTAAAAGTAAAAAAATAAAATAAAAAATAAAAAATTGGCCACCCCCACCAAGTCACATTATCCCCCCTACCAAGCCACGCCCACAGAACCGATAGTAACAAATTTTAGATTTCACCCCTAGTGCAAAGCAAATATTTGTAATTCCTCATCATCAAAACTGAACTATCAACTATTTTAATTTGATACTGAGTGATGACATTGCAATCTGCATATTACCAATATTTAAACATGGGAAATATGTTTTTTTTGGCGCGGGGGGGGGGGAATTTGGAAGGCACCAAGGAAGGATAATTATAATTTCATACCTGAGCGTAACAGGCTTCTTCAATTGCCAAACCTGTTAGCAGATCTACCTAAATAACAACAGAAGTGGAATAAATTTAAACAGCGTTGAAAATATTCTGCATATTAGTGCAAAAATGATATTCTTATCAATAATAATAATAATTGAGGCTATACTTCAATAGAATCTTAGGTTGGAATTTAATAAGGATGTATGGAATCAGGTTTCAATAGCTTTCAGACCTGGTTATGTTTGCTGGGATTAATGGGATTTGGGAGTCACAGGTTCCCCCTCATTGAACTATAAAGAAGTTGTACTTAAAAGGGTTTTGTGGCCCTAATCTATTGTATTATTGTGGTAAGCCACTGAAATTTTATTTAGAGTTTTAGTATACTGAAAATGTGTCCCAATTACACAAATCCAGCTAATTTAAAGTACTTTTAACAGGATGTCAACATAGTAGTCCAAGAATTTATATTCTAACTGCTACATGATGCATACTGCATTCCATTTTATGACTAATTTTATGACTAATTTATACATATAATAGTAAAGTCACTGATATAACATTTTAAAAAATAAACTGAAATGAAGAACCATATAAAACGTTATGTATACAAGGCCACAAGGGATAAGTGGTCATAATGAAATGAAATATAAGAAAAATATGAGAATTCATGTGATCCCTAACATTTTCCCACATTTTAACAGCAATTCAATCTTAGCCAAATTCTAAAACAACTAAGTGCATGTAACAGGATATATTCTGCATTCAAAGCACCATTTGGGATTTCCATTTGAGGAACTATTTCAACAAAAATTCACAAATACTTTTGCTGAGTACATTTACTGTGTGCTTATATGCTTCTCATATTCCTTAAGAACTCAGGGATACAAAACTACCTATAAATAACATATATACTTATATAAAGCAATACCTAGATCAATATCATACTTTCAGAAAACCATATCATAAAATACATCAGAACATAGCTTTTGGTATCCCTTTTGAATTTTTTGCGTAAAGCAGAAAAAATAAACTTAGGATCTTTGGTTTTGACAATAAGTATTTTTTAAAAAATAAGAGTCACAATGTAACTTTAGGGAAAGAGGTAAATCTATAGTATTTATAACTGCTATAAAGATTAGAAGACTTCTTTATTTTTCTTCTTCCTTTTCAATTTTTCTGTAACTTTTTTCTTCTTGAACTTTAGCTTTCTTTTATGTTTTTTTTATTATTTTTTTCTTACTCTTAGTTTGTATTAATTTTTACTCTTGATTTTAAAACTCTTGATAAATTATGTTAAAGAAAATAGCTTTTGGTCATGCTTTGTAAAAATAGATAAAAGGATAGTGTTCACTAAACATTTAAGAAGTCTAAAGATACCAGTTTCTAGTATAATTGTGCTAGAATACATATTTTCAGAAACCTAGTGAGGATAGAAAAGAAATATATTGCCTTTATTTAAATAGAAATTTGCAAGCCTGATAAAAATGCGTTGTACTCAAAATACTAATTCAAAAATGAACAAAGACATCATAGCTTAGCAGACTTTCTAAAGTTAAGGAATAAATAAGATGATTTATAGGGTTTACTCTTTTCAAACTGAGGACTAAGTAAGATATGAGAGGAATCTGCACAATTCGTTTTGTTCTGTGTGCAATAGAAGGGTCACATTTAAACTTTCCTGATTTTGTGAGACAATGAGACTAGAAGTATAGTAGTCAGAAAAAAAGTATGGTAGGTTTCAGTTTTCCAAACTTTCCATACTGTACTTGAGGCAATACATTCAATTACTCTTTTATAGATTTTGATCTATATATATCAAGTATACAATTTCTGAATGTACTTTGTCCCTTTAAAAAAAAGATTAAATAGTATGCACAAATAGATTTTCTTACTTCCATTCCTTGATTTATGGCCAATTTTGCAACTCTCATTGCTATGGGTCCCTAAAATTAAAAAGAAATGTAAGTTTCAACACAGAAAATAAGGTTTGTGATTTTTAAAAAGGATTCAAATATCAACCTTTCATTTTGCTATCTCAGAAGTCAATTGTATTAATTGTTACATTTAGGGAAATGCATGTGGACCACAACAGCATTTTAGGGTAAGAATTAAGACCTAAATCTGTAACTTCACTTGACAAGCTGACTTCAGTAAACACAATATTGAATCTAGCATCTTTTATATAGAATAGTGCTTTGTACTCAAGGACTTAAAACATACTTCATAATAGAATGAATGCTGTATCAGCAATCTGGAACTAATCTGGAACTAATGATAAAAATGCTGGATTAAAAATCAGATTATGAGTCGTGGAACTTCTACAGGCACATAAACTGGCTTGGTAGCTTTGAGACAGTTCTTTCTCTTAGAATAACCAATTTATAGGATTGTTGTAGGGAAAATAGGAGGAAAGAGGATTAAGTATACTACCATGAGTTATATAAAATAAAAGTATGATCTAAATCTATAAAATAGATATATGCATGCATATACAAAACTATATTTAGCATGTTCATTTATTTATACTTCTATTTGTATTTCTATATGTATTATAATAATTTTTCACTAAGAAATATTAAACAATATGATACATTTAAAAAAGAAAGGCACTGCAATTTAATATAAAATCTGTAATTTGTTGGCAAGTTTGCCAACAAATTACAATTTGTTGGCAAGTTTTATGGCACCTGCTAGATGTATGAGAGCTGAACTCCTGAAAAAAAAACCTTGGCATTTGGAAAATTAATATCAAATAGAGCACCAAGATAAGAAAGACCTGTCTCTGAACATTTATACAGGACAACAAAAATAAAAAAGTTTTCTTGGCTGCAAATATACTACTGTAAGTAGTCATCTATCAATTCAAACAAATATATAAGTAGAAAATTTCTTTCTAGTCATCACAATGTGTCAGAAAGAGCAATGTTCTTTCCATTTTCTACATTGGTAGGTGAAGATGAAATTTTCATAACTACCTACCCTGTTTCCCCCAAAATAAAACATCCCCTGATAATAAGCCCAATCGGGCTTTTGAGTGCATGGCAATAAGGCCAAGCACTTATTTCAGAATTCAAAAAAATATAAGACAGGGTCTTATTTTCAGGAAACACAGTAATATAAGCAGGAGGAAAACTGCCAATCTGAATGAGAATCAGGCAGCAATAGCTGGAGCAAACCTTTATGATTCCCATACATTATCAGTATGGAGCTTGGAAAAACCTTGAAAAAACAATAATAAACTTCAATCCCAGTGAAATGGTATTGCTCTGGCCTAACCTAATTAAAAATGATAAGCATCAAAAGAATAAAGCAATGTGTCAAGTGCAGGAAATCAGGAGTCCAGACAGTTCAAATGAATATAGGTTTATTGTATGCTAACACTGTCTATAAGAATCTGAATTAACAGTCAATGCAAATTGGAGGTAGATAAGAGTCAATGGAATTCAAGGTGTGCTTGACTTAGATCTCTTGTGGCCGTGAAGGGACTTGAGATTGATGACGCATTTGATCTCTCCCTTGGGCTCAGCCTGGTTATCTCCTGCACAATTTTTTCAATGGTGTTCAGGAACTGGGAAAATAGACTATTTTGAATGAAAGAAATACCTTGATAAAGGACTATCTTGTTCTATGGAAAATAAGGAAAGCCGTCATCATAATGTATACATACATATGTACATACGTACGTACATACATACAATTCTCTATTTCAATGATCTCATGTCACAATCAATTTGATTATCAGGACCAAAGACATTAATTCAAAGGGTTTCAACATTAAGAGAGAGAAAAGAAAGGAAAGGCTGCAGACCAGAAGTGGTGAGGGATCAGAGAATAAGGACTATGTAGTCTAGGACTTTCATGAAAAGCTTCACTTGTGAGTTTTGAAAAAGAAAAGCAGTGTTAAGCAAGGAAGGGAAGGCTGCAAGATATACTTTACTGAAGAGTGAACCAAATGTTGTTACTTCATATGCAAGACAATGGGAAAAATATGGTGGCCCCAATACTGCACAGGATTCAATTACGGCTTTAGTATTTCCATTTAGCCCTGTAGAAAGCTTCTGAGAAGCCAACAAAGTCAGTTCTATCTTGACTTGGAAGGACTGTTGAAGCCAAATTGTAAGATTGGTTGATTATGTGCCATCAATCTGTAAAGCAGAAGTAATTAAGATCTGGATGGAAGGCTTGTCCCGGATACACTGTATGAAAGGAAAGTCAGTTTGGTTCATAAGTAAGAGATGAAAAGGAGTAGCAGGACAAACTGCAGCTCCTGAGGTCATTGGGAAATGAATGCAGCAGGTTGCTAAAACAGCTTTGAACCTTTAATGGGCAACGATCTGGGGAATGACAATAGTGGTGACAACTGTAAGGAGGAGTGAAAAATGCAAATATTTTCTTACAGATTTAAGCTGCATGGTAATACATGGTAATTGTATGAGACTTGAAGGAAGGTGAAGAGGATTCAAGCACTTCAGGGCCAGTTGCCCTTAAAATTTGTTTCCAGAGAGAAACAAACAAACAAGAATGATTGTGACCTGCTTAGTAAATACCTAGAAGCCATGCAAATAACTAACCCATATGATTTTAATCAGAGCAAAGATACAGATTAAACCTCTTAGGGCCATAAAGCTCAAGATTAGAAACCTGTAACTGAAGAACAAATTATCGCAATTAATAACTCAAGGAATTTCTGAGAAAGAGTAAGGAAAAATAAAAGGAAAAAAAGAAAGGAAAAAAAGTATTTAGTCAAAGCAGTTCAAGAATGGCCATGTTAATACTGTCATGGTTGAAAACCAACTGAAAGGTTTTCAGTGAGAGCCACATCTAACTGTGTGGTATATATGGCTTCAGGGGACTCATAAAATGTTTTGAATACTCTGGAATATTTGCACAGACACATAATTCATATAAGAATCACAGCGCAATGAAAACTATTCCACTTGTTCATTTCAGTTTTCACCTCTGTTTATAACTACAATTAATATGAGGTAGATTGAAAGACTCAATTTTAAAATAAAATTCTTCTATGTAAACTCATACTAATACTTTAGTATTCTATAATACTATAGAATTAGTATAAATTAGTATAAATAAATATAGTATTAGTATAAATACTCATACTTTAGTATGCAACCATACTAAAGTGTTATCAAGATTTGTCATTCAAGATATTTCTTTCAGATGTAACAGTTGCATGGAAATGAAGTGGAGCATCTTTCATCATTTCTCAAGACTTTAATCTCCAATGAGTGGCATACAGTAATTCAAAAATCACTGCTAGTGAGAATCAGGATATTGCTATTTAGAATAATTTAAAAATTAATAGTAGAAGTATGTTGTTTAAAAACTATGCAGTATAAGTAAAACACTTAGAAGAGATAATGTATCGTATGAATACCTCAATGTACATACATCAATATGACATTTCAAGGACTATACAGTATACTATTGGTCCTCTAGATTTATGGTCTTGGGGACTTCAACATACTGAATATACTGGCTTGTAGGTGTGTTGCTTCAAATGCATACAACAGTACCTACTCCTTCCCCATATTGAACAAACAACACTAAAACTAGAGCACTAAAAACTGCAGGCAAAAACCAACAAATTCACAACTTTCATGAAAGCAGAATGACTATCTAACCATTCTACAGGTAATCCCTGGGTTACGAGCATTCTCTTAACGAACATTCAAATTATTATATGATAAGCGGCCCCTATTTTAATATTAATATGAAATGTATTAATAGGATGGGAAGTATTATGATTTGATAGATGGGTGGAGATAGATAGCTAGATAGCTAGATAAATCATCCCTGCCAAAGGTAACAAAATAGATTGTGATCCTATACCACATAGTTCACCTAAGGAATTTTAAAATGTACTTTGTAAAGCTGCTTGAGAGCTTGACAATACTGACTTTTAACAAAAATGCTAGGTCTACTATTCTTGACAACAGAATAATATTCTTTTATCTATTGTTTCCTAAAATGTTAGAGACAATGATTATTTTTAATTTCAGATCAAAAATCACAATTTTTTTTACTATATCTAGATAGTCAAATAAATCAAATAAACAAATATTATAATATTATAGAGGATATTATCTAATATATAAAACTACATACTTTACTTTTTAAACCCCTTTATAAGTATACACTTATACTTCACATTAACCATCAGGTTAATGAAATCTGTATTTATAATTTGGGCTATAAAGTGCCACTTCACTACTTTTTACTGATTAACAGAACTTCAACATTTTGATTTATTTTGGGAAACTAAATTAGTGGAGACAAAAGAATTTTAAAAATGTGGAGACAAAAGAATTTTAAAAATTTCCATAGTAAGATGCTTAAGAAAATGATGGATACTAAGCAAAAATACTAGTAAAAGTCTAAATCTCAAATAATAACGAAACCCTCCAATATTTATTATTAATTCAATATTTTAAGATTTGTAACAATCATGGATAGATGAATAATAAGCCTATAACAACCAAGGAAGAAAATTTCACATTATAAGTAACTATAAGTAATAGAGGGTTTCAATATATTTTATAGTAATAATTGTCATCTATTACAACAAAATGACAGAATAAAGAATATCATCCACTGAGACTATACCTGAGGTAAAAATTCTCTTGCCAGGTCTAACGCTCTTCTGTAGGCAGCATCCCCTGCTTCATTCTGTTCAACCACATGACTGATCAAGCCTATTGATTTAGCTTCTTCACCGTCAAGTACACGAGCAGAAAATATTAATTCTTTTGCCAGAGACACACCAATGGTACGAGGTAGTCGCTGTGTCCCGCCTGTAGTTTAGGAAAGGTAAGAAAAAACACAAATACTGATGCTATGGAGTATCATCTTTAATATGTTAATATATTATATAATAATATAGTTTTAAAAGTGTGACTGATTAATAAACCTAAGAGTGATTTTACTATTACTGCAACCAGAAAAGTAGAGCAAGAGTTCAAGTACTTTAAGAAAATACGTATGTATCGAAAGCACAACATAATACACATATTATTTTCTTTCTCAAGGCAAGTACACATATCCAATTTTAACAGGTCATCTCCACTCAGCAATTTTCCAACATAGAAAATAGATAGAACGTATTCATAAAAATGCACTTCTCATCAATAATTTAAGAAAGTATATACGCTGAAATTTGGCCCAACAAATTATGTTTTAGTTTTCATTAACTAACAGATCAGTACCCTTTATTATCTAGACATCAACTGCAGTCACACAGATAAGCTACATTGCTGGTGGATGTTAGGCAATGATAACATGTAAGTAGAGTAATATTCAATCTTTAACTGAAGGACTCTGTCTGTTAGTTCAGCCACATTTGTTAGATCCTGAACTCTCCCCAGTTATGAAGGTGACATGGGCATTATTAAGGGATGGGTCCATGCAGTGATTTCTACTTATTTGAGGGAGTGGCTCTGCTGGCCTGAAGGAGATAATGGCATCCCCTCTTCCCAGGAGTCCATCATTGGCCATTACATTATTTTAGACAATTATTTTCCAGGCTCCAAATTCCACTTTTAGTAAAGGTTGTAGAGAAAGTGGTCGGGCAACAATTACAGAGGATCTTGGAGGAAATGGATTACCTGGACATGTTTCAGTTGGGTTTCAGACTATGCAGAAGGTGCTAGCCATGCTTGTCAATAACCTTTGGCAAAGCCAGGACGGTGCATTCATTGATGAATTCATTTTATTTATTTATGTATTGGTTCAATTTATATGCTGTCCTTTTCCGGAGACTCAGGGTGGCTTACAATACGTTAAGCAATAGCCTTCATACTTTTGTATATACCTGTTCAGTAGGGCTTTTGGCCCCCTCTAAGCAGTGTTCTTTTTTATACAAAGTCAGCTTATTGCCCCCACAAACCGGGTCCTCCTAACTTAATTATTTCTACCTGCCCAGTATGTGATATCAGAATGGGAATAGAGTCACATTATAGAGAAGATTGGGAGCATAGAAGTTTAATAAATAAAAACAATAATAAACACTATGAAATGTTATCATCTTGTAGAACTGAGGAAACTTGCCTTTTCTGTTGTGTCTCTAGGATAGCAACCCCTCTCTTCCTCTTCCCCCACGGAGATACAGAAAGCACTTCAAGGTTCTGAAAAATACTTCAGAACTGGTTTTGGACTCAGGTTTGTGTGTTTGATGTGTTTTGGTTTTATTTGTTATGATTTGATTGTTTTAATCTGGGCTGCTTGTGAGGTTATATACTTTTATACTTATGCAGTCTCACCCGCCACTTACACATAAACCATTGCCTCCCCCCCCCCCCCAGTCCACAAAGATGGAAAGGTTGGGGATTGCTCTTCTAGTCCCATTTTAGGGACAAAGCCAGCTGAATGATTTTGGGCTGGTTACTCCCTCTAAATCCTAGAAAAAATGAAATGGCAAATCAGTTCTGAAATTCTTGTCAGGAAAACTGTAAACACTCATTCAGGCAGTCACTAGCAGTCAACAAGAAACATCATAATTTACTGAAATACATGATTATGGCAGTGAGAATAAATTTTGCCCCACACTGGAAGAAGATATAATCCCAACAATATTTGATTGGGAACTTAAATTTGGAAAATATGCAGCACTGGCAAAATTAACAATATATATTCACAACAGAATTTTAACAGAATGTAAGCAAGAATAATTACAAGATATCACGCGCATGGCAATTATAAACATTTACAATTTGGCCTCTCTGTGAATCTAAATGTTTATGAATATTATAAATTAGCAGAAGCACAAACAGGGGAAAGTCAGAAACCAAATAGCCTCGTTTTTTCTTTTTCTTTTTAGTTATTTTGCCTATTTGCTTTTGCCTATTTCTTTTTTCTTCAATATGCATCAACAGTAAATAATACTACAGTGGAGACCTTAATATTAAGTAAACATCTTAGGACAAAAACATTTACTGTATAAAATTATTTTCATAATAATGTGCAATTGCTTTTTATTGTTATATTCAGCTTTGGATGTAAAAGCTGTATTATCTTAATCTTATTAATGCTGACATTTTAAATCATAATTGATACTGATATAATATCTTCTTTTTCATCTTTAATGGTCTTGCACTAGGTTATTTAAATACTACAGTGCCAATAATCTATAGTCAGCACTGCACAAATACCATGAAATTGAAATAAAATAATCTATTACATATGATTCAAAGGAACAACAAAAAAAAAAGCTTTCCTGTTTTTTCACCTAATTCCTAAAAATTCTAATTAAAGAATTTCAAAAAATTGTTCTCAATGTAATAGCCAATTTAAGCACTATAAATATTTCACGTGATTTATCTGTGGGGTTTCTAACATAAGCAAAACATGAGTCTTTAATCATATATTCCAGCTGTCTAAGATTAAAATGTCTCTTTTTACTCTTTTATTTATATAAAAACATCCTACAGGACTAACGTCTCAGTAGGAAAAAGAAACTATTTTCATTTTTTTTATGTTCCAAGAAAGAAAAAATCTATCACAGAAATTTTCAGATAGTATCTGAAAATGGTTGATTTATGGTTTTTTAAATTTCAGAATCAGAGTCACTGAAACGTGGCCTGTAATGGAAATGAATCCTATTAAGTAGTACATAAAAATGATTTGTTCACAGCAGGATAATTTGTTTTTTTTTTAAAATCTAGTTAAAAATGTTTTTATGTGCATTTACTTTTTATATTTCAAATACATCAATCAGTTTCAATTTCATTGTGTATGCTTGGAATATTTTCAAACTGTGAGAATAGGTAAGAGGATCTTTTGGAGGATTTTTATGTAGCTGAGAATCCTGAATTAAATTAAGATCACTATGAGTTGACAGAATGGAATAAGGCTTACGAAAATACTTCTGTAATATTTCAATAAGTTATTCTTGAGGCCATAAAAGTCAATCAGAGCAATAGTGTTATTAATCAATCTTTTCTAATAAGAAAATAAAGTATAATTCAGTGACACAAAGCTTGTATTGTAAATTAATTTTAGAATTGCTATTAAGCATAATAACTAGCCATATACTAATACAGGTTTGTCCAACCCAACTTCCACATCTCTTCACCTGGTAGAATATTTCCTGCAACACAGTATCTGGCTGTAAAATTTTCCCACCCACCCATCCTCTTTTTTAATCTGAGCTCAATTAGATTCTAGCTGATTACTTTAGCCCATGCCTTCACATAGGCAAAATATTTCTCAAAACCAATTTCCCAACATGGCAGACATCTTGTTCTGTGCAAACTTAAAAAGTAATAGATACATAAAGAGGAAAGATTTAAATAATGATTACAGATCTAAACTAAAAGAAAATAAATATAATAAAGAAAAAACAAATCTCACTCTACTAATATTAAAAATGGGCAAAAAAGCCCTTTATTATCAATCTACAGTAGGCTCTGGCTTAAAGCTCCTCACCTCTCTGACCCTGGAAATAAAAATGTAGAAAAGGAAGCTTCTGTATTCATACAAGAGCAACAACTGTTGAAGTAAAGGAAAAGAAAAGGTTTGTTACAAAGCAAATAAATGCAAACGCTTAAGAACTCCACATCAGAGAATTTCCATCACAGAATGTGTACATTTTAAAATATGTTCTCCCAGAAAAAAGATAGAAGATCGCTGGATTTTAAAATAATTAAGTTACTTGTTTCCTGTCAACAGACATGCCAAATCAATTTTCCTCTTTAAATTTAGCATTTGCGAAGGAAGAGCTGGTTAAATCATTATTTTACTTTTACTTCCTACTTATTTTATTTCCACAGCTAGAATCAGCTAGCAACAAGACTTCCTAAATACATTCTTTTATATAAAATTAACAAAGAGGTCAGCTGATCTGCATATCCAAAAGCAATTTTATTTTTTAAAATCTATTTCAAATAAATCATCTATGTTATTTTAAGTTAGCAGATACTGTATGTATTGAATTTATCATAAAATCCTTTCTTTTCTTCTAAGGTCTTCATTTGGATTTAATGTGAAATAAAAATAATTAAGTTCAATACTTCCAAATCTTTATAAAATTTAAGAGCTTCAGCTTTCATAGTTTTAAGGTCTCCATATAGTTCGCAAACATACCAGTATCCGGATTCATAAATCTATTTTTTCATCCATTTATAGATTAATTAAGGTTTCACCATTAATTCTAACCTCACTATTGCTTCTCATATAAAGACGAATACATCTCACTTTCATGTTTTCTAGCCCAACCAAATTTGAGGTGGCTCTCAGGGATTTCAAGTGAATTTATATGCTTGTCTAGGTTTTCTCCCTATTATCTGAAGTACAGTGGGGGTGGGGGGGCACTGCCTTTTTCATTTTACAAGGCTTATTATTAAATATACTGTCCTGGTTCTTAAGGCAAACTGTGAAAGTTTGTGTATGCATCACTTGCTATTTATAGCAGCAATTTTGTTCACATAGTTGGAGGGAAGTAAAAAGAGGTAACTGTTTAGGCTTCAAAATCAAAGTCATACCATTTCCTTTGTAGAATTTTCTATTTTTCTATTTTTAGGACAATATTGTAAGACTTTAAAACCTTCAGCAGTCATCATCCAATTTACCATACAAGAAATTAGGCATGTGGCAAACATTTTGTGATTTAATATTCTAATTATGGCACTAACAAGTATTCTGGAAGTGTTCTGACCCCCAAGCCACTCATGCCAACCACACAATGGATCATCCTGATATCAGAACAGCCTATTTCAAATTCAGATCACTTCCAGAATTGTTAAAGTGATCAATTTCAGATTCAGAACATTCTGTGAAAGCTTGCTTGCTAAAAACTAATAAATAGCCTACACTTGCATCATTCAAACAAAATGTAAAGTATTTACATTGATTTTCTGTATTTCAGAACAATCCTCCAAGCGCTCTCTCCAAAGCAGGTAGGTAGCATTTATGCAACGACATCATTGTGCATGTGTTGTCATAGTGGTTTTCTGAGAACAGTGCTACATTGGAGTACTGTATTATTGTTCAGAATAAAAAGTTAAGGAAGATTATCACCTCAATTTATGACTGTAAAATTTATGATCAAAATTCCAGGTTCCATTGCGGTCATAAATCAAGGACTTCCGGAGTACACAATATTTTGTGTCTTAAGTATAAATTAAAGTAACAGTAGCCAGAACAAAACCACATATTTAAATTAAAAATATACCATAATACAAAACATAAAGTGTGATGCACTGTAGACCTTCAGAAAAAACAGCAGAGAAAAGTAGATAATTTTTCCTATTATATGAGTTGTCAGTATTGAACTGCAAAATGGATAATCATCACCTCTACAAATCTATTCTTCTGAATACATGCTTCATGTTCTATAATGACTAAAGAAAACCTATGTTTTAAATGCATGATTATGCTAACTCATCTATAACTGAAAGCATGTTGGGTGTTGATTTATAATGTACTTTGAAGTTTTTCATCAATAGCTGCATTTTTCAGCTGTAGCAATACATGTATTAAAAGCTTCTAAATCAAGAATCCACAAATATTGCTTAGGTTTACTAAACATCATCTATTTGTGTTTAGCAATCACTTCCTCGCCTTCTCTAAATCTACTGCACCAAAGCTTGGGGTAAGGATTTCTGTCAGTTTTGCCGGGAGAGAAAGAAAGGATAATAATGTTTTGTTTCTCATATTTATCAAATTATACACAAATAAGCTAATACCCTAAACTATGATTAAGGAGCAAGTCTGGCAAATAAAGTCACCTGATATTATATTACCTATTCCAAGTACAACTGAAGAATACCTATAAAAATATTTTAACATGCTGTATAATGCAAAGAAGCTTTTAAAAAACCAGATAATGGGACATTATCGGGTTTTTTGTATGCAATGAAATTTCATTTTAATGTATGCCGATTACATTAAAATCGTGTACATTCAAAGTGACAATAAAGTTATTCTAAGTCTAAGTCATTTGAGGAACTATTGCTAGATTTATTAAATCAGTTACAATGAAATTCATCTGAACCAAATTCTATTTTGGGGATAGCAAGCAGGAAAACACATGCAAGCCACACCATTCTTCTTAATTTATAAATACAGAACTAATCCACCTCTTTCTATTAGCACTTGAGATACATTGTTTAATTATTTGGAAATAAGATTGGCAGTTTAAACATCTGCTTTCTATACTATTATATTATAACCATTTCTCTTGAGAGTATATATCTTTGTAAGCCTAAAATAATATTATATCAAAAGAAAATAAAGCTGAGTTTTCATACAAACTAGTAATGATGAGAAATAATTTGATTACAACATCAAGACTTCAGATTAATCATGAGCTCAAATAGTCAGACCAAGATTTATGATCAAGTTTGCGTATAAAAATGCTTTGATTTTGTAAGTGCCCCTTTGTATCGTTCAAGAAACGTGTCAATACTCTTAAATTCACAGGTCCAAAAAAGATACAGTGCTAAATCACCACATGCTATGTTTTGTAATTCAATGGCTAGTCTGCACCTTCATGAATTTTTGTCATGTAGTAATAAAGGAGCCTGGGTTATTATCGTTGGGGATATATAATTCCTGCACAGTTTACCCTTGAGGGACATGTCATAAACAAAGTATGTACTAGAGAATAAAATGCAACCTCTCTCCAACATTTTGTCAAAAGGTTACTGTTTTCTAGTGAAAACAGTCTTCTCTTTTTGTTTCTTGTACACACTCTCCTCCTTTTGCTAGTTTTAGATACAGATTAGCATTACAGATAGTCCTTACAACAGTTCATTTAGTGACTGTTCAAAGTTACAACTGTGCTGTAAAAAGAGACATGACTATTTTTCACACTTACAACATTGTAGCATCTGTAGTCATGTGATCAAAATTCAGTCTCTTACCAACTGGTTCAAATTTATGACCGTTGCAGTGTCCAAGGCTCATGTGATCCCATTTTGGGACCTTCTGACAAGCAAAGTCAATGGGGAAACCAGATTAACTTAACAACCAGGTGACTAAATTAACAACTTCAGTGATTTAACAACTGTAGCAACAAATATTGTAAAATGGAGCAAAACTCACTTAACAAATATTTCACTTAGCAACATAAATTTTAGGCTCAATTATGGTCATAAGTCGCGAACTACCTGTATAATTATACAAACCAGTACACTATTTTTACATTATTCACATTCATCAAGCTTTGAGATATTTAAAGTTTGACAAATGATAAGCAGATATAGTATATATTAAAAGAAAATATTTAGCTACCTATCATAAAGAAAAATGACGCATGGTTGATAAAACAATCAGAATTTTTTTCTCTTCATTCCCCCATTTCAGATCTTAGTCACTGAAGTAAGAAATATTTATAATTTCTTCATGAAGTCAAGACAAAGCAATATAGAATAAATCTATTTCTCCTTCTTCCAACTCCTACACTGTCAAGGAGATAGGATCTTCAATTTTTATCAGCAAAATCTAAGATCATCTGGCCAGTGCAACTATATCTACAGGTAGTCCTCAATTTACAACCATTTTTTTAGCAACTGTTCAAAGTTACAACAGCACTGAAAAAAGTGACTTATGACCAGTTCTCACATTTATGACCATAGTAGCATATTTATGGTCATATGATAAAAATTCAGGCACTTGGCAACTGGAGTTTTTTTATAACTGTTGCAGCATTCTGGGGTCATGTGCTCAGCTTTTGCAATCTTTCCAGATGGCTTCTGACAAGTCAATAAGCTGGATTTGCTTAAGTATTGTGTGAATCACTTAATTGCACTCAATTAGCAACTGTGTTGAAAAAGCTCATAAAATCGGGCAAGTCTTGCTTAGCAACTACTTTACTCAGCAATGAAAATTCTGGTCCCGGACATCCGGTCTGGAGCTACAGCGCCACAGTCGGGGAAATAGCGGGCTCTTACAAGCCTGCAAAAATCCCAACTATCAAACCACCGTTCAACCAGTCTTTGGACCGACCCTCATCTTGCAGGGATGGGGGGTGAAGAGGAGTGCCTCAGTGTGCCAAGAGGAACAGGCAAGTTCCTCGGAGGCCAGAGGGAATCCTCGAAGTCAGCAGTGAGGGAATCCTCGAAGTCAGCAGTCAGCAGCCACAAAGCCACGACAGACTGGGATACAAGATTATGCAAGAGGAAAGAAGAAGAAAGAGCGAGTATCTCGAAGCCGGGTGAGTGACACCAAGCCAGGCAAAACAACACGCTTATTTGGATTTAAATTGGATGCTGGAAATGATGATTATGAAATAAATTGAGAATTAATTTGAAAGAACATGCTGGGAAACTGACATATAAGAGATAATTATATGCTAAAGGAAAGTTAAAATAAGAGAGATGGATACCAACTAGATAAGAGTTTGAGACTCGGAGGAAATACGTTGGGAACTAGTTAAAATGCTGGAAATCAGCCAAACATAATATGCTGGAAATCAGCCAATAAAATGTTGGAAATCAGCCAAACAAATAGGAGGAGTTGGAGAAGATTATGCTGAAAATCAGCCAAACAATGGAGGTCGTTTAGGAGGAGATTATGCTGGAAATCAGCCAAACATAATATGCTGAAAATCAGCCAATAACGGTGGTAGGCTTGGAGGAGACTATATTGAAATTAGCCAAAAATAGTTGGTGCTCTGGAGGAGACTATGCTGGGAATCAGCCAAACAGAATATGTGGGAAAACAGCCAAATAATAGAGGGAGGTATGGAAGAAAATATGCTGGAAATTAGATTAAATAAAACATGTTTTTGTGATAAACCTGTGTAATATGAAAAGTGTAATAGATGATAAGTGGGATAAAATTAAAGACAAATTGATAAAGTTTAAGATATTAAGATTCAAGGAAAAGGGTCAAGAGATTAAGAATTAGATAGAATTTTGTTTTATAAAGTGTAATAAAAATGGAGTTGTGCTGAATTTGAAATTAAGATTTGTGGTGATAAAATTGTAAGGTAAATAATTAGAATAAGAGAATATTGTCAAAAATTATTTTGATACTGATGGTAAAAGATACAAGGTGAAGAAGAACAAGATATAATCAGGATTGATATATAGATATAAAAATGAGTGAAAGTTAACTTGAAATTAAAATTGTATTGATATAATGGATTTGTTTAGATGTTAGAAAATGTTAGAATTTGTTAAAACTTGTTCTTTTATGTTTTGAATTTTTATTTGTAAAAGATGTAATGGGAAATTGTGAATGGAGCTTGTTAAAGGAATGTAAGCGTGGTAACCATCTATGACCGGATCGAGACTCTGCTCTTGAAAGTTATATTTTATGTTTAAGTTTGAAAAAAAAAAATATTTACAAAAAAAAAGAAAAAAGAAAAAAATTCTGGTCCCGACTGTGGGTTTTAAATCAAGGACTACCTGTATATTGAAAGGAAGAAAATTGAAGAAGTGCAACTTCTCCTTTCCCTTTGGGCAGATTGGAGACTTTTGCTGCACAGAAGAAAACTAAGCAGCAGGCCAAGTACAAAGGAGTTCATTTCTAATGCTAAAAATCTTCACAAGTAAAAATGGGCAGCATGCATATCCATGCTCACTGTACAATAGTATTAGAAGGCAAAGTGCCCTACAGTCTAAGAGTAGACAGATATCCTTACCAGCCCAACCTGGCTTCATTTCCATTCTCCATGACTACACACTTTAGATATCATAAATTGATAAGACATTAGCAACTTTATGACAGTTATCAAACCATAGAGATGGAAAAACTGTATTGAAAGTCAATTTGGTGAAGTCGTTAATATACTAGCCTAGAAACCAGGAGACTGCATTCTAGACCTCCCTTGGGAATAAAAACCAATTGGGTGACTTTGGGCCAGTCATTCTGGTTTAGCCCAGCCCAGGGCTATATTAAGTACATTCACCATCTGGAGTTATACACAAAAAATTCAGAATGAAAATGTTGTTGGTCAACACTGGCCAGCACCTGGACAACATACAAGCGATGGAACATAACAATAACATTCATAAAGAACTGTGACATAATTATGAAAAAAAAAAATCCATACCTGCACCAGGAATGATTGCTAATTTTGTTTCAACTAGACCCATTTTTGCAGAAGAAGCTTTAAAAAAAAAAGAAAGTTGGTTTTTGAAAAACCTATCAATTGTTTTAATAAAATAACAGAAACTTAGTAAAATAAAACTGTAGGTTCACTGTAACAGTTTCAGATAAAAGTGAAAATATTAAAAAGGGCAGAATGTCAATGGCTATGTTTCAATTCAGCATTAAGCCATGGTTTACTAAGTAACCAAAAACAAATCCCACTATGCCTTAGGTTGTATGGAAAAAATTTTTTTCTCTCAACAGGCTCTGTAGCCTTTCATTTTTCAGAAAGGGATTGCAGGACGTAGGAAATAAACTCTTCTTTAGTGCCCATATGCAGATTTTAGTGCCCATTTCTGTTCTCTGTAAAAAGCCAGTATGTGTCATGATTTTCTAATATTTTCACACCCAGAAAAACAAAATTCTTTGTATAGCAATTGTTCTGCATACAATATATGCCCATTTAGAATACTCTTCCTTATGTATTTATGTATGTATTTTTTTCAATACACTGATTTCCAGCTGAACTAGGCAAATTGTAGTAAACTGGACAGTCCAGTTAAATATTTTAACTGGGATATATTGCTGTTGCTTTTATTGTTTGTATGTTTATTTTTTTAATTGCTGTAAACCACCTGTGTTGCTTATGCAAAGAAAAAAAGCAAGGTATAAATTTATTAATATATTTTTAAAAATGCTTTTAAAGGGAGCAATTCAGATACAGGAAGTTTTAATTCATCCTCACTTCCTGTGAACTTCCTCATTTAGAGCAAGGCTACTGAACAATATCCATCACACAATTGCCTTGCCTAGATTTAGTGTTTGGTTTTATGTCTAAAAGCTTGAATAAACAAAAGGTTAATTATCTTTTTCCATCATTGGTTTTATTAATGCTGTAATTTTTTGCATCTGAATGAGACAAGTAAGAGGTGAGGGATCCATTCCAGTTTTAGTAACTATCTCCATCCAACAGTCTAAGCTAGAGGATGTTTCCAGGACAGGTGACATAAAAAACCTTTCACCTACTCTTGTAAAGTGAAAAAAAATGTTTTAATGTGAACACTTCATTAACTTTTTCCTTTTTTTAAAAAAATCCTCTTTTACTTATTAGCAAAACCCGTTCATACACAAATCACAAAATTTTTATATTAGATTAAATACATTTACCCTGGATCCAAAAATTAAAAGATACATACTAACACTAATTTAACTTTATAATAATAACCTAATTAATCAACTAATTAATAATTAGTTGAGATGCTCAAAATGCATTAAAATAGGATTCAGAAATAATTTTCCCTACACTTGAATTAAACAAAGTTTAGAAAAATGCTTTAATTTTAAAAATAGGACTAAATCTTACCTGCCACTCTTATATCACAGGCTAGTGCCAATTCTAGGCCACCACCTAATGCAATGCCATCTATTGCAGCTATAGTTGGTACTGGAAGATTAGCTAAAAAGCAAAGTTAACAAAAATATTTTCAGCCAATTGTCAATATTTGTAACATAAAATTAATTTTATGAAATTTCTAATATCTATTTATTTATTAATTTATGTGCCGCCCATCTTGTCTAAGTGTGATTCTATGGATAATAGCATTTTTTTTGTTTCCTTCCAATATTAAGTGCAAACTAAATTCTGACTACAGAAATATTTGGGATATTAACAGCAATAAAAAAAACAAGATACCACAATTAATTGTAATAAGCAGCAGTTATGACAAAACATATTTTTGTAAAACCTATTAAATCTGTAAATATGCAAATCAAAATAGAAACTAACAAATATGGAAGTTATTTACTTTATTACTTTAATTTATATGCCACTGCATTTCCAAGCAGCCAAGGTCCTCCTGGCTACAGACTTTACCTTTTATTCAAGTAGGAACTATGAAATGAGGAGGATCAAATAAAAATTCTGTTATTTACTAGAGATCTGAAAAACACATAAGCAGGGCATGAAAATAACAACCCTACTCATTGTTTGTCACCAGCATTCATACACCTGTACTACCGGTGAATATCTAAGTTTTACTTAGTTGTTTGTTTCAATACAAGTTAACTGACTCAACCCTAACGGGAAGTTATCACTGAAAGACAATAAATTCTTAAAATACTGCCATTCCAATCTTTATGGATTCTTAACTTCATTATCAAAAACTTTTTTTTAGTTTTTGTAAACACTCCTGAATTGCTGATGAAGTTAATTTCCCTTCTTACAAAAGAATATTTAGCAACTGACATGTTCAGTGATAGATCCATGAACAGAGATGGCTGCTAGATTGATGGCAGACTCCATCGTCCCCTGCTCTCTACCGCATCCATCTTTTTGCTTATTATATTGATGTAATATTCTCATTGTTTCCTTTGTCATTGTTTATTTTACTGTTCTATTATCTTACTTCTGCTCATTTTACATTCTCTTCATTTTTATTCCTTTTTATTATTGTAAGCTGCCTAGAGTAGCCCCATGGTGAGATAGGCAGCAAATAAATTTAACACATAAAATAATAAACAGAGTTGACAGCTTGAAACACAATTATAAAATAATTGTAAGCTCTTTGAACTATTTACAAATATAATGTTTTGAACTGTTGTAAAAAGAAATGCCTTGGCTCTACTACTCCTCTCTCTCTCTCAATCTAACTGTTTAGAACACGTTTGTTTTAACATTAAATCAGTTAAAGTTTCCGATTAAAGTTTTCTAGGAAACTTTTTCATTTTTTTCCCATTTTGATCCTATTCAAACCGTTTGAGAGTTTAACTTACTTGTGAAGGATATTCACTGAAATAAATCCTGTCTATACATTTACAGGGTTTATTTATACTCAATTCAGTAATACTGTATCTAACAACAGAGAGTAATATAAGAAAATTAATATTCTTTAGTGACAATTATCTCTTTGTCATGTTAATGATAATTAGTCTTAATTTATTAGAGTTATGAAAAATTTAAATAGGATTTTTTTTTATCACTGGGAACTTTATTTAGTACTACCATTCATGACTGATTGGCTATCAGGAATACTTCAATGAGAGTTGTACTTACCCATTTCATTAATAGTAGATCTTGCTTTTGAGACAAAAGAGCTTACTTCACTAGCATGCATTTTAGCTCTTTCTTTAAGGTCAGCACCTGCAAATGACATTTTATGGTCATGTTTAAATATCATCATGGTTTCTTTCAAATCAACCCATCTTCCCCAACCCGAATATCCGTAAAATGTATGAACATCAGCATTTTCATGAATGGCAAGGCTGGCTAGGATTTCTGGGAACTAGGCAATATAAGTGAAATAAACCAAAATGGCATAATCCATTCATACTTTCAGAAAAAGTAACATGGAAATGTAAATCTATTTCTTGACAAGATCTGGAAACTCTGTCACTTCTCTTTACAAACATTTGGATATAAAATAAAAATATGTATACAATTTACAAAGTACTTAAAACATACTCCATTGCATGTTTTATATGCATATTTCATAGAAAACATGGAAATAAACCAGTCCTCATTTCATAAAGGAAAAAAAAACCAAGAGGAGGAAGTTAATAAAACAAACCAAGCTAATTTCCAGATGGCTGCAACTGTTTGTGTAAAAAAAGGGATTTGTTTTTCGTGATAATTCTGAAAATTATCTCTAATTCTTGGTGTTATAAGCATGACCATATCTTTTGAATGCTATGACAAAATGAACAATTTTACAAACAAAATAAGGAAAATGAAAACAATTAAACAACTCATTTATAAAGTCATACATTTTATCCAACACCAGAAAATAATTGTTTCAAATTTCACACTTAAGTCTCATCTGAAGCAAAGCACTCAATTAGAACAATTAAGAGACTTTGCTCTATACAGTCAATGTAACAAAAGATTAAATTTATTAAGTCTATAGCCAGTTATTTAAATTTAGATTAAAAACAACTTTTCTATGTATAGTCTATATAAAAAGTTTTATAATTGTAGTCCACATGCATAAGTATCCATAATTAAATGTGACTGAAACATTTGATATAATCCCACTCACATATATTAAAAGCCCAGGATGACAAAAATTAGTGATGCAACAGCCGATTCTATTTCTGCCAAGATTTTTAAAAAATTAACAAGTAAAAAAAAAACTGAGTCAGATTTAAAAGTGCCATTTATACATTTTCAGGGGTATCAGATTTATATCAGGCATTTGGAGTAGGTCATTAGAATGAGCTATTTCCTACTGATTACTATAATACATATAATTCATATGCTCCTCTAACCCAAGAAATGAAAAATACTCAATTTATCTTGTCTATTTCAATGATTGCTGTATTAGTCTTCATTTAACTAACTTAAATTTATTTTTGTTGGACCTGAAACTGAGGAGTGCAATTATGGAAGGATTATAATTAGAAGATTATTAGATGGAAAAAGTTTGAATGTTTGCAGTTATATGATCATATCTAACAGCTCTAATAACACATAAAAGGTTTACACAATCTAAAGAAATTATTCCCTGAAAAAGCCAAGCTCCCACATATTACTCACACATGCTTTCTTACAAATCAATTTCAGAATAATTTTACAAATAGCTATGTAATTTCTGCCTCTGATTAATAGCAACAGAGTATATAACATTTTTATATTCTTAATCTAGATATCTCGCAATCAAAGTTTAAGTATCAGAAAATTTAAATAAGTGGCAAAAAAGTACTGACACTCAGTGACATCAGAAGAGAAAATAACTTTATAACATTTTCTGGTTATTATTCTCAGCCTACACAACTCAATAGACCTCTGCTAAAATTATAGCAATATAGAAATAAGAGTCTCTGCAAAACTATTGCCTTGGCCACAAGTTACACTTACAATAAAATATGTACTGCCTTTACATTTGCTGTTTAGTTAAAATGGATAAAAAATAATAATGGTGAACTGCAAGAATATGCAATTTCTGCAGCACTGTATTTTAGAACAATGCTGAATTATCTGAGTATAAGGCTCAACTTTAAATTTTGAAACTTTAAAGAAAAAGACAGAGAAGATGCCATGCCATGGTAGCAACATAAAAGTAATTAATGAACTGAGTAGATATTTAAACACACAGTTCTGTTTCCTTTCCAATATGAGGGATAAACAGTAATATTTTATTGGCTACTACGAACTAGGTTCTCAACTTCAAAAAACTTTCAATACAAATCTCCTAACCTTCCTCTGTAGCTCTTTATTGCATCTACATACTATTAAAACTCGTGTCTGTTACCTTTTTAAACCAAGATATCTTAAATAGGATAACTTTCAGAATGTGGGAACCCATTATTCCCCAAGGGAATGAAAATTTGGGAAACTTGTGGCTGCTTCAGCACTGCCAGTTGCTATTTCTTCAGTACTCCCACCACACTGCTATAGTCATGTGATCTTCATTTTCAACTTCCTCTAACAGCTTCATGGCCAGTCCTTTGTGAGTCAGGGGAGAGGAGGGAAGCAGAGGGCAGGGCAGGGCAATTTCTAATGTTCATTGCCAGCTTCCTACAAGGAAATTCAGAGGGGAAGCTGAGAGAAATTTGAAAGTCACCTCTCCCATCAGTTTTTGATGTCCATAGTCATTCTGTTTCTCTGTTTAAATAAGGAAATATCTCTGAAACAGTGAGCCAGTGAGTCACAGGTTGTCTAGGTTTCCTTAATATTACTGGTTGATCATAAGAGGTTCTGAAACACTTTGCAGCTAAAGCTCCAGATAAAATACCCTTAAATAACAAATTTTAGAAAGCTTCAATATACACTACATTCCTAACATTAGACAAGGCAAACAAATAAAAAATTCATCATACTTTTCCTTTTGGCAATGCTTAATTTCAGATACTACAGTGGATTTTCATCAACAGTGAAAAGGTTGACCTTGAAGAGGTCACTGTTGTAGCTAGAAGGGTCTTTTTGTGCAGCTTTTAATTGTGTTCCAGTTGCTCCCAATCCTAGATCAAGACGTTCTATGCTCAGAGTCACTCAGGCCCTAATTAATTCCTGTTTTACATTGGGTTGGCTTTGAGGAATATTTAGAAGCTTCAAAAACAGATAAAGACAGTCCATGGGTTATGATGGCAATTGGGACTGGGAACTCTTATCTCTATCATAAAATGTGATGTCACATGACTGCATCATTTAGCAATGACAATTACAGAAGTAATATTTGCTGTCCTTAAAACAATGGCAATTTTAAATGTTTATATTTTTAACTGTAAGTCATCAAGAATCATGAATGTGAAATGAGAGGCTAAATAAAGCATTGGGTCATTAAGTCAGGATTTCACATGATTTAATTTCCTGTCAGCTTCCCCATTCACTTTGTTTTTAGGAAGCAATCAGGGAATGCTGGACACTGAGATTGTGTAACTGTGGCTCACTGAGATTTCGTAATCATAAACCAGGTGCAAACATATGAATCACTAGACTGCAGGGACATGGCAAGGGCTGTAATTCCAAGGATATATCTTAAGTCCTCCTTATTCAGCATTGTTGTAGCCTGTAATTGCTGAACAAATGGTCATAATCTGAGGACTACCTGCACAGATATAGATATTTAGACACATGCACACAAAGTCAGAAAAGCTCTCCAGTCTATATATCTCATAACATGTTATGGAACTTTTTTTCTTAAAAGGGCACAGCAAATATTACTTAAACATAGAACTTGTCTATATTTAGTTTCCAAATAAAGGATTCTGAGTTATTTCTGCTGAGTTTAATAGATTATGGATTTCCAGATGGATAATAAAAATTAAGTTTGCATACCAGCACAAAATACCCCAGGAACTTCACTTCGGAATATAACTGTCCGTACTTTTTTGTCTGTTTTCAAAGCGTCCATAACTTTTGATATCTACAGAGAAAAGGCGTGGACATTATCAACACTAATTTTCAGATTTTCACATTAGTAAGTAGTTAAAAGTTTCATTTACTTACCGTTTTAATAAGATTTTTATTAAGTGCATTTTTTGCATGTGCTCTGTTTATTCCAAGTACAACAATTCCTGTATGCAGGACAAAAAATAATTACAAAAATCAGTTATGCATTCCAAAACATTTAATGCTACATTTTTAAGATGTCTATGTCTTTGGGGAAAAATGCAGCAGTTTATATGAATAATTATTGCTGGGCATTTATCTGAAAAATTAGGTGATATAATAACTAGCATAACAATTAATGCTTAGTTGATAAATACATTTTAATATATTTCTTATTTGAAAAACTATACTAGATAATTTGGAGTATTAAAACTCTTATTAAAGTAAGTAGGTAAAATAAATTAGAAATAACATAAAATAAAGTAATAAGATAGCAATGCAATAGCACTTAGACTTATATACTGCTTTACAATGCTTTACAGCCCTCTCTAAGCAGTGTACAGTCAGCATATTGCCCCCCAAAATCTGGGTCCTCAAGATACAAGTTCTAAAGGAGTAAATACTTAAAAAGTAATCACTATACAGGTAGTCCTCGACTTATGACCACAAATGAGCTCAAAATTTATGTTGCTCAGTGAGACATTTGTTAAGTGAGTTTTTCCCCATTTGATTACCTTTCTTGCTAGTCATCAAATGAATCACTAAAGTGGTTAACACAGCTGTAAGGAAACTTGGCTTTCCATTGATTTTTCTTGTCAGATTACGAAAGATGATCACATGACCCTGGGACAGTGCAACCATTATAAATATGAGTCAGTTTCCAAGAGTCAGAATTTTGATCACATGACCATGGAGATGTTGAAATGGTTGTGTGAAAAACAGTCACAAGTCGCTTTTTCAGTGCTATTATAACTTTGAACCGTCACTAAATGAACTCTTGTAAGTCGAGGACTACCTGTACCATAAAACTATTCACTATAATACACTATAAATTGGAATAGATGTATTTCATCTCCCAATCTTCCATGTTTATTAAAAAGACAGGAAATGTAAATTAAAACAAGCATAAAATTAGAGATATATTTTCTCACAAAGCATGAGTTTTGAATGCTTTTCCTCTCAAAGTACTTTTCTCCTCTCACCATACTTATCTAAAATAATCATTTATATTGATCTCTGAATATATTGCAAAATCCAGGAGCATGACATTCAAAAGATAACTGTACATCATTCCAGAAAACATAATCAGTATATCTGTGTAGGTGCATCCAATCAGCTCAATTTAAAATGCAAAGAGTTTATTGTGCTTTTAGTTTAATGTCTAAAATGTCTGGGCAGTCATTCTTGATACATTTATAAGATTTCAATATGATTCGAGTATTTATCCATGCATGTTTTCCAAGAAGTTCTGCATTCTCAAACACGCAGAACATAAGAATTCAAATAAGAATAATTATAGGCTGTACATTTTTTTAGAAATAGGAACGTATATCAGCGACAGCTAAATGACAGGCCACCTTCGAATAAAACGCAGGACTTTCAAAGTCTCCACATCAGGCATCCTGACCTTACAACCCAGGCACCCATCCTCCCCAGTCTCCTAAACCAGAGTAAGGCTTCCCCGAACCAGCGACTGCAACAGGCAGCATCACAGAACACGAGAAAGAGCCGCGCATGCGCTTTATGATTGTGGCAGCTCGCGCGACCCGCCCCCGCCAACGGCACAATTTAAAGGGTCAGGCAGCTTCATCATTTCGGACAGATAATTGGACGTGGAGGCGTCGCATCGACGAATCTCCGCATTTGATAAACAAAAAGCCTTACCCACAGGGCAGAACTGGAGGGGGGGGGGGGAACAAATGGCTTTCTTGGGAAATGGGAGCTTCAGGTTACGGGCTGAGTGGCAGGTATATATATATATATATATATATATATATATATATATAAAAAGACCCCCGCTCCATCCGCGCCGGCAAGTGCCGTTACCTTTATGCTCGTCGTCCAAATACCGAACCCGCAGTTCCTCCTCCAGTCCTTTGGCTTCGGAACTGTATTTTCTCACGGCCGCAGTCAGGCCACAACAGCTGCTCGGGCTCACGCGGCCCAGGGAGAAGGAGGAGGCGGGCGACCAGGCGACGGCGGCTAAACCCCCTGGATGGTGAAAGAGCCTAAGAGCTACCTTGGCTGCCGCGGTAGCCGCCATGTTGCCTGTCTAAGGAGCACGCACACCGAGCCCGTCTCCAGTGCGGTCACGTGACGGCCACTTTTCGCGCGGGCCGACGGAGGAGCTGGGCCCAAATCGGCGAAGGGCCTAGAAGCGGCACGTGACTCTGGGAGCTCTTCGAGCCGGAGCTCTGTGGGGCAGGTTTTGCTCGATCGATTCTCCGGAAAGAGGTCCTCTTGCCACTCGGGCAGGCTTTACCCCTTCGCCCTGCCCTGAGGACTAAAGAATGGCCGTATTGCAAAGTTACAAGTCAATTTTTCCTATTTATTGCCTTATTAGAAGTTTCTCGCCGTATGAAAAAGGAGGAACGAAATATTTCCTAACGAAAAAAAATAGCATTTTCCTTCATTTTTGTGTGCCTTTTACTGTTTTGTGCCTCGATTCTGTAGAGGGCTGTGGTGCTGATATAAGTTAAGATCCATCATCATCATCACCGATTTTATTTTTTTTTAATTTCAATATAGAATTAAATAAAGCGTTGCTTATTCTTTACAAAGTAATTGAAACTTTAAAATGCTTTAAATTAATATTAAAATCATTTAATGGTGACAAAAAACACGAATGATATTGTGAATTTTTTTTAATCGTGGAATATATGCTTTGTATACTTCTTTATATTTCGGCAACATAATATATCGCAACGTATAGACAATATAATGGAGCAATTCAGCAGTCATTATATACGTGCATAAAATCCATCACACAAGTCTATTGACTTTATTGTATGTTTTGATTAAATCAGTACATGGACATAAACTTTTATTTCCTGTATGCATATATTTCTCAATAGTTTGCTAAAAAGGGAAACCTGTCTGCTCAGCATGAAATTTCCCTTCATTTTCCAAATTTTACTGTGGTTTTTCATTCAAAAGTCTGCCAAGGAGCTTCTCGTGCTTAAAGTTAAATTGTCCTGTCCTTTTTGCACTTATTCTTGCTATCTTCTTATAGCATTCTTCTAATCTGCGTTTCTGCAGTCTTTTGCAAACTAATTAAAGCGTTGTACATTTATTCCATAAAGAAATAATACACACATCCCCAGTTAAATGTGAGGAAACAGACCCAACGATTGTGAGGATATCAAGGACTGAGAAGCCAAGCAAGGGGGTCTCTCTGGCCTTTCAGGGCCTCTCCCATCCCTAAGGCACCATCTGCTCAATGTCTAGCACTTTCATTTAACAACTGCATCAGGAAATTGTTGCTGAGGCTGTCTTGCTTAATGGCTGTCACTATTTGCAACTGTAATGGTCAGGCTCCATTATGGTCATAGGTCAAGGATTACCTATAATGCAACAACTTTGGAATTAAGTGATATTAGAGACATGCCATATATGATCCTATGTGGAAAGAGCTACAGCAGTTGACAGTTGCTTACTTAAATATACCCCATTTCTTCATAATTTAGATTTATAAAGTCTCGCATTTGAATATGACTTGGCAGCATTCAGATTAAAAACAGATAAATACCTAAAATAAACTGTGTAAATGTAAACAACTATTTTACCAAAATAGATACTGCACCCCAGGTAGGCATGGCCCATCCTATTTAATCACTTGCTTTATATAGCCTATTCTGCTGGCACATAACTCAAGGCAACGTTCATGATCAATAAACTACATGCCAGGGAAATAATCACTTCCAACTCAATGCTGGATTAAAATACATTTTTAATGTCTTTCAAAAGGCAGGCAGGGTAAACCACATTTTAGGAGAAATGCAGTTCAATGCATTTCCGTTCTGCTGTTTAGCTTTGGTTGAACCCTGATAAAACTAAGGGGCTTTGGATAAGTGCAATTTGAGATCTAGACTTTAATATCTGGTTTTGAATGGAGTTACACTGCTCCCCACAGACCTGGTGCACAATTCAGGGCTTCTTCTGGACTTGCGATTCCTGATCAAAGAGGTGGCAATTGTGACTAGGGGAGTCTTTATGCAACTTCATGTTGTGCACCAGTAGCACCCTTTCCTAGATTGAGAGTCCCTGTGTTCAAGTCACTCAAGCCCTGGTCATCTCATGTTTGGAATACAAGTAGTCCTCAACGAACAAGACCCCAAAATTTCTGTTGCTAATAGATAGTTGTTAAATGAACTTTGTAACCTTTCTAATCACACTTGTTAAATGAATCACTGCAATCGTTAGTAACACCATTGTTAAGTGAATCTGGCTTCCCCATTGATTTTGCTTGTCAACATTGCAAAAGGGGATCACATGATCCTGGGACATCATAAATACGAGTCAATTGCCAAGGATCTGAATTTGACCATGGGGATGCTACAACGGATATAAGTGTGAAAAATGGTCATTAGTCACTTTCTTCAGTGCTGTTATAACCTCAAAACTGTCACTAAATGAACTGTTATAAGTCGAGAACTACCTCTGGCAATGTGCTCTACATGGGGCCACATATTTATGGGGTGGTGGTTTGTGCAGTGATTGTAAAGCAAATGCTTCAGTCATAAAGCAAAGTCATTGTTTGATATGGGCCATTTTTGCTGAAAACTAGAAGTAAATAGAGTTTTTGGCAAAAAATTATAAAATATGTGGCCAACTTCGAACAACCAGTCATAAGTCAAGGAGTACTAGTAGTAGCAATAAGAGTGAGGGGACTCCCAAGTGGGAAGCTATAAAGATTTATGTTCTATAGATTTATGCTATTATGATTTATGGATATTCTGCAGATATTTGCTATTTTTTTCTTTAATCACAGTTTTATTATATTAAAAAGGAAGAAAATAAATATTAAAAAATCTAAAAGCCACCGTCCTGGTGTAATCTGATATTTAAATCCAAAACTAAACTCTGCAAATGCCTATGAAAAGATAAATGCTTTAGTCTGGCACCAAATCACCGAGGTATGGTTTACAACAGAGGTCATGCTTCATGTGGGCCCCACTGTGAGATTGAATTCCCTTGAAGCTGTTTGCCCAGATTTATTTATTAGACGTGTCACTTGACTGTACTGACCCTCTGGTAATCTAAGATATATGTTTTGAAGTAACTGAATTTTCTACATATCTCATGAAAACTGCATTGTAATAATCTGATAGAAAGTTACTTGAGCAGATGTAACTGATCTCATTATGTGTCTTGATATCACTACAGATGCTGTCTCACCTAATAAGATGAAAAGCAAAGGCAGTAATGAGAACATCTTTTACATTGGTGATCTTTTCCACTGATTGCAGGGGTGAAATGCTCCCAGTTCAGATGGCGGCGGGTGGTTCAGAGAACCGGTAGCAAAAATCCCTGGGTCATCGCCCCCATGCCCAGCTGAGCTGCGCAATCATCAGAAGCTGTTTTTTTTACTTTTAAAAGCATTTTTTCTACAACCTCTTCAGCCGAAAAAATGCTTTTAAAAGTTTTTTTAAAAAAGCCTCTGATGATCGTGCAGCTCTGCTAGGATCGTAAGAGCCTTTTAAAAGCATTTTTTTTTTTTTTTGCAATCTCTTCGGCGGAAGAGGTTGTAGAAAAAAAAAATGCCTTTAAGCCTCTGGCGATCCCAGCTGAGTTGCCTGATTGTCAGAGGCTTCTAAAAGCATTTTTTTCTGCAATCTTTTAAGGTTGTAGAAAAAATGCTTTTAAAAGTTAAAAAAAAAAAGTTGGCCACTCCCACCCAGTCACATTACCCCCACACACACCAGGCCACGCCCGCAGAACTGGTAGTAACAAATTTTAGATTTCATCCCTGAGTGATTGTATGTACATGAAGGAGAAAATAGGGCTTTAGTGCACTTTGATGTAACTAACATTGCCCTTTAGAAATAGCCACGTATGACTACCTGTAAAACAATGATCCTAATTTGAAATATTTTTATTATTTTTGATTTAGTGTAGAAAAATAATAGCAACAACATAATGGGCCAAACCAAATATAATTACAAAAATCATCCTTTATTGTTGTACAAATAAAGAATGAGAATGAAAGTTCGTTCTCTGAGCTTGTGGGTTGGTTTTCGAACATTTTGTTACCAGGCTAGGTAACATCTTCAGCAGATGTTCAGATCTACTGAAGATGTTACCTAGCTTGGTAATAAAACGTTACCAACCCACAAGCTGGGAGACCAAACCTTCTCCCTCATCCTACACCCGAGCTACAGATATTCGCTACTGTTGAAAATATAGCATAATGTATGATCTGAATTAACAGAAGTGTGTGTGTGTGAAAAGTATATATATTTTAGAAAAATAAAATAGCAACAGATCAAGGAAATTTGACAGTTTGGTTGAAGATTCTCTTCCGTACTCTTCTCTTAAAATTCTAATGTTGACAAAGTGAACAAATAATATAATACATTGAATCATTTTATTTTTCAAATGTCATATAATAATTTTTTGGCTAACAATTCCTTCCCCTTCCCTCCCCCCGTTTCTCGTTGCACAAAGAATTCATTATTTGTGAATCTGAATACATTCCAAATGCTAGGAATATAGCCAAAAAAAACATATGACAAGCAGTACTCTTTCTAATGTTGAAAATGAGTGACTGCCAATAGGATGGCAATATTGTTGAAATGTAGACAATTCAGAGGATTGTTTGCAAGAATAGGATATGCAATCTCATTATTCTTAAGATCAGCTAAATGGTATCAATTTCATCTATTTCATCTTCTAGTCAAAATAAATTACTGGATTAGGAGTCCAATTAATTCTTCCAAGACTTCTAACAAATGTTGAATTTTGAGACAGCAAAGACATTAGGACAATTCATTCAAAATAATAAATGCTTGAAAAATATGCCAACAAGAAGTCAAGAGGGTTAAGTTCTACAAATTTCTAAAAAATCATTTCAGCGAAGTTAATATATATTATGAGAGATCCAATTTATTATCCTTCCAGGATTTTCTAGGTATTTCTAAAACATGATAATCCCGTAATAGAAGTTTTTCTTGGGTACAGTGCTGAAAACTATCTAAGACCTAGTATTTTCTATATACTGAAGCATTGAGTTCAGAAATTAAAACTGATTCCTTGCCAAAATTTCAGTGGGATGAAAGAATAACTCTTTAATTAATTAAAGTAGAACTGAATTCAGGAATTCCTTATTTCAAATTATAAATTAATTCATTCAGAAAATTTAAAATGTGTGAAATTAACTTAAACCCAAGTGGAATTATAATTTCTGAAATAAAACTAAAAAAAGAACACTCTATCCAAGGGAATTTTTTAGTAAACTGCATATACTTAAAATAATATGAAAGAATAAAAAATAGGAAGGCTTTATAAACAGTGTCCCTAATTTAGAGATTTGGACTTGGAAGATAAATGTTATTGAAAATGGCTGAGTGTCTAAAAAGCAGCAGAGTTTTTTGTCTCTTCTTCAACCAATATTATCTCCCAGGGTAATTAAGGCAGTTTTTATTTAAAACCTTTACTTAAAGTCAAAATGAACCTAAAATCAGCTTCATCCAAGAGTATGCAGTCACGTGGTGACCCATTTAACAACCGCTATGACCAATTCCAGGTTCAATTGCAGTCATAAATCAAGTAGTACCTGAATTAGAATGTAAAAATAATCACTTGGAATTCAACCCTAGTGACTAGACCTGTTTATCATTTTCTGTATAAGTGGGCCAAGATGGAATAAAATAATGTTTGAAAACTAAGGTCTTGATTATGAAAATCTTGGTGAGTGTCAATTTAAAGAACCTTTTCTCATAACCTCTCCATCACAATTACTGAAGCCTTGTTTCCACTGGCGGTAGAACTGCTTGTGACTAACTCTTGTGGTCAAATTAGCCGAAAACTACAAAAAATACATTGTTCCCAAGTCATACTTATGAGTGTAAGCATGCCTTGGCAACATCTTTTTGTGTTTGTGTCATGTCCCCAATTCATGAGTGAGATAGGATACTATGGCCAAGCAGTTTCTTTATGGTTCTTTCAACATTGTTCAAATGTGGCCTCAAAGGGTATAAAAACTATTAGCCTCTGTTATCTATTAACATGGAGGTAAGTTGATTAAAGCAATGATTTGAAATGGAGGCAACAATCTCCAGTTAGAGGTTGGCAAGCTTCACTGTTCACTAACTCTCTCATACAAAAGTTCTTTCTTTCCCTCAGCTTATGTTGCTTCCCCCTTACTTTTCTGACAGTGCTACAAGTGGTTGTGTTTTCAATTTGATAGGATTTGCTCCAAATACTGTTTTGAGAGCTGCAAAAAATGTTGTTGTGAGAATAGACTAGCTATATCTAGCCATTCCCTTGTGTAGTTTTTCCCATGAATTTTTGTTTACTTAACTTTCAGCCTGATGTTGTAGTTAATCAACTATGCTGAGAGAAATTCTTTTGATTTCATTACATTTTTTTGTCATTTATCCCCAGTATAATGTTAGTTCCCATAACCTTTAAGTGCCAGAATTAGTCAAACACCAGAACAGAAGAATTCCCACTGCACTAGTGGAAGATGGGGAAACGTGCTAAGCATAAAGCAACCAACAGAATACTTTCAGCATCCAATGTCATGTTTCCTATTACTGGAAAGAGGGGTGGGGGCAGGGAATGACAGCTGGCAAACTTGCCGAAGTACTCTCCAAGATTTATGTATCAACTTGAACTAGAATAAACATACCAGATCAGCATTCCCTAATCTACTGTGTTGGGACTACAATTCCCAGGATCCTTATTGGTTTGAAGAAAGTGATGCTAGAACAGATAGCAAGTGTTTGTGTCTGTCTGTGTCTGTCTGCGTGTCTGTCTCTCTCTCTCTCCTAAATGAAGTGAAATCAGACTGCTTATTGGAAAGACTAATAATGACAGTTAAACTTAAATGCTTTGAATTTATAATGCAAATAAACAGTCAGTACTGAACACCCTTAATGCATGGAAAAATTTGAAAGCAGTCAAAAAAAAGGGCTGATTGAAAGCAAACCAGGTAGATACTACCACTGATGACAAAAGCATCATTTTTCAAAAATTCAAAGAACAGCTGCTGAAAAGACAATTGTGATATCCAGCAAGTCATTAAGAGTTGGAACTAATGAAACAATTGAACAAGTTCAATAAGTCTGATAAATAAGTGTATCACAGCTACTGCAGGAGCATTTTGTCTCAAAATTTTTGAGAATCAATATGTTTCCCAAAAATTTGAGTGATATATCTTTTAAGCAGTTGAAGTCTGTAAGCCATAGAAAGTTTAAATAAGCCAATTTCAAATCAAGTATTTGTCAACTATAGTAACCCTTTTCTGGCATAGCTTTCACAAAAATACCACAACTATTCTTAGACTTTGTTATGTTCCCAAAAGCCATTTCTGGCAAAATGTATTGTTGTTCTCTAAAAATAGGAAATGCAGTGCTTCTAATGTTTATTCATTTGGAAATAAATCACATTAAAAAGCGGGATTTATTTTCAGATTAATATAGTGTGCCATATAATCATATGTGTTACATTTAATTCTCAGATCTATAAAAATTGTAGAATAGAACATAAAGTTTCAGATTTGTGAGTTCTTACTTGCAAACATGCCCAAACATGCACACTTTTTATTAGTCCTGTGCTGGAAAGAACCATTTTTTCTTGCAATCACAGATTTATTCATTTTTGGTATTATACATCAAAAAAGACTCTCGTCGCTTGGCCTTGTCTCTTTTACATTTGGACATTATGTTCTGTACCAGGACATTCCTGCTAGTTCAACTTTTTTAATGAAAATTGTTTTGTTATAATCTTGTGGTTGCTCAGTTTATGTCGTGCAATGAACTGTAAAAAAGTATTTTGAAAACAATATAGCAATAACAAAAGCCTTATTTTTACTTACAGTTGTGCTCCAAATCTAACCAGAATTAATCTAGCAGTACTTGTTATTGGCATAAATTCAATATATGTTTATATATTTACCCAAAGTTATTTTTAAAAACTTCGGTTAAATAAAATCATTCTAAAAATGTTTGTGCAGCAAGAAGGTTGATATGTAAGTACCTGTGAAGAATGTGGTCAAATCCATTTTATAATAGCACATAGAACACTACCCTTTTTATGGATGGAGAGAACCAGTCCAGGCACAAAATGCTATAGATTGGGCTAAGTGAAGTGCCATACTGTTTCAGCACAAATGGCCCATATATGTTTTAATTTACAGTTCCCCCTTTAAAAGATGTTCTTGGTAACATTTTTGAAGAACCTATATAAATATCACTTCATATGAACGTTGACAGGGTACTTCCATTGTACATTAAAGCCAGCTGTGCAGTGGAATGATTGCCTTCTGCTTTAGCAGAACATCTGCCATTGTCCAAATAGTCCTATGAATGTATCTTGAGAAATCATTTCCAAGTAATTTGACTCCCTAATATGTGTGTGTGTGTGTGTTTGTGTTTGTGTGTGTGTGTGTGTGTGTGTGTGTGTGTGTGTATATATATATATATATATATATATATATATATATATATATATATATATATATGTAGGTCTTTGGTTATTCGGGTCTTCTCCCGCGTAGAATTGGAAGTATCTTGGCGATGTTTCGACGAAGTCTCATTCGTCATCTTTAGGCTGGTGTTCTCGGCTTCGTTCTTCCAGGAGCAATGTGAGATTGCAGCTGACCCTTCCTTTTAACTACTAGTGGGGGTATGAGCTGATTGGGTGGGAGCTTGTCTGTGTTCTGATTGGGTGGAGGTGTGTTCTGATTGGTTGGGGGCTTGGCTGTGCTCTGATTGGATGGGGGGATGGTTGTGCTCTGATTGGATGCGGGTGTGTTCTGTTTGGGTGGGGGCTTGGTTGTGCTCGGCTTAGTCTGAGTTGCAGGGGGATTTGAGCTGGTGAGCTGCATTGTTGTTGTTTGGCTTCGTGTTTGTGGCCGTGAGAGCTCTTCATGGTGGGTGTCAGTCTGCTTCATGTATGGATTGGAGGGGTTTAAAGTGGCTAATGATGCAGCTGCAGTTTGGCTTCTGGTCCTAGGTCGTGCCTCATTATCAGTGTGGGTTTGAGTCTGTTTTCTGTGTGGATGTGTGATGGTGACATCCTGTGTGGCTCTCGTGAGTGTGGAATCCATCACCTCACACGTAAAAAACTCATTCCAGTTCATAGACATCATAAAGAAACAAAACTTACAGCCCGGTGACCTACTCGTGAGCTTCGATGTCATATCCCTCTTCACGCAAGTACCAATCAAAGAAGCCTTGACAGTTATACAAAACAAATATAACCCCCCCAAGCACATCCTAGATCTGACCAACTACTGCCTATCCAACACATACTTCATCTATATATATGTTTTCTGAGGTTTTTTGTAGGTCTTTGGTTATTAGGGTGTTCTCCCGTGTAGAATTGGATGTGTCTTGGCAACGTTTCGAAGAAGTCTCATTCATCATCTTCAGGCTGGTGTTCTCGGCTTCGTGCTTCCAGGAGCAATGTGAGATCGCTGCTGTTTCTTCCTTTTAACTGCTAGTGGGGGTGGTGACACCAGCCTGAAGATGACGAATGAGACTTCGTCGAAACGTCACCAAGACACATCCAATTCTACGCGGGAGAACACCCGAATAACCAAAGACATATATATATATATATATTAAACAGAACTGTGCAAAACATTTAATAAGGCCCCTCATCAAAATTCTGCACTGCAGCTGTTCAAAATTGTTTGGTGCTTCTTTTAAGCCAGGGGTGTCAAACTCTTGTTGTCACGTGACGTATCACGACTTACTTCCCCTTCTCTAAACCAGGGGTGGGCGCACATGATGCATCTGGATGCACATGATGCACAAACCAGCACCTGATGCATCTGGTCCATGGGCTGCAAGTTTGACACCCTTGCTTTAAGCTATCCTATCAAAATACCCAACGGTAAACCTCTAAAATATCAGGAAGGCTTTTGAACTATTACTGCTACTTTGGGGAATAAATCTAGAGGGTTGAATTAGTTTAGAAAAGTCTAAAAGAAGATTTAAAATATTAGTTTATATTATCTGTAGCAATCCTTTTCTTGTCTCTAAAACACTGCTTTTAGAAATCATAGATATATGAACACTATTAAAGAGAATGAATTTGTTATATTTGCTTATCTCTGTTAAATATAAATCCTGTTTAATCACATTATTGGAGGTTTGCAGAACAGGATTTAGCCATATTTGCACTCTTCTATTTTCATTGCAAGCTTCTTTCAACTGAGTTTAGAATAAGTTTAAAATGAATTGATTTGAGAGAGAGAGCTATATCATCATTTTTAATGCAAGCTTAAAATAGTTAAATAGTTCAGACCTAAATGCAAGCTCTGTAAACAGTTATGTTTACAGAGCTTGCCAGAAAAAAATACTTCACCTTCATCCTTTTGCTAACATATTCAGAACTAAAAATTAGTGAAATCTAAAAACCACCCATCACAAATTCCTCTATGCTGCCCCATTTCATTGTACCCTTATTTAAATATTAATAATAGAGCTGCTCCAACCTATATTTTAACCACAGAATACTGTAGAATTAATTCCTGGGCAAAAGTATTTTTCACTAATCCAGTTAACTACAATATCCAGTGAACAGGATGATGTAATTTATAACAATTTAATTTAATTTATCATATTTCTATGACCCCCAAGTCCCAAGGGACTCTGGATGATTTACAACAGAAATAATACAGTGACATAATTTTTTTAAAAAAAATATTATAAAAGCATTTTAAAAACATTAAACACACACACACACCATCCATGGCTGGTTCTTGCAAGATTGAACAGTGAGATCAACGGCCCCAGGGCTGCCGGAAAAGCCAGGTCTTCACCGCTTTCCGGAAGGCCAATAAGGTGGGGTAGTCTGGACCTCGGGAGGTAACTGGTTCCAGAGAGCTGGGGCAGCCACAAAGAAGGCCCTTCCCCATGGGCCCGCCAGCCGGCATTGTTTAGTTGATGGGACCCGGAGGAGACCAACTCTGTTATAGCAGCTATTTTTCTCCTTATTGTTTCGCTGTTCTTGGACATCAGTAGGGTGTAAGCCAGTTTAGTTCATTATTAACTAAACCTGACTTTCAGAAAGTTTTAAGTCTTATCCCTAAATCCCAAGAAATAAATATTTGAACTCTGTACTTCTCAGTCGCAAATTGGTGTGGTATACGGAATATTTACAACTTGGGTTTAATTTACACAGTATAACAGTTTATAAATCCAGATTTTATGATAGTTTTTCTTTTATGGGATTATTATTAGATATTATTTGATTATTTATTTCATCTGATGCTATGGAGATAATTAAGCTTATTTGGCTAAATTCCTTGAGTCTGAATATGAGAAGATAGATGTTATGTATCACATATTCATACATTCGGGGGGGGGGGGCTTCTGGGAATTCGCAGGGGTTTGGGAGAACCTCTAGCTAATATTTTGTGCAGTTTGGAGAACCCCCAAATCCCACTCCTGGCTGGCTTCATCCACTCCACCCCACCCCTCCCAGGAGTCCCCACGCAGCCCATTTTGGATGCAGGTAAATGTAGGGCGCACACGGATGTTCAGGAAGGGCAAACGACAGGCCTACCAAAAGTTCGGGAGGGCCTCCGGAGCCTGGGGAGGGCAAAAATGCCCCTCCTGCCATGGTGCAGGAGGCCAACTAGGCCACACCCACTATGGCCACTCCCACCCAGCAACTGAGCAGAGAACCACTTGCTAAAATTTTTGAAGTCCACTCCTGCATTCATTCTCACTTAATGATGGCAATGGGGACTGGTGGGATTGCTGTTGCTAAGCAATGTGACATCACTCAGTGACAAAAATTCAGGTCCCAATTATTGTAACCTGAGGATCACCTATATACACATGATTAACAATGAATTAAAGACACTTTATAATGTATAATGTATATTCTCACAGAGACTGGCTTCTAGGGAAGTTGTATTTATAGTCAATTAATTACAATTTACTGATCAGATAGAATGCTTAAATAGCAATCATATTCTTTTAATATAGTAAAAAGGATCGGCTAGAAATTTAGTTTTTCTTATCTACTGTAATAGATCAAAATTATTTGAAAATTCATGCAGCTATGATAGGGTATACCAAAATTGATTGTCTGCATTAAGATCTCTATTGGAGAAATAATTGCAGATTATCTAAAAACAGAATATATGAATTTGGCCATCTTTGAATGATTAAAAGCTAAACAAGGTCAGACCTAGGTAGTACTTGAATGGAAAAGCATTAAGAAATGCCTGTCTCTAGATTATATTGAGAAGTTAAAAAAAAAAAAAGTCCTGGGAGAAGACATCAGCAAATTACTTCCATATTGTTGCCAACAAGATTCATAAACATATCCATGAATTTACCAGAATCACTCTTGACTTGAGATTGTCGTATGAACATAAATGATTGTCTTCTAAGTTTTGTACTGAAAAATTTGCCTTTAAAATTACAATCCACTTTGTAAAGAAATTAAGTTCTTACGACACTTGCTAATAACAGAGCAAAAAACAAACAGTAGTTCCAGAAGGCAATCATTCGTACAAAGGAGACAACAAATTTATCAATAAACATATCCAGAAAGGAAAGCTAAAGTGTTAATTAAGCTTTACTGGAATCCTGAATGCAAAATTTTATTGGAGACCTTTAAATGCATAGCTCTTAGTGGCAGATGAAAAGTTATTTGCAATATTAAGAAGTATTTAAATAAGCTATTAAAATTCACTGGAGATTGCAAAAATACATCCATTCCAAATTGTTTCTGAAACAAATTCATTTGCTTTTTCTGTGAAATTATTTAATAAACCATATGGGACAAAATGATATTTATTAATCACAATTGTTTCAACTATATCATACACTGAAGTTATTATGCAAATGATTCAAAATGATGTAAATACAACTAGGGTCGTCAACATTGTACCCAAGTGTGTATTGTACAAGTTCTGCTAAATTGAAGTTTCATCATGGTACTTACAGATGATAAGAGTACTTTATGTTTAATTTCTTTGTGTAGGAAAATTACTTTCCAACCTTTTCAATAGGCTCCTTAGAAGCTGAAGTCTTAGGCATAACATGAATGCCATGATGGGCATGGACAATCACAGAATACCATCAGAAAGCAAATTTGCAAAGTTATACTTCACCATCCTTCTGATACGCCAAGATATTGTCTACCATTTCATCTTAACTTTATAGTTTTTTCTGGGCAGATCAAAAAAATGCTTGTAGTCAGTATGATGTAGAGGGCTATCGGAAATACAATTTATATTGGGCTTGAGAGTCTACTTTACAATATCCTAGCTTCCTTTATTATTGAAATGAAATAATATAGAATACATTTCATGGGGCAGAGAACCTCATAGATATGAAGTGTGATGTTATGTACATCACCATTTGTGAGTGCTACAATGGAACACAGGGTCTAATCTATTTTCTGTTACTGCAAAGTTTTTGAATATATGTTTTGCAACATGCTGCATTTGTAACATATCCTTTGGGAAAAGGTTGAGATTAAGACATCAAAACAAATTGATAGTATCCAAATCAATACTTTGTTACACTAATTTGATGAGACAGTTTTTGACTGTTTTCTGGGTATCACAAGCCTGTGAGAAAAAAGAAAAATACAGTATTTTCCCATATCTGTATACGTATATCATTTTAGTTTTTTTGTTTTATAATATTAATTAAATATAAATTGATATGGAGGAAGGTCCAGCCCTGCTTTGTGGAGTGCAGCAGGTCTCAGAATTATATCCTCTTGTTCAGCATCTACATTAAGCCACTGGGTGAGGTCATCAGACAGTTTAGGTGGAAATATCATGAGGAGGTGGATGATACCCAAATTTACATCTCCAGCACAGATCACCTGAATGATGAAATTTTGTCTTGGTGTCTGGAGCTTGTGGGGGTCTTGAGTGTAGAACAAACTATCTTCAACTAAACCCTAGCAAGATCTAATGGGCTTTAGGACCCTGTTGTTCTAGGGGCTTTCCATGTGTAGTTATTGATTAGGCTGCACAAATTGTGGATTCTCCTGGATTCCCAGTTTCTTCTTGAAGATTGGGTGGAAGCTTTGACTAGGACCTTTAGAGTTATATGTTGTGTACCAATTGCCCCATTTCCAGACTGGTATGACCTGCTCATGGACACTCATGCCTTAATCACCTTTCATTTGGCCTACTGCAATGGGCTCTATGTGGGGCTGCCATTGAAGAGTATTTGGAAACTTCAGCTAGGTATCAAAATCAAGGCCTGCGGGCCAGATTCAGACATGGGGTATTTAAATCTGGCCCAAGGGCCCAGCCTGGAAATATCAAAGGACTCAGCCATGGTGCCTCTGCCAGCCAAAAGGGGCCACGTACAACCCCTACGCAGCCTATTTTAGGCCTCCTTGGCCTACTGCAGCATTCCGTGCAGCTTGTTTTTGGCCAGCAGAGTGCTGATGGAGGCTGAAAACAAGATGTGTGTGTGGGGAGAGGGGGTGCCCCCTCAGCTGCTTTTGGCCAGTGAAGTGCTGCAGGAGGCCGTTCAGGCCCATGGCGTTTTGGCTGGCAGTGTGCTGCAGGAGGTGTCTGTCCAGTGGTGGTTTGCCCCCAGTTTACACCGGTTCTATAGCTCCGCCCACCGACCCCGACGTCACCAAAACACTTCTGCGCTGCGAACTGAGGGTAAAGGTAAGTAGAACCCACCCGTGTCCATCCTGTCTTCCTACCTGCTTACCACCCACCCCTCCGCCGGCCCACAGAAAACCATAATGCTAATCAGGCCCTTAAAGAAATCCAGTTTGACACCCCTAACATAGTGCAAAATGAAGCAGCACAGGCCATTATGGGTGCCTATCTTTTAGAGCCTGGGATGCTTCTGCTCTGTATTGTTTTGTCAGTATGCTTTCAGGTTACAGCAGGAGTGTCTCTTCTTGGTTGTATCTACCTGTCAAGTTGGACCAGAAAGAAGATGCATGTTCCAGGTACCGTCTACTAGCGAGTGTTATCTGGCAGGACTCAAGCTTTCTTGTCAGGACATCCACCCTAGACATCAGACTTGCCCTAATCCTGCTTACAGTTTTTAATACCTTAAAACCTGATTTTATTATTGAGACTGGGGCCCCAGATGTAATTGTATCATGTGCTAATTGTTGTTGGTGGTTGGTTTTTCTCACCTTATCTTGCTTTTCAGTATTATGAGATGGACAGCCATAATAAATATTAATGCACCATATTAGTCTAAAATGCAAGGGGATCAGTCAGAAAAAAATTATATTCGTTCCTAAGTGTTTTTGTTTTCTGATTTGTCCATTAGATATTTTCATAATATCTAACTACCAATTCCTTCTCAGCATCTATTTGTTTTTTTTTACATGCAACTTGACATGCAAAACAAGGATAAGAAGTGATGGGGAAGGGAATGACACCCTATAATGAAAATATTGTAAGAAAATGGGAGATACTTCTCATGACATGACTGTTGTGAACTTTAAAAAAAATCCTGATTGAAAGTGATTTGACAGTTTACAGTTTGTGCTTGTCACCAATTTTTTATTGGAACTGGCAACTTCCACACTTTATAGTAACAGAATGACAGAAAAATAATGTTCACTATATATACAGCATGTACACAGGCATCTTCACCATACACAAGGCTAGTGATCTTGACAATCTCATCTCCATAGTCATCTGTGCACAAAAAGACATCATCCATCAGACATTATGTGAACATTACAGTGAAATGACATTCCAAGTCCAGTGAAAATTCAGCGTAATACAAAACATACCAACCTACTGCAAATGACATCCTTTAAAATAATAATTACTCAGTAGTCATTTAGCTAGAGTCTGAAGCAGAGATGTGTTGTGTAGTTATAAGTCTCTTAAGGGAAGCAACCTCTGCAGACAAATTTGCTATGCCCTGTTTCAAGTACAAGTTTTCTGTCTCAGAGACTTTGTAGGAATTGTCTTTAACATCAAGCCCTGTGGTTTTGCAGTCACTCTGAGTTTTTTCAGTGAGTTCTTTTTGATGGTGCCAGTGTTCTGGTTTCAGAGACCAATCTTGGATATTAGTCACTTGAATTGAGAAAGGAGTGTGAGTATTGTGTGTTAAATTTTGTGTATTATTCTTTTCAAGTTCAAAATGTCTTTTAGATGACATATCAATAGGTGACAGTCGTTTTTGTGTAGCATCATATTCATTATCCAACATTTCCACTTTGATTTGCATGGCCTTTGCCTTAATTCTCAGTTTATGAGGAAGTGCAGAAGAGCTTACCTCTGGAACTTTAACTATGGCATTAGTATTTTTAAGTTCAACAGGAGAATGGATTGGACCTTTAGGAACCTGCTGCTCATCTTCTCCATCTGATGACTTTCCCACAACACCCTCATCAGTTTCTGAAGTCCTTGGAGAATTGCTGGAGGACCTGTTTGCTTGCAACAGTGGAGGGGAATGTGAATAGCCATTAAAATGGCTTCCAATGAAGCCTGGATATATTGAAGTTGTAAAGGACCCTCTTTCATCCCGAGAATCTCTTGTATAGCTTTCTATTTCCATAGGTTCTTGCTTTATGAGTTGGAATTTATTTTCAGTATTTCTGCAATTGTTTTGTGTGGGGCTTGCTTGAGTGTGCTCTATTGATGACACTTCAGATACATCAGATAAAGAGCTTTGTGGCGAGTGCTTAATGACAGATATGCAACTACTGCTTACAATAGTTGGCTCATGTTCATCAATAAAAGTGTTAATGCTTGATTTGGAATTCTGGTATTCTTGAAAATAAACAACTGTTGAATTGTTGAGCTTCTGAATCTCTTGGGCATATGCAGAAGAGCTTATTAAACCAAACTTTAACTTCAGTGAAAGTAACTCAGCTTTTAAAGTGGCATTTTCTTCTCCCAGTGCAATTAGCTTGTTCTCCAAGACAAGATCATTCAGTCGCCGTTTTTCCCTAGACCTTTTGGCAGCTTCATTATTTTTACGCCGTTTTTCCCAATACATAGCATCTTTCTTTTCATCTGGAATGAATTCCCGCTTTCTCCTGCATGCTGAAGCCTTGTTTTTCGTAACAGCTCCTTCTGCAAGTAACATTTCATCACCAGTAGCTAAGTCATCCGATACATCAGTCAGTGTAGAATTAAGAGCCATAATTTTGTCCATGTTGCCACTTGTATCAGCAGATGCCTGTTCTGTTTTAATGGACTGCATTTTTCTTAGCTGCATCAGAAACAAGTTTCAGTAAATATGTAAATAATAATATGATAAAGTAACCTTTCAGGACCTTTTGTAGAACCAGAATAATTTGATATATACAGTGATTTTAATTCCATAAGTATTATTCTGTTTATTCCATAGTCTCAGGCATCTTGATGAAATGTTCCTCTGAGCTGATCCGTCTGAGAAGCTTCTTTAAAAATCTGTGGCATACAAAAGAATAATAATTGTTTAATTACTCATTTTCAGACTCTCTTTTTTTAAAAAAAAAAGCATTTGCAACACTTTTAATTGTATTTATTTTATGCATTTATCCTTTATTTATCATTTACACAATATTTACACTCCCTCATAAACTGACTCAGGGGTTAACTATAATGCATAAGTATACTATCCAGTAAAAACCACAATACCCTCAGACCAACATAACATACCGGTAGCTAAAAAAAATTCTGCCCAGTCACTAAAAACTTAATCCCTGCTTGAAAAGGAAAGTCTTCTCAGAGCAGCTTTTTTTAATGAACTTTTTTTATGTGCATATAAAGGGCAGCTCTTTGACTACAGAGTTGGATCTACCACCTTGACTTTTTTAACACCCACCCACCTAATCTCACAGATCCCTCTTATACTGAAGCAGCTAGAGAAGATCTTACTTCCGATCACGTCCCTTTTGCTTCTCACAGTGACAAAATCTTGAGGAAGTCCTCTCTTGATATTTTTACATCTTTTACATTTTATAAAAGAGAATTATTTTAGTAAAGTGATCCCTAACATAAACTGGCAATGTGCTGACCAGAGCTTTGTATTCATTTACTGATTAGGCAAATGTATAAGGCTGCCCAACTCACACATGGTGACTCCAAGTAGCTTACAACATTAAAAACCTACAATCTAAAAACCCTCCCCTCCCCTCCCACATCCCATCCCTATTTACAGATAGTGCCTTACACATTACATGATCTGTCATGTACATAGAGTGCAGATCAGCTATTAATAACTACATGTTTAAAAACACAGCTAATTGAAACACATCATTAAAACCTCATTAATAAACACAAACAGCATCTACCTAACAAACTATCTTAATCATTATTCCTACAACTAAATGAAATCTACTTGTCATTGTGTTATTTGTATTTGCCAGCTGAGCTTCCATCCTGAGCATTACGGTAGCCTGCCAGAGGACTTTATCACAGAGATAACACTATCTTGTGATTTCTGAACTACTGTGCATATCCACATTCTTTCTTTTCTAACTTCCTGATTTACTTCTCCCTTTGTCCGTCTGTGTGATAAGACTGCCAGTAAGATGTAGTTAACTAGTTTTTTTTACTTTTATAATAAAATGTTTCTTAGAATATATACTTCAGGTTTTCTTTCTTTGAAAGTATACACCATGGAAAATAAGATCCATCCACCTCTAATTAATTAGTTTTCCCAGTGGGGGAACAGGGCTGATTCACGCTTCGACACTACTTGTCTAAATATATAAAGTAGATAGAACCATAAATATATTTACTGTGCTGAACAATTTTTAGAAATCCAATAAATCATCAATACCAAGGAGACGTACTGCTTCCAGTCCTCTGAAGGATTTAAAATCAAACATATCTACACATGCATATATATTAAGCAGAATGGACAACATTTTCTATCCAGGTGCTACAACTCACTTCATTCTGGAGGATTGCAGGAACATTTCTGTTTGACATGAATAGAAAGAGCAGGCACAAGTTTTCAAACCCTTCAGATTTTGGAAGCTGTGTTCTACTGCTTCCAAAATGCCATACCTCAAAAACATTTCCAATGGCCACCCCCACCCCCACCCCAGTTTATGAACTTTTTGCCAAGAAACAGAATTTAGTTCTGATTTCTGGCAAAAGCAAACCCCAAAGCAAACCCTGGGTTCACAAATGATTGATTCAGTATACTTCTGAGTTATCTGTCAAACTAATAAAATTTTAGATGGTCCTCACTTAACCCTTATTGCCATCACTAAGCAAAGTGCTCATTAGGTGAAATATCTGAATACATCACTGTATTCAACAGTTCCAGTAGTCTGGTTGCAGTCATTAGGTGAGGACCATGTCACTGTTAGGCAAGGACCTCATAAACCAACATAGCCTACCTCTGCTTCTCTCCTAGCCATTCCTGGCTGACTATTCTCCAGCTGACCTTTATGGCCAGCCGCTATAAGTCCTTTGGAGTGGTAGCCACAATAAATTTAATTTATTACTCCATAACAGCAGTAGTCATATAAAGCAGTCGTATACATTTATCATATAAACCAGGGATCAGCAACCTGTGGCTCTGGAGCCGCATGTAGGTCTTTCACCCCTCTCTTGCTGCTCCGTCGCTCATAATATGCGTCACAACCGCCAATGTGTGACACCCACCACCACACGATTTATTGAGCTTTTCAACCCCCAGTAGGCCAACCATGGATAAATCCAAGAAAAGACAAGTTTCAGAATAAAACAGAATGCTTAATTCAACTACATATCCTATTTTTGTGGCCACTCAAGAAATAGTCAGGCACAAGAAGGGTTTTGTGGCTCCCATGTTTTATTTTCTGTGGGAAATGGGTCCAAATGCTCTTTGAGTGTTTAATGTTGCAGACCCCTGATATAAAACTATGATAAAATGTATCATTTTACACTATTCCAGAAAAAATAAACATTGTTGATAATTCATTGAAGTACAGAAATAATGATGTAGCTGCTTTGTAATTAATTCTAACCGAGCGGAGTGGGTGATAAATAATGCTTTATAAAGTCAAGGAAATTAGGAAATGCAGGCATATATCTCTTATGTTTGCTTACATCTTGATTTCTCTCTTTAGTAATTGCTAAATCTTTTCTCAATCATTTTAGCAAATGATCGCTATAAATTACCCAATTTCTGATACACTTTTTCTGCTAGAAGATCAATATAGCTCAAACACTTTTCACCTGGAGATGGAAGCTTCATTTGTGTGCCAATGGGCCAGTTGGGTGAGACACAATTTCGCTGCCTCCAAACGCTCTATCTGTGCTCAAACACATTTCACCCCGAGACTGGAAACTTCTGGGGGCCATGATCTTGCATGACTTCAGGCATCTATCCGCTTCTGCAAAGAATGGGTGTCTGAAGTCCCACAAGATCAGGGCACCCAGTAGCTTCCAGTCTGTGCATGAAAAGTGTTTGCACACCAATGGGAGGCTTGAAGCAAAGCAATTTCTGCGCCCCAAAGCCTCCCATTGGCATGCAACTGCTTTTCCGTGCCAAGATTGGAAGCCTTTGGAGGAGTTTCAGAGATTGCCTGCCACTCCGGAAGCGGCAGACAGGCTCGGTGAGTCAAACAAACTGGGCAGGGCCCACTCATCTGTTCTCCCTCTGTTTTCACCGCTGTTATGACATAGGCCCAAGTAGTTATTACCAGACACAATCAGTCCTAAACAAACATATTTTATTAGAACAGCTGAGAATTACTTCATTCTCAGCTTAATCCAAATTAAGTCCAAAACAAATTCTTCATAAACAGTCCTTCGGCGTTATCACCAACCTTTGTCTAACTTTGGCACCCTGCTTTTCTTCAGAAGCAAGAGATGCTGACAAGAAACAAATGTAGCAACATTGTTTTCCTACAAAGATCCCAAGAGCCGTTGCTGCTCTTTTAAGTTTTCTGGGAGCGCCAACCATCTCCTGGCCTTACTCTCGAGTTGTCCTTTTTGCTTTAGCTGCTCTTGCCTTCTGGCAGCTCTTTGCATGTGTGCACTAGGAACAGGCTCCTCCTGTTTCTCTGCTCTCTGCTATCCACCTCTGGAGGCTCGAGTCCACGCATCGCTCCCAGATGATCCGGGCCCCATCTCTGCCTCTGACGCAGAGCCCTCACCCGAGCCTTCCCTTGACTCCAGGAGTCTGGACTCTGCTGGTCCAGACTGTCCGACTCTCATTGTCTGACTCTGCTGTCAGCTCTGCAGGCTGCTGGTGGACAATAACCACTTGCCGAGAGCAGACAAAGAAACAGAGAGGCTGGAGAGGAGACAGATCACTATATCTTCAAAAGGCCTGCCTGTGGAGGGGGGAGGCAAAAGGCAGGGTGAATGTTGCAGTGTTTCTGCGGTTGTTCGTAAGAGTGAATGACTGCCGTAGTGCTCCAACATTCGTAACCTCGGGACTGTGTCATAAGTACTTGGGGTTGGTTATGTTGTAATTTTGAATGGTTGCACCACAAGGATGAAGAAAACACTAAAAGGATGAAGCTATATTAAAACAGAAATACCAGTATCCTTGATTAATAAAGCAATATTAGTTACACCAAAGTTTAAACATGTTTTCAGCATCACTTACACAAAAATAAGGTTGGTGCTTGCTTTATCTTTAGTACTATACATACAGCATTCCACAGAATTGAGGCCATGGCAGAATAGGCCTTTTGCCTCATTGGTTGTTCTTGATATGGACGAATTCTTTGAAGCACCCTGACCTCATGTTTTTAAAGCCTTATAGGTTAACATCAACATCCTAATCTTAGTTCATTGGAAAATTAGCAGCAAGCTATTTCAACAGAGAGGGTGAGGCATTATACACAACAGCCTAGCTGGTGTTGATTCCAAGGACAGCCCTATATCCCGTATTTTTAGCTTTCAATATAGCAATAGCACTTAGACTTATATACTGCTTTGCAGTGCTTTATAGCCTTCTCTAAGCGGTTTACAGAGTCAGCATATTGCCCCTAACAATTTGGGTCCTCATTTTACCCACCTCGGAAGGATGGAAGGCTGAGTTAACCTTGAGATCTGAACTGCCAAACTGCAGAAGTAGCCTGCCATACTGCATTCTATCCACTGCATCATCATGGCCCCTATAGCGTGTTATTCATCCCATCCCAATGCAAATAATGATTCAATGTCATAGCACTAGAGGTATGGAATAGTTAGTAATTTAGAATGAACACAATCTAATAAGAATCATTATGCTAATAAAGAAACATGCATTTCACTTCTTTCAAAAACTGAGGTTCCCTTTTATTACAGTAAATGAATAAAATTGAACTGAATGAAGGAAATGGTAAACAAAGTACCATTTCCTCTGACAATATGAAAGCATTCTTGTGGTTAAAATAAGATAAATCTTCTGGTAACAAATTCAATATTTACAATAACCACAGAGTTAAAGTGGGTTTTTTTTCTCACATTGTGTCTTTACAAAGAGTTACTATTTAAAAATCTACTAAAACACTGCAAGATTCCATTAGCTTTATACGTGTCTATACTGTATAGTTTGCTATGGCACAATATCAAAGTCAAACCTTGGATCTCTTTCAATTTCTTTGTTTATATGTCAGCTAGAACTTCATCTGTTGATAATAGCAAATCAAGTCAATTTTTACTACTGCTATTTATAATGTAATTGTAAAATATGATATGTGTGTATATATATACATAAATTAGTGAACTGTAATTCCATCAGTTATTTTATTTCAAATTCTATCATTTCTTCTATGGTTAATTTCACAGTTGTTAGTTTGTTTATGCAATTTATCTACTACCTCAATCCTCATTGACCTTGTGAGTAGTTCAGATATTTAGAAATAAGAATAAAGTCTACATTTAAAAACTTAGATAACAAGTTTAAAAATAACTACAGTCAATCTATGATCAATCCCCAAATGCCTTCCAGAACAAACCAACTTTTTACTACTCAATTATAAATGCTACCTTGCATCTCTTGAAAGATCTTTTTAAATACAATGAATTACTAAAAATTTTTTTACAGCATTTAACAACATTGCATTTAACAATGTAATAATCAGCAACCATTAGTTTAATATTGAAAAGGGCAACATGAAAACCATATGTTCATAATGCTTCATCCCCACTTTTTAACTATTCCATTCTTAAAAATGATACGGCTTCTGTTGTCTTCAAAAACACAATTTCTGGAAGACTCCTATTCAGCCTGAATAGGTAAATTATCTTTGGATAAGAGGCAATGAAGGAGAATGTTATGCAATTTACTATTTTTATCCTCTACACCTGGAGCTTGCATCATATAATGCAACTTAGATATTCATTTCCAGAAGGACAAAAGGAAGCCTATGAAACAACAGAGTTGATAGTATTCAACTAAATCTATTCAGTCAGGTTGAAAAAAGACTAAAAGCTGTATTTACCTGGTTTGGTCATTAACTACATTAACCCTCACTGTTGAAATGAACAGAGGCATCATATTTTTAGTCAAACCAATTGGTTACCACTGTGATACAATATAATCTCTGAGGGAGATGGGTTGTTCAAAAGTATGAAATATAAACAAATATAAATTTGCAATGATACAACTGCAGTTGATCATCAAACTGCCTGGCTTTCTTTGTCTAGCTTGATTCTAAAGCACACAATGATATTTTCTGTTACTTTCTAGTTAAAGATTTATAGACCAGAATAGATATTATTCTAGAACAACCATCCGAGTGTTAAAAGACCAACATTGTTATATAAATACCTGGAATGTTTCTATTAACTTTGCAACCTTTAGTCATTATCGTGTAAGGCATACAGAATGCTGTCAGGGGGCAGCTACAGACATTCACTAGTTAGTTCTAAACATAACAAGTTTCAGCTAAAGGGCTTGTCAAATTCTTCGTATTTTTAATAGCAAGTTCTACTCTTGAAGGCAATGTTACATGCATATATTTAATTATATTACTTTTACACTTGAATTAATAATTATTCAGCTTTTACAACACATTTTTCATTGTTCTCAACATAAAAAACAGTATGTTTCAAGAATTGTTCCTAGGCATAAACATTATTTATATTTAGAATTAGAGCTAAATTTCTACCATTCTAGATCAATCCATCTATTTTAATAGACACTGAATAAACCAAATACCTAAAACAATCATGTTATCAATTGTTTTGGTTATTGGCTCTGAATCAAAATCTAAATTTGAGTTTGATATTTTTTTAAAAAACTTGAGTTGCAATCCTATTTGGGAATAAACAACTTTAAACGTAATGGGTCTGATTTCTATATAGGTTTCTGCTGTTAACCTCAGTTGATTATCTGTAAAATGAAATTATGGCCATGTCTGCATTTAACATTTAAGTTCTTCTATGGTTTTTTTGCCAGCTTGATTTAAAACAGTTTAAGAAAACCATGTCTCAACTGAGATATTTTGGCAACAACTTGCAAGTTATTCAGTCCAGATAGTAGACTACCACATACTCCATGTCTTCCTGGACATATTTATATAGCTGTGTTAAATTAAATTTATAGAGATGTAACGCATCAAAATACTTGCATCCACAGGCAAGTATATAAATTAGCAAAAAAAAAAAAAAAAAAAAAAAAAAAAAAAAAAAAAACCAAAACCAAACAAACCCTAAGCAAACAATACAACTGTTTTCTGCCATCTTATTTTTAATGTCTTTCAGACCTACCCTTACCATGAGTTATTTGATAGAAAAACAATTATATATCTTGCTTTATAAATAAAAGATTGCTGACTGAAAACCCAACATAAACATGAAATGTTAATCTTATTATCACTCAATGTTGACAAGGCATCCATGGGGAGAAAGGTGTCAGAATGCAAAAGAGCAGGTATAATATTGTGATCCTAGCCTTGCCTCTATTGTATGTGTGCACCATAATGGCACACGTACAAAAGGGATAAGATTTAGTTTGTAATACTGCACCTGCCAGAGTGGAGTTTTACTCATCCTTTACCAGTTACCACTGTTTCAATTATCTGCTGTTGAAAACATACCACTCTCATCTCATATAAATGTGAAATGAAATCCCAGCTTCATGACTTCACAAAGGATGGAAGGATAGATGGAAAGTAGACAATTTTCCCTTCCATACACCTATATACCCAATCTCCCATATGTTCTGTATGAACTTTCATCGGGGCCTGTAGAGCTGGGGTGTCAAACGGAAAGCCCGCGGGCTGGATCCAGCCTGTGGGGTGCTTAAATCCAGCCCATGGGGCCGGCCTGGAAATATCAAAGGACTGGCCCACGGTGCCTCTGCCAGCCAAAACAGGCCACATGCCTCCCCCAGTCCGTTTTCAGCCTCCCCGGCCTCCTGAAGCACTCTGCCGGCCAAAAATGGGCTCCACGTTTTTGATCGGCAGAGTGCTTCAGGAGGCAGGGGAGGCCAAAAACGGGCCACATTTGGGCTTCGGGAGGCCTCTGCGTGTCCTGTTTTTGGTCAGCAAAGTGCTGCTGGAAGCAGGGGAGGCTGAAAACGGGCCAGGCAGGGGCCTCCACATGGCCCGTTTTTGGTCGGCAGAATGTTGCTGCAGGCAGGGATCAAAATTCCTTCTGATATTCCGAAAGGCCCTCAAGATCTGGTTATGTTATCAGTTCTGGAGCTCTGAAGGTGATTTGTCTAGATGGCTCCACTGTTGAGGAGGAATTTTAAAATTCTTTCTTAACTGTGGTTTGTATTTATTACTGGCTTTTATATTTACTCTTTTTATATTTTTGTTTTTATCTATTGTGTGTTGTGTCTTCAATGAGATGGGTGGCTATATAAATTTTATAATAAATACATAAATAATACTATTTATCATAAGATGAAGAGCCACATTTTTGTGAGATGGACGATCATATAAATATCAATAAATTAGGTTGCTATGAAATAAAATTACAACAAATTTACATTAACAAGCAAACCATCAAGAAGAAAACTGTTTCCAGTCTTTAAAAAAAGGTGTCATACAATTTTGCAGTACATTATTTCTGTTTTACTCAAATAGACAGCTATAATCTATTCTACTACTTAACTATTAAGAACTCTCAAAAGTAACTAACACAAATGATTAGGCTGCAACTCAATAACCAGGTTTTCTGGGAGTACGCACCACCTAATTCACTGAAAGTTATGTTTTAGTAATGGGATTGGACTGAAGGTTGTCATTTCACTGGTCCACCCTATGGCATCAGCAGCATTTATCTTGTCCTTCAAGATAATTCCTTTCCAATCTGCTTTGAAATGTTGAATAAGCCGCCATCATGTATTTAAGCCACTGTATAATATAAGTACAATGAAAAGTCTTGTTGGTATGAATGGTAGCTTGCTTGATTAATACTAGGCACAGCCAATGTTACACTGGCAGCTAAAGTTAGTTAACTTCACTTTTGATTTTTTTTTCTTCAATTGAAAATTCTTCAGTTTATATTGTAATTCTGTATATAGGAACAGATTCTATTCATTTTTTTTAAATTCCCCGAGTAGAAATGTATAAGATTGTGCTACCTATATACATACAGAAGGTATGCATTAATTTAAAAAACTCCATCATAATTAATCTAAAGTGAATCTAGTAGGATTAGATGTCAGATCTTTAAAAAAAAAAAGGAACACAAATACATCCCTATGTAAAGTTCAGTACTGCCTTAAAAGGCAATTTTATATAATTTATTGAATTAGGGTTAGAATAAATATTATTTACCATACACATATACAAATCTTAGAGTTTTTCTGTTATTTTTCAATATTCATAATTATTTAACTATACATAGAATTTTATAAAATATCCTTTACAAAATTTTATAAAATGTTCAATAATAAACATTTTTCTATTTGCCTCCCCTGTCCCAAGAATAGGCAAAAGGATAATAAGAGTTCTGAATCTGATTGATGAATACGTTTTATTGCATTAGACTCACAGTGAATACTTGATTTATTTAAATACATTTCTTTCAAGACTATGATTACAAAACTGTATCAGACATTTATCTTATAATTTCAATTGATTCTATGGTTACATAAAAGCAGCAACTAGTAAATGATTTATAGAAGTACCAATAAATGATATATACAAGTTGGTGAATGATAATCGCTCTTAATTAAACGGTAAGGATGCTCTTAAGTTGAACTTGATCTTTGGTTGACTACAAATATGAAGTTTTATTGACCTTGTTACAAAAATAGTTTGCTTGTAATTTTTCCAGGATGCATTTCCAAATTCTCAGTTTAACTAGTGACCTTGGAATTTCCAAGTAGTTCTCAGTCCAATTACTAAACAGGCCCAACTTGCTTAGCTTCCAAGATCTGACATAATTCAAACAATTACATTGCTCTCAGTGTTGCTATATACAAAGCTGAATGTCTTCCTTACTGAACACATAAACATGGTTTATGACAAGCCTGTCATACCGAGGCATCTATTTTTTGTTCAATTTAAGAACTTGTAACTTCCTGTGACAAAAAGCTCTATTACTACTAATTTATTTTACTAATCACACCTGTATAAGCCACCTGTCTCTGTAAAAGGAATTTATTACATTAGATCGCAAAAAAAAGCATATCTTTTTTAAAACTTAATGCAATCCTGTGATGGCTATTTTGGTTGTTGTTAACACAAATCAGCATTTTTTCAATCATCTACTGATCTGAGCTATAAAATGGAATAAGTAAAATGGCAAATCTGCCTGATTCAACATTATTTCTAGTCAAGGTCTAATTTGGATCTATTTGGGATGACCTACAAAATGCATCTTCCAGTTTCAAGACATCAGCTCTTATGAATTTTTGTGAGAACAGCAATGTCTCTAAGCAAAAATCTTAATTTCCTCAATATTAATGAAGCTAATTTGTGATAACAATACAGTGGGAAAATCATATTTAACAGTGTTGCTATACTGAATAATAAGAGTAAAACGCACAAAAGTTACGAATGAAAGCCATTAAAACAAAACTTTAGGAAGCCATGCTATCCTACACTGTATACAGATTACTATTTATGGGAAACAATGAATTTAGATAGCACTTATAGCTTTGAAAAAGCAAATAATTATTTAAATAGACCTGAAACTGAGCTTGTATGAAAAGAATTCATGTCCGAGTCAATTTAAAAGTTATTTTAGCATAGATGAGACATACTTCCTAACAGAAATCACACAAAAGTTTACACATTATTAGTCTCAGCAGTATGAGTCACATTTTGGCATACTTGTTTTTCTTTGTCATGGTAGAGATTAAAGTCCTGTCCAGATATGGAAAGTAAGTCTGATTACAGATCACAGCGAGAAAAAAAAGATAAAGTAACATCATCTATATGGTTATTATTTAAAATTTCCAGAAATAATAATGCTGTGCAGCTTGAGGCTATAGAGACTAAAAACTCTACATTAAGCAAGAATGTATTCCAGTTGTAATTACAATGAACTTTTAGCATGAAAACTCCTTTAATTGAAATAATACTGTAAAACTGTACATAAAGGTCAGATCAAGTCTGTTACATAATAGCTATGCTAAGCATTAGCATAAATATATTGTCAATTTGGTCAATTACCAATACCACAACAATTCAGAAAAAGAAAATTTGTGACTTTATATTAATGCTTATAAAAAGGTGTCTGTGTGTGTGTGTGTGTGTGTGTGTGTGTATCTTTTGGATATTCTGAGTTTGAATAAATATAATTTCATAAGCTAGCACGTAGCATACCAAATGTGTCTGCCAAACAAGGTTTAAATTGATAGAAGAGAATATTTGTAACTGGATTGAACTGCAGAGTCCTTGGTAGCCTATGAGCTTAGTTGTTTTCTTGTACACGTTTCACTACCAAACTAGGTAATATTATCAATGCTAGTTTTCTGTGCAATTTATTGGAGATGTGTATCATCTCTGATTTTTCTAATACTGATGATGTTACCTAGTTTGGTAATAAAATGTCTGCAAGAAAACAACCGAGCTCAGAGACCACCAAGGAACCATCAAGGTTTAAATTGATTGAAAACCATTTTGAATTTTGCTATAAACCCACAGGGCTGGTCTCTCATAAAAGGTTGTATATCCTAGCAAGATCATCTACAAGAATCTGTTGTGCTTATGAGTCACATCTGTTGCTTAACAATATGTAATAACCCTAAACCAAAGCATTTTTATGTTCAGAATATTGCATCACTCTGATGTTATAATATCCAGAGATCAAGAAAATAATGTAACAAGGTACCATCCGGGAAAAGGATATCATTGCATAAATGAAGCTTGCACAATCTTTAGCAGAATTAGCCCAGTTTGAAACAAACGAAGGGTATGCTTTGTTTCAAGATACAAGCAACTGCAAGTGATTGATAGCTTGTACAGATTTGTACATTAACTGCTAGCACTGTTTTTCTCCACAGCCCAACATGAACAGCAAGAAGCAACAGTAGTCTCACATTACTCATAGGGAGAAAGTAAACACAAAACTATTGCTTTAAAAAAAATTCCAATAGAAAACTGGATCTGTAAGAACAAATAAAAATTGTAAAAACCAATTCCTGGAAGAATAAATGGTTAAAACATTTAGTATTTAAAACTGAAAAGGTAGAATAACTATTGGGAAAGCTGTTAATGAATTAGTCAACTTATAAAATTCACTATCTCTTTGAACAATAATTTGTCGCTCTCTAACCTGGGATTTAAGTTTTTCCTTTCAGTTATGCATTATTGCCTGGTAATTTTCTTACACACATGTGCTATGTAAAAAAAATTATCAGGGCAGAATATATAATAGAATGTTTCAGGCTTGCAAATAATTTATTTACACCTGATTTTTATAACTACTGATCCCTCGAGGAAAATAAATATTTACAATCAAATTTCACAGATCAGATGCTGTAACCAAATGTACCGGTAAGTGTTTAGGAATATACTGAAATTTTGAACTGGGTAATAGAATGTTATGAACCAGAGAAACAACAGTAATTATAAGTTCATTTTTTAAAAGATAGAGAACTTCAGACTAGCAGCAGAGCCCCTGAAACAGAGAAGTGGGTTCAGATATATTCTGATTAATTCTTAATAGAATTGCTAGGAATGGAAAATTAGTCTTGAGATTCTCAGCAACAGTAAACAATAGCTTTGTTCTATAAAGGAAAAGAAGTTAAAGCTCTGTATGCTTTTCAGCTCAGAAAAAAGATGTTAAAAGAATTAGTCAACCCTTTCCCCAACATAATGTGTTCTCAATATTCCTCCAAATTATTGTGGCATACTTCCCATTATTACAGCCACTTTGATTGCGAGTTATAATATTTGCAATATAATGCATTTGAAAGGCAACAGGTTGTAGAAGATTGAAACATATGTGCTACCATTAAGTTCTACGTCAATATTTCTAGCTAATATCAAAGGGGTGTGTATAGTAGTAGAAACAGGACTATAACTAGTTCATGAATTGTTTCATAAATTCATTGTTGTAGAACACCAATGTAAAATAAAGCTAAATAGTCTGAGTAAACCCCATTGACTTAATTATAGTTAAGCATATTGAACAAATCCTCAGAAACACCACGATGCTTATGCATATCAGTAAATCAATTGTATCAGTATTTTAAATTATGGTTGAATTTGAAAGAGATTATTTTACTAAAGGTGATACTAGTGTAATGCAGCTATTTTTATAACTTGCACTGCTAGATTTTTTTGTTTTAATGATATATCTCCCTGTTTCTGTTTTGTTTTGTATTAGAGAGTTATATTTATTTTAATGCCTAAAATCTGACATCATGAAATATGGTGTTCAACTATTTTAATTAAATAAATTTTCTATGGGGCTTAATTGATTTAATCTCTCTACAAAATACATGGGCACATTCTTCACATTCAACTTCAGTGTAATTATTCTCTCTTTAAACTTTCAAATCCAAAGTCCTTTAGTTCAATGTGCTATTTAATCTTATGTTATGTTGCTACACTACCATACACGGTATACATTGTCCCAAACAAACCATGTCAATCAGCAAGTCAGCCAACTGATTTTGCTGACTCAATGCAGTACAATAGCATTTACTTTTTCCTCTCCATATGTGGGACTACAACTGCCATCTGCTAACCATTTTAGGCAGTAGTGGAGTTTACTTCATGTAGATGTATGTAGGATTATGCATTCAGTTATGACTAAAAAGTGTATTTAACTGCATAACCTATTTGATAAGCATGACCCATAGTGCTAGATAGGTCAATGATTAAGATTGTCTATACATATTTTCGCAAGTGATAGTACAGTAGGATGACCAATTCCATCTCATATTCCTTTGGGTTGATTCTAAATTACATAATAAAGAAAGAACTATAATTTTATACCTATTATCTCAGTGGAAACAAAAAATAAATGAAAAATAAAATATTATGATGAATTCCTATGATCGGAAAATGTTCAAAGAACAGTGATTAGGATGTGTACTGCCATTTATCTGTCAAAGTCTATACAGGTCGGAAAGAACTACTCATGTGCTCTCTCTCCACCCAAAGTATTTATGGCATATTTGGGTCCTAAGCTACCTTTATTTAAGGTCATGGTGTTTTTTTCTGAACTATACTGAACTATACTGCTTTTGTAAGAGCCCATGAAGTATTAATTATAAGCCAAAGCTTTCTTGCTCCAAGAGAAGGAAACCTATATGATATATGTTTGCTAACTGTGAAAGTTCTATATTTTTGTAGATATTTGAAGTACAACCTATATGAGAGTATATTCTACCAATTTTTGTTTACATGATTTATATAGCAACAAATCTCACTTTTATGTGACTTTAGGCAGTGTACTATAAAACAAAATACATATAATATACAATATAACAAAAATCAAAAATAGAAAACACAGCAAAATCTAACCAATCATCCACACAACCAAGAGATGGGCTCTAACCCATGCCCGCAGGGATGGGTTAGACCATGAGACCAGACCATGAGCTGCAGGCCTGGTCACAAAGTCAAGTTTTCAGGCCTTATGAAAAACTAACAGGGCTAGAACAAGTCTTGAGGAATGATGTTCCAAAGGGCATGTGCCATGGCAGAAAAGATTCTCCCTCTGGGCCCTGCCAGTTGATATTTCCTAGCCAACAGTGCCCACAGAGCATGCCAGATGGAGTAGGGCAGGTAGGAACAATTGGAGAGACAGCAATTCTTTGAACAATTAATATACAAACATTAACCACAATACTGAGAATTCTATATTTTTACAATTCCAAAACATTTAAAAAGTTTGTCCTAAAAGCTTAATTAACATTGTATCTAGATTGACTTGCACTTGTACAATCAAGTGTAGATGTGAAGATACCTTCTCAATTTCAATGATCAGTGGATCAGCTAATATATATCAAAGACAAATATCTACCTATCTGGAATATGCAATATCTACTACAGTAGCACTAACAGATCTTGGAAAACTGGAAAATGCAATGTTAAAAAATTGCCAGAAATACATATATGATGATCCAGGAAATTTGATTAGCAGAATGGAAGCTAATCCAAATTTCCTGGAGTGTAGTCATCCCCATCCAGCAAATACGATTTGTGACCCCACACCAATTTTGGCAAGTGGAAGAAACTGATGTATAAAATAGCTTGATCTACTTCTGAACAAAAATAAACTGCCATAGCTGGCAAACCTTATTTTCCTTGTAGATAATATTAGAAGGAAGGCAACAATTAACTCATGATTAACAAAAGACAAAAAAAAATATCCCAGCACGTTTGTACAGCCTGCACCTGGAAAGGACAGAACAAGTAACTAAGATTGGTGGTGATTTATTCTATTTTGGAAAGGTCAGTTGTACTATCTTTTCATCACTGACCAGGCAACGGATATCCCAGGCTTTATTAATCCCTGCTTCGCCTCATCGAACATGCAAAGACGTAGCCCGGCCCACCCTTCACCCAAATTATTTCCAGACTTCTCCAACGTGGAGATTTCCAAATGTACTGGACTTCAGGCAAGTCGGCCGAGTTCCTGGGCGACATTCCGGCAAGGCTAGGCACAAAGGGACAGGGTCCCTCAGGCCGGCTGGGGAGGGAAAGCGCGCGCTCTCGGCTAGCTTAACCCAGTTCCATTTCCAAGGCAAGAAGGAGACGGGAGAGAGGCAGGGAGGAACTCTCCGCCCGCCCTCTCTCCCGCCCTGCCTCCCATCCCCGCGTTGAACAGCGCGAGTACACACACTACGTGACTGGAGACGCATCCCTCCCTTCGGCCAGCTTGTTCTGCTCTCGCTCCGTCAGTACAAAACAACTGTTATCCTGCTTTATTTACTCCTGCCCGAGCCAGCCGGGCTTGCGCTCTCTCTCCCACTCCCCGCCTTCCCCTCGCTGGAGCTCTGCCTCCCGCCTTTCCCGCCGCCCTCCCCCCCCTCGGCAGAACAAAGGAATGCGAGGCGCCGAGGCAGCGCCCTCCAGCCAGCCCCTTCCAGCGCGCGCTTCTCGCCCAGTCATAACAACCAACGCCTAAGGGCTGCTTCGAGTCCTCCGGCTTCCTCTCCAGTCGCCGCCGTAGCCCTCTGCCCCGGGCACGCTAGCCCGGCCACCCTTTCCAGCACCCAGGAAGAGAGGCCCCAGTCCAGCGCCGCCTCGCTCCTTTCTTCACTAGCCCGCATGGCGAGGCCAGAGCGGGCACGAATGACCAGAGCAGCCTCGTTTTAAAAAACCGGGGAGAAAGCTTGTGAATGTCGGCGACGCCTCCTCGTCCCCTTAACTCGCGCGCGCGCCATAAGAGCCCGCAGAAACATTTAAAAAGGTTGTTAAAATTGGGTACCACGCCCCCGCCCTCAGAACATTTCAGGGTTCGTAAAGAATGGGCCGTTTTCAGTGTAATCGCTGGAAAAAGTCGGGACCCCCTCCCCCCCGCCGCCTAGGAAAAACTGGAGGGAGATTGTGCGAGAGCATCTTACGTTGCGCTTTGCACGGCAGGCTTCTGACCAAGTGACATAGATCACAGCAGGCTGAAGCTAACGGCTGCCCCCTCATCTCCCATGTCAGCACGGTCTCGTTTCTTCAATACAATCTGCAGGGGGCAATGAGATACGAGACACTCACTTTTCCCGAAACACGTAATGATCTCCTAATAGGTCTGTTTTTGTCAAGGGGGGGGGGGAGTTGGCGGGGGGGTGGTGGCTGGGAGATCATGCACGAAAACCGACACCTACCAAACCACTTGATGTCTGTGCGAGATGCCTTCCTAAAAATACCAGCCTTATCAGAACGTCTCCGAAGGCGTGGAGTTCAAAACGCGAGCAAATGTCCTTGAACGCCTATTTGTACAGCTCTGGAGAAAAGACCAGAAATAGCCCAGGAAGCTACAATTGCTTCAGTGTGATGGAGCTAAATATAGTCGTGCGCAATTCTCATTTTAAGGGACGTGGCACATATTCAACAAGCCGAGTTGTCGCTCCATTTAACCACCGGTCTACTTTTCCAGAGGGGCGAGGCGGGACTTGGGGATGGGGTAGGGGGGATGGAATTTGGACATCTCTTAGTCTTAACTCTCTTTTTAAAAAAAACAAACAAACGAGGTAAATTGCTGTAGTTTCTTCGCGGGAACGTTTATAAAATCACGTTAATTAGCTTCCCAGCCTCGCTGCCAGCAAATTTTGTGGTTACATAATGCAACGTTTCCAGGAACGATCAAAGATTCAGGCATTGCCTGAAAACCAGTTGCCAACAGAGAGCAAACGGCAGCAAATACACACAGAAGCTTTAAAAAGAAGCGCTTGGAAGAGAACGATTTGTTACGTGTATATTCCTTTTATAGTTGTTTTAAACTGAATTCTGGAACGTCAGGACTTTTCTTTTAAAAGGATTCTCGAGGATCATAGTGGACACCTACTTGAAAGTTTCTGTATTCATTTCTTAAACACATTTACTATAAAATATCCAGAAGAGATGAAATGTGTAACGAGACTCAGAATTCCACAGCGCTAAGCGAAAATTCTCCAAGCACTGCACGTTCTCGCCCTATATTAGTGCTTGCCAATAGTTCACCCTGGACGGATTATGCAATGTATGAAATAACAAGTCGCACCAACCTCCCCCCCCCCCCGGCTGTTTAAGACATTCATACAGCTAAAACGTGCGCCTAGAAAAGAAGTCCAATAAAACGGAGGCAGCTTTTGCATAGAGGCATTTTTCTTACCATCCCCTCCCCATCCCCGACATCGCCGAATTACTATTCATTCGTATTCAATTCTTTCACTTGCCCTGTTCAAACAAGGAGCCTTCTTCTCCAGCTCTGCCGGGGTTGCTCAGTATCAGCCGGCCTCAAGCTTGCCTAACCTCTTCGCTCCTCCAAACCACCCATTTATCTCATACAAGAGCTACATTACGCAACAAGACCGCCACGGAGAAAGAACAAGCGATAAAGCCCCTCGGGCCAGAAAGCCACGCTCCAGGTCGGAGAGCGTGAACCCAGGGGCGCATGCAAGCATCTAAAAGGCGGCGAAGTCCCGCGCTGGCATGCCAAAGGCTGTTAAAAAAAGAAAAAAGTTGTACGACAGCCATCAAGACAGATGCGCACAAAGCGGCGCTGGCTATCGCCTTACCGATAACGACAGGCACGTGTACAGCCCGAGCTAGCCTGGAAGGTCTAAGGACGCGAAGTGTGCCAATGAAATAAGAAGACTGGCTCGTAGGGAAATACGGCAAGTGCACTCCCAGAGGTTTTAGTGATAGGTAGGTAAAGTAGGTAGGTAGATACCTGCACATCTATATTTTAGCGGTGTCCTTTAACGCGGTGGGACAGCCTGTCCGTCACTCCAGAAGCTCCTTCTGGCATCTGCCCGCGTTCTTCAGAAGTTGCCTCTTTGGGAGGCGAGCGGGCTGACTCAGTGCTCAGGCGCTGGAGCTGGAAAGGCTCAGGGGAGACTTTCTGGAAGACCCCTGATCAATGGGAGCGCCGCTGCCTCTGCTGGAAGCAGTCAGAAGCAGTTCCCGGGTGAGGGTGAGGGGGAGGAGGAGGGAGCGCGAGCGAGCGAGTACGTCAGGGAGCGGTAACTGGGTCTTCTTGCCGACTCCGCGAACGCCGCCGCCGCTGCTAGAGAGAGATCTGTGTTAGTAGGTCAATACTGTACACTCTTCACAACGCACAAATTCTCCTGCCAGCCTTTGCAATGACGGGCGGTTGCGTGGTGCCAATCAGAGCTCGGCGCTTCTCGGGGAGCAGCCAATGGAGGCCTCCCGCAGGGAAGTGACAAGGGCAGGACCAGACTTGAATCGAAGCCCGCTTTCCCCCCACCCTCCCCACCACCACGCCTCCCCTTCCCTCCCTTTTACACTTTCTCCGCCCTGTTAGAGCGGTGTGTGGGGGGTACAGTAAGAAGATGTATGCGCTTGGATATTGCATAACTCGGCGGAGCGGAGGGGGCCGAAGGAGGAAGAAAGGGAAGGCAGCTGACATTTACGTAATGGCCCAATGGTGAGCCAGAGAGACTGGGGCCCAGGCGGAGAGGCAGCCTCCCTCTTTCTTCCCTGCTCCCAGACTGTTCAAAAAGACGCCGGGCGGTGTGTAGTCGTGTTGTAGACCTGACATCACAGGGGGGCGCGGGGGTTGGAATGGGAGCTGAAAATATCCCAGGCGGCCGCTTGCGCCTCTCTGGTCTCGCTCCCGCCTCCAAATGCGGGCGGAGAATAATACACACTGGTGCTGTTGTGCGTCGTCTTCATCTGCTACATAACTACGCAGCGCTCGCGCTCTCTCTCTCTCTCTCTCTCTCACACACACACACACACACAAAACGCATGCTGCATCCGCATTTATGGAAGGTGGAAATGCGTGTGTAAAAAGAAGGGGCTTGTATTTTCAGACCTTGAAGGTGGTGGGAAAAGCTGAGTGTGGAGGAAACTATCTTAACGCAGCACGAGTGAGAAGCTTGTTTGCAATGGGCAATCGCGGAGCGTGGGTATGGCGGTCGAGGCAGCCTGGGTGTGTCCTTCGTGTAAGAGAACCTGCTCGGTTTCGCATCCTGGGGATTCGAAGTTTGCCTCCGAACAGGACTAGATCGACGTCAGCCCTGGCAGCAGAAATAAAGTGTCATGTAGTCCTCGATTTACGACCGCAATTGAGCTTCAAATTTCTGTTGTTAAGTGAGACATTTAAGTGAGGTCTGCCCCATTTTACGATCTTTCTTGCCACAGTTGTTAAGTGAATCACTGCACTGATTCTCCACTGACTTTGCTTGGCAGGAGTTCACAAAAAGTGATTGCATGATCCTGGGACCCAGCAACAGTCATACATATGAACCAGTTGCCAAGCATCTGAATTTTGATCACATGATCATGGGGATGCTGCAAAGGTCATAACTGTGAAAAATGGCCATAAGTCACATTTTCCAGTAATGATGTAACTTTGAACAGTCACTAAACAAACTGTTGTAAGTTGACGACTACCTGTATTATTAACATTATTATTATTATGCAAAAGTTTCTCACTATCTCAAATGATAATACGATTCAACACTTAAATGAGATGGATTGTATATTATGTGTCCACTAAATAGATCTTTTAATGCCACTTTGGAGAATTGTATTGCCTACATTTTCTCAATTAGCCTGCCGCCCTGTTAGGATGTCAGTGTAATCAATACTCCTCCAGTGAATTATATTCACTCTGGTTACCAAACAAGACCCTTCTGAAGACAGATTGACTCATTATACTGCAGGGCTAGTAACTTCATTTAGCGAACCTCCAGGATGCAGGCTTCTGCTACTTTGACTTGCAATTTTTTCATTTCTCTCAATTTAGAAATTACATTCTTAAATCACATTTTCAGCTGGCAAATCAATTCATATTGCTAATTTTAACATTTTTATTTCTTCCTTTAAAAAAGGCAAATGCATTTCCGGGAATGCTTCATTACTAATAGTTCTTGTACTTTGTTTTTGCTGTTTGATTAACTTAAGGAATAAAGTAGGTTCAAGTGCTCAGAGCAATAACAGTAATGGCTTTCAATAGCATTCAAAACAATAACAGCATTCAATAGTATTCAAAATTCAAAAAGTAAAATACAGTATTTTAATTATGAATTCAAAGACATATACATGGCTAATGAACAAAGGTATTCATGGAGTATGATAAAACAAATCAAGCTAGTGGCCATAATACTGCAATTAAAGATAAAAAACGTGTTTTTTAAATTTTTGCCCACACTCTATGAACACCTCTGCTAATTAATTAGACTTTAATTTTATAACATAAAGGAAGGGAAAAGAAAAGAAAATGATGTGACACTAAAAGATCAAATATGAAGCATGTAATGACATTTCCATCTGAGACTATATCCTGTACACACTTGTCTAGGAATAAATCCAACTGACTGAACTCAATAGAATACTGTAGACTTATATAGAAAGATGACATTATCTAGAATTGTAGAGAAGCAAATAGCATATATTAAGTTAACAAGAGTCATTCTTAATTTGTACTCTCTTTCTTCCTACGAATTAACTCCATAATACACTGTTTCCATCCAAGATTTAGTATGTAATTCCCTGTAATGATTTATCAAAAATTATGTAGATAAAGTATATAAAACCTCAGTTTTCTGAAGTATTAACCAATGCAAGTCATCGATTATTGATTGTTTACTATTTGATTATAATATTAAATGAATGAGAACCAGTTTAAGGCCTCAGAGGTTGAGTTCTGATCCCATTTTAGGCACAAAGCCAGCTGGGTTACTTTGATCCAGTCACTTTAAACTCTGTGAAGGGGACAATGGCAAACCACTTCTGAAAAATCTTGCAAACTGCAGGGACTTGTCCATGCATGTCAAAGAATCAGACCCAATTAGAAGGGGAAGAGCATTAGAAGGTGTGGCAAAATATAACTAAGCACTCATCTATTAAACATTATTGCACAGCTATTTCTTTTTTCATATTAACTTTTATTTGTACTTTCTGAATTAATCTCTCACTTGGATTAATAAAAATAACATCTGTATTGACTTACAGTATTCTCTGTGGTCTTGGTGGAATAGATATCAAGAGACCAACTTCTTTTTGATGATCTTAGCATCAAAATCTTAGTGAAAAATCTATATTGGTTCTGTAAACAATTTTGCTGCTAGATTAATTATGTTAGAAATCTGGATGTAGTTTTATGAATATATTATATATTTCCACTGCATATGGCTGGTTTCGCAACTTTGCATAGTTCAAAAACCTTGTGGCAACAGTTGGCTAATAAAATTAAGCTGTGAACATACACTGTTCTTTATTTTGTAAGATCAGACTAGCAAGGGTGAATCCTTCCACAAACTCATTGAAAATCAGTGACTATTAGGCATTGTTTAGCAAGGTTTTTAAAATAATAGTAGAAATAGTATACTATCTTTCTTATGAAATAAGAATTTGTTTTCTAAGCAATTCATTTTGCCAAAAAAAAGTCCTTATTACATAAGCAGTTTAAAGTTGCTTTTATAGCACTCTGTAATTTTCCTCTGAAATTGCTATCTTTATGCAGAATTCAGATAACATTGTTTTGCTGTTGCTCTTAATGGCTTTTAAAAATCTGATCTGTATCTTTATGTATGAATGCAAGTATCATTTTATGCAGTTGCAATACCATTTGGCGCAGGCTGAGAAATCAAAGTATGTTGAAGCTTTTCAGGATTCCTATACTAACAAGTAAAATCTTTCTACTTGAAAACTCAGAATTTTGGTATTGTTTAGAGCAGGGTTTCCAACCTTGGCAACTTTAAGACTTGTGGACTTCCAATTCCCAGATTTCCTCAGCCACCTTTGCTTTGTTGGCTGAGGAATTCTGGGAGTTGAAGTCCACACGTCTTAAAGTTGTCATGGTTGGAGACCCCTAGTTTAGGGCAGTGTTTCTTGACCTTTGCAATTTTAAGATGTGTGGGCTTCAACTCCCCAAATTTATTTCTTTAGTTGAGAAATATATACAACCACCAAATTTACCCAGAATGAATCTGTGCAGCTTACAATATTAAAATTCCACAATACAAAATCCAGAAATCACTAACACATCATCATGAGCTTGTGAATCTTTATCTTTAAAGCATTTGCTTTAAAGCATCAAATGCTTTAAAGATAATAGCCAGTACCTTGAATTGCACTCGAAGGTGAATCAGCAACTAATACAGGTCCTGCAAAAGAGGGGACGTGCAAATCCAGTATTGCACTAAACTATGCTGGCTACTGCATTCTGAGCCAACCAATGTTTCTAGATACTCTTCAGGGGCAGCCCCACATACAGTGTATTACAGTATCCCAACAGGAGGTCACTGTGAAAAGGGCACATTGGACGTGGAATGAGCACAACTAGTAAACAACTTGTAATTGTGTAAAGGCCCTCCTGGCCATGCTGCCACCTGTTTCTTGAACAGGAGTTACAAGTCCAGGAAAATGCATCAGGTCTGTCTGGGGCAATGCAATCCTATCTACCACTAAAGAGGTAGTTTTCCTAGAATCAAGGAGCCCCAAACACAAAGCCATTCCATCTTGCCAGGGTTCAGTTACAGTCCATTGCACCCCATTCAGACCTCAATAGCCTCCATGCACCAAGAAAGTATAGTGTGGCATGGAAAGAGATGTACAACTAAGTATCATCAGCATATTGATATTTCGTCCCATGATGATGGGTTAATTTACCAAGCAGTTTCATGCAGATGTTAAAAAGGAACAGAAAAAGCACTGGCCTCTGGGGAACCCTGCAAAGCAGTGGCCATAGATCTGACCTGTCATTCCCAATCAACACCAACTAAAAATAGTCTTAGAGGAAGGAAGTAAAGCAGGAAAACACAGTGCAACCCCTGGAGTTGCTCTGGAAGAATACCATGGTTGATGATATTGAAAGACGCTGAGGGCACTTTTAGATATTTGGATCAAGACCAAAAGAAGTAATTACATTGACACCTCCAATTGCATATCGACAGTAGAAATGCTCACACATCCTAATCTTCTCAAAATGGGAGGGGCTATTACATATAAAGAATTGTTAAATGTGAATGGGGAATTAAAATCAAGGAAGAAGTTAAAGGAAGAAGGAACTGAATTAGAATGGTGGATATACCTACAAATACAATCCAAATTTATGAAGGACAAAAAAGAGTGGGATATAAAATTAGAACCATAAGAACTAGATAAAATTTTACTAAGCACAGAGGGAAAGGCCATAAAAAATTGTATCACTATTTATTAGAACAAGTTATACTTGAAGAACAAGTTAAGGAGACGATGATAACTTGGAGTAGATGTTTTGGGTACAGTATCGATTTGGATAATTGGTAAAATCTGTGGAGAAAAAATATCAAAATTACACTGGTGGCTTCTTATATAGAAAACCTGTATAACATGTTTTACAGGTGGCACTTCCCACCCACAAGATTGGCAAAAATTAGTAAAAAATACTCCCCAATTTGTTGGAAATGTGAGGCAGATTTAGGGTCATACTACCATATGTGGTGGGAGTGCTCAAAAGCAAAAAGTTTTTGGCAGCAAATAAGGAGTTGGTTAGAAGAGATGTTAATGTTCAAACGAGAAGTCAAGCCGGAATTTTTCTTACTGGGCATGACAGATGGCAAATAGGACAAAAATGTAACCTATTTAATATTGCATATACTTACCACGGCAAGACTAGCATTTGCTCAAAAATGAAAGTGTAAAGAAATACCCTCAGAAGAAGAAGTAATACACAAAATTTACAGCTGTGCAGAGACGGACAGACTTACTTTAGAACTCAAAAGACAAAAGTGAATCAATATACTATGAAGTCTGGAATAAATTTTATAATTGGTTAAATAAGATGAAGAATTCCAAAAACAAGGGATAATGAATGTCTGGAAATGTATATATCAGTGTATATCAAGGTATATTGAATTTGTGAATGTAATATAGGTTTACTTAATATATGTATAGCTTTTTAGGAAGTAAAATACTGTATACTTCAGGGGTGGGTTCTACTTACCTTTACTACCGGTTTGCAGCAGGGCCGCGTGTGCTTGCTTTGCTCATGTGCAGAAGCATTTTGGTGACATCGGGGTCGGTGGGCAAGGCCTCCCGCCGGTTTTACTACCAGTTCTATAGAACCAGTACGAACTGGGGGCAAATATGCAAATTTGTATATAGATTAAGAAATATATTACTTAGCTTTGCTAGAAAGCAGGAAATCCTGCTTTTTAGCAAAGCTAAATCGCGTGCCACAGCTGATCCCCCCCCCTCGCTGTTCTGCTTAGCTTCCCAAGCCTCTTTTGCTACATACTGTGCATGCATGCATGCTTGGTCACACTGTGCATGCAGCATGCATTTGGTGCGTGGTGTGCATGCGTGGCCACTGAACCAGTAGCAAATCGGTTCAGATTTCATCACTGAGATGCTCCTATGTGCTCATAGAAAATCTTAGACTGTTACAGAGAGGATGACTTTGGTGAGAATTTTTCTTTCTTTCTTTCCTGTTACATAAAAGCAGGAAATACCTATGTAGAAATACCATTTTAATTTTCACTTCCAAAACTGAGTACTATTTGTACTTTAATGGACATTTACCAAAAGTGAACCAAAAGAAACTATCGTTACATTATAACTGAGACCAATGAATATGAGGCAATATTTACTGGCGCTGCTGACTGTGAAGAAACAGCAAATATTACACAATAACCACATAGAATGCAAAAGGAAAATGTGTTTGTTTTGTTACAATCTCTCACTTTCTCCAAAGGTTATAAATTTCCTATTTACTGTAGTTAAAAATAAACATAGGGGAACATTCAGGCAAAATTAATTAGTTTTTATTTTTCTATGTTGGTAATGCACTGTCTGGCTCATAAATGTGACATCAAAAAATTATTTTCCAGACCTGTTTTTTGTTTCATACTGGATCTTTTAAGCATTTCCCAAGATATGAGTATTTAAATCAAATATAACTCATAAATGGGGAGCATCCTCAAACACGTTGGGCCAGTGTTTCCACATTCTCTCCCCCCACCCCCACCTTCACCTTTGAGTCAAGCCTGGGAGGAAGCATGATTAGGCTAATATTCAGTGTGCACGATCAGAGTTATGCAATTATGAATAACAAGGTTTTATTATGCACTCCTAGAAACCTGAAAGTACATATGCATCTACTGAAACTTTTTTTTAAAAAAAATAAAGGAACCTGAAATACTCTGCATTATTTCCCATATAGCTGCTGTTATAGCATTACACTAGTGGCTTGAATACATCCACTAGAAACATAAAATAGAAAGCTTACCTGATCTTTCAAACTCCCTTTTCATTTCCTATAATTACAACATGAAGCAGTGAAGTGTGGTGGTTATTCGTATTATAAGCAGAGTGGATACTATAACGCATATATTGATATGCGACCACAGAGCAGCAATTAGATGTGAAAAAGTCAGCACAGCAGTGAATCCAAAACATTAGTAAAGCCTGTGTTCCAATCTAAAAAACAAATTTGCAAAGTATAATTGATTCTCAATAACAATCAGTAAATATCCAGTTTGCACTCAAAGCTCTTCTCCAGATTCAAATATTTTTCTTCCTTGCTATATACTTTGCATCTCATCCTTTTTTCTCTACCCTCTTTCTGAAATCCTGGCATGCTGAGTATGCCATGATTAATAAACTTACTATGTTGCATATAAATTTACCCTTCAGATATTTATGTCAATTGACATCATGAACTGATCAAGAGAAAAATGGTCAGATAGAAGCAATTATGTATGTGCTCTGCAGAGGCCCACTTGGTACTGTTTATGTGACAAATGAGCAAACAAACAAATGAGATACATTCAGTTCCAGAAAACTGAGATTCCAGACATTAAATATAGTAAACACACAGATATTTAAATGATAGAAGAAAACAAAGTATAGTATCCTGTGAGATTCTGCTGGTAATTTGGAACTCCCGAGCATTTCTGCATAGCACTGTGAACCATTTTGAGCTTAGACAATAAAAAGGACAAATACAGCTCAATTAAATGTGAACTGGTAAGTTAATATATATTATCCTATTTCAACTGGTTTGCAAGAGATTTAGAATAGGCTAAGGAAAAGTTTCCCTAATCTGTACCTCTTCAGATATGTTCAATTTCATCTCCAATAATTCTCAGCCTGATGATCAAAGGGTATACTAGAAGTCTAACATGTCTGAAGAGCACCATATCATGAAAGATAGAATAAAAAAAAAATATGGCCCATTAGATGATTAATTCAGCCACAAGATGGGGGGGATGACCACTATCTTCCATGGATTTTTAAAGGGATCTGTCAGTGGCAAAGTTTAGGGAAGCTGAGCCAGTGAGTGAGATCCATTTTATTAAAGGCACTGACCCAGAAACCATGAGACTAAGTTCTAATACCACTTTAAGCATGAAGCCAGCTGTGTGTGACTGTGCCAGTCACTCTTTCTCAGCCCTAAAATGGAGGCTAAAGCAAGCCATTTCTAAAAATGTTGCCAAGGAAGGTACATGCAGGCTGTCTCCAGGAATAATGATTGACTTGAAGGCACAGATAAAACACACAAACAGCAGATAGTGAGCAATCATAGAGAGGAACAACTGTTTCTTTGCTCCGCTGAGTGATCAAGGTTTGGAAGTAACATGTTTGTATGCGTATGAGGAGGGCACCTGAGATACCAAAGTGGGAGTAAAGTTATAGGTTTAAAGACAAAATTGTTTCCCTTGTTAGAAGAAAAGTATCATCCTGTTTCATTCCATTCTGTTTACTCCACTGATTATAGTTGTTCTTTCCCAGTTATTTTGACTCGGGCTTTAACTGACTAATCTACTGATTAAGTTTGCTCTGACCAGTAGTTCAGTTTTTAAGAAGAAATTAAAACTTCTGTTCATAGAGAAGTAGAGAATTACATCTGATTTTTTTTTCTGATTGAAGATTTTTTTTCATGCAAAGTCCTAATTTTTTTAAAAAAAAGTTTTTTATTTTTATATTTAAACAAGAAATAGTAAAGAAAATATTTATCTGATTATACATGTAATAACTCCAGCGAGGACAGTATTTGTACAAAATTGGAAAGCAGAAAAAAATCCTGTAGAGGGAGAAGTAATTAAGAAAACATTTGAATGTGCAGAAATGAATAGACTAACATTGGCAATTAAGGAAAAGGAAGAATCAGAGTTTTATAGGATATGGGGGCAATTCTATCAGTGGATAGAGATGAGATATAATAAAAAATTAATATAAATGCAAGAAATTTGGAAAAAATGTAATAAATTAAATTAAAATGTAAAAGTAAGATAAAAATGTAGCAAGAAAATGATGGTAAGGAAGGAATGTGATGACACAAAAATATGTACTCAGATGACATACTGAATAATTAATGATGTTTGTTTGTTCAAAGTCCTAATTTTTTAAGGTTGTTTGGAGCTTTTGAATATCTGGTCTAACTTCAGTGCTGTCCATCAAGTGTGAAGATGTCAGAAGTATCGCTCAGTCCATCTGGAATATACCATGACCAGATCTGCAGGCTTGCTATATCCATCAGTGTGTCAACTCCTGGAATAGATGACTCACCCTCTTAAAGTGATTATCTTTCAAAAATCTTCCCCCCTCCTTTTTCTCCTGGCCTGATACTGTTGTGATCCTTTTGCAGGGCTGCTGGATATAAAGTTACATTACAATTTCATTTGTGCCATGGAACAGCAGCTTTTGAAAATAACTAGAAGAGATCAAGATCTGACTTGTGGGCAAGGTCAGTTTTTAAATGGACTGAAGACCTGGCAATCAACTTATTGCAAATTTGTAAGAGGAAAAATAAGATTGGGTGTAAATCACTCACCATATCCTTTAGCTGTATGGAGCTGTATGGGGCATTTTATCATGTTCAACATTTCAGGATTTCAGAGATCCTGGACTTAGTTTTGATCTTTTCTACTTTCCCATCCCAGGACTGCTCTGGTGTGATTATATAGTAAAGCAATGTTTCTCAACTTTGGCAAGTTTAAGATGTCTGGACTTCAATTCCCAGAATTCCTCAACAAACATGGGGAATGGTTCCTAGCACAGCTGGCTGGGTTATTCTGGGAGCTGGAATTCAATCAAGGTTGAGAAACACTGCAGTAAAGCAACACTCAGACAACCAGGGAGCTGTGGACAGCTTATGCAAAACACCAGATAAGCAAATTATCCACATAAGCCAAACTTGATCTAACAAAGGCAGGGAAGAACAAAACTGAGCAGCTCTGCTAGCTTATCGCTAGCTTACATTGTCTCCCATTTGTTTTGTCCCACATCAGATGTTTAAGACAATGATCCAAAACTGTATACATTCACAAACACAAAATTAGACTTTAAAAAAATAGCACCTGCAGTACTAACATATTTTTAGTGCCTCCTACCAGTTCACTGATTGCTACTGGTAGGTACATGCCTCATTTTCATGTTATAAATACATAGGTGTTCTATGTTATTTATCACATGCCTTTTGACAGCTATTGTGTTTTGGAAGTGTATCGAAAATAATGCTTCAGACATAGAAATGACTACGTACAGATCCTAGTTTGAGAAGCTTGTTATAGTTCAATATTTATTACGGCAGCCATTAGTTTTCCGATTCAATAGAGTTATGTTTGCTTTTATTTTTCTGCATTTGACCCGCTCCTGTAAACCACACACATCTTATTCATATGAATAATTGTTTTGGTTTGTAAATTATTATTCATATGAACAAAGTTTTACAGCTCTAAACTGTGGTGCTTTTGAATTTGCACCTAAATATTCCAACTACAGTCATTATTGACCACAAATTACCTAATGACACATCCGAAGAATAATGTTTAAGATGCAGTTACATGTAGCGTTTCCTCAGAAGTCATTTAAAAGAGGAAAAAGCAAACAGATGGACTTTCAACTGGTGATTAATCATTTGTTGAAAGCTACAAGAACAGTACAGGAGGAAATCCCCCTATAAAGCCAATTTGGTTATTGGTTAAGGCAATTGGGGTCAGCAACTTGCGGCTCCAGAGCCGCATGCGGCTCTTTGGGCCCTCTGCTGTGGCTCCCTGTCAGGTGATCCCACCATTGGCTGGCCCCACCCCTTGCCCTCCCCTCCCAGTCACTCCTCACCTGGCCTGAGAAGGCAAGGGCGACGGTGGGGGATGGAGAAGTGGCCAGGGCAGACATACAGAGAGAGGGGGAGGGGGGAGGAAGGGGAGAGAGAGAGATGTCAAATGGATATTGTGGTGTTTTTTAACAACTGGTTCTCTGCCCTAATGACCGACTGGGTAGGCATGACTAGGGTGGGAGGTCATTTGACTGGTGGAAGTGAGTGACATTGAGTTGGCCATGCCCACCCAGGTTTTGTGGCTCACGGTGTTTTCTGTGGGAAACGGTCCAAATGCTCTTTGAATATTTAAGGTTGCAGACCCCTGGGTTAAGGCAGCAGCCCCCAATTTTTTGGGCACCAGGGATAGGTTCTGTGGACCGGAGGGGGCATGGTTTCACTTGCTACCTACATTCTGTGGATGGAACTTAGCTTGTTTGCACGGTCTGGTTTCTGGCATGCCACAGACTGGTGCCAGTCCATGGACCGGTGGTTGAGGACCCCTGGGTTAAGGTGTCAGACCCAAGATTGTGAGTTCTAGTCCTGCTGTGATCCCGAAGCTGGTTGGGTGATCTTGGACCAGTCACGTTCTCTCAGCCCTAGGAATGAAGGGAAAACCATTCCTGAAAAACCTTGTCAAGAAAACTGCAGGAACTTGTCTAGGCCGTCTTTGAGAAATGGACATATTTGAATGAAGGGAACGGGGGGAATAGAAACATTAGAAACAGCATAGAAAGCAGCAAATCCTCCTAAGCAATATTTCAGGGTTTAGCTATCTCTACCTTGGTGTTCTCTGTTAGCATTGGGATGCAATTCTTAACTCACATTCAGGGACAGCAGAAATTTCAGTTTCGACTTTTTGTCAGCTGGTCAAAGAATAACGGAGAAAATCACAAAGCTATTTCTACACATATTGGGTAATTCTCAGTTTGAGACTGGACTCTAATTCACAGCCTGTAATGATTCCATAATGTAATTGCTGAAGTAGAAGCAGGAAATACATTGCTCTTCAAATATCACTGAACTACAGATCCTAGTAACCTTAGTCACTAAACCTGATAATAGTGAAATTATGCCAGAAATTGCAATTCACGTAATTGGTGAAAGGCAAGGGCATAGTTTCTCAATCAGGAAGCGTCATGGGGAAGTCAGCCTTGAATTGTAGTAAAGCAGGTTCTGCATACCTGTAGAAGATTGATTGGGTCTGGGCAACTGTGGCAAAGTTTTCTTGTATTGAGGAAAAAGGGATATTGATTCTGTTTGTCACATTGGAGTTCACCTAGGTTCTCTGTTTATGCAAAGTTTCTCCTGCTATAAGGATTTGAACTTAGAACTGCTCATTTGTAGACATAAGAACTGCCCTCCAAAAAACCATTAATCTCAAGCTCGCAGTAAGCCATTATTAGCATGAATAACGTTGCACTGTAGTTTTGTGTGCCTTTGAGACCAAGCTGCAACATATAAGCAATAGCAATGGTGAGTAATGCAAGATTATTTTAAACTATTTCCATGTTTAGGGTTGCAAACTAGAATGTAGACTATGCTGCATTGATGTCATAAGTCACCTCTTCTAGATGTAATCCTTTCCAGTGCACTATAACACTAGATTTCATTTGTTTGAAATTTTGTAATAACAGGACTTTTAAAAGATGGTCTATGGATTTAGGTACTTGATAACTGGCAGTAACCTCATTAATATTCAATATTAGCTACTGTTGGAATAAATATCCATCTGGTTCAGTTCCAAGTGGGGAAAAAGACACTGGAAACATGGAGGCTGATTGGAAAGATGGTTTATTGAGGGACAGGATCACATGGGTTTGAAGTCCTGGGCAGCTGACCACATGAAATGGAAAGTGAGAGGTATTTATACCCTCGCTTGGGCTTTGAACTTGATCTTCCTGTTCCTGTGCAGCCAATAGAAAATGTATTCTATTGGCTGTTGTCAAACTCCCATGGAGCTATGCAGGGGTCATAGCTGAGGTTGTCTAAGATAAATTTGATTGAACCTTGCTGGGTGATGCAATGTCCTTAGGAAATTTTGAAATGCAGTGAGCCCTGCTGTTAGATGGGTAGAAGGCTAATCCTATTATGTCCTGATGGGTCATGTCTTAATCCCATCACCCTGGAACTGGAGGTCTTTTATTCTGTAGATAGTCTGGCCCAGTCTTTCTCAATGGGCACCAAATATTTGCTGGGGGCAGGGAGCTGAAGCTCTGAGTTTCTGTTTCCCTTAAAATTTCTATTTCTCTTTTACAGGAAATATTCTGACTTTTTAATATTTCCTAAAATAGTCCATTCTTCTAGGAGAGGGGTGGGTGCTAACTTTCTACACTACATTACATGTCTTTATTGACTTCTATGGAATTCTTTAATGTGAATCAAAAAGTGATTTACCCTGACCATGGTTCATTGAAGGATAAAATTTATGTGCATGCAGTTTATATAAGTAAAGGTTATTTACATTAAAGATAAGTGAATCTATCACATTCATTAATTCTTTCAGTTCTTCAAATATGCCAAGTTTGAGTTTTCTTCATTTCTTTTTTTGCTAGCATGCCATTTGCATTACAATTTTGATGTGCATATTTATTTATTTATTTATTTATTTATTTATTTATTTATTTATTTATGTTTTTCCATCTCATCCAATTCAAAAGATTCTTGAACATTAAAATTATAAAAGCAATAATACAAATTTATCAACATTATTTTAAAAATCAAGCAGTAATAATAAATCAACCTCCTCAAGATGGACACCAATAACTTGGCCCAGAGATATAAATTGCTCTTTAAAGATCTATAAAAACCATAAGAAAAGTTGTTTCACATATGTTTAGAGATGTGGCGGGCGGGGGGGAGGAAAGAGTTCATCCATATGGGGACTTTCTCACTTTTTTTCCTTACAATTTTGTCTAATGCAGTTTTAGTTACTTTTTTCCTCATTTAATATTTTGCAAATAACCTTCCTAAATATATGAATTTCTATATACTCTTTCTTAATGTACTCTTATTATAAAAGTACATTGATAATGTGACTTCATGTTGACTAACTTCACAGTCAATTCAAATGACAATCGGATAGCAAGATTTTCAGATACATAGACTCTAAAGTACATAGACTTTGTTATATACAGAATAAAATTCCCCATCCTTCCCCCCCCCCTTTTTTTCCCTTTGGGAAACTCTAGGAAAAGTAAGATGGACAAGAAGTGGTGTGCTAGAATGGAAAGAAGCAGAAAACTGAAATCAGTTTCCTTCAGCCCTAGTTTAAAGGTTGAAATTATCAGAAAGATAGAAAGGAAATTCAGATAAATGGAATCAGAATAGAATAACTATTTGAAGAGGACCACTTTAGTGGAAATAGAGCTTTAGGAAAGAGCAATATGCAAATATAATAAATACATGTCTATTTAGGACTATACTAAACTTCTTTGTTTTCTACATGTGTTTCAACCATCTTTATTTTCACACCATAATTTAAAGACATTGCATTTCATGTCAACATGAACCAAATCTTCAAAAGAGCTGTGCTATTGATCTCTCAAAAAGAAAATGCAGGCAGGGGATCAGCACCCTCTTGTGGCTTGCCAGCAATTTTATATACTTACCAATACTTTTTATATTCTGGTACATCCTTTTTCTTATTCCACTCATTTCCATTTGTTGGATTCCTGGGTTCCTGAACAGCACTGTAATTTAGTTTTTTTCCAAAATTGATTCCCTGCATTCTAATATTTAAGGTTAGAGGAGATAGTGGTGGTTAAAATGTTATCTTCTTTTTTAATAGAGTTTAATTTTGTATGTATCCTATGAGATTGATTTATTTCCAAAGGAGGGAGGTTAATATAGCAATAAGGCCACATATCTTCATGTCTAATGTTATGTAAGACTAATCTTGGGAGGTAGAGGGAAGAGCCATGATCAGGGCAATGGGTTGGACTCGGATATGAGGCAGCTTAGCCTTTAGCAGGAATGTGGGTGTGATAAACATCTCAGAAGGGAACTTGCTTAGTTTTTGGGCTGTAAGAAATGTACTTGCAGACTTATAAGATTATGTTAATGTAATCTTACAATAAAGTAGAATTAATCCATCTGGGCCTTTTTTTTTTTTTTTGGTCTGGACTATCACACAGCTGACATGATGCTATGAAAAGTTGAAAGATTGTAATTATTACATTTTATTTTATTTTAAAATTTTGCATTATAACTGCCAGAGGGTAAGGCAGAATATGGGAGTCCTATCTCTCATACACAGTGAAGTTCAAGAGAAGATCCCAGGTGGCATATATTTTGGAAGAGAAAGGTTCACAGCAAAAATTATCTACTTCATGGAGCAGGGGATGGAGGACTTTCAGGAAAAAAGACTTGAGACTTCCATTCTTCTACTTTTTAGTTTAAAATTCCTAGCAAGCTGCATTAGAATATTTAAAATGATATTTCAAATCATAATTAAGGTTTATTTATATATTTGTTGAAAATGTAAAATTTATTTAGTTCATATTTGAATATAATGTTATTTATCCACCATCCACACAAAATTTCTCATCTCCCATAAAATATGTACCCAAGGTGAGGCCAGTTCATACAGAAATAATTTTCTCTTCCCTTTTTAAAATCTATATATTTATAAGAATATAGAAATAGCATTTTAATATGGTAGCTAAAAAGTTAGACCATGCACCTGGTTAAGGTTATAATTGGTCACTGGCAGAATCATTTTGTCAACCTACATTCCTAATCATTTGTGCATAAATACTCTAACCTGGCATTGGTATATTATAAAAAAAAATCTCACTACACATAATTCTCAACTTCCCCTTCTGCTGTTGGCTATTGATGTGATTTTATCTCTTTCTTTTTTTACATGAATGAATGGAAGGAATATGCACTTTTCAACAGGATAAGTATTTGTAGCTTCTGTCTGTAGTCAAAGGAAGGGTTAATGAATACACTTCTGCTCCCTCTCAGCCCATATTTTAAATCTATATGTTTATATAGTTTGAATAAATGGGCTGCTATTAGTATTATGATTGTATTTGAAGTATCATAGTGGAGTACGATGTGACAAACTTTACTGGTTATTGGATATAATACCCAGACAAAGTGTTCTGTGAGCTTGTTCTGGAAACTTTCTTTTCAACGCTCAGAATGAAGTTTTGAAACTGAAAACAAGTAATAAATTACAGATTTGTTCTTATTTCCTGTAATATATGAATTGAATACCCACCATAGAATTATGATTAGGAAAAACTTATTTTGGGACAGAGGGCATAACTTCTAGCTATAGAAGTTAGCTCTGTTAGCTCTGTTATCTGAGAAATGAAACACAGCAATTGTCTCCATAGCTATTTTTATTTAAAACCAGTGGCCTGCTTGATAGTTACTGTATGGGACCAAAACAAATGACCTCGAGTTGGCAATGAAATGAAGATGATGGAATAAAAATGACAAATGGGCTAAAACAAATCAGCTACTAGTGGGGGGAAAAAACAAATAGCGCAAAAACAAAAACCCAACAGCAGGAAGGTATTTCTATGAGAGCTACTATTCCTAAAACAGATGGGAAAGCTACAATACTCCCTTTCCAAAATTGAAAGGGGCTTCAAAAGGGCTGATTCATTTTTCTCTTTTCTTTGTTTGTCAGAACTGATTTATTTACCTGTTAAAAAATAATTCTATAGTACAATATTGGTAATGTAGTGACATCATTTTATTTCAGATCATAGGGAACGTAAATATTTCTGTTTGGTTAATAGATATATTTCTTCAAAAAAATCCAGAAAGATACAAATAGAAAACTGTTGAAAATGAAGGAATGAAGGGATAACCATCTGTTTTACAAGACAAAGCCAATTGAATCATGTCAAACTGACTTTTTTGCCTTTAAAAAAAAAAAACTATTGTGAATTTTGAAATTTAAAGCCTTTATAGCTGGTTTTAAGAGCACATCTGGATTTGCATTATGTCTCCAGAACAAGAAAGCCTCTGAACAAAGCCTCTAAAAATATAATGCAAATTCCCCTGTGAGCACCATCCTAATTATAGCAATCATTTTTTTAAAAAAAAGATGCTTAGATTTTAAGCATTCTATGACGTTTTAGAAATAAGCATTATATGCATGCTGTGAATAAAGACATTCTTGATTTTATTTATTTGATGTGCGTCACTTGAGAATCTTTAGGGGGGTTGAAGAGTGAGTCAGACATGAATATGGGCGTATGCATGCAGTGTTCAAATGTTTACATAAAATAAAGGACAAAAAGAAGTATGGGATATGGACCCAAGCCCTCTTTAAAAGATTTCTAATTTAGAGGCAATATTAGGGGCGGGGTGGGATGGAACCCACTCCTGTAGGCAGAGAACTTTTAAGTCCTACTTATACATCCAAGTAAATGCATTTATGGTAAGAGTTCCAGAGTTTTCAAAATAGTGTTAAATGGCAAATGTCAACAAATGTACATATTTATTTATTTGTTCATTAATTAATTGATTGATTCATTCATTCATTCAATTTATAAAACAGCCCAACTCAACCAAGCAGCTCAGGATGGCTTACCATTCTAAATTGTAATTTGTCCCATTCTTTTTCAGTTTTCAAGACAAATAATTTCTTTCAAACATTGGTGAAAATGATTGATGTACTTCGTTCAATCTTGTTCAAGACAAGCAATCTTCATTGCTTCAGTGATGTTCCAAACAATAGCTCAAAAGTTAACAAAGTTTTTCTACCCAATTTCTGTAATGTTTGAGAAACCCTTTAAGTAAAAGGATTAAGTAACAATCCTTTTAATAGGACTGTTTATTTAAACAGGCCGCAAAGCCCATACTCATCTGCATTGAGATGGGTAAAGAAATATCTACCAGCAAACACTCCAAGATCAGATACTCTCTACATGGGGCTCCCCTTGGGGTGCACCCGGAGACTCCAACTGGTGCAGAATGCGGCCGCACGGGGGATTATGGGAGCAACGGGATGCTCCCACGTGACACCTCTCCTGTGCGAGCTGCATTGGCTGCCGGTGGACTTTTGGGTGCGTTTTAAGGTGTTGGTAACCACCTTTAAAGCGCTCCATGGCTTAGGGCCAGGGTACTTACGGGACCGCCTTCTGCCGCCAATTGCCTCCCACCGGCCGGTTCGTTCCCACAGAGAGGGCCTCCTCAGGGTGCCGTCAGCCAGACAATGCCGGCTGGCGACCCCCAGGGGGAGAGCCTTCTCTGTGGCAGCACCCACCCTCTGGAATGATCTGCCTCCAGAGTTAAGAACAATCTCTGACCTCCCGACCTTCCGGCGGGCTTTAAAAACCCATCTTTTTCAGCTCGCCGGCTTAGCCTGATTCCTATAGTATTTTATCATTTTAGAGTTTTATTTTAATATGAAGTTAGTTTTAATTCTATGGCCATTTGTATTGTTATTTTATGAAATTTTAACTTTTGTATGTTTGTTTTTTAATTGGCTGTGCACCGCCCTGAGTCCGTAAGGAGAAGGGCGGTATATAAATCCAAATAAAGTAAAGTAAAGTAAAGTAAAGATAGCATCAGGAACACTGTACATTTAACACTGAGCCTGGAAACAGCCATTTTGAGTAAGAAGACTTATAAAATTAATAAGTAAAGTAGTTAGACCTTTTGGTTTTCAACAGGCGGCAATTGTGGGCAGTTATTTTCTATTTTGTTAGGCAGATTTTTGAAATATTTCAAACTTTTTAGAATCAGAGGATTCAATTTAGGTTTGATTATACTTGGAGCAGAAAAATAAAACAAGTGCAATGTAATCTAGGTATGCTTAAATACAAATAACATTAATTTCAATAAATCTATGTTAAGCATAACAAGTATTAAATTCATGTATTGTATTGTGATTTCTAATTGTCTATGGCTTTTATGGCCAAGGAAGAAGATATCTTAGTTCAGATAATAGTTTTAGTAGCCAACAATTTCTCCTTTAGTACAGCAGAAATCATTCATTCTTCTTAGAATGATCCATTTTAAGCACACTGTCTGGATTAAAGATTTGGACATTTGTATATAAATATCGAAATGTGCTTCCTAAGTAGAATATCACACATACATACACACACAAACACAAATCCTTTTGACAGCTTAGTTCCATTTGGTTGTACTTATTGCCAGTTAAAGTTCATTTCTAATGGATGGATCTTTGTGAACCAGATGTTCATCAACATCTATTAGTTTTTCATTAAAGGGTTAAGAAAAATAAGAACTTCTTAATTGCCACAAGTTTCCATTATCAACCGATTCTTTTAATAAGACCAGGTACCTCTTATATTGGTCCTTACGCTCTAAACAAGCAAGATTATCATGAAGCAACTTTTTCTCCTCTTTAGGCAGGTAAGGACAAATGTATATCTAAATCAGAGGCCAGAGGGCAACTTTTGATGGCCATAATCAGACTAAATTTGCGTGTGAAGAGATGTGAAATGTTGCAAAACGATGATACAGAGTGAAACAACAATGGAGAGCCAGTGGATCTGAATCATACATGTGTGATTTTTCTGCCTTCTGAGGTTAATGCTATTTTGCTGTGTTTTTTAAAAACGTGTTAGGTCTTCTGGTACAATTTATACAACAAAACTGAAAATGGTTTTTTTTTTTTCAACCATTCCACCACTAAATTTTGGTGGTCAAGAGCATTGAGGGTTTGAATTTAAAATACCCCTTGTGAGATGATGTGCAGCATGCTAAAAGTTTACTGAGTAATCAAGTAGATGAGAAGAGAGAGAGGGAGAGAGGTGGGAGGGAGGGAGAGGGAGTTTCCTTTGCCTTTTAAGTACAGAGACTCATTGAAGTAGTAATAGACTAGGTGAGAAACAGATGCTGGCCCATATGAAAGACTCTTATCTAGCTCTTGCCATTTTATCTTGATGGTCAAAATAGCTCATAGGTGCTATTTTATCAACATACTGGAGGATTAATTGAAATCATTTCCTGGTCACACATCCCTGCATAAAATCACACAAAATATAAAATCTTCAAAACACAATTCATTTCTAGCTTAAACAATCCATGTTTCACAATTTTAACAACAGCAGCAAAGGAACAGGCCAGCAACTGATCTGTGGCATGTAAAAATTACCATCAGTGCGAATGCTAGTATTGCATGGCACACAATGTTTTATAAATAATATTTTCATTTTTTAAATCACATAATCTGTTGCAAACCTGCTAGTGATCACTCCCAGAACTTTAATTGAGAAAGGCTACCCTAAACCAGTGGTTCTTAAAGTGTGCTCTGGGAAACTCTCAGATGGTTTGCAAAGCCAAATAATTAATATTTTTAAATTTCTCAGTTTTACTTTCTAATATAGTAAATATCGATAGAATCCACATAAACCAAAATTCTTTGACATCCTCAATCATTTTTAAGAAGGTAAAGAGATTCTAAGATCAAAATGAAACTGGTCAGTCCTACAGATCAACCCTGACTGGTCTTTAGAAGGCCAGATCCTGAAGATGAAACTCAAATACTTTGGCCACCTAATGAGAAGGAAGGACTCACTGGAGAAGAGCCTAATGCTGGGGAAGACTGAGAGCAAAAGGAAAAGGGGATGACAGAGAAGGAGGTGGCTGGATGGAGTCACTGAAGCAGTAAGCGTGAGCTTAAATGGACTCCAGATGATGGTAGAGGACAGGAAGGCCTGGAGGAAAGTTGTCCATGGGGTCGCGATGGGTTGGACACAACTTCGCAACTAACAACAACAAGATCAAAATGAGAACTTCTGTTCTGAACTATTTTCTTGTCAAGGAAGTGATGCCAGTGGTTCTCAGCATGGAATAGGAAGGGACCACATTTTGTTTTACATTTGCTTGATGTCTGATTTGGACGATCCTCAATATGGCTGCTTTGCTAATCAAGGCAATAGCTATTTTAAAGTCATAATTTGTGGAATAATTATCCAAATGCTCATTTAAGCAGAAACAATTAAAGGGCATAGATCAACAAGCATGGGCACATAGACAATAAGAAAGAATTAGCTCAAAATGTTTTTAAAATCTTTACAATTATATTTTATTTGAGAGAAGTATACCTAGTTTTATGAAAGCAGGCAGTAATAAGCCTGAAATGGTAAGAAGCAGAGGAAGCTAAAGTTTTGGGTAAAAAATAATGGATTGCACAGGTAAACTTCATAGAATTAAAAAAGTAGGAAAAGAAACAGCAACACACTTAATTGATATCTTTTCTAAAGTAAGAAGTTTACTTTCACTTCGATCATTGAGAATTAAATATATGTTTTGTGCAGGATTCCTTTCAGATCGTGTTTTTTCATATTACTTTTTAAAAACAGAATATACTCAGTGCCCCAAATACTACACACACATAGATATTTGTCACAATGTAGAGTTTCCCGGGTCTCCAGTCTCACATCATCTTACATCTCCCTAAAGCAGAGGTGTCAAACTCGATTTCATTGAGGACCTCACCAGGGTTGGGTTTGACCTTGGAAGCCTGGAATTTCCGTGGCCAGGGTGGGTATGGCCAACTTGATGTCATTTGTGTTGGGGGCACCTGTGTGGCCCGAGCACTCTGCCAGCGAAAATGAACTTCCGAGCTCTGTTTTCAGCTGTGACAGCCTCCTGCAACCCTCTGCTAGCAAAAACGGAGCTGGGGGCGGCACATGCAGCCCTCCTTAGCTCCGTTTTCGCTGGCCGAGGCACCATGGGCAAGTCCTTTGCTGATTCCAGGGTGGCCCCGTGGACCAGATCTAAGCAACCTGCGGGCCAAATCCAGCCTGTGAAGCTTGAGTTTGACCCCTCCTGGCCTAAAGATTATATGCATCTTTACAGCCACATCTTTTGAAGCCAATAAAGGAGAATATTTGTAGCTCATGGTTCAAATGAGGGGTCCTTGATGATGTTACCTAGTTCGGGTAATGAAACGTCTGCAAGAAAACAACTAAGCGTGGAGAGCACCAAGGACTCTCAGTCTTTTGAAGATCGGGAAATGAGGAGCATGGTAAATTTCAGAGGGTAGTGGTGTACAAAGAATAGGGGCCACTACCAAGGAGACACTGCCTGACATCTGATAGATGTTAAAACCAAATAACATGGTTGCAAGAAAATACTTGTCTTTTAATGTATTTAGTAGAAACATGTTTAATTCATCAACATGATCTTGCAGATATACCTTCTGGAGAACAGGTGCTGTGTGCTACTGATCAACAATCTTTGCTATAGCAAAATATAACATTCTGATATTTGCTCTTGAGGGTATGTTGTTCCATACTAGAAATGTTAAACAGATTATTTTTAACAGCAGAAATGCATTAATATTTGAACATATGCAATGTGAAGTAATATAACATCAGCCATGCAGGCGTGTGCATTTTCAGAGCAAGAGAGGTGATTCTGTGCTGAGAGTACCAACAGCCAAGATTCAGGCCAGGACATGAAGCAGAAACAGCATTGTTCATGCTTTTAGATGATCTTTGGCAGGAGATCCTGGCTCTCCTTGATCTCTCGGTGGATTTCGATACTATGATCCATGGTATCTTTCTGGATTGCCTCCATGGGTGGGGAGTGGTCAGCTGGTTGTTTTCCTTCCTACCATCAGCAACCCCTATTATGTGGGATTCTGCAAGGCTCAGTACTCACTCCTCTCCTATTTAATATCTATGTGAAACTGCTGGATGAAAACATTCATCTCCATGGGGTGAAGTGTCTACTGATGATATCCAATTATACACCTCCACCTCTGGTGAACTAAGCAATGCAGTTGATGTCTTGTCCCAGTATCTGGAAGTTGTGGGGTTCTAGATGGAGAACAACGGAGTTTAGCTGAACCCTGGCAAGACTGACTGGGCTTTGGGCCCTAGGGTTTCCTGGTTATGAGATTTCACCATTTTTTATGCTGGATGGGTTGGCGCTGCCCAAAACAAACCAATTATGATATCCTTCTGGCCAAGGAGCAGGTGGCAGTTGTGACTAGGAGTGTTCACAGTTACTTACATACTAGACTACTTTCAAATGGACTGCAGTAACACTGGGACTGCCCTTGAAGAATCTCTAAAAACTACAGCTAATGCAAAATGCAGTTCCCTGTTTGTATCAATTACTATATGTCCATTGGTTTTCTTTAGAATACCAATTCCTCGTCCATGGAGATATTTGGAGGAACTTTTTTCCTCCATGGCTGTTTCTATCTTTGCTGGCTTTACACTATGTTGTTGTAATAATCCTTCCAACAGGTCTCTGAAGTTCTTCATTAAGTTCTTTCTGAGATTCTTATCTTTCTTGACTTTGACTTGTCTCCTTGGCATTATTAAAATACAGAATATATTCAAATACAAACTTCATAATTTAGCCCTAAGCTTAAAGGGAAAAGCCCTAGCTTTTCCCTTACAGGAAGTCCTTGCTTAACAACCAGGTGCTTCCTGGGTGTTTGAAGTTACAGTACAAAGGACTTTAAAAAGCTATTTATGACCTGTCCTTGAAGTTATGACTGTCGCATATACATGCGATCACATGATCACATTTTCGGTGCGTACAACTGATTGTACTGTCCTAAGATCATGTGACTGCAATTTGCAATGTTTTTTGCCAATTCCCAATATTTTTTGCTTATTTCTGACAAAAAAAATCATTCATTTGGAAGAATGGATTTGCTTAAGAATGGGTTCACTTTACGACTACGTGATTCATTTAATTACCAAGGTGACTAGCTTTGTAAAAAAATGGTCATAAAATCAAGTCAGGTCAGAGGGTGACCAGCTTAACAAGTGCAATAATTTGCAACCAAAATTCTGGGTTCAATTGTAGTTGTAAATTGAGAATTATTTATACAAAAAAATTAAACTCATAAGGTTAAAAGTTAATAGATCACCAAGGCCCAAGGCAGGGTCCTTCACATGTCAATCAAGTTTGATTAAACCCCTTGACCCAGATCATAGGATACCCACAGCAAGAACAGAAGTAAAACAATACACAGCATTCATGGCAATCGTGAATTGTGATTCATATCTATGTGTCATATTGTTCTAGTTCCATTGTCCCATTTCAGCTAAAGAAAGAATCTGAATTGTCTTGTAATTTTTGATGTTTTGTTTCCCCTTCAGGGCATGAAGAACCAGGATATCCTAATCTTAAATTATCAACATTTAAATCAAATAGACAAGAAAGCAAAACAAATGTTCGTGTTATATATTTTCGGCAGGCAGGTTTTACTTGTATTTTCAATATTAGTAAAAACCCTGTATTGTAATGTTGTCAGTGGCCCAGAGATGGCAGCCATATAAATAATGCATAAATAAATTAATAAATTCCTCTTCACTGACTATATAATATCAAATGTGTAGTTATTATGTGATAATAGCTGTTTCTAGGCTTAGTAAAAATAATTCCCACTGTTTCATTTAGATTAAAAAACTTATTTAAGACTGAAGTTCTGTACTCACTATATAGTATCTGGGTATAAACAAATCAAAGTAAACCTGGATTGATAAATCCTCTAGCCTGCCAATCAATCCTTAGCCTTGCCAATAATTGTACTTAATATTGTACTTAATATTGTACTTAAAATAATTTCTCCTCCCTTGCAACAACAAAAGAATGTCTTCCCCCACCCCATTTAAACCCATGTTTTTTTATTATTATTTTTACCATCTTTATAATTTTTGGTTTAAACAGTAAGATCCCATTGGGAGGGGAATTTTTACATTTAAAACAAACCATATTAATGCTAAGAGTCTGTAAAGTCTCTTTCAATGGTAGCAAAACATGTTCCGGGTAAACCTGACTTTGAAAAAGTTCAAGAGGTTTAACTTTGGAACGGATGCACAGAACAATCATTTTGCTAAAGGCAGAAAAGGTCATATATGTAATATTCTACTTTTGGGGTGAGAACTGAGCCAAGGAGTGATGAGTCAGTGCTGGTGCTGGGGAGGAAGTAGTGTGCTTGGGGAATAAACTCACCTCATATCTGAAATCATCTACACTCTCTGAGTGGTTGAGCATCTGCTGCCTAGACCAGGATTTGTTCCAAAATGTCACAGCATCCTTTTCCTTCCCTTTTCTTTCTCTTTTGAGTGGTAGCAGGCGAAGAATGACTGCTCCAAATATGTATCTAATATTATAGCATTTAATCATGCTTGTGGGCAAGCAAAGCGACTAATATAATTTTAGCAGGATCTTGGTCTCAGACATGCTGCCAATTCAAAATGATGTCAGAATGAAGAGGCAGAGAAGAAGAGGTAGGGAGAGCAATCAAATCCTCTTATTTATTGTTTTTCTCCTCTTATCAAGAAAGCTGCGTGCTGGCATGCTGTCAGTTCTCAATCACAGGAATAAGAATCTTGATAAAGCTGATTTAGAAGGCCTGATTGAAAAACCAGCAAGATCATAGCTATTTAAAATATATACACACAAAAATTTAAATTTAGGGCACTTCTTTTATGGGGGGGGGGGGGAAGGCCAATAACTAAAGACTGTTCAAACTCTTCAATAAGAAGAAAAGTGAAGTCTTTAGCCAGGATTACCCTTTGCCACACATACACAAAAAGAACTGCACAAAAGAGATACCTCATACAAAGATGTTTATATGTACAGTATATGTTTTGCTGAATTCTGCTACTTGTGAGGAAAAGAAAGAAAGAGATTAGTGCTGACACAGTACAATGCCCTTCCAGCATTGGTTGCATTCAACAATTTAACCATGCTTCACTTGGCATGTTTACAACACATTCCTTATCCTGGGCCATTCAGAAGTTCCTCTGAATTTTTAAAACATTCATAGAAAAACTAAGGGTTAGAAATGTTTTGCAATGAAAAGCCACACTGTCCAAATTTAAGAATTGAAAGTAAAACAAAACAAATAGCTACAGAATACTGAGCCTAATTTGCAGTTTCTTCTACTCCTATAATTATTTTTCTTTCAAAATCTCTTCATGTGTTTGGGATATTAGAAATTTTCAATTTTCACGACTAAATTACATACATCCAGAAAGTTAAGAATTAATGAAATCGAAAGGTGAAAAACAAATTCAAATAATCAGTGTCTGTATCAGCACTGATAGCAATATTTATCCTCCTGCTCTGCCTGCAACATTATAAACATGCATTTCTGGAGCATTTATCCTTTGTAGTAGATGGTTCTGCCCTAATTATAATTTATCTAATGTCATTAATAAAGCCAATGTATCAAGAACTGTGTCCTTCAATGTCTGCTGGTTTCAGGTTTGGGTATTGCTTTGGATAAAGCCTGACAAATGAATAACTATCGTATTTTTCGGAGTATAAGACGTACTGGAGTATAAGACATGCCTTAGTTTTGGGGGAGGAAAATAGGAAAAAAGATGATTGGCAGTGGATCAGCCTCCCAGAATTCCCACAATCCGCTGTTCCCAGAGGTGAATTTTAACAACAATTGGTTGTGAACTCTGTGCCTTGCTTTTTTGTGTGCCTCTGAAACTTCTGAAACTCTGTTTCATAAAAAACTGTTTTACCTGCCTCTGAAAGCCTCCAAAACAGAGCTTCAGAAAAAAAAAGCCTCTGAAGCTCTGTTTGGGGGCTTCTTTTCTGAAGCTTCATTTCTGATGCTTTTTTCAGCCTCTGAAACCTCCATTTCAGAAGCTGGGTGGGCCTATATACAGAGTATAAGACGCACCCAGATTTTCATGCTCTTTTTTGGGGGGGAAAGGTGCGTGTTATACTCCGAAAAATACGGTAGATAATATCCTTTTTCATATAAGTCAGCAAAGTGTTGTAGGGAATCTTAAATTCTATTTATACATTCATTGTCTTCTTTTCACTCCCTCTCTTTGACACTTGCCCTGAAACCCTGTTTCCACCTGCACTTGACAACAGTCAAATAGGCAATGCAAGTCTTCTCTCTTAACTCCCTAACATTTCCCTCATGTCATCAACAGCCTATGAGTAAAACAAACTTTAGTCATCACCATTAGTTTTAAAATGGTGTTTCTCTCCTCAAGCCAACATTCACATTGTAGCTTTAAGCGTGCAAAAACTATAAAGCTTTATTATTAATCAATCTTTACCATAGGCATCCCTCCAGTGGTGAAATGTAAAATTTGTTATTACCAGTTCTGTGGACATAGCTCGGTGGTGGTGGTGGTGGGGGGGTTAATGTGACTGGGTGGGTGTGGCCAACTTTAAAAAAAATTAAATTTAAAAGCAATTTTTCTACTACCTTAAGAGGTTGCAGGAAAAAAATGCTTTTAAAAGCCTTTGATGATCAGGCAACTCAGCTGGGATCGCCAGAGGGTTTTAAAGGCATTTTTTCCTACAACCTCTTTGGACGAAGAGGTTGCAGAAAAAAATGCTTTTTTTTTTTGCCTGATCGTTTTTTTGCCTTTTAAAAGCATTTTTTTCTACAACCTCTTCCACCAAAGAGGTTATAGAAAAAGTGTTTTTAAATGCCTCTGATGATCCCAGCTGAGCCGCACGATCATCAGAGGCTTTTTTTTATACTTTTAAAAGCATTTTTTCTGCCGAAGAGTTTGTAGAAAAAATGCTTTTAAAAATATATTTTAAAAAAAGCCTCTGATGATCGCGTGGCTCACCTGGGCATGGGGGGGGCAGTGATTTTTGCTACAGGTTCTCCGAACCACCTGCCGCCATCGCTACCGGATTGGGCGATCCGGTCCAAACCAGGAGCATTTCACCCCTGCATCCCGCTCAGAGTTTGATCTTTCCATTGTTTCTGAGTTCCCTTCATACAGTATATATCACTTCCCCATAACAAATCAAGAAACACACTATGAATTGGACTTGAAATATGGTAGGGATTGGCAACAGGAACAGAAAATGCTGGCACTGTTTGTGCTCACTTAAGGATGGATGGACGCTATTTTAACTCAACAATCAGGAGAGACTCTTTCAAACTTTTGCAGTGCAACAGCAGCATTCTTTACACTACCACAAATTTGGCTTAGTTTCTATGCCACACAATCATCAACCACTCTTCTGTTTATCTATCCTGCCGTTTTTCCCAGCTGCTATGTTATGAGGGCTATTTCTTTTCCAGAAACATAACCACAAATTCCAATCAATGTAACATTATTAATCACTGTTTTCAAGGAGCAGCAAGAAAAGAAGCACCCATAGAACCTTTTTTTCCTTCCTCCATGGAGAACAGACCAAAGAAATGCTTTTACTTTTGATGCCCTGTACCGTTTGGACCTTTTATTTATAACAGGCTGGCAAAAGTTTTGGATTATTTGAGAGTGGATGAAATATTTCCCAGAGAACTTCAATGGCAGCATTGAAGTTTGTGCCAAAGTTCTGAATAGATTGCCTGACAACTCATGAAATATCTTATGAACCCTCATCTGCCCAGGAGTCCCTAAATTCATTATTTTGGTATGTGATGACGGAAGGAAAGCAGAGTCGCAGTATCGCAACCAAGCTAATTCAATACCAACAAGCTGAAGAAGTACAGTCCTCTCACAATAACTAATATATGTTGAATTAAAGCACAAATATAGACATTCATATATTGCATGTGTACTGCTTCTACCACCAGTTTTTTAAAAAAGCTTGGAAGTTAGTTTTTGCTATGTGGTGTTAAGATTGGACATTGAGCACAGGGGTGGGTTCTACTTACCTTTACTACCGGTTCGCACCGTGCCCATGTGATCGCGATCATTTTGCTCGCTCGCGCATGCACTCTTTCACAGATCACTTATGATGATGTCCGGGTCAGTGGGCAGAGCCTCTGCCGGTTTTACTACTGGTATTATAGAACCGATCTGAACAGGGGGCAACCCAGTTCAGAGCACAATATTTGAGCACAATATTTATGTAGGAGGATTTTGAAGCAAGTTTCTTTTCACTTTCAACCTGAAGTTGTACACTCACATGTAAGTGACTCAAGAGTTGCCTTTTCAATTTGCTATCAGGCTTAAAATGGTCTGGAATTCCCAACTCCCCAAACTTTTAAATATAAGCAAATTCTTTCCAATGATATTTGTTAGCTAAGAATTAAGAGCATGTCATTTAAACATGGATCAGTCTAAGAAAGATGTTTCCCAACCCGCCTTAATTTTTGACATATTTTCTGGTGCTTTTTTTGTTCCTCTATCCCTAAGACTGGAACTTTACAGCAAAATGCCAGACAATGCAGACTTGATCAGCCTAGAGCTGAATGTTATTATTTACAAAGACACCACCTTCATTCAAAAAAGCAGAAAAACCGGACGGAGAGTCCCAGAATCAAGGCCAATACTGCATCTTCATTTATAACTAAGTATTTATGGATCCAATAAAGCCATATCAAGAGAAATGCATGATTATTTTCCCTAAAGATTTCACCTACTACTGTCCTCTTTCCCCAACCCTAGTTTTTTCCCCCAATCACATTCTTTTCATGAAACAACTAACTGCTTCTCAAAGAAAAACAACTATCCCAACACTCAGCAAACTCTTTACCAAAACAGATCACATGTCTGATAAATCAATAGTAGGTCTGCATTATAAGAATATGCATGACAAATGAGAGGTTGTAAATACTTTCCATTACTCAACCTTTCTGTACCCATTTTGAAAACATACTCAAGCTGAACTATTCTAGACTGAGACAAAAGGGTGAAAAACATTTTTCTGAAGAGGAAACCCTCAAAGTCTCTCAATGTGAAGAAAGTTGTTGACAATTTGCTTTATGTCATACCAAGGCCTACATTAGCACTAAACAATATTGTTTGTGTAAATATGTAATACACAGCAAAATATTCTTTGCTTTCAATGCTGATTGTTCTAGAGTCATCTCTCTGGCTCTGTTTCCTTAGTTAATAACATTATTAAAAAAATCCAGTGATCTACCTTGTAAAGCAGTTATGAATACATTAACTGAAGAACTTAATCATGTGCCTCAGTTGCAATAGCAGTGCACATGACTCATTGTGATAAACCTATCATTTAGGTTTTTGAAACTTGTTTTTAACTCATGTGGTTTACCACATTTTTTTTCACTCTTGGTATGTTATTGTTCTTAGAAGGAAAAATTGAAATCAAGAAAGTACTAATTCTAAAAGGTTTGTGTATAACACTTAAATAACAGGTCTTTCATATTCCCATAATCTAACCATTTGTCTTGTTTAGAGAACAGCCAGGAGTTTCTTGGTACCCCTGTCACTGATTCATCCACCATCCTATAACCATACGGAGTTGGTTAAAATTTTTAAGGGGTGGAAAACCTACAGTGACTCAGCCACATGCAGCCCTTGAATCTTCTTTTTTAGCCCCACCCACAATCCTATCCAACTATACCCAAAATTTCATCAGGGAGAGACCAAAACATCAAAAATTCAATTTCCCACTTGGAAACAGAAAGCATATAAACATTGCAAGGTGTGCCTTAAATAGGCTTAACGTAATTTTAGAAAAACCTGCCAAATTGAATTAAATTACAAAAACTCCTACTCCTGCCTGGGAATATGATGCAATCTGGCCCAGACTTTTCATCATACCATGTTCTTGAAACCCCCAAACTATTAAGCATGGTAATACAGACACTCTGGTTATCTACAGAGTGCTAAATATTTTACCAGCAGTAAAATTTGCCTTGTATGTGTTGTGTACAACATGGATGTGTTGTAATTGCTCCATTGGGCTCCTCCCCTCCTCCATGCCTGCCTAGTAAGTATTACTTGTAGAGACTGCCCCAGAGAAAGAAGTAAAAAGCATGGCTCAGAATATCTGATTTTCATTAGCAGTAGAAAGTCTACTTTAGTGGCATTTTCAGATGGAGAACAAGATTAAAACACTCATATAAATTAGGGAGAGATAACCTGCCCTGAATGCTGCAGTAAGAATAACTTCTACCAGCTACTATTATTACTATACAACTACTAACAGCAATGTACTATGTTCCCAAGGATTAAAATGTTGCAAATTATTATTCAGAATAATTTGGAGGGACAAATTACCCTTCCATGAAATAATCAAGCATACATTTATATATTTAGGGAAATATAATGTCTTGTCCTACTCTCTTGCTGTGCCAGATCAAGTGCTTTGTGCTCACAGTTGCTTTCAATTGTTGGTTTTATACTGGAATGCTCAGTGCAAAGTTACTACATTTTATGGTTTGAAGGAAGGACTGACTGGAGAAGAGCCTAATGCTGGGAAAGATTGAAGGCAAAAGAAGAAGGGAATGAGGCAGGGGTGGGTTCTAAAATTTTTCACTACCGTGAGGGTGGCTTATTTTGTGGGCATGGCTTGATGGTCATGTGACAATTCTTTAGGATTTAGCAGAGGTACTAGTCTACCGGGCTTTTACCTGCTTGCAGAGCTGTACTGAACTACCTTTTTTTGTTGTTGTTGCAGGCACTGATCTACTCATGTATTTTTGCAGGCACTGGTCTACCCATTTATTTTTGCAGGCACTGGTCTACCCATTTATTTTTGCAGGCACTGATCTATTCATGTATTTTTGCAGGCACCAGTCTACTCATTTGTTTTCTTTTAACACTGATCATCTGTAGGGTGGCCCTTTGAAGACCGTGGCAAGAGTTTAAACAGTTTTTTTCCCTCTAGCCATCAGCTAGGACTCAGGAGGCAGCAGTAGACTGGGGGTGGGGCCAAATAAAAGGTAAGAATAATGCGGGGGGTGGAGGGTTGTGGGGAGGGTGGAGGGGTCAGAACGGTTCGGTGACATCATATCGTCACTACTACCGGCTCGGGAGAACCGGGCCGAACAGGAAGGAAACCACCACTGGAATGAGGTGGCTGGATGGAGTCATTGAAGCAGTAGGTGTGAGCTTAAATGGACTCCAGAGGATGGAAGAGTACAGGAAGAACTGGAGGAGCGTTGTCCATGGGGTTGTGATGGGTTGGACATGACTTTGCAACTAACAACCACAACAATGGTTTGAAGGAAAGATTTGAAAATAGTTTTGAGCAAAATGAGTGGCTACTGCAGCAGATATTTTGCTTCCATGCAACAGCAGACTGAAGGGAAAGGATTAGAACTTTGCCAAGAAACAATATATCCTGTGACTACAATTTCCAGAGTTGCTGACTGAAGTGTTGGAAAGACATGCACAACGCCATTCAGAGAATCTTAGAAATCAAATTTGGAATGAAACCACAATTCTTTTTACTAGATATAATTGCAGAACCTATCAATAAAAAGTACCACAACTTACTCAGATACATACTCACAGCTACAAAGTCAAACATTACACAATATTGGAAAAAAGATATAATATCAACAATATATGATTGGGAAACTTAAGAGAATAGGCAGCAATTGCAAAACTAACAGTAAGTATACAAATTAAAGTTTAACTAAATTGACATTAGAATTATTATTTATTATTATTATTTATTTAATTTCTATACTGCCGTTCTCCCGAATGACTCAGCGTGGTGCACAGCAGCAGTAAAACAAATCCAAATACAAAAGTTAAAAACATTATAAAAGCATATTAAATAATTGGTCCTAATCATTAAGAATAAACCCCAGTTAAAAATCATGTCTAGGCCAGCCCAGCTTGTTGGAATAATAGCGTTTTGAGGGCACAGTGAAAGGTGCGTAGGTCAGGGATCCTCCGTATCTCCGGGGGAAATTCGTTCCAGAGGGCAGGTGCCCCCTTAGAGAAGGCTCTCCCCTGGGGGCCGCCAGTCAACACTGTTTGACTGACGGCACCCTAAGGAGTCCCTCTCTGTGGGAGCGAATTGGCTGGTGGGAGGCTATTAGCAGCAGAAGATGATAAGCACCCGGGGCCTAAGCCATGGAGTGCTTTAAAGATGGTCAACACCACCTTGAATCGCACCTGGAAGACCACTGGAAGGGTGTTACATGGGTGCACTGAGTCGCTCCCATAATCGCCCGCGCAGCTGCGTTCTGGACCAATTGGAGCCTCCGAGTGCTTTTCAAGGGGAGCCCCATGTAGAGAGCATTACAGTAGTCCAGACGGGAAGTGACGAGGGCATGAGTGACCATGAGCAAGGAGTTCAGGTCCAGAAAGGGGTGCAACTGGTGAATCAGGTGAACCTGATGAACACCCCCCCCCCAGCCACAGCCGTCACTTGCTCTTCTAGCAACAGCCGTTGCTCTTCTAGCAACAGTATCCAGGAGGACACCCAAGTTGCGAGCCCTCTCTGTGGGGGCCAAGGTCTCACCCCCAATAGTCAGCGTTGGAACCAGCTGGCTATACCGGGACACCAGGAACCACAGCCACTCGGTCTTTGAGGGGTTGAGTCTGAACCTATTTCTCCCCATCCAGATCCGCACGGCCTCCAGACACTGGGACATCACGTCAAGTGCATCATTGGGATGGTCCAGGGTGGAGGATGACTTTTGGATTCATGAAGCAAGGCAAATACAAATATTTAGAGTACAATTTCTAAAGTTTATGTTTATAAACACTGTAAACCAATTGGAGTTCAAAAAGAGGTCAGAAACCAAATATTTATCTATATTATTTTTAGTAGTTTTCTTTTGCTCTACTCAATTTTTTCTCATTTTTGTTCTTTTTTAGTATTTACAAATAACAATCCAACAGAGATTTTGGCACTAAGCTTGAAAATTTGTATTCTTGTTCATATCATAAAAATAATTCTTTTTTAATATATAATTTTATTAAAGATTTTTAATAGAAGATAAAAACTAATACAAATTAATATAAAATAAGAGAAAGCAAGCAAGCAAAGAAAAGGTAAAAGTGCAAAGAAGTTTAAAAAGTAAAAAAAAAAGAGAAAGATATTTTTAAAAATCAGCTAAACCCAATCTTCTTTCTTTTGCATTTTATAATCCCTTATATTTAATTCAAAACTTTTCCCATGGCACACATCTTTAGACACATTCTTCCGTCACTGTTTAAATAGTGCATCAATTCTCAAAACAGTTATTGTCTGAAATATAAACATCATTCTAGGCAAGCCATTCATTTTTATCACACAAATTTTCCCTGGCAATGACTGTTATAGTTTCTCCCGTTTTAATGTGTCTTTTTACATTTCATTCCATGTCGTAATGTAGTTATTTTGAAATAACATAAAGTTCATATTTGTCATAATGATACCCAGATATTTTACCATATTCTCAATCTTAAAACCCATCTTATTCATCAATTATGTTTGATCTTCTATATTCATATTTTTGTTAACATTTTCATCTTGTTGATTAATCTTGAAACTTACTAATGAATACTTCTTTTTATTTCACCATTAATATTTCAATTCCCTTTAAAGCAGTAATACCCACTCTTTTGGGCACCAGGGACTGGTTCCATCATGGGTGGTTTTTCAGCAGACTGGGAGAAGCTTGGATTTGCACACTGCCTGGATCCCATGCATGCATGAATAGGGCTTTGCTCACTTGCAAGGCCCAGTTCCTGATGGGCTACAGACTGGTGCCAATCTGTGGCCCAGGTGTTGGGGATCCCAGCTGTAAAGGATCTTCCAAAGCCAGCACCAAGTCATCTGCAAAAACCATTAATTTATAAGTTTCTATTTTACTTTTTACTCCCAAGAATCCTCTCTCATCTTATCTTACTGTATATGGCTATTCAGTATTTCAAGAACCAAAGTAAACAAGAGAGGACAGAGTATCTTGTTCCTTTTTGTTTCACACAGGGTTTTGTTAGAACTCCATTAACACTTATTTGTGCTTTCCGTTAAGTGTAAATCAATATTATCCATTTCATAAATTTCTCTTCAAAATGCATATCTTCCAAAACACTGCACAAGAAAGCCCAATTCAAATTGTCAGAGGCCTTCTCTGCACCTAATAAAATCAGTGTGGCTTGTTTTTCATTATGTTCCAAAACATTCCAAAATGTCCAACACATATCTAAAATTGTATTTTATCTTTTCGATAAAACCTGCATTGATCTTCATGAATAAATTCTTGCAAAATTATTGTCATTCTATCAGCTAGAATGGTTGTGAACAATTTGTAGTCATTATTCAATAATAATATTGGCTTATAGCTTCTTCATAAAGTAAAATCTTATCTTATGTTAGATGTTAATGCTATATTGGTCTCTTTCCAACTCTCTGGCATCTTTCCCATGTAGGATAGAGTTTCTTGTGTTTTGTAAGGGTTCAAAAATTCTTTCTAAACAATTATAATAAGAATCTGATAATCCATCTAGTCCAGGCACATTTCCTGGTTTAATCCCTTGTTTATAACTTTTAGAAATTTTATTGTTATAGTTCTGTTCATCAGCTTTCTCTGTTCCTCTGTAATCCTTGATAGCCATAAACATAATTCAGTATACTGCATGTTAATTGTATAACTTTAATAATTATTTTTGTCCTTTATTGGTACTTTATCTTTTGAAATGATAGTTTGTTTTAAATAAACAAATGAAGTATTTCCCTAAGACACAAATCTACTATAGATCTTGAAGATGAGATAGTTCCTCAACCCAAGTTCTATAAAGATTAGTTGCTGAAGGCTGAAGATAGAACGGAAGTAGGCACACATTCACTTTCTCAGTATTTGGAATCTGATTTACACTACCTAGGTGTTTATGGTGACCCTTTGAAACATCTGACGGTCAGTGTTATTCAAAAAATACAATTGCACTTGTTGTGGTATAAATCACATGCCAGATTATCATTCTCTATGGCCTTGGTAGGTTCAAATAAATGTATTCCCTTTGAGTTTTATTGTCCTTTCAGGTAATTTTCAAAATTACAGATTCCTGTCTTGATTCATGCCTATGTACCATCCATGTAAATTGAGACTAGCACACAAATACATTTAAACCTGGCTATTATTTTACATGCAAATCAACAGGCTTCATGCATTAGCAATGAAAGAGGTGCCAGGGCAGCAAAGTTCCACCTGAAAATCCCTAAAATTCAGCCAGCTTTCCTCCAGCATGGGCTTTAACTCAACCCCCCCCCCTCTCTCTCTCTTTCAAAGCACTGGATAAACACTGATGCAATGCCTGCCTTCTGGCACAGGACTGTTGTTGTTGGCATCGTATCAAGCGTTTGATGCTGAAGGGCTCCCAGCATCTTCAGTGCCAGCCCTTTATCTGGAACTGTGGCCTGATAATGAGATTTTGTAAAAGCTACATGGGTGGTTTTACATTTTATTTTGTATTTGGGTTCACATACTGCACTAAGATGGGGTTTGCTTCACCATGGTTTATTGAATAAATCATGATTGGCTGGATTTGCAGTATATTAAGTCATTAATCCTAATTAATAAACCATGCTGGCTGAATTTGTGCAATCTATTAAGTCACACCCAAACAAATTGTATTATAATCCACAAACGAATTCTGTTTGTCAGTTTGTGATATAACGAGCAGTTTTTTTCTAACTTCAGTTGTAACTTTCACTACACTCCATATTAGGGGATCTCACTTTAATTGTTTATTATTTATTTATGTAGAATGATATTTTGTCCCAATCAGTCTTGGACCCAAATATTTTATCTTAGTTACAGTGGTGTGGTGACTTGGTGGTGAAGACGCTTGCCTTCCAGTTAGAAGGTTGAGAGTTCAATCCTAGGTACTGGCAGATGTTTCTTTCTTTGAGCACACACATATAAAAATCTGCTGCAAACTCCATGTAGGTGTCAGGAAGGGCATCTGGTCAGCAAACGCTCAATTCCATTCAGTCTCCCCAACTCTACCCTGAATTAAGAGACTTCATACAGGATCATTAAAAAAAAACTGCTACCTTTGGGAAACTCTTGTTTACCCCCATGGTAGAATCTGGGATGACAAATAATACATTTGAATGCAAATTTATGGAATTAGATTTTAGGTTCTGTGTCAAGTGTATAAATTAGTTAATATTACTTATCTTTTTATTTTTAACGCAGCTTATTCAGAAACAGAGATAGATATAAAGATCAGATTGCTTCCCTGCAATACTTAATACGTCCCTAATACTTAATATCATAAGCCTAAAGTTGACTATGCACTTTGCCAAGCTACAAGATTATCTCGTAAATTATCTCATAAATCCCAAAAGATATAAAATGATTTTGCTCATGAATCTGTACCTGTCTCACTGTACCAGTGAAGTTGGCTTCACTGAGCATTCACAGATTGTACGTGGTAATTTATAGTTGTCTATTCATCAATTCTGCACAGAGACTGTGAGTTCTAGTCCTGCCTTAGGTAAGAAGCCAAGTGGGTGCCCTTGAGCGAATCAGTCTCTCTCAGCCTTAGGAACAGACAATGGGGCAAAACACTCCTGAAAAACTTTGCCAAGAAAACTGTTGGCACTTGTTTAGGCTGTCACCAGGAGTCAACATTGGCTTAAAGGCACATACGCATGCACACACACACATACACAATAGGTAGAAAATAGATGCATAAAGCATCTTGGCAATTTTTGTTGGGACACCAGCAGACACACTCCATGTTACCTTTCAAAGGTTGAGAAAATAAGATATAAAATATCCTACTGGCTAGAAAAATTTTGTAAGAGCCACTGATTTGGATTGCCTGCGCTCCTATTTTTAAATGTAAAAAATGCTGCTGTTGCTATTCTAAGCCTCACAATGTGAATGTTTTTAGGCCAGAACAGCATTTCATTTTGAGTGGAGTGCTTGGGGTTACAGTCCAAAATATAATGGTTGAGGTCAGACTAAAAACTACAATTCATTTCATTGACTCTTATTAACTTTAAACATATGCATATCATGTGTGTCATAATTTTTCCCTTCAGTTTTAAAAGGAAAAAAACCCGCACAATTATAGCAGGATTCTGAATACCATATAAACCAGGAAGTCTCACTTATGTTCTTGACTCTAGAAAAATTAACCTTCAAAGCAGGGGTGGGTTCTACTTACCTTTATTACCAGTTTGGAGTGGGGCTGTGCGGACGCTCTCTTCTGCGCATGCGCAGAAGCATTTTGATGACATCAGGGTCAGTGGGTGGAGCCTCCCGCCGGTTTTACTATTGGTTCTATAGAACCGGGGCGAACCGGGGGCAACCAACCAGAGCTCAAGGGCTTCTTGAGCTTATTGGTGTCTTTAACTCTATTGCAGTGAATAAGGGCCTGAACCTTCAATTATTAAGACCATAGACCACAAGTGATTTCACACTCTTCCATCCTTCATAACTGTCCTATTTGTAAATATTTTGCTCCTACTGGCCATTTGGTTATATTAATCTGCTGCTCCCTGGGAAAGGAGCACAGAAGGTCCATAAAACTACATTGAAACTACATATGAGAAGAGCTTAAAGAGCTCTCGGAAGGAAGCTGATCCTTGAGACAACCAAGGAAGTGTTCTATACAGGGGTATTCACAGGGTATGATTATAAAACAAAACAAAAAAACAAGTTGGCAGCCATGATGGCATAATCAAGGCTGCACATATTTTCTTACGTGGGTCTCACATATAAAAATGGCCACACCATTGTGGCCACCGCCTTCACTTTCTTTATCACACTGTGTGGACACCCCAATCTTGAATCCTTTAGCAAGGATGTTTTAGAGATGTGAGACATCAGTTCACACAGTTGGAATGCACAGTTGGAATGCTGCTGTCTTTTCCCCCTTTCAGCTTCTTGTTTTTCCTGCTTTTCTCAAGGTCAAATTGTCCTTTATGGGTTAAGCTGTCATCCTGAATGAACTGAACACCACACCGTGTACCTGGAAGAGCTTATACAGCAGCAAGAGCAACATGTACTGCAAGCCAGAGATAAGAATATGGTCCCTGAGATCCTGAAGTTGTGAGGGAGCGGAGCCAAAGACCAGTTGTAGGATTACTCACTCTTAAGCAAAAATGAAAAGCAATTTGCATAGATCCCTTAGAGACAAAAGAAGTCAGCTTGCTGCTACAGTAGATTCCCTAAGAAGATTTACTATTTCTCACTGAAAACATTCTTTCAAGTTCACACCCCCAAGATGGCAATCAAAACACCTCTTTTGCAATGCTTACGTCTCTGACAAGGAAGCTTAAAAGAAATGCTGAGAAGTCTGTATGCTCAAATTAGTCTAGACTATTTTTCCCCTTTGTGCTCTTCTTAGTACACAGTGTACCGAAGTCTTTACGACAAACTGTTTATCAGCAGTCAAATCTTTTCTGAATTTCTTCCCTTATTTGCAGAAAAGAAATTCTGCCAAAGCCCACTAATGAGAACACACAGATTAGTTACTGGGGTTATAAAGGAGCCATTACCTGCTCACTCTATAGATTCATTACCCAACAGGGACCAAACCAAACAATCTAACAAAAATTAAACAGGAAACCCAGCTGACATCCTTTAGGCTATCATTCTAAGTATACTTGCTTGGAACTGGCCTCTATAGCAATTAGTGCAGCATGTTTTCATGATGTACACTTTTAGGTGTAAATGTTTGCAATAAAATAATAAAGTAAAATAAAATAATAAAATAAACCTGTCATTTACAGATGTTATTGTGAATGATGAATGTGTGAAATGGAGAAGGAAATTGTGGCAGTATGCCTGCCTTCTCCATTATATATGTGCAGCAGACAAAAGATTTGGTTTGGGAGAAAGGTTTGACACCAGAATGCCACCCTCCCATATGCACGTTCATTTTTAAATATAAGAGAATAACCTGAGATGATGGTGAAGGAGGTAACCAAGTGTACGGAATCAAGTTGCAAAGCAGAGAGAGAAAAAAATGACTACCCTATACATTGTTCTGATTTAGCAACTGCCCCATGTAGCAACTAATTGCCCAGAGTCAGTTGCATAGTGAGAAAGATGGAATCTAAATTTGATAAGCAAATAAGAAACTGTTTTGAGTTATGACTGGGAGATAAAACTAACTTTGTGACCAATCTTCACATTTATGACCTGCACAGGTCTATAAAGCAGAGGAAAGAAGAAGTAAGGTAATAAGCTCAGGTGTGATGTTACTTTACCACTACTTTGCTGAACAACCAGGCTGTCAGTCTCAACTGTGGTTGCTAAACAAGGACTACAGGGCTATTGTAGCACTTCTACTGAGAGATCCGCTGCTTCTGATCCTCTCCCGCAGCCATTCCAACAACCTGGGGTAGCACAGCAGAGGAAGCAAAGAGAAGTATCCCTTCTGCTGAGCCACAAACTGCTGAGGGGAAGTCCACACAACTAGCAACCAACCAACAAGCATTCCATCAAGCTACGACACTGTGCTAAGGAAAGATTCATTTAAGGCCCTGCTGACACCATTGACTTGCCCATGTAGGTTTTGGGAAACATTATTAAAACAGCTGCCACTCCTTCCTTCTAGGATGTTTTCTTCAACTTCCCATTTGACCCATGGCTCTAAGATTACCTGGTTCTTGCCCGTCTAAGTATTAAACAGGTCTGATCCTGAGGGGTCCTTGGTGCTCTCTGAGCTTGCTTGTTTTCTTGCAGACCTTTCATTACCCTAACTAGGTAACATCATCAGTGCTAGTAAGGAATAAGATTTATTAGCATGTTGTTACCTAATTAAGGTAAAGAAACATCTGCAAGAAAACAAGCAAGCTCAGAGAGCACCAAGGACCCCTCATTCAACCCTGAGCTACAAATATTCTCTTTTATAGGTCTGATCCTGCTTAGCTTTTTTCAAAGTCAGCCAAGGTTAGCTAGATGGTGCCACTACGTACTTCTCATTATAAACCACCAAAGTGTAACAATTAGCACTTAGATCGTCCCTTTTTCCCCTTCCTTCTTTAACCTCTATGTCACATCTTTTTGAAGATTATAAGCCTGAGGACGGAGACTGCCTCCTATTCAATGCTATTGAGCTGCTTTGGGAGCCTGTTTTGGCTAAAGAATGGGCTAAAAAGTAAAAAAAGAACAAAGTGCATTTATGGATGCACTTCAAGGTTTTGGTTACCACCTTTAGAGCGCTCCATGGCTTAGGACCGGAGTACCAATGAGACCGCCTTCTGCCACCAGTAGCCTCTCACCAACCAGTACACTCCCAGGGGGAGAGCCTTCTCTGTGGGGGCACCTGCCATCTGGGACGAGTTCCCCCTGGAGATACGGAGGATCCTGGATTTGCGCACTTTCCGCCGTACCCTCAAAACATTCTTATTCCAGCAGTCTGGTCTGGCCTAACCTCCCTTTTAAGTTGCTTTTAAAGTGGACGCAATAGCAAGAGCAATCCAAGAGCATAAAGTGGACAAAATTGATGCAGCTACAGTGATGATTTTATATAATATTTCTTTGTCTAGAGCAGATATCTGACTGGAATAAAAATTTCTGACAATTGTACTTGAGCTTTAGAAGAGCTGCTCTATATTACCCTGAAGCAAAAGTATTGAAAACACCCTGTAAGTCACATGGGACTTAAGCTGAGACACTGCCAAGAATAAATGGCAAACTGCCAAATTACAGTGGTGTGTTTTTCCACATTAAAAAAAAAAGTTGTAAAAGAGGTTCAACACGCCTCTGGTATGTTTAACACAAATATTTTTATTTTTTTTTAAAGTACTGCAAATTTCCATTTTTTTTTCAAAAAGGGAATAAACAATGCTGTTCCTGTTTCCAGATATCACTGATACTCCATGGCCAACCTAACCAGGAACAATCCCTTCCCAAAGAAGGAAAAAGAAATGTTTGCCTTTACTCCAAATCAGTGTTCCTCAAACTTGAGGATTTAAAGCTAGATGGACTTCAATTCCCAGAATCCCCTTGTCAGTATGGCTGGCTGGAGATTTCTGGGAGTTGTACTGTACATGCCTTAGTTTTCAAGTTTGAAAAACACTCCTCTAAAGGAACTATTTGGTCATACAAATAGCAGACATAATTCAAATGAATAGAAGTATTGTTTCTGTAGGAAGAGTAAGGAATAGTCTATTCAGTAGACACCTATCAAAATTTGAAAGTGGGGTTATTATTTCTTTCTAGCATAATAGTTGTGAACGTATTTACCTTTATGAGAATGATTTTCTTTTCCTTTCCAGGAAATTGAATTGCATTTTGAAGGGCCCTATCATGGCAGGAGGTAAAGTGCCAAATCTTTTGCTTTTCAGTAGATTCGTTGTCCATTAGACACGTTTCTCATTTCACTTGAAAGACTTAGACTTAGATGTACTTCTATATGTCACTGAATGTATGACCTTCTACATCAACCACAACTTTTGTGTAATGAAATATAAAATACTGATTTTTCTGATAAGATCTGCCCAATATTTACCATTCTTCCACTTTCAGTCTGGAAGAAAAAGGAAATAAACTGTAGATTATTTTTTATAATTGTGGTAGATCTTTTCTATATGGAGATATAATTAGATTAATGAAGCATCTGTCAACATTTGGAGTCCTCTTGGAATTTGGGTGGAAAAACAAGACTGGCTTTCTTTTAAGGGATATATCCTGACATATGATTTGCTCTATCTTACTGAAATTCAAATATCTAATGCAGCGTTCTTTCAAAAATAGGAGGAAATCATGATTTCACTTATGTAACATGTAATTCCAGTGAGCTCAAAAGGGATCTCAACTACAGTTTATTCAAGCCTGGAGTATTGAATGTCCCAATAGATGACCAAATCCACAATCATGATATTAAAACTGATGGCACAAGCTTAGGAGAAATGACTTCTCTTCATCAAGACATGGAAGATAAACGGTATGAAGGAACAAATATGAATAATTCCTTCCCCTAGGTCCCAAACTGTTTTTGCAAGAGGCAACTGGACTTTCTTAAGAACTTCCTTTAGTTGCCTCTTGAGAAAGTAACTTTGGGACAACCTGGATGACTGAGAATCTCCATAGATACTTTCACCCTAGGTGGTAGACCCAACTTCCATGCAGTCAAATATAAACACCATTGCAGGAGATACAAATTTCTATTTAAATTGAGCAAGATGTTAGCAATAACCCTAAGCAGATGCTTTGGTAAGCACAATTAACATATTGCATAACGGTCAGGTACAGAGTTACTAGATTCATCCCAATATACATATTTTAATTATAATTTTTACACAGAGTTTACATGAAATTGTTTTTTCAGTCTTTCTCAATCTGGAGCCTTCCAGATGCATTGGGAAAACAATTCCCAGAATTTGCAAATAGTATGCTGCCTGGAATTTCTGTGAATTACCATCACAACACATCTGGTGGATACCAGATTGAGAAAAGTTGGGGTATTGCATAAGCTCTGCATAACAAGTATTACTCTAAGCCCATACCTAGTGAACCACTTTAAAATGTTAATTGAATGCAAAGAGATAGGGTGGATAGGCATATCCCCAAATCTTGCTGCTCAAAACACTCACTGCACAACTAGTGTTGCAACTTCTCTGATTCCTAGAGGGACATCCTATGTTTACTTCCACACTCTTGGTATTGTTATGATATAATACCATTAAATAAAAAATAATGCACAGTAGTGTCACATGTTGAGGTTTCTAGAGTAATAATATTTAGGCTCTCAGGAATGGGACATATAGTAATCTAGATAGATGAATGAAGCATCTGTTCCCTTTGGAACTTGAGTGGGAGAATAAGACTGACTCTCTTTTAAGAGATATATCCTGACATAGGATTTGCTCTGGCCTACTGAAATTCAATTTTAGTGTCATTTCCCCTCTTTTGCACAGTCTTTAACAGCCATTCCTAACGACTATGACCCATGGCAGCTTGATTATGCAGAGTGTGTTAATACTGTCTAAATATTTCAGTTCTCAGGCTTTGATCCTATCTACTACACTGTTTTAACTTGGCATGGTCCAGATCACCATTCCAGAGGGATTTACCTTGATCTGTAAAGGGGAGGTCAAGACAAGGCTGCCATAGCAATAGGCTTCTAGTTTTGCTTTAGATGTTATGAGAACATTAATAAAATCACCCATTGTATTACATCAGTGGTTCGTAAATCCTATGGAAATTTTCCCAAACAGAGCTAAGCTGTTTTCCTCAAACATCTTATCTATTTCTGTCATTGCACAAATCCTCCAACTATTTCAAACACTTCAGGACTTGCTGAAATGTTAACTGTTGCCTAATAATAGGCTGAAGGAGGATTTACTGAACAGCCCAAAACCAAATCATCAGTGTGGCTATTAGATAATAGCGCACACACAGACACAAAATCTGAATTCCACATACATTTTCCCAACATTATATCTCTTGTCAAGGATAATGGCTGGCCTGATTGTATGCGTGCTTCAGCATGTTAATATTTCCACACAAATGGCCTAGCTGCTGATTGACAGAAGGATCTCATTTATTATTCTTTGACACAGCAGTATTTTCTGAGGTCAATGCACTCTTGCATTTTTTGGAAAAGCCACATGATAATACAGAAGGCAAATTTCTGAATTTTTAAGTCTGTAGTTTGGGGGCTTACTCTAGATCACGGGTGGGAAACAATGGCCCTTTTATGACTTGGGGGCTTCAACTCCCAGAATTCCTGAGCCAGCAGGCTCAGGACTTCTGGGAGTTGAAGTTCACAAGTCATAAAGACACCATCATTCTCCACTTCTGCTCTAGATAATCTCAAAAAATGGCTTCTCTTGGGGTAAACATGCTCATTCATCAAATTGCTGCCATACTGGTCATTAAACAGACATTTCCTAGAAGGTAAACCACAGTAAATATGGTGACTTCAGTGGACATTCTCTACACTTTCATCTTCCCCCTTTTATTTTCTACTACCCATCACCCTCTATTTTATCTGGGACAGGTAATCTGCATTCCATATTATGATTAATTCCAATTTTTATTAAAAGAAATTAGAGTAAAATCCAAGATAAGGTAGAAGCTAGGAGACCGTGAGTTCTGCCTCTAGGCATAAAATCTGGCTGGATGATTTTGGTCCAGTCATTGCCTCTCAGCTGAACCCACATCAGAGAGTGATTGATATGGGGAGAATAGAAAGAGGAAGGAGTATTATGTCTGTTTGCTGCCTTGAGTTCCTTAAAATTTTTTAAAAAGTAAAGTAATAAAAACGGGATAAAAATCTAATAAATAAATTCAATAATAAGTAAGCTGGGCATCAAAGAAAGTTTCTGTAAACAGACTGTTATAAACCAGGGGTCTCCAACCTTGGCAACTTTAAGGCTTGCATACTTCAACTCCGAGAATTGTGGGAGTTGAAGTCCATAAATCTTAAAGTTGCCAAGGTTGGAGACCCCTGTTATAAACAGTTCCATTGTTAGGGATCTCAAATTTAACTCTTGCTTTATAACACTTTCCCATCACTATTCTATATCCTCCATAGGAAAGAGCTAGTGGTAAGAATGTTTCTAAATAACTGAAGCTTTTGAAAAGAATGTTTCAAACATCAGGGAGATAACAGCATTACATCAAACATTTGCAAAATTCCACAAGGAAGGATGTGTCCAAGGAACAATTACTACTGCCTCTTCAACAAATTATATTTTTCATGAAAGCCATGGTTTAGCTATGAACCCACAAACCAACCATTCCTATTGGTGGTCTCCAACTTCAAAGTGAGACCAGAAAAGGAATGATGATCCTCTTACTCCATAAGATTATTGTTTGCACTTTGTGGTATTGTATAGTGGAATGCAACTATTTGGTTGCAAACTGCATGATGGGCTTGTATGGAAAACCTCCCTTATCAGAAGGAGACAGAAGCATTCTATTTTCAGCATGAATCCACAATAACTTTGCCACAGACTATGAGAGGCAGCACAGAAATAGAATCTTCTGGGAACTGTGCACACCCATCCCATTTTTTAAAATTGTAGAATAGAATAGAATAGAATTTTTTACTGGCCAAGTGTGATTGGACACACAAGGAATTTGTCTTGGTGCATATGATGTCAGTGTACATAAAAGAAAAGATATGTTCATAAAGAATCATAAGGTACAACACTTAATGATAGTCATAGGGAACAAACAAGCAATCAGGAAACAATATCAAAATAAATTGTGAGGGTCCAAGCAACAAAGTTACAGACATAGAGTCATAAGTGGAAGGAGATGGATGGTGGGAACATGAGAAGACTAATAGTAGTGCAGACTTAGTGAATAGTTTGACAGTGTTGATGGAATTATTTGTTTAGCAGAGTGATGACATTCGGGAAAAAACTGTTCTTGTGTCTAGTTGTTTTGGTGTACAGTGCTCTATAGCATCGTTTTGAGGGTAGGAGTTGAAACAGTTTATGTCCAGGATGCGAGCGGTCTGTAAATATTTTCACAGCCCTCTTTTTGACTCGTGCAGTATACAGGTCCTCAATGGAAAGCAGGTTGGTAGCGATTGTTTTTTCTGTAGTTCTAATTATCCTCTGAAGTCTGTGTCTATCTTGTTGGGTTGGAGAACCAAACCAGACAGTTATAGAGGTGCAGATGACAGACTCAATTATTCTTCTGTAGAACTGTATCAACAGCTCCTTGGGCAATTTGAGCTTTCTGAGTTGGCGCAGAATTATTACATTACATGTACAGATTATTAACCCCATATCATATGCACTCAAAAACTGTATTTGTCTGCAATGAGAATAATCAAGGGATTAACTAAAATTATTAATTCTGGGTGGGTTATTGATGGGATTGACCTTTTCTCCAGCCCCAAGCAATGTTACATGCAGTGTGCATGTATGTCTTTAGCTAGCTAGCTAGCTAGCTAGCTAGCTACTTAAGGATGCAAGTTGCATGCCTGGTGATGTAGTGACATCTATCAAAGACTAGGGCCAAAAATGATTATTCAGTTGTTGTCATCATTTGGAGGAATTTATTTATTTCACAAGCATAGTAGTCTATCCTAATCACTGACTGTAGGAAGCACATAGCAATCCAATATAAACACAAATAATAAAAGCATAAAACTTCAAGATAAAACTATGGGAGAGGAACAGTCTCCAGATGCTAAATATAGCAGCCATTGTAACTAACCGCCCACACTCCAAAACCTTGGCAGAAGGGGTTGTTCGTCACCTCTTTCCCAAAAAATAACTGGGAGGTGAGGTCAGAAAATGATTCACCAAGCAGGGACAACTATCAAAAGGCCAGTTCTTGCCTTCTCATACTTTTCATCTCCTGGGCAGAGGATCAGAAGCATCTCATCCCTCCAGATCATGTTTTTCAAACTTGTCAGCTTTAAGAAGTATGGACTTCAACTCCCAGGATTCACGAGCCAGCATGGGAGCTGAAGTCCACACATCTTAAAATCGCCAAGTTTGAAATACACTGCTCCAGATGGTTACACGTTATAGACATATTAAGCCTCATGAACATTTAGGGGAGCCTATTTTGAACTTCAAGTGGCCAAAGAGCAAACAATCACAGCACTTTTGCTTCTGAGTTTTTATAGTGCAATTTGATGTCCATTAGCAGCTGTGAAAATGGAACTGGAGATCTGTGGATTCTGAATTGCCCATCTAGAATCTGAATCACTAGAAGTAATCTCTGCAAACATGGTTTAAAAGCAGAAGAGAACATTAGTCAGTTATTGTCTCTGCTCACAAATATTTGTTCTGGAGAAATAAACATGGCAAAAAAAATGCATATTAGCCACTTTACATAACATGTCTATTATTTAGTGGACAACATATGATCCTTTGGGTGTTTAGAAGTTGGAGTTTCCAGAGCTCCGGTCAGCTTTCCAGCAAAGAAGCAAAGAAGGATGTTAAAAAGTAAATCTTTCAGAAAGATCCTTCCTGATGGTCATGTTACTAGATGGCCTGTAATACTTGAATCAGCAAAGAAACCTACCAATCTAAACTATACTGCCTTGTTAGCCATGTCTTGTCTTGTGTCTCAGTGATGGAGCTGAAATTCTGCTGCATTTAAATTGTTAGTGTAGAAAAAAATTAAGGAAGATGATTAGTCCTTTGTTTCCTCCCTTACCTGTGGTCGCCTGCCAGTGTGATCCACTCATCTCTCCTTAACAGGTGATATGGTGGGTTTGGACTAGTGAAATGGATACATGGAAAGTATGGATTAGCTTGTTTTCAACTGGGATAAGTCATACATTGTCAAGGAAACTGGTGCTGTGTGCCACTTGTTGATGTGGCAATTTTGCTGATGTGGACATAGTGCTTTACTAAAAGAGCAGTAAACTTTGCCTGACAGATAGGTCACAAGTGTGGGAAGAAAGTGATATGGGTCTCCTCTATGCTTGATCTGTCCAACTGGCAGTCTTTGACTATAATTTAATAGTTATTTTCATTAACAGTAATGCATGAGCATAACTGAATGTGTAACTGAAAGTCTCTGCTTATTCTGTGGTTTCCTGTGAGGGACAGGGAGCAATGCGTAACCAAGGGATTCGGTTCTCACATCATGGCCAGAGACACATAGCCCATAGAATGTGCAAAATGGCTGGCAAGGATGCAAAGTGGCATTGTGTCCCCTTCCATCCTGTTAAAAAAATCTGTAAAAGGTGTAAAAGTACGAACTCCCATTTTAGGAGAAACAAGAGAAAGCCTGTATTAATAATCTTGGAATGTAATGTACCCATTTGGGACAGAACCAGCTGGTAAACACCTGCCAGAATCCATCCTTCTTTCCAGGTTTAAATTGTTCTCTAGTGCTAAATCTCTGTGTATTGAAAGTTCATATAATGCATTACCAATCAGTCCTAGAGTGCTACTCAGGCATTACAAGATCAGAAATCCCTCACTCCTGCATGCCAAACCAAAATGGCCACAGAGGACACTGCCTGGCCTGGCAACTGATCAGGAGAGGCTGCACCTGCAGCAGCCAAAAGTGGCAAATGGGAGCTGGGAAAATCTCAGTCCATGATAGTGTCATCCATTACATTGTTGAGGCAAAGATCTAAAATTGTGTCCATGACAAAAATTGCATCAGGTCAGAGGAAAGGCATTATTTTAAAAATGGGGCAAGCAAGAACAATAGCACTTGGACTTATATACCACTTCACAGTGCTTTACAGCCCTCTTTTAAGCAGTTTACAGAGTCAGCATTATTGACCCCAACAATCTGGGTCCTCATTTTACCAACCTCAGAAAGCTGAGTCAACCTTGAGCCAGGGAACATCAAACTCCCCAGCAGTGAGCTGAATTAGCCTGCTCTACAGCATTCTAAACACTGCGCCACCACAGCTCCCACTAATGAATTTGAGCTGCCTCTGCTGTGGACTTGGGGTGGGAGGTGTTATAAAAACCAAGCCCTAAGGATATATCCTAAAAGATAGCAGGGCATCTTCATACTATAGTCAGAGGCATGTTAAAATGAAACTTATGTCAAGCTCAATCCTGGTCATAGCATCCATATAGTGCTTTTGGTAGGATGTACAGATGTTGTTTGTCATTGCTTCCTCTGTGATTTTTCTTTTCTTGTCATGCTAGCTCCCTAGAACTTGCATATGATCTCTGACCAAGTGTTAACCAGGGCCAATCCTCCTTAGTTTTTAAGTTCAGCCAAACACAGTCAGATATTTCGTCTTGCTAAAGCTTCTATGGATTTTAGTTTATCAGGATCACAAAGGATGACACCATTCTTCAAACTCTATATTTATACCCAAACCTGAGAACAGAGCCTTCCATGTCCATTAATTAAATGTTTGCAAAGCATTGTCACCTTATTTTGCTCTTCAAATCTAAATAGAATAGGCAAAAACAAATGTACAGGTGCCTGAGTTAACCCAGGTATAACAACTTTTGCTTTTTTTAGAAAGAAGGAATTCTACATAATATTTTTAATATACTAAATTTCCCAAGAGAAAAGAAACAAAGGCAAAAATATGCTTTGGCTTCTCTTTACAGAGAATACAAAGGAAATGAGGATTTCACCCTTCTGACCTGTTTCAGCAAAAATATGCCCACCCCATGCAGCTATATTTTAATTTGCTCCTAGCCTGACCTCAGCAGAACAGCAAAATCATGAAAGCTACACCCTTCAGTTTTCCTTTCCTTCTCCACTAGCTCTGATTTTGATTCAAAAGACTCAGAGAATACATTATAGTTCTTCAAATACTGTACAAGATGAAGCTATTTTCAGTTTTTGATCTCCTTCCATCTTAGAGTGCTGTGAACACAACAGCCTATTTAACATTCCTGGCAGGGTTTCTCATGCTAAGCAAACACATATGTCATGCATAGCATTTCTAAAAGTAATGTGATGGTATTTGAATTCACTCACTATTTATGTAGTATCAGCCTTAAGATTCAAGGCAAAAGAAGAAAAAAAAGAAAGAAAAGAAAAGGATAGTACATAGCCTGATGTAATATTCGGAGCTTTCATTATTAATATTTATCACTAATTACTATAGTTGTACTTCTTTCCGCTTCAAAACCCCATTATAAGAAATAAGTAAATAAAATAAGTAGGTTCTTGGTGTTCTTTCAGCATGAATCCATAATGCATAAAATTATCAGGTCTTGAGGTGGTATTACTATCAAACAGTACTATAAGTAGTTACCCTATGTTAAACACACAGAAACTAAAATACCTAAAAGTGCCATGCAAGGGGTCTATCACTTCCTTCCCTCCTTATCCCAGTGTTCCTCAGAGATCAATTGGTTCTGGGCTGTCCAACTGGTGGCCTGCAGATCAGATGAGTCACATGCAGGTCATGTCCACCCCAGCTGCGTGAATGGGAAAAAATCGCAAAAATCACATGACAGAAACATGACGCAGCAACTTTGATACCTGTGAACTAGTTCATCCCTCTGCTCAATGAAGAATCTGACTATCAGCCTCAGTTCTGTCAGTAAAAGGAAATAAATCACTTAGTGAGGCAAGCCGATGACAGCTCTTATAGATTCCTTCAAATACCTAATTTGAATCTGCAAGTACTTCCCTGCAAATGTAGTCCACTGGATCTGATCTTGTTCTCTGGGACAATAGTGTAAAGAACAAGTCCATCCTTCCTCTGTAGGACAATATTTAGACATCTGATCTCCTCACATGTTCTCTTCTGAGGCTAAAGATTTTCAGCTCTTTTAGCTATTCCTCATAGGGCTTATTTCCACATCTTGGTGAACCTTCTCTGAAGTTACTCCAATATATTGATACCCTTTTTAGACAACTCAAGCAGGGTTCAATTAAGGCAGAGTAGAGAAGAACATTGTTGTGATCTAGTCTTAACTGTGTCATTAAAACACACAAGTAGTCCCAAAAACCTCTTTTACTGCAACAGCTGTGAATTACTTTTTTAAAAAATTTGATTTATATGCCGCCCTTCTTTGGAGACTCAGGGCAGCTTACAATGCGTTAAGCAATAGCCTTCATACTTTTGTATATTTATACAAAGTCAGCTTATTGCCCCCATAAACTGGGTCCTCAATTTACCTACCTTAGAAAGGATGGAAGGCTGAGTCAAACTTGAGCCTGGTGAGATTCGAACTTACAGTAATTGCAGACAGCTGGTGTTAATCACAATGCTTTTAGTCTGCTGAGCTATCCAGGCTCTTTTACTCTCATTCACAGCTGAGTCCCAGTTAGTTGCAAAAAGTCCTTTGGGAGAAGTCCTTCAGGATAATCACCAACCTTTATCTCCTTTGACACACCTACTTGGCAAAGTCACACGGAGTCCAGAATTAAACAGAGATGCCGACTGGGAACAGAATTAACAATATTGCTTTCCTGCAAAGTGCCCACATGCCTTTGCTCCTCTTTTAAGCCTTCTGGGAGGAGCCAATCATCTCCAGGCCTTACTCCTGAGTCGTCACTTTTGTTTTAGCTGTTCGTGCCTTCTGGCAGCTATGTGCATGCGTGCACTAGGAACAAGCTCCTCCTGTTCCTCTACTTCTGGAGTGATGTGCTCCAGAGTCTGTACATCACTCCCAGATGGCCCTGGCCCCATCTCTGCCTCCGATGCAGAGCCCTTGTCCAGGCATTCCTCAGACTCCAGGACTGGCCCATGTTCCTCTCCAGCCTCCTCACTGTCCAACTCCACTGCCAGCTCCTCAGGCTGCTGGCGGACCACAACAGACATTCTCTCCTGTGGTCTGAACTCAGTGCTCCTTTAATGCATTCCAAGGTAGCATTTGTCTCTTGAGTAGCTATATCACTCATGTTGGCTCCCTTTCATATATCTTAGTATCAATCCAGATGTTATTTATCCTATATTCGTGCCTTATATTTTTCTTATATGATGAAAAACTTTACATTTCTCCTTGTTAAATTCCATCCTACGCATTTCAGCCCTGGGTCCTTCCTTTCATCTAATTATTTAGCCAATCCATCACTAATTCTGTGTGCTCTACAAAATGTACAGATGTCCCCTCAACTGATTCCTCCAAATTATTGATAAAAGTGTTGAACTGAACAACCCTATGTCATTCCACACTTTATTTCCATCTATGCTGAAGCTGAGCCATTTACAGGTCCTTTTTAGGTGCACTCCTTCAGCAACTGTAAACCCATCTAACAGTATTACCACGTTGCTCATATTTTATCAAGTTTTGAAGGAGAATATAATGAGCCACTTGGTCAAAGGCTTTGTTGAAGTCCAATTTTAGTATGTTTGTACCACTACCCTGATCTGCCAAACTAGTAATTCTATCAAAGATGGATATAAAATAAGTTTGGCACAATTTGTTTCAGACAAATTCTCATTCCTATTAATTTTAGCATACCTGTCCAAGTGCTCAGAAACATGCTGATAATCTGTTCCAACAGCTGTTTGTATTATCCAGTCTTTTCTAATAATCAAAACCAGAAATCATAAGTGCATTTTTTATGTTTTAATATAAGGGGTTTGCAATCAGCTATAAATGAGGATATTGCGGAAAAATATGTGGATTTTTGCTAATCAAAGAAGTTAATTTAGACAACTCTGCAAGTTTCATCATCTTTACTAACCTTTTCTCCATTATGGGTAGTGTCAAACCTTTTTTCTAGTTGCTTGTCCATTAGTCCCAAAAGAAAAGTATCTGATTTCAATTGTACTGTAACCTTTAAAATCTTCTGAATTAATGTATGTATTGTATCCTTTATTTGGGGTGGGGGTTTAATATGTCTATCAAGTATGATAAAATATCCCTTCATGCTGTTCACATTTCTAGCATGTCTTTATATATTCTGGACAATTTCTCTAGTGACAAATTCCAGCAATACATCATTTTATAAACATTCTCTTTCATATTAGAACATATGTAAGTTTCAGTCCTTTCACCACATATTTTCCCATTGGTCCATTTGTATATTACAGCCAAAAATCAGGCCCTTTTATCACACATTCTTTTACTTGTTTTTCTTCTGTTCCATATTATAACAAATATTTATACATTTTAGCAATAACATGTTCATCATCAGTGCATAATTCTATTTCAAACTCAGTCTTACTTTGTTCAAAACCATAAAATCTTTTATCCGTTTAAAATCTTTGGGTTAATTGTACATGAGAAAACCATTTACAAGATTATTCTTCTGTTTTATCCAATCTCTTGATTTCATTTTATAATCTCCTTGAGAGAATTCTGACACATTATGAGAAGTTAACCATTTATATTTACTTATCATTTTTCATCTATCAAATGTCTCTGGTGCTGAAAAGCCACAAAGGCGATTTCAAGCAAAATCTAAGTTTATCTTTATTCCATACTCTAAGAATAGCCTGCCTGACATAAAGATTTTTAAAGTCTACCTTTACCTTAACTTTACTTTGTCATAGATATCCAATGCCACCCAAATCTCAAATGATGATCTTCTAAATCCTATAACCTTCTATATTTTAACACCAACACACAGCAAAATATAGTTTTAAATCTGGTAAACCCAATCCTACTCTTTCCTTCACATGTTATAATATCTTTTATTTAACTCATAGTTTTTCCCTTGCTATACAAATTTATATATATCCTTCCGCCACTGAATGGATTATTTTTATTAGATTTTAATTAAGCTTTTTTGCATAGCCATATTACTTTCTTTTGTTCAATCACCGGATTGCTTCTCATTTCTAATTGTTGCATCCACTTTTAAGAACTCTTATCCTCCTCCTTTTTCTATTAGTGATTCCTTCCATGCAATCCTTCTTCTTCTCTTCTTTGCTCTGGGTTATTAAAATCAGCTTTCTTCAAACCATATATACATTTTATCAATTTTAATTTCCTTTAAAACCAAAAATCCATTATTATCATATGTGGTCACCTTTGCAGATGTAGTTTCTTGACTAAAACTTCTCTATTGGTTAGTAACAAGTCAATGATTCTTTTCTTCCTTCTCCAAAAGGAAAAAAAATGCAAACAAGACAGATTAAGAATTTCCTGGAAGGACCATGCTTCATAGAGGTTGTTTGTAATAGAGGTTGGAGCAATTAAACCCCCATCGTTGCCAGTTCATGTTTCTTTTAAAGATCTACAATTTATTTTTGGAAAACATAATCCCCATTTTTTTTTCTTGGTTGGTGGGTAAATAACAGCCTAGCAGGCATCAACAATGGCATTGCTTTTATTCATTCCACCACTTATTTTCACCCAGATGCTTTCTATATCAATTGCCAAGTTCATTTATTTGAATTTCTAAGCAGGAGTGGATATTTTTTAACATACTGTGCTATTCTTTCTCCGTTTCCATTTCTTCGGTTCCTTCTAAACAAAAGGCATGCTTTAACTGCTATATTCAGTTATAGACATTATCCTACCAGGTCTTTGTTATATGTATTAAAGAGTGTTTGCTTTTCTGTATTAAGAGTTCAATCTCATCTTGTTTATTGTACATATTCTGAACATGAGATTACAGACAGCAGCCTTTATTCTACCTGCTTTTATTGAGTGTTAAAATAGGTCCAATACAGCATTCTCATATCTCCCTCTACAAAGTGCATTTTTAATCTATAATACTTTCTCAAACAAAGGTCAGAAACGCAATGTAGCATCGTGGAAGGTTTAGTAGTTGTATTAAATATATATGTGTGTGTTAAATTTATATTTACTGACAAAGAAATAAAGGGAGACAAGTATAGATCTATTTCAAGCTATTTAGCTCTCATCAGCTACCCATACCCTTCTGGGATTAGAATCTGAGCTTGCTTGCATATTAGGTAGATGTATTAACCTCTAAGCCACAGGTTCTCCTTGCTTTGTCAGCTTGTACCAGGGAAGATTAAATGGGTTTTCTATCGAAACAATCTGGTCTATTCAAATATCTATATATATTTCTGCCTGCCTGCCTGCCTGCCTGCCTGCCTGCCTGCCTGCCTGCCTGCCTGCCTGCCTACCTACCTACCTACCTACCTACCTATCTATCTATCTATCTATCTAAAACAAGTAGTTTTAAATTTTTCTTTTTGGATTATCTATTTCCTTAGAGACAACTGCAAAACTGAATGAAACCATATAGTGTAGATATGTGATTGCTTTTCACATCTCCTTTAAAGTTTGTTTGGGGTAACTTTCCATTCACATCAGTGTATTCATTTGTTTCTCTTTTGAGTGAATAATTAAGGCTTAAGATTCAAAGAGAGAGATCAGGGGGGCCATTGAGATAGATTTTTAAAAAAATATCTGGAGAAAGAACTCCAATAAAAATTCTCCCAATTTATTACAGACTAAACTGTTCTAAAGATTGATAATACATTAGATTATTAAATAGCTTAAAAGTGCATTTGCTTAAAATAAAAAATGTCATTTAGCAGGATAATATTGGGGGAGAGACAGAGTTAAGACACAGCAAATTACACTGGATTATCATCCCTTTTCTGTTTTATGTACATATGAAAAAAGCAATGCCAAATTAACCTCTTTTGAAAGAGATTGAGGGAATTCCATTGACATAATGTATCTTAACTACAGGAAAGTACAGATTGCCCTCAATTTACAACTACAATTGGGACCAGAGTCTCTGTCACTGAGCAATGCACCCAATTTTACAAACCTTTTTGCCATAGTCATTAAGCAAATTGCCCAGGTCATTAAGCGATTCATTTGGTCATTAAGCAAATCCAGATTCTCCCCTTGACTTTGCTTGCCAGAAACTCCCTGGGAAAGTCATAATTGCCCATCACATGACTTCAGAATGCTGCAGCCATCATAAGTACATCCTGGGTTGCCAAGCATGCTGAAATTTTGATCAAGTAATTAATTATAAGCATAAAGACCAGTGGTGGGTTGCTCCCGGTTTGGCCGAGCCGGTAGTGACATCACCAAACTGGTTCTCTTTGACTGGGAGCTGGGCCCTCCCACCCACCCCCGCTTTATTCCTATCTTTATTTCTTGTTTTTTAGCCAAGCTGATAGGCGCAGCATAGTGGATTGCCGCACCTTAGATGGGCAGAAACCTAACATGCTTGCACGGAGCGCGTGCGCAAAGAGAACCGGTGGTAACACTAATTGGAACCCACCACTGGTAAAGACCAGTCAATAAGTCATTTTTTTTCTCATTCATAAGTCAATTTTCAATTATTGTTAAACAAATGGTCATAGGTTTAGGATTACCTATATTTGGCAAAATCTCAAATAACATTCTCATTAATAAAATGGTACCATGACAGAGACAGTTGGCATGGTGGTTAAGGTATCAGGCTAGAAGCCAGGAGACTGTGTTCTAATTCAGCCTTAGCTGAAGCTGGTGACTTTGAGCCAGTCACTCTCTCTTAGCCCTAGGAAGCAGGCAAAGGCAAACCACTTCTGAAAAATCTTGGTACAAAAACTGCAGGGACTAGTCCAAGTAGTCACCAAGAATCAGTGCTGACTGAACACCACAATGCTGACTGAACACCGCAAAAACAAACAAAACCATGTGTACTAAGTGACACAACTATTAATGAATTAATAACATGCTGAATAATTCTATCAGTTTAAAAATAGTGTGTCCAGTTCTGGGCATCGTTATACCTAAAATATCAACAGTGTGGAATAAATTCAGAAAAAGCTTATCAAGATGTTGAAAGAATAGAAGTGAAGTCCTGAATACATTTAGCTCCAGAAGAGAACATGCTTCATTTCTGAGATAACCATCTTTTGAAACAAGTTAGCAAATACTGTGCTGAACAGGAAGTTGGACTAGATGACCTCTGAGATAGCTATCAACACTGTGACTCTATGAATAAACATCACAACCCATATACCAGTTCTTCTGGTCAGACCCCACTTAATTATGTAAGTACTATTACAGATATTATTGATGATGCCCTACAGCTTTTCCTCACAATTTGATTCATCATCAAATTGTTTTATTATTGTTTGGCAAACATCAATCATATTCAAAGCAAAGTGATTGACAGAAAACAATAAACTATTATCCCATTTCACTTTTTATTAAAAGTTTTTTATTATTTTAAAACATAAACATAAAACATATCTTTTCAAAACAAAGCTCTTGATCCAGTCACCAATTCATTCAAATCACTAACAAATCTTAATTTTCAATTAATACAACTTAATATTTTACTCAGTTATTTCTCTCAAATCTATTATTTAACTATGCCATTATCCCCCAAAACCCATTACTTAAATCTTGACCAATTATCATTCCCTTTTTCTCTTTCATTTGCTTAGATGGATATATTTTTAAAGTATAAATCGTACAATTATTATAAACATTCATAATATATTGAATTCCAACATAATCATTTTATTCTTACTATTGAGCTCAACATTTATAATCTTTATTTCTGTTATTAAACCTAACTTATTCATTTCATTTTAACTATTAATCTCAACATACTCCTCCTTATTTTGGCTATCCAACCTCATTTTATTTTTGCTATACAACCCAACATCTTTATCTTTATTGTTAAACCAATCATTTTTATTTCTTGGCTGTTAAACACAGCATAATCATTTTGTTTTTGGCTGTTAAACACAGCATATTCATTTTTGTTTCTTGGCCATTACACAGCATATCCATATGTTGGATATATGTTAAATAGTTGTCACTTAAAGTTAAAATTTATTATTTCGTCAGTGACCGCATTTTCTTGAAGTAATGTCTTTGCTATATCCTTCCTGACCATGGAAACAATGCCAGTCCTTTGTTTTTTACATCCATAATAATAATGAATATGAAGCTCTGATGAAAAATATTTGATTCCAGCGCACTTGCTGATTTTTAAGATGTCAATGTATAGTCAATTAATTTAAACTGTCTGATATTGAGGTTCTGGAAAGATGTTGGGACTGAAAAGAGTGCAAAGAAGAACAAATAAGATGATTAGGGGACTGGAGATTAAAACTTATGAAGAATAGTTGCAATAATTGGGTATACCTAGTTTAATGAAAAGAAGGTCTAGGGGAGACATGATAGCAGTGTTCCAATATTTGAAGGGCTATCACAAAGAAGAGGGAGTCAACCTATTTTCCAAAGCACCAGAAGGCAAGACAAGAAACAGTGGATGGAAACTAGCCAAGGAGAAAAGAACTAAGAAGAAATTTCCTTAGTGACAGTGTGAACAATCAACCAGTGGGATGGCTTGCCTTCAGGGGTTGAGAGTGCTCCATCACTGGAGGCTTTTAAGAAGAGACCGGACATCCACTAGTCTGAAATGGTATAGGCTTGAGCAGAGGGATGGGCTAGAAGACCACCGAGTTCCTTTCAAACTCTGATGATTGATGATGATGATGATGATGATAACACTGTTGAGCTTTCCATATTTATATATTTCATGTTTCCACTGTAATTCTGTCTTTGCAGCTGTAGATTGTCTTTTCCTCCATGGCAATGCCAGCAACTAGATGCCCTAGGAGCTAAGTCTAGCCACATCATAAGCGCTATTAATATCTGAAAGTATCTCAGCTCTTTTTCAGAAGTATGTTGAGTGCAGTGGTGAAATGTAAAATTTGTTACTAACGGTTCTGTGGGCGTGGCTTGGTGGGGGGTAATATGACTGAGTGGGCATGGCCAACTTTTTTTTTTTAAACTTTTAAAACCATTTTTTCTACAACCTTTTTGGCTGAAGAGGTTGTTAAAAATGCTTTTAAAAGCCTCTGACAATCCCAGCTGACTTGCTTGATCGGCAGAGGCTTTGTTTTTACTTTTAAAAGCATTTTTTTGGCCGAAGAGGTTGTAGAAAAAAATGCTTTTAAAATAAAAAGCCTCTGATGATTGTGCGGCTCAGCTGAGCATGGGGGTGGGGAGGGATTTTTGCTACTGGTTCTCCAAACCACCCACCGCCATCGCTACCAGGTTGGGCAATCCGGTCCGAACTGAGAGCATTTCCTGGTTGAGTGCCATCCAACTCAAAGGAAGCCATCATCCAGCAGTATATTATCAATCATTTTATTTTATCTATCTGTGTGATTTTTTTTTCCTGGTAAAATACAGATGTGGTTTGCCACTGTTTTTTCAATAATGCATTTGCTCTTATCACTAAAGTGATGAGTGGCCTCCAGGATCTTTCTATATTACTGCTACTAGGTATAGGTGTTTGTTTGCTTCAATTGCACAGCTGGGGTGACCTTAATACTCTGGGTGAGTTTGCTGGGAGAACATCCTTGGCATTTTCCATTCATCCCTTTCAAGGCATCCCCATTTCAGATGAAGCAGGACACTGGGAAGGTAGGACCAAATAATTTACTACTGTGTAAAAAGAGTAACACCTTCTGATTTAAATAAACAGTTTTAAAGTGATAGCGGTAACCATAACAGCTAAACTTAGAGAAGTTCCATTGGAATCAATGGTATTTTCTGTTGAATAGACATGCTCATATGTAGGGCACTTACGGTATTTTCCGGCATATAAGACGACTTTCTAACACACAAAAATCTTCTCAAAAGTTGGGGGTCGTCTTATACGCCGGGTGTCGGTCTCCTGTAACCAGGCAGACCAGCCCGAAAGGCTTTGACTAGCCTTAAATGGCTCTAAGGAGCCAAGCTGAATTGCCTGCTGAGTTGCCGCTAATCAGCTGAGTTACAGACAAGCCCTGCGTAAAAGGGAAAAACTTTCCTTTTACACAACGCTGGCCATCCCAGCTGAGATTAGCAGGCAACTCAGCTGGAAGCGCCAGAGCTTGGATGGCCAAGCGCTGTGTAAAAGGGAAAAACTTTTCTTTTATACAACGCTGGCCATCCCAGCTGCTAATTTTTGCCTGCTAATTGCTCCGTAGCAAAAATCCCCCCCCCGCCCCCCCAGCTTGCTTACTTTAGCTGCTAGCCGCAAGGCTTGCCTTGCCTTGCCTGCAATCCATTGCATCAGCAAGCAACTAAATCTCCCTGCCTGCTTGATTGCAGGCAGGGAGATTTAGTTGCTTGCTGATGCAAGCAACTTGTGGACTTCAACTCCCAGAATTACTCAGCCAGCAAAGCAAAGCTGGCTGAGGAATTCTGGGAGTTGAAGTCTACAAGTCTTAAAGTTGCCAAGGTTGGAGACCCCTGTTCTATTGGGTAAGTTTTTTTCTCCCTTTGGGAGCTTTAAAAAAATAGTTAATTGGGGGGTTTTTTAGTTGTTCTTTTTAGACCTAGCCATTTAAAGGCTAGGTCTAAGTTTTAGGCTAGGAAGTTTTAAATTTAGCTTTCATATAAAAATAAAAATAAAAATAATAAAAATAAAAATAAAAATAAATAAAAATAAAAATAAAATGTGTGCAACTTTCTGAGATTTAATGTGTTTCTGTAGTGTTTCACTCTAACTACACAAACACACAAAATCTCACAAAGCTGTATGTGGAATTTTGTGTGTGTAAACCCACAATGTAAAAGTTGTTTTTTTGGGCTTTTTGTGGCTGTGTGAGGTTCCTGCTTATTGCAGGGGCCATTTTGGGTCTAGCACAGCTGCTTTTACATTGTGGGTGAGCCAGTTGATGTTTTTTAATTTTTATTTGGTGTGCGTTGGAAGAGGGGTCGTCTTATACAGCAAGTATAGCCCAAACCCTATATTTTTACAGGAAAAGTTGGGGGTCGTCTTATACGCCCAGTCGTCTTATACGCCGGAAAATACGGTATATTGTTTTTTTGTTTACAAAAGTTGAGATCTATGCATACATTTACTTTCATCAAGAAATATTATGTCACTTGCACAGAGATTATAGAGGCAGCATTATATGAAACCCTCTTATTATGCAAATTCATTCCACCTCTTATTTAGCTCAATGTCACCTTTTGTAAGCAATTTCATTCTATGAATACCTGATTACTGAAATTCTTTGGATATCTTCCAGATCAAATGAAACACTGCCACACGCCCTCACAACTAACTGAAACTCTTGGCACAGTTTAAATCTGGGCAGCCAAAACAAACTACATATAGAGCAAAATATTGCTGTCAGCTTTAAAGCATGGAAAATCAAAGTCTTTCCACAAGCCTCTATGCTTGATTTTAAATAGTTTGGCAAACGAATTGGAAAGATGTATAATGAACCTCTCACAGAGCAAGCATCAAACAGATTCTTGCTTTAAAATCCATGTAAGAGGAAACATAAAACAGGGCACAGATGCAATCTATATGTGTGTTCTCTGTCTCTCTCTCTCTCTCTTTGTCTCTCTCTCTCTGTTTGTCTTTCTCTCTGTCTCTCTCTTTCCCTCTCTGTCTCTCTCTCTCTCTCACACACACACACAAAGGCAAACTGATTTGCATCTATAAATGGGATAAGAAGTTCATTTTAAGATCACCCAGGATAGTACAGTATATTAAAACATAAAAGGAATAAGGTTATACATTGTTTTTATAACTGGATTTGTGCTATCTATAGTAGTCAAGGTATGTGATCTTTTTTAAATAGGTACAATATTGCATACTCCCTCTCTCTGCAATTTTGGAGGAAAAAAAATAGCAAAATAAGAATTAAGGAGATTTTTGTCATAAAAGACAAATATGTGGCACGACCAGAAATCTCACGCCTCCAAACACGGAGCATATGCTATTGGAAAGAAAAAAACCAAAACAACTTTTAAGCCCGTTGTGAATTTCATGAAGCATCTCACCCACTCACCAACTGAGCTGAACACTCCTATTCTCAAACTAGTTCTCTATTTATTGAAAAATTCACTGGAGAAGAGTAAGAAAGTAGGTGAAAAACAGGTTCCTTGGATGGAATGGTACTTTGGTAAAATCTCCCAGAGCAGGAAGTATTAGGCAACCTCCAGAAGCAAATCAGGATGACCACAATGGTCTTGATCCCAGACTGAGTCGCGTGAAAATTCGTGGCATACTTCTGCAAGAAAAGAACCAGCTGATGCCATTTTCCACCTTCCTATCTTAGCCCTAAGGCATTCTAGTTGCACATTCAATGTTTAGCTCCTAGAAGGAGCTTTCATCTTCAGTTTGTGCCCATCATTTATTCTAAACCAAATGCAAAGGTACTTTACTTCTTAGATGAACTTCTAAGAACTGCTTCATAGACAACAATTTTCTTGCTTGGATCAAATGTTGTTCAGGAAAATAACCACATGTGAATCTGCAGGGGGAAAATGTTACCGTAACATTTTATGTCTCGTCATTTTAGATGAAGGAAACTGTTTTTTTCTTCTTTTTGCTTTGAAAGTTTTAAAAACTGTGTTTGGAAAACATAATGCATCCCCATGCTTTGATTTCTTCAATAAAATTATTTCATGTTTGAAGACAATCCAATTTCAACTTTTCCTGCCAATTTGTGACATGAATACCTTCATGTAGCAAAAGCTTCATCTCAAGAGGTTATATACAGATGTTTTTTATATGCTGAATTAACTCTGTCCACTTCAGATTCCCCCGTTTGGAATCAAAGAGTTTCTACTTTCTGCCTGCCTAAGATATTCAAATATACAGCAGGAGAAGTGGGGGGAGGGAAGAAACTAGAATTTTAATAAGAGAGTTATTCAGTCAAACAATTTTGGCATGCATTCTGTTTGGGAACAATATGTTTCTGGAGGGAGAGCTTAAAAAGCTAACAAATTAGTGGTAAATGTTCCCATTAGGCTTAGATTTAGAATCTCAGCTTGTGAATGTTCTGCTCTATTTTCAAGTTGAATAGTGTGCAGTGAGGAATAGCTTCCATTTGAATAAATAGCTTCCATTGAATAAGTAAGCTGGAAGACTGAGGCATACACAAATCTGATGTTTATTTATTTATTTATTCATTCATTCATATGTTTGTTTGTTTAATTATTTAATTCATTTAAACAATGTGTAAACCTGTCCAGTTCAACCTAGTGACTTTGAATGGTGAATAAGATATATATTTATCTGTATATAGTATATAAGATTATAATAGAACAACAGAACAACTGAGTTGGAAGGGACTGCGAGGTCTTCTAATCCAACCCCCTGCTCTGGTAGGAAACCCTATACCAATGATGGCAAACCTATGGCACGTGTGCCAGATGTGGCATACAGAGCCATCTCTCCGGGCACACTAGCTATTGCCCATTGCTTTCCGGATTCCAGCACGCATATGCATGCCAGTCAGCTGGTCTTCATGCACACGGAGCACCGGAAACTGGAAGAGCAGCTCCTGGTGCGCAGCTGGTCTTTGCACGCGCATGATGCCATAAGACCATAAGACCAGGTGACCGGTGTGCATGCGCATGCTGGAAACCAGAAGCTCAGCCTGCTAGCACGCGCATGCGCACTGGGGAACTGCTCTTCTGGTTTCCAGCGCTCCCGCAGACGTGCACTGAGGAGCTGTTCTTCCGGTTCTTGGTGCTCCCCCACGGGCGCATGCCCCCATTTCGGCACTCGATGCCGAAAAGATTTGCCAACACTGCCCTAGACCAAAGACAAATAGTTGTCCAATCTCTTTTTAAAAACCTCCAGGATTGGAGCATTCACAATTTCTGGAGATAAGTCATTCCACTGATAAATGGTTTTCACTGTTAGGAAATTTCCCCTTAGTTCTAGGTTGCTTCTCTCCTTGATTAGTTTCCACCCATTGCTTCTTGTCCTGCCCTCATGTGCTTTGGAGAATAGGTTGACTCCCTCTTCTTTGTGGCAACCCCTGAGATATTGGAACACTGCTATCATGTCATTCCTACTCCTTCTTTTCATTAAAGTAAACAAGAACAAAATAAAGTTGCATACAAAAACATGCGCGCAGCTCAAACATTTTAATTTTAGTTTTACTTTTAAAACGCAGCTAGTATTATATATATATTTAAAATTATAATACTTAAAATTTACACACACATTATCTCTCCATTTTCAAAATCCTTTAGGACTAGAATACCTGCCATTTCTATTACAGGTATATGCCAAACTGAGAGTCTGTATTAAGAGGAACAGAGGTTGCTGTAGAAAATCAGTAGCCTTACTTACATTTAACTTCATATGGTAAGAAAGCAGAGTTTATGACGGAATCAAAGGGGAAGACCCCCCACCCCCCACATGAGAATTTTCCAAAACAAGTTTAAAAGTAACACATTCTGCTGGGTTTGATAAGCAGCCCATTTGATTAGGGAGGTGGTGGTAATGGAGTGGGCAGTTGAGAAAGGCTGTTTCTCAGAACAAATAATGAGTCACTATATTATAGAAAGAATTAGTCATCTTCCAATGAAGCTACAAGAAAAATCCTTTCATAAGCTCCAAGAGAAGGCATGTGGTGTAGTCAAGGCCAGCATAAGATCTTTTCCTGCCTGAAGGAAAGAAAAATGCCCCTCCCCCACCCTTCCCATGCATCAGAAACAAACAAGGTAGCTTAAAGGGTGCAGTGGGGAGGATGTATTCAGGTCTGACCTCAAGAACTTGACTTCTGGTTTCCATCTCCTAGGATCATGATGGCAAATCTATGGCATATGTGCCAGAGGTGGCATGCAGAGCCTCTTTAATGGCACACAAGCCGCGCCCCAGTTCAGATCCACTGTGCATACATGCATGCTTCCTGCCGGCCAGCTGGTCTTCAGGTCTCTGTTCCACATGCTTGGGGGGGCAGGGTGCGTGGGGCCTCCCTCACATGCATGCGTGAGGGGTGCGTGCAGGGAGGTGCGTGCAGGGTGCGTGCAGGGAGGGGTGCGTGCAGGGAGGATAATTTACATGTGCGGGGCCCACGCACACATTGCATTTTGGAGGTTCCAGCATAGTCACACATGTGCGTGCATCTTTGGGCACTCAGTCCAGAAAAAGTTAGCCATCACTGACCTAGGATCTGCTCCATGAAGCTGTCATATCATTTTGGTTGACAGTATCTGTAGAAGGGATGATTTTGTGCAAAGGAATACCATTCTGAAAGGGAGGTTGGTTCCGTTAATTTTCTGTACATGGGAGCACCAAGCCAACCAGACAAGGGGAGAGATACCAAGAGGCCTTAAAACAGGGGTCTCCAAAGACAGGCGTCTCCAAAGCAAAGCTGGCTGGGGAATTCTGGGAGTTGAAGTCCTCCAGGCTTAAAGTTGCCAAGATTGGAGACCCCTGCCTTAAAAGGTCAATTGGTAATCTAAACTTAAAGACTACGTGGGTAACCAGGACCTGGAGCTCCCTGAATCTCAAAATTCACTTGGAAAAAGTATCTATACAAAGCAATGAAACTAGAGTCACTTCTTGTGTGCGTGTCAGAGAATGAAAGACAAATTGTTTTGCTACTGATGCTGAGAGGCTTTGTGCTTCTAGCATAAGCTTCTTAGTAGAACATGAATAGCAGGAACTATGTACAGTTGTTAGGAAAAACATTCCTAACAACTTGTGGTATGGAAACTAGAACAGAAAAAGACATGTGCCTTTGAAGTAAAGGGGCAGGAGTTACATATGCCTCCAGAAGAGAGATCAGTAGAAACATGCAACAAGTGTATTAGCACAGGATGGTCTGTGAATTGCACAATAACAAGTTAGCCCCCCCTTTTTTTGGTATATTTTAGCCTTACCAACCTTGCGTCCTCTAGATATATTGGTTGTCTACTTACTTATTTCTACCCATCAATCAGTTTGGTATCTACGTGTCTGATTTCCCATAAATGACCATGACACTTGGCTTTTTCCTGGGAGTGGGGAGGGGACTGTACCTGGTTTTATTTTGTTTTAGCCTTCTGTGTTTGTGATCATGGTGCAAAACTCCATGAAGTTATCAGGGTTAAGTTTGACTCAAGAGACACTTTCCCTTTACATAATTTCAGTCTGTGTGACTTTATAAGAATGAGATCATGAGTTTGATCATGTTTAACCATCTATGGAATAAACATGACATCCTGTACTGCAAGCTCAGTGATCAGAGTAAAGAAACAAGAAGAAAATAAACAGTGAGAACATTTGTTACTTAATGACAATTACTCATCCATCAGATCCCATAAGAACCATCTCCTATATTGCCTTAGTCTCGTGAATGCTTCATTAGGAATTTTATTTTATTTTATTTTATTTATTTTTTTATTTGATTTGATTTGATTTGATTTGATTTGATTTATATGCCGCCCTTCTCCAAAGACTCAGGGCAGGTTACAATGCATTAAGCAATAGCCTTCATACTTTTGTATATACCTGTTTAGTAGGGTTTTCACACACACACACACACACACACACACACACACACACACACACACACATCCAAGCAGTGTTCTTTTTTATACAAAGTCAGCTTATTTCCCCCACAATCCGGGTCCTCATTTTACCTACCTCGGAAGGATAGAAGGCTGAGTCAACCTTGAGCCTGGTGAGATTTGAACTTGCAGTAATTGCAGGCAGCTGGTGCTATTTAACAGCACTTATTAGAGCATTTATGTGCATTTTTTTTTACCAGTAGTGAACAATAAACCCATAATTCAGTATTAATCTAGATATCTTGGTTATACATCTGTGCATACTCATCATTGAGTTCATAAGTCTTTGCTTTTTATTTATTCAGGATGGAAGAATTACAACTAATAATACTAATCAGAACTCTGGATTTGTCTCCTTCTCTGCAGTTAACGATTATACATCTTCATACATTCACAGTGGCATCAGTGTAATTATTTATTATAGTGGAAAGTTTTTAATTAGAAGGAGAAAAATGACTAAAACAAAACCACAATGATATTTTTTTTTAAAGGAGAGAACAGAAGGTCCCAAATAACTGAAGCCATAGACCAGTGATGGCTAACCTTTTTGCCATTGCATGCCGGGGGGGGGAGTGGGGGGTGTCGCACGCACACGCATGCCCACACCCATAATTTTATGCAACCTGCACCTGTGTATGCATGCGTGACCCCCCTCCCCCCCCGCTCCTGGCACTTGATAGCCCGGTAGACCCATTTTTCTTTCTCACCTGGCTCAGGAGCCTCTCTAGTAGTTGGGAAGGTGAAAACGGTCTTCCCCACACCCTGGAGTTCCTTTGGAGGCCGAAAACAGCCCATTTAACAACTTCTGGTGGGACCGGAAGGTCCATTTTGCTGTCCCCAGCCTCCAGGGCCTCTCAAGGAGTCTGGGGAGGGCGAAAACAGCCTTCAACCCCCAGAGGTTCTCCAGAGGCTGAAAATGCCCCATTTGACAACTTCCAGCTGAGTTGAGCTCGCATGCTCAGTGATGGTTCGCCATCACGACCATAGACTATATCAGATATGTCTAAAAAAAGCCTCAGCAGATATTTCATCTCAAAAAAGGAAGCTTAGTTAGTTTTGGGATAGAAGACTTTCCGAAAAGTCCAGAGATGCAGGGAGACAATATGTCTAAGGTATTGGATTAAAACCAAAGAATTCCTGGTTCAGGTTGAATCTCAGCCTTGAAAGTTTACTGGGTAATTTGGGACAATTTGTCTCTCTGTCAATTCATAACTTATTTTTTGTGGGGAGGAATTGATAGAGGGAGTGCTATGTATACCACCTTGAGCTTATATTGAAAAGGTGGGGTATAAATCTAACAAATAAATAAATAGCCTGGAAAATTTTTAAAAATATCTCAAGAGAAAGCAGTGGCAAATCAATTTGATATTATTGGCATGGAAGCAACAAGGATGTGTCTACGAAGCACTGAAAGTTGAACTCAACTTAAATAAGATTGTTATTCTGTAAAGCAGACTATACAGTTCTACCATTCTTCATCCAATAATACATACAAGAAAGGGCAAATTCCTGCCCACAGCCTGCAACCTTTTTAATCATTAGTCTTTTCGTGCTGTTTCTGTTTCTTCAGCCATGGACTATTTCCTCACTGATGATTTATGACCTCTTTGTAGCAACACCCACCCATTGTTGAAGTAATACGAAGCCTGTCCTAATCATCCTTGCATTTACTTCATTTTAAAATGTTCTATATGTCATGCAATTCACCTTTAGGCAGAGCACAGAATTAAACATTCATTTTACTACAATAAAATACAATACTTAAAAATGTATGAAATTGCATAATGTGCAACAAGTATAATAGAAAACATAATCACGGCCAGTGCTTGGTAGCAGCAGCTTTTAAATGCCAAGCAGATAAGAATGTTTTAGCTTCCACTTAAACTTTAACAAGATCAGAGCAAGGAGGAGATTTGTGTATTCCAGAAAATGGCATTAACAATTGAAAAAAATCTTCCGGGTTAGTGCCAAATGAATATTCACAGGAAGTGATACAATCAGAACAGTTCCTTTGAATCATCGTGGGGGGTGACCAAATAAAAGCAGAAGAGATTCTCTTAACTGAACATTTCAAATCTCCGATTCATTCCGGATTTATAATATCAAAACCTTAACGCACCCCTCTCCCCAGTAAGACATTAGAAGCTAGCACAATTCTTCTGATAAGTGCATTACGTGGCATTGGCTAAATTCATCATAAAGTATATTGCTGCACAATTTTGTGCTAACAGCAGTCTCTGGATCACACACAAAATTAGCTTGCATAGAGCAGCCAAGAAATGAAGCAGTGTGAAATTAGGGAATTGGATTTATTGCTCAGTCTGATGCTCTGAATAAAAAATTTAAAAAGGGGGGGGGTGTCCAAATTTTATCTTCAGGTAAGCCCAGAAAACTCGTTTTGTGCATTCAGAAACAATATGTATTTCAAATTATAGGCATGCATATTTCAGATACATTAGAATGGCAGTAAATTGAAACACCAACTTTTTGTGAAATTCAGTTAATATAGAATGATACTTCAATATGTCTATGAAATAAAATTCTAGTAGATAGCTAGGCCTTTTATGTTAACCCATTGCTATAAACTAGGTTAAAATAATCCTAGCCAGGCTCAAGATCGACTCAGCCCTCCATCCTTTCTAAGGTGGGTAAATTGAGGACGCAGTTTGTGGGGGCAATAAGCTGACTTTGTATAAATATACAAAAGTATGAAGGCTATTGCTTAATGCATTGTAAGCCGCCCTGAGTCTCTGGAGAAGGGTGGCATATAAATCAAATTTTAAAAAAAAAATCTTCCTTTTCCTGAAGCAGTTTTGGAGTCACATTTAATCTAATCTCATTTTTTAAAAAATATTGAATAATGTGTATTGTTTGTTGTCTACTGTTCATTGTCATCCCATTCCTAAGACGTCTGTATGGGGCGAACGTAAGTGCACCAACATGCCTGCCGTCCCTATCCTACTGTCCCCATTTATTCGTATCCATTTCCTGTATTCATAATCGTGATTATACTTGTATCTGCTATTTTACACATGCTTGACAAATAAATAAATAAATAATAAAATAAAAGATATGGAAGTCAAAAGCATCCAGAGCGAACTAAAACCAGAAAGTCCATCGGTTCAGATTTAAGGAAGCTAAAATTATAGAACTGACCACAAAGAGAAGAAAGCATTTTCACCTACAGCCAAATGCACTAACTACCATCACACTCCACCCCCGTGCTTGAAATGCACCAATTGTCATTCTCCTGGCTCAATTTTCTTAAAATAACTTCATGGACATCTCCCTCATAAGCATGCTACTAAATAACCTAGCTGGGATTTTTTTTTTAAAAAAGACTGTAAGTGAAAAGTCAATATTTGACAAGCAGAACAGACTTGTTCGAGCAGAAGGTTCCATGACCCAGTGAGTCAAACTGCCTGAACAGGGCACTGAATGCTGGCTCTGTGAAAGGCTGATTGATTCAAGGGAAAGCCTGTTTTGTTGCAGAAGGCCAAAACTCCCTGGCTCAAGCCCAACTGTTGGCCTTTAAATGACTAGCTGGCTTCCTGGGCTATGCAAAAGCTCCAGGAGGCCTCCTTCCTGCAGCAGATGGTAATGGAGACAGAAACAAAGAAAGAAAAGGCTACAATTGATATCAGCCATCAACAAGCGTTGCTTGAACTGCATCTACCAGTTGCACCATCAGAGATTAAATTTCAACAGGAGCTCTTTCTTCTGTTGCCATCAAGTTATCTTGCATCTAAAATATTTCAAAACTGAAAGGTGTAGTAAAATATTGGTGTGTTAGAAAATGAATTATTATTACAGAATTACGGCTAGTCACACAGTCAGTCAGACGTTTAAATTGAATTTGGCATTTTTATCTACCTGTCAAGCCCTTCCCAAAGATTTGGGTTGTTGTCGTTTGACGGTCTTAAAGATATTGCAAGATATAAACGGTTCCAAGAAAACCTGCCTTTTGCAATTGACTGGTGATGATTTTGTCAATGCCATTGGTGTTCAAGTATGGTGCTCAAAATATGCTCTACATATTTTGGAATTAAGCTCAATACACCTATTACTTGTTACTGCATTGGTACTATGTTTGCTTTCTTTTGCCACAGTTGTTCCATTTGTATTCTCAGATCTTTATAGTTTGTGATTTTCTCCAGTTTTTTTTTCTATTCTGCTGTCTTTATAGGTACTGCAAACATCTACTATCCAGACTTTTTTTGTCTTTCTTATTGACAATTGTTAAATCTGAAGTGTTATGTGGCCAGTGCCTGTATTAATTCTAAAGTCCTAGATCACTATAGCGTCTTCATTTTCTATTACTTTGTCTGTTTTGTGATTCCACCAGTTTTTGCTTGCAGCCAAATGGTATTTCTTGTACAGCTTCCAATGAAACATTACTATTTCATCATGCTGTTGTTTGTAATCATTTTGTATGATGTTCTGGCATCAGCTAACTAGTTGGTTCGCTGTTCCTTCAGCTTCTTTACAGAAATGTGATTTGCTGTCTATTGCTGTCTTCTCAATTCTGGCTTTGTATGCATTTGTTCTTAAGACTTAGTCTTATACAGCCAAAATTAGCCCCCCTATCTCTCTCTTCAACTTTCCTGCTCTTAGCCATTGCCAAGTCTTGTTCTTTTCTTCTTTTTTTAAGAGATATTTTTTAATTTACTAGCCATGTAATACTTTGCCTCCCCATGTCTCTTTTCTTATTTGGTTTTTCTTATAGGCCAGTTTGGTCTAGTTTATTTATTTATTTATTTATTTATTTATTAAATTTCTATACCGCCCTTCTCCTGGCGGACCCAGGAGAAGGTATTCATTAATCCTCCATGGTGTACTTGCTTCAGTGCATCTTCTTCATTGTCTTTCAGATAGTCTCACAATGTCTCTTTTTCTTCTTCAACCATCTTTTTTTCTTGCAACATTCCATACCCAGCTATGCATGCTAAGAATAGTGTACTGTGGTAATAAAGCACAACATATGATATGACCAAGTATTTATGCTAGGGGTGTGATTGTGCGACATGCCTTCCTTAGCCTGATGAGAATGTTAAGATAGTGAATGGCCAATGGTTAGGAATTCTATGCGTTATAGTCTCAATATACATAGAAGTCATCAAGCTGAATAATGCCAGCATAGCTAGCTATGATTGAACTTCTTTAACATTTATTTCTTCTTTAAAGTTATTCTTTAAAAGTGAATATTGAAAGCCAGTTTGATGAAGTGATTTGCTAGCCTAGAAACTGGGAGACCATGCGTTCTAGTCCAGGAATGACCTTGAGTTCCAGTTCTGCCTTAGTCAGTTACCTAGCTTAACCAGCTAGGTAAGTGTGGACAGTCCCTTTCTCTCAATTCGAAAAAGGCTGTGGCAAACCACTTTTGAAAACCTTGCCAATAAAACTGCAGGGACTTGCCAGTAGTCAAAGCTGACTTAAAGCCAGAGGGTATGTATTTGGTAGAACAATTGCAGCCACAATTTTAAAAAATGCTTGAATTATTTATAGTCACAATCTTAAATCCATTTGAATGGATAATTATTTTTAGTAGGGGAGTGCATTGATATTAAATATACATGAACATATTTAGTGTCCTGATTATACACAGAAAAATGTGGAGCTGTAAAATATGAAGGCTTGAAAGCCCTTGTGCTATGCCATGCTGTAGCTTGTGAGAAGCCTCAATTCTACAATGTCAGTCTAGGACAATAATAGTTACAGTTATATCTGCTTTCACATATGTTTTTATCTAGTTTGCACGAGTCCCTTGTGGGAAAAAATAACTTCAGACTGAAACAAAGATTAAATATTTAGATAAGGGGTTTCAAAAACCTTCCTACGATTTGTAAAATTGATAGCCTTTATTAAAAGCGTTTACTTTTATGTGTTAAGACATTCAACATGAGGAAAACAATCAAAACGTTGAGTTATGTGAACAAACAAAGCTGACGCTTTCCTGAATGGCTTTTGGCTGTATTAAACACAGCAAACATTGCCTAGTATTAAATTGCTTCTTTCATGTTCACGGTGGCTGATGAGAGGTTTTCTATTAAACACTACCAGAGGGTGGGAGAGGGGGAAGCCAACTTTCATAGACATCAGACGGAAATTCTACAGAAGAAAGCATCATTCCAAACCATAGAAACTCAATATTTTTGAATCTCAAATCATGTGAATGATTGTATTTCTGGGAGAAAGAAAAAAAATGGCTGTAAAGGACCTGTGGTGGGAAAGAATATTTTGAAATTACACATTTTCTATACCCAGAGCAATGTTCTCAACCTGGGCAACTTTAAGGCATATGGGATTCAGCTCCCAGGATTCATGAATTTTGGCGATTTTGGAAGTTGAAGTTCATACATTTTAAAGTTGTTAAGCTTTAGAAACATTGTACTAGATCAAAGCCTGAAAAGTTGAAGCCAATTTTAAAACCAACACAACTCAGTCTTGAAATCACATTTGTTATCTCCACCAACTTCTGCTGATGTATACAGTTAATATTTCCCTACGCTAGGGAGAAATCTTGTGTTGAGGGAATTGTACAACCGGCAGCAACTTATCATGTGCACTGAACGTACGGGTGGGCAGAGGCATGCATCTGTGGCTGAGGATGCAGCCTCTTTACTACTAACAGAAGAGAATATTTGTATTCCTAAACACCAACTAGTGGTCAGAAGACATGATGAAGACTCAACACAGAGACAGACTTAACCATAGTTTTAATGAGGAAATTGTAAGCATCCTCGACCAAGCCAAAAGTCCAAAAATGCTAGAGAATTCCTGGAAGCCTGGCACTTAGACAAATTGGCCATCAACAAACATAAAGACATAAACATCTACATGCCATTCAAAAAAGACAATCAAAAAGCCAAAAAGGACCAAAACACCTCCTCACCAGCAATCAATGTCTGCAAGAAAACAACCACATTCAAAAGCACCAAGGACCCCTCATCTTCACTATTCAATCAATGAGAGTTGAAATTACTTGAGACAGAAATACTCAGCTGCAATAATTTGGTAGCTTGTTTTCTTATGAATTCTCAAATTATTTATTGATGACTACTTCTTCTTCTTCTTCTTCTTCTTCTTCTTCTTCTTCTTCTTCTTCTTCTTCTTCTTCTTCTTCTTCTTCTTCTTCTTCTTCTTCTCCTCCTCCTCCTCCTCCTCCTCCTCCTCCTCCTCCTCCTCCTCCTCCTCCTCCTCCTTCACCTTCTCTTTCTTTTTCATTTCTAGTGTTAAGGGATATACTGGTTCTTGCTCTTATGGTGGCCTCAACCATTGTTATTTGTATTATTAAGAATGATATTTCCATCAGCTTCTAAAAGTCAGGGAAGTTTCCCATTCTGTTATAAATAAACTTCTTGTACTTCCATTTGTTTGAGGCACTCACACTTCATCAAGAAAATGGATACTCAGAAATGAAATGAAATGATGAAAGTGTTTTCTAATTGGGAGAGCTGAACTAAATGTTCTCCACGACAAACCATCTCCATTATGGAGAAACAGAAGCTTTTCCATTATTTTCAGGGGAGGAAAATAGATGAAATCTCTCTGTCTCTCTGCTCTTTACAATCAAAGTCATTTGAAGATTATCACACATCTGACATAAGCTTGAATCACACAAAAAGAATTTATAGAGAAATTTTAGGTGTGGGTGGCAAAACACTGACAGAACTTTTTTCTCTTTTATTCTCCAAAATAAGTGAGATGATGGACACTGTTACAATCTCAGGGTTGTCAAATGGAGGTCTGTTTTTGTCTCCCCTAGAAAACTTCATAACAATAATGTTGTAGCACGGGAATAACAAGAAGCACAAGCAAGCTAGTGACAACAGCTCTTTACTTCAGGGTGAGACTTCAGCAAAGAATCACAGGCAACAGCTCTTCTTATATATAGTTCTGAAATAACAGTTAACCAATCACAAACATTCTAACATTTGAATTTCCCGCACAAAATAGATACATACACAACACCCCTCCATTCCCAGAAAGCACTTACTCTATCTATTTACATATTTACATACAAAATAATGCAGGTGACCAGGGCGTGACTTTATTCTGGTTGACCTGCGCAGATCAGTTGTTGGCGAGGCATTGAGCCGGTCAGAGGGACCTCCTGTCTCTTCTGGCTCCGCCAATGGAACCTCCTGGACTTCCCCGGAGGCGTGGTTATTCCTGGTTGGGAGTGTCGACTCGTCGGGGCGGCGCTAGACCCCAGGCTTACCCGATAAGTATTCTGGTGCATTCAGGCTTGAGATAGCTGTTTTGGGGAAACTTTGGACGTCAGGTTCAACAATGTTTGGATTTTCACAGGCTTCACAATTTAAATGTTTGTGCAATTGATCTATGTGCCTTCTCGAAATTTTACCTTGTCCTACGTCTACGGTGTACGATTTCTACCCGGTGATTCCTACAATAGTTCCCCCTAACCATAGTGGACCACTAGCATAATTCCTTGCGAATACAGGGATCCCTATTTGGAATTACCGCACCCCTCTCTCTTCCCCCTTGAAGTATCTTGTGAGTAATTTGGGTGTAACCGATCGAGGGTGCATCTTAGTTTCCGACCCATTAAAAGTTCTGCAGGACTGCGCCCCGTGGCAGTGCATGGGATGGCATGCTGTATTGTTAGAAATTGATCGATTCTGGCTTGCCAATCCCCTGCATCTAGATGGGAGAGAGCTTCTTTGGTTGTTCTTACGAATCTCTCCGCAAGGCCATTAGAAGCCGGATGAAAAGGAGCTGACAATGCGTGTCTTATTCCTAACTCAGCCAGGTAGCTTTCGAACTGTGTTGCTGTGAATTGGGGCCCATTATCTGATAGCAGGGTGTCTGGTAAGCCGTGGGTTGCGAATAACTTCCTGAGGACCTTGATTACCGCCTCAGAAGTGGTTGATGGCATTAACGATATTTCTAACCATTTAGAAAAAGCATCAACAATTATCAGAAAATTCTGCCCATGAAAGGGCCCTGCAAAATCGATATGAATCCTCCCCCATGGTCCCTTAGGCTTCTCCCATTCTCTAACCGGAGCTCCAGGGGGATCCGGGCGGAACTCCTGGCAGGATGTGCATTTCCCCACCCATTCCGTAACGTCTTGATCAATTTGTGGCCACCACACATAGCTATGAGCCAGCCCTTTCATCCTGATTATACCAGGGTGACCCTCATGCAGTAGTTCCAATACCCGCTGCCTCAATTGCAAGGGAATGACCACCCTATCACCCCACAGTAAACAGCCACCCAGCATAGACAATTCATTCTTTTTCACAAAGAATACTTGAAATTACCCACTGTCCACCTTGGTTGGCCACCCTCTCATGACCCAACCCATAACAGTGCGAATAACAGAGTCTTTGCCAGATGCCCTCGCCACCTCGCTAGACGAGATAGGCCCCATGGACACAGCATTCAACAGTAATGTGGGGGCTTCCGGAGTCGGATTCTCCAACAAATCAGGCAATGGGCATTGGCTAAGAACATCAGCATGGCCCAGAGTCTGGCCTGGTTGGTGGAACAGTTGATAAGAATAGGCGGCCAGGAAAATAGACCACCTGGTCATCCGGGGGGAAAGAGCGGCTGGAGTTGGTTTGTCACCAGCCAAATGTGCCAACAATGGCTGATGATCCGTTACAAGTTCAAAAGTCCGGCCAAACAAATATTCATGAAATTTTTTTACTCCTGCCACAGCCGCCAAGGCCTCCCTGTCCAGTTGGCTGTAATTTCATTCTGCGCTGGACAGGGTGCGAGAGTAGTATGCTATGGGCGCCTCTAACCCATTTGGGAGTCTATGGCTCAATACAGCGCCCACTCCAAAAGGGGCAACATCGCAGACAAGAATGAGCAGCAAGGTCGAATTGTATTGGATTAGAAAACTATCTTCCGACAAAAGTTTTTTTTACTGCCTTAAACGCCGCCGCTTCAGCCTTGCCCCAAACCCAAGGAACATTTTTTCCTAACAATCTGTGTAATGGTTCCGCAATGGTGGCTTGTCCTTAAGGAACATAGTAAAATAGTTCAGAAGTCCGAGAAATGCCTGCAGTTCGACCTTCAATTTTGGTGTGGGAGCGTTTTGGATGGCCCTTACTTTGCTCTCCATGGGGTGGATACCTGACCCGTCAATTCGGTAGCCCAAAAATTCCACAGAAGGTACTGCAATTTTACATTTAGTTTTTTTGAGCTTAAGTCCCGCTTCTCTAAATCTTGTGAGCACTTGCCTAACTTTGTCTCCAAGCTGCGCCTCATTCTGGCCACTATTGAGAACATCGTCAAAATAGGGAACAACCCCTGGGAGTCCTTGAAGTAGGCCCTCCATTGTGCTTTGGAAGAGCCCTGGTGCTATGCTGACCCCAAACTGAAATCTAGTACATTTGAACGCACCTCTGTGCGTTACTATGGTCTGTAATTCTGCCGTAGCATCATCTACTGGCAGCTGCTGGTACGCCTGTGTAAGGTCTAATTTAGCAAATATCTTGCCAGGGCCCAGGGAATGTAGTAAATGATGGACAATTGGGACTGGGTACGTGCTTTGCTGGAGCGCCTTATTGATCGAATATTTATAATCAGCACAGATACTGATTTATCCATCTGATATGACTGGCGTGACTATTGGGGTTTCCCCCTTAGCGTGATCTACAGGGACCAACACCCCTTGCCTAGTCAAGTTCTGCGTCTATTTTTGGTTTTAAGGCAAATGGTACTTGTCTCGCCTTTAACCTAATCGGGGCTACATTAGGGTCTAGGTTAAAAGAAATAGGGGTCCCCACGTACTTGCCTAGCAATTCTTCAAAAACGTCCTAGAACTTGTGCAGGAGGCTGTCCTTTAGGGATTGTCCGCTGAGGCTGTGGACGCCCGTGAAGCCCATGCTGAGGACTCGAAACCACCCAAGGCCCAGGAGGCTTGGAAGCGCCTTGCTGATGATTATCAGTGGAAGCTCTTTCTGCAACTTGCCATAGGTGACTCGGAATGTGCCTACGCCTTCCACAGGAACTTGGTTTCCTTGGTAGTTGAGGAGTCGAATAGTTGCCTTGATAGTTGATTTCTCCAGAGCTTCGGTAGCAGTGATTTAAGCATTGCCCAGGACATGATTGACAGGACAGACCCGGTATCGATCTCCATGTCGCATGGTCTCCCTTCAATCTCTACTTTGGTGAAGATTTTTTCCTCTACAGACGTGCTGGCTTGGCCAATCCTCGTGCTGTAGGTGTCTCGCTGTTGATTCTCACGCCATCGTCTCGGGTTGGCTGGTTTGAGCGTGTCAGTTCTGATTGGTTGTTGTGGTCACATGACTTGTTTCTAGGAAATGGAGCTCTACAGACTCTAGCCAAATGGCCCTTCTTTTCACAGCGCCTGCAAATGGCATCAAGGTATTTGCAAGACTGTCTCTCGTGATTTCCACCGCAACTCGAGCAGTTTTCATGGCGACGACTTTGCTCGCCCTTCTTTTTGTCCGTATGGGAGATGTCTTAATCTGACTCTTCCTCCGTACTGGTCCACGCCTCCTCTCGATGAACAGGTGCTGACTTGGGGCCCTCTTTACCCAGCGATGGATGTTGTAGCGCTTCAGAAGCCTTAGTGGATGCTTCGTGTGCTCTTGCTTCGTCAAGTGCACCGGCCAATGTCAAATCTGGCTTCACAAGCAAACGCCTCTGTAAATGAGTGTCTCTAACTCCACAAATCAACTGTTCGAGGAATGCGTCGTCAAGATCCCGGTAGTCGCAATGCGTTGCAGCTTTTCGAAGTGTGGCCACATATGCGCTGACCGGTTCTCCCTCTCTTTGTACTCATTGCCGGAGTTCATAGCATTGTACAAATTTCGAAGGAACGGGAGCATAATGGGCCCTCAGGGTTGCTTGTAGGACATCCCAGGGAACCGTCTGAACTGGTAGAGGGATTCAGCCATCTTGAAAAAGTCTGAACCACAGTGGCTTAGGAAGAGGGCTCTCTTTCGATTTGTTGAGAGCCCCTGCATATCACTTGCTTCCAGGGAATACTTGAACCTGGTCAGATACGACCCCCATTTCTCTTGGGTCGGGTCAAAGGGTTTGGGCGGGACATAGGCAGACATTGCTGTAAGTTTCCGTAGTCCGCTCATCACCCTGGCTGAAACTCAAAGCTCTTTTTGCTTTGCTTCTTGTGGCCTCAATCCCACCTGCGTCGCCAATGTTGTAGCACGGGAATAACGAGAAGCACAAGCAAGCTAGTGACAACAGCTCTTTACTTCAGGGTGAAACTTCAGCAAAGAATCACAGGCAACAGCCCTTTTTATATACAGTTCTGAAATAACCGTTAACCAATCACAAACATTCTAACATTTGAATTTCCTGCACAAAATAGATACATACATAACAAATAAGATGACACCGAGGGTTCTTCCTCATGATTGCATTCATGTGCATCTCTCCTGTCTTCTCCTTGAGCAGACATAAAAATGCGCGGGCATAAATTGGGCTTCCATGATGGCCAAACTATTGGTTTCAGGGACATGGCTGTCTTTACATTCTTAATATGGAACAATAGGATAGGGGTTGACAAATGACCTTTACTACATATTTCCCCAAGTGGAATTTGGCCATGGAAAAATTGGCTAACAGGCTATATGACCTGGTGGTGCAGTGTTTTAGAATGCAGCATTGTATCCTGACGAGACTCAAGGTTGACTCAGAATTCCATCCTTCCATGGTTGGTAAAATGAGGACCTAAATTGTTGGGGCAACATTATAAATCATCTAGAGAGTTCTATAAAGCACTATGGAGCAGTTTATAAGTCTAAGTGCTATTGCTATGTATTGGTAGTAGGGCTTAGACAGCTGTGGGGAGGCAAGTGGGCAGAACCTTTAATTTCATATTTTTCATGAAATTTTTCATGTTTCACCCATCTCTAGTGTATTTTTGATGTCCAGTCACTTAGACTGTTCCTGAACCCAGGTATCCACTGAAATAGCATCAAACTATGTCTAAGAATAGCCTAGTTAGCAGATGAGGATAGACTGTCCTAGTAGAGCAGAGAAAGGATATGAGTCAGGTGGGATGAATTTTTTTCCAGTGCATCACTGGAACAGAACTTCTTTCTGTTGTATTCAATATTTGTTCTCTGCTACTAAAATCTCTTAGTCGGGCTATTCTTGGACACAGATTTAGCACTCTTCCAAAAAAGAATGAAGAGGACATCTACATTAAGATTGAATGGCCCTCTTTCAACATAAGGGAAGGGATACAACACCACCTATCTCCTGTTTACAACAGTCCTTTCACCAGTTCCAAGAAGGTTCTATACGCTTTTGCACTATTCTGGTGATTCTGAGAGCTTAGATAAACCTGCAAGTGGCCTCAAGAACTCTCAGAAAGAATGCTAACAACCAGATGGTGACAAGGAATATAAATCCTTCCAGCCTCCACCTTCAGTCAAGAACTGAAGAAGCTTCTTAAATGAGAAGCAAAACATCTTCAAGGAAAAACAAAATTGCCTTTTGGAAAAAGCACCTTTGGGTCACATAAGTTAACGTTTTCCAGCTTTTCATCTATCCAGGTGTTCTTTCTCTAGAATAGGGGTGTCCAAACTTGGCAAATTTAAGACTTGGGGACTTCAACTTCCAGAATTCTCCAGCCAGCCAGGTTGGACATTCCTGCACTAGAAGCAGTGTAATTGCTGATCTTGGTTTATAAGATGAATTTTCCTCCACTTGCAAGTTAACAGCTAATCCCTGTGTTTTCCTTCAGCACAAGCCACCCATTTACCCCCCATCACACACCATGTTCAATCCATTGTAATTTAGGGAATTAGATATCTTTTGGTGTGATGCCAAGTGGATGTATCTATGAAGTTCCAAGAAAGCCAAAGTTCTGTGCCCATTGAACAACAACACTTTGTATCCTTATGCTGTCTGCTTGAACTTGTTTTCCATGCAAAACATGATAACAGTGGCAAAATCAATGTTAGTCTTGAACGTGAAGGATGTGAAAATGATTAAACTGGCCTGGTTTTAACCAACTCCGCTCACTTATCCCTCTGGCTTTGTATCAGTTGCACCATCAGTACTCATGGCCTCCCAGCTGTTACTGTACAATAACTTGTAGTAGAGAGCTGTGCAATACTTTGGATTTGAGAAACACAAATACATATACACACAAACATACAAACATACATATATGCACACACAGAGAGGCTTTATTTTAATTTGCATTTCTTACAGAAATACCTTATCTGATAAGTAATGGCTTGTTTCTGGTCGTCAGTTTAACTTTTCTGAATGAAATGTGTTTGAAATGTGTTTTACTTGTTATAACTGTATTACTAATCCAAAACTTCAAGACAGTTAAGCAAACAAATACTAGAACAATTAAGCATATTGTAGAAATATACTGCATTTCTAATATTTTTCCTTAATTTACCTCTTCCCCCTTAACACAACCCTTTCCAATAAGTCAATTCCTTTTCCTTTTCAGGTTGCAGGTTATAATTTATTGCATGAATGGCAATGAGACAGAGACTAAAACCTAATTCATGTTGGGTAAAAATGCAGCTGGATGAATTCATGCGGTTGATTTGCACCTGCATGGACTTACCCAATTTCTAACTGTAGTGATTTGCTTCAGCATTTTGGAAAGCCATTTTATTTGGAAATAAAGAATATGGTAAATACTAATGAATGGCATCTCATTTAATCTATCTTTTCACCTCATAGTTTATGATGGAAAATATTAAGCTTGTAATATTATAATGTCTTCACATTGAGTAGATTTTGTAACTTAATACAAAAACTCCAGTTTCTTAAAAGCATATGCAGATGTCAGCACCCCTTCAAGTGCTTCCATAGGATGAGGTATTAAAAAAAAGTCAAGATGGCAACAACAATGGTGCAATTGAAGTTTCACCTATTTTCTTCATGTACTGCCTAAATTAAGCAATGATTTGGATTAGACAAAACTCCAAGCATCTGCAAGAGAAATCAACATCTACAATATGGTGGCATAACATCATGTTCCAAGCTTCATACCTTTTGTATATGTGTTCTACATTGATTTACTACAAAAAGGTTGATGCTTGGATCATGAGAACATGTCAATCTTCTTACATACCCACCCAGTGAGGACATCCCTAGAGAAAATTTAAACTGAATGCAGACAAGATGGAGACACTTTTGTAAAGAGGAAACTGAGGACTGGGTTCAGCCAGTTTTTAATAAGGTTACATTTTGTAGGTCTAGACAGGAGTGTCAAACTCACGGCCCATGGGCCAGATGCGTCATGTGCTGGCCACACCCACCCGAGCTTTCGCGAAAGGGAATAAAGTTGCAATATGTCATGTGACGATGTGTCGTCATGAGTTTGATACCCCTGTTCCTTGATCTTCAGCAGTCATTAGATATGCAGGTGACCACTGAGGTGAGGAATGAGTTTGCTGTCAGGCATGTCAGCTCTGACCTTTCAGGAGGCAGGTAGATTTGGTGATGGCTGTCCACATTTTTACTACATCGCACTTGACTACTGAAATATCTTCTACATAGAACTAACCTTCAAAAGATTTTATTGAATCAAAAGATTGTTATTATGCACACTATGGCAACTAGCCTGCTGATGAGTGCATGTCCTCAGGATCATATGATGCCTGTAATAGAAGAAGTGTAGTGACTGTCAGTTGCCTATGAAGACTCACTTCAAAGTGTTGACAGAATATAGTATCTTAAACAGCTTAGGACTTGCTATTCAAGGGACAACCTTTCTTGTTATGAACTATCTAATTGATAACATCTGCTGGAGGAGAGGTCTTCTACCATCTTTCTACAATGTAGGGAGAAGAACTCCTCCTATGTAGGTTTCATGCTACAGAACATAGTTGCATGGTAATTATGTTTGATCTCATTGTATAGTAGTTTACATACACCATTTGCCAATCTTTTACTGTTACTTGAACTTAATATTAATTTTAGCATCAGTTTTATTTGTTGTTTTAGATTGTCTTGTGAAACATTTTCTTAACCAGTTTAAGTATCGTCCAGACAGGGAAAAATGTATTTACCAAATAAATAATTGCACTAGGATTTTTGTTCAATGTCTTCTTGTATGTGATTTAATAAAATATGTACAATAATCACCTGCCTTTTTGTAATGAAATCTTGCTGTTCATAATCTTCTAAAATGAATGGTCAAAGGCGGAAATTCACTTAAAGTTCAAGCATGAGTGTAGGCCTTCTTATATTCAGTTTAGCATTTTATCATACATATCATACAGCAAAACATTTCCAGAGGCAGTTTTATAGTGAACCATGTCATTAAAGTCTATTGAGTCCAATATGCTTGAAAGTGATTAGCAACAACTGTTCAGGATTTCATAAAGGAATTTTTTCCTGATAGTGGTGCCAAAGTCAAACACCTGGGACCTTTTCCATGCAATTAGTGTGCTTTAGCCTAAGCAATTTCCCCACCTCCCCACCCCTCCCCTTAGCAACTAGTGTTTTTATTTAGGATGATCATACAAAATAAATGAGTATTTTATTCCGTGACATTGTGTTTCTATTGCTTAACTGTTGGACTCCTTCTCCTTTAATAGGTATGTGCAATTAGATGTAAAATATAATACATTAACCATTAGCCAGCTGTCCCGCTGCTACAATTATTATCTTTCCTATGTTCTGTTGTCTTCATTTCAAACTGAATTTGAATCTGTCTATATAAGTTGCCACCAGAGACAAAAGAATTTGAAATGTATTCAAAGTGTTTTCATCATATACTGTAGATAGTTTAATTTATGACAGTGGATTATTTGGGACCCAGATCAGCAATCCGATTAGTTTCTCTATTGTTATTATCCAATCCTCTTTTCAGTTATTGTTTTATAGTGATGTGAGTTCTTTAACTATTACAGACTTTAACACATAAATGTTAAAGGAGATTTCTATAACAATTTAAGATTAATCGTACTTATATCTTATTATTTGGCTGCCCATTTCATAACAGTGACTCTAGGCAGTCACTGTTACTAGGCATTAGGCATACAAAGTTGAAACAACAGCCTGAGTTTAAAACAATACACCAAATAATAACAGCAGCATTACCAGCAGAGCTCACCTGACTTCCGGGACTGAGTGCTTGGGAGAACAGCTAGGTCTTCAGAGTCTTAAAAAGGCTAACAAGGTTGGGGCCATCTCAATTTTCAGAGAGATTCTGTTCTTCTACAGGTAACACAACTCCAGGGTCCATGAAGATGGATGGAAATAGTAAAGGAGAATGCCCTTCCTCTTAGATCAGGGGGTGCAGGCAACCAGGAGCAATGGGAGACTGAAATATAGTCCAGATAGCTAGGGGTTTATTAGTGATAACCAGCATCATAAATCAGACTGAGAAGCCTAGTGGGAGCTAGTGCAGTTTGCAGAGCAACATTGTTATAAGAGAATCATGGGAAACACCTATTCTGAATCAACGACAGCATCCTGATATCTTCAAGGCAGGTGCATGTACAGCATGTTACACTAATCCAAACAGAAGGTAATTAAGGAATGAGTCATTTTCCCTGACAGAACAATTAATCAGTGGAACAACTTGCCTCCAGAAGTTGTGAATGCTCCAACCCCAGAAGTGTTTAAAGAAGAGATTGGATAACCATTTGTCTGAAATGGTATAGGGTTTCCTGCCTAAGCAGGGGGTTGGATTAGAAGACCTAAAGGTCCCTTCCAACTCTATTATAAACTAAACTAAATCATGTGCAAAACTGGAAGAGAGGCTGAAAAGTCACAGCCACTCAGTGTTGTTCATGGTTAAGACAAATCTTCTTCTCCCCTATCCAACCCTCCCAAGACTTTCAGACACTGGGAAAGGACTTCAGCAGCAGCATTTGGTTGTCCCATAATGAAAATGTACAAGTATCATCAACATATTCATAATACTATGTTGGTGGATGTCCTCTATCTTCATATGGAGTAGACTTCATGTAAATGTTAAATAGGAGGAGGGATACAGTAGAAGCTTCAGGCTCAATCTCTTCCTGCTACCAATGCCAATTGGAACCTGTCCTAACAAAATAAAGGGAACAACTGTAATATAGTGCCTCCCACTCCCAATGTCCTGAGTTGAGCCAGAAATATATCATGATTGATATTAAAGCCATTGAATGATCAAGGAGGGCTAGGATGGATGCATTAGTCCTAATGTTTCTTCTATTTGTACCTATTTTATGTATCCAATCAATGCTTATACGTATTACCAAATACGTTCTTGACAAATAAAATAAATAAATAAAAAACAAATAAACAAATGGTGGAGGTTACAGAATAATGGATTTAAGTTAGATCAGAGATCTTCAAACTTGGCAGCTTTAAGACTTGTGGACTTCAACTCCCAGAATTCTCCAGCCAGCATAGCTGTTAGATGAAGGAACACTCTGAAAGCGTGTTAGGAAAACAAAAACTTTTCTAAAAAGAACTATTTGTCAGTGGAACCAACTACTCATACAAAGGGAAAACTCCCTTCATTGGTTGTTCCAAAGCAAAGGCTAAACAGTCATCTGTGTGGGATGCCTGGATTTGGATTTCTGCATTAATGTCAGAAGTGACGGCCTAAATCTCTCTTCCTACTCTGTGAATTTTGGAATCTAAGCAGAGTCTATGGGGCTGGACTGTTTCAGTATTGAACAAAACCCCAACTATTCATCCAAGATGTGAGGTCACTGTTCCAAGTCACAAATTCCCATTCGGTTTCAAGCAGCAGCCATTTTATTTGAATGGCAAAATTAAAGTTGAAGTTCAAACTTTGCCTTTGGGTTCCATAATGGATACCCTCTGCTTCTTGGTTATATGAGCAGCTATCCTTTGAGAAATGGGTTTTAGAGAGGTGAACCTTGGAATTATATCAATGATTTTAAACAGCAAAGGCACAAGAATAAAGTATTAGAAATATTAGGAAGGAGGGAAAAATCCTCTTTTCCCAATTATAGAAATGCAATTAAATAATTGAAATAGACAATAAAAGGAAGTACTCAAGCCTGTTATCATGATAGCATAGAAAAATGAATGCTACTTGGTTAATAATGCTTTTTTTTAGGGCGGGGGGCAGGAACATACTTATCACTAAACTTTAGGGGCAAAATATTACAAAATTACTCAGCCAAGCCTTAACTGTGAATGTCAAAACATAGAAACATCATTTTTCACATTTTTTAGACACAGGCTAATCTCCTGCCTGTGGCTATAAACTTTCATAAGAAAACATGTAGGTGTTTTCATAGTAATTAATATATCTTAGATTGAAACTCATCACCTGTGAAAGCTGACATTTTGTGAATGCTTGAGCAATCAGCATAATAAATGCATAAAGTCACAGGCAAGGGAAACTGTGAAAAACAATTCACACAACTACTGTAGAGGACAGAAAACAGGAAGTAAAAGTACACATGAAAGGGAGAGAGAAAACAACCGTTTCAAATATGATTCCCCTTCTCGCTGTGTTCAAAAAATTAAATTTTGTTCATTTCGGTGGATACATTTTGATTCTCAGAGTTGTAAGAGCATGAAGGGCCTTTGTTCACTCATGAGGCTGTACAGTATGTACATTTATTTCAGAATAATGTACATCTTTGAGAAAGGAGACTCTTGAAGTAACCTTGACACATGACTGTGTCCAATCCCCAAAAATGTTTAAAAGATAGTAGGGAACATTCAACAAATAAGTATCCTGTCCTCCCAAACACCGTAAGATCACTTTTCTCCTACGACAAGCCAACCAATGGTTATCTTGTTAAGCTGAATATGCTTTTATAACAGTATATCTTATTAAGTGGCCTTTGGACAAATCACCTTGAAATAGTCATTTCTGGAGTGTTAAATTCCCTTTGAATGGCTACAACAAGCAAAGGAAAATTGCGTATGCTAATGATAGAACTGGTGGAGTGGGGCAGCCTGGTGTTTTGCTCAGCTCATGATCATTCATGCCATTCTCTGAATAACTAGAAATATACCTGGTACTACTTACATGATACAATCTTTATAGTAGGTTTTTTGGAATTATCAAGCAAAATTTTAATGCCCGCCTTTCCAATGTACAGAGACAAAATGGCATTAAGAGGTTTTTGTAGGTGTTCCCTGGGGTGTGATTGCAGGAGTAGTTGTCAAAAAAGTTAAGCCCTCAAAACTAGGTGATCAAACCATCTCTTTTTACACGTGCCACATGTAAGCAAGGCAGGACATCAGCTATGTGATCACAGATGCCATTTTAGCTTGCAGGTGCCCCTTAATAAACAACCTCTCCTTAATAATCTTGGTGTTCCTTTCTTTTCCAAAGCAGAATGAACAAATCAAATTTTCTCTTCTCGGGGAAACAGATATTATTTTATTCGTTTGTAAGATTCCTGTTTTCTATTTCCTCCAAGAACAATAGAACCAGAGGTGAAATCCAATTTTTTTACTACCAGTTCTGTGGGTGTGGCTTGGTGGGCATGGCAGGGAAAGGATACTGCAAAATCTCCATTCCCACCCCACTCCACAGAAAGGATATTGCAAAATTTCCATTCCCATCCCACTCTGGGGCCAGCCAGAGGTGGTATTTGCCAATTCTCTGAACTACTCATAATTTCTGCTACTGGTTCTCCAGAACCTGTCAGAACCTTCTGGATTTCACCCCTGAATAGAACGCATATCACTTTCTGACCATTGTTTTTAACCAACCCTCTGAGATAGATTCCAGAGGGAGATAAAACCTGATCCAAAGTCATTAGGTGAGCTTCTAAAGCTAAATCACTCCTGGAACATTTAAATGAAATGATTGATTGGGCAATTCATCACACATTTCTCAGCCATTCTCAACAGGATGCAATAAAAGAGCCAAGTTCTTTAACTAGAGCACATTTAACAGTATGAAAGACGTTTGCTGAAAGTTATTATAATGTTGAATGCTCTAAGGTGTATAGCAGTGATGAAATCTAAAATTTGTTACTACTGGTTCTGTGGGCGTGGCTTGGTGGTGGTGGGAGTAATGTGACTGGGTGGGCATGCCCAACTTTTCTTTTTTAACTTTTAAAACCATTTTTTTACGACCTCTTTGGCCGAAGAGCTTTTTTCTTTTAAAAGCCTCTGACGTCCCCGCTGAGTTGTCTGATCAGCAGAGTTCTGTGGGCATGGCTTGGTGTGTGTGTGGGGTAATGTGATTGAGTGGGCGTGGCCAATTTTTTTTAACTTTTAAAACCATTTTTTCTACAACCTCTTCAGCAAAGAAGTTGTAAAAAAATGCTTTCAAAAGGCTCTGATGATCCCAGTTGAGTTGCCTGATTGGCAGAGACTTTTTTTCTTTTAAATGCTTCTGACGATCCAAGCTGAGTTGCCTGAGCCATTTAAAAGAAAAAAAGTCTCTGCCGATCAGGCAACTCAGCTTGGATCATCAGAGGCATTTAAAAGAAAAAAAGGATTTTTTTTCTTTTAAAAGCCTTTGATGATCCCAGCTGAGCCGCGCAATCATCACAGGCTTTTTTTTTTACTTTTAAAAGCATTTTTTGGCCGAAGAGGTTGTTGAAAAAAGCATTTTTCTGCCGATCAGGCAAGTCAGCTGGGATCGTCAGAGGCTTTAAAAAAAAAGAAAAGCCTCTGCCAATCAGGCAAGTCAGCTGGGATTGTCAGAGGCTTTTAAAAACATTTTTTTACAACCTGTTCAGATAAAGAGGTTGTGGAAAAAATGGTTTTAAAAGTTAAAAAAAAAAGTTGGCCACACCCACTCAGTCATATTACACACACACACACACACACACACACACACACACACACACACACACACACACACACCAAGCCATGCCCACAGAACCGGTAGTAACAAATTTTACATTTCACCACTGCTTAAGAACTATGCTGAGAAAGGTGGTAAAATGCAGCAAAATTCACATAACCTCTGTCTCACTTAGCAACAAAAATTTTGGGCTCAATTGTGGTCGTAAGTTGAGGACTACCTATATTGGAAACACTGAAAAGCCTTCAGATTGAGCTGAATTTGAAAAAAAATCATCTTGCAATGTCTTCCCAGCCACTGGGATTCACGTATCTAAGACAATGTTTGCCTTAAAAGCAACAGGAAAAATTATTGGTCACAAAGTCTAACCTTATTTTTCATGTCATGCTAACAAATTCAAAATGGATTCAATAGAAAAAGAAATCACACTATCTTAATGAGATACAATACAAAGTACAGTAGAATGTGCTCAAACTTTGAGCAAAAAGAGCCACTGAAACATCAGCTGTGTTATAAGAATATAAAAATTTTCTGACCTGCAGACCAGGGGTGAAATCCAGCAGGTTCTGACAGGATCTAAAGAATCGGTAGCTGGCCCAGAGTGGGGTGGCAATGGAGATTTTGCAATATCCTTCCCCCAGGAGTAGGGAGGGAATGCGGATTTTGCAGTATCCTTCCCCTGCAGTATCCTTCTCCTGTCACACTCACAAGCCATGCTCACCAAGCCATGCCCACAGAACTGGTAGTAAAAAAAATTTGAATTTCACCACTGCTGCAGACTAATAAGAATCAGTTCGTTTTGATTATTACCTCTTTTCAGAATACCCATCCTTCCTTATTTAAATAGGTTAATTATTTTTTAATAAATGAGACAATGCATTTTTAGAAAAACTAGCTGGATACTCGTGCTCCACTATGAAACTATGTGATCGGGCTTGATAAATTGACACTTACAGCTTGAAAATTAATGAGTAATTATGATCAGCCTCTTCTCTCCCCTTTTCTCCCTCAGGTTTGCCCCACAGAAGTCTCTCTTCTCCTATCCCTTCTCTCTCTCAGGCTTGCCCTACAGAAGCCTCTCCTCTCCTAATCCTTCTCTCCCTCAGGCTTGCCTCACAGAGGCCTTTCCTATTTTATCCCCTTCTCTCCTTTTCAGATAGAGAGGGGGAGTAGAAAGTCTAAATTTCCAGCCCACAGGTTGGATGAGTCAGGCATTGGCCACGCCTACATCCAAGTGGCAATTGAAACAGAGTTATTTTCAGGTGGGGAGGGGGAGTAGAAGGTCTAACTCCTTAGCATCAGAGTGTATTAATAATAATATAAGAAATACTAATGATCTGATGGTCATATTGAAAAATCCTTTCTTGGCAAGCACCTAGAAGCCAAGAGGAACATATGTGCCACATTTCAAGTTTGTAGGCTTTATGGTTCTAGAGATTTTGTGATGATTGCGTGAGTGGTATTTCGCTTTTATATATATAGATTAAACACTCTCTTCAATGAAACTCTGAGAAAGATAAGTCTGGCAGGAAGGAACAAATAATAAAATTTCCATGTCTCCGGGTCATGTGATCATCTTTTGCGATCTTCTGACAAGCAAAATCAATGGGGAAGCAAAATTCACTTTACAACCATGTTATTAACTTCACAACTGCAGTGATTCACTTAACAACTCTGACAAGAAACCGTCCTGCATAGCAACAGAAATTTTGGGCTCAATTGTAAATTGAGACTACCTGTATTCAAATGAGGCATTTCTATTTTTCCAATGATATAACTGACCAGCTTTTATTTTTCCATGCCTTCTGGTGTTTGAGACAGGGTTTTTTTTTTCCTATGGTGAAATTAAAGTGAGATTAATTGCTTTGGTATAATTAATCTTGTTGTTATGCAGCTACTGGGGATTCTGAAGTTCCAGGATGACAGTGTGATAACAGGAAACCCCAGTCCTGCGTAAAAGCCAAGGGAGAAAATAGGAGTCCAAAAATCGGATGCAACTTGCTTTTCGGTAAAACCTCTTGAGCAGGTCTTTGATCATCAATGATTGCTCAGAATGAGACAGTTAATGTAGTGAATGTACATTTAATCATAAGTAATTTCTGAATCAAATTTTCAACACAAGCCTAAAACACAAGCTGTAAAAATATCATTAATACTGTTTTCCATTTTTGCTTACAACTTTTTACAGCGAGCCTCCTTCAAAAAAATGCATTTTAATTATTCATCTTCTTATCATTTATTAATTATCCTCTCAGTATTTCATAAACAAGCATGTGGTTTTCTTTCTCAGCTTTCCTTTAAGTATTCCTTGCAAGGATTATTTTACAAATAGAAGATGAAGGGACATGAATAGATCAGTGTTATGTTGTGTAGAAAGGAAGGGCATGGAGCCACAGATCAACTTGAGAAAAAGTCTAAGGGCTTACCTTTACTGTGCAATTAAAATAGTGGAAAAGCTGAGCAGTCACCATTTTTTAAAAAAAAAAGCCCTTTTTGTTAATTAGCAGTCATTTTAATTAATTCATGCCCTTTGTTACTGGAAGTCTATTTCAAATTTTATTTATTTATTTATTTGTCAAAAAGGTACAAGATAACAAGTATAGGTATGAACATAAACATAAAGGAAGTAAATACAAATAAATGGGGACAATAACATAGGCACACTGGTGCACTTATGCACGCCCCTTTTCGGACCTCTTAAGAAGGAAGTGAGGTCTACGGTAAACAGTTTGAAGTTGAAACTGTGAGGGTTTGAGGTGTGTTACAACGGAGTTAGGTAGAGCATTCCAGGCATTGACCACTCTGTTGCTGAAATCATATTTCCTGCAATCGAGGTTGAAGCAGTTTACCTTGAGTTTGTATTGATTGTTTGCCTGTGTACTATTGATTGTATTGATTGTTTGCCTGTGTACTATTTATTTATTTAACCACTATTGTGGTTAAAACTGAAGAAGTCATTGACAGGCAAGACGTTGTAGCAGACAATTTTGTGTACTATGCTTAAATCGGACCTCAGGCAGCGCAGTTCCAAATTATCCAAGCCCAAAATTTTAAGCCTGGTGGCTTAAATGGTGCGGACAAACTCCCAGAATTCTCTGCAATGGTCAAATGTACTAGGGAATGTTGGGAGTAGCCTCCCACATGTCTTCTTTCAAACGTCTTCCATACATCTAAAGACCTTTGAAAGATTTGGGACACACCTGCTGTGCCATTGACCAGATACTTTCTGGCATCCTGAGATGATTGGTAAACAATCTGTGATGTCAAGTAGTGGAGATGGTGGTTTTTATTATCATTTTTATTATGATTATTTTACAAGTAAAAGCTGAAGCGACGTGAATAGATCAACATTATGCTGCATGTAAATGAAGCATCTTTATCTTTACTGGACACTGATTGTACCAGCTTTATCTAAGTTGGTGCCCTCCAAATATGTTGAGGCTATAATTCCCAGAATTCTGTCCAAAGAAATTCAAAAATCGATTATATCATTAAATATCACTACTAATAATATTTGTCTTCATCTGAAAGCATGTTAGCATGTTTTGGTGCTGTCTTGGTGCTCTCTGAGCTTGGTTATTTGCTTGTAGATGTTTCATTACCTGTCTAGGTAACATCTTCAGTGCTAGAATTGAGTGGAGTTTGTCCTCTTGATAGGTTTGCCCTATCAACGTTTGTGGGTGTGTTGTTTTCTCCTGGGTATTTCCTTGATTAGGCTATTGTTTACCGCTTGTTTTTCTGAATTAGTAATTCCTTGATTAGGATATTGTTTACTGCTTGATTGTTTGTCTGCTGTTAATCTTGGTATTATTTCCTACTTATATGATTGCTGGCAAGATGGTGTTATGGTCTTTTTGTTTCCCTTTTAGTCTTTTTTCCCCCTCTCTTGAATAGTGTGCAAATGTTGCTTGTCTCTATGTGCTTATTGATGTACTCTATGTGCTTATTGAATAGGACTTGTCCAAATGCTAAGCTTCCAGGAATTTAGTTGAGGTTTTGGATTTATCAAATCCAAACAGGAATGTCAACAGTTTCCCAGTTGAAATTATGACTGAGTTTGTCCATGTGTCATGAGATTAAGGAATTATCACCATATCCTCTAACTGCTAGTTGGTGTGATGTGTTCTGCTAGTCTTCTACCTGTTCTACTTAATGGCTGTTACAATGTTTACACTGTATGTATATAGATGACCCCTATTTTTTCTTCTTCTTGGGCTACTAGATCTTTTGCTTTACTTATGATGTTTTGGAAGGCTTTAGTTGGTTTGTGTGGTGATGTGATATTTGGTTTGTGTGCTGTGATGGTATGTCTGAAACATTTCTGATGCATAGCAATGTTATCCTTTTCCTGACTTGTGTTGGTTGTGCTGCAGAAGGTTAAGTAGTTGAACACTTTTTGATGAAGTTCTATAGGTATCCAATTTGTTAGAAAACGTTTTAGCATTTCACAAATTGAATGTAGTAGTGTTGCATTCTAGGAGTAGAGTAGAGTAGAGTAGAGTAGAGTAGAGTAGAGTAGAGTAGAGTAGAGTAGAGTAGAGTAGAGTAGAGTAGAGTAGAATAGAAAAGAATAGAATAACAGAGTTGGAAGGGATCTTAGAGGTCTTCTAGTCCAACCTGCTTAGACAGGAAACCCTACACCACTTCCTACAAACGGTTATCCAATCTGTTCTTAAGAACTTCCAATGTTGGCGCATTTACAACTTCTGGAGGCAAGTTGTTCCACTGATTAATTGTTCTGACTCTTCTTTGTGCAGCCCCTGAGATATTGGAACACTGCTATCATGTTACCCCTATGGGTGGGACCAAGATAGTTTTTTTATTCTTGTTTTAAGATTACTTTTAGGGATCGCTTTTTACTTTGTGTTCGTGTTCTGTCTGTGAGAACCCTGCAGAAATTGACAACAATTGTGATTGAAAGGGCTCCCTGGCAGTGGTTCAGTAATATATGTACTGTAATTTGTAATATTTATATTGTTATTTCTGATAAACCTGGACTTTTGCTTTTTAATAAGGAAGGGTAAGATTCTAGAGATGGACTTATAGAAATGGAAGTATAAAATGAAGAGATGATTGGTTATATTTTAAGATATAGTGTTAACTGTTAATGTTAACTACACTGACAGGGGATTTCCCTTTTTTTTAATGCTTTATTTATTTATTTTGCAGTTGTATGAGTTTTACTTGTGTATTATATTCTTTAGTAAAATTATTGGAAAACAAATAGTTGAGAACCCAGAGAAGAATAGTAGAAGTTACTTGAAACATAATAAGATACTGGCGCTCTTTGCCTTGTTTTTCCCATAGATCTTGTGAATGGGTTTCTTTTGTTTAAGACATGGTCCCCATCTTTGGTACTCACTATTTATCTATGCTTTCTTTCAGACATTAACAAGGAAGCTTAATTGAATAAGTAGCACTGTATTAGATACAGCAGGGAGGCCACTGAAAGTGGACCAGAGTTCAGGTTTGTCTTTTTTTAATGTTCCTTTCTTTTAAAATAACCATCTGTCAATTTGCGTAAAAAATCTTGTCATGTTTAATACCTCAATGCCTTCAGCAGGAATTGATTATGAAATTTAGCATTTCATCTGGATGAAGAGTTCTTCAATGTTTTGTGTTTTCCAATTGAGCAGCAAATGGCCAGTGTAGCAATAAGTCCCTCGTGGTGTAACAGATGCCTTTGTAATTTAATTCATATGGATCCCATGAATATTCATGTATATTACTCGAAAAATCATTCAGCAAAGCAAACAATCCTATAGCCCCAAGTCAACAGACAGGAGGGTAATGTGCTTCCTTGCCAAATGTTTTATCCGTTATTAATGTACAACAACAAATGCCATTCCTCAGCTGGGAAAATTATTTTGTAATTGCTTTGCCATTGCTTTGCTTACGAGGAAGCCTACCTGCCCATCAGAATCAGAAGGCAGAAAATCACATTGTGCAAGCAGGTTGCAATTATTGAGTGTCTACCCCATCTTGTGGGAAAGCACACCAATTGCAAGTATCAAAACAAGAGTTTCATAAGAAAAGCTCCCTGGAAAGACCGGGATTTGAATGAAGGGTGAGTATAGGGTGGGTATAAAAAAATGTTGAGACTCTAGAAAGAGTGCAGAGAAGAGCAGTCATAAATCAGGGGATTAGGGGACTGGAGGCTAAAACATATAAATAACGGTTGATGGAATTGGATATGTCTAGTTTAATAAGAAGGACTAGGGGAGACATGATAGCAGTGTTCCAATATCTCAGGAGCTGCCACAAAGAGGGAGTCAAGCTATTCTCCAAAACACCTGAAGGCAGGAAAAGAAGCCATGGATGGAAACTAATCAAGGAGAGAAGCAACCTAAAACGAAGAAGAAATTTCTTGACAGTTAGAACAATTAATCAATGGAACAACTTGCCTCCAGAAGTTGTGAATATTCCAACACTGGAAGTTTTTAAGAAGAAACTGGACAACTATTTGTCTGAAATGGTATAGGGTTTCCTGCCTGAGCAGGGGGTTAGACTAGAAGACCTCCAAGATCCCTTCCAACTCTGTTATTCTATTCTATAATCAGTTCTGAACAAATGTCAGCATTTGTTTTGCACTTACAAATATATGGTTTATAAATCTATGCTTTTAAAATCCATGCCATTTACAGATTACTGTGAAAAAGAGGACACTCACACACTTACATTTTGGTCATCTAATTAAACAAGTGCATAGGAATCTGCCTTAGTCAAAGTTAAAATTGGTCAATTTTTCTTAGGATTGAAGAAGCTACGATTACCCAAATGACTGACATAAAAGTTCCAGAATCTCAGATTGTGTTGAGGAATGATAGTTGTGGTGTTCCTATCATTTGGAACACATTTGGACAATATTTGAATGTCAGGTATCTATAGGCATATAATGGCTTCCAGAGACCTGGAACCAGGAATCTTTGTATAGGCTTCACATGGATTTTTCCCCCCCCCATTTAAATAACATGTACAAAAATACATATACCCATATAGTTCAAATAGGGAAACCTAAAGATGTATCTACTAAGAGTGCATAAAGTGTGATAAATTGAAAATAGTTCAAGATTAAATGGCAATCATTTGTGTTCAAAATGGGAAATTTCCATCTTTCTTGATTTGTCTTCAACACAAGACAATAACAAGACAAGATTGAATGTTTTCCAACATTCAATCTTGCAAAAAAATGTTTTGAGGTTGAAACCATCCTGAAGCACTTGCAGTTATTTTGAATTTGAAACAACCCTTTCAAATTTGACATGGAATTTGAAATATTTTGTACACTTCTAGCATGTATCTTTTGTAATTAAGACTGTGTAATGCTGCTTTTAAAAAAAGTATTAGTAGAATAGGATGGCCTAATGATTCTTCTGATCAGTGTAACTAAAACCTCTTTGGACAGCAAAATAGCCACCCAGAATAGATTTAGAGTTGAGGTCTAAAAATTTGATAATGAAGTCATGTAACTTTTTCTACTTGAGTAAGAGGACTACTAAGTACATGTTCCTGAAATAGCAATTTTTCATGGCAATTTTTTGTTTTTGGGGAAAAAACCCCACAATTGAAATAGCTATTTGCATGCACTCACTCTCCATATTTTGTGCATTCCTTTCCTTTCAGCTTTTATAAAATCAACCTTTAGTCTTTCAGCTATTCATAATAGAACGCTCTTTGCAAATGTAAGGTTAGCCTTGCCCTAGTTAATGTTGTCACACTCCAATACAGTATTTTGTAATTTGCTATAAAAGTACAGTAGACTGAAGTACTATATGAACAGTGATGGAAAGAAACATTTCTCATACTTGAAAACTGGAGTGCAACTCTGTGCCATACCTATAGCAAATAATCACTAAAACTGACTCTGTAGATGACATTTACTGAAACTGAAGGATAGAAAGATTTTGTTTTTAAATGAAGGAACTAATTATCCAATGTATACCTTAAACAATACACAGTTCTGTGAAAAAGTATTCACCCCTTTCAATTTTTTGAAACTTTGCCACTCATTGATATTATAGTTAATATCTGGTAAGAGACTCTACACATAAACATCAGTATTTGGCCTTTGTTTGTATTTGGCATTTATTTCACAAAGGAAGTCATCCAAAACATCAGGTGCCAATGTGAAAAACTATCCCCTCGTTCAGTCAGCTGAATTATATAGAGGGCCAATATTATTAATTGGTTAATTTATTTATTTTTATTATTAAATTTATTTGCCATTCATCCCACAGTTCAAAGTGACTCTGAGCCTTGGTAATCAGACAAGATTGAGTCAGTCCCATCTCACAAACTTTAGTTTCCTACGTCACAATGAAGTTCTCACAGCAGATTCTAGAGCAGGGTTTCTCAATCTCAGAAACTTTTAAGAAATATGGATTCATTTCCCAGAATTCCCCAGCCAGGGATTGTTCTGACCTAGGCTTCCTGATATAGTAAAAAGCACACAATTAGTCCCAAAAATCTTTTTTATTATTTTAACGGCTGTGAATTCCTTTCATTCACAGCATGTGCTGAATCACCAAGAGTTTATAAATAGTCCAACAGAAGTCTGCCACAGTCCTTCGGATAAGACTGGTAAACACTCACCTTTATCTTCTTTGACACGCTGCCAAAGACCTAATTGGCAATTATCTTGGCAAGGCCACACAGAAACAGTCAAAAATGGAGCTTCAAAGTACAAACCGACACCATCCACAATGTTGCTTCCTGCAAAGGCCCACATGCCTTTGTTCTTTCTTTATGTCTTATGGGAGAGGCCAATTATCTCCAAGCCTTACTCCCGAGTCGTCCCTTTTGTTTTAACTGTTCTTGCCTTCTGGCAGCTCTGCGCATGCGCACACTAGGAACAGGCTCCTCCTGTTCCTCTGCGTCTCTGATGTCTGACTCTGGAGGCTCCTGAGTCCACACATAACTCTCAGATGGCAAGGCCCTGGTCCTGGACCCATCTCTGCCTACGACACAGAGTCCTCATCCGAGCCTTCCCTAGACTCCAGGATTGACCCATGTTCTTTCCCAGTCGCCTCACTGTCCGACTCTGCTGCCAGCTCCGCAGGCTGCTGGTGGACCACAACAGGGATGATGAATTGACAGACTGAGGAATTCTGGGAATTGAAGTCTATGCCTCTTAAAGTTGCTGAGTTGAAAACCACTATGTTACAGGAACATCATGCCCCATGTAAAAAAAAAATCGGAATACTTGTATTAAAAAGCAATCAATGCCTGTCTCTTCAAAAATAGGTTGATCTATGATCCAATATAGTTCCTGTCAGTTGTCATCTTCTCTTTCAGTGCTTCTTCCCTCCCTACAGGGCATGTTTTTAAAAATTCCCATTAACCATCATAGGGAATTCAATTCCATTTATTAAGACATTTTATATATTGACTATTTCGGCAATTTATTCCCAGCTCATTAGTTAAATAACCCAGTGCATTCTACCACACAGTATCAGGCTGTCATCTTAAATCTGTTTAATTTGAAATATAATCCAACCATATTAACTGCTGTGGACCTACTGAGAATTAAAATTTTTTAAATAAACATAATGGTAAAATGTATTTATTCAACAATTAAATATATGTGGTGGTTGAAAAGTGGAGAGCAAAAATTAATACATCACACACAATCTCAAGTGTTTTGCTTCAGTAGAAATTTCATTTCAAAAGTAATTAAATTGAGAAACATTGCACTTTTTTTGTTTCTTCATCACATTAGGAGGATGCATACTCTTGGAATTGTAATATATAAAATGATTAGTTTAATCTTTTATTTTTACAGCCTTTTATGGCTCTAGCCCAGGTAAGTGGTAGAGCTGAGATCAGCTGATCTAAAAAACAAAGCAGGCTCTGTTGGATGATAGCCTGTCTGGAAAGTAGAACATAAAGCATAGAATAATACTGGTGAAAGGGATCTTCAAGTTCTTCTAGTCCAAGCCCCTGCTCAAGCAGAAGACCCTATACCCATGATGGCGAACCTATGGCACACGTGCCACAGGTGGCACGCGGAGCCATTTCTGTGGGCATGCCAGCCATCGTCCTAGGTCAGCTCCACTACACATGCACGCATGCCTCCCACTGGCCAGCTGATTTTCAGGTCTCTGCCGTGCATGCGGGAGACGTGCACGCATGCCCATGCCATCCCTCCCCTTCCAGAACTCTTCACACGGCCTGTTTTGGATGCCTGGTAAGTACAGGGCTTGCATGGAGGCTCTGGGAGGGCGAAAAATGGGCCTACTGGAAGTAGAAAAACCGGCTGTTTCCGGCCTCCAGAGGGCCAGGAGAGGCTGTTTTTGCCCTTCTGGAGGCTCCAGAGTCTGGGGAAGGTGAAAAACGGGCCTACCGGAAGTCTGTAAACATGACATTTCTGTCCTCTGGAGGCTTCAGGCCTGCTAGGCCCAAAACAGAGTGCAGGGGTGGGTCATGTGTGAATACATGGGGGAGCACAGGGGGGATCGCACGTGCCTGTGCATGGCAGGCATTGCATTATGAGTGTAGGCACGCATGCTATTGCATGTGCACGCTTTTGGCACCCGAGGAAAAAAAGGTTAGCCTTCACTGCCCTATATCATTCCAGAAAAATGGCTGTCCAATGTCTTCTTGAAAACCTCTAGTGATAAGAGTACCCACAACTTCCAGAGGTAAACCATTCCATTGACTAAGTGTTCTCAGTCATGAATTGGGTGATTTGATATTCTGGTACATATCTAATTCCCTTAATTAGAGCTATCTGGACTTCCTTTCATTGGAGATAATGGAATCTAATGATTAGAACTTTTAAGTGTCAGGTTTAAGGTTAGTTGTTTTTTTATAGTATGGCCAGTTGAAATTGAGGATTAAAGTGGTTTCTAAAAGTAGCTGAGTTACATAAATTGAAGAATACAGTATAATGCTTATTTGGGCATGGATCCAGCTGTAAAAAATATATTGAGGTCTATTTTACAGAAGGGATATGAAAATACGATAGGTAAAGCTACTCATGGACAGAGCTTTTGCCAACATCAGTAAATGCATTTCAAAAAAGAAATTCCCCTATCATTCCAGTACACAGTAAAACAAATGAACAATGAAATTCACCTATATTGTTTTTTTCTGCTACAGAATGCCATAAGCAGCTGCGGAGTTATGAATGGAGACCAAAGCTGAATTTAATAGTCTTTATAATGCTGTGTATAAAAATCTAAAGTTGAAGAGCTTGCAAACAACAGCTGGAGGCTTTGAAGCTCATAAATACGGAATATAGATAAATGAAATAGCTGCTAAGCATGGCTAGTAATAGCACAAGCTCTTGAACCAACGTAATAAAGTTGTAACGAGTCAATTCTATGGGGAAAAATGAACTGACCTAAATGAGCAATGTGATTCATTTTAATTCATGCATACATGAAAAGGATGCTTTTTTGGGGGAGGGGGGAACCCAGTTGTAAAATTATGGGGCAGAAACCACCTGGTAGTATGGATCAAATATGAATTCCCACAAGTCTTATGAATTGGCTAGAAATTAAATTTTCACATTTTTACTAAGGCTCTGCTCTTGTTATATATAAAATGAAAAGTCATTTTTTACTGAATTGCTGTGGTCTTTATGAGAAAAGGATATAGCCTTTCATATGTACAGGAGGTGTAAGGTTTCCTGCCTAAGCAGGGGCTTGGCCTAGAAGACCTCCAAGGTCCCTTCCAACTCTCTCCTCTTCTCTCCTCTCCTCTCCTCCCTTCCCTTCTCTTCCATTCCATTCAGCTGAAGGTAGTTCTCAACTTATGACCACAACTGGGCCTGAAATTTCAATTTTAAGTAGGTGTGATTATAAAGCAATCGTCATGTGACTGGATCTGATTTAATGATCATTTCCCCCATGATCATTAAGCAAATCACCATGGTTAAGTGGATACAGCTTCCCTAATTGACTTTGCTTGTTGGAATCCAGCTGGAAAAGTCCCAAATCGTGATCACATTAACGCAAGTTACTGCAACAATCATAAATGCAGGCTGGTTGCCAAGCATCCAAACTGCAGTCGTGAGACCATGGAAATGGTGCGATAGTCGTAACTTTGAGGATAGGCCATAAGTCACTTTTCCTAAGGCCATTGTGAGATTGAACTGTTAAATCAGCAGTTATAAGCTGAGGGTTACCTGTACTCTTCCTGCTGTCTGTTATGGAGAATGGGAAGTTATAACTTCCCTCTCTTTCCTGCAAAGAATACAATGACAAAAAAAAACTTTACTTGGGATACAGAGGCTGGTGGGAGATACAGGGATAGTGGGTAGGAAAAGTGGGATTAGGAAGGAAAGTTTAGAGGGCCCCCCATGGGAGTTAGAGGGCCCAAGCCACACATTTCATATAGGTGGACACGTACAACCCCATTACACCTTCAGAAACAGCAGGAAATGAAAAAGGTCTTCAATCAATTTCCTCTTCCTGCTTTAGATATTTAGGTGTAGTCAGTTCAAGGAAAAAATGTTGACAACATGGATTAATGGCTTGCTTTAAAAACTGTGATAATGCGTAATTTTGGTGCTGCTTTTATATTTCTGTTTGCTACTGACAACCTGCTAGAATATATGTTCTGATTCTGGCAAATTCTCCCATGAAGACAGCAAATAAAATATATTTTTGGCAAATTGAACAATGTTATAAATATGGATACTGTTCCCATTCATTTAAAGAATGAACAGCATTTATTCAAATAGACATTAGTCAAGAATTTAAAAAATACAAATGACTTATGATGGTAATCCAGTATACCACTAATCATAATTTTCATATCATGATTTTCTGTTTTTTTAAAAAATCAAGATTACTTTGAGATAATACAGTACCAGGAAGCAAAGATTTATTTATACCATCTTCTTTTCCACTGATTATCTTCTTCCCTTTCATTGTGCATTGATAGTGATATTATGACATGGAATTTTAAAGATATAGAAATTGAGACCAGAGAATAAGTCTGCACGATATCTAAAAAATATGGCACAATCTCAGCATTTTTACATTATAAGATTATTTATATGGACAAGTGAAGAAACAGTAATTTCATTTATCCTTTGTTTCAAATTCCTTTAAGTAACTTTTTAAAAAAGAATTGAATTCCTAAATTCATCTGATTTTATAATATCAGATTTCAATGTAATTTAAAAAGTAAATTTCAATTTATTTAAATGATTCATTAATAGACTCCAATTCACACTTACATTAAAAAGCATGAGAGATTTTCATTGTTTAACTACCAGTGCACAGGCCAATTCAGGAGAAACTATAAACCAGTAAAACAGCTCCTGCTGCTACCATCGGCTTCAGATTATTATAATACACCTCAAGGGAATCCAAATTTTCTTAGGAAAAATACAGTTTAATAAGTAAAATGTAACAAAAATGTGAATTTCCATTTTTACTTTTTACTCCCCCCCCGCCCCAACACATTAATATTAATTACCACTGATGGGTTGCTTGGTTAAATCACGTCCTTAATGTACAGCCCAATACACTAATTTATAGTTGGCTACAATATTGAGGGAGTACTCATGCTACAAAAATTTCTGTGAAATGCATGGACCAGTTTTATCAGCATACCAAGGTGTACAAAATTCCAATCCCAATAAAATACTATTAATCATAATTATATAAGCATTTAAAATTCCAAAATATTGCAATTAGAAAAAAACACATACAATTGTACGAAAACATAAATTACATTTCAAAATCTGTACATGATTCAACTCACAATAAGGCATTGATCACAAAAAAACATACATTCTGTACAAAGTCACTTATTTTGGTTAAGAATCTACAATCACTATTTTTTTAAAAAAAATGAAGAATGTATGTGCTTATGTCTAGTACCTAAAATAAAATAAATTGACAATTCTGACTGATCATTCTGATTCTAGCACCGTCTTAAAGGAAAATTGAGTGAAAGCTGTGGTGACCAGGGAAATGTGGTGATCTATTCCTTACTACATTTTACTTTGAACGGGCAAAAGGGATTGGCTAAAGTTGTAACATTTTATTTTTATTTATTTATTTATTTATAACATTTATATAGCGGCCCATCTTATAATCAACCCATCTCCTAACTTCCAACATAGCTTATGTCTGTCATTTCTTTGGGGACCAAAATATGCTTCCTGCTAAATCAGGTCAAACCTCCATTTAATTATAAAAAATAATTATGAAAGGATTGGTCACTGAGAAAAACTGTTTGCCATTCTGCTTTTACCTGTACTTTATCCATTTCTGAATAATTCCTTTGAAAGTTTAATACATCAGCAAGATAAACATGTTTTTTTTTAAAAAAAAGAAGCATTTTGGCCATCTCTTGGCATGCAGATCAATTCCATGTCAGTTACTTTGCTTGGTTATCAATTTAACCAGAATTCATTAAAAATACAATCAGAGTTCAAGATATACATGAGGTGCAATGCATTTCTACTATATGTTGCACAGCAACAGTATTTTATAAAAGCAGCCTCCCTGCAAGAGCTGTAATCAACCCTAGATTTTAAAATAACTATTCTACATCATGTTTGCAAATTTCTTCTGGAAAAATAATTCATCAAACCGGTGTATTCAATACTGCTGCCTTTATGTAGATCTTGGGTTAGCAGTTGTAGATAGGAGTCTGAAGTAAAACACTGATTGTATAAATCAGAAGAACTACAGTCTTCAGCAAACTAAAAAGAAGTTCCCTACTGTCGCTGTGATAAGGCAACATTCTTAGGGTTCTGACTGAAATTCGGTGTCGTCCATCTGAAGAGTGTCATTATCACCCAATAATTCTGTTTCAGGCACAGAGCCCTCTTCATCCTCCTCTTCTTGGACCAAATTCTGAGCAATGTCTTCTGTCCCATTATGTACCTCTTCTACTCCTTCAGTCAGGAGAGCAGCCCGGTCAGCCATGGAAGCATTGGAGGGAGCAGTTGTTACATATCCTGTACTAGTGGAACCACTTCCACTATGATGGGAAGCTGGTTTTGGAATCATCTGAGGAGCTATCTGTTGAGGAGCCATCTGCATTGGAATTTGGACAGGATAAAAATTTGGCAAATATGCTCCATAAGCTGGCATTGGTTGGTAACCATTGACAGGAATGTAAAGTTGAGGAGGTGGCACCATTGGTCTTATTTGTCCTTTCATTGGTATGAACTGAGGTTGAGAGAATGCTTGACTTTTCTGCTTTGGCCCAACATACCTGGTGTTGCTGACATTACTAACAGGACTTGTACTGAGGGAACTGGTTTGTGTAGTGTTGCTTGCACCAGAGGTTTGTGCAGAACTGTTGTAATTCGACAGGTTTCCCCACGTTCTCAATCTGTTGTGGATATCTTTGAATCTTGGTCTTCTATTGGGAAATTCATTCCAACATTCTAACATCAGTGAGTACATCCATGCAGGACAGTCATCTGGACATGGCAAAACCTGCCTATTTCTAATCATCTCAATGACATCTTGATTGGAATAGCCACAGTAAGGCTGCAAGCCATAGCTGAAAATCTCCCACAGCACAACGCCGTAAGACCAGATATCTGAATCAACTGAAAATTTGCCATACATGATTGCTTCAGGGGACATCCATCGAATAGGAAGAGGATTATTTCCCATTAGTTTATAATAATCAGCAGAATAAACTTCCCTGAAAAGACCTAAGTCAGATATTTTCACACTGAGTTTATCAAACACAAGCACATTTCTGGTGGCCAAATCTTTGTGGACCACATGGTGGCTTGAGAGATATTCAATTCCTGATGCTATCTGAGTTACAATGTGAAAAAAATCAGCTGGCTCCAATGTTGATTTCACTGTCTTATCATCATCGGTGCTACCAACATCAGAGTGGGGAGATCTCATCACAAGGAACTCATGAAGATCGCTATGAGCACAATAACTAAAAATCATGCTGATGGGCTGTTCTTTGGTCACTATTCCCAGTAAACAAACTATATTGGGATGCTGTAATCTTGATCTCATCATTGCCTCATGCTTAAATTCTTCTCGGAGAGTTACATCTGCTTTATCCTTGAGGGTTTTGATGGCCACGGTTTGTGTTTGCTCCCCTGGAGCAGTGCCAAATAGGTGACCCTTATAAACTTTTCCAAACTTCTCTTCACCCAGCTCCTCCATGAACCTCACAGTCGAAAGGCTGATTTCTTTTAGTTTATTCTGAAAGTAAAAAGAGTAACAGGATAAGATGGCTGACTATATTAGAAACCCTTAGCAGCAAATCAGCAATAAAAATCCTAGTTAAAATTAAAGGCTTTGGTCACATTTATATTAACCTGCTTAAATGCACAACATCTGTTTCAAGGGCTTTTACTTCCTTGGCGATAATTCTGCACCTGGTCTGAAGTCAAACAACTGAGAAATGAATACATGCTGGAAGAATATACTGGAAGGTTTGATATGGTGAAGAAAATCCAAATGAAAATGTCAAAGCAGAAGACTCTTGGGTAGTTAATATCAAATGTTATGTTTATGATGTAAAATAACCTGTGCGTACTGTATGCGTACGTTTGGGTAATGTACCTGTTTGTGCTGATTAATGAGAGGCATTTCCATATCTTGGCTGGGAGAGGCCATCAGCTGACGACGCTGTGGAGTGGTGGCAGATGCCTTCTGCTTGTTTCTGCACATGCAGACCAAGAAGAAAAGGCAGGCAATAACTAAAGGGATGGCTATGCTTGGAACCAGAATGTAGAGGATTCCCATTTTGCTGCTGTCACGTGGGCCTGTTTAAAAAGGATTGCATGTTTTCAGACTCAGTTCAAAAGCAATGCAAATAATTTTATATTGCAAGGGTAGAGACAATGCATATAGCTCACTGCAATATGTACATATAGTCCTCGGCTTACAATCATTCGTTTAGTAACCTCTAGAAGTTACAATGGCACTGAAAAAATAACTTATGACCCTTTTTCACACTTACGACCATTGCAGCATCCCCATGGTCATGTGATCAAAATTTGGGTGCTTGGCAACTGGCATGTGTTTATGTCAGTTGGGTGTCCCAGTGTCGTGTGGTCACCATCTGCAATCTTCTGATAAGCCAAGCCAATGGGGAAGCCAGATTAATTTAACAACCCTGTTACTGATTTAAACAACTGCAGTGATTCACTTAACAACTGTGCCAAGCAAGGGTGTAAAATGGGGCAAAATTCACTTAATAAATGTCTTGCTGAGCAACAGAAATTTGAGGCTCAATTGTGGTCGTTAATTGAGAACTGTCTGTAATACAGATTTATACACATCTATATAATGTAGTCCACAGTGTGATTACACAATGGATTACACAATGGATTACATTGTGTAATCCACAAAGAGCCTATAAAATGCAGGGGATTGAGCGATTAGTATGAATTTTAACACTATCTATATGGATTGTGTTACCATTAATACATCATTAAGTCACAGACCTTTCTCAGGGTCAAGTGGTTTATTGCAACATTATGATGCACACATAATTTTTTTGCTCACAGATTGCAAGTGGAAAAGCATCCAAAATGGATCCCCTGTGAAACTATTAGATCAAATCAAAACAAACCTTCATTGCAGTCATAAATCAGCATAAGGAGAGAATGTCCATAAGAAGTATGGAGTACAATCATTAAAAAGCAAAAGAAGTACAATAAGAGTAAAAACAGTAAGGTAAAAAGTAGAAAAGGCTAGAAAAGAAAAGGCTTTTATTTCTCTCACACACACAAAATCTAAGATTTAGTTTTTAGCTTAGATTTGTGGGTCAACCTGTTGAAGTAAATAGAATGTTGGAAAGACAACAGGAATCGGAAGTGAAGTTTGCTTATGAGCCAAACTGTCTTTCCCAATGACAGTATATGACTTGGTAAGAGTAGGATGGAGTTGTACCTTCTCTCCTAATCTTTCCTCCATACAAAATGAAGGCGCACTTGTTCTCTTCTTCTGCTGTCCAATTAGACCTGATTCCACTCCCTCTATTCATTTCTGCACTGAAAAGAAAATAACTGCTTCCTTTCACTATCCTCCTATAAAACAGAAGGCACATTGTGCTTGGAGAAAACAGGAACAAACTCTGATCTGTTCTCCATCATCTTGTGCAGAATGAAAACAGGTTCATGTTAAAACCAAACCTTAAGAAAACATTTTATTGGTTAAAACAGTTTGACAGTGAAGCTCAATTACCTTAAGAAGTGGAGAGATTCCCTTCAGTGAATGGCTTGAACTTCCTGCACTAAGTAGGGATTTGAATTTGATGATCTAACTCTGATTTTACATTTTATTTTCTCTGCACAGAGTGTCTTTTCCCAAGCATGGGAGCAGGAATAATTGCTCCTTGTCTTGTACTGCGCTATACCAGAGTGTGGTAGAGAAAGCAGAAAGTGAAGAAGAAAGGACAGAGAGAAGAATGGATGGAGGCAAAAAGTGAATGGAAAGCAGGTGAAGATTTTGGGGAGATATCTGGTTATACTCTCCCAAAGTTAAGAGGATTTTGGGCTAGAGCAAACCCAGCACTCAAATAAATGTTCATTTACAGTGGTACAACCTTATTTGACCCACATCAGCTTCAATATTTATATCCTGTTCTTTTAGGAAAGAGCAAAGATGCCACAAAGAGGATGTAAAAAGGAAAATGAAATTAAAGCAAAGTTCAAAACAATAAATTGATTTTAGTCACAATGAATGTTAATGAGCCATTGTTCAAAGCTATGACTCATTCCCATTTTTATTATTATTATTCCCAAAGATCTGATAGTCTAATTCAGCATCAAAATAAATCAATGGCATCTGATGGGACTTTCTTATTATTCCACGTATCTTTGAAATAAAATATGAAGCACATCACACAAAGAATCTTTAATTTAACGTCACAGTACAAAGAATCAGTCCTGACCGCATTTGGAAATAACATTAAATCACAATTTAATCTCTCCATAGTCCTACCCACAGGCACCCATTTTGGGCCCAATGAAAAACTTAAAAGCAGCAAATATTCAGTGTAAGAGGCTACTTCAGTAACCTCTGTATGACATCTGTAATGTCATATTCCACCATTTCCATCTATTTTCAGTTTAGGGCCAGCAACTCATTTTAATAAAACTAGCAGAAATTAAAAAACATATAATATTATAATTGCCTGCATAATATATATAGTGCTCTTATGCTGAAGGTCAACAGTCAAAGCATACTCATCCAAACAGTACATAAGTCTGTGTCCTAAGTCCTATATTTCTGAGATGTATATTGTAAATTGTATATTGAATTTAATCATATTTCCTCTCACACATCTTAAAGGCATAATAGACATCTTTTGTTCACACATATATATTTTTTTACTTTAACATTTGTCTCTGAATAAGAATGCAATATTAAACAGCTGGACAGCTATATATTCTGGACAGAAATGCATACACACACACACACTCTTCAACTGCCAAGTCCTTAGGTCTCTTAGCCTCAGTGTCAATGAATACATACATTATATATTGATAGGAAAAGAACTGATTTCATTTATAAAAACATCAATAAAAAGCATTTTTTGCACATCACACAAATCAAGAATAATTCATGCTTCAATCATTTTATTCTAGAAATGATAAAAAAAAATAGTAATACATACTACATGCAGGTACTTCACATAGTTCCATGCGTACGTTTTTGTTCTGAGTAAAACACCAAGGTCCTTCCATCTGGCTTCCAGGATTGCGGCAATAAGCATGCCCGCCTCCAAGCTCGGGAAACTCTGTGCTTGTGAAGTCATGGGGATGAGGATGCTGGGAATCCCAATACTGACAATTGTGGCCTGACTTTGTGACACTGACAGTTCCTCTATAATCAGCACCAGAGCCATTGTAACACTGGTGATCTGCAAAAAAAAAAAAAAAAAAAAAAAAAAAAAAAGTAAATTTAACAAGAGACATATGAAACAATAAGAAATGTTCCCATTCTCTCTCTCTGCATCGTAGCTGTGCTTCTTTGCTCTATAGTATTCCTTTCTTTGGTTTGGGATAAGATCAGCTGCTTTTTCTAAAAATAGAAAATAAAGAAAATAATCAAGCTTGTAGAAACAAGCTAGAGTAGCCTAGTCAGGAAGTATGAGTTTCCGATAAGCTTTATGCCTATGGAAGAGTCCAGAAATTAACTAGAACATCCATGTCAACATTGCTTTGTTTCAACTCCTTGACTTGCTCAAAGTATTCTAGAGGATTCACCACCTTGAAGCTCTCTTCCTCTCTCCTGCCCCATTTAATTTCTTCCTTCTCTTCTGCTTTTTTCCTCTTAGATCTTTGTCTTGCTAATGTATTAACTACCAAGCACCATTTTTATTTGTATATTGCAGTGATGGCTAACCTTTTCAGAACTGAGTGGCCAAGTGCGTGGCTGAACCCCCCAAATACAATGCGTGCATGGCCCCTGTGCATGTGCACGCAACCCCCCGCATGCCCCTGTCCCCCACATGCACACACAACCCCCACACGCACCCCAACCATGTGCATGTGGCTCCCGCATCACCCCATGCATGCGCGCGCGGCCCCATGCATGCACCCCACAGCAGAGACCCAATAACCAGCTGGCTAGAGGGAGGTGTGTGCACATGCATGGCCAAGCTAAACTGGGGCGACAGCTTGTGTGCCCACAGAGAGGGTGCTGCGTGCCACCTGTGGCACGTGTGCCATAGGTTTGCCATTCTGGGTATATTGTATCTAGTCTGGTTACAAAAGATTATCTCCTTTCTCCACCAAATTTATTTCAGGGTTTAACAACATTGCAAGCTTATACCCTCATCGCACTGGTTTTGGAGGGTTTGAAGCAGGCACAACTTAAAGCAGTTAGCTTGAAGAAGTGCATTCCTTGCTTTCGGGGAGATCTGGTCAGATGCTTGAAGCAGCCTCTGCATGTTTTTGGCAAAATTCCTTTACATTGTATAGATGAGAAGCTGGGGGAAAGATTTCACCTGGGTTATTCCTCTTTCTCATCATTGTATCCTCCCTCCAAGCTAATTCTAAGCAGTCAAAAGGCAAAACATTGAAATGTGTTGTTTTGAAATCAAGCAAATACATACATTCAGAAATGGCACTCTGATGAAAAATCCATACTAATTTTGCATTAAACCAGTGAGGGGGGGGGAACTATGGCCCTTTTATGACTTGTGGACTTCAACTCCCAGAATTCCTGAGCCACCATGGTCATAAAGCGGGCCATCATTCCCCATTTCTGCATTAAACAAATAGAAGACAAAAGCAGAAAGGAAACGTGACAATAACTTACATCTATTGAGCCGTTCTACAGGAATTCCAATTTTTATACAGTTGGCAGCCTCCAAAGAATCGGGCAGTGGCAAGTCTTCACATTTAGGTGGCTGGAGCTGCATCAGAATGAGAGGATTGGATCTAGCAATGTTGTACTCCTGCCGACAGAGATCGTTCTCTAGAACTTCGCACTCATCACGACACAGCTCTCTAGGCTTAGGTGTCCGGGAATGCTCGTCACACAGTGGAAACACAAAGTGACAAAAAGATGGGATGGCAAACTGGGAACACTGATCAGATAAATGAGTGGATGTGCCAATCATAGTAAATGCAGCTGAAAAAACAGACAGAAAAGCCAGTAATCAAGATCCAGTTTCTATAATAAATGAACATCAGTACATTACTACTGCTTTTTATGTATTTGAAATGATTTCAAGCCAAACTACTAAGGGCATTAATAAAAAATCTATCTGCAACAGAGATCAGATACACTGTCGAAGTCTTTATATAAAAGTAAAGGTAAAGGTTCACCTCGCACATATGTGCTAGTCATTCCTGATTCTAGGGAGTGGTGCTTATCTCCGTTTCAAAGCCGAAGAGCCAGTGCTGTCTGAAAATGTCTCTGTGCTCATGTGGCCAGCATGACTAAATGCCAAAGGCACACGGACTGCTTTTACCTTCCCACCAAAGATGGTCCCTATTTTTCTACTTGCATTTTTTACGTACTTTTGAATTGCTATGTTGGCAGAAGCTGGGACAAGTAACAGGAGCTCACCCCATTACGCGGCATTAGAGATTCGAACCGCTGAACTGCTGATCTTTCAATTGACAAGCTCAGTGTCTAAGCTACTGAGCCACAGCATCATACATAGTTTGGCACAAGGTTAACAAGATTCTGCAGTAGGAAAATGGTATATGGTACTAACTGTGAAGATCAATTTTCTAGCATCCAGTCAACCGAGTCAGTATCGAGATGAGGAAATATTTCAGGGATTCAAAATAACTAGAACAAACTTTATCTAGTTTTCAAATATTTTTAATTTGTTAAGTCTTTTGTTTTGTGGCATCATTCTAGAACTGAGGAAGTGGCTAATCTCTCTCAGAATTCTAAGCTTCCACAACAAACAGATTAGATGTCTGTTACATAAATTTGACTTCCCAGGAAATCTACTATATTGATTTTTTTCATTCCAAAAACTTGTCAATTTACCAGGGCCCATTGATAGCTTACAAATCACCCACTGGAAGATTCTGTTACACAGCTTTTCACTGATTTGAATTACAAAGGAAGAGATTTATAATATTCTACTAATTGGAAATAAAGAGGCTCAAACCTGCCTGAAAATCCCACGTGTGTGTACTTGTCTAATCCAAAATGTGTTGGAATGAACTGTGCTCATTGAGTCATAAGATAAAAGCAAAATGTGTTTGTTAAAAGCATGCATTTCTGTAGTCTCACTTGACATGTTTTGTAGCCGAGTTCTTGCAAGTTCTAGGACTAAGCCATAGTTAGCTCTAGCTAAAATTAAATTGTTTATTTTCATTACTACACTGGATCAGGATTAAAGATGCATTTTCTACTCTAAAACAGAAATCAGTAAATCCTCAAACACTGGGTGGACACCATATTTTGCTAAAAAGGGATGGATATTATTAAGCTCAATTATACTGTTAACATTAATTCATATTTTAAAGTCAGAGCCTTGAATATTGACATACTTTGCCTCCTCTTCTGCCTCAGCAACAACTGCATACCAAATATTGGTATTTATTATTGAGTTTTTTGAATACGTACAGTGGTGCTTAAACATTTGTGAACCCTTTTGAATTTTCAATATTTCTGCATAAATACCACTTCTCTATAAAAAGTCTGAAAACTTTTGGGCAGGTTTCAAACAAACTAATAGTTGAATTTAAAAGTTCCAGAATATCCTAGTCAGGTAAAATAAAGGCAATTGTTGTTAATGCTTAGGTTGTGTTATTTAGCAAACTCTGTTATGGATTATTTAATTGTAAGGGTTATGACTGTACTTAATTTTTTTTAAATGAACATATACAAAAGAATTAGGTGCTTGCTGAAGCACCTAATCTGAACTAGAGTATAATGGGCTACTGAACTCACTTTAATCAATGACGACACATTATTGAGCAAAACAGACTTTAAAAATGCATATAAGGAAAAAGCCAACACAGGTGAAAATAATGGACTTCTGTCTCTCTCTCTCACACACACACAAACACACCACAGAATAAAAATGTTCTGTCAGACAATTTGATTCCTGAGAAACTGTGTATCAACTTTGATTTTTTTTTTCAGAGAAAGGAAATTGATAAACAATTTTGTGACCGTAAGTACTGGGACTTACTGCCTTCATTCAGTCTCAATTATTGTTGGTCATATGAAGGAATCAATGCGTAATTCATGTGCATAGCTAGTAGCAATTTCATCCTTCAGTCATGATGCTGCTACTGGCACTTTCCATATACTGCTTGGTTCAAGCCTATGTAACTTCATGAAAGAATGTGAATTAGGATTTGGATATTTTCTCTAAATCCTAAATTGAGTTAAACCAGAAAGATATATATTTATTCAGGATCTCTGAAAGTTAGCCTGAAACTACTTAACTACTCTGAGCACGGTGGGTTTGACAGTAGAAAATAGAAATCCAGGGGGAAAAAAATCTGAAAGAGATCCAGTTCCATGGCTTAATCTCCTAAACACTGACTCATATTCCCTGCAAATCCTCCTGATGATGTAGGAGCCCTCAGAAGCTGAGCTGACTCCAGTTTGAGTGCTCAGAGAAATATTATACATTTGGATGATATAAAGATACCAAGTCTCATCACCAGGTACAAGTGTAGTTCAAGTTTTGAACTACAAAGGAGTAAAGGAAGCTTCAGCCTTACATAGCAAAGTAGGCAAGGAGAAAAGAAACCCATGTACAATTTAAACTATATTTGTGTTTCCAAAAGCTATTAGGACTGTTTCACTTGCCCACTAAAACATTTTAACACCATAAAGTTCAACGTAATATCTGTTAGCTAATTTTCCTATTTGGACAGTAGATGTCACTAATTTCCATTCTCAGAATTATGTATCTCACTGGGCTAACCAAGGAAGAAATTAGTGGACGGAGTACATTCACTTATAATTTTTTCCCTTCATACAAAAATGTTTTTGAGAAATTTCCCCGATTCCACGTGACAAAGCTTTTATATGTCCAAAGAGATATAGAACAAATAATCAATTGATCTTTCTGTGCCTATATAGTGCTAACTTTTTATTGCAAAGATTGTTTGTCTGTTTATCAGTGGAACCTGCAATGGCAATGATTTAAGGCCTATATTTCGTTTCTTTATCACAGACATAAAACTTCTTTAGATTATAGTAGGCTTCTCCTGTATGCAGTTTTATTGATTTACCATTCCATTTTTCCTGAAAATTTATCCCAGAGGTGCGGAAGCTGACAGGAGAGTTGCATAAAATGGAAATTTAGAGAAAATAGTCCATCTGTTAGTAAACAGAACTTCACTTTGATGAAAAGTACCAAAATATAGCTACAATGACTGTATTTACAAACGCATCTCCTAAATCAGTGTGGCAGGTAGGGAAGCACAATAAGTAGAAATCTAAGAGTGTCTCCTGTAAAATAATTCTTATAGTAAGCATTAAATGTCCACGCAAATAAAAAAAATATTGTAAACCATGTAGTAATATTGTGTTTAGAATATAAAGGTTTAGAATATTCTGGTCTCTGGACTGAAAGGAAAAGACCTCTCTCACAGAATCACTACAACTTTCAGGTAGAGTTGAAAGGTAGTATTATTTTTTTATCACTAGTCTTAATTTTCAGCTCTCCTTTTGTGCCTGTAATCTTCATCTATTACTAGGAAAGGAAGCTCACAATATATCTATAATTATAATTTTAAAAATGTCAATAGCAAACTTTTATCCTGATAGAAATAATTAAGTTGTGGCATCTTAAAAACTAACAAAATTATCAGCACATGTTTATGGATGGCAGCACACTATATATAATACTTGGAGCTCTGGCATTCGTAGACTTTTATGAACAGCTGCAGTTACTTATAGAGCCTCAAGAATTATCACAAAATAGCAGCCTTTGGGCAACTACCCACAACTTTATTTAGTTATACTTTTACTTTTGGGGAAATTACATTACTTAATACTTAGATAACAAAAAGGTGCATATAAAGGCCACATATTAGTGACAATAACATTCAGAATAAATCTATAGAGAACTGCTTGCAGGAAATGTGCATTATACAAATTTTTGTACTGTACATAAATGTAGTCCATAAATAAGAAGAGAAATGCAATGACATTTACACAAAATGTTGTGGAGACAAAGCCCCATTCTACCTCAGAAAACAGATTGAAGGCCAAGATGAAATGAACTTAAAGCCGGAAAAATCCGGTAGGAAGGCTGATATATCATTCTCATTTATTCCACTCAATGTAAACCCTTTTCCAAGCACATAGATAAATATATTCATATAAAAAAAAGCATTTGATATAATATAAACACTACAACATTTAAAATGTAATCCACAGATTTCTTGTTGGGAATGCATGTAACAAGCTCTAAACAGGAAATTTTTATATTTCATTAAGTTGTCAACAAAAGAGATAGCATCAAAGTATCATCTAACTAAGCAAAGATCCTTTACAAAAATCAAGCATCAAATTCCTTGCTTAAAATTCACAACTCTGAAAATAGCAATCAGACTATGAACAAAGAAAGAGAATTAATTTTCTAATCTGCATATGTTAATATTAAGGGTGTCATTTGCATTCCTTATGGATGAGAGTGGAGACTAACAAGATAAGAAAAATCCTTTTCTCTATAAAAGTTATAAAGTCATAGGGTTTATAGAGCCAAAAGATCACGTATAGATCTTCTAGTTTGGAAACAGATTTTTCTTTTCTTTTTTTCAGACACCGTAAAAGACAAAGTAGATGCATCATCCATTTCTTCACTCATTTTTTCCCCAAAGACTATAAATGTCCTACAATAACTCATGCAGCCATTATTTAAGTAAATACAACTTATTTTATTAAAAAAGGGTGTTTTTAAAACTTTTAAAAAAAGTACAGCCCTAATCCTCAAAAAGCTTTCCAACAAATATCAAATTGATGCCTACTGAAAAAAATACTTCATAATAAGAAAGCAACATTGCCTCAATTTCTTCCAAAAATTGCCTGGCTTGATTTCCATTTATGATGATGTTAAAATTGGATTTAAGTTTCTGCATGAAATACAATATTCTCTGACATGAAGAGGTAGAACTGACTTACCAGTAATTCGGTTTTCAATTTCCCCTTGCATTTGAAGGGAGTCCACATAAATAGTCCTGTTTCCAATGATTCGCGCACAGGCAATTCCCCTGTAAGGCTGGCAAAACCCATCTTCATGGTAATCTTCTCTGCAAGAGACAAATTGGAAGCCTATAACTATGTCTACAGATGTTTCTATGTCCCTACTGAGTTTCAAGTATGCTTTTTAAAGGAAATAGGTGGTAAAACTGACATTATTAATTCTCTCAGACATCAATTTTCTTTTCAGTTTCACTTGACATTGTTTCGGAAATAAAAAAGGCACCAAGGAACATTTTAATTGAAGGGGTGGATGGGAAAGACATCTGCAAAGTGAAAACAAGTATTATCCTAGAAATGCTAAGCTAATGCAACGTGACAGATTATTTTATTAAAAAGATAGCAGCATGTGTCATGTTTCACCCTTCATACACTGCTGGTATCAAATGTCAAGCTAAGCAATTAGGCAAGCAATTGTTTCTCTTCTCCTACCTTGTCCTGCAGTTCTTCAATTCTTACAATGGACAGCAAAACAGATCTTGTCAAGATGTAATTAAAATATGGCATAATTCTGAACTAGGGATTAGGTAAATGGAATGAAATCAGTGCTTAACTTCCTTCTCCCCCATTCCTTTTAAGTTACACTAATGCCAAATTCTCCTAAGATATATTGAGTTACTATCTTGGCTGAACTCTGTCCAACTTTCCAAAATGAGTTTAACACAGTCAACTTAAGTTGCTCCAGGACAGCACTGATTAAAAGCCATTTTTCTCAATGTCTTGGACAGCCAAATATTGAGAACTGGAAAGACAAGTGGCCCTCATACCTAGGAGTTACCATTTCATCCAAGATATCCATTAAGTTACCTTCCCACTGAAGTGTATCTCGCTATCTAACTGCATTTACATGCTTTCAAATTGCTATGTTTGCAGGAGTTGGGGCGAGTAACAGGAGTCACTTTGTCATGCAATAGTGTTCTGTGTGTCCTCAGCATAGTCATGCTGGTCACAAGATCATGGAAGTGTTGTGGGACATTGCTGGCCCTTCAGCTGAGAACTGGAGATGAGCACCACCCCTAGAATTGACAAGACTGGCAGGGGAAACCCTTCCTTTTTTAACCTTTATCCATTAAATTAGATGATATTTTTTGCCTTTGGCCTCATCACTGCTATACCCAAGGTATTTGAAGTCAAAAGTGGCATGTGAAAGATTTATGGTGGGAGGATGGGGGCTAGATCTGGATGGTATTTTGTTCCAAGAAAGAATCCCATCTGATCCTCATATTAATAGTATGTTGTACAAGTAGTTCTCAATTTACGACCACAATTGAGCCTAAAATTTATGTTGTTAAGTGAGAAATTTGTTAAGTGAATTCCCCCCCCCATTTACAACCTTTCTTGCTATAGTTGTTAAGTGAATCACTGCAGTTGTTAAATTAGCAATACGGTTATTAAGTGAATCTGGGTTCCTTATTGACTTTGATTGTCAGAAGACTGCAAAAGGGGAATACATAACTCTGGGACACCGCAACCGTCATAAAGTCAGTTGTCAAGCATCCAAATGTAAATCATGGGACCATGGAGACGCTACAGCAGTCATAAGTATGAAAATTGGTCATAAGTCAATTTTTCCAGCGCTGTTGGAACTTTGTACGGTCCTTAAACAAACTGTTGTAAGTCAAGGACTACCTGTACTAATGATTTTAGATGTTCTACCTGAGCCACACTAGGTTGTAGCAGCTGCGGATCTCCCTTTTTCAAACTGTTAGGATAAAATAATTCGTCTAAAAGATTTAAAAAGTGAATAGTCCAATAAGTTTAAGGAGTCAGTTGCTTCTTGCTGTCAGGATACTCTTGCCTGATCTCAAGTGAAGTTACCCAGACGTTCAACAAGGCATTACTAGATAAGGATCTTTATTGCACATTAGAATGAAGATGCTTTAAGCAGTTGATGGCTCATTGTCAACACACCTCCCCCTATTATGCCCTCTGCAGATTAAAGCCACAGAAACAGATGCTTCTTTTTCTCACATGCTCTACATCTTAACAGCTTGCTTTGAGTTTCTCATACTTAATGCTAGGTGGCAGTTGTTGATAAGATAATTGAAATTCCTGTTCAGGGAACCTCTAATGCAAAATGTAACCGCTATATCCTATGTTCTAATAAAAAGTCTATAAAAGTGAATTTAAATTGATTACAGCTTATTCAAAAAACAGTTTGTTAGAAAGATTTCTGTTTAAACTTAAGTATCAAATTTGTTCTTGTCACCAAGAAATTATTAGGCAAGTCTAATAATTCAGATGTCTTGTACGTTAATAACAGTAGTATATTTTTAAGATGTGTAAGTTGCTAAGAAATTCTTTGTGGGAAGAACAAAGGTTTCCCTTATCCCAAATTATTATTGGCCACTTTGGTTATTGTTTAAACACAATTTTTTTTCCAAGCATAATTTTCATAGTGAGCTCTTTAGCAAGCTGTTTTAAGATGAATGAAGTTACATGAATTAGAGCAACTGAATAATTTTCTGTTTAGAAACCCCAAATTTCCATGTATCTCGAATGGAGACTTTCTCATTTTCTAAATAGCTTTCCTATGCTTATGAAATACAGAAATTTGCATCTGCTTGTTTACATAACATCCTGAATCATTATCAGTGTACTCTAAAAAACCACTACCTTAAAGTGATACAGGTTCTACCTTCCCCTTATTCAATGTTATTATTGGCCATATTTTCTTAGTATGTGATACCTTTGGCATCACGTTGCTTGTGTTTTAGTTCATAACTTTGCTGTGTTTCCAATAATAAAGTTTACAAGACATACTTGAGAGGATGCTGGGACCGAAGTATAAATTTACATTCTAAGATAATTCTACTTTGAAAATTATATAGAAATATATTTTATAAGGGCCTGCAAAAATGAGTGAGAATGCAAAAGAGTTTCAACAAGACTTGGGGATGATTCACAGGGATGCAAGAGAGCCACGGGTGCATGGGGCACTACAGGGAGGGTACAGAAGGAGGCATGGTTAGGCTTGGGGAAGGTGTGCACAGGTGTGCAAAGGCCAGCATGATGTAAGCACAGAAGGACTGAAGGAGAGTGTGAAGATGAGTGTGTCTTCCCGGTGCCTTATTTATTTATTTTATGTCATTTGTATGCCGCCCTATCTCCGTAGACTCAGGGCGGCTCACAACAAATAAAAAACAAACCCAACAAACATAGAATACATACACAAAAGTATGCAAATATATAAATATATAATTTAAAACATATATTAAAACCCACTAAAATAATCAACCCCCTTAGTCCAGGTTAGGCGATGTAAACAGCCATGTTTTTAATTCGCGGCAGAAGGTGCGAAGGTCAGGAGCCAACCAAAGCCCCAGGGGGAGTTGATTCCAAAGAGTGGGAGCACCCACAGAGAAAGCTCTGCCCCGGGGGCTGCCAGACAGCATTGTCTAGCGGATGCACCCGGAGAAGGTCCTTCCTGTGAGAATGTACCGGGCGATGGGCAGTTGTTGCTGGCTGCAGATGGTTTGACAAATATCCTGGGCCTAAGCCATGTAGGGCTTTATAGGTCATCACCAGCATCTTGGACCTTCCCTGCCAGCTTCTCCTTTGACTTTCTGGGAAAGCTGGAAAGGAAGGTCGCAAATAATGATCACAAAATCATGGGCACCGCAACTGGTCATAAGTGTATCCCAATTGTCAAGCAACCAATTGTCAATCCCAATTGTCAAGCAACCAATTTTGCTATCACATGACTTCAGAGGTGCTGGGAGGGCTGAAACTCAGGAGTCTGGTCATAACTATCATTTTTTCATTTCTGCTATAACTTCAAATAAGTCTGTACTATCTGTACTTATAGGTTTTTAAAGATTATGTATTAATTTATGATTTTAAAATTAAACTAATTAAACAGCACAAAAATATTGTTTATGGACATCCATGGAGATTTTCAGTCATCCAGATGGTTGTATCAAAGGTGCTTTTCAAAAGGCAACTGGACTCTCTTTATTTTTTCTTGAAGACATTTCGCTTCTCATCCAAGAAGCTTCTTGGATTCTTCAGGCAGAAGTGAAGAAGCTTCTTGGATAAGAAGCGAAACGTCTTCAAGGAAAAAACAAAGAAAGCCCAGTTGCCTTTTGAAAAGCACCTTTGGTACATTGTTTATGGACATGGAAAAATTGGTTGTCAACTTCATTATGCCAGATATAAAGCAATGGGGAAGACTCTTTTCATCTATAATGTGGGCTCGACCCACTATTGTCCTGTTTTAATTTAATATTATTAAGTTTGTTAATTTGGTTTTGGGGAAATGAATGGGTTTTAAAAATGTGTTATTGAATTAAATACTGAAAATGTGGAATTTATTAATTTACAAAGAACTCTAAATTAATTTAATATGGAATGTAGCAAAGGCATTTATTCTGTTTCAGTTAAAAAAAGGATCAGACTGGACTTACAGTTTTAAGAAGACGATAATACTTGCTCTCTGTTTATGAGCTGGTTCTTTTATTAACGTAATTAAAAGATTGACCAATAGTACTCTATGTGGGTAAGAGTAAATGCTACATTAAAAATGAGTTATTTTCTGCAAGTCTAAGAATATACTCTGTTCTCTTTTTTTCTGTCTTCTTTGTGGGTTGTTTTGTTCTTTTTGTTCTATTTGTGCATGTTAAAATTTTAAAATATTAGAAAATTCAAAAACAGATAAAGGAGGAAGTAACTGGGATAAAGGAGGAAGTGACTGAGTTACAAGACTTCACCAAATCTTCTTCTGAATATATAAAAGTCTGAAAGTAGGTAACCCAAGCTCTGCTGTCTCTGAATTCATGTGCTCATTCAACAGGATAGAAGAGTTGCATTCACTTTGTTTAAACCCAAGCCAAGTTGTTGTATGAGCTAGAATCCTAACAAAGCAGTGTCAGATGGATTCATTCAGTGACCTAAAATGCTTGCCTTTGCAAAGAAAACCAACGATAAGTTTCAGAATTGTACTATAAGACTAGGTAAATAATATTACAGAACATTTTAGTTTTTGTTAATCAGAAAACAACACAGAAAGATAGCCATACCTAATATTGAAATAGTATATTTACAAGAATGCTTGTGTGTTTAATACTCATTTTGAACTCTTTCCCCTGCTACACGAACATTCAGAGAATTTTACAGAATTTTGCACATTTTGACTAGGACTACTTCTATGATGTATTTTTTTTATTAAAAGTGTTAAAAAATACAAAGAACACAAAGCATGTTTTCTGGAATTCTTTCCACTGCCTTTACAACAGAGCTATGTGTGTGTGTAGAAGTACAGAGCAGGATGCATACACAACTCTCATTAATATGACCAGGACTAAATTATCCAAAGCCGAAACAAAAAGAAAGGGAACTGTTCTCAAACTTTCCAGACAAATTTATTTTTCATGTTGCCTTAATACTGATCCAGAATACAAACTGAAATGGATTTTAAGCTATAACTGAGTCACATTATTCAAGTTTTAGCTAAACTTTCAAACATGAGAATTTTTACACGACCTATAATTTATGCACTGATACCTAAATAATATTTTAATTATTGCATTACCAATGGCTCGAACGTCTTCTTGCATTTATTATATTGTGGTGAAATGCTTTTGTTACTGTTAATTTTTCTTACACGTATACCATTTCTTATCCTTGGAACGTACTTCAAAGATGTTAGCATAAAGAATACTTTTAGCCCAAAATATATCTCTTGCAAGGGCTGTTAATGTGAAATAGAAAATGAAAAAGACTTATTAGATTCAGAAAATCCAGAAAGATTGAACAGTCACTTGTGAAAATGGTCTTGGCAGTTAAACTAAAGAGCTTCAGGCAGCTTACAAAGGATTAGTTTGTATGGTGTGCCATGTACTAAGTAATGAAGCATAACGGTAAGCATATTTATATGTAGTAATGCAGTTAAAAATCAACCTGTGATAACTATCTAGGGAGTTTTCATTTAGCAACCACAACTGAGATCTGCAAATTGGTTGTTAAGTGAAGCAGCGATTAAGTGAAACTGAAATTATGCTTAAAATCTTATTTCAGCTTTCTTTTGCTTTACAGGCTTGCAAAGCTTGCAAATATGAGGATTTTTTGTAAAGTTACCTTTTTATCACTATGAAAAAGGTTGCTAAACGAGGAGTCACTAAACAAGGACTACCTGTATTTTAAGCGTACTCAAATACTTTAGCATGCAAGTAGAGTACTTGTCTGATTAAAAATAAATAAGCTAAAAAAATTGGATTCAGATACATACTTTGATACAGAGGACTCTAAAGATCAATATTCAACTGAAGCCACAACTTTTCCTTTCAAGATTAATGGATAAACAGTTAGAAAAAAGCCATGGAAGATTATTTTAAACTATGATTACTGAGAAGAGACTGCTGAATGCACAGAGGCAACAATAATTGATGAAGTTCTGAAATGGATCAATCAACTTCTTTCATTTAGAGAAAACACATATTTATTGGTGAGTGGAAGCCTCCTGTGGATATTTTCTATAAAAATGAAAAAAAAGGAATTTATGATTTATGAGTTTGATGATTAGATTGGACAGTTTGTAAAAAGAAGATATAACTTTAGAAAGAGAACTTAAAATATATTCCTATGTACAACTACTGTGAAGAATACCAGAAGCATATTCTTTACATCTTTTACTTTCTTTTATATTTTTCTTCATTTAAAAAATTTTTTTTTGCATGTTTGGCTTTTTCTTTGATTTTATTTTTCCCTCTTACTTACTTTATATTAGTCTGTATTACCTATCTTCTTGTTTAAAACTTTAAATTAAAATTATATTAAGAAATAATAAAATATATACCGGTATATGGCAAAATCCCTGCCAATGCAATGCTTGCAGGCAGCAATTCTTTTTTCTCTAATTAGCTTATGTTAACTCCCTACAACCAGAAATTTAAGAACGGTCCAATAAAACATGGAACAGCGATCAAACATGTATCCATCTCTGATTTAAAAATATGCTCTTGTACTAAAAAAGTCTGGGAATCATAGTCCTAACAAGTCTGGAGGGTACCAAGTTGGCAAAGGTCTATGCCAGAAAAATCAGAGGATTAAATAGAATTAAATATGTGGGATGGAAATTCTACCTTAGAAAAATCTGTCAAATGTAACAATAGAACCAAGCATTATGAATCTAATAAATTAACTGTCAGATTAAACAGAGATGGACCATATGTTTGCTAATTGCCTAACACATCTACTGTAACAGGGTGTCATCAACAAATCAAAGAGCATATGAATGCAGTTATCGGCTGAACTCTACAATGGGAACATACATAACATTTTTTAAAAATCTTACAAGCTGCTTCATCTTAGAAGTGATGAAGTGTATAATATAGATAATTTATAAAACTGTTCTTCCGGAATAGTTTACACCTAAATTATATTTTAAATTATGTTCTACTGGACTCATAGCTCCTCCTAAAGGAACAGGTGGCATCCATAGTTGGGAGAGTCTTTGCACAACTTCCTGCTTGTTCATAGACCAGTAGACCCTGTTCCTACTTACTCATGTCCTAGTGACTTCCCAACTTGATTACTGTAATATGCTCTATGTATAGCTGATCTAAAAAAGTATTTGGAAGTTTCACCTGATGAAAATACTATAGTGTGGGCAGATCCGGTGCAGTCGTTCAGCAAATGTGACACCTCTGCTCCAGCAGCTGCATTGTTTACCAGTATGTTTCTGAGTGCAATTCAAAGTTTGGTGATTATCTTTAAAATCTTCATGGCTTGGGGTCAGGTTACTTAGAGGAGAGTCTCTTCCAAGTGATAGGTACCCATCTTATTAGATCTGGCAACAGAGCCATGTTCCCAATAGAGAGCTCCATCTAGTGGGAGCCAGGAGAAAAACTCCTCCTTTTTTTCTCTGCATTGTGTTGGCCATCTCGAATATTATGCTCTTGACTTGCCTTGATCCTGCTGACCTTTTTCAAGACACTATTTAACGGGGGTCTGTCAATGAAGGGGGTGGGAGCAATTTTGTGGCTGATTTGAATGTGGGATAATGAATGTCCTTATTTATTTTATTGTATTTATTGGTTCGATTTATATGCCTGCCTTCTCCAGAGACTCAGGACTGCTTACAATGCGTTAAGCAATAGCCTTCATACTTTTGTATATACCTGCTTAGTAGGGCTTTTGGCCCCCACAAGCGGTGTTCTTTTTTATACAAAGTCAGCTTATTGCCCCCACGATCCGGATCCTCATTTTCCCTACCTCGGAAGGATGGACAGCTGAGTCAACCTTGAACCTGGCAGCTATTCTATTTTACTGGTGTTTTATCCTGTGTTTATTTTGTTTAATGTCAAATGGGCAGGCAAATAAAGCAAATAAAATCAATACATATAAACATGTAGTCCTCGACTTACAACCACTATTGAGCCCAAAATTTCTGTTGCTAAGCAAGGTAGAGTTTGCTTCATTTTATGAACTTTCTTGTCCAAGTTGCTAAATGAATCACGGCATTGTTAAGTTAGTAACAATAAATGTGGCTTCACCATTGACTTTGTTTGTCAAAGGTGATCGTTTGACCCCAGGTCAATGTAATTGCAATACAATGCATGCCAAGCATCTGAATTTTAATCATGCGACTATGGGGATACTGCAACAGTTGTAAGTATGAAAAGTCATAAAGTCACTTTTTTCAGTGCCATGGTAACTTTGGTCACTAAATGAATGGTTCTTAACTTGAGGAGTACTTGTACATACACACACACACACACACACACACACACACACACACAAATAAAACTATTTTTGTCCTTAATCTCTGGTTAGTCTTTTAAGAGTCAATAAGCTTAGAATTTTTCTACTGACAAACATTACTTTCTTAGCTCTTCCTAGTGTCTCTTCTGTATTTTCTGAAAAGAAAAAAAAAAGGCTTCCTGCTTTTACTACTTGCTCCCTATCATGATACAAGCTTTCTTTCTTTTTTTGGTAGATTAAAGCAGCAGGAAACTTACTGGAAAGCTATATGCTCTCCCTCTGAATCTCTCCAATCTCAGTTTACAACTGTACCTGCAGAACAGAATTTGCAAGCTGAATTAATTTCAGAAAGAACAAAGAAGGCAAACAGCCTTATGTGCAAGCAAGGCAATACACAGCTAAGCCTTGATTTAGCTCTGCGTGGATCAGCTTCTGTGAGACTAAACAATGCCTCAGGCTCATATTCTCTCCTATTCTCTTCCAACAGGGTTAGAAGGAAGACTTAACCAGGATTTAGTTTCAATTTTTATTATTCCAGGCTCATTGTTAGGAATGAATCATAATGATAGTTGAAACCTAAGTATAATTGGTAAAAAAAATAAATTACAAATCCTTGTTTGTATAACTAACTTGTTGAATAAACAAAAGTGTGTAAAAGCAGGGGTCTCCCCAGCCATGGACTGGTACTCGTCCATGGCCTGTTAGGAACTGAGCCACACAGCTGGAGGTGAGCAGCGGGAGAGTGCGAGTGAGCAAAACCAAAACTATCCCCCCTCCTCATGGTACATGGAAAAATTGTCTTCCAGAAACTAATCCCAACCAAAAAGATTGGGGACCACCGTCTTAAAATATAAAATTATTACCAATACTTAAATGTAAGTAAGAGTAATTATGAAGGATAGAAACTAAAATTAATGCTTGTATAATTTCTGCATAATCGAATAAAAATTAGACAGGTTGTTGATTGGGTGAACCACTGCCTCATCATAGTTTACATTAGTGAACAGGTAATCTATATGTATTCTCTGATTTCAATTAATCAGTTATGAGCATTTTTCTCATTTCTCTTGCATAGATTATGGATTAAAGTACTACTCCAAGGACCTGCCCTATAACAGTATTTCTCAATCTTGGCAACTTTAAGATGTGTGGACTTCAGCACAGCTAGCTGAGGAATTCTGGGACTTGGAAGTCCAAACAGTTTTAAAGTTGTGAAAAACACTGCTCTATAATAAGATTGTGAATCAGACAAGGAGCTCTTAAATTTTTCAGAAACTTTCTGTTTTGTGGTACATTATTAACCTCTTAATATTGCTATGAAGGCATATTTAAAAACACTAAGTCTCTGAAACCTAATTTTTCAATTGTGGGCAATTTTCCAATAACTATTCCCAGAATATATTTCAATTAAAATTTGCATGTACGAAGCATAGGAAGTACTTGAAAGCTCTATGTCAGTGTTGGCGAAACTTTTCGGCACTAAGTGCCAAAATGGGAGCGTGCGCACGTGGGGGAGCAGCGGAAACCGGAAGAGCAGCTCTCTGGTGCACACTCATGGGAGTACTGGAAGCCGGAAGAGCAGTTCTCCGGCACGCATGTGCACGCTGGGAAGCTGAGCTTCTGGTTTCCGGCGTGCACATGCGTACCTGATCTCCCTGTTTCTGGTGTGTATGCATGCGCAAAGACCAGCTGGCTGGCACGCACATTTATGCACCGGAAACTCAGCTTCCTGGCACGGAACTGCTCTTCTGGTTTCCGGCGCTCCCATGCACGTGAAGACCAGCTGGCCAGCATGCCACAACCTGGAAGAGCAACGGGCTATGGCTGACATGTCCAGAGAGATGGCTTTGTGTGCCACTTCCGGCACGCATGTCATAGGTTCACCATCACGGTTCTATGTTGTAATGAAATTCCAATTTTGATTCCTACTGATTTAACAATTTTGGGGACTATAATAATATTTTATAATAAATGATTCATTCCTCTGAAAGTCCTTAATTCCATTGGGCCATCTGCTGGAGTTTGCAGACTGTAGTTGGATACAAAGCACACTACAATATTTCTTCAATACTTTCACCCACACTGGCGTACATGTAATACTATGAATCTCACTGCCATAACTTGAAGAACATCCAAACATTGCACATCTCCTCTGGCAATGTTCCTCCTATGGTATTTAGTTTTTGGATAACTCTTTATTCTTCCTACTCTAACTCCCATCTTTGGAATGTTGCTTTTGCTACAATACAAGAAAATGCCTTAATATTCTTTCAGAGTAATAAGTCTTAATTAGAACCAGCAACATAATGCAATACATTTCAGATTTTCTATGCTGCATCCATATAAAGGGCACTATTTTTTTTTCCTGCTGTTGGGGAATAGCAAATTGTTTTTTAAAAAGAACAATTAGCCTAACATACAAGATAAAATTATCCGTTGTTGGAAAAAGAAGTTGTTTCTAGTCACTGAATTTGCTGAAGAATACAATCAGCTTTTTGTGGAAATTCATGAGGAGAGCACAATATTGATGAAAAATAAATATAATTGTTTTAATTTTGTTGAAAATAGACTATAACATTAATCAACTTTTGAGTTTATTTCTATTGTAATTGATATCATAACAAGATATTTGGGACAGGCTGCGCAAAAATTCTGATTATAAAGAATAATACAACTGGGAAAGAGAGCCTTTGTAGCAGTTAAAATGATTCACTACTACTCTTACTACTATAACCACATATACTTTCACATAGTTTCTCAATGTCCTGAGTACAATCAACTGACATAATCTTAAACTACTTTTTTCAAGGCATGATAATCTGTGGAAAAGCAATTTTTCTTGTATCTGCTTGCTTTCTGTTTGATTACCAGGATTATTTGAGATACAAGACTAATTTCTTGTGTCAATTGAACGCTCATTTCTACAAGTAATTGCTGTTGCTGGAGTAATATAATCTCATTTATGAATTGGGAAAAAATGGAATTTTTGGTTCAGCCTCTTTTGTTTCCCTGAAACAAAAACACTGAAATCCTTAAAGTCTCTTTGCTGTTCTTTTATTTTTGGGAAGATTCAATTCAGTTAAAGTTTAATAAACTAGAAATACTTCCTCTTTGACCTGCATTCAAGAATATTTATAACAATTCTGGTATAAAATATCTTTCACACATCAAAGTATATCATCACTGCTCCTGTAAGGCAGGTCAAAACATTCCCAAAATTATTTGGAGAAACTTGTGCAGTTCTAAATGGTGTGTCTGATTTCTTTTATTACCGTAACTAACTAAGAACTGAGCATCTTGGTTTCTGGAATTGGAAAAGGAAATCTGGAATTCCTTCATTCAAGGGACTTACAAGGGAAGCTTATCATTCCCCACCCCACCCCAAAAATACATGTTTTCTTTGTCACTAGCACATATTTTCCAAATCTGGATAAACTTCTCATGTACTGAAGTGTGAATTTCAATTCTTAAAATTCCTCAGCCAACATGGCCATTGATGATCATTCTGGGAAAACTATCTTCTGAGAGGTTCCCAGATTGAGGAAATCTCCCATAGCCTTGCTCATCAGTATAAAGAGAATAGGAGAAAGCTTAAACATTACAAGTATTCTTTTCTTATCTGGCAGCATGGCCATTTCATGAGTTGAGTTCCATTCATAACGTTTTTGTAATTAGCTCTTCTCTTCTCTGAAAAAGAAGCTTTTGTTACAGTTAAGATTCATCACAAATTGTTTTCTATGAACTTGACAAACTGCTTAATCTTAAAACTATGATGAATTAATGAAACTGTCTTGTTAGGATTAGTTGTAATTTAGGGTTGAAACAGAACACTCAACTGCAGTAAATCAAAAGTGAAATCTAATCTACTTAATAGCTGAAAAAGGACACCTGTGTTCAAGTCCTATTCCTGCTATAATATTGTAAAGCAAGATATGATATCTGAATGCAGTAAATGCACTTGTTGGTCTCATTCTATTATTTCAATATTCAATATGTCTTAAAACAATTTTGTCAATAGCATGTTTACATCACAAAAATCAATTCTTCATTTTCCAAATCTGCATAGTTTTGCTTCTAAGACATATAAATAAATTATATAAACAGCATACATGTACAGTACATTCATATTAATTCCCTGCTAGTCTAAAATTCAGATACAATTATAACCAACACATCAAATTAAAACTTAGAGAAACAACAAAAATAATAACCCCAAGACCTTGGGATGTAATTTATTTATGTTACAATAATCATTCCAATTCTTGACTTTTAGAGATATCTAAATCTATATCTAAAAATTAAAACTGTAGTGAGTGAAGGCCATTCTTTGGTAAATCTGGTTTAAGTGCTATCTCCATGTTATATTGAACTGCTCTTCCAAAATAGACTCTCTTCATGAGAGAAAAGCAAACATAAGAAAATATTACTTGTTCTAAAATTCAACATTTTTTACCAAAATCTTCCAGTTACAATGAGCAAACTTACAAATCCAGAAATAAATGCGTTGAAAAATGAATGAATGAATGAATGAATAAATAAATAAATAAATCTTAAACAATACTTACTGAAAATTATGATTTGGGCTGTGTGTTGGACCTGGGAATAAATAAACAATAATTAAAGAAACAAACTACTACTACTACTTACTACTAACTACTTGAATCTAACTATGAAGGCTTTTGACAAAAGTATAGAATCAGTTTGCCTACTGCCATCTTTGGTAATTTTTTTCAACTTTCTAATTTACACTAACCAGTAAGCCTACTGTATTTTTATTTATTTCAATCAGAAAATTCAATTTGAATGTTATTTTTGTAAGATAAGATCTATATAGTGACTGCAGAGAATTGTGGCACAAACCTTACAGTTTATAAAAGCACCTCTAAATGTATTTAATGAGCAAGAATGTCTTGTTTAATGAGCAAGAATGAGCAAGGAAATGATACTATAATGAAGACTACTCTTCTCCTAACTAGCATGGTCCAATACCTATCAAACTATTGGCAAACTATCTTTAAACTATTGCCAGCTAAAGCAGGGGTCTCCAACCTTGGCAACTTTAAGCCTGGAGGACTTCAACTCCCAGAATTCCCTAGCCAGCAAAGCTGCCAAGGTTGGAGACTCCTGAGCTAAAGGATTGGCTATATTTTAGACACACTCTTACTGTGAAAATTATCCCTAGATATGTAGAACTAGAAATATATCAGTTAAATAAAAATCTCTAGCAGACTAGAGCCTTCTTTCCCCAATTTCTTTATGCAATTTCTTTATGCAAGCTTTCAAGGATTCTCTGAAGCGTAGAAGACAGTAAAGGGACAAGCCATTTAGAAGACACAGAAGGGAACTAATTAATGACAGATTTCCTGCATGCCGCTTTGTCCAGAAAGAGGCACAATCCCCTAATCAAGGGAACCTATCTGTGAGCTTTCCCAGAAGAGATAAATTGCTATAACCCAACTCTGTTCTGACAGTGAGCAGCTCATCGGCAGCCACGTAATTGACAAACTCAAAATGAGGTATTTTAAATTATTTTAGATGAAAAAAATTAAACCCGGCACTTTTTGGATGCAGAGATTAAGCCCATCACTAAATTCAACAAAACCATATTGTGGCTGAATATGATCCATGGACTATAGACTTTTGTCCAAGTGAATTACATAAGTTTTTTTTTTCCAAGTTATGCAACTTTTACATCACATGATCAAAGTTGTAAATTCTAGATAGGAAATTGTACTTTTTGGTCTGAGCACAAAAGGATATTTTCACGATCATCTTTCACATTTCTGCACATTCTCTAAACTTCACATTTGCTAACCATTCCATCTGTATCTACTTTCTTTTATTGCTAATTTATGATATCAAATTCAGCATAGACATACTGAGAAGGAAGTATCACAGTAATCACAATATTGTGATTGTGAAAACTAAAAGTTTATAAAGCAACAAAGCTCATTATAAAATTCCCCATTTTAAAATAAAGTTATTCACCTAGTCTTACAAAAAGAACTCCTGTTGCAGTTATTGTCTTCATCCCATTTGTGGCTACACACTGATAATAACCGGTATCAGTTGTGTCAAGATCTTGGATCCGTAATCGTGAGCCATAGTCTGTTTTTCTTATAATGATTCTTCTTGGCTCTTGAACCACTGGTGCATCATTTTTTAACCATCTAACATTGGGTGATGGATTTCCTGCTACTTTGCAGTGTAGAATTGCTGTCTGGCCCTGGACAATGGTGATATTGTTTACTGGTTCCAAAAAGGTCAAAAAGTAGCCTAAAAGAAATTATACAGAAAGCAGAAGCGTTAAAAATTGAGCTGAGATAAGCAGATAACTATTTATGTGACTGCACTTAGTCTACTTTACCATTAGCCAAGCATAAATTGTACCATCTACAGTTACAAACTGAGCATGGTAAGGATTATTTTAGCATCTTTTTCAGCTGGAAAAAACCATGCAAAAATATTGTGTCTGTTCAGGAAATGAATTAAAAAGAGATATTAGTACTGAAATAAAACATGATCCTGTGATTCAATATTCCTGTCCCCACAAGGGGCAAAGTTTTACTATATAAGAGAAAAATGTATCCTCCAGCACAGCTGATAGCAAGGTATCAAATCACAGCAATATAAAAACCCTATGAAATGTATAACTTGTAAGATGCATGTTTATGAAATTAATTAAAAAGAGCTCTTAGATATTGCTACATATATAGTATATCTGCACTACAAAGTGCAAAACTAAACACATATTGTATGGACAAAAAACAAACAAACAAACAACTCTCTTAGTCCCAGGAAAGAAATTATTCTGATTCTGCTCTGGCCTTTCTGTAGCAGCTGTTGAGCCATACTGAATCAGATTAATTACAATCAAATTAATGTCATATTTAACTCATCCCAAAAAAATTGATGCCCCAGGTGCTATGTTGATGTTTATTCACTTTTTAAAAACCAAAAAGAGACAGAACATTGAATTACATTTATAATCTCATGATACTTCTAAAATAAACTTATAGTAGGTAAAGATTTCCCTGGGACAGATTGCTTAGGGTAGTGGCTAAGACCCCAGGCTAAAAATTGGGAGACTCTTGTGTTTTAGGCATGAAGCCTGCAGAGTGATCTTGAGCCAGTCCCTTTCTCTCAGCCCATGGAAAAAGGCAAGGGCAAAGCACTTCTGGAAATTTTAGTATGTCTCCAAGTATTAAATAAACCCAGTACTGTTTAGCTTTCTTCAGGATCAATTAAGATTACTACAACTATTTTCAATTATGGTTTTTTTTACAAAATGTATGTAAACCAAATAACATAATAGACATACTAGTATATACTAAAAGCTCTCAGATCTAAATGCAAGTTTTTATTGACAATTTGATCAGATGAAATTTGTAGTGTATCTTATTATCTAAAAAGTAAGCCCTTAAATAGCGGAGATATATATTTACTTAAATTTTACCAGTATTTTGGATTATCTCAGATATAATGCTAAACAAATCAATGCAATTTAATAATTACTGCCCATATTATTACAGAATTTCTTATTTTGTACTATTATAATACAAAATATGTAAGAATTTTTGTAAAAAAAAGTAATTCAGAATATGAATTAACAGGCATAAGATAATTTCATAATTTTAAATATATCCAGACGAAGAATACATTAATGTTACCTTTAATACCTTAATTGAAACAAGACAAAATATTATTAAACATAAGTTATATTTCTGTGGAAAATTAATTTTTGGTCAGAAGTGAGCATCAAGTATAGTTTTGTTACAACAGCTTTTAGTTTGACTATGAGCTTTGATTGGCTAAAATCCAAGAAGCTAATCTAGAAGCATTCCAAAGCTTGGATATTAAACTTATTAGTTCTTTAAGGGCAGACAATCTCAATTTCCATTTCCATACCTAAATGTATTTTTAAATCCTTTGAGCTTTCTCATGTAGCATGAGAAAGGGATGCCTTTTGCAGAACTAGTAAACTACTGCAGTTATTGAAAAAAAGGTTAAGTTTAATTCAATACTTGAATTGGCTTCATAAATATTTTGACCAACAACATTCCTTTTCTTTACAAGTATGATACATATCTGATTATTCTTTAATATACAGTATGCATAATCAATAATTAAGTTCTCTGTATCAGAATCTCTACAGCAGAATCATGTCAATTTACTGACAGACATGTCAGTCTACTGCACATGCCGGAGTTAGTCGGGTGCAGGCAATATTAATTTGAAAAGCTGTAATATGTATTTTAAAAGGTGAACTGTATAGTGTAAGTTTCACGATTTTGGTGTTTTCAAAATGAGTCAGGACTTCGATTCCAAAAATTTCATCCAGAATTCTAGAAATTACAATTCTGACATAGTTGCAGAGGAAGAGGCAGCAAATGGAATGGTGCAGTATTTGCTGAAATTCCAAACATTCTCATGCTGTTTTGACACTGCTTATATTAAATACTGAAGGATGCGTCCCAATTACACAGTGCCCATTAATTTTAAGCAAGTCTAAACAACTTGTAGCTTTCTATGTCAAATACAAGATATCTCCCAATTATGGTAGCCTCTAAGAGAGATAACTTGCTCATAACTTTTGTGGAATTACAAAAAATTATGACCATAATAATATTACACAAATGATCGCCATCTGCATGCTTCATAACCAGCTTCCAACAGGCACAGTAGTGAAATTGGCAGTAAAACTGGAAGTTGTGGTCATATTACATCTCACATAACAACTGTGGATGATTCATTTAACAACCACACTGTGAGTGATAAATCCGGTGTAGTCATATGGTGTAAGAACTGCGCCGCTGTAGTCCGGTGTAGTCATATGGTGTAACAACTGCACCGCTTAGCAAGGGAGTTGCTAATCCCAATTGTGGTCATTAAGCAATAACTATAATTGCACAGGGATCCGGTGGCTCAGTGGATAAGATGCTGAGCTTGTCGATTGAAAGGTCAGCGGTTCGAATCCCTAGTGCCGCATAACGGGGTGAGGTCCAGGTACTCTTGTTCCAGCTTCTGCCAACCTAGCAGTTTGAAAGCATGTAAAAAATGCAAGTAGAAAAATAGGGACCATCTTTGGTGGGAAAGTAACAGCGTTCCGTGCACTGGCCACATGACCAGAGACATCTTCGGACAGCGCTGGTTCTTTGGCTTTGAAACGGAGATGAGCACCGCCCCCTAGAGTTGGGAACGACTAGCACATATGTGTATTGTACATTTTAGTCTTTTTCTTCATAATTACAGCACCACCTTCACCTCTCTGCATGTATCAGTCAATTCAACTGGGCAAGATCAAACCACCTTCACTTAGATCTATTTTATCATTCCCCTTTCTATCTAGGCAGGTATGCCAATGTATATATTCATACTCAGACACACTGATTCCTCCATGACAACCATACACAAAACTTAATTTCACAGTCTGCTGCATTCAGTTTCAGTTTCCTTCTTCTTTTGTTGTTGTTCTTGTTACCAATTTGACATATTGTTCTTGTATTTATAGTTTGTTTACCTATTTAATGAGGTACCTAAGAGAAAGCAGACTATAAAACTCACGAAAGGGTATAAATTACAACAGGTGCCCAAATGTGAATTTAACCTAAGTCTTGGATTCAACACATGGAATGCATTGAATTAACAGTTATGCATTGGAAACAAACAAATTGGACTACAAAATATTGTATTCCAAAACAAGAGATCTTTACCAGAATTTCTAAATAAATATTGAGCTACATGAATAGCAAGAGATCTTTACTAGAATTTCTAAATAAATATTGAGCTGTATGGATAATAACCTCAAATTATGTGCTTCAAAAATTTAGATACATTACATATTACTCTAAAGTGCTCAGATTCTTGGCAGGTTGATTTTAAACTGGGTCAGTGCATATTATGCTATGGGAGGACAAGTTGGCTGGCATTTAGCCAAGCATAATTTCCATAGAACAACATTCCAAATTGTAGTATGTGCTCAAAATAGTTTATAAAGAGAAGGGCTGAGTTGAGTTCTGAGATGCTAGAACAATGCCAATACATGTCAGAGATAGTGTAGGAACACAAAGTTTAAACGTTTCGAATTCCAGATAAATGGAAAATGATTGTGGATGTTGATACTACTGTAGATGTTCTAGTATAATAACCTAAATTCATGGCTCTATTTTGGAATTATTTTATTCCTTCATGTAAAATAACCCAAACACTAAACATTTAAGTATGACTCACTGCCAAAAACATAAATATTCCCAGGGATTTCGATAGTGGCTGATTTGTACACAGATTGTCAACATATTAAATATTTCTTTATTAGTGACATGGGAAAATTCCAATGAGATATTTATATTGGAGTAACTGATCTGGATTATCTGTTGGACAAGTGGGTGACTGAACAGAGTAAGACATACTTTTCTTGAAAGACATAACACAATGTAACTGTAGTTTAAGTGAAGTTGCTATTGATATAGAAACAGCCATGATAAATTATTAGCCAATTGCCAATAACTGCAAGTAAGAGCAGCAAACTCTGATGGTCTTTTATTAAGAAAGGTGCAACTTGCTGTTCATAGGGCCTCAGATATTAGTTTGGATGAAATAAAGTAAGTTAAAAACATCTTTAAAACTAAAAGGCATGCTTCATAACAACGTTCAACCAAGCTATGTTCTTCAGAGCCAACGTTATCCTAATTAAAGAGTTATCTTGGATACCCAAAAAAATCTCAGTTTCCTCCAGTTTCCAGGATTTGCTTCTTTTGTCGCTGGCAACAACCCTCCCCCCAACCTCAAAAAATTCAATTCTTGAAGTCCCCTGACATGCACGAAGGAAGAGGGGGATATCTTGGTTTACTTTCTACAATAGAGGTAACTGCTTCTTCCTTTTCACAAAAAGGTGGGAAAGACAAGAATATATAAGGAAAAGTATTGCTTTAATTCTTCCCAAAAGAAGATAGTGCATTTTAAAGAACTATATTTTGGAAAACCCCATTTAGGACTTGGCCTAGGATGGAGTTTGAGTAGTCGTATTCAATGACCAAAATAATAAACATCTTGAAAGCTACTGCTGAAATAAAGTAATATAGCTTTATTGAAATAAAGAAACAATAGCTTTATTTGATATGTCATTCTTTTTTGAACACATAACAATTTTCAGTGACAGTGGTACCTCACTACTCATTGTTAATTGGTTCCAGGAGGTGTAATGAGTACGAAAAAAAATTAGTCCCAAACAATTTTTCCCATAAGGAATAATACAGTGAGTCACAAGGTAGTTGACAACGACAACTTCTAGCTTGTATATTGAGTATCAAACAAGTGATGAGTATCGGACAAAATTTTCATATCAAAATGTGTTGAATACCAAATCTGACGAGATTCAAAGCAGTTGAATACTAAGGTACCACTGTAGAATAAATTAGTTGTGGCGTCAAATTTGGGCTGACTCTTAGCAACCACACAAATAGAACTTCTCAAGGTATATTATTTTTATAGATCATATGAATATATAAATAAGTAATAGTAGATAATAGTAGATAATAAAAATAAAACTTTCAGATCTTATACTTTAACAACAGGCATAAAAAATGAAATTATTTCTAATACCTTTGTGTGTTGGAACAGGTCTAACATGTCCATCCATTTGGCCTAAAGAATCATCAGAATCTGGGAACTGTACTTCACCTGTATAAGACAATGAAAACAATATAAAGTACTTAATATGAAACTGAGTTCTGATCACCAATTTTATTTTCTGGAAAATTTTTAATCCTGTACTAATTATTATAAATTAAATTAAATTATCAAAATCCAATAATCTGCACAAGAATTTGGGCATCATTTTATCAAAAAATATGTAGACTATTTTATGAAGTTTGGAGAGTACATTTAAAGTAACAAAAAGCTTTTGTGGGGGGGAAATGGCTTTTAATGGAATACTGGGGCCAATACTTAGCAAAAGGCAATACAATAACAGGCAACTGCAATGTACTTTCATAAATACAATTTTTAGACCAATTATAATTTAAACCTCAAAAACAGTGAAACTAAAACTTGTTGAAGTGGAAAACCCTGATAAATTTTCGAACCCAGGTAAGTGATGTTTCTAAAAACCATTTTTCTCCCCAGCATAACTTTGCATTTGTTCCCATTTATAGTCTATGGAAATTCTCAGTCATCCAGATCATGGTTGTTCCAAAAATGCTTTTTCAGAAGGCAAGTTATATAAGTGTAATACAAATGGTTAACATTAATTACAATGTTTCAAAAGAGGAATTAGAAAATTAGAGCTCATTAGTTCCATCACTGTAACTCATGAATTCCATCAACCGTTGTGTGCTCTCTGCTGTACAAGTCCCAATGGATATTAACACACACACACACACACACACACACACACACACACACACACACACCTATTTAGATTTTGAAAAGATCTTGCATTATATTCAGAGGTGGTGGTGGAGAAACATTTTTGATTCACTGCTTCTAAAATGTTTTTATAAAATAATTTTGGATCAGAACTTCCTTCTATATGTCATCATCAAGGTCTCAAAATGTTATTTGGCTTTTACTTTTTACATTAAAAAGGTTCCAAAAACATAATGAAACCAAATCAGGGTGTGAAGAAAATGTGTACGTATAAATTGGAGGTTTGATAATACTTTTAGCCTTATCTTTAAAAGAAAAAGTGAAAAGTGAATTTCCATTCTCAAGAGAGCACTAAATTATGCCAAGAGTTCAGTGCAGTGTAGATTGAGAACATGTAAGAAACTGGCAAATGGTCTTGAGTTGTGCCAAATTCATTATCTGGGATGCAAGATGTATTTAAGGTATGATATGAAACTGAAGAAGTTTAATACCCCAAAGCTTTAAATCATCTGGCTAGATCAAAATACTTAAATGTAACTTTCAGTTAGTAAATCAAAATAAATAGGGTCATAAATGGCTTTGTTGATAAAGGTAAAAATACGAACTCTAGCTGGTATTTTAGCTTGTCATCTAAAACAATTTCTTGATTTAGGTGGCAAGAAAAATCCTAAAGACAAATAAACAATACAGGAATACCCAAAAGAGCCAATTTTTTGTGTTTGTGAGTCTTTCTCTCTGTCTCATTCCACATTTCAAACTCCCTCAAATCAAAACAGAAAGAGATAAAAACTTCTAGATATTTATTTTAAAATTGTTTAATAATAACTTTGTCTAATTCTTAGATTCAGTATATTTATTTCTGGTAAAAAGCAGCTGGATGCATACTATATATATGACTTATCAGTAGATAATTATAAGTCATAAATATAAGCATAAAAATGATATATAAAATATTCATAATATTTATGAATAAACAATGTGAAATTTGAAATATCTTTGCTTTTGTAATTTATACATCCAATAAAATTATATTTTTCAAAGTTTTTCCATGTAAATTTACTTTTGATTCAATTAATTAGTCTGTATTTTTCACAAATCAAGGCTTATCTATGCAAAATCAACAGTAAGTAGTCTTATTCAAAAAAGAAGCATTTCCTTTATATAAGCAGTGCAAGTTGTAAAAGTTTTTTTTTTAATTAGATTTATATGCCGCCCTTCTCCGGAGACTCAGGGCGGCTTACAATGCGTTAAGCAATAGCCTTCATACTTTTGTATATTTTATACAAAGTCAGCTTATTGCCCCCACAAACTGGGTCCTCAATTTACCTACCTTAGAAAGGATGGAAGGCTGAGTCAACCTTGAGCCTGGTGTGATTTGAACTTGCAATAATTGCAGACAGCTGAATGTTAATAACAGGCTTTTAATCTGTTGAGCTATCCAAGTTCTTAAAAGTGCTTTAAATATGACTGATGTCGGTATTCTATTGTCTTATATTCTGAGTGACCATGTTTGATCTCGTGGGTCAATTACCAGTGAGGCATGAGTGCAGCAAAGAACTTTATTAACACAACTCTCGAAACGGTAAGAACAACAGCTGGTTAAACAATTAACAAAACATTCATCTGACAGCTGCTTAAATAGGCGAGCGCGAGCCAATCAGCGAGCAGCAATCTCCCGCTCATGTTTCTGCTCACGTCAGAGCCAATCAGCAGCAGCTAGTAACAAAGACCCGAGCTGCCGGGTCGTAACTAGAGGATACAACACCCCTCTCCCCCCGGATTGCACACACGTAGTCCTCTAAGTACGCAGGACGACGACGAGGCCGGCTAGATCGGCGCAAAATGATAGAGGGTGGAGGCGTAGTTGCAGGACTTCTGTCATGGACCCGTGGAGGAGGAGAAATGACGCCGGAATCTGAACACTCGGGAGGATTTGAACTCGCCGCCGGATCAGGATTTTCAGGTAAGTCAAGTGGTGAACTGGAAACAGGTTGGTGAAGGTCCTTAGAGGCAGGAGCCCTTGCAGGGACTTCGGCATCTAGAGTTGGACGCTCCACCGAACTTTCGGCAATCCTCCGCCTTAGTTGGTTAATATGTCGCCGCCAAATCCGTCCATCAGTAAGCTGGACCCTATAACAATAGGGTCCGGTTATTTGGAGTATTTGTCCTGGTAGCCACCTAAGGTCTTTATCAAAGTTCAAAGCATATACCAGATCTCCAACCCTGAAAACCCTGGACGGTAAACGAGCCCCGGGAGGTGGCTCGTGGGCATAGTCAGGATGTAGGCGGTCAAGGGTTGTCCTGAGTCGGCGGCCCATAAGGAGTTCAGCGGGGCTGTGCCTGAGAGTAGAACTGGGGGTCGTGTGTTGGGCGAGTAAATATTGGTGTACTCTTTGGTGCCAATTAGTAGAACTTAGGCAGCTTAACGCCTCCTTGGTGGATCTTACGGCCCTTTCCGCCAGTCCATTCACAGCCGGATGACAAGGCGCAGTTTTGGCGTGGCGAATGCCCAAACGAGCAAGAAAAAACTGGAAGGGTGCCGAGGTGAATTGCGGCCCACTGTCACTAACAATTACATCGGGCAAGCCATGGGTGGCGAACACTCTCTCTAACACCCGAACAATAGCGTCAGAAGTGGAGGAGTGGAGAAGGGCAAGTTCAACCCATTTTGAATAGGCATCAACTAATATAAAGAAGGTTTGGCCCTGGAAAGGTCCAGCGAGGTCCAGATGGACCCGTGACCAAGGGCCCTTGGGGATATCCCAATCCTGAACAGGGGCAGCAGGGGGGGCAGGACGCGAGCACTGGCATTGAGGGCAACGGGCCACCCAATCCTCAATATCCTGGTCAAGGCGTGGCCACCAGACATAACTCCTGCCAAGGGATTTCATACGTACGACGCCCGGATGGGCATCGTGGATGCTTGACAGGATCCGGTGCCTAAGACCTGGGGGCACGACCACCTGGTTTCCCCATAATAAGCAATCTCCCAAAATTGACAACTCTTGATGCCTCCGAAAATACGGGAGGAAATCAGGTGGGGTTGGAGATGAAGGCCATCCCCGGCGAGTGTAGTTTAAAACCTGAGACAGAATGGGGTCAGAAGCGGAGTGGTCGCGAATATGAACAGCCGTAATTAGTGACGGCAATTCATCAATTAGCAGAATGGTTGAAGTTGGAGCCGGGTCTTCAATAGGTAAAGGCAATGGGCACCAGCTGAGGGCATCTGCGTGCCCGATAGCCTTACCTGGCCGGTATAATAATTGATACGAGTAGGCTGCTAAAAACTCCACCCAACGCGACATGCGCGGGGACAAAATTGGAGGGGTCTGTCGATCGGCCGCTAACAACCCTAGGAGTGGTTTATGGTCCGTAATAAGATAAAAACAACGACCATATAAGTAGTCATGGAATCGTTTGATTCCTGCTACTGCCGCAAGTGCCTCACGATCAATCTGGCTATAATTCCTCTCAGCGGCCGACAAGGTCCTCCAATAGTATGCGATAGGTGCCTCTGCGCCTGATGGCAAAATGTGACTCAGAACCGCCCCCACCCCATAGGGGGAAGCGTCACAAGTCAAGGACAGGGGAAGACTATCGTCATACTGAACGAGGACAGCGTCGGAAGAAAGAATGTCCTTAATAGCCTGGAAGGATGCTGCAGCCCGGTGATCCCACACCCAAGGGGATTTAGCGTCCAGAAGCCGATGAAGAGGCTCCGCAATGGACGCTTTATGAGGCAAAAATACAGCATAGAAATTTAGGAGACCCAAGAAAGCCTGGAGTTCGGCTTTATTGGATGGCGCCGGCGCGTTCTTAATGGCCTCCACTTTCCTAGGTGATGGGTGAATACCAGAGGCATCGATAAGGAACCCCAAAAACTCTACCCTTGGGACTCCAATGTGACATTTCTCTCGTTTTAATTTTAACCCTGCCTTCCTGAAACGAGAAAGGACAGCTCTCAGTTTGATGACTAGATCTGCCAGATCAGCAGCTGCGACCAGAACGTCGTCGAAGTAGGGGACAACACCTTTCAGGCCATGGAGCAGGCACTCCATGAGGCTTTGAAAGATGCCAGGTGCTACACTCACCCCAAATTGAAGACGGGTGCATTTAAACGCACCACGGTGCATAATTATGGTCTGGGCCAAGGCAGTTTCGTTGTCCACTGGAAGCTGCTGATAGGCTTGAGCCAAATCCAGCTTCGCAAAAATTTTCCCTTGACCCAAGGAATGGAGCAAATGCTGAACCACGGGCACCGGGTATGATTAGCCTGAAGGGCCTTATTGAGTGTCCCCTTATAGTCAGCACAGATTCTTATGGAACCGTCCTGTTTCAGGGGAATTACAATGGGGGTCTCCCATTTAGAGTGTTCTACCGGTTGCAGGACCCCTTGGGCAATTAACTTATCCAATTCCTGATCCACCCGGGGCCGCAATGCAAGAGGCACCCTCCTTGGTTTCAGACGTATGGGCGCTACCTGGGGATCCAGATTAAATGAAATTGGGAGACCAGTGTATTTACCCAGCTGTCCATTAAACACATCGGCAAATTCATGGGACAGCTCCGCAGCCACATCAGAGCGAGTAGAATGAATGCCGGATACACCAAGGCGCAGGGCAGCAAACCAATCCAACCCCAGAAGGGTTGGCAGGTTATCTCTCACGACAATCAGAGGCAGGACACCTGCAAAAGAACCATAGGAGACGTGAAAAGTGCCACAGCCCAGAATGGGAATGGAACGACCCTGGTAGTCCTTCAGCTTGATGTGGCAAGGCTTCAGGCGTTTCTGAGAGAACAGTGGAATCAAGGCTTTCAGCGCAGCCCAAGCGATCAAGGACCTGGAAGAGCCTGTGTCCACTTCCATCTTGCACGGAGCCCCTTCCAGCAATACGGATAGATGGATTTTGCTGGTGGGAAGAGAAACGGAGGCGTGGTTGATGGTGATGGTGGCCACCTCATCACTTGGGTTGATTGTGAAACTTTCTTCACGTCGGCCAAACCGACTGGTCTTTTGTCGCTTGAGGCGCGGCTCTCCCCCCTCGTCTGAGGCTGGAAATGTAGCACGGCAGACTCTAGACAGGTGACCGCGCTTCCCACAGCGACGACAAACGGCAGTTTTGAACCTACAATCAGCGCGATTGTGTGTGCCACCGCATCCGAGGCAGCCACCCTGGAAAGGCTTGCCTTTCATGAGCCATTTCTTGTTTTGGACAGTTTTAAGTCGGCTCACCTCCGCATCCCCATCAGACGCCTCATCGGAGTCAGATTCCTCACAATGGACAGTCTGGGGAGAAGTGAGGGAGAGACTTCCCCCAGTTTGGGACCGCTGAATTTCCGCTGAGGATTTAGCGGACATCTCAGCTGCTCTGGCCTCATCCATGGCTATTTGGAGGGTTAGATCAGACCTCGCCAGTAATCTCTCCTGTAATTTTAAGTTTCTCACGCCACACACCAATTGATCCAAAAGCATATCGTCAAGGTCTCTGAACTCACAATGTAATGCGGCAGTCCTTAAGGAAGCCATATAGTCACTAATAGATTCTCCCTCTTTCTGTGCTCGCTGGTGAAATGCGTGTCGCCTGGCGATTTTCGAGGGAGCAGGAGAATAGTGGCGCTGTAACTTCTCTAACAAGGTTTCCCAAGGTACAGTAAATACAGGCTGAGGTGCGGCCAGAGCCCTGGCTGTCCCAAAAACCTCCCGGCCACACGAGCTGAGGAAATAGCCTCTTTTACGGGCGCTAGACAAATTGGAAAGATTGTTGGCTTGTAAAAAGCACTCGAATCTTTCCAGGTAATCATCCCAGGTCTCCGAAGCGGGTTCGAACGGAGTAAAGGTGGGGAAGCTGGAAGCCATAATTACCACAGTCACATCGTGAGGTAATTCTGAAGCGGTAGAACTGCACGATCATTGCCTCAGGGTAATCCCACCTTCGTCGCCAAGTGTTTGATCTCGTGGGTCAATTACCAGTGAGGCGTGAGTGCAGCAAAGAACTTTATTAACACAACTCTCGAAACGGTAAGAATAACAGCTGGTTAAACAATTAACAAAACATTCGTCTGACAGCTGCTTAAATAGGCGAGCGCGAGCCAATCAGCGAGCAGCAATCTCCCGCTCATGTTTCTGCTCGCGTCAGAGCCAATTAGCAGCAGCTAGTAACAAAGACCCGAGCTGCCGGGTCGTAACTAGAGGATACAACAGACCAGTACTCGTTTCATAAGGTTTTATAAGACATTTTCTGTGCCTCTTTGCTGTCATCTAGTGCCGTGATGGCACGGGTGCCACAGTTAGCACGCAGAGCCATATTGGTGGGCTCGCGAGTGTTGCCCTAGCTCAGCTCCAGCGCGCATGTGCACACCAGACAACTGATTTTCAGGCCTTCTGGTCCCACTGGAAGTCGGGAAACTGGCTGTTTCTGGCCTCCGGAAGGCCTCCAGGGGGAATGAGGAAGGCTGTTTTTGCCCTCCCCAGGCTCCTAGAAAGCCTCTGGAGCCTGGGGAGGGGAAAAATGGGCCTACCAGGTCCACTGTGCTATTACGTGCCAAAAACAGGGGGAGGTGTGTGTGGGGGTCACTTGCATATGCGTGGGAGGGTGGGCGCATTGAATTATGGATGTGGGCACATGCAGCTGTGACCCCCCCCCCATGCTCCCCCCGCTTTTGCCACGCGACGGCAAAAAGGTTAGCCATCACTGATCTAGTGGTTATTAGGATTCCTGCAATCCGGTTACAGTAACCCTATTCCAACTATAATTTTAATGTGTCATTTCATTTACAAAGCCTATTTTAATTGGTACATAATAGAAAGCACAAGAAAAAAATATGTGCAACTCCAGCTATTACATGCAGAGGCCGATATTTTGCTAAGAACGAACATAACAAGAAATAATAACTGGCAACATAACTATGGAATTGTGCACATTCCTTACTGGTCAAAATGTTGCCTGCAAAAGTGTTTTTACTCATAAAAGCAACAATTAGCTCCCAAAATAATTTGAATATTTGTATTACTCTATAAAAAAGAGGAAAGAATATATAAATTATCTCTTTACTAGAAGGGAAAACTAAAAGCACGGTAGACTTTCCTGACTACTTGCCTTCTAGTTGTGTCCATTTCAACTTCCAGAACTCCCCAAAAAGCATACCCCTGCAGAAAATATGGAAGCTGGAAACCATCAAGGCTGGGAAAAGCTAGATTAAAGACTTGGAAAAATTAATCAGAATCACAGAACAAGAAGGGCATGGAAAATTAAGTTTTGTGATGCAGCTGCCAATTTTGACATAATATTTATAAAATTCAAAAGTGTATGCTCCAAAATATTTTTTTTATTTTTTTATTTTATTTTTTTTAAAATTTGATTTATATGCCGCCCTTCTCCGGAGACTCAGGGTGGCTTACAATGCATTAAGCAATAGCCTTCATACTTTTGTATATTTATACAAAGTCAGCTTATTGCCCCCACAAACTTAAAGTTTAAAATATGTAATTATTTCTTATCAGAATGTACTAACTTCAGTTAGTATATTCATTATACTAACATACTAAATTAGTAGAAGTTAGTATACTAATTTATACTAATTTAAGCAAAATCATGCCTTAATGTAGCATTATTCTCATTACTTCTTCAACAATGCAGTGATTTACTACTCATTACTCTTTCATACAAATTGGAGTACAACGAGATGCGAAGAACAGTACGTGTAATATAAAAGCTACCTTATTAGTAACTGAAATTTAGCCCTAAATAATTATAAATAACACAAACTATCTAGCATACTTGTTAGAATAATGCCAAACACTTAAATATATAAAGTGACCCGAATGCAAGAACTGAACTGAAAGAATTGAATACTGGGTTCAACTGCATAAATGCTGCTATGGAATTTGGTATCCAGAAGTCAATAAATCTCTTTGAAAATCGGTACAAAAAAAAAAAAATTCCTCAAACCAAAAGGGTCGATACATTAACCCATCAAAGTATCCCAAACACAATTGACTGATAATTTCTTTTTCAGACCTTTATCTGAGAGATAGCACTGTGGGATAAGACCATTCTCTCCCTTCATTGGCTGATTTATACAATGGTCATAAAATCTATACATAGACAGCTATGCAAAGTGAACTCTTGACCTAGGCAACTGAAAAGAGTATATAGCTAAATTCTACAGGGCTGTAACACTTTAGCACTACACTCTTCATTGCTGCAGTTAGTTTAAACAAAACATATGTTACTTGTTTAAATGGATATTTTCACACATGTAGAAGCTAAAGTGGCTATGTAGGCCAACGTGCTTCTCTCTACTTTGTTGTGTGGAAACAAGTTGAGTATATCGTGGAAAAGCACATTGAATGCAGTGGAGAGGGAGTAAATAAATGTTTAGAAATAAAACAAAAAGGAACGATGGCAGGAATGAAAATGCTGAATCAATGCAAATTGAATAAATGTCAGTGATCAATATAACAATAGTACATAGTTTGGTCATGCAAAGGAAATGAATGTAGGCCGGATTTCAAAACAAATATTGAAAGAAGGAGGAACAAATCAAGAGCAAGACCGAGAAATATATTGTTGCATGCGATAAATAACATTATCAAACAGAGAAAGGTGAAAAATTTAAAGAACTGAAGGCAATGTAGGAAATGGTGTGTAGATGTGGAAGAAGCAAAGATGATTTACAAGAGTAGAAAGGTTTGGGAGGTTTAGTGAATGATGTAATTTCTAATTTTAGAAAATTAAAGACTAATTTTACCTACGTTTATCTTATCTCATGTCTTTGATTCATTTATTTTATTAATTTGCATTCCCTTTTCTGTCCTTTATGTCAGCAACCCGCAACCCTTCTGGCATCAAGGACCAATTTTGAAAGAAAAATTGTCTTCCACGGATGGGGGAAGAAGAGGGGATGGTTTTACATGCAACCTAGCTCCTGTGCATATGCAGATGAATGTTCACTCACCTGCTGCTTGTGCAGCCTGGTTCTTAACAGGCCACGGACTAGTACTGGTGCACAGCCCAGGAGTAGGGGACCCCTGATTTACATAATGTTAATCTTGAAAATAACAGTGTTATGGGTATGTATATCTGAAAATCAAACTGGTTGGGGCAGAACTGATTCAGATCTGGGAAATAAAGTAACTTATGCAGGAATTTGGAAAATGAAAAGTTGTAGTAAATGAACCAGTCGTTCGTATTTCAGGTTTCTGAGGGCATAACTGGCTATTAGGACTACAAAAAATAGCCCTGATTGCCTGTTGAGAGAAGAGAACATGACATACAAAGATTTTAAATTGCACAATTCCAGGCTATGTGGAAGTCTTCAGAAAGAAGGTTTAGTATGCTAACTTTAAACTGCTGGAAGAATATGGGATCTAATAAATATTAAAGGAATATCTAGGGCCACCCTGGATCTTAAATCTGCTAAAGATGTAAGAGGAGTTTTAGATATATTTTATGAGACTCAATGGGCACAGAACTGAGTATCATGATGGAAATTACAATACAAATGAAGCCACATCTGCAGCTATTAAACCCTGATATTCAAAATGCCAAATCAATGAGCTTCTCTGGAAGGCTTGGCACAGCTTTTCCCATTCTACTGAGCCTGTGTGTGCCTCCACAGAAGATACTGATCGAGACTGCTAGTAAACTGAAGATTCAACAGACTTCTGGAGTGGTTTGCAGAGTCCTCTTCTGATCAAGTCTTAATAAATAAACTTAAGAAATTGGGCTGTTCCCAGAGTTTTGATCCCCTTTGGAAAGATGTTTGGATCTGGAGGAAGATGGTTAACCACTTCAACAACAACAACTAGATTTCTCCAAAACAGTCTTCCTTAATAGGATGACTGAATTATTTCTTACTGTCCTGCAATTTACAAAAAAAAAAAGTTTTCTTTTTTCTTTTTAATTATTACTATAATTATTTAATTTATTACTTAATAAATAACAGGAAAGAAGGGTTTTATTATTTTTCCACAGAACACACGTCAGTACTTTAAACAGAAATGGTAATCTGGTTAACGGTAGAACATTCCGAGTCATTTCCAGGACAAGATTCTTGTAATTTACTTTCCAAGTATTAAATATACTGTCTAGATAACAATTACACACATCTATTTGTAAACTCCCATCTGTTGTTAATCTTTTGTTTAGGAAAAAGATAGTTTAAAAAATGGAAGCTAATGAATGAGGATCAACATTAAGCTACACAGTAAAACTCATACTTTCTTGCCAACAGATGGTAGATGTCAATAAAGCATTATACCAAATAAAAATACTTCCTGAAAATGAGGAGACATTCCAAAAACTATTTCACAGTTCCAGCTGTAAATATCACTGCCTAAATACACTCAAGAACAGTACTGAACACACCTGCAGTTTAAAGTGCACCCAGCAACATAATCATTATCCATGACATTACTACGTGATTGATTATTTCACTGCTTCTGGCTGTGAAAGCAACACAACAGGAACACACATAAATCCAGTCTTTCTCAAAAAAAAAAAAAACCCACCCCTGAAAATAATCTTATTTATGGGCCTAGCACTGCATAAATCAGGCAAGCAAATGGTTTTTTTAAAAGATTCCTGTCTATTTTTAAGAGAATTGAAATTAATAAATTTTTAAGTAATTTTGTGATTCCCACACCAAATGTTCACATTTATAAAGAAAGTTATAGAAAGAAGCAAACAAAAAACTATTCCATGAAAGAAAAATTACCACCTATTCAACTTAAAATGCCTTAAAATGAACACCTTGAAATGGACGTTGTCTTACCTGAACGTCCCTTTTCTGGGCGCTGCATACACTATCCATTGCATGGGTTAAGCTTCAGCTTTTGGCAAAACAACTGAGTGTTACTTTAAGAAGAAAGACTTCCCCTTTCCCAGTACCTAACCACACCCCCTAGTCCCATGATTTCCAAGTCGGAGCGAAGGTGTGGAGAATGACCACTGACAACCAGGTAAGTGATAACGAAAACATACTTTATTACTAACAACATGGAACCTGTAGAAAGAACTATCATAGCCAGGTATCAGGCAGGAAGCCCGGATTCGGGTGGGGATGGATAGTGTACGCAGCGCCCAGAAAAGGGACGTTCAGGTAAGACAACGTCCATTTTCCTGTGCGCTGCTCCCACTATCCATTGCATGGGATATACTCAAGCTCAAACTTCAGGGGTGGGGGGCTGACTGCCCCTGGCATCCTCGCCAGTGTGGACCTGTTGAAGGACTCTGTGCCCGAACGCGGCTTCAGCTGAGTCATAAGAGTCAATTTTATAGTGGCGGATGAAGGGTGACGGCGAAGCCCAAGTCGCCGCTCTGCAGATGTCCGCGACGGAAGCTTGGGTGGCCCAGGCTGCTGATGTGGCGCGCTTCGGGTCGAGTGCACCAGAATCTTGCCTGGTGGTGTTCTGGAGTGCAATTCATAAGCAAGCGCGATGCAGGCCTTGATCCATCAGCTAATCGTGGATGGTGAGACCTTCTGACCCATGGTGGAGGGATTGAAGGAGACTAGAAGCACCTCCGTATGATGGAACAAGGACGTTCTATGGATGTAGGTCTGAAGAGCACGGCGAAAATCGATTGTGTGCCAACGTCGTTCCCTGTGGTGTTGGGGAGACGGGCAGAAATCTGGTAGGATAAGTTCTTGCGCTCGGTGGAACCACAAATTCACTTTGGGAATGAAGGTGGGGTCTAGCCGCATGACCACTGAGGAGTGTTTGAATATGCAGAGGTCCTTGCGGATCGACAATGCTGCCAGTTCTGATACCCTCCTTGCCGAGGTGATGGCCAAGAGGAAGGTCACCTTGAAGGACAGGTGTTTGAGCGCAGCTGAGCTCATCGGTTCGGAGGGCCGGTTAGGGCTTGGAGTACTAATGGTAGGTCCCAGGTGGGATAACGATGTACAGTTGGGGGCCGTAGGTTGGTGGCCCGGTGGAGGAAGTCCTTGACCAGTGGGTGGTGCGAGAGGGTCCGGAAGGGTGCGCAGGAGATCACCATGGATAGAGCTGCTGCCTGGCATTTCAAGGTGGCTGGCGCCAGGCCCTTGTCTAGGCCAGTCTGCAGGAATCTCAGGACGTCCCGTACGGTAGCCGCGGTGGGATCCACGGGTTGGAGGGATCCCCATTTGCAGAATGCCTTCCAGGTGGCTTCATAGATGCGGGTTGTCGAGGGCCTTCGAGCCGCCTGTATGGTTCCGACCACACCGTCTGGAAGCCCGTCCTTCTTTAGAATGACCCGCTCAAGTGCCAAACGGCTAATTGTAGCCACTGAGGGTCTAGATGGTTGATCTCGCCCTGGCGCAGTTGGACCTGATGAGGAGGGATCACCCACTGAGGTTCTACTGACAGGGCCACTAGATCCGCGTACCACGGTCTTCGGGGCCAATTTGGGACCACTAGGATTAGATTGGCCCTTTCTGTCAGTAACTTCCTTATTAGGCGTGGGATCAATGGGAGCGGTGGAAAGGCGTAAAGCAGGCCTCTTGGCCACTTGCAGCGGAGGGCATCGTGGTCCTCTGACTGGGGTGTCGGATAGCGCGACATGAAGCAAGGAAGCTGGGTGTTGACTGGCGTGGCAAACAGGTCTATCTCCGGACGCCCGAACCGAATGGTCAGCTGCTCGAAGAGTTGAGGGTGCAGCTGCCATTCTCCCTGATCTATCGTCGTTCGGCTGAGCCAGTCTGCTATTACGTTGGCTGACCCTGAGATGTGGTCTGCCTTGATGGAACGTAGGTTCCTCTCTGCCCAGTCGAACAGTTGTTCGGCCTCTCGCATGAGGCGACGAGATCTTGTGCCCCCCTGTCTGTTTATGTGGGCCTTCGCTGAAATGTTGTCCGTCAGGACTAGAATGTGGTGACCTCGCACTGCTGTTTGGAAGTGGTCCAGGGCTAGCCTGACTGCGCAGAGTTCTAGCAGGTTGATGCTGTCCTGTTGTTCTTGTGAGGACCACTGGCCCTGTGCCACCTGGTTGTGTAGGTGGGCTCCCCACCCTCGAAGGCTTGCGTCTGTGGTCAGAACTAGTCTGGTCTGTTCCAGGAATTCTGACCCTTTGAGGAGTGAGGGGGAGGTCCACCACCTGAGAGAGTGTCTCACCTTGGGGGGGAGCGCGACTTTGCGTTTTGCGTTGGCTGTTCCTGTTCTTTGGAATGGTAGCAGGAACCACTGGAGGGCACGTGCGTGTCTGCGTGCCCACGGAACAATGCCGAAGCAGGAGAGCATCTTCCCCAGCAGGCATGACAGGTGTAGGAGAGGTGTCCGCCGAGCTGCTAGCGTCTGTTGTACTAGCGACTGAATACTCTGGATTCTGTCCGGGGAGAGGAACATCTGCCCCTTGGCGGAGTCTTTCACCGTTCCCAGATGTAGGATTTGGGTGGATGGCTGGAGGTGACTCTTCTCTAGGTTGATGGTGAACCCGTGGTTGTGGAACTTTTCCAGAACCCGCTGCCGGTCATTGGCCGCTTGATCCTGAGAGGAGGAGAGGATCAGGATGTCGTCCAAGTAGAATAGGACTCTTACCAGGATGGCCCTTAGTCTGGCTGCCACCATTGCCACCAGTTTGGTGAAGCTGCGGGGCGCTGACGAGAGTCCAAATGGCATTGCCCGGTACTGGAAATGTCGGCCTCCATACTCGAACCTCAGAAACCTTCTGTGGTCGGGGTGGATGGGGACGTGCAGGTAAGCTTCCTTGAGGTCGACGGACTGGAGGAGGTCTCCTCTCCTCAGCCCTGCTAGGATGGACTGCAGGGAGTGCATCTTGAACCTGTGGTATCGTATGTGTCGATTCAGCTCTTTTAGGTTCAAGATGGTCCTCCATCCCCCCGAATGCTTGGGGACTAAAACGATGCTTGAATAGAAACCTGACCCCTGGCAGCGTACAGGGACAGGCTCTATAGCTCTGATCTGTAGGAGGTGAGAAAGCTCTTGTGACATCAGGCTCTGGAGTTCGGTGGACTGTGGGATTGGACACCGAGTGAAGCGGGTCGGTGGTAGGCCAACGAATTCGATGGATAAGCCCGAAGATATGGTGCGCCTGACCCAGGAATCCGTTGTCGAGTGGGCCCATTGTTGGTGGAAGGAAAGCAGCCTTTCCCCTACTGGGCCCCCCAGTAAGTCACTTCCCTCTTCTAGGTGCCCTGAATCCACCTCCGCGGGCGGGGCGCTTGGATTGCTGGTTTCTGTTGCGGTCCTGGAACTGGTGTTTGTCGTGGGACCTGTCCGCCCCTTGGTAGGTGGAACGGTGTGAGAAGGACCCCCTGGGTCCTGAGCTGGCACGAAAGGGCTGAGGAGGAGGATAAGGTGAATATCTCCTCCTGTCGGCGATAGACCGTAGGGAGAATTTTCCTCTTGTTTTTGTCCTCGATTAAGACCAGTTCTAGTGCTGCTCCGAACAGATCCGGGGTCTTGTACGGGGCCGTGGTCAATTTCCATTTGGATTTGAGGTTGGCCTTCCACGGACGGAGCCAAAGGAGACGCCTGGCTGAGACTGTGGATGCTAGGGCTCTCGAGGCGAATTTCGCCGAGTTAAGAGAAGCGTCTGAGGCATATTCTGTGGCGGCTATGATCTTGTTTATGTCTTGTTGGAGCCGAACAGCGTCTGGTGGTAGCCTCTCTTGCATCTGTCGGAGCCAGATCAGGGCCTCTCTACTGAAGAAGGAGGTAGCCGTCGATGTCCTGATTGACCAGGCTACCGCTTGGTGAGTCTTGTGGAAAGCCCCCTCCATTCTCTTATCCTCTCCCTTAAGGCAGTCTAGGGCATCTGTGGCAATGACTGACCCAGTGGAGAGGGCCGCGACCGGTTGGTCCACTGCTGGAAGGGCTAATAGGTCCTCTAGCTCTGGAGCCGAGCAGTACAGCTTCCTGTCAAGGCTACTGAGAGTGGTGAGGGAAGCCGGCTGTCCCCAGGCATTCTGGATCACATCCATAAACAGCTGCGGGCAGGGATGTGATCCTTCTCTGGCTTGGAGGATGTGAAAAGGGCGTCGTGTGGCCCTGATGTAGATGATGCAGTGGGGTTGACCTCACCCGGCACTCCCAGGTTTGTTGTGGTCCTCGCCTTATGAAGGAGGGACTTAAAGAGAGCTGGGCGGAAGAGTCCTTTAAAGGCTGGGGCGTCGGGTACTAGCCCCTCATCCTCTGAAAACTCCGCCTCCTCTGGCCCGTCTTCTGGTTGGTCAGACTCTTCCTCCGAAGAATCCTGTGACTGGAAGGAGGGACCCTGGGACTGAAGATGTTGCTGAGTCCCGTGGGAGGTGCGCTGATGCTGAGGATGCATTGCGTGTTGCCAGCTTGCCGCCAAAAAGGAAGACATTGCCGAGGAGAGCATGGCCTGGAAGTCCAGCTGTGAAGGTGGGAAAGGCACCCCCTGTGGTCCCACGGGCGGGGCTGTTGTGGGTCTTGTCCCGCCTGGAGGGGAGCCAGGAGCGGGACCTTGAGAGAGAGGGAAGCAAGGCTCCTGTGAATGGGGGCCTGTGATGCTCCTGGCTGGCGTGGTTGGGGTCCTAGCCAAGTCAGCTAAGCTTTCCAGTGCTGGTGCGGGCTCGCTCGCCTGGACCGGAGTTACGTTTACAGTAGGAAACTCAGGCAGTGCTTTCTGCACCTTTGCACACTGTTTTTCCAGCGCGTTATGGCATCTGAGCGCGTCTCTGTCTTGAGCCGCTGAGGTCTTCTCCGCCCTGGGTTTGCGGCTGGAGTTGCCAGACCGCTTCCTTGGGCTCTTTTTCGCTGACTTGCCTTTGCGAGGTGGGCTCATCTCTAGCTCTAGCTCAGAGGATTCTGACATGCTGAGCCTGTTGCAGGGAGGTGCTGCCAGGAAAGTCGCTGAGGTAGGCCCTCTAGTGGCGGGAGGTGGGAGCAGCGTTCCTTGGGAGCCCGAGGGTCTCGCAAGGTGGCTCAAGGCCTCAGAGCCTGCTTGAGGAAAGGCAGCTGTTGCAGGAGGACTGGCCAAGATGGCGGCCCGAGGGTCCGTCAGGATGGCGTGTGCCACGTGGAGCCGGGTTCTGGGAGCTGGATGTGCCCAGCGGGCTTAGACTGGAGGCCCGAAGGTCCTGCCAGACGCCGCTATAAGCCCCGTGGGAGTGGGCTTTCCTTGGGATGGCACAATGCAGGGCTAGCCGGGCGAACCACGACTGCACGCTGCTTCTCCTGGCTCCGCCTCCTTGTGCGCTTGGGAAGGCACTCTGTTGCTGCGTGGGTGTTCGGGGGTGCTTTGAGCCCCACACCCAGCTAACTGGCTGCTCTGGAGGCCGCTGGGGCGCCGCGAGGTTCACCCAAAATGGCGCCGCGCCCCTGTGGCCACGTGGGCGGTTGGGAAGGCTCCGGCCCCGACGCCCAGCTGATTCGCTGCCTGGTGATTGAGCACGGCTGCTTGGGGGGTTGCTGGGCCGTTCTGACGCCTATGGCGGTGGTGCCGTGCTCCTACGGGTGCATGGGTGGTTGGGGAGGTTCCTGCCCCAACGCCCAGCTGATTCTATCGCCGGGGGGGTGCGCGGCTGCGGAGGAGGTCGCTGAGCCGCTCCGGCGTTAGGTTGGTGAGCCACGGTTCCGTGACTACGTGGGCGGTCAGGGGGGAAGGCTCCGCACCCGACGCCCAGCTGGAAGGAGCCTGATGCACGCGGCGGTCTTCTGGCTAAAAGCGCTGTTGGAGCCTCGTTCCCAGGCTCCGCAGCGAAGGTCGATGTAGTGTGGGCGGCTAAGCCTTGAAGCCCGACGCCCAGCTGGTTAGCGCTGTTGTCCCCGCAGCGCTTGGAACGCGAAAGGAAAAAAAATTCTACTCAAAAATAAAATAAAAACCTAGAAGCCCTTGGGAAAGGGAAAGGAGGGAACTCAACAAAAAAAGGAGGAGGAATAAACAAAAAGGAAAGGAAAACTACCTTTAGGTGCGGAGCTCCAAAGTACTTCAGTGTTTGCCAAAACAACTGAGCGAAGACTGGGGAATCATGGGACTAGGGGGTGTGGTTAGGTACTGGGAAAGGGGAAGTCTTTCTTCTTAAAGTAACACTCAGTTGTTTTGCCAAAAGCTGAAGCTTAACCCATGCAATGGATAGTGGGAGCAGCGTACAGGAAAATATATATTCACGGAGAACCGTTTCTATGATGGCATTAATTAGCAATGCTTAACCAAGCATATACATGGCAAGGAAATGTTACTGAGATCACAAAGCCTTTAACTTTTAATAAATAGCAGCTGATTTCTATGATAATAAGAATCAGCAAAATAAATGAAAGCAATCTTTCTAAAATGTTAATTTACTGAAAGCAGAGAATAATTTCTATCAAAGTATACAATACATTTTGATTAGAATTAAAACACAGGGAAAGCTGAACTGTAAAAACACTGTATCCTTTTCTAGTGTTAATAAAAATATTTCATCATTAAAATTGCAGATTTCAGAAAATAAAATGCAGAATTGATTTTAGCTTATAGATCCAGTTACAGTGTTTTCTGTACACTTTCACTTCTTCTACAGAGTTAATATCAATATACTCTTTATTTTATCCATATGGTATTTATCTATTTCTAACTTATGTCCATGCTGCTTTCCATGACAATTTTCAAACCAATGTTAAAACGGGAAAAAGGAAAATGGGGGGTTAAATAATCAAATAGAAATTAATTAAAAATTTCTTATCAAAGAAGCAAAAGTTAACTCAGCCTTCCATTCTTACGAGGTGGGTAAAATGAGGACCCAAATTGTAGGGGCAATATGCTGACTGTGTAAACCGCTTAGAGAGGACCGTAAAGCACTGTGAAGTGGTATATAAATCTAAGTGCTATTGCTAAGAGCCTTTATTTGGTATTTTAAGATCAATATAAAAAAGAAAAAAACACAAATGATCTCCCACAAATTATAAAACTAGCTATTACTATCTTCTTTAATTTGCTCCACACATGAAAATTTCACCTCACAGAATTCTCAGCCATTCTATGTGATATAGTCATACCTCAGCACTCGACTGCTTCAAAACACGTCAAATTCTGTATTCAATGCATTTTGAAGCAGAAATCTTGTCCTGGCATTTTTTGTCTCCCAGTAGTTGGCGCGCAAGGAGGCTGACACTGGCTGCGTCATGACCCACTATTTCTTCCAACCTTAATAGCCGGTCATGTGATAAGTCAGTACTTTTAGTATTTGTTGCCTCTTCCAGAATGAATTACCAACAAGTACACTGTAATTCTGACACTGAAATCCCCATGTCTGAAAGACTCCACTTTAAGAAAGGCTCATCTATGGAGGACAGCTGAACGTTCAAATACAGTATTATGATCTGCATAAAGATCATTATAAGAGAAGGACCTCAGTACTAAAGCATGCATGTATGGAATGAGAGAAAGCATTTATGTCTGACTTGAATTATTTTGTCATTTTTTAAAAAAACTCAACAAGTAACAACCTTGCCCAGGTAGGAAGAGTCAATATTGGGCAACCACCAGATAAGGGAGTCATGTCAAGAAGTTTGACAGACTCAGTCTCTGGGCAGAGAAGCAGAGTTAACACCCATTCCTTGGATTCTCTACCTCAGCACACTGGAGAACTAGATGGACATGTCCTTGAAGTCACCAAGAAAGAGGAACAGAGGTAATGATGAAAGAAGTATCTTCACTGTAACATAAGCTTTACCTCTTCTGTACATGTGTAGTGGAAGTGTATATACAAAGGAAAGGGACAGAGCTTGCCTTATGTCATCAAGATGTTACTTTTGACTTGTTGACAAAAGCTTTGGTATTGATACTTTAAGGTGGGCTGCAGCCCAGCGATAAACCATATTACTATATACAGACATTCCCACATTCAATCCACAGCATTTATAAGCATCCTATAGAAAACTCTAGAAATTGTGGGTTCTCCATATTTTTATGAGAAAATAATCTTTTGTGGACAGTTTAATTGGCTTCTTTATGGTATCATGATCCTAGTGGTATCTTTCATCTCTACAATTCTATGAGTCAACATAAAATTTTATAAAACATTCCTAGAGAACATAGGGAAATTGTACAGTAAGATATTGCATAGCAAAATATTCGTAGCCTTTTTGATCAACGTTGTGTACTCCAGTGTTTTTTCTTGAATGCCATCACGCTGCTAAACAAATAATTCCCTCAACACTGTCAAACTATTTACAAAGTCTGCTCTACTATTAATCTTCTCATCGTTCTTATCACCCATCTCCTTCCACTAATGACTGTATGACTGTAACTTTGTTGCTTGTATTCTTACAATTTATACTTACTGTTTCCTAATATGATTTGATTGCTTATTTGTTCCTTATGACTATCATTAAGTGTTGTGCCTTATGATTCTTGACGAACATATCCTTTCTTTTATGTAAACTGAGAGCATATGTACCAAGACAAATTCCTTAGGTGTCCAATCACACTTGGCCAATAAAAAATTCTATTCTATTCTACTCCAGTGTTGGAACTCCAACTTTCAAGTTTATCGTGATACTACAACTTCTGGGTATCATAGTTACAATGTATGCAGAGGTTGCTCTGTAAGAGGTGGTTTTAATAGACAACCGGTTTCACTCTGTGAAAAACTGCTTTGCAAGCTTCCATTTCCATGTTTGAAAGAAAAGGAGTGACTGGAGGGAGAGAGACAGATTTAGATGGAATCACAGCAAATCTCCCTATTTAGAAGCCAGCTAATTTCAGTAAAAGTCCATCTTTTTATCTGGATTAGGTTGCACTCCTGTGCTAATCAAGTCTACAGTCTGAGAGCCTTCTTGGACTCACGACTCCCACTAAAACAGCAGATGAAGGACCCAGACAGAAAAGTCTGCACAATTCCATTTAGTGTGCCAAATGCTGGACTTGGATGCTCTAATGGTTTCCTGTGTCCTTCCCCAGAAACACAGCAATGGTCATAAGTACAAGTATCAGTTGGAAGTCCATTTCTTTAGTCACACTGTAACGTGGAACAGACTTCGTACAAATGGAAGTAACTAGAGAACTACTTGTACTTAGGGAAATACTGTACATTGTTTAGAGTTGATTTGAATGAGCAGTATAGAAACCCAAGAAAGAATGAATCCATCCATATTTCTGTGGCCTAGATTTGATAGGCCTCAATTTACAGTAGCCAAGAAGAGGGTTTTTAAAGCAATCTCATAATATAATAATTATATTAAATTCAAAAGAAAACACAGAAAAGAAAAAAGTCTAATGCCATATTAACATCAGATATTGCATTTAATGGCTATTTTTCTCTTTGGTTATTTCTCTAATAGACTTCAAAAGTTTTCTTCATTGTCATAATTTATTCCAATAAAGAATTTAGGATTGATTTGTTGGTAGGATTGTAAACAAATGATACCAAATGATACCAAATGATACAGCACAATAAGATAACAAAGAATGAATCTTTTTAGGGAAACCCAAAAGTTTATAGAAATCTACTTTCACAAAATATACTCATTTTTTAAAAAAGACAAAATATATTATTAAAAAGTTAATACTGAAAAGAAAAGAAATACAATAGACTGAGGTTTGGCACTGAATCCACTACTACTAAATAGTTGGCTGTAATTCGGTAATTCAGTACTCTTACTAGGCTCCAAGAGCCTCTCACTTGAAGTGAAATGGACTATTTTAGAACGCTAAGAATTCAGAACTCTAAGACCTCTCACTTGAAGGGAAATGGATTAATTTCAATATAAGGCAAAGGCATACACTTATTAATAGAACTCGCCTAATTTGTAACTTAAAAATACATACACATATTCTCTTGACCAGATCAGCAGTTCCCAACTTTACAAAATATTGTTACCATATATAGCCCTTGTGTTCTTGGACGCCCAAAAAGCTTTTGAAAACCTTAATTGGCAATTTATGATTGAGCAAATTAAAATAATGAAATTCAGAACCAATTTTGAGAAAATGATAGAAACAATTTATAAATCACAAAGGGCAAAAATAATATTAAATGGGGATATGACAAATACATTTCAAATTAAGAAAGGGGTAAGACAAGGGTGCCCACTGTCACCATTGTTATTTATTTTGACGTTAGAAATCTTATTAAATAGAATTAGAAAAAAACAGTGAAATAAAAGGATTAAAGATTAGGAAAGAGGAATACAAGGCACAGGCTTTTGTGGATGATGTAGTACTCATTATAGAGGAACCTCTAGAAACAGGCCCGAGATTATTGGGGAAATTGGAAGGTATGGGGAGGTAGCTGGATTTAAATTGAACAAAGGGAAAACTAAAATGCTGGTTAAAAATTTAACAGAAACTCAGAAGAAAGAATTAGAAAAGGAATTAGACCTACAAATAGCAAAAAAAATTAAATATTTAGGGACATGGATATCAGCGAGATGCTCAGCTCTAAAAGAAGACAACTATATACCTCTGGTTCAAAAAATAAAACAGGACTAAAAAATGGGGGAAACTGCAATTATCACTTTTGGGCAGGATAGCATCAATAAAGATGAATATCCTGCCCAAAATATTATACTTATTCCAAATGATACCTGTCATCCTGGATAATTTTTGTTTACAGAAATGAATAAAATTATTAGGAAATTTATTTGGGTCGGAAAAAAAGCAAAAATTAAATTGCAATCATTATAAGATAATAGAAGTAGGGGAAGTTTTGGACTCCCAGCGTGGGAAATATATTACAAAGCAGCCACCCTAGTATGGATAAGGGAATGGGTTAATTTAAGAAATAAAAGAATCTTAATCCTGGAAGGACATGACCTACAAAAAGGGTGGTACCCCTTCCTGTGGGATAAAAAGAAAAAGACAAAAACGTATTTCCATAGACATAAGATAAGAGAAGCACTAATACATGTATGGGAGGAAATTAGAATAAAACAATATATGAAAATTCCAAACCAGCTATCGATGATGGAAGCCACAATATACCCAAATACATTAGAGATTAATAAAATGATTAGTTATAAAGAGCTCTTAGACAATCAAGGAAATCTCAAAAGTAACCAAACCCTAAGCGAGCAGGGAATATATATTGACTGGTGGCCATATTTGCAAATTCAATCCAGATACAAAAAGATATAGAAGAATTTGGTATTGAGGCGGAAAAAAATACATTAGACAAATTACTAATAGGTCCAGAAAAAAAAAATACTACCCAGACTATACAACTATCTATTAGAGTTTGACAGGGCGGAAGAGGTAGTAAAAGAGCCAATGAGAGCATGGGCCAAAAATATTGGACATAATATAAATTTGGATGAATGGGAAAAGATCTGGAATAGAAATTACAAACTAAGAAAAGCAGCAACATATAAAGAAAACCAATATAAAATGTTATACAGATGGCACCTAGCACCTGCGAGATTATCAAAAATCTATCCAAATGTAAGCCCCAAATGTTGGAAGTGTGGATAGCACCAAGGTACCTTCTTTCACATGTGGTCCTGTCTCGAAGCGAAAAGGTATTGGAGAAAAATACAAAATTAACTACAAGAATCAACTGAAAAATGAAAAAAATGAATTGATACCTGAAACATTTCTCCTGGAAATACTAAAGACTAAATATGGGGAAAAAAGAAGATATTTAATTATACATATACTCACTGCAGCAAGAATAGCATACGCCCAATATTGGAAAAGAAATGATACACAACCAGAGGAACTTATTATTCAGAAAGTTTTAGAATGTGCTGAAATGAACAAATTAACGTTAGAATTAAATGATAAAGAGGATTCAGAATACTATACGGTGTGGGATGATTAGTACAGGTGGATTGACAACCGAATAAAAAATAGATGAAAGTTAACACAAATTTTAAGATGTATGTATGTATGTATGTATCTGGAACTATGAAACATAAAGGAAGAATTGATCTAACCTGTGTGAAAAAGTAACACTGTCTGACTGATCGTATTGTATTGTATTATAATAAATCTCAATTTAAAAAAAAAGAAAACAAATTCCAGACCCAATTGTGGCTATAACTTGAAGACTATTTATAGCAATTATAGGGATGGAAAATGTATGGCCTTCATGTTGAAAAAATATTTGACTTCTGCTTCCAACAATTGTGACTACTGGCCATATCAGCTGAGAATAGACATCAACTAGAACCTGATTTAGATACAAACAAATGTGCAAAATTTTGCCCAAGTAATATTTTAAACCTTGAGTTGTCATCAATAATTCCAGATGTAGTGTGTGAGCTCAAAGTCTGGTATTTTTTTGTTTTCTAAAAAGAAACAGTATGAAGATGGTTTGTATGAACAATGAACTATTACATCTGCTGATAAATATTATGCTATTAATTCTGTTTGTGCATAAGCAAGCACATAAAATAATACTAATTATTGGAAGTAAAGGTGTGCAATAATTCAGCTATGTGCCAGGTGCCCTGATCATGTGTTACAAAAAGTTTTAAAACTTAACATGCAAGTATTGGATATAGACTCTATCCCTCCAAAGTTGTGATAGTATAACTAATCTACAAAATTATTAATACATTCAGATATGAAGTCGACAGAAAAGTTTTCATGTATACAATGAAACCCAAAATGTCACTTTAAACACCATATTTTATTTTATCATATTTATGAACTGCCTTATCAACTTTCAGTAGGATACAAGCAGCCCATAAAATCAAACCACTATAGTAGGTAATACCTAACCCAATATTTAGCTACTATCAATCCAGGAGAATTCACGATGGAAGATCTTCATGGCCTTGTTAAAAACAAGGAAGTATGAGCCACACTTATTTTGGGGGAGGGGCGGGGTGTTCTATAGACTCAGGATCGTTTTATTCATCAAAATTAGATACCACCCATCTCACTCACAGAATGACTCTGGATGGTTTACAGGTGGTTTCTGAGACGATCTGCCATCCAGCTACATTCCATGTACCTTAGTTTGGTTTTTTGTTATTTTCTGTGTGTGTGTGTGTGTGTGTGTGTGTGTGTGTATTTATATATATCACAATACAAGTCTTTTACCCTTTACTACCTTATTAGTAATATTATAACATTATCTATAAAGTGTCTTATTCATGAATGTCTTTCAATGAATAAAAATGGATATGTTAAAAACAATCAGTTTACTATTAAATGCATCCTTAATCAAAAATAGGACACAGCAAAAGCAGCATTAGCAAAATGCCTGTCTTTTGGCAAAGTGACAACATATACATTCACTAAATGTTGGCTTCCACAGTTTATATCACTCACACCTCTCAGCCTACAAGGACCTACAAATAACAGCTGTTGAAATTTTTGCATAACCTAAACTTTCAACTCTAGAGAACTCTTACCTGTCTAGATTTATTTATGTTCTTGGTAATGGAGCGGCTCATTATTTATACTAGTTGTTTAAACAGTAATATGCCTGTTTTAAGGTTTGTGCATTTGCATACATGAGATTAAACCTCAACAGCTGCAATGACAGAAAAAACTCTGTGACTTTGAATGTGAAAACATCTTCAAATAAACCATATACAAGATGTTCCTTTGAATCTGTGGTTGTGCCAATGAACAGCAAAAACCATGACACTGCATTAGCATTACATGCATGCCACCAAAGAGCTATCACCAACTAGCTGTTTTTAGGCTTTCAGGATTTAAAACAAATTAACCATTCTCCTTTGTGTTGGCAGAGTTAACTACACTATAGTACTAAAATGTACTTCTTTCTTTAGATTTACTCTTCTGCTTCCTCTTACAACCAATAAACTCTGTAATTCCACAATAGGAAAAAATAAGCTTAGAACTAACATTGTAAGCTATTACACTGAAACCTTGATGTAAAGGAAATATTTTAAATTGATCCAGTGGTTTAAACATCCCATAAGGCAAGATTTTATGAACTTGGCCTTAGACTACTACAGATGCCATCAAATTCATAATTACACTCAGTAGGGTGTACCACCCAGCATGGAGGTGTTTATGACTTTAGTGGGATGGGAATTCCTCTGAAAAACCAAGATTTAATGGGAATGTTCTTAACATTTAAAAGAAGTAGTGACTAGAAAAAATATTTGTCAAGACAGAACAAAGATAATAATGGTAATAATAATACAATTGGGTAAGAAAAAGAGAGATGACAAATGATTCATCTACAGCCCAACAAGATAATATAGCTTCTTTCACAGGACTCAGTTTCCTAAGAAAAGAAAAAGACAAATCTCTGATTCACCACAATCACAATATAATATATTACTTATTTTTACCTTACTTTCCTTTAAACAAATGTTTTCTAAATCTTGAAGCCCTATTTAACTTGGATCATAATTCTAAAAATTCCAGAAAATATAGGGCTTTGGAATAGTTGCAGTTGTAGTTCAGTTTATTTAGAGGGCAACAAACATATATGCTGAAATATTATAATGTAATGGAAACAGGAGAAGTTTCTTGGAACAAAAATGTTTTAATAGTGGGTTTTAAAGGCTATAATATCACACATACTATAGATCCACTGTGGGGGAGAAACATGAATCTAAGACAATAATTATCTCAAAACATTTTTGTATAGAACTAGTGTAGCATACACAATTGTGGAAGTAAATTACAAAATCATAGTCTATATGTGAAAATAAATTATAGTATCAGTAAAAATCAGTATTAGATCTATCTCTTACATTCAATTTCTTAGGTCCTAGCAGTTATCTCCCTAGCAATACTTTATACAGCATTCCTCAGTTCATTAATATGAGCTGTCATTTCAAAAAGTAAACTGAAGCCATTTGAAACAGAACATGAAGCCACAAAGTAGTATTTGAGAAAGAACATTAAACATTTAAAGTAAAAATGTATACATTTGCAATGTAGAATGAAGCACTAAATCAACTAAAGCTTGCTTCTGACAGACTAGTGATGAATTATGGGATTTTCACTAATCCCCAGATAAACAAACTGAACACTGTTGCTGAAGCAGAACTTGCCTGTTTCAGTTATACAACATCAAAAATTTTGTTCCTTTCTCAAGAAGTGTGATATTGTCTTAATTATTAGGCAGGCTGAAGCACCCAAGTTTTCAAGCTGTCCTTTGTATGTAATATTTTAAAAATGTGGTAAAAGGAATAAATGCCTACAAATCAGTATAAGCAGCTTATAAGCCTTTTAATCAAATGTCATCCATCTCTGTAAAATGACAAAGTGTCAAGCAACAATAGGGGCAGTAGTGCCCATGGGGAGGGCAAGGAAAAAACAGATACAAAAATAGCACTATGGCATAATGTTGTAAGCCTCATTCTTTATAATATGTGCATTGCAATACCATATGCATCTACAAAATAGGCAAAGCATGTAACAATATTTTCATTATTTTTTACAAAAACAGGTTCTTTGAGAAGGCTAATCGAACTGTTGTAGAGAAGACATTAAAGAAGGCTGCCATGTTGAGTTTAAGTTAATTATATATATCAAAACCAATTGATGTATGAAGCCAAAGTTCTGAAAAGGAAGGAGATACAGGAGTCCATGTATTCACAATAGGTCTATAAATTGAACTGAGTTTGTTTTACAAAAGCAGTCACTTAAATTCACTTCATTTTGACTCCAATATGGGAATGTGTCATAAGGAAGTGCTCTTGATCAATAAACACAAAGCTGCCCCCTCCCCCAGTATTAATCTCAGAATTGGAGCCCTGGAGCAATAAAAAATATTATTATCCTGCTTAAGTACTGAATTTCTTTTAACTCATTATTCTGGCCAAGATGGGACTGAAGAAATGGAAGTAATAAATGCTTTTGAGATAAAGCAATGTATATTGTTAAACCAGATGCAAATGAAATCAACTTCCAGATAAAAGAACCCTTTTCCCAAATCCATTGTATATTATCTTGAATATCAGTATGGGGATATAACTAAAAATATAGAAATGTGTTCCTAAACCACAGAATCTCTTGGGCGAAGATAAATAAATATATTTTTAAAACTGCATAAAATAAAGATGGCAATGCAAAGTGACATTTTATAAATAAATACAGTCGTTATCTAAACATACTCTTTAACATCTAAACCACTATCAACAAGCATAGCCTCTTTAAAAGAATTTTGACTGTGCAGGGGTAACACTGTACCTATGCTCTCTTCAAACTTTTTGAAGGACCAGAAGTTAACTGACATGCCACAATTTAAAGAAGAAAATCTGACATATATATACTGCATCAGATTATAAAATTAGTTACTTTAGAAACCCTATTTTTCCTGCTATAATTACTGCCAGGTTTTCAATTGGGCATAGGGCTCCATCTGATTAGGAATGTTCTTTGTAGATCATCTGCTTTATGAGATTTAAAAGATTTATGAGACAGTACGGCAAATCACCTTCTAGCCTTTTCAGATCTGGGCCTTTTCTAGGTTTAAACTTGAAATGCACAGTGATATTTAGAATAAAGCAACAGCATAAATGGAGAATTTAAAACAAAGAATTTCACTGCTTTAAAAATTACTTCTATTTCTTCGGATTTCTGTGGTTATAACTCCAATTATCCACAACTGTCACATCACTTGAAGTTGAGAATGCTACAGCTATAGCATAACACATTCAGAGATGCTAGCAGAGGATTCTAATGGACTTACAATATCTTATACTTACAATCCATTTTTAAAATTCTGCCTTTATTTTTTGTATATAAATAACTCCATGCAGCAAACATACTAATTCTCCTATTTTTCTCCACACAACCAGGTGAGGTGGGTTGGGCCAAGGGCTGAGAGACAGAGAGAGAAAGGGTAACTGGCCCAAATTACCCAGCTGGTTTTCACAGCTAAGGTGAGACTAAGTTTTCCAATTTATAATAATTTATAAATACTATTGTAGTTTAGCACAACAATGGTAAATTGAACATTTGCAGAAATATTTATTTGTACATGTATACTATTTATCGCACTTGTCTCAACTTAGGTTTCTAAGTAAAAACAATTCTTAGCATCATTGAGTTGAGAAAGGTATGTTTTACTAAAAGGCAAGTGAAATATAGTAGTGCAAGCCAGAACTGAAAGATGCGCGTCAAAACTTCAAGTGAAAATTTTTCCCTGCTTAGGCATATCTTGGGTAAGGCATCTTCCCTTTCTCAATTTTCACTTTCACACCAAGTGCTCTCCTTCCCTCTCTCCCCAGGGTTCATGGCAGACTGGTACTGAACAATTGCAGAGTGCAGGAGTGAGGTGGCAGTTCTGACACTAAATCTTCTCAAACTTTTTAATTTAAAATATTTTTTTTTGTTATTTGTCAGAGTGTTTATAGCATAACTACTATTTTGAGACAACCCAGGAGCAAAATACAGGACAGAGGTCTGCCTTACAAACAGTGGTTTATATACAAGACTTCTATATACATACATACATGTGGTAGGCACATACCAGGCAATCAATCAATCTTCAACTCTACATGGAGAACTTCCAATGCAGATGGAACGCAACGAGGAGAGTGATACATGAGGAGAGAGAGAGAGAGACGCCCTTTCATGACCTCCCTTATATAGACGGCTTCTTAAAGTGGCAATAACCCTGCTGACTCATCCTCAGTCTTAAAGCGGCAATAACCCTGCTGACTCTCCTGGTCCACAGCTTTACAGTGGTTGGTCAGCTTTAAATCATTATTACCCTGACATTATTGTTCTTTGTTTCTGTGTATATCTGCTTCTCTTTTCAACCATATAAGAAATGACAGATAAAAAGCACACTAAATTCCACAGACATAAAGTAATTTCTATTCATAGGGAAGAATGGAAAATATAGTATAAGAAATGAAATCTATAATTATGTTTACCTTTAATATAATTAATCTTTATGATGGAATATATAAAATGGATTTTTTAAGGATTATATCAGGGATGCCAAACTCATGTCATCATGGCAGCATCATGTGACGTATCAGGACTTTTTTCCCTTTTGCTAAACTGGGCATGGGTGTGGCCAGCACATGACATATCCTGCCTGCAGGCCGGGAGTTTGACAGCCCTGGATTATATGATCAACAATTAAAAAGTACTTTTTCATTACAGACCTAAATTCTTGTAATAAAATTGCAATAAAGCTTTGCTGCAAATTACAATGCAATATAAAAATAGAAGACATATAGGGTTTATAGGATTGTTTTAGTCTGGTTTTCACAGCTAAGGTGAGACTAAGTTTTCCAATTTATAATAATTTATAAATACTATTGTAGTTTAGCACAACAATGGTAATGATGAACTGCAGATGCTGTGAAATGCCTTGGGAAATAATTGCAGAGGACTAGGTAGACATTCTATGACAATATGCCCTACCCTGATATAAAGGAACAGCAACTTACATTCAATTAAAGACTATTCTGTCTAAAAGCTAGTGCAGCTGTCAGTAAAGTGCTGACAGCTCTAGAAAACAGTGACTGTTTAAATGAGTGCAATGAGGGAAATGTTTTTAACTACTAGGTGTCTTGATCATCAAAGGCAATATGGTACAGGCCAAGTTAGGCCAAGACCTGGGAGCAAAACCCAAGTTCCTACATACAGAAACCTGAGGAGAACCTCCAAATATAATAGATGAGCAAAGTAAATCATAACTGCCATTAAAAGGAGACAGAGAAACAGAGCCTAAAATTACCTAGGTGGCAATGGTCTCCTCTACATGGAGAAAATTAGTATCTAAAATATCCTTGGTCTGGAATACAAGATGCACTGCAGCATCCTAGACTATAATTACATTAATTATATCTAAGATTTATTCAACTTGTTATCCAGTCAAAAAGAAGAGCTAGGCAAATTTCTCCCAAATGCTTATTCCGAAATATTTGAATATAAGTTATTATTTTAAAAAATGATTTTATGAATGACCATCTAAATTTGACAATATATTAACGGAAAATTCCTGCCAATTTAGAATGAAACAGATCTTTAAAATCCTCATTGATGCATCAAGGGGCTTAAGCCAGCTCCTGATCTTATTGAACATTACATTCCTTGGTGATGTTGGCATAATGTTTTTGAAAAACCCACTAAGCTTTTATTACTTCTGAACTTTAGTTGAGATGCTGTCCCCTCCTCACCATGCAACAGCTAACTTGGTGCTATTACTACAAACTCACCCCATAATGGTAGATTAACAGGAGGCACTGCAGACATTCTTCTTTTCTATTATAAAATAAAGAGGTTCTGATTTTGAGAAGGGGAAAGAAAAAAACCAGCAAATCCACAATTAAAATAATTAAGCCACAACAACTGTCAGGTTACATTTTAAAGAAGCATCATTCCAGAAAGATTTTTGAAAGTACAACTTTTGGTGATAGACATGCAAACATTAAAACTTGTATCTAAAAACTTTTATTTTCCTACAATATTTTGGCTATTAATATTCCCATTATCTGAAGCTTCCAGTTACTGAAACATCTACACCAACTTTCCATTAATCTCTTTATTAATTGATTTGACTGTTAAGGTTTAATTGCTGTCTTTATTCTTGGAGCTCAGGAAGGCATATATAATACTCTCTCCTGTTTTTCCCCCACAACTTCAGTCCTGAGAAGTAGATTGGATTGAAAGAGAGTGATTGGTCCAATAGGTCCTTGCTAGGTCCTGCTATGTAAACACCAAACTGAAGAGTATCATCTTATAGTTAATTACTTGTAACAAGCTGGCTCATTGGTGCCCTCTTTATGTATGCTCTCCCCACAGAGGTTTGTGGTAGCACCTATCATGACAACTTTTAACTGCTTGCTGAAAAAAATGGTTCCAGGAAATTACAGTATAGGCTAATCAGCTTGACCTCAATATCGGGAAAACCTTGGGGGTGGGGGGATAAAACAAGCGGTAGATTTGTCAGTACTTAGAAATGAACACAGCAAATGCTAGAAGCCAGCATGGCCTTGTTAAAAACAGATCATTGCAGATAAATCTTATCTGCTCTTTTTTGATAAAGTTGAATACATTAGTGGATCAGGAAAATGCTGTGGACATAATATACTTGGACTTCAGTAAGGTGCTTAACAAAGTAGACCACAGCCTACTTCTTGACAACATGGAATAATGCAGTTTAGACAGTACCGAATTATGTATTAGTCAATTTTAAAGTAAAAGAAGGACCTTATGGTAGAAAAATAGAATATCCTGGAGCTAGATCATTTCAAAGCAGAATGTTTTGCATTATTAGTTATTTATATTAATTTCTAGATTTTAAATTAAATTGTTTACAGTACTTTGATTTTGTAACTTGAATGGCATTTCTTGTTTTAAAGGAAAGGATAATCAACCCAACAAGGCGTTTTTATAACTTATCTTGGTTTATCAAATAAGTTTAGCCACACCCATATATGAATGAAACAATATAATTTTTACATATCAACTTCAAAATATTTGTTAGAAAACTACTATTATGATATATAATAGCTAGAACTAACTCAATGGACTTAGCTGATCTCCATATTGTAAGCTGAAAAAGGAAATTAGAGTGATCATTTTAAGTCTGCTTTTGGTTTTCAAAGTCACTGAATCTTGGTCAGAAGAAACTTTGATGGTGAAAGACTGTCTACAGTCTACCTCATTGTTCTCATTTCCTTCCTTTCATATAGAACGTTATATATTTGGTTAGGATTAATACAATTCATAATCTCTCCCTTATTTGATACTATACAATGTCACCATAAGTCAAAGAGAGAGCTAGCTAACCTTTTCAACTTTAAAAATATTATCTGCTCCTTTTTTCCGGTTAACCTAATAAAACAACACTGTACTTCTCTTTGATCCATGCTGAAGTGCCCCTTCTCTGCCTAAAGTTTATCCCTTCCTTTTAACTTTGTTCAATATTTTGAACAAAGATTCCATTTGTTCTGACTTCTCTAGCTATTTTTTCTTGTCTTCACTATCTTCTCCAACACTTCCCCCTATACAACCAAATTACCTTATTTCATGTATCCACTTGTCTCATGAGCCTACCCCAATTTTTGAAAGCCTTTATCCACCCTTTCACTCTTTTATCATCCACCATTTCCTCTATCCTGAAACAAAAACATAACCTCTGTTTTGTCTATTACAAAAAAAGTCAGATCCTGCTTCAACAATTTATTCCAGTTTTGTTAGTTCTTTTGCAGCTTTCTGAGGTCTGCTGCTTACTTTTGTTGCCTAAACTTGGGAGCCAACTATTTTGCCTTACTTCAATCTAACTCTCACCTCTTGCATGCCACTACAACTGTAATTACAAAAATTACTGATTCATCTCCTTTACCAACAAACATAAGGAATATTCCCTATTCTTTTTAAAAAAAATATTCTGCCGCACAGAAACACACACCCAATTTATTTCCTACTTAATCCTTTTTATATCTTCATTTCTGCTTTCAGAACCTGATTCTATGTGCTAGCTGGCACACAGAAACGTACAACCCTCATAGTATAAAAAAAAATCCATGTGAATTATGAATGTAAATATTAATAAAATCAATAAAAATAAAATCCAAAAGTAAAGCAACATTTAGCAAATAATATAGATGGGAAATTACTATCATAACGTGAATAACATTAAAGACAACTACAATAGGGATGCCACATGGACCCTAATCCCAGGTTGGGAGAAGAGCCAGATCTTAAGGGACTTCTAGAACATTTGGAGAATGGAGACATAAGTATTAGTAAGTATTTCAATATTAGTAAGTATTTCAGTAAGGCATTTGACAGAGTAGACCACAACCTACTACTTAGTAATCTAAAGAAAATGTGGGATAGACAACATTACCACCAGATAGATTTCTAACTGACTAACAAATCACACTCAATGGAACTACACCTACATCTACACAAATAACATAAATTGACACAAATATACCAGATCAGTCATTGCCTGGGTCATCAAGGACCATGCTAGATGTTTTTCTAATATCAATTGCAGAAAGCCACACTGCTTTCGATTTACACATGAACTACATCAATAAATTAAGACATCCTAGGGCAGGGCTGTCAAACTCACCTGATGCATCATGTGCTGGCCATGCCCATGCCCGGTTTAGCGAAGAGGGGAAAAATCACAATACGTCACATGATCACGCCATGATGACGTGAGTTCGACACCCCTGTCCTAGGTTCTTGGGAGAAACTTGATGTGTATGACAGTCAACACCTGCTAAAGAACTGGTAGCTGTGATTTCAGGTTGTTCTGTGTATATAATAATAATGATGATGTATTAAATTTACATGATGCCACCTCTTAAGAACTCTGGGTGATTGGACTACCTTTGAAAACTATTCACACATTTCATTAATCAGTAGCTTGTTTCTAGGAACTGTTATGATGACAGTATCTCTCACCAGTATTGACAGATTTTCATTGGCTTCTAGACAGTTTCCAAGCCCAATTTAACTTTAAATACCTCTATGCCTTATGCAGCACCTCCTTCTACAGCAATTTGCCCATAATTCAGGCTGCCATGTACAAAAAGAAGAACATTCCACTATTGCTGCCATCTGTTCTAAAGATAGACTTAACTCTCAAAAAGCAAATCTTACAACTATCTTTTTTCTCTCTCTTGATAATAAATAGAGCATGTACCATTTTCACAAGGCACAATAATAGAATTTATACAATTCAGACAGAATTACTAAGTCTGATAATAAATCAAATCACAGATATAAATTAATTTCATACAGGTAGTACTTAGTTAACAGTAATTAGGACTGGAATTTCCATCATTAAGTGATATGATCATAAAACACAATGTCATGTGTCCACATAATTGCTGGCAGTCCCATTAACCAAATCCCATCCGTCATTAGGCAAGGACTCATACCCTGATCCCGGCAATTCCTGGTGTAGTGGGGGGGGGGAGAAACGCCAAGACTTTCTCTCAGCCAGGCCTCCATAAAATAAAGGCTACCCTTTATTTTATGGAGGCGGGTAGGGTAGGAGGATATGTGGTTCGTTAATGCAAGCTCGCTCCTTCCTTGACAAACAACAATCTCCTCTCCAGCGGTGAAATCTGGCCAGATTTAACCGACTCACACAAACCGCTAGGGCTGATGACAGAAGGCACCGCCTACCCATTGGGACAACTTTATGTCCCATTTTTAAGGTTCTGTGCATGCGCAGAAGGCTCTGTGCATGCACAGAAGAGGTGCGCTCACATTTCCGAACTGGTAGCAAAGATAAATGCATTTCATCGCTGCTCCTCTCATGCCAATGCGAGTAGGTTAATAGGTACCACCTTGGTGGAAAGATAACAGTATTCCGTGCACTTCAGTGTATAGTTATGCTGGCTACATGACCAGTGTCTTTGGACAACACTGGCTCCATCAGCTATGATTGGAGATGAACACCGCTAGAGTCAGAAACGACTGAACAGGGAAAATCTTTTACCTTTTTAAAAGCATGTTTATACATTTGCCAGACTAAAGAAATGAAACTAAAGGTACTAAACCACAGGCCAGGAAATACTGAAAAAGCTTAAGATGTAGTAGTCTTGAATAATTCAGTTTTTATTTAATGACACCCCCCCCCTCCAATTCCGCCATTGTATAGCTTTTTAATTTATGACACCAGGCAATACTCCCCAAAAGTGCATATACTGTTATGCTGACTAGGAAATAATCAGACAAAAGAAAGGGGATTCCTCCAAGGACTTAATGGTCAAACTTAAAAAACTTAAAAAAGAACTGCCCTATTTGATCAAATGGTCAAAAGTGGCAGCAGCAAGTTCGTATCTCAAGACTTGCAACATTCTATTCCAAAATAGCACTGGAGCTGGATCATTTGATGGCTTCTGCAGCTGTTTTTAGCTTGTCATGCTTGAAATACAAAATTTCCTAAGATTTTTTTTTAGGAACAAGGACAATTGCTTGACTTCAGAAAAGACTGTTATTTTGGAATGCCACTGTCATCATGAAGACTATCAAAAGAAGATTCAGGATCTCTTAACTCTAACAACATACCAAAAAAAGTACAAAAGTACATACAAAAGCATCATGAAAAACTAACTGCCTTATCATGACTTTATCAGTCTTACTCAATAGATGGAAAAATCTACACAGGAGGATTGCTTGCCACTCCAGCTATATGGGCTTCCCATTATCCAACATGTTCCAATATGTCCAATTGTTAGCACTTCTCCATATATCATGTTATCAAATACCTGCATCCCTCCTGAACCATATATTGGACAAACATACACCATATTTTTCGGACTATAAAACGCACAAGATTTCAAAGAAGAAAATAAGGGGGGAAAAAAACAGTTTTTGCCCTCCCTAGCCCCCAGGAGTACTCTGCAAGCCTTCCAAACCCTCTGTGCATCCTGTTTTTGCAAAATCAGGCCCGTTTTTCACAAAAAATGGGGCATGCAGAAGGTTTGGGAGGCCTGCAGAGTACTCCTGGGGGCTGGGGAGAGCAAAAACGTGATACGTGAGGGGTTTAGGAGGCGAAAAACAGGCTTCTTTTTCATGAAAACAGGCCTTTTTTGGCCTCCCCAGGCCCCGGGAGCACTCTGCAGGTCTCCCAAACCCTCCGCGTGCCCCATTTTTACAAAAAATGGGCCTGTTTTTGGCAAAAATAGGACACGCGGGGCGGGGTTTCAGAAGGCTAAAAATGACATTTGGACCAGACCAAAGACTGAGTGTTTTCAGTTTCTCAGTAAAATGGGATCTCTCATATATGTATCGTACTTCTCAGAGTATAAGACACACTTTTTTCTCATTTTTACTGAGAAACTGAAAATACTCAGTCTTTGGTCTGGTCCAAATGTCAGTCAGATTAGTTTTGACATGTTATTCTTTTTCACAAGTATGCTACTTCCAATGGAGTAATGAACTGTATGAAGAAGTCATTATGGAAAGCCTCCCATATCCAGTCATGGCAAATCTCTTCATGGAAAATTGAACAATAGGCACTAGGTATGGCAAACCATCATCAAGGTTTTTGTAGGTAGACAACATTTTTGTCATCTGGAGATCACCTTGCCTCCAAAGATGTCAGCTACACTTAGCAATGAAACATCAAGAAACCTATTATGTACATCACAGTCACCAAACCCAACACAACTCAACCTCTAAAATAAATTTGCCTTTATGAAAAGAAGGCATATGGAGTCTTTATGAGCACAACAATGTTCAAAGGTGAAATATTAGCAATTACAATAGGTATAATTGGTTATTCAGCAATGCACTGGTGCCCAGTAGCTTGTTACCTTAACTTTGGAATGGAATTATTTCCTCCAATGACATGCCTAGCAAAAGTGAGGAACTTTCTCTTGCTCTGGGACAGCTGGATCCACTCCGATTAATCTTTTGCAGGGGAGGACATAGTGTGGAAGAGAAATCACATTTTTAAAAGTTTTTCTTCTTTATTTCCTCCTCCACTGCCTTCCTTTTTTACTCTCCATTTCCCTGTGTTGTCTTTTTTCTATTCCTTTGTTTTATTTCTCTACACACAGTCTTAATATTATTATTGTCTTTTCTCCATGCATGTCAGAAAAAAACAGAAGGAAGAAAGATACTCCAATACTTTAGAACTGCAATTACAACATACGTGCTTACAGAGACCAAAAAAAAAAAAAAGTTAGACTTGCGGCTCTTTTTTTCTTTTCATTTCCTCAACTTTAGGAAAAAAGAAATAGTGGACATCTGATAAATCTATGATCATGTACAAAATATCTGGATGAGAGTCTCAATTCTTGCTTAACGTATATGACTAAGGTCAAATTCCTTTTGAATTTCTCCAGCTTCTTAGATCATTACAGCAGACCCAGAAAGGATTAATGAGATTACCCAGTACCAAATGGGTTAGGAGCAAAGGTTATAGTCTGTTTCTTCATCCTGGCCTCTGTGATTCATGTATGAATGAGTAATTATCATAAGGAGGATTTGGTGCTTGTAAGTTGACCAAAAGACAGTGGTTAGTACCATTAGGCTGTAAAATTCACACATGACTCATGTGTCTAAGTCAGAACGACATGATGAACCACAGCTTTCTCAACGTGTACAAGAGAAAATGTTGAGTCCCCTCCCTCTCATTTTTCTGTGCACGTTCACATCCTAAGCAATTTTTATTAGGAAAAACAAAAGTGGAAAGGAAGGTGGTGAACAGATATATGCCTGACATGAAGCATCTAGTTTTATCTCTAAATACTGAAGAAAAACAAAACTCTCTACCGCCCTTGATTACATATGTGTTATCTAATAATGGTTTTCTAAAAACCTCAAGGAATGTATAAGTTATAGACATAAATATGTTTCTCATTATTGTTCCTTATACATTACATTTTCATATTATAATGCTTCATAGGGAAATTAACTTTCAGTGAATGTAATTACTCCAGACTTTAATGGTGAATATGCTCTCACATCCTGTCTGAAGAAAGTACAGAAAGAAGCTATGAAACAAAGAAATTAAGCAAAAGTACAACATTCGCCTTACATGATTCATTTCTATAATTTAGAGCAATTATCTTCAACTTGATGCCTTCTAAATATGGTGTTCTTCTCACTGTATTGGGGGGGGGGGGGGTTGGGTTGGAATTCCTAAACACATATCTAGCTAGGTTACCAACTTCTCCGGTTTTGCTTTTCAGCAGTTTTAATTATTTTGCCAATTCTTTCAAATTAAATAGCTGTTTTATATTTAAGGTCATGTGCTTTTATATTCTACTTAATTGAACTTTTTTTTTTGCATATTTCACATTCCCCATTTTGATCTATTTCTCTGCCCATCTAACACAGTAAAACTTGCACCTTCCCTTCATTTCATGTTCTACCTGAACAGAACAGAAAGGTATGCATTCAAAAATAGAGATGACTGATCTATATTTTTCAACCAGACTATATGTTTAAAAATCATCATGCACATATCAAAAGATCTTTTTAAAATTAGCTAAAAATGTAACATAATAATTCATAATTAGACACAGCACCTTTTTACAACAGAAGCATTCATAAGAATAAATGGACTATTCCTACCCCTAAGAAAATAGAGAGTAGGAGAAGAATATACAGTTATGCTACTTACAGTAAAACTTTAATTCACTATAACCGAAAAGAAGGCTCCTTTGTGCATTCAGAGGGGGAAAGTAGATTAATTCCTGTTCTAGCAAAAGGGAAAACCTAATAATCCAAAACTGGGCAGAGAGTCAAAAATGACATTAAAGTAAAGATACAGGGGAAAAAAATACATATTTTGAGGTCGTGGTGACGTCCATACTTCTTATAAGCATGTAGGAGTGCATGCCCTAAAAGTTTTTAATGATCCAAATATAAAACAATAGCACTTTTTAAAAAAACATAATAATGTAATAAAATATAAAACATTTTTAAGAAAAAAAAATAAAACCCTGCAACCGATTTCTGGCGCCACTGGTTTCAAAGAGAACCACAAGGACATTATATTTACAGCAAACTTTTAAATCAGGCTATATGAGCCAGTAGCTGATGCAGGCAACTATCTCCTTATCCCTACCCACTTACAATTTCACTCCATCAGGGTTATGTGACTTTAAGAATAACGATGCCTGTTTCTGTCCAAATTAATTTGGATAATATAAGCCTTTTCTCTTTTCAAAGCTCCTTAAACTTCTTTCAAAGCTTCTTTCAAAGGATAAACAGCAAATTATGGTAGAGTATTGGAAGGGACCGCATAGATCAGAGTTTCTTAATCTTTTTTTCTCTCAGGATCGCTTTCCACTTTTAAACATTACAGCTTTTGTTACATGGACCATATTTAATAATATTTACAATATTAAAAATTAAAATGAATGTATTAGTTGCCACTACAACTTCTCATAATGGTTTTTTGGAGGATTTCAATAATATATTACTTTTCATCATAAGCTTGCAAATTATTTTAATTTTGAGGCACCCTCAGAGGTGCTCAGACCACATTTTGAGAAACACTGTTATAGATCACCTAATTCAAACACCTGCTTTGTGCAGGAATCCATCACATCATGAATGATACTGAACCCTGAATAGCTACCAATCCGGTTTTAGTAGCTTGTCACAAACTAACAAAAGATGTAATTGTCCCAAAGCTTTGCTTAAACCTGACTAGACTGGCATAATAAACTAAAAAAGAAAATGAAATGAAAGAATTTGTCAACGTATTCTGCCTAGTGATGGCAATTTCTTCTAACTATTTGTTTAATTAATCTTTATTTCCAAAAGTATACCTAGAATCTAGACAGAGGTCAGAGGTGAATTTAAAGGATATTCCATTTCCGATTTCAAGGAATATCAGCTCAGTTTACATTTAGAGAAATTACATAACACCTAAGTATCCATTCCGCACAAACAAACCTATTTGGCTACTTTTCAGGAGTTGAAACAAATAAAACTGCTCTTCAAAACTAATTTCAATTGTAAATATTCAACCCATTTGACTCCTAGTACTATTTACCTCTTTGGCTAGTTGAAAGAACAGTATCATACTTATATAATCCCTCACCACAATCGGCACACCCACCCACCCACCAGCAGTCAGTAATTTAAGAAAGGGAGGGTAGAAGAAGACAGATATCTTATGGTTCCCCTTAGTCTGCCGTTAAAAAACCGCAAACTGGTTTGAAGTCAGCAGAAAAGTGGTTTAGCAGTGATTGCATGTTTCCTAGCAACTTTCCAGCACACAGTTAAGAGAAACAAAATGCCATCAAGCGTACTTGGTACCTTTGATTTATACACATTTGACAAAAATGCTAAAGAATTATGCACCTTGTCAATCATATCTTACAGTGGTTTTGTTTAACCAAAAGGCACGGGAAATGTTCCCCAAAGAAAAATTAATCTACATTTGAAACTAATGGGTACTGAAAGCTAGTAATTACCGCTCTGCTGCCGGCCTGCTGAGTGCCACTCAATAATCATATTTTACTTTCTGTCTTTGCAGTTCTAAGTAGGTGACAGAGACCTAAAAGCCAAAACAGAATTGCAAAACTGAACAGTTTCTGTTTGTTTAAGTCAATGATGTGGGCGACTATTTTCCCACAGCATCACTTAAAAGAATGCTTATAAAAATATTTTATGACATTCACCTAATAACACACAAAGGAAGCTATACAGAGGTGAAATCTACTTACCTTCCCTACCAGTTCAGAAGTGAACACGGTGCGCATTACATGCATAGGCGGACCCTCTGTGCATGCGCAAACCCTTCTGTGCATGCACAGAGGGTAAAAACAGATTACTTCCTGTTTAAAACCAGAACGTAATGATGACCGGGTGGGTGGGTGGGCGGAGCCTCGTGCTACCGTCGCTACCGGTTCTCTGAACCACTCGCCACCAGTTCTCTGAACCAGTCCGAACCGGTAGCACTTCACCCCTGAAGCTGTACTATAAGATGGCTGTCACAGGAGAAATGTCCCTCCTATAAAAACATTGTGATATAAAACTAACATAGAAAATGGGTTATTGTCCAGGAATAATACATTAGTAGCAGGATTTTAGAAAAAGCAATTGTCACTAAAAATTATATTATTCTCACCATATTTTATAAAATAACAAGAATGTTTGTTGCTCATATGTTTATTAATGCTGTTGAAACTATGGTTTCTTCAGAATTTATAGTAATCAATCCATATGAGGTAAAAAGAAATGAAATGTTTATATATCAAGCCAACATTATTAAAAGAATCACAGAATAAATTAATAAAAAATTAATATTATTTGATAAGTAGAGTCAAATTACAACAACTGCATTTACAGTGGTATCTCGCTACTCATCATTAACTGATTCCAGGAGGTGCGATGAGTACCAAAAATGATGAATACCAATTTTTCCTATAAGAAATAACGTAGTGAGTCATACGGCAGCTGACATTGACAAGTTCTAGCTTTTGCATTGAGTACCAAACAAATGATGAGTACTGGGACAAAATTTTCATGTCAGAATACATTGAGTACTAAATTTGATAAGTTTCAAAGCAGTTGAGTGGCAAGATACCACTGTATTTATTTCGATGATTTAGAGAGACTCCTATTCCACAGCAGTTACTCTGGATGGTGTACAAAGACTGAAACCACCGTAAACCTACATAACAAATGATGACCTGATTAAACACCCACCCAAACAAAAAGCTGCATCTTCATCAGCTGACCTAACTCCTGGCCTAAATGCCAGGGATACTCCACTGACCTGTCATTTCTTAGGAAAGTTTAATCAACCAGTAGGGGATAGGATTTAAAATAAAGGTGGCTTAAATCATTGCTCTGTCCACTGTCCACTTCATCAGGAGCAGCAAGTTTGAACTCTCAGATAATCACGCAAGACTGTGTTTTATCATTCGCCACTGTCAACGTAAATAAACTTGACATATCAATCCTAAAGAGTATAATGTTATCCAAAACAGTGATGGGTTGCTACTGGTTCGCCCCGGATTGGGCAAATCAGTAGCGGTGGTGTGGGAGGCTCTGCCCGCCTGTCCAGACGCTTCTGTGCATGCCCAGAAGTGTCACATGCACGCTCGCACACGCCCACAAGCCGGTAGTGACAGGCTTTGAAACCCACCCCTGATCCAAAAGTTCTTTGCTCTACTGCTTAACAAATTTTCAGATATTTGAAGATCTTGTTTCCCTTTAATCTTTCTTTCTGCAGCCATTTGAGTCATTCTTATGAAACATAAAACAACCTTGTCTAAACTGTGAGTTGTTTTTTTCTTAATTTGATTTATATGCCGCCCTTCTCTGGAGACTCAGAGCGGCTTACAATGTGTTAAGCAATAGTCTTCATACTTTTGTATATTTATACAAAGTCAGCTTATTGCCCCCATAAACTGGGTCGTCATTTTACCTACCTTAGAAAGGATGGAAGGCTGAGTCAACCTTGAGCCTGGTGAGATTCGAACTTAACAGTAATTGCAAACAGCTGGTGTTAATCACAATGCTTTAGTCTGCTGAGCCATCAGGCCCTTAATTTGTTGAAACATCTTCAAAACTGACCAGGTCTTGATAATGTATGCCAGTTTGGTCCTCTTGTCCACTAATAAATAATGGATGAGGGAGACCTTATTACAGGTTGATCTGGCATTCAGTAGAAGCATACAAAAGTCCAGGACACTGAGAACTAAATGACTGGTGATGAGCCAAGCACAAGGAGCTGGAAGAAAGAATCAATATTTGACGCTGAAAACTTTCCCTGTGAGCATGTGCACAGAGCATCCAGGTGGATAGTATCAGTTTTCCCAGGTATATTAGACAAGGAACAGACCAGAGGAACTACCTGTATATTACATTAAATTCTACATTAATAGAATCTTTCAAGTTGGAAAATACAGATCTCCCACTGTTTCCTTTAGAACTAAGTAGTCATGCAGCTGTGAACTCTCCCTTCTCTTATCTGATTGTTCCATGGATGGGCAGCACTTTGGGTCTGAGAATTCTTTTTCTAGTTAAATTTATGTATTGCTTGAACAGAGAGGATATTAAAAGCATCCTTGTCTGACTCCCGTGTATATGGTCGTATTAGGTCTGATATTAGGGTTCAACACCCTGGTGTTGCCACCAATCTGAAAAAATCACAGTCATTCAAACTTACTTCAGAGGGTTCATTCTCCACTGACTCTCATACTACTTCTACCATTAACCTCTGCTATATTGACTCATCATCCAAAAGGAGGACAAAGATTCTCCAATTCATTTTCAGGACTTCACAACCTTGGCAAACCAGTGCCAGCATACTTTTTCCAACAACTATAAGGCCCTACATGATTTAGGTCCAGGATATTTACAGGACCTTCTCCTGTCTGCTTCCCACCGTCCTGTTGGTTCACATAGGGCCGCTCTCCTCAAGGTCCCGAAGGCGAGCCAATGTCATCTAGCGGTGTCCAAGGGTAGGGCATTCTCTGTGGGTGCTCCCACCCTCTGGAATGAATTACCTACCGAGCTCTGAACGGCTCCTGATCTCCGCTCCTTTCGTCGGGAGCTGAAGACTTGGCTGTTCAAGCAAATAGGCTGACTCTGATTCTGGGTTTATTATTTATCATTAATTAGTTATTTGATTTAAAATGTGATTTTACTGTACATGTTTCTTAACTTGTGTTCGCCGCCCTGAGTCCTTCGGGAGAAGGGCGGCATATAAATACATGTAATAAATAAATAATAAATAAATAAATAAACTCCTATGGCTTATCCCTAATATACACTTTTGGCCTTGATATCATTATACATGCATGTATAAAAACAGTAAAGATGCTGGCCTCCACATAAAATGTAAAATACAATAGTCTTCAACTTGCGCTCACAATTGAGCCCAAACTTTTTGTGGCTAAGTGAATTTTGCCCCATTTTATGACTTTTCTTATCACAGGTAACCAAAGGGGAATCACTGCAGTTGTTAAGTTAGTAACATGGCTATTGAGTGAATCTGGCTTCTCCATTGATTTTGCTTGTTAAAAGGTAGAATAAGGGGATTATGGGACCCCCAGGACACTGCAACCCTCATGATATGACTCAGTTGCTAAGCGTCTAAATTTTGATCATGTGACCATGGAAATGGTGCAAGGGTCCTAAGTGTGAAAAATAGTCATGTCTTTTTTTTCAGTCCCGCTGTAACTTCAAAAAGTCACTAAACAAACTGTTGTAAGTCAAGGACTACTTGTACTATTTCTAATCTACAAAGACTTATATATTTTGGCACATGGGTACTTGCAAGAACTTGTGCTTCAAATGAACCCTACACATCCAGTGCACACATTCTGGGTAATACGTTCCGAAGCAAGAAAGAAATTTACATTTTTGTATAGTGTCATCTAACAATAAAGTCAGTATAATGTAGTGGATAAAGAACAAAGCTAGAAACTGTGAGTTCTAGTCCCACCTTAGTCACTCTCTCTCAGCCCAAGAAAACAGACAATGGCAACCACTTCTGAAAATATTGCCAAGATGACTTCAGAAATTAATTGAGACAGTTGCCAGGAGCCCACAATGTCTTGAAGGTGTGCCCTCAAACATAAATAAATATGGCATCTACCCTTCGGAACAATTTCCCAAGTGGTGGGAACGTTGGGGTGAATTGTTCAGTGGAATTAATGGCTTCAATAAATGTCATCTTTTCTATTTAGTTCCACAGTTTATTTTTGTGAATTGTTTTGTAATGTTACGCTGCTTGTAGAGTGTAGCAATATAAAAATTTAGTAAATAAATAAATAAAACACTATACAATTTTCATATAGCATACTAGTATTAGTGGGTAACTGTAGGTAATAACAAACAAGCAAACTATGGAATTAAGTTTGGGAGAAGCACGTATATTGTTCAAAAAGAGAGACTCTAAGGCACCATATTAAAGACTTAATTCCTTTTCTAAGCCAAGATGAATGTACACAAATGCAAGCCCATAAATTCGGCTGAAATCAAGCAACTTTCTGGGGCATTGGAGAGGGGTGGGGTTTGAGGGAGCGTAGAAACTTTAAAAGAAACATTGGTAATAAATATGGGTATCATTTAAATTAAATGATGCATCACCTTTTCTGAGAAAAAGTCTGTTCATTCCCTCTTTTTTCTACTTATTCTTAAACTATAGTTGTTTCATTTTCACAGCAGATAAATCTTTCCGACTGATCATTATTCAGTAAAAAGGAGGCAAGATGTGCGACAGGATACCTTTTGTTTCACTTCGGCTCAAGACAATCTGTTTTTCATTGAGCAATGTTTTCAGTTCATTCTCCACAACATTTTTCTTTAATTATGATAAAAGACAGTAACTTAATCAAGCATAAATCCTACCCAACTGAACATAAAAAAACAAAAAGAAATATTCATGCAGGTGGCCTTTCTCTCTCCTTTATTGACTATGCACTACTATGAAACGTTCACAAAATTGGTTTTCTTTATCCCAAACCACTGCCGTTATAATTAAAGAATCAACATTTCTTCCCTCCCTTTTACAAAAAAACATGCTTTAAGAAAAATGTAATCATTCATATAAATGGACAATTCTGACCTTTGCTACGGAAAAAAGCTTTAACAAATAATTAAAAGCAAATGAGAAACTTGGGCCTCCATATTATTATTATTGGGCTGCAATGTTAATATATCATATTTTCAAGAAAGCCAAGGTGGTCTGTAAATACAGTATTTCACGAAGTAAAAGCCAACAGAACTGTTCCATGAGAACAATTCCAGCAAAGTTACCCACCACTTTACTTTCTTAGTCTTGACTAAAAACTCCTTATCCCAAAGCAGGGGTGCATTCCAGCAGGTTCTAACAGGTTCTGGAGAACTGGTAGCGGAAATTTTGAGTAGTTCAGAGAACCGGCAAATACCACCTCTGGCTGGCCCCAGAGAGGGGTGGGAATGGAGATTTTGCAATATCCTTCCCCCAGGAGTGGGGAGAGAATGGAGATTTTGCAGTATCCTTCCCCTGGAGTGGGGTGGAAATGGAGATTTTGCAATATCCTTCCTTTGCCATGCCCACTAAGCCACGCCCACAGAACCAGTACGGAAAATTTTTGGATTTCACCCCTGCCCCAAAGAGTCTCGTGTGCTTGTTTGTGTGAGTATGTGTGGGGAGAGGAGGGGTTATTCTGAAATTTCTACTCTAAATTGAATAGAATTACTAATATCTTTTATTCCAATTCTATTTCAACATTACGATAAATAACCAATAACACTATTAGCAATATTTGTTAAATACCTACATAACTATTACTATTAGAATATTTCAGAACATTAAAAAACTTAATAGGTAATAAGCCAATATAACTCTGAAATATCCCCCCCTCTAAAAAAAATTAACCTGCAATTCTCAAATGTAGGTTTATCATGAAAATAATAGACAAAATTATACTTCCATTGCATGATTCAGATGCCCGGCAACTGTTGTGCATTTATGATGGTCACAACATCCCACCGTCATATGTTCACCAGTTGTAAGTTTCCCAGCCAGTTTCTAACAAGCAAAGTCAATGGAGAAGACAGCAAGGAAGATTGCGAGTTGTGGTCATGTGATGTCTCAATTAATGTCCATGGTAAATCTGCTTAATGACTATGGTAAAAAAGATCATAAAATTGGGTGTGTTCATATGATGTCTCAGTTAAAAACCATACCACTTAATGATTAATTTTCCAGTCCCTATTGTGGTCATAAATTGAGGACTATGCTACAAGGAAATAAAGTCAAAAAGTGGGCCCAATGAAAAATCTGGTGTGATAAAATTCTTACTATCATAATAGAAATCCAAAACTGGAGCAAAGTCAGAAAATTATCCTTCCCATAAAAAAAGTCTTACCAATTCATTAATAAAAATGAATTATTCTTAAGCTTCTTAACACAGGAACATAGTTTTTAAAAAGCTAATGTAAACGATTTAATATATTTCCATTTACAAATGAATAGTGTTTCTTTGGAATTATCATACTCAGGTATTTAAGAGAACTGAAACAAACACTCCAATTTTTACACATTTGACATATTTACATAGATACTAAAGTTATAAGAAGTATATGAGACTTGCTTCAATTAATTAAGTAGCTTTATGATTTACAAAAAAATATTTATTTAAATTTATTGACCACCCCATTCCAATGAACTCAGGATGAGGTACAAAACTAGAAAAAATATAAAATCAGTTAAGAAGATTAAATTGAACAAACAACTCAGACTAAAATAATCTAATAGACATCAAAATCAACAAAACAGTGGCCAACTATTGTCCTGTGTCCACATTCTGCTGTAAAGTATTCACAATTATGCATACGCAAAACATATCATTAGTGTATTATATATATTAATATGTATAAATGTATAAAAGTTGGTTAAGAATCTTAATGAAGTATGTATTTAGAGTAACTTATTTTTTTCATGTTATTAGACCTCTCAACTAATGCTTAAATTTCATTATGCTGGGAGTGTAACATTATGGAGGTGATATCTTGCAGGAGTATGATGGAAAAACATTGGAAGGATGGAAAGCTGACGTAAGAGATGGAGGGAAGAGAGGAGAGGAGGTCTAGTTTAAAAGAAAGGAGAATAACTTTAATGGGTGTTATTTTAAAATAAACTTGTTTTAAGTTTCATACACAAATAACTATAATTGAAAGAATAAGAAAATAAAAGGAAACAGTTTGACATTGATCTCAAATATAGGAAAGTAAGCAGTGGTGGGATTCAGCCAGTTCGCACCACTTCAGGAGAACTGCTTGTTAACTTTCTGAGCAGTTTGGTGAATTGGTTGTTGGAAGAAATCATTAGGGCAGAGAACCGGTTGTTAAATTATTTGAATCCCACCACTGCAAGTAAGGCATGCTTAATTATTAATATCCATTAATTTCAGGAAAACTAAAGAGTGACTAAATTCCTTAATATCAGACAACCCTCATGCTTTAACTTAGGTGATTAGCCTAAGTCATTGAAGGCTAAGCTGCAGCCCTCAATTAACATTTTCACCAAAACTCTATAGAAATTCAGTACAATCAATAGCAATACCAATGCTATATGTGTTTAAAGTTTAGTTCAGATTACTTCTTTAATTTGTAACCTGAATTGACATCTTATTTAATTTTTTAAAAATATGATAAAAAAATCTAATGAACTATCTAGAATATTCACTTTAACTCATATAAGTAATGTCTGAGTTAGTGGGCAAAGCTGCAAAGATTGAAGAACTCTGGCAGAAAGTATCAATAGTATTATAGAGATAGGTATCAATTAAATTATGAAAAAGTTTCCCAACAGAAAATAATATAGTATCAATTCAATCATGTTAAAGCAAATATATACAGAAAATTGCTTCACTACTCACTTCAAATATAAGGACACTGGCTTTTTTCCAAATTTATCACTTATATTTTATTTTTATAAACTTCTATACCTATAAGATATTTTTCTACTTTATTTGTTCAATAAAAAGCATTTTAGTGTTTACAGAACAGTCCTACCAAATATTAAATGTGGTTATCAAAAGAAAGCGAATTCTTTTTTATTTTATGTATCTGGAATGAATTATTTCAGGGAACATGGAATTGCTTCTGGCTATAGTCATGGAACAGATTTTAAATGAAACCTGGTGTTCATGTGCATACATGTTTTTTCCCAGGTGCATAAAATATTATCTAAAGAACATTCAGATATGTGGCCACCACACTTGTAGTTAGTTTTACTGTGGTAGCCTGATGAGGAATCTCTTAATTTCCCTCAGATTTTCATTATAGCAATTTCACTTCTATTTAATATTTATTAGTAACAACTTTTAAAAGCTGTACCCAACCAATAAACAACTACCTCAGACAAAGGCATAGGAAAACACAATAGAGGATGAATGCTTTGGGGTACTAAAAATTACTTGTATGGACTACCAAGAAACAAAAACTACCTATAATTCCTAATACCTTGTATGAATCCCACCATTTTTTTCCCTGAAAGCCAACATATAGTTTTCCAATTCTCATCACTCAGATGTTTTCTGGTTAATCTCACATTGTACAGGCAAACGTTTTGGATTTTATTCGTCTTTACAAAGGCCCTCGGCCTCAAGTTATAATTTTAATTCAAAACTCAGTCTTAAATACTCAAGTAAAATTAAGCTTCAACTCATGGAAAATGTTTCCAGAAAACTTTCAAAAATGATATCTGACCGTCTATTCAATTTTTCTGATTTCAGAATCAGAAAATGGTAGAAAGGATCTACCATTTCCTCTCATTTTGTGTACAACGCTGGAGAGATTGTAAAAACTCATGATTAAGCATTTGGTTACATCCATTAACCTTCTGTTAGTCTTTGAATGTTCCATATTCTGGATTCATTTCTGCAATGAAAGATCTTGCTACAAGTAATGAAACAAAGCTGAATGTTAGAGAGAATTGTCACACTAATAAGGCCTCTAGCAACCATTACATGAACAAAACCCAAGGGCAGATTAACTTGCTTTCTCCGATGACATTGTTGTTTTACCAATTATACCAAAAATGAGGGAGGAAGACAGCCAGAATCCAACAACTATGCATTCCTTGTAAATAAGTCCACTTTTTAAATCATACTTTATACTTGCATTGTGTTCTCAGTTAAAAGTTCTTTCTACTAAGTATTATCCATCAGAGTTTGCAAAGATCCTGAAACCTCTTTGCATTTTCTTACTTTGTCCATTATAATGGTCAATATTTTATACTAGTTGTCTCATCTCATCCCTCACCTCTTTCTGAAACCTGCCTATTTATTTAGTATTTTTCTCTCCATGCATTTTTTTTTAAGTTTTAACCAAAATTTGGCTTGCTGGGCAAATTATTGGAATGATTTGATATATTGTGCCTTCTCTTCTATTTCCCTTTTTCACTTTTAAGTATATTTAATAATCTTTTTTGATCTTCGGACCATACTACACCATCTTATTATAGAGCTGGCTGTATCTGATCTGCCTCTTCTCCTTCAGCTTTAAACAAACTAATCATACATTGCACCTCCATTTTTAGAGTCAGTTCCTGGATATATTCTCTATGCTATCATCCTATAATCCAGTTTTCCTTTAATCTTATTTGCTTTTATTAGTTCTCTTCTTTTCTTACTATAGTCCTGCCTTAGATTTAAACATTCCTGTGATTTTTATGCCCTTTTAAAAAAAGATCATGTAATGAGTTCTCTTTCCTTTTCCTTTTTTGCTTGACACTGAATGTTTGTGTTCAGTAATCATTATTTTTGCTCAAGGTTTTCACACACTGTTTTTCTTTAATAATCATGACAGCTGGTTCTGAAAGTCAGTTGGAACTTTTTATCTTTGAAATTTTAGTTTTTTCCCCCTCCTTTGGCTTTCACAATGTCCGTCCTTCCTTCCTTCCTTCTTTCTGTTCCTGTCATTTTTACATAATTAAAGCCTAGTAAACATTTTTATATTGATTTTCTGACTTTATGTTCTCCAAGTCAAATCTTGCTGATCTGCTTATTATCCTTAACCCAATATATATTTTATACCAATAATTTGTGGCCTGCATCTGAAAGTTTCCTGCTCAATTGCATTTCATTTTCTGCTTCCTATTATGCAGTCTGCTTACATAGTTATAGTAGTAATAACACTATATTAAATAAAAACAATATGCTTAAATGTAACATTTCAGTACTCCCAAGAAAAATAAATCCTTTTTTCTGAAATGCAGTTGTTCCTCAATTTACAACCATTCATTTAACAATTTATTTATTTATTTATTTATTTTATTTTATTTATTAGTTAGATTTATAGGCCACCCTTCTCCAGAGACTCAGGGCGGCTTACAATGTGTTAAGCAATAGCCTTCATACTTTTGTGTATACCTGCTTAGTAGGGCTTTCGCCCCTCCCCCCCAAGCAGTGTTCTTTTTTATACAAAGGCAGTTTATTGTCTCCACAATCCGGGTCCTCATTTCACCTACCTCGAAAGGATGGAAGGCTGAGTCAACCTTGAGCCTGGTGAGATTTGAACTTGCAATAATTGCAGGCAGCTGGCAACTAAGTGCTACTTTAACAGCACTTAGTCCACTGCACCACCAGCCTCTTTGAACAATGGTTCAAAGCTACAAAAGCCTTGGAAAAAGTAACAACCCATCGTCAAAGTTAAGACTATTACAGTCACATAACCCACAATCATGTGATCACAATTCAGGCACTTAGAAACTGGCTAGGTTTCTTGCAATCTTGCAATCACGTGATCACAATTTGTGACTTGCCCACCCAACTTTCAACAACCTAAATCAGTTGGGGAAGCTGGATTTGTTTAACAACCATGTTACTCACTTAACAATCATGTGATTTACTTAATGACTGTGGTGAAAATGATCATAAAATCAGTTCCAGTCACATGAAGACTCGCTTAACAACCATATTGCTTAGCTACTGAAATTTTGGTTCTAATTGTGGTTGTTGAGGACCACCTGTACTTTACACTGTGTGATACTTCTCACAAATTAGAACACAATATTGGAATTCAACATTATACAAGATAAAGCAATAGAACCAAGTCACACTAGAGTAAGAGAGCTAATTTCAATAAACTTAAGAGAGAGTTTGGGAAGGATTTCATGAATGAGAATCCTCAAGGGGAAAACAACTCAAGAAGCTTGGGAAATTTTGAAAAGTAAGATTATAAAAGCCCAGCCTAACACAATACCAATGAAAAAGAAAAATAACAGCTCTGAAAAGAAACCAGCATGGCTGCATAAATAATTCTCTGACAAATTGAATGACAAAAAGAACAAGTGGAAAAAGTGGAAAGAGGGGCACATAACCAAGGCAGAATAGCCCGATTCTTTTTTTTTAAAGAATCGGTTATTCACAAATTCAAAGTATCTAGATTCTTAAATAATGTTATAAAATACATATAATGTTATAAAATTTTATATAAAATTTCACAGAATATAAAATTATGAAATAAAAATAAAATTGTGCATATCTCATATTATTGCTAAATGTTACTATTTAAAATTTACCTTATGTTACAAACTAATGAATGTGACATCTACCTCAACTTTCCGATGCTAGTCCATGAGACAAATTTTTCAAGTATATTGCATACGCTTCTATGTCAACAGAACAAAAACAAAGGTGTCACTTAATGCTGTGTTCTACAATTTAGATTAATATGACAATATTTGTTGCTGGCATCTTTTGTGAAAATCTTCATAGATCTATCACTAGGAGGGAGATCTTGCTATAGTGATCATCCTCATATTTCCTAAACCATATCACACATAAATTCTCTTCTTCCCAGAAATGTTCCCTATATGTACCATTTTCAAGAGCAGAGTTTAATATCAATTTATTTTGGATTAAAACATGTTTAAATATTTCATCCAGAAAAAGTATTTTATCATGATCTACAGATGATTAAAACAAAGTAACACTGTACTCTACCACCATAATACAAGATATAATGAAGAGCTGGTTAATCAGTTTTGACATGCTTCTATTTTCCACTTAACCTGCCTCTGTATACATAGTGGTGCTCAACTACACTTCATTTCCTTCCATAACCTTTTTCTTCCCTTTGAGTATATATTCATTTCACATAGTTACAGCTTGCCATAGGATTCAACTAGAGAAGATACAGTTGGCTGAGGAGCAATGTTTTTCTTGGATTCACATAGTGTTTATTACCCATAGGAAGAGATGTCCAAGTTCCATCTTTGCTTGAAAATTATTCCTTTGTATCCTAAATACGTAGTTTCTAATTCTGGATATGAAGAGTCTAGAAGGCCTACTTAAACAGTCTCAAGGGCACAGTATATTTTATTATGTTCTATATAAATTACATGAAATGGTAAATATTCCTACATAGTTTCCACAGAAATTTTTCCATTACTAAAAAGGCATTGTTACAGCCTCATGCATTCATAGCAAAATAATTTCAGGTTGGTAATGTCCGGAACTACAATTTATTTATTTATTAGATGTCTTTTGCATCCTGCCTTTTTTTCTAAAGCAAAAAGCAGCTTATGTAACTCTCTTCCCACTTTCTCCATAATAATCTTGTATATAATAGACTGTGTCAATAGCAGGTGACTGGCCCAAAGTCAACTTGTAAATTCCATGGCTGAGGATAGATATGAATCAGGGTCTTCCCAGTTGTAATCCAATACTTTAGCCATTACATGCTGCAGGTCATTGACCTTTTTTACATGAACAATTCTTGGAAGGATGACTAGCTAGAAATGACTCATATTCTTACTTATTTCTCATTTTTTAAAAGGTAAATGTAATCTGAATAAACTAAATCAGACCTCAATGGATTCATAGCATGAATTCCTGGTATGTTATCCCTCCAGAAACTGTTTTAGTACAGAATCATGATATAAGGATTTTCATAAATTCTTATGCTTAAACTCCCTCACTAATTATGCAACCGGGTTATCAGGCACTCAACATTTAAGCTCTAACTTAGTTATGTATCATTCTCATATACCCATTGCTACGAAATGCTCATTCCAACCAAAATTCATGATTTATGCAAGCGGACAATAAATTTTGGTACAACATAAGAAAATGAGAAGTTACTGTATGACTTTGGTTGTTTTCAAATCACTGAGTAAGCAGAGTTTAAGCCTGTACCTACCATACACAATTCTGCTTCTCTGATAGAGAAAGAAAGGTAAGATTTCATAATTAACTCAGGATTCATTGTGAAGAATTCTATCTCAAAATCTTGTGTAAAGAATACATAATTTCAGATATTTTTAATCTTGCTCTTAATAAAAACCATCATACTGTTATGAAAAGGACTATCTATCTAGACATTGTTCTTGAGTTATGCCCAGTGTTCCAGCAATCATTAAAGTACAACGTCGCTGAATGAATGGTAGATCCTTGGAAGTTTTGGTCACTGAAGCACCCTGTAGTCATGTGAAGAAAATATGAGTGCTTCATGATCAGCTTTGCACAATCATGCTCCCCTACCCTATGTGAACAGTCTCTGCTTGCTTTTTCAAGAGGCAACTGGACTTTCTGGTTTTTCTTTGAAGACTTTTTGCTTCTCATCCAAGAAGCTTCTTCAGCTCTGACTGGAGCTAACGTCTTCAAAGAAAAACTAGAAAGGCCAGTTGTCCCTTGAAAAAGCACTTTTGGAACAATCATGACCTGGATGACTGAGAATCTCCATAGACATATGTCTCTGCTTGAATTCCCCCAGTTGTCTGTCTCCCCTCATCACTACCCTTTGTTTGCCCTTCACTCTGAGGCCCTATTCTGTTGTTGTCATCGTCCCCAATCGACATTTGCTGTCTTCTTCCTGCTGCTGGCCAGGATCCAGGAAGTATGTGAGAATCCTAGTAGGTAACCATTCTTAAATATTTTCAGTATTGCAGAGTTTCCTCCAATATGTAATAGTAATCAAGCACTGAATATATTATTATAGTTACAATAAATAATGTATAGCCCTACTAACAAATTTTTAAAGAATATTTAGAATTTTCTTCTTGTTTGCCTTCATGAAAAGATACTTGAAGTGCAAGACCCATCTACAAAGTTTGGATAGGAGGCATATGATGGGAAGCTAGAAACATATTTGCCATTCCAAAGGAAACCTAAAACATTTAAATAAAAAGGGGAAAAAAGACAATGCTCCAAAAAACTAGCAGCATGGATAACTCAATATAACATAAGTTGGCAAAAATATAAACGATGAAATGAAACTTATTCATTTAGTAATATATTCCAAATGTGCAAATTATGTTCAAAACTGAATCACAGAGTAGAAGGAATGGAGACTTGACTCTCCTTGGGGTGAGAGCTGTTAAGAAGAAAGAAGGATGCCAGCCACTGAACTGTGACTTGGAGAAAAGATTACACAACCCCGATAAAGCGGGAAGTAGGGAAAGAAAAATCAAAATAACCCTGCCCTGTTCTGGTTTAGCATAAGATGGGACAAACAGAAACTTGGACAAAATAATTTCAAAATTATTTTATTTTATAGCAATACTATGAGATGCTTGTTAATTGACTCAGCCTACCTCAAAGGGTTGATGTAAGGTAAACTAGCTGTGCATATAAACTGTTTTCAAGCTTCCTTGCCCTTTTGCAGAAAAAAACCTGAGATATCTAAATACCAACAAGCTGACAGCTCACTTAAAGAGAAAATTGTGCAAGAGGCTCATTTCTTCCCATTCTTCCACATAAATGTACTTACAGTTATGTTCTTATATTATATGGCAGAAAAAATTAAATTTATTATTTATGTAGTCAAGACATATTTACATGAAGCAGAACAACTGTAAATGTGAAATGTATCCCTTTGTTTAATTTTGAACAGAACAATAAATCCAGAACATCTTTCTGGATTTGAAACAGTGGATACTTGTCAGAATTGTTACTGCATATGTATATGCTGATTTTCTCATAGCACAGTGGGATTAGACTTTCCAGTTTTCTGCAGCTGCATAGGAAAATACACTCCCGTTTTCTGAATTAGCTGAGACAGAAACAAGACAGAACTAATTAATCACTGTCTTGTGAATGAGTGAGTATACACTTGTGTTAACTTTGGGGATTTTTGAAGCATTTTTATAAGTTGAGTTACACCTTAGAAATATAGCTATATAAAATAGAAGAAACATTTCGGCTGAATGCTTGTCCCAGTCAATGAAGTGATTCAGTGGTGGGTTCTAAAATTTTTTACGACCAGTTCAGTGGGTGTGTCTGGGGGGAGGCATGATTGATTGGGTGTGACCAACATGACATCACTCACACTCAGTCACATGACCCCCCCCAAGCCATGCCCACCAAAAAGGTGGCTAAAATTTTTGGGATTTTTTGAAACTTTTTTTTGGAAACTCTGGCCCCATATCCAGAGGACATGTGGGGTGGCGGTGGTCATCTCGGCTTTCCTTCTGTTGCCCTTCCTAGCGCCCTTTGTCGCCTCTGATGTGCCTTCCTTGTGGTTGCAGCTGGAGCAACCCACTCCAACTCAGGGCAGTGGACTCAGCTGCAGCGCAGACAAGCTAAGGAACTGTGGGGAACTTCCCACATGTTGTAACCCATCTCAGAGTTCCCCCCACACCTCCGCACCATTTTCGGGCACCCAGCTTACTAGGCTTCCCCCATCCCTGTTGTGGCTCCAACAGTGGTGTCTTCAGGAGACGCTGGCGGCACGGAGGCACAGGCGAAGGCTGGGAGGTGGATGCAACACACAGGAGGCTTCCCGCAGTTTCTCAGCTCATCTGGGCTGTAGCTGATTTGAGGTGCTTTAGCAGCCATGAGCTGTGCTTTTCTCCAAGTCTCACAGACAGGAGCACCTGTTTCCCTCTGCTGCTTCTGCACAGTGCTTAGAGGAAAGCATGACTCATGGTTGCTACCAGGCTGCCCCAGTCCCTATCGCGGCTCCAATGGCGGCAGCTTCGGGAGATGCTGGTGGCACAGAGGCGTGGGTGAAGGCTGGGAGGGGGTTGCAACACGCAGAGGGCCAGTGTTGCCTCCCCACACTTGTTTACCCATCTCAGAGAGCTCGGGCTATGCCTCCCTTCGACCCAGCCGCCTTCCTTGCTGGAATCGCTCCTGAGCAAACTCTTCCGTCCTCGGCTGTTGCGAAGAAGCGGCAGCTCTGGCTGCACCACGCCCACTTCTTTTTGAGAGACGCTTTGCAAACGTTCTCTCAAAGAGAACAAGCAGGCATGGCACACCCACAGCTGCCGCTTCTTCGCAACAGCCAAGGACTTCTTCCACTTGGAGCTCCAAGCTGCGGGAAGTGGAGGGGCGTCTGCAATGCCGGCAGCTTCGGTGGGCTCCTTCACTCAGTGGTTTGTTTTCTTTTACCTCGTCTAGGCGACTTTTTTGTTAAAGGCTGCTCCGCACCTTTTGATCTTTCTCAGGCATGGAGAAAAGCGACCCTGTGTGAAGGGACTGAGCCTGCTGCTGAACTTGGAAGCCGAGAGGCTTCTTTTCCACCCAGCCACTGGTGCACAGCGCCGGAATGTCCTCCGGTCGCTGCCACCATCTTAGCTTATGACAGCTTTCTTCTCACCGGCTGAAGGACTTTTCGGCACCCTGCGGCCAGGCGGCTGAGAGGCTTCTTTGCTCCAGTCAGCTTCAGGTGGGCGAGCAAGCAGTGACCGGGGAACCGGTTCGGGGGCGTGGCCTGGCTGCCATTACTACTGGTTCAGAGAACTACTTTCTAAAGTTACTACCTATTCAGTAGAACCAGGCCCAACGGGGAACCACCACTGAAGTGATTCCCTTCGATTTACCAAAGGACAAAACCAATAAAGCAAAAGTAATTTGTTTCTGCAATCTGTTGCTTCTGTGACAACACCTCCAAGCAAAGAGATTTCAAAAATGAAGATTGAATTAAGCGACAATTATCTTTGTAACAGTGTTGTCTAAAAATGCAAATTATGCAGCAAACACCATAATCGTTTTTATATAATTTTTAACATTTTTTCCTAAGTAAAAGACAAATCCAAAGAAAAAATTGTAGAAAGAAAACAAAAAGGAAAAAAAAAAGAAAGTGCAGAAAGAAAACAAGTAATTAATGAAACAAGAATCAGAAAAAAATAAGTGACTTTTGACCTTCTCTTCAACAGTTATAAAAACAGTCATTACCCATTCCTTCCTCTTTGATGTTACAGGTAGTCTTTCAGTTATACATGTGGGAGTTGTAACATGACATAATATGACATAAATCTAGTCACCTGTGTACCCTACCTAATTTTATTATATTTTTGTGGCAGTCATTAAATGAACATGGCAGTCATAAAGCAACCACAGCAGTCATTAAGCAAAAACCATGGTTTTTAAGCGAACGAATGGTTCACTATGGGTACAGTTTTGCCAGAAACCTGAAGTAAATGCTGGTTTTTTGCAATACAATCATAAAACACCATCATGTGACTGAAGAACAACTGTGAATGTGTTACCAAGCTCCCTAAGTGTGGTCATGTGCCTTGGGGGGAGGCAGACTTTCTGAATTTGGAATCTGGGTTGTGAGTACATCTAGGGAAGTCCATCCTAACTTTAAACTGTCATGAAGCACCCATTCGTAAGCAGGGGGCTGCCTGCATAGAAATCTGTTTAGCCCCTTATTTAATCCTTTTCAACCATCAAATTCAAAAACCATCTTTTCACTTTTTTTCTATTTTTAGCAAAAAGTCAATAAAAGGTTTCCAGTTTTTGTTTAGGGTTTGTCCCTGTCCAACGAGGTCAGTTTTGCCATTGCTGCCAATTCTGACATCCATTTCTCCATCAAGGGAATTTCAGTATTCCTCCATCATTATGCATATAATAATCCTGCTACAGTTAGCATTGTTTTTCCATGAGTATTTTCTAATTGGCTATATGTTACTCCCAATAAAAAAATTTCTGCTGTCCTCAATATTAATTTTTAACATTCTCTGTATCACTGTATGTAATACTGTAGTACTGGTAAAGGTAAAGGTTCCCCTCGCACATATGTGCTAGTCGTTCCTGACTCTAGGGGGTGGTACTCAAGGCCGTTTCAAAGCTGAAGAGCCAGCGCTGTCCGAAGACTCCGTGGTCATGTGGCTGGCATGACTACCACCAAAGTCCCTATTTTTCTACTTGCATTTTTTACGTGCTTTCAAAGTACTGGTAGTAGTAGTAATTTAATTGTTCAGTCGTGTCCGATTCTTGGTGACTTTATAGGCCAGTGTTCTGCATACTATCATGTCAAGCACAGCTTTTTTCAGTTGTTGGATGTTGATATTTCTATCAGCTGTGATGGTATCAAGCCAGAAAGTTCTTTGTTTGACCCTTCTTCCTCCACAAACTATTCCTAGCATCACTGCCTTCCCCAATGAATTTGCATGCATGACATGCCCAAAGTAAATCAGACATAGTCTTGTGATTTTGGCTTCTACTTATGTGTCTGGTGGGTGGGTGTATGTAAAATTTCTGCTTTTTCAGTTTCTGATGAAACTGACGGCTATGTTTAGAGAAAAAACATTGGCTACATCTAATAAAAATTAAAAGCCTCTTTTGGATTTTTGCAGGAAACACACACACACAAATTAAAAAATGACACATTGATTTGATGATTAGTAATACTTATAAATTACTATATAAAATGGGAGTTACATTCTAATTGGAGAGCAAGAGTTGAATTTAAGTTTCATGTATATCTGCAGTAAAAGAAGTTGGAAATCATTTTTTGTATGCGCAACTTTGATTCTATGTTTTTTATTTTATTGCACCTCTGTATTTTCTATCTCTATTCTTCCTTTTATTCTCTCTCAACTATAGTTTTTTTGTTATTTTTATTTTTTCTTTTTAAAATAAAGTTATATATAGAGAAAACAACATCATCGAACATCATCATCAAACAACATCATACAAGAAAGGTTAACAATACAGTCTCCTTATGGCCTGATGGGTGGCAAATAAATTTAATTAAAAATGACAACAATATTCTCACTAGTAGCCCTGAATGATTTCAATCACCTAGATTAATGTTGCCTCACTTCTGGGCATAAACCAACTACTGAAATGGAGACACATTATATTTTAATTTTTAAAAGCATGCAGTATATGAAATGTATATTGGGCCTAAATATATATATTTTAATTTTTAAAAAAAATAGCAGATCAGGAAGTCTAGCAGGAACTAAGGCAATGATTGAGGTATCTATTCTTGAACTGGGCAAAAGGGAAAACCTTTTGTGCAGTGAATGAAGCTTACTTAAATGAGACACCCTGGGGCACAGGAAAAAGAAATTCTTAAGCACCCACATTAACAACACAAAAATAATAAAGGATATAGGGTATAAAGCACAGACATTTTGTTTTTCTTAATTTTATCAGGGTCCTATAGCTATAGGACAATTGCAAAACATATCTTAAGTGGCAGGGAAAATTGTATTAAAACTTGCCAGGAAAAATGGACTTAAATTACAGAGAAGTAAATCGTGTCATAAGGGCAACAGCAATGCAAATACTGGGAATACGCTGCCTTGAGAGGCCAAGGGAATTCTTGTTTCAGTTTCTGAGAGAAGGTAGGAAAACCATCTGGCAGGAGTATTTTAGGGATAAGATATCCCCCACTGATAGAAAAATCCCAAATGCCTGAAATGCATGCCTTTCTGTAGGCTAGATGATGTAATTTCCCAGCCTAGGAGTTTCAGCCTTGATAACTTGAGTCTTATCCAAAATTCTGAGTCTTGCATATTGCACATTGACAAAATTATCAGACCAAAAGGGGCTATCTTGACAGAGAAATACTAAATGATAAAGTTTGTGATATCTTGTTGTGGAAACAAAGAGAAACTGAAGTAAGGAATATCTGGAAAGATAAGATTGCAGGGAGAACAAAAATCCATTCAAACTATTTTGAAGACAGAATGAAAGGATGGGGAAGAGAAACAGGAAGTAAATGCATTAACACAAAATCATCAAAATATTTAAATAGCAAGATAAATCAGTGAAGCACTGAAGCCCCATACTAAACTCTGACATGGGATTAATATGAAGCAGCAGAGACATGCAACTGGTACAGTATTTATCTCTCTATCTTTAAGACGAACAACATGAAAGGCCTTTTGACAAATTTTTGAAACAAGAAGAATGTGGGGATTTCTGACACCATTTTTTGTTTTAGAGTCATTACTTGACTATAGAAATTAGACTGTAACTTCCATTTAATTGCAATATTCAGTTCAACTATCGAAACTAAACAAAGGAACACATTCTAGATAAGCAAAAGCGGAATATAGCATAATAACGCTACATTAAACATACATCTCTTGATATATTTTGCTTCTAACCAGATAGGATCCTGGCACTATACAATAAACAAAAAGGCAAGGTAGAAATGTAACTAAAATGAAATAAACTCCCAGAAATCACTGGTGTATTATTGACTTTGATTTATAGATCTTATGTGTAGACCAAAATATTTAGATAGCACCATATTGCTTATTTCTGTATTAGTGTGTATCAAAAGAAAAGTTTTTATTTAGTTAAATGAAAAAACATGGAAACATGTGGCAGAACAGACATGTACAGTTATCATGTACGTTCTGCATATACTATTTTCTTCCTGCAATTAAATCTGTGTAAGATATGAAACATGTGTGAACATTCCCTTATAAAATATTATATTTCGCTTTTTTGTCAGATTATTAATACTATGTAAAATAGAACACGTGTGATTCATATGATTTGCAGAGACCTATGTGCAAGATCACATAGTTGGCTCATCTATAGTCTCTTTCTGCTATCTATCCCAACTTGCAGTAAGGAAAGAAAAACTCTCATATTTTTTTGCAGGAGCAGACCACCCAAAAAGCACTTTATTGCATAGATTGAACTGTTTGGTTTTACTAGCAGTCATATTTTTATCTCTCTGAATAGTCTTTTGATACCATTGGTTGACTCCCAACACATGCATGCAAAATCTTAGTAAAACTCTAAATTTTAGAGTTTGCAACTGATAATGGAGGAAATATGGGGCTAATTTTCCACTAGCAAACTAAAATATGAGGACAGATAGCAATCAGCAAAGTGATCCAATTCTAAATAAGATTAGAAATTCATTCCACTAAAAATTAGAAATCCATTTGCTTTCTTTAAAACAGACCATATAAAAACAGAAATGGGATTAATACTTCATTTCAATCCAAACAGGATCTTTTTCCAATCTTTTATTTCTCTCACTCAGGAATATTATGAATAACCCTATCAGTAACAGTATGTGAAAATAAAATTAAAAGCATAAGCAATGCATACTGAAAAATGTAGTAGTAAAGTAAGAGCTAGGAAACCATCCCAAATTAAATTTAAAAAGTTCTACATTTCTGTTGCCAAGTATGGTTGGAGCTACTGAAGAGGTCTATGTTTAAAGTAAATCAAGTATTTTTCTAGCCAAAAATATTCAAACTGAAAGTTAGTTTGGAAAAACACAAAGGTAAATAACAGCCTAGCCTAGACAATGATGAAGAAAATGTTTTATGTATTTTTACTGGCTAAAATCACATGTGATCTAGGAAGTGATCTATGAATCAAAGCCTACCAGCACATCTCTATGTGCAATTACTTTTTGTGGGAACAAGGGTGTGAACCTTGATGTTTTGAACCATGCTTCCTATGAATTCCTAATCATTAGCCATGCTGACTTAAGGCATCTAGAACTGGTGGACAAAAACTTCAGGACCATCTCATGCCTATCCCTAATTAGGTTCTGACTATTGTCAAAGTGGTATATAACATCTCACATTCAAGTGTACCACAGTGGCTAGGGGTTACTTATTAAATACTTTAATCATGAAAATAAAAGTAATGTTGCATTATTTGTGTAGTGAATAAAGAGGATGGCCTTAAAGGACAAAGGCAAGATTCATTGCCAAGACAACTATCTGATAAACAAAACTTGAACCCAAGTGAGGAATGTAGTTTGCAAAAATGTTTCAGAGGGTGCCCTCCTCCCAGTTATGATAAAGGAAGCAAGAGAAGTAGAACATTCAGACTAGCAAGATTCTTTTACTATAGTTGTCCTAGTAAAAGTAGCTTTAGGACTGCACCGCATCTGTTTCTTACTCTGATCTATATCACAGAGCTGTCAAACAGAGACTTACTAAAAGCTAATGCTATTTAACATCTCTATATGAAAACATTCAATGTTTCTCTTTTGTAAAATTAACTTACAGCCATTCAAATTCAATAATTCAGACAATTTCAGCTTCAAAAACATTTTTGCATTCAATAGAATTGAATCTATGCCCTAATATTTAAGCATTATAAAAATACCCTTTTAAGTTTTCTTCCCTACTTCTGATATTAAATAACCCAGAAAACTGGAATCTTGAAACAAGGCACTTCAGCAAAAACAACCCCCCCCCCCCCGAATATTAAATGCATGGAATTTATCTTTTTCTTCTTGGTTTTTATTTAGCTAGGCAATGCAAATAACATTTTCAAACCAAAAAGCCATTGAAGGAGGATTATGACAAAGTGGTATAAACAAAACTAGGACAACTTCTTGGAGAGTCATAGCTCCGTTCCAAATCATTGTTTTAAATGAAGAGATGTACAGCCACTGATGTACAGCCTCTATTTCATTAAGAGATCCCTTGTAATTATTAAAGTATCAATGTATCTTAGTGCAATTTGGCAATTTTTATCAAACAGAACATTCTAGTTTCTGATTAAATAAGTTATGGAAGGCACACCATTCCTGGCAGTTGGAACATAACTGATGTGCTTGTATACTTCTTTATGACATATTAGATCAGTAAAAACATGAGATCTGCTGTATTTAGTAAGTCCATTATTAATCTGGATTCATGGATAGGCATCTATGTAATTCAGGACAGTGAAATGTTGAGAAAACTTTGAAAAGGCAGACAAGATAATATTAACAATAACTGTATAGAAGTGCACACTAGAATAAATAAATCCTTACTTTGCTCAGATTATTATCATTACAGTATTCTGAAAAATATTCGGTAATGGCTCTTTTGAAATGCAAAGTCTCTCTCTAAGACAATGACAAAACCTTCTTGCAACCACATAAGAAAGATGTGGAGGAAAAAAATGTAGCTTCATGAAAGTGATGGTAAAAGGCAAAAGGATCTTTGATTGCCTGATGACAGAAGACTCCGAGTTTATTAAATGGAAAATATGGGCAAGCAGCCTGAGAGGCTGCAGATGCCTATTTACACTCATGATTGCTAAACTAAGCCTAGAGGTTAGTAAGGTTAAAAGGTAAAGATAAAGGTTCCCCTCGCACATATGTGCTAGTCATTCCCAACTTCAGGAGGCGGTGCTCATCTCCGTTTCAAAGCCGAAGAGCCAGCCCTGTCCAAAGACGTCTCCATGGTCATGTGGCCAGCATGACTAAATGCCAAAGGTGCACAGAACGCTATTACCTTCCCACCAAAGGTGGTCCCTATTTTTCTACTTGCATTTTTTACATGCTTTCAAACTGCTAGGTTTGACAGTAAGGTTAAGACCTCACTTTTTCCCAAATACCTTTATCATAATTACCGTATAACAGACTAGATTTACAGAACCCCTCAAACCTTTGCCCTCATCTATGTCCACTACCCAAAACTGATAGGCAAAAACGATGAAAAATCAGCTTTAGGAATTAAAATAACCTTTTCCAGTGCTATTGATCAAGAAAAAATAAACACCAGGTTTCTTGCTTTACTTGTGGGATAAGTCATCTTACTGTTATATTTTGGGAAATCAATATAATAAATGCATAGCTCCATCAAATGGCAAATAGCAATATACTATAAAGAATAGAGTTTAGTTCAATCTTGAGCTACTATTAATTTTTGTACCATGCACAGCTGCTTTTTGTGAGATGGGTGGCTATACAAATTTGATTAATAAACAAATAAACTTCACCACAAAAAGAAAACAACAGGATTACAGTCTGCACCAACACATGCTCCCTTTATGTGGTCTCTCAGAAAAATGATTTGACTTTGGTCTGTTTAGCTTAATTTCATCAACAAACCAGAGAAAGCACGGTTGTGTGTGGTAAGCCTAAAAGTTATAAGACATCAAAAGAGCATTTATTCTAGAGAAAGTATCACCATTACCTACTTCCATATACAGTAGAACCTCTGGTTACAAATGCTTCTGACCACGACCAAATCGGGTTCTGAACAAAAAATTCCAGATTTTTTTTTTCGCGGCCAATTTCCCCTTCTCCATCATTTTTTTTTTGTAGGTGTCAAATTTCCAAAATTAGGTTGGGGACACGACCAAATCAGTTTGTGACCAAAGTTATGAACAAATTATGGTCATGACCAAAGTGTGCTTACTTCTTTCTTTCTGTATGCAATGAAAAATTCAATCTTTACAGTGACCCACCTCACCCCCCAAAAAGTTTTCTAAAATAGCTGTAAAATTCAATTAGAACAATTATATTAATGTATATTGAAAAGTCAATTACCATATTCAATCCCAAGTCTAAGCTACTATAGTTTTATGAATTTTGTATGCAAAGACATCTAGTAAAAAACACAAAAGTACAAAAAATGTCAACATGTTAAACTGGAGAAGGCAAGTAAATTCAGCCAAAGCAGCCTCTTCATCGCAAAATAATATTTACCAGATTAACTGTTTGTTTAACTCAAAACTATACCAGGAGTCCAAACAGTCTAAAATTGCTCAACAAAATGTTTAATTTATAGCTATTAGGAAATGATTTGAGGATGGTTAAAACAGAAGGATAAAGATTGTTTCATTTTTACAGAAGCATGATTACTTGAAGCATTCTGCATCTTTCTACATTGCTTGAAACCAGAGCAGTAAAAAAAACTCCAATATGTTTAAAATCAGGAAGATCTTTTCAGAATAACAGAGTTTATTACAATTTAAATAAAATTAAGAGTGCAGGTAGTCCTCGATTTACAACAGTTCATTTAAAGACTGTTCAAAGTTACAACAGCACTGAAAAACATGACTGTTTTTCACACTTACGACCATTGTGGCCTCCCCATGTCACATGATCAAAATTTAGGTGTTTGACATCTGACTCATATTTACAAACGTTGCAGTGTCTTGAGGTCATGTGATCACCTTTTGTGACCTTCTGAAAGCAAAATCAATGGGGAAGTCAGATTCACTTAACAACCTTATTACTAATGTAACAGCTGCAGGGATTCACTTAACAATTGTGGCAAGAGAAGCTGTAAAATGGGGCAAAATTCACTTGACAAATATCTCACTTAACAGAAATTTTGGGCTGAACTGTGGTCGTAAATCGAGGACTACCTGTAATTTACTAACATTTGTTTATCTGATAAGTTGCTACCAGATGCTTTCTGGTGTTTGGCTATCATAAATTAATACAACTTTCCTTCTTTATTTTCAAATAAATCTATTGGTTCCATTCCTTTAAGAAAAATGCAGCTGTCATCATCCATTACTGACCATAGAAATCAGAAGCTTTATTATTTCAAAATTACAACATATGCAGCAAAAGTGCAGTTAACAACAGGGAAGCCAAAAACTGTGATCATCCAAAACATTAGGGCATATTTCTTCAAAATCCTAGCTTAGCATTCACTTGTTCTTACTTGCATTGGAAGAACAGCTAAAAAGCCAAGAACATTTTAAGACAATAAAATAATGATACAAAAATTTGAATTTATAATACATAAAAGTACAGGGACTTTAGGACCAGATTCACTGCTTTACTTATTTCCTTTTTTAGATGTTTTGTTGTTGTTGTTGTTGTTGTTATTGTTGTAACAGGTTTATTTTTATATTGGATTTATTCTGTTTAATGCATTGAAGTCACTTTGCAGACAGATGATGCTAGATCAAAAATAAGCAAAACTGGACCTTATTAAATTTTATAATCTGGAAGGAATAACTAGATTATATCACCAGATACCTGAAAATATTGATTTATACAGTATGCCTTAATACAAAGACCTATTACAGAATATCCCTTTCTGTACATTTAAATGTACATTTAAAATGAGACAATACAGGGAAAATTTCTAACATGAAGTCAAAGTGGGCATAATTTCGTATCTGTCATAGGAAATCCTATATTGTATTGTATGTCTTTTTATTTATTTTTACAGAGATCAGTAGACAGAAAGGTCTCTTTATTCTGCACCAACTGAAATACTAAATCATACAACAGAGCACCATTCTTTCAGTGTGTACACCATCTGACACCCTAAGAGTTTGTTTATTCCCATAATTCTTTGGATGTGTAAGACATTACAAGGGGAGCTGTCTTTCCATAGCTATAACTTAGAAAACCCACCCCTCTCCGCCCATATTTCCAGTACTAGCCAGCCATGGGAAGTGCTCAACAATAATCACATGCATTTCATTTTAAACAGGGCTTACTAATTGCTAATAAGTAACAAACTATGAATTACACTCTAATAAAGTGATGATAATTTCCAAATATTAACATTGTGTGTTTATTTTAGATGAAATATATCCTTGAACAATATATATCTATATCAGAAGTAGTATTCAGCAGGTTCTGATCAGTTCTGGAGAACCGGTAGCGGAGATTTTGAGTAGTTCGGAGAACTGGTAAATATCATCTCTGACTGGCCCCACCACTATCTATTCTCTGCCTCCTCCCCCACCCCCTGCCAGTCCCAGCTGATTGGGAGGAAATGAGGATTTTGCAGTAACCTTCCCCTGGAGTGGGGAGGGAATAGAGATTTTACAGTATCCTTCTCCTGCCATGCCTACCAAGCCATGCCCACAGAACCAGTAGTAAAAAAATTTGAATCCTACCACTGATATCTATCTATCTATCTATCTATCTATCTATCTATCTATCTATCTATCTATCTATCTCTATATCTATCTATCTATCTATCTATCTATCAATATCTATATCTATCTATATCTATCTATCTCTATATCTTTATCTATCTATATCTATCTATTTATCTATCTATATCTATCTATAGATTTATCCAGTAGTAAAAAAATTTGAATCCTACCACTGATATCTATCATCTATCTATCTATCTATCTATCTATCTATCTATCTATCTATCTATCTATCTATCTATCTATCTATCTATCTATCTATATCTATATCTATATCTATATCTATATCTATCTATCTCTATATCTTTATCTATCTATATCTATTTATCTATCTATATCTATATATAGATTTATCTATCTATCTATTAATCTTGATGGGGATATAGAATAACCCAAAAATCTATACTATCTGTTCAAATTTCAGCAACTTCCACTATTCACAACTTAGCATCAACAAAGACAGCTCCAGAAGTGTAAGTCAGTAGGAAGCACCATCTCCCCACACCAGGATTCAAAGGATTAGATTTCATACGTAAAAGATGAAGTGAAACAGGGAACAGTGCCATTCCTACATTTTGCAAATCCTTAAGCCTCTCAAAAGGAGTGGGATGTGGTCTCTGACAATTCTTTCACACTGTCTTCAACTTTCTTGGTCCCTGTGAAAAGTGAGAAAAACCGCCCTGTTGCCAGTCTTGTGGTTTTTGAAAATCAAAGTCTCAACTTGCCACCCACTGAAGCTAGCAGGGAAATGGGAAGAGAAATAGCTACAGGGACAAAGACACCATATGGTAGAAAAGAAGGGGGGGAAAGAGTATGCCTTGTGAGGTCATCAAAAGCTGGGGAGAAAGGCAGGCAGGCAGACAAGATATAAACTGAGATTATAAAGAAGAATATGAGAAGAAAAGCAATTTGTCTTAAAATAATATATCCCCTTTTGCTAATAAACTGCTCAAAACAATCACATTGCTTAATAGTTTTAGAGCCTACTGACTCCTATTCACATTATCAACCTTGTATCTACAAATCACTTTTTTTGTCAAAAGGTTTGAAAAAAACTGAACAAACTACAGTAATGTATTTTCCTCTCTAAATATTTGCTCTTCCTTTTAAGAATCCTTCATTTGCATTAGCCATTCCAGCAAGGCACATGATTTTTACAAATTTCATCTGCCATAAATGTTCTTCCAAAAATGTAAGTCAAGAGGCTTTTCTCATGCAATTGAAACATTTCTTAGTGAATGTTTAGTATTACAATGGCAAGTTTGCTGAACATATAATATGTAAGAAAACATGCATTAAGCACAAAATCCATGATGCATGTTTGCTATCCACATGCAAATTTCAAAACAATTCGTAAAAATTAAACTTTCATTTTCAAAACATGTGATTTTATGTGTTAGTTTCATTGAAAGGCTGAAGAAAGACTGTACAACTTACAAGGTGTTTTTTTCCAAACGCATAAAAGATTAGGAGGGGGACTTTTAAAAAATAAGACTATTGCAGAAAAGCAAAGTAAGGAAGAGGCATTGACTTTAAATCTCTCACATGGTTCACTCAAGAAACAAAGGGAAGGCAATCATTTACATCAAATTGCTGTTTGTCCCAAGTGGTGAGGGGGTATATTGCCAGAGCCAGTAGTCTAAATAACAATAAAAGACAGAATTAACAAACAAAGCCTTTTCTTTCTCTGCAGCAAAAAACTCGCTAGTCCTTTTCTTTGAAGCCTTAGCTGACTTGTACCCGTTGAATTAGGAAACATGGGCACTTGAATACTTTCCAAACACACCAAGCTTAAAGGCAGCTTCCTTCAGAAATAAATAGTCCCAAAGTTAAATTGCATCTTCTTCTTTACCAACCCTTCCACCCCCAACTCTTACTTTTTCAAAAACAATTGTTTTTATATAGAACATATGTAAGCCAATGTAAATGTATCTTGAATAATATAATTTAAGTTGTTAGGTACGAGTTTTTAATGTTTGGAAAATATGTCAGGCTTGTCATTCCAGCAGATAGCAGCAGATAGCAAAGATTTCTGGCATTTAACTACACACTTTAACACTTCAGCTGTTACACATTACTAATATATAATATTCACTGAATAAGAGTTAATTTAGTCACATTAAGCATGGAAGATCACAATACAAAAAAAACCATTTTTCCCTTTCCTAACTCTTGAGGGCTCAAAGGTTCACTTTGTCCTTAGTAACCAAATTGCTTCCATACCAATGACAAATGTGGATGCTATTAACACCTTGCCCAAAGTGCAGCATATTAAGGAAGATCAGCTTTCTTGCAAACAGTGGAAAGCGCCTAAGTAGGATTAATCCTTCAAGTTTGTCAATCTTCCTTTCCTTCCAGTCTCCCCCCCCCATCCCCCTCACCCCTTGCATTTCTATGCTTTCCGGAGAAGACAACAGATTGAGATTGTATGTGTCAGAAAACTGCTTTTTACAAAATCAGGGGTTTTCCCCAAGAACAGAGTAAAGATAACTCCCATTAGCTATATAGAAATGTAAAATGAAGGGGACAATTTTTTTGAAATTAAAGAAAACCTTTTCATTTTAAAGGCAGGAGATTTGCAAAATTCATGAAACAATCTTGTGATACTTGCCATGGAGTTGGTTAAGTCTCATGGGGCTAGTCTGAAAATAAACCTACTTAACAGAAGGATACTTACCTTTCACTCAACCAGCATATTAGTATTGTGAATCCAATGCTAGTCATGTTTATTCAAAAGTAGAGTAAAGGTAAAGTCCTTATCAGCTTGACTGCTAGAGGACACACTACTCATCCGCACCATTTTCTTGGTAACCCCAAGGAACAGTAGTCATTGCCTTCTTGTGGGAGGATTTCAACTGCCCAATTTTCAAGGAAATCTTGATATTCACTGGAAGTCTCCCAAGGTGTTATCCTGCTGAGCTTTGGAACCAAAACAAAGCAAGCCATGCATTCCATGAACCAGTTCTCTCCACATTTTGATTTTGTATGGCTTCTCTCAGTTGTTTTATGCCTTGGTTGGTGTTGGATATGTTGATATCTAGCTACCATGTTTTTGGCAGTCTTGTTTCCTTTTGCTGCTGACTATTCTGATTATAACTGTCTTTTGCAGTGAGTGTGATTGCATGACATGGATGAAATAAGCAAGATAGAATTCTGTGATTTCCCCTTCCAGCAATATGTCTGGTTTTATATGCTCCAGTACTTCTTTGCTGTCCAAGAAATGTGAATGAGCTTTCTCCAACACTACAGCTCAAACAGATTGATATTCCTCCTGTCTAATTTTTTTATGGTCCAACTTTCACAACTATAGATAGCTATGGAAAACATGACAGTGTGGACTAATCTGCATTTAGTTATCACATTCATGTCCTTATTTTTCTATACTCAATTCATGCTCATCATTGTTGTGCAACATAATGCAATTCAACACATTTCTGGATGCATTCACTGCTTTGATCAATCTGCAATCCCATGAAAGTGCATTTTTACACATATTAAATCACTTTGCTATCATTCCTCAGAGTAGTCACAAGCTTGGTCTTTTTGATATTCAGAAAGAAGCCAAATCTCACATTTTTATCTTTAAACCTTTTGGTAGTCCTTCTTTGGTTTTGAAAAGGAGAGTTGGGTCATCAGCATAGTGAAGATTGTTGATGTTCCTTCCTCCATTCTTCATTTTAATTTTTGATTCTTCCAAGTTCCATCTTCCTCATTATCATTTCAGCATACAGGTTAAATAACAAAGGTGGAAAAATATAACCTTGCCATACTCCTTTTTCTATCCTGAACCAATTAGTGTTTCCATATGGTGTGTTCATTTGCCAAATTTTGTGGAATAAGCCGGTGATGACTGTGAGAAGTACGGGCCTCAGCATTTCTGCAGGATACATCAACACTTGGGACCTTGTTGGTTGGCAGTTGTTTCATTGCTCACCCAATCTCCTCCTGAAAAATAGCTAATTCTATTTCTGCTTCCCTTTCATCATTCTAAAGAGACTTGGTCTCATTGTTACTGACATACAGCTTATTTATTTATTTTGTATTTCATACTTCTAAACAACCCATCTCCCTCAAAGAAAGGCTCTTTTGTATATTCCCATCTGTTCTTGACACCTTGCTGGTCAGACAATTCTCTCGTTTCTGATGCTTTTATAAGCAGTAAATTGTGTTTCACTCAGCTATTCTGATGGTTTCATCTAAGTTATTGGGGCATAGACTTGGTCAACTGTGATTTTGAGGTGCTTAGCACAGATTTGGATGGACATATGAACATTAACCATTGAGAAGCATTGCCTGGGTGAGTTTCTTGCTGATGATAAATGCCATTCCATTTGTTTTCCTGATGTCATGTCCTGGGTAATAGTTAATGAATTTCTCAGCATGGTACATTGTTAATGCCTTAACTACTCACTGCAAGTCATTGCTATTCCTCAGTAACTTGTTGGATACTTTCCAGTCTGGGGATCCTACCATTGGGCACTATATCTAATTCATGTGAGAACATTTCTATAAAATTTTCTGGATGTTTATAAGGCAGTTCACCAAGTGTTACAACAACCTTCTCCATTTATCTGGAGTTGGGACTGATATGAAAGTGCCTGGCTGGGTCAAGGCAAGATTAGTCAGATGATAATTCTCTACATGTTTACTCAAAAGTAGGACTCATTTATTTCTGGACTTTCTCTGTTATAAATAAGACAGTAATTATCAATCAACCTTCTTCAAAATCAACAATTCTTGTTAATTTATGGACATATCAATTTTTATAATAGGGTTTTTTTTTAACTTCCCAACTGGGATGCTTATCATAGTAATATTTCTTGTAGAAAAGGTAGCATTCTATAATGAATCAAAATGTAACATTAGCATGGAATGATGTAGCCTCATTAAGTATGCTTAGAAGAGTAGCATTTTCTTTAAAGGGATGGCAGTCAACCTTATCACCACTGAGTAGAGCACCAGAATTTTTTTTAATCTACTTTAGAAGCATCACTTATTTGAATTAGCCTTCAAAAGCATGAACTTATTATGATATACATATATGTAATAATGCACCATTAAGTTTCCTTTTTACAGAACGACTGGGCTCATATGTAGCCAATTATAATATAATTTATCAAATTTTCCCAGAATATATTGTATCAAATAAATTATTTTAATTTGTTAACCAGATTACAGATTAATGTGAGTCTAGTCAATTTAGTTTACACATCATTAGGAAATAACAACTATATGTGAAGTATAAGAATAGTTCAAATACTACAGGATCATGCATGCATACATGTAAATGGGACTGCCTCTGAGTAACAGACAATTTGATTACCTTAAAATAACTGGATTACATAATATTATGGGATGATGGGAGTTGTGATCTAAATTCTAAAATATTTGGAAAGCACCATTCCCAAGTCTGTTTTAGCCTACCAGAATGGCAAATAGTTATTAGACCTGAAAGAAACCACATAACCAGACCCACCCAAGTAGTATGGCATTCATATACATATTGAAACTATCTGAAATCATACCACAAGGAAGCAACTTCCATGTGATTTTGGTATATGAATAGAGAAACATCATACTTCTAAATAAAAGTGTACAGAAATAAAGACAGAAACTTAATCTGCAATCTTAACAAGTAATTCCCATAGAAGTGAATGAAATACGTTTTCAAAAAGCTAATCAAGAATCAGTTTGGCAAGTTTATCATCTAATCTCTAATGTTCCCATTACAGTCACCCTGAGAACTGCCACAAAAGCAATTGATTTAGAAACACCATCTATGCTCCTAAAAATAGGATAGGAGATGTAATTCAAACGGGTCTTAATATTACAGAACATACTGTATGCACAGAAGCTGTAAAATGTTGTCTGTATAGTAAAGCGGAAGGCCTTGTGTTGATTTCCTCCTACCATGCTACCACTGAAGTCTATCTCATTCAAATATGAACAGAATTAATGCCCCATGGCTGGTGATAAAATCCTTATTGTGTCTTCTCCCAGCAGAAATGCAAAGAGGCTGGTCAAAGTAAGATTCATTCTATTACAGTAAGCCACAAATATGTGTGGATGTTTTCCATGCTATTCACTAACAGTTTGGCTGGCACTTTCCATCCCTTGAAATAAAAATGTTCAGTCGTATCTCAGTGAAAATTATACAACAGAAAGAAGAAAGGCAATACTTCCTTCCTATCTACCAATTTCTGCAATACATATTTTATAATTAAATTATGTAAAACCACTTAGCTAGTACAAATATGAGGTTTATGCACATTTACCTACAAAAACTTTTCACTGAATACCACGTAGTTCACTTCTGAGTAAATGTATATAAGAAGAGGCAATGAGGTGCAGTGGTTAAGGCATTTGCCTGGAAGCAGGAAGATTCTAATCCTCACTTAGGTACAGAAGTTGGCTGGGTGACTTTAGGCCTGTCATTTTTCCTCAGCCCTAGACTGGAAAGGTGGAAAACATAGATCTACCAATCTACACTGGATCAGTGTAGTAGTTTACAATCCATAATGTTCAGTGAAGAGGGTTTTATCTGAAGTAGACTAAATTTGACATGATAATAATAACAATCAGAGATCTGTGTCAGAAAAATCTAAGTATTCCCACAGAAAGAAAAGATATGGATTCTTCTTAAGCATGAGACACCTCAAGGAAAATAAAGGGGAAGGGCACATGAACATATTTCTAGTTTTTGGCCAAAGTGTCAGTCTTCTATTAATTATTTCTTCTTTCTCTTAAAAAAGAAAAGCAAGCATTGGAATCCCAATGGTACAAGTTCTGCGAAGTTATTACAGCAAAGAATAATTCTTATTAAAAAGAGAACAAGGCTTCCATACTCCATTATGGAAGTAGTTAGAACAACTTTCTGTGGTTTTTACTACTAATCACCTTAAATAAATCCAGCAGTTGCAAGAAAATTGGGATTTGTCAGAAAATGTCGAGAGACTGACATTCTCACCTTGCAAGATTTAAATATATAATCACTAATACCCTCCTTACATTTTCTAACATTTTGCAACTGTCTCCTAATACTGAAGTTGTTTCAGTTGCATTTTCCCATTAAGACAAAGGCTAGGGAAGTAATAGAAGATACATATAACTTTTTGGAAACCAACTCTGCTATTTTGCCCTCCAACCACAGTCTCCATGCAGGCATAAGGTTCCCTGTCCCTCCCCCAAATGAACTCAGAAATGTTATCTCCCATCCCATAACAAAGCAACAAATGGCAAACCCTTAAAACCCCCAAGCCAAATAACAGAAAATCTAAGCATCTGTCACTTCCTGGGGTGAAGGAAATAGATTGAGTGGGTAAACAAAAAGAAAAAACATTATTTTAAGCCTCTAGCATATTAACAGTCCCTCTCTAATCTGGCCTATAGCCTGTTATTTCTCCACTAGGCTCAGATTCTCCCATTATTCTTCAAGACAAGCCAGATTCATCCATTTATTTGTTTATGTATTTATGTATTTATTTATTAAATATGGAAGCTTAGGAGCATAATTCCACTTGCAAATGATGAAGCATACCATCTCTCCCTTCCATCAGAGTGCAAGGCAAACTAGGGTAGCACTGGAAGATTTCTAGAAGGTGGCTATGGATAGAATGATTTACACCAGGGATCAAAGGGTGGCCCAATAGCACCTTTTTGCCTGCTTCATGTCACCAGGAAGGCAAAGAAGATGCGAGAGACACCAAATGTAAGACATGTTTAATCTCCCTGAAGAACACCACTTTTTCACAGTTGAGTGCACAATCAGGCAACTGCCTTTGCAAGGACCGTTAAGTCTTCCACTGGAGTCTCAAACACACTCCCCCCCCTTGTTCTCATAAATCTTACTGCTATTAAAGGAGAAAAAAAGAGAAAGAGATGCCGGATGAACTGGCCACAGCAGTCAGCCTGCCACCCCGCCATGACCCAAGGTCAGATGTTAATAGGACCGCTTGTATTCAGGTCCTCTAAACAATCGCAAAGCTTGTTGAACCGAGTCCTAATGTTTCCTGAGCCCGAAAGTTTTGGGTCAGCCAGGGAGTGCACAGGAAATAGGATTCTCCTCCCCAAAAAACAAAGGGGGAGAGCAACCAAGCAAGCCACTCAAACTCAGGCAAATTTCCCTTGGTAGTTTCCTGGTTTGCCTCTGGCTTCACTCAACACCGATTAACCACACTCAGCTGGAAAGAGAGGCAGCAGAAGTGTTTATTGAAACAAAGAAGTAGACATCCCCCTTCCTTTAAGGGGTGGGGGGAGCTGGTCCTACACACACCCCCACTGCCATTGAGAAACACCGTGTAGTCAAAGGAGGTGGGGGGTTCTTCTTTGTATTTCTCCACCCACTCCAGCAAAAAAAAAAAAAGTGATGGGGGGGGACCCTAATATCCCCAGAAGCCATTTCACTTCAGAGTAGAGTCGGGTAGGAGAAAAAGCGGACAACTTTTCCATCCCTCGTGTCTGATCTAAAGGGAGTATTCTCTTCCTTATCTTCCACGTTGAGACTTGGGGCTTAAAATTGTTAAGGCGAGGATGGCGCGGCGGCGAGATTACAAGCTCTACACAGCTCCCAACACGACGCTGGCATTGTAAGGAGCCTCCGGCATTTGATCTGGCAGGCACGCATCGCCGCAAGGAAGCGGGAGGGGGGGGGGAACAATCTTCGTGGTCTCTTCAGTTTTTTCCCCCTTCCTTGAAACCGCGGGAAAAAGGACTGCATTCCCGAGGCCATTTAGCCCCAATCCCTTAGGAGAATTAACCAAGATCGCTGATGAACCCCCAAAAGCGCTTTGAAGGCGAGTCTATAATACGCACGCAGCTCGGCAGGACTCGGGATGGCTGACTCCTGAGTAAGCCTACGAAGGCTAGAATTACTCCCAGAAGAAAAGCCCCCGCGCTTCCAAGGCGTGCTTAGTCCCCAGCGAAGGCTGTTTGTAGCCAGGGAGTCGGCAAGGCAAGCCCATCGTGCTCAGGAAAGGGCAGAGATGAAGACATCTCTTATCCCCGGCACAAGGCTGGCTTAAGTTAAGGGAGCCTCTCACTCTCGGTGGTGGGGAGAGGGGGACTGGGGGACTGCTGGGAGTTACGACGGGGCCCTTCCTCTTCCTTCCCTCCCCCCGAAGGCTCCCTCTCCATCTCGGTGCAAACGGAGAGCAAGGAGGAACAGGCGGGGTCCCGCGACCACGTTCAACAGTTCGCTTTCAAGTGGGCTCAGCCCGAGGGCAACAACCTCCTCTTGCAACCCTCACTTGCTCTTGGGGATGAAAGAACAGCGGGAGGCTGCGAGGCGTTGTTCAACTCTAGCACGCCCGGAGCCGTCGGAGCTTCTTTCGGGCTTACCTGCCGCGAGCAGAGGAAGAAGCCCGGACGCTGCCAGCAGGACTAAGAAGGCGGCGCTGGCTGCGCCCATGCTGGCGCCGGCCAAAAACGAGGGACGAGGGGGCCGCGGCCGCCGGTGCACAAAGAAGTCTTTGTGGCCTCGCTCGCGTCTCCTCTGGGCTAAGTGGCGGCGACGGCGGCAACGGCGGCGGACTGGAGTTTCCCGACGAGGTTGCCTGTCCGACCAGCCCCCGCTGGCTCCTAGCTGAGGGAGGAGCTGCCGCTCCGCCTTCTCCGAGCGGGATCCGCGCCCTGCAACTGGCCGCGGCGGGCGAGGGGAAGCGGGAGCTGAGGCCGCCTTGTGGGCGCGGACGTCCCTTCACGCTGACCAGCCTCTTGTTCGGGCTACTCTGCAGTCCGTCGACCGACCTGCAGTCCCAAAACGAAGGGAAAGCGAGCGGCCAGGGGAGAGGGGAAGCTCTCCCTTCTTTTGGCAGCCCTGGTCCGGGCGAAGGAAAGGACGGCAGAAAGGCCTGCCTGGCCCCAGGCGCACGGCCCTGTGAGGGACTTCGGAAAGCAATCGTGAAGGAGAAAGATTGGATGCAACCGGGGCAGCTCACGTTGCCTTTGCAGCTTCATTGGAAGGCCCAAATGGGAAGCAAAACCTATCAAATTTAGTGGGTCTTGACTCCCGGGTAGATAAGACACACAACAGTGTCACCCAGCATCTGACTTCTGGGAAGCGTTGCATTATTGCATTGCAAAATCGCACTGAAGTAGGAACGTTATTTTTGACAAAAACTGCGCCTGTGGAACGGGCTACAAATGTTAAGTTGTTTGTGCCTTTTAAAAGCACCTCTCTACAATAACTGATCAGAATGTACACCAACTTTACTTTCCACAAAAATACCAAGTTGGCTGCTAGTCAGATAGATCCTGCAGATTTATATAAATACTTGATTTCTGCTTAACAAGCAAAAACAATCTTTTCCCAGCCTGAGATTCCTTTAAATGTATATAGATAATTTAGAATTAACAACACTAACCCTTGATCCCTTTTGCAGATAACTAAAGCCACAGCTGCCTGGATTCCTTGGCTTTCCATCATAACAAAATCCACTTTTTCAGGATTGAGTTTCAGTCAGTTCACCCTATTCCATGCGCAAGTTACCTTGAATGGAAATGTTGGAAAGCTCATTACTACACCTGACTCTGATGAAAAAGAGAAATCTGAGTTGGAAGTTGTTAGCACTCTGGTGATGCTTCATCCCAAATTCCTTAAGAACCTCTCCCAACTTTTTCAGATACTTATTCAATAGCATGTAGGACAATTTCCAAAATGGATTCATGGTGAACCACATGAAACAGCTGCTACAGTACAAAATAATAGTTTCCCAGCAGCACTTTTAGGAACTAAGATAATGTTACCATTCACCTGGTAGTTTGCCCACAGGTTAAAATTCCACAGCCAATGGTATCTAAATCTATTGAATAGCCCAGTATATCAAGATAGCCAAATTCTCTTTATTCATTTGGAGATGATGATCCAGACAAACTAAATCCATAATCCCTGATGGGAGGATATGATGTTTACCACATATGCATTTAGTTAATATAAAACTGGCTACAGAAGAAAAATGGCATTTTGCCAATAAAGATTTTATATTAGTATCATTGATAAGTACAAATAGTTTTAGTTACTGTTTTTACTCATATTCACTTGTTGATATTCTATGGAGGGAGGAGCAATGATGTGTGAAACTAGCTTATTCCTATTGGCTCAAATGTTATAGCCTCAAATGTTGCATGTTGATTTACAAGGTATGAAGAAAGAGGAAAGTTTTCCTGTTACTCATCTGAACACACTATGAATGCTATGGCCTTTCTGCTTTCAGAGTTCTCTATCCCCACTGATAGGATTGTTCTCCTTGCTGAAAATTTAAACACACTTAATCTAAGAGTTAGACTTGGAGAACGCAGTAGCAATATGTAGTCAATTGTACATAGGAAAAAGCTGTGAATCATTCAAGGTCTGATTAAAACTATCCCTCATAAAATTGTTCCCTGCATAAAAACAAGTGGGTGTGACCTCCTGAAAGTGTGATAAGATGTGGGTATTTGAACAGTTTTAATTATAAATATTGCAAATATAGTTCATAGCATCTGAAAGCATTTTAATTATTTGATTCCACCATTTCTTACAGCTACTGCAAGAGAAGATAAATACCAAAGTACATAAGTTATTCGTATACAGAAGTAAGACTGCCAGTTCTGAGAAGTCCCTGCATTGGGTCAGCATTTGATATATTTTTTTCTAAAGGTGGGACAGTGAGAAGGTCCCCCCGCTTTAAAATGCAGGCACAAATACAGCATAGTAACAATAAATAAAAATGAAATAAATGTACTAATTGTGATAGCATAACAATCAAGGCGACCAGTATCAGGGCATAAATATAATCTTAAAGGTAGAATGGCAATGTCTAGGATATTTATCTGACAGTATGCAAACGAATGATACCAGTGGAATGTCAGGTTTCCAGGGATGTCTGGTGAAATTTGATCTTAGAAAATTATAAACAGACTAAGGGTCCAAATGAATTTGGAATGTTGATACTTTTACAATAAAATTAATTATAAGGAACAAACAACTTTTATGGGAAATAATCCTGTTTTGGGTTTTACAAGACAAAACAAAGACAAGCAATTTCATGATTTCAAAAATGATAATAGAGAGGACTGAAATTTTGAAGTAGAGAAGATTTACAAGCCTGTAAATATTGTGAAATATTATAACAATAAAAATACTGAAGGAGACTTTTGAAGAATAGAATTATAAAATAATAGCTACACTATCAACAATATCTGCAATAATGTCTGTTTTTATGGACAGGCTATGTCCAAAATATGTTTCTGAAGAAATGATAGATGTATGAGAAAATTTATTATCTTAACAGGACAGAGATGGTATTGAAAATTGATTTACAACTGACAGGTCAAGAGAATCGCTTAGGAAATGATTTAAGAAAATGGATCTACTTTGCTATTTTACCATCCAAGGTTTTAAAATTTAAAAGGGAAATACAAATGACAAACCAAGAGAGTAACTTGGATTTTTTTTCCCTATTGGGTTTAAAAGAGGCTTATTAATCCCTTGAAAAAACTCTGTGATGAGCTAAAGAAGAAATGAAGTCAAATCCTACAGCAATATTTGAATAAACTAAAAATTAAGACTGTTAAAAGGAAAAGGAAGGAATATAAAATTGGTTTATCTGAACAGGGTTTAAATAATATATAGTTACTTCTGATCATCCTTTACGGACTGTGTGCTGACAGCGGGACTGAAAAGTTTTTATTTATTTATTTATTTTACTCCTCTGCATGCTATGTTCTTTAAGTTTAGTTTAGCTCACCATTATAATCAAAAGTCTTAATAAAAGCAAATTGGAATGACAGGTATTAAATCACAAGGTCTCTTTTTCCTATAAGCTGTTTTATATTGGCTAGTTGTAGTCTGGTGAATAATTGCAGCTTTCTGGACTCTGGCTCCAGATTTGTTAGGAAATCCCAACCAATAAAGAAGAATGAATCAATACTACTGAAGAAGATCATTTATTTCAATGGCCTCCCCTTGAGTCAGAAATTCAGAAATAAGAAATAAGACTATATTGAAATAGTACTCCATAATATTTTGAGTTGCATCCAGAATTTCTCTGCTATGAATGGAATGACTTCTTCCATTTTAACTTATTCTTCCCTCTAATGATTATCATCCAGGACAGATTATTATATACCTAGGGGGAATAGGGATCAGTCAAAAAGCTTTTCTCCTTTTTGGCTTATGTTCACGCTTCTATATTTTTCCAGCACATTATCAATCATGTTCTATCCAATCCACTTATTTATTTCAATCCTCTGATAACATAGACTAAATTTTAAGGTTTGGCTAATTCCTGGTGATAGTAAACTGAAATGAAAAGCTATTTATGTACTAAAAAGGGAAAATAGGATATTGCAAGTATAGCAATTCACGAGATTCAATGTTCTCATATGTTCTCACATGAAATTGTTTTTTAACAGATGTTATATGTTATTGCTTAACAATACTGGTTACTATAGATTTGGATAAAAAGTAACAAGCTTTTTCTCAGATTTACTAAATAAACTAAATAAAGTAGGGACAGTACAAACTGTTCAGGTAGTTTTTCATTTAATATTAGAACGAATAAGCAATAATGTTTAAGAAATCCTAAAACCTCAATTTTACAGATAATTGAGGGAAGGAGTTTCTGTTAAAGCACATGTCAATTAAATCTAAATGTATGTGATGTATGTACATTCATCATCCAGTTCCGTTTGCCTGACAGTCAATCTCTATAAAATATTACTATTTTCCATCAAAGAATATACATTTGATATACTGTAGATTATATATTTTTCCTAAATTATATAAAATTTACATACAGACTCTAAATGTTAGTTTTATAAGTCTGTGAGGCAGAATAGTAAGGCAGAAATATTAACTACCTAAATAGAAAAGTGTGCACAGAAAAAATGCACATTAGAATATGAATGTGTTTGAAAACAAGGTCATAGGCATTGTGTAGCAAACAGTTCAGCAATGTTGAGGTGGGGGAAAGGAGAAACAAAATGTTTAAAGGGTCTTATAGCCCATTAATCTTGTCTAGAGGAAAATATGTCCATTGATAAGTTTTTGTTAGTCTTAGCTGCAACCTGAACATCTATGTCACTTTTAAGTAAAGTGATCAAAAACCAATTGCTCTTTCTATCAAACTGTCCAGATTGATTATAGCAGTAATACACAGTCTAAGATCAGATTGTCCCAGAGAACATGAGCCTTTCTCGAAAACACAGGGGATTACATTTCATTCAATTCAGTGTTAAAAGTAAATTGAGTAACGTTACCCAGTGAGGGACTAAAATTCTTTCTGATTGGCCTTTGAAATTTGCAAAACATTTCAAGAGTGATTTATTGCAGTTGTCAAAGTCATTTGGAAAAGAACTCAAACAATATGTAGCCTTCTTATTATGGTTATTCTGTCTTCTATACATGTGAAGAAGTCTTCAGTCTAAAAGAATCGTTCCATAAAACACAGAAACACTCTTGGTAGATTTTGTAAGGGGTCTGGGATACAAAATCTTTTGCCACAAAAGGATTGCTCTTCTCCAAATTTCGCAAGAACTTGGAGAAAAATTGTAATCACAGTTCATTTTTTTCTAGTTGCCTAAGAGCCATTTGACTGAAACACAACTTGTTTCTATCTATTGTCCTTCTCATGTTCTGTATGTGACTATACTGCATGATAGAAACAAAAAGGACATCTAAAAGCTGCTCTTGGTAAGGAGAAGGAGAATCGAAGAGAGCACTTTAACAGGTTTTTTTTAGGCACTACCCAGCCTAACTCAGGTGACCTGAAAAATAAATGGCATACGATAAGTCTATCTAGCAACATTGGGAAGAGTGTTTACTGTTTACATATCCTTGGGTTCGTTTCCAGAATTCCTGAGGAAGTGAGGGTGGAGACTGTGTTGCCTATATAGCCATTTGGCCTACATAAAAAGCAAATTACAGGCATGTCTTTCTTCTCTCCCATGCCTTCACCCATAATTCAACTTTCTATATATTCTTATCTGCCATTTAGGATTTGATAGATTAAGACCAAAATGAGTTGGAGCAGAAGGGAGAGAATGAGACTGATGGATATACTGTATTTTGAGAGGTGAAGATAGAAATTAAGTCATAAAAGAAAGTAGGATGACACACAAAGGAAACAGAAGTGGAGTGGTGGAGGTAGATGAAGTTCTGAGCAATAGGAAGGGAAAAATTGAATGCATCATCCAGGAACTAATGTAGGATCACAGTACAGGATGAGTGAAGATACCACAGCATGAGAATCTGGCAGAATTAAATTTAAAAATTAGCACTTATGTTGAGCAGGAAGACATGAAACAGGAAAGTCCTTATCACAGTTTCTAAATGAGCAGGGTTGCCTCGTGATTGTATTAATGAAGGATTACCAAAGCCATCCAAAGTGCAGCAAATCAGGCAAGGGGAAATGTTTCAAAATTGGAAACATTCATCAAGCAGTGCAAATTTCCTCAGCACATCAGAGGCTGCAGGTCATCTCCTGGAAAGACTTTTTGTGGAACATGCATGGATTGATTAGTAGGAGCCCAGGAAGAAAAGGGTCCATTGTGTAGATTTACTTTCTAAGATACTGTAACTCCAAAATTACAATGGTATCTTTATGCAAATGAGGAAACTATTTCAAGAACCAATTCTTTTTATTTGACCACTAAAACTCAAACACCCCACAAATTGGACAAATGTTTACAAACTTATATGACCTACAAAGAGTCATGTTACAAAATGCATGTGATTTTAAAACATTGTCCTGACTGAACTGCATTTTGCAAATTAAGACAGCGGTGAGGACAATAAAGAGATCCAACAATTTTCACAATTTTCCTGTTTTCGGAAGATGAACATGGAAAATGATAAGCAAAATTAATTTTCTTCCTTTTTTTTTAATTGAAAAAGTTTTACATTACATTTATAAACCCCCCTCCCTCTCCCCACCCCCCACATAACCCACCCTAACCCCCCTATCCCTCCCTCCCCCCCTTGACTTCCGCTGTTTAACAAACATCAACCTTAACATGTTTAACAATCTTTAAAGGTGAGATCCCTCTAGTAAAATATTTTAAACATCATCACATACTAACATTTTTTAGCATAAAAAATCTATTAACCTACTTTATCATTTATATCAATGTATTTATATCATTTTATACATTTCTCTTTAACATTTAATCTAAACATCCAACTTATAAATTCAATTACATAAAATATAATAATACATTTCTCTTTAATAATAATAAACCAGATAGTTCATATTCAATTCTCTAAACATATTTAAAAAATCTAGAAAAATATTTTAAACATCATCATCACATACCAATAATATATAACCTTTACTATAATTCCAAACATTTAACTTATACCATTCTTCATTCATATCATTTTATACATTTCTCTTTGACAGTTAATAATACTTTTATTTAATACTTTTAATACTATTATTAATAATAATAAACCAGATATTTCATATTCAATACCTTACATTTAAGTTTAACTAGAATTCTAATTCAACTGAGCACTAATTGAAACTTCTTACTTTGGTATTTATTCTTCATATACTCTACCCATTTCCTCCACTCCTTAACAAAAGCTTCATGGGTCCTTTCCTTTAGGTATGCAGAAATTTTTGCCATCTCTACCAAATTAGACATCTTCAATATCCATTCCTCTATAGTAGGCACCTTATCTTTCTTCCAGTATTGACCTATCAATAATCTGGCTGCCGTAATCATATGCAATATTAATCTAGTATCGGTTACTGAACAGCCCTTAACTATTCCCAACAAAAAAAGCTGAGGAGAAAACTCCAACTTCTTCTTCAAAATATTCTGCATTACCCACCAAAGTTTAATCCAAAATGATTTCAACTTTCTACATGTCCACCAAATATGAAAATATGTTGCATCCAAACAATCGCACCTCCAACATCTAGGTTGAACATTTGGATACATACATGATAATTTTTTTGGGTCTAAATGCCATCTATAAAACATCTTATAAAAATTTTCCCTCAAGTTCTGTGCTTGTGTAAATTTAACATTCTGGACCCAAATCCTTTCCCATGTTTCCAACATTACTGGTTCTGCAAAATTCTGTGCCCATTTTATCATACAGTCCTTAACTAATTCACCCTCTGAGTCTCTTTCTAACAGCAAATTATACACTCGTTTAATATGCATCGGCCCTTTACGTTTTATCTGAGTCACCAAATCTTCTTCATGTAGCATTAATCCAATTTTCTGATCTTCTCTCCATCTTGCTTGAAGTTGAAAATACTGCAACCAAGTTAAGTTCACTCCATCTTCCAACAGGGTATTTAAGGATTTCAAACACCATCTACCCCCATCATTAAAGAGTATCTCTTTGTACAACAACCCCCCGAGTGACTTTATTTTTGGCATAATATGCCCAAGATCCAACCACAAAGGTATTTTGTAATCCAATTGGTACTGGTGCTTCTTCCAGACTCTCAGCAAAGCATGTCTTAAGATATGCCTATTAAATACACTGTCTCTCTTATCTTCATAAAGTAAATATGCGTGCCATCCAAATTGCAAATCATGGCCTTCTATATTCAAAATTTCTCTTTTAGTTGTTCCAATCCAATCTCCAACTTGTGTCAATACTGCCGCTTCATAATATAAACGTAGATTTGGAACTTTAAGGCCACCCCTTTCACGAGCATCTTGCATAATCTTAAGTTTAACTCTTGGTTTTTTCCCATTCCAAATAAATTTATTTAAACCTGCTTGCCATTCCGTCAAAAACTTATCATTTTTGAGCACCGGAATGATTTGAAACAAAAACAAAAATCTAGGTAGAATATTCATCTTAACAGCTGCTATTCTACCAAGCAAAGAAAGTTGCAGCTTCTTCCATATATCAAGATCCTTTTGAATCTTATGCCAAAGTTCTTCATAATTATTTTGAAAGAGTTTTCTATTAGATGCTGCAACTTGGACCCCTAGATATTTCACCTTTGTAGCTATTTCAAAGCCTGCCACCCTTTCAAGCTCCTTCCTTTGTGGTTCCAACATATTTTTGACTATCATCTTAGTCTTTTTCTGGTTCAGGCTAAAACCTGAAACCAGACCGTATTCCTCTATAATGTTTTTCATCTGTATGATTGATTCCAAAGGTCGTGTTAGGGTAACAATCAGATCATCTGCGAATGCCTTCGTTCTATAATCTCTTTGCCTTACAACTATTCCCTTCAATTTGTCCGAGTCCCGTAGAGCGTTCAACAGCACTTCCAAAGTCAAAATAAAAAGTAAGGGAGATAATGGACAGCCTTGTCTTGTCCCTTTCTGTATATTAAAATTGGTGGTCAAACTGCCATTAATAATAATCTGTGCTGTCTGATCTTGATAAATTGCAGAAATCGCTTGTATAAACTTTACCCCAAAGTCCATTTTAAGCAAAATCTTTTTCAGAAAATCCCAGTTGACTCGATCGAAGGCTTTCTCCGCATCCAGAAACACCAGCACCGCAGGGATCTGTTTCTTTTCCTCAAGATATTCCAACAAATCTATGAGTTGCCTGACATTGTCCTTCATGTATCTGCCTTCTATAAAACCTGCTTGGTCTTCATGAATCACATCTTGAATAACTGGCATCAATCTGTTGGCTAACACTTTAGCATAAATTTTATAATCCGTATTCAGGAGAGATATTGGTCTAAAATTTTCAGGTTTAACAGATTCTTCTTCTTTAGGTATCAGTGAAATAAAAGCCGTCTTCCACGAGGGGGGTATTTTACCCCCCTGCTGAATATGACAAAACAATTCCTTAAGATGCTCAACCAGTTCCTCTTTCTTCCTTTCTTGAAAACAAATCCACTCTTGTAAGAACCTGATAGAAATATTGTACTTATTAATGCAAACTTGAATTGATTTGTACATAGTTATGTGCAAATGTTCTGAATTAAAACAGTTGAAAATAAAATCTGCAATATATGTCTTGAGAATTACATATCAAGACAAGCAGTCCCATTCTTCATTTAATTCCAAGAACACTGTGTCAAAGAACAAGGAAAGCATTTTTAGGCAAACATGGGCTACATATGATCACTTATCCTATTAAATCGCAAAAATCTTGGATTCAAGAACATTAAGGCATTCCTTGTGTAAGCATTTACTACTGCAATTAATTGTCAGAGGAGACCTCTTTGTGTTTTTCTTCTGAAATCTAAATAATAAATAACACATGATTAAAACATAATCAGCTTCCCATATGTTCTACAAAACATTTGCTGTTATTTTTTTCAGTGCTTTGGGGAGGGGAAAACTTTCCTGGGCGAAGAGAAAGTTTTCTTTGCTGTTAGGTCTCTTCTTATTTGGGACTACGTTGCTGTATTGAGATACTTCCAAGTTACTCTTAAATCTGTTAAACTTGTAAAGGCTAAGGGAGGAGGAGGAAGAAGAACAGCTACAAATAATATATCCTTTTCTATCTACAGTATATTAAAGTTACATGGTTTTTAATTTATTTATGCCATGCCCTTGAATAATTTCCTTATCTCTTCATGCAGAAAAAGTGTAAGGGTGTTTTGAACTTGTTACATATTCAACTCCTCCTCCCCTTACAATTGTATAAGATCATAAACCTTGCCTGCTGGATTGGACCCCTGGCCTATCTAGTCCAGCAACCTGCTCTCTCAGTGGTCAATCACTAGTCTCCTAGCAATATAGAATTCAGTATAAAAAACTACTGCTATTAACACACAGCCTTCTATTCCTACCACCAAGGCTAATTGAAATAAAAACGTAACGCTGTGTACCGAACATGTTTAGACTTAGTGCTTGGCAGAATACCAGAAAATATATTTTTTCCACACACCAAGAGGCACACTGAGAACACTGTTCTATAAATTTGGCATAAGAGATACCATTGTTAAGAAATAACAACAGGCAAATCAATCACCCTCTGTGTGTCTGCGTGTGCATGTGTGTAAAAACAGTTGCTCTCTTAAGCAAATAATTGTATTTTATTTTTTCTTTTCAATTTCTAAAAGTCTTTTCTTGGTATAGTAGGATGACATTATATTTGATAGCTGCAAAGGTGTTCTATTTTCTGGGACTCCAGGTTAGGAACTAGAAAGGCTGCAGATTTTGCACTTCCAGGCCACATCTTGATATAGCAAAACACACTTTCTTTTTCTTTGAATTTAGAGAAGGGACCATTAACACTTTAGATAAAGTCTTGGAGGCTTTTGCAAGATCAGATCTCCTCCACTGACATCAGATCTTCCTCCTCCTGGACATCTTTGCAACTGAGATATAGATTTTTGTGGCATTTTAAAGGCAAAGATAATCATCTCTATATAAGCTTTCCAAGGTTGCACTCTGTTTCTTTGCATGAATACTGTTAAAAATATATTCCTGCAAAAAAAGGGGGGGAAGGGGGAGATGCCTCTAAAAGCCTCCTCCTATCTCTCTAAGTCTGATACTGTGTTTCCTACTACATTGAGGGGAGATCATTCAGCAGTATCAAACATGTGCTTTGCACATCCTTTCATGTAGCAATTAATTTACAGTTTCCAAGTTGCTCACAGGTCTGGGAAAGATCTCTACTTGAGAGCCAAGTCTATGGGTCTCAATTTAAAAAATGCATGTACAGATCACCCTCCCTCAACCAATGGTGCATGGAGGGGAGGGATGATAAATTTTTAATTCCCCTGGCCTTCTTCTACATCAGGCCTGTCAAACTGGTGGCCCACAGGCTGGATATGGCCCATGTAGGCAACACCCAATCCCATACAGGCCTTGGCCACCCCAGCTCTGCAAAGGCAAAAAAATCCCAATATGTTGTGATACAACCCGATATGCCATGATACGGCCCGCGATGCCATCAGGTTTGATATCCCTGCTCTGCATCTATCCTCATCTCCATTGCAAGCAAATAACTTTTTCTGTACAAATATATTGTGTAGAAATATCATTAATTACAGTATATCTGTCTGTAAATGAAGTTTACCTACGGGACCACCTTCTGCCACCGATAGCCTCCTACCGGCCAGTTCGCTCCCACAAAGAGACTCCTCAGGGTGCCATCAGCCAAGCAATGTTGGCTGGTGACACCCAGGGGGAGAGCCTTCTCTGTGGGAGCTCCCACAAAAAGGGACTCCTCAGGGTGCCGTCGGCCAAGCAATGTTGGCCAGCGACACCCAGGGGGAGAGCCTTCTCGGTGGGAGCTCCTGCCCTCTGGAACGAACCGTCCCCAGAAATACGTACGATCTCCGACCTCCGTGTTTTTTGCTGTGCCCTGAGAGGTACACTGGCCTGTCGGAAAAGACTCTGCTTTTCCGACAGGCCGGGCTATCTTTGTAATGGAGTTTTAAATCTGGAATTTTTAACGTTGGGGTTTTTAATTAATTTGGCCAAAAGTATAATAATTTTAATAATTTTTAAATTTAAATTATGATGTTTATATACTGTGTTTTACTTGGCTATACACCACCCCGAGTCCTTCAGGAGAAGGGCGATATAGAAATAAAATTATAAATAAATAAATAAATAAATAAATAAATAAATAAATAAATAAATAAATAAAGGAAGTTAGGGATGAAACCTGGGGACTTGCTGTCCATTATTAAATAAATTTATATTAATTCTTTTCTCTTCAGGACAGTATAGCAAACCCATCTTCTTTTAATTTCCCCTCATATCAACCCTGAGAGGTAAGTTGGGCTAAGATATACTTAATAATCCAAAATCACCTAGCCTGTTTCCATGGCTGACGATGAACTTGACTCTAGGTGTATTCACTCTTAGCTTAACAGCTTAATTACTGCACGCACAGACCAGGAGCATGAATGACTCAACTTTGTACAAGGAAACTTTGGATGTTCATCTGATGTTCATATTGTGTGAAGCTATCACATTACCCTCTCAGAATCCATGCTTTGTTATTACAGTGAGGAGTAAAACATATAGATTCCTGGGGGCTAGGGGAATAATAATAGAGGCTTACAAAAGAGCAAACAGCTTCTGGGCTGCTTAATCTATTCTTTTACATCTTCAGAATGCAAGCTTAAGATTTTTAAACATCTGGTCACAAAAAATTGTTTGCTTTCCATTTGATGAAACAAGATCTAGTCAAAGATTTGTTTGCAAGGCCATCTGTAAAAAATATGACTGGTGCAAGGAGCCACAAATTGTAGATACAAGTGCCGCTAAGTTCAATGGGACTTTTTTCCAAGCATGTATGCTTAGGAAATTGTCGCCTAATGATTAAAAGTCTTTGATCATCTTTGTGTTTAACTATGTGCTATTTAATACCAATAAATTGACATTTCTTTCAAAATGCTGTTGAGAGCTGGTCTTGCTCAGGCTTTAGTTCATAAATTTTCAGTGGCTACATAATTGCTTCTAGATTCCTGGGGGAGTTATTTTTGATCCACGCACTAAATCTGTCACAAAATTAACTGGTTTTTAAGGACTCTGTCCTTCCAATAATATGCAGGTACAGATGTTAATCTGAAGACAATTAAAAGTTCACAGTTGAAACAAATGCCTAACTTTGTCTCTTCACTTTGCTGACTCTAACTTGCTTCACTGGAAATTGAAGAGTTTGTGTGTGGATTTCCAATTCTATGAACTTCTAGAGATAGAATAGAATAGAACGACTGAGTTGGAAGGGACCTTAGAGGTCTTCTAGACCAACCCCCTGCTTAAGCAGAAATCATATACCATTTCAGGCAAATGGTTATCCAATCTCTTCTTTAAAACTTCCAGTGTTGGAGAATTCACAACTTCTGGAGGCAAGTTGTTCCACTGATTAGTTGTTCTAACTGTCAGGAAATGTCTTCTTAGTTCTAGGTTGCTTCTCTCCTTGATTAGTTTCTACCCATTGCTTCTTGTCCTGCCCTCAGGTGCATAATCCTATTGGGTAATTATCGCCATTGTTTTCTCCTACTTTTCATTTCCGTTCGACCTCTCTTTTTTACTATTCTCTCCCATAAGTGTGGATCAGTAGTGGTATTCACTTACCTTCACTACCAGTTCAGAAATGTGAGCGTGCACGCCACCTCTGCGAATGCGCAGAGCGTCTGTGATGACATTCAGGTGGGTGGGCGGAGCCTCCCGCCACTGCTACTGGTTTGCCCGAGCCAGGTAGAACCGGTAGAATCCCACCACTGATGTGGGTGGGTATTTATTATTCTTTCTCATATAATGCTCCATGCTTGGATAAAGTGGACTGTAGCCTGCTATTATTGTCACCTGTCTCGAGCAGACCAGACCAAGTCACAAACACAGTCAGGCCAAAAGCTACTTTTGTTAGAACAGTTATACAGGTAATCCTCATTTAGCAACCACAATTGGGATCACCAACTGAGTTGTTAAACAAAGTGGTTGCTAAGTGAAACAAGATTTTACAATCTTACTTCAACCTTTTTTATAGATTTACAAAGGTCTTAAATGAGAAGACTGGTTACTAAGTTACTTTTTCATCACTGTCATAACTGCAAATGAGCCGGTCCTTAAATGAGGACTACATGTAATGACAGGATCTTGTCAGTTTAAATATGCTACCTTTCTTGCCTCTTTTATTTTTCTGAGAATTGCAGGAGTAAAGATCATGCCTTTTGGCAAATAACTCTTTGGGCCTGGGGTCAAGTTTTGTTCATTTTGTTCATCTGATTGTTGCTTTGGTAGCAGATTTTCCTTCTGTCTTTCAAGACCATTCTTTTTATTCACTACAATTACATTGCAACAAATTGCCTTCACTTGTCCCAAAGAATGAAAGTACTGTTCACGATAGGAAATTAAAGTCTTCATTTAAAGGTGTTCTTTGTTGTTGCAAATGACAAATTTATGAGTACAAAATTGCATTCAAGACATAAATTACAAAGCAATTCAGTCCTTCATTTCCAGTGCAGAGACGTGAGAACCAGTAGTGGTTAAATGGGAAGGCTCTGGATTCCAGTCCTCCCTTAAGCATGGAAGCCAGTCACTTTTTTCAGCCCAATCCCCTGACAGGAATATTATTGTTGTTATGGGAAAATATTATGTACCCTGCCTTGAGCTGAACAAAATTAAAAGTGAAATATATATATATGTAACAAAGAAAATACCATCAATTAACAATGGCACCATAAATATATACAGTATATTGAAAGACCTGAATAACTCCAGTATTGTATATTCCTAGAGTGGCATACACAGTGTAAATACTGCACAAGACTTGTAAGGCATTGTATAAAATTCAGTGGGATGTGACCTCGTTCTTAAAGTAAAAATGGAAACATATTTTTTTTTACTGCTGACTTCAACTCAGCAAGTTGTGGTGAAATCAATCATGATGTGGAAAGGCAGGAGATGGCGCAGGCCTCTCTTATGTTGCTATTAAAATCTCAAAATAGGACAGGGCAAAGAAAAGATTTTGCACAGAGGAGTGTTTCATCCTTGATAATGAACTTTTTTGGTTATAACACAGGTATATTTTTGTTTGAAGATAAAAGCAAAACAAAAGAGGAGGTGGTACAATATTTTATTTCAATTTTGTGCAACTTTTGCAGACTGTGACTCACTTTACAAGATTATTCGTGGAAAAAGTAGCTTAGATCTGTATTTGGTTAGGGAACAGAAGAAAATCTGGCAGAAATAGAATATACTTTTTAAAGAGTGCACTGGAAGAAAATGCAATGTGGCCTAGTCTGATTTAGCCTAATCTCTTTCTCTGCACATACATTTAGAAGTCAGTTCTACTGCATTAAGAGTTTAATTGCAACCAAGTTATTTTTACTATTGCTGAAATTTAGGCTACTGATTTATAAATTAGAATGCACCCTATAATAATTAGCATGGATTAAGTTGTTGGAAATCCAAATTGTGGAAACCATTTAGCATTTTACTTTATGTTTGCTGTACATAAAGTAAACCACCATTAGACTGAAGTTATGAAGCTTCTTTCCTTGGAAGGCAATGGTAGCCAACAAGAGTGTAGCCTCCAGAACTTCAAAAAGTTGCCACGAAATAATCATTCTTAATAGGAGCCTGTGTAGCGTAGAGGGCTAATGCCTCCTACTAAAGGCAGCAATTAACACCAGCTGCCTGTAATTTCTCTGAGTTCAATCCTAGCCAGGCTCAAGGTCGACTCAGCCTTCCATCCTTTCTAAGGTGGGTAAATTGAGGACCCAGTTTGTGGGGGCAATAAGCTGACTTTGTATAAATATAAATATACAAAAGTATGAAGGCTATTGCTTAACGCATTGTAAGCCGCCCTGAGTCTCCGGAGAAGGGCGGCATATAAATCAAATTAAAAAAAAAATGGGAAACGAGGAAAACACAAATAAAAACTTACTTATGTATCAATCTCTTTCTCTTCCTTAAGAGAAGTTATCTTCATGCTGTTGAGAAGGAATGATCAATCCAAAGCCCACATTTTACAGTGATTCCACAGAAAGCTCTATTTTTTCTATTTATTCTCTCTATTGCATAACTGTTTTAGGCATAGTATAGATAATCTCACAGTTTCTTCATATTGTTTTCTTCTCTAATCTTCTCCCAAGCCCTTCTTCTTTACATCTGCTACATTGTATCCTTGGATTTGTAGTACCAAGTGCTAAAAGCCACATATTACTCAGCAGTGAAATCCTGCCAGTTCTATCCGGCTTGCACGAACCGGTAGTTCCGGTGGTGGGAAGCTCCACCCACCCTCCAGGACACCATTACATTCCATTTTTTTTACCTTCTGCGCATGTGCAGAAGAGGGGCGCATGCACTTCCGTGCTCTTCCATTCCCAAACCGATATTAAAGATAAGTGGATTTCGCTGCTGATATTACTCCTAATCACTATTTTACAGCGTCCAGAAAATTCCCAGTTTATGTCACTGAAATTTGATGGCAAAATGGCTTCTTTCTTTCACTTATTAACTTTCTTCTTTCTTTTTTACCCCATCACTTTTTCTCCCTCCTATGTACCAATCTGCTGCTTAATTTCTTTCAGCTTCTTTGGTAGCTAGCTTCAGCTTCCAATGCTCATATGTGCTTGGAAGCAAGCCACATCCAAAAACTTGGCAACTAATTATGTCTTACTGGTTTAGAATCTGTTCATCTCCTATGGGACTTTTGCTGCTTCTAGTTTATGGTAATTTTAAATCTATATGGTATGTAGCAATAACTAACAAATTGTTTCATATTGGTGTATCCCCTCTTAAATATGAATTTCAATAAAGCCCTGGAGCTTACTAAACAAAGATAGGAAGATATTGAAATTAGCATAATTTAGCAGCAGCCCCCAGTTGGTATCATTACTTTAATGGCAACTTTAACCTGCAAGCTATTTTTCTGCAAAATAAAACATAAAATTGACATATTAGTAACAGAAGCCTCAGTATCCATTTTGACTCTTAAAATCCTCCAATCCATTAGATTTAGACTTAGAATAACTTTATTGTCGCTTTAAATGTACACTAATCAGCATACATTAAAATGAAATTTTGTTGCATACAGCTCTCAAAGGGTCACCACTTCCAATATACACTACATAAACATGACCAAAAATAAATAAATAAAAAATTATGCATATACCCACATATATTATATGACACAGAGAAACAACAGAGTCTCGTTCGGATGTATATATGTACATGATGAGAAAAATGAATCTTGTGAGTTTACCAGACGAGTTGCCAAAATATGAAAATAAAAAGTTGGCTTCCAGGCTAAACACAGGTAGCAGAGAAGGATGAATAAAAGAAAAGAGTAAGAATCCCAATACTGCCACTGAAAAGATCTAATTTCACCAAGTCAATTTTTATCAGTGGCAGGACATGAAAGTGATATTTCATTGATTATCCCAATGAGTAAGCAGGCTCATCTGAAATCATATAGTAATTAGAAGGATTTACTTTGCTGGGGGTTGAGATCTAATGAGCTTCCAATGCAACTTATGACAATGCAGGAAACAACTGATTCTATGATCTTTTATAAAAACGTAATTCTTATTTATAGTGATTAAAATGTAATTCTTTGTGTTAATTAGAACATACATTTCTTTCAACCACAGGCAATTAGAGTAGAATAAATCCAATGTAGTGCTAAGACTTTGAAAGAATAGAATAGAATAGAATAGAATAGAATAGAATAGAATAGAATAGAATAGAATAGAATAGAATAGAATAGAATAGAATAGAATAGAATAGAATTCTTTATTGACCAAGTGTGATTGGACACACAAGGAATTTGTCTTGGTGCATACGGTCTCAGAGTACATAAAAGAAAAGATGCATTTGTAAAGAATCATAGGTACAACATTTAAAGATAGTCATAGGGAAACAGTCAATATAAATCTTAAGGATACCAGCAACAAGGTTACAGTCATACAGTCATAAGTGGGAGGAGATGAGTGATAGGAACGATGAGAAGATTAATAGTAATGCAGACTTAGTAACTAGTTTGACAGTGTTGAGGGAATTATTTGTTTAGCAGAGTGATGGCGTTCGGGGAAAAAATGTACTTGTGTCTAGTTGTTCTGGTGTGCAGTGCTCTATAGCATCGTTTTGAGGGTAAGAGTTGAAACAGTTTAGGCCCAGGATATGAGGGGATCTGTAAATATTTTCACAGCCCCCTTTTTGACTCATGCAGTATACAGGTCTTCAATGGAAGGCAGGTTGGTAGCAATTGTTTTTTCTGCAGTTCTAATTATTCTCTGAAGTCTGTGTCTGTCTTGTTGGGTTGCAAAACCAAACCAGACAGTTATAGAGGTGAAGACGACAGACTCAATAATAAGATTGAGATTTTCCCCAATAAGATTGAGGACACCCAAGTTCAACTCCAAACTCAGTCATGAAAGCTTACTTTGATCTCTTTACTACCTTTCAATCCAACCTTACCTCATCAGGTGGCTGTTAAATTAAAAAAAATAAAAATCAAATGGCTGACTACTTTTAAGACAGTGTGTATGATTGTGACTTAGATATGGTTTTGTGCCTCTCTATGTGACAAAAATGCAGCCCCTTCATCATGATTAAAATCTTGGCAATTTTATCTTTGGAACAGTAAGAACAGTTGTCTTCTTATAATAATAGGTTTCTGATTTCAGGATCTTTCCTTCTAACAATGAAGAACTAATACTCATGCTCATAATTAGCTCATCCGTCCAGTCAATGGGTTAATCCCAACAGTAGTTTCATAACCATCGGCACTACTTGAAATAAAGGTGGTACAATTGAGACAACAGAATAACACTTTGTAATTTGGATTAATTTTTTGAGAGCCTTTATGCAGATGTTAATATAAAGAAGGCAAAGTAATCCTGAGACCAAGAGACTAATCAGTAGTCCAAATCCATTTTCTCAGAATAGAGTATGACCACAATAATTAAAAACAGCTCCTCCCGTACTGGTTAAGCACTAGTTTATTTTCAAATATGCACTGTTTCAGTCATATACTAATTTGTCTTGGGATCTACAGAACCAGTTTTACAATTCATCTTAGACTAAAACCACTTTAAGAAGAGCAGCATGCAAACAAAAGACACTTATAGAAAACTTTTTTGGAACCTTGTGCACATTTTTTTTTTTAAAAAAGGTAATAGATTAGAGATTTGATAAAATCTGAGTTCTGAGTGCAGAATAAGAGTGCACGAATTGAAGAATTTCATTCTCTGGATTACAATAAAATGGAAAAATGACTCAGAGATTTGTGTTCATAGAAGAAAACCACATTGTAGATTTGCTGACTTTTTACCACTTTAAATGGTTTCCTCATCCAGCCAAAAAACAAAAAAAGAATCCTAAGAATTTAGTTTGCTAAGGCCTTCAAAAACTCTTAGAAAACTGAGCCCTGGAAATACCATTGTTCAAAAATCCTTGCCTAATAATCTCCTCATTTCTCGCTGGATAGTTTCACAACAACCAAACATACTTTCCCTCAAAATAATATTTCTAATGTGGAAATATTTGTATTTTACCAGTGCTCAGATTGCAAGACCTTGTGGAAATTAAGAGTAGCCTTTTTCATCTCTAGAAATTACTGATTCCAGAAACATTCAACTTTGGTCAATTGGCTGTGTTTAAAGTTATCTCCAAAGGACCCTCTCCCCCAGAATAAAAGGATTGGAAAATCATCTCATTAAAAAACTATTCCTGAAAAATTGAACAAATTTCTCAAAAAATCTATACCTTATCCCTTCTCTGAAAAATAACAATTCATATATCAATAAACAATCCATTGTTTCAAATCAGTGACCTTCCAATGTTATATAATAATTATTTTGGCCATCCGCCATGTACACAAATATTCTACAGTTCTAGATGTACCAGTTGTTAGTAATATGATCAACATCTGATGTCCTGTCAACAATTTTATATGAATTTCCCCTAAAAATAACATGATAGTAAGATAGATCCAGAACATGTGAATTAATTTTTCAAATTCTGAAAAATAAGGCAATTGCAATGAACTTGTATTCTCCAAGGCAACTATCCTGGAGACAGGACAAGAATTAACAGATGAAAGATTATCAAAGAAGGATCCACCTAGAATTAAAGAAAAATTTCCTGTGGGGGAATACAGTCAATGAAATGGCTTGCCTCCAGAAATCACGGGTGATCCTCATAACTCACTGGAGGTTTTCATGAAGAGATTGGACAGCCATTTGTCCCGAATGGTACCGGGCTCCTCCTCAAGCAGGGGTTTAGACTAGGATCTGCAAAGTCCCTTCCAAATCTGTTATTCTGTATTCTGCTTATGATATCCAGTACTCACAAAATAAGACAACATTTATTGTCATTTTTTACTGTGAGTACACTGGCCCACATTAAAAATGAAATTCTGTTGCCTCCTCTCAAAAGAAAGTATAAAGCTACCCATACCCATACATAACACACATATACATATGCCATATACATACATACATTTATATACATATACATACACATAGACATCTACATCTACATTCATACATATATACATAAACACACACACACACACACACACACACTTATACATATGCGTCCATGCATATATACATAAACATACACATATATATATCTACATCTACATCCATACATACTGTATATACATAAACATACAAACACACACACACACACACACACATACGTTTCCCGAAAATAAGACCGTGTCTTATATTTTTTTGAACCCTGACATAAGCACTTGGCCTTATTGCCATGCACTCAAAAGCCCAATTGGGCTTATTATCAGGGGATGTCTTATTTTGGGGAAAACGGGGTACACACACACACACACACACACACACACACAAACTGCCCATTTTGAATACATAATGTAAAAAGGAAACTTGAGCGTTTACAAGGTTGATGCCCTTTTCACAAGATGGATGCTGAATTTGCTGTTGTAATAAGGTTTTAAACTTCATTTTAAGGTTAAAAAATTTAAGGCAACTTTCTACTGGTTCACAAGAAAAGGAGCATTTAAGCACCTTATTCTAAAGTTTGTGTAAAGAATAATTCTTATAATACCAGATTAAAATATTTAATTTACAAATGTATTACTTACTCAGTATGAGACTATAGAGACATTTTCACTTTTTTAACATTAGAAACTATGCTAATCAGTTCTTTTTTCCTCTTCTACTTGTACTAGTTCAGGAGATAACATATTTTCATCAAACAATGCTCTCATTGTAATACATACATCTATTCATTTTTTAAGTTGAAAGCTTCTTTTTGTTCCTCTTTTGTTTAGTTCTGGAACAAAACTAGTGAAGATATACCAGGTACAATCTGGGTTTCCAATTTATCTGGAAACGCTGCAAAAAGCACTGATTACACATTTGCCAACTTAGGTTCACAGGCCAAAAATTGAAGGAGCTCCTTTAGAAGTGGAGTTGACCCCCTCCCCAACCCGCCACGCTTTGATCAGCAGTCCTCATGTCACAAACTGCTTTTGAAATCTCATCTGTTTCAAGCGAGACTTGCTCTGTGGGGTGAGGGGCTGCAGTTTGAAAAATCATGTCCAAAGTCCCATTGGGCACATGGAACCAATTGAGTGGTTCACTGGATACCAGCTTTAAGAGACATCTAATGGCATGTATACTGAATATTTTAGAAAGACCCTTAATATACTGTACTTTCCCAAAGTAATTTCCGAGATCATTAAAAAAAATATTTGAAGGCATTCTCTTTCCTTGTTTCCTTCTCTTTCAAGTATGCACACAAAACATCTGTCTCTGGGTTTCTCTTGCCTCTGTAAACATACCACATGTTCCTGGAACAGATGTTGGACAGTCCTTTGCATCAGACGGATGCTGAAGAGCTTTCATGTCATAAGAAGTGATATGTGGGAAAGGGTGCACAATAATATTTTTGGCATTTCCCCTTCCTGAAAACAAAAGCAAAACTCAACACTTACTTTTTATTATTTTTGAAAAAGAAAAGAAACAGTCCAAATCTGTTCAAAGGAACAGATTTCATTCCCATAATTCTCCACTGAAAAGCATTAATGAGATCCTTTGTAGCATTTTGCAGTCTGAACTCTCTGACCCTCATAAACTGAAATTACTTTTAAAAACTCAGGATATTTCATCCTAATTTTCCAGTGACTGTTGTTTCCGTATTTAAATATGGAACGATTTTCAGATGTATTAGAAGCAGGTTTTGACAGAGCTTAAAGATGAAAACATAAAATAATAGTAACTTCAAAGGAAGGTATAAAATTGGTTGTCACTCAAAATCAAAGTTTCTTCCTTTGGTAGATATTTTAGGAGAAGTTTTAAATACCGGTATTTAGTTGTTTCCACCATTGTGCTCTGAATGATAATAAACACTTCTATTATTAGTGTCAATTGTCATGCAATAAATGAATTTTGAATGTTTTCAGATGGAGGCATCACAATTTTTTAAAGAGATTAGCCTGAAGGTACATAACGCAATCCTTTTGCTTATGATACGCAGGTCAAATTCTTATGTAAGAATGAAGGTGAATAAGAAATCGCAAGTGTGCTAGCAAGAAGCAATTGCAAAATGTAAATAAAATGCATTATTTGATGGAGTGGAATGGATATAGTCCTAAATGAGCATATAATACACACAAAAGCAATTCTCACAGGCAAACAGCCTATGTAGTCCTCCCTGTATACCTGCTTACTCTTGTGTAATCTAGGCACAATTCTTGACTATAGAAATTGCTTTTCTCTCTCTCTCTCTCTCCCCCCCCCAACCCTTGCATAGCTAAGAGAGTGTAGACAAGAAGAGATTTGTGTAGCATGCTTAAGGTTGCCAGTACCACTGCATCTCATTTGATGTGTATTCTCCACTGTGTGCCGGGTTATTCTCTTGTGATCTCTTCATCTCCAATGAATAAAATACAAGCATTAATTCCATTGTTGTTAATTATCCCAGTGTCAATGTGACTATTCCAAACGACAGGAAAGTGGTTAGGAAGGAAATAAAAGCCCATTGATTTGTCTTCTCAGTTTTGAGCTGGCCACCCAGCACCACTAGGGTGAGAATTCTGAAGAGTGGCGAAGTGGAGAAAGCACAGTCATGAACATGTGATTTCTCACTTACCAGTAGTTGTCAGTCCCAATTGTGGAAATGCAAGGACTACCTGCAAAGGAAGCTTGGCAAAGACTGGAAAGTTGCCTTAATAAAATAAAGTTACAGAAGATTTCTTCTAGGAAGGAATAAGCTTCCTTAAGGCATTCTAAACTGCAATTACAACACAAAAGAGGGAAAATAAAGATGAGTCCAATAATTTTTCCTGTTCTTTCCATTTCCATTCTTGTCAACTTCCTCACATTCAGAGTGAATCTTTGAAGCTAGAATACAAGAACTGGGCATGGCGAGTCTAGTGAAAAGAAGGACCAGGGGAGACATGATAGCAGTGTTCCAACATTTGAGGGGCTGTCACAGAGAAGAGGGGGTCAACCAATGGTGGGTTTCTACTGGTTTGCCCTGGTTTGCGCAAACTGGTAGTGGCAGTGGTGGGAGGCTCCGCCACCCACCCGGATGTCATCACAACGCTCTGCGCCCCATGCACGCTCCCGGTTCTGAACCAGTAGCGAAGGTAAGAGGAACCCACTACTGGGGTCAACCTATTTTCCAAAGCACCTGAAGGCCAGACAAGGAATAATGGATGGAAACTGATCAAAGAGAGATTCAATCTAGAAATTAGGAGATGTTTTCTAAAAGTGAGAACAATTAACCAGTGGAACAGCTTGCTTTCAGAAGTTGTGGGAGCTTCGTCACTGGAAGCTTTAAAGAAGAGACTGGACTGCCATCTGTCAGAAATGGTGTAGGGTCTCCTGCTTGGGCAGGCGGTTGGACTAGATGACCTACAACAGGAGTGTCAAACCCGCATGGTCACAGTATTGTCACATGACGTATCATGACTTTTTCCCCCTTCGCTAAACCAGCCGTGGCCAGTGCATGATGCAACCAGCCCACCGGCCGCAAGTTTGACACCCCTGACCTACATGATCCCTTCCAACTCTATTATTCTGTTAGATTAAACTACAATCCTTTGTTATCATGGAAACTCTATATAATTCTCTGAGGTTTTTCTTGTATGGATGTGTTTTTTCATCCGTGTTGTAATGAGTTAGACAGCTTATAAATTTGATTTATAAATAAATAAACACCACTGTGGAATACTTTTGTATAGGCAAATAAAAACTTGTTAGCAAAGTGTCCATACAAAGAGGATTTATCTTGTATTTTTAACTTGGCTCTTGTTATGCTTCTGTACACCGTGCATTCTATCAATGCATCAACTTTGTCCCATGGGGTAGCATAGACAAACACTTGCTATCTTGCCATCAAATGTGAAATAAGGGACATGCAATTAAAAAGAAATCAGGAATATACAGTACACATATATTTTATAACTGAATATTCCTTGCAAGTTTAAATAAATCAGTTCATTTATTATGGTCATTAGCTTATCTGTTGCACTCTTAATAGGACTCACAGCCTCACTGTTAAATAGAAATAATTTAAAATTGTTTAAATTGACAACATATTGTGAGATTAGATAGATCCAGGCAAGATTACTAAAACCTACATCAACTGATTTTTAACAACACGAGAATAATGCCCATGATCTGCAGCCCTCTTATGGAGGTTTCCCCTGGTTTCTTACTATAAAAGCTGATGTTAACCATAATGAAAAGATGAGGTGAATTTAATATAATTGACTCCCCACTTTTAAAGGGCCAAAAATGGGCAGAACAACCTACCATAAAGAAAACTGAGCTTCCATTTGTTGGACTGCAATTTGAAATAGTTTGTCCAGGTCAAGCCTGGTTAAAGATAGAGATGCCTAAAAAGAGAAACCAGGCTTTCTGAAGAAGCCCATCAGCACTGAGCTTCAGAAATCCAGATAATGAGCAGAAATATTAAAAGCAGCAAATTCTTATGGATATTGCTATTATCATTACCATCCTTTCTTTACCTTATGAGGATCTGAAGATTATAGCTAGTTCAACTTTTGTCTAGTTTTTACATCTTGACAGAGGATGCAGGGTTTTTTTAAATGGCAGGATAGCTATCAGGTGTTGTGGCCCACAAGCAGCCAGTAGATCTGACAGCAGATTCAGGCACTGAGGAGGTCTGGGAGGAACATGGGTCAGTCCTAGAGTCTGGGGAAAGCTCTGATGAGGGCTCTGCATCGGAGGCAGAGAGGGAGCCAGGGCCATATGCCAATTATCAGCTGCCTTTGTAGTCAGAGATCAGTGAGGCAGACAAACAGCTGGAGCCTGTTCCCAGTGTGCACATGCACAGAGTTGCCAGACAAAGGGAACAGCTAAAGAACAAGGGTCGACTTGGGAGTAAGGCCACAGGTGGATGATGAATGGCCCCTCCAAGAGGAAATAAAAGAGGAGAGAAAGAGGAGTGGAATTTGCAGGAGACAATTAGTTCATTACTGCATTCTTGCCAAGTATCGCGGCGTCTGAAAGATATTGGCCTGCCACTCTCTAAGCTTGATAAAGGTCGGTAATTGTGAGCTATCCTGAAAGACTGTGGGAGAGGAAAGACTTTGCTGGAGAGGAAATCACTGTAAATTAAATAAAAGGGGTTTATCGGGAGGGGACTCGGCTTTGTGCTGCTGGGGAAGCCTAGTCAGAACATCAGGCTTTCATTCTTCCAACAGAAAATAAGAACTTCAGAGATTTCTTTGGGAGCAAAAATTGAGATCACAGACTATTATTTCCTTAAAGTGCAAACAGAAAATACTTTCTCACATAGTAAGCAGCTGTTGTAAATACACTGTGATAATGAGGGCCTCAGATAGCTCAACAGGCTAATAACCTGTTATTAACATTCAGCTGTCTGCAATTATTGCAAATTCGAGGCTCAAGGTTGACTCAGCTTTCCATTCTTTCTAAAGTAGGTAAACTGAGGACCCAGTTTGTGGGGGCAATAAGCTAACTTTGTATAAAAAATATACAAAAGTATGAAGGCTATTGCTGAGTCAAGCAATAGCTTAAGGCTATTGCTTGACTCAGGGCATTGTAAGCTGCCCTGAGTCTCCGGAGAATGGCGGTATATAAATCTAATTTTTAAAAAATTATAAATTCCTAGATTGATAAGATATAAACATCATCTGCACATCAGAGTTAATTGACTAAAATAAAAACAGACTTGCAGAAGATTCCTATAGCATTGCTAAAAGGTACATGCAAATACATTTGACATGTTAGAATAGAAGGTTAGTAGGGAGGGAGGGAGATAGGCAGATGAAGAGATAGCTAGATGATAGTTGATCAGACAAATAGGCAGATGACCAGTTTCTCATATGGATGGTCTGATAGAATCACCCGGTGGGATGATTCTCCTGGATGAATACCCAGATACCTCTCTAGATGTTAGCTCGGGGAAAGATGAACTGGTTCCTGACATGTCAAGAGTTGAGTTGATTGATGGCTCTGAGCAGCTGTCTGTGAGAGATTTGGCTGAGGCTCCAGGTGGGAAAAGCATGCAGCTGCAGCCAGTCAGTGAGGAGGAAGAGGAACTGCCTTCTGCAACTGATCCAAGAACAGATAGGGCAGAGAAAAGGCAGGAGCAGAGAAGATCAGTCAGACTACTCGAGAAAGCCTTGCCCTTCTTAATGGGCTGCCCCAGAAGCTGGCTATTTAGCATAGCAAACAGATGGAAGTGATGCTGGGAACAGTGTCTTAACAGTGTGTTTTCTGGTCATTGTGATTCCTGCCTTGATTTGGCTTGATACCATGCCTTGACTTGTATCGTGCCTTGGAAACTCTGTAAACTGTTCTTGGCACATGAGCTCTCTCATATTGTGGATTTAAGTTGACCTGGTGGATTTATTTTGATTGAGAAACCTTCAAGTGCCTTGTGGACTCTTTGACCATTGCTCTGTGGCCAGTATTGGTCTGCTTGTGGCTGGACTTAATTGGGACAGTTCTGGGTTTTTGTTGAAGGGAATTGCTAGGGAATATTAATACACCACAGTTATGCATGTATTTGACTGAGTGGGACAGCACATCTGGTGATGCTGTCACCACACAGTCCTCTCATAAATCTTTACATGCTCTCTTGGTTATCTAGACATAACATATAGGTAACAGTGTGTTGTGATTTGGTGCATCAAATTGTAAGGAGGTGATGATGGTGGGGTTGACAGATGTTTATAAAGTGCAAATGACCATTGAAAGTGGAGAAATAGGAAAAGGAAGAGTGTGCCTGCCAGAGCACACACCAACTGGAGTGGAGGCATTTCTACAACTCTGAATCCAATCATACAGATAGGCTGGAATGGGCTGTCCTACTCTTGTCAAAAGAAATGGGGAAATGCTACTTTTGGTGTATGGCAAGAAAATTCATATGAGGATCTCCTTCTCAACATACTATCAATGGGCTGACAAGCACATCCTCTCCTCCTTCCCTCCTAAATTAGTAAATGGTGTAACCCATCCATGCACTGAGATAGGAGAAAGGGCAAATGAACCCTGAGGTTACTTCTATCTTTAATAATAAATTTGCTTAGTCAACTAGATGAACTTTATTTAAGTAGAGAGAGAATTCAAAAAGCCCTAATATTCTATTGGGCTTATATTATTGATCCAATGGTAATACATAAATATCACTGTGTCAAAATGGCATATTGACAGATGGAGCAATAGATATTTTACATGGTTAGAGTTAATATCAAAAGACAAAGCTAGTTCTATATTAACATTCGATGGATACACTTTTAGTTTCTATAAATGTCATTCACTTAGTAATTGTTCTATTTTTCCTGATTTTATTAGCGCTGTACTTCGTGTATCTTCTGATTATTATATTTACATGCACACAGAGTGTAATAAAAAGAAATAAGAAACACAAAAGTCACTTCACTGCAAAATTCTATGCAGAAACAAAAAGGGTATGCCTTGATAAAATTATTGCCATACGATAGTACTGATTAGTACATACACAGATTCATATGCATCAGTGGTGGGATTCAAATTTTTTTACTACCGGTTCTGTGGGTGTGGCTTGGTGGGTGTAGCAGAGGAAGGATACTGTAAAATCTCCATTCCCTCCCCACTCCAGGGGAAGGTTACTGCAAAATCCCTAGTTCCTCCCGATCAGCTGGGACTCTGGAGGCAGAGCATAGATGGGGTGGGGCCAGTCAGAGGTGGTATTTACCAGTTCTCTGAACTACTCAAAATTTCCACTACTGGTTCTTCAGAACTGGTCAGAACCTGCTGAATACTACCTCTGATACCCATGCACCTGTGTGCACACATACACACCAAAGTACATAGGTATCTGTAATGTGATTGAGATACTCTGTTAATTGCACGTAAGGGTCACTTTACCATGATTGCAATCTATGATAATAATAACACTTGATCACATGACCTCCAAATCACAAGACCCAACACAAGACCCTCACCTGACATGACCCTCTCATCACATGACTACTGACCACACAAAGCCCTTATAAACAGTAGAACACTGACATTGACATTCCCTAAATTCCACTAACGATGTTATCTAGCCTGGTACTGAAATGTTTGGAAACCAACCCACCCTGGAGAACAAACCTCCACCTCACCCTACACAGATATTGGCCACGTTGCAGAATGATAGGAAAACTAGAAAACAAAGTTAAACCAGCAGAATATACATCACCTGGAGGCAATATGGTAAAATCAAACAAAAGATGATGAAGGCATTTGGCTTAAAAATGAAGTTGAAAAACAGGAGCCTTTTCTGCAGGGGAAAAAGAATCTTTTGGCAATTTGGAAGTACAGATTTCAACACAATACCCCTCCTTCTGCACGTGATAAAAATCTGCCTAGAGAGAGCTGATGGTGCTTTGCATCAGTGCTGGGGTGTTGTTTGCTGCAGTATGTCAGGCAGACGTGCCAAAATATGTGTTTGTAGCGGGCCTGCCAGTTGAGAAGGAAGATTTAAGCTGACCAAGTAATTGAGTTGCAGTTCTTGGAACCCTTGGGAAATCTCATTAGTTTCAATGAGAATTACATAAATATATCCAGAAAAGGATATATTCCACCCCCAGCACAATTACAGTGAAAAATCAAGGAGAAGTTTTAAAGACAGAGATTTGAATCAATGTTAAGCAATGAGTGTCCAAGGATTTTGATTTGATCCCCGCTCTGTGGGGTTCCGTTGGTTATTTAAACCATGTGTTATCAGCCTGGTATTTAGGACCAGTCCTGCTGCTGTCAGCATTTATTTTAAAATCTGATGCAATATATTAACTTGGTTTGAAAAATAACAAGTAGAATTTGTTGGTGTAGGAGGAGGGGAGATTTGAAACAAAGAACCGAATAAGATGGAAAGCTTATGGAAATAATAAAATCTCCAATGCTAGAAAAAGAAATGGAGTCTTCCCAGGAAAGCAAGTTTATGACCTTCTTGGCAAGTTCTAATCAGACGCATGTAACGAAAGTACATAACCAGCTTCTATATAAACAACAAGCATACATACCTTCCACTTCCAACAAAAGGATTACATTTTAACGTTACCATATTTTTCACAATTACCATATATAGAAATACAAACCCCAACTCTTTGGCACTGAGTTGAGAGCAAGAATTATCCACAGTTGAAAGAGCCGTTGATAAGGCACTTCTTTTTCATCGAGACATCATTACTGACTTGCTATTTCATGGTGAAGAGGAATATACTCATCATGTTAACATTTACAAGGCAATTCTATCACTTTCTCCACATAAGAAATCTCTTGGAGACTTTTGCCTTTCTAAAGTCCTTAGAGAGACAAAGCCTAGATTGTTGGAGGTGGAGTCTTACTACAAAGCTCCAGGGCCAATAAAATTTTGTGACAAATGCCTGTTTATATTTCTCTGACAGATATCTTGATAGATGCTGAAGAAGATAAGGGTACTTGCAAACAAAAGATTTCTAAGCCTACTGATCAGAAATATCAAACACCTTCACCCTGGGTTCCACTTTAATTTTACTCCTGTGAGCCCTATAATGAACCTAATGCTTATATGCCTTGGATACATAATGAAAAGCCATGATTTATTGGAGAAGTCAATCAAAAAAGAGACCAATAGAAGACAAAATAGCTCAACACATAACCGAATGAAATAAGCATGAGCTTACAGGAACTCAAAGAAGCAATTTCTGACAGTCAATCTTGGCAAAACGATGTCCATCAGGTCACAAAGAGTTGGAAACAAGCAAATAAGTGAGCAACATCAACAAAAGTAGCCACCTGGGTTTTTGCAGCCCAGATCTGGTAGGCACAATGCATGTATACACATGTCTGCACCCTCCAACCCCAAAGTGGGTACCAGATGTGGCTTTTGGACCTAAATGTCTACTTTAAACAATTATTTCAACCAGACAAAACATAAACAACAAAAATCAGTAACCATTTAAGTCATGTTGGCACTCAACAATCCTTGGCCTTAGTTTAAGGCTTACAATGCCAGCAAATAAACAACTGCAAGAACTCAAGAACTCAAGCCATAAATCACATAATTATGCCAACACTGGACTGCTTTTTATATACTTAAATTAACAGCTAATTGTATCATATATTGCTTATGTATACTTTGTTTTATCAAGCCATATTTTATTGCGATCTCTTAAAATGTTTTCTTGGCAGTTTTTGTATAAATGTCTCCTTTGCTAATTTTTTTTTAAAGATTAATTTTATGCTCCATCATTTCCCATTATAGTCCTGGATTAAAGGTCAAGGGGCTATTTTTTTGGCTAGGTTATAAAGATTCATACTTTTTTGACCTTTACTTGTTCAAGTAAAAGCAGCCACTGACAAAATAGTCTTGGTTACATACAGTATATTCCTTCATTTTCTGGGCATTTTCTAAATAATCCCAAGATATAGTATCAAAGTAGACATGGTAGCCCAGTGCAAATGTGGTGAATATCTGTAGCTCAGGTGTAGAATGAGAGTGAAAGTTTCTTCTCTGAGCTTGTGGGTTGGTTTCTGAAAGTTTCATTATCAGGCTAGGTAACATCTTCAGCAGAGTTTAGGGGGTGTCAGTATCAGTGTTCTTCTGTTTATAGGGGCTTCAGGTGTGAATGTGTCAAGTGAGGGTCTTATGATGGATCAGGTGTGAGTCATCACTGGGAGTCTTGTGACGGGTCTTGTGATAGGGAGGTTACATCAAGTCAGGGTTATTGGGAGGTGAACTGCTGGTGGGGGCAGTTGTGTGGGTTGGTTGAGGGTTAGTGCTATCTCTGGTTGGCTGTGCAGTTGAGGCACAAACAACACATCAATTAACACTGGCTGGCAGTCAAATGCCACAATCCCAAATTCCTAATCTCTACCCACACCGACAACAAACAGCACCGACAACAAACAGCACGAGCAACACAAAAATCATTGACCATACTAACACTCACCATGCTCATGACTTCATCAAAGCCTGGCACTCCACAAGAAATTCCATCAACAGACACACTGACCTACAACCAACCTACAGACCTGTCAGAATCCAAATCACCAGACATCCAACCAGAGACAGCACCAACCCTCAACCAACCCACGCAACCCCGCCACACCAACAATTTACCTCCCAGTGACCCTGACCTGATGTAACCTCCCTATCACAAGACCCATCACAAGACTCACTGAATGACTCACACCTGACCCATAACAAGACCTTAACTTGACCTACCCACACCTGAAGCCCTTAGAAACACTGACACTGACATCCCCTAAACTCAGCTGAATAGGTTACCTAGCCTAGTAACAGAACTTTAGGAAACAACGCACAAGCTCAGAAAACAAATCTCCACCCACAAGGTGCAAATGCAAATGCTCATTTCTTGGAAGCTTTTTAAAAAGTACAGTTAATCTCTGAGAAAAGCTCTTTTTTTTTCCAGTTTAACCCAATATATATCAGGGAATGTGTGTTTGATTTCCATTTCTTTGGCTGGAGTAGACAAATCTGAACTCTCCCTATTTTAGTTCTGGATCACAGGGAAACTCCATGCCTCCTCTCTTTTTCCAGGGATCTGGAGAATGGTGGTGTTGAAACTACAACCCTAAACCCTAAACTACAACCGTTTGTTCAAGGGGGAATTAAGTACTTGTCAAGTACTCAGTTCTTGAATAAAATGCTCTGGGGAATGGAAATCCTGAATACATGAATGAAGATTTCCCCTCAGATCAAAATCATCTTTGTGATCAAATCCCCTCATTGGTCACTCAACCATAGCCTCAATGAGGTATCCATAATACCTTATTGTCACCAATTTGTTGTGCTGCTGTTTTGTGAATTAGGTCAGCTAGCAGACAAGCTGAGCAACTGAGGTACTTTTTTTTTTTTTTGAAATCTTGAGTTAGGTCCTTATATTTTGACCTTACTCCACCTATAATATATCATTACATTCAAGAAAAGGCACTGTAATTCCTTACAAATGGCTCTTCTTTTTGCACAAAAGCCCCCAATGTTTCTGCTTGAATTTGACAAGATATTCTTGATGATATGGGCCATTATTGAAACATGCTTTCTCATGGTTGGTCTCCCAAACAATATCATAAGCAGTATTTTAAAATATCAGTCAAAAGAGCAAAATCAATTGGATCAATTTTTATAACCCTTATTTCACATTTTCCTCTACCATAATGCCTGGTTGGTATATATATTTCATTATCGTTCTGCTTTATTTAGAACGGGGGTGTCAAACTGGTGGCCCATGGGCCGGATGCGTCATACATAGGCCACGTCCACCCCAGCTCTGGGAATGGGGAAAATGTGAAATGTCACGTGACGACAACATGACGTGGTGAGTTTGACACTTGTGATTTAGAACAAGTTACCTCAGAAGCCCCACAGGCTGGGTTCAGACGTAATTCTGAATTAGGTTAAACTGAATTGTGTAATGTCACCACTGCCATGTTTAATACCTTGGAACACTAATGAAAAAGTTGCAGACAGAATGTGTATACAACTGTTAATTTCTAAACCCAGCTGAAAAAAGGTTTCACAGTGGAAAGCACATTAATCTTGCTAGAAAAAGCAGTTCACACCTTAGAGGATGCTGTCCCAAATAGTCTTCAGGTCATATGCAAAGTTGATTGTAGAAGAGAGAGCCTATGGTGTATGGATATGACCAGGAGTGGGTTCTACTTATCTTTACTACCGATTCGCATCACGCCAGCGCAGATCCCCTATGATGACATTCGCGTCAGTGGGCGGAGCCTCCCACCAGTTTTACTACCAGTTCTTTTGAACCAGTCCGAACTGGGGGCAACCCACCACTGGATATGACACTATATATCATCATGATGGAAATAAACTAAAAGTCAAGGTGAGACATTATCACACAATAAGACATTTCAGAATAGACCATGATTTCTTCTTGGTTTTAAATTTAATGCAAGTCCTTTGTATTAATATATTGTGATTTAATTCAAATTCTGATAATGAGGATGCAAATTCACTTGTGGTTTAGTTAACTTTTACCCTCTACTTGTAATTTTCAGAAAGGTTTTCTGCCATGTTGTTTCTATTTTAATTTGGATGGATCACTTTCAGGGAAAAAAAAAATAGTTTGACAAATAACAGCCCAAATCTGGACTCACTTGCTTTCTCAAGAGTCTTCCAAGGAGAACTTTAATGAGAAAAGATATAAATTCTTCATTTGTCTCCCTGCTGAAGAGAAAAGAGGAGGCGCCTCAAATTTGCAGGATTATTTATGTGCTGTATTTGTTTTGGGCATGCATTTGTGAGTCTGCGTGTTTTCCTTGTTGCAGAAGCATCACAGAAGTAGGATGCCAGCCACAACCATGAGATAAAAGTTCTGCTCCCTTTTTTATGATGCAATACTTAAAAAGGAATGAAGCTTTGATTATATGGTGGTTGTCGCCATTGTGATGTTTCATACCCCTTCCTTGTAGACAGTCCTCTTGTGGGACATTTATCTTTCACTCTGTTATTGATTTCTCAGCCTTTTCCTGCTGCGAAGGCACAGTGCACAGAAAAGCAACAAAGATGATTAATTAGGTATGTCTAGTTTAATGAAAAGAAGGACTAGGGGTGACATGATAGCAATGCTACAATACCTAAAGGGTTGCCACAAAGAAGAAATATAGCTATTCTCCAAAGCACCTGAAGGCAGGACAAGAAGCAATGGATGGAAACTAATCAAGGAGAGAACCACCTAGAACTAAGAAGACATTTCCTGACAAATAGAACAATTAATCAGTGGAACAACGTGCCTCCAGAAGTTGTGAATACTCCAACACTGGAAGTTTTTAAGAAGAGGTTGGACCATTTGTCTAAATGGTATAGGGCAGTGGTGGCTAACCTTTTTGCTGTGGTGTGCCAAAAGCGAGGGTCACCCAGGCGGTCATTTCACAATTCAATGCACTCCACCTCCCCCACGCATGCACACATGACCCCCGTGCTCCCCCCACTTTTGGAATGCAATGACAACCTCCCCAGGGATTTTAGGAGCTTGGGGAGGGTGAAAACAGCCTTCCCCATCCCCGGAGGCCCTCTAGAGGCTGGAAATGGCTCGTTTGCCAACTTTGGGTGGGTTTTTTCGCTCTTCCCAGGCTCCAGAGGCTTTCTACAGGCCATTTCCGGCCTCTGGAGGACTTCCAGGGTGGGTGGGGAAGACTGTTTTTGCCCTCCCCAGGCTCCTAGAAAGCCTCTGGAGCCTGAGGAGAGCGAAAAACGGGCCTTCCCCACCCCACTGGAGACACTCTGGAAGCCAGAAACAGCCTTTTTCACACCTTCCAGTGAGCCCGGAAGATCTGAAAATCAGCTGGCCGGCACATGCATGCATGTTGTAGCTAAACTAGGGCAACACTCACATGCCCACTGATATGGCTCCACCTGTAGCGTGTGTGCCATAGGTTCACCATCATGGGTATAGGGTTTCCTGCCTGAGCAGAGGGTTGGACTAGAAGACCTCCAAGGTCCCTTCCAACTCTGTTAATCTGTTATTCTGCTATTCACACTTCCTTGAGTCAGCAAAAAAACTGTACTGGCAGGAAATGTACTGTCCAGTTTGCCATTTGTATCATGCTCTGATTGCTTTTGTTTCAAGACACTGAAGTCACCTAACATCCTTACAAGTCTCACCAATTTTGCATAGCTTTAGGATCCCTTTGGAATAAGGGAAGAAACAGCACTTTAAGGATAACATAAGCCTGTCGCAACCATGGACTGGGGATAAAATGAAGACAAGTGTTATATGGACGTAGCATGGAAAAAAAGTGTTTCCAGAACATGTTTCTGCTTTACAGAAGCATCTTTATTCTGTGAAACAAATTTTGGAGCAGAAAAATGCTTTGTGTTTACTCAGATTCAGTATCTACTTTGTCCCCTTGGGTCTCTGAGCTTTTCAGAACTGCTTCCCCAGGAAGGAGTGTCTATGAGTAGCCACGTTACCCATAATAGTATATTTGCAATTACAGTAACAGCTTTTTTCAAAATGTGCCTATCAGCCACCAATGATTGAAATCTCTTTTTAATCTCCCATTTTGGAAATAAAAGGTCAAAATGAAATTTACTCATGGGGAGGGAACTTCACTCCATGATTATTAATCCTCCTGTTACCCCCCCCCCCCCCATGGATCTGAATTATCAAACATGATGAGCTATCTAAACTATGCGGATATTCTCTTTTTGAATTCATTAAGGGAACATTACAGGTAGTTCTTGGGTTATGACAGCGACTGGGACAAGGATTATCGTCACTAAGCAATGTGGTTGTAAACTGTGAATGTCACGTGATAGCATCGCTTAGTGACAGCAATCCAGGCAGTCCTGGTTGCTCCTAGTAACTCCAAGACATATGGGTGGTTATGTGGGAATCAATGAGAGTCACATGTAAGGATTGGGGGCGGGGGCCCAGAGGCATGGGGGAGGCCTTGAGAGGGCCACCACAGTCTGCCCACAAGTTGGAGAAGGCAGTGCTGTGGTGTAGTGGAAGGGCAGGAAAACTAAGGGAAAGAGTCACAGCTCAGGTGAATGCAGGGAGAATGAGGGAAGGAAAGTATGGCATAGTGCACAGGAAGGCCACTGGGGGAGGGGGGTTGTGTGACTTACCAAAGTGACTTGCAATCTTTCCTACTTGCTCCCCCATTGACTTTGTTGCAGGAAGCTTGTAGGGAAAGTGAGAAATGGTGATCACATGACACAGAATGCTGCAACCATCATAAATGGGATCTGGCTCAGTGGTGGGGTTCAACAAATTTTACTACCGGTTCTGCGGGCGTGGCTTGTGGGCATGGCATGGCTTGGTGAATGTGGCAGGGGAAAGATACTGCAAAATCCCCATTCCCTTCCAATCAGCTGGGTAGGTATATGGTAGGTATTCTGTCAATTCATTAAGCATTTCCAGTGGCTCTGCGGAGACAGTTGATGCTAGAAGAACAAGAAATGAAAAACTATGGAAGTAGAGGAGTAGAATAGAGTGTTTCTCCTACATTAGGACATCTCATTTCTTTTAAAATATTAGTTAACTAAAATAAAGTTAACTTTATTGCAAAATAACATTTTATTCCTAAACTTTAAAAGGACCAGCGAAATCTCCGAAGTTACTTATTGTAATGCACTCAAAATACGCTTGCTCATGAAGAGAAGACTAGAAGGGGGGGAAGAAGAAAGGAGTGGGGGAAGGGAAGGGGAAGTAGGAAAGAGAAGGAGAGGAAGAACGAAGAAAGTAGGAGGAGAAAGAGGAAAGAAGAAAGGGGGAGGAGAAGAACAAAGGTTGGAGTAAAGGTAAATGGTAAAAGAGCAGCCCCGAAAAAGTAAAAATTAAAAATGAAAGTTAAAAGATAAAATGAACGAAAAATTATGGATAAATGACTGTACATGTAAAAGTGTTTATGAGAAATAAAAATAAAAAACTTTTTTCGGAAAAAAAAAACGCTTGCTCAAAATTCCTGAAAGACAAGTATAAAAAAGAGAGAGACTGGATAAGGAGAAAAGGAAGCACAAAGCAATGCTTGTCAATTCAATTGGGGTTTATGTAGCTGATTATGTTTATTTTTTATATCACAAGCAAAAGATTTTTTTTTAAAAAAAATAATATTTTCAGATTTTCAAAACTTATCTATTTTATGTAAATATATGCAATACAATCAGCAAGAAGGATGAGATGTATTCATCTGAAACGCTAGTTTGGGGTAAAAAATAATGGCCCTTGGACAACTGTTTCTTATTTTCATTTTTGTTTTGTTTTCGACTGACTTAAAGAACATACATTTAAGTACAGGGCTTTTGTGCTTTGTTCTCTCTGGGTAGAAATGTGTTCTGTATTAAAGTTCCTGGATAAACTTGAACAGTCCCAAATCTCAACCTTCAGCTTTATAAAACACAAGAGACTAGGGAAGATACTGAATGCGGTTTTATGACCAACAGATGGTGTAATTGGTGTCAGAGATGTTTTTATGTTAAGGGGTCGTAGGTTCAGCTTCCATCTGGAACCTTCTTAGTTCTACTGTATATCTAAATGATTAAAGCTGCTCCAGGTACAAAAAGGTCAAAATATCATCACCTGCCTGGAGGAGGGAAGCCTTACTTTAAAGGTGACCATTAATTATTGGGCTCCTAACTTGTGAGAGTAGACCTTTTAGGGAGTCTAGTGCTAGAACTGGGTAGGAAAGAGAATCTTCTGTTCAAATTACTTAATTTCTTCGGTGTGGGGCATTTAGATTCATCAGAAATGTATACCTGAAGGATTTACATCTAGCCGTTCCCAGACCACATTATCTTCCCATGAAGTTGGAGTAAACAAAGGATTTGCCAGGCAAGGCTGGGAATAATTTGTTATAAAGAATGGGTCAAACTCTATGTGATCCAAGAAATGGATACTAATGCTTCATCAGACATGACATATACAGTATATACCCACATCATGCTATTCCCTTTTAGGATAAGCAGCATTCTACAATTAAAAAAGTGAAAAACGCTATACAATATAGGGTAGGGCATTAGACAGAAGACAGGAAATTCCAAACAAACCTACTTTACACCAATATCTCTGACTATACCGTTCCATATCTTAGTAACTTTCCAACCTTATAGTTGAGATGGGTGGCAAACAAATTTAATCAACGAACTATCATTATTTCATCCTGTCTGTACACTCTCTATTGTCATTTGGTACTTACACTTCTTTCTTTTAGCAGTTTTCATCTATCCAACTATGACTTCCTTGGTCTTTTCCTTCCTTGTGACCCATTCACTCTTCTTTCCTATATTTGCTTTGAGATTTGATTCTCATTCACTCCCTCTAATTGATTAAACATCTCATTGTACATTCATCATAGTATTTAATTCACTTTTATACCCAATCCATCTTCATTTCTATTCATTCATAACCCTATTTCTGTTTTACTATATGCATTTTTTAAGAAAACATTCCACAAAGGACAGGTTGCACAAGTTTATTTATTTGCTCTAAGCGTCTATGGAGATTCTCAGTCATAGTCAGGATACAGTTATGTTGTGGGCTATCAGTGGCCAGCAGAGCTGGCAGCAGATTCAGACAATGAGGAAGTTGGGGAGGAATGTGGGCCAGTCCTGGAATCTGGGGAAGGTTTGGACTATGGCTCTGAGTTGGAGGCAGAGAGGGGGCCAAGGCCATCTGGTATTTCTTTGCTGCCTCTGGAGTCTCCGGAGTCTGACATCAGCAAGGCAGAAGAACAACGTGAGACTGTTTCCGGTGTGCACATGCGCAGAGCTGCCAGGAGACAGGAACAATAAAGGAAACAGGGTTGACTTGGAAGTAAGGCTTGGAGATGACTGGCCCCTTCCATAAGACATAAAAGAGAAGTAAATGGGATGTGAGCTTTTGCAGGAAGCAATTAGTTTATCTGATCGGTAAAAGCTCTGTTTGACTCTGTACTAAGTTTGGCCTTGCCCTGCGTTTGGCAATTAGTTCTCTGCAGCATTCCAAGGGAGATGAGTGTTTGTAAACACTCCTCTGAAAGACTGTTTATCAAGCCTTGCAGACCATAAATGAAAGTAATTTACAGTTGTATGAATTAAAGAGGTTTGCCGGGACTAAGTTTGTGCTGTTTACTTTCTAAGGAAGCCTTGGTCAGAACAAGTTGTTCCAAAAGTGCTTTTTCAAGAGGCAACTGGACTTTCTTGTTCTTCTTTGAAGATGTTTTGCTTCTCATCCAAGAAGCTTCTTCAGCTCTGACTGGATGATGGGGAATGGAAGGATTTATACTCCTTGCAGACAACTGGTCATTTGCATTTTTTTTAGAGAATCGTTAAGGCCACCGGGAAGTTTATCTGTGTCATCGGAGGTCACCTGAGTAGTGCAAATGGGTGTGGAACCTTCTTGAACTGTGTTATAGACTGAAGATAGGTGATGTCTTATCCCTGCCCTTCTGTTGAGACATGACTGTTTAGTTTTGACATAGTTGGCCTCTTTGATCCCTCTTTCAAACCAGTGGTCCTCTCTGTCCAAAATGTGATCTTTTCTCTCTTCAAAAGAGTGGCTTTTGTCTTTTAAATGCAGATAGATTGCTGAATCTTGTAGTTGCTCTAAACTTGTTGCCATGCCTGCGTGCTCTCTACATTTTTCTACCAAATGCTTTGGTCTTGAGCCTAATTTTTAAATATATCATCCTCATTTCATCATACAATGCAATTAATACTCACTGAAAATCATTGAGGCTTTCAGGCACTAATATACCCTGTGTACCAAGCTACAATTTCACATTCTTGACGAACGTATAATTTCCCATAAATAACAATATCAAACTATAGAGGTTTATTCCCTGCTTTGTGTGGAATCATGCGCAAGGATTTCCATTTATTTTCACGCCTGCTTTACTTCCATCATTTAACTGTCATCACATTTAACAACCAATTTTCAACTTCATATTTGCACAATAAACCTATTGTGCGCATTCTGTACATCAACAATTAAACAACTCCTCAGTTCATATAAAACAATTAAATACTTTCTCATATTCTTATATTCCTTGAATGAATTGCTAAAGAGCAAAAATAAAACTCTGGTCCACATAAGCTTTGCACATCATAAAATTACTGCGTTCTTCTTAAATTTTGCTAACAGCCATTTCTCATTTCATTTCAAACAGAGGAGAAAATCTTTAACACGTTGAACAGCACCAGGTCTGGAAAGGAGTTATGTAGTACTTCATTTAATACTTACCTCCAATTTGATAATGATAATTGATGCACACTCACCTTTATCTTGTAGCTCAATCAAAAGTTGCCCTCCTTCCATTTTTTTCTTGTTGAAATAGTGTACAAGTACCCATACAGTATCTTATTTCTGAAAAATTGCCAATTTTCCTGTAACCTGCTTCACATTTTCACTGAGGTTTTTTTTTTCCTATTGTTAAAGACAGGTCAATGGAACTGATCTCCTTATGTCTTCTTCAGTCTTCTGGAAAATGAAACAAACTATGCCCGTGGCACATGGAGCCATCTTTGCGGGCACCCGAGCCGACGCCTAGGTCAGCTCCACCACGCATGCCCGTGCGCCTCCCGCTGGCCAGCTGATTTTCATGTCTCTGCCGGGAGATGCACGTGCCTCCCCCACCCTGTTTTTGGTTCTAGGACGCTTCAGGGAGGCCTGCTGGCACAAAAATCAGGATCGCATGCACGGGGGTGGGGGGAGCATCGGGGTCATGCATGCATGCATGGGGGGGCTGCGGGGGGGCATTGCATTATGGGTGTCAGCACGCATGCGCACATGCTTTCGGCACCCGAGGAAAAAAAGATTCGCCATCACTGAACTATACCCACAACTGACAGGGCAAACTATAGTACTGTATATAAACACCATTCTCTTCTAGCACTGAAGATGTTATCTAGTAGGATAATGAAATGCCTGCAAGCAAACAACAAATCTCAAAGAGCACCAAGTCCTCCACAAGGAAACAATTGGCAAATCCTCTAAGGAGTTTTGGGGCCCCTGAAATTTTGACCAAGTTGATTCTAAATAGTATTACATTTTTACTATGTGTCTCTACCCGGAAAGTTCTGTAATTTTGTTCAGGAAGGTATTATTCAGGTCTTCTTATTGCTTGGCTGTTTCTTTCATGCACACATTGTTTTCGTGTGAATTTGCATTCTCACTTAAATGATCTCAACTGCACATTTAGACTCAAATACTTAAAACTCAATATATTTATCTAGTTTCGTTCACACAACACTGTGCTGGTTTCTGGAACTCTAAAATGGCAGTACATGTTGATTTTTAGTCTCTATAGAACCTTGCATTTTCCTTGCATAATATGTTCTGTTTCAAAGAGAAGAGGAACTAGAATAAGAAGTGAGAGAGAACAAAGGAGAGGCCAAAAATGCATAGAGGCCAAAAACGCAAGGCACGGATGTGGCGATGTGCTGTGGCGATCGCAGCCTGGAATAGGTCTCAAACAGCGTGCAGAGGCCAAAAATGTGACGCGTGGAGCAGGGGTGGGTTCTAAAATTTTATACTACCAGTTCTGTGGGTGTGGCTTATTTTGTGGGCATGGCTTGATGGTCATGTGACAATTCTTTAGGATTTAGCAGAGGTACTAGTCTACCAGGCTTTTAACTGCTTGCAGAGCTGTACTGATCTACCCATTTATTTTTGCAAGCACTGGTCTATCCATTTATTTTTGCAGGCATTGGTCTACTCATGTATTTTTGCAGGTGCCGGTCTACTACCAAACTGCCTTTTACCACTGATCAGCTGTAGAGCGGTCCTTTGAAGCCCCGCGGCAAGAGTTTAGATGAATTCTGCTGCCATTGTTGTTGTTAGTTGTGAAGTCGTGTCCGACCCATTGCAACCCCATGGACAACTTTCCTCGAGGCCTTCCTGTCCCCCAGAGACCATTTAAGCTCACACTGACTGCTTCAGTGACTCCATTCACCCACCTCATTCTCTGCCGTCTCCTTCTTCTTTTGCTCTCAATCGTTCCCAGCATTAAGCTCTTCTCCAGTGAGTCCTACCTTCTCATTAAGTGGCCAAAGTATTTCAGTTTCATCTTCAGGATCTGGATATCTAAAGAGCAGTCAGGGTTGATCTCCTCTAGGACTGACCGGTTTGATCACCTTGCAGTCCAAGGGACTCGCAGGAGTCTTCTCCAGCACCATAGTTCAAAGGCCTCAATTCTTTGATGCTCAACCTTCCTTATGGTCCAACTTTCACAGCCATACATTGCAACTGGGAAAACCATGACTGCATAATCCAATCTCTACTCCTTTTTAATGGGTATCAGATGTTAAAAAAAGAGTCAGAGTTTCAATCATGATCCTGCAGGTGCCATCTTGATGTCTTTTAAATTTTTCTGTCTTCCCATTGTATGCTTTTTGTTGGATTGCAGCGGTCCTGATCTTGGGATTTATGAAAATGAGGCTCAACTTGGCTGTTTTTCTGCAATCTCCAGACTCCTGCCTTATAGTCATATGTTGCTTGTAGAGAGAAATGCACTGTATACATATACATGGATGCCTGAAATAGAGGAAAAAAGATTCTGAGAAAGTTAGTGTTTAATTTCACTGTGACGAGGTGTAATTTAACATGTCAGCCTTTTGGCTGAAAGAGAGAGTTAGCAAGCCTGTTTCAAGATTCAGAAAAATATTTTAGGTCTTAGGCCAAGTGGAGAATGAAATTGTTAAGGTTGTTTCCTCACAAAATACACTGCGGGGGTGGGGTGGGGGGTATCTCTCTCGCAGTTCAACCGAAATATAAGCAGACTGGCTGCTAAAACAGCATGAAAATCGTTTTCCCTTGAACAATTTTCTGTAATCTATTTTGGGCTAGAAAATAGCACCTGTGCACTACTGACCAAATGAGCATATTTAACCTTCTGCCAGTGATTTCATTGATATTTGGTAAAGCCGTAGGGCAGTTTGTTTCTGTTTCCTGTGCTCCTGAATGTACTAAATGTTATTTAAATACATTCCAGAACTGCACATTGCAAGAACAAACCCCCTGGAAAGGGATGAAGTGGGGAGAAGACATGGCCAAGAGACAGATTATTCCATGGAGCTCTGGAACTAATGTTCCAGCAGGACAGAATATGCACATGTGATCTCTTCTCACAGAGATCACCAGAGCTGAACTGATTCCAAGGAAGCATGTCAGAACAGTAGATCCATGCCCAAACTGTGGGCATTTTATTAAGCCAGGCTTATTTAACCATAGCTTTTTGTATAAACGACTGCTGGCTCAGTTCATAAGCACTAAACCACAAATCCTTGTTTTCTATCCAAAGGATTGGATGAATGTAGCCTACTAAGCCAAAACTGAACAAGCCATAGAAGGCTTATCACAATACTAGATTCCATTAGGTATGTACAGATGTGGATACCCGCATACCCCTAACCCACATTTGGGTTAGGGGTACCCGATCAAGACTACAAAACACAATGTGATCACACAATGGCACAACAAATCAGAAAGTTCTATCTCATCATGATTATCTGCTTTTTGCAATCTGGGTCAGAATCTGGGTACAAAAAAGCAAAAGCTGTGTTAGAGCATACACAAAGAATTGTGTTCAAACTGTCTATAATAGCTTCCTCTACCTCAGTGGAGAAGCTGGCAGGGATTCTCAACTATGCTGAGGTGAGAACGGCGATGTCCAACATTGTTGTAAAAATAATTCCATTAAACTAAATTGAAACATCGTCGGCATAACTATGTCCTGTAGAAAGAGATAGGCACCAAATGTCATTGGGATGCAGCAAGGATGAAGAGAGCTCAAGAAACAGAGGATAAAAGGATTGAACTTCACCAGAATTACAAGAAAAGGTTGAGAATGAGGAAATAAGAAAAGATGACAAGGGAAAGGGAAGACTAGTTTAAGAATATGTGCCAAGCACTAATTATTGTGACAGTTGCTCAACACAACAATATCTGCTTTCAACAAGACTTCAAGGGAGAAATAGCAAGGCAAAATGTACAGTGTGCATGATATAATATTTCTGCTGATGTCGGTACCATGACCAAAGTTTGCCCTTATGCTTAGTGCCATGCATTCCTATTCTCTGGAGAAACCACCATTTTCTGCTGCATGAAGGGAAAGGCCACAATAAACTATGTGCAACCTCTACCTAAGGAACCGCTCAATCTACTGTATATAGCCGTGATGGCAAACCTATGGCACGTGTGCCACAGATGGCACGTGGAACCATATCTGTGGGCATGCGAGCATTGCCCTAGCTCAGCTCCAGCGCGCATGCATGTGCCGGCCAACTGATTTTCGGGCCTTCTGGGCCTGCCGGAAGTCAGAAAACGGGCTGTTTCTAGCCTCCAGAGGGCCTTCGGGGGGTGGGGAAGGCTGTTTTTGCCCTCCCCAGGCTCCTAGAAAGCCTCTGGAGCCTGGGGAGGCCGAAAAAGGGGCCTACTTGGCCCATTGTGCCATCGCGTACCAAAAGTGCAGGGTGTCGCATGCACATGCACTGGGGGCGGGGCACATTGAATTACGGGTGTGGACACACGCATGCACAACCCCCCCCACACACACACACTCCCCACATGGAATGATGAACTTACTGCAAATGAGTTCAAGAAGAACATCAGACAAAATAACTGCCTCTTTCAAATGACATTGTTTGGAGCCAAAGAAGGTCTTCCAATGAGGAACAAATGGAATCCTATGATTATACAAAGGCAATTCCATCATTACATTGAACAGTTAATGCCAGATCCTAACCAACAAGCCAAATTTATTCAAATTTACTTCATGGATTCTCAAGACAGCTTAGAATTGAGAATCTATATATTCTACAATGATGGAATGCAACATGAGATTGTTGAATTATTGGAGAAACAATACCAGGGGTGGGTTCTAAAATTGTTTACTACCAGTTCTGTGGGCATGGCTTATTTTGTGGGCATGGTTTGATGGTCATGTGACAATTATTTAGGATTTAGAAGAGGTACTGGTCTACCAGACTTTTAACTGCTTGCAGAACTGTACCAATCTACCCATTTATTTTTTGCAGGCACTGGTCTACCTATTTATTTTTGCAGGCACCGATCTACTCATGTATTTTTGCAGGCACTGATCTGCTCATGTATTGTTGCAGGCACTGGTCTATCCATTTATTTTTGCAGGCACTGATCTACTCATGTATTTTTGCAGGCACTGGTCTACCGATTTGTTTTCTTAACACTGATCATCTGTAGGGCGGCCCTTTGAAGCCCTGCGGCAAGAGTTTAAATAGTTTTTTTCCCTCTAGCCATCAGCTGGGACTCAGGAGGTAGCAATAAATTGGGGATGGGGCCAAATAAAAGGTAAGAATAACACGGGGGGGGCATGGGGGGGCAGAACTGGTTCGGTGACGTCATATCATCACCGCTACCTGCTCAGGAGAACCGGGAGGAACCGGGAGGAACCCACCACTGACAAAACCCATATATTGAGTCCCTTCAGCCTGCAAAAGAACAAATTTTGAGACATGCCAGAAGTTTCCATTATTATTGATCCTGAACAGCATTTGAATATGAGAAAAGATTTAATGCACAAATTGCTAACAAAGTCACAATCATTGAAGCTGTAGCCACATATATCTTCATTATATATATAGCAAAAATGAGGCCTTTGGGGATGTGGTAATTTTTGTCAGCTTCTACTAATTGTGAAATGAGGAAATATGGATGTGCAGAATTCATGCAACAAAAAATCATATTTATGAAAATGCTTTGTCAAGTTTCAGTTAAAGAGAAATATGTGATTGAGGGAGGGAGAAGGAAGATATCCTGAGTTCTTATTGAATGTTGGAAAAAACAAAATTCAGAAAAATCCAAATGATGAAATAGAATTATCTGAGGATATGGTTCTGCAGCAAGAATTATGGTAAAATATGTATATTTCATCTAGCCAACATTTAACAATCCTGAAGAACTGTTCTCAAAGAACTCCATCTCAGTTTTTCTCAATAAAATGGAAAGAAAAATCAATTCCATATGCAGTAGATGCTTCTCTGGAATGCTGAAAGTATATTGTTCCTGCCACTGCTGCCAGTGAAGGAACTAACACTACTCATTTTCCAGCAGAATTCTTTGATTCAATTGAACTCTCTGGATTGCCACCACTTAAACTGGAATGAAGATAAGATCTCCCATATTTAATGAGGAACTTGGATCTTCTAAGACTTGAAATGAAACACAGACAATACAAGATGAACTCCACGAAAATCTCATTGATTCTATAGAGATATTGCAATTTTATATTCCAAATTTGTTCAGGATAATTAATATTAGAATAATTATGTCTACTATTTGTTGATTTAAAGAACACTGTAGAGTGAAAATCCAAAGCTGGAAGTAAATCTTGAATTTTAGCTACTACTAAATCTAAGAAAGCAAGGTAAAGGTAAAAGTTTTCCTGTCCAGTAATGCCCAGCTCTAGGGCACCGTGCTCATCTCCGTTTCTTGGCCAAGGAAACCAGCTTTATCCGAAGAAAATTTCCACAGTCATGTGGCCAGATATGCCAAGGTGCACGGAATCCTGTTACCTTCCCATTGAAGTGGTATCTATTTATCTACTAGCATTTGCATGCCCACAGCTGATGGGCAGGAGCTGGGATATGGAATGGGAACTCACTCAGTTGCACGGGGCTAAGGTCTCAAATCCAGGCTGTCAGCTTTCCAGCTCAGCTCTTTAACTACTGAGCTATTGCATCCCTGTGAAAGCAAAAGGTATTTTAACTGAATATATTGCCATTCCTCAGTTTCTGATAATCCAGATTTGCTTGCTGAAATGCAAAGGATTTAAAAACGTGATTGGCAATTAAGCTAATCTAAAATACCAATACTGCTACCCGCTCATAAATTCCAAAATAAGGCTTTACACCAATCACGTAACTGAGATTTCCATGCTATATGTTGTTCATGTGAAGACATACTTCCATCCTTTCTACTACACGTTGCAGCTCTTTATCTTGGAAATACAGCTCAATTTTTAAATAATTTGATGCAAAAAGTATCTAATTGTGCTCTGGATGGTTTCTGAACCTGATCACTTGGATTTAATCCAAAAATAAAATGGAAGGTCAAAAAAATTAAAGTCTCCATAATTCTATTGTAGCCATATTTGAGTAAAAGAAATCTTTCAACAAGGAAACTATAATGGGATAGCAAAGACTCTAGGGGGATATCCTTCCCATTAAAAAAAAATCCTTAATAATTAAAGAATCTACTCGAAATACCTTACAGATATCCATTTCAATCAGCCTTGGGAAATAATGAGCCTCTCTAAATCAATTAGTGATGCTTCTTTTCTTCTCCAAATTCATAGAAGCCTAACCCTAATCCAAGTGGATTTCCATTCCAATAGGATTTTTTTCATGTATTTATCCAGTCAAGGAAAACAAGGGGAATTTGAAATGAAAGAGCTTTCGTAAGGTCTTATGTGCAAGATTTATCTGATCCTATAAACTGACTGGGATTTTCATTATATATTGATATTAAGAAAGTAAATGTTGATATCAGTCATTTATTATAAGAGCTGTGGTGGTGCAGTGGTTAGAGTGCAGTACTGCAGGCTATTTCTGCTGATCACCGGCTGCCAGCAGTTTGGCAGATCGAATCTAACCAGGCTCAAGGTTGATTCAGCCTTTCATCCTTCTGAGGTGGGTAAAATGAGGACCCAGATTGTTGGGGGGGCAATAGGCTGACTCTGTAAACCACTTAGAGAGGGTTCTAAAGCACTGTGAAGCAGTATATAAATCTAAGTGCTGTTGCTATTGCTATTATGAATAGTAATGTAAGAAATACATTGTTTGTTAGACTTACAGTACATTTTTACAATTCACAAATGGAGAACTCTTCGCTGGAGTAATTATTCTAGGATATTTACAAAAATTCAACCTGTCTCAGAACTGTTAGTGAGCAGCTGGTTTATGACATTCTTCATTCTCAGGTTGGACCAAGATAAAGGCAATGTCATGGGAATATGGAAAAATATTGTCATGATATACTAGGGCTATGGTAGGAGTAAGTGGGGAAAGGCCCATTAGTTTATATTTCTCCATGTTGTGAGAAAACGAAACATATACCACATATATGCATATACCCACCTGAACAGACATTTCCATTTTCTGTTGCAATGAACACATTACATTCATAGGTGCTGCAGGCGTATGCAGGATATTTCTTTTGCTGCTGTAGTACATTTTATAAATCTTCTAAGGCTGCAACCTTGGTGTGCAGTAGCAGCCAGATATCAGCAAATGCCAACACTCCATAGGTTCTTTTGAAGTAATAAACTCCAGATGGAAAAAGGGGGTGGGGGAAGAACAATAAAGACAGTCCAATGTTCACCAGTGACCAGGATCACAATTCAAAAGTGCGAAAGAGAAATACACTTAGTAAACTTCCACTTCTAACATATTTTTACAAATTGAGAAAGATAGATTTCACCTTTAAGAATCATACATTGTTTTCCAAATGTTTCTGTTGGTTTAATTTTTGGTCTTCGAGGTGGTAAAGATATGGAAGTAATTGGTTACTATCTATTCGCATAAAGACTGTTTTAGCACCAGCTCATCTCAGCAGAACAGCACTACTTCAAACATTTTCCCTCCAGTTTCCCTGTTGCAAGTACATAATTGAAGCACAAAATAGGGACTCTATGGACATATTTATCTCGGGTATCCTTTTTGAAGGCAGTGGTCACACTTAAGATCCTTTCAAAGCCCTGTTATTTTCTCAGAAAACCATTGGAGCTAAAGGCCCTAAAGGCAATCTTTGAAATAAAGATAATGTTAAGAGGCTGGCACTGTCCTTTCAACCTGCCAGCTGCACATTATTTACCTTTGAAATAAACTGATTAATGTATAATATTATTTTAGTCAGATAGAATAAGAACATCAGGAGCCAGCCATACAGGGTGACTGGGATATCACATTGTCTACTCCTACCCTGGGCTAACCCATTTAAACATATGTTTCACGGTTCAGCACTATGTTGAAATCTGGCAGTGCCTATCTCAATTCCACTTGATCTGAGGCTTTGTAAAGGGTAGTAGCAATAATGACAAAGAGCAGGAGGAAGAGCTGCAATGAAGACAATGGTCGGATAAAATAAATATGAGTCCTAGGCAGAAACATAATTTGAGAAACCTCTCAAGACTTCACCCTCCCAGGGATGGGGCTACAGATTAAAGAAACAATAAAGGCTTGACAAATTTTTGCAGATGAAGAGGGGAGAATATTGATAGTGGAGATAACAATGAATCAAAAACAGATATTGTTGATAGTGATATATGCAGCTATAATTAAACAAGATGAGTTTTATGGAAAACTCCGTAACAGAATTATAGAATTGGAATATGAAAATATTTGTGTGGTAGGAGACTTCAATGCAATGGTAGACACAGAACTTGAGTATCAGAGCAGTAAAATACTCCCATAAACCTCCTTTAAAATGATGGAAGAAATAAGAACCCAGGATGTATGGAGAGAAACACACATTAAGAAAAAAAAATCAATATTTGTTCTATTCAAACAGACATAAATCTTGGTCCAGAATAGACATGATATGGATGACATCAGAATTGAAAACATGCGTGCAAGAGATAGAAATAGAACCAAATGTTTGGACAGATCACAATCCAATGAAAGCTGTTTGGAAAGGACAAAAAAGAAAATGGAGATGGACGATAAATCAAGCAATACTGCAAGATAAAGAATTCATACAAAAGATGGAAAAATAATTGGATTTTTTTTCAAGGAAAATGGGAAGGAAGAGACCTCCCTGAAAATTGGATGGGATACTGTTAAAGCATATACCTGGGGATTAGGGATAACATATATGGGAAAGAAAAATAAGAAAAAACAAAATAAGAAAATATTAGAAGAAGAATGCAAAAGATTAGAATCAGAATTCCAGAAAGAATTCCAAAAAAAAAAAAAAAAAAGGAATTTAAAAATCAAATAGACTTAATAAAACATTAAATGAACCTTTTGGAAAAAGAAGAATTGGCACAAAAAATTAAAAGTGCAAAACAAAATTTCTTTGAAAATGCAAATAAGCCTGGAAGATGGTTGGCATATAAACTGAAAAGAGAGAGAGAGAGAGAGAAAACATGATACATCGACTAATCGATGAGAAAGGGACTTTTCACTATCAGAATGAGGAGAAAAAAACTATTATAAAAGACTACTATGAGAAATTGCATGACAAGGAGGAAATTTTGGAAAATAAAACAATATTTGGAACAATCTGAACTCCCTTAGGTACCTGATACAGTTAAACAATGAATGGATAACCATGATAGAATTGACAGAAGCAATTAAGAAACAAAAAAATAATAAAAAAACAGGGCCTGATAGGCTAATGGCAGAATTTTACAAGCAAGTAGAAGAGGAATTAAATTAAGTTGGAAGTTTATAATGAAGTACTACTAGAAGCAAAAATACCAAATTCATGGATGGAAACAAATATCTCTTTTATACCGAAAGACGATTCAGATTTAACAGATAAATCTACAGATAAACACAGATAAATCTACAGGCGAATATCTTTACTGAATGCGAATTATAAAATATATGCTTCGATAATAGCAGAGAGATTAAAAAAGTACTTGAACGAATTTATATACCCAGATCAGAATAGATTTCTGCCAAAGATACAGACTAAAAGCAATATGAGAATGATTCTAAATACATTGGACTATTATGAAATGCACGCTGGAAAACAAATGGCATTGATGTTTTTAGATTCACAGAAAGCATTTGATAATGTTAATTCGCAATTTATGTTATTACAACTAAAATATATGGACTTTGGGGAGAGATTTATTAATATGATCAAAGCAATATACTATAAATAATTAGCCAAGGTGATAGTAAATGGAGACATGAGAGAACTTTGATATTAAGAAAGGCACTAGACAGTGATATCCACTTCCCCACTGCTATTCAAAGTATATTGACTTTGGAAGTGTTAACCAGGAACATTCAGCAAGATGAAGAAATAAAAGGAATGAAAATTAAAAAAAGAGAAACACAAGCATTTGCAGATGACTTGGTCTTTATACTAGAAGACCCTTAGAAATTGCATTGAAGCTAATTAGAAAAATAGAAAAATATGGGGAAGTAGCAGGATTGAAAATATACAAGGATAAGACAAAGATTTTAGTTAAGAATCTTATAGATACACAAAAAAAGTGTTGATGGAACAAATTAATATACAGATAGTTAAAAAAGTGAAGTACTTAGGAATACAATTAACAGCAAAATGTGCAACAATTAAAGTGGATAATTATATGGAACTGATGAGGCAAATTAAACTAGACCTGGAGAAATGGAAAGATCTGTAACTGTCATCAACAGGAAGAATAGCTACTATAAAAATGAATATCTTACCAAGACTATTTTATATATATTCCAAACAATACCAATAAAACTGGAGAAAAAATATTTTGAAGAATTAAATAAAATGATATCAAGATACATTTGGGTGGGGAAAAAAGCAAGAATAGGCTTGAAAATGTTGCAGGAAGCCAAAAATTCCCAGTCTGGTAGGCTTTGGGCTACCAGAAGAATAAGATACATTTGGGAAGAATAAGATACATATTTTCAAAGACACTATGTTAGGAATGCATTGTTATTAGTTTGGTTTAAAATAAAAGAACAACACTATTTGGAAATACCAGTCTGGCTTTCCATGATGGAAGTATTTGTATATCCTAATGTTATGAACATGGAAAAAATGGTATGATGCCAAGATATTTTGAATGAAAAAGGGGAATTAAAAACAAGCAAGAACTTTGTAGGCAAGGGATGGACATTGCATGTGGTGGCCACACATGCAGATACAAGGAGAAAGATGCTAAAACGTATGGTCTTAACAAAGGATTAACAGAACTAGGCCAAATATTAACTGGAACAGGTGAAAAACTGATAAAGAAATTATATTGGTATTTATTAAGTATTAAACTTGAAAGTGAGCAGGTAAAGGAGACGATTGCTTGGGCTAAAAAATATGGACATGCAATAGAATTGGATAAATTCTAATTTATCTAATTAGAACTTTGGGATAGAAATATTCAATTGACTATGTCAACTGCATATAAAGAAAATTTGTATAAAATGTTTTATAGATGGCATTTTGCACCAGCAAGACTGGCAAAAATGTATAAAAATAGATCCGTTAAATGCTGGAAGTGTAATCAATCATCTGTTTCATATTATCATATGTGGTGGACATGCCCAAAAGCCAAAAAATATTGGATGAAAATACATACTTGGTTGGAAAAAATGATAAAGCAGCATATAAATTTGAAACCAGAAACATTTTTGTTGGGCATTCTACTGGAAAAATATGATAAAAGGATTATATATCTGGTTTACATTTACTTACCGCAGCCAGAATTGTATTTGCACAGCAATAGAAAAAGGATGAGATTCCGTCAGATGAGAATGTAATTAAAAAAATACTAGAATGCGCAGAAATGGATAGATTAACGTTTACTATTAAGAATAAAGAAGAAACTGAATATTTTTTGATATGGGATGTATTTTATCAATGGCTAGACAATTGAAACAGAAATTAGAAAAGAGGACACATAAAAAGAGGAAATGTTAAAGCTGAGAGTTGTTAAAGAAGATGTTATTATATTATCAATATTATTGTGAAGAATACTATATCAAATATGTGGATTATGACTTCTTAAAACAACTGTATCCAGATCAGTTTGATGGAAATTGAATTTTTATATGTTATATAAAGAAAATAAATAAAACATGGGGGTGGGGGGGAGACTTCACGCTCCCTAGTTACCTTGAAGATGGAGGAGAGAGGTGCATTCAGACTTTCAAGATTGACTGTAGCCTTTTGATGTAGACCAGATTGGGAAATCCATGTTACGAATCTTGATGCTACTTTTATTATAAGATTACATACATGATCTTGCACTTCCTACTCTTTATCTTCCAGAAAAATAAGAAGCAGAAGTTGCTCTTACTCCAGGTGTATTCTCTGCTGCTATTTCTCAATATATGCTGAAGCATTTTTTAAGGAATGTTGCCCTTTGTTTTTCCCACTTTCTCTTTAAAATTCTTTTGATATCTAGATATCTGTCTTTATTGCTATTAAAAGGGAATCTCTCATTACAATCTTTCCTGCATGCAAAACTGAACATTACACCGCTATGTGTAATCTTGTGGTTTAGCATTAGCTAATTCTGCATTTCAGGATTTTGAGCAGTGTGAAAAACATTTTTTTCCTTAGTGCTGTAGTGTTTTCTTCTTAATGGCTTTGGAGGATTTCCTTTACAAGTTTTAGTATTTCAACAACTCTCAGGTGTGTATTCTATTTCATTCCATTCCATCACATAAAACATTACTGTTTCTTTTATTAAAACTCTTCATCACTCTTCCCAGAAGGCTGATTAATGCGATTCAAATTCATAAATCTAAGTACTATTGATATAACATGTTTGATTTCCCTGAGCTGGATTGATGCAGATGATTTTTTTTTGATGTCACAATAAAGACTATTAGGGTTGGTTCTAATTGCAGTCTCATATTATTCTCCCATACTATTCTGTAACTTTCACCTTTAAACAATGGTTTATAGGGCAAATATTTCCAGACAATATATGCAGGTAATATACTAATGCCTTAAGAGATACTAGAAACACCAGATCAGATGCTGCACACTCAAGTGTGATACATAAAATTAATTCTTCTCATTTTCTATATTGCCAAATAACGCCTGGAGGAGGTCCATTTTAGTTTATTAAATTTGCAGATCATAAATTTCTTATTTGTTCCATTTTAGTGTATTCAATTTGCATATCATAAATTTGTATTCATATTTGTTAAATTGGTTCAAATCTGAAGAACACTTGGTACTGTAATTATTTATCTTTGCAACTTAATTAGCTTATTGAAGATAATAGGAGTTGGGGTTCAATTACCACATATATTGATATTTATCTGCTGAGTTGGGGGGACAATGTGGAAAAGGAAGTTTGACAATATCATCTAATTAGGTAACAAAATTTAAACCAATAGTTCAACTATTGATTTAAAATAACTGTCAAAAGGATACTTAAATTTGTGGCAGAAAGTGCTCCTAATCAGTCCAAATCAGATTCAGCTATTTTTTTAAATCAGAAACAATTCTTGTAATTGATGCACACAATTGGGTACAATGTAACAAAGACTTCAGAAATCACTGAAATACTGGATCAAATATATGCTTTTATTAAAAAAATATGTCCAAATATAGCACTGGAATCCATTTAGCAGCAACCAAAGAAGGCACAAGGGTAAAGAATCCAACCTGGACATATTAGAAAACCTTAAACATAGTCTTAATCATGACTTTGGAACCCTACTTGTGGCAATTCACATTACATATATCACAACATCTCAGCTACCTTGAAGGTTACAAGAATATTGGCATATTGTAATTTCTTCAGTATAACTGACTGTTGTTTTACTGTAATCTCTTGCAAATCTATGCCAAAGACTTTGTGATCTCAAGCAATTACATTCTAGGTATGAAATCTGGAAATACTTTAGTACAGATGATATGAACTCCATGCAATGACATGTACAAATTTTTAATTGGTTAAAATTTTTAGCAGTAAGTATATTACATAGATACCTTTATTAAACTAATTTATCCAGTGATTAAAGCACCTATCGAATTACTGTTGTATTATCTTTGTGCCCAATTTTTATTCTTGCTGCCAAACACCGGCTCAAGCTGTATTTCATGAAGACATCAACCTTGTGTAAAACTCTTTTAATATACAAACTCACACTCCACCTGAAGTGTAAATAGGTAACTTTATGTCCATATTATGGCTTTAAATGACTGCACATTATCAGTAGTTGGGGCCCTGGTGTAAAAATTAAGTACATAGTAAATAAAGGTAAATGGCAACTCATAATGGTACTGGAATGAAAAGAGATATACAATTTAAATTCAAGAAAGATTTTTAAAAAGCTAATGTTTTCAAGAAATTCAGAAGTGGAATGATCTAAACAAAAATTCACATACAAGGGTAATACAAGCTCTTTAAATACTTAATTCCATAGGATCCCATAATATCATGTTAAGTATCTATTTTGACAACAGGTTGTGTGTATGTTTTTTTTTGAAAAATGTTCAAAACAGTATATTTTACTAAGAATGATTAAATTAAGAGAATTCTGTAAACTTTCATAACCTTTTTTTATGTACTTTAACTTATTTAAAAAAAAATTGTTATGCATTTAGAAAACTAGGGAAAGAAAGACTTTTGAGAACGGAGACAACATCTTGCTCAAGTGAAATATCAGTTTAACAATGATCCCCAATTTAAACAATCTAAAAATAGAGCTAAAGTTTTATATAGTGTGTTCAGTGTTCCAGTATTTGTATATCTGTTTTTGTGTGTGAAATGACCCGATAAAGTCCAAGTTTCAGTTCCATCAGATGATAATACAAATAATTTAAATCTCTGAAATGCAAGTCATCACACTTTGAAAACACCAGCATCCTAGTGTTGTGTGAGACAGAAATCGAAGCAATCCAACCTCAGTTTAGTATAGATTCTGCAGCTTCTCTGATAAGGGAGGCAGCTTTGTCCAATTCCTGCTCTGTTTGTTCAACTGTCACTACCACCCGTATGCTGGAAGGGACAAAAACAGTCAATTCACATCTATTTGCTGTTCAGTTTTTAAAAGAAAAGCTTTACAATATCTACAGATTAGTATAATTAGACCTGTACATATTAAATGTAGTTAAAAGCTGTAATTAGATTTATTACATCAATTGTAATGGCTATTGATTTTTTCCCTAATGCAATCAACAATGTGGTTATTTTCCAAGCCCCACAAGTTATTTGAGAGATTATATTTGTCTGAACCCTCAAACTCATGCAAATCTGCACATCTTTTAAAATCAATCCTTAGACTATCTTAATTCTATCAAGACCTTCTAAGGCAGGGGTGTCAAAACGTGCAGTGTCAAACGTTGTTATCCCGTGATGAATCATGAGTTTTTCCCCCTTCGCTAAATCGGCGGTGGGCGTGACCTGCATGTGACGCATCTGGCCCATGGGCCGCGAGTTTGACAGGCATGGAGCAGCAACAAATAAGAGACTCTAGCCTAAGAATGTAGATTGTTTCCTCCATTGAGGTTCTATTTCCAGTTTAAGATTTCTCTCTTTTAATAATTTGTGTTTTTGTATTGTTATAGATATTGACATTTAAAGATTGGATAATCATTTGTCTGAGATGGTATAAGAAACCTTGCCTTGGGTAGGGGTTGGACTAGAAGACCTTCCAACATTATGATTCTTAGATAGATTGGATAGGTTTGTTTCATTTGCACACTTTGTAGATATTTTACTTGTAATTATAATAATGCAAATTGTTGTCATTGTTACTATATTCACTGAACTGTGCTAGTTGCTTTATCTATTTCTATTGGAAGAAAGGTAGATTTAAAAATGGATAAATAAAAATATACATAAATAGGACAGTCAATCTGTAAAGAAGGAATCTGCTACTCAAAACGGATACTGGGATTAATTGGTTAATGGAGTGACTCAGTATCAACCATAGCTTAACACATTTCATGAATCCATCAAATTTGAGGGAGCTTCATATAAAAAAAAATCTTGTTTTTTATTTTTACATTCCATTGTTCAGCCAGTGAATAAAAAAAGAATCCTGTAATTGTCTTATATTTAAAGGCAATCTAGAAACATAGTAGAAATATTTAAACTGTATAAATTCCAGTACAATCTGCCGCAACTATACCATGTAACTGGACTTGAAAATTTTTATTTTAATAGAATGAAGTAGTTACTAACCTGGGTGGAGGGAGGTATTTTTCTTCTTTTTCCAAATAGCGAGCCTGAGTTAAAGCAATACCTCTGTTCATACACTGGGAAAAAGATACAGAACCAGTTATTCAACTAAGTATATGAAATGCCCATTAACTTTTTTATTATGAAATACTGGCAACATATAATAGGAATTTTCTTTGGTTCTAATTTCTATCCTAGTTTCTGAGGTTGCTGTTTTCTCTTCCCTCACACACACCCCTTCCAATAATGCACCTCTCCTCTATCAGTTCTCTCTACTATTCCTTTCTTCCAATTAGTAAAAATACCCTTCCCATTTGTCCTTCGCTTGTTGCCTGCTTCACTCCAGATCTCACTTCTGTAGTGTACCTTGAAGCATATAGAAACTTTTGTGGCTACTATCAACTCTGGTTTCATGCCAAGCTCAATTAATAATAAAGTACAGTTAATGTAATGTGAAGTTTATTGAAACAAACCAGTATTGTGAAACAAAGCAATGTTGACATAATCTTGGTTTCTTGTCTTCTCTTTGTAAATATACTAGCAATAATTGAAGACAGATGCAACTTAGTTTAAGACTCATGACAAAGCACGAAACTATTGGGTCATGTTTCTTGCTCAAGTTCAGTTTTGAAGGATTCAACATTTTTAAACGAAATCTTACATATTCTACAATTTCTTTCAGTAGCCTCATGTCACTTTCTCGAGATCCAGTACTTTCTTCTAACTGTAGATGTAATGCTGGGGAAAATGACTGTCCAACTAGTCGTAGACCAGGAATCCTACAAAAAGTAACCACGTTAAATCAAACACAGGATTATAAATATCACTGAAAAAAACTCGGGTTTTTTTTTTTTTTGTTAAAAATTTTGCTGTTAAGTGAACTGAATATAGCACACTGCTTGGTTTCGTACAAGGCTGCAAAGCAGGAATTACATAATCAAGTCCACACTTCACCTCAGGGCAGATGACCTGATCACTAAGATCACTACCCACAATCTTCCATGAGAGTAGAAACAAGCAGCATGTAATAAAGCAGGTTGTTAGTGTTAGCTATCGATAACCATGAACAGTTCTTCTATCTCGGCTGCCTGATCTACTTTTCTGTTCCTGTTCAAGTTAGCTGTATCAGTATTTTTCTATATGTACTTGTTAAGCATCAAAAGGAAAACATTTCTATGGTAATTTTCCTAGGATACCATCTAATTCTACATATTCTAAGGGGCATACCGTGCTACTTTTGGACATGCTCCATGAAGCAGTATGATTAGGCATTGTTCCTGCAGTTATCTCTTCTCCCACTGCTATACAAGGTATTGTTCTAGCTTATGACAGACAAGTTGAAAGCCTTGACCTCAATGGATCACTTAAGAGTTGTATAAGCCAAAAATATGCTTCTAAACTAAGATTTATTTATTTTTATTTATTTATTTATTTCAATTTATATACCGCCCTTCTCCCCGAGAGGGGGACTCAGGGCGGTGAACAGCCAAATTAAAACACATATAATACAAATATTAAAAATTTTTAAATTAGATTAAATCATTGGCATTCCAAAATAAAAGTCTCAAACCCCGTTAAAATACCCAATTTAAAACCCCAGAAATTAATAATACCAAAAATTTTAAAAACCCTATTAAAATCAATCAAGCAAGGCCGGCTTGTTGGAATAAATAAGTCTTAAGGGCCTTTCGGAAAGCGTGGAGGTCCGGGATCAAACGAATTTCAGGAGGCAGCTCGTTCCATAGGGCGGGTGCCCCCACAGAGAAGGCTCTCCCCCTGGGGGCCGCCAGCCGACATTGCTTGGCTGATGGCACCCTAAGAAGGCCCTCTCTGTGTGAGCGTACTGGCCGGTGGGAGGTTATCGGTAGCAGCAGGCGGTCCCGCAAATACCCCGGTCCCATGCCATGGAGCGCTTTAAAGGTCAAAACGAAGCGCACCCAGAAGACCACCGGAAGCCAGTGCAGCTCGCGCAGGAGAGGTGTCACATGGGAGCGCCCTGTCGCTCCCATAATCACCCGCGTGGCCGCATTCTGGACCAGTTGGAGTGCACCCCAAGGGGAGCCCCATGTAGAGAGCGTTACAGTAGTCCAGGCGAGACGTGACGAGTGCATGAGTGACTGTGCACATGGAGTCCTGATCCAGAAAGGGGCGCAACTGGCGCATCAGGCGAACCTGATAAAAGGCCTCCCTGGCCACGGCTGCCATATGCCCTTCCAAGGACAGCCGTGAATCCAGGAGGACACCCAAGTTGCGAGCCCCCTCTGTGGGGGCCAATGACTCACCCCCAATAGCCAGCGATGGCACCAGCTGGCTATACCGGGACGCCGGCATCCACAGCCACTCGGTCTTGGAAGGGTTGAGACGAAGCCTGTTCCTCCCCATCCAGACCCGCACGGCTTCAAGGCACTGGGACATTACTTCGAGGGCATCATTGGGGTGGTCAGGGGTGGAGATGTACAGCTGAGTATCATCAGCGTACAGTTGGCAACTCACCCCAAAACCACGGATGATCTCACCCAGTGGCTTCACATAAATGTTGAACAGGAGCGGCGAGAGGACCGACCCTTGTGGCACCCCGCAAACGAGGCGTCTCGAGGCGTCTCTGCCCCCCTGCCAACACAAACTGCGATTGGTCGGAGAGATAGGATGAGCAGAAAAATAAGGCATTTTCTAAAATGTATTTTTACTGCTACCAATTATTCACAAAAGCATTGCCAGCACAGAACTGCTAATCTAATTAACTAAATTAAATCAATGAAATCAAAATTGAGAGCAAGTGGACAACGTCTTAAATGGATTATATGAAGTCAATGCAAAGGTGTGCATGAAGAGACTTGAGCACATTATTTTAGAAAGGGGCTGGGATAACCTGTAGAAAATCTTAATTCCAAAGACAGCAGAATAAAAAAAGCTACCAATGTATATTTATTGTGATTTTGCAATATAGCAGTCATTTGTTATGAGAGCTATTTATTAATAGAAATACATTATCAAGAGAGAACCAGCATCTACATTAAGACTGTAATATAAGATCACAATGTAAGCATGGTAATATTATCTAAAATTTAGGCAATTTCGAGCCTAAAATATATTTTATTATTCAGATTTTTATAGAAGATAAATTTCTTGACTGTTTACATATTACAATATATATAAAAATATACTATTTAAAGAAGAATAATTCAATAGCAGCGTGGAATCAAAGGAGCTCATAATAAGTATGCAATCAAGAGATCAGTTTGTAATAATATGGGAAGTTATAATCTCAATGGAGTGCTGTTGGCAATTATAGAAATTATTATAAACCTTTCCAAATTGCTACTTGGTTCAGTAGATGTGATTTATTTATTTATTTTTGGATAATGAGAAAACAACAGGTCCAGAATTAAAATAACACATATGTTTAATTACTAACAAACAATACCCTATTTTATTATTCGCCAGAGCTACCAGTACACAGCAAGGCAAAAATTATGAAATCAATATACCATTCTCGGCAGCATGCGTATTGTTGAATTCAATCAGACATTTCGAACAAAACAGTCTGTTAAAATATTTCAGAAACTAAAATAATGGTTGTAAAAGGAACAGCTGGGGTAATGTGAGAAGACACCTTTGAACCTCAGCCAAATCAAAGCTTTGACATTTTCAGGTTTTGGCCAAACAACACTCTATAATAAACATAGTCTGAATTTCTAGAGGCTGCTATACAAACCTCAAGTTGATTTCTATGTTACTTTCGTCAGTTACTTAAAATAAACTGTCATCTGACTCAAGTACACATCTCGTCAGAACAGAATAAGCAAAGCGAAGAAACAGACACAGGCCCTTTCAGACAAAAGGTCAATCAATTAGAGTGCGTGAGAGAACAGCAGTTAGCTTTTTATAAGCAAGCTGATCATATTCTAAAGCAGCAGTTCTCAAAGTGTGGTCTGGAAACCCAGGAGATCCCTGAGAGCCTTTCAGGAAGTCAAGAAGTCAAATAAATACATATTTTATCGTTGCTCAGTTTTAATCTCTAATACAGTATATATCGATAGATGTAATCCACATAAATCCTCAATCATTTTTAAGACATTTAAGAAAGGAGTCTTGAGGCCAAAATGTTTGAGAAACACGGTTCTAAAGGAACACAGTGGAAATCCGCACTGTGGATTTTTACGCAATGAAAACATATGTGAGACAAAAAATGTATCAAAAAATTGGGGTTAAAATAGAGATATGCCAAATGATTTATGCCCAGATTGTTCTGTCCATGGTACAGCTAGTTTTGTGGGTGGTTAATGCTGGAACATGCATATTTAGTCTGGATGTGAAACAAAGCAGGAGTGTTTTGTTTTGGATATAAACTGCAACCCCCTAATTCCAGGAAGAAGTGTCTGGAGAAAAGTAAAAGTGAGAAAAGCCAAGAGTATTTTGGTAACTGAGAAGAGGCAGGATAGCACAAAAGAAAAAGCTATTGGGAAGCTGAGGTGCAGCTAAGATGATAAGTTCTATCAGGCTGGAAAATCAATGGCTAATGAGAAACAGGAAAGGGGAAAATGAAAATAAGAGGATATTTGGGAAGATGGAAGAAATGGCCATTTAATAGGATATGGTGGAACATATAACTGAGGGGAGAGCTCTACTATCTCATAAAAAATCATGACAACATCCTTCCAGGTATGATTTCAAACATAATTGGGAGCAAAAAAAAATATTATGGGTATTGTTCCTATCCTACAGTAAACTCTTTTCAACTCAAAAATATTTTGAGTTGAGGTTTTTTTAAAACTACACCGCTATAGCTATAGTAAAAAGCAGTTGTTCTTACTAAAATAGCTTAAATATAGAGGTAAAAACAGTAAATGTTTCCTTTATTGTAATCTCTTTAAGTCATTTTTCTCTTTCAAGTTTTAAATTTATTTATTTATTGGTTCGATTTATATGCCGCTCTCCTCCGGAAACTCAGGATTTAAATAAGATGACAATGAATTTACTTACCCTTGTAAAGCTTTGTATATTTGCTTACATTTTTGTCTTAAAACCTGAAAAATGCCTAAACAAAAAATAAACAAAAAAAATCCTTGAATATCAGTTTAATTAGTTAAGCATGACATACCAATTTAAATAGCTATTTAAAACTGCATTGCAATTTGTCCATTCTTTCTGTCTTCTATCTTTCCAAAGTCACAAGAGAAAATATACCATTACATCTCTTTTCTGCCCTTGCATCTGCCCTATAGAACATTCTTCTCTCTGAAACGAGATCAGCCCCATCCCTTTGGATATTCTGAAAAGCCTAAAAACAAGTGCTATGACTTGTTTAGATGGCTCCGCTGTTAAGGGAGGCATTTTTGTTTTCTCTCTTCCATGGTTATGATATTTATTAGTATGGTTTTTTTATATTTTAGAGTTTTGTTTCTGTTTTTTTTATCTGATTGTTGTGCACTTCCCAGATTTGCTTTCATAAGATGAATGGCTTGATAAATTTAATTACTTTAAATATAAGCTAAAAATAAAATAAAATTTAGTTTTGTTCTATCCATGCCAACTATTTTTGGAATATGACTTCCAGCTTAAGGCTGAAAGACCAAATGTGACCTCATCTTAGACATTCTCTGTTCTTGCTCTAGAATCAAGCACTTTCTTCTTCTTAATTGCTTGCAGGAAGAGAGCGGTTTGTAATTTCAAAGGAAAAATGGTCTCTCTATGAACCTTTTAACTGCGCATCTTCCATTCCACTCTCATTTCCTCCATATTCATTTAATAATAGCCATACCATCTAATTTTGTATGATGCCATCCTATGAGTTTTTAATGTTATTAATTTTATGTACAATATTTCAACTTTTTGTCATAGATACTAATGCTGGATTTGATTTTCTTAAAAATCACTTTGAGCATAGTAGTTTGGTTTTTTAACTATAGTTCCAAAATCATTACCTAGCCAATTTCTTTTCATAGAATGCCTTTCTTTAACAAATCTGAAAGTTAAGCATAGATATACAATACTGATGGCAGTGAATCCTCTAAAGCTCTTCTATCCATTGTGCAGCTGAGACTACATTTAGTGCTGCAAATCTTTTAGATCTGAAAGCTGAACTTTTAAAAATCATTATTTTGGCAAACAAGGAGTGCTTGGGATGCGATGATGATAGGGTTGGTGCTTATTGTACTACAGCAAGGGTGTCAAACTCGCAGCCCACGGGCTAGATGCATCATGTGCTGATCACACCTCCAGGTTTAGCGAACGGGGGAAAAGTCGTGATAGGTCACATGACAATGCTGTGACGATGCGAGTTTGACGCCCCTGTACTAGAGAGATAGGACTTCAACATAAAAATGGAATCTTTAAAAAGGAAGAAAGGATGCCAACTGTGCCCTATATAAACACTGTTTGGATAAGAAGAATTGAGAGAAAACTAGTCAGACCCATCAATTTGTGAAGGGTGATATCTGCCAAGAGCAAGAATTAAAGACACATGAGAACAATTCCCAAGACATCATCAAAACTGTGGAAAAATGATCTCTTCTGGCTGATACATGTGGAAAAAATGCAACTGCATTTTTTAAAATCAAACTTTACAAATTATAGAAATAAATTCAATACTCTGGGTATGTGTGTGCAGGTCATTCTCATTCATCCTTTCGGCCTATGGAAAGAGGACCAGAAAGGAAATGAATACAGGTAGTCCTCGGCTTACAACAGTTTGTTTAGTGACAGTATGAAGTTACAACAGCACTGAAAAAAGTAACTTATGACTATTTTTTACATTTAACAACCGTCATGGCATCCCCATGGTCATGGGATCAAAATTCAAGACGCTTGGCGACTGACTCATATTTATGATAGTTACAGTGTTCTGGGGTCTTTTGCAACCTTCTGACAAGTAATGTCAATGGGGAAGCCAGAGTCACTTAACAACCATGTTACTAACTTAACTGCAGTGATCCACTTAACAACTGTGGCAAGAAGGGTCGTAAAATGGGGCAAAACTCACTTAACAAATATCTCACTTAGCAACAGAAATGTTGGGTTCAATTGTGGTTGTAAGTCAAGGACTACCCTGTTTCTTCCAAAATAAGACATCCCCTGATAATAAGCCCAACTGGGCTTTTGAGCGCATGGCAATAAGGCCAAGCACTTATTTCAGGGTTCAAAAAAATATAAGACAAGGTCTGTACTATAGATCAATAACAGGTCACATAAGTGACTTTCACAGGAGCTATCTTATTTCTGGAAACATGGGTTTGAGTTCCAAAATGCTGAAACAATCTGGAGTTGTATTTAACAAAGATGGATAACACTCTGACTATTGTGAAGAGTTTTGAGTACCACATTTTAATAAGGAGTTAGAGAAAATGGTCCAGATTCAAAGACAGGGTGATGCAGATGTTCACAGAACTAAAAATTAACCTCTATGAAGAAAGACAAAGGATTTGGGTATATTTAATCTCGGCAAATTATCGAGTGGAGGACATAATAGTATTTTTCAAATATCACTGTTCTTCTCTCTTCTATGGTGCAGTGCATGAAATGAAGCTCTTTGAACATTTCTTAAAGTCAGTTAAACTGCTAGGAAGTCTTTTTTATGTAAACATGTATCATCTGCAAACTCTGTTACAACATTATGCATTCCTCACTGCAATTAACATAGACATAAGTGAATATAAGTTTGTGTGTATGAAATATAGACATTATTCTGAAAACTTTCAGTTCAAGTACTTTTCTAAATATAACTTGATTCTCTAAAATTATTAAATTCGAGAAAAATTACCTGGATTTTCTTGCATGATATTGAGAGCTTCAATGGCGGCAGCAGCTAGGAGGGGAGGCAGAGAGGCTGAAAAGCAATAGCCTTGACCAGACAGCCTCTGAAAACAAAAGTAATAATATTAAAGGAGCAAATTTCCAAGTATTATCTATATACAGAACATACTGGTAAATATACAACTATTTGTTTAATTGAAAGGAAGAGAAATCTAAATTTAAGAACATTTTATCCAAAAAGACAGCAATCAGTTAATTATGTATTTTATCTAATTTGGCTCTTGCTAGTTTAAGCCACGTTATAATAATAAAAAAAATTTCTTCCGTTCAATCATGTCTAATTCTCAGTGATTGCCAGGACAGGTTCCTCTAGATTTCTTCGCAGGTTTTTTCAGAAGTGTCCCAGAGGTGCTTTTTTCAAGAGGCAACTGGATTTTCTTGTTTTTCTCTGAGGATGTTTCACTTCTCATCCAAGAAGCTTCTCTTCTTTCTGGATGAGAAGAGAAACTTCTTCAAAGAAAAACAAGTCCAGTTGCCTCTTGAAAAAAAGCACCTTTGGGACAACCATGACCTGGATGACTGAGAATCTCCATAGACATTTTTCAGAAGTGGTTTGTCATTGCCTCCTTCCTAAAACCGAAAGAGAGTGACCAGTCTAAAGTCACCCAGCTGGCTTTATGCCTAAAGGGGAACTAGAACTCACAGTCTCCTGGTTTCCAGCCTGAACCACTGCACTAAACTGGCTCTTATATAACTGCAGTAACACTTAATAAATCTAACTTAACTTTTCTATTTCAAAACTATTTGAGAAGTAAAACAATATTTCTCTTTGTAAATACAACAGTTAATATATAGCTGTGTCTTATTCTTATAGCTTATATAGCTGTGTCTGACACAGCTATATAAGCTGACACAGCTTATATAGCTGTGTCAGATTCTTATTGGCAGCATCTGCATGGGCTGATGGTCTGATTAATTCAAAACTGCATCTTTGCCAACACTGGCAAAAACTACATACATAACAAGACCTGATGGATCACTTTCAAACATACCAAAATAATCTCGATATTATTGCAATATTTAAAAATTCAGTTACAACCATCTCCTACACAGACAACCTCCTTGTCATTGCAAAGGGACTATATCTATGATAATTAAGGTCATTAGATCAGAAAAGGAACAGAACAATTATCTGTTATTCTAATATCCTTCTAGTGGTATTTTCTCTCCACTCCGTCACCTGTCAGCTACAACAGGTCAAGGCAAATTCATTCTTGGCAAGGAAGGTGCATCAATTCTTCAGTACCAAATAAAAGCTACTTCTCAGCATCTGATATTAATACAGTATTTCCCCAAAGTTCAGTGCCTGCCAACAATGGATATAATTCTGAATTGACAACATGCAGAGCAAGCAATTTGTAGCAAATCTCAGAGAAAGACTGAGAGGATGTATATTCATGTTCATCTAAAACTTCTATCTGGAATAAGCCTCCTCAAAAAGGTTATTTTAGGAGAAAACATCTAATAGTTTCTCATTTCTATGAAGTACAGTTAGTCCTTGACTTCGTTTAGTGACTGTCCCAAATTACAATGGCACTGAGAGACTTATAACCGTTTTTCATACTTATGACTGCTACAACATCCCTCTAGTCATGTGATCAAAATCCAGCCACTTGGCAAGTGGCATGCCTTTATGATGCAATGTCTTAGGCTCATGTGATCGCTTTTATGGCCTTCTGACAAGAAACTTCAATGTGGAAGCCGGATTCACTTAACAACTGTGTTACTGACTTAACAACTGCAATGATTCGCATAACAACTCTGGCAAGAAAGGTTGTAAAATGGGGCAAAACTCACTTAACTGTTTTGCTTACCAATGGAAATTTTGGGTTCAATTGTAGTTGTAAATCAAGGACTACCTGCAAAGAAGTTCAAGCTAAATGATGCTACTTTTCAATGGAGGCCCCTGGGAAAGCCTTCTAGCAGGCTGGCTACCTTCCTAATTCATGAAAATATTAAAACAGCTATTTCATGGAGCACTTACAATACAGAATCAGCCATTAGGTATATATGTGGCTCAACATGATAATATATGTTTTCTGGTCTCTGATTGTTCTTTGGGGTTTTTAAATTGATTACACATGTTTTTATTTAGATTTACCATAATCCCGTTATCTTTTATAGATCTTGTGAACCACTAATGGTCTTATTTGATTGCAGTGTGGTATAATTGTTACAATCAATAAATAAGCATACAAATAAATAAATACCTGTATTGGCTACAGAGCTCCATAAAAAGATAATTCTGTCATAGTTTGTCTTTCAAGGTCTTTCACATACCTGGTGGTCAATAACAAAGGTTCGTCCACAGCAAAATCCTCCAATAGAAGCCAGGGAATTTTCCATATTTGCACTTATAAGATCAATGTCATCAATCTAACACAAGAAATGCCAATTGCTTAATGTTAAAAAGTGAAACATAGTTACAGTCATACAGCTGTAGGAAAATAAATCCTAACTCTCCAATGGGTCATGTACTGATAAATAATACTAAAAATACTTAATGAATGAGAGTACATTACAAGAAAGAAAAATACAGTTTACATTTCTGTTACCGCATGTATCCATTTGAAGTTTCTTATTCTACCATCAAGCTCTAAAATAACTATGTGTAGTTGAGGCTATTCTAACCTGTTTATTTTCCTCTCTCCTTTAAAAAAGAATATTATATATAGAAAAATCAGAAGCTATGAACAAAAACATATTCATTAGTACAAGACTAGGGAAAATTCACAAATTCAGTGTTTTTATTCTGTCCCACAATTGGACTACATTTGTTTTATGAACTCTTTAAACATAACACATTGTAAACCATGGGTTCCACAATGTCAGTTAAACAGCATGAGATAATAGGATTTTCTGGCAACTTGTAGTCTGCCATTTCTTACTATTGCAGAGCGTAGAATAATTTAAAGTTATCTGTCAGTCTGGAGTGCAGTATAGCGATAATGCCAGCTTAATAGCTGAACTCTAGATTGCTCAGGTGAGATTGTTGGTTGTTGACCTAATATCTGGAGGCTGTTCAGGTCTGAATGTGATGAGCAGACTTTGACTGAAACCTGGCAACACTAAGTATCTGTGGCTGTTTGACTCTTTGGGTTGGGGACATTTTCATCAATGTCTTGGATAGCATAGCACTTCTCAATTGAAGGCTACTGCTTAATTTTTGGATCCTGCTGAAGTGCAGTCCCCTGAAGGATTTCCACTCTGTGCATGGAGTGGGGGCTGAAATCTATCAGTGGGCTGCAGGAACGTTTGAGAGGGCAGGCAGCTCCTTTGCTCTGTCTGTGTAACAATTGGGAAGACTGCCTAACAACCACAATCAGAGTGTAGGGATGGAGGTCATCGAGCAACAAACAAGACTACCACCTACATGTTATACCGTTCTTTATTTTGTTTGAAGATATTACCATAAAAAAGATACCAGATCAAAACTTTACTTTCTGGTTGCAAGCATTAAGTTCTACTATCATTTACATATGACATAGACTTACATTTATTCCAAAGTGTTCTGTAACTCCTCTTCCATGTTCTCCCAATACTCCAAAGGAGAAACTTTCTTCCAAAAACAATCTCACTTTGTATTTATACTTTAACTTTACCTGCAGATTATGTATTAACAAATGACACACAGCAATGCATGATTAATGGATGCTCAGGAAGGAACAATTTATCAAAATAGCAGTAGCATTTAGGCTTATATACCACCTGATAGCACTTTACAGTACTCTACAGGTGGTTTACAATGTAAAAGCATGACTTGCATATTGCCCCCAACAATCTGGGTCATTTTACCAACCTCGGAAGATGGAAGGCTGAGTCAATCTTGAGCCCCGTCAGGATCGAATTGCAGGCTGGGTTTCCCTTCAATACTGAATTTTAACTATTGCGCCACTAGGGTTCCTCAAAATATTCTACTGTTGACTATATTTAGCTCAACACTCCACATGTCCCAAAGGTGCTTTTTTCAAAAGGCAATTTGACTTCCTTGGTTTTGCTTCTCATCCAGTTAGAAGTAAAGAAGCTTCTTGTATAAGAAGTGAAATGGTTTCAAAGGAAAAAAAACAAGGAAGTCTAGTCACCTTTTGAAAAAAACAACTTTGGGACAACTATGATCTGGATGATTGTGAATCTTCCTAGACACTCTATTTTCATGCATTTTAACTGCTACATGTAGATTTCCATGATTATGTGTCAATGAACAGATTAAATGTCATCTAGAACCATTTTTTTGTTTGTAAACTAATATCAAAATTACTTGCTTAGTAAGAAAAATTGCCTTTTGTGTTGTTTATACTTTTAATTGTTCTATTTTGCCAGTTACCTTGAGGTTTGAGAACATCCTTCAAAATGCAGATACATTTTAACACATTTTCTCACTAACATGCCGTGTAATGGAAAAAAAGTAGTATTTTGAGTAGCTAACCATAAGAAATGTTTTTAAAAGCATCATTTATAACCAACATCCTCAATATAAAATGACCCCAGGAATGCAGAAGTTTCAATGTTTATATTCTATGAAGAAATATTCCTTTGCCAAGAAACTGAATTTATTTATGTTACATAAACTTGACAATTAAGAAAGCATTTTCTTAATTAGTGGAATCTGCTGCTTCAAGATGGTGGAAATGATACTAGGCTACAGAGGCTACTGACACATTCTCTCATTACTGTACCCTTAGTGAAATCGTCCTTTCAAATGTCGGAGTAGCTATGATTTTAAACCTGATTTTTCAAAATCAGAAGTAGGTACTCAATTTTAAGAAACTTGAGATTTTCTAATGCTGAATGATTTGATGCTGAATTCTTTGACTTTTCTTCAGTTGAACGCTTAGCATATGGTTCAGTGATGGGTTGCCCCTGGTTCGCACTAGTTCTATAGAACCAGTAGTAAACAAGTGCGAGGCTCCGCCTGCCGACCCCAACATCATCAAAACGCTTCTGTGCATGCACAGGAGAGCGTGCGAGCGGCCCCACTGCGAACCAGTAGTAAAGATAAGTAGAACCGACCCGATATGGTTGTAGAATAGGTTTACTACTTTGCCTACAAGAGTAGCAAGTCGAGGGACTGACCCTCATAATACACAGAATGGAACAACTTGCCACAGCCAATTCACTATGGCCACTTCGTCACGGCCAACTTGCTGCGGCCAACTCACCACGGCCAACACACTGTGGGACAATTTGTGACAACCAACTGGCTGCGGGCCAACTCACTGTAGAACAATTTAACAATTCAATGATTTATAATAAATAATATTTTAATTTTTGTCATTCACATTTCCTTTTGTCCCTCCTTTTGCATCCGTTATTTAATTATTCTATTTCACCATTTCTTTGATGTTAGTGTAACTCTTGTCCCTGGCAAATTGGCTGTGGCAAATTGTCATAGACCCATAATCCCAGCCTTTAAATTATGGCAAACATCTGAACATTAAATAATGTTTTACAACAGAAGAGAATGAAATACAGCAGAACCAGGAGAAGAAATATTATCTTCTGACTTGCCATTACCAAATCTCTTCTTCATCCCTCTGCATCAGCCACCATCTTATTGATGGCAGCATCAAAGCTGGGAAAGGGAAGACCACACTTAATATCTATTTATAGAAGATTGATTCCATTTTTAGTAAAGCAATTTACCATCCCCCCCCCATTTTTTAGGTTTGCAGTCTGTAAAAGTTAGTTAGATATTAAAAGAAGGAATTACTTACCAATGCTGGCAGAGGACAAATATCCCCAGTATTAATAAACAACCCCTCTACTACGATAAATTTTCGTGTTACACGAGCTTTTCGAGGGTTCTGCAGAAAAACAAACAATTTAGTATAAATATATATAAATTTTTATGAAAAACAACTTTTTAGCTTACTTTTCAAATATTATCAAAAGCAGATAGAATGTTAAAAATCAACTTGTTTACTTTATCAGAAGTGCAATAAGCATATTTGTATCTGAGAAAATGCTCTCTCTATATATACAGTAAAACACTCCTTTAACATTAAAATGGTTACTGTGTTTTTTTCTTGACCTTGTAAAACAAATGTTGATGGAGTTTTACTTCAATAAGCATTTTACCCAGAGGAGGAACATGGTACAAAGAATTGATATCTACTATTTTTCTCGGGAGCAAAACAATTTACTGAGCATTTTTACACTGCATTATCAGTGGCACTTTGGCTGATGCATTCACATATAAAATAAAAGGAAAACTGCATCCAATTCTACTGGCAGATTTTTCTCCTGTTTTTTATGCCACTGCCTTTTCCAAGTAGCACAATCACCAAATTAAATACACTACATAAATCTATTTCAAATGTTACCATTCAGGATGGTTACCATTGGAAAATAAATAATGAAAAATGAAGTTATTCAAATATGCTATCTAGTTAAAAATGTTGTTTGTTATACACTATTTTTTTTTCCAAAACCCAATACCTTTTGATCTTCAATCTCTTGCTCTTGTAGTAGATGCTCAAGATCAGCCATATCATTATGCTTAAAAAACTTAATGTTACTTCTGGATGCCTGTAACCCTTTCTGAACAGCAAAGCAGGCTGCTTCATCACTGTAAATACACAATAAATTCTCTCAGTTCGCTCATGGTTAGGCTAACTCTTAAAAGATTGGTTTTCCCATAATGCATGCTAAGATATTGATGTGTTGTCTAACTATTTTCTATACTTGCATTTAATTGAACTATGTTCAGGTGTTAAAAAATTATGAAGTATTGTTATATTTGTGCAAGCCATGTAGGCAAGTTTTCCTTCTTAAAAGAAAACTTTTGCCCCTGTTGGCATGGTAAAGAGGCAAATCAGAGTGTGGTCTAGTTGGTTAAAAAAAGGAAAACCTAGAGCTTATGGTTTCAAGAATTGTTAAGGAAACTGTTTTAAAATTCCTTCTATAAAAGCCATATTTTTCCAAGTTTATGATGTGATATATGATATCATGCCTCATATCATGAGGGGGCATGCTATGGGTTATGCCATCTAGGGAGCTAAATTTGGTGGGCCTTACACAGCAGGCCTTTTCATCTGTGGAACATTCTTCTCCCTGAGGTGGGAATGGGACCTCACAAACAGTAAACTAAATGTACTGTATACATTAAAGATTATTTTTAGTCTCCTACCTTGCTGTCTATAAGCAAGAATGAATTATTGTTACTGGGCAATTCTTGCATCATTCAATGCAATGAACTGCACCAAGGGTCACATTCTGCCTCCAAAGCCCCTAAAGATAGTCCCTCAAACTTTCCCCAAATATAGCTACAGAACTGACATTCTAACAAAGACAAATTAAATCTATTAGAAGTAATCTTTTGAACTATAATGAATTTTAATTACAGTGAAATAAATCAAATTTACTTTTTGTCCTTTCCTTATTATTTTACCATGCCTTTGGGCCTAATTTTTTTTGCAATTTAATTCTAATTTGAATCAATTTTACTGCTAATTTTAATTGATTCATTGATATTATATTGGATTTTAGTTATATAGATATTATGTTTTATTGTAATCTCCTGAGTCTATTGCCTTTAATGGAGTTTGAAGGGGAAAAATGATTATTTGACTGGCTTCAATACTTTTGGAATGAGGTTCCCTTCAACATTCAAATGTTGCCCTTGGACCCAACAAAGTGTGTGCATTCTTAGGTTTCAGAAATCAGAAAATAATACAAAAGTTGCAATCCTACACACCTTGAAAACAAATTTGATTGAACTCAATTATATTTACTTTTGAAAATATGTGTAAGATTATAGTTACAGACTCGGGACAAACATAAGTAATTTAAAAAAAAATTCCTAGATGAAATTCTTGTCTGATATTAATTTATTTTAATCACTCTTGTCAACTGCACTTTTTTCTTGGCTATATCCTATGGGAATACTGATAAAGCATTTGAACAGCTGTTAGTAATTTTTAAAAGAGTATTTTGAAACAGCAATTTATTCTAAGAAATAGTCATTTTAAAAGTATTCCATAAATGATTAAAATTGTAGTTTAACAAGCATCTGAAAACATCAAGGCACTGCTTTGAAACTGACAAGATCAAATGAGTTCTTAAATAAAACTTAAATAATTTAAATGAGCTTTGAAAAATTATCCATAATTTCACTAAAACCTTTTTTCCTATGAAAAGGTTTATTAAATAACCATATGCTAATTAATACATTCAGTAATCTTACTTGATCATAAAATTGATGTTTAAACATTTAATTTTTAACAACTAGAATTCTTTGTAGATTTTGTTTTGGTCTTTTTAATATCAGGAATGTGTACGTACACAAACAAAATGTCACCCCGTTTTGAATAGGCAGGAATAGCACTGGCAATTGTAGCAAATCCATAGGAATATAGGATAGCTTCCTCCGTCTTCATAAATCTGGCAAGTCGTTCTTCCAATTCCAAATGCACATCTATTTAGGAAGTGGAGTTCACATATTTATGAGCAGAATTTTGGTTTTAAACTCTCACAAATACTGTATTAAAGATTACTGACACAATGAAAAACCCATTCAAGTTTCAAAGTTCTTTAGTATTGGAAATGCGACATCATTATCCCAAAGATGGTTTTCAAAACCGAAGAAGCTCCTTGGATGAGAAGTGAAATGTCTTCAAGGAAAAAACAAAGAAAATCCAGTTGCCTTTTGAAAAACACATTTGGAAGAACCATGACCTGGATGACTGAGAATCTTTATAGATTATTATTTATTTCTTACAGAAAGTAGTGGAACATATACTCACTAATCCAATTCTTCAATTTCGCACCAAAGTCCTGATCACCTTTTACAATAACTAGAGCATTCACCGTGTGAACATTCTGTTAAGTGCTGTCTCTATTACAAAAATGTTTTCTGCAAACATTTCTATATTTAGAGGACGCCTATGTGCATATTATTACTAATGCAAGGTCCAGGCTTTGTTGAAGTCACCTATATATGCAGCTATATTTATGAAGGCCTTGTTTAAATATTCCCCCATGCAACAATAGCAGAATTATTTATTTATTTATTGAATTTATATTGCTGCCTATTCGCTTATGGCTATTCAAGGTGACTTACAGAATATAAAATCTCATTTAAAACAATAAAACTAATAAAAAGAATCAAATAAAGTAATATAATGTAATATAATAAAATCCCTATCTGGATCGGGACTCCTTACGGACAGTCACTCAGGCGCTCATCACTTCCCGCCTGGACTACTGCAATGCTCTCTACATGGGGTTCCCCTTGAGGAGCACCCGGAGGCTCCAACTGGTGCAGAATGCGGCCACATGGGGGATTATGGGAGCGACAGGGAGATCCCATGTGATGCTTCTCCTGTATGCGCTGCATTGGCTTTTAGTGGTCTTCTGGGTGTGCTTCAAGGTGTTGGTCACCACCTTTAAAGCGCTCCATGGCATAGGACCTGGGTATTTGCAAGACCGCCTTCTGCTGCCGATAGCCTCCCACCAGCCAAAATGCTCCCACAGAGAGGGACTCCTCAGGGTGCCGTCGGCCAGGCAATGTCGGCTGGCGACCCCCCAGGGGAGGGCCTTCTTTGTGGCAGCACCTGCCCTCTGGAACGATCTGCCCCCGGAGATGCGAAGGATACCAGATCTCCGGGCCTTTCGCCGTGCCCTAAAAACTTTTCTTTTTCATCAAGCAGGGCTGGCGTAACTCACCCCCCCTTTTTAGCCTTTTTTATCTTTTCTGTAGTTTTTAGTTTTTAAGTGTCAATTGGGTTTTAGTTGGATTGTTTTAAATCGTGGGCCAAAATCGTGTTAACTCTTTTAATGATTTTAAATTTTGTATTGATGTTTTTATTCTTGGCTGTGCACCGCCCTGAGTCCAATAGGAGAAGGGCAGTATACAAATTGAATAAATAATAATAAAAATAAAAAAATCAGCCCCCACCCCCTGCCCCGGTGATAGCAGACCATGATCCAGACCATTCACATACTATGAGTCGCAGTTAACAAAATGCTTAACAAGGTTAAAATTCACTGTTCTGTTTTTGTCCCTTAAACTCCACCATTAATAAAATAAACTCCAGGACTGCAAATAAATATATAAGAAAACAAGTTTCATGTGTCAACCAGAACAATACCCAATATTCGAGATGCATATGTATCACTGATTTCTGTAAGGAAGCAGTTTTATTTTCACTTCCTTTCCTAATGATTCCTAATAGGAAGAGGATTTTCTCCCTACAGTCATTAACCTATTTACAATAAAGCTAAGACCCTTTTTTTTTGGTTAAAGACAGTCCGGACCCCAGAGCATGTGAGAAGTTCAGTGAGACTTTTGTTTGTATGTACTGCAAGGAATGTGGGACATGAACATGCCAACCAACTCTTCCTTCAAATATGCGGAGGGGCTTGAACTTTAGGATTTCTTCACACTTGGCAACTGCATCGGGGCAAATAGGCCTGAATGAGGCATGCAGTACATATCTGGAAGAAGTATCCTGTGTTAACAAATCCAAGTGACTTCAGAAATCCAAAACAATCATTGTTGTTTCTGTATATTTTTCAGATGCTCAAAATAAATACAATCCTTTATTTCAATTCCAATTTGGATTGTGAACATTTCTAAAAAATATCTGCTATTACGTATCAAAGAAAAATCTGCACACTTCATATTCCACTATGGAACTAACCTATGGAACAAGGGCCCAACAGAAGTTGAAAAGATGACAATTTACATTTAAGAGATTAGATACTTCCTCACCTCAGAAGGCATGTATATCATCCCATACTGAAAATATATAGTTTTAAAGTTATCTATACAGCACAGAATGCAATCATGTTGAACATAGTTAAAAATCAAGTTTCATCCCAAATTTTAACCTCAACAAGTGAATTCAAATGAGTTTTTCTACCACTCACTGATTTGACAAAATCAACTTCTTAATGACTTCACAAACACATCCAAATAATTTTCTTGGCAAAAATGTGAAAGTTTTTCCTGCACTTTCTAGGATTTTTCCCCCAATCTCATGACTATCCCTGATATTTCTCTTAAAGTTCTATCTATGAATTAATGAGATCTGAACCTCACTAGCTTTCAGAGATCAGTTAAGGTCCATTAGTTATGAACACTTATCATGGCAGTTCTTAAACAATCAATTCATATGTAGTGCCAAAATACTATAAGATGAAAAACTCCAATGTAAGACCTGAATGAAAGATTGGAGGCAAAAGGAGAAGCAGGATGAAATGGTTAGATAGTGTCACTGATGCAATGAAGAAGAATTTGGGCAAACCCTGAGAAATAGGGGAGAACAGGGGAGCCTGCCATGCTATAGTCATGGGATCGCAAAGAATCAGACACAATTTAGTGACTGAACAACAAGACCTGAACATTTCTGCATGACATCATGGAAACCATTTTAATCATGTATAAAAGCATTCGCAGGACTTATACTTCCAGAGAATCAGTCCATGAAGATAAAGTGAATGCTTAGGTCCATAGTATTATCTTTAAAGAGATGTATAGTGGATTTTATGATTAAGCATAGATTGGGATTTTCATATTAGGATTTCAATTACAAAAATCTTACATTTTAGGCCTAAATTAAAATACCATGATCATCACAAATATATATTATTTTAAAGTATTTGCATTATTGTGTAAAAAACTAATTTAAAGCCAGTCAGTAGACTGCCCTCTTGTGGTCTCTCTGAACACAACACTGCAATATTAGAGATTTCAATCTTCAACACATTTAAATCTCCCTATATACAGTTCCACAGCCATGGAGATTAAACAAAAAGCAAATAAATCTTCATCAAGATCATAAGGAGGGAATAATTAAATTTCAGCATGCTATCCAGCATTTTTTGGCTAAACAGCAGGATGCAGAAAGTTACATGTCAACTAATGGTGGAATGTGTATGAATCATTAATCTTTTTAAAAAGCCTCAATAAAGTCTCTCTCTCCACTCATCAACTGCTCTTGAATAAACTTATAAATCATAAGAGAAGAGTGCATGCCCTTTTATGGATTGATAACTGGCTAAAGAAAATAACAATTAGGAATAAAAAAACCCAGTTTAGTGTTGTGGTTAAGGTCTTGGCCTTGAAGCCAGAAGACTGTCAGGTCTAGGACTCCCTTAGGCATGAAGCCAGCTGGGTGACTTTGAGCCAGTCACTCTCTCTCAGCCCAATACATCTCAAAGGATTACATAGTTGTTGTTAAGGACAAAATAGGAGACAGGAGTATTAGGCATACTCATCACCTTCAGTTGGTCAAAATATATAAAAAGCAGGATAATATCGTCATCATTACCATCATCATTCCAGGTCCTTGGGAAGGACTTGATAGGTGGCTAAAATATCAAATCCAATCTAAACTTCTGTGTGACCAACTATAGTAATAAATAGGAATACGAATAAAGAGACAATTTTCTAAATGGAGGTAGGTTAAGAATGGAGACTAATAATTATTTAATTAAGCTTCTATGCTGCCTGACTTAAGAATCTGAATAAGGAACAATGCTTATTAGCTTGCTCAGAAAAGATCCTGACCTTAGAAAAAGCAGCCAACTGCCCAAGTTTACAAATACATAAATTATTCAGCTTGATTAAAAACCAAGATTATTGTAAAGAACTTCAGAAGCATCTCTTTAAACTGTAAGGACAATTTAACAGCAGGCCTTCCCAGCTTCAATTCTTTCTCGTAAAGTTAAAATCAAGGTAGTTATAATTACGTTCAAATCTATATTGAAAAAGATGCAATACTTACCAAAAGTGCCATAAAATCCTCTAGGGCCACATGTGCCAACACCATATTTTGCCAGAGATGCCTGCGCTGCATTCTTTAAAGAGGTATAAGAAGAAAATCATATTACATGTAATTATATTGTAGAATAAAATCATTACCACATTGATACCATACATTACATTGTTTCTTTCATATTACCACTATTATGCTATGCAACTTCTCTCTGCATTCCCCAAAGAGTACAGTAATCTCCTGGGGCTCATACAAGGTAATATGTGAAACCAGAGAGACTTTATTTTCGTTCTGACATCCTATCACAGTGATGGCGAACCTTTTCGGCACCAAGTGCCCAAACCGGAACATGCATGCATGTGTGCGCGACAGAGCACCAGAAATGCGAAGACCAGTTGGCCACATGAACATGCCTGTTTTTTGGCCAGTTTTGAAGCCATTTCCAGGCCGTTTTTCAGGCCATTTCCAGGCCGTTTTTCAGATCATTTTTTGGGCCATTTTCAGGCTGTTTTTGGGCCATTTACAGGCTGTTTTCAGGTGCTCCGGCATCCACAAAAACCAGCTGGCTGGCATGCATGTGCACATCGGAAACCAGAAGAGCCTGCATGTCCACAGTGCACGTGCCCACAGATAGGGCTCTGTGTAACACCTCTGGCATGCGTGCCATAGGTTTGCCATCACAGTCCTATTAACTCACATAAAGGATGGAATTTTGACAATTTTAAGAAAAAGATGATGCTGAAGAGATAATATTCTTTGCTGTGATTCTGAAAGAAGTAAAAATTGTTGCAGAAGTGGGGGGAAAGTTGACAAAGAGAAAAGTTAATAGTACTACAAATTAAACAAATGAAATAATTTGGCATGAAACTGAAGTGAAATTGCTAGTAGATATATTTTTAAAAATTGTGAAGGGAATTCTAATATTGAAGAGTAGAATTAAAATGCTGATGAAAAGGAAATCATGTTTGAGAACACTAAAATGATAAGGTTGCAGGTATAGAAGATGTAACTGATGACATATAATATACAATTTATAATTTATGTATGTAAAGAATAAATGTTTTGATACCTTAAAGAGTATCATTTTCATTCTTTCACTTTTTCCAGTCTTTCTCATACTACCTACACATGTAGACAACTAAATAAACATTTGCAAAATGGATGGATAAAGCTAACATATATTTTTAAAGTATAGATTTTTTTTCCCAAAACAGGTAATGATTATGGTTGTATTTGTGAATACCTTCCATTTTAAAGCTCTTTCAACTACCAACTTGCTAGAGTTAAGAATATTGTTCAATACAAACATCTGAATATTAAAGGATGAAGACTGAATGAATCTCCAGCACAATGAAATCCCATTTTTAGGTATTCTCCACTGTATTTTTTATTTACATTTTTTAAAAAATTACATTTGCATTGATAATTTTATGTATGAATCAATATACAGACACGGCAGAAGCAAGACGGGTTTGAAAAGACAAGACATACAAAGAGGTACAGTGAATGACGTTGGTATAACTTAGATTTAATTACATTTTTTTTCTTTTATCTTCTATATTTAATTTTTTTTTTTGTTTACTACATCTAACTCCTTTTCTCCACTTCATATAATATTGCTTTCCAACAGGGATTAACACAATGGTGAAATCTAAAATTTGTTACTACCAGTTCTGTGGGCGTGGCTTGGTGGGGGGAGGTAATATGACTGGGTGGGCGTGGCCAATTTTTTTTTAACTTTTAAAAGTTAAAAGTTACTTTTAACTTTACTTTTACTCTTCACCGAAGAAATTAAAAATGGTTTTAAAAGTAAAAAAAAAAAAAAAAGCCCTGATGATTGTGCAGCTCAGCTGGGCATTGGGGGGACAGGGATTTTTGCTACCGGTTCTCCGAACCACCCGCCTCCATCTCTACCAGATCGTGTGATCCAGTCTGAACCGGGAGCATTTCACCCCTGGACTAACATGGTGATTATATATGTATACAGGCATGCATGCTATGAACATTCTCACTGCCACAGGGCTGCTGGACTATTTTGAAAATGAGACTTGATTTACCATAATCTAAATGGTGATGTGTACTCTAATTTCTCTTTAGTTCAGCCCAATACTTCCTATTACTACAAATCATCCTTGTTTTTTTCTGGGCATGTGCACTCTATAGGCCCTCTTGTAAATGAATGTAATACTAAGAGAAATCAACACAGATTTTATACAAGGAGAAATACTAGTCACAAGTACATTCTAAAAGATTATAACCATCCATGGGTCATTCAAATAGTTATTCTGACACAAAGGCTACTGTTGAGGTACTTACCTTAAGTCTTTCATTATCCAAAAGTCCAAGAAAATTAAATGATGCAAAGTTTATGCATTCCTTGTCATTCACGATAATGTTGTGAGTTGGAGGCCTTAAAGTATGAAAAAAAAATGCAAAGTGAACAAATCAGGAGAACTAGCAGATTTAGAAGCTCAAAGTATTGTTGAATACAAAAAAAAATATGGTAGTATTCTCCAATCTAGTATTGTATCTAAATGTGGGGATACTGTTTGATGTAGAGATTTATATCTTAGTTAAGAATACTTGTTTTTTATGCTATTAATACAAACAACTTTGTTCTAATGAGTCACTTATCTATTGTTGAATTCCAAAGGAACCTCTTCATTGCTGATAGTGATGCTTTACACTTTTCTTGGAATGCTTTTCAGAATTTTGGGAACATATTTCATTTTTTTATTTTTTTGAAAGAGAAGTATTTAGTTGAGCAACAATAATGCTATCAGAAAATATGTATCAAAATTACATCCTAAGGAAAAGTTATCCTGCCATTTAAGAAAATTCAGTGTGTTTAAAAATTTGTTTCACTGCTTAATTTAAGGATTAAGGGATGAATTAATTTTAATTAAATCTCTAAAGAATCAATTCAAGCTAAGATATTAAATAGTCAGTCAAATAAACTAGAAAGAGAACTCATTCTACAGCAGTCATCTAGCAAGAGACTGTGACAAGCAGGAGTCTTACAGATATTCTACATTAATTTATTAAAGTGCCATTCAATACATATTGCGACACATTATGGCTTAGATCCCAAAGAAAAAAAAATCATCCCTGCCAGTCAGTTTTGACAGTCACAAGAATCACTGAAATTGGACATACTTGTGCTCAGAAGAAAGCTTATAAGGCAATGCTTTTGGCTGACATTGCAACATCTCTTTTCATTATTCACATAGAAGCTTGCTGAACCAATCCAGCATGCACTTGCCTGCAGCGTATTTAAATGTGATTTTTTTTCCCATCTGGATTTTATAGAATCTTCAGAGTTCTACAAGAACCTGAATGTCTACCATTAGAATAGGGCTGCACATGGATTTTAGGTTGAGAGCCATATATTACCTTGAATATTGTAAAAAAGTAAAGCCAGAAAGGAAATAATGAATGATCAAGAGAAAAATAAAATGTGATGTATCTTGCATTTACTCTATCTTAACTAATGTAAAGTAAAAATTATCCATGGGCATTTAGTATTTGTCCCGTTCAATCACATCAAAAGTATATGGCAACTGTTTAGAAGTTCTGACTATACATGGTGTTTTATGTTATTCATCTCCACATTTAGCCGATGAACATTAGCATGTCAAAGAATTTTACAACATAAATCATAACCCAACTTCCTTAATATTAAAAACATATAATAGTACAGCAACTTCTCTTAAAACATAAATCACAATTTTACTAGCCCAACACTAATTTTGAACCTTTCCTTTAAATGTAAGTCATTTTTGGTACAATAACTTTGAATAACAGCCCAGCAAAAGTTCTTCCAAATGAAAGGAAGATCAGATGCACAATAGCCAAATTTCAAGCCACCTATCAACTGCTATTAACAGGCTGACTTTCTCTAAACCAGCATGTTTCATTATTTATAATGGTTGACTATTTTTTAATTACATATTTCTTTCCAGATTATGTTCAGGATGAGGTTTTTAATATTCCTAAGTAGCATTTTAGAAGTTCTAGAAGCTGCATTTCCAACACATGTTCAAGATTTTATCATTTACTTGTTTGGTTTCTCTTATTTTTACATTAAGTTTAAAGATAATTTCATTTCACTTAGTGTTTTAGTGTTTTTTGATATTTGTCAGTTATTTTTTATTTTGAAATACAACAAAAATATACTAAATTTTAAGTTTGGTCTATTTCACTATTCAAATCATTCATGAACGTTTAGGTACAAAAAATCTCATTAAAGATGTTTGGAAGATCGCAATGCTTGAATTCCTGTGTCATAAAATATGTCCATGAATTTTATTCTCTATAACTGAAAAAGATTATAGTATGTCTGAAAATTAGCCCCTATTCAGCAAAGCAATTTATAAAGGTACGCCATGTAAGCGCAGAATTCTTCAAAATAATATAATTTTGTCATGCTGCCATTTATTGTTTGAGATCATTTATACACTATTTTAAAGAATGTACATAAAGAACATGATGCAATCCTGCATCAAAAGGCACTTATTCTGCTAGAGTAAATCTAGCCACATACCGTACTCAGAAATAAAATATGTCATAATTAATATTAATATTGTATTCATCATGCTGATGTATTCCATGCATATCATTTACTATATAAAATGGCATTCTCAAAAATACTTTGGTGTTTATTTTAAACAGTGACTAAACCATGAATTGCTCAGAAATTTTCTAGACTTAAAAACATAAGGAAATACAAATATAATATGGTATCCTTATATAAAGAATGTGAAGAGATAAATGTTACTTAGAACAGAAAGAGTGCGTTGAGGTATACTGAAATTCCTGTGACTTTTTAAACTTCTGGCACAGTCAACAAGCATCCTCAAAATTTAATGTTTAAAGGAATAATACTTCCTATGCTTAGTTATGCTGAAGCTCCATTAATTCAACTGGATTAAGTTCTGAGCTAGATGCATAGCATCTAAGCATTTTTTCAGAAATTAGATTCGATTTAAGTGGGCATATATAAAATTGAAAGAAAAAAAGAGGACAAATTAAATATTTGATGCCTATGGTAGAGTATTAATTAGTTTATGAAAAGAGCAGCAGTTAAAATCCCCCTTTATTATAGAAATTATCCTTTTAAACATTACTGTAAATAGATTTTCCCTTTTCCATGTTTATTAGAAAAAAACCAGGAAGCTACCAAAGTCATATTGTTAATTCATCTAGCCCAATATAGTCTACGTTGACTGACAGCATCTTGCCAAAACTGTAGGTAGTTTTTGCAGTGTTATGTGCAAATTTTGAATCTCAGATGTCCTGCAGGCAAAGCACAGGCTTTACCACTCAATTAACAGGGAAGTGCTGAAGTAAGGATGGAACAGAAAATACCATTCACGAGTATCTAAAATTACCTGTCTTATCCTGAGATTTAATACCCTTTAAATGGCTAATGCCTGTTATTACTGAAAATTTTAATAAATTAAGTAAACCTGGAATTACTAGTTTGAAAAAATTAATAACAGGAATATGTAAATTGTTTTATGCATTCAGTGTCCAGAACAGCTGATTCCAAGTGACCAAAACAGATCCAAAATATATGAATTCTAGGCAAAAGTGTTTCAGAGGATTGGCATCCAATTGGCCCACTTGATCTCCCTTAAAGGGACATACTAGAAAGTAAGATTGAGAGGGGAGCAGGCAGCTAGGCACCATGTCTGAAGCAAGGCATAATCAATTAGAAGGATTGGTGGAGCATACCAGGATGGTCTTGCTTGCCCTGTGCGATCCCTGTGTTTGGTTTTAGTTTAACCAAACCATAACATAACATAAACCTATAACAATTTAGCTCAACTTCTGAGACAATCTATTCAACTCCAAAAAAAACCCCAGATTTTTTTTCATTTCACCAGGACTTCTAAGGACCATCAGGCATGCTTATTTTATCTGTTAAGTAGAGTGATAAAAATGAAGTAATTTACTATGCCTACTTGGTATCTTTTACAATTCAAGTCTAACATTAGAATTTAAATTTGTGCTGAACCCAGTTCTCTGAACTTGCAAAACAACGATCCATACTTATTCTACAAAGTAATCAAGCTCAAAATCCTAAACACATCTGCAGTCGTATTTCATGTAAACATGTAAAAAAAAAACCCTGGGCTGTAAATATAATATGAAATTATGATAATCCAAATTTACCCTTTAACAATATTGTAGTTCAATGCTGGGTGATCTTTTGGTACGGGAGGAACAAGAGGTTCTGGCTGCCATTCTTCAATCAACTCTTCCTTTTCCTATTACAAATAGAAACAGAAATACTGAGTGATGTATTTTTCAATAGATAGATATATCCCGACTTTCTTCCTCCTAGCTCAAAATGGCATATATAGCAGACCTTCCTTTAATTTTCCTTTATAACAACAATCCTATGAAGGAAGTTGGCTTGAGAGAGAATGACTACTTGTCAGGTGAGAAGAATCAGGATGACATGTTAAGTTCCAGTTGAGCCACTTTATTGCTCATGCCTATATACAAGAATCTACTAACAGCACTAAACTAACACTAGATAAGGGTTAATGGAATTCAAGGGGGGCTACACTTAGACTGCTTGTGAGAATGTAATAACTCCAGGCTGATTCTTCTCAACACTGTCCTCATGCTTTGCCTCTTCTTCTCCTACATTACTGTAGTCCAAAGTCACGCCCTGAGCATCTATAGCTGAGAGTGAATTTGAACTTTGGTTTCTCTTATCCTACTCCAACAATTTAACCCCAATTTATTATGAAAAGAATGAAAAGTTGGGTCTAACCAGTTGAGATACACACACACAATTTGTAAGAACTAAAAAAGATTAAGCTAATGAGATTGAAATCATGTTCATTTTAAATCTACTAAAAGTAGTTTTATGTCATTCGCTTACCGGTAAATCAAATTCTCCTTTACATAATTCAGAGTTTTCCTAAGAATATTAGGAATACTGACTGATTGTTGCATCAATTACAAAAACTTCTTTTTGCACAACTTTTACACAACTTTAGAACACATTAATAAGTTAACTAGCCAGTATGCTTTTCAACAGAACTAAATATCTTCTACAATAGTCTTTGATGAACATACTGAACAGCACATAAAATTGTAACATTAAAACCCAAATATGCCTAGAAACTATAAAATAAATAATTATACTATAAAAAGGAGATAATCCTCCTTTTTAGATGCTTGGCACTGACTGGCCAATGATAGACATGCATCTCTGTTTATATCCCTAGGGCTTCTTGCAGCAATTATAATAAATGTCCCTTTCTTTGGCATTACTCATATTTCAGTTTGTTTTTCAATTGTATTGTTCAGCTTATATGTTATATTAAAGGTGGAAAGAATTCTGAAGTGATTTATCTTGGTCTGATTATTTTACATTTTAAAAACTTGGCATTTTAACAGGGGTGTGCAGACTTTCTGTAGCCACTACATATATGTCTGTGTATCTGTATGAATGGGTGAGAGGTGGGGGGAGAGAGAGAGAGAAAGTGAATTTTAGAAATTCAGACCTTCGGTGTAAGATCAGATCGCTCCTGAAGTTTGTATGTTTTAGAGAAAAGCAGTCTGATTATCCATAGGATCAGAATACCTTCTAAAATAAGATGGTACGCTGGAGCCTAGAAATTAAATAACAAAAGAGAAATTATTAATGAACAACCAGTTATTTAAAAAAATACACATAACAGGCTATTTCTGCAATGCCGAAGCTCTATTTGAAACACAATATATGACTATGCAAGAATAAGTTTTAAGACAGAATATGACTGAGAAAAATTCATTAGGGATACTAAAAAAGGACTGCATCTATTTTTATGCACGTCTCACTGTGATGCAAAAACATCTATAGCTTTGAAGCTGTTACACAAATCTCTCTTATTTTTATGGATGTGTTATTAAATATCTCTTAGAATATAAATGCAAAAATGATTAAGTTTGTAATGATAAGGATGCTTCCTAGAAAATCTCACCCTCTTGTGTTTTACTTAAAGGGATACTTAAATACTTCCTTTTTTGTTTGTTTGTTTGTTAGACTGATTTAATTCTCTGAATTTTGTTTGTGGACTATATTAGCTGTTGCTAATATAGTCCTAATCCTAATATTGAAAGTTCATTTAAAAGTAAGATTTAGAAGTTTATACTAGAAAACTAGAAGTAGAACCAAAGAAACCTGCATTTATGTCATCCTCAAACAGGGAAGCTCTCTAGATGACTTTCATGCTTGCTCTCCTCTACCTCATGGGAGTGTTATTTTGGAGAAAAGTCAAGGGAAACTGTTACGTATCCTTCTTTTGGTTCTTATAGGAAAGACAGAAAATAAATTAATGCATGCATACAAATACATACACACATGCATTTGTGTGGATATGTTTCTGTTTGTTTATTGGCCAAGTGTGACTGGACACACAAGGAATTTGTCTTGGTGCATATGCTCTCAGTGTACATAAAAGAAAAAAAAAGTTAACACCATAGCTAATAATTCTTGAGCAAAACAAAAACAATAATTCTTGAGCTTACAAAAACAAAGAAAAAAGCATCTTGCCCAATCTAAAGCCAAGCTATCCAGCTGCATTTGGAAGAGGCCGATATCTGAAAAATACCTTTACACTTGAGCAAATGATGGAGCTTCCTTTAAAATCAAAATCCAAACATAAAGGAATGGGGGGAGGGAGAGGGATGTTGGAAGGGCGGAAGATAAAACTTCCTAGACATTGATCAAAATCTAACCCGGGAAACGGACAATACCAAACATCAAAACTGAAATAAGTGGGTAAATAAATCTTCCTGTTCGTATCATTTGTTGGGGTCACATATACTGTAGTGCAGGGTCCCCAAACTTGGGAGCTTTAAGACTTGTGGACTTCAACTCCCAGAATTCTCCAGCCAGCTATGCTGGCTGGAGAATTCTGGGAGTTGAAGTCCACAAGTCTTAAAGCTCCCAAGTTTGAAGATCTCTGGTGTCATGAATCCCCACAATACATTTCCCGGCGCCATACATAAGCTAACATCACGATGCCTTCGTCTTCCAGCCCAAATCCCTTTCTTTTTTCTTTTTTTACTCCATCTTCCATCTTCCCTTCCTATAAGTCCCGAGCCTTTTGTCAGGCACATCCCTTATTTTGGGCGCGGGGGGGTGGGAGTGGGAAGAGAGGAAGGTGACATGCAATTCCGCCTGAGCTTTCGGCCTCCCCCTCAATGCGGGCAGGGGGGGGCGGAGGGGAGGGGCTGAAGGTGACATTCCCAAACCCCTCAGCGCAGCCATCTTAGCCGCTCACCTCATAGAAGGCCTGGACCATCTCCACCAGCACCCACTGTTGCCCCATAGGCTCCGCCGCCATCGCCTTCAGTTCCTTCCGGGTAGGAGGCGGAGGGTTACGTCGCCAAGCGTGAACAGGAGGAGGAGGAGGAGGAGGAGCCGCCGTGACGTAGAGCGCGCGAGAGCAGGCAGGGACGGTTGGAGCTGGTCTTGCCGGCTTTTTTTTTTTTTTTAAATCAGCGAGAACGGAATGAGGCGGTGCTTCACGTAGCGCGTTTGCAGTCGAGCGTGGAAAAGGATGGTTTCTCAATCTTAACACGCATGGAGCAGGGCGCATGTCGATGCCCAATAATAAAGTTGCCTTGGATTAAGCATGCCTAGATGTGAAATGTTCTTTTTTTCTGACAAAGGAGAAGCTTCCCCCCCACTTTCGTTGTACCGAAAAACGGAGCAACGAGGCTTGTTTTTTCCCCTGATGGTTTTGTGCACTTACGTCGGTTCATTTGGTGACCAAAGTCCCTGAAAAAGGGGACGGCCCTGAAAAAGGGGACTTATTATGACCGTTTTTCAGAGTTACAGCCTTGGTTAACATTTCCCCGTGATCATGGGATCAAAATTCAGATGCTTGGCCACTGTTTCATACTTACGACCGTTGCGGTGTGATTGCTTTTTGCAACCTTCTGACAAGCAAAGCAGAGGTGGGTTTCAGCAGGTTCTGACCAGTTCTGGAGAACCGGTAGTGGAAATTTTGACTAGTTCCGAGAACTGGTAAATACCACCTCTGACTGGCCCTGCCCCCATCTATTTTCTGCCTCCCGAGTCCCAGCTGATCTGGAGGAAATGGGGATTTTGCAATAACCTTCTCTTGAAATGGGGAGGGAATGGAGATTTTACAGTATCCTCCCCCTGCCACGCCCACCAAGCCATGCCTCACTCACCAAGCCATACCCACAGAATGGCAGTAAAAATTTTTGAAACCCACCACTGAAGCAAAGTCAATGGGGAAACGAGATTCACTTAACAATTGGGTTACTAATTTATCAACTGCAATGATTCACTTAACAACTGTGGCAAGCAAGGTCGTAAAATAGGGCAAAACTCACTTAACAAATGTCTCACTTAACAATAGAAATTGTGGACTCAAATCTGGTTGAAAGGTGAGGACTACCTGTACTCAGCTCTAATGAGATTTCCCAGATTCTCCTCCCCAGACAACACTTAAGTCAACAGCCCAGAATTGTTGGGAACCAGCATACATGTTTAATTAAATACCTTTGGGTGTAAGTCTAGCAATGTTCAGGCAGGTGTCTCCGAAATATTAAACCATTTGAAAAGTATCTTAGCCTCAAATAAAGATCATGATGCCCTGCATACAGTAGAAGTTGAAATGTTTCCCAGGTTTTCTCCAAATTACTTAGTATGACTGGGTGATTTTTTTTTCTTTTAATAAATAGGAAAGTACTGTTTTAAAGTGGTGATTCTGCCCATAATCCTGTACATCCTTAGTAAGCATCTTAAAACTTGGCAGTAGGCATCCTTGGGCTTGTTTTATTTTCATTAATATAAACAAGACCAACCTAGATACATCATAGTTAAAATGATAGCCTCACTTTCAGCATTGACTTTGATTAATAATTTTGCAAATGCATGTTGCAACCGTTTATCTAAACAACAATGATTAGGGTTTTTTTTTTCTTTTAACATGAAAACAGAATGTGGCCTCATCAGTGTTTTTTGTCACTTGGTTCACCTATGCACCATTTCCATGTCAGATCAGAGCTAAAATTTGGAAGCTTCAGCTGGTTCAGAGTGCAATAGCAAGTGTAGTCTTTGGGGCCCCTAGAATAGCCCATATTATACCTCTGCTGCATGAGCTACCACTGCTTCTGAACTGGGTGCAGTTCAAGATGTTGGTTAAGACCAGGGGTGAAATCCAGCAGGTTCTGACAGGTACTGGAGAACCGGTAGCAGAAATTTTGAGTAGTTCGGACAACCAGCAAATACCACCTCTGGCTGGCCCCAGAGTGGGGTGGGAATGGAGTTTTTGCAATATCCTTCCCCAGGAGTAGGGAGGGATTGGGGATTTTGCAGTATCCTTCCCCTGCCATGCCCATCAAGCCACACCAGCCCACCAAGCCACGCCCATAAAACCGGTAGTAAAAAAATTTGAATTTCACCACAGGTTAAGACCTGTAAAGCCCTTAATGGCATAGGCTCAGATGAATTACTCATCCCACACTAGGACAGGCCTGCCTCGCTTGTGCCAGCAGAGAGGGCTCAATGCAGATCTTGTTGGTCAAAAAATTCTGACTATTGGGATCCCGAAGAAGAGCCTTCTCTACTGAAGCACCTACCCTTTGGAACATCTTATCCTCCAAGGTAAGATTTGCCTCTATCCTTCCACAAGAGCCGGAAGATCTGACTCTGCTGGTTGGCCTGGGACCCAATAGAGGTGGCTACTACCATAGATTGATAGCAAATCCCATCTTCCCTCTCATTCCATGCTTCCCCACCCGTCCGCCTTTTTTTCCTCATATCTTATCATTTTATTTATTTATTTTTTGCTTATTTTATTGTTCTATTACTTTACCACTGTTACATTTTACATGTCATTTTCCCGTTTTTGTTGTAAGCGGCCTAGAATAACCCCACAGTGAGATAGATGGCAAATAAATTTAACAAATAATAATTATAATAAATACACGGTAAATATAAAATATAAGTGTAAATGCATAAAACATTTGGCAATTTATGAGATACTCTCATTTCAGCCACTCATAATAACACCAGATGTGTGTGGGAGGAGGGGCTGAAATAATGATGCATTTCAGTTAGTGGCCAAGGGCAAAACAAGTAGTGAAACAGGACTGCTGTTTGTGGCTTCAGCACAGCCACACCCTTCCATGCCTGGTTTTATAAGCAATAATTTAAATAAATCTGGTTATCATTAAAAGAATACCTTCAGAATGTTCACATTCATCTGTTTAAAAGGAATAGTGCCAGGGCAGAAGAAAACTGATGCTGCTTTGGTTTACTTTGTGGAAACAAAATCAGTTGTTTCTGAATTGCATAGCATAAGGTTTGGATGTTCCTGCAGCAAAACTGATTTCTATCCGAATAGCAAGAGTGACAGTGAAGAGGATTGGTATAAAATGGATGGCATAAATAACATGAGTGAGGAATTTCACCCAGTAAGGAGATCCTATTCCCATTCATCAATTCAGCAATTCACTTATAAAGACACTGTGTATATAGTACTGCTATTCTCAAGCTGCAGTTTATCTGGGAAGATATGACACACATCACATTCCCTCCAGCAATCCGACTTATTATCTGTGATCAGTGTTCAGGATTGCACAGTGTTAGGAGTGCTTATTGGACTATATTTATGATATCACTGTTTTTGTACAGCCTGCCTTCCCAAACAGTTTGGCTAAAACGAGCATAAACAGAAAAGGTATTGTGTCAAGAGTTGTTATTCTGTCTAGTGGGACTACATTCTGCCCTAAATATTCCTGCTTTTCAATGACTAGGTTCTAAGTAGGTACACTTCCAGCTTGTTTTCTTTTTTTGGTTGATTTTTATTCTTACAGACTTCATGTTTCTATTTAATTACGTTTTATAATTTGTATTTTCGTTTTGCAAAACTGAATCACAAAGCCAAAAGGGAAAAAAAATCTGTTGAAAGAAAAAATCTAAGCCAGTTCTGTGCCTGATGGGTGCTATTCTTTCCCAAAACATGTATACTGTGCACAAACAATTCACACATGATATTGGTATATGACTGACCCAACCATGTTTGTTCTCATGCTGATTTCTGTACAGGTGTCCTTGTTTAGCAATCACAATTGCTAATCTCCAACTCGGTTGTTAAGCAAGGCGATTGCTAAGTGAAACCTTGGCTGTGCTTATGATCTCACTTCAGCTTTCCTTTGCTTTAAAGATGTGTGAAAGTTATAAATGCAAGGACTGGTCACAAAGTTACCTTTATTGTAAGTGTGAATGGTTGTTAAATAACTACTTTCAGGTATAATTTAAGGTCTTCCAAGAGGAGATGTTTGTCGATATTTCTGTTTTCAAACACCAATGGTAGGATTAGTTGCCCCCCATCCCCACACTCATGTACACTAAGAGGTTTAACTTCTATTTTGTGAGACAGGAATGTAAAGGTACTCTGATAATTAGTTTTTGAACTTAGGCCATCACATATTTAGAATCTGAGGATCTCCTCTGATGATCAGTTAGGAGCAGATCTGCATTGTTTGTACTATTGAGTCCTTTCAAACTGTTTTAAAGCTGTTTGTGTAACCATCATCATCACTGGAGGCATTAAAATGACTCAACCAGAGCAACTTTTCCAGAGAGCTAATAAAAGAGTACAAAAAACCCTGTAATTTAATCAGTGGCCCAACAATGTGAATCTTGGCACAACAAAAATCCATAACCTTAACTTCCTGGATAAATTGTGATTAACTCCAGCTGTCTGCAATTACTGTAAGTTCAAATCTCACCAGGCTCAAGGTTGACTCATCCTTCCATCCTTTCTAAGGTAGGTAAATTGAGGACCCAGTTTGTGGGGCCAATAAGCTGACTTTGTATAAAATATACAAAAGTATGAAGGCTATTGCTTAATGCATTGTAAGCCGCCCTGAGTCTCCGGAGAAGGGCGGCATATAAATCAATTTTTTAAAAAAATTGTTTGTTTTTTATTACATTTAGAAACCACCCATCACCTTCCCAGAGTGGATAATCACCAACTTATGACCACAGTTGAAACCACCACCATTATGCTCCCGCCAGTGATAATCTAAAAGTGTGACCAATGCTTTTCTGTTTCATATCCATGCCTGAACCCTGACAAAAATAATCCAGGATCCTCTGGAATTTCAACACTATACCCTATCAATCACCTTCTCTAAAAAGAGAAGGTGAGAAATTGGATGTAAATTGTCCAGAATGGTGCATTCTAGTGATGGCTTCTTGAGGAATGGGCACACTAGCACCTTTTTATAAGGGGGACAGAACACATCACATGAAGGATGAATTCACCATTGCATGAACATCTCTTGGATGGCCTTGACCAAACAAAACAGATCTAGATCTAATTTACAGCTTAAATACTGGTACATGCATCTCCACATTTACATTCCGGAGGAACTTGGGCCAGAATCAAACTGTTTTCAGATAACTAGATAAGTCTGTTCTTGGGGCAACTCTGTGAGACTTATATCATGCTTGGCGTCCAGTTGGAAACAGGTACAGATGATTTTATCCTCCACAGAAAATTCCTCTGTTTGGCCCTGCAGGTAGGCCTATGGGATTTCCATGAGTCCTGAGAAAATCCAAACGAACAGCAGCATCCAGTCTCATAGATTTTAAACAGGTATCTGCAGGATGCCATACATTTGTCTGATCTTATGCACTCTTCTCCTTGGCAGTTATTTTAAGGGAGAGCTGTGAAGAGGATGCTATCCACTTGAGGCCTGGGAGGTAGGGTGAACCAAATGTCCTGCTTAAGAAAACAGATTGCAATTAATTCTGTAAATCATACAGAAAGACAGGGTTTTTCAGATATGTGCAACTGAGTTATAAATGAAAGCATAAATTAATGTATTTAGCTGCTGAATATGGACAGTGAAATACTGCAGACATCCTTATGAAAGGACCAGTTGAAAATTAATTGAAAAATGGGCTAATCTAGGAGAAAATCTTTTTTAATATACTTAAGCATTGGACTTAGTCTGGAAGAAGATCTGAGGTAATGTCTTAATTCTTGTGATCTCTTCTCTGTGTTTTGTGGGCAGAAAGTTGGCAGAAATGAAGATGACTGCAGATCAACTTCAAATTGGCAGTGAGGAATTAGAGAGTGGAAATCCTGTGGGAGTGCACAGTAGGGGAAAAATAGTTATAACAAGGCAGAAAAATAAATGATCTTAGTAAAACGGATTATTTTCATCGCACTGAAATCTTGGAATGTTCCCTTGATTGCTATAAGCATTTCTCATTTCCACCTCAGAAGGAATTATGTTTAACGTTCTACTGAAACCAGAAGCCAACCACATTTATATTTCTATGACAGTTGTTGGGTTTGCAGACTGCAGGGTATTTTAAGGCCCAATTTGCCTTAGTACAGTTAATCAGTTTGTATTTAATTTCCTGTTTAATTCACTAAGAGTCATCATCAAGACAAATTGATATGAACAGCCCAAGCAGCTGATGCTGTACAACAATCAAACAGCAGTCTTACAGAATTGTGTATCTTCTTTTACTTTTGTTCTTGTATGTCTTTTTAAGGACAAAAACTTTCAAGGGATGCAAGGCTATGGAAATGTTATATAATTATTAAAAGGTACAAATCATCTTCAAACATTTTGTGATAATCTTCAAACATTTTGAATTTGTTCCACAGTTTTACCGATACTACATCTATTTAAAGGTGCATCTTTCTTCATCGAAAAATGGTAGTAAATTGTGACATCGAAGTCCAGCAACCTAATCTTAAGGAATTTAGGGCCCTAAAAGGGGCCCTAGAGACTTTAAGGCAAAAGGCAATGTGATAGTGGATAGACAGCAGTGAAAAGAGAAATATGCAGGAGCAGAGGTGGACTGCACTTTCTTTAACAAAGAGTTCGCAGGTTGTGAGCACATGCACACTTGCTTTGCTGGTACATGCCCCTTTGGGAGAGAAATGGAGCTTCAAATAGGCTCCTAATCAGCTCAGGCAGCTGTGGTGAGAACAGCAGGACAGTGGGGCAGCACGGAACGCAGCTAGGCCAGGCAACGAACCAGAAAGTAAATTATAAATGGATAACATAGAACAGAGGTGGGTGGGCGAGCCCAGCCAGCAATCAGAGCTAAGGGTTCGGCCAAACCCTTGCAACTATGCAGCAGCCCACCACTGTGCAGGAGTACAAACCAGAGGTGAAAGGTACTGGTCCGCTTATGCCGTCCGGGTAGGGAAAATTTTGACTGGTTCGGAGAACCAGTAGAGATAATTTTGATTGGCTCCGCCCACCTGCCCTCCCCCTCCTCTCACCTATCCTATATTCTATTGTTTATTAGCTCAGCTGATTCACACGCCACAGCGATTGCCGCCTCAGCTGAGCTAAGAAACAGCAAATGAGTCTTAGACTCATTTGCCCTCAGTTAGAATAATAAAGGGACACTTTCTGCCGCTCCCCCCCCCCCCCCAAAATGCTAGCTTTAATGAGATGTCTGGGCATTCAACCAAGAGCAATTATCACCTCCTAAAAATATTGCGAAACTGCAAACCATCTTGCCTGAATTGAGAAACTGCCTCAAAAGAAACTGCCTTTTGCTTCCTCTTGGAGCAAAAGCAGAGCGCCTCTTCCAGGGTAGATTTCTCTGTGTCTTCTATTTTTCTTCCGCAGCAGAACAAAAAAGCCTCTTCCTGTTCTTTATTCTGATTTTCTCCTGGAGCAAAAGAAAGCCCTTTCTAGTGAAGCAGTTCCATTGGTTAATTGTTCTCACTGTCAGGAAGTTTCTTCTTAGTTTTAGGTTGCTTCTGTGTTTCTTCAGTTTCCATCCATTGCTTCTTGTTTTGCCTTCTGGTGCTTTGGAAAATACATTCCCTCCCCCCGCCACCCACTTTGTGGTAGCCCCTTAAAAGCCTGTTGCCTATCACACTCTTGGGCAAAGCATGTGAGCCATTTCCTCCTTTCAGTGGTCCATGAAACTATACTACATCTATAGTATGTAGATAATAAAGTTGGAAAAAGGTGAACGTTTTTACAGAACTATAGATACGTTGATGCTGGATGTGACAAGGAATGGCTGGGAGTGGAGAGGCCAGATGAGGCACCCCTTGACATGAGTGACATTGAGTTGGCCACGCCCACCCAGTCACATGACCACCAAGCCACGCCCAGAGAACCGATAGGGGAAATTTTTAGATTTCACCACTGATAAAAACCACAAAAAGGTTACTCTTTAAATAGGAAAGAAGTAGTTGTAATGGCAATAGATAAGGGAGATTAAGATTGGATTTGTACTGCAGAGTCACACCTGGGCTTTCCAAATATTTTCCATAGAAGCTTTGCATTCAAAAAGATCCCAAATGAGTTTCAGGAGCTGGGTTTTATAGCTAAAGATTTGCCGAAGTGTCCTTGGTACTCTTTGAGCTTGATTGTTTTCTTTTAGACGTTTCATTACCCAAACTAGGTAACATCATCAGTGCTAGTGGTCATGCGTGGTCCTACTGAGTCCTGCTCGCCACCTGGAATAGGGAGATGACTGGGACTTTGGACAGGATTTCACCCATATGACTTTTCCTGTCACATGGAATTAATTGTCATCTGTGATACACTGAGGAATTGAGATGAATTAAATGATTTAAGGCAGGGGTGTCAAACTCAATTTCACAGGCCACATCAGGGTTGTGTTTGACCTTGGGGGGCCGGGGTGGGTGTGGCCAGCTCAACTTCATTTGTGTTGGGAGCATCTGTGGTGGCCCGAGTGCCAGCAAAAATAGGCTCTTGATCTCCGTTTCGGCTGCAACAGCCTCTTGCAACCATCTGCCAGTAAAAATGGAGCTCAAGGGAACCGCATGCAACCCTCCCAAGCTCCATTTTCGTTGGCAGAGACACCGTGGGCCAATCCTTCGCAGTTTCCAGGGCAGCCCTAGGGATGAATCTAAGCACCCCGTGAGCCAGATCCAGCCCCTGGGCCTTGAGTTTGACACCCCTAGTTTAAGGGATGTTTAGAGAGCCATTGGCAGAAGTTGAACAAACTCAATCTAACATGGGTAAGAGCTACTATTGAAGCCTACCTAGTGGTGATTAAGGTGCCAGAACAATAAATACTTCTCCACACTAATTGCATCTGCGAAGAAACACCCAGTAATTTTAAGATGACATGTTTCCTCCTGGGAAAGGAAGATATAGAGGGCATGCTGAGGCATTCACTGGTTTTGTGGAATGCAGTCACTTGATTTCATTCCCAGTTAACTGATCCGGTGGAGGTGTGGGGCAGGTTCTTGTCTGGGAATGATTTGATCCTGTTGCTCTCGAGGAAGTGGACAGGGTCTTAGGAAGTTTGAGCACAATCAGCTGTATTTTAGAGCTTTGTCCTGCTTGGCTTGTGAAAGCCTCCCTGGAGATAACAGGTGGGTGGGTTCTGGTGATTCTCTTAGGGAGAGGATGGTGTCGCAACCTTTTAAGGAGACTGTGATCCCTCCTCTTCCTAAAAGGCTATTGCTGGATTCCAGCCTGTTGGATAAATTTCATCCTTTTTGAGGAAGGTTGTGGTTGTGCTGCAGCTTCAGAAATTCCTGGATGAAATAGATTATTTGGACACTTTTCAGTTGGGTTAAGGTCTGAATGTGGGATGGCAACAGCATGGGTCATACTTTTTTAAGATCTCTGGCAGTGGCAGGATGGTGATAGTGATTCCATCCTTGTCTTACTGCACATCTCTGCAGCCTTCATCAAGCATAGTATCCTTTTGGAGAAGCTTTGTGAGGGTAGCAGAGGGAACACTGTATTGTCTTGGTTCACTTCCTTCCTTGGTGCCTATTTCCAGTCAGGGAGCAATGGTTGGGCCTTTCTCCCAGAGCTTGCTGTGGCAGCAGAAGCAGCAGCAGCATGATGTGTGAAAATGGGATGCTCCCAGCGCTGCTACCTCCCCACCACTTGCCCTTCCCATTGGTCTCACCGCCTTCCCCTGCCTCTGTGGTCCAGAGTTCGGTGACAGCAGCAACAGGGTGTGTGTGAAAATGGGAAGCCCCTGGCCCCTGCCGCCACTCTGTGCTCTTCCAACCTGCTTGCTCACTCAGCTCTCTCTTGGGCCGCTCACAGTGAATTGTCCCACAATGAATTGGCCATATTGAGTTATCCTGTGGTGACTTGGTGGCAGTGAGTTGGCAGTGGCTAGCTGGTGACAGTGACCAGGCTGCACCGAGCTGGTTGTGCCAAGTTGTCCCATTCCAGGAGTATCATCAGTATGCTGATGTAATTAGCTTTTATGTAAGGTCATGGAGACTTAAGTGATGCTCTTACAGTGACTAAAAGCTGTTAAGGGCTGGATGGGGAGCATTGGACCGAAACCATTCTGGCAAGATAGAATGGCTCTGGGTATCGAGTTCTTTGGTTCATGGAGAATTGCCATCTTTGGTTTTGGATGGGTTTGCATTTCCCCAATTGGACCCCATGCATAATTGGACTCATTACTCCTATTTGATGAGCAGGTGGCAATTGTGCCAGAGGGCCTTTGCACAATGAAGGGGTTGTGCCTTAGTTATACCCTTTCCTGAACCAACAAACCCTGCTCATGGTCACCCTTGCTCTAGTTTCCACTTGTCATGACTACTGTAATACGATCTATATGGGCTGCCCTTGAAAAGTATCTGGAAACTTCAGCTGGTTCAAAATGCAGTCATCTGCACAGATTTACGAATGTATCACTTCTTTTGCAGAGGCTGCATTGTTTGCCAGTTTGCTTCCAGGTGCAGTTCAAGATTCTAGAATGGGGTAAGTTGTTTACTTGATATAATCTTAGAATTACATTTCATAAGAAAATGCAGAGAAAGCATACTAGCACTGTTGAATATATAGTAGGAGATTAATTGGAAAGATAAAATTAAGTAACAGATGAAAATATTATTAGTATGAAAATTCCCCAAGGATAAGAAAGATAGAATTTTAAAAAGGAAAGATAGGCAAAGCTAAATGAGATAGTAGAGTGCTTGTAGTAAAGAAATCCAGAAGAAGAGTGAATTAAAAAAATGAGAAAAGATTAATATGAATATTCTCATATTTACAAGAACTAGTTATATGGGGAATAGGCCTAGTTTTATATTATTTTTGTAACAGAAAGGGAAATGAGAACTTAAAATTTGTATGGCTTGAAAGGATCTAACTCTGAGTTCCAATTCTATGTAAGTTTTTTTAAATTTACAATTGTATTATGAAATATGTAATCTAAATATAAATTAAGTCAATATTTTATCTTTTTGAAACAGTTATTATAATTATGGATCAATTTAATAGAAACTTAAGTCATGGCTGCCATCCATGTATAACTCTGTCATTATAAAGAGCTTTACTGTCCCCATGTGTATTTCATCACAGCAGAGTTGTGCTAAAAGGACTTAGTTTTTCCCTTGTCGCCATTACATCAGCTTCATCCTGACCCCATCCCATAAGTGAAATAGCTTTAAATCATTGTTAGTTATAGAATATACAAGTAATGTGTTACTCTTAATTCTAACAGAATGTAATGACGGCTTCAAAATATTTCAAATCTATGGACCATTGTCACTCTTTTTCTTAGGGGGTAAATCAGGTGACTTGGCAGTAATTGACAATAGGAACAGGATATAGATCAGAGGTGGGATTCACTTCACCTTCCCTACCAGTTCGCAAATGTGAGCGTGCGCCTCTGCACATGCACACGCAGTAGTCACACATTATGTCCAGGTGGGTGGGCGGAGCCTCCCTCAATCGCCTCTATCAGTTCGTGCGATCCAGACAGAACCGGCTGAATCCCACCACTGATATAGATAGTCCTTGACTTATGGCCACAATTGGGACTAGAATTTCTGTTGTTAAGCAAGGCAGTTTTAAATAAGTTGCATCCAATTTTAGGACTTTTTTTTGCCATGTTGGATAAACGAATCATTGCAGTTGTTAATTGAATCATGTAGTTGTTAAGCAAGTACAACTTTCCCCATTGGTTTTGCCTGTCAGAAACCAGCTGGGAAGGTCACAAATGGTGAACACATGACACCAGCAGGCAGCAATTATCATAAATACATGCTGGTTGCCAAGTGGCCAAGTTCTGGTCACATGACTGTGGAGATGTTACAACACTTGTAAATGCAAGGACTGGTCAGAAGTCTTTTTTTTTCCAGTACCTTCATAACTTTGATTTGCTGTTAAATGAATGGTTGTAAGTCAATGACTACCTATACAAATTGACAATGAGGATAAGGGTTTTTTTTGCCAGGTCACTTTAATTCACTAGTAATGAAATGTCCTGTAAAAAAAAATGGAGAGAATTGCAGAGATTCCTGGGCTATATGAAAGAGGAAAACATGGTTAAAAGAATTGGGTAGTGAACAGTTCTTCACAATACAGCATCTTTTTAAATCTTCAAATACCACTATGCAGTCTCAGATTTTTCCACAGTACTAATACTCTGTAATTTTCGGTATTGCCGATTTGTTTAAAATTTGAATTCCAAAGAGCTGAAGCTCAAACCACCAGACCAGACCAGAGTAGCTTTGGTCTCTGTAAAATCCATGTGTCAACTGGAAAAATGCTGACCAGTGGATCCTGCCAGGTTATTTAAATTCACAAGACCACTGCTTTTATTTACAGATCCATATAATCCAGACCAGAAGGCAAACAGGAAGTCCTTCAAGTTATAGGTAAAACATATACGAAAGTATTGACAGAACAGCTCAAATCTAGCAGGTTATTATTTACATCCATTGTACTTCAAGGTGCAGACATCAGTCTTCACCTGCCTGGTGTCCTCCAGATGTTAGAGCTACACTTCCAGAAAAGCCTGGAATAATCTATATGGACACAATTTCTTTATCTTTATTTTTAGTCTTATGAGTAAAAATGCTAAATTCCTGCTAAATGTAGCAGGAATTGTTTCATATACATGAAGCAATTCCTGCTACATTTGACCCCCACCATGAGTTTAATTGTCATCCTGAAAAGTGAAAGAAGGTTTTATTCATAAATTTGTATTACTCCATTAAAGAAACAGCTTATCTTCCGTAACAATGGTCTTTGCTGACACTTCTTAGATATCAGTTGCCTCCTGATGAATTTTCTTGCAACTAATTTTTTTTTTTTAAAAAAAACTTACTACTATAGAAATGGTATTAAATACTGCCGGTATCCAACAACAACATTACAGTCTTAGTCCAGAGATTCAAGAACAAAATTGTCAATATAAACAATTTAATTACACACTACTGTAAAAAGAACTTAAGTATCGTAGTTAATGGTACTTAATGAACAGAGTTTTGTAATACTAACTCTAAAAATGTTTTTTAAAAACCCATTCAAGCAATATTAAAAAACTTAAGAAACAGAAAAGGATTTTCTATTTGAGTGGAATAATAATGAAAAGCCATTCTCTTTAAATATTAATATTAGATACTAACAAAAAAGACATTATTTTCTAAATTTCAACATAAGAGATTTGATCAAAGCATAATGGACTTGAACTGGTGCTGGAAATCAGAAATTAATCAGAAGTTAGGCAAGACAGGAAAAGAATAATGTAACATGGTTATTGCATCTGATTCTCACAACCCATTCAGGATAAGCAGAAGTTTTGGAATTGTTTTCAGTAGTAATAAATGCATTCTAGCAATTCAGTGTATTACCGTAGCATGGATTGTACTTGGTTTATTCATACCCAGGGCATGTAAAAAGTGTGGTATTGTACTTTATCTTTATTTTTTTAAAAAAAGAAATCCAGCCCTCCCTTTGATACTGTCCTTTATTTGAAAGGTCATTTGTCTAATTTAATTGAGAGAGAAGGTGCCCATTAATAGGTCATGGAAAGCAGAATGAGCATACCTGGTTACTCTCATATCCATTATGGTAAGTTGCATTGTGTTTATTTTTCCTAAATTATAGCTATTACTCTTAAATTTATTTAAAAATATGATCAAATTAAAATGATCAAAGTAGTAACTTGTTTTATCCTCTTATTGAATTTCATTTTTTTATTGGAGTTTTCCTCTATTCTACTTTCAACAAAGACCTTAATTGTCATTGTCATTATTCAGTTATTAACTCAAAATGATAAAAGGCATAGTGCCAATAGTGCCTTTTGGGAAATAGCTCTTCTGGAATAAAACGTGGAAAATGTTAGATCAGAATTGGTTATTGCTTTGATTTTAAGAAATATTCACTAGGGGTTTCTACAGTTGCCAGCAGGACCACTAAACATTTCTTACATAAATTGAATGAGAGAAAAAAAAAATCCAAACTCTTCTACAGAAATGTATGCAATATTGGAAGCATTCCTAAGTACAGATTATACAAAGAATACTTTATATTATTTTAGCTGTTTGTAAGCCTTCCAGAGTCATATATATGACATAGGCAGCTATATAAATTGGAAAAAATAGACCAATTTATGTATTGAATGATTATAAAATATTTATAACGTTAGCTGAACAAGTGAACACAAGTGAACAAGAGGAAGTGCAATTATGAAATCATGCATACAATGCAAGCAGGTTGATGAACCTGTTGATCAACAGAGCATCAACAGCTTTATAATAAATGCATGTGAATAAATTCATAACAAGAAAAAGAAGGCAATAATAATATCCTTAGACATGGAAAAAAGCTTTGACGTTTTGGAATGGACTTTCCTGCTAGAACTTTCCTGAAAAAATAATCCCTGGAGAAGAATTCAAAACCTGGAGGGAAGCAAATTCAAAAAATGTTAAATATAAATCTTTAATTGAAACCACACATACTTTTATTAGGAAAAATTCTAGACAGCATAAATGAAAGGTATCACCATCAATTAAAGTAGATGCTGTAAGAACTAGTTTGGCACAACGTTGGAAAAGTGAAACCTTGCTGACAATTAAAAAAATGAGAGCCAAAATCAGAGAGCACAAAATAATGGCAATACTGATTGTATATATTTGTATCAGAAGTTTAACCAAATTCAAGCAGGAATGGTTTCCTTACAGACATTACATCACACAGCAAGGTGGGTTTAGATATTTGAAATACACTTTTGAAAAATGGAATTAGAGATCAGTTTTAAAATATGTGATGAAAGGAACATTCTCCAACATATCAAAAAAAGTATAAATATTCAAATACTGTAGCGATTACTGGCTAGGGAAGGGAAGGGTTATTAAAAGTTCCTCATCATGATTTTTTAAATATTTGTAGTGTGTTTTATTATCTCATTTTTATTATCAACTTGACCAATGTAAAGTGACTATATGTTTAAAATAAACTTTGTATTTTAAAAAAAGAAAAGGACCACCTGACTGGTTTAATTAAAACAGAAGAACTAAACCAAAAGCAGCCCTATTGCAATAGTCAGACCTGAAGAAGGCAGCATATCTTCCACATCTAAATCAATAAAAGTAGAATTCATGCGGCCTTCCCCACCTGCGCAGATTGAGATGGAGGAGGTTGCTGACCAAAACATCAAATACAGGCTACCATGTTTAGGGAGACTAGATTAAAGGATTTCAACTGTCTCTAAGTTTCAATGGTTTGGAAATAACAATTACCAGATTTACAGATTATATCATTGGGATTGCAATTTCTCTCTTCTCTTTTCTCTTACATAAGAACTTACAAAATGTCTTTTGGTTCTTGAATTGTGAGGATTGAATGGGATTCTTTCCTCCCTAGGTAAAATAGTTTTGCTCTTCCTCAGCTCTGCTGTGAAAAGGCAACCCTCACTGAATGCAGATCTTGTTTCATTGCAATTATTAGTGATATCATGCCCCAAATATTAAACTAAAGCTTCATTTAGTAGAACAAGTTGCCAAAGTCATCATATTTGTTCCCTTTCCTTCAGAAAACATTTTTAAAAGATACTTTATTGAAGTATTTATTTATTTATTTATTTATTTACTGTCAGATTTATATGCCGCTCTTCTCCCGTAGGACTCGGGGCGGCTCACAATAATAAAGCAACCCGACAATTATTTAAATAATGTTAAAACCGAATATAAAATCCCCAAAACCCCAAAGTAAAAACCACAACAGATCAGGGAAGCTGGTGAAAGAGCCATGTCTTTAGGTCAGCAGGGAAGGTGCGGAGATCGGGAACCATACGGAGGTCAGTGGGCAGCCCATTCCAGAGGGTCAGTGCGACCCTCCTGGGGACCGTCAGCTGACACTGGCTGAGGGGACCTGGAGGAGGGCCGCCCTATGTGAGCACACTGGGTGGTGGGAGGCCAGTAGGAGGTGCTTCTGCAAATACCCCAGGCCCATGCCATGAAGGGCTTTATAGGTAAATACCAGCACCTTGAAGTGAATCTGGAGGACCACTGGCAACCAGTGCAGCTTGCGCAAAAGTGGTATCACATGGGAATAGCAGGACGCACCCGTAACTACTCGCACAGCCACATTCTGGACCAGCTGGAGCCTCCGGGTGCACCCCAAGAGCAGACCCATGTAGAGGGCATTGCATTAACTTGTAATGTTATACCGTATCAAGCTCCTGAAGGACACTAGCAAAAATAATCCTTTGTATTGATGAATCTATGATAAGTCACAGACTTAACCCAACAGCATAATTTTTGGATTATAAACCAAGCTGCACATGTTTTTCTAGCCTCAGAAAATACTTAGTCTTCCATATTAATTTATCATTGATGATATTTTGGGCAATCTGGCTCAGCAGTAGTATACCAGCAATGAGATCAAATATTATTTTCATTGTTTGTCAGGAAAAGGAATGACCTGATAGTTAGATAACATGGCTATTTAATAGATGTCAGCTAATTTCTCCATGGCATTGTCAACGTTTATCATTTGCTAGAGAGTGATGGATTCAAGAATATAAAACATTGTTTCTCATATTCCTGCATGCCTTTGTATGGGTTCATAAGCTTATCTATGCAGAGCATTCAAAGTGGAAACTCACCAAAGCTGGTGCAACAATTAATAATTATATTACATTATAGTTAATATAATTAAATAATTAATTACACATGATTTCCCCTTCCAGATTCATCTTATTTACTTCTTGCCTAAACACATAGAACATTTCCATGCTTCTAAAGTCTCCCAGTGTGCTAGAACATACATGTTTGTCAAGAGAAAAGCAAAGCAATTCCATCCACCCTACTTAGGTAAATAAAGCTAAAACATTCCTTTAAAAAGTAAGTGTTACATTTCATGTTGATAGCATGGTTAGCTAGAAATATGCTGCAATTTATGGGCATCCATATGAATACCCTTAAGGCACCTTCTGTTTAGATTAGAGAGGTATTCATCACAGGTAGTGCAGCTAAATGAGACAAATAGTGCATTTCACAGAGACTATTAGATGGAATATTTCATCCATGAGTTTCTGAAGTTATGTGTCTTGAAATGCTTAGAAAAGATAATGGTCCAAAGACAATGCTTTGCTTGAGATGCTTGTCATGCGTTCCTAATACATATTATTCATAAAAAAAGCATCCATCAGAACTCACTGGTGCTCAGTACTGGAATTAGATACGGTTCTCTTGAATATGACTGCTCTACAGTTCATTTATTACAATAAATTGGCATATTTATAACTATTTTATTGCCACTTTCATCTTTTAGGGTCTCTTGTTAAAAGAGGAGGGAAAATCATATTTTAAAAGAAAGATATGCATTTAAAACCAGTGACAATAAACAAGATTTGATAAAAAAAAATATGCCTTTCTCACTGCCAAGTTAAAGTGCTATTTCCAGTTTTCAAGCCAGCAGAAAATGGATGCATAAAATTGTCTCCTCCATTAGCAATCTCTGTGCCTGTTGGTTGCTGGCAAACAGTGGCATCTTTATCTAGAGAGTTATTGCAAGTTTAGGAAAGGTGTTGGTCTATTTCCCCAGATTTTTTTCCCTCAGCTCCCAATAAATGTCAGCAACTGATGTGTCTGTGTAGCATGGGATATGATGGGGGCTACATTTTGACATTAAGTAAGTTTAACCATCTGTATAATGTGCTCCCAGCTGTCTGCCAGTCTTTGCATGGGGACATTCCAATGAGCTTAACAAATAGTTGTCTAATTGGCTGTGAGAATAACCTTGGGAAAGAGGAGGAAGAGCTGCAGCCAAGGCAATGGTCAAATAAGAGATATCAGCCCAAAGGAGAAGACAAATGAAATTTGATAAAGCATCTCAGACTTGACTCTTCCAAGTTCCCTTTAGGATAGGCAATGGAGTAGGGGAGGCACATTCAGAGCTGCAAGTTTTTGTTACCATAATCCTCTAATAAAAGTGGTTTTAGTCTTCATGACTTTGGTGTCCAGATCAGAGGTGGGTTTGACATAATTTTACCACTGGTTTGTCGTGCACCGAAAATGTGAGCATGTATGTGCCTTCTGCACATGCACGTGGCCTTCCACACATGCATTTTGCTTGCATGCGTGGCTTGCATGCATGCACGTGGCTTAGAAAACATGGCTAAATAGGACAGCATATTGCTGGGGCGGGCCGACCCGACCCCCATCCGCAGGTAGCTATTACCGGTTCACCTGAACCAGTCCGAACTGGCTGAATACCACCACTGGTCCAGATCCAGTTTTCCTCAAAGGGCTGACAGTTGAGTGGTGGTCTGAGGAGTGTGCAGTGAAATAGAAGAAAACACCATAGAATTCTCTTCTGCATCACTTTCCCCATCTATCAGCGGTTGATTGGTTTTTAACAGTAGTAGGTGTGTATACAGGACAACAAGAGGGAGAGTTGACTCCGTCTGTTGCATCATACAATTCAAAACTCAACTCAGACACTATAATCATGTCCACTTGGACAAAAAAATTGGCAACTCTTAAAGTTAAGGTTTTCCTGTCCAGTGATGTCCAATTCCAGGGAATGGTGCTTATCTCTGTTTCTTAGCCAAGGGAGCCAGCAATGTCCAAAAAACATTTCCATGTTCATGTGGCCAGCATGACTATATGCCAAGGTGCATGGAATGGTGTTACTATCCCACCAAAGTGGTACCTATTTATTTACTCACATTTGTATGTTTTTGAACTGCTAGGTGGGTTGAGGATGGAAGCTCCAACAGTGTTTGGACCTTGAATCTGGGCTGTTAGTTTTCCAGCTCATAAACTCAGCATCTTTAACTGCTAAGCCATCACACACCCATTATGGTGATGGCACCTCTTACTTACATCTAATCGTGGGACAATCATGCAATGGCATCCTTTTTCTTCAGACAGATTCCCAAGATATTGCCTTAATCTTTTCCTTGCTTCATGTCTGAAACAGTTTAAACTATCCTCAGCTGTTCCTATTTTGTTTATTGTAAATTTTCAGATGACCTCAGGAATGGTTTAAGCCAGCAACTATTGGCCACTTGAATCAGTTGTTAGTTGGGATCCTTTTTAGATATACGTTTTGTAATATTCTGATAGAAGCTCAATTAGTGGACCAGTGAAAAGCTGTGGACATTGTACAGTTGGACTGCAGTAAGGCATTTGATAAAGTAGACCACAACCTATTTTTTGGTAAAAATGTAGGATAGGCAGCATCACCACCAGATGGATTCATAACTGGCTGATCAACTGCACTCAACATGTATTCCTCAATGGAACTATATCTACATGGAGGAAACATAGAGTGGGTTATCCCAAGGTTTTGTCTTAGATCCCAGGATTCTTCAACATCTTCATAAACAATTTAGATGAGGGGATAGAAAGGAAATTCATAAAATTTGAAGATGACACCAAGCTAGAAGGAATAGCCAACACTGTAGAAGAGAGGCTCAAAATTCAGAAGGATTTTGAGCACTGGGCCCTATCCAACAAAATGCAATTGTGATAAAAAAGTAAGGTTTTACACTTCGGCAATAAAAAACAAATGCACAGGTATAGTATAAGTGGTACCTATACTGGTACCACCTATACCTATGCTACTGGTTCAATAGCAGTAACTGTAAGAGGAATCTTGTAGTCCTAGTGGACAATCACTTCAATATGAACAAACAGTGTGCTGCAGCTGCCAAAAAAAGCCAATGAAGTCATGGGTTGTATCAACATAGAGATAGTATCAAGATCATGTGATGTATTAGTACCACTTTATGCTGTTTTGGTAAGATTTCATTTGGAATACTGTGTCCAGTTTTGGTCAGCATGATACAGAGTGCAGAGAAGAGCAACAAAGATGATTAAGAGGTTGAAAGCTAAAACATGACGAATAATTGCAGGAACTATTAAGCCACTTGGGGCTCCTGCCTCTTTTATCATAAACGCTAGGCAGCATTTCTTCCCCTTATTCCCCAAGTTCAGCCACAAATTCTATCACACGCTCTTCCCTATATATCAGCCCAAAACAGAATAGTTTTGGAAAACAGGGACCAAACTGAAAAGATGTGCCCCAAACAATCTAATATAGTCAACAGTTGGTGGCTTATTTCTTTCCTGATGTGAAAAATCAGATTTTGGAATGTGTTCTCTTAATTTGTTATTTATAACTTAATCTTGCATCCTGAGTGCAGGACTATACTTCAATTTTTCTGATAATGTCTAAAATTATTTTTCTGTAGAGATTTTTTAAAGTTTTCATTCAAAAGAAAATCATTCAAAAACCATGTTTCCTTTGCAATGGTACAGTCCATTCTACTAAATCAAAATTTTATTAAGGTGAAGTTGAGGTGTTGCCACTCAGGGAGACACCAAGGAAAAAGCTCTTTAAGACTTTCAGCTGAGTTCATTGTGAAATGTCAAAAGGGATTTTATTGAATAAGAGAATTTATTTATTGAGAAGAGAATTATAGAGAAAGGTGTATCAGTCTATATTTCTGTAATTTACCAGGAATTCTTATAGTAGTAGTAGATACAGTTCACTGTATGAGCCAGCAGTTGTATTTCATCTCTTTCTGGTATTATATACTGAGGTTCAAACTATTTGGCGGCTTTGCCATTTTTACTTTACTTAAAAGACACAAATAGTAACATGTGGTGATGGCTGATAGCAAGTCTTAGTAATGATTTGGTCATAACTTCAGACATTGGACCCCTGAAAAAATATTTTATTTTATTTAAGACAGCATCTCTCCAAACAGCATCTGGGATGTAATGACATATCTTGTAAATAACTCCAGAAGCTGGTTGATTGACCCTCTGTCAAAGATATGTTGAATAAAACATTGTTCGATAACGCCTGGTGAGTGGTCATATGATATCTCTGGCAGTGGTGGAATGCAATTTTATTTACTACCGGTTCTGTCGGCGTGGCTTGGTGGGCGTAGTAGTGTGGCTTGGTGGGCGTGGCAGGGGAAGGATATTGCAAAATCTCCATTCCCACCCCACTCTGGGGCCAGCCAGAGGTATTTGCCGGTTCTCCAAACTACTCCACTACCATTCTCCAGAATCTCCTGAATAGCACTCTTGATCTCTGGCCAATATCTTGGGAACTCTGATAATTAATCCATTGCTAACAAAAATAATTATGGGAACATGTGTAAAAAATTATGGGAACATGGGAACATCATCCCTTCTCTTTTAGAAGGTGTTAGATTGGGGAGCTATATTGTCCTCTTTATCTTAATTGTTAAAAGCAGAAATACAGATAAAGACTTACAGGTAAGAGTGATTTACAATACATCAATGCAATCAGCAAAACTTGATTAGCAATGTTTTCTAAGTACACATGTGGAGAAAGTAATAGTGTAAATTTCTTAATTTACAGATATATTGTCCCAGCTGGCTAAATCTTTTTTGGGCAAAAGGGAATCCATACCACTATCTCCTTCCATATCATCAATCTTCCATAGTTCCATTCAGAAGCATCAGAGTTCCTTCCAGTAACAGATGACAGCTGGTAGTGATGACCAGGGTGCTCCTTGAAAACTACTGTCTGATGGAAAGGAAATACTATGGAGGTATCAATTTCAGGATTTTGTGAATGTTTTCAAACAGTTGTTTGTAAGCTAGTTTAGCCTGCCACAGAAGATTGGAGGCACATGGCACATTGGTTCCAAAGAAACCAGAGTTCTCCTCCAAGGAACTTACTGAATCACTTATGACAAAATAGAGTTCTCCAAGATAAGTGGGCAAAATCCTAGGACCATTTAGGAGCTTTTCTGGAAAAATGAAAAAGAGGCAAAGAAATAGATAGGAAGCCGGGTTTAAGCAGAAGCTAGCTGTATTGGATCTCTGGGCCAGAGATTCTTCATCCCAACAATAAGGCGATATGAGATGCTTTCAAGGCTAAAACATCTTTTGTAATATAGCCAACATCCCTGGGATTTCCAAGTGGACTTGCATTGAAAAAGTAACCAGGTGACTCAAGATCACCAATATGAACTTGGAGCTCTTTACTATTCTTTAAATTGTAAAGGTGTCAAACTTGTTGTTTAGTGAATTACTCTAAACTGACAGACTAGCCTTCCATTTTTGAACCAGGTTCAAAAACAATAACTGTGAGAGGGACCTTGGGAGTCCTAAAGGACGATCACTTAATTATGAGCCAGTAGTGTGTGGCAGCAGCCAAAACAGCTAATATAATCCTTGGTTGTATACACAGAGACATAGAATCAAAATCATCTGAAGTATTAGTACCACTTTATAAAACTTAGTAAGACCACATCCGGAATACTGGATGGAAACTAATCAAGGCAAGAAGCAACCTAGAATTAAGGAGAATGATATCTCTGTTCTATGCTACTTGTATTTCTAATATGAAGCTCTGTTTCACAATCTTAATGCAACACAGCTAGTCTAATAACTTCTTTTGAACTACAACTGCCCCATCATTGCCAGTTAGCATATCTATTGGCCAGCCTACAGCACAGAGTTAGAGGACTCTGCATTAAAGTCTTACATCAAGTGATCTTCTGAAGAGGTTTGTCTTTATAACAGAATGGTTTCTTTTCCAACAGATGGCAATTTAATTTTGCATTTAAATTCTGCATATTTTAGTTTTGAGTTCTTGCAATTGCTGTAATTGCCACATTACATAAAAATCTATACAGAATTATCTTAACCAAAACCTTTTTAATTTTTTTCTTTAATTACAGCTAATACAATAATTAAGTGGAGGGACCTAGTCCAGTGCAGACTAGTTCAAACTTGGCTTTAGTTTCACTTATGGTTCTTGGATTTATCTTGTATCATTCATTGCATACCAATTGTAAACCAAAATTTACAGAGCTGCATTTTACAGTATATACAGTCTGAGGTTGGACTCAGATTCAGTAGTTGGATGTTGAAGTAATGGCTCCCCCTAGTGATGCATTTAATAAAATCTCAGTTTGGAAGCGAAATGTTCAAGAAGAAAGAGGAGTTACATTGCTAGTGAAGCTTTTCCAATGCTCCTCAATTTCTGTTAAAAAGTATTACAAACCAAAACATGAAAAAATTGTGATATCCTGATGGTTAGTTATTTGATACACATGCTCTGTTCTATCTCCCATGGCATTTTATTGCATTTCAGTTATTAATTAATCCGTTGCCAAAATATTTTTCAACAATACCTACTTGGTCTCTATAAATATTTCATATGGATCTACACTTTAATGTGATTGTAAAGTTTGAATGTCTTGTATTTCATTTCCCTCCAATCCAACATTTTCTTCTACTTTTCTTTATACCCATCTGTACATACTGTATATTATCTGCCCCTGAGAATGATATCCATGCCTGTAATGATATGGTTTCTGGCCCACAAAAACCTCTATCATAATAACTGTTAGTTTGTAAAAAGCCGCAGGTCTCTTGGTTGTATTTGCATTAAGAACTGTTTACACAAGCCCTCTTCAACCTGGTAGTCTCCAGATGTGCTGGGATTAACAAATTCCTGAATTTCCAGTCAGCAAGCCAGAAGACTTTGCAGAGACTGAGATCCGAGAACTTCCAGATCAAGTTTTTAATTGTGCAATTCTCCTGACTCACCCATGGAATTTTACAGGGTCCAGATGATGATGCCTTCCATCTCCCTTATATGTTTTCACAGCTTCTTATGCAGTATTCTTTTCTCTCAGGAAAGGGGGGGGGGTGGAGATGTTAAGTGAATGGAAATCAGATTCTTCTGTCTCCATCTGGCTGTACTTTGTTTTTTGTGACTTCCCCTACTTCACCGGGTGAGAATGGAATGCAAAGGAATAAAGAATCATTTAGCCTTCTTCTTGTTCTGGAAAGAAAATGGAATGTAAGCAAAGAAGTTGAGCTGTATACTTCTATATTTTATACAGTGAAGGACACACATTGCAAGGAGAATGAAATCAAACATTTAAGGAGCTGTTTGGTGTTGTTACTGATGATCTCACAGGCATGTACAAGTACTGCTCAATTTACAATCATTCATTCTGTTTGAAGTTATGAAAGAGTATTCAATGGTCCAATTAGCGAACCCAAAAACAGGAACTTTCAGGATCATTGAATCCAAAAAAGTAAGACTTGATTGAATACACCATCTCAGAACTGAAGAAGCAGAACCTGCTCTGTTTTTTTCCGTGCGAAAGTTTCGTTAGTTAAACAATAGGTTCCCTTTCTCCCACCCCTCGAGTGTTCATATTGTCCAATTGTAAAACTTCTTTCTTGTTATGGGAACATTCCACTTCTCCATCGAGCACCTGCAGCAGTAACCTTGGCATTTTGCAGGCTCTCATGGTCTGTGAATGGCCTCTTGGCATCCCAATTCCTCCCTACACATTCCACACCCTCTCCCCTTTTCATTGGCAAGTTGAATAGCGATAGAAGCTAGAAGGCAATAATGCGATAAAATCTTGACAGTGCTGAAAAAATGGATTAAACAATAACACTTATACTGCTTCATAGTGCTATACAGCACTAAGCAGTTTACAGAGTTGGCATATTGCCCCCAACAATCTGGGTCCTCATTTTACTGACCTCGGAAGGTTAGAAGGCGTTCACATTTACAGCTGTACTTGAAACTTTTGGCTCTTGTAGCATCTCTGCGGTCACATGATGAAAATTCATGTACTTGGCTGCCCATATCTATTTATGACTGCAGGAGCAGTTAAACTCTTCCTATCTGCCTATCTGCTTCCTATCTGTTGTTTTGGTCTCCTGCTCCCTATCTTGTAGGGTAACAAGCAGCTCCAGAACGGTGCAACTCTGGAGCTGCTAGCTACACCCCAGGAAGCCCCAGCCTGCTCCAGCAAGCATTCATTTGCTCAGTTGCCTTCTCTTCTCAGCCCCGTATGGCTCCCCAACCCAAATCCGCAAGTGTCAGCAAGCATTCGTTTCCTCCCCAGCCCAACCCAGTAAACAAGCATTCATTCATTCCCCAGCCTGCTACAGATAACAAATGAAGATTAGTATTCTTGATGAACAAGTGGAGCTCATTCTGGGAGGTGGATCTAGCATATGACAGAAGCCTTAGAAGAAACAAGCAGAAAAGGGAAGCAAACATTGTTTTTCAAAGCAAGTGATCTTAGTCTACTGTCCTCTAGAAAAGATTCTCAGTCAAGCATCAGAACAAAAACAGGCAGCCCAGTTCTCAACTCATAAAATAAAATAGAATATGTACCAGAATTGGCTTGCTGACTGAATTCTCTAAATTTCCCTCGAGTTGCTGTTGTTGGTTGGAGCTTTGCTCTTACCTCACAACCAGACTTGAAGGAAAAACAGTAATAAATACAAAATGCACTGTCCTGGCTCTTCAGTGTTTGATTTTCCTGTGTGCCCTTTAATTTTTTAAAATTATATTTATTGGATTTATATGCTACTCCAAATGCTGTCAATATAAGGGACCCTGCATCTCTTTAAATCAGAGTAAAAAAGTGACATAAAATTGGATAAACCCACACATACAAAAAATATCAGTTATGATAGACCATTGCTTCAAAGCCATAAGGCAGGGGTGTCAAACTGACAGCCCGGGGGCCAGCTGCGTCATGCACAGACTATGCCCAATTCAGCTTCGTGAAGGGAAAAATCATCACGATACATCACGTGATAGCAACATGACGCAGCGAGTTTGACACCCATGCCATAAGGGATCAACATTTAAAAAATCCCAACTCCCAAGGGCCTTCTAAAGTCTAGTTTTAATAGTTTCCCTAAAACCCAATCGGGCAGGATCATTTCAATTTCCAGAGGAACACTGACAGAAGGGTAAACATGATTTAAACATGCAAAGTGACATATGAGACAGGTGAGCTTAATACCAATGAATGGTAATACCAATACCTATCACCTTGTCCCTTGCACTGGGCACCATTTTATCATCTTGAACAAATTCTTTTGCTAAAGATGTACTAAAATGTATACATGAAATGCCTTTAAATGATAGAGATGGGTATGGTATTACAACTCTATAGGGCTATAATGAAGTATAAATATTTTTTAACAATACTTAATTGTTGGTAAGGAAGTAAAAAAAAAAGCCTGGATAGTGGATATTGTAGAATCTGGAGTCAGCAGAAGAGAAGAGAAAGAACTGGAGAAAATAACAAAATACAAAGCCTTGCAAATAGAACGATTGTGGCAAAAGAAAGCAAGGGTAGCACCAATAGTAATAAGCTCTTTTGGTGCAAACCGAAAATACCCAGAGGATCACTTCAACACCATTGGCCCTGACAAAATCACCATCAGTCAATTGCAAAAGGCAGCTTTACTTTTTGAGAACATGTTGGAGATATTGCAAAATATCTGCTGAGAGGGGATCCTCCCATTTGTTTAAAATGGTCACAAAACATCAACATACCTGAGTGCTATCTGCTCTTACCTTTAGTTCTGCTGTGTGTGTGCTTCTCCATTTTTCTAAAAATAAGTTGAACTCTCTCCAGTAAAAAGATAGAAGCAGGTCTGGGAAACCACAGCAGGATTGCAGTTGGATATTAACATTATTTGGATCCCATGCCAAACTGTTCCAGACAAGGCATGCATAACACAATCATTCCTTTTTTACTTCATATAATTTTAGTCCAGTTATTGTAATTGTCTGTCCATAATTTTTCTGTGTTTCCTGGGCAGATGTGCTTGAATGAAATCACAATATTACATTTCAATATCCAAGCCTGGATGTACATAGCTTGGGTGCAAAATACCTGTCTATCACTGTTATACATTATTTATTTTTAAACACCTTTGGTCTCTGTGTACAGGTAGTCCTCAACTTACCACAGTTCATTTAGTGACTGTTCAAAGTTACCACAACACTGAAAAAAGTGATTTATGACCATTTTTCACACTTATGATTGTTGCAGCGTCCCCATGGTCACATGATTTACATTCAGATGCCTGACAACTGACTCACATTCATGGCGGTTGCAATGTCCAAGGGTCATCTGATCCAGTGGTGGGTTGCCCCTAGTTTGCACCGGCGGAAGGTTCCGCCCACTGAACCCGATGTCATTAAAACGCTTCTACACTTACGCAGAAGAGTGTGCAGGGAAGTGAAGCAAGCGCATGCACGCAGCCCCGTTGCAAACTGGTAGGAAAGGTAAGTAGAACCCACCTGTGATCTGATCCTATTTTGTAACCCTTTGACAAGCAAAATCAATGGGGAAACCAGATTCATTTAAAAACTGTACTACTAATTTAAGAATTGCAGTGATTCACTTAACAAACATGGCGAGAAAAGTCATAAAATGGGGCAAAAGTCACTTAACAAATTTCTCACTTAACATTAATTTGGGGCTCAATTGTGATTGTAAATTGAGGGCTACTTGTAATATTCTGATGGCTCTGATATATCAAATACTATGGAAAATGCTCCAAAAATCTTTACATTTATTCTCAGTGCAATTGTGTTTACTGAAAAAAAATCATCCAATAATGAAGAAAAAAATCTTGCCAGCAAAAGTTTGGGATTATTCCAAAACACTATGGAAGATGAAGACCCATGTTGGAACATTATCAAAAAGACAAAGAAATGCTACAACCAACTGAAACAAATGTTCATCCTTTGTATAACTTTTGGACACCAATGTAACCTTTGGCGATGAAGTGTAATCCAGTTTTTTCCTTCTGTCTGGAAGCAGTCTGACTCTTGTGTTTAGAAGAAAGTGCTGATTTTTCTAGGAGGAAAATGAGCTAACCTGGCAAACAATATCCTCAAATAAATGGTTAGGTCTCCTCTTGTAGTCATCTAGGCACATCTGTTATCCAGACTTCGGTGGAAGAAAATGAGATGGAAAAGGTTTCGTGAATTGTTCTTTGGCAGTTTTTATCTCTCAGATCACCAATCATTAATCTAATCCTCTATTGATGATACAAATTTTCTTTATCAGAAGTTAACTAATAGCTAGAACAGAAGCAAAGGGAGGAACAGAAGACAGATCATTTACCATGAATGATAGTTTGGGGTGTGTTCTCAAAAACCAAAGATGCTTATATGTAAACAATAAAGACAAATATACGACCTGGGATAATGTTGCAGGATCCCATCTGAGTCGGTTACCGGGATCAGAGATTTAGTCTTCCAAGCTTTCACACTTGTGCTGGAGCCCATCCTCAGGGAATTTCTCTATATATGTGTGTATTGGACTGTTCTGTGCATAGTGTTTATGTAGTGCCTGGTTGTGTGTAGCTTTTTAGTTGTTAATTGGAGTTTTGATGGCTGGCTATTAAGTTGTTGGTTGTTGTTTCCTTGTGTTGCTGCACCCTTGGCTCCTCAGTACCTGGTAAACTGGTGGTAAATCAGCCCTCCTATATGTATATGTAGTTTTGAGCAATGTACACTTATATCATTTCCTACAGGAGTTAACTTGTAGGAAATGGCCAGGCTGAACCTGAGGGAGAGGTCAAACATGTCATCAGTCAGGAGTCCCTTTGCGCCCACAAAAGATCTAAGTCCTGCCCACCTTGAATTTCTATCGCCAAATTGCTTTGACCCTTAATAGTTCAAATTCTTGTAGAGAGTTTAAGCTTGCAATAAATCTTTATACCCATTTGAACTGCCTGGATTTCTTGATTTCTTTAGCACTTGACATTACCTTAAATAAAGAAAAGTTAACATGTTATTTACGAACACAGAGATTCTCAAACTATAGGCAGCAACACCCCACCCCCCATAGCTTTTGTTCATAAGCAATTTGGAGAGCTCTAACAACTTTTATTTAGAGATGATCAGACTCACAAAAAGTGAGACCATCGTCAAAACTTGCCTACAGTGAAGTTAAAAATTCAGGACAAAATTTTAAGAGATGGATAAACTTGAAGTCTTTCTAGAACCTCTATCGCATGAGGAAAGTCTGTTGTCACACCAGGTTTTATGGCATGTATCTGCTATTAAGCCACAGAGCTAGAACAGAGATTTAGTAAAGTAAACGGGAAGAGGATTCCGGGCTTGTGAGAAAACTTCAATATCTATCTCGGTGTCTACCTAATACCGCCAGATCAAGACTTCATAGCAGTCCTGTTACAGATTTGAAACACACACAAACACACCGTTGCTAGGTAATAGTAAGAAATTTACTCCAGGCTGAGCAGACGAGCAAAGGACATAAATCAGAGTAGTCAATATTCAGTCTTGGATTCAGCCAAGCAAGATTCATCAGCCGGTCCAAAAGTCAAGAGTTTTAAGACTTCTTATAGAAGCAGGAATCAATGACACAGAAAATCAAATAGTTATTTCCAACAAGAAAACAGGGCTCACTGTGGATCTTCAATATATCTTTGTACAGTGATAGCAATAAAGTTATGCACTTTAACTAAGGTGTGGTATAAAATGAAACAAAAACCACCATCGGCACAATAATTTCAAATCAATCCAGTTATATTTGCTCAGAAACCAGTAAAGAACCATTAAGACAAAACCACAAACAAAACAGTATCTTTAAAATGGTGCCTGCGTGTATCGACACTGATAACAGTTTAAAATAGGTTAACCTAGAAATGACAGCTAAATAATAAGATGAAACAACCTTATACTTATACTTACGTACTACTAAATAAAAATAAAATAAAATACTTAATACTTAATACTTAAATAAAAAAGTATTTAAATTATTTTAAAAGGCCACCCAAGTTCTATAGAGCTGACAGGAGGAAGTCAGCTGACTCTTGAGTCATGGGGTCAGTTCCCCAAAAGCCTGCAGAAGGAGATCCTGAAATGAACCAAAAGAAGGCTTTCGTCAGAGGAATAGAATGAACAGGATTGTGAAGAAATAAATGCTGACAACTACCACCAGTGGTGGGATTCTACTGGTTTAACAACCGGTTCACTATGCGCAAATGTGCAGTTTGCAGAAAATTGAACTTCCATGTTGCTGAGAGCAAGGAAAACAGCTGAGGAGTAGCAATCCACTCTGACTCTCCAATCAGCTGGGCTTTAGAAGCAGAAATATAGGTGAGTATAACGCAAGGGCAGGCGGGCGGGTCCATTTCAAAGAAAGAACCGATTTGCTCATGGCTGAAACTCAGAACTAACGGTTTGCCCGAACCAGTCTGAACCAGTAGAATCCCACCACTGACTACCACAGAGTTTGTGCCAAAGAACTTTAAACCGAAGCATCGATAGTTTAAATTGTGTGTCGAGTTTGAATAAGGGAATAAGCAGTAAGATTAGAATGGTATTATTCATACCTAAAGACAAGTACCATTCAGCAAAAACGGGATGCCTATTATGTAGCAGTGAAGAAGGAAAAAGGGCTTATTTTATATATTTAAGTGCCATCTAGTGGAGTTCTGTTGAATGGTGAAGGCAATGGCTCAGTAGGATAATAGTGAGGACCGATTATTTAAAAGGAATTTGAAAGGTGTTTTGACTAAAATTGCTTTCCCTTTTTAGGAAAGTGTGTCCATAAGAGTCCCAACCTTGAACAGATCCATCTCCATATTTGTCTTCATTCATCATAACTATCTCTGTCATTTGAGGCCCAGAGTGCATTTGATCAGCAGTGGGTAATGTAGCCTGGCAACTGTCTTCTTAGACAGGCTTATATGTGAGTTCTCTTTATTATTATTATTATTATTATTATTATTATTATTATTATTATTATTATTATTATTATTATTATTATTATTTATTTATTTATTTAAAACAGTACAACAAAGCAAATAAACCAAAAAAATGATCGCAACAGAAACTTTACAAAGTATTTACAATGTTTAAACGCGCTTATATGTGAGTTCTCAATGCAGCAAGAGAAACATTACCAATCACTCTCTAAGGTGTTGGTGTAGGTCTTAAACACCCAAAGAACCATTTGGACCCATTTCCCATAGAAAAGAAAACACCAGGAGCCACAAAACCCTTCCCATGCTTGACTATTTCTTGAGTGGCCAAAAAACTAGGATATGTAGTTGAATTAAGCGTTCTGTTTTCTTCTGAAACTTTTATTTTCTTGGATTTATCCATGGTTGGCCTACCGGGGGTTGAAAAGCTCAATAAATCGCGTGCTGGCGGGTGTCACACATTGGCGGCTGTGATGTATATTTTGTATTTTGAGTGACAGGGAGCCGCAGCAGAGGGGCAAAAGAGCCACATGCAGCTCCAGAGCCACAGGTTGCTGACCCCTGGTGTAGGTATTGCCAGAATAGAGGGTTTAACCACCTTTCCAGCTGTGCAACTGATGAATTGTAGATATGAAGGTGTTCTACCCTATGTCACCCTCTGCCCTCCCTCTGCCCCCCCCAAGTTGCCAGTTAAGTTAGCAAGTATGAAGGAAGGATGAGCAAATTTTGTCCTCAGCTAGTACTACAAAAGCATAGTAATGGTGTTCGTGGGTGGCCATGGTCAGCAGTATACCAAGTAGCCCAATAATTAGGCAAATTTTTGTGAAAGTAAGCAAAAATGTATCACCCCTCCCAAATAAAATAATGAAAGCAACAGGCCTATGCAAAGTTCCTTGTCAGAAGTGGTGGAGATTCTATAATTCAGGGGTCTCCAACCTTGGCAACTTTAAGACATGTGAACTTCAACTTCCAGAGTTGAAGTTCAATTCTGGGAGTTGAAGTCCACAAGTCTTAAAGTTGCCAAGGTTGAAGAGCCCTGCTATAATGCACTCATTTATGGTGGCATCAATCATACACAACTGGTGGAACCTGGCTCTTTCATGCTCTAAATTGGTCTTTATGCATCACAGAATTAGTACTTGTTCAACAACAAAAATCAGTTTGTAGCTCTAACATTATTTCAGTTGTTAATATCTTTAAAGTAAGTGCTGACATAAACTTGTGAAAGCTCTGGTTAGGCATTATAAAAATAACTGTTTCAGTAGAATCCAGGTGTCTTGTTTCTCCTGCAGCTTCAACCAAAATAGTTGTTATGGGCAATGCCTGATGGCTTCACTGCCAAGAGTTCAATCCTGACCAACTCAAGGTAGACTCAGACTTCCATCTTTCTGAGGAGGATAAAATGAGGAGCCAGATTGTTGGATGCAATATGCTGACATTGTAAACCACTCAGAGAGTGTTGTAAAGCACTTTGGGACAGTATATACATTTAAGTGCTAGTGCTATAGTGCTATTGTTTTCTCTGCGGCAGGACCTGAAATGGGTTCAGGTTTAGAGGACACTTAGGAATTTAATTGGGTTGAACCTAAAAACTTGGCAATGAATAAGACCTTTATGTTGTACTTTATGTCCAAAAACACAAGCCAGCTGGCCATTAATTTTTGCTCCCATTACTTGGTGAGCTGTATGTATTTCCTTGTCTCAAATTAATTCTTAAATGCAGGATTCCAGGCTAAATCATGCTAATGCAGTGCAGGGACTGAAAAATTTACTTGCCTATGCTTATTTCTAGAAAGCTGCAATACCCTAGTCATGATTTATCTTATTTTACTTAATGATCTATTGTTTTGTAGTTGTATATTAGGGACATGTTAATATATTTTGTGCTCTTTTCTTCATGTTCTGCATATATATTTTTGAGGTGGGCTTGTAAGTAAACTCAAGCAAGGGAAAAAGGATTCATATTTTTAATGTGCATAGTGCAATGTAAATTGTACATGCGAAACCTATGCTGGTAATTACATTTTTCTGGATATACCCCTCAAAATATTTTTGGGATCCAATCAATAATTTTGTATATATCGGTAATTAAGGAAATACTTTAATGTTAGGTTTTCTCAGAATACATAGTATTCAACGTCTCCTTCATTTTCAGGCTGCTAACTTAAAAGGGGAAATAATATTTTCTTAACTTATTGCTTAATACATTGTAAACCGCCCTGAGTCTCTGGAGAAGGGCAGCATATAAATCGAACCAATAAAATAAATAATAAATAATAAATAAATAACTATAAATTGGCTATGGTGGTTGTGTGCCATGGTAGCAGAAAGGGGTGTTCCTTAGCATAAAAGTATCTTTGAAAGTAAGACAGACAATTTAGAGAAAATCAGTCTAAGATGATGAACTTGGCGATGGAATTTCCACAAAGAGGCTGGAAGAAGATAGCAAGGAAGGAGTAGTTTTGCATTGGGTCTTTTAGCTGCATGGAAGAAAATGTATTTGCACTCATTAATATTTAGTTTCAGAGTCCTTTGATACTTCAGATTATTATTCCCCACACTATTAATTAAAATGTTCTTTCAACTGGTAAAAAATCAAAGTCATGCTGTGCATATGCTAGTTTCTAACATATACTATAATAAATTATTTATAATTCATTCTTCATATTCACAGCCTTTAAAGGAAAGATACACAATTGCTTTTCTTTTACTGACACATTCCATGTAGGAAAAAGATTTATAGATTCATAGATTTGTGGTATTTTGATGCATTTACAGTACAAGTTTATATGCATGGATAAAATTTTAAATAATTAAAGCAAGCAAAAGTAAAAATGCTACTTTATAATAAAAAAAAATAAGATAGATATATCTTACAACATGCCAAACTACAAAATTTTCAAAATGTACTATAACATAATTTTATTTAATCTATGGTGAAGAAAAATCACATAAAATAAGAAATCATTTAATTAAAGGATAAGCCAATTGAAGTACAGACAATGTCTGGATATAGCATGAACAAATAGCAGACTTCTGACATTCCTCGTCCCCCTTTCATTATTCAAACAGGTAATCAATAAGCATCTTGTTCAATTTTCAATTAAGAATACATTGACTGGGTTTATGCAAAGCTATAGTGTAGCTTGCTTTCAGTTTAGAATAAAGTGTGAGTATAGACATTGGCTTATTGTTGTACAATATGTGGCTCAAGCCTTTATTATTTTATCCAGCCAAAACAAAAACTCAGCTCATTTTGACTGAGGGTATTTAGGCTATAACATGGTTTCTGTGATTGGTTTGTTGAAAGTTCATAGATAAAATGATTCATATTGCTGATCCAGTGAAACAACAAACTACAATTAGTAAAAAAGAAAAATTAAAGATGAATGCTCATAATGTAAAAGGACAATTAAACATCTGTAAGTATCTGTACATCTGTATATATGATCCTGTAATATTTTTCAATAAGAATACTTTGATTAAATTAATCAAATTAATCAAATTCTGTCCGAGAATTTAACAAAGAAAAAATATTAGACAATTTTAAAATATAGTGATGTAATGGCACAGCTGAGCCATAGGGTAAAAGGTAGGTTTTAAACTTTCTTTCCCATACCTACTTTGGCCTCCTGCACTGGTACATGCAGACATGCACAACATACAGTCCATGGCTCAAATGAAGCCCATTAAGTAGCTTTGTGTAGCTCATCTGCTTTTGAAAAAGCAATAATAAATTTACCACTGCCAGCACTGTTGCCACCTTGAAAAATATGTTCCAACTGCCTCTAAGTCTTAATACCATGGCCACTCTGCTAACTATTGAACAGCTAATGAGCATGCCAGCTCTGCCTGTCAGCTAATGGGACATGCCTTGTGGTCAGTGATTTTTTTTTAATTTGATTTATATGCCGCCCTTCTCTGAAGACTCAGGGTGGCTTACAATGCATTAGGCAATAACCTTCATACTTTTGTATATTTATACAAAGTCAGCTTATTGCCCCCACAAACTGGGTCCTCAATTTACCTACCTTAGAAAGGATGGAAGGCTGAGTCGACCTTGAGCCTGGTGAGATTCGAACATAGAGTAATTGCAGACAGCTGAATGTTAATTAGGGTGCTTAGTCTGCAGAGCTATCCAGGCTCCTTATGATGATTTTTAATTTCCTAATGTGGCCCTTTCACCTTACAAGTTGTGCAAGCCTTATATAAGTGTCTTGCAGTGGTGAAATCCTCTGCAGTTTGCCACCAGTTTGCTGCCCGCACATGTGGGGTGCATGTCAAATTCATGCTGTGCACGCATGTGCAGTGTGTGCCAAATGCACGCTACACATGCATACATGCATAGTGCGCACTAAATGTGTGTTTCGCTCAGAAAAAGGAGGCTTAAGAAGGTAAGTAGAACAACAAGGGGGAGATCAGTTGTGCCGCAAGATTTAAATTCACTAGAAAGCAGGATTTCCTGTTTCTAGTGAATATAAATCGCGTGGCACAGCTGATTGTCGGAAATACCAGTTCGGACGAATCAGTAGCATTTCACCCCTGGTGTCTTGGTATTTATTGCTACTATCACCTATTTTCCAAAGGGCTGTTTCATCTGGTGTACTTCCTCTAATCCCAGGATGTGATAGAGATAAAACTTATACAACCTATCCTGTTTTATTGGCAAATTAAAAAGAAAAAAGTTAAAAAAAATTAAATGAAATTCTGTAGTATGACCAATGAGGTGCAGCTATGGGAGAATGATGCCTTCCTTTCTCCTCTGGAGAACTTCGCAAGAGATAAACAAAACAAAACTTTATTAAAAGTAAGTAGAAAGAAAGATCAAGTGTAAAGGCTATATTTGTTTTAAAAAATCAAAATGCAGGTGCTTGTTAAAAAGAAAACTGCCTAATTCATGGAAAAACAGCAACTGATAAGCTTATTAAAAAGAATAAAGGAAAAAGTAAAGTCCAGTGTAATGAACACTTAAGTCACTAGATAGTGCTATTCCATTATCATTTGCTTGTTTTACTGATCGTTGCATACTTTAGATTTATAGAGCTTCAGTTTATCAAGGAAAAATGATGTCTTAACGCTTGTATAGACAAATTCATAAACACAATTCAAAATATATAATTGTGGAAATTACATACTACTCCACAGTTTTATCCAGAATCATGATATAACTATCTGTACAAACACATCAAAATATATTAAAAAATATTAATAGTAGATTTCTAGCTAAATGGTTCACCATTAGATATAAACACAGTTCTTGAAGTGGTATTTCCCTGCTTCCCCTTTCTGGGAAATTCTAATCCACCAATTCTAAGGTTATGGGGAAATGCTAAATCTCACATTTTGCTACTGTCAACCCAGTAGCTTCCTTCTTTGTTTGAAAGAAGTTCCAAAATCATGTTTAGCAAAAAAGGAAGCAGCTCAGATGAACTAAAAAGTGACCCAAAGCATGAAGAAGTACATTGAGGTGAGTAAATCAATACTGTCTATATTCTGCCTAGTATGAATTTAGCAGTTTGAAGTACAGTGAATGCAGGTTGTCTTCACAACAAGAAGCAGTGGATGTTAACATATATAAACTTGCTATTTAGATCAGAGATCCATTATCTAGTCCAATAATCTTTTTTCAAGATTGGCCATTATTAAGTTTCTTGGTTATTTAGCTTATCACTCCTCTGAATTTATTAAGATGTTCTCGATACATTTGCATAATCTCATTTAAAATCCATCTAAATGACATATATCACTATTGGGAGAAGAATTGGTTTCATTTTTCCATTTTGAAACTCCCTGTAATGTTTCACTGGGAAATCCCACATTTCCCACATAAAATATCTGTCCAGGTTGTACAACATTTATAGGTTTATAACACTCCTTGCTTGTTTAATTCTCTCAACAAAAATGCCGTCAGCAAATGTATAACCCAAAGGAAAAAGAATTCAATTCCTCTTCTCATTTTATTTTATTTTTTTTCCTGTGAATCAACTATGCCAGATCCAGTCATGTATTTGAATGTGCAAAGTATTCAATCTGTAGCATTCTAGGTTACCAATAGACGGAGATCTAAAGACTTTAGGACATTCTGAGCGAGAATAGTGCAATTTCAAGGAAAGTCTTGCCCTGGTGTAGCTTCCATACTATGATAGTAATGTGGCAGTGACCCAAGTCTCTCAACTAGAGTTACTACATCTTTGCTGCAAAAATAAGGTTGACCACAAGATAATATGCATCAATTTGGCAAGTGTTTCCCACCACAACCCTGCATCAAATACATTACATCAAACACTATTACTTTTGAGCTAGAAATCCCCCCCTGAGGTTTAAACTTTACTTAAAACATGGATGTGTAAGTATAAGCTTCTGATCTATTTATACATTGAAGAGGAGGTGAATATCTGTGATCCAAATGAGTAGCTTGACAAGATAAGTCACAAGCTATTTGTAGGGAAAGATTCTGTTATCTGATTTGCACTAACACTCTATCTGCAAGTGTTGGTCAGAAATTTAACAGATAATTTGTGACTGGGCAAACTTTACAGGATTGCTATCACACAGATTTGCATTTGGAAGCCAGAAGTATGCAGAGGTCAGAAAGTCGAAAGGACTTATGGAAACATTACTGAATTGTTTCAGATCTGTCAACAGATCGCAGGAAGTGTTTAGCTTTTAGAAGTTTATTATCTCTGTAAAAAAAAACTAGGATCCTGAGGGCTGAAAACAATTTCATTTGAAATGGGTACCATCCTGATGTTTTGGTGTCTCATCTTGTTTTCTCTCAGGCCCTCTTTGGCATTTATAAGATTCTTTCTTTTAGAAATATGTTTCATTCTCTTTTTTAAAGAATACTAAGCACATTCACTAGTAGGCACCCAAGAGGTTCATGGTAGGGCCTCAGAATAGATGTGATACTGCAAGAGCTATAACATGTGCAAGATTTACATGGTCTGTCAATGTTAAGTCAATGGCACAACAACAACAACAACGATATCTTTGGTTTGTGGGAACTGAGAACAAATTGGGCAGCTGAAGGGAAAACACATTTTTTAAAAAATCTATTAAGTTTATTTTATTGCATATTTATTAAATCTGCATTTATGCAGGGAGCCCAAGCTCTGTACAAGGGACCTCCCACACACTAAACATTAGTAAAATTTAGATATTTTCAATATTTTCTGAACATAGGCTTGATAGGCTTCATAAGAAAAACAAGAGTTTAGCATCCTAGGGGGTTTTTTTTTTTTTTGGCAATGCCAAGGTTTAGTTTAGGTTTAGGTTTAGTTTAGTTAGTTTAGTTTAGTAAGTTATCACTGACTATCATGGCAGATGGAGGTGTTGGATTCATCACTGACACTACAGAAATTTTTAATGTCTCAGGGCTTGGATATGAAATAGTGCTGTATATCACTGTCTCACTACAGCATAATCAGAATCTGTAATAAATATTTATTTATTTATTTATTTATTTGTCAAACATGTACAAAATAGCAGGTACAGTTATAAACATAAACATAAACAAAGGAAGTAAGTACAGATAAATGTATACTGTGTTACATTATATGTAACATTCTGCTTGGTTTCAGTATCTTTATTTTTGTATTTTAAGATGTGGTATTTTGATATTGCTACAGTGCTAGTTAGAGAGGGTTCCCTCTGATCTGATTCGGATACAAAGCTTCAGGCAGCACAAAACAATCAGAGTTTTAAATGAATAAGGAGTCACCGGCTTTCCATTTCCTGTGCCAAATTCCATACTAACTTCTGCTCCTCAGGCTAACTTTCCTCTTAAATCCTCTGCCAGAATTATATGTGTCTTGCAGGTTAAAAGATAAGGGAGAGGAAGGAAGAAGTGTACTGTATATATGTGTATATGTGAAGGTATGAAACATTATAAAGATCTCTTCCACTGATCTCAAGCACTTGATTTTCTGGAAAGATTCCTGCCTTCTTCAAATATTACCAGTTTTATTATGTAATCAATATCGCTATATATATTAACAAGGCTTTATTTTGAATTTATTTTGTAAATTAACAAAAGGAGGCAACTCTAGTTTCCTTTGTTTCCTCTTCCAATATAGAAAAGCTTTCCTACTCTTCAGCCTTCAGCCATATATATCTGATTGTATTATGTTATGAATTTATCCACTGACAAGCTCCCCTGATGAATTTTAAAGGTATTCAAATTATAAAAATAGCAAAAATAAAATATAACAATAAGAAGCAGAACAGAAAAACCACTGTTTCAATATATATTTAAAGCTGAGCCTTCAAGAAAATCAAACTACAAAGCTGGCTTGCTATATAGTTGTGAAGTAAAAATTCAATAGTTCATTTATTATTTGATTAAATAATAAATCTGATTTATTCAATAAATTCAATTTATTTAATCAATAAATTGATTATCACTAAATCTGGTGCTCTCTAATGTTATTTGACTTCAGCTTCCAGCTTTCTTTTTCCCAAAATTTTTAAGGATTAATTTGGGAATGCTGACTAAGTTTACTGGAGACCAACTGGAAGAAAACCAAGTTAAAGAAATTATGTTTCTGTGACTTGCTGTTTATTGTATTGTTGGGTCCAGATTTGTTTGTAAAATCCAATACAAACATAACTGAAACATAATTGAAATTCACTGGAGTTTTTTACATTACTAGCATAAATAAGATTATTGGAACCAATTTTATTCTCTGAACATGTATATCCTACATTCGTTAGGACATCACTATGTTTTAGGAAAAAATGTACAGTGGTACCTCAGTACTTATCATTAATTTTGTTCCAGGAGGTGCAATGAGTACCATAAACAATGATTTAACAACATTTTCCCATAAGGAATAATGTAGTGAGTCACAAGGTAGCCAAACCCGACAAATTTTAGCCTGTGCAATGAGTACCAAGCAAACAATGAATACTGGGACAAATTTTTCTTGTCAAAATGTGTTGAGTACCAAATTCAATGAGTTTCAAATGTTGAGTACCTTGCATCTAATAAAAAGGTATGGAATACCTTTCTATAGTTTTCTTTCTATAGTAAGGTATGATACAAATCAAAAGACAACCCAGAGGAATATTCCCAGAAATTGGTTTACCTCATATTTTACCATTTCTAGAAGAAATGAAGCTTCTTCATACATACATACCCAATCATCCTTATCTTTTTCAGTGTGGCTAGCAAACATTTGGTCTATGAAAGTTTATATCTAAAGAGCCAGCTGCTGTTATTAAATGTAGTAGCAGAATTTATTCTAAATTTGTTGGAAATTATTCAACTTCTGGTTTAATCTCCCAAAAAGAGGTACAGGAACAAATAATTAATAAAAATCATATTATTCAAAAGTCAAGGTAATATGTCATTATATTTGCATGTAATAAGATAGAATTTATTTTAACCACGGGTTGATGACAAAACAATGTTAGTCTTGCAACAAAAGAATGATCCTAGCTTGTTCAGCTACTTCCTGGTTAATTTTACTTTCATTTCTTCTACCAGTACTCCAATGTAAAATATGCAAAATATTCTGTGATGGAACACTCCAGTATTGGAACAGCCTGTTCTGGAACTGGTACACTATCAGCTATGCTGGAGCTCTCAGTCCAATTAGAAGTTTAAATACTTTCAAAACTCACAAACCAATTGAAATAATGTTAACCTTTTTGTGGATCAAGGAATGGGATGAGTGCCTGATACTTTCTGAATGTCTTACTGCATTTCTTATAAAAAGAATACCCCCCAAGCTGTGGAATAGTGCCAGAAAACCCTGACAAACAATCTTGGGAGAATTTAGCAAAACTGCATAAGTTCATCACTCTATATGCCTGAGACAAACAAAGCAAGAAACTAAATACCAATTAAGGCAAAGACTATACAATTAACATTCTTTCCAATGCTATAATTGTAGGAAGCATGGTTAAAAAGTGAAATAAAAAGGTAGGGTGGAACAGATGTAAGGAACGAAAATCTCCCTCTGAAAAATAAAATATTTTACTAGCAAAATTTGTCTCTTGAGGTCATCCCTCAGGAACACAAACATCCACAGGATCTTGTTGCTTTTGCCAAATGCCAAAAGCAGCTTTAACTGCAAACTCTGCTGCTTTGTTGCATGCGATGTCACAACACACATATAAAAAATTGTCGCTGGTGTTGCAATGCTGCTTTTGTAATTCTGTCCCTTTCCACCACCATGCCTGCCCCCGCTGCAGATGCTACTGGGATTGCCTTATGTGACTTTTCTCTAGTAGACAATTAATTGTGCACAATGGAACAGGCTGAACAATAGCAAAGGCATATTGATAAGATCTTGCTAACAAAAATAACCAAATGGCTGCTGGAAATAATAGCTACGCATAGCAGTGAACTTTACGGTAGCGCAAGTGGGTATCTAATGAAACAGTTCCTGTGAGTTGGGTTTACTGACATCTGACTGGATAATTGAGGTCCAGAGCCCTCAGTAATCCACTGTGGATGTGTGCTGACCAGTTCAACAATAAGTTGGTTAGTATAAAACAGATTCAGATAGGGTTCAATACACCATCTGGCCTTTTGAATAGGATCTGAATATAGACAATATCTGAAGCACTAAGGGGTAAGGCTAAGTAGGTGCTCTTTTGAACCTTTCTCCAATTAGAAATAGCCCCAAGGGCTGACCCAATTGTGTGGATATATCAGTGTGTGAAGTGGCAATACCTTAGTATCTTAAAAGGAAGCCAGGCTAATTATATGAAAGTAACATTTGGGGAAGATATAAGAAAGGATCACAGCAGAGATTCTTGGAGAAAAGGAATTAATTAATTAAGCCTATTTTAGAGCAAACATGACTTTGGAGTTGACTCAGCCTTGATTGTACTGATGGATGAGATATGCTACTGCCTTTCTGGAGAGGTACAGGAGTCTGTTTAGTGATGCTGTGTTATCACTACAGGAATAGGACTGAATCTTTTTGTCCTTTTTTCATGAGTTTTACAGATTATGCTGGCAGGAAATGTTGCAAGTGAAAAAACTAGTACACATAGTCCTCAACTTGTAAGCCCAAAATTTCCATTGGTAAGACAGTTCAGTCCCATTTTACGACCTGTGAGTTTTGTCCCATGTTATGACCATTCTTTCCACATCTGTTAAATGAATGACTGCCATTATTAAGTTAGTAACATGGTTGTTAAGTGAACATGGCTTCCTCATTAACTTTGCTTGATCCCCATGATACTACAACTGTCATAAATACATGTCAGTTGCCAAGCATCTGAATTTTGATCACCTGACCACAGGGAAGCTGCAATGGTCATAAGTGTGAAAAATGGTCATTTTTTTCAGTGCCATTATAACTTCAGTCACTAAACAAATAGTTGTAAGTTGAGGACTATCTGTGCATGGCCTAAGTATTCTTTCAGTGAAGACCCTTGGATGCATAGAAAATACTAAAAATAGTATTCTTCTATTATTCAGCTTGGGTGACAGATCACTATATCACAGAACAGACTTAGTGCAATAAAATGGTCTATTCTTTCTATTGCATAGAGCTGTGGTGTCAAACTTGTGGCGCCACATTTTCTTCATGTGATGTATCATTACTTTTTTCTGCTTCACTAAAATGGGGGTGGGGGTGGCCAGTGTGTGACGCATCCGGCCCACGGGCCACGAGTTTGACACCCCTGGCATAGAGATTTACCGACACGAATTGCCATCAGGAATTTTCAAGTTTAGTCCAAGTTGAGTACGGATTGGAAAAAGCTACTATAGATCAAGTTTAATTTGGTTCTACTATTTATAAAGGGAAAATGAATAATAATTTGTCAAATAGTTTTAGCATGAAAAAATATATAGTATAAATCACTCACTAAGCCAAACAAGTTGACTTCTATAGGACTAAGCATATCAATTCAGATTACATTGTAACTCCACTGTCTTAATAAGAGAAATGAGATGTGGGGAAAAATAGGAATTAAGGGAGAGTTGTCTCATAAAATTTGAGCTTTTATTGAATACTATGGTTTCCAAATCAGAATCCTTATGTTGTATATTATATTATATTAAGTTATAACGTATTTAATTAAAGGGCTGAATTCTGAAATGCATTTATTCAGGCACAAATTCAATAGAACTATAAATTCAATACACTGAATTTAGAAGAACAGTACTAAAGTAAGGTATTGTTTTACCATAAGCGCTTAACATAAATAACTTTTTAATAAACTTGACCTGGTTGAATGAATTAATGAAGAACAAACTTGAGTCCTAACTGGGGAAAAAATGTACATTTTAATGTTAGGTTTTACTTCTTCTCCCACATTCTTTATGGCTAAGCTCATTTGCATTAAAAGGGATCCTGGTATTTTAAGTTCATTAGTTCCCACTGCTTATTCTGTATAATCCCTTGTGGATAGTATGCTGATGCCATTCAGTTTGAAAGGATTAGAGTAACCTCAGGTGGAAAATACATTGGCATTGAACTTTTGAGAAAAATCCCCCTCCCTGTTGCTTTTCAAGCTCAAAGTCTTCACAAGGGATTAAAAAAAAAGGGAGGGGGCGATTGTTAGGAACAGATAACACAGCATGTCAGCAGAAATTAGTGATTTTTTTTAAAAGAGAAATTTTCTCATTAAAACAAGAAAAAGGCAACTGTAAAATGCAGATTCGCAATAAAGAATCAATGCTTTCATAAAGCCTGCGCTAATTTAAAAATTATTTTAAAAAATTATTGTGGCTCCTGTCAATCCTAGTAAAAAATATACAGGTTTCCTGTATTTTCTTCCTCATCTCCCCAGTCTATAAATTTATTGTTCTGCTGGGAACACTGCCTCTCCCAAGACTTCAGCACTGTTATTGGCTCAGAGTTAAAATGTCAAGAGCTCCTCATAGCTTTATTGCAGGTTGCTCACTCAGAATTTGAAACCTTTATAAGTCTTTTGTAAGACTTGTAAACCTTTGTAAGTCTTTATAAACAAATTCAGGTAAATACACTTTTGTTAAAAACATTGATGAGTAACTCATGTTGGAATGCTGATTTCTAACTCATGTCACTTCTAATTCTCCTGCTGATATTTATTATCACTGCATGAAAATCCAGCTGGGTGGGACTTTGGGCCAGTCTCTTTCAGTCCAACTCATCTCATAGGATTGTTGGGTGGAGAAAATAGCAGGAAAGTTAATTGATATATTTGCTGCTTTGAATGCTATATGAAAAAAAAAGCAGGGTAAAAATCTTTTTTTTTTAAAGGACTCCTTACAAATAATTTCAGGACGAACTTAGACAGTTGATCTGTGGGTTGTTATTTTTTAATTGAGCATCTCAATTCAATTCAATTCAATTCAATTTCTTAAGTGCCCTATCAGAGGTATCCTTGCCCCTCGCCAGCTATGGAACTACATTCCTGTTCTATCCTTAGGCAAGGCTTCGCGAACACGTGCATATTTTTCTTCATTAATTGGCTGCATGATTCCTTAATTATCACTGCATATTCAAAAGACTTGAAGCTTGGTTATTTCCCAGAGACACCTGATTGTAGCTTCTGAATGCGTCGTCCGTTTTGGAATAATAATAATGAAAAAAAGGTGATGTGGCCGGGATTGCTCATTCATTTATTCATTCATTCCCAAAGAGGCCAGAGCAGCCTCGCGCTCCTTCAAGAAGTCCCTTCCCCCCCCCGCCCCCGCCCCCGGCTCCGCCCCACCGCCTTTCCTCTTTTTCTGTCTGCGCGCCTTCCCGCCATTCTTTGGCTCTCCCCCGGCTCCTTTCTGTCGCTAACCGTTTCCTTTTCCCTCCTTTTTTTGCTTTCCAGGCTCCTCTGATGGTGATTCCCTTCCTCCGGAGCCCGGTTCTCTGCTGCTGCCCGTTGCTCTCCCCCAACGCCAGCCCTCTTTGTTCCCCCGGCTCAGCATCGATCATCCACCCTCCACTCATTCTACTATACAAGTTTATCTGGGGTAGATGGAAGGAAAGAGAACAAATCATGCGAGTGAGCGGGTGTCAATATCAGCTCTCATAGAAAAGGTGGGATGTAAATGCAACAATAAATTATTAGCCCTCATCTATATACAGTAGCTTATATTTTATATAGATGGAAAACACTCGCTTAGATCCTCCGGGACCAAAGCATATCCTCAATTTTTAAGAGGTTGTAAATATGTTTCAAAAGAACTGCCCAAGGCATCTCTGGACTGCACAAGTAAACTATGTTGTTTCTCTGGCCGTACTTTATAGGAGTTGTCACAAGTAGGTCAAAATTCATGAAAAGTAGGCCAGAAATATGCCTGTGTTTGCTATGAACTCAAGCAGAGGAGCTCCTACTGTTACACTGGAATGAAACAGCACAATTTTCTGTTTTGCACTAAACAGCTGTTATCAGCACATATAAATTCTCCCTATCAGCACATCTTTAAAAAGAGACTGCCAGATATATGATGTTAACATTTCTGTTATGTTTTGTGATAACCTATCTTTTGGAACATCTGCTTTAATTAGAAGTACTGATTAATATATGTTATTTCTAATCGACATGCTTTTTTGTTCATGAGTCCTTGCAGTGTAATTTTCATTTCTCTATCATAGAAGCCACTGTAATATTATGCATGTATCTTAGCTTGTATATTTTACTCACATTTTAAGGTTGGAGTTTTTATTCATTGACCTTAAGAGTACTTTCTATTATAGAATGTTTTAAATTTTGAGTACAGGTATATAATATACTGTACAAAACCAACGATAAAACTAAACATCAGTTACTCTCTTGTCTAATGTTAGTACACTGTTCAAACTTTATTAGCTCTTTTGAAGCATACTTAAAACTCAGCCACTTCAAGATACCAACACAGTGAGAAGTCCCATGCTGGCATCAGTTTAGCAGGCTGTAATTGGAGGCTTTTGTTTCTAAGGTCCATGATCTTGGGGAAAACTTTTGTATGTCTAAGCTAAACCGAATGTATAGAGGCATCCTTATTACAATTGTTTTTTCCTGAACATGGTCCTTTTGTGAAGTAAAACACAAACACCACAACCAGGGGCTGGATTTTTTGCTGTAATTTCCATTTTCACCTTATGATTTTACACATACACACAGAGTGTAAACAATAGTTAACAAGCCATCATATCTGTATTCCCATGCAACCTAATCCAAACGAAGCACATTGTGATTTATAATGAGTTGTGAATCTCATCACTGAGCTTAATGAGAACTGAGTAGAGTTATTTATTCAGCATCCAATTTGTGACTTTTGATAGCACAAGTGGAAGACTGATGAGTAAAAAATAGCAGATTTTAGAGGCTGTCTCCATTGTTCCATTCATCTTTGAAAGCAATAGTTTTTATTCTCAGGGTTGATGATAATAACAAATCCTTTATTTTAAAGAATCACAAATTGTAAAGATTTTCCAAAAGATTAGCTTCTGGGGAAAAAAAGTACAATTGGGGAGGGGGGGTGAAAGGTTCACCTAGATCCGTGTTGGCAAACCTATGGCACATGTGCCACAAGTGGCACGTGAAGCCATATCGGTGGGCACACGAGCGTTGCCCTAGCTCAGCTCCGGTTGGACTGGAAGTTGGGAAACTGGCTGTTTCCGGCCTCCGGGGGAGTGGGGAAGGCTATTTTCACCCTCCCCAAGCTCCTCAAAAGGTTCTGGAGCCTGGGGAGGGCAAAAAAATGGGCCTACTGGGCCCACCATGCTATCGAGGGCCAAAAGTGGGGGGAATATGGGGGGGTCACAACACGCATGCACAGGGGGGGTGGGGCGCATTGAATTATGGGTGTGGGCACGCACACATACGACCCTCCCCACTCCCCCCTATTTTGGCACATGACGGCAAAAAGGTTAGCCATCACTGACCTAGATATACTAAGACTAAGAATCAGTTTTCTTTGAATATATATGTATAAAGTTGAGCTAGCTAAAGAACACTCCCGAGTATCAAATTCTTTTAGGACTAGACTGGCAGCAGAAAAATTAAAGTTGCTTTCTTAGCTGGATAATAATTCCCCAAAACAGAAGGATGCTAGATTATAGACTGTGATAATGCTGAATAAGACAACTCTGCAAGTTGGTGTTAATAAAAAATTCCCAAAGGTCTGTTGTTTAGTTTAAATCTTAAGATGTTTATCTCAAGATGTGTATATGACTCTAACATACATAATTTGAGTCTGTTTATAGATATGCTTGAAAACAAGATATTCTATTTAACTGAAATCCTCCTGGGCTAACATTGACAGCTGTCAGTTGTTTTAATGTTGATAACACAGCATTATCAACGCTTTGTGAACTAACCAGCACCTTCCAAAAAGCAATTAGGCAAACCCACTGAATGGAAGGATTTTGCTGAAAGCAGGAGGATGTTATCTCTTTATCTCTTTCTTGCTTGTCTAAACTGTTTATCTCCCTATTTTTTAAAAAATAAGCTTCTCTATTTTTGTTGGTATAGTTACTGTTTTTATTATTTTAAACTATTCATTGCAATTATTACAATGACTTTTAAACTATTCTGCTCAAAAAAATAAAGGGAACCCAGGCAGAAGACATCCAAGATCTGAATGAATGAAATAGCCTTATTAAATACTTTCTTCTTTACAATCAGTAGTTTATACACTGCTCAAACAACTAAAGGGAACACAAAACTACTGTATGTAATGAACAAAATATTTAATAAGGCTATTTCATTCATTCAGATCTTGGATGCCTTCTGCTTGTGTTCCCTTTATTTTTTTGAGCAGTGTATAATCTGCTTCATTTTTTAAGTGAAAAGTGATATAAAAATACTATAAATCACTAAGTAAAATGATTGAAACAATAACAGGAGATTTATCTATTTTAAGAGATACCTGCTTTGCAACAAGAGTTCTGCTCCCACTTGTGATTTATATTTCTTAGTTAAGAGTATGGTAATTATTAACTGGACTTGTCATCAATACATATACCTGTTGGCCACATTAGCAACAAAATGCTTCTTGAACAGCTTTGATAACTGGAAACAGAAAATATACTGTATGTAAGGTTAATCAAATCAACATGATATTATTCATTTGCACTGAAAGAAATTTTTTATTGTTTCTTCTCTCTTTTTTCCACATTATCATTTGCTTTAGTTAACAATAATTAAAAACCAATATTTATTTTATTAGAAACTATCATGAAATTTCAGAAATTGAAATTTTTCTAAATAATACATAACAGTAATAATATTTGTGGAGGAATAGATTTTGTGAAGTCAAGCTATTTAAATAATTTAATGTGTTTAATATCATATCTAATACTATACAGTTCATTTGTATCGCAGCTATGCAACAAATCCGCATTTCAATTTAAAGCAAGTCTTTACACTGTTAGAGAAAAGGCAGAAGAAACTGAATATAATGTAAGAAGCTTGCACAGTGTATTTGTTATTTTTTCACAAACAAATCTCTGGAAATCCATGGGAGTCATTTCCAAGTAATTAAAAGATTGTGAGCTTGAAATATATTGTGCTTTATCATGTTTATAACAGATCTTCAACTGGTTTTATTTGGAAACAAAAAAATGCTAAGACCACTTCCAGGGGCAGGCAAATTCTAATATTTCCTATATAGTCTGAAAAAGGCTTGGGGCTCTCAAGGAAAGTTGATCTTCACTCTTCTCTTATTTAATGAGCTAATTTTAACATATGTTAATTTTCTGTTTGTATTTCTTTCAAACTCTTTGATATTTTTATAGCAAGAAGTGGCATATATAAGTAGGCCTTGATTTACGACCACAATTGAGCCCAACGTTTATGTTGCTAAATTTGTTGAGAAATTTGTTACATGAGTCTTGCTCCTTTTACAACCTTTCTTGCCACATTTGTAAAGTGAATCACTGCAGTTGTTAAATTAGTCACACGGTTGTTAAGTGAACCTGGCTCCCCCATTGACTTCGCTTGTCGGAAAGTCATAAAAGGTGATCACATGACCCTTGGACACTGCAACCGTCATAAATGTGAGTCTGTTTTCAAGCATCTGAATGTAAATCATATGACCATGGGCATGCTGCAATGGCATAAGTGAAAAATGGTCGTAAATCATTTTTTTCAATATTGTTGTAACTTCGAATGGTCGCTAAGCAAACTGTGGTAAGTCAAGGACTACCTGTAAATATTCACTGGATTTGATACATAGAGAAAAGGCAGACTGAGAATTTATGTTCAAGAAACTGACTGCTGTTCATTGAACTTCCTTCCTTTTAAGGATCACTTAAAAATGTGTACTGTGCGGATATGTGAAAAGAGAACAGCTAGTTCGCAATACAGTGCTCTCACCTTTACCATACCATCAGTTCAGAAAAATCTGAAACGACGACATTGTTTTTCAGATCTCTTTGTCCCAGCAAATAGGTACTGATTATGGTAAAGAAATAGGAAAACCAATAACTGAAAGAAAACATTTATTGAATCAAAGGTCAATATTTTCCTTTTAATATCTACAAGACAACATTGAACTTACATTATTTAAGAATGAACATAATGTACAAAAATGTATGTTTGTTATAAAAATATGTCTCTCTTTTCTGGCGACTGAGCTGAAGATGATGACTATTTTTTTGATCAAAAATTCTTCCCAGAATTCTTTTCTATCAGTTCAGAATAAAGTGAAATTTAGTCTGAAACCCCAGGACAGTCTTCCCCAACCTGATGCTCTCTTTTGAACTACAGTTCCCTTGACTAGTTGCTAATGTTTATGATTTCAGGGATAATGTGCAGTCCAATATATTTAGACAGCTATTATATGGAAAGATATCATAGAGTACTTTGAAGAGCACTTTTGAAAATGTATGCATTTGACATCCTGATCTTGGCAACTACTAAGCTGCCTGTGTATTTGGCCCCAACAGTAAAAGGCATCTCCCTGGACTCCCTGAAATGAAAATTTCCCCAACAAAATTATATTTTCATCTGTATTATTTGGCTGCTTCTACCAAGAATGTCTTCTGGACACAGCCCATAAATATGGATTTTTGTGCAGCAGCAATCTTCATATATTTGTTCAACTACTGCTTTGACTAAGAGATATTTACATAGATTACTTCCTCAGTGGGTATGGGCTCAAAAGTGGTTGTAGATAAAGATATTCTTCTATTTCCATTGAACAATTGTTAATAGTTTCAAAACTGTTAGGGAATTTATTTTTTTTAAAAAAAGCTGTAAGTATGATATTCCCTCATTCTCTAGTCTCCCCTTACAAATTATAAATGGCAGTGGAGAAAGTAGCAATAAGCATTAACTACAAAGCAATGCTACTATATAATCTTTTGTCTCGGGGACAACTGCTTAAAGTTCTTGCATCGTCTTGTTTCCCCAAATATGCAGCAAATACTTGTAACATTAAGAATTTCTCCAATTAGGCTCAGTTACTCTATTTGCCAGTTAAGATATTAAACAATGATGCATGAGAAGGATTCTAAATGTATCTTAAAATTATGTTGTTAATACTCAATCAATTGTTTTGATTTAATATGAGGCATGAGTATGGGGAAGACACAAATAGACCACTTAACAAAATATAAAATAACATAAAAAAACAGTGCAATATTAAACAGTTTTCACACTTTGTGAAAGAAACATGCTTTGGAACCTGAGCAAAAGGCTTCTTCACCAATATAGCAAAAAGCCACCCTGTATGTTATTTTCAGTGATATCCATTCCTGCTAGGTTACTATGTTGCTCTTAGCAACTTACATGGGCCCCTAAATATTTAGTATGTGGAAACTGCCAACTATTTAGAGAGTTCAACTAAATTCCAGCTATAATATTGCAGGCAGTTCATCATGCTGCTACTGGTAATGCTGGAACAGCCTAAAATTAAGCACTGAAAAAGAAAAAAGAAAAAGCAGCCAACATAACAATGCCTCTTAACTAGACAAAAGCGCCACCACAATATTTACTTTGTACGTTACCACACTGGTTTACAATCTTGAGGTCAGCTCTTCCAAAATAAATATATTGAACATTTACACCAAAATGTCTTATGAATGCAGACTCTCTCTTTATTATTTCAAGATGAATTGGATTAAAAATCTAAGACTTATTTCCAAAGCAGCTAAGAGTTACAAGTCCATTTTTTCCTAGAGAGATTGGCATAGTCTGGTACCACTGCATTTTTTCCACCAACTTTAGCATCATCCATCTCCAAGAACAAGCATTAAAAATAAAAATAATGTTTTTGGCATCCAACAGGCCACCATACCAAGCAAATTCACATAGCATGCGGTCATACACTCATATACTCCTGATTTCTGACTGTGTGAAATGTTTGTTGTGCTTGCAGGTCCCAGACCTTTAAAAAAAATAGATCTATATCAACAATGACAGACACAAGATATTAACAGAAACTTGCTTTCTTCTAATTATAAAGAAGTAATAAACAACAATGAAAGGATGAGAATGCTATAATCAAGGGATTGCAGAGGAAGTACAAAACGAGGGTCAACCCAACACCAAACCTGTCTGTTCAGAATTTAGATTGCTCAAAATATTGTTTCAAAATACTGAGAGAAAAAGTTTTAGAAGCTCAAAAAACAAGTCAACCAGTACAATGTCCACAGATGTTTTGGTAGTGAAATGTAAGCTTGCCACTTTAAAGGCACAACCAGTCTGATAAATGTCAGCCTCACAGCAGAACAGGAATGTCTGAATGGCATAATAATCATGAAGGGTGGATGATGGGCCATCAACTTCTCTTATCATGAGCACAGGAAGCAGTCACCAAGGCATAAAGGAGAGGAACACAGGAACAAAGTATAGAAATTTGCAGGTACCTGTGAAAAATAAGAGCAAAGAATTAATAAAACAAGTTTAAGTAGGGCGGAACTATAGTAGTTGTTTGGTCACTAAGTCATGCCCAACCCTTTATGACCACATCGTTCACAATAAACCAGGCCTCCCTGTTCTCCACTGTCTCCTGGAGTCTACACAAACTCGTGTTTATTGCACCAATGACACTATCTAATAGTCCTCAAGTTCATCAAGGATAGCTTGGGTTTTCCCCTAGTACCATTTGTGATCTATCCCACATTGCAACGATATTATACAATTTCTATTTCCCCGCTCTAAGTAGGTAACTCAGCAATATATATTGAGAATGGGTTGGGCAGATGGTTTGCTAATATGGTTATGATGGCATCCAGAAAGAGCATCAGTGGCCAAGTACTAGCAGCAGACAGAGCTAGAGTCCAATATTGGTTTTCTATGTTACAGGCACAGTTCAAAAATATTGCTGGATATTATATTTATATGTGCAGAAAATGGTAGTCCCTTTCTCCGAACAGGGATGTACATACAGAAGCCAGAAGAAGACAAGGTGAGGACAATTACAATTGGCGGTTTCTAATCGCCCCTCAAAATGGCGGCCGCAATTTGAAATGCTCAGCACGCCCTTTTCCGCTGCTTAAAATGGGGCTGGATATTACCGGAGGCTTTTAAAACCTTCCGCCTGTCCTTTACAATACAAATACGAAGTGTCCTCCTACTTCAAGAGTTTGCCAGCAAGGCAGGGACTCCCAAGCCGCTTTTGTGAAAGAAGGAGAGCTGCGAGAGCTGGGCGGTTCTGCTGGCTCGCCAGACAACCAGCTCCACGCTCGTGGCTAATGGCGGCTACAGAGGAACTAATTAACCCCTTAAATCGCTTACTAGTGGCAGAGTAATTTAAGCGGCAACCTTCCAGCTGGAATGCTTGCTCCACGCCGAAAATCCTTTCAAATAGATTGTAGCTCTCCGAAACTTTGAAATGTCCAATTTAAAACTAAAAGTCACATAAATCTTTCAGAGTAATGGCACTACAGTCTAATCACTTGTGACTGAGTGAAAAGACTGAGCATGCGCACAGCAAGGGGGCGGGACCAGCAGTGGAGGAAGATTTGAATGGCACTCAGTCAGTCCAATGAGGAGTGGAATCTACCCAATCAGTTGAATGGCGGAGCAGCAAGGGAGAAAACAGTCCTTTTCTCTATTCAGCAGAGAAGAAATGGAACAGACTGTATCTGAGAAGGGAAGTTGGAGAGACCTGCATCTTGGCTTGATTAAACTAGACAGGAGTAATCTATAGGCTGGACATGTTCCACCCCCAATATAAAGGAAAAAGTGTATAGCATATTTTCATGGTACATGATCATATGACTCTATTATCTCTATTGCTTTCTCTTTATGCTATCATGTAAGGGACAGCAGTGGACAATACAGATGGTCCTCGATTTATAATCACAATTGAGCCCAACATTTTTGTTGTTAAGTGAGACATTTGCTAAGTGAATCACTGCAGTTGTTAAGTTAGTAGCACTGTTAAATGAATCTGGCTTCCCCATTGACTTTGCTTGTCAGAAGGTTGCATGACCCCCTGACACTGTGACCATCATAAATATGTGTCAGTCGCCAAGTGTCTTGAATTTTGATCCATGTGATTATGGGGCTGCTGCAATGGTTGCAAATGTGAAAAATGGTCATAAGTCACTTTTTCAGTGATGTTGTAACTCTGAACGGTCACTAAATAAACTGTTGTAAGTCAAGGACTAGCTGTATAGAGTGGTAAGGGACTGCAACTTCATCTCCTGATTTGCTGGAGACTGCAGAAATTCATCTGCTGCTAATATGTCATTACTGGAAAGAGCAGCAGTGAATTTTTGAGTCTTCTTTGCGGCATTTGGGGGTGGGGGTGGGAAAAATAAGGTAGAATGGGAAGAGGAGCAAGAAGCTTCTAGGAAGCAACAGTTTCTATCTGCAGCCTTAAGCACTTCACTGCAAGCCACCACCAAAACAAGTAACTGAAAGTTTGCTATTATGATGTAGAAAGCGATGGAGGTCTGCAACATGATACTGTTTTACTACAATGCTCTCCTCCAACTTACTCCACTGTTAATTCTGATTGTGTGATTTTGGTATGAGACGAATATTGAAGAAGAAATAATTAATTAATGAAATAATAATTAAGAGGCTCAAACAGCTAAGGCCGGTTTTTGATAAATGTATGTGTGAAATCAGTATGAAAAACACCAGAATGTACATTACATATAGCTAAGCTTTTTGCCATCACGTGCTGGAAGCGGGGGGGGGGGGGAATCGCTTGCGTGCCCATACCCATAATTCAATTTGTCCCATGCATACGTGTGTGACCCCCGCTTTTGGCACAGTGGACCCGGTAGGCCTGTTTTTCACCTTCCCCAGGCTCCAGAGGCTTTCTTAGTGTCTGGGGAGGGTAAAAACGGCCTTTCCCACCCCCACCCCCAGAGGCCCTCTGGAGGCCAAAAAGGGCCTCTGGAGGGTGGGGAAGACCATTTTCATCCTCCCCAGGCTCCTAGTAAGACTCTGGAACCTGAGGAGACAAAAAAACTGGCCTTCCAGTCCTACCGGAACTCAGGAAACGGGCCGTTTCCAGCCTCTGGAGGGCCTCCAGGGGGGTGGGGAAGGCAGTTTTCAACCTCCACAGGCTGCTAGAAAGCCTCTGGAGCCTGGGGAGAGCAAAAACGGGCCTTTTCCACCTGCCTGTTTCCTGACTTCCGGTGGGCCCAGAAGGCCCAAAAATCAGCTGGCCAGCATGCACATGTGCGCTGCAGCTGAACTAGGGCAACACTCATATGCCCACCAATATGTGTGATAGGTTCGCCATCATGAGCATATAATTTTGAGGTAGCAATTATGAATGACTTTGCTGTCCCATACATTTGTGTCTCTGGAAGTCAGAAGAGAAAGATGTTAAAATGTGGAAAGTGTGTAATACTTACTGGAAAGATGCCCCCGTTATCCTGCCTTTGTATCCACGAGCTGCATTTGAACATTTGCATTCATGCCTCCTCCATAGCCTCCTTTGGACTGCATTTGGTTTTGAATTGAGCTCACCTAAAGAAACAAAACCATAATGGTTTTGTTCGTTATAGAAAGTATGGTCAACTATAATATGATATTTCTCGAATTCTTTCTTTCTTTTTTTGAATTCTATACTGGAGGTGGTGACTCTTTGAGTGCTATATGCAACGAAATTTCATTTTAATGTATGCCGATTAGTGTACATTCAAAGTGACAGTAAGATTATTATTCCATTCCATTCTATTCATTCAATTCTATTTGATCAGTGCAAAATTTGTACAAAGTCAACCATATTACTCATTAATATATACAGCCATACATGTAAGAAAAGGATATTACATAATTCTGTGCTTTTCTTTTTAATGCAATATTCAACTTAAGATTTTTGATGTCCCAAAATTTAATTAGCTCCAAAGGAATCTCTTACTATTTCTATTTCTCTTCAATTTCACCCAACAGATGCATGTACATTATTTTATGACCGAAGCTCATTTGGATGCTATTTGTATGCTGTTTTGTTCAGAAAGTCAAGGGACAGACTGGTGGCTAAGCATGCAAGATCATGTGGGTTTTCCTTGTTTCCTTTCTTAAATGTCTATATGTCAGGCACATGTTAATATTGAAGGAGAGCTTAACAACTCAACAAGCAACATAAATTTTCTTATAGCTTCCATGGGGTAGGATACTGCACAAAAACCTATTTATAGCCACATTGGACATATTTATTTATTTATTTATTTTTATTTAATGATTTTTTACATGCCACTAGTCTCACCCAGAGGTAACATACAGAGTTCTAAGCCAGGAAGCTACATGACTTTAGAAGGTGGCACCAGAAAGATGGCTAGATGTGCTTTTTCATAACATTTGAATTCACGTATGTAAGTGCTGTAATCAAGAAGTGATGATTTTGTGTGTGTATGTATATGCACACACACATATACATATAATGTGTACACACACACACACACACACACACTTATTGGATGTGACTTATCACCAACATGAACAGCTTATTCCCTGATAATGAAACCGGAGACTACACGTGTGAACAAAAATAACAGATATAGCACTGTAAAACACTTTCTCTGTTATATTAGACAGATAGCATTCTACAGATTTTATGTATTTCTTGAATCCTAGAATGTTTAGTGCATTGTCCAAACACTAAACTATGATTAATGTATTGATATTTTGCTTAAATATGCTGGGCTCCCAACTACATGCTTTTTACTTTACTTTAAAAATCCCAAATGAAATTAATCATACTTTTAAAAAATATGGCTAACAAAAAAAATGAAACATTTTTAGGCAAGCAAGCAGGTATTACATGAAAGAAGGAAAGCAAAAGAACTCACCTGCTGTAGCTTGTTTTCAACATACTTATAATGCCATTAAAAATAATGATTGAAATTTACCTTTTAAATACTTGGCTATATGTGAAGCCTACTCTATATAGTACCATACCCTAATTTTAACATACATATTTATTTTCAGATGTTTTTACAACAATTTTAATGCACCACACACAGATGCAGAATTCCTTGGGGTAAACTGCACTGATCTCAATAATGTCTACAGAGTAAACAAAGAGAAAAAACTGAAATGCAATTACATCATGAATATATTTTTAGTTGCCTCTGGAGAAGCATTTCTTGATTAGAAACATATTATCCCTTAGTAAATGGATTCCTATGATGTGCTGAAAATTCCTCTCTCCTTTTCTTTACTAATAATTCCTGTCCCATTTGCAAATTATTTCATTTTTTTTTCTTTTAGATATAGTTATAAATCTAAAAGGTATAATACATCCTTTTCCATCATGAAACCATCTGGATGTAGGAATTTAATACTGATGATTTCCAGAAAGTATGACCAAAGCTATCTGGAAATTACAGAGATTGAAATCCAACATATCTGCACGGCAGCAGGGCAGAAATATTATTTCAAAATATAATGTTCAAGAATAAGGTCTCCAACCCTGCTGGATTCCTGGCAAATGCACTTACCGAATTCATTCCACTAAAGAGATCTCCTGAACCAACATGAGCAGTATGAACGAAGTTTGTTGGCTCACCAATCATACTCCGATCGATCCGCCGCCGCCTTTTCTGAAAAGGGAGCAAAACACAACTCACTGTGTGCCACTCAGAAGGAAACAACATTTAAACTTATATATGGATGTTTCCATTAGAGGCTTTGGGTTTGTTATATGTAATTTTTATTAAAAGAACATTTTACGTAAGATTGAAAAAACTACAAACACAAAAGGTTAAAAAAAGACCAATATTAAAAAGTAAAAGAAAAAGTGAAAGACAACAAAAGGAAAGGAAAAAGACATCTACAGAAGCAACCTCTGATTGTCTTTTGCAGCAGTTATAATCATTTCCACCCTCCCAAGTTACATATCATGGTTTTTTTCTTCCCATAAAAAACCTTTTTAAATTAATGAATCCCAAAAGCATAAATTCATTTCAATCCATTTTCGGGAAAAAGTCCATAAATGGTTTCTTCTATATCTTAATTGTTGTTCCTTCTTTAATCAAATATGCCATTGCACCATTTTGCAAGTTCTAATATTTTAATGATCCATTCTTCCATTATGGGAGTGTACTTCTAGCTTTCTGAGTATCATAGCCTCACTGCAGTTGCCATATATAAAATCAATCATCTATGAGTCTTTTCTAATTGACTATCCGTAAGTTTTAGTAAATAAAAAATAAATCAGGTTTCAAGGCTTTGGGTTTTTTTGCAGCACCACTATATTCTTTGTTTCCCTACTGATGTATTTCTTAAGCAGCCATGCTATTTATTTTTTTTTCAGTTTGGTTCTCATATATAGGAAGGGAATCCAGTTGGGAATGTCAGCTAGGGAGTATTCAAAAGGATGTGCTATTTCATTTTTCTAAGATAAAGCTGATACTTAACCTACAAGATCAACTTCCTTGAACAGAAATCAGCTTTCTGATTTAAAAGATAGAAGAGAACTAGATTTTTTTTAAAAAAAGTAAGCTTCTCTTCTTGGTCCCCCAAGAAGTAATTGGTCCCCCAAGAATTTTTTCTAATATCTAATAAAAGTTTTTCCCTGACCTACAAGCAGAAATTGCAGCCTTAAATAACAGAGTAATTTTTTAAAAAGTGATTACTAAAAGGACTTTACATGTTATTCCATTACTCTGAAAAGGTTCCTTGACCTACCCCTATAAGCATTTTATCCATCACATATTTTAAGGAATCAGCATCCTTCTACATATGGTATGTGAGGAGATGGTAAGACCACCTAGAGTTTTGGGTGGAAGTTTACTCATCTCATCAGCAGGATTTCTGCTGTCCAAACACTGCCCTAGTTGAGTCACTGCAAATCAAAGCCACAGCTGAGAATACATCATGGTCTATAGCCCATAAAAGCAAGATCTGTTTAGAATGATCTCAAGCCCACAACAGACATGCCCATGCTATAGACTCCCCACTTTTTCTGAATAACAAACACACCAGGACAGTTGAACTTTTTTCACAAATAATAAGCATCTTAAAAAATATGCCAAATCTGCAGAATTAAGTCCTAAACAAATGTATGTGCATTCCGTTGATTCCAATGGAATTCAATTCTTGCATACTTAAAGGTACCCAGCCAATATTGTGAAGCATTTTGAACTTTATAATAAAATGTTATCAAGAAATTGCTGTTGTCTATGAATGATCAACTCTGGTTCCCTACCAACCATGCATGTACCGTATTTTTCAGAGTATAATACACACCTCCCCCCCAAGAGGCTGAAATTTTGGGTGTGTCTTATACTCCGAATGTAGCTTTTTCAAAGCTTTTTTCCAGCCCTAACGCGCTAACAAGGCACTAGCGAGTGATCTTTCCAGCTTTGCCTGCTCCCTGATTCTCCACTGTGCTTTAACTAGGCGCTAGCGAGTGAAGCAATCTCCATGCTTTGCTCCAACTCTCAATTGTTCTTTAGAAGCATTTTTTCAGCACTAACTAGGTGCTAGCCGAGTGAAGCGGATCTCTCTCTGTGTTTTGCCTGCTTTTCTCATTACTGCTTCCTTTCAGCTGTACCTTAGAAGCTGTTTTTTATCCCCAAGCAGGGGATAAAAAACCAGCAAACTAATGTGCTGAAGCTGACCAGACTAAGGCCGCTAGCCAGATGAATACCTGGTAGGCAGATTCCCCGCCGCTCCTATTTTCATTCCCCAAAACTAAGCTGTGTCTTATACTCCAGTGCGTCTTATACTCCGAAAAATATGGCATATATTAGACCATTAAACCCAATGTACTGAATTCAAAACAGGCTAAGTGGCTAAAACACTGAGCTTGTTGATCAAAAGGTCGGCAGTTCAGCAGTTTGAATCCCTAGTGCCATGTAACAGAGTGAGCTCTCGTTACTTGTCCCAGCTTCTGTCAACCTAGCAGTTCGAAAGCACGTAAAAAAAAATGCAAGTAGAAAAATCAGGACCACCTTTGGTGGAAAGGTAACTGTGTTCCATGCGCCTTTGAAGTTTAGTCATGCAGGCCACATGACCACGGAGATGACTTCGGACAGCGCTGGCTCTTCGGCTTTGAAACAAGAGATGAGCACCGCTCCTTAGAATTGGGAACGACTAGCACATATGTGTGAGGGGAACCTTTCCCTTTCCCTTTCCCTTACTGAGTTCAATTGAAAAAGACAAACATAATAAACTGACTAGTGAGATTTTTCAGACATCTTTGCTTGCTTCAAATATGTGTCTTATCAACATCAGACTATCAGATGGTTGAAAATAAATACAAAGGCTATATTATGCAAAATGATCATGTATTTTGTATGAACTGCCTGATTGGGGTTTATAAATGATAATTATGGCTTAGAACCATGTGTGTTCTAGACTTGGCTGCAACCACAACTGAGCCCCAATTTTCTGTTGCTAAAGAAGACAGTTGTTAAGTGAGTTTTGCCACATTTTACAACCTTTCTTGCCAATTGTTTAGTGAATCACTGCAGGTGTTAATAACATTGACTTTGTTTGTGAGAAGGTTACAAGATCCTGGGTTACTGCAACCGTCATAAATATATGCCAGGTGCCAAGCATCTGAGTTTTAATTGTACAACCATCGAGATGCTGCAATGATCATGTGAAAAATGATCATAAGTCACTTTTTTCAGTGCTATTGTAATTTAGCGCTGGACCAATAATCAAGAAGTAAACAATACCCTAATCAAGAAACTACCAACTCAGGTTCAAACAACCTAACAATAAGCAACAACCAGATCAAGGAATCACCAAGACCACACCCACCAACACTGACAGGGGAAATCACTAATATATAAAATGAGAGCAAACTCCATATCCTTCTAGTACTGATGATGTTATTTTGCTTGGTAGTGAAACATCTGTAAGAAAACAACCAAGCTAGAAAGCACCAAGGACCACACAGTTCAACGCCGAGCTACAATATTCTCTTCCATCAATATATTCAGAAGTATATAAATGCTGATCAGGGAAAGCCAGATGTACACAAAACTCGCTCCTTGTCTCTCAGAGTCAGCTTTCTGCATTGAATATTAAAATTTTAACATATTTTAACTTTCATTTGTTGGAAAATAAATGGAAAAATCTATTCAATGGGGGTGTAGTGGTATTTTCTGAGTGTGAAGGTCATCTTGCCTGATTTTGAGATCTCTTCCTTCCTTTCTCAGACATACTAGTAGTAGCCAATGCCAGCAGTCTTCCAATCCTCAGAGAAGACAGGAGAAGACTGGGAGAATAGAGAGCTAGATTCTCCCAGCAATCTTATCTATTGTACTTCATTGGATCTGGCAATTATGACTAATATCATCTTCCAGTAAAAAAAATGAAATATATGCTATTTTTAAAATCATATTTCCGGTGCAAAATTTTAATTTGTTTAAAACATAAATAGCCTGAATATATTTACTACAAACTAGGCGAAATTTCCAGTTTCTTGCTTTGGCAATGTTGGTTCATAATTTTAGTCACAGTACATCTGATAGGGAACAGTTGAGAAAGGCTGCCATATTCAATAACCATTTTGGTTTCATTCTTTGTGAACAAACTGCAAACTTATTAGGGAAGCTGCTGGTGACAACTTTGGAAAATTACCTTTGGTGCACCTGGAGCAATTTTGTAGAGACACAAACCTTTTAACTCTTGTCCTCTGAGGCAAGGGTGAAATGCTACCAGTTCGCACCGGTTCGGGCAAATCTGTAGCAGTGGCGGCGGGTGGTTCAATGAACTGGTAGCTGTGACAGCATGAGGCTCCACCCACCCACTCGGTCGTCGTTTTTGACCCTCTGTGCATGCACAGGCGGCTTTGCGCATGTGCAGAGGGTCCCAAAATTGCACGTGACACATGTGCACACTTCCGAACTGGTAGGGAATGTAAACAGATTTCACCCCTGCTCTGAGGGTATTAGGTGATTTATATGGGACAAAAAATGGAAAATAACTAAGTCTTCCACTGATTTTTTAAAAAATTCTCCATGTTTACAATTCCCCTAAACAGTAAAATAAACTGAACCTTTGAAACTAGATGTTCTAGTTTCTATGACAACAGAAAAATTAGCAGAAGTTTCAACACTGCAAAGTACAAAACTTTACACCCACACAGAGCATTGCCAGAATATATACAGGCCCCTCATTTGGTTTGATCTTTTCCAAGTATTTGTATCCTCTTCTGCTCCCACACATTTTCCCCTTCTTTTCCATGTCACAGAAACATTTTTCAATCAATTAAAAATTATTTGTGTTCTTATTTTATCATTTCTCTAAAATCTATGTGCATACTCCTAATTAAGGTTAGATTATTTTTTCTATTAGCAATACAGATAGTCCTTGATTTAGAACAATTCATTTATGATGTTGAAAATTACAACTGCACTGAAAAAAGTGACTTATGACCATTTTTCACACTTATGACCTTTGTAGCAGCCCCATGATCATGTGATCAAAATTCAGATGCTTGGCAACTGGCTTATACTTATGGCCATTGCTGTGTCCCAAGGTTATTGTGCAACTTTTCTGACAAGTAAAGTCAATGGGAAATCCCAGATTCACTTAAGAACAGGGTTACTAACTTATCAACTGCAGTGATTCACTTAACAACTATGGCAAGAAAAGTTGTAAACGGGGGCAAAACTCACTTCACAAATGTCTCACTTAACAACAAAAATTTTGGGCTCGGTTGTGGTCATAAGTTGAGGACTGCCTGTATAGATGTTTTCACATGACCTTATCCCTACTTTTCCCAACTTAGATCTGTGAATCTATTCTCTATTTTACAGTTAAACCTTCAACTTTCTTCAGTGACCTTTCATAGTATTCTATCATTACTTATCCGGTACAAAAGCAGGACACAGCATTAACTCCATCCACAAGAACTGCTTACCAATGCCACACCCTCAGGTGTGGCATTCAGGTAGGAAACACATTTGGAGGGAATGTGTTGCAAAGAAATCCCCTTTTCTGCCCTAGGTTTACGATGTATCTCAAGCAGACTTTTCCTTTTATTGTCCTGAAACATTCAGTGATAGTAAATATAGGAAGAATATTCATTACAAATCTATTTTGAGTTATATCGCACTGACCTTGGTAAGTGATGCTGAACTGGACCTCAGAAATGGATATCCTTTATCTAAACCACACAATTTATTTTCAGCTAGCTCAGCAGACCATCATCTTAGCAATCTTTTAAAGTAAATAATGCAAACTGTAAACTATGTTTCTAATGTACCATTACATGATATGATATGACATATATGTTATTTTACTCATCACATAATACTAACAATTTCAAGCCAAAATATTGTAGAGTTTTTGATTACTGTAAAATCAGTACTATGAGGCACCAGTTGGTAGCCTGGTGGTTTACAGATATTTTGGACTGTAATTCATGTAAACTGTGACAACTAACCATGTTGGTTGGTGTTCCTGGAAACATAATTTAAATCACTACCCATGCAATAGCAAACCTTCCTGCCCAAATTGATGTTTGTAAAACAGGGGTCCCCGATCCCTAGGCTGTGGCCTATTATGGGGCCTTGAACCATTTGGAACCAGGCTGCAAAAGAAGTTAGTGAGTGTGCATTCATATCCCCAGAGCAGTGGCTTAGCATGTGTGCATGTGCTCCATTTACGCAAGCAGCAGGTGCAGGTGCCCGCCGTTCACACAAATGGAACTGCACACACACAGAACCATCCCTTTTCCCTCCCCCCACTGGTCCACAAAGCCAGAAAGCTTGGGGAATTCTGTTGTAAAAGATACAGACTGGGAACTGCTTAGCATGGAATTATAGTAATTTCTCAGCCTATCTAGGCTGCTTGTTACAAAATCCTTAAGTGGTGTTATTCTTCAAAATGATGTAAAAAATAATAGAATTGAGAGAACCCAATGTTTAAGGATAGAATTTTAGACACTGCAACTCAAGTTATTTGAGAGCAGTCTCAGGGACCAAATGAGAAATACTCTAATGTTAGAAAAACAGTCTTAAGTGTCTAAATGATTAGAAATGTTATCTTTAGGTAAAATATGGTAATTTGTAAGTAATTTTGGCTGTTGTTCAATAGTAGCTGTCTCTAAACATGATATAGGTACAGGAGAGATAGCAAACCCTGTTTTTCACTTGCTGTCTTTCTTGGAAGTAACACAGGAAATATTTGGAGAGAGGTCAACTAACATGATGAAATGTTACAACTCCATGACAGGATATGTGTCAGTACTTACAATGTGAAGCCTTCCTATTCAGCTAAATAAATGTCACTTCCAATTGCGAAGGGGAAAAAGAAGCAAAGAGCTGGCCTTGCATTCACAGGAAACTTATGGCTAAAATTTAATCTAACCCAGAAACGGCATTTCCATGCTTCTTCTCCATATATGCAATAAACTTTTAAAGAGAATCACTTAGCTAATGGTAAAAGTCACTTTTAGATGCACAAATAGAGCTGTGGAATGTTAATTCTTGCCCACCTTGTATTAGCCACAAACAATCTTGCTGAGACACATTATTTATGATCTACACAATTCAAGCAGATATACCATATCAGGGATTTCTATCAATGTTCACATTGAGGATTTGAAAGCATAATGTGACTACGCTCACAAAATAGATACTATACTGGATATATCCCAAGGTAACCAGGGACAGTATCAGCCAATATTTGATCAGTTTGCCTTCAAATGTTTAGAGATGCATTAGAGTATCAGATTCAGAAAGCCTCACTTAAGGCCCTTTGCTTTGAACCTCTTTAAATAATTGATCAGTTTAATCTTTTCACTTGATAACATAAGAGTAGTATTGCACAGTAGTCACGTTTAACAGGTAAAACACCATGTAACGTTTATTAGAGAATACCCAGATGCCTAATGGGCTCAGATAATACCTATGAAACTCGGGTGATCTCTACAATCATCAAAATATATTATTTTCAGACAGGCAATCAATCCTATCAATTTTGATTGCAAACTAAGATTTCACAAGTTACTAAGCACAGAATAAGAAACTCTCTAGATTGTTTCATTTGACAAAAGCACTGGAAGAAAAAAAAACACTTCATTGTGCTGAAGGTTGAAAATTAGCTTTCTATATGTGATGCTAGTCATACTAGAACTAATTACAAATTGCTATAAGAAATATATACAGGTAGTCCTCGTTTAGTGGTTGTCTTGGATAATGACCATTTGCAGTTATGATGGTGATAAAAAAAAGTAAGCTTGTGATCAATGGTCACATTTATGACCTTTGCATCTTTCTCTCTGTCACATATTCACCATTATAATCAGTAAGTATAAATTGCTCTGTGCCTTTCAGATTCCCACCCTCTTGCCCTCCACCACCAACAGTGGAGACATTACTTAAACAGGCTCTCTTCCTGAACTGCTTTTCACTGCAGTTCAAAGCCTAAAAAGTGCTAAAAATGTCTGTTGAATGAACAACAGACGAGTGAATCTGGGCAAACCAAGATCTTCCGGTGGCCAGCTATCACAGCCAGACCCATGAACCCATTAACAGTAGGACTGGTCACTGAAATTTGGCAATGATTTTTTTTTTTTTTGTATTTAAAACATTTATTCTTACGTAACAATGTTTTGAAAAGGTGGAGTTAAGTTGTAGTATAGTTAAAGGTGTTTTGTTTCTTATATGTTAATATCTTGCTTTTAAAGGTAAAGGTAAAGGTTCCCCTCGCACATATGTGCTAGTCGTTCCTGACTCCAGGGGGTGGGTCTCATCTCTGTTTCAAAGCCAAAGAGCCAGCAATGTCCGAAAACGTCTCTGTAGTCATGTAGCCGGCATGACTAAACACCAAAGGCGCACGGAACACTGTTACCTTCCCACCAAAGATGGCCCCTATTTTTCTACTTGCATTTTTTACATTCTTTCTAACTGCTAGGCAGAAGCTGGGACAAGTAATGGGAGCTCACTCCATTACGTGGCACTAGGGCACGCATGGTTAGGTGCGTTTGGCTGCAGGAGGCGCAGCGCAATGGGGTTGTTTTGTTCACTGAAGTGGTGCTTCGGGAGGGCAGGTGGACGTCTGCAGCTGACAACTATAATGAATATGTCCACCTGCCCTCCTGAAGCACCACCGCGGTGAACAAAAAAATCCCATTACTATGGATGAATAGCTTATCAGGGCTGAGCAGGGAAGCCGCTCCTTGCGGTGTGGGGGGGCGGGCAGTAAGCTGCTAGCTCCTTCCCCGCAGCCCTGCCATGCTTGCCTGCCTTCCACGTGGACTTCTGCTTGCCTGCCTTCGCAAGCTGACCACCAGGATGCCAGGAAGGCAGCATGGAAGGCAGGCAAGCATGGCAGGATTACGGGCCGTGGATCAGTTTGGGGGCATGGCCAGCCAGTCATTGCTCCCGGTTCGATGAACTAGCCTCAATCTCCTCTACCTACTCGCTCGAGCCAGTCTGAACTGGGAGCATTTCACCCCTGATCTAATGTGTCATGAATCTGAAATGCTTTTCCTATAAGGGTCAGCAAATTATAGGAACTGGAAAAAGTAGTTAATCTATTTTTTAGCCCTTAAATCTTCAGATGCATTTGCTTTTAGGATTTTCAGCTAGAAAAATGTATTTCAGCCTAGTGGAAAAAAATTAAGTTTTGGACAAAAATGGTTTGAAATATGTCTATTCCTTCAAACTTGGGTAATAATACTTGTTGAAACACTTTTCCCTCTCAGCTGATAGAAAATTTACCATACAAACTGTTGTGGTCTAGTTAGCATGTTTCTCACAAAACTTTCAATTCCTATGATTCCTAGCACAATATTGCAAGAAATGTGAAAAGAATAAAATCTTACGAGTAAAGTTCTCTTGAGTGTGGCCTTCTAACATCAAAAGACTAACTTAAGCAACAGCATCACTTAATATTCTGCTATGCTACTCTGCCAAACTGATATATAATTCAATTATATATGTTTCCTATAACACCTACACAATAACTGCATCTGCTCAGACATATTACTTTTGGTCCCTGTGCTAATGATATTAGTTTGTTTGGATTTTCATTTTGAACATCAAAGGAAAAAAATCACCTAGATGATGAACTGCATAGATTATACCAGAATAGGGAAGTTTTTGATCTCTTTAGTCATTTGAAAGAAGCTGACATATGACAGGGATTAATAAGAAAATATGTCAAGTTAAGTACCAAATAATGGGAAATGCCCACACATTTCTACAGTGATTCCTCTGGAGAGAGAGTTAAGCCGAGAGTTAATTGGCTCAACTTCTACAAATCAACAAAAGCCCTATGACTTTTATAAGGAGGCAATATCAATAGGTTGCCTTAGTTTCTAGCCCACAACATGTTTTTTGCTGTTGTATTTTTTAAAACCTCCTTCAGGATGCCATGAACTAGATACTATACTCAGTGGATTCTAATCAACACAAAGGAAAATAATAATGATAATAAAAGAATGATAAAAAAGAATATAAACATTGTTACTAAAAATGCTTATCAAGAACAATAGTAAATTTACTTCATAGGAAGAAATGGCATTTCCCACAAACTCTTCCAGAAGCTTTTTTAATAAAACACCAGGAGAAAGTTGCTTTTTTTTCTAACCCACTACAATTATGCTTTTTATAGAATATAAAAGAAGCAAAATTATCACATTTGTAGGCTTTTCTATGCTGGGTAGCATTTGCCCTCTTCCTGTTATCCACGTTTCTTCTCTTTCCCAGGATTTCTCAAAGATAATGAAAAGATTTTTGTCAAGTCTATCATCATCATCTCTCAGTACCCTAAAATGCAACAGGAATGGCTATTGGAGACTTACTCAACTCATTCAAAATAAATTGGGATTTCTTAACCATGTTTCTATCAATCTCAAGTTTCAATTTGGCCTCTCTTTTATGCTTTTCACAATTGCATGATGAAAGGTATAGACTCAAGAGTAATTCTGTCTTTTGTTCTCTTTCAGAATTTGAAATCTTCACTTAGCAGATAACCATACTATTTTCCTGACAAATTTTTACATGCTTGAAGAATACTACACCTTAAAATGTTGTCTTTATTGTCCTTGTATTCTTCATGAAACTCTGTTCATTTTGAGGTTTAATCTTTATTATAATCTCAACAACTCCAGACTACTGTATTGTATTCTTCCATAATGATTTTTTCTCTCTTACTTCCTTTATTTTCAGATCTTAACTAAACTTTGTGTAAACACATTGGCTTCTCTGCAATCTTTACTTTTCTTTTTTTTCTTATTGTAATTATTTGCAATTATGCTATTATTATCTTTTTTCAAGAACTCACCTATCTTAAGCTTTTTCTCCTATTACCATCTCCTTGCATGGACTATAGTTGTTTTCAGTGTATTCTATTTACGTTTTTCAAACTCCAATATAAGTGTACAATGACAGTTTTTTAAAAACATAAAGGTTTCTCCTATCCAGCTGTATCTCATTTTAGGGGGCAGTGCTCATCTCTATTTCTTAGCGGAGAGAGCCAGTGTTGTCTGAAGACCCTTTCCGTGATCCTGTAGACAGCCTGACTATACGCCAAGACACAAAGAATGCAATTACCTTCCCACCAAAGTGGTACTTATTTATTTACTCACTAGGAAATAGAAGTAGCTGAAATATTGAAAGAAACTGGCCATTTAATTAACATTTCTTGATTTTAGGAGGGAAATGAGTTTTAATTTCTCCTAAAATCAAGAAATAATAATTACATAGTCAAGTTCTCTCAATATTTCAGTTACTTCTATTTCCTTCCCTATTACAGCTAGTTCTCAGTTAATAATCACTCTTTGATCAATTGTTTAAAGTTATGAAAGTGCTGAATAAGTGTATTTATAACAACAGTCCTTGAAGTTCCAGCCATGTAGCACAGATAGTCCTTATAACCAAATGAAGCCTGCCCATTATGGTTATAAATTGTAACATTCATAATCACAGTTAAAAAGAGATGTGACTGAATATACAAAGTTCTAATTCCTTGATTATAACTTTCCCTGATCTGAAGAAGATTGTTTAAATAATCAACCCACATCCTTCGTTTACAGTGTAATTTGAGTGTGCATATTTACAAGGGATTTTGTGAAATGAGCTAGGGCAGGCTCAAATGTTTAAATATAATGAGAATAAAACAAACAAAAAATCCAAGATGTTTGCAAATAAAAAAAAAGATGTTTGCAAGTTTGTATGCATTGCTTTCAGATTTTTTTTTACTAGGTATTAGGAGTGAATTGATGCTAAAAAAGATTAGCATTACGAATGGAAGCTTTTCTCCAATGCTCTCACTGAGGTCTTAGAGAAAAAAGATTATTCAATGTTGTCTCATTTTTAAAAAAACTGCAACCATCTTTTTTTTTTTTACTCCTGGGAATATTAATATATTATATTAAAAACTTGTAAACTTTAGAGGAAAACACTAGGATCATAGAATTGTCCTTTTTATTTATGTGAATTGGAAATATATTTCATTTGAGGATGCTACAAAATATATGTATTTATTAGGATACCCATTATTCTGATATCATTATCAGAATACAAGAAAAATCACAGGGTCAGGATCATTATATTATTTTTAAAAAATAAATCTAGCATCTAATGTAAAGTATATTTATCTAAAGATTACTTAGAATAGAGAATAAAACATTGTACAAATTGCAGAGAAAGATGTGTCTTTACCAGCCTTAATATATATATATATATATATATATATATATATATATATATGTATATGTATATGTATATGTATATGTATATGTATATGTATATGTATATGTATATGTATATGTATATATATGTATATATATGTATATATATGTATATATATGTATATATATGTATATATATGTATATATATGTATACACACACACACACACACACACACACACACATACACATAATCATTTAATTAAGGTAAGTTTTCCAAAATGCTATATTTAAAGTTAGGAAGAAAAAAAACAGTCTTAGTTCATTCTCTCTAATCTAATATGTATTGTATGCATTAAATGTTATATAAGTGCTAAATACTGCAAACAAAAATAATTTTTAATGAACACTTCTAAAATTTATTTTTTAAATCTTAAAATCTCATGTGTCTATGAGGCATGGAGACAGTCTAAAATGTAGCTCTATGAGTTTCTTGCTATTCCAAAATTATCGCTGGTTACTTATTATCATGCTCTATTATTACATCTTGGGTTACTAGTCTTTGCCTCATTGCTCAGGCTTTACGTTCCAATTTGTTTTTGATAGATCTCAGTAAGTCTGCATGAATTACATAGAACTTTGGAAAACCGTTTGGCTTTTGTTAGCCTAATGATGTAAAACTAAACTTTTTGCTAAGTCCTTGTTGGTGTTTGTTATTACAGTTGAGTATTATGGTTCATCTCACAATTAGCTAGATGTTTAGACTGGATTTGGCATTTTTATTGTTTTAAAAACATTGCTAATATTTTGCTTGAATAACTTGTACAAAAACATGTTTTCATGACCAAATGCTTTAAATTACAAATTTATACATTTGTAGGTTTGTAATTTCACAAATTACAAATTTACCGTTTGTTAAAAATTCTTTACAAATGCTTTAAATAATTGAACATCTAAACTACAAAAATGGAACTTTGAAGATTAACACAAGCGAAGACACTGAACTTAACACTTGTTTTGTACTTTCAAAATGAAAAAGTGAATGTGGAACTCCACTGGATTATTTAATGTTGCAAAAATTTATGTTGTGCATGTCTATGAAATTCTCAACTGTAATATGAAGCAACACAGTTCTAAGAAGACTGCACCATTATTATTATTATTTTTTGTATATAGATCAGCCCTAACATTTTGAAACCTTCACTTGACTTTTAAGAGGGTATTTACTCCCTAGTCAGGCATCCAAAATATGAAACCCTCCCAAAGTTTGCTTATTAAAATGAGCGTCTGGTCACATTTTCAGTTTAAAGAGTGGAGGAGTAGCCTGTCCGTAATTAATAAAAATTATTCACATTTTTAGAATTACATTGGCATCCCTAAACTTATTTTCTTTGCCAATCACAGCAGTGCATCTAAACTTTAATTTCTACAAATATTTGAGAAATTATTAAATTAATGCAAAGCTATTTTTCATAGACATTTACTGTGCGATTATTTATCTTCTAGATCATTATCTTACCAGATCTCATTTCACCTTCACCAGTTCCATCTCACCTTCAGGAACAGAAAGGATATATACTGTTCAAACTTTCAGTGAACCTATTTAATATATCCTCTGATGATCTGTTTTCATCTGACGTAGGCCAAATATTCCAACCCAGCTCAGGTTTTCTTTAGATCGGACAAGTTATATAGGTTGGGAGATGCTTTTGCAGAGATTGCCATTAACTATTTCCTGCTTCTGTCTGACACCATGCAAGTGTCTTTTTATGGAAATAGATGTTTACTGCTTCATTTTTGTTTTCATTCTATCATATTTCAACAACAACAACACAAAAATATTGCTAACTTTTACCAGCCATGGAATTGCCAAGTCTCAGACTTGACTGAACAGATAACATCATCACCATCACCAACTTTTATTATAAGCTTATAATTAAGTATATATTTCAACTTTGGTCACAAATTCAAGCAGAAGCAGGATTTAGTTCTTCTCTATTTAACTTGAAAGTTAGTCATTTATTTTGTGGAGATTTTCATAGAATATTGGAGCATCTGTTTTACTATACTGATTAATCTTACAAAAATGTGTTTGTAACTGGGTGACAGGCATTATTTTGACATTTTCACTCATGAACATGAGAAAAGCTTAATTTAAAAATAGCTTCAAAATGCTTTGGGGGGATTCCTCATAATAATACTCTGACCTTAAAAGTAGTTTTACAGTTTATGTATAACTTAAAACTTGAGTCTGATTACCTCAGACTTTTTTGCCTGTTTATTTAACTTAAGTGCTTCTCATCTTTGCTCCTGATAGAGTTCAATCCTTTCAATCACACTATAAAGATTATTTCAAGGATTGTTATCAGGATACAATAATTTCCTGATTATTTAATCTGAGCCTTCCAGAATGAATAACAGAATACAGAATATAGAATTGGAGGGGACCTTGGAGATCTTCTAAGCCAACCCCCTGCTCCAGCAGGAAACCGTACATCAGTGATGGCTAACCTTTTTGCCATCGTGTGCCAAAAGTGGGGGGAGCACAGTGAGGTCATGCATGCACATGCCCACACCCATAATTCAGTGCGCGCGTGATACCCCCCAATCAGCCTGCTTTTGGCATGCAATGGCAGAGTGGGCCCGGTAGACCCGTTTTTCACTCTTGCGAGGCTCCAGAGGCTTTCTTGGAGCCTGAGGAGGGCAAAAACTGCCTTCCCCACATCCCCAGAAGCCCTTTGGAGGTCAGAAACAGCCCATTTCCCGACTTCCGGTGGGACCGGAAGGCCTGAAAATCAGCTGGCCGGCATGCACATGCATGCTGGAGCTGAGCTAAGGCAATGCTTGCATGCCCACAGATATGGCTCCACGTGCCATCTGTGGCACCCGTGCCATATATGGCCCTACACCATTTCACAACAAATGGTTGTCCAATCTCTTCTTAAAAATCTCCAGTGTTGGAGAACCTACAACTTCTGGAAGCAAGTCTTTCCACTGACTAATTGTTCTAACTGTCAGGAAATTTCTTAGTTCGAAGCTGGTTCTCTCTTTGATTATTTTCCATTAGTGCTTTTTGTTCTGCCTTCAGGTGCTTTGGAGAATAGGTCAACCCCCTCTTCTTTGTGACAGCCCCTTAGATACTGGAACACTGCTAGTCCAGGGGTGAAATGCTGCCGGTTGTGACCGGATCATCCGATCCAGTAGCGATGGTGGCGGGTGGTTCGGAGCACCAAAATCCCAAAAATCCCTGCCCCTTCCATGCCCAGTTGAGCCACGCGATCATCAGAGCCTCTGATGATTGTGCGGCTCAGCTGGGATTGTCAGAACCTTTTTAAAAAATGTTTTTAAAAGGCTCTGACGATTCTAGCTGAATTGCCTGATCATCAGAGGCTTTTTTTTTTCTTTTAAAAGCAAAAAAAAAATTGTTTAAAGAAAACAAAAGCCTCTGACGATCAGGCAACTCAGCTGGGATCGTCAGAGCCTTTTAAAAGCATTTTTTTTACAACCTCTTCGGCTGAAGAGAGGGCCTGGGCCTTCCAACTTTGTGGGAGCCCCATATGCTCTCTCTCACCATGCCCACAAGGCCTGAGCCCTTTCCCCGGTGTTCCGCTCAGGAAACTGTTTAATTGTGACTGGGTGAGCCAGGATTGTGGTTATTGAATGAAATGGTCACATAGCATCTTGCTTAATGGCTGCTTCATATCAATGACCAATATTCCAGGCTCAATTGTGGTTGTAAGAGAACACCTCTAACCACATTTACTACTTTTTCAAATTTAAAGAATACCACTGATAGAAAATGATCTTATGAGGTGAAGTGTCAGTTGCTGTTCCTTTCGTCAGATTTAGCAGAATTTAGAAATGATCGATTAAAGGTATATGCCACAAAATGGCTTCAACGAATTGCTTTTATAACTCAGTAGGAATATTTTGATCATTAAAATGATTAAAAACAAAGAAAAGAAATAAAATTAAATAAAATGTAAGGAACATTATTCAACCATGAAAAAGTAATCTAAAATCCATACTTACAGGCTGAGGCTGTTCTGCAATACAGCAGTTGAAACACAACCAGAACTCACTCATTTTTTTTAACAGTTCAAAGTGCAAATCTTAAAAGTTAGGAGCAAGACACAACACTTCAAATCTGAAAGGTATCTTGCCCTAATAATCAGTGTGCATGAGGTCCCACAGTAGCTAAATAAAATTCGTCTTTTAAGCTTCTTTGTCTACAAAATGAACCAAGTTGGCGTTCACGTAGCTCTCTTCTTTATCTCTCAAGGTATTGATTGCAGCATCACCAAACCAATAGTTTCCTTCATTTATTAGCGTTTTAGTAAAATCCTGAAAGAAAAGCAAAAAAGAGAAAATTAAAGAAATTTGATATATTGCTTGTTACACAGTGAGGTTTTAATTGGCAAACATTCCATATTCTACAAAGTTATACGCTATACAGAATTGAATATAAAATTGCTTTTTCTACAATAAGACCGATAAGGAATAAATCTCAAATATGCAGAGATTCAGAACATGTACTTTATCTTGCCTTCCATACTTCGCAAAGAACGCCAAAAAAGGTCACATTAAATATTCCATGTGAACATTTTCTGCATATCATAAAATGACACAGTAACAGTCCTTCTGATTCTTTAACAGCAACCTTATTTATTATTGTAATTACGGTAAGTTTCTGTTAGAATATCCTCTGTCTCTGTAGTATTTGTTTATGTCACCCACCTGCTAAATAATCCCAGTTCATTTAAGTGTGTTTAAGCAACCTGGTTGTGCTCTTGCTGACATGCTATCAGATGAACATAAATTGTCTACTGCTAACCTACTGTTGAAAGAAAGGGAGTTTTCAAAATATAGACTATTTTTGAACTCTTACCTTAAAAGGTGATAAACTCCTATAGTGGAAAAATTGAAACACACAAGATTCCATCCATACTTTTGTGAGACTGAAAGGGTAGTTAATCTCTAACCTAGATTATTTTTTTTGTTGCTGTTGAAAAGTTAATGAGGCATTCTACTGCTTTTATTTAGCTGTTTGGCATATTCTCCCATATTCTTTTATGCTATGGTCAAAATATATTACAGAAAACCGCACAGTATCCGAATGTATGACTGAAAGTCCCTTAAACTGTTATGTGTGGCCAATTTACAGTATCTTGAGATTTAAATTAGGAAAGTTTGCACCCATCATAATGATATGCAGGAACCTAGTAAAGACCTAGCTGTTCGCCTAGGTTTTTGGGGAAGGTGAATAGTGAGTCTCTTTTGAATGAAGGCTTTGGCTGGGTTGTGTGTATGTGGGTTGCTTACGCTTTATGCTGTTTCAGGGCATTTGTTATTTCTTTTTGTCATTTCCAATTTTTTTAATATATATTTAAGTGTAAGCTACCCACAGTTGTTGAGGGTTACATTAGGTAGCCCAAAATTATAGAAATGAAAATAATTATCATTAAACCCCAGTACTGTTTTATAGAAAATATATGGATTATGCAATCAAAACAAATCCTATATACATTCTGAATGTTAGTGTGGTTTTTGTTTAAAAAAGAAATCCTATATTTATTGATAATTCTTTTTTTTTTCATTTTGAAAAAATATCTCTTCATTCTCTTAGCCCCCCCCCCCCTTTCCCCTAACATATTTTGAGTAAAAGTGGCTAAGAATCTGGAGTATTAATTCCATATATTAAGAATGGGAAGAAGTTTTCTTTCTATCTATCTATCTATCTATCTATCTATCTATCTATCTATCTATCTATCTATCTATCTATCTATCTATCTATCTATCTGGGGTATATATACAGTATCCCCCAGAATTTTCAAACCTAAGGGATTCCTATCTTAAAGTTATCTTCTTCCTTCTCTTTCCTCCAAGCTACAGTAATACAGAAGCTATATGTCAAAACATAACATATTGCAGTGATAATATAATCAAGGTAGATTTGCAGTAGCTACTTCTGAAATGAGAAATGATACCTAGCATTCCATCTGACTGGCATCCAGATAAAGCTAATCACAATGACAGGTGCTATTCCATTCTCCCAATATTTTTCTGATATGTGAAAAACAAAACGTATGATGGAAGCATGAGTCTTCTTTGGTAAAGAAAACCAAAGACAAATGTCTGATAATATTATTTAGTTTCCTATAAAAATGAAGCCAATAAGGCACAATTTCATTATGCAAGAAATTTAGAAGAATCGTGCTTCATTTATAACATTAAACCAAGATGTTTGGTTTATTGTACTTGTAATGGCCAGGTTCATACATGCTAATCTATAGTAGGTTTGGTCACAGATCATGCTAAAACAAAAACAAAGCCATATTAGAACTTTATCTTTTATTTGTGTATTGTTGTCCTTACACATCAGTAGTAGGTTGCTCCCGGTTCTGTTCGTTCTTTAGAACCGGTAGTAAAAGCAGCAGGAGGCTCCGCCCACCTGCCCTGTCATCATAATTGATGATCTGCGCATGCGCAGAAGCACCCGAGCTCCCATTGAGAACCAGTAGTAAAGGTAAGTAGAACCCACCCTTGTTACACATACATACACTTTGGACCCTCTATGGAAGGGTGAATGCAGAAAACTCCCGGGAATAATCAGAAGAATATTGTACCTTGTTCTGCCAAGTTTTCTGACAGTTTTCTGCCAAGTTTTCTGACAGGAATTTCCTGACAGTGGGAATGGCCTTCAGGAATGATCAATCAATGGCTTGCCTTCTGGAATAATGGGTGCTCCGTTGCTAGAGATTTTCAAGAAAAAACTGGGCAACAATTTGTCCGGAATGGTATAAAGACTCCTGCTTTGGGCAAATGGTTGGACTAGAAGACCTACAAGGTTCCTTTCAGCCCTGTGATTCTATGACTCACACTTATGACTGCAGCATTCACATTCTGTGACCTTCCCTGTTAGCTTCCCACAAGCAAAATCAATGGGGAAATCAGCAGGGAAGGTTGCAAGTCACTCCGCTAAGTCGCTTGCACTCTCCCCCATCTGGAAGTAGCCACCCCCCCAGCCCCATTGCACTTGTTCCTCAAGGGCCACCTACCCTCCCCCATCCAAGAGCAGCTACTCTTAACACTCCTGCTGGTCATCTGTACACCCTCCCCTGCCTGGCAGCAACCTCTTATCTGCCTGCCAGCCTGCTTGCAAGCCATCTAGGTCTTGCTTAACAAACTGCAATCCACACTAACTGCAGCAGAAGGGAATGCTGGGATTGTATTGCTAAGCAATGCAGTCATGTTACTTCATTTTTCCTTTGCTTCACAGACCTGAAAAGGTCATAAATGGGAGAATTGGTTGCAAAGGAACTGTGTCATCACTGTTGTAACTGTGAGGGCTAGGGGTAATTGGAAGCATCTATTATTTAATAAAAATAAAAGTGGCAGTCTGTCTGCAACTTAACCATTGGTTGAAATATGGTGCTTTTAGCGTTATCAGCAACTGTAGGCTTGAGGATGGTAGAGACTGTAGCTCAAAGAAGCTAGGGAATTCCTGAGATAAGGAAGGCTGTCTGATGTTTAAATCATTTGAAATCTTTAATTCAGATGATCCATTTGGTAATGAATCCATAATTAAATTTGTAAACTGGTTAAGGTTTTATTTTCTCACAGAAAAATATGGCATGCAGGTGATTGCATTTGGAGGGGTATTCTTATACAAGAATTTAATGGTCTCTTGAGATGACATCATTATCTATACTTGTTTCCTTTGCAATGCTGTCAACATATGTTGCACTGCTAAAAAAAATATGAAACAATAGACTCTTCCCTAAGAAGTTTTGATTGGGCTTGAAAATCTCTTTGTGATTAACATACTAACAGGTATCCTTACTACAATTCTGCTGTTTCCTCTCCTATTTAGGTAATTGCTTTAATACGTTTTATAATAAACTTAATTATATGTAAATGGACACATACAATATTGTCTTTGGTTATCATGCAAGAGCTTGAAAACATCCTGTAGTCCATATTTTCAAAAGATAAAAGTGGGAAACTGAGTATTTGAATATTAACATGTGTTTTAACTTCTTGTATTTCTTATAAAAAGTTTATATAAGAGGTATCTAAAAATGATGAATGTTTTAAGAAATTTTACCATCCTAATGTCTTGATCATGTTATGTATGTTATGAGTTTTTACCTTAAGCATTAAATATTGATAATTTCTTAAGCCATCTGCTCTACATATAGGAAATCTACTTTCTGTTTGATATATAACCACTGCATTAAAGTCATGTAAAACCAGCATTATCTGAGAATGGTACTGCTTTACCGGCAAGAGGCTGGTAAGAACAGATAGTAACTTAGTTATTACTCAGTAATAACTTAGTTAATTTGTTCTGTTGATGTTCTGGCAGATAACAAAATTTAGGATTTCCCGTTGTAATATCACGCAGTATTTTTTTCCTCTGGAGTCAGGAGGAACTAGTATTAATGGATCATGCAATTTATTTTAACTATCATGGATAGTTGCGCTTATTTAAGCGCTTCCCCACTTTCCACTCCTGCTCCCTATTAGGATCACATAACCTAATTTGATATCCATGAAATACTTGGCATAACGTATGCATAATAAGGCATCAGACAGCAAGTTTATGCTCTATGGCATAAACATGCTGCTAAATAAACCACAACAAAATGCAGCATTCTTGAGCTGCTATATCGCATAAATCTAGCTATAAATAGATCTTTGTATCACTAGAATATAAGGCAAGGTTGAATCGGTTTTTCATTATTAGTAGATAAGCGCAGCTCCTCCTTATGCATAATAAATGCAATTCTTCTCATTAAAATCATTTAGCAGTTAATATATTTTAAAGTTACAAATTAAAGACCTCTCTCCTTCAGAAAACACATCATGCTCAGTTACTCCCACGCAATTTCCTTTGCAACTAACAAGCCTATGACTATTTAAGGCCTTGTAAGGCATGTGGTTATTTTTGGATTTCTTTTGCTTTGTGAACATTTTCAGCTTTCAGCTTGACTATAAAGAGATTTTGTGATAAGCACAAAATCTTAAAAAATGGGTTTCCCCTCTCTCCTTTATCTTTGTTTTAGAGTGATGCAAACTGCTTGAGCCAGAATAGAATTTATGATACCGATCCAGTAATTAAATAAAAATGTTTAACAGATAAACATTTCAAATTAGATCAATGCTTTGAAGATCAAAGCATTCATTTCTGGGTTGGATTTTTAACCCCAACTATTATACCATATTATCTGCTTAAAATATTTCTCCTTACTTCTTATTGTACACAATTTATAGAAACATAGAGGTGTTACCAATAATGTATGAAAAAGCAGGGGACAGAAATCTATGATCCTCAGATGTTATTACCAAACTAAAATACCCAATATCCTTCACTATTCACATCTGAGCTGGGTCTTGCAGTTCAGTACCTCCAGGTTCCAAATCTTAGAAGTTAGTGTAATTAGAACACTCACTAGTCAGACATCTAAAGTAAGATTATGTCCATCGTATGAAAAACATTGGAGACACTTCAAATACAGTTTACCTTGTGCATTTTACATGCACTTCTGTATTTTATTTGAGCATCTCTGTGCATAAGTATTCTTTATACTACTGTCCCACACAGAATACCCCATCTGATTTAGCAAATATTCCCACAAATGATCTACAAAATATCTGTGTAAATGAAATTAATATTGGGGTAAGGACAAAATATATTCAATTAAAGGGACAAAGTTATAATAGAACTAAAATGAACAGTAGGAAAAAATATTACTTTCAATTTCATTTATTGAGATACACTTAACTACAAGTTCAAGTAGTCTTCAACTTACAACAATTAATTTAGTGACTGTTAAAAAGTTACAACAGCACTGAAAAAAGTGACTTATGACTGTTTTTCACAATTACAACCTTTGCAGCATCCCCTTGATCATGACAAGATCAAAATTCAGAATCTTCATACTTATGACCGTTGCTATGTCCCAAGGTCATATGATCCCCTTTTGAAATCTTCCAACAAACAGATTCGCTTAACAACCAGGTTACTAACTTACCAACTATAGTGATTCACTTAACAACTATGGCAAGAAAGGTCGTAAAATAAAACAAAACTCGCTTAACAAATGTCTCATTTAACAATAGAAATTTTGAGCTCAATTGTGGTTGTAAGTTGAAGTCTACAGATATTGCCCTTTTACTGCTAATTTAGCACAAGTGGGAAGTTCATTTTCCATTGCATATTAAGTATTACTTTAATCAAAATAAAAGTCTATACACAATGCAGTTGCCTCCTGAAAAAGCACCTTTGGGACAACCATGACCTGGATGACTCTACAGACGTTTAGTCTATACATAGGGAAAATTCAATTTTTGCTGCTGGAAGTATCTGTTGCTCTCTTATAGTGCTACAGAAAGCAAAAAAAATATTGGTTCCTGATTATCTTGGAAAACAAGGGTTGTTTTTTTAAATTTTCTATTAGTGCAAATGTGGTTCATTTTATCCCATTTGTTGCCATACTCAGTAAAGAAAATGCAAACGGACTGGCCATGAAATAAACTCTCCCTCCCTTCCCCATAGGTAGAGGCAGATTCCTAGAGCTCAGTAATGGATGCAGCTTCATCAGCAAGAGATTATGCTGTTATGCTGACCAAGTCTGTTTTTAGTCATTTCTGTGATTAAATACTGTAAGGTTTCAAATAATGATAGGCACAATGCTAGTGAATAGTATAGTGTAGACTTTCCATAGATGACTAATTGTAGGTAGCTTTACAGTATTATAAGAGAAACTACACAATAATTAAAAGTAGCCTTATTATAAGAGAAAGAAGCAACCGACAAAAGCATCTTACTGACTTACAGAAATCTGTCATTTAAACTCTGTAATTACAAGCATGTTTTGACTTCATGAAGTTGATTATATTCACTACTTATTTTGAGAATGTAAAAAGGATCGCACGAAACCACTGCAGCATATACAACATGGAACTTTAAGAGATTATTTTTTATATTCTTTAATATTAATTTTTCAACAAAAATTCATTTACACTATCCATTGTATAAATACTAAATGTCTTTTTTAAAAAACGAACTAGTTTTGTCTAAAATTACAGCCCTCACTGTTATCCTTTGGAGTAATTACCTCAGTTTTTTCCCCTTGTACCACACTAATTCTGAACTTCTGTGTCTGTCAAGAACTAAATATATCATAGAATCATCCCTCATACCACTCACCAGTTCCTAAAAATGATACAAATTTTGTCTACAGTGTTATTTAGAATATATTACCTATGAATCTACAGCCCATTTTTTAAAGGAAATTATTCCAATTTTGGGCTGCAGTACAGACATCTACAAAAGAAGCTGCCATATTTGGTAAACATTTCTATCATAAATCTTATTAATGATTTCACTAAAAAAGATATGGCAGCTAAACACATCTAATTCAACATTGCTCTGAATTCCCAAATTTTAGAACCTGATCTAAGGCCACAGCTTAAGACTAACTATATTTAGAAGGGAGGGGAGGTGCCAGCCTCATTAAAACAAATGTTTTAATAATAGTCAAATAAGATTAAGGCAAAGTGTACAATTTACAGTAATGATTTATACAAGCTGCTCTGTTCCTGACGATGAAACATGAGTGAATCACACAAGCCAAATAATGCTCACATGCCGCTCTAATACACCCAAATTTATAGAAATGCCTCCCAATTTTTCTAGTACCAAAGGCCTTGGAAAAGGCTCCTATTGCTGTCTTTTGTGCCAATATTCACAGCATTAAGCATAAGAAATTTTTATCATCAACAGGAAGAATGTGAATATTAATGGCAGTTATTGATCAGCACTGTGTTGTTTTGAACAAATGTTGTGAAAAATAATCCAAGAATGATCATTTATCTAAGATCCAAAGATCTATTTCTCAAAGTTTAAGTTTATATTTAGATGATAGTATACAACCTATGATCCCAGGCTTGTATATAATTTTCAGCTTAATTTAAAAAAATCGTCTGACAAAGATAACTGGTCCTAGGAATAGAAAGAACAGTGACTCCATCCTCCATTTTCTTCAGGCCTATCCACCATTAGGATGTGACTAGAATCCTCCACAGGTTACTTTATGTGGTCTTCGAGGGAGTTTGGTTATCTATGCTGTTATATTCACAACTTCCTGCTTGTTATAAGAAAGGACAGCATAAGGAATTATTTTGGAGGGCATTTCACATACTACTTCATATACATGACTCCCTTCCCACCGACCATCCAAAAATCTACCTGTGTGCCAATCTATCACAAAAAATTTGACGCACATTACTAAATACAGTATGTAACTCTGGCTAAGGAAAAAAACTGTATTCACTCTCGTCTTTCCTCAACCCCCTTAGCAAGACTGTGGTGGAGCTAGTTGAATCACTCTAAACAGCTGGGTGATTAATGAAGTCTATTGTATTCACACCAGCACCATTATTCTGATTAAATCAGAGTTTATGCAAGCAGCAAATCACATGGGTGAGGACACACATCTTATTCCCACTGAAATATTTTTAGTCAATTTCTTCAAATGACTGTGGCCTAAATGCTACTGAAAACTTAAAAGCAAAAAACAAAACAAAATGCCTGAAATCAACCAAAGATTCTCCAACTTTTATAGGAGTATAAATTCAAATCCTGTTGTCACAAACAACCCCAGGCTCCATTTCAGTCTTACAAGTTGATAAATATTTTTAAAAGCACTAGTAGCTGTCATCAGAAATGGTTTCATTTGTCTAAAACAGATTTTATAAAATCCCAACATCTAACCTCTTTAGAAGACTGTGGTCTTGCTCATCTCTAAAGCTTAACGTCTCAAATTGTGACCACATTGTCTGGCTAGCACTTTGGAAGACTGCTCTAATTCTTTTCTGCTAGGCCTGGTTGCTAAGGTGCCAGCTGCTCAGCCAATTCCAGCTGAAACACAGATCTTTCAAGGGGGTACAAAGGGCTTCATTATCTTTTTTCAGAGCACTCACATGGAGAGAATGAAGCTCTTGCTGGCCCCCTCTCTCTTGAATAATTCCAACCACTCAGTCATGCCCATTTACATATGAAGAGCCATAGAAGGGAAAGAATCCAACCTGAGCAAGTTTCAAAAGTTATACCCTGTGTCTCTGCTAGACGTTATTCTCAGAAATCAAAGCACTCTTCAGGTCCATGCCTTCAGAACCCAATAACTTTAACATTGTCAACCTTGACGCATAGTTAAATAATTTCTAAAAGGTTATAATAAAAAGATGCAGTTGTCAATAATGCTACTCTTAAAGACAGACACATAATAATGGCATGAAGTTTTTCATCCATAAGATGAAAATAGTTTGCAGAAATATTTGAAAACAATTTACCAGGCAAATCCACACATTAATTTAAAAAAAAAAACACCTGAAGAACAACTGAGAAATTAGTGACAAAAATAGACTTTTATAGAATGTTTAATTGGTTTCAAAGAGTACTACAGAAAAAGTGTGTTAAAAATAAAAAAATAAACTAACAGAAGAGATAACGGTATCAGAGATATTAAGCACTTTCAATAACAGTTAATTTTCACTTGTGATAAGTGGTAAGTCTACAATGCAAAGGGAAAGGACCATTTTTCAAGAGAGATAAGAGTAGAAAGTATGTAATTTGGAGGAAAACTAATAAAAATTAGGACCAATGAAATAGAAATTATACACTTTTTTCTTCACTGAAACAGCTGATTGGAAACGGCAATCTTAACAACTTAGAATTATCATCAATAATACTGTAATTTGTTTCAATAATTGGTTCAAAACAAGAATTTTAATATGTGGCAGACTTAAAATGTATTTTTAAAACACTAGTTGATTTATCTTAATCATAATTTGGGAAGATTACTTAAAATGTGAGTAAATTATCCTTAAAGTCCAGCCTGAGCTCCCTTTTAACTATTAAAATATTTAGGGGTGTTTTGTCTATGGATATTTTCACTCATTCAGGTCATGGTTGTCTCAAAAATAGTTTTTTTTTCAAAAGGCAACTTTCCTTGAAGAAGTTGTTGGGATGAAAGCGAAATCTCTTCAAGGAAAAGCAAAGTCCAGTTGCCTTTTGAGAAAAAAAAGCTTGTATGGGACATTATGGGTGTTTTCTTCTAACATTTCAGAATACTAAAATTCTGAAATCTTCAAAAAAAATTAAAAAATGATGTTGTTAAACACACAAATTAGTATCTATTGCAATGTATGTATTTTTTATCTTCGCAAGGGTTTGTCATTTCTTTTTTGTCACCATTTTAAAAACAATAAAATAATAAATTAAAACACACATACCACAAATTAATGCCTATCAGATTAGAGAATGTCCAAATTAATGTTAAGTTAAATGCCATGAAAGTCCTGATTTGGACAGCACAGGAATAACTATGCAGAATCTTCTTAGTTATTTGCCTTTGATCAGGAATTTAGGAAGTCATATTTCAGCCTTTCCAAAATCCATATGGGTTGTAAAAATCTTGAAGCTTGGTTTTTCTTTATCGCTATTCAGTATTATCAAAATTGACAAATATTATTAGGTTCCAGGTGTATTTAAACCACTAACAAAACTAAACTTTAGTTGAAACAATTGCTTAAGAGACTATTGAAAAATATATGGCAGTCCATCAAGCTCCAAATATATCTGAAAAATTGTTTATTATGTAAATCACAAATGGACAAGCTTGATTGAATCCCACCTCATGACAGGAATTATAATTTTTCATCTGAATTTGAGAGTCTCTCATCCCATAATAAAATTCATCCAGGGAAAGAAAAATAAGTGAGTTTGCTTCTACTAAAAGCCGCTAACATGTGTCTAAATCCCTAACTGATCCAATTTCTAATCACAGATCTACTCTGTTTTTTAATAATTCGCCAAATTATAGATGGGTTAAAATCTAAACATTTTTACAGCCAATGATTTTATCATTCATATTTTTTAATTTTAACTTATACTGATATACACATCTCTAGGTAATCTATTGGATATATAACTAACTAATGATTGATTGATAGATGCAACAGTCCTGTTAAAACACAAGTACAGATGGCTGTGAACATCCCTGCAGATTATGTTGTTACAGATGGCTGTATCTTATTAGCACTCTAATAGACCTCTAACAACAAAAAAAATCAATTAATCTATTAAGCAGACTTTAAATAAATGACCACAAATATTTGTATTTATTGCATCTCTAATTAATTATTTTCCTTAAACATTTTCTCTCAAGAGTTTTTAATTTTGCTATCACCTTGGGAATGATATCGCATGAGTTGTCTTGTGACAAAATCGAACAGATGTTTGAATTCAGAGGCTTCTTTAAATTCATCCTATGTCCATTGCACATTACAGCCAAGCTGTAACCAAAAAGAATTTCAATGGTTATAGTTCTGGGCTACATATTATGATTACTGCATATATACCTTCCTGTTAAACAAATGTACAGACATCTAGGAATTTGGACCAAGTCCCTTTTCTGGACATAGAAAATCTTAAAGATGTGTACACAATGAATTTTATTTCATTATTTTAGGGGTATGTAGGCCTTTGTGCATTCTATGTATGAAGATTTCTTATCATTTGTAAAATAAGGCCAATTAGTGTAAAATAGAATGGACGTTGACGTACCTGAACGGTCCTTTTCACAACGCTGCGAATCCAATCCATAGAGCGGGTTGTACCACATTGTAGCTGAGGAAACTGAGTGAGGATGTTTCTTTAAGACTTCCTGTGGTCACGCCCATCGAGCCTGTCCATCACCAGTCTTTCTCACGAAGGCGTAGAAACTACAGTCTGTAACAAACTGATAAGCAAGAACAATAACAGTCAAAATGCAAACAGGAAGTCCCAGGGGAGGGAATGGATTGGATTCGCAGCGTTGTGAAAAGGACCGTTCAGGTACGTCAACGTCCATTTTCCACAACGCTGCTCCTCCAATCCATAGAGCGGGATCTACCCAAGCTCAATAAAACGGGGGGGGGGGGGGGGAGACTGACTGATTCGTCAACCCTGGTTCGAAGCCACCTGTTGAAGAACACGGCGGCCAAAAGAAGCCTCAGCGGAGGCAAAGGTGTCTATTTTATAATGACGAATGAAGGACGATGGAGTGGTCCACGTAGCCGCTCTACATATATCAGACACAGAAGCCTGAGTCGCCCAGGCAGCGGTGGTTGCTGCACTGCGAGTCGAATGAGCATAAATTCTGTCAGGGATCGGTTTAGCCGCAGACTCGTACGACGTTGCAATAGTAGCTCTGATCCAACGAGCTATTGTGGCTGATGACACCTTGCGACCCATAGTAGAAGGATGGAATGAAACGAGTAACGCCTCCGACAGCCTGAAGGGTTCAGTCCTCCTGATATAACGACGTAGAGCCCTCCTTACGTCCAGAGTATGCCAGCCTTTCTCCCTAGGATTCCTAGGGTCGGGACAAAAGTTTGGTAAGATGAGTTCCTGTGCCCTGTGGAACCACGAATTCACCTTAGGAGTGAACGAAGGGTCCAACCTCATCACAACTCGATCCGAATGAAAAATACACAAATCCTTGCGAACAGAGAGAGCAGCGAGCTCTGAAACTCTCCGAGCAGATGTGATGGCTAACAAAAAGGTAAGTTTAAACGACAGGAACTTCAAAGAAACCGATGACAAGGATTCAAAGGGAGGTAAGGTAAGTGCTTGCAAAACTAAAGGAAGGTCCCATGAAGGATAGCGATGGACCCGAGGAGGTGCCCTGTTGGTGGCTCCTTGCAGAAAGCTACGAATAGTTGGGTTCTGTGCTAACGTACGGTGAGGCTCACAATGCAAGACAGTAGCTAGAGCTGCCACTTGACGCCGAAGCGTAGACGGAGCAAGACCCTTGGACAGACCTTCCAATAAAAAGTCCACCACATCCGGAATCTCAGCTGAAGTTGGATCTACATGATGCGAAGCGCACCAAGTGGAGAAAGCTTTCCAAGAAGCTTGGTAAATGCGAGTCGTGGAAGGCCTCCTGGCAGATTGAATAACATCTATGGCTCCCTCTGAAATGCGGCCTTTCCTCAGCAGGACCCTCTCAAGTGCCAGGCGGTCAGCCGAAACCATTGAGGATCTGGATGGGTGACGGCGCCCTGGCTGAGAGAGACCTGCTGGAGAGGGATTGTCCACGGTGGAGAGACAGAGAGACTCACCAAATCCGCATACCACGGACGACGTGGCCATAGAGGAGCCACTAACAGGAGTTCCGCCCGTTCCGAGATTAATTTCCGGATCACCTGGGGAATCAACGGAATTGGAGGAAATGCGTAGAGAAGCCCTGTAGGCCAATGACACCTCAGGGCATTGCAACCTTCCGCAGCTGGGCACTGGTAACGTGTGTAAAATCTTGCGAGCTGAGTATTTTGAGGTGTGGCGAACAAATCTACTAGAGGGCGACCGAATTTGAGGACGATTTGTTCGAAATTGTCTGGATGCAAACGCCACTCTGCTGGATCCAACTTCTCTCGACTGAGCCAGTCGGCCTGCACATTGTCCACTCCTGAGATGTGGTCTGCCCTCAGAGATGCAGTGTGCTTCTCTGCCCAAGCTAAAAGACGCTCCGTCTCGATCATCAGGGGGTGAGATCGAGTGCCCCCCTCCCTGTTGACATGAGCCTTGGTGGTCACATTGTCCGTTCGAATGAGGACATGCTGACCTTCTAGAAGTGGCTGGAAATGGCGCAGAGCGAGACGAACTGCTCGCAATTCTAGCCAGTTTATGCTGTTCTTTGCCTCCTCTGGGGTCCAGCGACCTTGCACCACCTGATCTCCCAGGTGGGCCCCCCACCCCGTCAAACTGGCATCCGACGTGACGATAAGACGAGAGACTTCGAGGAAGACACAGCCCTTGAGGATTGCCGGCGACTTCCACCACTCCAGGGATGTCGCGACCTGAGGGGGCAGGCGAATCTGGCAGGATGACGTGCTGCGACCGGATTTCTGGAATGGTAGCAGAAACCACTGAAGCGGTCTCGTGTGACGATGAGCCCAAGGCACTATGGCAATGCACGATACCATTTTCCCCAATAGCTGGGACAATTGGAGAAGAGTGGTTGTTGGTTGAGAGATCAGTTGATGAACCAGCGACCTGATGCTCTGGACCCGATCCGGAGATAGAAAGACTTGGCCCTTGGTAGAGTCGATTATCGCCCCCAAATGTAGGATTCGATTGGTCGGAATGAGGTGACTCTTCCCGTAGTTTATCGTGAAGCCGTGTGCCTGAAATGCATCTAGCACTAGTTGCATGTCCCGAGCAGCCTGATGTGTCGAAGAAGAAAGGACTAAAATGTCGTCCAGGTAGCAGAGAATCCGAACTGGAACGACCCGTAGAGAAGCAGCCACCACCGCCACCAGTTTTGTAAACGTTCTGGGCGCTGAAGAGAGCCCAAAAGGCATCGCGCAGTACTGAAAGTGAAAGCTGTTGTAATCGAATCGCAGGTACTGGCGATGACTGGGGTGGATTGGGACATGCAAATACGCTTCCTTCAGATCCACCGACTGAAGCAGGTCGTTGTGCCTTATGGATGCCAGAATCGAGCTTAGGGACTGCATCTTGAACCTTCGGTACAGGATGAAGTTGTTGAGCTGTTTGAGATTCAAGATGGCCCTGTGACCGCCAGAAGACTTCTCCATTAGGAAAAGGGTGGAGTAAAAGCCGCGACCCTGCTGCTCCCTGGGCACCGGCTCTATCGCCTTTATAGACAAGAGATGCGCAATTTCCTTGTCCATCAGCTGGCGCAGGTGTGGGAGAGGTGACACTGGGCAGCGAAGGTACCGGCTGGGCGGTGTGTCGATGAATTCCAGGCAGAGTCCGAACTGAACAGTACGTAGTATCCACTCCTCAGAAGTGGACAGAGCCCATTGGTGATGAAATTGATGGAGGCGACCACCAATGGGACCTGGAGTGTGCGAGTCATTTTCCTCTTTTATTGGAACTGAAGCCTCCGCCTCTAAATGGTCGCTTGGGCTGTTGTTGGGAACGCTGACGGTAACCGAACATCTGTCTGTCCAAACTCCTGTCTGAGGAGGCGAAGGAACGGCGAGAGTAGGACCCACTGGGCCCGGAGGATGTCCGAAAGGGCTGCCGCTGACTATAGGGAACATACCTGCGCTCGGGCCGACGGTAAGAAGAAGGTAAGATTTTTCTCTTCTCCTTATCCTCTACAAGCAGAGGATCAAGTGCAGTGCCAAACAGCCTGGGAGCCTTGAATGATGCAGAGGCCAATCTCCACTTGGCTTTAGTATCTGCTTTCCAGTTGCGCAACCAAAAGAGCCTGCGATTGGTGACATTGGACGCAAGAGCCCGAGAAGCGAACTTCGCGGCGTTAAGAGAAGCGTCCGCAGAATATTCGGTCGCCGCCACCAATTTATTAATATCTTGGTGTATTCTTGTTTCAGTAGTGGGGAGACGCTCCTGGAGTTGTTTGAGCCAAATCAAGGAGGCCCTGTTGAAAAAGGACGTTGCTGTGGCAGCCTTGATTGCCCAAGCAGTCGCCTGATGAGCCTTTTGAAATCCCAGTTCAAATTTCTTGTCCTCGGATTTTAGGCTGTCCAGAACATCTGTAGTAACCGTCGAAGAAGAGGAAAGATTGACAACAGGTTCCTCCACCGATGGCAAAGCCAAAATATCATCCAACTCCGGGGCCGCACAGTATAGCTTTTTGTCTAGTGCGCTGGGAGCTGTCAGAGACCCAGGGTGACCGAAGGCATTCTGAACCACCTCCTGAAACAGGGGTGGGCACGGAATTGCATCTCTTTCCGGTTTGGAAACTTGAAACAATACATCATGCGGGGCTGTAGACTGTTGAGCAGCCGCTGCAGGGGGATTAACGCCAAATTGGGTGGTAAGTTTAGCTTTGTGCAAAAGCGATTTAAACAAAGAAGGACGAAAAAGGCCCGTGAAAACGGGTTTTTCAGGAGGTAAATCCTCGTCTTCTGAAAACTCAATGTCCTCCGGACAATCGACCGCATGATCAGATTCATCAGATGATATGGGCTCCGTCTGCTCCAGGACAGATCTCTTAGGAGGAATAGAAGCAGAAGCTGGGGCCTGCTGGCTGAGAGGCAATTGAGTAATATTGGCACCCTGGTGAATACCAGCTGTCATAAGCTTGGCTAAAGCATCGGAAAGAATAGAATGGAAGTCCAACTGACCCCCTGAGCCCTCCAGGCGGAGGCCTGCCGCCGTAGGTGTGAAGGTAGCTTCTGGAATGCCTGAGGGCCTTTCGAGCTGAGTAACTTGAGATACCTCAGAAACCTGAGATTGTCCCTGCTCTTGTTGTGCGGAAGGGACCAAAACTGCAGTTGGCACTGACACACTCACAGGGGGTGGCGAAGCAATGGAAGTAGATACGAGAGCAGGATCTGATGGTGGCACTTGTGGATGGAGCGTGGCCTGTTTGGCTTTGTCAAATTGTTTTTCAAGTGCCAAATGTCGCCTCAACTCATCTCTGTTGAGAGGAGGTTGAGATGTCTTGACAGTTGAGCTGGAGCCCTTGCCTCTGGACTTAGTCTTTTTCTGAGGCCGAGATGGTGGTAAAATAGTCTCGTGCTCCAAGTCAGAGGAGAGGTCTGAATCTGCCATTGTGCCGTTCAGTGAGGCCAGAAATGGTATGATGTGCTAGGCCTGACTGGAATAACTGGGCCCCAAATCGAGCAAGACAGGAAGCAATACAGAAATTGTCCGTCTGTCAAAGGCCAACTGTTCACACCCCACTAGTATAATCCAGGAATTAGGCCAGGCCCAAACCAGAGCCTCGATAGCTGCCTCTGCGCTTAATTGGGGCCAGCGACTAGAAAGAAGGCTCCTTTCAGAGTCTCAAAATGGCGGCCGCAACTTAGTTAACGTTCAAAATGGCGGCCGCGACTGAACAAGGAACCCAAAATGGCGTCTGCAACCGCCCCAGGATCTAAAATGGCGCCCACGGCTGTCCCAGAATTCAAAATGGCGCCCGCAACGCGAGGGAGCCTCAAAACGGCGATCCGAAGAGCCCGTTCCGTTTAGGGAAGCGCTGGGGCGAAAGCAATATGGTGTGGCTAAAAGCACAATCAAAGGGCTGCCCGATCCCTCCGCTGTACCTGCAGATCCTCAGACAGAAGCGGAGCGAAGAAAATGGCGGCCGACAGTAACGAGTCACAAAATGGCGGCCGCTATGGCAGCGCGACAGTTGCAGGGTGTTGAGAGCGCAACGAGGCCTTGCCTGGACCTCAGAGCATGCCGGAAAGCATCGGCATCAGCTCCGGAGCCGCTAATGTGTGAGCTGGGGCGCTCGTGACTATGCCAGCTCACCGGTCAGTCAACGAAGCACCAGCGGCTAAAAGTACGCGGATCCGCCCAGCCGGGTCGGATCAGCGTGCTGCTAATTAAGGAAGGAACGGAGCGGCCTGGGTCCCCTAGGCACGCAACCCTCCTCCAGCAGCTCCAAAAAAACTCCCACGATGCAGCTCAGATGAAAAACACACCATTCAAAGAAAGGAAAATTTAAAATGAACAAAAAAATTCAGTCAGAAACATCCAAGAGTAATTTCAAACTCAGAGCCTAAGTAACTGCTAGTTTCCCCAGAAACTGAGTGAGAAAGACTGGTGATGGACAGGCTCGATGCGCGTGACCACAGGAAGTCTTAAAGAAACATACTCAGTTTCCTCAGCTACAATGTGGTACAACCCGCTCTATGGATTGGAGGAGCAGCGTTGTGGAAAATTTAAGATTTTCTTCACAATCAAATGGCCCCTATTACCTCATCAAGTGGAGTGGTAAGTGGAGATGCCCTGCTCATATATCCTGCCCATATGATCACTTGTGGTTTCCTCCTCAGAGCAACAAATTTGATTAAATTCCAGCTCTCCTAAAGTACAAAAAATTGCTACAAATTATCTTTGCAATTGAACATTGGAAGTAAGCAGGTTCCTATTGAAAAGAAATTCTGTTTCATTTCACCTTCCAGTTACATCCTGATTTCTTATGGTTTTTTTTTATTAGTTGCTAAGACACTATTTTCTCTTTGAGCCTTCTTTTAACACTGAGCAGCTGAAGGGTTTGTACTTCGACCTTAGGAACTAATTTTGTTTTTTAAAAATAATAATTTTGCCAAAATTGAATTTAATTTTAAATTGGCCAAGAAGAAAAGTAACACAAACTAAGGATGATGATCTGAAACTGTTGGGATGCTCAGATTTTTTGGGAGGGAAAATATAGCGCTTCCTCTTTAATTGGATAGGGTTGGCCAGATCATCCAGTATTCTTGGTGTTTCCTTAATAGTGGCAATGAGGACAACTGTTAGTCATTTTAAAAGTTATTATGAGAGAAGGGGAAGTAAAAAGAAAAATGGAAGTTCATCAGTGTAGCACACTTGGAAGATGTGCCACAGTTTTGCAAATGAAGAAATGCTTTAGATATAAAACGAGAATAATGATAGAGGAATTTCTACAACAAAAATTCGTTTCTTTTAAAATATTATTTATGCTCACGGGACATTATGATGCAGATAGTGCATGTTCTATTTCTATATATTTGAAATATAATTTGCAAATATCAGATTTTTTTTAGCACCAGGATTTTATGAAGAAACAACACTGAATAAATAATCATAGCTAAAGAAAAAGCAGTTATTCTTTAGAGTTAGCATTAGGGCTAAAGTTATACATCAGGAAAAATATGCATTGTTAATCAATCTGCCTATCCATAGCTGGAAGGCAAGATTGTCCATGAAGTACATTCAAATAATCAATTCTAAAGTCAACTTGCAAGCTTGTCAAAGCAAGATGTCAGAGAGTGAATAATTTTGACAATTGTTTGGAAGCCTCATTTCAGTTATGACTACCAGTTCAGAACTCATGATCTCCTAGTTTTTCTCCAACTGTGTCAAACTAACAAAGCTATTATTGGTTTTGTCCTAGACAGCCATTTATGCACTAATTGGGACAATGACTTTCATTTAGTAGCTACATATTAAGGCAGGAGGAGACCTACTTTTTATTCAACATTTTGACAAAATAGTCCTTTTCTCTCATATTTTCTAAATTACATAGGCAGAAATAAGGAAAAAGAAAAAAAACTTAGATGTGAGGCCAATTTTCTAAAAAATAAAGTTGGTAACAAGTCAAAAATAACACTTTTATATTAAATGTAATAATTCTTTAGTCTCTTCCTTATTCCTAATATTGAATTACATTTGTTGCAACATAAAATAAGTTATCATGGAAGAGTTCCTCTTTAAAAGAAATATTGAGATATGTGATGAGCTTCAGTCTTCTATAGACAATTGAATTGCTCCTCTCATTCCAAAAAACAAGCTGCACAAACCTAGAATCATGTTTCTACATTTTACGGCAGGATACTATAAATAATGCTAGTGGGGAAACAGAAGAATTAATTACTGTCAAAAGTAATTCATTCAATTAACTGAAGGTCATGAAGCACCTGGACCTTCTGTCAATTTTAGTTTGTATTATATATGAATATTAATAAGGATGTTTTTATTGTAGAAACAGAAGATATTTTGCATATCATAATTCCAACATATTGCTTTTGAGAGGTTCATTACCTAAGGGATACTTGAAGCACTATTTAGAAATTCATGAAAGAATGTCATGGAACCAAATCCAATCTATTTAAAGTTAAATTCCTTGCCATTTCTTGATGTGCACAGTACCATTATAAATGTACTTTCCCATCTGTTCTTGCTATTTAATTGAATAATTTGAAGCATTAAAAGCAAATAGTTCTTCTTCAATCCACAAATGCACACAGCAAAGTTTAATAATAATCGGACCCTTTTCTCTTTGATTAAAAAGTCTACACTGAGGAAACACTGCAGAAAAAAAATGCATTTATACATCAATGTACCAAATACTGCAAAGTAATACAATCTGTGAAATTGTATTGTGTGAAAGAGATTGAAGAAAAGGCTAGAGAAAAAAATAATCCCATTCTCGTCAAGTCTTATCAAGTTGCAGGTAATAACATTTTAGATAGAAGATGATGAAGTTTGTCTGGGAACATGAATTCAAGATTTAAATGATTTCAATCCTGCATATTCATATTCCCACCAGTAAATCAATGGGAAGCAAAGGTCCAAGTGAACTTAATTAGGCCCAAGTAGCCTTCTAGGAAATGCCTCAGGCTTAGATGATGAAGTTTGTTATTCTCAAATCCTTATACTCTGACCCTTTTCCACAGAAGACCCAATGACTTCAATTTTTTGTGAAGGAGAACATTCTAATATTTTACAGACAAAAGAAAGTCCAAAAACAAAGGATTTTCCAGCTAATTTTAAAGTGGAGCATTACCATAAAAACTATTAATATTTACATTTAAAGAGGTATACAATGATTATTTTTATTTTATTTATTTAAAATATATTCTCCACCAGTTATCAAGGTCTCTCATATAAAAGATGGTTTCTGAAATGGGCTGCCATACAAGTCTTTTAAATAAATAAAATAACATTTCCCCAACCCCCAATAATATAATAATCTACTTTATCTTCTGGTACTTTTAAAGCTCAATTGATTCCTCCTTAGGTGTATGTCACACTGTCTTCTGGCCAAATCTTCATAATCTAGTCTTCTCTAGACTAAAAATTCCATAGCCTAGATCTGTGATGGCAAACCTATGGCATGGGTGCCACAGGTGGTACGCGGAGCCATTTTGGTGGGCACGCAAGCTCAGCTCTGGCACGCAAGTGTGTGCCAGCCAGCTGATTTTTGGGCCTTCTAGGCCCACCAGAAGTCCGGAAAAACACACTGTTTCTGGCCTCCGGAGGGCCTCGGGGGAGGGGGCTGTTTTTGCCCTCCCCAGGCTTCTAGAAAGGCTCTGGAGCTTCCCGGGCCCACTGTATCATCGTGTGCCAAAAGTGGGGAGAGCATAGGGGGGCGGGTGCATAGAATTATGGAAGTGGGCATGCATGCGTGTGACCCCACCGTGCTCCCCCCACTTTTGGCACATGATGGCAAAAAGGTTAGACATCACTGGCCTAGATTCTTCCATTTTTTATTCATTTATCAAACTAAATTGCTCATGTAATTTATAATATAGTAAAAGAATTTATATTTTTAAATGTTTCATTTAAAAGTATTTAAAAGTATATTTTAAAATATACAAATATATTTGTGAATAAATACTTATTTATATTTAAATATTATGAAAATGGGAAAGTGAAAAAGAATGGATTAGCCAAATATACATAAAAAGAATAAAGCAGTCAAAGTAGCTGTAAAGTACATTCACTGTGGGAAAGAAGCTAGCTGCATTTAAGTAACATGATGTTATAAGCTCTCGGTTAACCTTCCCAGCTGTTGGTATAATCGCAGTGCTCTTTATACGTAGAAGACCAAACAGTTTGTTCTCTAAATCTCCTTCTCCTCAATCTCTCTGCTCTGTTGGTGGGAAAAAGGTTAGGCAAAGGAGATGCCTACAGAAATTGCTTGCTTTCCCCCTAGAGAGAGATTGAAGAGAATGAGATTTCAAAAGAATACTGTCAGCTGTTTGTGTAGCATGCCTGTGGTTCTCAATCCCTGGCTGCCCCAGGTTGCCAGCATGATCTCGCTTCTTTCAAGAATAGCAAATAGTTTACTATCTTGCAATTCCTTCTTCAATATCTTTGCTCTGCAAGAAGGGAAAGAAAGAAAAATATCACAGGTCAGGTACAGGAGGCACACTGACTATAATGACAATCACGTGACTGAGGAATGCTGCAAATATTGTTAATTGGTTATAAAGGAGCCATAAAGTTCTTTTTAAGTATTGTAATAACCTCGAAGGGTTGCTAAATGAATGGTCAGTAAGCAAGGGCTACCTGTAATAACTTCAGAACAAGCAACATTGATCATGCCTCTTTAGAAAGGACAGGAATATAAAACACTTAGCAATATCGAACGAAGCACCTCAGGAAGCTACTAATGGATGTTGAGAGTGACAAATTGGTCTAATAAGTTGGATTCAGGGATCAAACATGAAAATATCAAGCACAGATGGCAAACTGCTATCCTCCGTAGAACTGCCGAAGAGGCAATTAATGTACTAATGGTTGTAATCAACAAAGATGTACAACCAAGACTGTGGTTGGAAAAGATGGGTGAATAAATCTGTATTAAAAAGATAATGTGCAAAATATTCAATCTAATTCCTCACATAAAGTTATGTTTAATATGCTACTTAGAAGAATGGGACCATATTTGGAAAGAGAAATGTCAAATGTACAGACAGATGTCAAAATAGTCAGGGAAACTTGAAATAATGTCAACTAGCGTGTTTAGTGAATTTATATGGAAAACAAAAAAATGAATAATTTTATCTTCTTAAGTTCTAATGAGAATAATTAGATGTTTTGTTAAAAGATGACTAACATCACAACAAGCCACTGAATAAATACCTAGTTTACATTTTTCATTTTCAATGAAGAAATGCAATATGCAAAATTTTTATATACAGAGGACGACTGACTCCAGTAAGATCCTTGCACATCATTATTTATAGGAGATCCACAGTGGGAGAATGGTACAGCTATTATTTGGTGGCCAATCGTTGCCCTTATTAGCATCTTGAAAATAAAATTGAGTGAATAATCCACAATGAATTTTACAGAACAAACTTCATTCATGCTTTCTTTCTAATAGCCCTGTTTAAGGCTTGTTCAATTCCAGGATGCCCTTGTACTCATAATGAATTTCAATACAGATAGTCCTCAACTTACAACTGGTCACTTAATGAAGATATGATGAACTTATGAAGTTCGTCCTCCTCGAAGTTATGACTGCTATCCCACTTCCCCAGTCATGTAATGGCATTTTGGGCAATTACATGTATGACCAGTTCTAGAATTCTGCAATCATATGTCCATGATTTGCAATTTTTTTTGTTGCTTTCTAGCAGAATGCCAAAAAAAAAAAAAAAAGCCCATTTGATTCGCTTAATGACTACAATGACCTACTTTACAATCATAAAATCAAGTCCTGTCACATTTGTGCCATGACCTCAACAACTTACAATCAAGATTCCAGGATCCATTGTAATCATAATTTGAGGACTATCTGTACTAGGATTAATACTCTCTCAGGCAAGCATCTTGCAAGAGTAACTGAAGCTGTTTGTTAGCTGCTGAATCAGACTCAGGTGGCTGCAGTGGACTTTTCCTATTTCTTATCCACTTCTTGGTCATTGTAACCATTCTAAATAAAATGGGCGTTGGTCTTACCTGATACGCCCCTTCTCAGGCTGGCGCCCACGGCAGTCATGCCTGGGTAGTGACACGGCTGGGATCCAATCAGACCGAGTCTACTGGAGCTTTAGCACCGCCCCCTTGCTGCTTCAGCTCAGTTTGAGGCGAGGTTGTCCAGCAGACTGGAGTGTCTGTAGAGAAAAAATAAAGAGTAACAAATGCCTCCCCCCCCACCAGAACCCAGGGACGGCCCAAAGGGGTGGGGCTGACTGCCGTGGGCGCCAGCCTGAGAAGGGGCGTATCAGGTAAGACCAATGCCCATTCTCCATAATGGCGCCCACGGCAGTCATGCCTGGGACATACCAAAGCAGTGTGTCTCCTAGGGAGGGAGAGGCCGGACCTGTTGTAGAACTCTCCTGCCAAAAGCCGCATCCGCTGAGGCGTAGGAGTCGAGGCGGTAGTGACGAATAAAGGGCGTCACGGAAGACCATGTTGCGGCCCGGCAGACCTCCTCCAAGGAAGCATGAGCTGACCAAGCGGCTGAGGTAGCAGCGCTCCTCGTTGAATGTGCCGTGATGTTTCGTGGGACAGGCAGGGAAGAGAGTTCATATGCAGATGCGATGGTGGCCCGGAGCCAGCGCCCAATGGTGACTGAAGAGGCCCGGGAGCCCATCGTAGAGGGTTGGAATGAGAGAAACAGTGCTTCCGTGCGACGAAAGGACGCCGTCCGGGCAATATAGATCCTCAGTGCCCGGCGGACGTCTAGCTTATGCCAGACAGCCTCCTGGTGTCGCCGAGGAGCTGGGCAAAAGTTAGGAAGGGTAAGTTCCTGCGACCTGTGGAATATGGTGTTTACCTTTGGCACAAAAGCTGGGTCAAGGCGTAGAACCACTCTGTCCGTGTGGAATATACAAAGGTCGGGCCGTACAGATAACGCGGCAAGCTCAGAAATCCTCCGGGCGGAGGTTATGGCCACAAGGAATGAGACTTTGAAAGATAAGTGCTTGAGGCTGACCTCCCTAAGGGGTTCAAACGGAGGACCGGTGAGAATAGAAAGCACTTTGTTCAGATCCCACGTAGGGAACCGGTGGACCATTGGCGGTCGAAGATTGGAGGCGCCTCTCAGGAAGGACCTGATAAGAGGGTCGTTGGCCAGAGTAGTTGACGAGCCGCAGGAGATGATTGACGAAAGGGCTGCTACTTGTCGTCTGAGGGTGTTAGGAGCTAGCCCGGAGATGAAACCTTGATGAAGGAAGCCCAGCAACTGAACTACGGATGCCCTCGTGGGAATAATGTCTCTAGTCCGACACCAGTCAGCAAAGGCCCGCCATGTCGATCCATAAATGCGGACAGTGGAAGGTCTGCGAGGGGCTTGGATTACCTCAATTGCACCAGAAGGCACACGGGCCTTACCTAGGAGGAGCCGCTCAACCTCCAAGCGGTCAGTTGGTAAGACTGTGGGCTCGGGTGGAGGAGAGGACCTTGCAGAAGGGAAATCTGATCATCGGGAATGCGCCAAGGAGGGGCAATGGACAGAGATAGCAGGTCGGCGAACCACGCGTGTCGCGGCCAGTGGGGCGCCAATAGAAGGACCTCCTCCCATTCCGCCAGTAGCTTACGCACAATCCGTGAGATTAGAGGGATGGGAGGAAAGGCATAGAGGAGTTGTCCCAGAGGCCAAGGACTCCGCAGGGCATCCACCGCCTCCGCTCCCGGACAGGGGAACCGAGAGAAGAAGCGGGGAAGCTGATGGTTGCTGCTCGAGGCAAATAGGTCCACTGTCGGACGGCCGAAGCGGCTGCACAGAGTGTCGAAGAGCAGAGGTGGAAGACTCCATTCGGCTGGATCGATGATGTGACGGCTGAGGGAATCCGCACAGCTGTTCGCCTCTCCCGAGATGTGCTCCGCACGGAGGGAGGAAAGGTGGGATTCTGCCCAAAGTCCTAACCTGAGGGACTCCTGCAGAAGGGCCCTGGAGCGAGTCCCCCCTTGGCGGTTGACATGTGCCTTGGCCGAGACATTGTCCGTGAGGACGAGAACGTCCCGGCCAAGGACATGGTGCTGCAAGCTGGTTAGGACCAAGTAGATGGCTCTCAACTCCAGGACGTTTATACTGAGTCGATTCCTCCGGCGACCAGAGGCCTTGGGCAAAGTGGGAGTCCAGATGAGCCCCCCAGCCCAACAGGCTGGCATCCGTCGTGATGACCAAGCACTGGGTGTGACCGAAGGAAGAGCCCCGGGATATGGCTGACGAGGTCCACCAGGTCAGAGAGTCTAGAACTGCTGGGGTAAGGGGAATCCTGGAGGCGGCGGTGCTGGTGAAGTTCCGTTGGTGCGGGAGCAAGAGCCACTGCAGTTCCCTGCTGTGTAGGCGAGACCATGGCACAATGCCGTAAGAAGACACCATTTTACCCAGAAGGGAAGAGAGCCCTAGGAGGGAAGCGGAGCCGTGCCGCCTAAAACGGGAGGCCATGTCCGAGAGACTGGACTGGCGTTCCTGTGATAAGGAAACCTGAAGATTGGAGGAATTAATCACCGCCCCCAGGTGCTGAAGGCACGTAGTTGGGGAAAGGTGGCTCTTGGACCAATTGATAGAGAAGCCATGTGCTTGCAGTATCGAGATGACCAAGGACAAGTCCTTGTTGGCCTGGGCGAGGGAACTGGAGAGGATAAGGATGTCGTCCAAATAGAACAGCACCCGAATGGGAATGGAAGAGATGTGGGCCATAAGGGCAGCCATGAGTTTAGTAAATGCCCGAGGGGCAGAGGAGAGGCCGAAGGGCAAAGCCCTGTATTGGAAGTGCCGGCCATTATAGGAGAAACAAAGAAATTTGCGATGGGACGGAAGGATGGGGATGTGGAGGTACGCCTCAGTTAAATCGATGGACGACATGAAGTCGCCCCGCCTAATGCAGAGCAAGATGGTGTGTAGCGACTGCATTTTAAAACGGCGGTAGACTACATGCCGATTTAGAGACTTCAAATCAAGGATAGCCCTCCAACCCCCGGAGGATTTGGGGACCAGAAATAATCGAGAATAAAATCCCTGTCCGGGTTGGTTAACAGGAACAGGCTGGATGGCCTTAATGGCCAGGAGATGCTGAATGGCTTCATTGACTCTGGCCCGTTTAACCGGGTCCAAGGAAACCGGGCAGTGAAAGTAATGCCTCGGGGGAATTGAACGAAACTCAATTGAAAGACCAAATTTGACAGTGTCTCTGACCCAGGAGTCAGAGATAGACGAATCCCAGTGGTCGGAGAAATAGGTCAACCGACCACCAATCAGGGAATCAGGGACAGATCTAATGGGAGCGTCTAAAGGGGTGAACCCTCCCACCCCAGAAGGAGCGTTTGAAAGAAGTACGGGGCCCTTGCCTGACCTGGTTGTCGAATTGATGAGATCCCCTGGTGGAAAGGGAGCAGAAAGGGCAGTGCTGGAAGAAGGTCGAGTCTGAGCCACGAAAGGAGGAAGGGCGAAAGGAACCTTGAGAACGGTATTCAGACCGTCGGGAGATGGCAGGAAGAATTTTCCGGTGATCCCGTGTTTCGATGAGCAACGGATCTAGTTGAGGTCCGAACAATTTGTCAGCAGAGTAAGGAGAGGAGGCGAGACGCCATTTGTTCCTGGCGTCCACTTGCCAGTTACGCAGCCATAGCAGGCGCCGCGATGTAACAGAAGCGCCGATGGCTTTGGCAGAAAACCGGGCGGCGTTGAGTGTGGCATCCGCTGAGAACTCGACCGCAGCGATGATTTTATTGATATCTTGATGTGAACGTTGGTCGGAAGCTGAAATGCGTTCTTGAAGCTGCCGGAGCCACAGTATAGAGGCGTGATTAAAGAATGATGCCGCCGAAGACGCCTGGACGGACCAGGCGGAGGCTTGGTGCCCTTTGATAAGGGTCCTCTTGGCCTTCTTTTCATCAGGTCTCAAATAGTCGTCCGAAGGACCTGTAAGAGGCGATGGAGATGACAGTGCCACCACTGGGGCATCCACAGATGGGACTTATAACAAGTTGGAAACGTCAGGTGCAAGGTTGTAGAACCTCCGATCCATGTTATTGGGCACGGGACCGGAACTGTGCGCAGACCACTGACGTTTGTGGACATCTGAGAAGAGCTTAGGTGCCGGGATGACTTCGGATTGTACCGCTGGCTCCTGGAATAAGGCAGATGTAGGGTCAGTTGGCGGAGCCACAGTGGCACCGGAAGCTCCGAGTCCCAGGCGAGTTGTCATCTGAGCCTTGTAGAGTAGGGAGCGGAACATGTGGGGCTTGAAGAGACCCACAAATGCTGGCTGATCGGGCTCGAGACCCTCGTCTTCAGAGAGGTCCTGCTCAGGCAATATTTCCCCTTCAGAAAGGGAATCCTCACTCGCCGAATCGTGGTCAGACAAATCAGCTGCGCTTTCCTTTTGGGGGCGACAGCGCGGGCGTGCAGGATGAGGCTTGCGAGCAGGGGGGTTAGATGCTGTATGTTGTTGCAGCCCCTGAGCTATGCCATGGCGGATAGCTTCCGAAATTAGCTCTGCAATGGAGCCCTGCATGTTAGCAGGAACCTGATTAGCCTGCCAGGTAGGGAGAATATTGTGGGAAGCAGAAGGCCCTCCAGAAGGTTGAGCAGGAGGAATAGATGCAGGAGGGGCCTGCTCCCGAGGTTCCTCAACAGTGGCAGGGAATACAGAAGCCACATCCGAAGCGAAAGGATCCTCCCCTTGAAGGGATCTATCAGGTGACAAGGCAGGAGTGGGCCTCTGAATTTCCGCTAGAGCAGAGGCAGGTGGGGCAGATGAAGAAGAGGCAGGAGCCTCCTGGGCCGCTCTGGATTGAGCCTTTTGGAAGGCCTTCTCTATCGCCTTGTTTCTCCTGCTTTCATCCCTGGAGGGGGCAGAGGCTTTAGGAGGCCTAGGGGCGTCTGGAAGTGGGTTTCCTGATTGTGTCTGGGACCCAAAAGAAGTGCCCTCATTAGGATCCTCAATGCGGCGGCGCTTAGATTTGGACCGTGGGCGAGCCGCAGAAATGGCGGGAACGTCGGCCATTTTGAAGTGAGAGAAGCGCCAGCCGCAGCGCCCTTAAAAATGGCACCTGAAGATTAGCGCTGTCAAAATTGAGGGTAGGAAAGCCCCAGCGCGCCCTTCCCAGTACCTGAGATCCTCTTGAGTGGAAAGGCAAGGCAGCAGCGGCTCAAGCACACAGCGAGAAGCGCGACAATAAGGAAGCGGCGCGGAACAAAGCCTCGCGCCGAACAGCTGTTAGTCGGGCGAATCTGTTCTCTTCGGCCGCCAATAAACAGAACGCCCAGGCTTGAGAGGAAGGCAGCACGGCAGAGCGAGACAGGGCAAGCTCGTGCGCAGGAGAAGGACAGAGCAAGGCAGGGCAGGCTCGTGCGCTGAGAGACCGTCAGCCGACGGCTCTCCCTTCTCCGCGGCGGCAGCGGAATCAGGCAGCGCCCTTCTCGCTAAAATTCTGCAAGTCGCCAAAACGATGATTCAAATATCTTCTGACAGTTTCAGAGCAATCTACAGACACGGCTGGTCATGGACAGACCGAGTCGAAAACTGAGCTGAAGCAGCAAGGGGGCGGTGCTAAAGCTCCAGTAGACTCGGTCTGATTGGATCCCAGCTGTGTTACTACCCAGGCATGACTGCCATGGGCACCATTATGGAGAATGTAATTACTCACTCATTTAATTTTACTTTTATTACACACATTCAAAACCACAAAACATGCTCTTTCTCAATAGAGCAAATTACAGAACAGAGTAAAAGCCTAATAATTATTATAAGCAATAAGACTAATTCTGAAAAACTGAAAATTTAAGAAGTGATACAAAACTAATTAACCCTGGGGCATACTTCTGTGAACCTGTGTAACTGAACAAAAACATTTACCAGCTCTAAGAATTACACTTTTCTTGACATTGGCTATCCAATATTTGTATTCCAATCCAATCCAAATATTTCTTGGAGAATTGATTAAGACCAATTATCTAATTACTCTGCATGATAGAAATTGCAAAAGAATCCTACATGATTTAGTAATTTTGTTGCTTCACAAATCTTTTCAGATTAAGTATCTTTCAAACTGATAATAGAGATCAAAGTGGCGAAAAGGTGGGCTTTTTCATGTTCTCTCTGTGCTTGCTTTACTGATAACGATTCGCTTTAGGAAATAAAATTAATATGTCTATGATATAAGACTGATAGTCAGGGCCGGATTTAGATGAAAAGAGGCCCTAGACTATTCCACTTATGAGGCCCTTTCACCTCCCATTTTTTTCGGTTCAGTGTTTTAGTATTCACTGTTTTTAGAATAGTGTAATTTTAATTTTGCTAAAAATTTGAATGTAGGCCCCTCTTGATCTTGAGGCCCTAGGCTGAAGCCTAGTTAGCCTATAGGAAAATCCGGCCCTGCTGATAGTTTACTAGTTTACTTGGAAAGAAAGTTCAGCAGCCATTCCACCAGACTGCACCAGAGTAAGAGAAAAATCAAGTTACCATAAATCCTGCTGATAAAATAGGCCTATTTCATAAGGATTTGCTTATGAAATAGGCCTTCAGTAGATTATTCAGTAGCCATATTATCAGTCTGTAGTATGACAAGAAGTGAAGGGGAGAAAAGTGAGTCATATCATCTGAGACAGTGATATTGTTCTGCTCTACTCCATGAGTTGCTTTGCTCTCGCTGGCCATGAAAAGAAACCCAAAGTAGCCAACAGTATCATAGCATTTCAGTTGTATTATGCTGTTTCCCCGAAAATAAGACCCTGTCTTATTTTTTTTGAACCCTGAAATAAGTGCTTGGCCATATTGCCATGCGTTCAAAAGCCCGATTGGTCTTATTATCAGCGGAAGTCTTATTTTGGGGGAAACGGTAAATCAAATCACGATGAAAACTGTATAACCTCAATAAGTCGGACCTGATTTTTGTTTTCCTTTTCATTCCCAACCTCATTTTTCATTATGTCTTGCCTTTTTAGATTTTAAATATGAGGGTTGTAAAGGTCCATAGTCCTCAACTTACGACCACAATTGAGCCCAAAGTTTGTTTGCCCCATTTTACAACCTTTCTTGCCACAGTTATTAAGTGAATCACTGCAATTGATAGTAATATGATTGTTAAGTGAATCTGGCTTCCCCGTTGACATTGCTTGTCAGAAGATTGCAAAAGGGAATCACATGACCCCCCCCCCCCAGGACACTGCAGCCGACATAAATATGAGTCAGTTGCCAACCCTTTGAATTTTGACCACATGACCATGAGGATGCTACAATGGTCATAAGTGTGAAAACTGTCATAAATTACTTTTTTCAGTGCTGTTGTAACTTTGAACGGTCACTAAATGAACTGTTCTAAATCAAGGACTACCTGTAATTATCGGTTTAGCCTTTCCAGATTAAACACAGGATAGAAATACTGGAAATAAATGGATAAAATCAAATCATCAGCAAACATGGTACCTTCTGGTATTTACATCTGATGTATTAGCCAGTAATATTTAAGTAAATTAACTGGTTTATTTTTAGCACTAATAGAACCACTGGGATATAGCAGTGGATTATCTGGCCTTATACTAAAGCAACATCATGCTCAGTCATTAATGTAATTATATAATTAATATTAATCATGTTATATTTACTGTTAACTGTTAACTACAGTAATTAACTATTAATGATTTATGTTGTGTCATGAGATTTTATCATAATTTGAATCATAGTGATATTAATATTTAATTATGAAGGAAAGGAGAGTACAGGCTGTGTTGTGAGCAGCTTCCCTTTCAGGATTTTGTCTTTGGCAGATAGGGAATATTAGAAATTGGATTTGTGAGAAAAAGATTGTATCGGTCTTCATATGTCATCAGTGGTGGGTTCCTCCTTGTTTGGCACTGTTTGGCCGAGCCGGTAGTGGTGATGATATCACGTCACCGAACCGGTTTTCTTTGTTCGGGAGCTGGACCCTCCAGCCCCCCCAAACCCCCACATTATTCTTACCTTTTATTTGGCCCCACCCCCAATCTATTGCTGCCTCCCGAGTCCCAGCTGATCGGCTAGAAGGAAAAAAACTGTTTAAACTCTTGCCGCAGGGTTTCAAAGGGCCGCCCTAGAGCTGATCAGTGTTAAAAGGCAGTGTGGTGGTAGACCAGTGCCTCCAAAAACGAATGAGTAGACTGGTGCCTCCAAAAACAAATGGGTAGACCGGTACAGCTCTGCAAGCACTTAAAAGCCTAGTAGACCAGTACCTCTGCTAAATCCTAAAGAATTGTCACATAACCATCAAGCCACGCCCACAGAATTGGTAGTAAAAAAATTTAGAACCCACCCCTGTATGTCATACATGACGGAAGTCTCCTATGGCAATTATTTAAACACACATATTATAAATAGACATACACATATAATGCAAGCTGTGTTATCTTTACATATATATATATTTCTGTCCAGCTATCAAACCTATTTGAAGCCACTATCCTGACTAGGCAGCCTGTGTTGTCATGTCCCAATGAGATCTACCTTCTTGAACACTGGTCAAACTGTAATACTGGCTTATTCTTTAAAAAGCTAAAGTACAATAAACTACCAAGAAGCAGTCACATTCCGAACCACAGATGAATCACGTTTGATAAAACACACAACAGTTTTGCATTATGCAAATGTTAGATACGTTCACAGTATTTCATTCAAAGTAATCTGAATAAGAAAGATAAATAATAATATATGGACAATTCAATATGTTATTAAGGATGTTATGCTCCAGGATTAGCAAAAAGACACACTTCCTAACTTCCAGTATCTGAATTGTTAGATAAACTGAAAGAATCTGAACATTATTTTAACATTATTTAGCAGCACAAAGAATACAGTGCCTATGCAGAATGTCAGACAATTCCTCAAAAAGTTGTGGTAATATGCTAATATCATCATTTGCTACACAGAAAAATTTTAAAGAAATGGAAAAAGTAACTTCCAATGAGACACAGTAGTCTAAGCTAATTATTATAACTGTGATTGAGCTCTATAATAAATATTGTAAAAGGAGCAGTTTAAGAAAAATTAAGAAAAAAAAATACGTACAACACATTTCCTTTCTGGTTTCCAAAACCTGCAAACACATGGTTAAGTTGTGGTTATGTCATGGTTTGAATAACAATGGTTCACAGATCAAGTTAACATTAACCATGATTTACAAACTACTGTGGTTGGGTTCCCTCTATACCAGGGATCCCCAGTTCCTAGTCTGTGGCCCATTGCTGGGCCACACCCGCTTGGAAACTGGGCTGTGGAAGTGGCATGCATGCTCATGTAAGAAGCTGCATTTGTAAAAGTGGTGTAGACACATGCGTGAAATTATCCCCTCCCCTCCCACACCACCTCCACTGGTCTGCCAAGCCAGAAAGGTTGGGGAATGCTGCTCTATACACTCCCAAATAAAATTAACCACATAATGGTTTAATATAATAGAAGAACAAGGCACCCAGATATTGAGGCATTTTATTCATGGATTATATTTCGGTATTGTGTGAATTCAGTCACTGTGGCTTATTTAATAAACTATGTTTTAAAAATCTAGGGTTAGACTATATTAAAGAAACCAATGAGATCCAAACTAAGTTCTTGAATATTGTCTCAATGATAATGTCTTTACAATAATAAAAATATAATCTGCATCCCACCCAGTGCCCACTGAAAATTGTATAGCATGCCTTCCTACACAACTGGTGGGGCCAAATATGCAAAAAATAATAATAATAATTGCTTGCATGGCAATTAATTTAGGACTCTAAGGTACACTTGAGAAGCCTTGCAATGATACTAACTAGAACTGAAATCTCAAAACGTGTGCTCATATATGACATGCAATCTTTATTTAAGCATGCCCTGTACACTACGAGGGACCGCTGTGCACTTCAGGCAGAACATAGCAAAAAATCTTTGACTGGCCTTGGACATAAACACCAAATCATTGTATAGGGATTATCAGGAAAGACCATAACCAGTAAAAGAATAGTCTGATACTATTCATGTGAAACACCATGCTTGAATAAATTAAATACTGCTGGCCAAAATAATCTCTTACATGCAGACTGCATCACAGATTCTGTACATGTTCAGACTGGAAGACTAGCTGGGGTGAACATTTTATGGATACTCAGTAAAAACTGGGAGCTCTCTTAGAGAAGCTGACACCATAAAAGTTGCTAACTTTTAAATGTCAGTTTGAAAAAGTTTTGGCAAACACTGTAAATGTTAGCTGAGCAGTCTCATCACTCAGCAAGGGGATTGTGTGGTATTTAATAAATCAAGCACTTACACATGCTTTCATTGCCCAAACAGAGCACTTACCTCTAGAACCTATAATCTGCAAAGCATAGATAAGACTGCCCATAGTGACTTGTACACATTAATTCTCAGGGGAGGGAAAGAAAAGAAGCTCAGATAATGGGTTATATGCTTTTGGAGTGGGGATTTATTAAAGGAGAAATGCTACAGACAAGAACCAACAGATGTTTTTGACACAGGTACATAATTAGGAGAGCTTTTCAGATAGGGATCCAAATAACTCTGAAAATGACAGTGTTAAAAAAATGGATTACAAAATATTTTGAGTTTTATCTGCCTATTTTAGAAAATGAAATTAGGGAAAGTCAGATGCTTGGATTATGATCAGAAAGGCATAGGGCCAATTTCATGCTAAATCACAGAAACTCATCAAATGGTAATTTGGCCAATCCTCTTTCACAATTTCAACTAACTCATAGGACTGTTGAGTAGTGAATATCAGGGCTGTGGAATCGGGAGAATTGGGACATTTAAACTTGCTTTTTTTAAAATTCCAATCTAAATTTAGTAGGAGTCGGAGTCAGTGCATTGTTTGTCGACTCTGACTCCAGGTACCCAAAATTTCCTCCGACTCCAACTCCTCGACTCCGACTCCACAGCCCTGGTGAATATGTTATCTTAAATGTCTGGGTGTAGGAGAGGCATGAATTTAACAAGTAAGTACAAATAACAAGGGCCTGGAAATAAGTAATATCTGCTTTGAGATTCTAAAATAACAATAAAAATATGTTCATGTATTCCAATTAAGCTACTCGGGACTTTTTTTAAAGACTGAACTAAATTGTTTTTAAAACACATTTCACAGTTAACATGTGACAAGTTAACATGTGCAAAAATAGGACTCAATTTTCTTTTATTGTTTCTCTCTCTCCCCAAGAAAGATGAGAAAGCACAAGCACAAGTTTTTGTGGAAGTTACACTTTCACATTTAGTAATTCAAACTCAGCCATGAAAGCATTATAGAATCTACTAATGACAAAACACTACAAAATCAGATTAGTTGTCCATTAAGTATACTTAAGATATAGTTACTTCAGTTTTATTTGGCTCAATCTCCTCAAACAGAAAGGAATGGGTTCAATTAAGCCATTATGAAAGGCCAGAAAGACATTCTTTTGGGTTTTTTTTTTTGAAAAAGTGGTAAATTTAGATTATAAAATTGATTTTTTAAAATTAAGATTAAATTATGCTAATATTTTGGGGTAATTCTTAGTGAACTTTTAGATGGTCTGAATGATCTGTTTTTGCAATTTGATTATTGCTAAGGGATGAGATATGGGAAGAAGCAATGTTTAAATTGAAGTTTTGGTGAAATGTTATCTAAATTGTTCACACTTCTCCTGGGGGATGGAGGAAGTCATCTCATGTATCTTTTTTTTCCCTTCATTTTTTCTACAGTGTTTCCCTGAAAATAAGACCCTATCTTATATTTTTTTGAACCATGAAATAAGCGCTTGGCCTTATTGCCATGTGCTCAAAAGCCCAATTGAGCTTATTATCAGGGGATGTCTTATTTTGGGGAAAACAGGGTACCAAGAACTTTTCTTTTTCTGTTCTTTTCTGTTTTTATTTTCTTTAATTTGTATTAACTGTTTTATCTTTGTATTTATAAACTTTAATAAAATTACTGTTAAAAAGCCAATATGAAGACCAGAATAAAAAGGAAGTCTTGAAGTTTAACAATGGCAGAAATATGATGAATATCTATAAATAAATACTGATTACCTTTGGACAAATTTAAATATCTGGTTCTAGATGAACTGCACCCTAATGATGATGGCCTGACTAGACTTATATTCATCATTTTTAAAAAATCTGGAGACCTGGTGAACTATCAGATGAACAGGAAACAAATGTCCATAATTTCCAATCATAGGGAGAAAAGGGTGTCAGGAAATTCAGATGAGTCATTTTGATACTGATATCTAGGAAGATTATAAAGCAGGTTGTACTGTAAAGAGATTAAATAAATTGGGAACAATTATCAGAAACCAGCAGGCATTTTTCAGCCTTTCCAGACTTAGCTCATACTTCTTTAGTGAATTATGGAAATGCAATAAATATGTCTTGATTTAAGCAAAGCATTTGGCAAAGTAGTCCATAATGTTCTGGCTCTTAAGAAATTTATGGGCTGGATTAAATGACAACTTGGTAGGTATTTTAAGTAGACTTGTACAGCATTTCATTTTCAAAGAAATCAAAATACACATGGATATGAAACTGGCACATGCCTGCACCTCTAACTAAATGCATTTTTTCTAAATCGCGTAGAAGCTGAGGATAGTCTGCTTATAGATAGCTTGCAAATTATATTCAACAATTGTTTATGAATGATTTCTCATCAAACAGAAATGAGGTAACAATGGGAGTAACATAAAAAGTTCAGGTTCAGTCCTGGAGTTTTACTCATCAACATTTTTATCAATTAGTTATATATGAGGTGGAGGCAATGCTTAGGAAATCTGAAGATGATAATGATTGGGTGAGACATTTAACACTGCTAGAAATAAAATAAAAATAAAAATAATTTTGATAGATTAGAGAAACATCCTGAAAACAACAGAATAGAATTTAACACTTAGGATACAGAAATGCACTCAGGATATAGAAATCAAATTAGGGGATAAGACTAATATTCTGATAAATAGTACTGACTTATTGTCAGTAGAGAATGAAGGCTTATGGATCAACTGCTGTCTTCTTTGTCACAAATACAGATAGTTCTCGAGTTACAAGTTTGTTTAGTGACCATACAAAGTTACAACGGCACTGAAAAAAGTGACTTATGACCATTGCAGCATCCCCATAGTGACATGATCAAAATTCAGACGCTTGGCAACTGGTTCATATTTATAATGGTTACAGTGTCTTGGAGTCATGTGATCCTCTTTTCCGACCTTCTGACAAACAATATTCTGGGGTCATGTGATCAGCTTTTGTCACCTTCTGACTAGCAAAGTCAATGGGGGAGCCAGATTCACTTAACAACCTTGTTGCTAACTTAACAACTACAGTGGTTCACTTAACAATAGTGGCAAGAAAGATCGTAAAATGGGGCAAAAGTCCACAAATGTTCCCCTTAGCGACATAGCTTTTGGGCTTGTGGTTATAATTCGAGCACTATCTGTACAACAGAAAGTTATACAATAAATTGATATTCTAGTTGGTGTAGCGCCATCAATGACATTATGAACAAAGTAGCCTTTATCGGAGTAAATATTAAGGACAATATTAAGGACAGATGTGCAGAACATCCAATGGATTATCCTGTGAAGAGCTCCTATTCAAAGCCACGAGGCAACAATGTCCTTCAGCAAGCTAAATGTTGCTGCTTAAGGAGCCTTGTTGGGTCCTTTGTAGAGAGTTCCTTTACTGGGACTGCCAGTAAAGCAAAGAGCCTATGGATGTGTAGGAAGCTAGCACCCGCCCCTCTCCTAGGAAAATGAAATATTCTAGGAAATATTAAAAAGGCAGAATATTATATTCTCCCTAAAGGAGAAATATGTTTCTAAAGACAAATTCAGAGCCTCAGCTCCCTACCCCTGCAACAGATATTTTGGTGCCAACCTATCTACAAGACAAAGACTGGCCCAGCTTATCTACAAAACAAAAGACATGGCCCTCAGGACATGATAGGATTAGCCCTCACTAAATATCCAAACCAGGACAAAGCCATTAAGCCCTAAGCCCCTGCATTACATCATCACCCAGCAAGATTCAACCGGGCCTGGGACTCAAGACAACCTACAAACTTACCCCTGTATGGCCCCATAGGTGTCTGACAACCAGAGTACATTTCTTACACAGGAACAGGAAGCTCCAAGGTGGGCCCAAGAGAGGGTATACATCTCTCTCCCTATCTCATCCATGTGCTCTTTTTGCCCAGGACCTCAAACTATGTGGTCCTGTCCACCATTAAGCCATCTTTCCAAACAGTCTCCATGTTTCCAGTGTCTTTCTTCCCACTTGGAACTGAACCCAGATGGACATTTCTTCCAACAGATGCACATGGGCAGCATTTTGAAAGGCATGACTACCTTAAAACTCTCAGGAGGGGCACTAGATTCTTCTGAAATCTTTACAACTCTACTAAAAAGTTCCAAGCACTGGCTCAAAAACTTTTAAAACCCAATGGCCCCATGACAACATTTCTCTAATACAACAGTATCTAATATATCAATGTATATCTGGGAATATGTTTTATTATCTCATTTAATATATACCTAAATCACTGTATACAGATATTAAAATGGATTCATTAGAATGTTAACTTATGTCACATATATATCACCGCCTACTTTCTTTCTGAAGATTTTAGCTTTATGGATTTGGTTTGCTACAAAAACTGAATCTGGGGTGAAGCTTGAGAGAAATCAAATTTATCCTCCAAGAAAAAATATTTTTAAATGGTAAACATATAATGCTTTAGTATGTTTAGAATCCATGTGTGACCTTCAGTTATTCGGCAAACAAATGACTTGCTGTTTTTGAATCCTGTTTTAAACAAGTAAGTGATTGTTCTGCTGTAAAATAGCTGCAGAGAATTAAATATTTTGCCCCTACTTGTGTCTTAAAGTACTATTGCAATTACTCTATTGTGAAGATACATACCATAAAATTCAGTACAAGTACTAAGTGGTAATTCTGAGCGAGGTATCCCTCCAGAAAAATAACATTAGTTCATGGAAGCCAGTGGTCAACAACAGAGCTATAAATACCACTGTACCATAGAGGCTACTCAGTTTAGCCCGGACAGAATTTTTGTAGGACAAGAGCTTGTTTCATTAGATGCAAGATATTCATTAGAGATAGAAAAAGTAGTAAATAAACATGGGTAGACTGAATCAAATCAGCAGAGAAAGAGACCAAAAATGACCTATTTGATAAAACACTAATTGTAAAATGTATAAAGAACTTGTACAAAAAAAAACCCACCAGCCAATGTGCTCAAAATTAATAAGGAGCAAAGCTATTTCATATCAATTCCCTTTTAACATATAACTGTTCTGTTTTATATATCACTACTGTTCCCACATTGGAAACATGGAGCATCTATATAGCAGCTCTCTTCTGAAACTTCTGTAGTTAATTCAGTGATGGCTAACCTTTTCTAGGCCTAGTGCTGAACCCCCAAAATACAATGCACACGCTCCCCGCACACACCCCACCGCTCTGTGCATGCGCGGCAGAGACCCAAAGGCCAGCTGGCTGGCAGGAGGCGCGCACACATGCGCAGCTGAATTGTGGCAACGACTCACATGGCATCAGAGAGGGAGCTTGTGTGCCACCTCTGGCACGTATGCCATAGGTTCACCATCACAGAGTTAAGTTATGGTCTTCTCTTCCTGATATCAATCCATACTACAGGTTATTAGGGCTATTGTACCTGAAGGCAAAGAAGAACAATCAATCAATGGAACAGCTTGCCTTTGGAAGTTGTTGTGTAAAGCTTCATCACTGGAAGCTTTAAAGAAAAGACTGGTTGGACTAGATGACCTACAAGGTCCCTTCAACTCTGTTATTCTAAATAAAGAATTGAGTGAAAAAAAAATGGCCAGGTCTTTAATTGCAAGCTAAATACCCTCCTCTCCAATGCCAGTAAATTAGGGTTCTAAGTTTGCTTATATCTCCCACCTATAGGGAAAAAAGGGGACCATCTGAGCACTAACACATTAATTCACTATATGAAGAACTTATTGACCTACAAATTGCCAGAGTGTGAAAAAGCCAGTGTTCTATTCCTGAGAGGAAGAAAAATGTAAAAAAAATTAGCAGAAGATCATAACCCAAATTAGTGTTACACTAGTATTACTTTCTTTTGAATCTAAAAAGTGTCAAGTCAAAACCATTATTCCATCACACAGAAGTCTTAAAGTGCACATAAAATAGTCCTCAATTTATGGCCACAATTGAGCCCAAAATTCCTGCTGCAAAGAGAGACAGTTAAGTGAATTTTGCCCCACTTTACAAGCTTGAACGATAGCCCAGCTCAGGTATCAAATTTGCTGCGTCATGTTGCCGTCAAGTGACGTTTCACAACTGTTTTTCCCCTTTGCGGAGCTGGGGTGGGCGTGGCCTGCACATGACGCATCCGACCTGCAGACGGCCAGTTTGACACCCCTTATTAACAAGTTGAACCAGAATCATATGCCAGCCTGGAAAAATTAATTCAAGGTCCCAAAAGGTGGCTCATACATTACTACAAAAAGCAAAAAGAAACCCTGCACACTTTCTAACAAAAGTGCTAAATCTCACTCGGTGCACTATTCAGTGCAACCATCCTTACAAGAGATTAATTGCTAGTTTTTGAGCTCTGACCAGTGGAAAAGAAACAGGCCCCTGGAGAAATTATCTACAATATAACTAATGTTGAAAGACAATTTGGTGTAATGGTTAAAAGGGCCAAGCTAGAAATCAGGGCCATGAGTTCTACTCTTACCTTAGAAACAAAGCCAGCTTGGGTCCCTATAACCTTGGTCAGTCATCCCTTCTCTGATAATGGTAATCCACTACTGAAAATGCCCCAAAACTGCATGGACCTATCAAGGCAGTTGCCAGGAGTTAAAACCGATTTGAAGGCATTCACACACACACACGCACACACACACACACACAAAGATTGAAGTTATTATGCTAAATCTAGGTCACTTAGTAAGACTAGGTTGTGTGTGCAAGGATATATGTCTGACGTACAATGTAGGAGATGAACTGATAATACTCTATATTGAAAAGTAACAGGCAAACACCATACTTCTCCTTAAGAGAAGGCCAAAGATGTAGGAAGTTCTCCTTATAGGGGGCAGAATCAGTGGTGCGTTTCTACCAGTTCAGGCGAGCCGGTAGCGGCAATGGTGAGCTGAGAGCGAACCGGTTCTCTCTGACGTGTTAACTTGGCCCTCCTGCCCGCCCCTGCGTTATACATATTTTATATTCGGTCATTTTTAGCCCAGCTGAAAGACGCGGCAGAGCGGATTGCCGTGTCTCAGCTGTTCCATAATACACTGCATGTGCATGAAGCGAACCGGTGGTAACACCGGTTGAAACCCACCCCTGGGCAGAACTTAGTAGCCTTCTCTATTGACTGTTGTCTTTCAAGAAAAGTACTAACTCTTTTGTTTCCTTCATTGGTTAGTGGGAAGATGAAGAGTTGTAGGCAGATGAAACCATAACCTTTAACAAACTAAGTGGCAGCTGTTTTAAGCCACATAGATGGAAAAAGCTATCCAATCACATGCAAGTCATGCGAATATGGTATAGTTCTCTTTCAAAATGCATTTTACAACTTTCTGTTTTCATGATCACAGTTTCTGTACTGTTCTGAATTTTTACAGTCCATTATAGCCATTTAACATGCAAGTTAAATAATCTGTTAAGCTATAAAACTAGTTTTGTAACATTTTTCCTCAATTTTCATCTTTGACCTTGGACAGGAGAAGGCATTTGAAGACTGGAAATTCATAACAGTTCTGTTTTAATATTAACAGCATTGTAAGCCCAATTTTCAAGATAAACAATCTTAAATAACAACAAAGTCCTTTTGATATTTAAAGTCCTGAATAATAATAATACAGGTAGTCCTTGACTTACAACAGTTCATTTAGGGACCGTTCAAAGTACAATGGCACTGAAAAAGTGACTTATGACCTTTTTTCACACTTATGACCATTGCAGCCTCCCCATGGTCATGTGATTTATATTTGGATGCTTGACAAATTGGTTCAGAATGGTCACAGTGTACAAAGGTTATATGATCCCCTTTTGCTGCTTTCTGACCAGCAAAGTCAATGGGGAAGCCAGATTCACTTAACAACCGTGTTACTAATTTAACAACTGCAGTGATTCACTTAACAAATGTGGCAAGAAAAATTGTAAAATGGGGTAAAACTCACTTAACAAATTTCTCACTTCCCAACATATTTTTTTGGGCTCAGTTGGGGTTGTAAGTCAAGGACTGCCTGTACATAAATTTATCAGCAATTTTTTTTTTTGTTTTAACGAAAACTGAAACCTGCAAGACCCCACTTCTTCCTCAATCAGAGCATTATATTTCTACTTTGACTTATAAACACAAATGGATCACACTCAGCCTTTCAAACTCCTTCCACTCCTGCGATTATAAGACAATGTACCAACAAATGCTGTTTCATCACGTTGGAAGCACAGTAGATTATCAAGAATTTACACAGCAGCAACTGCTTTAAAAAAGATAATTACCCAGCCATGCCTTGAAGACAAAAGGAGTCTCCTTCTAGATGCACCCTAGTTACAGTTCATTTGAACATACCAGCCATTTGTAAATGACACCAAATTTCCCAGCAAAAATCCCAGACAAGTACTGTACTTAGCTAACTCTTGGAAAAAACTAAGCGAGTTGTACTGTGTAAAAACTTGGATGGATGCGAGACCACAGGAAAATCCAAGAGCTGGGGAGGAAAATCCAAGAGTTTTGAAAGCTGGGGAGGAAAAAAAACCCCCCAGAAGATGCCAATGAAAAATATGGTCACAAGGAATAAGGCTCAGTTTGAAGACTTTATATTGCCACTAAGAGAGAGACTAGTTGCAGTTACCTTCTACTGCTAATCATTCTACAACTCTACAAACAAAAGCAACACGTCCATTCATTTCTCACAGAGGCTATCAGAACCAAAAGCCATCTGAGGAAGAGAAGCAGCAGACAATGAAATGTTATTATCTTGCTTGCTGCAGGTGTTTTGTTTGGCTCAGCATCTTTGTCTCTTTACAATCAACTACTGTGTGATAAAAAAGGAGCACTGTCTACTCCTGGGGATGACAGTATCTCCGAAGTCTTCCTGTACACTGCCATTTCCATCATACCTTTCTAGTAAAGAACCATAAAGTATTAAGGATACTTCCTTAAGGATTATTCTTCTTGTTTGGGTGTCCCTTCCCCTTCCTTCAATGTCCCTTATCTACAGATAGTCCTCGATTTACAACAATTCATTTAGTGACCATTCAAAAGTTACAACAGCACTGAAAAAGTGATGTTATGGCCATTTTTCACACTTATGACTATTGCAGCATCCCCATGATCACATGATCAAAATTCGGATGGTTCATATTTATGATGGTTGCAGTGTCCCTGGGGTTATGTGTACAGCTTTTGCGACCTTCTGACAAATAAAGTCAATGGAAAACCAGATTCACTTAACAACCCATGTTACTAATTTAACAACTGCAATGATTCACTTAACAACTGTAGCTAGAAATATTGTAAAAGTGAGGCAAAACTCACTTAACAAATGTAAATTTTGGGCTCAACTGTGGTCATAATTCGAGGACTACCTGTATTACATTTTTTAGATTACAAGCCCTGTAGGCAGCAACCATCTGGTTCTTCTTAAGCTGCACTTAAGCTAAAGAGCAAGGTACAATGGGGCAAAAAAGTATTTAGTCAGCCACCAATTGTGCAGGTTCTCCCGCTTAAAAAGATGAAAGAGGCCTGTAATTGTCATCATAGGTAGACCTCAACTATGAGAGACAAAAAGAGAAAATAAATCCAGACAATCACATTGTCTGATATGGAAAGAATTTATTTGCAAATTATTGTGGAAAATAAGTATTTGGTCAATATCAAAAGTTTATCTCAATACTTTGTTATATATCCTTTGTTGGCAATGACAGAGGTCAAACATTTTTTGTAAGTCTTCACAAGGTTGGCACACACTGTTGCTGGTATGTTGGCCCATTCCTCCATGCAGATCTCCTCTAGAGCAGTGATGTTTTGGGGCTGTCGCTGGGAAACATGGACTTTCAACTCCCTCCAAAGGTTTTCTATGGGGTTGAGATCTGGAGACTTGCTAGGCCACTCCAGGACCTCTTACGAAGCCACTCCTTCGTTGCCCGGGTGGTGTGTTTGGGATCATTGTCATGCTGAAAGACCCAGCCACGTTTCATCTTCAGTGCCCTTGCTGATGGAAGGAGGTTTGCACTCAAAATCTCACAATACATGGCCCCATTCATTCTTTCCTGTACACGGATCAGTCATCCTGGTCCCTTTGCAGAGAAACAGCCCAAAGCATGATGTTGCCACCCCCATGCTTCACAGTAGGTATGGTGTTCTTTGGATGCAACTCAGCATTCTCTCTCCTCCAAACACAACGAGTTGTGTTTCTACCAAACAATTCTACTTTGGTTTCATCTGACCATATGACATTCTCCCAATCCTCTTCTGGATCATCCAAATGTTCTCCAGCAAACGTCAGATGGGCCCGGACATTTACTGGCTTAAGCAGGGTGACACATCTGGCACTGCAGGATCTGAGTCCCTGGCGGCGTAGTGTGTTACTGATGGTAGCCTTTGTTATGTTGGTCCCAGCTCTCTGCAGGTCATTCACTAGGTCCCCCTGTGTGGTTCTGGGATTTTTGCTCACCGTTCTTGTGATCATTTTGACCCCACAGGGTGAGATCTTGGGTGGAGCCCCACATCGAGGGAGATTATCAGTGGTCTTGTATGTCTTCCATTTTCTAATTATTGCTCCCACAGTTGATTTCTTCACACCAAGCTGCTTGCCTATTGCAGATTCAGTTTTCCCAGCCTGGTGCAGGTCTACAATTTTGTTTCTGGTGTCTTTCGACAGCTCCACAATAGTGGAGTTTGGAGTGTGACTATTTGAGGTTGTGGACATGTGTCTTTTATACTGATAACAAGTTCAAACAGGTGCCATTAATACAGGTAATGAGTGGAGGACAGAGGAGCCTCTTAAAGAAGTTGTTACAGGTCTGTGAGAGCCAGAAATCTTTCTGGTTTGTAGGTGACCAAATACTTATTTTCCACCATAATTTGCAAACAATTTTTTTCCAAATCAGACAATGTGATTGTCTGGATTTGTTTTCTCATTTTGTCTCTCATAGTTGAGGTCTACCTGTGATATCAAGTACAGGCCTCTCATCTTTTTAAGTGGGAAAACTTGCACAATTGGTGGCTGACTAAATACTTTTTTGCCCCACTGCATATGACGCTAGATATAGATTAGCATGTACTTATCTTTCCATGTCTATCCATTCTGAATTATTTCACAAGTTGTCCAGATATACAAATCTGGTGAAGCGCCAAATAGAATTTAGAAGTTTTTAAAGGCTTTGTTAAGACAGCATGAATGTACCTTTGCTGAAGGTAAAACTGAAAGCTGACTGACATAGTAGAACAAACAAGAAAGTACTTTGCTTTATTGTCACATGATTAGTTGAAACAAATTCAGAATAAGTGGAAAGAAAAAAAATCTAAAAAAGATCATGCTGCCAAAAATAATTACTGAGAATACTTATACAGAAGTGAAACATTATTTCTTTCTTAATGACCTTTCAACTTCATACCTCATTTCCAGTCATAAATCCTTTTATTAAAAAGCAAGCCATAATTACTTGAAACGTTATTACAGATCTTGTTTAAAATTCTAATATAAATAAATGAAGATGTCTTATTACTGATCTAGTTTCCAAATGATTGGGAATGCATTTTAACAACAAATCAAGAAGGAAATAATGAAAAGGGGGAAGGAGCAAAATTCACATCTTTAAAAATGATGTAAAGAATACAGTAATTGGTAATTTCTATCACAATCAGACTTTCATGTACAAGACAGGGATTAATTGACTGATCTCCACAATCCATTTTCCATTATAGAATTCTTAGACCTAACAGGGCATTTATTTTTTTAAATGTTAAGTAGTTGTAACTCATACACTGTGTTCACAGCCCTGTTATCAAATAATTTAGCTATAAAACTAGCAGCTAAAAGGCATAATAATTTGCAAGCACACATACACACAAATGATTTTGAGTCTACTTCCTGTTGTTCTATTGACTGTTTAGGCCACTTTTCTCTCTCTCTCTGACTGAGGTCAAAGAGCTATTCTTCTCTTGTTATCAGGTAAAAATATCATAACAAAATGACGAAAATTCTCTTTTGCTGCCTTTCTGTCATGACAAGACACCATCTTTGGTTACGTATGTCCTAATGAAGCAGTCTATAAACTACCTTTTCAGAATTTCATATCCAGCCACAGGTTTGTTGGTAAATCTCATTGCACTTTAGGTTACAGGGTTTCAGACTGAAAATGAAAATCTGGAAATCCCAGGATTTTTTCGTTAGTTGCAGCAGTACATGTGGAAAATATAATACAGGAATCAACAATTCTTCTTTAAGATCCACCCAGTAATTTTGATTTCATACCTCACAAGAGAAAATAGTTGGGGGGGAAGGGCATTTGAGTAATTTTGATCCATATACTACTTGTAGTCCTTGTAAAGTACAACTACACACAGCACAATTAGAACAATAATTCTAAATTATTCAGAATTTACTTCTGAATAAAACTGAAAGATTGGTAATGATATTTTTAAATCATAAAATGTTTTGCATTTATCTATGGGTGTATGTGTATCTGTATATGCATTCGCACACCACTTTAAAACTGAAAAATTAATATGCTTAAACAAGCGTGTATATATGAAGCCAGTCTTGTAATGATTTATTTAAATGTTTTTAAAGAGTAAAATATTTCTATTAAACTGATTATTTAATGGAACAATTCAAATGAAAGTATTTCACAACTTGAGATTTATAACACTTCAACTTTGCATGTTCCAGCAAAGAGGAAGTGGCGATGTAAGTTTTTTAAAAAGGCAGACACAGACTAAAGGAGAAAAAAAGTAGAAGAAATACTGCAAGTTCTGAAAAATATCAATCCTATTAGTAATGTTCAAACCAAGTAAAACATGGAAATTAAACTGAAATTAGCAAAATGTCTTAGTTTACAATTACAAAAATGTAAACAAAATATAAATGTTTGTAGAGGCATTTATAAAGAAACGGTCATTAACATATCAATCGCCATTACATTGATGAGAACTATATTAGTAAATCAAATCTATGATGAAATCTAGTTTGGTTATTAATATATAATACCATTATGGCACTTTGCAGAGAAACAATGGTACGAAGTCAGTTCAAGTAAAAAATCTGCTAGAAGAGAGAGAGGAAGTAAAAACAGAAATGACTTTTATTGTGTAGTAGCTGGCATAAGTAAAGACTTTATGGTGGTAATACCAGACGTAGAAAGCTCAGTTAGAGATTAAATATTATTAAGATGAATGGTTTCAATGGAACAGATCAAAATAAAGGTGAGAGGGCTCAAAAGTGAAAACGTAGGGGTAATACATCATGTCCTTTGATTTGAAATTAAACCAAGATTAATGTTTGCATTTCTAATACACTAGCTGACCTACCCAGAGAAACATGCTAACAAAGCTACCAAGTTGGGAATAAATGTTCTACCGATGTGGGATCTTGTGCTGGGCTTAGAAATAAATCAGAACATGGCATCCCTGAAAAACAGCATGAGTTACTTTTACACTGCCAACAATAGACACATCAAGGAATTTTATGCCTACAACAGGGCCAAAAGGTAAAACGAGGGCACAACGAGAAATTACTCAACAACATAAAAAGCTGAAGATGTCCCTACCTCCATTTACCAACAAATGTATAATGCATTATTAACATTTAAAGGCAACTTTGTTGGACTGCAATTAACAGAGAAGGCTTTTATATCTCCAATGTTCTTCCTTAGGACTTAGGCCATATTAAGAATTTATCTAGCATTCTCCAGCATTCAATACTTTAATGCATTGTAAGCCACCCTGAGTCTCCGGAGAAGGGTGGCATATAAATTGAACTAATAAATAAATAATAAATAATTCTATCTCTCCTGGAAAATTATTAATTTGAAGAATCATCATTTATTCTTATTACGGGAAAATTAGGTCCTGTTACCATGTAAAAACAGTAAAGTCACAAGTTCAACTCATGGTTATTTCACAGAAATATTCATGTTTTGGGGTGAAGGGAGCAGTATAGAAACGCCGCTGCCTTCTTCCATTATGATTTATTCCAATAAAAAACTAGAGTAATCCACCCAAAACCCTGATTCTATACCAAAGAATCATTTTTTTGCCTGACTGTATACAGTATGCATTATAATGCAATATATTTCTCATCCAATTTCTAAGCAAAGACTGGGAATAAAATATCCCAATCAATATAATGGACAGAAAAATAAGCATGCACCATGCTGTGATATAGTCAACATTTCTTCCTAACTAAGTGCTCATAACTATTTAATCAATATATAATCGGTACTCAATGAATCCTGAAATCAATCATCCACATTTTTCCGTAATTAGAAAATCCATTCATTAAAATATGCATTTACCATTTAGAAATAATTTGAGTTTAAAATACCACAGCTGCTATTTGTTTTAACTAGAGCAATGAGTGCATCTTATTTCACTATCTTTAATACAAATAAATTTATTTATTTATTGGATTTATAATCCACTTTACTTCAGAATCTCAAGGCAATTCTTCCATACAACCACCCTGGAGAAGGTAGATTGAACTGAGAAAGAGAAACTAACCCATAGTCACTCAGAATGCTTCCATGGCCAAGGGTGTATTTGCAGCAGTCTCTCTCTATCATGACATAAATATGCTTATTTTTAAATGAGAACACTGATTTCAAACCATATAAATCTCAAAACCTTCTAGCAAACAGGCCACTATCAAACTAAAATCGACTATATCACAATGAAATCAACAGTATTAGGCAAAACCTATCATAGAAAAGCAGTATACGGTAAAACTAAAGTTTATTAGTTTTAATAAATTTTAACACTGATAAAGGTATTTAAGTACTAGACTATTACAAATATGGATGGCTGAAGAGGATTAAACTTGACCAGAAAAACGATTTTAAAAAATCATATTTGAGCATAAAAAAAAACATATTGCACATTACGGCCTAATTCAGGTTTGTAAAAAAAAATTCTTAGGAAATTTAAAGTATTATGCCAAAAACAACATGTATCTGTTCTTCTGATAAGACTCTGAAAAAGGGCAGAAATATTATTCCGTCCATGCATAGCCTTGGTTGCTATCTGCTGCTAGCAGTGCGGCATTACAGAGCAGGTACCGCACCCTCTCTTATAACAGGAGGAAAAAAAAAAAGTAAAGCTACCATTGGTCCTTGAGGCCAAAAAATACTACTGTAGTGCTGAACAACCTGTTAAAGCACCATCTAGCTAAGCTTTTCCTCTCTGCTATTACACCAGGGCAAAAGAAGCAAATTTTAAAATATCCTCTGAAAAGTATCAAGAAGGGTGGATGTACCTTCCCACCAAATACAAACATCACAGTATCCAAAGATTCTCACTTTCTTCCAATTTACCAGACTGAAATTCCTATTAAGGGCATCGATGCCATCACCCAGTACCCATATATAACGAGGGAGAAGCATGCCCTGTACTCTCCCTTGCTTTAAATCCATAAGAAAATGCCAAAATATTTAATTTAGTTCCTATACTGATGACGAAAAACACTATCTATGTAGGACAGCAACGAGAAAAGCTTCTCAGTCCTTAAACTCAACATTAGGAAACTACACAGGCCACTCTTCATCCTTAGTTAAACGTTCAAAGGTTTACATTTTTAACCACCTCTTCATGAGGCTTTGCTTTCTGCAAAAATGGCAGAGAAAGGGAAATATTTCCTCTTCTTTGCCACTGCGAGACACCCCCTCCCTCCCCATGCTTCCATCCCTATGGCCGGCTAGTTGAGCAGCAGTGCATTCCCCCCCCGCCCCCCAATCCCACACCACCATCAACCAAACCCTTTTTAAAATTATTATTATTTCTAGTGTTTTCCCTGCGGTGGTTCGATGCTTTTTCGCGACTTCACGCCAGCTACCGTATTTCTCATTCAGCACCGCTCCTTTTCCTTTGAAAAGGAGAGCAGAGCCACGGGGCAAAAAAAAAAAAAAAAAAAAAAACCACTACCCGCATTTATTAAATAAATTGAAACACTCGGGAAAACATAAATCGGCCCCAGCGTGGATCCTAGAGGCGTAAGTTATACACAAACACAGTTACATATTACAGACATGCAGGAAGGCCTTTGCACTTTATCATGCGGCGATCAGCCAGGGCTGGTTTTCTTCTTCTTCTTCCTCCTCCTCCTCGTCCTCTCCTCCTCCTCCTCACAGTACTTTCTGTTTTCACGTGCCGAGCCTCAAAGCCACGCCGCCGCCACCCCCTTTCGTTTACCACCCGTCGCTGTCCCCGGTCGCCTTTAGCTGGAAGTGGGCGAGTGCGCCCATCCATCAGTGGCTTCTTAAGGGTTGCAAGCTGAGGCGGGGATATCGGGGAGGGTAGAACACGTTTACCTGGCCTCACTGCCTCCTCCCACCCCCACGGAGCAGTGAAGCCCGAGCCGCAGAAAAGCTGAGCTTCCAGCCCGTTCTCCGCCTGCCACTCACCTCCTCTCGCCTTCGCCCTCTTTTGTCTCGCTTCCTCTTTCGCTGCTTGCTTTCGGCACCGGCGGCGTCACCTCACAGTTTCTCTGCCTTCTGCAGCTCGGAAGAGCGAGTCTTCCTCCTGGCTCCGGTGGATGGCGAAGAGGCGGCTGCTACGAGAAGTCTCTACGCGGGGCTTGGAAGGCAGGCGCGGGGAGTAAGGGGAGGCGACTGCGCCGCCGTACCGCCCTCCGCTTCTTCCTGTCGCTTTGGCGGTGCAGCGCCGTTTCCCGCTCCGCTGCCCTTCAGCGGTTCGGCTCGGGCTGCTGCGAGAGAAGCCGGCGAATCCCGGACAAAGCACGGCCAAGGGATGGATGCAAGTAGCGCTGGCTGGCTGTCCGTCCTCGGAGCGCTCAGGCCGGGCAGGAGGACGGAGGAACCTCCTTAGTCCGACCGGTGCCACAGAGCGAGTGCCCCGGGATGCGGTAGGAGAGGGCGGCTTCAGTGTTGTGCAAATAAAGGGTTAACTTTAGATTTCCTTATGAGGAAGGCGGGGCAAAAAGCGAAGAGAACAAGCAAAGGGGTTGCGAGGAGAAAGCCAGTTAACAAATGGAAAGAGAGAGAGAGATACACACTCTCTCTCTACTACGGTATCTTTCAGATGACGTGGGAGACAGCTTGCTTGACAAAGCCAAGCCAGTAAACAAGATCTGAACGTTTGCAAAGAAACATTCATCTATCTGTTTATACAATGGTGGTTTGGACGCTTAAAGAGAAACTAGGTATAACTGTATCCATCAGTACAATGTTAAAAAAGTTTTAATCTTTTTAAACGACTGGTCCTTTCGGCCAATGAGAGCTTGACCGTCATAAACGCCTTTTCCCACGCTTCGTCGAATAGGCTTCGGTGCAAGAGACCCGCGGCGGAGTGATAGTTTCAATGCAAGGAGCTAAACCTATCGTGTTCGTTTGACGGCAGTGAAGTTGTAAAGACTACTCCTTCCACCCGCCTCCAAGAAACGCGGCCGTCGCTTGCGACCAAATGAAGCCGGTTTTGCCACCGTTGCTGTATTAACAAATCTTGGTGCGCGCGATCAACCGTGGAGGTCTCAGGAGACGGAGGCACGCGGGGTAAATCGGCACGCGGGGTAAATCAGCACGCGGAGTGCTGTTCAATGACAGCGAGCGTAGAGGAAGTTAGATGACGTCTGCCTGCCAAACTTCAATGGGTTTATGATTGTCATACCTCTCCCAAAAGAATTCTGGGAATTGTAGTTTGAAGAGGGACTCCTGGCAATCAAATGCTAATCAAAGCTTACAAGGGCAGACCTTGTAAAGAACAGTTTTGCTACGGAAAGTAGCAACCCTTTGATTATGATTAAATGTACAGTTTTCCAATGGGGCAAATCAAACATTATCCGTCCCTTCTCTGAAACTGCCACCAAACAACTGCTCGATAATTTCAAGTATTGTCAACTAGTCTAGTCCTGGTTTTCCTAAGTGATTTGGGGGCAGTGATGAAATCCAAAATTTTATACTACCGGTTCTGTGGGCGTGGTGTGGCTTGGTGGGCGTGGCTTGGTGGGGATGGCAGGGGAAGGATACTGCAAACTCTCCATTCCCAACCCACTCCAGAGGAAGGATACTGCAAAATCTCCATTCCCACCCCACTCCAGGGAAAGGATGCTGCAAAATCTCCATTCCCTCCCCACTTCTGGGAGAAGGATATTGCAAAATCTCCATTCCCACCTTCCATTCCCACTCTGGGGCCAGCCAGAGATGCTATTTGCCGGTTCTCCGAGCTACTCAAAATTTCTGCTACCTGTTCTCCAGAACCTGTCAGAACCTGCTGGATTCCATCCCTGGTTGGGGGCCTTCAGGTAGATCCCAGTGCTTATAAAAGTATAAAAGATACAGTATATTGAGTGTAGCCTGGAAATGTGCAACTATCCTCAAATTCCACTGTCTTTTCTACTTTTAGGCTGGCTCTTTTTTACTTCCCCTTCCTGAGCTCTCTTCCCAGTACATAGTAATCCATCCTGGGTCTCTGTAGAGTAGTTTGGGGAGGGGGCAAATTATGTAGCATGCATGATCTCATGCAAATAGCAATACATACTTGTTTATAATACCGAATGTGTAGTCTGACCTCAACAACAATTAGTGAAGCAGGTTTTGTAACTAGAACTGAGGGATTATTTATTTACAGAAAATATGAGACTGTAATAGGTAAAGCCTAACACTAGCTAATTACATATTGCCAGGGGGAATCGGCATGTAGTTTCGATGTGTGTGTGTGCCTGGAAGAAAAAAGCAAACGGAAGTGACAGCTGAGCAATCTCTTAGACAAGGAGTGGATGGATTGCTAGAAGAGAGGACAGAGTAGAACATAGAATCATAATACTGGAAGAAACCTTGGTCTTCTAGTCCAACCCTATGCTTAAGGTAGGAGACCTTATACCATCCCGGTCAAATGGATGCTCAGTTTATTTTTGAAAACCTCCAGTGATGGAGCACCCACAGTTTCTAGAGGCAAGCTCTTAAATTAATTGTTCCAACTCTCAGGAAATTTCTTCGTACTTCTATCTTATATCTCTCATTAACAAGCTTCCACATTACTTCTTGTCTTGTCCCCTGATGCTTTGGAGAATAAGACAATCCCCTCTTCTCTGGGACAGTTCCACAAGTACTGAAAGACAGTTATCATGTCCCATTCCCCCAATCCTTATCTTCCATAGGCTAGACATTATTAGCTCCCTCAATCGTTTATCATACAATATAGCCTCTAGACTTCTTATCTTTGTTGCTCTTCGCTACACATTTTCTAGAGTCTCAGCATCTTTCTTGTATCACAGTGACCAGAACTGCACATAATATTCCAAGTGTGGACTCATTATGCAGTATAAAGCAGTATTACCACTTTTGTGTTCTTGATGTTATCCCTCTGTTGATTGGGTTGGCTTTTTTGGCAACTGTAGCACAGTGCTGACTCATACTTAAGTGGTGGTCCAACACGATACTTAGATCTCTCTTATAGTTATTACTGTTGAGCCAGGTACCCCCTATTCCAGGGATGTCAAACTCATGCCGTCACAGCGTCGTCACGTGACATATTGTGACTTTTTTTCCTCTTTGCTAAACTGGACGTGGGCCTGGCCAGCGTGTTACAACATCTGGCCTGCAGGCTGCAAGTTTGACACTCCTGACCTATTCTGTACCTATGCATCCTTGACTCTAGAGTTATGCCATTGGATCCAGATCTTCATTAATGTCTGCAGAGTTTTCTGCAGACACTGTTGCAAACCTATTCCTGTTGCAAACCTTTACAGAAACCAATCAGGCAAATTTCTCTTTTCATACACAAATGAATGCAAACTCCTCTTGAGCAACTGAACTCTCCTGCCAGTATGAAGCAATCATGATGAGAGGAAGTTTCAAAGGCCACAGAAAGGATGTTTTTGTGGGCATGAAACTGCACAATTTGAGTATAGTTTACAGCTTAGAATGTTGTATTATTCTAGCTGATATGTATGCAAAAAACAGGTTGTTTTTTGCAACAGGTTGACTATTGCAAAAAACAATAGTCAGAATGAAGTGATTTCTTTCATATACCAAAACATGACTTCGCTCTTTTCCAAGAAAAAAGGAGGCAGAATTTTGAAGAAATGGGCCTCACAGAAGGCAATGTTTATATTAAAATAACAGAATAAAATAGCTTATATATACACATTATGGGCCAAAATGAGGGAGTGATAAGTTTTGTTTTCCTTGCCCTATTTCACATATAATACCAAAATTGGTTTACATATCACAGAAAGCCATAATTAACTGTGTTCACACGTTTAATCCTATCCCCAGTAATTTTCACATAACATACCATGCCCAAATATTATATCTAAATGTGAGTGGCCTATTTCATACATGCTAAGATGTGGTTTCATACATCACCCTATGTCATTTTAGCAGGCATAAACATACTTGATTCTGATATTATTTTTGTGAATTAATTGTCCAGCTCGCTTCTCCATGCATTGTTTGAATTCTATGTGGTTGGTTGAGTTTATTGTTTAGTCAGCTTTATTAATTCAGTAAACCAAAGCATTTTCGGAAAACGTGGCTTCTGAAGTTTGCAAACTATGATGCATAGTTTACTCTTGGTGTACTGAATGAAAAAGAACTATGGTTTATTCAGCAATTAAACAAATCATGGCTTAACACAAAGCACCAACCCCCAAAATGGGAAGTCGTTTAAAATTACAACCCCATATCTCCAAATACATACATTTTGAATGTCAATTTGACCCTCTTTAGGAGGAAAATAAAAATTGCTGAATTTTCACATGTGAAAAATATAACATATGTGGACAAGCACCTTCTTTCAAACATACAGGAAGCATTTTTGATCCAAACTCATTTGAACAAATACGTGCAAAGCACAAATATTTAGAATAGGTGGGTTCATGTTTTGGTTGCCAGTCTGAATTCTCTACATCTACCTGCAGTGTAATTCACTTGAATCTCCTATATGCCCGAATGCCTTTGGCTACGCTTCCTATCCAGCCCGCCTTAATGATTCTGAGTGTGTGCTGCTGCGCCGAGGATAATGAAGCGCAGCTTCAATACCGGTGGTAGCGGTCTGGTCTTGACCTTTTATACGACCCACAGGGTCTCTTACATCTCATAGCGAATTGGGGCAAATATCTACTCCTAGGTCTGTCTGCCCATCTGTCACGCAAATAGAATGTCAGGCTTTGTTCCTAAACGGGAATTAAAAACCTAAATAGAGATAAGCATTAGAAGCAGGAGAAATAGCCATGTACTTTTTACCTATATTTCTAAAATAAATTTTAAATTGTTAAATTGCTAAAAACAAACTGCTGGATTAATAATTTCTTTAACAATTAGGTTGGGGCTCAAAAAATCAAGATGGTAACTGCAAAATGAAAACACATTAAAAAGGGAAGGGGCTTTGATCTAAGGAAGAAGGTGGTTTGTCATAAAACACTCAATTGCTAGAATGCAATATAAAGTGGTTGCTTGTCATACATTCAGCATCACCTAATGTCTCAACTAACTTTTTGTGTTCTTTTTTCTGCACAGATGGGACACTTTTGTTCGTCTGGGACCCCCAGGCATTCTTGCAAATTAAAATGAATGCTTTGCTATCTTTCAATTTAATGTTTTATTAAAAATATAATATAAAAATCATCAAGTAGGATATGAAACTTTACAAATGCCAAGTACCCACAGGTGCTATGGTTGGAAGCTACACTAATTATCTAAAATATTTTATTTTATTTATGTTTATTTTTAAATTTTTATCTTTATTATTTTTATAGGTAAATTCAGGTGGCATAAATACTCCTACTCCTCTTATTTTCCTTACAACAACCCTGTGAAGTCAGTTGGGCTGAGAGAGAGTGGTCCAAGGTCACCCAGCCAATTTTCATGAGTAAAGCAGGATTAAAACTCATAGTTTTCTGATTTCTAGGATAGCATCTTAACCACTAGTCTTTCAGAAAAAAAGTTATGGTTTTCTATGACAGATCCACTAACCCTTTGTAAAAGTTCATAAATGAACACTTTCATTTTAACACTTCTTCTTTTGTCTAGTTATGTAAAACGGTCGTGATGTAGGAGAGCCATATTAGTCTATGATGGCAGAAATCTGATAGCATATTTTTTGAATAACTTTTATTAAAAGGTATAAGCAGTTGTGAGCTGCAGATTATGCCTTTTAATAAAAATTGAAATAGTCAATCCTATACATGGATCATGTTTTCTCTAATGCACTGTGTTGGGGCATCAAAACACCCATATCTAATATTCTTAGAAGAATAACAAAAGAACACACAACTGATCAGGCTGTGAGTAGATAAATGCCCAATCTTTTCATGTCTTCCCTAAGATATATATTTTAATTTAAATGTTTTATGAAAAAGATCATACCCTTGACATTTTCTCAACTGTGAAGTAGCCAGCAGCAGTTCCTTATCTTTGCCTAAACTAGTGTATTAAATTCATTTGAAACAAACTTAACATCAAGATCTAGTTCTTTAGTTGGTTTCCTGCTTCTTCCAGAAACCCCCCCCCCTTTTTTTTTGGTGAGTTAGTGCATTATCTTGAACTAAGGAATTAAATGATATTTGTAAGTTACATTGATTAAAGAATAGGATCTATATATTCTGAAGATAAATACATGGATCTACAACAGCCCATCCCCAGGGATTATTTATCATCACTGTTTGAGTTACAATGTCAATTTTATTTTTATTTAATTAACATAAATTTATTATATCCACCCAATCCAATAGTTTATGGGTGCAAACCATAAACTATTATAAAGTATTTATAATAGTTTATGGTTTATACTTTATACTTTATAAAAGTATTATAAAATGTAATACTAAAAAGCTAAAAATGTACACAAAACAGCCCACATTAAAAATATTGCTTAAACAAAGCACCAGAACCCTTCCCTAACCTCACAACACATTAACTTCAGGCCTGGGAACAAAGGCAGGTTATAAGGGATTTTTGGAACCTCAAGAGAGAGGGCATTGTGTGTGAGAGAGAGAGAGAAAGAGAGAGAGAGATGCACTGACATTATTGTGGCATCACTCAGTGCGGCTTCCTGATGCATTCCCCGTATAGAAATATAGAATATCACTGAACTTCTATAGCAGTGATGGCTAACCTTTTTGCCGTCGCATGCCAAAAGCAGAGGTCACGGAGGGTCATGTGCATGCTCACACCCATAATTCAATGCGCCCCACCTCCCCTCGCATGTGCACGTGACCCCCTGCGCTCCCCCTGCTTTTGGCACGTGATGGCACGCTGGGCCCAGCAGGCCCATTTTTTGCCCTTCCCCACCCCCCTGGAGGTCCTCCGGAGGCCAGAAACAGCCATTTGCCAACTTCTGGTGGGGTTTTTCACTCTCCACAAGCTCCAGAGGCTTTCTGTGGGCCGTTTCTGGACTCTGGTGAGGTGGAGAAGGCTGTTTTTGCCCTCCCCAGGCTCTTAGAAAGCCACTGGAGCCTGGGGAGAGCAAAAAATGGGCCTTCCCCACCTCACCGGAGGCCCTCTGGAGCCTTGAAACAGCCTCTTTCCCATCTTCCGGAGGGCCCGGAAGGCCTGAAAATCAGCTGGACGGCACGTGCATGCGCACTGCAGCTAAACTAGGGCAATGCTCGCATGTCCACCGATATGGCTCTGTCTGCCACCTGTACACCCCTTTTACGGTCTCCCAAATTCTGTTATAACCCCAGTTCCCCAAAAAGTCAGCCTGATTTCGGTCATTTTGAGGGTGGCACATCCAAAACTGGAAATTCTAAAGTCATAGCCACAGGGATGCTTGTGTAAACACCAGCCAATCAAAGCTGCCCACATTTTTTAAAAAAACCCTTAGAATTAATCTGGTTAATTCATCAAATTTACATTTAGTTGATGGATGTATAGTGCTAGAAGCTGACTGGCAAATAAATATTGGCCCTAATGTTATTCAATTCTTTAATGATTTGGCTGCCACTTGCTTTTTTGATCACTCAGGTCTGAAACACTGCTGTCATTTTTGATCTACGGATAGTTCTCTAATTTGGTAATTTCCACTTAGCAAAATGCACGGGTCCCTTTCTGTGCAAGCAAATTGACAAACAATGCACAAAACCCTGGACTGCCGTATACAGGGTGGCAATTTGGAGACTGCAGATGAAAAATATCTGTGATTTTGAAACATTGAGATGAGGGAGGTAATAGTTGGATTAGTAATTTCCTGTTTTTCTTTTCTTTAGAACTTGGAGAGTTTGTTCTTTTCTTTATTCATGATGATCTTCTGAGCTAGTGGAGGATAGGAACAATTTGCTTCAACTGAAGGTACTTACCTCTCTGACTCAATGCAAAGCACTTTTTCCACCATCTCCCTTAGACAGAAAGAGCCTTTGCAGAAATTCTGCTATTTAAAAGGGAAAGAGGGGGAAGGCCCTGTAATTTTTGGAAAGCTGATTTAAAGGATGTTTCACATAAACCTTCAAACAGTTTGCAAAGCCCTACTATCTGAAGCCTGCTTTAGGACAATAGGACAATCATTTTTATCTGTTTTCCACTTCTATAAAGTAGCAAATCATGCCATCAGTTTTCAGAAATGTTGGGGAAAAGGGAAATATTATTTCTGCAAACTATAATATAAAAAAGCAATCCACAAAAGGAGACTTGGGACTACATGTACCTAACCCATTCTGAATCAGTCCCATAAACCAGGGGTGCTATTCAGCAGGTTCTGACAGGTTCTGGAGAACCGGTAGTGGAAATTTTGAGTATTTTGGAGAACCGACAAATACCACCTCTGGCTGGCCCCAGAGTGGGGTGGGAATGGAGATTTTACAGTATCCCAGGAGTGGGAAAGAAATGGGGATTTTGCAGTATCCTTTCCCTGGAGTGGAGTGGGAATGGAGATTTTGCAGTATCTTTCCCCTGCCATGCCCACCAAGCAACATCACACCCACCATGTCATGCCCACAGAACCGGTGGTAAAAAATATTGAATTCCACCACTGCCATAAACCCCGATTATTCGTCTCCTCTGTTTTTTTCAATTCTATCTTTAAATAACCTGTATCTCAAAGGAGAAATTATGAATAGCAAATAGCTAAAGCCTTATTTTTACACCCATACAACAGTTTCAAGGCCCGCTGCACCAACATGACAAAAAAGGGGGTCTCTCAGATACTCCATCTACATTCTTCATTTCCATTACTGAATCCCTCACAATGTAGCTCAAAGCTGACTTGTGTTTACCTTTGTTTCTACAGATTTCATAATTCTGAGAACATACAAGGGATGCTAAAAGCAAATCAGTGCTCACTATCAGTTGACTATTAGGAAAGTTTTGAAGAAATCATCCAATCATTGCACTACTCTGTGAGCTTCAACAGGTTTGGTGCAACAAAAAGTTTCTCAACTGTAACATCATACAACAGGAAAAAAAATGATTGCTAGTGTTTCTCACTGTTATTTTGGGTTCATTTGATCAGTAGTTTGTTGAGAATTCTGAGCAGTTAGTATGACAAACAGGTTTTCACCTGAATTTAAAGTTCTCTTGCAAGCTGTAGAGATGAAAGGATAGCATATTTGCATTTTACAACAGACATTTTCTAATGCTTCTAACTAGAGGCGTGCAAAATGTATTGTTCGGATCAGTGGTGGGATTCAAAATTTTTTACTACCGGTTCTGTGGGCATGGCTTGGTGGGTGTGGTATGGCTTGGTGGGCATGGCTTGGTGGGCATGGCAGGGAAAGGATACTGTAAAATCTCTATTCCCTCCCCACTCCAGGGGAAGATTACTGCAAAATCCCCATTTCCTCCCGATCAGCTGGGACTCGTGAGGCAGAGAATAGATGGGAGCGGGGCCAGAGGTGGTATTTACTGGTTCTCCAAACTACTCAAAATTTCCGCTACTGGTTCTTTAAAACTGGTCAGAACCTGCTGAAACACACCTCTGGTTTGGATAATGGATCATTTTGAAGAAAAAAAATTGACAATTTACAGAAATACGTTTTCCAAATCAGAAACAGTTCAAGGATTTCTAGGGCAGGGGTCTCCAACCTTGGCAACTTTATGACTTGTGGACTTCAACTCCCAGAATTCCTCAGCCAGCTCATGCGCTGTTCTAGGGTTTGCCTGTTCCCAAACAGGTCTGTTTTATCTTGGCCAGATATCTTGAACTCTTCTGATTTAGGCGACTCATTTTTTTAACTGCTAATCAATCTCTCCAAAAAACATAATCATAACCATAAAAGGAATACTGTGGAATTCTCTGGAATTATTTCTACCAAGCGAGTAAAATATATTTAATTATTGTATCTGTCTAGAGTCACTTCTATGAGGTGGATAGCCATAAAAATTTCATTAATCAATCAATACATTAATCAGTAAATAAAATGTTAGACTTATGTGCTTTAACCATGATTCCATGGTGATATAATGGCTGAACACAGGGAAGAATTGGTTGACGGACTATATATGAAATCCATTACATGAAATCCATGTATAGATTTACAAAGCCTTAGTAAGGTCACACCTGGAATACTGCATCCACTTTTAGTTACCACATTACAAAAAAGAAGTTGAGACTTTGGAAAAACTGCAAAGAAGACCAACTAAGATGATTAAAGGCCTGGAGACTAAAACATATGAAGAACAGTTTCAGGATTTGGGTTTGGCTAGTCTAGAGAAAAGAAGGTCTAGAGGGGGCATGATAGCAGTATTCCAGTAGTTGAGAGGCTGCCACAAAGAAGAGGGGATCAACTTATCTTCCAAAGCACCAGAGGGCAGGACAAGAAACAACATATGGAAACTACTGGTAATTGGGGAGAGAAGCAACCCGGAACTGAGGAGAAATTTCATAACAGTGAAGACAATTAACCAGTGGAACAGATTGTCATCAGAAGTTGTGGGTGCTTTTTAAGAAGAGACTGGACAGTTATTTGTCAGAAATGGTATAGGATCTCCTGCTTGAGTTGAACTAGAAGACCTCAAAGATCCCTTCCAGCTCTATTCTGATTGAAAAAATAGTCCTCAACTTACAGCCATTCCTTTAATGACCATTGGAAGTTATAAAGGCACTGAAAAAAGTGACTTAGCATCCTCATTGTCAAGTAATCAAAGTTTGGACGCTTGGCAACTGACATGTATTTATGACAAGCAAAGTCAATGGAGAAGTCAGGTTCACTTAACCATGTTACTAACTTAACAACTGCAGTGCAGGGGTGGGTTCTATTTACCTTTACTACCGGTTTGTAATGGGGCCACACGCTTGCGGTTGTTTCGCTCATGCACGTGCTCTTCTGTGTATGCACAGAAGCATTTACAGATCCGCAGAAGCATTTTGAAGATATTGGGGTCGGTGGATGGAGCCTCCCGCCAGTTTTACTACTGGTTCTACAGAACCAATGCGAAGTGGGGGCAACCCACCACTGCTGCAGTGATTCACTTAGCAACTGAGGCAAGAAAAGTCATAACTTTTCTTTGGGGTGAGTTTTGGGGAAAAACTCACTTAACAACTGTCTTGCTTTAGCAACATACATTTTGGGCTCAATTGTGGTTGTAATATATGTTGTGATATAAATGTGATCTTCTTGCAGTATGCCAATGTATGTCTGTCCTATTGGACACATGCATACATTATAATGTTCCACAACTATAATTATCAACAACTGATCATAAAATAATGGAAAATATTTGCTGATGGTGAAAGATGGACATGAGCAGATTCAGATGTTAAATTCTGAATGGATTGTGCAATCCAATGTGTGTCTTCTCAGAAGTCCTAGTGAGCTCAATAGTGAGCTCAATAGGGCCTACTTTCAGCTAAGTGAATATAAAGTTACAGCCTTATTCACATTTATTTCATATTTTCATGAGCAGAATCATATTTTAATATATATTTAATATGTTTTCACATGCAGCTGGCTCTGAATGTAGCCAAAAGGGGGAAAATATTTTATATGAAATATGAAATAAATTCACAAACTCAATGACATTTGATTGTGACCATGGCAACACATTTAATTTTTTAAACTTCTTCTACTTTGTACTGTGTTCCTTTTATTTCATCACCAAGCAACCAGCAAATCCTGATATAAATTTGATTTACAGTCAGTTTTGTTATCAGGAAAGAAAGAAATGGGAAGATACTGATTCTTTTCTTTTGGAAGACTACATTTTGCTAATGATTTGAAGTTGTATATTTCTTTACTCAAGAAGCATTAATTGCAAAGGATTTTGTGTATGTTTGCTGGTTAGGGTTATCTATCTATCTATCTATCTATCTATCTATCTATCTATCTATCTATCTGTATCTATCTATCTATCTATCTATCTATCTATCTATCTATCTATCTATCTATCTATCTATCTATCTATCTAAGTGTCTGTCTGTCTATCTATCTATCTATCTATCTATCTATCTATCTATCTATCTATCTATCTATCTATCTAAGTGTCTGTCTGTCTGTCTATCTATCTATCTATCTATCTAAGTATCTATCTATCTATCTATCTATCTATCTATCTATCTATCTATGTGTCTGTCTGTCTGTCTGTCTCTATCTGTCTGTCTGTCTGTCTGTCTATCTATCTATCTATCTATCTATCTATCTATCTATCTATCTATCTATCTAAGTATCTGTCTATCCATCCATCCATCTATCTATCTATCTATCTATCTATCTATCTATCTATCTATCTATCATCTATCTATCTATCTAGGTATCTGTCTGTCTGTCTGTCTGTCTGTCTGTCTGTCTGTCTGTCTATCTATCTATCTATCTATCTATCTTATATGTATATATTATAGTGTTTCTCATTCTTGGCAACTTTAAGATGTATGGACTTCAACTTATCTTTCCTACCGGTTCGCAAATGTGTGCACGCTGTTGTCTGCACGTGCGCAAAGCCTTCTGCGCATGTGCAGAGGCTTAAAATGTTGTAAAAAAGCGACATCATGACGCCTGTGCAGGTGGGAGGAGCCGCCAGCAGCCACTGCTATCGGTTTGCCCAAGTCAGATAGAACCGGCTTCACCCCTGACTTGAACTCCTAGAACGCCCCAGCGTTGGGAGTTTCTGGGCGTTGAAGTCCACATATCTGAAAATGTCCAAGGTTGATTGATATTGCTTTATACAGCATACTGTATAAAGTGTACATTATACTTTATATTGCTATATATTGTATACTTTATATTTATTTCTATATTCACCAGTAGTTTGCAACTGGGTGCATCAGGGAGACATTTGCAAATAAATGGCTTCTAACAGTTTTTACAACCATATAAGCTCTAGCATGCAGTGCTCCCACAGAACATAGTATCTAAGTGTTTGTGTGTACCTAAAGGAAAAGGGCTATACTTTGCTATACCATTTAAAGATTAGAGCTTAGATGGATTGCATAAATGATGGAAATACATTGGAATTTGGTTAAATTTTTCCAGCTTTCATACAACTTTATAACATTAATTTTTATATCCATTCTGCTGTTTCTACCTCCTTCTGTTCTTCCATGATGAAAATAAAACTATAGAACTTTTTCTTGGCATGACAAAAGCTAAGTGTGCACATTCCTGTAGTTTGTTAATTGAGGCATCTAGAATTGAAGAAGGGACTTCAGCCATGATTCAAATAATCACATAAAGTTTTGCACTTCAACTGCACACATCGTAGTAAAGTTGGCCTGGACTTTGTTCCTTCAGTTAATAAATGCAGATAGGAACAGTCCTATCATTAGACACAGGAAAGTGTCTACTTCATCTACTATGTGCTAGTGAAGCATTAGCCATTTTGGCTGTTTCTCTTGAATCCCTGGCTATTCCCTTTCATTGGAAAACAATGCTGTCAATGTCAATGTAATGTTTGCAGTTGCAGTTGTTCTTAAGTCTCTGGGGTCAATGTAAGATTCAATTGCCAATGTAGTTGATCTTTGTAAGCAGATAGAAAGAAATATAAAGACATCACTGTGGAGTCATAAATTTCGAGCAGGCAAAAATTGGAGACCGGGAGTTGAAATATTTCTGCCAGCTGAACTGCAAAACCAAGAGAAATTCATTTAAGCAGAAAAATATTCCTCTTCCCTCTTGTACTTGTGATAACTTGTCACTTTAGAGTGGAGCTCAGGTTTCCTCCTCTAGCAGTATTTCAGGTCTCTATTGTCCTGATATCTTCTGATACTTTGATGAACATGCTTTTGGATGCATTCCATATATTTCCTGCTTAACTCACACTTGGCTGTCAAGTGATATAAAGAATATCTCTCTCCTATTGAACGTAAAGACTATCATACCTAAAATTTAAGGTTATCTTCTTTATGCAAAACGTTTAGACCCATAATTAACTTTAAGATGCTGTATTTTTACTGAAGACTTATGCACATATTGATTGTGTTGTAAGGAGAGAAAAAATATTGTTTTTCATAATTTCTGAAGCACAATAACACCAGGAAGTCAATGTTCTATCATTCTTGCCCAATGACCCTTGAGTTTTCCCACTTTCATCAATGCAATATTGCAAAATAGGGGGGTTCGCTAAGGAACTGAAGTATAATCTTGGAATAAGTGTGGATTGCTTTTAGCTATCATGTGTAACTCATTAAAATGTTGAAATAGATTTTTTTCTTTCACTGTAACGAAAACAAGTGAATGAAACAGAACTGGCAGATAGTTTTCTTTGCATGAAATTTTTCCAGATGAATTTAATTCCACAAAATATAGAAAGTTATATACTGAATTTGCAAAAAAGAAAAAGAAAGCAGCAACAACAAAGATGTTGATTTGCTAAAATAACACAGTAATTAAGTACACATGACCTACATTGCATAAATGTACTCATACTTCTGTGTTTTCCTTCATGATCTAAACAACAACATAATAGGCCTGGGGGAAGTGATTTAAATTGAACAATGTGTAGAGTAAAGATGTGTGAAGCAATTCCATCTCCACTTTACTTTATCTCCACTTTACTCAAATTTAAGACTACTGCATTTGTATATACTATTTTTTAAAAAAATCTATTGGAACAGCAGCAGCCTCTGATGTCTTTTACTCATTTAGGCTGTCTTTTACCAAAATTGTCAGTGCAAATTCTTCTGTTTGATAGCTCTCAGCCATGTGTAGGAAGGGCTAAAATTGGTTTCTGTGGCAGTCTATCATTTTTGTTTATCCAACAAAAAAGCATTCTGAGTCACTGATTATATTCCACCAGTTTTGACCCCTTTAATTCTCTCTTTTTGTAATCCTTTCTTTTTTATAAGGCTCCAGATATTCAATATGGTCATTTGGAACAGCCAACTCTTCGCCTAACTGTATTAATATATTAATATTAATATATTAGAAGCCAAGGGAAGTAGATAAGATTTATCCAAATAATGCTTTCCAACATACTGTACTACTTTTATAAAATTAGGATGCTTGATAGGTTGCTGATCTAGAATTCCCAAAATATCAGCATGGATAAATAATTTATACTCACATTCTGCCAATGTAATTCTCTTAAGTCTATCCTACCATGGTGGCCAAAGCTCAAGGGTGAAATTAAATAGCCAGGATGAAAGTGGGCAGCCCTGCCGAGTGCCACATTGTAATCCAAGAGTCAGAAATCACACCATTTGTTATAGTTCTGGCACAGACTTGCAAGTAATAAATCTCAGTCGAAAGCCATATCTAATAATCACTTGCTCTAGGAATTTGATCCAAATCAAATCAAAAGGGTTTCTTCATCTAAAGATTCTTGTACTGCAGAATCCATTCTGTTCTTGGCTATATTGAATATATTAATAACTGTAAATTGTTTGATGCTTAATGATTTTTAACAAACCCCAACTGGAAAGAATAAATTATGTCTGAGAAGACCCCTTGCACCTATCTAGCCAGTACAGTATAGTAGTTAACATCTATAGTAGTTAACATTAATTGATGCAGTAGGTCTACAATTAGCACAAAAGTTTAGATCTTTATCTGGTGTTAAAATCGCTCTTATAGGTGCCTCATAAAATGATGGTAATTTACCACTCTTAAAGGATTCATTTTATGTCTCCAAAAGTATAAAACACAACAAACCTGCAAATGTCTTATAGCGTTCTACTGAAAAACCATCTGGGCCATGAATGTTACCATTTTGCAACAATTGTGTAGAGTCTAGTATTTCCTGAAAAAATAGAGGAGTTTTTAGTAAGCCAATGTAATCCTTTTGCACTCCTAAAATAATAAAGGACACTTCCTCAAGGGGTCTTTGTACCATTTCAAAAGGAATTCCACATTTGCATGATTTCACACAATCTCTGTTTGGCAGCTGATCCAGCTTATTTCTGGCTCATCGGCTGAGTACCTAAATTGTAGAAAAGGTAACTTGTTTATTTGTGATGCTGAAGCTCTGCAGAATTTATGGATGGACATTTTTCATTTGTGGTGATCATCACCTCATACCTCCTAGCCATCAATACTCTTTCTCTCTTCCATTAAAAGTCGGGTATCCTGCCTCCAGGCTCTCTAAACTGTTTATCTTTTTTCCAACACCATAGCAATATGCAAGTAAGATTTAGAATTTTGAGAAAAATGCCTTTTGCAAAATAAGAAAGCAAGCACATTCACATGTAAACTGAAACCACAGGTACTGGGCTATTAGGAATTTATTATCTTGTAATTTGAAGAGGGAGTGATAGATCTTACTACGCAGGGATCCATGTTAATCAGAAAGACATTTCTGAAATTTCTTCTGAGCTAGCTGAAAATAAGCCTGATTAATTCAATGGTATTGTCAGCATGTTTTTAGTGTTCCAAGGACAGCAAGAATAAAAATGATTATAGGCTAGATTTAACAGGAGGACCTGGGGACTGAACTTTAAAAAATTTCCAGTTTGACTTCCAATCATAAGTGTTTATATATTAAGAAATTAAAGAAGTGGAATTCTCATAAAGAAAGTGATAGGATTCTCAACTTTCCAAATATAATTTCTAATGGTAGATACATAGAAAGCTGCCAGGATTATTACATTATCACACTTGTAATATTGAAAGGATCTAACCAATAAAAATATCATTTCTGGTATCCCCAATTTGATTTTAATCATCATAAGATTCCACCAATTTTAATATTTTTATCACATGCTTTAATTTCTCTATTTTACAAAAGTGAGGCTGTATGCTCACCCAAGTCAAAAGCAGTAAATTAGATCTATCAAGATGCTAGATCAAAAGAATTATCCAAGGCAGCCCTTGGATCTAAACTAGTAAGTGCTACAATGGGTACAAGAGGAATCAGGCTAGGAATGGCTGTGATTCCAATATATCTAGGGAGACGGAATGCAATGTCAGATTTCAACAAAGATATAACATAGTCATTTTACTTTAGGCTCCATTACCTTATCTGAATCCTGGGTCACTTGCAGCCAGAACCTTTGGATTGCGTTCTTATCCCTTTCTGACTGGAAAAACCAGCACCGACATGCCAGTGCGTATTTCAACAGTTTTCTTACAGATCAGTGCAATCAAGCCTTTTAAAAGAGGGATTTAAGTCTGATCACACAAAAGATACTCGAGGACTGCAACTTGCTGCTTCTGTTTGCAAGCACCAAAATTACCGGTATTTGCTCAAAAATCTTAAAAAAGGCAGCTTCCTTTATATGTCTCTATTTTTGAAGTGGTACACCCTCACAGCTTTTGACCTTATTCTTCCCTATTTGGTTGAAAAAAACCTAATTTCTTACCATGCACTCTTTCTGCCATAAAGAGTGGAAAAATGGGTTTGGGATTACTCTCAATATGACTATTAGATTTTTATCCCACCTTTTTATATTTCTCAAGGCAGCAAACATACTTCATACGCATGCTTCCTATCTCCCCACAGCAATAACCTGTAAGGTGGGTTGGGCTGAGAGAGAGTGACTGTCTCAAAGTCACCCAGATGACTTTCATGGCTAGAGGAGGCCTAGAACTATGAGTTCTAGGCCTCTTCTATGATTCCTCCTCCCTAGCTCAGCATGTCCACTACAGTACACCAGCCTCTCTGGTTAGACAGACCAGACCGTTAGCTCCAGTTTATAAACACAACAAGTTGGTAGGGCTCAGTATTTTACTCCAACCTCATACTTGGAAATCATGAAAACAGAAGAAAAAAGCATTTAGTGGGAAAATCATATTCAGTAGACAGATCTCACCATCACCTCCCTTTCAATTAATGTTTTTCCCCCTCTGTTTTCAAAGTCCACATGGAGCAGGGATGAAATCCAGCAGGTTCTGACAGGTTCTGGAGAACCGGTAGCGGAAATTTTGAGTAGTTCGGAGAACTGGCAAATACCATCTCTGGCTGACCCCAGAGTGGTGTGCGAATGGAGATTTTGCAATATTCTTCCCCCAGGATTGGGGAGGGAATGGAGATTTTTCAATATCTTTCCCCTGCCACGCCCACCAAGCCACACCATGCCCACCAAGCCACGCCCACAGAACCAGTAGTAAAAAAAAAAATTGAATTTCATCACTGACATGGAGGCATGCAAGAAGTAATCAGTGGACAGAAAGACTTACAGACTCTCACCAACATAGATGACCCTAAATTCATGTCAGCAAAAGAGAATTGTATATTTGAGCATGAAGATGAAAAAAAAAAAGTTTCAGAGCGCAGACTCTGAGTCAAACAATGTTTCTCCATAAAGTACTTTCCAGATATGTTAGGAGTAATGACTGGGATTTCCTTGAGTAATACTCAACACATCAGGATTAGTGGTGGGTTGCCCCCGGTTTGGACCAGTTCGCAAGAACTAGTAGTAAAACCGGCGGGAGGCCCTGCCCACCGCCCCAGATGTCATCATCAGCAATCTGCGCATGCGCAGAAGCTTCTGTGCATGTGCAGAAGCAAGGTGCATGCGCGAGCGATGTGATCACGCACGCATGAGCCCGTTGCAAACCGGTAGTAAAGGTAAATATAACCCACCCCTGATCAGGATGGTGCCAACCTGAGAAAAGCCAAACTATAGGGACTTTGAAGAGGATAGCCTCCTTACGTTATGCCTTATCCTTCAGTACAATTTGTCATTATGTAAAAATACTTTCTCTGCCACATATAAACATACAAAGCCACTTTAACAGTATACTCATATGTTTTAGTAATAAGCATGCATTCAGAATTACTTTAGGAAAAATAAATCCACATCTAGAAACAGAGGTTAAATCATTTCTGCCAATTGCTGACCAAGCATTGTTGGTTTCAAGGAATCCAAACTAATCAGCTAATTGGATATGTGTCTGAAGCTTTCCAGCATTTGTCTCTTAGTACTGAAGTACATATTTTCCTTACCATTATAATAAAGGGTATAGATTAATTGTGGCCCTCCTCCAGCAATATCCTTTGCCGTTCAGAAAAAAATATCTTTGATGTCTAGCTTCAATATAAATTGGCCCTTTCAGTATGCTATACAGTTCAGTACTTAATCTGGGAGCAGGCAATCTGTAATGTTCTCAATATTTTTGGATTTCAATTCCCATTCTACTGAATGATGTTGGCTTTTTGATTAGTTGGATTTGGAGTACAGCAGGATTTGAAAAGACATGCCAATTTTATCCCACTGATATTGTATTTTAAGATAGAGAAAGACTAGAGCTCTCTCGTTGGGTCTTTGAAAACAGGCAGCTATGATAGTTTTGGAGCAAAAATGAATAACATTTTAGTCAGGGGCTAATGCAAATAAAGAAGTATTGCTGACTTAGATCCTCCAAGCTACATATAATCATTCCCTGGTTGAAAAAAGACTACTGATCAACTCATACAATATAATACTATATCACCTTTCTAGGTAACTCAGCAGGTGAAAAAGAAGTGTAAGATGGAGAAAAGAGCTCATACATCTGATAGTACAGATATAAGGGCCAATTAGGTGACCAATTCGCTTAATTCTATATCCTGCTAGTCCCTCACCAAATTTTTGGGGTGTTTCTATGTTTTCTTTATTTGTTTACTTTTTTAATTTGTATGCCACCCATCTGCCCTATAAGATGACTCTGTGCAGTCTAACAGTTATTGTACAAAAGAGCTACCTTTTGCCAAATGTTGTATTTCATTCAGTCTATAAGAGGAAACTGAAACAACATCCACATCTTTCTGGAAATTTAAAAGCATATTTACTAGATGTGTGCAGTTATTTTACAGATTAAGATAAGAAAACAGTGGATAAAAAGGTAAAGGTAAAGGTTCCCCACCCATATATATGCTAGTTGTTCCCAACTCTAGGGGGCAGTGCTTATCTCCGTTTCAAAGCTGAAGAGCCAGCACTGTCTGAAGACGTCTCTATGGTCATGTGGCTGGCATGACTAAATGCCAAAGGCACACAGAACGCTGTTACCTTCCCACCAAAGGTAGTCCCTATTTTTCTACTTGCATTTTTTACGTGCTTTCAAACTGCTAGGTTGGCAGAAGCTGGGATAAGTAACAGGAGCTTATCCCATTACGTGGCACTGAGGATTGAACTGCTGAACTATTGACCTTTCGATCGACAAGCTCAGCGACTTAGCCATTGAGCCATAGCATCCCTTTTTTTCTTCTCCCCCCCCTTTCAAAAATAACTTCCAAATTTTTGCTTTTAGAACTTTTCCCCAGTGTTCTTTCCAGAATTCTTCCAGGTAAATAAAAATATACTTATGTCTGTCTGCATACACTTCATGCTTCTATTCCAATTCACAGATTTCCAATGATATTCAAGTTGGAGTACTGAGCAGTTATTCTAGAACATTTATCTTTCTTTCCTTTTATGCTGGTTTGAACATACATTTTAGAATGTCATCTTGCTGAAATAGTCAACCTCTTTTCAACCTCTTTAGTTTCTTCATATATTAACTACTAGGATGTGTTGATAATTAATGAAATCCATTCTTCCTACCTCCTACATACAATATTTCGTGTACCATTTGCTGCCACACAAACCCAAACTGTAACAGATTCCTCCTGTACTTAACAGTTGGCAAGGTTTTTTTTAACAAATCCTTCACCTCCCCCCTCCCCCCCCCATAATATTTTTTAAAGGTGGCGGCCAAATTGTTCAGTTTTTGTTTCATCAGTACAAAGTGCTGTTCCAAATAGATTTCTTGAGTTTTCTTTTGCATTTTTTAAGCCATGATTTTTGTGATGAGATTAGAGGTAATATTTTTTGTCAATTTTCTCTTGAAGATTGTTGTTTTGTAAACTACACTGTACTATGGAATTGTGGACAGTCATTCCAGTGTGAGTTTATTAAATTTATCACTTGGTCATTTGTATTGATTTGTTATTTCTGTATTGCAGAAAATGTTCTTGGTCCTTGAGATATTGCCTCAACAGTTCTATTTCTTAATAGTGTTTTTCACAGTTAAAGCTTCTAGTTGGAAGTGTTTAAAGATTTTTTTTTGTCTTCCTGAGTTTTTAAAGTGTGAATTATTTTCACTTATGAATGTTCAGACAGCTGTTGGGAGGAAGAGCACATGATTGTTGAGTATAGAGAGAAAAAGGATCACAATCAGAGATGTTAGAAAGGTCAGCAAATGTGTTCACTTGTGGAAAAGTCTTCCTCTTTCTGGTTGTAAGCCAAACTTTTGGAGCCTAAATAATAATAAAACAGTAAAATAATAACGAATGGACATGAAGAATATCCAAACTTCTGCATCACCCATATTCACAGTTTTATTATTTTACTATACATGAATAATAAGTGTTAGGAAATGGTCATTGCCTAACTAGTTGGCCAGGCAATATATAATCCAACATTGTATGTTTGTATTGTGTAAATGTATTATGTTGCTTTAAGAACATTGCTGAGTCATTCTGCATCATGATTGGATAAGATCTGTAGCCAATCTATTTAAGGAGAGCTTTATTGTGGTTATTTTTAATAACCACAATAAATAAACCATATTTTTACCTGCTACTATGCTGTAACTATGTTTTATCTCTCTAAATGGGCAATGTTTGATCATGGGTTATTTTATCCCGAGTAAACTTGGCTAATTTCTTCTCATCTTCATCTTCATCTGGATTCCATGCAGCTACATCCGGTGGATTATTAACTACATCCCATAGGCCTTCCCTGCGCAAAAGCACGTTGCATTTCATGGACCAGGAAATATAGTTTGTTCCGTCCAACCGGGTTATCATGGATATACTGGATGACTGATCTTGTGCCATCTTCACTTGGATACTTAATAACAAACACAGCTGTCTGAATAAATGATAGATGTATCATTCACATCAACTCTCAGTGCTCTAGATAATACTGGGTAACTCTGTGTTGGCTCTGGTTGGGTCTGGGCCCATAACCAATGTTAAGGATATTGTTGTGTCACAACCAGAGTCATGGAGCTCGTAAAGGCAGAGTACCATCAGAAGTTTTTATGCATGGAAACGGTTTTGAGAGTAATTGTGAATAACATGCAGACAAACTGGTTTTATATTATTTTACTTTGACGGTAAAATGAAATCATAGTCATTTAACAATCCAAGTCTTAGCCATATAAAGTACAATACAAGATCAATCCAAGGATATAAAATCTTCTTACCAGTTTGTAGAAAAATACAAGGAACATTCAGGACCAATATAAAAACAGTTTGTCTGCATGTTATTCACAATTACTCTCAAAACCGTTTCCGTGCGTAAAAACTTCTGATGGTACGCTGCTTTACGAGCTCCATGATTTTGGTTGTGACATAACAATATCCTTAACAATAAGTATTAACTCAAATTTGCACAAAGAATTCTCGTTTAATGTTTTATTACATAGAAGAGTCAGTCAGTATTGCTTGAAATACATAGTTTGACTAATTTCTGTATAACTTACAATTACTCTCATTTAATTCAGGGTCAAATTTCATTAAAAGACATTCTTTTTTTGATAATATATCTTTTTATACATTTCTGTTTTTCTGTCTTCTTTCTTCCTATGTTCCTTTTCTATTGTTACCTCACAACCTTAAATTCTGAACATAGTAACATAGCAGGATATAATGGTTGCCTAGAGATCAGATACTATAATCTTTCATTTTTCCTTTAATTTCTTCCTTAGTTTATGGTTACAGTAATAATAGAAATGAGATGTATATTTAGATACATGGAATTAAAGCAATGGTCATGTAAAATTTGCTTAAAAACCTTTACCACTATTAAACAAAAACAATACAAAGCTTTTTAAATTTCTACTAATATTCCCAGTTTGAATAAAGGAAATATTTCCAATCTTATTGATTCTTCTGATTCATTTTATAATCAATTGGGCATTTTACCTTGCTTTTAAGGAGCTCTCAGAATTCCTGAAAATTTAATAATTGGCTCCCTCAGAAGCTGGTATGAACTGCTGTAGCACACCACTGTCCAAGCTGGAATTTGTACCAGGCAGACCAGATATAGTCATTTAATGATTCCTTAGGAATGTACATGTTCATATTTATTTATTTATTGGTTCGATTTATATGCCACCCTTCTCCGGAGACTCAGGGGGGCTTACAATACATTAAGCAATAGCCTTCATACTTTTGTATATACCTGCTTAGTAGGGCTTTTGGCTCCCCCTAAGCGGTTCTTTTTTATACAAAGTCAGCTTATTGCCCCCACAATCCGGGTCCTCATTTTATCTACCTTGGAAGGATGGAAGGCTGAGTCAACCATTTATATATATATATATATATATATATATATATATATATATATATATATGTATGTATGTATAAATAAAATTTTATTGAAAACTTTAAACAGAAGAATAAGACTAATACGAACTGAAATACAGAAAAATAAAACAGGAAAGGTGAAAGAAAAAAACGAAAAGTGTCAAAAGAAAAAGAATAGCAGTAAAATACAAATGAAAGAAAAAAGTTATAAAGAAATGGCTTCCAATACAAATGTAAATTGATCTCTCTCTTCAAAGTTATATCATGTCTCTCTTCTTTCTATTATATATATCCTATCTAATAATAAAAACCATGAATCATAAGATTATTTTTATTCTATTTTATGCAGAATCCATACTGGGTTTCCAATCATCAATAAACATAAGTTTTGTCTTTTCTCTAATCAAACAAGTTAATGGATATTTCAGTAACTTTACTGAAGTTATGGAGAGCTATGGAGAAGTTTATTAGGTACACACACACACACAAAACGTTAGATTGAAGAAACTGTTCTTTTAGGAACTATTATTTATCAGAAGCTTGCTTTGTTCTTTCTGGTTTCATCCATTTTAATCTAGCCTAAGAGCAAGCCAACTATTCATCCAAACCCGATTCACTGAGAATCAAAAGGTGGATGCATTCTCTAGATACAGGGAGCAATTATAACCTCTTCCATTTCCTTTAGTTGTTTTTCTCTGTGAGCTGGTTTTTCATCAGTGTCAATATCAGCCAACTTGGCTGGAATTCAGCTTCACCTTATACAAACCTTGGGAAAAGTGAGGAAAGGTCAGATGGCATAACAGATTATACAGACTGGAGTTATGTAGTTTACATCCTGAAGGCATGATAGAAAACTCTCTGTCAAAAGAAAAAAAATATACTTATTCAGAAAACAAGAATTTGGCTTGCTCAAGTTGACTTGCTACCTTCTAACTGAAGACTGACGAGTGTGATTAGAATATATTGACTAAATATTTGTTCCTCGTTATAGAAGGATCTCTATCACAGTTTATGAAATCCAGAGGCCAGTCTCATTTACAAAAGGCAAAAAATCTGGCATTGCTCAGCATGCAGGAAGTAAATACTTAAACATATTTATCTCTCTGAATGCTCTTGGTATTCTGTCAAACTAGACGTTGGCTAGTTTTGTATTAGAACAGCGAACTTGTTCTCTGAACTTATGGATTCTTAAGTATCATACAGCTCACCCACAAGAAGATCACATGAATGGGCTTGAAAGGGTCTTCTGGAAAACCTCCTGGGTGTGTGTGTGGATTCTCCATTTACCAATACTTTAAAAAAACGAATGTGTTCAGTGGGAATCAGGTGGAAACTAGTTGGAAGAAAAGAGAAAACAGAGTATTTGGTCAGAATGGAGTATCTGGGCATAAAATACGGCAAGCTATAACCCTGGTCCCAAACATTCAACATACACAACATATTTTTGCTTGGCCACACTTTTGTATTTAATAGATCAGAGAACTCAAAAGTTTTGAGTTCTAGGAATACCTTTAAATTTGAGAAAATAATTGCTGGGAAAACAAAGAAAAGCTTAAAAACTGATCAAAATGTAAATGCTACATGAGATATTTGATGTTAATTTATTAAAATACCAAGAAGAATGGAATAGCTGAAGCTCTTCTCAGACACAAATTGAAACACAAAGATATCCATTTCCCATTTTAAAGCTATACTTTCTGTCTATCTCAGGAAACATTCTACTATTTTTTAGAATAGAATAGAATAGAATAGAATAGAATAGAATAGAATAGAATAGAATAGAATAGAATAGAATAGAAGGTCTTCTAGTGCAATTCCCTGCCCATAGCAGGAAGCCTTATTTCATCCTGGACAAATGGTTGTCAAATCTTTTCTTGAAAAGCTCTAGTGATGGAGCACCCACAGCTCCAGGTGGCAAGCTGTTCCATTGGTTAGTTTTTCTTACAGCCAGGAAATTTCTTAGTTCCAGGTTGGATCTCTCTTAACAAGCTTCCACCCATTGCTGCTTCTCCTGCCCTCAAAAACGTTGGCGAATAATCTTCCATCTTTTTGATATTGTGGTGATCAGAATTGAACACAGTATTTCAATTGCGGCCTAATTAATATAGTATAAGGTGGTACTATCATTTCTTGTGATCTTGATGCTATTCACAAATGAAGGCAATTAATGCTATTCTTTTATTGATGCAACCTAGGACTGGTTTTCTGGTTTTTGGGTGGTTTTTTTTTTTTTTTTTTTTTTTTGCAGTTGCAGCACATTGCAGGCTCATACTTAAGATAGGCAACAAATACATTTAATAATAAACAAAAAAATAAATAAATAACGCCTTTCAGAGAATTCTTGCTTTTAAAAGGTTTATCTACTTCACTCTGACTTCCAGCATCTTGAAAAAAAAGATGACAGTATGAATATATATGTAGAGATAGGTGTAGATATGATGAGATAGGTGTAAATATAATGAGATAGGTGTAGATATGACATATCATACACACTGGTGAATATGCCCAGTGCATTGAGTGTGAACAACACACCTTGATACGCTCTAAAAAAATCAAAGACCATTCATAGTTTTTGTAGCCTTAATTAATAAAATCAGGTTTCATTATCATTGTTGATTCTGTGAGATTATGGTATGCATAAGTACTTTATTTCAACAATGTAAAATCTGAATCAGGCTGGCTTCTCTTGCTAGCTCTCAATGCTAGCCACAAAAAACATTCTTTGGTGTTGTTGAAGTAGCTAGGCATGCATCAGTGTTGGGTTGTCCCCCGTTCTAACTGGTTTGCAAGAACCAATAGTAAAACTGGCAGGAGGCTCTGCCCACTGACCCAGACGTCATCAGAAGTGATCTGCACATGCGCAGAAGAGCACACGCGTGCATGATGCGAACTGGTAGTAAAGGTAAGTAGAACCCACCCCCGGCATGCATATATCACTTTGTGGTGGAGATAAAGTTATAGTGGCAGATAGTTTCACATTCTATTGCTGATTAACTGATCTAATAGAAAGTTCATCCTAATTATATATTTTGATAATGGTCAGACATCTTTGACTTGATCATACTTTCCCATCCCAATTTATATCATAGGGTTGTTGTTCTAGGAAATTTGGAGAAGGAAGCATTGTTTGCCACCTTGAAGTGTGCAAAATAAAGGCAGGACATAAATAAAAAATAAGTCATAGTCCACCGTAGCAAAGCAAATATAATGGTTTTTCTAATTCTAATCTTACATTATGTAGTCTTGAAGTCCTTTCTATTTTTTAGAATAGATGGAAGTAGTTTCGTCATAGGTATTGGAATGAACAAAACTTAAAATAGTGCCATGATATATATGAAGCAGTGTAGACAGTGATGAAATCTGGCCGGATCTATCTGACTTGCACGAACCGGTAGCGCCGGTGGCGGGAGGCTCCGCCCACCTGCCAGGACATCATTACATCCTGTTTTTGACCCTCTGCGCATACGCAGAAGGCTTTGTGTATGCGCAAAAGAGGTGCATGTGTTCACATTTCCAAACTGGTAGTGAAGGTAAGTGCATTTCACCGCTGATTGTAGACCTGTGGCAAATTCCTATATATCTATACCTCACCAGCTTTGGGACAACCTCACTGGTACCTGCTCTCAATGAAAGGCCTATATGCAGTGGTGGGTTGCCCCCGGTTCGCACTGGTTCTATAGAACCGGTACTAAAACTGGCAGGAGGCCCCGCCCACCAACCCCGATGGCACCAAAATGCTTCTGTGCAGCCCCATTGTGAACTGGTAGTAAAGGTAAGTAGAACCCATCCCTGACTATATGGTTGTGTGAATTTAGCCGAGAAATGGGATGGTGAGAACAGTCTTATGTCTGCTAAGGGAAAGGGAGCAAACGAAAAGAGAATGTGGAGCTGGAAAAGCAACTGAGAAAAAGAAAGTAGTGGACAAAAGGGATTCAGGAATATGGGGACACAGAGAACATCTTGCCCAGAATATCTTAAAATGTTGCAGTGGAATAGAAGCATATTAAGAAAACATATTAAGAATTATGAGTGATACTTCTTTTCTAGTAAAACTTCTTGCCAAGTCTGCTGTTGACAACTGAAGAACACAAGAAACTATCTTCCACTTACAAATTTCAAGTGAAAGGAAGTTTACATCAAATTACTCATATTTTGCAGTGTAGGAGGAAAGGGCAGGAGAGGGGCAACCATCCTTTGGGAAAAAAAAGAGGAACATGATGACCATGCTTTATTTCGTATCCGTTGTTTTGGTCTTTCTTTCCTGTTCTCTTGAGTATTAGTGTTCTCATTCTCATTCATGTCATTCATTTTGCTTTCATGCCAGAGCACTGTTTTATTTGGTTAACAGCCTGTTTTGAAGTAACAACTCTAGAACATACGTACTATTGCAGACTGGACTAGAGATCATTGGTTGCAGAAGTAAACCTTCCTTTTCCAACATCAGCATGGAAATCTTGAGTTTGACAGACTCGCATTCATGCCTGTCCACTTAGGTCTCTGTGTGAGTTAAGGGCAATTACAATTCCCAGTGCAGACTATCTCATAGGATTGTTACGAGGATAAAAATGAGGCAGGAATATATATTATCACACCGACTGCCCTGCCTAGTACATAATTGCAAATTACATAAATATCAAATATATTTTGATTGGCCAACTGTTTGGACAATATAAGAAAAAAACCCTATAGCAGGGGTCTCCAACCTCCATTTTTGCCAATGGTGCTCGCCTGCTGCTTGCATGGAACCATCCCCTCTCCTCCTGCACTGCTGGTGGTCCACAAAGCCAGAAAGCTTGGGGACTGCTGCCTTATAAGGTCCTTTCTAGAAGTACGATCCCCACTATTTTTTTTTTCAAATATTCTCAGTTCAGACATAATTTTTTCCTGCTGCTTTTAATTGTATGAGAGCTAATCAGCTGGATCTGTTTTAGCAAACAGCCAACATGGGACAAGTCAGAGACTGACAGCAGTTACTTGCCCCGGGCAATCTCTGGCAAGTGAAGGACATAATTCCTTTTATCTCTTTCCTCACATTTGATGTACCACATCTGAATCTTCTGAATTGACCTGAGGCTATATATAGGCCATTGAGAGAAGAAAAAAAGATGCTGTCTTATTAAATCTGCTCCATGTCCTAAAAATATATTGAATTGTAGAATGATTTTTTGATTACTTTATTATACTTAGCATTTCTATCTGGAGCCACTGCAGATAATTATGCCCTCCAGTGTAGGCTTTGTAGGAGGAGATAATGTAAATAAAGCTACCATTAAGTTACTGCAATAAAGCTATCTTGAAATGCTACCTGGATGAAGTATCATGATGTGTGAACACAGGTTTCTTACAGAAAACAGTCCTACAGACAATACTGAATCAGATAGATTGAAAGACTGAACAATAAACTTCATAAGGATATAATTCCTAAGCATAAAAAAAAGGCAAGGCCAGTTTAGCACGATTCCTGCTTTGCAGAGGTCTAAACTGACTATCTCTTCCTAGCATGAACCAATCTGAAGATACTTTTAAGAATTTTGGGCTTTAGTTTTTCTTTATATTTATCAAGTTCCCAGATTGCCTTAGTTTAAATTGGTGTTTAAAATTTAATTTCTCAAAGTACAGTCAAGCATGATATAATAATACCATCTGTACTAAGATAAATCATCTTGAAAAGGCAGGAATAGAATAGTCCTTTCCAACTTCACCTCTTTCAAATTCAATAATGAATAGATGCTTTATAGCTGAAACATATACATCCAATACTTTAAACACAACATGCTACATTATACCCTAACACCTGAGATTTTATTCCCATAATAAGATAGAAAACATAATGTCTGAGAAGATTATACTCAGAGGTGGGTTTCAGCAGGTTCTTACCAGTTCTAAAGAACCGGTAGCAAAAATTTTGAGTAGTTCAGAGAACCGGTAGTAAAAATTCTGACTGGCCCCACCCCCATCTATTCTCTGCCTCCCAAATCCCAGGTGATTGAGAGGAAATGGGGATTTTGTAGTAACCTTTCCCTGGATTGGGGAGGGAATGGAGATTTTACAGTATCCTTCCCCTGCCATGCCCACCAAGCCATGCCACGCCACTAAGCCACACCCATAGAACCAGTAGTAAAAAATTTTGAAACCCACCACTGATTATACTATGTGCCTAAATTGTATTCCAGGAGTCATTTCCTATAAAAAGAAACAAGGTTTATAAAGAAAAACATTTTAACACATAAGGTATGTACAATTCAAGTTTATAATGGAGATTTACTGTAGTCATAAATGATAGAAAAGATTGCGTATTTAATTGCATTCATGATAATGCATTTCTCATTCATTGTAACAGTTGTTTCCAAGCTAAACCTTAGGAAATATTTGGAAAAAGCTGTCTCATGCAAGGAAAGTCTGTTTTCCTGCAAAGGTTAGTTGGCCTTATTTTTAGTTTTCCAGTGTTAATATTTTTCCATTTTTGCAAAGGAAGTGTAAAGAACTGCCAGTACTAGAAATTAAATTCCTTTATGTACAGATATAATATGATACACAGCCAATAATTACAGTTACATCATTAAAGCTAACACCAATCTGGCATTTTTAGGCAGTTAATCCCTGTAGAAGGCAATTAATCCCTGTAGAAGTCATATTTTAAAAGGTACTGAAAAATTTGGAAAAAAATCTAATTAAGGTTATAATTTAGCTAAGATTATAAATACTGTACACTTACTTATCCATTATCCATTTCCTTGAATTTAACCAGACCTACATCTAAGAGGGTTTCACTATTATGGCTATAAACTGTTATTGTTAATTGAATCATAAATTGTGATTTACTTTTATTCTAAACAGTATGTGTTTTATTTCCTATGCATGTATTTCAAGTAAACTCATGCTTAATTAAACAGTTGAAAACCAACCTTTTTGTTTCTATAGTTTTTTGTAAAACAAAGGTTTAATTATTTAATTTACTTCAAATAATTTGATCAATTAATTGTACAATTGCCTTTTAAATACTGCTTACCCCTCAATATAAAATGTACACAGGGCATGATTCTGAACTCTCTCCCAAGCTTGCTTCTGTATAGATATGCAAGAGCACCATCTGCTGAACACATCACTATATTTTTGACTAAATGTTCTCTAATCTCCTTTAAGAATGGATAAAAAATAAATAAAATCTAAAGAACAAATGGAGTGGTACTAATTTACTAGTAAGCTTCTAAATATTAATTATATACAAAATTGACCTATAAGCCAACGTGTCTGCCCATGTGGGTATTAAAATGCCTGCTACATCTTTATCATAGAGAAATGGCATTTATCTGAAGCTATCCCCACTAGTAATTTCATTTGATAAGTTTGGACCAAAGCAACAGTAATGACTATTTATATCACTTTGCAGTAGTAATGGCTGGATAATGCTATGAGAGTCATTGAAATCAGTGTTGAAGAGATTGTCTGATTCAGGATGTAAGTTAGTAACTCTGTGGTTCCAAATGGAGGAAATGAAGTCAATTTGATGTAATTATCCAATGAGAATTATTGTAAAGATACAATATACATAATTTCAATAATTTTGGAATGAAAGCCACCATGCTAGATCAGGAATGGGGAAAGTTCTTCATAGAAAACTTCGTAATAATCTCTCCATTTCTATCCATGAGGATGATCTTTAGCCCTTTTGCCATATTTAAATCAACACGAATGGGAGTATTCCCATTCAATACTCCACTATTTGTAGTTCTAAAAAAGCAAAAAATCATAATGTTAAGAGTCCCTCCTTCGTCATTAAACTTTTAGTCCATTATTGTTTTCCTGTAACAGTGTTAAAGCCAAGGGAACAAGCTATATCTATAACTCCTCCAAAAATATTCAATATATAGGCTAAAACTCAGGTTCAAAATTATACTGAAAACATAAAGGGGTAACAATTTACATATAGCACAATTTCAAGATTACATAGAAGTTCACTAAAATTTATGAAAAAGTAAGCGTAAGTCACTCTATTGGCATGTAAATAATATAAATTGTAGATAGCATCAAACCTTAAAGCTGCAATCTACGATACATATCTAGGATTAAACCCAATGAATTCAATAGGAATAATTTCTGAGTGGAATGACTGGAATTATACCATTATAAACTAACACTTCTTTCTTCAAATGTAAAAATTTAAAATGATGTCCTTAAAGTTAAACAAAATAATATGCATAATGCATAAAATTCACTGAAATGTTTTTTTAATTTACATTCATTGTATGAAACTCTATACTTGTTTTCTGGAATCTTTAGAATTATGCCTTAAGATTTGAAAAAAATTCTTTTTAATTCTAAAACAGGTTATTACATATTTTGGGGATTGATAGAAAAATATAAACTTGCACTACATAGGAAGAATGAATTATATCCATTGGAAGGATTAAAAGTTATGGAAGCCTTACACTAATTTGGTAATAGAAACGGCATTCTTTTAAACCAGAAAATAAATTTGAATACATTTCCTGAAATACCGAAAGGTTGGGGGTTTTTTTGCTTTTCATCTGAATACAAATAATTGACATTTTTCAGGTTGAACATTTTATTTAGGAAAGCAATTTTATTTTAAACAAAATTACATGGCATTGTTAATTAATCAAAAGTTTTATTCTGTTCATGTGTTTTGCTTTGGTGTGTCACAGAATGGGGCATTGTCGCGTAGCACCTCCTTTCTTGGTAAAAGCTCTGGAAAAAAAAGACATTATTATGTTTAAACAAAGGCAATGCAGTCTTTCTAGTGCTCTAATAATAATGGAGATTATAGAATCAGAAGCAGTATTTTCGACACATGGGAATTTGTAAAATTATAAACTAATTATGAACACATACAGTATATTTAAATGTTCTGCCTTTTGCAAAGACCATTCAATATTCTTTATCTGGTTTTTTTTAAATTAGATTTATATGCTGCCCTTCTCCAGAGACTCAGGGTGGCTTACAATGCGTTAAGCAATAGCCTTCATATTTTTGTATATTTTATACAAAGTCAGCTTATTGCCCCCACAAACTGGGTTCTCAATTTACCTACCTTAGAAAGGATGGAAGGCTGAATCAACCTTGAGCCTGGTGAGATTCGAACTTGCAATAATTGCAGACAGCTGAATGTTAATAACAGCCTTTTTTTAGTCTGTGAGCTATCCAGGTTTGGTAGTCAGGTCATCACAAAAGACTCTGTACTAAGGTAAAACATTTATTCACCCAGCCAAGTATTATTTGTTTCAACTGGTGGTAGGTTTCCTTAGTTGGAGGTAGGAATTGTTTCAGTCATTTCTGGAGATGCCACTTTAGCAGGTGATAAACAAATGAATAAACCCAGGAAGAAAAAAATGGCAGACTATTTCTACGCTATTGTATGCTATGTAATAATCAAGAGCTGAGCTCTGAGATCATCCTTATCTCCTTAAATGCGCAGACGCTGAATCTGTGACTTCCTGCCATAAAAAAAGGTTTATTACTGAGCCACAAACCCCTGTGAGTACTATGGAAATCTCAGTTTGTATCCAGTCTCAGCCATGGAAGCCTAAGGGGTGATTGTGGGGTTGACATGCTGCCCTTGGTGTCAATAATGAAGTGGATAAATAAAAAAAATATATTCATGCAATGTATAAAGGTAAAGGTAAAGGTTCCTCCGCACATGCGTGCTAGTCGTTATCGACTCTAGGGGGCGGTGATCATCTCCATTTCAAAGCCGAAGAGCCAGCGCTATCCGAAGATGTCTCCATGGTCATGTGGCCAGCATGACTCAATGCCAAAGGCACACGGAGCACTGTTACCCTCACACCAAAGGTGGTCCCTATTTTTCTACTTGCATTTTTTATGTGCTTTTGAACTGCTCAGTTGGCAGAAGCTGGGACAAGTAACAGGAATTCACCCCGTTATGTGGCACTTGCGATTTGAACTACTGAACTACCAAACTTCTGATCGACAAGCTCAGCGTCTTAGCCACTGAGCCACTGTGTCCCTGAGATGCAATGTATAGCAGCTTTTTTTTTTTTTTAAAAAAAGGCAAATTTCTATGTTACAGATCATTAAGAAAGAGTTAAAAATGCCAACAGAAAATTATGGTACCTTCAAATCTGGAATTCTAGTTAAGGTTTTGATGCAAACTGAATCTCTATGTATTTGGGATTAAAAGTGGTTTAACCCATTTGAATTAATCATAACATTTTATATTTTAAGTTGCAAAGATCTCACATTCCACAGGAAGTATAGGATAGAAAAATAGAGAAAACATGTACATTTTATTCGATACAGGTATACTTTCAGTATATATTATCTAATCAACTCTTAAGAGACAATATTGCAAAAATATATCAATGGAAACATTAGCATTTGTTAAGATATTTAATTATTCATGGTAGAAAGTTTCTATTAAACACGGATTCAATTGGAATCAGGAAAACAGAAGAAATTTGATAGCTAATTGTAAGGCTTTCATAACTATACTGATATATCGTCAATATTCCACTATTCATTAAAGAACTACTTAAAATGAATTTCAACCTGCCATAAACAGAATATATAGAAATCTGTAAAATTTCTATTTAATTAATATACTAAGTAAATCTAATTAAATTCTGAATGATATTATATAATTATCATATGTATGCCCTCTGTCTGTCATCTATCTATATCTATCTATCTATCTATCTATCTATCTATCTATCTATCTATCTATCTATCTATCTATCTAATCTGGTATATATTTATACCTAATATATCAAATATACTGTGCCAAACTGATTAATAAAAGTTGCAAGGCAGAGAATCTTTACTTACTTATTTTGTTGGCATCCACATAAACACCTTGTAGGACACATGTTCTAAGTAAAACTTCCACATCTGAAGCTACTTTTATAAACTAGGTGGAGTTGGGAAACAGAATGAATAATTATTCATCAATATATTTTGCTTCCTGATCATGCATGAAATTCATTGTGCAATTCATAACAGGGATTTTCAAAGGATGCTTATCTTTGCTAGTGACATTACTATAGTTATATTACATGCTTTTTAATAGAATATGGATTTTTTTCCAGAACTAGCAAGACGTATTCATCATAGGGTGAAAATTTAATCATAAAAACCATGCATTTGCTTGTAGAAGAGAGCAAAAGTGAACTTTTCAATATATTTCCTTTATAATAACTAAAGAGTGGCTGAAACTATTAGTTTGTTTAATGATATTTTTTCCTCTTTGAAACAACATTTTTATTCTTCTAATATTAATATTAAATTTTCATGTTTGACATCTTTCATTAATCTATACTGCACCTACAACTAGAAATACTTATAATGCTATCATCCTGCTTCAAAGAAGTAATCAGAGAGCTATCAATTGGATAGCACTAAAAAGGTTTCACACTTTTTTAGAACATAAAGCAGAAATATGCTACTTGATACACATATAGTAATTAGTTTACTTTGGTTTCAGATCAGTTATAATTTTATCATTTCATCAGGTTCATGAATAATTTGACAGTCTATTCCTCCAAATCTAAACAATTATCTGCATGAATCGGCTTGTAAAAATATCTGAGTTACTGATGAAAGAATAATAACCCATGAAAAAATATGCATGTGTTTATTTTAGCTATCAGTTTTCAATCAGCTAAGATTTTGTGAAAGCTTCAGAAATTCATTTTTACAGCTGAGAGTTTAATATTGTTGAACACTTGCTGAATTTAAGAGTATTTTTTTCCTTCAGGCAAAAGAAACTAAATATCAATAATTCAAGAAATTAGAGCTGTTCCAATTTTAAGAGAGAAAATTACAGAATAATGGAATCTATTATGCCAATTTCTTCAAGACTCTATGACAAAGAATGGTTCATTTAAAGTTGCCCATACACATATCTTGCATGCACATAAAAGAACTTGTTCCTGTTTTACAGGCAAATTATTATTCTTTTAAGCAGATTCTTCAGAAATGCTATTGTTCCTAATCTCCCTCTTTTTCACCTGTCAGATAACTAGCATTCATTTATAAATGGTGGCATTTTTAGGAAAAGAGTTCAATGAATGGGAGAATGTTTCTGCAATGGAACAAAAGAAGCTTATTCACTAGTTTGGCACAGGTGACATAATATAATACTGTGCTAATAAAGTTTAAAGTAACAGTTATATCAGACAGGGACGATAGTAACATTCTGCTATATACGAAGGTGACAAAATTGTAGGCAATTTAACTCTCTGCTTCAGGATCTGGACAGATTAATAATCAGACAAAAAAAGCATCTAGATATATTTAGCCAGCTTTAATAAGAAATAAGAAACCTGTATCATTAGAAACAAGCTAGCTTGTACAAAATTCCAAAACATTAAGGTTTAGCTCTCTCTATATGGTTCCTACAAGTGCCAGCAGGAACTTTACATGGTGCCCTCCAAGCGGCATTCTTTAAAAATAAAAGTGATGGGGTTTCAATGCTCTTTTGGAATTATATTCAACCTAAAGATATAAATTTTTGCAAATGAGTATGTAAACTGGAAAGTTTTGGGACAAGCAAGAAAGGGTAGCAGGAATTATCTAATCAATTGCCTTTTAGTAAACTGTGTGACCACACTACCAGAGCAGTTCTGTTGTGGGAATGTTCATAGCATTTATTCAAAACTCAAAAGTACCTACAAGTAGTCCTCACTTACTGATTGCCTTGTCAGCATCCCTCAGTCATGTGATTGCCATTATGCTCAGTAAGCCTTATCCTTTGCCTGACCTGTGGTCCCTGTAGTTTGTACAGCAGTGAGATTGGAGAGGAAGGGTTTACAAGAGACTAAGCAGGCATATGAGGGGGAATAAACCAGGTTATTTGTGTATGGCTCCCAGCCCAAACATGATTGGGGCTGCCAGTGCCACCACTTTTCTTCCAATGTATATTCCCCATGGTATGTCTGTATAGTCTTTTATAATCCCTTCCTCTCCAATGAATACAAATATTAATCTCCTCCTTGCTAATTATCACAGCATTGGAGTGAGCATTCTAAGAGGCAGGGAAATGTAAGCACAATCTCAGTCATTTGATTTTCTATTTAGCGACCAATTTGCTTAACAGCAGTTGTCAGTCCTGTGTGGTTGCTAAATAAGGACTACCTGTATTAGCTTTAAAGGTTAGAAGGCTCCAGACTATTCTCTCTATTTCAAGCTACAATAAAAATGTTGCAAAGGATAGAATTCTAAGAAGAAAAATAGAGTAACTGTTATCTCTGCTCAACAATTGCTTGTTCCTAATTCATCTTTGATTATTGGTTTGCACTCTATTTCCCTTTGAATATGAAGCAGAAAAACTACCACCATAAAACAGAGTGTTAGCCATTGACTGACAATCTGTGGCTTCCAATATAAATATATAGATTACACTTGTATTTTGTCAGTTTTACTGTAGTTTCTCTTTTAGAAAATCATTAAGAATGGGAATTTTACAGAGACATGCACAATTTTTTGCTAGTAATCTCTATCCTCTCTCTGTTCCTAATCTGCACCGTATAGTTAATACACAGTTAAACCTAATATATTTTGTAATATTTAAACTAATTTACGCTGCAACACAGGATTGTATTCAATAACAGAAACCAATTTCTACACAAATACCTCAGCTATTTTTTCAGGAGAAGTCTCATTTTTATTATTTTTGAATTCTTCATTTATCTTAAGTCTCGCAGCTAGATAAAAAAAGAGATCAGGCATTTAAAAAAATGTATTCATTCAGTTTTGTTACATATAAAATAGATACTTCCATAAAAAATATTTCTACAGTATGCTACCAGAATCTTAAGTGCTAATCTGAAGATATTTTAAAAGATCTGTCTGTTTCCACAACAGTTAAGTTGCAATATATGATATTACAAAATGTCACTAAAAACATTTGTTATATAAAAGTGACATTTGTTATAAAAGTGCATGTTGTATTTAAAAACTAACTATTCTTTTGCAACACTTTGAGGAAATTGAACATAAAACAGTTAACAGTATTTAAAGAAAGCTTACCTGATATATCAAAAAGCAGCATAATAATTATCTTGGATAAGATAAGGCTCCAGCAAGGAGATATTTAAGTATATATAAACTCCTATTCTTCAAATGTGGCATAATGTGAACAGAATAAGGGGGTCCCTGGTTCTCTCTAAGATTGGTTGTTTTCTTGAAGATGTTTCATTGCCCAAACTAGGTAACATTATCAGTGCTAAAGGGAGTGAAGTTTGTTCTTATTTTATATTCTAGTGGCTTGCCCTGTCAGTTTGATGTGAGTGATGTTCTTTGGTTGGGGAAAGGATTGAGCATTTGTTCCTTTAGTAAAACTTGTTTTACTAAAAAAAAAAAGTTCTTACCGTCTAAGCTTCTGGTGTCACCTTTGAATACATTTTGCCTTGTCCTATGTAAAACCTTGAAAACTTTCAAAACCTATTGTAAATACAATAGAATGTTAAAAATTTTACATTCTTATGTTATAAAGAAAGCACCATTTGCTCAGTTAAATTTGAAGTAAGAATATCGGGGAAACAAAACATAGAAATTATGCATGAAAAAGCATTTGGTTATCGGAGAATGAAATGAAAATGATTCCTAGAAATAGCAGCTACTGTAAATGCTGATATAACAAGCAACTCACATTCTTGTCTCTAACATAGATACTGGTATGTAATACTGGTATGTGAAAATCATCATAAAAGACCATAATATGATAGGTATTATAATCTTAAATTCCTTGCCTGATTCTTATATAGGCAAGCCTCTAGAAAGTGACAGAAAAGTTGTTAAAGAAGACATTTCACAGATATTCCAGCTATATGTCTGACACAATAATATTTTAACATTTAAGAATGCTAGTTTTTAAGTTTTACAGGGCCAGTTTAGCCTTGACCTTATTGGTCTTCTGGAAGGGTCTGAAGATTTTGGCTTTGCCAAAAGATCTGGTAGTGGCATTGTAGAGACTGTTAGATGTTACATTGTTAGAACTACATGCTTGCAGATTACGTCTTTTTTATGGTTTTTCATAGTTTTTACTCTCTTAATGTTTTTAATGTGTTTTTGTTCTTTATTTATTGTTTATTTTATTTATTTATTGGTTTGATTTATATGCCGCCTTTCTCTGAAGACTCAGGGCGGCTTACAATGCGTTAAGCAATAGCCTTCATACTTTGTATATACCTGCTTAGTAGGGCTTTTGTCCCTCCCCCTCCAAGCGGTGTTCTTTTTTATACAAAGTCAGCTTATTGCCCCCACAATCTGGGTCCTCATTTTACCTACCTCGGAAGGATGGAAGGCTGAGTCAACCTTGAACCTGGTGAGATTCGAACTTGCAGTAATTGCAGGCAGCTAGCAGCTAAATGCTATTTAACAGCGCTTTAGTCCACTGCTCCACCAGGCTCCTATGATCTTCTTATGATCTTGGTTAATTTTTGTAATGTTTTTCTGTTTTAACTTTAAGAACTGCCACATATTTGAGTTGGGCAACATACAAATAAATAAACTTTGAGAGAGAAGATGATGTTATCTAATCTTTTGATGCTAGAACTGTGAAAGAAATGTGAGAGAAAGGTATTATTTGAAGGTAAACACTGAGTAATTAATACATAAACAAATCAAACTAAGGGAAATTTGAGACAGTACTTCAAAAATGCTGAAATTTACTACTTAAATTAAGCCAGTAATGTAACTGCTTAAATAAGCCAGTTACACTATTGGCTTAATTAAAATAGAGAGAGATATTAGTAATGGTATTGTTTTTAATATACAGAAATCACATTATTAGCAGTAAGAATCCTTATAACACTTATTTTTGCAAACCCTAGTTTTTAGTTTATAGAGAAATAGGTGGAAGAGGAATTTTTAGAAAAGTTACTGTTTCATAATTTTGACAGAGAAAAAAGAAATATATAAACGTTTTCAAATGGGTAAGCCAGGATACCAGCCTCTTTGACTAGTGAATGGGAAAAATTCCCATAAAGATACTAAGTGGTTCGCAGAAAGACCAAAACACACTTATGCCACTCAAAATACTTAATTGGAATGAACACTGTTTTATAGGAAGACATAAAAATATCCTTATGTACTGAGATATCAAAGAAAACAAAGTAAACACCAGAGTAAAAAATACATATTTACACCTTATTTTACAAAACTTAAACGTTTTTAAAACATGTACAACAGGAATTCCATAGTTGTATCTTTCCAGTTTAAAACAGGCATCACCTGCTGTATTTCCGCTTGTCCTATAACTATTAAGAATACATGAGTTTTAGAGATGAAACAAAAGTGGCAATAGCAGCTTTTATGGGAGTGAAGCAGTAGACATTTCATCTCATTGAATGTATGTACTGTATAATCTATGTACCCATTTAAACGAGAACCAGTTTGGCACAATGGTTTAGCCATTAGGCTAGAAACCAGGAAACTGAATTCTAATTCAACTCAGGCATGCATGAAACTAGCTGGTGACCTTGGGCCAGTCACTCTCTGTCAGTCTAAGGGAGACAGTGACAAAGCATCAGTGTAAATCTTTCCAAGAAAACTACAGGGATGCTAGTCAGTTGCCAAGAATCAACCCTGACCTGAATACACACGTGCCATTTAAAGAGGAAAAACGAAGTAGGTGGCTTATCAAAGATGATGAGAAATGTAGGGCTAATACATTATACTGAACTGTAACATACTGTATTAGATTCTGGCTTAGTGTGTTGTGTGAACCCAGATGTAGAGTGGTATACAATAGGGCTCAACAGCATTTTAGATGATGGGAAATTGTAGTCTAATTCAGTACATCCCAAGCAAGAAAGCAAAAAGTAATTCTAAAGAAAAAAAAACTTACAATCATTTGAACATCACAGTATAATCATTGGCCTTATCACAACCTCACTTTCAGGACCAGATTATCCACAGGTAAAAAAATATTCAAGGAAGCTTTCAAGGATTCATATATTGTTTTATTTATTTTATTTGTCAAGCATGTATTAGATAACAGATATAAGTATAAACGTGATTATGAATACATGAAATGGTTACAAATAAAAGGGGACATTAGGACAGGGACGGTAGGCATGTTTGTGCGCTTATGCACGCCCTTTACAGACCTCTTAGGAATGGAGTGAGGTCAACAGTAGACAGTCTAAGGTTAAAGTTTTGGGGTTTGGGGAAGAAACCACAGAGTCAGGTAGTGCATTCCAGGCACTGACCACTCTGTTGCGTATTTTCTGTAATCAAGTTTGGAGTGGTTTACCTGAAGTTTGTATCTATTGTGTGCTCATGTATTGTTGTGGTTGAAACTACATTGACAGATAGGACATTGTAGCAGATAATTTTATGTACTATGTTAAGTCAGACTGAAGGCGACATAGTTCTAAGTTTTCTAAGCCCAAAATTTCAAGTCTGGTGGCATAAGGTATTCTGTTGCAAGCAGAGGAGTGGAGGACTCTTCTCATGAAATATCTTTGGACTCTCTTAATTGTATTAATGTCCGATATGCAGTGCAGGTTCCAGACAGATGAGCTGTATTCAAGAATTGGTCTAGCAAATGTTTTGTATGCTCTAGTAAGCAGTACAATATTACCAGAGAAGAAGCTATGCAAGATTAGATTAACAACTCTTAATGCCTTTTTGGCAATGTTGTTACAGTGTAGTGGTGGGTTTCAAAATTTTTTACTACTGGTTCTATGGTTGTGGCTTGATGGGCATGGGATGGCTTGGTGGACGTGGCAGGGGAAGGATACTGCAAAATCCCCTTTTCCTCCCAATCAGCTGGGACTTGAGTGACAGAGAATAGATGGGGGTGGAGCCAGTCAGAATTATTACTACCAGTTCTCCAAACTACTCCAAACTTCCACTACCGGTTCTCCAGAACTGGTCAGAACCTGCTGAAACCCACCTCTGTTACAGTGAGCTCTGGCACTTAGATTATTTGAGATGAGTACTCCAAGGTCCTTGACAGAGTGAGGGTCGTCTATAAGGTCATGTCCATCTAGTTTGTATTTTATGTTCTGATATTTTTTTTTGCCAAAGCGTAATGCATATTTTGAAAATCTATCGGTCATAACACAATTAATGTTGCTAGTTTCTGGGCAAGACCTGCTTCATTTGTATAAATTACAATTTTAGGCTTTATAGTATTTTAATTGTGATGCTTCTGACATGGATGAGCAAACATACCGGTAGTAAGAATGTGGTCAGGCAGTAAAGCAAGAAAATCAAGAAAAAAGGGGAATATATCTCTTACACATTCTGTACCATATTTTGCATGCACTCCAAATATAATACATTCTTATATGGCTCAAATAATGTTGTCAGCACAACAACAACAACACTTTACACCACCAACCATCTTATCTCACCCCCAAACAGTATATTGCCTGCGAAAGGTACACACAGGACCACCCACTAACCTCTGCCCTTCGCATAGCTGGGACCGGCGCTCTTGGAGGATTCCCTATTATAGAGGTTTCCGGGAGGAATAAAGCCACGCCCATCTGTGCACGTTATTGGTTCTATGAGAACATCGCCTCCATGACAACGACAAATCAGCGGGCGTCCTGCTTTCCAAAATGGGAGGAGATAAAAGATGACCCGAGAGCTATACCAATAGAGTAGCATTATGAGAAGAGTAAAACGGGGATAAAGTTGCAGGAAAGGAAACGGAATAAGAAAGAATCGGCGTTCTACTAAGCCAGGAGTCTCCAAGCTTGGCAACTTTACGACTTGTGGACTTCAACTCCCAGAATTCCTCAGCCAGCGCATGCGCTAAACTAATTTCGCGCAACCTCCGCAACTTTTAAGGTGTAGGGAGGACTTCAAATCCCATAATTCTCTAGCCAACCCGGCAGTTGGAAGCGGGCTGCTGGAGAATTTTGGGAGTTGAAATCCACGTATTTTTAAATTGCTTGGAGGTTCAGAAAACACTGTGCCCGGCACCAAAAATTGTGTTTCACGGAGAAAACTTTTAATATTTTCCTTTTATTCAAATTAAACATGTCACGGAAAGAGTATCATTGTCGGATGCGATGCTACTTAGAGAAACATTAAAATAACAAAACTGATTACCACAGAGGTGAACAAATGCCTGAAAGGAAAAAGACCACATTGATAAAGCCTGTTAATAATTTATGAGAGAGGCTGAACTCATTCAGTGCATTTTTCCGCAGCGATTTTTTTTAACTTTATTGCCTCATCATACGATTGCGCCTCTGCGCTTTGCTATTCCTTGGGGAAAAGACGAGAAAGCGGAATGAAATGACGGGCAGGAGAACCGACCGGTTAAGACGGGTTAGTTCTATCAGGATATTGCTTTGATTGGGCAGTCTTGCCGCTTGTTTCCCCTCCTACGCTCTGCTATTGGTCAATTCGAAGAGGCGGGGCCGCAATATAAAAGGCCCGACAGAGAGGCAGGGCGGGCGCTTCTCGTGTAGAGATGGCCGCTGAGGTTTGCAGGGCTCAGGCGGCTCAGCCGGGCGGGGACACCATATTCGGGAAAATCATCCGTAAAGAGATCCCCGCCAAGATCATCTTCGAGGACGAGAAGGTGGGGAAACGGGGGCGAGTCCGAACTTGCATGGCTGCGGCCATAAGTCTTATTGGCCAGCTCTATTTGCCTTTTTTTGGCTGCAATGCCAGGCTGAACAGGCTTTCGCATGACTTCGAGGCATGCTCCTTTGGCCGCGTTGCCTCGGGAATTGCTATCTCGTGGCCTGTGGGTGGAGTGCCAAGGAAAGCGAGGTAGACTGTCTTTGCACCTGGAGGCTCTATTTTTCGTGCGGTCCCCCCCCCCCCCCAAAACGGAGCAAGGTGGATCTATTACCTGCAACTAATGTCCACCCCTGGATCTTAATGTTTTCTATCTTATTACATTTCTTAAAATTTAAAATAAATTAAAAGTCTTTAAAATATCTACAGACCCTTGGCATCCTGGACATAAAATTGTTTCAACTTCTACCCTCAAAAAGACGCTATAGGGCACTGCACACCAGAACAACTAGACACAAGGACAGTTCCCCACGGCCCCCCCCCCCCATGCCATCACTCTGCTTAACAACTAATTCCCACAACACTGTCAAATAATTTACTAACTGTATTATTACTCTACTCTATTCTTCCTTATTAGTATCTATCTCTTCCCACTTATTACTATAACCATATTACTTGTATCTTCAAATTCAATTATATTGTTATTATTTGTTTCCTAGTACGATTTGATAGCTTATTAGTAACCTTCACTATCACTAAGTGTTTTATCTTTTTATTCTTGATGAATGTATTTTATTCTCCTTATGAGAGCATATACATCTAAGGCAAATTCCACAATCACACTTGGCCAATAAAGAATTCTAGTCTATGTCTATGTCTATGTCTATGTCTATGTCTATGTCTATGTCTATGTCTATGTCTATGTCTATGTCTATGTCTATGTCTATGTCTATGTCTATGTCTATTCCTATTCCTATTCCTATTCCTATTCCTATTCCTATTCCTATTCCTATTCCATATTTGTTCTGTTCCGTTCTGTTCCGCTCTGCTCTGCTCCGCTCTGCTCTGCTCTGCTCTGCCTGCTATACTCTACTCCTTTTCTATTTCTTTTCTGTTTCTATTTCCATTTCTATTATTATAATCCTAACCATTGCAGTGTGTTCTCAATTATCTAGGTACATTCCAACAATTGGGCCCTTGTCCCTGCGTGGTGTTTTGTATAATTTCACATATAACCAGCCATTGCAGGAATATTTTTTTCTCCTATGTCCTCATGATATTTTAGTTTCATCCCAAATGAATAATAACTAGAACAGAGAATGCTATGTACTTCTTTGTACTTCAGGAGGAAAGGTGCAATATACCGTAAATAAGATAATTTGACTCTTCTCCAAAGTGTAATGGCTGGTATAGATTTTGTGCATCTTTAGGGTACTTTTGGACTGGGTCTGACCAAGAGAGAAAACTTGTACTGTATATTTAAAGACAATGCAAAGTTATTTCACTGCTGTGCTGAGGACAACAGGAAGGAGGCACTATGGGGAAATGCTGGAAAAAAGATTATGCCAGAGCATATTCCTGCCAGAGTTAGAGGCAAATGAGGAATGGGTTATGATTAAATCCAGTATCTGATTTTCACACTTTCCTCTAAATCCAGAGATTAAATAAAATAAAACCTGCTTTGCAGTTCTTAACCCTAACTACAAAAGAGTCCCAGGCTGGAGAGGATTTCCTTAGGACTTCTGAAGACATTCTGATACTTCCCTCTTTATAGCTCCATTTTGGCTACAATCTTGTCTATTCACACTTTAAGTTTATGATTGGAAAGAATGTATTCATCCTCAGCCAGAATTAATATTTATAAGGATTCCAATAGAGCTATATCTTTAAAAAGTTGTGTCTATAATAATGCATCTCACAGTCCATTTCTTGCAGTTTTCATGTCCATAACTCCTAATCAAATTTTGCTTAAATTTTTAATTGTATTTTAAAGTACTATTGTGTTTTGAAGAGGGCTGGCCAGCATAGGGTAATATTTCATATAAAGTATTCCAGTTAAAAACTTGCTTTTGGTTCACATACTTACTTAAAACTTTATATTCATTTTGTAAAAGCTATTATTAAAGTGATGCCTTTTTCTATTTAGTGCCTTGCGTTTCATGATATTTCTCCACAAGCTCCAACTCATTTCCTAGTGATTCCCAAGAAGCATATTGCTCAGATATCTCAAGCGGAAGATACCGATGCAGATGTGAGTATTGCAAAAAGACTTTATTAAATAGAGGCCAGTTTTTCAATAATAAGAGGTTAACTTGGATCAAAATTTGAGAGATCTGAAGAAGGATGGGTAAAGTTTTGTAGGTTTGCTAAACCAGCAAAAGCTCAGAGTTTTAGTTCAATTGTTAATTTTTTTTTAGAATAATAACTTCATTGTCACTTTAAATGTACAGTAATCAGCATACGTTAAAATGAGATTTCAATATATTCTTAGGATAAGCACTTCCTATACAGGAGCAGCAATGGCTAATAACAGATTTCTGAATAGCCTTTTACTTTTCCCAAGTTTCTCCTTGAGTGGTTTTTAAAAGTTAGTTATAAAACCTCCAATAAAGTATGAGGGAATGCTGCCCTGAGAACATAGGATGCATCTTCTCTAAATATTTATATGCCGGGTTAAAAGAAGGAAGAACTGGGTTTCACCCCCCGTCCCTTTTTTTGCTGTCATTTTTCTGAGCTAATCTTCAGCATAACAATAAGTAAATCTGCTGAAAAGAACACTTGAGAAATGGCTGAATATGCAAGCTCCTTTGGCCCTTTTATATTGTATGTTCCCCACTTTTGGTGAGATAACAGTTACCGATGCCGAAACTGTACTGTATACATACATTTTTGATACTGAATTTGATTTTGGTTTGGCAATTCTATGGACTTTGATTTTTTTTTCCTTTTTGTCTTAAAGTGATGTGTTTTTCTTTTCTTTTTCAGCTTCTTGGCCATTTAATCATTGTGGGGAAAAAATGTGCAGCTCAATTAGGCCTGACTAGAGGATATCGAATGGTTGTGAATGAGGGTCCAGATGGTGCTCAATCAGTCTATCACGTGCATCTCCATGTACTTGGCGGGCGTCAGATGGGCTGGCCTCCAGGCTAAAACGCCTAATGAGAAGAAAAAAGTTGTCCTTAATCTGTTGAATAGAGTCCACACATGTTCGGTCTATAATCCCAATTAATTAATATTTCATGTGGAAGACAATTATAAATTTTGCCCATAAATCAATAAAGTTTAAGCTTAATTATTCTTTTTTCCCCCATTTTTCTCTTATGTAACATAAATTAGTGCAATCTGATACTCAGGGCTATATTCAGCTGCTAAAAGTTGTAGATGCAGCCACCGGAAACTTTCCAAAAACTGTTTCTAAGTTGTAATGTTACTATGTTAGAAAAGAAAGCATGAGTTGTACTGGAAGTAATCAAAGGCGTTTAAATTTTAAATCTTTTTCATGCTGTTTGTTAAAGCAGAAATGAATAGGAGTTACTTTGAAAATAGTATTTTATATGCCTGGATATTTTCCTTTTGCTTCACAAAATGCTGTTTCGTTTACTGAGGCTAATGCAATACACCCACAAACATGCTCTGTGAAGAAAAATCAGAATATATTTTAAAAACCATAACTGAACCAAATAATATTTACATATTGACTTAACATCAGTGCAAGGGGGTGTTACTAGGATGGAAAGAGCAGCCTCTTTCATTCATCCTCTGTGAATGGGCATTTTAGAGGCTTGCCAAGTTTCCAGTGGTGACCATTTTGTAATTAGACAAATCCTCTCTCAAGGCATCCAATTTTGAATGCCCCCAATATGCTCAGAACTCAAAATATCTACCTACCAAGTAGGATTTAGCTATTATGGATGCTGAGAAGAATAGGAGGAGGTGACAGCTGGTGGGAAGAGGGTTAGAGTGAGACCCTTGTAAGATAAGCTAGTTCATTGACAGTGACTGAGGGAAAACTTTCCAACTGCCAAAGTTGGAAGAGTAGATAGGCCAATGGAATCTGTTGAGGGAAGGGGGAGAATTTGAAATAGCCTTGCCTTCCTCCATTAAATCACTCCATCACTTTTCCATCATGAAACAATCATTTTATTCCTACCATAATTGGAAATGGTTGGTTCCAGAACACTCTGGAACTCAGTGTTCTGGGTTGAAAAAAATCCAATATGGAGGTGGGCCAAAGAAGGTTATGCTAGATTTGAAACAATTCAAGATAACACTTATACAAGATTCAGTGATAGACTATAGTAGGGAACGCAGCTGCTTAATTTTTTTGTTACAGTGCAATGAAAATCACAAGGATGATAAACAAATGTTCTGCAGAGTTAGCTTTAGTAGTTTGTTATGAATGGTTTATTAGATTGATGTCCACTTTTCCTTCAGGAGCATTCTCTTCAGTTTTTTCCTCAAAACAGCTAATTTGTTTCGGGCTGAAAAAGATTCATTCACTCAAAATCACCCAGTGTGCACAATAAGTATACATTCAAATTTGCAGAAATAGTATGCATTTAACTAGACCATGGCCAGGTTGTGTCAGCTTCTGGTTAATAATTGAAATACACAAATTGACCAGGTATCTAAATTTCTGCATGTAACTGCTACTTGTGCAGCAGTTAAAAAACACCTGAAAAGTGTTTGTGCATTGTTACTGAATAACCTATTTTGTAAGTCTGCACTTTTATGTGATATTATATTTGTGTGCATGGTCATTAATTCAATTGCAAAGGTTTAGTACACAGACAAGTAGAACAGGATTATTTTTTCACAATGGGGAGAATGAAATAGATTGAAAATGCTGTGGAATTGCAGATGGCAAACAGAAAATAATGGACTTCAAGTTAGGCATGGAGATTGAGAGTAAATAAAGAAATCCCTTAAACCCATTAATTAATTAGAAGCCTGAGCTGGTATTCCACTCCTCATCTCTGCTCATCCAAGACTTTTCCGTTTCTAAGCTCAGAAGAAATGCGTACAATTTTCAGAGTCAGAATCAGAGTCAGAAGCTGAAGAAGCTTCTTGGATGAGAAGTGAAACATTTTCAAAGAAAAAGTCCAGTTGCCTTTTGAAAAAGCACTTTTGTGTACAATTTTTGCAAGTGTCTTTTTCCCTATTTTGAATTACTAAACAAGCTTCAGTAGGTATCAGACATGGCTTGGCTTGGACACTGGTTAAATCAGTTCAAATTTGTCTTAATTTAATTCAGGATACCAATGAATGAGCTGCACACAGTATACATTGCTTGCTTGCTCATAAATTATTTTAAGTCATGGCAGATAATTCATAGAAATACAAATATCCGAAAGAGAAGGAAGCCCGAGAAAGCTGTCTTTCTGTCTATGCAAAGCACCACATGTTGTCAAATGAAACAACGGAGCAGAGGTGTCCATTGAAATGATGAAACAAGGATCACAATGTCACATTGCAAATTTCTCCCGATACAGATATGTACAATGGCATCACTCACATGCAAAAGGAGCAGAGCTTATGTCACAGCACTTATTTCATCATTTGCCTGTTCCCACAAATTCCCATGCCAAGCGATGTTCATTAGAAAAAAGAAGGAAAATTATGTTCTTAGATATTTAGGTTTATTTAGTTAGGAGAACTAGTTTGATGGTTAAAAGCATTTGTCTAGAAACAGAGAATATTAGTTCTTAGCCTAGGCTAGCCATGAAGCCAGCTGATGACTGGGTCAATGGCACTCTGTCAGTCCTAAAATCAATGCAATAACAAGCTCTTTCCAAAAATGTTGCCAAGAAAATTGAAGGGACTTCTCCACACAGTTGCCAGGAGTCAAGTCTGTCTCGAAGGCAGAAAAAAAATAGTTGGCCAGAAAAAGATCAGTTGTGTCTATGTTTACTTAGAGGAGGAAGGAAATTTTGTTAATAGTGTAATAATAAGATATTAGACCAGCATGTGGAAAACGCATATCAAGTTGCCACGTTCACTAGTTTTATCCATTACCACATGCTTAACCTAGCCACCTTAAGATGTAACAGATGCTAAATGTAGTTAACTATTTTTGAGGCTTCTGGAGTTGTGCAAAACTATACTTTTTGGCTAGTTTATAGTTTACCAACCTATAGTTTACCAACCAAAATAGCTTGTCTTAATTTTGTTTTTTAAAAAATCATAAAAAATAATAGTGTGTCTTCAACTCCATCTAAAAAAAATTCTGAAAATGAAAATTTTGGAGAAAATCATACAAACAGGTTGCCTGTAATTCTGAACAAAAATAAATGTAAATTTTATAATAGCATCATTATTCAAGTTACTTTGAAGGGGAATAGAAAATGTTTATTAAAAAAAAAACTATCTTAATAAATAACGACTGGATAAAAGCAGTGGATTTCCACCCCCCAAAAAGGATTAGTTAGGGATGAAGAAAATGAATAAAATGCAATTTTAGGTATTCATTTTGGAAGACATATATGTTGTTTTGTATTGGTGGATTTATTGGCATGTGAGGCATTTTTGAGACATTGTGATTTCAGGATTGACCACAGGAGGGCAGAATAAGATTAATTTTTGTGGTTTTCTAATGGAATTTCCTTGTAGTAGTTCAGTTTGAGCAGAGACTTAAACTGAAATGAATAGTCTTGAAAATAGGAGCATAGCTGAAGAAACAGACTACACATTTAACAAAGCACATAGAATTTTCACTGGAAGATGATTGCAAAAGACCATGAATAATCTATACCATGATACAATCTTACTATTAATGTCATTAGATACACAAAAATGTGAAATTGCAGCTGCTAGTTCTTTTTAAAACTTAATTATTCTTTTATCAATAAAGATAAAATACAAAACAAAGAAAAAGAAATAAAAAAACAGATTAACAAACATCCAACGTTAACAACAAAAAGAAGAAAAAAGATGTGTAGAAAAGAAGAAGAAAAAAGCTACCGGCAGTCCAGTTCTGAAAAACCTTGCCAAGAAAATTGCAGGGATTTGTCCAGGTAGTCTCAAAGAAATAGACATGATTGAACACAAAGAAATAAATAAAAAGAAAAGTAAAAGGTAAAATGGAGTTATTTTATCTAACATGATTGGTTCAAAATCGACTGCTTTTGTAAAAGATAAAGGAACAAAGGAAATTGTATAGCATATGTACCTGCAAATAGGATTTTATTTATAACATAATCTATTACAGCATTTAATAACTCAGTATTCACAAAGGTGGCATTTTGCTGTTTAATGATATCAACCACTCTGCTGCAACCATAGAAGATAAATGTATTAGCAATCACCTTCGATTTGAAATGGGATGGCTGAAAGTGTAATATGGTTGCAAAAAGGTCAAATAAATAGATAGAATTCTTTATTGGCCAAGTGTGATGGGATACACAAGGAATTTGTCTTTGATGCATACGCTCTCAGTGTACGTGAAAAGAAAAAAAATGTAATGTTAGGTTGCATGAATATAAGTTTTCAAAGAATGTACAGGAATTGGATTTGTATGATGAAAGCTAAACCAAGAAATGAATGCTTGTTTGAACTGAAAAAAGGCTTGTTGGGCTTCAGAATCTCTTTGGAATTCTTTTCAATTGTGTAGTCAGAACAGCAAAATATGACATTCTATAGTAAAAATGGTCAAATTCCTTTCAAATCTGCACATGACTGAAAATGTAAAGAAAATCTTATAAACTACTGTATCTTAAATGTTGCTTTCATATGAATTCCAAATAGTTCAACACAGAGTAATCAACAATACAGTTTTATAAATTAGCCTAGAGCACGGATGTCAGGGCTGGAAGCCATCTTTTGCATTGGGTCTTCAGGCCTGCCACATTTACTGCTGTGGGAAACTGGGAGGGGGGAATTGTATGTCATAATAATATTCCTTTCTCAGAGAGTCAAGGACATCCTGCTTTGCACCTGGAGGGATGTGACTGGCAAGCATCTCCAGCTGGGATAGTGCCTTGATTGGACCATGTAATGGACATGTGAGTGTTGGGCAGGGACTTGGACTTTCTTTTGGGTGGGGAAAATATGAAAGCTTTCAGATTTGGGTTTCCCCAGATGTGCCAATATGACATTCTAATAAAATGGAACTTTGAGGAACTTCAAGCCCTGGAGTCTTCTTTTGTTGGGGGTACTACTTGGAACCTTGACAACAGGGCTTAAACTCACGGCATCACGTTGCCGTCACATGATATGTCACAATGTTTTCCCCTTTGTGGAGCTGGGGTGGGTGTGGCCTGCGCGTGACACATCCAGCCTGCAGGCTGCCAGTTTGATAGCCTTGGCCTAGAGCAGGGGTGTGCAACCTTAAACACTCAGAGCCATTTTTACCTGTTTGCCACAGAAAAGAAAACATCGGGAGCCACAAAACCCCTCCCATGCCTGACTATTTCTTGAGTGGTCACAAAACTAGCATATGTAGTTGAATTAAACCTTCTATTTTCTTCTGAAACTTTTCTTTGATTTATCCATGGTTGGCCTACTGAGGGTTGAAAAGCTCAATAAATCGTGTGCCAGAGGATGAGTGTTGTACATTGGCGGTTGTGACGCATATTTTGAGTGACAGGGAGCCGCAGCAGAGGGGTGAAAGAGCCACATGCGGCTCCAGAGCTGCAGGTTGCTGACCCCTGGCCTAGAGGCTGTAGTCATAAGGTATAGAGAGTACAGAAGATGATCTTGATAGAGATATGCAGAAGATTTTACCCAGGCAAAAGGAGCTAAAGTATTTTTTAAAGTCCAGAATAACAAGATAACCTTCAGAAACAGCTTAGGTAGACATCTCTACTTCATTGAACCAGCAGGAGGAAGAGGAGAAACAGCACAATCAGATATGCAGGTTTCTGTTATTACAGCCAATATCAATAAAGATACTTTTAGCCTTCCTGAGAAGTTGATTTCATGGTCTGGTCTCCAGTGGGGCTGACAGGAAAGTATAGAAGAACTGTTTGAATTTGATTGGCATGAAGATCAGGAGCTGTAGAGAAAAGCAAATTGTTTAAATAGATAATCAAAGTATTGTCCAGAAAATAATGGATAATGAAATTTGTGAATCTTTAGAAGTTACTTTTGCCAGCTGGAGGTCAAAAGATGTAGATTTTTTTTTCTTCCAATATTTACAATCAAAAGCATTTTATTGTACCACCACTCTCTTCAAATTGTATGCCCCAATTTGGTAAAACGATTGTGTTCTTCAACTCTTCTAAGAGTTCAGAAATAATTGTCTGAAGGTAGGAATCCCTAATGGTTACAAAATTCAGAAGCTGGTACTCATGGACTACATATAAGGGTATTCTTGAAAAATAGTAGGAATACTGGCATAAAGGAGTTCAAACTTTTCTCTAGGTTCTTATCATTCAATGTCTTTAGACAGGCCAAATTGTATTTGACATTAGGTAGTGACATTTTGTGTGAATCAATATGATTGATTTTTCAGTCATAAAACTGACAGGATGGTTCTGTGATTCTTCCTTTGCAAACACATCAAGGTAAAGGATTCCCTGTCAGTCATGTCTGACTCTAAGGGGCAGTTTCATCTCCATTTCTAGGCTGAAGGAGTCAGCGTTGTCCAAAGACTGTTTCCATGGTCATATGGCCAGCATGACTATATGCCAAAGGTGCACCGAACTTCCCACTGAAGTGGTACCTCTTTATCTACTTGCATTTGCATGCTTTTGAACTACTAGTTGGGCAGCAGCTGGAGCAGGAACGGCACTTCGGTTTTGAATCTGGGATGTCAGCTTTCCAGCTGACCAGCTCAGCGTCTTTAACCACTGAGCCATTGTGCCCCTGCAAACATATCAGAATTATCCATATACTTAACAGGCTAAGTTGGAGAGTGCCTTTGCTGAATGAATAGAATGGAGTCCTTGCAATCTTTTTTTTTTTTTTTTTTTTTTTTTTTTTTTTTTTTTTTTTTCAAAATCAGTAAAACTTTATTCTATTTCCATTCTTTGCCATTAACAGAAAAATTGGAGAAAGCAATGTTTGTTTTACAAAGATAATGCATCTCCCAGAGAAGAAAAACCCTAAATTGAGAATAGAGGTAACATGGAAAAAACACAGTACTGCCCTCTATTCAAAGTAAATAACTCCTGATCTTTTTGGTTAAAGTAATACTTAGACCAATCATTCAGTTTGCTTGCTTGATAAAGTGTGGCTGAGGGAGGGAAGGGATGGGGAGGGGGGGGGGGGCTGGAAGGAAGGGAGGGGGGGGAAAAAGCACACAGACATCAACTATTTCACCTTGATGAAAGTCTCAATACAGCTATGGAAAGCCTAAGTATTCTTTTACAGTACACTGGGTGTTGGCTGCAAAAAAAATGTATTCACTTCAGGCACAAATTTTTAGTTTTTTTTTTTAAATCAGTAAAATAAACCGGGTTTAGAAGCTGCAGTGTTGTAAGCAGCAAATTGTGCATTGTTTTAAATATCTTTAAGTTACCACACTGATGGCACACTATCCTTATGAAATTCTGCACTATGCATGCTAATTGAAGTTAATTAGAAAAAAACCTAGTAATCTACTTTGGAAAATATGTTCAATGAGATCTAAGAGACAATTTTGCTTGCTAAATGGATCTGAATTTAAATGAGACATTAAAAAAAACGAACATTTGGCCATCAAATAAATGTTTGAGTATTCATATAGGATTCTATATAATACGGTTAGTGTATCTATCCTCATATGAGCCTCAAAACTGGATGAAAATGACGAGAAAATCAGCCTTCCCTGCCTTGGAGAGGACAAAATAATTGAGACCTAAGGCATAGTAATACCTTGGCAAAATTGAATTAAGGAAAATATATGCATGTTGTGTCTATATATATATAAATATATATATATTTCTTTTCAGTGCAGAATTTCATAAGGTCTTCCAGAATAGAACTGTCTATAATATTTACTTAAAGAGGCAAAGTAGATTTGCAGTTACCAGTTGCTTTAAATGCACCATTCAAAAAGCTTCTAAAATGTGTTAATATAAGGCGCCACCTTAGGTTCTCCAGGATGCAACTGTGCATATTTTAAAACTGTTTCATAAATTTATTTTTAAACATAACATGAGGAAGGTGTTAAAACTGGTGTAATAGCTCCTTAGAATTTGGAAGGGATGAATACAAGGATATTCAGTACCCTTCACCAGACCCCACCCTTATTCCAATATTAGTTGCTTTGAGACCAGTCCTTGCAATCTATAAGCTATGCATTCTGGGGAATCAAACATGATGTTATCATGGATCTAATGAATATGTGGATTGTGCATCTGTAGCTAATCCATTATCCGGACTTTTAAATACAGTGTGAGTGTAATAAAATGGCAAGTTTCCTGATACTGGCCAATGGTGAATTGTAAAATGTCTGAGCACTCTGTGCTCAGTCCTGAGTATAAGAGCCAACCATAAATATTTCAACATGAACAAAGATTGAATGAACAAAGCTTATTTTTGTGTGTAATTTACTGAACTTATCTGTGATGCCAAAATCTACTGTGGTTTACAGTTGTATCCTATACCTAACTGGCTTACTAAGGTAATAGGGACAACTACATATTGCTGTATAACCCCACATATCTGGGCCATACTGGTTGTCCCAGTTTCTGAGTCTCAAGGACTGCAACTATTTCATTACCTAACAAGTCATACATCTTCTACTCATGAGAAATTGTTTTTTGTTCACAATGACATTTTGTTATGCCTTGGAATGGTAATGGTAATGCCTTTAGAAGGGCATTCATGTGTGAAGTCAGGTTTCCCATATGTGCATTGGTATGACTTTTCTCAGTCTCTGCTACCATGTTTTCCCGAAAACAAGACCCTGTCTTATATTTTTTTTGAACCCTGAAATAAGCGCTTGGCCTTATTTTTGGGGAGATCTTATTATTTTGGGGCATGTGGAGCAAGATGGCTCCATCTTACCTGATTTCCAGCTCTGCGTTTAAATATTTTTGGGGAGGGCTTATTTTCAGAGGGAGGCTTATTTTAGCACACACATTCAAAAGCCCGATTGGGGATGTTTTATTTTTGGAGAAACAGGGTACTTTGTACCTGCATGGGTTATAAAGTCCATCTTGTATTGGTAGGGAGATGAAGGAGAGAATGAAAGAATTGTGGTATATTTTCTTTCTTCCCATACTCCGTTCTTCAAGTCTTCCATCAATGCCCAGACAGTTGTTGATTAATGCTGTCACCTGTTTTTGGATGCCTTGATGGATGAGCTCATCCTGCATTTCATCTGATAGTCTGTCTTTAAGCTGGTCAGTTAAGCCTCTTTCATTCTAGCCCATAGCATTATTCTTGGCCCCAAAACTAACCCTTTCATAAGTGATGGATTTCATAGCTGGCAGTCACTTGCTTTATCAGATCCTCAAAGTTAGCTCTCAGATGTGCCACAAAAATTCATGTAGTTATTTAAACCCAAGCTATTCTGAATCAGAAAGGGCTTAATCAAGCTGTCAGACTTCTTCAACAGGATTTGGCAATAAATTACAGTAAACTATACTTCATGGTTTTAGGTCAATTTTTCAGCCTGACTTGGCAGCAGGCTAATAGTCATGCTTCAGCTAGATTAAAATCTTTATTGCAGACAAGAATTCAGTCATATACAACAGTTGATTGTCTACTTAGTGGAATGATATAAGGGATTCTTCAATATATTTTCAAGGATTTACAGCCAAGGATTCTTCCTCCCATCCTTTCATATATATGTGTATCTAATATGACACTTGGTGGCCTTAAGCCCAACAGTGGTTGTTTATGAGGCTGATACCTTTAGCTGGAGAACTATTTTTCCTTTGTCTCTTCAACTCCTACAACTTTAGTTCTGTGAAGAAATGGATATTATCTTTTGCTTAAAGGAATGAAGGACTATGCACCGAAAATGTTTCTCAGTCTGACTCAGGTAAAGCTGAAAAAATCTACAAAATTCTACAAGCTGACCACTGATTTGGCTCAAATGTATTAATATTTATTAATACATTTAATCCAAGTAGTTGTGAAAGGCTATGAAACTGGACTTGAAGATAAAAAGTCGGACTGAATTTCTTTTCGTTTTTTATTTTTAAAATAATTTTTATTAGAAGACTTTATAAAGATTTTTAAAATAACTACAGAAACATCGAAGAAATAGAAAAAGAAAAAAAAGATGTTAAAAGAGTAAATGAAAAAGTGAAGAATGACTAAAAAGCAAAACATAGAAAAGTATCTAAAGAAGTGACTTCTGAATGTCTTTCCAGCTGTCATAAACATAACAATACTGTCTACATCCTACCATATTGCATCTCACACACATAATTAACAGTTAATTCTCATCCATTTTCATCAAAAAGACCGTAAAAGAATTCTAGTCTTTTATAAAGGTTCCCCTCTTAATCAAATAAGTCAGTTTAGCTATTTCTGCAAAGTCACCCCGCTTCACAATCCTTCTTCCATCTTTCTGTAGCTTTCCATCTTTGTGCATATAATAACCTCACTACAGTTAACATCTATAAAATCAATGTCCATGGGCTTTTTTACTTGAGTGCTATAATAAGAAAAGGTTTGGTTTCTTCTGAATGTTAATTTTTAAAACTGTCTGCATCACAATATAGATTTTTATCAGTATGTTTTTGCTTTTTCACAAGTCCACCAGGCATGAAAAAATGTCCCTTCATGTTTTTCATGTCTAAGATGTCTTTATGCATCATAGACTGTTTCTCTGGTGTCATGTACCAATGATATATCACTTTAAAATAGTTTTCTTTAAAATTGTAAGTCAAGGTGAATGTCAGACCTTTCAATCACATTCTCTTTTATCAAGCTATTTGAATATTATAATCAAGATTCTTGGCCCATAACCATACATTTTTTAAAAAAATTGATTTATATGCCGCCCTTCTCTGGAGACTCAGGGCAGCTTACAATGTGTTAAGCAATAGCCTTCATACTTTTGTATATTTATACAAAGTCAGTTTATTGCCCCCACAAACTGGGTCCTCAATTTACCTACCTTAGAAAGGATGGAAGGCTGAGTCAACCTTGAGCCTGGTGAGATTCGAACTTACTAATTGCAGACAGCTGGAGTTAAATTAGTCTGCTGAGCTATCCAGGCAGATTTACAACTTGCTTTTCCTCCCTTTCAAATCTCACAATATTTTATACATTTTAATAATTACTCATTCATGATTTGTACATTCCCTCCGCAAATTCCATTGTATTACATTCTATTCCTAGTAGTTTTTAATGTGTATTGAAGTTTTTTATTAATCATGCATATGAGAATCATTTAAATTAAATTCTTCTGCAGACAATTATTTTCTTGATTTCATCTTAAACTTTCTATTTTTCTATGTTATATATTTTTTATATATTAAACATTTGTCTTTGAATGCTGTTTTTTTTCTATAAAATGCTTCTGGAACTGAGGCCAACAAAGGAATTTTAAGGTATAGCCTGTGCTTGTACCTAGTCCATATTCATAGTATAGCATTCCTAATATAACTATTTTTCTTCACTTACTTTAACTTTATCATATCATTAGTAACCATGCCACCCAAATCTCAGACCATGACCTTCTAAATCTAAAGATTCTTATTTATTCTTTCATCCAAACCAATAGGAGGCAGCACAATTCAATTTAAAATCAGATAATTCCAGTCCATCTCTTTCATTTGTATCTTGGAGGATCTTATATTTAACCCTTAGTTTTCCTCCCCATCATATAAATCTGGATGCGTCTTTTTGCCAAAGTTTAAAAGGTTCATCAGTTCTCAAATCAGTTCTCTAAAATAAGAATAACATTCTAGGTAACACCTCATTTTAACGTATAAATTCTTCCCAATAGTGACAATTGTAATTTTTTCCATCTTAATCACTCTCTCTTAATTTCATTTCATACTTTAACATAATTCTTTTGAAATAACATACAATTCAGTAATAATGACTTCCAGATATTAGATATTTTCTCAATCTGAAAGTCAGTTTTGGGGTATTTTATCATCATATTCTTCATATTCTTTGTGAGTATTTTTGGTTTTTCCTTATTAATTTTATATCCAATAAATACCCCAGTTCTCATAGTTTTCCATTAATACATCTATCCCTCCTAAAGTGTTCTCCACATTAGAATCAAATCATTGGTGAATGCCATTACTTTATAAACTTCTTTTTAAACTTTCACTAAAGCAATTCTCTCATCTTGTCTTATGACTCTATTCAAAATGTCGAAAGCTGGAATGAGTAATAAAGGAGAAAGTGGGTATCTATCCGTGCCTTGTTCTTTTTTGTATTTCACAGAGCTTCATCAATTCCCTCTGAATTCTCCTTATTTTCAAGGAGTATTTGTGATTTTGTAAGTAAGAGCGGTTCTTTAAAGTAACTATTAACCTGTGAAGTAATTAAAACTGCTCGTCATCTCAAATTGCAAAAGTAAAAATTATAGGAGAGAGCTTTTCATATTTACAGTTTGAGCAATTCTTCTTTCAAAAACAGCCAACATTATTTTATTTATTTAGTAAATGTGTAAGCCATCTCATATACATGACTCTGGGTGACTCTAGATTAGAAGCAATAAAAACAATCAGAATTAAAATAACAAAACTGACATAAAAACAACTTCCTTTCTCCCCCCTTCATCCCTTCTTCCTTCTGCTTCACTTTCTTTAATATGTATCCAAGAAGTAAGGCTTTTCTATTCTGGGGGTGTTTGCAAGGGGTAGATAGAATGAAAAATCATGATGGTGGCTATAACTGTATGATTGAGATCATGTCCATGTGTGCTTTTTGGGTCCAGCAGGGAAAAAAATAGCCAGAGAAATCGAATGCATGAATTCAATTTTGCAGTTACTACGATTGTTGGCCAAGCAGGGACAAAAATAGCCTAAGAAATGATCAAAGCCTGGGAAACAGGGTCCTTGTCAGATAACAGAAGTGCTGATCTACCACCAGTGCATCAGGTATTTTGGAGCTGAGGGTGCAGTAACACAAGGAAATAACAACCAACAACTTAATAGTTGTTATCTTAATCTCAATTAATATCTAAAAGCTGCACACAACATGGCGTCATATAAATTCAATGCGTAGAACAGCCCAGTGCACATGTTCCAGAGAAAGAGAGAAATTCCTTGATGATGGGCTCCAGCATGAGCACAAAAGCTTGGAAGAATAAACCTTTGGTGCCAGTGATTGACTCAGATTGGATCCTGCATCTTGAATGTTTTGACTTCCCTGAAGAGGATTTTTGTCTGAGGCATTTGTTAATAAATCTAGCTTTTACTTCAAATACAGTGACTGTTTACTGGCAGACTAAGGCCATTTTCTAAATCTAACGGAATGATGAATGTTTTTATTTTATAAGACCTCAATTGCTTAATGAGTCAGTCTTCTTCAAGTACTCTGCTTATGTATTCAGAAGTATTTCCATAACACAGGCACCTGGTAAATTCAAATACCCAGTACTGATGCTTTGCTTTATAAAATGTCACACACACACACACACGCACACACACATACGCACAGAGTCAGATGGAGTAGGGGAGTCTAATAGTCATGTTGATACATTATTGATCTCAAATCTGTCTCAAAAGCTTCAGTGACATTTTGCATCTTGACTAATAAGTTCCTAAATTCAGTTTTTCAGCAGATTATTATTTTTTTACTAGTGCAATCTTTTGTCTACTCAAAATTGAGCATTTTAAAGTTCAATAGTATCAATTTCCAGATTTGTATCTTAAACTGAATAAATAATGAGATTTTTTTAAAAAAAAACAGTTTAAAATATTGCCATAATCTGGTTGGGATAGATCTATTCACCATCCTAAATCAGATTCTCATATGAAACATTTAATACGCATCATCAAGCTGATACATTTCGTTTTTATTGAACATTTTAATAAAAAAAGAGAAAAACATAAAACAAGAAAATTACAAGCTTGATAATATTAAGAATTTAAGTACAAATTATCAAAAAAGCATGAATTTAGTTATAATTATTTAAATAGCTTGTCATTTAAAAACTATAGATCATTATTTAAAATCAAGTTAATGTATGAGTATAAATGGTAAAGAGTATGAAATATAAATTGAAATAAAAATATACTTGCTTAGTCAATTAGAAATATATCCTTATTGAAGAAATTATTCATCACTGCAAGATATTTCTAAACTGGTTTAATTGCTCCCTCCTTTCCCTATTTTTTGTATTCCTTGACTCACCAGAACATCTGCATGTTTATATTTGAAACTGGGCTGTATGATTATCTAGGAATTATTTTGTGAAAATTGCTTAATAACTTCAATTTCCAATGAAAATTTATATCTAATACTAATATTGATTACTTTGTACAGTTTCTCCAACCCTATTCAGTTTTGTCAATGTGTTAAGATGACTTTCCAATTCACTGTTCTTCTGATGTGCTGGCTGATACTTCATAAAAAACAGTTGCCCAACATATTTGGAGGACACCAGATCCAGGAAGGTGGGCTAAACCTTTTGACACTCAGAAATCTAGTTAGTTTGTAGAGATCTCTGATATTTTGGATTCAAATGGGAAACCAGAGTTTGCAAGGACATCACTGTATCATCTGTCTATAACCTCAGAACACAACTATGTCTTTTCCCAACGGTATCTTTCTGCAGCTCCTTGCCTTCAGATCTGAAGTAGTTGCATAGCCTAGCCCAGGGGTCGGCAACCTTAAACACTCAAAGAACCACAAAGGTCCTAACCGGAAGCCTCTGTTCAATTCTGGAGCTGACCGGAAGTCCGGTTCCCCCATCATAGTCTCCTCCTAGCGCGGCATCCTTTTTCCTCTACCGGTCCACAATTGAAAACACTATCAATTGTGGAGCTGACCAGCAACAGGGAGCCACAGCAGAGGAATGAAAAAGCCACATGTGGCTCCAGAGCCACAGGTTGCTGATCCCTGGCCTAGCAGTAAATCCAGAAGAAACCTTTTTATAATAGCTTGCTCACGCCATTATCCATTTTATGCTAGTTATCTGATCTCAGCACCATTTCCTTTCCTGAAACCTGTCCATTTAGCTTTATTTTTTTTTTCATGGTGCTATTCTTATTTGTTAAGATCTAAAGCAAATCATTGGTTGTAGTGGAATGGGTGGAATGGTTTGGTAGCTTGAAACATTATTTTTGTATTTCTCTGTTTGATGTGTATAATTTTACACATCCATTTTTTCTACATTGTCTTATTTAGTAAACTACAGGAGTGCCTTTAATTACCTGGCACCCAAACCTCTCTAAACGTTTCAGCCATATCTATATAAATATGTGAGTGAACTATGGATTGCCATTGTTTCTTTCAAATTTTATTTCTGAAATCCTTCACTTAGGTGAGCTGATTTTCCTTCTGCTTGCAGAATTTCGCTCGACCATCACCCACACTGTGAAATACTTCTTCACATCTCCACTCTCCCTCTTATCAGCATGGGTAGTCCTATCAGGAGCTCCCACTGCTGTTTAAACTAGGAATCCCCGACCACAATAATTTCTGGGAAGCTAAGAACTCTAAAGGAGTTCTAATTAATCAAGAGCTACCATCTATTGAGGCATTCATCCCCATGTAATCAGTGACTGTAAGCATTTCTCTTGCCACTGCAAAATGAAGGTTGCCAATAGATTTGTAGCACATAGGAAAGCTTAGGTGGGCACTAACGTTTTGAGTGTGCCCTATCCATGTTTCCTGGGAAATTACATTGAAAAAACCCATAGGGGAAAAACCCCACTTAGGGTTAGGGTTAGGTCTCCTTGAACTCACACTGCAAAATGGAATTGACCAATGGATTCTTAGCACATTGGTTAGCTTAGGCAGGTGCTAACTTTTCGATTGTGCCCTATCTATGTTTCCTAGTAAAATACAAGGGAAAAACCCATTGGGGGAAAAACCCATTTAGCATCAGGGTTAGATCTCCTTGAACTCGCAGTGAAACTGAAAGTTGCCAATGGATTCGTAGCTCATTGGTAAACCCTTTCAACAGTTCCAAGAAGGCTCCACATCCATTTGCACCATCAGGTGCCCCTGATAACACTGTTAAATCTCTAGGTGACCTTAACTAAAAGGTGACTCGCTGAAAGAATGGAAATGTCCAGCTGTCTGCAAGGAGTATACATCCTTCCATTCCCCACCAATCCAGTCAGAGCTGAAGAAGCTTCTTGGATGAGAAGCGAAAAGTCTTCAAAAAACAAAACAAAACCCAGAAAGTCCAGATGCCTCTTGAAAAAGCACCTTCGGGCAGGGGTGAAATCTAAAATTTTTCCCTACCGGTTCTGTGGGCGTGGCTTGGTGGGGGGGTGTCCTGTGACTGAGTGGGCATGGCCAACTCAGTGTCACTCACAGCCATGCCCACTCAGTCACAAGACCCCCTCCCACCAAGGCTCACCACAGAACCCGGTAGGAAAAAATTTTTAAATTTCTCTTCTGCCGGTGTGTCCTTACCTGTCTCCTGCAGCTCTGCCCACCCGCCCCATTCCCTGGAGTCAGGGAATGCACCATTCCCCTACTCTGGCCTTGCTGCATGCCGCTGCCTGCTCGCCCTTTGCTATGTGGCTCCGCCCACCTGTCCCATTCCCCAGAGTCAGGGAATGCACCCGGCCTTGCCACGGAGCCGCTGCCTGCTTGCCCTTCACCATGCAGCTCCGCCCACCCGCCCCATTCCCTTGGAGTCGACTCCTACTGCTCACCTTTCTCCCACGGCTGGCTGTCAGGGAAGGCAAGCGCCCAAAAGTTACTGGAGTCGTTCATTCTCCTTTTTGAATGAGCCGCTCTGGTCCATGCGTCGGCTGTGTAAGTGCACACCCAACATGCTGCTGAATTAAATAAACAGTGTGTGCTTGCACAGCTGGTGTGTGGACCAGAGCGGCTCATTCAAGAAGGAGAATGAGCGACTCCAGTAACTTTCGTGCACTTGCCTTCCCTGATAGCCAGCTGGGAGAAAGATGAGCAGTCGGATACACCGCGTGGCAAAGGGCGAGCAGGCACTGGCTGCGTGGCAAGGCCGGAGTTGGGGAATGGTGTATTCCCCGACTCTGGGGAATGGGGCAGGTGGGTGGAGCCTCCAGCTGCCTTTGCTACCGGTTCCCCGAACCACCGGCCATCATCGCTACCTACTCACCTGAGCCGGTCCGAACTGGGAGCATTTCACCCCTGCCTTTCGGATAACCATGACTCGGATAACTCAGAATCTCCATAGACAATGATTTCATAACTATCTCATTCAAGTAATCCTTGAGAATATAAACTTTCCATCCGCATATTTAACTGCTGTGTGTGAATAGCTTCATTCTTGTCTACAATAAATAATTGAGCCATGTTGGTGAGTCGTCTGCCAAAGCAGGCTAAGAACTCGAACTAAGTGTCAGGAGATTGGTCTTGCTGCCCAGCTTGCTGGTAAAGCCTGACACTTCTCATTTCCTTTGCACTTTTTTTCCCCCATATGAATAAGGAGAAAAGTTTCCAATGTAAACAACTATATGTAGATCAGGATTGAACTACGGAGCTCCGTTTGCTTGCAAACATCTCATTACGTTACTAGACAACATTACGTTACCTAGCTGGGTAATGAAATGTCTGCAAGCAAATAATCAACCTGAAGGGAAAGACTGACAGAAGAATTTTGTCAAGTTGTTGGTGAAGCTGCGAAGGGAATCCAGTCATTCTGGAATGCTTCAGAAAATTGCCATGGTTAAATGCTCGCACGGTATGTGTGTGATAGTCACAAAATATTAATTATGTGCTTAAGGGCCTCTGTTGGCATTGATATAAGTTACAGTTCTCCAATTCTGTTCGGGTGTTGAAAATAAACTTCTTTTAATATTGAATGTAACTTTGGACCATGCTGACAGGCTTTTTCTCTGACAGCAAAATGAGCAGAAAGAAATTCCTGCTGAGATCCAGATGTTAGACAGGTAATTATTTCAGATGACTGAATTCTGTTCCTAGAGTGGGAGCTAAACCACTTGTGGTAAAAGAGAATTGCTGAAGTTCTGCATTTACATTTTGCTATTCAGTGGTCACCGCATACTCTACAGAGCAACTTGCAGATACTGCATCGATGGCCCTGCTGTATCAATACAAACTGCAACCTGACAGACATTAAAGCTATGTCTCTCTGATCAGTGACCCTGAAGCAGCCAAACTATAGCAAATGAGACCATTCTGGAGCACTTTGCAAGGTAACTTATTCTGTAGTCAGTCTTCTGTTATACTGTATGGCTGGAGCATTACTGGTAAGTAATAGGCATGTGGAGTCTCTTAACAGTTGACCAAAGGTCATCAATTTTGGATCAATGCATCCTGGAGCAACTCCATAAAGGTACTTTATACTTATCTTTAAGTTCAGGATCAAGGGAGTGGGAATGGAATTTAAATCCTGTTTAGGAGAACCAGAAAAGGATACTGCACTACTGATTTAGTTAGCCTTTACATCACTCATAAAATATGGCCCTCCATTTGTAGAAGAACTGTGCATAGCATTTATTGCTTGAATGCTATGTCAGTCAGAAAACTCCTTTCTACGGAATAGAATAGAATAGAATAGAATAGAATAGAATAGAATAGAATAGAATAGAATAGAATAGAATAGAATAGAATAGAATAGAATAGAATAGAACAGAACAGAACAGAACAGAATAGAATAGAATAGAATAGAATAGAATTCTTTATTGGCCAAGTGTGATTGGACACACAAGGAATTTGTGTTTGGTCTCAGTGTACATGGAAAGACAAGATAAATTCAATAGTGAAATGACAAGATACATTTAATATTGAAATACAAAAAAGGCCCAGTGGCACTAATAACTGTTTTTACATCTCAAGATACATTTTACACGTTCTATCAGGTCTAAGGAACCAGAACAATTTCTTGAACAGTTTCTTTATTGTTGGTCACCTATTTTATAAGAATCTTGTCAGACTAGATGCATTCCCTTGGGAACTGGTAGATAAGGCTTCACTAGTCTTATGACGTTTCCTTCCATGTAGCAACTCCATGCTGACATGTCTCTTTATTCCCCTTCCTTTTTAACTGGTGATTCCACCACACCTTCTCTGTGAAGGGTCCTTTATTTTGACATACCTGATTGTTGGATTGGAACAGTGTTGTCAGAGAACACTTCCACTTGCCTCTCTCTACTGCCCAGTTCCTCAAACGAGTTTTGAAGAAACTCTATTAACATCTGCATTTCCATTAATCTTCAGTTGCTTAGCATTCCCCACAACTGACTAATATGAGAATACAAGCCATCATTCAGTCAGTCACTGCATTTCCCACTATCCTATAGTGATTTACAAAGAAATCCTAGTGATTGTTATGAGAGACAGCTACTAAGCTGTTAAGCCATGTTTGCTCCATTTTTTTTAACTTTAAAAGGAAAAAAGTGTCTCAACATGGTGTTATGGCAGCTGAACTCTAGAGGAAACAGGAAGTAGCACTCTTAAGCACTGCAGTGAAGAATTAGGTGATGAAGGAATCCTAGCAATGGAAAAATGACCTACTTAACCAGCTTTGCTTAAACATTTTAGGTGGAAGTATTATATAAAGTCATAGAGATGACCTTGGGGAAATTAAGAAAAATAACAATGACTACCTAAACAAAAATGTATCTTAAGCCTGGGAAACAGCTAACCTGGAAAAGAAGTTTAAACGGACTCTTTCTTAATTCATTATAGTATAAGAGGAGGAGAGGAGGAAAAAAACTAGGTCAGACTTTTGAGATAATTACTATCACCAATAGAATCAATATAATTGGAATTGTGGAGTCAGTTTTCTGAACTGGTTCACTGCAAAGGGTGGGAAATATTGCTTGCACTGTGATTTCAGATGCCCTGATGATGGAGATCAGTCAGCTGATCTGCTAGACAAAGATAACGACAGGAGATCACTCTGGTTCAGAGAGGATTCTGAGTACAGTGCAAAGACTTTACGTAATAGCATCCTGATTATATTTGGATTTACTTGGTGGAATCTAAGAAAAAAATATTAGGAATATGTGCATACAGTATTCATCTATTTGTACTGAAAGCAGCTTTTTGTATAAAGTAATCTTTATAGTTTTCCATCCGTCATCTCAGCGCCTCCTCCTAGAGCACTTATCATGAAACCAGAAAGATACAGTCTCAGTTGAAGCATCTGATCATCAGTGTCACCAGGAGTGGGTTCTACTTACCTTTACTACCGGTTTGCAACGGGGCCGCATGCACACGCTTGATTCACTTGCTTGCATGCATGCACACTCTTCTGCACATGCTCAGAAGCTTCTGAGCACGTTCAGAAGCATTCTGATGACATCGGGTTCGATGGGTGGAGCCTCCCACCAATTTTACTACCGGTTCTATAGAACCGGTCCGAAACGGGGGCAACCCACCACTGAGTGTCACAGACTTTCTGTGCGTGGTTTACCTATTGCTGCTGCTGCAGCCATTAAGTGCTATTTTTTTTCTTTACTTACATTATGTTCCAACATGTAATGGATGGTCTTTAATGAGCTATGCCTTTTTTGAAAAAAGAAGAAGTAGAAGATATTTTCCCCATTTTCAAAAGTATAAACTAAAAGACTATAGGATACACCACTCAATTTTTATTCTGCTGCATGTTTTAGCAGCTAAGCAGTATGATAGTATGTCTTAGATTCAGATCCTAGAGCAATGCTTTTGCCAAATCCTAAATCTGAATCTATCAAGTATAGATTGTGCTTGGAATGACTGCTAATACTGTACATAGCCTGGGTTTTTACAAACTTGGAAATAGAACTACATATAAGGTTGCCATGCCAAAGGTACAAATCAGTCTGCTTAAACAAGGAACAGTTTGACTTGTGTTGATGTTGCTATAGCTACTATGGAGCATAAAACATCCAGTACAACAAATAGTCCTAAAATACACTGATTCTCCCTTCATTTTAATTCTGAATACATCTAACAGCACGTTTTAACACCCTGCTGAAAATTTTATCACCCAAACTAAAATTTGAAATGATGTCTCTTATATGTAAAAGACTGAACATAATTGTAGTCTTGAGACACAAAGCCAAGGTCAGGTCAAGGTCACCTATTCTTCAGGCAATCCTACATTTCTCTTAAAATAGTACTTTAATACATTATTTTATTTTTCCCCACCTTGCTCTCTCACTGTTACTACAGGTTCCAGTTTGCTGAAAACACTTTAGAAATCAATCCTGCTTTCATTCAGAAATAAGAGGAAATGAAGTGAATTGAGGATTATTTATATATCCTTAGACAAATCTACATTTCAACTACTTTATCCAACTCTACACCTTTTGAATGTGTTGGACTATAACTCCCAAAGGTACGTCTGGTTGCAAATGATTGTTCAGTACATTTGGAAGACATTAGGATGGGTAAGACTGAATTTCATATCAAAGTTGGGAGATGCCATTTATTTAGTTTAGATACCTAAGAAATTCAGTTCCCTGCCTGAGTTTCATTAGGGAAAAGAAAAATGAGAGTAGAATATTCTTCCCAGAACAAAATCATTTAAAAGGGATTTATGGCACCTCTGGACTTGCAAAGTAATATAGTAGCTGCAGTATGATAGTACTGCAGTGTTAGATCAGGTGAGTGAGGAGACAAGAGACAGGTTGAAGTGAACAACAACTCTTTAAATTCGGTTTAAATTCCCCGCCCATAGGGCCATTCGGCCACCCCCATGCATCCAGCCAATAACAGTTCACAACACAGAGTCTTTAACAGAGGCCCTTGCAACTTCAGCAGAAATGATAGGGCCAGAGTCCATAGAGTCAATAAGCAGAATAGGAATGCCTGGAGTCGGGTCTTCCAGCAAGTCCGGCAGCAGGCCTGCCCAAGACTTCGACCCTGATGATGGATGAGTCAAAAAGAGTAGGCAGCCAAAAAAATAGCCCACCTAGTTAGACGGGGGGACATGGCAGCTGGAGTGGGGCAATCCCCAGCCAAAAGTTCTAGCAAGGGTTGGTGATCAGTAACGAGTTCAAAAGTCATCCCAAACTGGTACTCATGAAACTTCTTAACACCCACAACAGCCTCCAGGGGCTCCCTGTCCAGCTGGCTGTAATTTCTCTCAGTGCTGGACAATGTACAGGGAAATAGGCAATGGGGGCTTCTAGTCCATTCGGCAGTCTATGACTCAAAACAGCCCCATGCCAAAAGGGGAAGCATCACAGACTAAGACAAGGGGAAGCAGTTCATTATGTTGGATGAGGAGAGGAGAGGAGTCTCTTGACAGCTGCAAATGCCTTGGCTTCCGCCCTACCCCAAACCCACAGGGATTTTTTTGCTAACAATTTGTGGAGTGGTTCAGCCACTGTGGCCTTATCCTTTAAGAAAATTGAATAAAAGTTTAAAAGTCCCAGGAACACTTGTAGCTCTGCCCTGTTCTTTGGGGTGGTGCGTTGTGGATAGCCCTGATTTTACTTTCCATGGGGTATATGCCTGCTCCATCTACTTTGTGCCCTAAAAATTCAACAGCAGGCACTGCTATTTGACATTTGTCTCTCTTACCTTACAGTCCTGCCTTTCTAAAAATAGTCAGCACTCTCCTTAGATGGTCTCCTAGTTGTTGCTCGTCTGTCGCGGTGACAAGAACATCATCAAAATAGGGGACCACCCCCGGTAGTCCTTGCAGCAGACGTTCCATCATGCTTTGGAATAGTCCGGTGGCTATGCTAACTCTGAACTGTAGTCTTGTGCATTTGAAGGCACCTCTATGTGTCACTATAGTCTGTGCTTCCATGGTAGCACCATCTAACAGCAGTTGCAGTTGCTGGTACGCCTGTGCAAGGTCAAGTTTAGCGGAAATCTTGCCGGGCCCCAAGAAATTGAGTAGGTGCTGCACAATAGGGATAGGATAAGCGCTTTGCTGGAGGGCTTTGTTTAGAGTACACTTATAGTCAGTGCAGATGTGCACTGACCCATCAGATTTGAGAGGGGTGACTATTAGGGTCTCCCATCTTACATGGTCAACCGGTATTAGAATGCCCTGCTGTATGAGCTTATCCAACTCCTGAGCTATTTTAGGCTTAAGTGCAAATGGTACTCTCCTTGTCTTCATTCTTATGGGGGCTATATTAGGGTCCGGGTTAAAAGAAATAGGGGTCCCCACATACTTGCCAAGATGGTCATCAAAAATGTCCTGAAATTCGCAGAGTAGGTCATCTGTCAGGCTGCATCAGGTAGAGTGGATTCTGGTGACCCCCATGCCCAGGGCTTTGAACTAGTCAAGGCCTAGGAGACTTGGTAGATGTCCGCTGAACACGGTGATGGGCAGCCGTTTGTTGAAATGGCCAAATTTCACCTGGAACGTTCCATAGCCTTCAATGGGAATGTGATTTCCATGGTAGTCATTCAGCCTTAGGCTCTGGTGCTTCAGCTGGTGTTTTTTGATATCCGGGATTGCTGATTTTAGCTCGGGCCATAACATGATAGTGATGGACGAGCTAGTGTCTATTTCCATTTAGCATGGGGGTCTCTCAATTTCGACGGTTACATGCAGCTTTTTCTCTGGGGACGTTGTAGCTTTGCTGATGCAGATCTGGAATGTCTCGGGTGTTTTGGAATTGGTGCCTTGTTTTTGCTGGACATTTCTGTCCTTCTTATGCGGCCACTGCTAGCCAGCTTGATTGGCGAATGCTCTCTGTTTGTGGCTGGACGGTTGACTCACCCTGCACACCCATGCCAAATGTCCCTTTTTGTCACAGCACCTGCAAATGGCATCTTTGAATCGGCACGTCTGTCTCTGATGGAATCCCCCACAGCTATCACAACTCTCTTTCCAGCCATCATCATCCCGCTTATTTCTGTCTGTTTTGAAGATCTCCTCATCGCCCTCTTCCTCACCATCAGTCAGGCTGATTCTCTTTGGACAGGGGAAGGCTTTTGTGCTGCCTGGGGTGGTGCCGGTCGCTGCAGGGTCTCTGCTGCCTTATTAGATGATTCATGTGCTCTGGCTTCATCCAAGGCAAAGGGTGAGGTTTGTCTTGGCCAACAGTTGCCTCTGGAGGTGAATGTCTCAAACTCCGCAGATTAGTTGCTCTAGGAGCACATCATTGAGGTCTTAGTATTCATAATGTGTGGCAGCCTTGCATAGTGCTACCATGTATGCATTTATTGACTCTCCATCCCTTTGGAGTCTTTGCTGGAACACATAGCACTGAATGAATTTGGATGGCAGAGGGGCATAGTGTGTCCTCAATGTGGTCTGCAGGACCTGCCATGGTACAGAATGCACCGGTGTTGGCTCTGACAGTGATTCGGCTATGTGAAACACTTCGGGGTTACAGTGGCTCAAGAAGAGGGCCCACTTCCGATTGTCAGACAGCTCTTGGAGGTCATTTGCTTTGAGGAAGCATTCAAACAGTGTCATGTACAATCCCCATTTTTCTTTCGCGGGATCGTATGACATTGGAGGTACGAAGGCGGATACCGTTCTGCTGTGCTTGGTTTGTGCAGATTTTCCCGCCTGGCTGGATTCGGTTGTCAGATCTTTTTTTGGAACCTGTCTACCTCTATCCCATCCTTGTCGCCAGTGTTAGATCGGGCGAGTGAGGAGCCAAGAGGCAGGTCGAAGTGAACAGCAACTCTTAAATATACAGTGAGAATCCAGCAACTTTACAGTAGAACAACTCTTCTTTTTTTTTTTAATTTTAAATTTTTATTAATTTAAGAAACCGCAAAATACATTTATAAATACAAGTAAAACAAAATATACAATATACAACAGGCCTCATCTTAATGACATCTACTTATAATATCTGAATTTTTACAATATCTATATCTTATATTCTTCAGTATACATTATTTCTCTCACCTTATATAATGATATATATATAGCTACTTATATAGTTATATATATAGTTATATATACTTATATAGCTACTTCTTATATAACTGCCAAGTGTGTTAGCCAATAATCATCAAGCTTTTTCCTGCTCTAATTTTCCCTCCAAAATTAGAAACATAACATGCAGTATAATAGTATTGGAAATCTCTATATTTATAAAATACATACTGGTACAATGAAAACCATACATTTTTATTAAGATAAGTTAACTTCAGTATGCCAGGGTAATAGATTATCATAGCCCATCCATCACATCTATTGTATTTTCCTTTACCACATAACATTTACAGGTATAATACTGTAAATATCTTCTCTCACATCTCACTTTTCAAATTCTATGTAGCTTCAGATGAATCACACATTCCTCTCCACAATCTTGATATTAAAAATGAGAGTTTTGGTGCAGTGTTGGAATCACATTACTGCTTTCTGAGCATTCAGAAGTCAAACTTCTAAAATATTAATTCATTTTCTATGTAACAAGTCAGATTTTAGAATGAAAAGAATATTAAAATTCTTCATCAAACATTACAGAGTTTAAGGGAAAATGTCAACAAAGGATTTTCATCTGAAGGATTAGTTTTACATTTAATTAGTGACTTCCAAGCCAATCCTGAGACTTGGTATGCCAGCAAACAAAGAGAGTGTGTTGGCAGTTGGATTAATTCCTGAGCCATCACACTGTGTAGACACATTCAAACACAAGCAATCCAGGGGTAGTGATGAATGACAATGTCATTCGATGGTGGGTGAATGTATATATGTATGTATATGGAAATAATCTGCAGAAAACTTTGTGTGCGTGTTTAGATGTGTTTATGAAATGTATGCTTTTGTGTGTGTATAAAATTTTAAATGCATTTTTGGATTCACAATTTTTTTTTAATTAAATAAAGTAATACTTAGTAATACAAAAATAAAATTATGGCAAGTACTTGTTTTATTTCAGAACAATATGTGTTTAATACAAAAAAAACTAACTATATAGAAAAACATTGCAATAAAGAGATTTCTCCTCCTTATTTTCTTCTTCATTCTCCACAGAAGCAAGCTAATCCAACATCTAAAGGTGAAGAGGAACATACATGACTGTTTTCATGTCTTATTTTAAAGTCAGCATGAAATTAATTAAAGAAAAATATACAGCAAACAGAGTATTAGTTTTAAGTGCACTTTCACCTCCCTGTTAATGAAAAGCCAGCCGAAAGCCTGCTCTGGAAGATGTCAGATACTTTCAAGTAACAGACTATAGCTGAATTTGTAAATACTCTACAAATATCCTGCCAGACAATATAAATGTTTGTTAAAAAAACTTGCAAAGATATCAAAACTTGTTTGAATCTTTAATACACAAACTTTAAAAGCTAGCACAGGAAAATGCATAATAGTAGTGTAGGGCTTCTGGCCAGATGTAAATTCATTTATATTTTAATGAATTATTGCAACTGCACATGGTTAATTTTTTATTGTTTAAAGCACTATTAATATCTGTAAACAATCTAGAATTTTTATGGATTTAGATGATCAATAAAGTGCAGAAATGTATGTATATACATACACACATATGTTTAATAGATTGGAGAGAAAACATGACAGAAGTAAAGAAGAAAAAAGCAGAGAAAACATATAATTAAGTAAAAGTAGAGATTTCTCTGTCCAGTGCCATCCAATTCTAGCTGATCTCTGTGCTGATCTCTATTTCTTGGCCGAGGGAGCCAGTGCTGATCTCTGTTTCTTGGCCGAGGGAGCCAGCATTGTCTGAAGACATTTTCTGTCATCATGTGGCCAGCATGGCTATACGCCAAAGGTGCACAGAGATACTTTCCCACCGAAGTGGTACCTATTAATCTATTCACATTTTGCATGCTTTTGAACTGCTAATGTTTTTATCTAATAGATCAGAGAGAAAACATGAGAGAAAAAAAAAGAAGAAATAAAAAAGATACAATTACAAGAGGGTAATTTGTAAATAGAAAGGCATCTCCTTCATATAGTGGGGTGTGTATGCGTATGTGTATATGCATGTCTGTATGTATACACTTAATAGTTATAATAAAAATAGTTATATTTCACTGTCATTACTCATGTATCATCTACAATATGTTTAAAGGGGTTAATTGTGTTACCTGATGCAAGTAACAACAGGACATCAAGACTTATAATTGGGACCATAAGTCTATCTTTAATATGCAGAAAAACTAAACTCTTGGCATTAATTGAAGCACAGAAAATCCTTGTGGTTCATTTGTCAATTTCCATGTAATGGCTATGTAGTTCAAAAGGTGGACATCCCAAAATTCTCAACTTTGTTTCAGAATCAAAGAAATATATGTAATTGTTTCTTCCCAGAACATAACAACTTTTGGAAATGGCAAAAAACATGTCTTTAATTGATAATTGTTCCCTCTCCAAAAACACAATGACTTATTTATTCCCTTTTTTTGTAAAAATACAAATCATTTAATTAGTTAATTTATTTATTACATTTATCTGCTGCCCATCTCTCCCTGAAAAATGATTTAGAAAAACGGGGCCTAATACATTGAAAAAAAATATTTTGTGCTGAATAAGATTTAGTTCAGAATGAGACTTTTCATTCTTTTCAGAATGAGGTTAAACATTTTCCCATTATTTAGGCACAATGTGGGTCTCTAGTTCCTTTTTCTACTCAGCCTTTAAACTTTGCATATTATATCCATTTATTGATTACACCTAGCATGCATATAGATCTTTTATGAATCCCCCGCTTTAAGTGCTTTGATCTGGATTACCCATAACATCATTTTTGCATTAAAAAATAACATTTTTTTCCAGAATTATTATGTGACAGTTTTCAAATCAATATGAGAGTGGCAGGAGTTATTTTAAATTTATTATATTGGGAACTTCAAACAGTCCATTTCACTATTTACAAATGTTCTGAAAGAGCCAAGGATGAAGAAGTGAGTCTGTATCAGCTCACAAAGAGAAATAAAAAAGTTTCAAATACAAGCTTTGGCTCAGGCTTTTTAAAATAGGGTTTATAGCCAACAATTCTGCTGTTTCAGATATTTAATTCCGTCTGAAGATCAATATTATTTCTCTTTTCTCTACCCTTATTCTACCCTTTCATTCTCCATAATCCCTTTCCTTTCTTTATTTTTTATTCTTCTTTTGTTTAAGTTAAATATCTTTATTATGGTCTTTCATCAACCTTTATACTATTAAAAAAAAGAGAAATAATCTAATACATCAATTGACTATCAAGAAAAAGAGAAAGCGAAAAAGTCTAAGTGCTATTGCTATTGTTATATAAGAGTTGGACAACTGCTTTCAACCAAAAACAGCTGCTGGGTTGTAATTTGCCTCCATTGCATATAAAATTTAGATATTGGTTGGGAAACCTTTTTGGGTGCAGAAGTGGCATAATTTACCTGGGCTGTTTAGTTTCCCGAAGGTCCATGGCCAAATATTTAAAACATTTAACTTGCTCTAATTCATTGGAACAAATGGCCATTTGTGCTTTCTCTTATGCTGAAAAACCCACAAAACTTTAGATTTATCATAGCAATAGCATTTAGACTTATATACTGCTTCACAGTGCTTTACAACCCTCTCTAAGCATTTACAGAGTTAGCCTATTGGGCCCAACAATATGGGTCCTTATTTCACTGGCCTCGGAAGCTGGAAGGCTGACTCAACCTTGAACTAGTGAAAACTGAACTGCCGAACTGCTGGCAGTTGGTAGTCAGCAGAATTAGCCTGCAATATTGCATTCTAACCCCTGCACCACCATGGCTCATAATTGCTTATTAATTGTTCCTCATTATAGTGGTATGCCAAGGTTCTTAGTGCCCACTTCATGCCTCACTGAAGATAAGGAAGAGAAGAGCTGCACTATCAGTGTTTAGCAGAACTGGGAGATGTTTACTGATTAATTTAGGAATATGGACATCAACTGTCTGAAGATTTTAAATTAAGGGTTGATATATACAGTATATGTTCAGTACATGCTAAAACACATTCTTGCTTCACCCACTTGACAGTCTGGATAAAGTCAGCAAGGTCCCATTCCCAATTAAATCACACTCTAAGCCTGTTTTTATTGTAAAGCTTATGAATTCAAAGCAAAAGTCTTTTACCCGTAGAGGATCTTCTCAGAATGTCTCAGTCTAACTCTTGATATTATCAGGAGTTGTACTGAAATTAATGAAGGTTGCATATAGATTCAAGTCAGAGAGGTATATTTGTTTGTCAGATGTTGAAGCACTAAGCAAGTCTGCAGTGGCGCAAACTTTTATGAGCTTCATATAAAGCTCATGGCAGCTTTTGAATAAAATTTGTTAGTTGGAAAAAGTGCTTCTAGACGCTTCCTGATACAGAGAATTATAGTGTTTATCCTAAATATGCATGCTTTCTGACTATGCCAAACCACCATTCCCATTAATCTGGCTACAGGTCCTGTCTCTATCCTTACATGCTTGAAATACAAATGGGAACCATGCATCAAGAATTGTGACAGGTATGTGCAAACATGAACATTTGAACTCTATTGTTGTTGGTATCTTAGCTTATATTGTAGCAGCATGTCAATGCACATTACATACTCATTTTTCTCCAATGAGTGTCAGCTTTTTAAAAAATAAATCTCTGACATATTTTAAATTATGAAGTTTTTTATTCCCCTCACAGAGTGGACAGAAAATTTTATTGTTAATGTAGGCTGATGACATGGCTATTATTTCCTTTACTGAGATTGGCTTTAGAGGATTAATGGCCAGATTCTATCCCCTTACTGTGAAAGGGGAAAAACTGAAGATAAATTAAAATAAAACAAAGGAAGTAGTTTTGAGCAAAAGTAATATTAGACACAGATGGACAATTAATGTCCACAAATGGAGCCCTTTTTAGAATGTCTGGGCATCACCTTTCATAAGTCCTTTTTATGGAAAACATCCTTATCTACTGTCTTGGCAACTCCCCAGAATAGAGGGGATGCTATTCTGATTTTTTTAAAATTCTAAAGGACAGCAATTGTTAGCCCCTGCTCTTAAAATATTCCAAAATAAGGTAACAGTCCAGATGCTGTATGGGGCTGAGATTTGGGGGCGGGACAAGAAGGTCATTGCCCAATTGGAAGCAGTCTAAAACAAGTTCATAAGGAAGGTCTTTGGTGGGATGTGGTGGCCCAGTGACAAAGATGCTGAGCTTGTCAATTGGAAGGTCAGCAGTTCAGCGGTTTGAATCCCTAGTGTTAGGGAAAGTTGCTATACATTGCATCTCAGGGTCTCAGTGGCTAAGACACTGAGCTTGTCGATCAGAAGTTTGGCAGTTCAGTGGTTCGAATCCCAAGTGCCATGTAACGGGGTGAGTTCTTGTTACTTGTCCCAGCTTCTGCCAACTGAGCAGTTCGAAAGCACATAAAAAATGCAAGCAGAAAAATAGGAACCACGTTTGGTGGGAAGGTAACAGCATTGTGTGTGCCTTTGGCATTTAGTCATGCTGGCCACATGACCACGGAAACATCTTTGGACAGCGCAGGCTCTTCGGCTTTGAGCACCTCCCCCTAGAGTCAGGAATGACTAGCACATATGTGCGAGGGGAATCTTTACCTTTACCTTTACCTTTAAGGAAGGTCTTGGTCTTCCTCTAGGGCACCTTCACTGCCTATTTAAGGGTGCAGGTGGGGGATACCTTCCATTGCAGTTAAATTACATCTTATATTGCTGGGATGCTATAAGAAATGAGAAGACCCTCAAGATTTCCATCTCTGCTTTCTCCATTACACAGCTGAAAATTAATGGACTAAACATTTGTCACCCATTCTACAAATGTATTCCCTACCACCTTTGGGAGAACTTAGATCTTGGAATAGAGAAAATATTAGAGATTGGATTTTTGAAAGGGGTGTTTATAAAGATGCCATTGTAGTACAAGCGCCCAAAGTTTCATCTGGGTGTCAGTATTATAAAAAAAAATATAGAAGCCTTTCCTTGTACTTGATTAATATATCCAGTGCTTCACTGGGAAGGGCTTAGCATCCCTTTGCCTACAGCCCTTTGCATATCTCAAAGAGGCTTTTAAAGCTTCTTGTTGAACAGCAACCTCAGTACTTGTGGTGTTGGTAAATGAAGGACATTCTCCATTAGGTTCTCCAGTGCACAATTTGCATTGAGATCAGAGGCAAGTTATTAATGGTAGATGAACTCAATGGTTCTGACTATGAAAAATTGAACTATTCTCTTGCAGATGTGTTTCCAACTGCCAGCAACCAAGTTGCTAGTTTTGCTCTGCTGTTTTAGTTGTAACTTTGTGATAACCACTTTACATATAATATTTCCACTCCATATTACAGATAGAAGTGAAGATGTCTATGGATTGGCTTCAAACTCTTTTGGAGGGGCTGCAAAACAGGAATCAACAGCAGGAATGAATGTGAAAGTGGCATGTCACCTGTTATAGATTGTGGATATGTGGGACTCACTGTTATTGTTTTGTTATTGTATTTTGTTTTGTTTTGTTATTGTATTTTATGGCATTCCTATATTATGACCTGTGGTTACAACAATACATTTATTTACTTACTGATTACAGATAATCCTTGATTTACAACAGTTCATTTAGTGTCCATTTGAAGTTAACAACAGCACTGAAAAAAGTGACATGACCATTTTTCACACTTACGACCATTGCTCATCCTCATGGTCACGTGATCAAAATTCAGACACTTGGAAACGGACTCATATTTATGACAATTGCAATGTTCCAAGGCTACATGATCACCTTTTGCAACCTTTTGACAAGCAAAGTCAATAGGGAAGTCAGATTTACTTAACAACAATATTATTAATTTAACAACTTCAGTGATTCACTTAATAACTGTGACTATAAAGGCTGTAAAATAGGGCAATATTCACTTAACGACTCTCTCTCTTAGCAACAGAAATTTTGGGTTCAGTTATAGTCATAAGTCCAGGACTTCCTGTATACCTCAAATTATAATTTGTTGCCTAAAAAAAAGAAATATTTACACTGAACATTGAAATTTCTTTGAATGTTCCAGTTGTTCCAGTAGTTCAAAAACAACTGGCATCCCATCACTATTTATGATAGCATTTCTTGCACCTAAATTTATAGACACATCTATGTACTAGCAAATGCAATAGAAAACTTGTTGATTTATCTAATACTTACACTTTCATCTGTCCAGCTGACAGTGGTACATTTCAGGCAAGGATTACATTTATTACTTATCTGAGCTATCAGTAATAATGTGACAGTACTTCCAGACATATATTTTGTTATGTAGTCACCTTGTCACAATCATGGATTTTTATGGGGGTATCCTGACAATGTTATCTTCTAATTTTAAAGGCCTCTGTTGTTCCATCATTTTTCTTCCAGCAGAATATCCATTCCAAAGAACAAAAAACGAGCTTTTGATCAATAGCACAAGGAGATGTTCTCTCTGTAAGCATCCTTACTTAAGTTTCAGGTCATGGATATTACCTTTGTTCATTAAAAGAACATAATACAGATTTTAAAATAATCTTAGTTGATTATAAGACATTAAATTTTGATAGGGGTCTGGCAGGCCAACATATTTTTTTCTAATATTCATTATATTTATTAACAAAAGGCATCCATCATCAAACATTTGCTATTATGAGGTGATAGTTTTTTTTGTTTGACATACCATTTTGTTTGGTATCTCCTTTGACACCTGAACTGATAAAAGAGGAGGAGGAGGAGGAGGAGAAGGAGAATTTTTAGACCCACATTGCTACTTATTCATATGTATAATCTGTTAGATCTAAGTTTAATATTTATTTTAATAAATATTGGAACTAACAGGATATACATACAAACACATACCATCTCTCTATAGGCAAGTGAAAATATATTGGGGTGGTTGGAGAATTAGCATATCAGCTGCCTGGTATGGTTTATTTTATGTACGGATTAGCAGAGGAAAAGATTCACCAGGCTTGCTGCAATAATAACCAGGTAATAAGCAAAACCATATAAAAACCACCACAGTGAGTCCCACATATCCACAATCTATAACAGGTGACATGCCACTTTCACATTCATTCCTGCTGTTGATTCCTGTTTTGCAGCCCCTCCAAAAGAGTTTGAAGCCAATCCATAGACATCTTCACTTCTATCTGTAATATCTATCTATCTTGAAATACTGAGGAAAATATCATGGCAGATAGACCTCAAAGAAGGAGAAAGAGGGAAGCTAGGAGTTGGGGTGAAACCTGATTTTCTGCCAGTGAGAAATTGGATCATCTCCAAGCTCTCCAGAGCCACAGTGCTTCCAATGAAAAAGACAGGATTGCTATATTTCCAGATAGGCCACAGCTGAATCCACAATAAACTGCCTCAGGTCACATAGAAAATAATGAATTGGACAGGTCTAGACAACTGGAATATACTGAATGGAATGAACCAGAGATAATTGTGTGGTAGCTGGACCAATGGCACGCTGATTTCTATGCTCCTCAGCCATTTTTCCCCCCTCAAGTGAATCAATAATTCAAGTTAAATGGTAAAACGAGTAGACAAATATATGCCAATTTTCCAAAACCCAGCAGAATTATTGTCACATTGCCATTAACCCAAGCACTATTAATTGGCATAACAAAAATGGCTGCCAGTTTTCCTTCACTAAACAGCAGGCAGCTCTGTTTCAATTTCTGCACAAGACAATAAAGGCCATGAAATTACAGCAGGCAATAAATTATGGCTGAATATAACAGGTATCTCAACCAAAAGGCTTGAATGCCAGATGCTAACTGCACAACTAATAAACTACCTGACACACAAAGCTTCTTCAAAGGGGACTAGAAGACAACAAATCCAGTAGTTTGAAAAAAAAAAAACCTTTGAAAGTCATATTCTTCCCATTCTATATTTTAGTCAGACTGGATGTGGCTATAACAAGCTGATCAGATTATCCCAGGTAAAGTATATGATTGGGAGCGAATAGAAGTGAGCGTTTCCCACGCCATAAGTCTCCTCCTCCAAATTGCTCTAAAACTGCCGTTACTTTTTAATAAGCCAAGGTGACTAGAAGTTACTGAACTGGCAGAAAAAGAAAGAGGTGCCAAATTGGTTTGAAAGGGTAGTGTGGTGGCTGAAATTCTCCACTTCGAGTCAGATTCCTTATGCTGTCAGAATGAAAGAACTCCTGTACTAGGTTGCAATTTTCTCTCCTGCATTGGCTTATTGTAACGGCTCTGCAGTCAAATTCAAAAAAGATTTAAAAAAGTGGATCCTTCTGGCTCATCTGTGTGAGCATAAAAGACAGCACAACACTTGATACTATAAGAAGAGTGGAACATCAGCCAACTGGCCAGCATCAGAGGCATGGTAAGTGAAGGAGGTCTGCAGTTCGGCCAACCCGCACCTTCCTAGCCTTCCAAAAGGTGCTTATAATCTGGCTTTCCCCTTAAGTGCTGTGGTAGGCTGAGATCAATGAGAGTTTTTATGGTGGGATGCTTGTTAAAATTTATTATGGTGCTAGCTTTCATTACTGCTTGTTGTTTTAATAGATATATGCATATATTAATCATACAATGATCTTTTTTAACTGTTGGTTGGGAGCTGCACAGTATAAGACTGGAAGATATATATATATAGGTAGATAGGTAGATAGATAAATAGATAGATAGATAGATAGATAGACAGACAGACAGACAGATAGATAGATAGATAGATAGATAGATAGATAGATATTTCTGAGGTTTTTGTATGTAGGTCTTCGGTTATTTGGGTTTTGTCCCGTTTAAAATTAGAAGTGTCTTGGCGACATTTTGACAAATCTCATTCTTCATCTTCAGGCTGGGGTTTTCGGCTTCATGCTTCTAGGAGCAATGTGTGATCGCAGCTGTTTCTTACTTTTAACTGCTAGTGGGGGTGTGAACTGATTGAGTGGGAGCTTGGCTTGTTCTGATTGGGTGGAGGTGTGTTCTGATTGGTTGGGAGCTTGGCTGTGCTCTGATTGGCTGGGAGTGTGTTCTGTTTGGGTGGGAGCTTTGTTGTGCTTGGGTTAGTCTGAGTTGCAGGGGGATTTGAGCTGGTGAGCTGCGTCGCTATTGTTTGGCTTCATGTTCGTGGCCATGCCAATGGGCAGCAAGAACTCTGCTGGCTGCCAGAAGAAAAAAGCCTAGAAACTAGTGGATTGTGATTTCACTGAACTAGGACTGCATAAAATCTTGGTTACGTAGGTAGAACCTGGCTAAAGAGAAATACACATAAAGCCTATAAAAAGGAAAGAAAACAAATACTGTACCTTTATAGGGAGAATACATGAGTTAGGTGTGGCTAACTGAGGAAGCCTAATAAGGCAGAAATAGATCTATCTTAGTCGCCCAATGGGCAGCAAAGGGTCTGCTGGCTGCCAGAAGAAAAAAATCCTAGAAACTAGTGGATTGTGATTTCACTGAACTAAGGCTGCATAAAATCTTGGTTACATGGGTAGAGCCTGGCTAAAGAGAAATACAGATAAAGCCTACAAAAAAGAAAGAAAACAAATGCTGTACCTTTACAGGGAGGATACATGAGGTGGGTGTGGCTACCCATCATTGCTCCTAGAAGCACGAAGCTGAAAACACTAGCCTGAAGATGACGAATGAGACTTCATTGAAACGTCGCCAAGACACTTCCAATTTTATGCGGGAGAAAAACCTGAATAACCAAAGACCTACATACAAACACCTGCAAAAGCCTCAGAAAACTCACAGCCTCCTAATTGTGAGGCTTCATCTCTAGGCCACTGCGGCACTTATAGGAAGCTATATACTGTATTTTTCGGAGAATAAGACACCCTTCTCCCCCCCAAAAGAGGGTGGAAATGTTGGTGAGTCTTATATACCAAATACTGCCATTTTTGGCCTCCCGAAGCCCTGCCCTGCTTGTCCCGTTTTTTAAAAAAATGGGCCCGTTTCCCACAAAAACAGGGTGTGCCGAGGGTTTGGGAGGCCTGCAGAGCGTACTTGGGGGCTGGGGAGGGCAAAAACGCCCCCATTTTTGCTAAGAATGGGCTTGTTTTTTGCCTGGTTTTTTGCAAAAATGGGGGCGTTTTTGCCCTCCCCCAGCTCCCAGGAGCACTCTGCAGCCCCCCCAAACCATCTGCACATCCCATTTTTTTTGCAAAAATGGGCCCATGTTTTGCTTGTTTTTCACAAAAATGCAGCTGTTTTTGTCCTCCCTCAGCCCCTAGCAGCATTCTGCAGCAGGGGTGAAATGTAAAATCTGTTACTACCATTTCTGTGGGAGTGGCTTGGTGGGGTGGGGGGGTTTAATTTGACTGGGTGGGCTTGGCCAACTTTTTTTTTTTAAACTTTTCAAAGCATTTTTTAATGCTTTGAAATGCCTCTCTGCCGATCAGGCAACTCAACTAGGATTGTCAGAGATTTTTCAAAGCATTTTTTTACCACCTCTTCAGCCAAGAGGTTGCAGAAAAAAATGCTTTGAAAAGCCTCTGATGATCCCAGCTGAGCCGCGTGATCATCAGAGGCTTTTTTAAAAAAAACTTTTAAAAGCATTTTTTCATCGGAAGAGGTTGTAGAAAAAATGCTTTTAAAAGTAAAAAAAAAGAGCCTCTGATTATCACACGGCTCAGCTGGTCATGGTGGTGGTGGTGGGGGACAGGGATTTTTGCTACCGGTTCTCCGAACCACCCGCCACCATCGCTACCAGATCGGGTGATCCAGTCCGAACCGGGAGCATTTCACCTCTGTTCTGCAGGCCTCCCAAACACTCTGCATGCTCCATTTTGCACAAAAATGGGCCTGTTTTTGCAAAAAAAGGGTGAAAAATGGGCCCATTTTTCCAAAAAACAAGGTTTTGGGAAGTCTGCAGCATGCTCCTCGGGCCAGAGAGGGCGAAAACCTTTTTTTTCTTACTTACCTCTTAGAAATCTTGGTGCATCTTATACACCAGTGCGTCTTACAGTCCGAAAAATACAGTAAATGTTTTAAATAAATAGAAGTAGTCCTTGACTTAGGACCACAATTCAGCCCAAAATTTTTGTGGCTAAACAAGACAGTCATTAAGTGAATTTTGCCCCGTTTTACTACCCTTTCTTGCTACAGTTGTTAAGTGAATCACTGCAGTTGTTAAGTTAGTAACATGGTTGTTAGTGAATCTGGTTTCCCCATAGACTTTGCTTGTCGGAAGGTTGCAAAAGGTGATCACATCACCCTGGGATACTGCAGCATCATGAATATTAATCAGTTGCCGAGGGTTGGAATTTTGATCACATAACCATAGGGATGCTCCAAGGTTCATAAGTGTGTAAAACAGCCATAATTGACTTTGTTCAGTTCCATTGTAACTTTGAATGGTCACTAAATGAACTGTTGTAAGTTGAGGATTATCTTTAAAGTTCAGATTCTACTTACTCTGTTGTGTCTAAACAAGTACAACTGGTCATGGATCCCCTTTCGTAGAATAGTATTGCCATTCCTCAGATCAGATTTCATATAGTGAATGGAAAGCTTTCATTCTAATAAGACTTTGTAGGAAATAAGTCTCATTTTATACAATGAGATCACTGTGCAATATGAACAGTGCTCTGGCAGAACTAGTCTCTTCAATTAAAAGGGTGAAGAAACAGTAGATGGAAAAGATTTTTCCTAGGCTGAGAGCTTGGAAAACTGTATCTAAGACAGTTTAGATTATTCTGAAGTTGATGGACAATTAATTTTCCAAGTATGGAGTAGCTTTCTGTGTGCCACTGCGATAATACCCACTGGATTTTTATATGATGAAAAATATCAGCCCTTTCCCAGTTTGGTCCACTCCAGATGTTGGCTCTGAATTCTGAGAAACTGAGTTCTATCATAAACGGAAGGGGGCGGTTTGCAATGCAAAACAGGACAGCTGTCAAAGCTAACCTCTAGTCTTCTTGGACAAGCCGGTTGCCAGCTTGTCTGAAGAAAATGGAGAGGAAAGGCGTAGGCACCATCTGAAGAGCATTGGCTATGTCTGTGGAAACCTAATGGACTGAACACTCAAATAAGGATTGCTGTCAAAATTTGTTCCCCAGACAAGATGGCTTATTGGTTTGTCTAAGCAAAGTAGAGAGGAAGGCTCAGAATTTGATCCAACAGAGGAAAACTCAGAATTTGATTCAACAGGGCTATAACTCAACGCTGCAGAAATCAGAACTCATCCTCACTCTCCCTGCACAAGTTCTACTAGGCTATCCCGCTGGTCTGGGCACAGCAGGAAAGAGCTCTGGTAAGAATCTTTCTTTTTTGTGAATTCTTACTTCTGTCTAGAGAGCAGTGGCAGCAGCAGCAGCAGCAGAATAGAACAAAACAGAGCCCAGAGCTGAGCAGAGAAGAAGAGCAATGGAAAAAAGTCATTGCAAAAGAAAAAGGATGAGATACCAGAATCGTTTGGGTTTCTACCCTTGTTCACTGGTCACAAACATCTTAAGAGCTTTTTTTCTCTCATCCCAACTCTTAGTTATAATGCTACAACCCTGGCAACTGTAACCTTAGGATGTGAAATAGCCTATATACTACAATGTTCAGGCACACTTTTGTTGTTAGTTGCGAAGTCATGTCTGACCCATTGCGACCTCATGGACAACGTTCCTCCCGGCCTTCGTGTCCTCTACCATCCTCTGGAATCCATTTAAGCTCACACCTACTGCTTCAGTGACTCCATCCAGCCACTTCATTCTCTGTTGTCCCATTCTTCTTTTGCCCTCAATCTTTCCCAGGCTCTTCTCCAGTGAGTCTTTCCTTCTCATTAGGTGACCAAATTATCTGTGTTTCATCTTCAGGATCTGGCCTTCTAAAGAGCAGTCAGGGTTGATCTCCTCTAGGACTGACTTGTTTGTTCGCCTTGCAGTCCAAGGGACTTGCAGGAGTCTTCTCCAGCACCATAGTTCAAAGGCCTCAATTCTTTGGCGCTCAGCCTTTCTTATGGTCCATCTTTCGCAGCCATACATTGCAACTGGGAAAACCATAGCCTTGACTATATGCACTTCAGGCACACTAAAGGCACCATTAATAAAACAAACCAAGAAACAACAAACTCAAGGCAATGAGGAAGCCCACCTAGAGAATCAGAGAAGTGGCCAGTTCCCACACTAATCTACTCTTCCTCCTTCGCTCTCTGGTCTGAGCATCCTGATAATTTGTGAACCTTGATAGATACTTTGTTTGGCTACCTGTGGTCATATGATTTCTGCCATCCATCCATAAAATTATTTTTTTAAAAAAAAACAGAGATCCACTTGGGGAAGGAAGAGGTAGAAAAAGGAACTTGTTCAGCTTGTTCTGGGTTTCAAATAGATCCCCTAATGCTGCTTTGAGGCAGCATTCACTGAATCAAATAACCACTATTAGAAATCAGAAGTATGCTTGTTTCTTATCAGCATAAATTATACTATTATCCCATGTTGCCACAACTGTTAGACTCTGGTGTTTGCAATGAAACAATATTACATCAAAAGAACAGATGGAGTTTAGATCTTTTTCCTATAGGATGTAGTCTAGCATTTCTATTCAAACTGTGATATATTTTATTTATTTATTTGTTTATGTATGTATGTATGTATGTATGTAATATTTATTTATTTATTTACCTACCTACCTACTTACTTATTTAACAAATGCTGCCCAACCTACACACAGTGACCATATATAATCTTATTAAACATTTGTGCACTCCTATTCTCTTTTCCAAATGATTAATAACCTGTGATTATCATAATAGTAAAGTAATGGCTACAGAGAATGTAGTGGTAGTAGTACTAGCTGCGCTTCATTTGCACCCTGTCCTGTACCAAAAAAAAATAATAATATTCATAGCAGTTTATAGAAAATAAATATAGTACAAAATGTGATTAAAATGCACAAAATAAACTCATACCCATTAAAATCAATTTCAATTTGAGCCATTAACAGAAAGTAAAATGAAGCCAGGTTGAGCCATCTCTCTCTTGGGAATATTGTTCTGTTTTGCAACCACTGCAACAGAGAAGATGAGCTTCAAAAGAAGAGCAAAGGTGATCTGATGATAGTTGATAGAATATGATTCTATCAGGCCTTTAGGCTTCCTTTTAGAAACAAATGTGAATAAGATTTAGAAAATATTCTGGTCACAAAACATCTAAGACATTGAAGGTTAGAAACAGCATAAGTATTTGAATTTGAAAGCAGACTGAAATAGTAATGGAAAATCTCTCTCCTTAGAACTCTTGTAGCTGCTTTCTGGCTGCATTCACACAACATATTTAATTTGCTATTGAATTGACCCCATTTGCTGAGTTTACAACATAACATTGAACCATAGATTAGGAGCATTTATACAATATATTAAGCTGTGATCCAACTAGCTAGTATTAACACGAACCAAGCTTAACGTATTGTGCAAATGCATCTACTAGATCTTTATTTGCCTGTTCAAGCATGCTTTGTAAACAAGTTTATTGTTTTTACACTGTCTTCAAGAACCGTCCAATATAAAGGCCAATACATTCATTTATGAGAAAGAACCCTTAAATGAAAGCATGGCATCCCACTGGGCAACAGCACAACTGGCATGTTATCAGAGATGATTCCAATAGTGAAGGTACACATTTATATATCCTTATGTAAGATAAGGATTGTCAATATATGAACTGAAAAAAATGACTGTCTTGGTTGTAAGGAGACACCCCTCCAATCTATATTAAGATGGTACAGTAAATTTGCTATTGGTAAAAAGATGGAAACATCCCACTGGGGTTTGAAAAATGAGGGTGTGACAAGGCAATTGCCCAGTGGTGAAATTCAATTTTTTAAACTACCGGTTCTGTGAGGATGGCTTGATGGGCGTGACTTGGTGGGCATGGTTTGGTGGGCTTGGCAGAGGAAAGATACTGTAAAATCTCCATTTCTTCCTGATCAGCTGGGACTCGGGAGGCAGAGAATAGATGGGAGCGGGGCCAGTCAGAGGTGGTATTTACCGATTCTTCAAACTACTCAAAATTTCCGCTACTGGTTTTCCAGAACTGGTCAGTACCTGCTTAATACCACCTCTGCAATTTCCCTTTTAATGGACATTGCACAGATTTCACACAGGTAAAAAGAGAGCAGGGATTTTAGCAAGCAGTCATGTCTATTATTTTGATATAATTGTCCATCCTGGGTAAGACCCTGATGGATCATGTGAGAGGTTTTTTTGTCAGTTTCAGTGGTACATTACTGAGGCAATTTTATGCTAGTTTCACTGCTCCATGCTGCTGATTGGTATATGCGTTTCTATGTTTGACATAATGGAAGGAGTAGCTGCTATAAAGTCTTTAAATGCTGAAGTGGCCTTGATCCATGGCACTGTGAAGACACTGAGATTCTTCTTCCTGAGGTGAAGTTGCTTTCATGAGGTGCTCTGTATTGTCTTATAGCCCAGTTCCAAAGTTTTAAAATCCAGAAGAATTTTCTATAGTTTATGGTAGCTGGAGCAAGTAAAATAAAGCAATTCAGCCATTTTATTTTAACATTAGAATTGATGAAGTCACTGTTAAGAAGGGCAACTTTAAAATAAACGATTCCTTTAAGAGTCTGTACTATCACAATACCACATTTTACCATGTATGTAGTAAATATTGCTACAAGTGACTACTTATCATTTATCAATCAAAAAAGGTATCTAATTAATATACTGCCTTTTTGCTTTGTCTCAAAGCGACTTGGTATTCATCATTTTTAATGAGCAATGAATGAATAGTAATTTGGCTGTAAACCATTAGCTTGGAATCCTCATTATTAACAGGAGGTTAAACTAACTTATCAGGTCAAAACGTTTTTGTCCTTTCTTCTCTTTGTTGTTCCTTGAAAGGAACAGAGTAATTATTGGTCTTAATTTGTACATCTTAGATTCTCACTAGTCATATTTCTCTTCTTCTGTATTCTGCCCTGTGTTCTTTTTAAAAATAATCTTAGGCCCATGAGCTCTGTTTGCAAGAGAGGAAGGTAATTTTTCTCCTTGATTTCCCTAGCCCTCAACTCTTTCCATAAAAGAATACTCAGCATTCTTTTATGGATCAAGTCATGGAATATTGGAAGGCAATGAGGACTTTTATAATTTTTAAAAACACAAACACTTTTTTCCACATGTACACCAATTTGCATTTGCATTGTAATGGCTCTGCTAAATGTAATTTCAAAGTGGCCTGGTAAAATGAATTATACTGTGTCTTTTCTGTAACAACCTTGACATTCTTAACTACACAATGAGCCAACCTCATCTGCGTGGCACAGACAATGCTTCTCACTCCAGCCCTGCTATTTTCATGTCTATTTTCTATGCAAATGGTTGAGCAGCAACTACAGGCTTCACATTTAATTGTTGTTTTATTTTTAATGACATTGGGGCCAAATTATTTAATATGTTTTTAAACTGTTTTTAAATTTTATATATGGGTGTGTTTTATCGTTGGCTGTACACCGCCCTGAGTCCTCTGGGAGAAGGGCGGTATAACAATTAAAATAAATAAATAAATAATAAATAAATTTTCTTTAGATTGTATTCATTTGTTTAAAAGATTTCTATGGCTGCTCATGTTAGACTCTAGATGGCTAATAAAACTATAAACCATAAAAACCATAATATCAAAAACTAAAAACTATAGATTGGCTTGTCTATTAGTTCACATGTACTTCTTTCATTCCTATAGAATTGCTACTCAAAAGGTAAAGATCTGTTTTTTGGATAGAAATTTATGGAACATCCCAGAAAGTGGGCTTAGCAAATCTGTTGCTAGTGATGGAAACTATAACAGAGATTGTCATCCCAGTTCTATTATATGCCAATGTAACTGGAAGTCTTCAAGTTCCAGTAGCTTTGTAGGTTCACACTGCAAGCTGTATTATATATATTCAGATGCTTCATGTAGTGAGGTGAGCTTGTGCAGCCTTTTGAAGCATGGCAAAGTCCTCACGAATCCCACTCCAGTTAATTCTGTCTGGAGCCAATCAACTGTCAGATTCCATATAACTATAGAATTTAATTATATTCCCTTTTTAAATCTACACCTTGCACAATGGTATTAACATAAACAGTAAATATATGCAGTATGCTGACATACCTAAGCTTCTGTTCACCTCTCTTAGATAGGAAAACAAAGCATAAAAAGTAATGGCCCTCTACAGCCTGAATATTGATGGGTAACAGAATGAAGGGATGTTGCAAGTTCCACTAATTATCTGCTTTACATTTTTGCTGAATCTTACTTCTTTGAAAACAAGTAGCTGAGCCACCACCCAGTATTAAAGCACAGCTTTCAATTCCGAATTTCAGCTGCAAATCCTTGTTTAATCCACTTTGCTTAAGAAAGTAGTGGCCAGGTGCCAAACAAGATGCCGGGATGGGGGGGGGTCTAATTAAAGATGACATTACTAGCAGTGCAATCAGTAACAAACATAGGAACTGAGAATGTCTGAGTTGGCCTTTGGTTGTCCACAATTTTCCAGACCAATGATTTGGCTGGAAGATCTCACCATCTGTGTAAAGCAGCTGGATGTTCTTTAACTTTCAAAAAATGTTTCCAAATCCCACCCATTATACGACAAGCCTAGTAATAAGACCATGTTGCCAGAAGTTGGCTCTTTCCAAAAGGGATGCACTTAGAGTTTATGTCCTCTTCTACTGTGTAAAACCTGCTGATCCATCGTCATTCATCCTGGAAAGAGTAACAGGCCAGTAGCTAGATGAACTAAATTTATTAGCCTTGTTAAGATTTCTGAGTCATGGCATGGAGTTCACAGTCTAGAAGAGGTTTTTATTTTTCCTTCCTAGGCTAAATGCATTCCTCTCAAGGGGAAAATAGTATATGGCTCAATTAATATAAAACCACACTGCAGTGGTGAAATCTAAAATTTGTTACTATCAGTTCTATGGCCGTGGTTTGGTGGGTGGGTTAAGGTGACTGGGTGGGTGTGGCCAATTTTTTTTTTTACTTTTAAAACCAGTTTTTCTACAACCTCTTCGGCGAAGTGGTTGTAAAAAAAAGCTTTCAAAAAGATCTGACGATCCCAGCTGAGTTGCCTGATCGGCAGAGGCTTTTTTTTCTTTTAAATGCCTCTGACGCATCAGGCAACTCAGCTTGGATCATCAGAGGCATTTAAAAGAAAAAAAGCCTCTGCCAATCAGGCAACTCAGCTGGGATCATCAGATGCTTTTTTTTTTTACTTTTAAAAGCATTTTTTCATTGGAAGAGGTTGTAGAAAAAATGCTTTTAAAAGTAAAAAAAAGAGCCTCTGATGATTGTGTGGATCAGCTGGGTATGGGGGGGGGGCAGGGATTTTTGCTACCGGTTCTCCGAACCACCCGCCTCCATTGCTACCGGATCGGGCGATCCGGTCCGAACCGGGAGCATTTCACACCTGCCACACTGGTTCGAAACAGTCCAAGTTCAGTTCTGTTTTCATATATGGTCCTTCATAGTGACTCTGTCTGAAAGTTTTTTGGTGGGCACCTGTGCCAAAATATTGCTATCTGTCTGGTACTTTGCATATTAGTACAAACATAATGATATATAAATGAGCAGTTATTTGTTATATAAATTTTATAAACGGTTTCACAAAGAAGTCAAAACTACTAAAGAAGGAAGGAAGGAAGGAAGGACAAAAACTGCAGAAAAAAAGAACCAAAGAAATAGAAAGATGCCTCTGTTTTTTCTGCAGCAAATGCAAGTATAATTACAAATATTGTCAGAGGCAACTAACATTTTATAAGCAATATTGATGTGCTCTTATTCAGCAGCCTTAAACTAATTTACTAAAAGGGTGTGTCTAAACTAAGCTAAATACCTATAAAGAAAATCAGAACTGAGAAGAAACAACTTCCCAGTCTATGATTCCCAACTGAGCCTAAACATCAGTATCAACATCAGTATCAACATCAGTATCAAATTCAAAGATTTCATGATTGAGAAGAAATTATCATGTAAAATGGAAGATGATCAGAATGATCATGTTGTTTGAGAAATTATGGGATACACAATGCTGCTGATTTTAAGTACACGATGACAATCTTATATGGACAAAGAATCATCTAAGCTTAAACAATTGGATTAATTAAACCAGAGCATTTTTTTCCTAAAGACAGAAGGAGTACAAAATGTATTATGATTGGGACATGGAAAATATAATTGTCCATCAGACTGATTAATGGGATAATTTAAAATTAGATTAGTAGAACTATCTGATTAGAAATTTGAATTAAAGATTATGCTGCAAATATATCTCACCCAACATAAGTATAGAATTACATATTTTAAATGGAATATTACCAAAATATGTGTTTAAGTAGCATTTCTATGGCTGAGTGTATGATTATATCTATGTAAATCCAAACTGAATCTAGTGGATATAAACAATGGAGTAGGATGGAGCTCCAAAGTATTCAGTCCAAAATCCATTTTTTCCTCCTTTACTTTCATTCAGCCAAATTTCAGTAAAGATCACAAAATGTAAAATGGGAGCATAATGCAACTACATATAAAATGTCAAATTGCATTACGATAAGATTATGAAAGTGTGGAGGCAGGAGCTTCTGTTGCAACAAGGAAAATAAATTGTGCAGATAGCAGGATCTCACCTATGATTCATGAGTTTGTTTGGGAAGATACTTTGCTTGGTATACTTATTAGAGTTTAAATTCTTTTAGATTCAAAAGCCTGTCACCTCATTTACATAATCTTCTTCACAGATTAAAAAAAAAATCCACCGAAAACCAAACTCAGAGAGCATCAAGAGCCACACAGTTCAATGCTCAGCTATAAATATTGTCTTCTGTTGGTAACAAGAGCAGTGTCAAAATATCTGGGTATCTCTGCATGCACTATAGCATGGAAGGGTGGTTTCCTTTACATCATAGAGAAATTAGTTTTATTTTCTCTCATCTCATGGATAAGAAGCCAATCCAATCTATACTATCAGCTTGTCTAATTTTAGACTTGCTTATTAGGGATAATGGGTTTCCTAGGGGTTAAATTGTTAAGGGATTCTTGTTCCTCATTTCTGTGGGACAACTTTTAATATAAATAGTACTTTTATCTAATCAATCCAACCTTGTAGAAATAAATATAATGACCATAAAATAAAATATTTTCAAAACATTTATTATAAAAAAAGCCCATTCTTTTAAAGAGATACATACGTAATGAGGTAAAGGTTTGTTCTTTGAGCTTGTGGGTTGGTTTTTGAACATTTTGTAACCAGATTAGGTAACATCTTCAGCAAGATGTAGGACAGGGTTGACGAACCTTTTCAGCACTGAGTGCTGAAAAGGACCGTGCACATGCACACACACATATGCTTGTTGGAAACCAGAAGAGCAGCCTCCCAGTGTACATGCGTGTACTGGGTGGCTGCTCTCCCGGTTTCTGGTACGTGCATGCGCACCGGCCACCTGGTCTTCCGGTTTCTGGCAGGCATGTGCAAGCAGAGACCAGCTGGCCAGTGTGCATGTGCGTGCCAGAAACCGGAAGTTCATCTTCCCAGCATGTGCATGCACACCTGACGGCTGCTCTTCCAGTTTCTGGCACTCCAGTGTGTGTGCAAACCAGCTAGCCGGTGCATCAGAACCCGGAAGAGGCTTGCGTGCCCAGAGAAATGGCTCTGCATGCCATTTCTGGCACGCATGCCATAGGTTCACCATCACAGATTTAGGGGATGCCAGTGTCAGTGTTCTTCTGTTGTAGGGGGTTTAGGTGTGGGTGCATGTCAAGTGAGGTTCTTGTGATGGGTCAAGTGTAGGTCATCAGTGAGTCTTGTGAGTCTTCTTATGCATTATGCAAAGGCTCTGGAAAAGGTTCTAATGCTGGGAAAGGTGGAAAGAAAGTGAAGTGGAAGAGGAGCAGCATGGTGGATGGACTCACCTTACAGTATTGATAGCTGTTTCACTGAAAGAACTAAAAGACCATATTAGGGACAGTTTCTCATGAAGAAAATCTAGCTAGGTGTAAGAGTTGACACTGATTTGATAGCACAAAAAAATATCAAAAAGAAAATTTATATAGGTACTTAAGCAGTGGCTCCTACTCAAATCACTGATTAAGTCCTGTTATATATGTACTCTTTATCATCATCACACACCATCGAAGGATAATTAATTCAAGTAGCTCCATATTATTTTTATTTGAAACTGTGGAAACCAAAACTAACCTGTAGGTGGCACCATGAACCCACAGACATTAGAGATGAGTTAGGCAAGTTCAAAAAAATTAGTAATTTTACTAATTTAGTAATTTTAGAGGCTTCTTAGCATGGTGAGTAGATGCAGATGAACTCTGGAGCCAATCAATATAATTTAAAGACAATTTCAAAATGCTACTTTAATGATTCAGACATTATACATCTGGAACTTTGATGTGTCTAGATCCTAGTAAATTAATTGTTGAAATTAATCCATATGTAAAGTAAGAATGTCAGTCTGGCAACTAAATGCAGATGAATCTCCCATAGTTACTTATGTATGCAAAAGTTGAACCATGAAAAAAACTAGACAGGAGGAAAATCAACTTGTTTAAGCAGTTGGAGAAGGCTTTTGGAGAAGGCTTCTGTGCATTTTTTTAAAATTTTATTTTGTCGAGTACATATTAGATAATATATATAAGTATAAGCATGAATTGAATACATAAAATGAATACAATTAAAGAGAACATTAGGACAGGGACGGTAGCCACGGTTGTGCTCTTATGCACACCCCTTACCTCTTAGGAATGGGTTGAGGTCAACAGTAGACAGTTTTAGGTTAAAGTTTTGGGGGTTTGGGGATGAGACCATAAAGTCTCATAATGCACAACTCTGTTACTGAAGTCATATTTTCTGCAATCGAGTTTGGAGCAGTTCACTTTAAGTTTGTATCTATTGTGTGCTTGTGTATTGGTGTGGTTGAAACTGAAGTAGTCATTGACAGGTAGGACATTGTAGCAGAGGATTTTCATAATCATAATGATAAGTTTATTTGTCAACCATACATAAGAATACAGGTAAAAGTATAAACATAATTGGAATACATGAAAAAAGGCTATGCTTAGGTCATACTGAAGGCGGCGTAGTTCTAAATTTTCTAAACCCAGAACTTCAAGTCTGGTGGCATAGGGTATTTTGTTATGAGCAGAGGAGTGGAGGATTCTTCTTGTGAAATATTTCTGGATGTGCTCAATTGTATTAATATCCGATATACAGTGCGGGTTCCAGACAGATGAGCTGTGTTCAAGAATTGGTCTAGCAAATGTTTTGTATTCTCTGGTTAGTAGTGTAATATTACTGGAGAAGAAACTATGCAAGATTAGGTTTACAACCCTTAATGCCTTTTTGGCAATGTTGTTACAGTGAGCTTTGGCACTTAGATCATTTGATATGAGTAGTCCAAGGTCCCTGACAGAGTGAGGGTCATCTACAAGGTCATGTCCACTTAGCTTGTATTTAGTGTTCTGATTCTTTTTGCCAATGTGTAAGACAGAGCATTTGTTGGTTGCTTAGACAGCAGAGGTGACAAACAAGGAATACAGCACATAAAACCAAACATATCTCTGGAAGGAAAAATCACAAAATTGAGCCTTAATTAGCTAGGCTATGTCATACGATTTAACTCACTGGAAAAGACAGTTATTCTTATAATAGTTAGTGATAAAAAGAAATGAGGCCACCAAATGCATGGTGGTTAGTCATGATCAAAGCTGACACTAGTCAGAACATAAAACTGAAAAAAGCCACACAAGATCAGAAAATGTGGAGAGACTTGGTCCATAGAATTGCCAAGAAATGGACATGATAGAATGGATACCATTGTCATCATAATCATCCTTACCCTCACCTCACCCTCATTATCTTCATCCTCGTCCTCTCCTCTTCCTCCTCACCATCATCATCCATACTGTATGGCATCTGTGTGTGTGTGTGTGAGAGAGAGAGAGAGCGAGGGAGGGAGGGAGGGAGAGAGGGAGAGTGGGAGGGAGAGTTTTGACCTCTGGCAATTACCTGGATTAGTCCCTTCAAGTTTTTGCAACATAGTTGGAGATGGCTTGCTATTTCCTTCTTCCTAGAACTGCAAGAGTGTGACTGGCCCAAAGCCATCCAGATGGCTTGTGCCATAGTCAAGATTAGAACTCAAGGTCTCTTCGTTTCTAGCTTTGTGCCTTAACTGTTGCACTGGCTTTCTCTAACTAAATTAATTGTATCCATGTTAAAAATGCAGTATATTATAATTTCCACAGGCATTAAATCTGTGGTTTCTACCCCAAGAGTCTTGGAATTCCATAATATGAGTACATTATAGGTTTCTTGAGAAACTAACAGAGTTGGGTAAATTATCTCAAACATTAAAATATACACAATGACATAAAGGTAATACTTCTCAAAAAACATTACACAAACACACCCACCCATCCCTGTACATCTTTCTAATGGCCACTGACTTGTGTGTCAATAGCACTGGTGGGATTCAGCCAATTCGCACCACTTCAGGAGAACCAGTTGTTAACTTTCTGAGCAGTTTGGTGAACTTATTGTTGGAAGAAATCATTAAGGCAGAGAAACGGTTGTTAAATTATTTGAATCCCACCACTGGTTAAAAGCCTATAGTTAGACTTTATGACTTTGTCATAGCTATTATTATGTTTTTTTTTTATAACTTTATTCCAACATTTCTCCAGAAACTCAAAATGACTTATCACAAGCCTTCCTCGTTTCAGATTGTAAAATTGATTAGACTGGGAGATAACAATGGGTCAAAATTACAAATAGACTCTATATTTGTGCAGCAGGGATTTATTTTTCAGTCTTCTGACCTTGGTCCAGTTCTTTAAAGTAAGCTTTAAAAGGAGTCCAAAATTTCTGATGCTTAACAGACATTTAGATGCTTAAGGAATAGGAGTTACAAATTTGTATGCTTAGCTCCCACTGTATTTTTTCTGTATTCCATTTGGTTGAGTACCTCAGCAGCTTATTAAGGGAATTTATTGAGACAATTTGCATGTGGGCCACAGTATGAAATGAATTTTTTATTAAATGAATTCAACAGAGGGCTTTCTATATTTTTTACATTAGTATTTCTTAAATTAAGTTAAACAACTTTAATTTTTAAATTGTTTTTTTCCTGAATTTGTAGTGTTGGAACTTAGGAATGATCATTTAATAAAATATCTTCTTAGAAAATAATTTAGGGAGTAGAAAACTATTTGAACAGCAGAATCACATCCTCCCTAGAATATTTTAAAAACAAGTCTTTAATTACAATATTGTAATTAACTTGATTTTGAATTATAACACTTGGAACAACTTGAACCATCCTATGTTTTGAATCAAATTGTCTTCTGTCCTTTTCCTTCTCTGTCTAGTTTGTCACATACAACATAGGCCACCCAAACTCCAAAGATCTAATGAAGTTCAACAAGCATATAGGTAATCCTTGTTTAGCAACTACTTCATTTAGCGACTGTTCACAATTATGATGCTGATTAAAAAGTAGCTTTTACAAACAATCTTCACATTTGCAGTCTTAGTAGCTCTGTAAAGCAAAGGAAAGATGAAGTAATTTCATAAGGCAGTGCAGCTCCACTTGGCAACCACTACACTTAACACTGAGTTGCTGATCCCAGTTGTGGTCACTAAATGAGGATCACTCTACAGTCCATTGAACAATAACAAAAATTACCAACAGAGCTGTACTTTGTGTGAGTACAAAAAGAAAGCTTTCACTGAACAAGAGTTCTATAAACAGCCAATTAACCCTGGATTATATGAAAATGAGAAGAATCACCCAATCCAAATGCAATTTGTTTCATTAAGCCAAGAAATCTAATTTAGGATGACTGACAGCATATGTAAAATCCTTGAAGCTAGTTAAATTTTCTGAAACCTTTTCTTTCGTGACTTAAAAATACTTTACAAGGCTTCTTAAGAGTAACATTCTGCATCTGATGCCCTCTAGATGTATGCTTATCTACGTCTCTCATCATTTTTAGCCTACATGTCTAGCATGTTGATTCTGGATGATGACGGTAGCAATACATATCTGGAAAAATGTAGATTTGAAAGACTGTTTTAGAGATCCTAATGATTCTGGTACTACCTTAAACTGTTATGTTTTTCTCTTTATTGGAATGGAAAAGACTATCTTGAAGATATTTTCTAACAGCAGAAAATATACTCCAAAGAAAGGTTTCAGGTTGAGCTGAGTTGTATGATTAGGATGGAGTTTGGCTTATTGTTAGCAAGGCAGGAGAAGGGAAATCCAGTCTGTTTTAAAAGGTGCTTGGCAGATCAGAGGGCTACTCTTGAGAAGCTCTCACATTTTTTGAAAAAAAAAAACCTGACCCAGAGTTCTTATGGACCAAGTGGCATCTCCAGTAAAATACTTCAAGATGACAGTATTCTGTTTGCCATTCCATCCATCAAGCTCCATGCTAGATGTTCTGCCAGGATATCCTGTTCTGTTCCTCTTCCCTGTATGTTCTGAACTGTCCCAACAGAGAGACACCATTCTGTAACAATCTATACAACCTACAAACTTTTTCCAGCCCATAGAACATATTAGTTAAAAATTAAAGAATCTAAGAATTCCTAATCAACAGGCTACCTTCTAGTGATAGAAAATTGGCTGCATATAAGTGAACTCATTTCCCAGCCTCTTATGGATGTCTAGGGTTCCAAAGAACTTAATTTGAAAAGTGCCTAGGACTTTGCTCATTAGTGCATTTTGTCTTTAGTAGATTCTTTTCCTCTTAAAAGCAGAGGTGGGATTCAGCCAGTTCTGTCTGCTTCAGGTGAACTGGTAGTAGCGACTGTGTGAAGGTCCGCCCACCCGCCCAGACGTAATGTGTGGGCAAAGAGCATATGCGGAAGGCTGTGTGCATGTGCAAGGAGGTTGTGCGTGCTCCCATTTGTGAACTGGTAGGGAAGGTAGGAGCCAGTGGCTCAGTGGCTAAGTCACTGAGCTTGTCAATCAAAAGGTCGGCAGTTCAGTGGTTCGAATTCCTAGTGAGGTGAGCTCCTGTTACTTGTCCCAGCTTCTGCCAACCTAGCAGTTCAAAAGCACGTAAAAAATGCAAATAGAAAAATAGGGACCACCTTTGTTGGGAAGGTAACAGTGTTCCATGTGCCTTTGACGTTTAGTCATGCTGGCCACAGGAGCATGGAGACATCTTCCGACAGCACTGGATCTTTGACTTTGAAATGGAGATGAGCACCGCCCCCTAGAGTCGGGAACAACTAGCAGATATGTGCGAAGGGAACCTTTACCTTTACCTTTACCTTTAGGGAAGGTAAGTAAATCCCACCTCTGCTTAAAAGTATTTTGCATTTTTGAAATCTTGATGTTCCCTTGAAATGCGGATGCTTACTGAGATATGCCTTATTTGTTATGGGTATCCTTGTGGGGTTTTTTGTCTTTTGTCCTTATTCATTCATTTCAACAATTTTTATAGCTGTCACAATAATTCTAGGAAGCACACAGAAGTTTAAAGCTCCAAAAAGAACCCCAATAATATAATTTGCAAAGTGAATACCTACAACAATAATACAACATCTCCAGGATCAATGAAGACAAGAACAGCACAAACCAACTAGCAGAGCTGACTTAGCCTCCTGGTCAAAAGTCAAGGGCCTGGTGGCTCAGCAGACTAAAGCATTGTGATTAACACCAGCTGTCTGCAATTACTGAAAGTTCGAATCTCAGCTGACTCAAGGTTGACTCAGCTTTCCATCCTTTCTAAGGTAGGTAAAATGAGGACCCAGTCTGTGGGGGCAATAAGCTGACTTTGTATAAATATACAAAAGTATGAAGGTATGAAGGCTATTGCTTAATGCATTGTAAGCCGCCCTGAGTCTCCGGAGAAGGGCGGCATATAAATCAAATTAAAAAACAAAACAAAAATGCCTAACGGAAGATCCTGGACTTCGATATGTTATGAAAGACTAACAGGGTTATGGCCATCTGACTTGCTATCCACTTAACCACTGGCATGTCTCCTTGTTGTTCAGCCATTCAATAGACTCTGATTACTCCCTTGCAATTATCTAAAAATAGTATTCAACTGGATGTTCTACCCTACAATTAATTTTGCATTGCATAAGTTTCTTATAAAAATGTATGCATTAAGTATGTCCTATTTAAAACATATACTTTCCATATGCTATGTGCGTGGGTGACTTATATTACAAATTGAAAAGAAAACATCTAAAAGAGAAAAAAATGGTAATTAAATATTCTCTCTTTTCGTTGCAGAAACTGAGATCAACTCTGGGGAAATTAAAAGAGGCAATTCAAGGAGCAATTAATAGGTTATTCATCACTAGCCTCTTGCCATCATCAATAGGAAGCAATAAAATTGACTGAAAATATGAATGAAAAAACACAGAATGCAGAAATATAGGAATCGTATAAAGATTTGTTAGCTGCTTGCCACTACCGTATATACCAGACTATTGAAAAACCCACTGTAAACCAAGATTTATAAATGGCATGTGGCATTTAGGTTCTAAGCAAAACTTAGACCTTTTATTTTGCTCATCAACATGGTGTGGCAGCAAAAATTAGTTTTCTATTTCTCTAATAGCTATCTGGATTTTTGCAGCCAAGATCTAATGGGCCAACAGGTATATAATACATAGAGTAACTAATAAGTAACTTTAGTGGTACTTTAGGAATGGACAAATTTCAGTCTCTTTTTATCAACCAACTCTTATTTCCATATTTTTGTTTCCCCTTTTCCTCATTATTCCCTTCACCACTCTGTCTTCTTTATTCACACGGGTTCCCACCAGTGTATTCATAATTAAAATTGGTGATTAACTCTCCTGATTAAAGGAATCTTAATGATTCCATTACGGCTATTGTCCTGGAGGCATCCAAGAATATTTGCTTAAAACAAAACAGTGGGTTTTATTATTTGCAACTGTTATTTGGGTTACACAGCAGAGAAAACAATTTCAATCCATTTTAGAGCAAGTAAGTTCAATACAGAACGTCTGCTTGATGAGAATTTAAAAATTGAATGATTAAAAAAAAAGATGTTATTGAAAGGAATGACATTTTCTCCACATTTCAAATTGAGACAGAACTTCAAATAATGCATAAAATAAGACTGAAATTCAAGATATGGATCACTGATGCCAGCAAATTGCAAAGATGCTCAAAGATGACATACTTGAGATACCATCATGCAAATGTACTTGTGACCTGATAGCTAACTCAAATAAATATACTGCAGCATTGTCATATTGGTTTTCTCCCTTGTTCCCCCTTACCTTCTCTGGAGACAACCATGCTGTGGATACGATAAAAAACCATCTGCTTCTTCTAAATTATTTCTGAAGTGTGCACTGTTCTCTAGCAAAAAGCAGCTCTTTAAAATACTGGTAATTTAAAAGACAATAGCAATGCCTAACCTTGGAGGATCATGCCTAATCCCAGATTTCAATCTAGCAAAATTATGGCAATAGTCTCTGCTGTCATTTTACAAGAAAGTACATTATGTCTCCATCTATCATAATACATTTTGCTATTTTCCATTAGTTACACCCAAATCTCTAGCTGTTGATGTCTAGCCCATAGTAATCTTTCTTAAAAATTAAACTTAATAAGGGGAAAAAACCCACAGAAATGGTGAAAATGAAGATGCTAGTAATAATAGTGATGGGTGATGATGATGATGGCAATGACGATGATGACGATAGGACTCTTAATAAGTTTCACAACATTTATGTGTCCAAGTGTCATATATTTCAGTATATATATTGAAATAAGATATAAATTTAAATAAATGTAAATGTTCTCCTATATTATGTCCTAGGCAATGAAGCTTTATCTTTGCTTATAGTGTTGATCAATATAGCTTAAAGAATTATGGACATTGTGAACACGGGGACAAGCTAAGAGAATTATTATACAAAAATGGAAAGATAAATGCAGCAATGATTTGCAGTTTTTATACATGCTCACTGTCAATAGTCAGTTTTATCTGCCTTTTAAGAAGCTGAGATTGGTCTATGAAGCCACTGGAAAATCCAAGTATACAAAATAAAATCACATACTATTAGCAGAGGCCTTTCTTTTACAGCTTGAAGCTTGAATGCATTTAAAACCTCTTATTGTGACATAGGAATTTAATGGATTGTACTGGGTATTGAAAGAGTTGCTGAGCTCTCTTAACGTATTTAAAAAGGAGGGGATTATTATGTTAGAAAACAAATATTTCAGAAAGAGCTAGAAATGTTTGTATTTGCTTAATCTCACAAATAATGGATATAATTGCAGCATTCATTAAAAATATATCCAGAGGTAATACTTTGTACACATTGAAGAAGATTGTTAAAAATTATTTATTTATTTATTTGTTTGTTTGTTTGTTTGATTTATATGCCGCCCTTCTCTGAAGGGCGGTTTACAATGCATTAAGCAATAGCCTTCATACTTTTGTATATATTGCTTAATAGGGCTTTCGGTCCCCCCAAGTGGTGTTCTTTTTATACAAAGTCACTTTATTGCCCACACAATCCGGGCCCTCATTTGAGGATTTTGAACTTGAATCCTCACCTGTCTATCTGAATCCTGAATCCTGAATCCTGTCTAACTTGAATCCTCACCTGTCTATCTGATTCCTTCTACCATCTACCATCTACCCATTTATTTATCTTAAACTTGAATATATGTTTTATAACGATAATGTCTTTTCTCTGATATGTTTTTCCAACAGTGTAATAGAACAATAAACACATTAATAAAATCCACACTGGCAACTTAACTAAATAAAAATTGGTCTTTTAAAAATACTAATATACTAAGTTTTTACGGCTTAGCTCCATGCAGAGCTGTTAAAAATTCTGGTAAATCCAACTGTGTTCAATGTGGTTGACAACTTGCTAAGAATTTTAGCAAAAGTAAATTTCCAGTCGGGTCCAACTCTGAGGGCAGTGTTCATCTCCATATCTTAGCTGAGGGAGCCAGCATTGTCAAAAGACACTTTCATGGTCATATGGCCAGCATGATTATACACAAGGCATAAGGAGTGCTTCCCATTGAAGTGATATCTATTTATCTACTTGTATTTGTACGCTTTGGACTTGCTAAGTGGATAGGAACTGGGACAATCACCCTATTGCACAGTGCTCAGGTCTCAAACCCAGGCTGTCAGGTTTCCAGTTGACAAGTTCAGCATCTTTAACTGCTGAGCCATTGAACTCCCAATCAAGCATTTTAGCAATGCAGTCTTATTTCACACTCCATTTCTATCTGGACAAGATGTATTGCAACTTCATAGCGATTTTTATTTAGTTTGAGTTTAGACTTTAGTCCTGTGGGAGCCACTGCCTGTCTGGTAAATTTGTGTAGCAAAGAAGATGGACTATGCTTCAGATTCCATACTTAGAGAAAATATAGTACAGGAATCCTTGGATGCATTTTAAATTAAAGCACAACATCAAACTGCAATGTATGTCACAAAAGGAAATGTTGATGCTATTAATATTTATGAGGAAACAGTGTTTCGTGAATTTGGCCTGTTCCTAAAGATTAGACTTGATTAAAGATTAAAGATTAAAAAACAAGCTCTTGGGCTTGCTGCTCATTTGTCCTTAATATCCTCAGAGGATATTGAAGAGAAGGTCCACTTGGTTATATTCAGCCATGATTTACTGGATTAGAATAAACTACATTGATGCTAAGGCCATCCAACAGAGCAGACGTTATAGGTGAAATTACAGGTTTCATAAAAATGGAAAGAGGGGGCATATAACATAAGCAGAATAACAGGGGAGAATTCCAAATCTCTAAGGACAGGGTCAAGAAGGTTAATGAAACCAGGGAGATTAACATTCAGAATGAGGTGAAGGTTCAGAAACAACAAAAAGAGATCAAAGTCAAGGAAGTGGTCAATCTACAGAATGGAGAATGTGATAAGATGGTGACTGGCAATAGGCTGAACTGCTTAATTCCGATTTTGCACCAGCATTTCTATTCTGCTCCATGTTGGAACTGAACAATGACTACCTCTTTGCTTTACAAATAGTCAAACCTTGGGGTGTCTATCCATACTATTTAATCTGAGATAGCTGGTATGCTTTGTGTCCCATCCATTAAGAATACCACCAACCAGGACCCAGGAAATGGGCCTTCACCATTGGAGGGTCTGCCCTGTGGAACAGCATCTCCAAACTGATTTGTATGAACTCCTACTTGGCCTTTTTTCAAACGACCCCTTAAAACTTGACACTTTCCTAGGCCTTGCTTAGGATGAGTGATAGTCCATTAGTGGGAAATGGTGTATGTTGACATCTGCCCATATGTCACACTATTTTTGTTGTTGCTAATTTAAGATTATGACTAGAATCGCCATGGAACTGGATGGTCTTACAAATGTAATAATAAACAAACAAAGAAATAATCTTTGAGATCTCCTAGATCTGTGATGGCAAACCTATGGCACGTGTGCCAGAAGTGGCATGCAGAGCCACCTCCCCGGGCATGCGAGCTGTTGCTTTTCTGTGTTATGGCGCACTGACCAGCTGGTTTTCATGCACGAAACTGGAAGAGCAGCCGCTTGGTGTACATGCAGGCGCTGGGAAGATGATCTTCTTGTTTCTGGCGCACTCCTGCGTACGGGCCGGCTGGTCTTCGCATGCGCATGTGTGCAAGAAACTGGAAGACCAGGTGGCCAGAGCACATGCGTGTGCTGGAAACCAGAAAACCAGCTGCCCAGCACACGCATGTGCACCAGGCGCTGCTCTTCCTGTTCCTGTCACGCACACATGTGTGTTTGTTTGTGTGTGCTCCTGTTTTGGCACTCAGTGCCGAAAAGGTTTGCCAACACTATCCTAGATAACAGGAGAAGTGCCAAGAGATTGCTGAAGAGGTAACATTGTTTAATTTTTTTTAAGGGGAAAATATTAAGTTTAAAATAAGTATGTATTTGTGCATGGTGTGAACATCTTTGGCAAACTGTAATATGCAATTACTGATTAATATATTTTACTTAATATATTGGATATAGGAAAAAAACCCCAGAAGAAACAGGTATTTTGTATATTGGTATATCTCATAATTGGTATATCTCCTTTCTTGGCCTGAAAAGCTCTTTCAAAGCCTGAAAAAGTTATTCTAGTTATTCAGTTTGTGTCATTCATAGTTTGGCTCTGGACCTATCTGTTCTTTTGACATTGGCTTGGTTTAAATGAGATGATGTCTTGTTACTGCAAGAACTATATAGCACATCAGGAGCAGGGCACTGTTTGAACCCTATTTTGAATTATCCTCAGGAGACCTAGTGTTCATGGAATTCCTGCTTGTTCTTAGCATTTCGATACCAGCAGATGTAAAAATGCGCAGAGATCAACATCAAACTGGGTTATGAGAGATGGGGCAAGATGTGAAACAGAGTGAAAGTTGTGTTAGGTGGAAATGCCTATACTTGATGAGGACCATTCTTTCCATAGCAAAATTTCCTTGTACTCAGACCAACCTTGTACTCAGACCTTGAACAGACCAAAAAAGCATGCTTATATAACAGAAAAGTCAAATGTGGCCCTCAATAACTAAAATTTCTGCTACACTGAGGCCCAACATGATTGGCCTGAAAGGTGAAGAAAACAGCAGAAGTATAAAATAAATAAATTTAAAAAAGCCTACTGAACTGGAATGTACTGGAAAGGGCACCTGCTGAGTCTCTGGCACTCAGTTCTTTTGTTAAATAGAAGATTTAACACATCTGTGATCTTGAGTTACAGGCTAACCTGAGTATTTTATATAAAGAGAACAGAGCTTAGCACAAATTGTCTTCCACGTGAACCTCAAGTCCTAGATTCTCTTCCAAAAAAGAAGATTTCATTTTGGCAGGTAAGGAGATATAATTTTCTATGGTATATTTTTAGATGTGCTATCTCTGGGAATGTGAGTGGGATGACACACTTGTTCTTTCTTTCATTCTTTACAGATCTTTTACAAGCAATCTTCACTGGCTTTCAGAAGAAAGCTGAGGGGAGTACTTGCTAAGGAAACCAAATGAACACATTGAAAACATCCTAGGGCAAAATGCTAAAGAGAAGATACAGGTGATTGCCTATCTATGATAAAGAAGCCAACACAGTGAAAAAAAAAAGTCTTGAAGGCAGGAGATGAAGGATCGAAAAACAAAACACCTAAATATACTTCAATTATTTCAGCATTTTTGATGTAACACAAATAACAGAACTCTCATGTCTAAATTTCAGAGACAGCTATGAATGAACTGTTCAGTTGATGATATAAATTATGAATCTACACATGGAAGTTACCTCAATCCCAAATCAATTTGTATTTTCTCTTTTTTAAGAGGAATTCTTACTAGTAGCTCATTGGCTTATGAAAAATCATTACAATGCATGTTAAAAAAAATCCTTGTGGGCTAGCTATTCCAAATTCCCAGCTCCAACCAATATTTATATTTTATGAGATTAAATTTCACTATTATAAATTATTTTATTTATAAAATATTATTCTTTGCAATTTTACAGCTTTTAGTTTTTCTAATTGAAAGAAAAGTGCCTTGCTCTATTATAATTGCAGTTCCAACAGTAGGAAATGGGTCTCCGAGTCTTTTTAGAACATGCAAATGTTAGGCAGTTGTGAAATTTACTTCCGATTACTGTTTAGCTGTCCTAGGTTCCTTTCTGCTATGGTAGCCATTTTGTGAATGGGTTTGCTGCAACCTATTCCACAACCTGTTCCAAACTTAAAATATCATACCAAGTTAATCAGAATGTGGAACAGTACAGGTGTATTAAAATAATCACATTTTTTAAAATATGCACATTGCACGTACCAGTGTTTCTCAACCTGAGCATGCTAGCTAAAGTATTCTGGGAGTTGAGTCCATGCATCTTAAAGTTGTTGAGGTGAAAAATACTAGTATATGTAATCAGCATTTTTATACTCTCATCAGTGCTCTTCATTCAACATTTTAAAACTAAGCATATTCAAAAGCAATTTTTTAATAGCTTTTCTAACAAGTCAATAACTGTCTTCCAATCTGATAGATTAACAGAGTTGGAAGGGACCTTGTAGGTCATCTAGTCCAATCCCCCACCCAAGCAGTATTTCTGACCAATGGCAGTCCAATCTCTTCTTGAAAGTCTCAAGTGATGAAGCTCCCACAACTTCCAAAGGCAAGCTGTTCATTGATTGATCTCACTGTCAGAAAATTTCTCCTTATTTCCAGGTTATATCTCTCCTTGTTCAATTTCCATCCATTATTCCTTGTCTGGCCTACAGGTGCTTTAGAAAATAGCTTGACCCGTTCCTCTCTGTGCAGCCCCTCGAATATTGGAACACTGCTATAATATCTCCCCTGGTTCTTCTCTTCACTAGACTAGCCATGCCCAGTTCCTGTAACTGTTCTTCATAAATTTTAGTCTCCAGTCCCCTAATCATCCTGGTTGCTCTTTTCTGCATTTTTTCTAGAGTCTCAAAATCTTTTTTATAGTGTGGTGACCAAAACTGGGTGTAGTACACTTACTAAGGCTTTATAGAATAGTATTAGTACCTCATTTGATCTTGATTGTATCCTTCTGTTATTGCAATTTAGGATTGCATTGGCTTTTTTGGCTGCCCATGCACACTGCTGGCTCATATTTAGCTGGTTGTCCACTAAGGCTTAGAGATCCCTCTCATCTGTGATATTTTAAAATTTTTGACTAAGCTTGAGACAGAGATGCTCTCTTGTATAAGGGTAGATTCAAAAGGCTCCACTCTTTGACCCAGAAGGACTGGTCAATTTTCTCTTCATTTACCTGATTTCTCCATCTTCTATGCTCCTTTGTAATAGCCTTGCTGCACCTCACCCTTCAACCAGTCTCCCACCTGGTTGTCAATCCATAAATGTCACACCAAGGTGTCAGAGAAAGACATCATAAATGGCAATAGCAGTTGCCTGGATCAGCAGGCACCAAAGTCATTTTTATGATATCTTAAGGTGATGCACACAAAGTGCCCTTACCTCTGGGTTTGAAACCATCCTAGTGACCTGCGTACCTTCAATGCAGTGAACCTATGAGTAGTAATCCCCATCTGACCTTTTGCTTGAAGTCCTAATAGTAGGGCTGTCTCTGATTTTACGTACATATTAATTGATTGAATTTATATACAGTAGCTTCCAACTTGCCTCTATGCTAATCTGCGCAATATACACAATTAAAATAAATCCTAAACAATAAAAATAAAGCCAATTAAACCCATTTCTTCTTTTTTTTAAAAAAAAAACTATAATTTTTTTTTTGAAAGAATGAATTCTAAACTTATATCAACCACAATGGGCTCCATACTTCCATGGGATCCCCAGGCCTGATGGCAAAACCAAGTTATGAGGGCCTTCTGTAAGCTGACTGAGTTGGAGCCAGTTTCTCCCTGGTGGGAATGATTGACTTGGAAAAGAATTCACCATGAGGGTACCAGCATTGGTGACATTTCTCTGTGGTATGCTGTTTCTCTGAAAATAAGACATCCCCTGATAATAAGCCCAATCAGGCTTTTATGTGCATGCGCTAAAATAAGCCTCCCACTGAAAATAAGCCTTCCTCGAAAATATTTAAACATAGAACTTGAAATCAGATAAAATGGCAAGAGGAGCCCCATCTTGTCCATGTGCCCTCAAATAATAAGACCTCCCTGAAAATAAGGCCAAGCACTTATTTCGAAAATAATATTCAAAAAATATAAGGGAGAGTCTTATTTTCGGGGAAACATGGTACTTGCATAGCAGTGGGATTGGGGTTTATACAGGAAGAGATGTCAATTTTATCTGCACTGCAGCAAGATACAGGCTGGAACCAATAGATGGTAAACTACAGGCTATTATTACCAGTACTGGAATATTAAACTTTCACACATCGTATTTTCTGTCAGTGTGAATACAAACTCCTCCTTAATGTGGGAGTCTCAGCTCAATCAGAAATGTATATAGAGCAGCTCCCCATCTGCTGATGACTACATCCCTTTGTTCTTTCACAACTATGGGTGATTCATAATCAAACATTATCATTTAGTGCTTTTGCTTTGTTTGCCAGACTTATCAAAAGTAGCAGACTAAAAGTTAATCTTCTGGGAACTATATTAAATTGCATGTGTATGATGACAAACAAACACATAAAAATAGAATTTAATGGCAAAGAAAAATAAAATACTAAACCAACATAACATTAAAATGTTTGAAATACAGAAATACAGAAAAATTCAGAAATGATTTTCTGCTGTCCAGATTCCATCACATGAAGACTTTGATATGTGCAACAAAAAACTAAGTCAAAATGTAACAGAGAATATTAATCAGATATTTATCATATTTGCAAATGGCAAAATTGGGTGGGATAAATAGCTTAATATCCCAAAAGCAGAAACAAAATTAAAAACAATCAAAATAAAACAATAGAGAATTTGAATGAAAATAACAAAATATAATTTAATAGAAATATTCAAGTTCAGTTAGGAAAGAGAAATCAAATGCACACGTATAGAATGGGAGAATCTTGAAATTGTAGTTCACAAATTGAATATGAGTTAGCATTGTGCATGGCTGCCAAAATGCAGCTTTAGTTAATGCAAATTTATGTTCAGAAGATGTTATATTATTTATTTGTTTACCATCCATCTCACCTTGAAGCAACTTTATTTTTTATTTTCTATTCTGTACTGACCAGATTCTACCCTATGTTCAGTTCCAGGCTTGTTCTGACCTAGGCTTCCTTAGAAAGTATACAGCACAATCTTAGTCCCGGCAAACCTCTTTTATTTATATGGCTGTGAATTATTGTCATTCACAATCCAAAAGGCTTCTCAGACAGTCTTTCAGGGGAATGTTTATAAACAGCCACCTTATTTCCCTTGGAATGCTGCCAGAGAACTAATTGCCAAATGCAGGGCAAGGCAAAACTTAGCACAGAGTCAAACAGAATTTTCCAAAGCCTTAACGGACCAAATGAGCTAATTGCTTCCTGCAAAAGCTCACGTCCCGATCGCTCCTCTTTTATGTCTTATGGGAGGGGCCAATAATCTCCAAGCCTTACTCCCAAGTCAACCTTGTTTTCTTAATTGTTCTTGACTTCTTCATATGTTCTAGCCTCCAGTGCCCTAATCAACTTTGTTGCTCTTCTCTGTACTCTTTCCGGAGTATCAACATCTTTCTTATATCATGGTGATCAAAACAGGATGCAGTATTCCAAGTGTGGTCTTATCAAGACCTTATAAAGTGGTACTAACATTTCATGTGAGCAGTGACAGAGTTCCATGGCCAATGCTACAGCATTTTGTTTCCTTTTGGAAAGAAGTACACTGAAGATTTACTGCTGGCATATCAAGCTCCTCAGAAGTTCCTTCCTTCAGCACTTCTGCTTAATGTGTTAAAACACTGCATTTCATTTTCACCTCTCCTAGCCTATATTTGAATCTAAGAAGATCTGCAATCTAATACGGCATCATGACCTTTCTCCCATTGTACAATGTCTTCACTGGGATTTGATGATTGCAGCCTATGGATTGCAGCCACTGGGATTTGGTGATTGCAGCCAGTTTATCCTTGATTGAGGAAATCCCTCTTCAGTCCAACAAATGGTTCTTCAGGAATACCATGGGTGGGGATTCTTGCCTCATTACATTTCCCTGCTCCTAGGCTTCCTTATTCTGGCTTGGTTAAAAACAGCATGGTTGGTATGGTTAGGAAAAAAGGCTCCAAAAACCAAATTGTATATAGCATTGCAAATTCTAAAAATTTGGAAAGCAAAAGAAATTGCTGTCATGACTTTGGAGAAAGCATTCTAGAGCTCGCAAAGCATTTGTTTGTATTAACTTCCCATTTGAACAAGTTGCTCCTAAATTACCTCTAAATCAATTTTGCAAAATAATGAACCAATTTTCATATATGCATTTACAAGGAGCCCAGGAGAGGGAACATGGGTAATTCTTTTCTATGTCAGAAGATGGTGAAAAGTAATTTGATCGGGCACAGATCCAATGAACAGTGGAGTGCAACACTCAGATATTAGCTGATGTATGATGATAAAAATGCTTTAATTGTTTGACATGTCTCTATGCTCAGTTATAGGGCAATAAGATTAATTATTAGTTAGTGAGTATAGGTCCTTCCCTACTTTTAAGCCTATAGACAGATAGATATGACAATGCCCTTGATATTTAAGAAAGTGAGAATTGTTAAAATGCTTGAATGATTTGCAGACCTGAACCACTTACTGATAATATATGTAATGCAATAATCTTAAAAAGATTCATAACAAATAGGTTATTAGTTTAATTTTATAAGTTTGGAATAGCTAATTATGTCAGAGTTGAAAAAGAAAGTAGAAATAGAATTCCAGAATTCTTGCCTTCATGCTGTATGCTTAGTTACCTAGGATACATTTTCTTAAAGAAAAAAAAACTTGTTTTTTTTTAAGACACAGGTTTTAGAAGGGTGTTAAAAGCCTAAAAGACAGAAATGCTCTGGAAAAAAAATAACTGAAATGCTAAAAACTGAAATGCCAACTGAAATGGGGCAAAAGAGAAAGATGAACAGAAATGACAATAGGTCAGGATACTTGCCATTGCTTTGCAATTTACTTCTGTGCTTTGATAATACAGAATTATTGTGGTGCTGACTATTACAGTTACAATTCTTTGGCACTGACTACAAATTTCTAGATAACTGTGAGCACAATGCAGCATAGATTAAGAAGTACCATCTGAATGTTAAAACTGAAGCTTAGAACGTTAAGCATCTTGTTAGCATTTCAGAATGGAAATGCTGGTAAAATGCACCGAGAACTGCGTGTATTGAGGCAAAACCTAAAATTAGATGCTTTTTCTCTACATTTTTATATATAAAGAAAACTGTAAGCACAGTCATGGTCCAGCATGCATTTGATATTACTGGGAGAGAGACAAAGGATGAAGAAGAGACAAGGTCTTGTTGTCTGCAATAGATTTGAGCATCTTTTCTAATTCAAATCCTACTTTATTCTAGCAAGTCTATTGATTTGATGAAATGAGCTGCAGCTCATAAAAGCTTAGGATCTTTAATATAATATTTTATTTTTGAAAAAGGTACTGCCCAACCCCTTTCCTTCTTTAATAGCACCCTTCCTATAACCTCAGAATTGTTGTTTAAGGCAAAAGTAGGGCTTGGTCTTCATGTTGTGGGGTAAGATAGCTTCAAGCTATGTAGTATCCTTGTTTTTTTCCTTAATTCATTGGATAATAATATTTTTCTCTCTCATTCTTTGCACTTTTCTCCTTGATTAACTAATTAACTTAGAATTTAACTTGAAATTATCCAATAAATTATAGGAAACCCATATAAAATACTACAAAGGGTACTACAAGCATGAACATTTAATCAGATACATAGACTGGCTAGCCAGAGGTAGGATTTGAACTAGAAAAGATGCTCAAATCTGTTGCAAAGAAGCTCTTGTCTCTTCTTTCTCTCAGAAATACCAAATACATGCTGGAGATTCTGACTGTGCTTAGAGTTTTCTTTTTTCTTTTTCTTTTTTTAAAAGAAATGGATAGAAAAGCATCTAATTTTAGATATGTTTTGCCTCAATACATGTATTGCTCGACGCATTTTAATTCATTTTTACCAGATAAATATATTTTAAGAAATGTGAATTTATCAGTATATGTATTCATATCTGTGTATCTGAAGGCACAGATAAGCTGAATTAATATTGTGAAATGCAAAAATCAAATTCCATGTTCATCCTGTTGTCTGAGCACTCACTGTGTGTTATAGCTGATACAATGGGAGAAAGAAGCAGCAGCTGCAGGACTGCAGTTTTTGATTGCATCCAAGTGTCTCTTCCAATATCTATTTCTGATCCTTATGCTGCTGCTATAGGCCAACCTTTTTGTTAATATTGTGTAAAAAAACATATTTGCTTATTTTCAGGCCATTACCCTTAGATATATTATTTTGATAGTGTTGTGGGTGCATGTGTACTCTGCCATTTATAAAGCTTCCTTTCTAACTTTTTTTCATCTGAATTGGAAAAGTGGCAGATGGCTAGGACTGCAGTTTTCATAACCCCAGCACATTTGTCGGAGATCATGAACAAAGATGGATAAATCAACTCTTTAGTTGTTATGAACTTCATAACATGGCATCATTATCAACGGGTAACAAATTATTAATGGGTGTGATGACAGAAGAGTGTGAAGAAAAAACATATCAACTAAAATGACTTAGTAAGACATTAATACTGGGAGATTTTTTAGTTGCTTGATGCAAGGCTGGATGCTTTGCAAGGAAGGGGAAATTCCTTAGTAGCAAAAGTATTTCTTAACAGCAAAAAAGTAAAATTGACTCTAATTCAAGGGGCGAATGATTCTGTGATATTAGAAATCCCATCATCTATGCACAGCTATGAATCCTTTTGATCACTTGGGGAGATGACAAAAGGTTCGTGAAGGAAGGGTTTTCAAATACCGCCCCATTTTCTCACTTGGGCTATTGTTAGTTAATTTACTTTTGGTATTTAAGAGAAGGAACTTATTCTTCTCCATGGGCATCTGCATGAGCTTCTTCTTTCATCATTTTGATAAAAGCAATGTTGCAGAGGAAGCTCTACCTCTTTGGGATGTGCGGTGTCATGAGGACATACATACAAAGAAGTGGGGTTTCTGTTTTGACAGCACAACATTGTTTTGGCAGTTTTCCTCTTCTTGACCTCCTCCCACTGCACGCATCACTGTCCTCTTCAAGAACGATATGTGGTAGAATCAAGGATTTTTTTCTTGATGTATTTCTTAGTATAACTTGCTTTTATCACAAATACAGTGATTGTTGGATAACAATCATTGATCTATACTCTTATGCAAGAAATTTATGAACAGTTTTAGGAAATTCTACTATTTAATTGGTCAGTATATTTTGACCATCTACATATCTTTTCTAATTAAATTTATTTTTCCAGCCAAAGACACCCAGCATTGTACAGAGACTATAGCTATGAGTGGGGAGACACATGTTCATATTCTGCTTGGCCATGGGTATCTTTGGCTGAGTTGCAATCTCTCAGCCTAAGTTACCTCACAGGGTTGTTGTGAAGAGTTGCAATCTCTCAGCCTAAGTTACCTCACAGGGTTGTTGTGAAGAGTTGCAACCTCTCAGCCTAAGTTACCTCACAGGGTTGCTGACATGACTTTCAAATGGAAAGTCATGAAATCATACATGCATTTTAAAAAGCTGAGATAGTATTCATATAAATTTATATAACTTTTTTGCAATGTGTACTTTGTTAATATAATCACTCAGATAAATAATTTTCTGATGTTTTTAGAGATGTAGTTTACAGTGATAATAGTAGTAAAAATAATGTTCTGTATTATTCATTTAGCTTGTATTTTATATTTGGTTCTCTTTTACTTTTGTTTACTTATACAAACAGTTTAAGTTTGTTAATTGTTTCATTCTATGCCAGTCTTTGACTGAAATAACGTTTGAGTGATAAATCATATACAAATTTACTTCGTAATTCACTTAGAAAGCTTGGATGGATGAGGCAGGATTCTTCTTCACAAAAATCACAATGATTTGTCTTTATCCATGTGAGGAAAATTGGGCTACCAGGCCTGTAATTTCTTGATATGTTTCTCCCTCTGGATCACATTAGAAAAATTAATGTTTCTTAGGTCATAACCCCATTGTTTCTTAAAAAGCCTAATATTAATGAGAGGAGTATTTGAATGGTGCTAAAGCAAGAGTTAGGAAGCAGCCTCACTCTAATTATAACAGTGGCAATGGAACTCATTTTTCTAAATGCTTGTGCCAGTAGTTATAGAGTAATCCACTGAGTGGTTTCTGAAATGCTTAAGCATGGCATTTATGCTAGATCAGGTTGATGGCTTAGTAGTCATCACCAAGCTCAACTAAGCTTATTATGCTCAACTTTCTAAATGCAGTGGGATGTAGGCCAAGGATTCTATTATATAGCAACTATTGCTCTTGCTTTTCTGTGTTCCACTTCAACTTGGTTGAATCACAGAAGGACAGAAAATGTACTGCAAAGAGAGCCCATTAGATGACACATTGGATAGACATGTGTAGTCCATTGCTGCCTCCTCCTCACACAAAAACTTCGGTATGGCCTAAGTGTTTCTTTTTTCTTGATTCCCATAGGTTATAATGGCTCATCACTTTTGTCAAATTTCTTTATTTCTTTATTTATTAGTTCAATTTATATGCTGCCCTTCTCCGGAGACTCAGGGCAGCTTACAATGTGTTAAGCAATAGCCTTCATACTTTTGTATATACCTGCTTAGTACGGCTCCCACCCTCCCCAAGTGGTGTTCTTTTTTATACAAAGTCAGTTTACTGCCCCCACAATCCAGGTCTTCATTTTACCTACCTCGAAAGGATGGAAGGCTGAGTCAACCTTGAGCCTGGTGAGATTCAAACTAGCAGTAATTGCAGGCAGCTGGTGCTAGTTAACAGCACTTTAAGTCTGCTGCACCACCAAGGTTCTTCTATATTCTTATAATATAAAGCCTTATATAAAGAATGGATTCTTTATCAGGCAGGTTTTGTTTCCTCAGTGCTGCAACCAGAATATGGCTGCTCTGAAATTTGCAGACAGAAATCAATATTTATTTGTTTATTTGGTTGCCTTACTCAGTAGACACTCCAGATCAGTGGTCTCCAACCTTTCCAGCTCAGTGGACAGGCAGAGGTGGTGGTGGCAGAGGGAGGAAAGGAGGTGGCTTCATATGCACATGATGCTTTCACAAATATTTCTCTCGTGTGTGCACATGCACACGCTTGCCCACCACTCCCATAGCCTGATTCCAAACACTTCCAAACACTTCCATGGTCCAGCACTAGGCCATGGACTGGGGACCCCTGCTCTAGATAGTATACAGTTAAGAGAATAACTTAAAACAAACATAACATAGAACTGAATGTAATGGAGGTACCACAGGTCCTTCAGGGAATTGATGGAGAGTGCAGTGATTGTAGCAGGAGTACATATGGGGTGAGATTTGCTCTTTATTTCCCAGCAGTCTTAACAACACCAAGATTGTTAGGTAGAAGTAATCCAGCGTCTCTTCCCAGGCAATGTTGACACATCCATAATCACTGCAAGTGATACTAATGTATTTTTGTATGTGTGCATTTGCATGGGTGTCCATGTGAATATGTTTACGTGCTTTTACTTGTATTCAGCACAGTCCAGTTATTAACCATTTACATTCCTATAGAAGGAAACAATGATGCACACATGTTACTGGGGGCAGAGGTCAGAAAGGTGTTACCAAATACTGTTTTTTTTAAATTTAGTTGCAGAAAGAAATTTTTGGATGTATTACTGCGCTGTTGTGCCCCAGCTTCGGATTCCCAGAGAATGTGACACACACCAACCTTTGCAACCAATGTTTAATTCCAAACAAACCCCTTTCAAGAATGCAGGCTTCCCGTGCAAAGGGTCTTTATCAAAGTTATTAAGAACAAAGTCCGACAAAGGTTGGCAACCGGCCCAGAAAACCAGATATGAGAAGTCGCTCGCTCTCCAACATGCTCTATAGTAATAAGACGTTGTTTCTAGCAAGAAAGCACTAGCTGTGTGTGACTTAAATAGGGTAAGGGAGTGGCCAATTATCCTCAAGCCCTACTCTCGAGTAGACCTCCTACTCCTGAGTAGCCATTCCTGCCTTTTGGCAGCTCTGTATGCCCGAGCATTGAGGAGAGGCTCTTCCACTTTGCTCTCTCCACTGGAAGGAGCCTCTGGAGGTTCTGAAGGCCTCTGACATCACATTCTCTTCGGCCTCCTCACTGTCCAATGCGAGCGCCGGCTGTGCCAGCTGCTGGCGCGACACCACACCAGCCTCCTCATTGGGATCAGCCACGATCCGCGCAGGCCGCTGGTGGGCCACAACATGTGCAAAATAAAAATGCCTGGTATTGTGTATGTGGTCTCTCTGTGTGTGCATACCTGCATGTGCGCATGTGTGTCCCTACATATTGTCTTGTGATTATTTTATTTATGCAGGAGTTAATCAAACATCATAACCTGGATAGAGCATGGATAGCTCAGCAGACTAAAAGCTTTGTGATTAAAGGCCAGCTGTCTACAATTACTGTAAGTTCGAATCTCACCAGACTCAAAGTTGACTCAGCCTTCATCCTTTCTAAGGTAGGTAAATTGAGGACCCAGTTTGTGGGGTCCTCAATTTACCTAAGCTAACTTTGTATAAATTACCAATAAGCTAACTTTGTATAAAATATACAAAAGTATGAAGGCTATTGCTTAAAGCATTGTAAGCCGCCCTGAGTCTCCGGAGAAGGGCAGCATATAAATCAAATTAAATTTTTTTTTAAAAAAATAACCATTTGTGCTGGGGCTGGTTTTCTCTATGGTTTAAAAATGATTCTATAAGCTAAATTTCTTTTTTTTTTGTAGAGAAGATTAGTATTATAAAGTTCTATTTGACATTTTCTTTGACCTTCTCCAAAATGAGTTCAAACAACATGAATTAAGTCAAATCAAATGGAAGAAAAATTCAAATGTAATATAAACTAATTTCAACCTGAGGTTAAAGAAAAGCTGTTCTTGACCTATTCTGTTGCAGGGTTTCAGCTATTTATGCTGCTTGCTGTTGGGAAGATTGTGTTTCTGCTGTGAGTCTAAAATTATACTGTCTTTATTCTTTGCAGGTTTTATGACGTTAGTGAATTTATTTCTTTCATTTTGGGACTAGAATAAGTACAGAACAGTTGACAGAAAAATCTAAAAAACATTGTGTTTACATATACTCATTCCAACATAAACCTAAGACATAGTGCAGCCCAAATCAGCCATATATCTGAAAGCCTTTGAGAAACAGCTGAAATTTACTTAAAATTCCCTCAGTTGCAGGATCTTGGGAAAAGCATGGTGTGCTTGTAATACCTGTTAAATTTATAAATGTTCTGAGGAGAAATGGGCTGGCAGCATAGCAATCCATTTTAGCTCAGATTACCCAAAAGCCATTGTTTCACATTGCAGGCTGCTAAATTTATATCCCTCTGATGCCTGGCTACTTGCTTTGAACTTCTGACTGCAAAATTGTACTCAGACTGCTTAGCTTCCATTCTCTACTAGTGAAAAGAAATCACCTGCCACATTTTTGAAGGTTATTGCATTCCAAAAGCCAGAAGGAAAATCCCAGCTGTGGTAGAATATTTGATCATTTAAGCTCCTTGACTCTCAGGAAATAGCAGCCAATCCCTCTGTTTAATTATCTGCAAATAATCCCTAGGAGAAGATGGTATTCCAGGATCAGCCATATTGTTTTAAGATTTGTGGAAGGGAGAAGCTGAAAAGAAGATTCATTAGCCAAAATTGCAAACATTCTTTATTAATAGAGACAACATTTTAAGTCCTCACTTTCCTTAAGAATTGGCCATAGGATATTTGGTTAGGGCTAAGAACTACTGGGCAATTTCAAAAAGGAGAGAATGCCATTGTTTCCCAATGTTATAATTAATGATGAGCCATGGTGGCACAGTGATTAGAATGCAGGCTAATTCTGCTGACTGCCAGCAGTTCGATCCTGACCAGCTCAAGGTTGACTCAGCCTTCCATCCTTCTGAGATCGGTAAAATGGGGACCCAGATTGCAGGGGGCAATATGCTGAATCTGTAAACCAATTAGAGAGGGCTGTAAAGCAGTATGAAGCTGTAGATGTCTAAGTGCTATTGCTATATAATCAAGATGTCTGCATGAAACAACATAATTACAATTGCAATCTAGAGTCTTTGAAGGGCACAGCCAGACATGAATGTAGACAGCTGAATTTCAGTACTGTAAACATGTTGGAGTTGTTACTCTGAAAAATTGTCACAGGGACCTTGATGAATTTGAAGGTATGAAGTGTTTAGTTTATTATGCTCAATCCTCTGTGTATTTGTGTGTGTGTGTGTGTGTGTGTGTGTAAACTGGAATACCATAATGTGTCTTATAAATATTTGTATTTTATGAACATTACCATAAACATTACATTTCACTGTCTTTCCATAAGTAATCAAGCCCAGAAATAATTGCAATCCTTAACTGTCTCAGTCCTTAGAGAATTGGTATAACAGTATATTATCAGAGAAAGTAATGTGTGCTTTTTTTTTTAAAAAAAAGAAGCAATTGAAAACCTCTCAAATTCTAAATTCCTGCAGTATTTATTCAGAGGCAAATTTCTAATGGCTTGAGGTTTTTTCAGCCCTGGACGTCATTCATATTACTGGAATAATATTTTTGTTATCAAGCTCCCCTTATCAGGGTTTGACAATAAATCACATGCTGCCTGATTTGACACAGCTTAACTTACCTCCTCAGTATGGACTTTACAGAAGTCTCTTACCCAGACATGGCTTGGGTAAATAAGAAAATTTATTACAGGAATGACTCCAGATGAAACACTTGATTGTCTACTCTCAACAGGAAGGCAATATCTATTTCTTATTTTCAGAAGTTTAAATACAATGCTTTTCCCTCTTATGCTTTCCATGAATGAGCAGTCTTCTTGTTCAGCAGTTGTTTACCTTGAAACTAAGCAGGTGTTGAATATTTACATCTTCTTCTGCCCCACTGGCTCTTGTGTTAATTCTTGTTGTCGAAGCTTTGTAGAGGCCAAACATTTTTATCTACAATGCATCACTGAAGGACCAGTGAACAGCTTCTTCTCACTAAAGATCACATGTAGTATCACTGAAAAAGCATTCTCCATGGTGGCCCATAGAAAGATGCCTCTTTACAGATACGCACAAGTTGGAATACTAATAGACCAGGACTGACTTGAAGACAAGTTATGAAGGAAACTCTTTGCATGTGCAACTTAACATCCAAAGATTTTTTTTTCTGCAGACTTTAATGCTGGATATCTGCAAAAGCTAACATTAGAACAACATCAGCAAACAATTAACATAATGTTTAAATGATATATGTATGTGCAAAATACCTGTATAAGTCTTAAGTATAAATATCACAATCTCTCATCTTTCATCCATATAGTTGCCTCAAAAGTATATTTCTTTGCCTTTCTGCTTCATGCCTGAAAATTACAATTCTCTAAAACTGTTTTCTCTAAAAACCATGGGATCAACCCAACTCATTCTTTTCATAATGCCCTACAAATATTATCGTTTAAAAATTTAGAGTCGTTTCCTTCAAATCAATTGCTGCTCAGTAGTGTATTATACTAAAGAATACAATAAGTAGAGTGTAGCCTTAAAATATGAGCAACTTACTAACATATAGCATAGTAAGCTTAAGAGAAAGGAGTTAGAAAGTTTCATAATAATAGGCTGTATTCGCTACTTAGAAAAACTATTAATTATCTCCATTTTGGCAGAACTCCAATGAAACAATGCTTAAAACAATGCTTGCAAACTTGATCACAAGTTTATGATTTATATATATTTAATGTAACTTGTAAAAAAATAACAATTTCCCACTATTTTCTCACTCACCCATTAATCCAAAAAATCTGGAGATCAAGCAGCACATCTTAGTAACAACTGCTTATAAAACAGCCTTTTGCTGACTCCTACATTCAGTAAATGAATAAATCACCAGGGGGCCACTACAACCACTTCTAGAACTTGAATGATTACAATTATGTTTGAGTGTGCATAGAAGCTGTGATGACCTAAAAAAAAATCCACAATAAAAGCAGGAAGGAAAGAAATTGAGGGAAAAGACCAGCAGGATATGTGTTATGTATTTCCATAGTGAGGCGTTTGTCACATTTATTTATTTATTTATTTGTTTAGATTTGTATACCGCCCTTCTCCTTGCGGACTCAGGGCGGTGAACAGCCAAATAAAAATAGTACACAAAAGTTAAACAATTTCTTTTAAAAAAGCATATAACTTTGGCTAAAAATTAAAACCATTAACCATTAAATATTTAACCCTATAATACAGATCTTAAAAATTCAGCGGGGTCAGGCTAGACCAGCAAGCTGAAAGAGATGAGTTTTCAGGGCCCGACGAAAAGTCCGGAGGTCAGCAATTGTTCTCAGTTTTGGAGGAAGATCGTTCCAGAGGGTAGGGGCTGGTTGATATACTACTTATATCGTTTTACCTGCTATCCTTCTGTCAAACAGAATCACCTATGAGGAACCAAAGAGAAAGACCTAGCTTCTTTTGGAGTGCCTTCCTTTCTACAGTTTTTTTTTAAGTTATAGACATTTCTCTGAAGCAGGCTTTTAAAATGCAAATTCCTGAGATGTAAGCTCTTTTTATAAATGGAAATATCTGTCAGTAGTAGTTTGAGTAGTGGATTTTCTCTTATTTTTTCTTCTGTGTGGGAGATGGAAATTTATTTTTAAGGAGGGGAAAATGAATGATAGTTCATTGATAGTGGATTTCATTTGATACTTTTATTCATGCAAATCTGGTAGAATTAGGATGCTTAAATATATTTCTGTGTAACATATGCCTGAATTCTTGTATATCTTTCTGTGCAGTTTCTGATGCAGATTTGGCCAAGTCAATTATAAGTATCCAACTTGATGAACGCAATAAAAAAAAAGCCTGTTGAAATTACTGCCTTCTGCACTCTTCCATGTTGTGTGGGAAATGACCCACAAAGGTTAGGGATCTTGCAAAATGCTGTCTGATATAACAAGTGCAACTACAGTATTCTGTAAATCATAGGACATTGTACCCTGGAAGCAAAGCAACTCTATTGCTATTATTGTTTGGTTCTGTAAGATTTAGAAAGTTCTCTTGGGGTGTCAATGGCATAAAGAATTAGTTGATTAAAATTAAAATGGAGCCTAAATATGTCCTAATGCAGTATCTTTATGATGCCAAATGTTATTGTTGTGCCTCTTTAAATTCAAACATTTGTCCCTTTTTTCATTGGATGGAATAAAGAATAGAGAATAGAGCATCAAACTTAATGTTTTAGGAAAACATCATTTCTGTTCCAATGTCTGTTATAAATCAATGGCAACATTTTTCTTTCTAAAATCTTTGTTCACTTGATGTACAAATTTCATGCTGTATTTTTTTTTACAATAGTGGGTGAATCACCGGTAGATGTATGCAGTCTCCAGTATTCTGTGAGTGTTTAATTAAAAAGATTAGCAGCCATTTGTTGATCAAAAATAATGCAAAATGATCTTGAGTATTGTTTTTTAAATAAATCCAAAATGATCTTGAGTATTGTTTTTTAAATCCTCTTTGAGGATTGCAAGCAGAGACTTTGGCAGACCTTTAAATAATGATATTCTCTGATAGTTTGAGATATTTATCCCTTGAGAGGACTTCTGGGAAAGAAATGGTGAACTGAAAGCAGCTCACTAAAAGCAGAACTGACAACCGTGATGGAATGAAGAACTGGCAAGTAGTAATTCCTCTTTGGATCACCTTTTTCTAAGCATGGCTCCAGTAGTCTCCTAGAAGAATCCTGAGCCAAAGTTTAAAAACAAAACAAAACTCCATGTGACAGTTATAGGCATGGAACAGGGGTGTTAGAACAAATTACTGGTAATGAACAAGCTTCATCCTCAATTAATTAATACAAGGAATGTCATTGCTGGGAGTAACCAAGAAATACAGTTCTAGCATTTAGCGGGAAGCAGCTGGAAATATTTATTGTATTTTTATTTATTTATTAAAATTATATGCTGCCCATCTCCCTTAGAGGTGACTCTAAGTGGTATACAGTCATAGCTGGTAGAACGTCAAAAAGAGAATGTTTGTGATTGTTCCACAGATAGTAACATCAATTATCAATGTGGCATCTATTGTTACCAAAGCTGGAATGAAGCAGACAAAATGGCAGAAACATACTGCATATATCTGTTGACAAAAGTAATCACGAAGCACTGTTCAAAATTGCCATAGGAACTGCAGGTGCGTAAGAATAGAACTGGAAACATTTCATAGTCACAGTTACAGTCACAGTCACAATTGTACCACATGTGTGTAACTCCTTAGAAATAAAAATATGTTTTTAAAATAAAAAAAAATGCTACAATAAAACTTTTGTCTGGATGTAGAAGCAGCAGAAATGCATCCAATGGTAACAGAATGAGCCACAGAGAGAGCTGGAAATAGCTGGGTTTCTTTCTCAGTTTAATTTGATCTTCTGTATACTCAAGACTAATATCCTTTCAAGAGCTCTAAAATCTAGGCTGATAAGACTTGACAAGTGCTTTGGAAAGCAGTAGTTACACATCAGATGGGCAGATTCCTCTGGAGAAGCCAGGTGCCCAGTCTCTTCTGCAGTTCAAGTCAAAACAGCCATGAAGGGCAATTCCCAGTGACTGGAGGAAAGATGACATGCTTGCAACAGCCCAAAGAAGCCGATCAGTGTGGTGCAGAACTGAACCCCTGATTTTTCAGCAGCCAGATCAGCAATGAAGTATGTCACACTATATCCATGTCGAAAATTACATTGGGGGAGAAGACACTGCTTTAAAACTGGAAGAGCTAGGGATGATCTTAAGGCATCTCAGAGATGAGACAAAGGCAAGATCATGAAGACTTGGCAGAAAAAGAAAGCTGTATTTAGAGTGAATTGAAGAAAAGTACTCAGTCTCCATCTCTCAATGAAAGAAGCAGTGACTTGAATTGCAAATACTTAGGGACATCAGATAGCCAGTACTCCCCTAGACCAAATTTCTCAAAAACCTGATTTTTTAGATTAAAGTTTAACACTTGCAAAAAATTGTTGAAGTTATAAAAAGTGGATCCTAATTTTCCTATTCTGTTTCCTCTCCCCTTCCCTTTCTTTACAGGGAAACTCTAAGAGAGAAAGATAATATTAAATGAATATAATGGAGGTGAGTCACTTAATTCCCAAATTCTATTTATTGGTTTTGTTTGGTTTATAACCTATTTGTCTAGGCAGTTAAAAATATTTAAACAGAAAAAATAAAAAAGGTTTTAAAAATACTTAACACTTAACACTGTAAAGAGCTTTATCTTTACAGATCTCTGATTGCCTGAACACAGTGAAGTCTGAGGAAAAACTGTATTGTATAGCCTGCAAGTAGTGCAAGAGAAGGCCTTGTCCTAGGTCCTTGAAAAACAGGTCTCTGATAGCAGGGGAATCCTCAAGAAGTCTTCTCTTGCAGATCAACAACTGGAAAGATAAGCAACAGGAAATAGAATGTTTTAAATAGTCATACCCTAAGCCAGGGCTGTCAAACTTGCGGCTTGTGGGCCGAATACGTCACCTGCTGGCTACATCATGCCCAGTTTAGCAAAGGGAAAAAAAAGTTCTAATACGTCACATGACGCCGCTGTCTATGGAGATTCTCAGTCATCCAGATCAATGATCAATGATCAATGTCCCAAAGGTGCTTCTTCAAGAGGAAATTGGAATTTCTGTTTTTTCTTTGAAGACATTTCACTTCTCATCCAAGAAGCTTCTTTAGCTATGGCTGGATGGTGGAGAATGGAAGAATGTATACTCCTTGCAGACAGCTGGTCACCTGCATTCTTTTGGAGAGTCATTGAGGCCACCTAGAGTTTTATCTGTATCATCAGGGTCATCTGAGTAGTGCAAATGAATGTGGAGCCTTCTTGGAACTGTTGAAAGGACTGTGATATAGACTTGAGATAGATGATGTCATACCTCTCTTGCTCTGTTGAGAGAGGGCTATTCAATTTTAAGCGGTCGAAGAGGCCATCTATATGAAAATTGGACCACCATTTGTCTGAAATGATATAGGTTGGGTTGTAGACCTCCAAGGTCCCTTCCAATTTTGTTATTCTGTTTTCTGCTGGAATAACATAGTTCTGGGAAGCTGGTAACCTAGGAACTGGAAAGGAAGAGATAAGACTTATAATATGAACTGAAACAGCAGTTGCCAACCTTTCATAATGCTCATTCTGTCACAAAAGTGGGGTCCTACCACAATCCAGGGGTGAAATCTAAAATTTCTTACTACCAGTTCTGTGGGCGTGGCTTGGTGGTGGGGGTAATGTGACTGGGTGGACATGGCCAATTTTTTTTTACTTTTAAAACCATTTTTTTCTACAATCTCTTCAGCTAAGAGGTTGTAAAAAATGTTTTCAAAAGGCTCTGACAATCCCAGCTGAGTTCCCTGATCGGCAGAGGCTTTTTAAAAACTCATCAGAGATCATCAGAGCATTTAAAAGAACCCCCCTTTTTTTCTTTTAAATGCCTTTGACAAGCTGTGCGATCATCAGAGGCTTTTTTTTTTAACTTTTAAAAGCATTTTTTCAGCCATAGTTGTAGAAAACATTTTTTTTTACTTTTAAAAGTAAAAGAAAAAGCCTCTGATGATTGTGCGGCTCAGCTGGGCATGGGGAGGGGGTGGCGGGAATTTTTGCTACCGGTTCTCCTAACCACCCGCCTCCATCACTACCGGATTGGGCGATCTGGTCCAAACCGGGAGCATTTCACCCCTGCCTCAATCCCTCCACTTCTTCAGATAGGACATCTTTACAGAAATGCATTTATTGTTATTTACTATTAATGATAAATGTCAAAGAATTACATTTGTAGTAACATAATTGAATCCCCACTAATTCTGAGCTCTACCTGTGATTGAGATACACACACACACACACACATGCACACACACACACACACCATTTATCAACTATGATTGTTTTACATGGTCATCTAGAATTCCAGGCAGGGATAGTCAAGCTGGTTGAAGGATTCATCAGGTCTGCTTGTGTTTTGTAAGTCTTTAGGCTAATGTCATCATCAGAATAGATTAATTACTAGATCGACATTAAGTCTAATTAAATTTTCTTAGATATTCTCTCTCTCTCTCTACATTTCAGAGGTTTTATTTCATCACCCCAAAATTATAGGTATTATCAGATTCCAGTTTTGATTTCAATTAATGGGAGAAGTCATTTAGAAACAATGCATAATATTAAGTGAAATCTAAAGCAAATTGTTATCTGGACATGGCGATGATTCCAACAACTATACAGAAAAAAATCAATGCCACCAAAAAATTAATCTAACATGTATGTGGGAGTGGGAAGAATAAATGGAATAGATGTCAAGCTGAATTATATGCCTGTTTATCCATGTGGAAAGAAGAGTGCACTGCCTTGTTGAATGATGAAGGCAGTATACATCAAAAGAAGTAAAACAAATATTAGGACCTAAAACCAAACATCGTTTCCAGTTGAACTGTTGAACAAAGATTTCATAAAATCCAACAATTTTTATGATGTTTGTATGCAATCAAACACCTTTCTTCCAATGAAATCTGAGGTTTGTGGTATTGTAAACACAGATGTGTTCAATATATTGATTGACAGTACAAGATTGGGAAGAAACCATAGAACATCAAATTGTTAATCAGGTTCAGTGTAGTGATCTATTGCCATGCATATTTCATATGTTGAATTCATTTGAGAACCTGAAATGCAAACTATTGAAGTAAAGGAGTTTTTATTAATATATAAATATCGATCTTTACTGGTTTCCTCTTTTTGTAACTCATGTCATGTTAATGCCCCAGATGTAAATATATGAGTTTCTTTTAAACAGTAATTTGTATGATCAATGGAATAGATGATTCATGCAATAAATCTGCCATGTGATTAGTCAAAGTATGATGTGGATAGATTGAGAAAAGGCTACCCCAGCTTTGTCTGCATTTATCACCTTAAAATGATTCTTGACTTGGGTGGGGTTTTTTTTATTTCTCTTTCCCCAGTCATGACATCAGGCTAAACTTTTCCTGCTGGACATTTTTCTGCCCCTTAGTCAGTCAGTCAGTCTCTATCCCTCCTCTCTCTCTCCCCCCATGTGTGTGTGTGTGTGTGTGTGTGTGTGTGAGAGAGAGAGAGAGAGAGAGGGGGGGGGGGAGAGAGAGAGAGAGGGGGAGAGAGAGAGAGAGAGGGAGAGGGACTGGCTGCCTGAGTTAGGGGCAGATAAATGTGCAGCAGGAAAAGTTTAGCCTGATGTCATGATTGGGGAGAGAAAAAACAATAACCAAGTCAAGAATTATTTTAAGGAGATAAATGCAGACAAATCTGGGGTAGCCTTTTCTTTCTTGGAACACGGGAGGGAGAACTTGACACATAAATAATAAAGCAGGTTTTGCTTTCTCCAGCATTTTGCCTGCAAGGCCTTCACACCCTAACTATAACAAGGGAAAAGAAGCCTGAGAATGCAAAGAAATTGGAAATAGGTGTGTTATTTATATACAATCCACATAAAGAAACAACCAGAGCTTCAACTGCACCTGAACTCAGGTGCAGGTGACTTTGGGGTCATGATCTTGACCTATTTGACCCTTCCCTATGAATAACCTTGGGATGGGTATCCATTGGCAGGGCCTGGCAATGCCAGAGGGAAATCATCACTAGTGAAGAAATTGCTCAGTAATTTTGCTGGGAAGATCAAGTCTTGAAGAGACAAGAGGAGATGTGGGCTGGGTTAGTCAAGCCAAGAAGGAGAAGATCCAATCTTGGAGAAAGGTTTGAAAAGCCAAATGGAGGCTAGAGAGAAAATTGTATGCTCCTTAGAGCTGTTGCCTTGGATATTTGCAACACAAAAGGAGAGCTGGTTTGTTTGAATATGTGCTATATTTTTAGGTGTGAGGCATCTTTGAAAGGAAGGGCTGCTAATTTCTCACAGGCTCTCTCTGCAGGATGCCACACAATTAATCCCACTGAATTTGCTCACTTTGTAATGTTATTTAATATTCTTACATCCATGCCATATGATCCGTATAGTTATATAGCTGTTTCTTATCACAAGAAATATATGGCAACTGATCTTATTTGTACACAATTAGAAGAGTTTTAATAATTCTATTTGCAAAGAAGAAAATAACATTGAGAGTCATCTCATAATTAGAAATTTAGGGTCAAGCTTACTTTAAAGTGAATTGGAGTTTGTGTAACTTTAAGTGCCTTGAATTTAGGATTCTCCCTGTACTTGCTTTCTCAACCTGTTGCAAAAAAGCTAAAATTATCAGCTACAAAGCCTCTTTGGCCCTTTGAAATGGTGACTTTAAAAAAAAAAATCCTTAAAACTGGCATAAAATAAACATTACTTGTCTGTGCTGTGCCTGTGGAAATGCTCACCGTGAGAAAGTTTGGGAACTTCTAAATTATGTTTCTATGTAAGTTATTGTCCTTCTGGAAGGTCAAACGCTTTTCACTATTGTGTGGGAGAAAAGACATTTTATGGAAATGTATCTTCTGTGTTCATTTATCACTTTGAAAGACGAGCAACACAAAGGTAATTATGGCTGAATTGGCACAGGGAAGAGACATTTGCTGAATGGGTAGGCAGTGTATGGAGCTTCCTTTTTTTGCTCAAAGTTTGTTTTGAATTCTGTCTGCCCTTGATTGTCACAAAGCTGGGTGTTCGGAAAATGGAAAGACAAGCGCCTGCTGATTCTGAAACTGTCACCTTAACAAGTTCTATTCTAGGTACTATCAACTAATAAATATGACCAGATGCCACTATATATTTGAAGAAGTCACTGCATTGTGTGGGAAGAGTTCTATTCTGACAAGATAGCCGGGCCCAGATTTCAAATGTTTTTTGTTAGCAGTCCATATATGAAAAATTCAAAACAATCCTGAGGGGGTGAAAAACCCGAAAAACTAAAAAGAAGATTTGTCTATTGATCTCATGAATGAGCTATTGTATTCTTGTGATGCTCTTCTTAGGCTTAAAATCTAATGCACTGTCTTTAGCTTTGGTCTTTAATCTTTTGGAAATGCTTTCTGGGTTCATGCAGAAGGAATTATTCTAGTTTGTTCCATAATTTCTCAAAGCAGCAATATTCAACATTGCTTTTACCATACTATAATAAAATAAGAGCTCAATGTTTAGCGAAATAAACTAGAAACATGCTTTTAAATGCATCTGAACTCTAAATAGGAAATGTAAATTACTCCTATACAGTATATATGTCAAAAAGGAACATTGCAAAAACAAAACAAAACAAAAACCAATCACAAAATATTATCTGTTCTCTTAAACCAGAATTAATTTTAAAGTGAATGTTTTGTTTTTTGAACCATCCACATATCTTTGGGGCTAAACATAAAATATACCCAAGATTGAGATAGGACAATGGTAAAAAAAGTAGCAGAATGGAGATTTGTATTAGTTTAAAGAAATGTAGTTAAAATTTTTGATTTATTCTGAATATGGCATTTTTTGCTGGAAAAATTAGAGTGACTTTCTTCTCAGATTGTTTAGATAGTTTAGCTTTCTGGTAAATTTCTGAAAATACAAGGAAAGTGCTTGAATAATATACGGGTATTGAAAGGTTTTTATTTATTTCAAGGACCATTGATGTTGAATTATTTAAAAACAAGACTTCATAGAGGTTCAACCTATGACATATTCTTATAAACTACACACTGGCACAAATTGTACTGCTTTAGAATAGGACACAATTTACTGGTTTGTAGGTTTTTGGGGTAACATTGACTTAAAAATTCAGCCTTGCACCATTCATTTTGCTATTTTGTAATAGGAAATTTATAACATTACAGGTTGTGTATTCATTCTTTCTGGTTTATTCCAGCCTGACTGGCTCTAAAACTAAGCTATTTAAATAATTCCTTTCTTTCCGCTAAAAAGCAAAAATGATTGGAATTAGAAATGATAAATTAACAGAAATTTTATATTAAAATCATGCCCAATCAGTAAGATAGATTACTCTGCTTCTGTGGACTGCAATATAATATTATACATTTATAGCAATATTGTTTGATTTGTTGAAGGATTGCAAATGTAAAAAAGGGAAAGATTATCACTGAAGAATAGAAATAGGTCTTGTCCAAAATATGATCTTCATGCAGAGTTTGGTTCTACTTTTTACAATGAAATAGCGTTACACCTGTGAAAGAGCATAATCTGTCATATTGCACTATAAATTCTAATATTAAAGATATAATGTAGACCAGGGGTCTCCAACCTTGGCAACTTTAAGATTTGTGGACTTCAACTCCCAGAATTCCTCAGCCAGTGGTTGCTGGCTGAGAATTCTGGGAGTTGAAGTCCACTAGTCTTAAAGTTGCCAAGGTTGGAGACCCCTGATGGAGATAATGATATAGGCTTATATTGATCTTCACCAAGCCAACATCTTTTAGCTTGTTTTGTTGCATGATCTTCATCTCTTACAGCCAATGAGAGGGGATGACTTCTTAGAACTAGAAGTGAAGTAGTCTCAAAGGTGCTTTTTTAAAAGGCAAGTGGACTTTGTTTTTTCTTTGAGGAAGATATTTCGCTTCTCATCCAAGAAGCCACAGTCAGAACTGAAGAAGCTTCTTGGATGAGAGGCAAAATGTCTTCCTCAAAGAAAAAACAAAGTCCACTTGCCTTTCAAAAAAAGCACATTTGAGACAACCATGATTGAAACCATGACTGAAAACCTCCAAAAACATAGAAGTGAGGTAGTTTCCCTGGAACATCTCTGCTAAAGCTTCACCATTCCAATGTTTCTTGAGTGCATTTTGGAATGTGCACAGTTCTCAACGAGACCTCATAATTTCACTAGAATTATAGTTTATTGATGTATGGTATTATAACAGAACCTTGAAAATTGAATTTTCCCTTCCTTCCTTCTTATGCTGTAGGGACTCAGGGCAGAACCAGTCTGTGTTTGTTCCTAATGTTTTCCTTGTTTCCTGAGTTTATATGTTTTTATAATTATTTCTGCAGTTTTTCTTCAATGTTATCTCTGTGGCTCCCTATATTAGGTTGTATGCATGTGATATTACACTATAAAATATCTATCTAAAGATTTAAAATTTCTGGACACATTTTTGAAAGTCTCTGAACAGTTTTTCAGGCAGACATTTCTTCACATGGAAAAAAGCATGATTAAAAATAGAAATCATGCTTTTCCAATTGAAAACATACATTTTGTACTGACTTTTTAATTGCTATACACTGCATAGGTACATAATTGCCAGAAGGAAAATAAACTGGTAACTGAATATTAGATTTTAATAGTGCAACTGCATAAATAAAAATGGAAAACTTGCCAATGTAGGATTGTATAGTTGTTGTCCAGAATATTCACATATTATAATATTACTCAATAAAATAATTTGTTGGTGGAAGGATCTGGGAAATCTTTATTATAATCACTGTCATAAAAAAATAACAACCATTACTATTTGTTGCATCCCACATTCTGTAGCCAGGTCAAGACCAATACATATAGGTAGTAAGAAGCTTGTATTAATTTGCATTTTATCTTGTTTTTCTTTTACAATAAATGCATGAATAAATCTGAATTTGTAAATGGGGGAGAGGGGAAGGGGAGAGGAGAGGAGGAGAGGAGAGGAGAGGAGAGGAGAGGAGAGAAGAGAAGAGAAGAGAAGAGAAGAGAAGAGAAGAGAAGAGAAGAGAAGAGAAGCAGAATTTGGCTGGACAATTAATATCCCATAATAGCCTGGAGAATGAATATCCAATAATAGCCTGGAGAATGAAAGCAGTAATTTTTGAACTTATAATTTTAACAGTGGAAATCTGCATGTCTCTCTTCATTTCATATTGTCCCAAGACTGGTAATTATTTAGTTTATGTTGGCAGAAGGAGAAGTACCAAAGAGTGGAGCAAAGAACTCATACCTATAAGGAGAAAAAGAACATATTGCTATCCTGGATTAGGAGTCCTAAATAGATTTATATGCCTCAAAGTATTAATGAATTGCAGAGACATCTTTATTGTTCCATGAAGATCCAAAGATTGATACATTGCCTCATGAAACAATCTCTGACTTCTGGAATCAGAGCTTTTTTTTTTTTTTAATATATTGAGTCTGAATAAAAAAGAAGATTAAGTAATTTATAGAAGCGAAAATAATAGCTAAAATGACAGGAGTTACTCAGAACTGCTGAAATGAATGTGAAACATTTTCTTTTAATTGTCAGTCACTAGCTATGTTATCTTCTTTTCTTGAAAAAAATAATTGAGAGAATGAAGATATATATATAAAGATGAGTCTGTCAAAGGTTATGTGATTTTCCTCATTAGCAAAGTTTCAAAATCAATTGAATAATATGGATATTTATTAAAAATGATATATTTATAACCTTTGCTTCTCATTATGCACAAACATTAACCAAAGTTTAAAATGCCCATAAGATGAAATCTTACACAAAACATATTTATATACAGTATCTACAATGACATTCATGTCCTAATCAAGTCATGTCTTCTTTTTAAAGGGATGAATCTTAATCAGCACATCATAGTGTCTAACCTAAATTGGGTAGGTAGGTCTATTTAATTAGCCTTGCTTCTCACTTTCAAAAGTGAACAGGAAAAAAATTCTTCATGCATAATAATTCATGAAATGGTTTACTCACTGACTGAAAGATATGGTTACCATTGCTCACCAATCAGGTTCTCATTGGTTTCTCCTTCTGTCAGTCTGAAGGCCAGGCCAAACGGTTGAATTAGCCCATGTGTTTGCACTCACAGCATTCTTCTTCTTCATTCATTATGAGGTATTTCAACAAGATGTTGTCTGTAATGTATATTTTGGGTACTGCATTTTGAGGACATTAAATTGTATCTCAATAATTTCATCAATGTGGACCTTGTTGTATAGTAGCCTTCCTGCCAAGCTAATTCTTTCTAGGCATCTCTTTCTATTTTTAAAAAAGTTCTCCTCTACTATTATATACATAGGTTCTTATGTATAGGAGGTGCTCAAATAACTACATCAAATCTAGAAGTACAAAACTGAGCCTATCAATCAGGGCAGATCTTTTACACAAGCATGATGGGCTCACCATATCCTACTGAAATAAACAGATGAATTGTGCATCTTGTGCCAATTAAATTTTCCAAATGCACTGTAAGGAGAGCCTCGTATAGAGCACATTGTAATCATCTGCTCATAATATAAGTAAGGGATGGATGACTATTGCCAAGTCAGACCAATTCAGAAATGGTCACATGTGAATCATTAAATGTAACTGTGCAAATGCCATAGCCATCTGGAGATTCAAGGACAGCACAAGATCAAGGAGACCTCCCAAATTATGAACCTGATCTTTCATAGGGAGTATAAATCTCTCTTCTGTTTTATCTGGATTTAATCTCAATTTAATACTCATTGAATCCAGATAATGTTTCGGTAATGAGTGTTAATTTTCTTGAAGTTAAGTAAGAATGAGCCATAAAGCACCTGTATCCTAACTTTTCTATTATATCCTTTTAATATGAATGAACAAAGCAACAAAAATACAACCTGTATTTTAAAGCTTTCTTAGTTACGTTATGCTCCAGACATATTAGCGTTGTTTGTACTGGGATGAATTCTGTTTGTAATTTCATATGTTTTTACATTGATTGTATTATGTTCTACCTTCTGCATTACTCTCTTCCATAATATATTATAATACTTTTATGGCAACTGTCAGAGAAAAATGAACACTAGTGCTGGGCAAAACCACATTGCATATACACTACATTTTATTGTTAGATTCCTCTTATTGACAATCTACTCTTGGGTAATGCTGGCATAATGAATCATTTTTTAAAAAAATCAGTGTTCAGCCTAGCAAAGGACAAACATCAACCTTATTCTGACCCATTTCCCAAAGATGCACATTGTTTGTTCATTCTCTCTCTCTCATCTCTATCTATCTGTATCACCTCTCTCTTTCTCTCTGTCTCTCTCTCATCTCTCATCTCTCATCTCTCATCATCATCATCATCATCATCAACATCTATATCTCATTTCTTTAAGTGTTGGAAACAAAGCTTTTCTTTATCTTTGCCACAACCTTCTGAGGTAGGTTAGATCTGGGGAGATTGTTCAGAGATTTATGATCCTACTTTATTATGAGGGTGCTATCAAAGAAACCTCTATTTAGTTGTTTGTTTCTGTAAATATTGACTAATTACATAATCGTGAAACAAACAACCCTCACCCCCCTCCCCACCTTCTCTTGATTGTTGGTGCTAAATTGCATGGTAGACTCAGAGTAGCTAAAGGAGAAGCACAGTCCTCCGCAATGATTGAAGATCTTTCTGCTCAGTGTGCTGGTGTTCTCTCAGGGTGTTTTTTTCCTCTCATTTCCAGTTTTGGGCAAAATTAGCCATATAACTTTTATGGTATTAATATTTATGATATAATGAACAAAGAGCAGAAAGAATTCTAACTTACAGTATATATCATTAATGCTGCCTAATCCCACAATTTTTTTATCTAGTTCCTATGATCCAGTTACAAATGGGGACATATCGCGCGATCAGAGGACCATAGGAATCCCATGATGGTCAATAATATAAGGACCAGTTGTAGCTTTTTTCAGTGCCATTGAGTCTTTGAACAGTTGCTAAATGAATGAGCTACAGGATTACCTGTAATGTATATCCAAATCAGCTCTTTATTTGGATATCATCTGTTATTAAAAAAAAAACATTAAAGGTTTGCACATTAAACTATAGTGCTAAAACAGATTTTCCACAACACTGATTCTATGAGAATGAGAAAAGCTGAGTAGCATCTTATTTTACTAATTGCTGGAGTTCATAACAAATGAATCTTCTTCAAACTTAGGGTAGTTGTTGGTTTAGGTGTATCCAGTTTAAACTGGCATACCATTCCTGTTAAGTTCAAACTTTGCTCTACAGACATTACCTAAATTATAACTGGATTATTATAATTGGTCTACACAGGACTATTTTTGAAAAGTCTTCAGAAATGGCAACTGATCCAGAATGTGGTCATGACAATATCACTGGATTAACAGGGGGATAGAATCAAGATCATGTGAAGTGTTAGTACCACTTTATAATGCTTTGGTAAGATCACGCTTGGAATACTGCATCCAGTTTTGGTGGCCATGATGTAAAAAAGATGTTGAGGTTCTAGAAAGAGTACAGAGAAGAGCAACAAAGATGACTAGGGGACTGGAGACTAAAACATATAAAGAATGGTTGCTGGAATTGGGTATGTCTACTTTAATGAAGAAAGGATATTTGGCTATATTGTTTTAGGTCACACCTAAAGTGATGGCAGTTATTTAAAATCCTAAATACTTAATTCCTTATGGACTTCCTCAACCTGTATTATCCTGCCTATATTTTTAAAACCAGATAGCAAGGACTTTCTCTGTTCTGCAACAACAATATTGTGGAAATTCCTGCCTAACAAAACTTGATTGGCATCTTCTCTGAGATTCTTTCACCAGTTGGTTAAGATTGTTTTTAGGAAAGCACTTTTTCCTCAGGGGATGTACATTTTGATTGATATTTTAATTCCTGTAACTTATATATATTAAATGTGTTGTTAAATATTGATTTATTCCTGTTTCATAATTGTTATAAGATGCTTAGAGGACATGTGAGCACTAAAATGGCAGAAAATCAATAACATAGAGGGAAAAACAACCTTGATGTAGCAATGTTTTATGGTGCACTGCAAGAAATACCAGAGAATTCAAGTCTATAGCTAGTTGGTTACTTGTTTCTTAAAGCAAAAGTTGTCTAAAAAGGGAATAATTTAGCACTAGTTATGCCACAGTACATGTCTGAAAAATGAAATATTGAGTTACCTTTTGGTGTTAATATACTGTTTTGAAATACAACACCTATAAGGTTTTTACATATGGCCAATTCTAAGTAATTGCTGTTGCAAGAAGAACCCAGAAAATCAAAATCTAACACCCAGAATACATGATCTAAGCTTGAGTCAGTTTTGTCTAGTGGTTAAGGCATCAGGCTAGAAACCAGGAAAATGACTTTTAGTCCTGTGTTAGATACAAAGCTAGTTGGGTTAAGCCAACCACCCTCTCTCAGCCCCAGGAAGTATGTAATGGCAAACCATTTCTGAAATTTTGACAGGAAAACTTCAGGGACTGTGATCCAGGCAATTGTCAGGAGTCAAAACTGATTCAAAAGTGCAGGGTGGCCAAAAGAACAGAGATAGGAGAAGATAGGCAGGTGGGGGGAAATTGTAGTTAGTCCCTTATCTTACTGAGGTTTAAGGCTGGGAGGGACCTGGATGGCTTGGATTGGGATGGACAATTGCATAATGACCCACATTTCTCAGTTAACAATGGTAACAGGGATTGCTGGGATTGCCATCACTAAACAATGCTACGGTGTCTCATTTTCTTTACCTGTAATCATACTACATTGAATTACTGTTGCAATGAAATCAAAACAGCATTGCTGAAGAAAGTAATGGCCAACTAATTCTATGAAATTTTCAAAAAAACAGCAGATAGAAAAATATATGATAGACAGAAGGAAAGACAAACAGACAAACGATAGATAGATAGACAGACAGGCAGATAGATTTAGGAACCAGGAATCAAGTTTAGTTCAAGGGTCATTTATATTTTTCATGTCCATGTGTATTTTATTTATTTTTAGGATCCTCAGAAATTCATTTTTTGCTATTTTTGGCACTATAAATTTCCTTTCCCCAGACATATTTGTAGAATAATATGAAGATTTATATCCAAATAACTGCTCTAGCTAGGTAGTTTGCTGTAGATATCAGGAGCTGGGATCTGCAATAGAAGTCTGTTGGCTTTATATCATAATTATAAATTTCCTGAGTGCTACGTATCAGGGTTCCCCAACCCCGGGTCCCTGAACCAGTGCCAGGCTGCAACCCATTTGGAACCAGGTCACAGGTTGTGGATCACTGCTATATAGAATAGAATAACAGAGTTGGAAGGGACCTTGGAGGTCTTCTAGTCCAACCCCCTGTTTAGGCAGGAAACCCTACACCACTTCAGACAAATGGTTATCCAACATCTTCTTAAAAACTTCCAGTGTTGGAGCATTCACAACTTCTGGAGGCAAGTTGTTCCACTGATTAATTGTTCTAACTGTCAGGAAATTTCTCCTTAGTTCTAAGTTGCTTCTCTCCTTTATTAGTTTCCACCCATCGCTTCTTGTCCTGCCCTCAGGTGCTTTGGAGAATAGCTTGAATCCCTCTTCTCTGTGGCAGCCCCTGAGATATTGGAACACTGATATCATGTCACCCCTAGTCCTTCTTTTCATTAAACTAGACATACCCAGTTCCTGCAACAGTTCTTTATATGTTTTAGCCTTCAGTCCCCTAATCATCTTTGTTGCTCTTCTGTGCTCTCTTTCTAGAGTCTCAACATCTTTTTTTTATATCATGGTGACCAAAATTGGATGCAGTATTCCAAATGTTGCCTTCATAAGGCATTATAAAGTGATACTAACATTTCACGTGATCTTGATTCTATCCCTCTGTTTATGCAGTCCAGAACTGTGTTGGCTTTTTTGGCAGCTGCAGCACACTGCTGGCTCTTATTTAAGTGATTGTCCACTAGGACTCCAAGTTATATGATACCAAAAACTAGAGCAGAGTGACTGTATTTAAAATAGAGTTCTGTTATGCTCCAAATCTCATTCGACATTATTAAATTATTATTGCAATTAAAAACAAAACTGAATGGCAAGCTGAGAAATTAAAAAACTAGCTTCTTACATCCTATTTGTTTACAAGAATGCCACTGTCTCCAGAGGTAGCATTTTTGTAAACAAACAAACAAACAAAAATTAGTAAGCAATAGGACACTCTGCTTGGAAATATTTGTATATCCAGAAAAAAAAAAGATAAAAACTAGACTGACGTGTTACAGAGCACAGGGACAGTTACAGAGTTCCCTGTAACTCTGTAACTCTGTTACAGAGTTACAGGGACATAAGGGAAAGATACAGAGCAACCATTTCAATTTGCCTTCTGATAACCCTGGCAGCCATATTTATGAGAATGCATAACATCCTTGTAACATTCCAGGCGTGGATTCTATCCTAAAGTGGTTGTCATTATATTTTTAAGAAACAAATGACTGTAAAAATTAAAGATCAGGATTTCTTTCTGTTAACTAACTATAGTTGCTTCTCTAGTACTCTTGATGGTGGATAGTTACTAGGTACAGTATACAACATTATACTCCAAGCCTTAGTTCTTAGCTATGCATGCTTTAGCAAATATTAATATCATGGTATATAGTCATGTTGGCCACATGACCATGAGAGTGTCTTCACACAATGCTGGCTCCCCCAGCTAGGAAATGGGGATGAGCACTGGAGCACTCCCCCAGGTATGACTGGACAGGGGAAATCTTTACCTTTATGGGTTTTTTTTTTCTTAAGTGGATGTGGCATGGATGTTTATCCTTTTTATCTGAGATGGTCCCATAAAAAACTATATGTCTAAAGTTGTTACTTACATCTCAAAAAAGTCTCTTGTTAACTGAAGCTACCCTTAAAAAGCAAATAGCAATTCCTGAGAAGCAATTTTTGAGAAAACATAGTTCAAAGGAAAACAAATGTTCCCTCCATTATAATTCTGAGACATCTCAAAGTTTCTAGTGTTTACTAATTTACAAGCAAAAGCTATGTATTAATTGTGTTAATATATTTTATATTACACTTAGTTTGATCTCGATTTATAACCCCTGTTGCATTTATCATTATAGCAGTTCTGCAGGGACAACAATATTTCCATTTTATAGACAGAATATGGGAAATAAGTTTTACCTTATTTGTTGCTGTTGCTGAATCCTATCCAATAACTATATTGATCAAGTGGCGCTCAAAATGTGTTGGATTACAACTTCTGATATTCTCAGGCATTATAAATTCATCGATTCAGTTGTGGAAAGCTGTCCTTGAGAGAGACTTAGTCTAGGCTGCATGTTGTGCCTCTAATCGGCTTTCCCCCCCACCAAAGCTGACAAAGTGGACTATCTCTGCCTGCGCAGCTTTGTGCACAAAGCATTATAGGCCCACAGGAATTTGTAACTCAAGGCTCTCATATATCTGATCCAATGATCTGACAATCATTTATATCACTCTGACTTCAATATGAAGATATTTATTTATTTAATAAATATCCTGTTCTGTTATTTCTTCATGTAGCTGTCAGCAGTTTTTAACCAATAAAGAGATTTTCTACCATCTTCCTCCTCTAGACATTTATAATTGTTAAAGGTACTTTTAAAGCAGGCATTATTGTCTAAAAGATGCTCAATAGTATTTGAGAGTTGATGCCTAGTAACAGCAAATTTTGGTCTGACTGGAGCTCAAATCACTCTCCTTCTCTTTGTGCTTTGTGTGCTTCTATCTGTGTTTAGAACAAAAAAGAAAGTGAACAAAAGGCAAAGTTTTGGATGGCATGGAGAAAACATCTTAAGAGTTTTCAATTTTTTCCCCCTATTAGGAAAACTAGAAAGCATGACTATTTGATTTCCAATTTAAGCTACATTTTTTGTTGACTGTAATTCTAGCATTTTACATCAGAGGAAGCAATTTATACAATGACTCTACCTTCTGTGTAAAATGTTGTGTCATTACTCAATAATCTAGTATGCTTTATCCATAAAAAAAAAGATGAACAATTGAACAACAAATAATTGAAAGTCTCTTTGGGAGGATTATGGGATTTTTTTTTTAGCCACAAAGGCTACAACATTCTATCATGTATAAAATGATGCATTAAATCTAGATTAATTCCTTTAATCACTGTACATACCTCCTATATGTTTTCAGTGTGAAATATGGATGTATTCCAAGTTTCATAATGATTTCCTTCTGGCCTATTGCCTGGAATATTAATATGCGTATTAAATAACAATTATTTTCAGATACAAGGTTCATTTTAAAAAAATCAAACAGATGTAGGAAGCCTTAAGCCTTACTTGGTTTAATTGTCATTTCATTCTGCAGTACATTATGGAAACACTCCAAAAGGAAACATAGGGTCTACAGCAGGGGTGAAATGCTCCTGGTTTGGATCGGATTGCCTGATCTGGTAGCAATGGAGGCGGGTGGTTCGGAGAACCTGCCCCCCCCCCCCCGCTGCCCAGCTGAGCCGCACAATCATCAGAGGGTTTTTTTTTTAAAAAAATTTAAAGCATTTTTTCTACAACTTCTTCGGCGGAAAAAATGCTTTAAAAAAAAAAAGCCTCTGATGATCGTGTGGCTCAGCTGGGATCGTCAAATGCTTTTAAAAGCCTCTGATGATCCCAGCTGAGTTGCCTGATTGGCAGAGGCTTTTAAAAGAAAAAAAGCCTTTGCTGATCAGGCAACTCAGCTGGGATCGTCAGAGCCTTCTGAAAGGATTTTTTTTTACAACCTCTTCACTGAAGAGATTGTAGAAAAAATGGTTTTAAAAGAAAAAAAAATTGGCCAAGCCCACTCAGTCACATTACCCCCCCCAAGCCACGCCCACAGAACTGGTAGTAACAAATTTTAGATTTCACCACTGGTCTGCAGCAAAATTTTCAAGCCATGAGAGTCCTTTAGACAAATTGTTTCCTAGCTCTCCTAGTATAACCCCCCAGTTACTTATTCTACTAACACTATCACTTGTCAACTGCCATTGCTGCTGACTGGGAAGAAATTAGAGAGCTTTTTCAAAAGCTTCAGGCCTGCAAGGCACAGTTTGTCTCTGAGGAAACCATATCATTCCTTCCCTGCAACTACAGTTCCCAAGAATTTTGGGGTTTAGTCATGCATAGGAAAGGATAATTTACTTTCTTACTGGAAGTTCATATTGTTATTGAATGAAGTTCTACTCAGAAGCTAATCTTGATAATGGCTTTGTGTTTTTTTCCCCTTTGCAACAGATCTCTTTGTGCATGTTAAATTTTCAGATAAATACTGTTAAGTTGGGCGACTGAGGAGGCAGAAGCAAGGTAATGCGTGACAACAGCTCTTTAATATAATGTGAACTTCAGCAAAGGTAACAGCAATACAGCTCCCTTTTTATACATTGTTGGCCAGGGAACTGACCAATCACGAATGACCCACTGTCTTTCAAATCTCCCACCAAAACTTACATACATAACACTCCTCCCCTCCCAGAAAGCACTTAGGTTGTACATTTGCATACAAATCACGCAGGTGACCAGGGTGTTCCTTACGCCTAGTTGACCTGCGCAGCTCAGTCTGAGGCGTGGCGTTGAGCTGGTCAGAGGAACCTTTTGTTTCTCTTGGCTCCACCAATGGAACCTCCCGGATTACTTTGGGGAGATTGCTTTCCTTGACTGGGAGCGGCATCTTGCTGGGGCGGTTCTGGACACTGAAGTTCTCAGATAAGTCCCCAGATCTCATCGGGGAATAGTTGAGGTGTAATCAGTAAAGAATGCACTGCAGCTTCCTGCCCATCAGGAGTTCGGCCGGGCTGTGCATGGTGTGGTGTGCTGGACAGCCAGGAATTTATCTACCCTGGCCTGCCAGTCCCCAGCGTCCAACCATGACAGTACCTCTTTGGCTGTTCTCACAAACAGTTCAGCCAATTTGTTACTGGCCGGATGAAAAGGTGCAGGTAGGGTGTGTCTGATGCCCAGTTCTGCCAGGTACCACTTGAACTGGGTGGCAGTGAATTGGGGCCCGTTATCCAATACAAGTGTATCGGGCAATCTGTGGGTGGCAAAGAGTTTCTGAAGCACTTTGATTACCGCTTCAGAGATCGTGGATTGCATGAGGATAATCTCGAGCCATTTCGAATAGGCATCAATGATTACCAGGAACGGTTGGCCGTGAAAGTGGCCTGCGAAGTCTATGTGTATTCTAGACCAGGGGCTTTGGGGTTTTTCCCATTCCCTGACTGGTGCTGTTGGGGGATCTGGTCTAGATTCCTGGCATGGGTTACACTTCCCCACCCACTTTGTAATGTCCTTGTCCATTTGGGGCCACTAAACATAGCTGCGGGCCAGTCCCTTCATCCTTACAATCCCTGGGTGCCCTTCATGCAATATTTTAAAGACTTTATTTCTTAGACATTTGGGTACAATAACATGATCACCCCACAACAAATAACCCCCTTGCATTGCCAGTTCGTCTTTTTTGTTTGCAAATCCTTTGAATTTCCTGCCCTTAGTCTTTGCCCGACAACCTCTCATGACACAACTCATGACCACCCTTAGCATGTGATCCTTAGCCGAGGTTCTTGCTACTTCTGCTAAAGTGACAGGCCCCAAGTCCAAAACATAAATGAGGAGGACGGGTGCTTCCGATGTAGGGTCCTCTAGAATGTCTGGCAATGGGCAACAGCTGAGGGCGTCGGCATGCCCCAAGCTTAGTCCTGGTCGGTGGACAAGTTGGTAGGAGTAAGCTGCCAGAAAAATTGACCACCATGTCATGCGTGGAGGCAAGGCAGGGGGCATTGGTCGATCCCCCGCCAGGAGGCCCAGAAGTGGTTGATGGTCCATAACAAGCTTGAAATTTTGTCTGAATAAGTATTTGTGGTATTTCTTGACCTCTGAAACTGCTGCTAGGACCTCTCTGTCCAGATGGCTGTAATTCTGCTTTGCGCTGGATAGGGTTTGGGAGTAGTATGTGATGGGAGCCTCTCATCTATTTGGCAGTCTATGGTTTAACACGGCTCCCACGCCAAATGGGGATGCGTCACAGACTAGGACAAGTGGCAGCATCGCATTGTATTGAATTATAAAGCTGTCCGCGGACAAGAGTTTCTTTACAGCTGTGAAGGCAGCAGCTTCAGCCTTTCCCCAAACCCAGGGTGCATACTTAGTCAAAAGCCAATGCAGGGGTTCGGCAACCGTTGCCTTGTCTCATAAGAAGATAGCATAAAAGTTAAGGAGACCAAAGAAAGCCTGTAGCTCCAATTTGTTCTTTGGTGTTGGTGCATTTTGGATAGCCCGTATCTTGCTTTCAGTGGGGTGTATGCCCATAAAACCTGGTATCCCAAAAACTCCACAGAGGGCACTGCGATCATGCACTTATTCCTCTTTACATGGAGGCCAGCACTCCTGAATTTTTCCAATACTCCCAATACTCCAATACTCCCAAGTATTTTCCAATATTCCAATACTGAGTCGGTCCCCTAGTTGCTTCTCGTCTGTTGCGCTTATAAGGATATCATCAAAATAGGGTACCACCCCTTGCAGTCCTTGTAACAGACACTCCATAGTACTCTAGAATAGTCTGGGGGCTATGCTGACTCCAAACTGTAATCTGGTACATTTGAAGGCACCTCTGTGCATTACTATGGTCTGTGCCTCTGTGGTAGGGCCATCTACCGGTAGTTGCTGGTATGCCTGCATATTCACAAGATCGAGTTTTGCAAATATCTTGCCAGGGTTCAGCGAATGGAGTAAATGATGCACGATTGGGACAGGGCATGTGGTCTGCTGTAAAGCCTTATTTATCATGCATTTGTAATCTGCACAGATGCGCACAGACCCTTCTGGCTTGACCAGGGTCACTATGCGGGTCTCCCACTTGGCTTGGTTACTGGGAGTAACACCCCCTGTTTAATCAGTTTGTCCAATTCAAAGTCAATCTTTGGTTTGAGTGTGAAGGGCACTCATCTAACCTTAAGTCTGATTGGATCTATGTTAGGGTCGAGATTAAAGAAAATAAGGGTCCCCACGTATTTGCCCAGTCGGTCATTGAATACATCCTGGAACGCCTTCATCAGATTGTCTCTCAGGCTGCTGTCGCTCCTGGCTGGTTCGCCACTTGCGCTGTGGACTCTGGTGAATCCCATTCCAAGGGCCTTGAACCAGTCCAGGTTCAGGAGGCTCGGTAGGCATTCGCTGACCACTGTGAGGGGTCCTTCCAGTATTCTCCATACATGACCTGGAACATGCCCACTCTGTCCACAGGGATGCGATTCCCCTGGTAGTCTTGAAGCCATATCCGTTGAGACTGTAGCTGACTCTTTTTCAGACTCGGGAGGATAATCTTCAGGGTGACCCAGGACATGATCGATAGGGATGATCCAGTATCAATCTCCATTTCACATGGGCTTCCCTCGATCTCGACCATGGTATGGACCTTCTTTTCGATTGTTGTGCTGGCCTGGCTGATCCTGGTGCTACAGGTCTCGTGGTTTTGAAACTCGCACCTTTTTCTGAAATCGCCATCTTTGTTGCTCTGCTTGGGTCATGCTGGCTCTGTTTGGCTGTAACTGTCTCTTGGCTTGGTTGTTTGGTAGGCTTGCCCGGCAGACTCTCGCCAAATGCCCTTTCTTTTCGCATCGACTGCAGATGGCGTCCCTGAATTTACACACCTTTGGTATGATTCTCCGTAGCTTGAGCAGCTTCCGCGTCACTCTCTCTGCTCACATTTCTTCCTCTCAGTTTGGAAGACATCTTCTTCTGACTCTTCCTCACTGTTGATCTGGTTCATCTCACGGTGTACCGGTGTCGACCTCAGGGTAGTTTGTGATGTGGCTGGACATTGAAGGGTCTCCACAGCCTTGGTGGATGACTCGTGTGCCCTTGCTTCATCTAGGGCACTGGGTAGAGTCAGGTTAGGCCTTGTGAGCAACCGTCTCTGTAAGTATACGTCTCTAACCCCATATTTAGTTGCTCTAGGAGTGCGTAATCCAGGTTCTGGTACTCCCTTTTTATACAGGACAAGGGAGGTCTGCAGACCTGCCAGTGGTGGTTTAGCAGATGGGGTTTTTGCGGGGCTCCTAAGAGCCCCGTTATTTCCCCGTCTGATCTGCTGTGACGCCAACTGGAAGTCCTGTACTCTTGGATTCTTGTGGTGTTGCTGTATTTACAGGAATCAGGAATGTAGCAAATTACTTTTGGGAAAGAGAGAAGGGTTAAATAAAGTAACAATCTGATTCAGCACATCATCTCTTATATTGAGGGGACCCATAGTAGAAATCCAGGTATATAATATGTGCTATAATCATATAACAGGATTTAGGGATATAACAGTAACTGAAAGCTCATTTTCAGGATGAAGATATGTTATACAATAAAGCATTGTGTCACTGGGAATATGACATTTGGAATACAGAGATAAAGTGATGAGGAAGTGTTTCCCATCAACAGAGAAACTTAAGGGTCAGTGATTAATGAATTAAGAATGACACCAATCAATGTTGTTGGTAATTAGCCTGTACATGTTTAATATTAGGTTTGAGTATAAAAAATTGGTGAGATGCCTGTTTAGTCATTCTAAGCAATCTTTTGAGTTTCTCTTGCAAAACTTCCCAAGTTGAATAATTCACATGAGACTCTCCTTCTGAAATTCATTGAGATTGATCATGTGTACCACTGAATTGATTTGGCTTATCTGTAGCTGTAAACCAATCTACTGATTTCTCATTCAATGTAAGCCCTGATGGTGGGGTTAAATAGACTCATTCTGCTTCTAAATAATTAAAAATTGAAAGATGTGGGTGCTTATCCAAGGTTCGGGTTCTTTTTAATGGAATTATTGACTGGCCAAGTATAACAGCTTTGTTTATGTTCCAACAGATGGCAGTTGCCCATCTAACTTCTAGGGGAACAAATACTGTTTTAGGATTCCTGCAGCTAGCCACATCAGCTCTTCCTCATTTTTAATCCCAGGTTTAAGCAACATACATAGCTACTTTACTCATCTTTTCTCTTGTACAAGGGGAGAAGAAGAATAAGAGTTATTTTTCCACAACAAGGAGTTATTGTGGACCATTGTAGAATCTTTTGAAAGTGTTCTGTATGTTTGTTGATTTTAATAAGTTATATGGTGAAGTAATAAAATCTCATTATGGAACTCCTTTTCTGTACTCTGCCTAACCTTGCTTATCCTGAAACAAAATAACAGGATGGGCATATACTGTAGGCACATATATAGGCTGGCAGAATGAGCCCGATTCATAAATAATATTCAGGCAATTTTCAGAATTCAGGCACATTTCAGAATTCCTACATTAAAGAATAAATATCATTTGTATGTTGCCAGAGATTGGCAGTATTTTCAGTTAGAACATTTACTGATATCTCAGTTTGGATCTGTAGTATTTTCAGCTTTAAAGACATCTAAATTATTAGAAGTGATAATTAAATTGTACAAGTCAAAGAAGTCCACACTTAGTTTTTATAAATATTTGTTATTGCTAAACCAATTTCATATGGAAATTTTAAAGGCAAAATGGGACAAGGAATAGGATATTGCTATTTTGATTGAACAGTAGGAAAATATCTTAATATCAGGATCAAAATTTCAGCAGAACTTAATATATAGTTTATTCAACAACATATCTTGAATCTATTAGACTCCATTGCATTTGTACAGTAAAGAAATGAATAAAATGATCATGCTGAAAAATTACACTTCATCAATACACGTTGCCTTGTTCAAAGAATTTACATAATATATATTTGACTTTGAAAGAAGGTTTAATATTTTTCAGATATCTATGTTAGTTTGAAAACACTTTTTACACAGAAATTTGAGGTTAAATTCTGGAAACATTTTCTCTGTGCCTTACTTATTGCTAACAGACTTTATTGGAAAGATAAATTTATGGTACCAATTACTCACTGACCTGAAGACTTGATATCACTTGCAACTCATGATTGAATTCCTCAAGATGAAACAAGATGAATCTACCAAGATTTAGAGTTGTATGGACAATAATAATGAAATATGATAATTTTTTATTAAACCTCTTGTCTAAACCCTAGTATGCATGTATACATGCATGAAAAATGTATATATTTTCTTTTTTTGTTTTGTTTAATTGTGTATTTAATTTAGATTCAGTGGAAATTACTTCAGTGTTAATGTGCATTTTTTCCTTGCAAAATACAAACAAGTTGTAAAAATATAGAAAAAATTACTTTCATTGTCAACAATCAATCTTAAATTAAAATACAATTATTCTGAAGAGATGAACATGTTTTGTTGGTAAATATTTTATTTAGATTCTGATAAGACTCAGTTTTAAAAGTGCCTTAATGATTTCTGAGCCACTCATCAGACACCAGATGCATTATTATGGGTAATAATGTGATTATATTACCATATGACATATAATTAGGTATACAGTCCTGTTAGCCGTATTAGTACCTACTCATCTAACACAAAAGAATCAACATTCTTTTTCCCCTCTGATAATTTGGGAGGTCCATCAGAAGTATTGATTTCCTTATATTTTTATTCCTGGACCCATTCTGGCATTAATAAATGGAGTTGTTGGTGAAGTTCATGTAAGCCGCATGTGCTTTGCAATACAAGATTACTATATGCTGCAGTCACACCATATAAATGGAGGAGTTGAGCTATAGCCATGATTAGTTATCATCTCTCCTAGTTGGAGATGCCTCTAATAGTGTCTTTTGCCTCTAATTAGTAAACCAACCATTAATAATAAGTCATCAAGAACAGTGATACTTCATTCGGAGAAGAAAATGATCATATAGGAAACAGTTATATAAATATATGATAAGCCGTGAAGGCTATCTGTGTAGTCCTGCTTGCTGTTGTCTTGGGGATCAGCCAGATGCTTTGGAAAACTATTAAAGAAGAATATGAGTATAGCATCATTCTCTGAACCATAGTCTCCAAAAGCTGATATTCTGTGCCATACTACTCCTGATTTTGAATACTATTTACTTGAAAACTTATATAAATATTTACTGATGAAGATAGATAGCTAGATGATAGCTAGATGATAGCCAGACTGATATTGTTCAGAAGTAAGCAAATCTCATAAAGAACCTCAAAATTCCTATTCATATTTGATTGGAAATCTGATCATCATCACTGATAATGGTAATATTATAATATAAATATAAAAATGATAATGATCATTACTGGATATTTTTAAGAAGAAACTGGACAGTCACTTATCTGAAAGGGTATAGGATCTCCTGCTTGAGCAAGGGATCCGTTCCAAGGCCCCTTCCAGCTCTATTTTGATTCTAAAGCTTTATGTGATTGAGGGTCTGAAAGCCACTAATGTTACAACAGAAAATTTATAATGGTCTATTGCAATTTGACTCTCCCTTCAACAAAAACACAACTCCCTGACATCTCTTTTAAAATTATTGCAATAAATTTACGTTGCCATGATGTGCTGTGGCCCACCAATCTGAAATGATTGGTAATAAATCCCCCAAAATCCATCTCTCCTATTAAAAAATGACAAGCACTAAGTTTTTTGAAAGATAGGAAGTGGCAAAAGAATCCTCCTGAGTGCTGCTCCAATGTAATATACAAGGCTGTTTTTTAAGTCATATCACAAGTCATATCTTAAGTCATATTCCTGTGGCTTCATGCCAGGAAATAGGAAACAGATAGTTTGCCCTTCTCCTTGAAAAGCCATTTATTCAGGACAAAGAGCCACTGTCATATTGAGCATAAAAGTCTTCTTTAGTTAAATGACCTGAGGACAGAGAAAACTTTAAAACAGATTCATACCTTTGATTTTCTACATTCCGCCTGAACTATCTTCAGAAGTGCCCAAGCTGCGGCCTAAAATTGTACAAATTCATCAATGCTGAATGCCTTCAAATTATTTTTAATGACACATGTGGAATAATGATGACTTTGGCTATATTAACTCATACTTACTTTTAATAAAAAAAAATGAACATGAATTTAGTTTTTTGCCTTCTCCTGTCTGCTTTGAGGGATTCTGCCCCAAGAATACCTTCAAAGGTTAGTTGTTTCAATCAAAGAAAATTGTAGGAAAAGCTACATAAACACCTGGAAGCCCCATTGCACCCATTTCTTCTTCTTCTGTGGAGTGAACACATTAATGCTCTACTATTTTGTTTATGTGCAGCTACAATGTCTTCAGAGGAAAGAAATATAGAGAAGTTCCTGTAGAAAGGGCCCTTGACTTGGAACAAGGATGTTCACAGAGAGTGGTCAAAAAAAGTAAAGATGATGGTTGCATCAGTACAATCAAATCTTTGTCTGTCTTTTTTTTTAATGTGTGTTGAATATATATGCCAACACCCTTGTTTGACATCCAGGAAAGAGCTGATTCTATTGAGAGAGACTGTTGCATTAAAGGTATACAGTCAGCCTGCAATATCCTGGCAAAAGATTTTTTAAAGCCTATCTTTACTACAGAACTTATTTCTTTATATTTTTTAAACACTCAAAGATTGGTTCTGACATTATGTATCTGAGTTTTGTGCATTCAGTGGAAAAGTTCTGCAACGCTTACATTTTTCTTAATATTTTTATAAGATATTGCTGGCTGCTTTTTAAAATAATTGGCAGTTGTTACTACATTACTTTTTGCTGTACCTTAATATCCATATGGAAAGCACTTGGAACAGTAATATGCACACAGTTTTCACATAAATCAGGTGTAATCCCACTAAGTGGGTGCTTTGGATTGTTGGGCTCTTGAAGCAAAGAATGAAAGAATGAAAACCATGTTGAAACTGGTTGAAATTTAGATCTGCAGAAAGAAAGAAAGAAAGAAAGAAAGAAAGAAAGAAAGAAAGAAAGAAAGAAAGAAAGAAAGAAAGAAAGAAAGAAAGAAGATACAAAGGAATGCAGTTCACTAATAAATTCGATAGATTCTCAGAAATATCAAATATCTTCATAGAATATCACCCCACCTATCTTTCTCATGTGTGTGAGCCAGTTTGACCTAGTGGTTATGGCATCAAGCTAGAAACTGGGAGGCTGTGATCTCTAGTTCCACTTGAAGCATGAAAGGTGGCTTGGTTGGGCCAGTCAGTTTGCCTTAGTTTAATATATTACATAGGTGGGTTATTGTTGTGGGTAAAATAGAAAGCAGGATGTTAAGGTGTGCTTGCTGTCTTGAATTGACCAATTTATGCATGTACATACATGCATACATACATGCATGCATATATACATACATAAATACATAATTAACAACAAGAATTCTCACAAAAAGACTCCAGCAGGAGAGTTGCTATTTACACTCAAGAATCAACACCCAAAGTAGAGAGCATGCTTTCCACTATTCCCTCAGCTGCCTGGAATCTTTATCTAGGTGTACTTAGTTTTCCACTACTTTGCTCATCTTTGTCTTTATTAGGCGGGCCTGGCCTAACCACTCTCCATTTTAGTGTTAAATTTAATTTGTTTTAAATTATTTGGGGTGTTTTAATTCTGTCTGGGCCAAATTTATTTAATCTGTTTTTAGTTGGGTTTTAAATTTTGTATTTATGTATTTTTTATTGTTGGCTGTACACCGCCCTGAGTCCTTTGGGAGTAGGGCGGTATATAAATCCAATAAAATTAAAATCAAATCAAATCAAATCAGTCCAGTGGGCACAATTCCAAAGAGACTCTTGGACTACAGATATCATTGTCCATCTCCCCCCAAATGAATATGTGGCCTGTGATTCTGAGGCATTTATTAGAAATATAGATTATTTTTAAAATTAGGTTATATACTGTGGCATGATAAATACTGGTGTAATACTGGTGAATAAAAATCAGGTGATACCAGAAATTCACTGGACACTAACATGAATGTGTCATAAATACCATGTTAGGTTCCAATTTACAGATCCTTTTCAATAATTTATTAATTAAACAAATGTATATTGCTACCCAGCTCACACATAGTGCCTCTAAGCAGCTTACAATATTAAAAATATACAACATAATCCATTGGAGATTGGGTGAATAGTTGAAATATTAAAATCCACCACAATCCAAATTGGAACTTAAGTTTTCACAGAAAGTGGTGGTTCAAATGAATTGGATACTAGCTGGGGAACTCTAGGAGTTGAATTCCAGACATCTTAAAGTTGCCAAGTTTCAACACAACTGAGACATATTCACATATCCTGAATTTCTCCACCTACTGTTTACTGTGTCCATTAAAGCTGAATGTTCTTTAAATAGTGAATGAGAAAAGTGACTAAATGATCTTCAAACACCTTCCAACACCATTTATTGCATTTTCTGTGCATGCTTAAGGCAACAGACATGAGAGTTTCAAGAATGGGACAATTTTGGGTCTATGCACAGAAATCTTTCTGGAATATATGTTGTTATACATAAAAATAAAATTGGAATAAGGCGGAATATATTATTAAATTATGCTTGCCCATAACTCCATTTAGAACACTTTATGATGTTAATAAGTATTTATAGAATGCACCATATAAAGCAATTTGGAGTTTTGTGACAGGAGCTAAAAAATTAATTGCTATGAAATGAAGTAATGATGTGCAAGCCACTAAGATGTGGTACTTAACATCTGGCATATTACAGAGATGTTAAACATTGCAGAACATTTCTATTTAAGTGACAGAAGGAAGTAACAAAATATCAAACGGAAGGTACAGAATATAATATAGAAATAAATCAATAATTTAATTATTGTAATGAGGCAACATACATGAGAGAAAATAAATATGTCTTTAGGCATTATTCTATTTAGTTTACTGAATTAAATTTCTACATTTGGAACTTCATTTCCTAACCTGTTTAAGGTTACGCTACCATGTGGCCTCAGATCCAGATTTTGTCAAGCTATGTTGATCTAGTGAATAAGCAAATCCAAAATGCAGGGTGAAGGAACAGTAACTTAGAAACTGGAGGTAGAAAAAGTTACATGATCATATCTTATTTCATTTTATTCTAATTCACCAATTTACATCAGTAAAAATTACCTTAAAAATTATAATATCTACCCTGAAAAATCCTGTCTGCCTTTATCTGACTTTCCCCATCAACAAGCCCTCCCTCCCAATATGTTGACTATAATTCTATTCCTCCCAGTATTGTCAGGGCTGTCAATGGGAATGATAGGTGTTGTAATCCAATCTCCAAGCAGGATCCAATATATTATTTTATTTAATTAGGTTGCAGTATATGTGACACAAACAAGCGGTGCTTCTTTCATTAACAGATCTCCTGAAGAGTGAATGAAAAGAAAGAAAACAAATTCAATGTTGACTCAGGTAGGATTTAGAATATTATATTATCTTTAGCACGTAGTCAGAATAGAATCTGAGCAAATATTTATTCAACTAGAGCTAAGCTGGTAAAAGTACAGTAGCAAAAATGCTTATATAAAAATATCAAAGCTTTCCCCAATTCCCAAAGGAGAAATATAAGGCCCTTTATCACATTCTCCTATATGTGACATGAATATGTTCTAACATATGCATAAAGATATGGCAGAAAGAAGCAAGTTGTTATGTCCTTATAAGGACATCCGCCTGGGATTGACTGAAGATCCTTCGGCGGGATATTTGAATCCCTGTCAGTGGGCGGTGCGTCTGCCGGAGCAAATATAAGGAGAGCTCCGGCAGCGCAGCACCAGTTCAGTTCTCGTTAATAAACGTTGTTACTTGAACTCTGCTGGTCACATCTTCTTTCCTGTGCCGATCTAACACAAGTGAACCTTTGTCTCATCTCCAGCTCACAGCTGAAAGAGTTTAAAGTTATCCTTAGTTGTTCTTAGTTGTTCTAGTAGTGTGTTCTCTTTTCCCCAGACATAATTTTCATTGTGGATATAATCCAGCCTGTTACATTGCCTATGTGATTGGCCTATGTGATTGGTCAGAACTTGGCATCAGCCAGCTTGTCTTAGCAGCTCCCCTCTTGTGTCACTGGGGTCTGTTCCAGGGGTGGCCTGCTGGAGGTTCACAGAAGTTCGGAAGAACCTCTAGCTAATATTATGTGCAGTTTGGAGAAACCCCAATTCCCACTCCTGGCTTGCCCCGCCTACTCTGCTCCTCCCAGGAGTCTCCAAGCGGCCCATTATGGATGCAGGTAAGTGCAGGGTGCATGTGGAGGCTTGGGGAGGGTGAAAACCTGGCCTACCGGAAGTTTGGGAAGGCTCCAGAGGGCCATTTTCACCCTCCCAGAGGCTTGAGGAAAGCCTCTGGAGCCCAGGGAGGGCAAAAATGCCCCACTGCAGTGGTACCGGAGGCCGACTAGGTCATGCCCACCATGCCCACACCCATCCAGCAACCGGGCAGAGAACCCCTTGCTAAAATTTTTGAAGCCCACCCCTAGTCTGTTCCCATGGCTAGATTAGACATTTGACTTCCACAAAAGGCGTTTATATTAGGATTCCAAAATACTTGTGAGGAGTTTTGCAGCTCATTTAAAAAAAAAAGCCATCTTTTGGAAAGTGGATGTATTAATAGTAGTTCTAATATATACTGTGTATTCATATGTACTATGAATTCTAATACCAACGGAAGGCCTGAGGAATCAGATTGGGGCAGGTCCAGGTATATGGTAGCTAAGAGTCAATACCAACTTGATGAAACATCAACCAGCTAATCAAATGACTTCTAATATACCTATATTACAACTACATTTCCATATCACCATTTCATAGTAGATCTAGAGATGGCTGTCTTATTTAGAAGAGAGACTTGTTTCACTTCTTAAGGAAATTTTGAAATGTAAGATTTCATATGATTACCACTTTTACAACAACAAGAACCACCACAACAAATTATTTGCTGATCATTTTTAAGACATCAAAATAGTCCCTCTGTTTCATGTACCGATCACTTTTTATACCAGTATTAATTTGCAATACATAATTTCTAGGGAAGGGAGTATCCTTCAGTCAATAGTATACTTTTAGGCACATCTCCAGAATCTTCAGAATTTCTTATAATGTACTTTATAATAAAAAGTAGATGAGGAGAAAAAGAATAATCACTTAAATCATTCCTGTTTTATAGTAATTTGTGGCAATTTATTTATTTTTCTCATTAGGCTGACAGGAAGTATAAGGCAATCTATTTTTACCCTGTGAAGGGAATTATTTGGCTCCTACTCTTAACCTTCTCAGTTGGTGGTAGATTTGTGGGCAAATGTATTTGTACAGTCACATCCTAAAATCCTGGATTTCTAAGGCAATCTTTCTTTCTTTTTACCAATAAAACAAGGCAGGAAAAAAGTTCTATTTCATTTCCTTACCCAATATTAATTTAAAAACTGTGTATGTTTGTGTGGTATGTATATGAGAGAGAGAAAGAAAAAGAGAATAGTCTTCTCAGGTCTTTACTAAATTAGCATATGGGTTTAATGGCCATTTGTATTCAGATTATTTTCATGGGATAACATCCTTTAACAGATTAGAGCTGACTGGGGAATTCTGAGAGTTGAAGTCCACATGTTTTAAAGTTACCAAATTTGAAAAATGTTGGTGTTGATGGTAAGGGAGATGCCTTTGACAGAAATAAGCAAAAACAAGTCACTGAAAGCTTGATAATATTTGGAAGTTACTCAAGCAAACTCCTGATTCACTAAGAAGGAAGGAAGATAAAGCATAGTGAGATTTGCTAGATTCTGGGTTGTGTGGGGTTTTTGTTCCTTTGTGTGCCTTTTGCATTGATCCCTAGACACTGGTTGGATTAATCCCTGCGGTATTTTTGGCAAGGTTTTTCAGAAGTGGTTTGTTGTTGCCTGCTTCCTAGGGCTGAAGTAGCGTAATATGTCCAAACTCACCCAGCTGGCTTTGAACCTAAAACTCACTATCTCCTAATTTCTAGCCTGATGTCTTAATCACTACACAAAACTGACTTCAGTAAAAATAGTTTTAGCCTTCCTGTGGAGTTGCGTTCCCGATCTGGTCCACATGGTGAGGCTAACAAGAGACTAGGTAGTCATTAAAATCTAGGAGGTAACATCCTATATTTTCCAATCAGAATTTGATTTGTTAGTGCTAACAAAATGTGTAACTTTTATGAGGGTAGCAGTGGAATTAAAACAGGGTTCACCTTTGTGCCAGGTTCTATTCATTGGTATGCGTCTATAATTTAGCTTCTGTTATCAGGCATAATGGAAATTTGACACTAAGGGACAGTCAAACATAACCTCTTAAAAGCATCTCTGTTGCCTATTTACACAAGACTAATAATGAGAATTTATAAGAGTATTCAAAATTCATTTGATTTTAAATGGAACAATTTGTACCAGATAAAATAATGAGAGTGAATATCTATATTTAGGTGGCACTATCTGAACAGATGGATTTATCTTCAGAACATTGTTTTACTTTCTCACCTACACACACATGCAGTACCTTGCTAAACGGGCAGCTTACACTGAATTAATCCATTGACCTATACAACTCACTGGTTCATAGAGCCATTATGAATGAAGAAAATGAAGACTAATTGGAAGGCTGCTTTTTGGTTTTCTTCAAGGTCTGTGTGTATATAAATATCTATAATGGGGTCAGAAGGATAAGGATAATTGTCTTCAGGCAACAATCTTTTTCTGTTTACAGAGTGTAAAGGCACCATATTATGTAATCTGAACTGAAAATATAACCTACCTGTGGCAAGAATAAAAGGTAACACTGATTTTATCCTTAATTTACCCATGACGCTCCAGGCTGTAGAGCTAATAACTTCAAAGAAATGTGTTTTGAATTATTTCCAGTTTATTTAGATTAGTCAGTTCCCATAATTTAGTTTTACTAATATATATGCAAAGTTTTGAAAATCTGAAAGGCTCCCAAGACTCATTCTCTTTTACTATGATAATAATTTTTCCGAATTTTATATAACTCATTGTTAACTAGGAATGTAATGCTCTTTCTAATTCTGATATGTGAAAAATATGGTTGTATATCTGATCTCTGTAATTTAGGAATGTGAGAGTTTAGGAAACATTTCCCTAAGCTCTCACATGTGAAGGAAGAGACCTCATCTAAAGAATGTTTCACTATCTGAAGTCATGAAATGAATTAAGATTTCTTTTATTCTACCAAGTATATACAATTAATTAAAACAGAATGCCAAGAGTTAGTTCAATGTTTTGGTTTCCCTCAGATTTCTATTTGTTGGGCCGCTGATTTCAATGGGCAACTTAATTAGAAAAAATATATTGACTTAGAATGCAGAGAGAAGAAAATAGTTTATATTCTTTAAAAAAATCTACTTCAAAAATTTACAGAAGACTTGATATTATTACTTCCAAGGGATTTAATTAACAAGAACTTTCATAAATCCAATGAGCAATGACTGTGGTAATCAAGATATTTGAGGATGTGGTTTGGCGAAGAAAAAAAAATCTTATTTAGCGAAGTCAGATTTTGAAACTTCAACAGTCTTAACAAAGATAATAATTATTTCTTATTCCACTTTCACAGCGTAAAGAACATCAATCCTGGTTACTGTGGCTATACTGGTTGCTAATATGAAAATGTGATTTCAATGAAAAGTTGTACACATGTCATCTTATACTAAGTTTAAGAAGAAATATGTCCCAAACATAATTTCTAACTAAGAATTTTTAAAGGAAAGTTTTTTATGTGAATTCTACAATGAACCAATCTAACCTGTATATCTCTGATTAATGGAGAATTTAATAATCCACTAGTTTCAGCAGTCCTGGTCTTGAATCATAGAAATATATTTTAAAACAGATTTAAAAGGAAGCATATCTAAAAAGACATACTTCAAATTACACTTACATTTATCTGTTGAGGGCTGTGCTATTAATACGCTGTGTGGGAGGGGCAGATATGGTGTGAGCAGGGGCCATATCATGTGGTGGGGGCACGCACTCGCTGTCTTCAAGCGATTGCGTGCCCCAGTCCCCCGAGCTATTCCCATTCCCCGGGTTGTTTAGAGTCTCAGGACCCAAGGCTCTGGCTGTTGTTATGCAATGCGAGGTCCGTTGTTAATAAGGCCCCCCTCATATGTGATCTTCTTCAAGAGGGGGGTGCGGACCTGGCCGGTATTACCGAGACCTGGTTGGGCTACGAGGGGGGGGGTTCCCCTCGTGGAGATGTGCCCACCAGGTTTCCTTGCATTCCACCAGCCGAGAGCTCAGGGTAGGGGTGGGGGAGTAGCGGTCATTATTAAGGAAGGTCTGGATCCGAGGGAGACCACTGTACCTCAGATAGCCGGGTGTGAGTTCATCTTTGTGAGGTGGGGTTGTGGTGGGCAGATGGGTCTGTTAGTCATGTACCTGGCTCCCTGCCACGTGGCAATGACCCTGCCCGAGCTTCTCAATGTTGTAGCCGAGGTGGCGGTTGATACCCCCAGGCTTATGGTCATGGGGGATTTCAATCTGCCATCCATAGGTGAAACATCTGAGATAGCTCGGGAGTTCATGGCTTCCATGACAGCCATGGACCTGACCCAGGTAATTCACGGCCCGACTCACATCGGTGGACACACCCTGGATCTAGTTTTTGTCTCTGGTCAGTGGTTGAGTGGTCTTGATATCGGGGATATAGGTGTGGAACCCTTGTCATGGACTGACCACTCGCTCCTTCAACTCGACTTTCGGACCGCTGCACCTCACCGCAGGGAGGCGGAACCGACCAGGTGGTTCCACCCCAGGTGCCTGATGGATCCTAACAGGTTCCAGACGGAGCTTCGGCCATTTCCTGAGACACTGACACGCGACTTGGCTGAGGACCTCGTGGCGGCCTGGGATAGGGCGGCCAGTGGGGCCTTGGACTGCATCGTGTCTTTGCGGCCTCTGACCTGGTGCCGAACTCACTTATCTCCTTGGTTTACCAAGGAGCTGAGGGAAATGAAATGCCGGAAAAGACGCCTAGAGAGGGGTTGGAGGGCCAGTCGCTCTGAATCTGACTTGACACTAGTAAGAGCTCATATTAAGACTTACTTAGTGGCGATAAAAGCGGCGAAATCTAACTATTTTACCGCTCTTATCGCATCATCAGATAATCGCCCAGCTGCCCTGTTTAGGGTGACCCACTCCCTCCTCCATCTGGGAGCGCGGGAGGATCCCTTGCAGGGTTGTGCTGAGGACTTTGTTCAATATCTGGATGATAAAATAACTCAGATTCGGGATGATTTGGCCGCTGACTGGTTTAGTTCGGGCGGGGTGATTGAGGCAGGTCTTGAGAGTGTTATTTGGGCTGAGTTCGATCCTGTGGCCCCTGAGGACATGGACAGGACTCTGGGAAGACTGAATGCAACCACATGTTTATTGGACCCGTGTCCCTCCTGGTTGGCGCTGGCCTCCCGGGAGGTTACACAAGGCTGGCTCCAGGAGATTATAAATGCTTCTTTGAGTGAGGGTGCCCTACCGGCCGCCTTGAAGGAGGCGGTGGTGAGGCCCCTCCTCAAGAAGCCCTCCCTGGACCCAGCTATTTTGGCTAATTATCGTCCAGTCTCCAACCTTCCCTTTTTAGCGAAGGTTGTTGAGAGTGTGGTTGCATGGCAGCTCCCCCGGTACCTGGATGAAGCTGTCTATTTAGACCCGCTCCAGTCCGGCTTCAGGTCTGGATACAGCACCGAAACGGCATTGGTCGCGTTGGTGGATGATCTCTGGAGGGCCCGGGGTAGGGGGTACTCCTCTATCCTGGTGTTGTTAGACCTCTCAGCGGCTTTTGATACCATCGACCATGGTATCATGTTGCGCCGGTTGGAGGGACTGGGGGTGGGGGGCACTGTTTTACGGTGGTTCTCCTCCTACCTCTCCGACCGGTCGCAATCTGTGTTGACAGGGGGGCAGCGGTTGACCCCAAGGCGCCTAGTGTGTGAGGTGCCACAGGGATCGGTCCTCTCGCCCCTCCTGTTCAACATTTATGTAAAGCTGCTGGGTGAGATCATCCGTGGTTTTGGGGTGGAGTTCCATCAGTACGCTGATGATACTCAGCTGTACATCTCCACCCCAGACCACCCCAACGATGCCATGGAAGTGATGTCCCAGTGCCTTGAAGCTGTGCGGGTCTGGATGGGGAGAAACAGGCTTCGACTCAACCCCTCCAGGACCGAGTGGCTGTGGCTGCCGGCGTCCTGATATAGCCAGCTGACACCATTGCTGGTTATTGTGAATCATTGGCCCCCACGGAAAGGGTGCACAACTTGGGCGTCCTCCTGGACCCACGGCTGTCCTTAGAGGATCACATGACAGCTGTGGCCAGGGGGGGCTTTCTATCAGGTTCGCCTGATACGTCCAGTTGCGGCCCTTTCTAGATCGGGACTCCCTACGCACAGTCACTCAGGCGCTCGTCACCTCTCGCCTGGACTACTGCAATGCTTTCTACATGGGGCTCCCCTTGGGGTGCATCCAGAGGCTCCAACTGGTACAGAATGCGGCTGCACAGGGGATTATGGGAGCGACGGGGCGCTCCCACGTGACACCTCTCCTGCGCGAGCTGCATTGGTTGCCGGTGGACTTCTGGGTGCGTTTCAAGGTGTTGGTAATCACCTTTAAAGCGCTCCATGGCTTAGGACCAGGGTACTTACGGGACCGCCTTCTGCCGCCAATTGCCTCCCCCCGGCCGGTTCGCTCCCACAGAGAGGGCCTCCTCAGAGTACCGTCAGCCAGACAATGCCAGCTGGCGACCCCCAGGGGGAGAGCCTTCTTTGTGGCAGCCCCTACCCTCTGGAATGATCTTCCTCCAGAACTGAGAACAATCTCCGACCTCCGGATTTTTCGTCGGGCCCTAAAAACTTATCTTTTCCAGCTTGCCTGTCTAGCCTGATCCCTGTTGAATTTTTAAAATTTTTTAGAGTTGTAGGGTTGTTGTATTTTAATATTTATTTGTTTTTAATTTTCAGCCAAAGTTTATATGGGTTTTATAATTTTTAACTTTTATGTACTGTTTTTTATTCGGCTGTTCACCGCCCTGAGTCCGTAAGGAGAAGGGCGGTATATAAATCTAATAAATAAATAAATAAATAAATAATAAATGCCACAATCCATGTGAATTTTTTTTTTTTGTAAAAAAAAAACTTCATGTAGAAATAAGACCGAACAACAGTTTTGCAAAAATGGTGTCGTCTGGAAAAATAGGTAATAGAATTTTCATATTCTTATTTCACATGATATTCTCCAGTTAAAGATTTCAGAATAAAGAAAAATGATACTTTTCAACTGAGCTCAAATGAATGTAATGGACATTATCTGATCCTATTCTGTGATTGGGTTGGGGACACAATTTATCAGAGAGGTCAGAGAAATGTTAATGGAAGAGAAGTCTTTCAAGTGGAATGAATGGCTAAGGGCTATCTGTTTCATAAATTGAAATGACGTGCTTCCTTAGCTGAGGTAATTTTGAATGCTATTAAAAGATGGAAAATTGATTTGGACTTTCCAGGTCAGACATCAGGTGATATATACCTGTACTTGCACTTGGCTGACACAATGTTTAAAGGAATTAGTTAGCTATGGCACTGTTGACATATGTACCTAGGATAAAATCCCTTTTCATTCACATCAACCTTTGATCTGTTTCCATATTTATAAGGAGATGGAAGAGTGAAGAGGGAGCAATCAGAGCTTTTAACAATATTAGGTTTTCTTTCATGCTGAATCGATCTTCAAACCAAAGAAAAAGGAACATTAGTCGCATTGCTACCTTTCATATTTTCATAAGGAAAATGCAATGAAACAATATGTTACATACATAATACAGGGTCCCTTTGACATATTGGGACTGCAATTTCCATAATTTCCAGAATAGATATAGTTGGGAATTCAGAGAAATGTGTTCTCCAGAATCTGAAGAATGCCACATTGCAAAAGGTTATACATTCCAAGATTTTTGTATTGCTCTTACAGAGATTAATTGTTTGGCAGTTTTTGATGTCTACAATGGAAATAAACTTAACCAATGTTTAAGAAAATGCAAATTTTTAAGTATCACCTTCTCCAATCCTTTCACAATTCATTTCCAACCCCATTCTAGAACATAACTTTGTCATCAGCTGTTTGTTCTTTCTTCTAAGGAAAAGGTGGGGAACTATGGCCCCTTTAGGACTTGTAGACTTCAACTACCATGCTGGCTGAGGAATTCTGGGACTTGAAGTCCACAAATCATACAAGGGCCATAGTTCCCCACCGCTGTTCTAAGGCCTTTCCCGTATTACGCCCAAACTCTCATTTGCTGACTAAGAAGCAGGACAATGATAGTAGTTCTTCCTTCTAACTAGGTTTGTTTTTATCTCAGACACTACAAGCCCCACAAGATTCCCCTGATGACAAGGAATGGCATGGTAGAGGCAACAGAGATAATGAGTGGGCCTGCAAGAAAGGATAATCTTCATTTTTGGCACTTTTTGGATTGTTCAGGAAATGAACTGATTTGATTCCAGTTCAATTTAAGGAGACTTGGGGATATTTATTCAAGCTGGAATATAACAAGGTCCAGTTATATAAATAAGCCCTCTCTGTAAGATACTAAACAGTAATTAAATTGTTTTCTATGTTTACTTCTTTTCTCTAGCTTAATCCCTTGGTTGTTCTTTCTTTAACGTTATGGAACAACAATATTCAGTAAATCTAGGTGGGTGAGCCATTCCTGACCTGAATTTTAGCTTTCACTTAAACAATTATAACACAACTTGTGAAAATACACAGATAAAAATAGAAACAATAAATCTGATTTTCTGCTATTTTGCTCAAAGAATACAAAGTCACTGAAATGATTGACAAACCCACGGCATTTATTATTTTTATTTTTACAATTCTTATTCCCAATCAAGTACCTTTCTAATCTGTTGGATAATCCACAGCTATCAACCACTGACTATAGCCATAAAATCAAGCAGAGTCATAAATGCTTCTTAGGGTACCAAAAATACTCTGATGGTAAATGTCTTGGCCTTCCTAGTACATTGCATTTGTCAGATGCCAAATTTTTTAAAAAGCCCCAAAGACAATTTTCATATACTGGTTCTGTGACGATTGCAATTTTTTAAGATGAGAAATGAAAGTTATTTTTACCCTTTAAAAATTTAAAAATACTTGGCCTTTAGTTGATGCCAAGTATTTCATATTGGGAGGGCAATAATTGGAATAGGGGATTTTTGGCAGGAGATAAGATCCAGCTGCTTTTGCCTTATCTCCCAATCATGAACTGTTTGAAGAGCTATGTGATAGGTGTATCAAGAGGATTTATTTATTCTTAGAATAGTGAGAAAACATTGCAGCAACATGACTGCCATACTAGTATGGATTACTAATGTTAAGAGTTCAGGATTGAATGTACTGTTTTTCTAATTATTTGTATAATGAATACCAGGGCTAATAGTTATAGGAATAGTTATCAGGATCTCTGTATTTCTCTAACTCTCCCTGTATCTCCATAGTGGAGAAGAACACTCTACAGGCACTTACCATATTTTTTGGACTATAGGATGCTCCGGACTATAAGATGCACATTAGCTTTAGAGGAGGAAAACAAGAAAAAAAATCTGTTCTACCTCTGCCACCCATTCGCCGCGACCTGTTTGCCGTGGCCCATTCGATCCGTTCGCCATGGCCCATTCACCACTACCGCGGCCTGTTCGCTGCTGATTGCTGTGAATGGGCAGTAGCAGTGATTTGCAGCTGATTTGCATTGCAACCCTCTCCCCCCATCACAATATTCACTCTATAAGACACACAGACATTTCCACCCATTTTTTGGGGGCGGGGGAAGTGCGTCTTATTGTCTGAAAAATATGGTAGCTCTAGATAGGCCTAAGTAACTTAGATTTTCTTATCACTTTAATATTGTTTAATAAATCTTATTTTTATTTTTCTTTCATGTTAACCTCAGTCTCAAGAATACTTTCTTTAAAAGGTTATACTCTTGACTTTAGGACTTGCACTACATGTCATTTCCACTGTATAAAGTTATCTACAATCCAATAAATATGACGGAGAAATTAGGAAGAGTTAGAGGTTTTGGAATAATCCACGGCAAACTACTGTTAATCTTACATGCTAGATTAGGGAGTGGATAAAAGAAGAGACTAAGAATGCTTCTTAAATCTGTCTGTTCATATCCAATGTGGCATTAGTCGAGTGAGGTTAAAATTGTTCCTTTAAGACAAGGCTCTTTCTCATATCTTTATGATTTTTAGTTCAAATATAACACTTACTGAAAAGATAATTCTTCATTGCATGGAGAAAATGGATGAGAAGATGCTGATTCTATTGTGAAAACATAAGGAAAACAGACAGTCTGTTTATAAGACTTCAGCAAATGATGTATGCAAAGATAAATGTTTAAAATTGGCTGGTTATACATCAATATTTATAGAAATGGGACATTTATTTATTGATTTATTGATTTATTTTCCATATTTTTATGCCGCTCAACTCTCCGAGGACTCTGGGCGGCTTACAACAAAGACAATATGAACAATATACAATAAGAGACGTTAAAAATCCATACATACTGCTCACAGCCGGATCTCACAAGATCGCAATGGTGAGATCAACAGTCCCAAACCTGCCGGAAAAGCCTGGTTTTCACCATTTTCCAGAAGGCCAGTAGGGTGGGAGCGGTCCTAGCCTCAGGAGGTAGCTGATTCCAGAGAGCCGGGGCAGCCACAGAGAAGGCCCTCCACCATGGCCCCACCAGGCAACATTGTTTAGCTGCCAGGCCCGGAGGAGGCCAACTCTGTGGGATCTTACCGGTCGTTGGGAGCTATGCGGTAGAAGATGGTTTTGAAGATAGCCTGGCCCTAAGCCATATAGGGCTTAAAAAGTAATAACCAACACCTTGAATTGTGACTGGAGACCAATAGGAAGCCATGCAGCTCATGGAGGATTGGTGTAATGTGGGAGTACCTAGGTGCACCCATGACCGCTTGAGCACCTACATTCTGGACCAACTGTAGTCTCTGAACACTTTTCAGGGGTATCCCCATGTAGAGCGCATTGCAATCATCCAAACGTGAGGTGACAAGGGCATGAGTGACTGTGAGAAGAGCTTCCCGATCCAGATGGGGTCACAATTGGTGTACAAGGCGAACCTGTATAAAGGTCCCCTTAGCCACAGCTGCCAGGTGTTGCTCTAATTTCAGCTGTGAGTCAAGGAGGACACCCAAATTGCGAGCCCGTTCTGAAGGGGGCAACTTCTCCGTCTCCAGGGCTAAGGATGGACAATCGACATGGTCCTTGGGAGGCAATACCCACAGCCACTTGGTCTTTTCTGGGGTAAGTCTGAGCCTGTTTACTCCCATCCAGACTCTCACAGCCTCCAGGCACTGGCATATCACATCCACTGCTTCACTGAAATGATGCGGGGTGGAGATATACAGCTGGGTATCATCGGCATACTGCTGATATCCCACCCTGTATTGTCGGATGATCTCCCCCAGTGGTTTCATGTAGATGCTAAATAGAAGGGGAGAGAGGACCTCCACAAATGAGGGGCTTAGGGGTTGACTTCTGTCCTCCTATTAACACCAATTGTGACTGACCAGAGAGATAAGAGGAGAACCACCGTAACACGGTGCCTCCCACTCCCACTCCCTTAGTCGGCCTAGTAGGACACCATGGTCAATGGTGTTGAAAGCTGCTGAGAGGTCAATTAGCATACGATAGAGGAATGACCCCCATCACGGGCTCGCCAGAGATCATCCATCAGTGCGACCAAAGCAGTTTCTATGCTGTAGCTAGGTCTGAAACCAGATTGAAAAGGGTCCAATATCCGTTTCATCCAATATCCGTAGGAGCTGATGTGCCACCACTTTCTCTACAAAGGGTAAGCTGGAGACTGGATAAAAGTTCTTTAATTCTGCTGGGTCCAAGGAAGGCTTCTTGAGGAGGGGCCTTACAGCCACTTCTTTTAATGGTTGCAAAAAGAACCCCTCCCTTAAGGAAGTGTTAACTAAAATCAGGAGCCAGCCTCTTGTCACCTCTCTACTGGCCGAAATCAGCCAGGAGGGGCACGGGTCCAACAAACAACTGGAGGAACTCATCGCATCCACAGCTTTGTCCACTTCCTCAGGAGTCACAGGCTCAAACTCATCCCACACAATATGACTAAGACCTGCCCTGGTCACCTCAGTCAGAATTACCCAATCAGAGTCCAGGTCCATCTGAATCTGAGCGACTTTATCCAACAGAAACTCCACAAATTCCTCAGCTCTACCCTGTAAGGGCTCCTCCATTCCCCCTACATTAAGGAGAGAGTGAATGTATGGAAAGATAAATGTTTAAAATTGGGCTGGTTATACATCAATATTTATAGAAATGGGACGTGATGTCAGTGGATAAGATTCTAAAATACTTTTGAGAAATCCTTTTACATTGCCAATATAGATACTGCATACTCTCAGTTTTATTTATCTTAGCGACTGCTAATAGGATTATTTTATATTTATTATTATTTATTAATCATATTTCTATGCCGTCCACTCTCCGAGGGCTCTGGGCAGCTTAAAACAATCGACAATATACTAAATAGCATATTGCCCCCAACAATCTGGGTCCTCATTTTACCCACCTCGGAAGGATGGAAGGCTGAGTCAACCTTGAGCTGGTGAGATTTGATGCACTGATCTGCTGAACTAATAGCCAGCTGAAGTAGCTGCAGTACAGCACTCTAACCACTGTGCCACCTCGGCTCTTGTTGAATGCCACACTGTAAAGGAATATAAAGCATTTTAATGCCCATTAAATGTAGATTAGGTGCAGGGTTTTACACAATTTCTCTCTATGTGCATCGGGGTGAAATGATACTGGTTCAGACTGGTCCTTCTGAACTGGTAGTAAAAAATGCTACCGGTTCAGGCGAACTGATATTTCCAACGATCAGCTGGGCAACAATCAGTTGTGACGCATGATTTATATTAGCTAGAATGGTCAGATTTCCTGATTTCTAGCTAATCTAAATCGCATGGCACAGCGGATCCCCCCCTTGCTGTTCTACTTACCTTTACAGACTCGGAAATGTTCAAAATGTTCCTTTTTTAGCGCTGCGCAGGTGCGCACTCAACAGAAGACTCACAGAACCAGTAGCAGACTTCAGAGGATTTCACTGCTGATGTGCATGTGTATCAGGAGTGAAATGCTCCCAGTTCGGACAGGATCGCCTGATTCGGTAGCGATGACGGCGAGAGAGCCGGTAGCAAAAATCCCTGCGCACCCAACCCCCCCATGCCTAGCTGAGCCGCGTGATCATCAGAGGCTTTTTTTTTTTACTTTTAAAAGCATTTTTTCTACAATCTCTTCCGAAGGAAAAATGCTTTTAAAAGTAAAAAAAAAAAAAAAGCCTCTGATGACCACGCAGCTCAGCTGGGATCATCAGAGGTTTTTCAAGGCATTTTTTTCTGTAACCTCTTGGCCGAAGAGGTGGTGGTATTTTTAAAAAATATCTCTCTGCCGATCTGGCAACTCAGCTGAGATCGTCAGAGAGGTATTTTTAAAAAGCCTTTCTGACGATCCCAGCTGAGTTGCCTGAGTTGCTTTGAAAAGTTTTTTTTTTAAAAAGTTAGCCACGCCCACCCAGTCACATTACCCCTCCACACACCAAGCCACGCCCATAGAACTGGTAGTAACAAATTTTACATTTCACCCCTGATGTGTATTTATATATACATGCAAAAAATACATGCTCTTTCTATTTCTTCCTCAGCATCTGTTGCTGGAGCATGTATCTTTCCACTATTAAATGAGTTCAGCTGCTCAGAGTTGCCTGAATCATGAGGTGAGTAGCAAATATATTTGATAAACGAACAAACAAATAAATGGCACTATATTTGCCATAAGGATTAGGATTAGGATTAGGATTTATTAGATTTATATACCGCCCTACTTCCGAAGGACTCAGGGCGGTGAACAGCCAACAGTAAAAATACATATATACAAAATTTAAAAACCCAAATAAAATCAAATTAAATAAATTTGGCCCAGACAGAATTAAAACACCCCACACAATTTAAAACAGATTAAAATTCAACGCTAAAAGAAGAGAGGTTAGGCCAGGCCTGCCTGGTGAAATAAAAAGGTCTTAAGAGCACAGTGGAAGGTGCGCAGATCCGGGATCCTCCATATCTCCGGGGGGAGCTCATTCCAGATAGTAGGTGCCCCCACAGAAAAGAAATATGCTTTTCTCTTCTAAAGGTTACATAGTTTAAACTGATGCTTAGTTTGATATTGATCCCATGATACTAGTGTCCCTTAAAAACCTGTAAAAAAAACACTTCTATATGATAGCACATTCATCCTGGAGAAGGTACATGTATGTGGTTACTAAGAATCAATAACAACTTGATGGCAGATAATCAAAAGGGCATTTTATTACATAATTGGTGCAAATTATGATTTATGTAATGGTTATTCAGAAATATAAAATTATAATTTTTTAATTATTGGATGACCCATCTGTATGTTCTGGAATACTTTTCACCAGTGTGAAATTAACACCTGTAATTCTTCTGGATCTTCTAACAACATTGTAACTGTTTAAAAGTCCTTTATGTCTTTATAATAAGTGGTACCATATTAGTGTCAATGAACATTCTGTTCTTACAATGGCCAACAAGTTATGAATGAGAAGGTATGGAAGTATAACATTTTCTTATTTTTCTTACTCAGAAATTCATCTTGACATGCCTTCAGCTCAGATACTGGAGATAGCATGTAAACTTTATGACTAATCTTGTTCGTATTCTAACTTGTCTATTTTCTTTTAATGCTATTCATAATAATAGTGAAATTATTACATTATTTTATCAGAGCAGTTTTCACTGTAAAAAGGAATCCTGAAACTCTGTTAGATGACTTTGACTTTTGACATTATGGAAAAGGGGAAAATCCTCATTGGTTTATTTAATTTTATACACACATTAACACACCAGTTTAACTTTTTCTCTAAACTAAAAAGCTGCAAATACTCTTTCCTCTTGATCATGATTATGTTCTTTTCGTGTATTTTCCCTCTGCAGTGCTGCTTTAAAATGCAGTATAGGCACTATTCCAAGCATTGTCATGCAACAGATTTGTAAAAAATATTACGATAATGATTTATTCCTTATGCATTATTAATATTTTATATTGCTTTACTAAAACGATCAAAGCAGTGTATAGTACAACAAATTAAAATAAAAGCCTAAAGGGGAAAGCATTAAAACACTAGAACTCAATATTGGCAGCTTTTAAATATTTATTTCCTTTATTGTTTAAATTTTTGTCTGATTCCAGCATGGATTTGTTTGTTAGGCCCCTCATCAGTTCACCTAATTGTTGGAACCAGTTGATTTGAGAAAGTGAAATAGGCCCAACCTGACTAATACTACCAAAGGAAACTAGTAGGAAATTCCAAAAGTTTGGTGGTACCTTGATATTCAAGTGCTTCAAAATTCATCAAATTTGGTACTCAATGCATTTTGACATGAAAATGTTCTTCCAGTACTTGTTGTTTGTTTAATACTCGACACATTGTGATAGGAAGAGGAGGATGGTCATGGAGAATGGACAGGAAGTCAGCCAGACTGGGAATGTCCCTGCAAAAGGAAATGGGGGATGGCTTCAGAGGGTGGACAGGAAATCAGACATGCTGGGTAGGTCACTGACCCTCTGACATAGGAATAGAGACAAATGGAAGTCCTTCCTGGCTGAAACAAAGGGTCACATGTGAAGTCATATTGATTGTTTTCATCTGTTTTAGGACTTATTGCACCTCCTGGAACCAATTAACAATGAATATTGTGGTACCACTGAATAGGGAATTCAGTGGGAAGTTAAAAAGATAGCGCAGAAGAAGGCAAGGGCAAATCACTCCCATTGGTTGCCAAAAAACCCAAATGGAAATGTCTAAAAAGTGATCCTAAAGGTGCTTTTTCAAAAGGCAACTGGACTGTGTTTTTCCTTGAAGACATTTTGCTTTTCATCCAAGAAGCTTCTTCAGAACTTAGCGATAGTCTATGTAAAAATATTGTGTCAAACTCTCTATCACAAGAGAGAAGAAACGGTGGTGAGACCCCTCCTCAAAAAGCTGTTTTGGCCAATTACTGTCCAGTCTCCAACCTTCGCTTTGTTGTGAAGGTTGTTGAGAGTGTGGTTGCATGGCAGCTCCCCCGGTTCCTGGATGAAGCTGTCTATCTAGATCCGCTCCAGTCCGGCTTCCGGCCTGGGCACAGCACGGAAACGGCATTGGTCGCGTTGGTGGATGATCTCTGGAGGGCACGGGATAGGGGATGTTCCTCTATCCTGGTCCTATTAGATCTCTCAGCGGCTTTTGATACCATCAACCATGGTATCATGTTGCGCCGGTTGGAGAGGTTGGGGGTGGGGGGCACCGTTCTACAGTAGTTCTCCTCCTATCTCTCTGACCGGTCGCAATCTGTGTTGACAGGGGGGCAGCGGTCGACTCCGAGGCGCCTTGTTTGTGGGGTGCCGCAGGGGTCGGTCCTCTCGCCCCTTCTGTTCAACATTTATGTTAAGCCGCTGGGTGAGATCATCCGTGGCTTTCGGGTGGAGTTCTATCAGTACGCTGACGACACCTAGCTGTACATCTCCACCCCAGGCCACCCCAACGATGCCGTTGAAGTGATGTCCTGGTGTCTGGAAGCTGTGCGGGTCTGGATGGGGAGAAACAGGCTCCGACTAAACCCCTCCAAGACTGAGTGGCTGTGGCTGCCGGCGTCCCGATATAGCCAGTTGATGCCATCGCTGACTATTGGGGGCGAGATATTGGCCCCCACGGAGAAGGCTCGCAACTTGGGCGTCCTCCTGGACGCACGGCTGTCTTTAGAAGAACATATGACGGCCATGGCCAGGGGGGCTTTTTATCAGGTTCGCCTGATACGCCAGTTGCGTCCCTTTCTAGATCGGGACTCCCTACGCACAGTCACCCATGCTCTTGTGACTTCCCGCCTAGACTACTGCAATGCTCTCTACATGGGGCTCCCCTTGAGGTGCACCCGGAGGCTCCAACTGGTCCAGAATGCGGCTGCGCGGGGAATTATGGGAGCGACGTGGCGCTGCCACATGACACCTTTCTGCGCGAGCTGCACTGGCTCCCGGTGGTCTTCCAGGTGCGCTTCAAGGTGTTGGTGACCACCTTTAAAGTGCTCCATGGCTTAGGACCTGAGTACTTGCGGGACCGCCTTCTGCCGCCAATACCCTCCCACCGGCCAGTACGCTCGCATAGAGAGGGCCTCCTCCGGGTGCCGTCAGCCAGACAGTGTTGGCTGGTGACCCCCAGGGGGAGAGCCTTCTCTGTGGTGGCGCCTGCCCTCTGGAATGACCTACCCCCGGAGATACGCAGGATTCCAGATCTCCGGACCTTTCGTCGGGCCCTTAAAACCCATTTATTCCATCTAGCTGGGCTAGCCTGATCCCATCCTCCGTTTTTAAATTTGAAATTGATTTTAAATTGGGTTGTTTTAATTTTTGGCCGAATAATATTTAATATTTTTAATTGTTTTTAACTTTTGTATACCATGTTTTATTCTGGCTGTTCACCGCCCTGAGTCCGCAAGGAGAAGGGCGGTTTATAAATTGAAATAATAAAATAAATAAAATAAATAAATAAATCACAGAATTGTTTCCCTCTGCCTGGAAGGAGAAATGTTAAGAAATCAATAATTAACACATACGTAAGCAAATGGCATTTCCAAGCCTCAGATAATCTAGATTTTGGATTGTTGGCACTCCTGTGATGTTACTGCAACAGAGAATATTTGATTTATAGAGCTGACTGAATCTTTATTTCCAATTAATATGCATTTAAATGAGAATGTTCTATTAAACCATAAAGAGATTGTGATTTGGTAGTGTTATTGTTGGGGCTAGCAAATCTGAGCTGCAACGATGACCATTAGATGACAATAAGAATCTAAAGTTTTGAGTTTCACTTTATTTCCATCTAGTGATCTCTCAGAGCTTTGCAATCCAGATGTGGTACCTGTAGTCATCCTATTTAACTGCATTTGGTTGTCATTCAAAATTTTATTTATTTACATACGGATCTTCTAGAAATTTTAGCTATTAATGGCATTATGAGATAAAAAGTCATATAACCCAGTAAGAGTATCTTATTGGCTATAATAAATATGATATAAAATATTAAGAATTTTCTTCAGCTCTTCCTATGATGTGTTTTGGGAATAGAAGTGCTTTCTTGCAATGCTTACACATTACTCAGAGGTGAGTTTCAGCAGGTTCTGACCAGTTCTGGAGAACCCCTAGTGGAAATTTTGAGTAGTTTGGAGAACCGGTAGTAAAAATTCTGACTGGCCCCACCCACATCTATTCTCTGCCTCCCAAGTCCTAGCTGATAGGGAGGAAATGGGGATTTTACAGTATTCTCCCCCTGAACTGAGGTGGGAATGGAGATTTTGTAGTATCCTTCCCCTGCCATGCCCACCAAGCAACGTCCACCAAGCCACACCACGCCCACCAACCCATGCCCACAGAACCGGTAGTAAAAATTTTTGAAATCCATCACTGACATTACTTCATTAATATTGGTTAAAAGGATGCACATATTTAAACATTTTTCACTGTTCTTTTTTCCTCTGACAAAAACATAGGAAAACTAGTCATCCCTTTCCAACACCAAGAAAGCTCCCTAATTCACTTGAAAGACAGCACACAGAGAAAGATTATAAAGTTTGTGGGAGGAGTGCCATATTAGTCAATAGCAGCCAAAAACAAATTATATCCATTTGATGAAATGAACTGCCTTTTAATAAAATCTGTTAGTATGAAAGATGCTACCAGACACCTTTTGATTAGAAATTTTGAAATTCCAGATGTTGAAGATCTGGAAACAGACATTAGCACTGCTTTCATTTCAGCACCAAATGAAGGCCTGTTTGGTCCCCTTTCAAGTGCTGAATGTCAGTAATTTGGCCAGTATTCTTTTTCCATTTAGATCACTTATATGTGGATTAATTATCCTGCTTAACTGATTGCATCTTGTAGTTCCAACCACATTTTGCCACAATAAACTGTGGAAAAGAGATTCTGGAATATGGAGGCAAAGAAATCCCAAAAGAAATGAAAGAAATTATATAATAAACTGAGATGAATTAGAGAAATATTTAAAATGATGTGAAGGAAAATACTATGGAAGAAAATGTGAAATCAATTCCTCTGCTCAGAAAACTACAGCATATAGAATTCTATAAGATCAGTTGATGCACAGCACTAGGATCTAGTCCAAAGCTTTTCTCCAAGTACCAATATAATATAGTGATGTTTATTAATTACATTCAAATTTTCTGCACATATCTCAACTGTCTCTTTGTCTGCGGTACCTCTACCCAGACAACCCTCCATTCTATTTATCCCATCCAAGCAGGACATTTTGTAGAATTCAACAATTAAAGCTACAAGTTGATTGAAGATTTAAGTTCTGTAATATGGACACATTGAACCCAGACAAATTATATCTTTGGGATGCCTAGACGAAGTAACAGAAGAAATATGAAGGGGAAAGCAGGACCAAACGTTGTGTCTCTTGGTACAAAGATGTACTATAGATACATATCCATGAGAAATCTGAAAAAATCTCCCTGTCATCATGGCTCCTAGTATATATCCATGCCCATCCTGGTGGTAGGAATCTTGGCTGACAAATCTTTGGCATGTATGAGTCTGCTTTTGTATGTAGAGGATCTTTTTCATCTTATTATCTTTGAGCATCAAATTATTTAATGCTGCACAGTTTGGTATGCATTGTTCTTAAAGGAGCAGTAATTAGTACTAATGGCATTGGGAAACAACATAAATTGAGGGTTGTTTAGTGCATATTTTATTTGATACAGGAGAGCCTTACAAATGTCTGTACTGTTTCTATTTCTCTATGCATTGACTGTGGTTATTGTCACTGTAGAAGCTGCCACTTTAATAATATTTCTCAGTAGGGGCCCAACTTGAAGAAATACAAATCCAAAGTAATTTGTCTTACTCCTTCAGAAACAGCCATAACACAAATATTTCAAACTAGCATTAAAAATATTCTTAGCCAAGCATGCAGGAACAATCTAAAAGAATTAAAGAGATCTTGACTTTTCTTTTTCTTAATTTCAGCATCTAACAGTAAAAATATATTAGTTATATTCCTTATATGTCTTGGATGTATAAGCAAATAATCAGAATTATAAAATGAGCAAACAAACAAATAAACAAAAGCTTAAGAACAATTAGTAATATATATCCTTTCTTCCTGGTAGCAGTTTACAGGATTGCTTTAGCCTCGTTCCAGCTTCATTTTACACATTTTTAAAGGGTATATAACAGAGACTGATATCCCTTCCTTTACATTACTCTTACATACTGACAGCATCAACATGCACGATTATTGTAAGATTAAAATCTTATGTGGTCCTTCATAAAATATCACACAACCAATAAAATCTTGCAAGGTTACAGTTGCATTGCTAAAACCTTCTAATAGTTAGCAGATTTATTTGTGAAGGACTGAAGTGAATTTTGGGGTGTCTTGAATCCACAAGCACTGTATTGTCCATCATGCTGTAAACTAGGAAGTTTCACATGTAGTTTAAAATGGAAAATTTGACCGTCAACTATCTCATTGGTTGAGACAGCAGAGGAGACTCCTGGGACACCTTTTTACCAAGAGTATAATTCTACTGAAAATTTTACGTGGATACAGAAGTGGAAAAGCCAGTTCTAACAATTTTGCACACAGGCAGCATAGGAAACCTATCCCTTTCCCCCGGTCCTCCCATTGTCCATTTGTCTAGTCAATCAGTCACATTCACATTGTTTTGGGAATGGTCTCTCCACCTCGGACTTTCCCAGCTGATGATCTTGAGGTGTGGAATCTGTCTCAGGCTTTTAGCTGGCAAATTTGCATTCCTTTACCCACCCCAATACCCCCCTTGCAGTCCAATGCCTTCCCTCCCCCCTCCCATTGCTGATGTCTGGTCACGAGCAAGGTTTGTGTAGTGAGCTGACCATAACAAACAGACAAGCATGTACAGAAGTGCGTACAATATTGCAGATCTCTCCTGTTCACCCATTAACTATTCTCAGGTGTATGAGCAACTTCGTTTAGCTCCTACATTACTTTTTGTTAGAAAATTATGTTTTATTCTACAGAAATCTTATGACAGAAAGTGTTTTTAAACCTGTGATTTGAAAAGCAAAGGAACAGGAAAACGTAGAAGAACCCTCTTCTATCCATCTAACATTCTTTTCCACTACACTGCTTTAAAGCTGAAACCTAAAAGGAAAAAAAAGGAAACAAACAAACAAAAAAAAAAAGCAGAGTGATAGGAGATATCACATTGAGTATTACATTACTGTACAAATGAAGTGCATTTCTTGCAAGATGGTACATGGCATCTCAATGTGACTAATTGCAAATTACATAATTCTTGTCACTAATAAAATAATGGCATGATGTGTATTGTATTACTAACTGAACTTCTAAAGACAGCTCTAGCTGGGAAGAAGTAATTATTATTTATTAATTTTTTATTATATATAAAATAATAAAAAATAAATAATATTTATTATATTAACACACATTATTATTATTTGTTACATTTATATGTTACGGAAGCAGGCAACTAAGATGTTTACCAACTTAGCAGAATGTTCAGTCCAATCACAGGTCTCTTGAATCAGTTCTGGGTCTTCCTTTGTATGTTTCTGCAGTTAGGTACAGAGTGGCTTTCTCTATGCCCCTGTGCTCTTTAAATGCCTGCTGCTTCATACCAAAACTCCACTCCTCAGATACCTATTGAACCTAAGCCAACAAAAGCTGGGTATGACCAATCCCTTTAGGGCAGGGTTGTCATTTTCATGTCATTATGGTGGCATCACGTGACATATCGGGACTTTTTTCTCCTTCGTTAAACTGGGTGTGGGCATGGCCAATGCGTGATGCATCTGGCCTGGGGCCAGGAATTTGATAGCCCTGCTTTAGGGTATCAGTTCATATAAGAAAACTCAAAGTTGTAAGAGGAAAGTAATGCTTGATTCACAACACTTGGAATTGTCTGGAAGACTCAAAATAGTGCTATAGGGTTTTGTAAATTTGATTTTGATTTGATTTTATTGGATTTATATACCGCCCTACTCCCGAAGGACTCAGGGCGGTGTACAGCCAACAATAAAAAATACATAAATACAAAATTTAAAACCAACTAAAAACAGATTAAATAAATTTGGCCCAGACAAAATTAAAACACCCCAAATAATTTAAAACAGATTAAAATTTAACACTAAAAATGGAGAGTGGTTAGGCCAGGCCGCCTGGTGAAATAAAAAAGTCTTAAGAGCGTGGCGGAAGGTGGGCAGATCCGGGATCCTCCGTATCTCCGGGGGGAGCTCGTTCCAGATAGTAGGTGCCCCCACAGAGAAAGCTCTCCCCCTGGGGGCCGCCAGCCAACATTGTTTGGCTGACGGCACCCGGAGGAGCCCCTCTCTATGAGAGCGTACTGGCCGGTGGGAGGCTATTGGTGGTAGTAGGCGGTCCTGCAAGTACCCAGGTCCTAAGCCATGGAGCGCTTTAAAGGTAGTAACCAAAACCTTGGTAGTAACCAAAATATTGGACCACGCCCCAAATGTATGTTTTTCCATATTTGAAACAAAACACTTAAGCATATATGTTCCAACCAGAGGACACTAAAAACTTTCTTTGGGATCAGTCTGCATGAAGACATCTGTATTTTGATACCTATGGGAAAAATCAAGCTTAGGGCTCTCCCTGCCAACCAGACCAGCATGATGACACAATAGCATCCTTCTCCATATCACAGGACATTAAGCAAGCCTACTTCAGGCAAGGCAAAGGCTTGTACCAGTACCAGTACTGCCATTCCACATTCACTCAGTACTTACTGACTAAAATAGAGGCTTTATTCTGTTGACTCTAAGCTAATATTTTGAACACAAAGAGACTGCAGACCAAGTGTTACTATCTTCAAAGTACAAAGCTCTCCTTTATGTAAAGTTAGTCCTCAAGTTACAACCATAATGGAGCCTGCCTATCAAGATAATAACTCATGACAGTTTTAAATCAGGTCACCCATGTGGTCAATCTAATTTTATGACCTTTTTACAGTGACTGTTAAGTGAACACCATGATCATTAAGGAAACCAACGGTTTGTTGGGGAGGGAGGGGGTTTCCGAAAACTGGAAGTAAATCCAGTTTTTGGCAAAACAATCATAAAATGCAGTCATATGTGAGATGCTGAAAATGGCCTTAAATGTAAGCCAGTTGTCAAATGCTTGAAGTGTGGTCATGTGACTGCAGGGGGAGGGGACTGACTATTGGAACTTTGAATCTCAATCATAAGTACCTCCCGGGAGATCCATTGTAACTTCAAATGGTCACTAAGTGTTTGGTCACAAGTTGAGGACTACCCAAATACTGTTTGTTACATTTTCCCCAAATAAGATCAGAGTTGAGTATGTCAATGGGTACTTCTATCTCACATGTGACAATTTCATAATTTGCATAGTCATGAATGGCAAAATCCACCATATTCTTGGGAAGACTGAAATATAGGGAGGTTAGATTATTGATCGAGCTACTGGGACATTTTCTATTCTGATGGCAACAGCTTTGAAAATCTGACTAATATTGTTTTCTTGCTAAGGCCAGAGGTGGATTGCTCCCGGTTCGCACCGGATCACAAGAAGCGGTAGTAAAAAAATTTAATAGTTCGGAGAACCGGTAATAAGATTGGCTGGCCATGCCCCTGAACCGGTTCCTGCCCGGTCACCGTTTGCTTACCCCGCCCACTCCCAATCTATTGCTGCCTCCTGAGTCCCAGCTGATGGCTAGAGGGAAAAAAACTGTTTAAACTCTTGCCGGGGCTTCAAAGGGCTGCTCTACAGCTGATCAGTGTTAAAAGAAAACAAATGAGTAGACCAGTGCCTGCAAAAATAGAAAAAAACAGTCCCTTTCAGCTCCAGGTTAATTACCACAAGTTGATTAGATCAGAGTCCTGACTCTCAGCTGATTTGCTCTAGCTGTTTTGCTCAGGGCTCTGTAGTTGCAAAGAGTGCTTGCTGGAGCAGTTTTTCCCCCCTAGCTATGCTTAAAAGCGAAACTGAAAGTAAAGCAGGGTCTTTGAGGCAGAGAGAAATTTCTTTTTCTTTTTTCTCACCAAAAAAGGTAGGTGCAAAACTGCAAACAATGGGAAATTTAGGGCAAAAGAGGAGAGTTCAAGATTTTAAAACACAAAAGAAAAAACATTCTATTTAACTAGGGAATTGTAATAATTGAGATATTATTAATTGTATATTGTGTTGAAAGCAGAAATGGTTAAGTTGTGGTTTGGAGGAATATATGGGGGAAATTATTTGGTTTATTATTATTCGTAAATATAATTAATTGATTTGTAAGAAATTGGATTGCATGGAAATAATTGGAAATTCATGTTCATATTGATTAATACACAAAAAAGATACTTATATAACTGATTTATATTAAAATGTTAAATTTGTATTAAACAACTGTAATATTACATAATTAACCAATTTGACGATGGATATAAAAATAGATGACAACGGGAAGGGGAATAATATAGAATAGAGGGGGAAAAATTGAATTTGATTAAGATTAGAGATGAGGATGAAGGGTAATATTGTTTTTTTAAAAAAATAGATGAGGAATAAATATGGCAAAAAGGAAATATAGAAATTATAAATTTAATTGAAATGACTAAACACTGTTTAAATTTGTGAACCGGCCAAATACTCTGTTCAAAGAAAACACATTGTATGTTTGTATGTGTGTTTCTAATTATTGCTATTTATTCATATTTGTTCTCTTTTATTCTTTAAAGTTTAACGATTCATACTTTATCTTAATATTTTTATATTTGTTTGGGGTTGGCTTTCTTCCCTTTCATCTTTTTTATTGTACAGCAATCTTTCTCCTCAAATTACCACCTATCTCTTTTCTTTCCTTCTTATTTTCTCTCCCCCCCTTCTTCTTCTCCCTACTTCCTTTTCTTTTCTCCTTGTCCTCCTCTTTTCCTCCCTCTCTTACCCTCACTCCTACTCTAATTTCCCTTCCCTTCCTTCATCCCTCTCTATTGCTGTATCCTTTTATGCATATACTCAGAGGGCTGAAAAAGTTATTTTTGACTGGTCCTCGCACTTTTGACCGGTCCTCGAACTTACGGCTGTCCTCACATTTTACGTTTTTGCCCTATCTTGTCACCATAGTGTAGAGAAGCAGTTGTGAAATGAGTAACACCGTTGTTAAGAATGCTGCAATGGGCATAAATGATGACCAGTCATAAGTGCGAAGACTGATCAAAAGTGTGAGGACCTGTCAGAAATCACTTTTTTCAGTCCTCTGGGTAGTCCTTTTGCATATGGACTACTCAAAGGGCTGAAAAAGTTATTTTTGTCTGGTTCTTGCACTTTTGACCAGTCCTCAAACTTACGACTGTCCTCACATTTTACGTTTTTTGCCCTATCTTATCACCATGGTGAAGAGAAGCAGTTGTGAAATGAGTGACATGGTTATTAAAAATGCTGCACGAGCATAAATGTGAGGATGGTCGTAAGTGTCAGGACCAGTCATAAGTACGAGGGCCTGTCAGAAATGACTTTTTCAGCCCTCTGAGTAGTTCCTATACACATAGCCATGGCCACCCGGTCACATGACCGGCTAGCCATGCCCACCCAGTCACATGACCTCCAAGCCACACCCACAAATTAAGCCACACCCACAGAACCGGTAGTAAAAAAATTTAGAACCCACCCCTGGCTAAGACGTATGGTTTTCAACTTCAGTAAAATAAATTAATATTCACTGGACGTATATTATCATAATTGTGACTGTTATATTCTACAGCATGTTCTAAATTGAAACAATAAATAAAGATTTCTTATCTGGGTGAAGGTTCATTCTTTGAGCTTGTGGGTTGATTTCCAAATGTTTCATTACCAGGCTAGGTAACATCTTCAGGTGAGTTTCGGGGATGTCAGTGTCAGTGTTCTTCTGTTTATAAGGGCTTCAGGAGTGGGTGTATCAAGTGAGGGCCTTGTGTTGGGTCAGCTGTGAGTCATCAGTGAGTCTTTTGTGATAAGGAGATTATCCTATCCTGGTAATGAAACATTCGGAAACCACAAGCTCAGAGAACAAACCTTCACCCTTATCCTACACCTGAGCTACAGATATTCACCACTATTGCAAAACATTTATTTTTATCCTGTGTAGCTTAATCATATATCTTCCTTTATTGTGTATATCCCTGCAATTCTATTATGAAGTGAAACAGTTACCAAAAAGAGAATGGGACCTTAGCCTTTGGTCAGGAGACTAAGTGGTCACATAAGTCAGTCTTCTCCATATGGTGGGAAATATTGTGTTTCTATTTAAGTTAGATGCCAGAAGGGAAACAATTACTCTATGCTTATAAATTAACCTATGCAAATGTTATGCAAATATGTGTTCTCTTTTCTTCTCCTTTTTTAATGAAGCATATTTGTTTCTGAAATAATACATACAGTAAATTGTGGTGGAAAACTCACCTGAAAAAATACAACTGGAGAAAATAAAAATAACCAATTTATTCTTTCCAAAGCTAGCAAGTGACCACAAGTCCCTGGTTTATTGTATCCAGATAAGTCAAAAACAAGTATTACATGGGCTTTTTATAAAATGTAGATTAAAGAAAATTTGAGCATGTATATAATATATGCGTGTATATATATATATATGTTTTCTGAGGTTTTCGCGGGTGTTTGTATATAGGTCTTTGGTTATTCAGGTTTTCTCCCGCATAAAATTGGAAGTGTCTTGGCGACGTTTCAACGAAGTTTCATTCGTCATCTTCAGGCTGGTGTTTTCGGCTTCGTGCTTCTAGGAGCAATGCTCGTAGAATGCTGAGCAATGCTGAGCAATGCTTATATATATATATATATATATATATATATATATATATATATGTATATATGTATATATGTATATATGTATATATGTATATATGTATATATGTATATATGTATATGTATATGTATATGTATATGTATATGTATATGTATATGTATATGTATATGTATATGTATATGTATAACAGCTCTGAGCTGTTTTCTTGATTTTCTTGATTTTCTTGTTTTCTTGTTTTCTATGTCTTCTTAACCAGCTGAGACTTACCATAGTAAAGATTACTTAGAAGCAAGCATGAACTGTTTGCTTCAAAACCTGAGAAAAATAGGTTTAGATTTATACAAAAGGACGTGGTGGCTCAGTGGCTAAGATGCTGAGCTTGTCGATCAAAAGGTTGGCAGTTCAGCGGTTTGAATCCCTACTGCCGCGTAACGGGGTGGGCTCCCGTTACTTGTCTCAATTCTACCAACCTAGCAGTTTGAATGCACGTAAAAAATGCAAGTAGAAAAATAGGGACCACCTTTGGTGGGAAGGTAACAGCATTCCATGCACCTTTGGTATTTAGTCATGCTGGCCACATGACCACAGACTGTCTTCGGACAGCACTGGCTCTTCGGCTTTGAAATGGAGATGAGCACCACCCCCTAGAGTCCGGAACAGCTAGCACATATGTGTGAGGGGAACCTTTATCTTTATATATTAAAATTCAGAGCCAGTTTAGTGTAATAGTTAAAGCTAGAAACCAGAGGACTGTGAGTTCTAGTCCTGTCTTGGAAATAAAGCCATGTGGGTGACCTTGGGCCAGTCACACACTCTCTCTCAGTTTTTAAGAAAGAGGATTAAGCTAACCACTTGAGCAATGAAAAATCTTGCCAAGAAAACTGCAGGGACTTGTTCAAGTAGACTCTGAGATGCTGGTATGATTGAACAGAAGAAAAAAAAATATTTATAGCAGATCTCAATACAATAGAGAGAATTGCTTTACAACAGATATTGAAATAAGATAACTTTAAGGGAAACTCTGGTAACATTCATGGTATGAACACATACCACGGAATGCAACATAGCAGCTTTGATGTATGAGAGGTATCAAGGCTCTAATTGTTATTCTTCCAAACTGATCCAGTACTTTACTGTGGAAGGAGGGAAAGATAAGGAAGCATAGTACTATACACCCTTGAATCTACTACCTTCATGTTTAGCATAAATCCTATAAGTATCTAACAAATATCTAGACTGGCATCCTATAGGTATCTAACAAGGTATCTAGACTGGCATCATAATAAAAATTCCCACAGTACTTAAAGAAGCCAATGTGATTATATAGTAATAACAATAAATGAAACTACCTACCCACACTGCTCCTGTCATACTTCCAGAGTAGTATCCTTCACATTTCTGAGCTACTCTCAGTCAGTTGCCTTTTGGAACAAAGGGCTTCAGAGATAATGAAGAAACTTGAAAACATGCCATCTTATCCACAGTTTAAGTTGTGTGGCTTACATGATACCAACCCAATATAATAGAACAAAAATATTCATTAACATGAGCAAATAAGCAATTAATAAAATTTATGTAAAGATACAAGAACGAGAGTTGTTAATCAGGAGAGTTATGCAGATTAGTTGTAGAGCTGCATTTTTGTTGAGCAATGAGCATTCATTATAAAATTGTGTGACCATTATAAAGTTGCCCACCATTACTGTGAATGTCATGTATTCCCCATGGGAGCTTCAGTGAAATTAATTGATGATGCATCATTAAGGCAAACTATTCCTCTGTTTTCAAGTCTCAGCTTACAAACAAACAAATACCAAGCAACTTCATATTTCCTGCCCAACTATATTTTATTCTAACCCAAAGACTTATTTATAGTTTTTTCATTTCATCTAATTTGCTGTTTCTTTTAACATTTGTCTTCATGTGTACAGGAAAAAAATGCACAAAAACATTCAAGCAGCTGAAGGTTATGAAGGATAACCTAGCAGAATAATTTAAGAATTGTAGGATGTAATGTGTAATTTCTTAAAATATGTGATTTAAAGAGCTCTAAGATAAGGCGGAAGCCCTGTATCATGACCAAATGTAAGATAGATCTTGATTCAGTGGCAGGATGAGAGATGCCACTGCAGTAAAAAATGCTAGTACAACTGTTAATCCTCCTTCCTTTACAGTGTTGTCGCTTAAGTAAATGAGTCCCTTAAGTAAATGAGTGGTTGGTATTGTGTGTTTGTGTACACAGCCAGTGCTGCTCAGTAAAAGCTGTATCATTTCCAAATTCCTTTATTGTTTGAGTTGGGAAGTTGGACGTCATTCTTTCTCTTATTGTACTGGTTTTGCAATAAAAATATAAATTTATATATTTGATTTTTATCTCATCTTTATTTTATAAGTAACTCAAAGTGATGGACATACATAATACTCTTTCCTTGTATTTTCCCCACAACAATAATTCATGAGTTGAGTTGGGCTGAGGGACTAAAACCCACTGACCATTACACCATCACTTATAAATTGCACAGACATTCATAAAAGTAATTTTAGATGTTTCTTTAAGAGGTCAGTTAGGCAGATGATCTTTTTGTGGTTCTAATCACAGAATGTGATGAAACTTCACCTGGCTGCTGGCAAGATTGTGTCAGGCATTCTCTCCTCCTCAATAAAGCTAGATTAATTTCTTATATATCTGGAACTGAGGGCCATGAAACAAATGGAATGAAGTCTGGAATGTAGGTGGGGGGAGGGGGGGAAGGCTCAGGTTGAATCCAATCAGACCCAAGATAAGTTTATTACACAATCCATTCTGTAGAAGTGACAATGGCAAAAAGATTTGTGGTATACCTCTACTGAACAACATTTTCAAGCAGAGCTGTTTCAAATAGTGAAAGATTCATTACATTTTGATCCTGAAGGGAGATTCCATGATGCCAGAGCTTCTATATATACAATTTCTGACCAGGCCCTTCCATCATCTTTGGAGGTTCTCGGTAGAGTGTCCTTATAAAATGAGGTGGATGTGTACCTTCCAGGTATAGGAATATATGTATGAAATGTCCAGCAATTTTATTATAATTTTCATACATAATAAGATAGTATTCTTCTTTCAAGAATGTTAGTTTTTGATACTTTAGTTTTTATTGTGATTGCAGGTGTAATAATGTGTGTAACAGCGGTTATAACTAAGTAGGAAAAGACCTGGTGAGGACAGGAGGTCATCAATATAATTGTAAGCTAAACTTTCTATATTGCCACAAGAAAATTATTTGGACCTGACTATGAGATCAGCAAAACTTGAGCTTCATTTGCTGTCTGGAACTGAACAATAGGTAGCAAATACATTTAATAATAAATAAAATAAGTTATAGACTTCTCAAAGGAGCTAGATATCCATAATATAACAATGTTAACTTGTTCATTTTAGCTTCAAGTGACAGCACTGGATTGATTTGTCCTATGATCTATGATTGTGTTCTTATATTTTTATTTAATTATAATAATTTTATTTTGTTGCCTAAGTATTTTAAGTGACTTTATTGCATCTGATTCTTCCACTGCCGTCATTCAGGTAAGCTCTCCTTAAATTGTTACTATGGGCAGTTATCATAACTCAACATCCATTGCCTGCTGCACTTGTTTTATTGCACTGATGGTGAATTTATTAGAAGAGGGACATTTATCTGAGGAAATGGAATTTCTAAGGTTGTTTTTTTTAAAAAAAAGAACATTAAACTGCCCACAGGGACAGCATAAGCATTTACAGTTGAAATAAATGGACAATGAAATCAAGGTATTGAATGTGTTTAATGAAACTGATGGAGGCTATATCAATACCTATTTTTATTTGAAACAAAATCTTTGATAAAAATGTAGGATTGTTATATTTATTTAACATTTTTACTTAACATGGGTGTTAATGTTCACACACAATGCAATTCTCAAGTTATTTGCATAAATGCAAATTTCAATGAGCTTAAAAAACTAATAGATATGCTTTCTTCTTTAAAAAAAATCCAAAAGTTTGTGTATATGTATTTTTAAAACTGATCTTATACAATAACATCCCATGAACTGTATCAATTTGTTCTCAATCAGCTTAGGCGGGTAATGTAGAAAAACCATGATATTTCAAGTTTTAGTGCAGCATTTCATATGGTAAAGTTTGGACAATCTTGTATTATCATGTCACACCATGTCATTTCACACCATTTTTAAATTTGTGTTTCTTTGAATTATACTACAATTTACATTTATTTTGCTTTGGTGGCTGAGCAATTAGAGGTCACAAAAATGTTGCAAATTTATGGCAAATTAAAATTACGGAAGAATTTTTCAGTTAGACATGACTAGACTTTATATTCCTACAAAATATACTTACATTAAAGCCACTTAAAATGAGGCTTTCATATCTTACCTTCTGTTTGAATAATTGAATGATAGCATTTTAAAATTTGATAGCATTGCTATATATTGAATTCTTTAATTTACTATTGGACATTGATATAATCTTAATGATGGTTTTGAATTTTTAAATCATTCAAGAAACTTTAATGTACAACAATGATATGATGTTACCTTGAAAATTAAATTTAATTTTATACAGTTTGTAAATCTCTTTTCTCTTGTCTTTTTGGTTTTTATTCTTTGCTTAATTTCCTCTCAGTATGTTTTTAAGTATCTACTAAAATAAATGAATAACAAAAAACAGCATTAACAAAAAATGGCAGCAAAGCTAATGTCCACATACAAGTAGGAATAAACTAAGGAGCCATTATTTTCTATCAATATTATATTACCCCAATGGTAATTTGTTAGAAAGTTCATGCTTTAGATGCTAGTAAAACAAGATCAATACCCTTAGATCAGGGCTATCAAATCCCGGCTCACAGGTTGGATGCGTCACGTGCTGGCCCGGTTTAGCAAAGGAGAAAAAAGTCTTGATACATCATGTGACACCACCATGACGACGTGCGTTTGACACCCATGCCTTAGATGCTAGTAAAACAAGATCATGGAAAGTGCCAGTATCAAAAATAAGTAGGACGTCCTGTAGTCTTTCCTTTTCTCCTTTTGAATTTCCCATTTTCTCTGACATTCTCTTCTTATTTCTTTCTCTGAACTCTTCTTCCCAGTTAACAGTTGATGGGATGCAGATACAAGATATCTGAACTGATATCTTCTAGATCAGTAGTTGAGGGGTCCTTGGTGTTCTCTGAGCTTGCTTGTTTTCTTGAGGACGTTTCATTACCCAAACTACGTAACATCATCTGTGTTCAAAGAGCACCAAGGGGCCCTCATAGCAATTCTGAGCTACAAATATATCCTTTTTTAGAAAAGTAGGTTTTAACCATTGTGCCATGGCACATTTGCATACCACAAAAAGTTGGTAGTGTACTGCATCAGCAAGCTAAAATAAATGTGAAGAAGTGCTATGCACAGTCAGAATCCGATCACCGTGAGATCACCAGAGGCAGATTGCCTCCATTTTTTCTGCTTGACTCTCCAGGAATTCATGACCTCATGACCAGAAGCCATGCCTATGAAATGTGTGTGCTGTGAAATGAAAAAGGTTGAAAAGTTTCTCCAAAATGATCTATCCCCAACCTGTTCTTTCAGAACTTCCATTGTCACACTCATTGCCAATGATATTTAGTCCATGCCACTATGCTGGCATTTGACCATGAACTATCAGTGACCTCATTGCATTAAAGCAATGCTTTCTCAAGGAGTAACAGCAAAGCATTGGCAGAAATACGACCACACAAAAGTAATCAGCAAAATAGATTTAAAACCCGATAAATTAAGACCTTGATTAAGGCTGAAAGCAGGAGTACTTACTCCTGAAGTAATTGAGCTTACTTCAAATGCTACCATGCGAACACTACTGAAAAAGCTTATTTCTGGTTGTCATTTGTCAGAATGTCTGTGTTGAACATACTCAAAAAATAGCCTCTTTTGCAGATCTTACTTTAGGATAAGAATAGGTTTGCAGCTATAGAAATCAGCAGTAAAATAAATTTCTGATTTCTCTTGTTCTTGTCCTTTCTTTATTAAGTCGGTCTTATGGCTGTTGCTTGCAGTGACAATGATGCCAACATCATGTTAAATGAAGTGTCCCCATCACACACATGAGAACAATGGCCAGGGACCATTACCTTATGTGATGTTTACTACCTCCTGGATATGGGAACAAGACCAGGCAGGCTGAAGGTGAGGGTCCAGATGGTGTAAACAACAGATGCTGTGCATTTCCTAGCTCCTCAAGTGCCAAGCAGCTAATTGGGCTTGGAAAGGTAAGAAAGAGGAAGGATAAAAAGGATTAAAAAAATCAGGAAAATGGGAGGGACAGGAAACAGAGTGATGAGTGTAAAGAGAAAGAGAAGAAATGAAAATTTAAAACAGGAGAGTTACGAATGGACAGGAGATCAGCAAGTTTGTCTCTGGGATTGGAAGGCAGCATACATCTAAAGGGACAGGGGTGCGTGGTTCAGTGGCTACGATACTGAGCTTGTCCATTGAAAAGTTGGCAGTTCAGTGGTTCGAATTCCTAGTGCCACGTAATGGGGTGAGCTACCGTTACTTGTCCCGGCTTCTGCCAATCTAGCAGTTCAAAAGCACATAAAAAATGCAAGTAGAAAAATAGGGACCACTTTTGGTGGGAAGGTAACAGCGTTCCGTGCACCTTTGGCATTTAGTCATGGCATTTAGGCATTTAATCATGCTGGCCACATGACCATGGAAACATCTTTGGACAGTGCTGGCTCTTTGGCTTTGAAACAGAGATGAGCACTGCCCCTAGAGTCAACTAGGAATAACTAGCACATATGTGCGAGGGGAACCTTTACCTTTACCTTTTATACATCTAGAGATAAGGTCAAAGAAGAGAATACCCTAATTCAGTTCCCCTTATGAAGTTCTAGAGTCCTTGAACAAGAGGAGAGGAAATGGGATTCCTTAGATCTTTGGACATATAAGTGGTCTGGATGGTTTCCCCTGTCAAACAGACTCAGCAGAGGAAAAGGCTAATTTAGTGAGCCTTTATTATTGTTATTTATTTTATTTTATTTTATCAAATTTATATACCGCCCTACTCCCAGAAGGGCTTTTTATTTTCCCATCAGCTAATATTATCCGATGAATGTCAGAATCCCTTATTTATAATTTATATCTGGGAAACAGTTCCAGAGTACCCTGCTCCCCCCCCCCAAAAAACTTCTGGTTAAGAAGTTCACTGTGTCTTATTCCTCTGGAATGTACACACCATCACCCAGGAATCCAGACTACGTTTCACCACATTTTGTGACTCGACATATTATGCATATTTATCTTCTTGGATTAATTACAGCAATGGTTTTTTGTATTGTTCAAACCCAAATGATAGATTACTTCCATAAGCAGTGAGAACATGCTATATGACTATAGAAGACTCCCTAATTTCTATATGTTTTATTTATTTTTTAAAATCCTGTTCTGTGCATTCTATTGTTTATGGCAGAATCTGTAAGGCATACAGTAATCTATAATTCTTCTCTAGTTTTTAGGAGGGTTGCACAAGATTACAGAAAACTTTTGGACAGCATTTTCTAAAGGCTAATGGAAGTAATTCCATTTGACTGACATATTGCACATTCAGTCTTTCTATTACTAAACAGTCTGATTTCTGTATTAAACTAATTTTTACAGTTTATACATGCTGTGTGTTGACATAATAATGCTAAATCAAGAAAACAACCACATGTATAAAAAAAGCTTTTAGAAAATCAACCAAAGGTTTCTTGAAACAGTAGTATAATTTTTAAAACTTTAACTGCTGTTGAGAACCTGTTCTTCTAAAGAAGAAATAACATTTTCTTTCCCAAAATTTACAGATGTTGCATATTTTCCAAATGAATAGTTGCGCTTTGCGGTTTCCAAAATATTAGTCAAATACCTGATAGGTGCATTTATCATCTTTTTTTAAAAAAAATCATGATTGGGTTAAAGACTTTTCATGAAATGCATCATAAGGTTTTGATTAACTCTGAGAACGGAACAGCAAAGGCTGAAGAACAGATGCAGCACATTGTAGCAAGCTTTTTGGTAGATGCTTATGTAATCTTAGTCAATACAGTGTCCTCCAGAAATGCTGATATTCCAATGCTCTCACATTCAGCTTCGGGCAAAGTACCACAAGAATGGAAAAAGCTGAATTAATCTTCAGATAAATTTTAAGATGTCCTTAAAGATAAAGCACTAACTGCTGTACACATTTATTCTACCATATGTCAGAAGAATAATTTGAGGTTCCAACTTGAGCCGGAGTTGTGTAAGAATAAATAAAAATTAAATCCAAATAGCTGTGAGGAAAGGAGAATTATTTAAGCAAAGAGGTTTGTCTATGTGGGTAGCTAAATAGAAATGGGGTAGAGAGAAATGGTTTTGTAGGGGAGCTTGTCTTGGATATGGAAGTATATACGTGCTGATTCTAGGTCTGTGATGGCGAAGCTATGGCACGCATGCCACAGATGGCACATGGAGCCATATCTGTGGGCACACAAGCATTGCCCTAGCTCAGCTCCAGCATGCACGCATGGGCCGGCCAGCTGATTTTTGGGCCTTCTGGGCTCACCGAAGTCGGGAAATGCATCAATTCCAGCATCCAGAGGTCTCGGGGGCGGGCGGAAAGGCTGTTTTCACCCTCCCCAGGCTCCAAGAAAGCTTCTGGAGCCTGGGGAGGGCGAAAAATGGGCCTACTGGGCCCATCGGTAACCTTTTTGCCATTGCATGCCAAAAGCGGAGGGGTGGGGATGCAGCACAGGGAGCATTGAATTATGAGTGTGGGCACGGATGCAACTGACACCCCACCCCGAGCAAAACCCACTGTTGGCATATGATGGCAAAAAGGTTAGCCATCACTGTTCTAGGTGATACTTGAGGGCCGTGTGTGTGTATGTGTTGACCACAGAAAAGGGGTTGATTAAATCAAATGATGTGGATTGGATATCTTCGTTTGGACTGTGAGTATTATAATTATGTTTACATTGTGTTAATTGAGTTTTGGGTGTTTGCTTGTTTATGTTTATAATTTGAAATAAGTGTTTAATTAACACTAATTAAAGTGCTTAATAAGAATTAACATAATTCTTATGTTTTCTGTGAATTTAAAGGATTTTGAAGACTGTTAACCAATAACCTTTTCGGAAAACTGGGTTCGTTAACATATGATTCCCTCTACAATATTTCTAATACAGTTATAAAATTTATAAATTCCTCCCACACATATAACAATGATTACAGTGAATTGGTATCTGATATTGATATTTAAAGGTACTTAGCTTTGAAAGATAAGCATTGTGGCACTTGCATAGCAGATACAAGTGCATGTTATTTCTTGTTACAAAGTAGAAGGTAGTTGTAGAAAGTGATTAATACTTCTACCTTAATCCTTAATTATTTGAATGAACTTGTTCACATCTTTTCTTTCCATGGATGGTATTGCTATTTCAAGGGGAACCTTACAATTACAGTTCAGATATTCTAAATTCCATTTCAAGTTACCATTAGGTAAATTTAAAGTCTAATTTAAACTAGACTTTAAACTTACGTTTTCAACATTATTTGTTACTTCTCCAGACCCTCCTGTCCACAGTGCTTCACTCTATGGATTGGGAAGCAAGCCCACATCAGAGATAGAAAAGTTGCCTGTCCTGCTTCTCCTAATGCAGCAACCAACCTATTTCTTTTAATAAAAAGCAAGCTGGCAAGAGGAGAAGACAGTGACCTAATCTCTTATACCAAGTCTCCATACAAAAGATTTAGTTTCTTCAGTAATGATAGGTATTTTAAGGGATATCAGAAGGACAAAATATAATAGATAAGGCTAAAGATAAAATCCATCTGCACAGATTTAGGAATGGAATGAAACCATCTCTATCTACCTTACATTAAATTCCCCACAGAACCTTTTGGGCAGGGTAACAAATGGGGTAACATAATGTCTTTTAAGATCCAAATGCTCAACAAAAATCTGGAGAAGAAATAGACTTATTAGGGCAGCCTCCTAAACTTAGATTGTGAGCTGAGGTGGAATAAAGTTGACTCAGATTGTTGGTTCATACAGTATTTTGATTACAACTCACCCATATTTACAATTTTCTCCATAAATGCAATCCATATAGTTTGAAGATAATATAAAAATTAATACTGAGAAATCAGTCCTTGTTATTCTTTGTTCTCAAAACAAAACCATTCATGTATAAGGAGACAATGGGGCACATGCATTTGGTCCCACTTTTTTCCATCAACAGTGTTATTATCTTACATATAAGAAAAATGTTGTCAACAGAGTTCCTTAGTTTCCTGGAGGTTCTTGCCATAATTTGGGAAGTTAGAAAATCAAAACTCTTTAGTGGTCTAAAGGCAACCCTGGTTGGAATAAAAATATTAAAAACCAATAAAACATTGAAGCATTAAATACTCATAATAATAGCAATAATTTACAATTAAAAAGATCAGAGGAAGAAAGCAGGATCCAGATGAATCAAGTGGTGGGAGGTGGGGTCTTGTCTTAATCTGTTCAGCTGCCTCCAGTGTGAGGCACCCTGTTGGGGTGCCAAGCCACCTGGAAAAGTCAGGTCTTCAGGCCCTTATGGAAGGTCAGAAGGATGGGTGTGGATCTCACTCAGAGATCATGATATTCCAAAGGGCAGGAGCCATGCCAGAGAATGTTCTTCTTCTGGACAACACCAGCTGAAATTCTTTGACCAATGGGGTCCATGGCATGCCCCATCTGCCAGCATGGATGGAGCAGGTCAATTTCATTGGGATGAGACCATTAGTGGGTTGCCCCCGGTTTGGACCGGTTCACAAGAACTGATAGTAAAACCGGTGGGAGGCCCCGCCCACCGTCCCGGATGTCATCATCGGCGATCTGCACATGTGCAGAAGCAAGGCGCATGCACAGAAGCAAGGTGCATGTGGTCGCTTCACTTGCACACGTGATCCCATTGCAAACCAGTAGTAAAGGTAAGTAGAACCCACCCCTAGTTTCTCAGATAGTCTATACTAATACTGTACTATTTTTAGTAGTATTACTATTTTATTCTAATAGTATTAAAACATAAAATTATTCATAATTGAATCTATGAGTGAGTCATACCCCTTGGCATGGGTTTGTCAAATTATTTTATGGGAAATTGCAATGGACACCTGAAAAAGTGTCTTAAGATGCATAATTCTTAGTCAAAAAGGCCTGGAACGGTAATAGGGGCATGCCATGCTATTAAAGTTATTTTTAAAAATGGAGATAGCAGATAGTCATTTGCTTCCCCAGAGTGCATATGATTTATTCCATCTCGAAATATCTATTATAATTCTCGAGTGCTTCAATTATGTATCTGTCTTAAACTCTGCTCAATATGAGAGAATGAATGAACTTTTCCCTTTGATGGTGCCATTGCTGTAGTTTTAATGACCTGGCTAGTTTCCTTGCCATGTACTTCAACAGCCTTATACTTGGGAATTGTGTAACCTTGAAAGATTTAAGTTCAAAACTGAAGAATGTTCAAACCAAAATTAGGAGTAAAAATGGATCAAAAGTATACAGACATTTTATTTGGAGTTTAGATATATCAAATCATGGAAAGAACATTTTTTCAACCTCTTTCAAGCTAATCAAATACCAACATTCCACATTCTGAAATTAATTTTCACATTTTAGGGGCTAATAATTATTGAACAAGATCTCTAAGACATTAATTAAATTGAGGATTAATAAAACGCAACTAAATTAACATGTAATAATCTAGAAACAGGACATAAAATGGACTACTTTCAGGAGAAAATTTTGGCAACGTAAGACTTAATTGGCAGAGGCTAACATTTGTATTCAGACTGCACTGCTGTTTAACTATCAATAGTTGAGAATCTCTCCCTATGATCCTTTTAGACAATTAATTTGGCTATAATCTTGAGGCTGGATGAGAGTTGTACTTTAGCAACCATTTGATAAAAATCTACTCCTGACTGGAGAACACAAAACTGGAAAAACCCAGTTACAATTGGTTTCATGTCTGGATAATAGCCAATGTTCAAACATTGACTATTCTACAGTCCCTTTTCTTCTACACTGAGGCAATGTGGCCGTTTCTAATTTTATTCCAAGTAGAGATGTGTGGATGAGTGTAAATCTAGTCTGTATCAACGTCCTGCAAATTTAAGAGAGGAAATTCATCCCTTTCTCCAATAAATCACATTTTATAGATCACCTTTTTAAAAATATGCACTTAATCCAGGGGTGAAATGCTACTGGTTTGCACTGGTTTGGGCGAAGCAGTAGATAAAAACTACTGGTTTGGGTGGACCGGTAGTAAAAAAAAAAAAAAAGCTACCAGTTCCTTTGAACTGGTATTTTCGATGATCAGCTGTGCAGTGGGGTTTAGCTTTGCTAGAAAGCAGGAAATCCTACTTTCTAGCAAAGCTAAATTGTGTACCACAGCTGATCCCCCCCACTTCGACTTACCTTCCCAAGCCTCCTTTTGGTGCATACTGTGCGTGCGTGTGCGCAGAGTGTGTGTTTGGCACACAGTGCACATGCACAGCCAGCAAACCGATAGCAAACCGGTTTGGATTTCACCACTAAATTAATGCCTCACTCTCCATTTCTACCCATATTTAGATTTTTCTTTTTGGCATTCATCTTTCCTCAATAGATGGACATCCCATCCTATTATGAGAAGATATAGCAAGATGTGAGTACTAGAGGTGAAAAAGGTCTTTGAATTGCAATTCATTTCAAACTGAATATGAGGCAACAGGGCAGTGTTGTTGCAAAAACAGCAAATACAATTTTAGGCTGCAACAACAGTATACTTTCTAAAACACAGGAGATACTTGTTCAAGTTTATACTGTTTTTTAAACACCTACTTCAAGTAATGTGTCCAGTTCTGGGCATCAAAATTGTGGAGTAATCAGCATAGATTTGAAGGAAGAGCACAGAATTTAAGTAATGGGCTAGAAACAGAATTCTGTGAAGAAAGATTATGTATGTATGTATATTCACAAATGTGTAGTATTTTACTATTAGATCTTTTTTTATGCTTGATTAAACAGCACCAAGATTTTCTTCAAGAGATGCTTTTAGGGATTTTCTCTCTCTGCAATCTATGCTTAATTCAGTCTAGTTTTGAAAATAATTTTTATTTTGTTGGTTTTCCTACTTTATCAAATTTTGTCTCATTCAAGAGTCGTCCTGCTGATAGACAGAATCCTGACCAGCCTAATTACTGTTCAATATTATTGGGTTAGAATGAAATTTTTTCAGTATATGAGCAATAACTGACATTCATAGTGTAACTATATTGTAACACATATTTCTGTTTTTAAAAAGGCTACAAATTATTTTATATTATTTATTATTCCCAACATAGCATAATGTTTTAAAAAATTATGAAATGTTTCTCAAACTTTGTTTAACTGCCTGTCCATCAGCAGGACATCTATCATAAATGAAACTTCAAATCCTCTGATATATCAATCTGATGTGCCCAATTGAATTGAAATCTGATTAAAAGACTTGATTTTGTTAAAATAACGAATAGATTCTCTGCACATGTGTAAAATACTATTTTTTGTAAAGTGATTTTCAACTTGAGTTGGTTCAGTTTATACATTCACATCACATTTCAAATATAATACATTTTGGAGGGGGGATATTTGGTATACTTTAAAGATTATGTTTGATATGCATCTAGAATCATTTATTGGTGAGAGGGGTAGCATATAAATTTAATAAATAAAATATTTTGTACGTTGAGTTGAACATTTGACCTGAAATTTAAACTCTATTGATTCAAACCTGATTGCTTTCCAATATCAATAGACATGAGAGAAAACATATTTTCACATAATACTTAACAAAAGGAACTATGATGTAGTAATAGTTTTTTGAAAGAACTAATTAGAATGATTATTTTTGCAGATCTTACTACTTTTCAGATATGTAAAACTAGATCAATGGCACTGTTCCCATTCTGCAGTTTAAAATTGAAGGACAATTACCACTTCATTCTCTTTGAAAAGCCTTCTGTAATCGCTCCAATGTCAGTTTTACTCACTGATCATGGAAGTAAGATAGCTAGATTACTGGTTTTCTTATCACCATTATTTATTCTGAAATTGTCTTATAATATTTGCAAGGAATTCTTTGCTTTGGTCTTAACCCTGTAGGACTTTACGTAAAAATCTATTCAAGAGCAGTTAGAGCTATTTGGTCAGGTCTGAGACAGAAGGACAATTTCAGCTGATTAGATTCCCTATTTTTGCAAGGTACTAAATTTGTATGCATACCTTCATAAACAAAATTCAAACAACTCATTATAGCAAGAAACCTGATAGAAACAATAATTTACATATATCAAGAGAAGAGTGCATTGTATGGAATAAAGACTGAATGCTTTGCATATTTTATACTGAATTTTATTATGGAATAGGGAGTGATAGTTTAATTAACTACATCTATCTATATTTCCAGTAAAAAAAAATACTCAGGGAAAATAAATGGATGTAAGAAGCTACACATAGAAAATATTAATGACAATAATATCCAACTTGAATAACTTATCCTGAATTTTAATTGGTGTGATTTATAAATCATGAAATGATAAATAATGCTCATAGAATTTTAAAAACTGTCGAATTGTGAATGTTGCTATGGGTTTTTTTTTCTGTTCAATTTGTAATCAGAGAAAGTGATTTATAATAGATCAATAGAAGTAAGAGAGCTAGTTGTTAAGATGGATAATGTGAGAGACATTATGATGAAGGTAGTTTAGTTAAACATGGGGAATTTGTAATATACCTATCTTTCAGAGGGATTTACTACTAACATTGGACTGTTGAATACTGTAGAAATCACTTAGTACTTCAATATTTTTTTCCTTTTAAATTACAAATACTATTAGTTTTAGTATTTGTAGTTGTAGTAGTGATGTGATGTTGGAATTTTGTATTTCAGCTGTATTGGTAATACAGCCAGATAACATTTTTTTAAAAAAAATAACACTAGTAGAGGCCCATTTAATGAAGTGCGTGGAATCAATCTGGTATGTCCTAGACCTTCACAACCAAGAAATGTGAATGATAACTTCTTCTATGCCATCCTTAGCAACTCACTTTAAAGCATGCTGCCTGTAATTTAGTAGGTATTACAACTATTGACACTGCTGTCCCATATCCTTTTAACAACCACCTAACTTGGTGGTCATTGCCAACATCTGATGGAAGTGGCTTTGATGGCTTATCTACAAAAAGTGGAGAGACAAAGCAAGAGGGAGGAAGGGAAGGGAAGGGAAGGGAAGGGAAGGGAAGGGAAGGAAGGAAGGAAGGAAGGAAGGAAGGAAGGAAGGAAGGAAGGAAGGAAGGAAGGAAGGGTATTCCTTTCCAGCAGTCCTAAATTTCCAGCATTTTGTTTGCATTGATTTATTTGGCTCATTCCATTGTAAACACAATGGTTGATTCACATTCATTAAGATAGGTTCATTAAGATAAGTTCTATTTATATAGGAAGATATGATTGAATACTTTATACTTTCATTTTTCCAGGACTTTATATATTCCAGATGGACTGAGCTAATCATTGAAAGGTCACTATCCAACATAAAACTAAATCTACTAAAATCAATGGACTTAAATTCTCAATGAGATTTTGGTCAGAGTAAATAATATGTCCTTGGTAAAATAACCCTGTCAGATTCAAATGCAGTATTTTCCTAATCAGTGCAATCTGCTTTCTCAGCAAAACATGACACCATGGGCCAATTTAAATAGTGTTGGGCGAAAACAAAAAAAGAACTCTGTATGTTAGTTTAAATCCATTGACAACAACTACAAGGAGGAATCTTACTTTATAAAATGACTCTGTATCGTCGGAAGGACAAATAGTAATAAAATAAAATAAATGATCTTCACCATGACTTTCAAATGTTCTGTTTATGCCCTATCTCTCTTTGGCATACACATTAACAGCAGGAAACGATTAAGCATCTTGTTCCAATTTCATTATTCCTTGTAAATAAGATTATGGGAAAGCAGTTGATTGAGGACTGTTAATCCTCAAGGGCTCTGGATTGGCATATATGTCAGCACAATGGAAAAGAGAGTTGGGGACTTTTGAAATTGGCAAAATATCTGGGCAGAATTAGATGAGCTCTTTAAAACAGGCATGGGATAGAAGCATGTTTTATTTTCAGCATTCATTGTTTTTCATTTACATTAAGGCAAACTTCTCCAATTTGAGGCCCTTCAGTTTGGGATTGAAACACCCAGAATGGACATTGCCTGTGCTGACTAAAGAACTCTCAAATTAGCATTTCTGCAAGGTGTCTGGTTGGAGAAGATTAAATTAGCAGTTATTTATAATACATTCAAATTGTGTTTCGTGTTCTTAATCTGTCTTTTCATTTCCTGAATTGATCTGGAATGAACATTGCTCACAGATTGAGGGCATGATATTATTTGGACACTATTTTATGAAAAGAATCAAACATTTTGAGCACAAATATCTTAACAATATGTGAGAAGGACTCTTGTAACTCTACCATTCATAGTCCAGAGACTGAAAATAAATTATGCCACTCAAACACTCTTTGGATTTAAACAATACATTCACCAGTTTATATGTTATTTTGTGAATGTAATATTTAACTTCTTGGGTTAATTTTTATAGTTTTATTTTTGCTTAATAATAATACAATCTATGTTGGGATGCTGAATTTTTGATAAGATAAAAATAATTTTGACATTAAAGCAGTGGTGAAATTCAAATTTTTTTATTACCGGTTCTGTGGGGGTGGCTTGGTGGGTGTGGTGTGGCTTGGTGGGCATGGCAGGGGAAGGATACTGAAAAATCCCCATTCCCACCCCACTCTGGGGCCAGCCAGAGGTGGTATTTGCTGGTTCTCCGAACTACTCAAAATTTCCGCTACCAGTTTTCCAGAACCTGACAGAACCTGCTGGATTTCATCCCTGCATTGAAGTGATTTTGCCATTTGAAAAAGTGAACTTTCTATTTGAATTCATACAAAATATTTTCCATTGGTCAAAAATGGACATAAAATGTTTCATCTGCTCTGTAGAAATTAGAATGGAGGGATTTCTAGACAGGAAAATTTTGCACATTATTCAAACTTTCTGCAATCTTCTTTCACTAAATCAGAGATTATCTTCTCCAACTGGAGAAGTGTCTGTGTGTTGCATCATTGCAGCCACCCTGTTGAATTTTTCCATGGTTGCAGACTCCGGCTGGTCAGCCCTCTGCAATTAAGTATTCATGTTGCTATTAGTATCATCATTTATATATTTCAATGAACCAAATTTCAACCAATGGCCCATTTTTATGAAATGTACCGGACACACAAGGAGGCAGGAACTGAGTGACAACCAGTTAGCTTCTGACTGCTGAGGAATGTGAATAGACTGAGCAACATTTCTAGTCTCCCATGGTTACGGTCAAACAAGTAATTGTCACAGTTGTGTCACACGTTTACTTATGCATTCCTCATAAGAAATTTCAAACAATAATCTTGTTTTTAAATACCAGGAGGAGAAATAACACCTGCTTCTATTGCCAGAAAAAATAGGTTTAATTTTTTTAAAAAAATATGATTGTGCAAAACAGTCCATAAAATCTTTTTATCGCTGTCAGTTTGTTAGTCCTATAGTGCTTTTAGCTTGAATGAGATGTATTTTCACATGGAGCTATAGAAGTCATTTCTGTAAAAAAGGTCTGAGGGAAAAGCACTCAATTGGAAGAGAAAGTATGCATACAAACTTCCATGGTAATAGTTGCAATAGAGATCTGGCATTCAAGGCATGGCATGATGCCAGCAATCATACAAGGAAGCTGTATCATTTTGATATACAGAAAGAAGAAAACACTTGAAGACCATTTTTTATAAATAAGAAAACAAACAAATCTTATTTTGGTTTCTTCAATGTAAAAGGTTGGCACGGTTTCCACCCTCTACTATATGATATCAAAATTGTTAATTGTAGTAATAATATTCTACTGTATCACAGAATTAATAGAAATGGTGATTAAACATGTTTAGTTTTATCTTTTTATTATATAAGAGAACGAAAGTATAATCACTTAGGGAATATATCTAGAGCATGGTCTCAGGAGTTCCTTCCAGCTCCTTAATAGCTGCTCTATTCTGGGTCATGTGACTAGGAGGGAGGACAGCATAAAAATGATGTAGTCATCAACATTCTAAACTATCCCCAAATTTCTGAGATTTTTATTCTCCAAAATCCCCAGGTAAATCCACCCATTTCAATCTTTTTTAAAACTAATTTGTCCACACTGCATTTAGTCTTGTTCCTTTCTGATGCTGAAGAGTTATTTTGTAGTCCAGGGGTCTCCAAACTTGGCAACTTTAAGACTTGTGGATTTAAATTCCCAGAATTCCTCAGCCAGCATGGTATACTCCACATATGGCTAGATGAATTCTTCCTCTTCTACACTGAGTAACTACAGCTGAGCCTCTTCTCTGGCCTGTGCCACCAACTGGTCATCCCTGCTGCAGCTGTACCTCTCCTCCAGTCTGCGTGGCCAGCTCTTTATCTCAGCACTCCTTCTCAGATTCCCCAATGACTTCACCTCAACCATCCAATTCCACCACCTTTCATGTCTCCCTGGCATTCCCCTTAGTTCCTCTCAAATATCCGTGGAACCATGTCTTTTTCATCATCCAAGGCAACGCCTGAGGGAGCCATCACACCAACATCAATATTTTGGGCATTGACTACAGTGAGACACTTAATCAAAAGTGCATAAGATTGTAACATTACATAATAATGAAAAAAAATGAATCTATATAAATCCAGGACACCACCTAAATTTTCTAGGTGCAGAATTGAGCAGTCTTCCTATATAATTGACTTTGTAATTAAAAAAAAGTAACATCAAGTTTTATAATCCAGACATATCCACACATATTGTTTTTTTCTTTCAAAGTTATATTAACAGTGAATAAATTAAACAGGTTGCCAAACAAGAACATCTGTAAGCATAATGAGATTCAAATTCTTCTCTTGGAATGCTAAATTCATACAGTATTGCACAATTGTACAGAAAGTACATTGACATTCTAATTATAATCTAGGAAATGTAATATTATTGTCATATTTTATACAGTATGGCTAAATTTAAACTCAGTAAAGAAAGATTACCACTTGGTTTATTCTTTCATATTAATTCAAAAGAGGAAGATTGCAAAGAGGTTTTTTGTTGTTATTTAGTACCGTAGGAGAAAGAATGGAAGAACCTGAGGGTGGAGTCAAAAAAGGAATCAGCCTAGAATCTCTACATAGCCATAAAAAGATTAAATCCAACTCTTCTTAAATTCCTTTGACCCTTATCTAGCACCAAAGTAGTGCAAACAATTAATTGAGTAAATTCTTGTGCATAGGGATGAGTAGTAATATATCAGTTTAATTGAAACTTCAAGTGTAATTCGGCTTTTTTGCATACTGAAAGAATTCAAGATGCTTCCTTTTCTTTTCCCCTCAAATCTCTCTGTTTATGCTTCTATATCTCTCTGTTTATGCTTCTATATTCTTTCTCTCACCTTGTTTGTTTATGAGAGCTGGAGGACTTAATACTTTTTTTCTACACTGGAAAATTTCCATTTTGTTTTACGTTTAATGATACCAATTGTTTATGCTCATTTTAGTTTCCTCTTCCTTCCTTTTACCATAATGTTCAGAAAACAGTGAAAACTTTCAAGAGTGTTCAAAATTAGAAAGTACAAGGATTGAATGAATAATAATCCACCTTCATGTTTGTAGTTTAAATAGGGGCTTTGCAGAAATAACATTTGAAATGAGTTATTACTATATTTACCTCCCCACACTATCAATACTATTTTCTACACATTTCAGCCAACAATAGACCAGCTTCATAAAGCAGAGGTCTTCAAATTTGGCAGCTTTAAGAAGCAGCATAGCTGGCTGGAAAATTCTGGAAGTTGAAGTCCACAAGTCTTAAAGCTGCCAAGTTTGAAGACCTCTGTCATAAAGCTACCATGAAAGAACTTTGACTCTTAAATCAAATTCTTTCCCTTTCTTTATCTGAGGCAGACAAAGATATTTGCATCTATTTTGGGTAGGAGTGGAAGTGGCAGAGTGCCAAGCCTGGGCTGTACATCAGATTGGGGTAAGGTGATGGGTTCTTTGCAATTGCCTTCTGCCTGGCTCATGAATTGTGAGGCCTAACATTGTCATATTATAGCAAAAAGTTCTCCTGATGCTACTGAATCTGCGTAATCATTGTTTCAAAGGTTTGACATCTGAATTTATTTGTGTATTTATGTATTTATTTATTTTGTCAAGCATGCATGAGAAAACAAGTATAACTGTTAACATAACATATAAACATATAAGTATAAACAGGTACAAGTATATACATAAGAAATAAGTAGGAATTGATGCGAACAGTAGGACAGTAGAATTGATCTTTTGTGGAAAAGGGGGAGACTTTGAAGTCCATGTTGATTCCTGGTGAATGCCTGGATCTCCTAGTTGCTAGTTTGATGCCTAAACCACTACACCAAGGTAAGTGATTCTGAACAGATAGTGGTGCCAAATTAAAGAAAAGTAAATGTGAATAATACTATGTGGCACCTAAAAACCTGCAACCATAAGTTTTCCTGAGAAAGCCTGGATTTTAATATCTTCCCTCCTACCCCCACCTCTGCACGCCCACAACAAATGGGAAGTTTTATAAAATATTCCATACACTGATGCCCCATTTCTGGGTAATAATGATGAGATCAAATTTTGTTGGTGGACGAAATGCTGTGAAAAAAATTCTCATCTTCATTCATGACAGTAACTTGCAGATTTCAGCTCTTTCAGCTTTTATGTCTATTGTCAGCTTGTAAGGAACCTTTCTTGCACAAACCTTCCATTAATGAAGAACAACAATAACGCGAACCACACATTCCTGTGAAATGCCAAGCTTGATTTCCTTGGAGTGATCTGCTGATTGTTCTTAATCAGTACATCACATTTCCTGTGAAGCTCATTGGTTGCTGTCCCAGGTTGCCAATTTGTTCTTGATCACATAAATCACCTTTATCTTCTTAACTCTTTTCACTTTATATTCTTTAAGTCATTAACCCCTTTTTTATGCACAGCGATGCAATAATTACTCACACAGTAATCACCATAAACAACCTGCATTCAGCAGTGAATTTCAACTGGAGGGACTTCTTTGACAATCAAGAAGTCAATCACAGCACATCGCTTAAAGCTTGCAGGTGAACATTTGCTGCAGGATTTTTTTTCATGAACAATAGAGACATAATCCTTTCTCAGAGTTATTTCCTGTCAAAGGTGCTAAAGAGCATATCATAGATTCCATTCCATTCCATTCCATTCCATTCCATTCTTTTCTTTTCTATTCTATTCTATGAGGAAATTTATTTTTCATTCAATTCGTACACAGATAGTCTTTAAGTTATGCTCACTCGTAAGAAAGCACTGAACGAACGGACTTAAGACCATCTTACAAAGTTGCAGCTGTCACAGTGTCCCCATGGTCATGTGATAATGAGCTGGACTGGCAGTGTCCAGTTGGCATTTAATTAATTTAATTTAATCAATTTAATTTAATGAGTCACAGTCAGGTAACCATTTCTAACATTTCTTTCCGACTTCCCATAAGCAAAGTCAATAGGGAAACTGGGAGAAAGTTGGAAGTTGCTCCTGCTTCTGCTGCTTCTTTACCTGTCCATGCTCCATAGAACTTTCCTATACCTCACAGCACCCCTTCATACTCCTATCTATCTGTAGTACCTGCATACCTTTGAGCTCTAGAGTACCTGCCCACAGCACCCCCTACTTTCATGGCACCCACATACTTGCCAGTGTACTTCCCTTTCCTACTTAACAATCCATGTGGTCCTGGAATTACAACAGTAACTGGAACTGTGGGATTTCGATCACTTAGCAATGAAGACATGTGATGTCACACTTTACAACCGTATTGCTTAGTGATGGAAATTCTGGTCCCAATTGACATTGTCTCCATTTAGTCATCATTATAAGGTTGACTCCTTTGCCTCAGCTGAAGCGTCCTTCGGATGGCGTGTATTACAATCAGTTCACTCATTGGCAGCCACTTGGGACCAGTCAGCTGCCCTCCCTAATTTGGACTAGCTTGGGTAAATCCCAAGCTTTGGATTCTCCAAGCAGTGCGCTGGAGAACGGACGTTGTCTTACCTGGGCGCGCCGCTGGAGAATCCAACCCACCCTATTGAGCTTCTGTTTTTCAGGTCCAGATGGCTCGAGTTTCGACTTCGTATTTGAGCTCATCATTCTGCCTTCATGAACAAAACTGAACCTCAGTCGAGCAGAGGAAGTGTGACCAGAAAATTTAAAGGAACATACACTCAGTCTCTGGCTAATAGACTATGAATAATCCCTGAGAACTATCTTTACAAGTCAATATTTAAGGGGCATAAACATCCAACAATTTGTAGTCTCACTGCTAAAGACCATCTTCTTCTCCATGGGGAGAGCTGCTTTTAAAGGTGTTTTGGAAAAGGCCACTTTTTAAAATAACCCATGATGTTTAATATGAGAAGTATGGCCATTTGCAATGCGTCAGATGAAAGAAATTGTGCCACTAGAAAGCAAAATAAAAGAGGGTACAGGAATCTTTATATATCAGGATTGGAAGCAGGGGTGAAATCCAGCAGGTTCTGACAGGTTCTGGAGAACCGGTAGCGGAAATTTTGAGTAGTTTGAAGAACTGGCAAATGCCACCTGTGGCTGGCTCCAGAGTGGGGTGGGAATGGAGATTTTGCAGTATCCTTCCCCTGCCAAGCCCACCAAGCCATGCCCACCAAGCCATGCCCACAGAACTGGCAGTAAAAAAATTTGGATTTCACTACTGGTTGGAAGGATGGTTGGATGTATCCCCAGAATCTCTGAGTTTTGAGTTTTCTGCCATTTTGAGATGAAGTTGATAGTGAAATAATAATATATGCATAACATAAACTTAATACAATTTTAAGAACAAAGAATCTCTATCCTGATCCTGGAGAAAAAGGAAATTCTAATGCCATTCATCTGTGTCAAGTGGTTCCATCTAATGCTCAATCTTACACCCTCAGCAATTAGTAAATGTGGTTGCCATGCACAGACAATGTGCCTACTCATACAATAGATGACAATACCCAAACAAGGAATACAAATACAATAGTAGAGAGAAATGACCAGATGTTGCATGCATTTCTTAACGTTCCATCTAATTACAAGCTCTTTTCTCTCCCAGTCACTTTTACTTTTTGTTCTTTATCAAGTACAGTTTTTCCAGCTGAGAATTTCTAGTCAGCTAACATAGCAAAGACACAGTTTCCCATTGAGGATAATTATACATAGCAAGCAACATTTTGCTGTTGCAATTCTCTTGCAATAGAAGATATACAGCCATGCATTACGATATTACGGATTCTCCAAGGTTCTACAAATCACCTTAATCACATCTCTGATACTAGGCAGAGAAGATGAACTATATATCTTATTCCTCCTGGCAGATTGGCAGACCGGCATTACATATTCAGCAGTCATTGAGAGTGTGTACTCGAGTTGCACCTGTCATTTAAATATTTAAAACTATTCTAATTATTAATCAGATTTCAGGTCTAAGATGATAATAATAAACAATATTTTGATTGGGAGCTAAGTCCAGAGATAAAAACTTGTGCAGCCCAAATTATTATCTTTATTATATGTATAAAATAGGGTAGTGTTACTTATCTCTCCCCCTTTGGTGATTTAGCAATTATATCTTCATTTTTTAGTTATTTTATACCCATTTTTAATTCTCAGGATTATATTTTGTTGTATTGTATATGTTACCTAATCATTGACTGATCAATAACTATAAATAAACTTTACTCTTCCTCTACTACTTCTAGAAAGGAACAAAGACACATTACTACAAGAAAAGCTCTGGAGAGAGTACAAACAAAAGTTTAGTAGCCATATTGATATACCAAAATGCCTGTCCTAAAAGGATGGATGGAGAAGGCAATGTTTCTGGGCTGGGGAAGTTTGAAATCCTTGAGGCGCAAATTACTCCCACAAGTGACTATATACTATCTGACTATCACGTTAGGCATAAATCGCCTGAGACCCAGTGGTGGGATTCAGCCAGTTCGCACCATTTTGGGAGAACTGGTTGTTTTGAGCAGTTTGGCAAACTGGTTGTTGGAAGAAATCATTAGGACAGAGAACCAGTTGTTAAATTACTTGAATCCCACCACTGCTGAAAGCGCTTTTAATCTGAAAAAATAACTAGCATTTACCGAAACCATTGGGATCGCTTGATGTCAAAGGCAACATCTAACATAAGTATTATGCTAGAGGCAAGTGCTTGGCTTTGTGATGGGCCACCTTTTTAAAAAAATTTTTAAAGAAAGCATCAAGGTTTTTGCTGGCATATTGGTAACCATGTTTAGCATCTTGTCTGCACCATAGTGCCTTCTTTATGAAATTCCACCTCTCCATCTGAAGAAGTGAACGGCATCATGTCAAGTCCAGCCCAAGAAGGAGAATAATGCTAACAATCAAGTAGCCTGGCTACCACTGAAGGAAACCTTGCAAATATTTGCACATCATTTGTATATCATTGGTTATACAAAGAGCTCTTAACAAATCCATTTCACAGAGCAGTTTCTGTTACCAAATGAAGTCTAGATTCATATCTTGTGTCTTGCTTCCGAAAATAAATGTACTGATGGGAATAAACTTGCCCAAGTGATTAATGAAAAATGAAAAATGCTAATGTGAGCTTTCTTTATGCAAGATCAGATTCTGAAACTGGTGAATGAAATTAATCATTTGGCAAAGGAAACGAAACAAAGCAGAACAATGTCTTTACAAAACTGTCCTCTTCTAACTACTAGGCATTTAACAGTGTTCACTAAGCCACTCTTGGAGACTCAGATATGTCAGCAATACTGAAATGTGCTGGTATAGGGTGGCTAGAGCAGCCTGTTCTCAGCAGTGCAGAAAAAAGTCAGGCCAAATAACCTTGCACCAATTTTCAGATTATACGGAGCAAACGAAGTCCTTCAGAAATAAATCCATATGACTCCAGTGGGCCTCTCTACATTCAGCTGCTATAGTTTAACATAGAAATAGACGTCGCTTACCTCAGCAGTTCTAAAGCTCTTGCCCATTTTTCAGACATCAGCAAATAGTGGACAGCAAATACCAAAAGGAAGACAACCTTTCTCTCCTGAAAAGCAATCAAAGGTGGAAGTGTATGCAGACTGAAGAATTTCATTTGTGAAAAGCAATATAAGAGATTTCTCAGGAGTCATAATTTCTTGTGGTACCATAACCTACATGGTCAATTCATAATGCCAAAATATTTATACTTTCATGTTTTGGGTGGGATGGCACTCTACATGGGGCTACTCTTAAAGACCATCTGGAAACTTCCACTGATCCAGAATGCAGTGGTGTGAGCAGTGATGGACATGCACTGGTTTCCAGTTTGCTTCTGGATGTGATCCAAGGGGCTGCTCTCTACATGTAAGTCCTGCATGGCACAGAGCTGAGTTACTTGAGGAACTGCCTGTCTTCCATAGTATCTGCATGAGTGATCTAAACTGGCTGGCGTGGCATTTTCAGGATCCTTTGATTAAGCAAGGATTTTTATTAAGACTTTGGAAATGTGCCTTCTCTGTCACCATGCCTGCCCTGTGAAATGAAGCTTCCCCTGTGATTCGAATGGCTTCCACCCTACTAGTATTTGAAAGGACTCTGAAGACTCATCTCTTCACTCGGGCCTTTGAGAGGGTGACTGAAGTTCTTTTTCTTCTTTTTCTTTGCTTCCCATCTGGGTTTGTTATTTCTGTCATCTCTGCCCTTTGCAATTTGTAATCTGCCCAGAGTTGTTGAAAGTCAGATGGAATATAAATTACATTAATCTGTACTTCCAGAAATATTGAGATATCCCTTTGATATGATTACTGCTGCTTTAGAAATAACGATACAAATGGATTTTGCATATTCATGGAAAATAGATGTTTAGCTTGGAGAGTTAATAATGAAAACTTTATATCCAGAGGTAAAATACTTGTAAATGTAGGACTTGCAGCAGGGAATTGCTAAGTATTGTCATTCTAAAAAATTTCAGGAACATGGCAGTGGCTTGCGTAGAAGAGAAATATCGTTCTTACCAGCAATGAAGTGTTTACAGTTATATGGATTACAGTTTGGGGTACATAAAATCCCGGGTTTATATTATTGTACAACAGTATTCAGGAGCATAAATAATAATTGCCATGTGTTTATTGTGAGAGGAATGCACTTCTCTTTATCAGTAACTGAATGATTGTAAATGTCTATGGGGATTGTCAGTCATCCAGGACATGGTTATCTGAAAAGTGCTTTTTCAAAAGGCAACTGGACTTCCTTTGTTTTTCCTTGAATATTTCACTTCTCATCCAAGACTCTTCTTCAGTTCTTCAAAAGGCAATCGGATTTCCTTTGTTTTTCTTTCAAGATGTTCAGAAGTGGAGAAGCTTCTTGGATGAGAAGTGAAATGTTTTTAAGGAAAAAAAACAAGAAAGTCCAGTTGCCTTTTGAAAAAGCACCTTTGGCATAACTGATTGATCCTGATAATGAGATATGGTTGAGACAAGGCTGACAACCATGCATTTTTCATTCTAGCTAGGACAACCAACCCTAAAGCAAGCATTACACAACATACTAATTGCCAACTTTATCATTTTGTGTCAGAGAAAAATAACTCTATTGGCATGCTGGAATACTGCTGATTTCAGCTTTCCTAAGTAATATGAAGAAAACAATTCATAAAAAAGCTGAATATTAAATCTATCCTATCATGTGACTCTCTGGGCAGTGGATAAATGATTGGGGGGAGGGGGACCTTTTCCATCGACCCCCTGTCATGGACCGACCATTCCCTCCTTAGGCTAGACTTTCCTGTCGCCAGACCCTGCCGCTGGGTTGCGGAACCAGTGAGAAGGGTCCGCCCCAGGCACCTGATGGAACCCGAAAGGTTCCTGATGGAGATTGGATCATTTCCCGCCTCCTTAACCCATGATTCCTCCGAAGCCCTAGTGGTGGCCTGGGAACAGGCAGCTGTAGGGGCCCTGGATCGAATCGCGCCTATGCGGCCTCTGATCTGATGCAGATCCCGGGCGGCTCCATGGTTCACCGTGGAGCTTAGGGAAATGAAGTGTCGGAAAAGACGCCTGAAGGGTGGTTGGAGGTCCTCCCGATCTGAATCAACCGAACACAGTTAAGAACCTATATTAGGTCTTATCTTGTGGCGATGGAAGCAGCAAAATAATAATATTTTGCCATTCTCATTGCATCTGCAGAAAACCGCCCACCCTCCCTGTTTAGGATGACCCACTCCCTTCTTAACCATGGAGTGAGGGAGGACCCCTTGCAAGGCCGAGCTGAGGATTTTGCACAGTTTCTGCAAAATAAAATTGCTCAGATCTGGACCAGGGCTAGTCTTGGTGGGGACACCTGACTAGCCTGAGTTTGAGCCTGTTTCGTTGGATGAAGTGGACAGGATCATGGGTCGGCTGGGGGCTCCATGTGTATATTGAACCCGTGTCCCTTCTGGCTTGTTTCTGCAGCTAGAGAGGTGACTGGAGATTGGATCCAGGCTGTTGTTAACTCAAAGAGGCGGTGGTTCAACCCCTCCTTAAGAAGCCGAGCCTGGACCCGGACTGCCTTAACAACTATTGTCCAGTCTCCAACCTTTGCTTTTTAGGGAAGGTTGTTGAGACCATGGTGGCACAGCAATTTCCACATTTCCTGGGGGAAACAGACTACCTGGACCCTTACCAATCTGGTTTCAGGCGCGGTCACAGCACGGAAACGGCATTGGTCGCCCTAGTGAAAGATCTCTGGCGGGCCCGTGATGGGGGTTGTTCCTCCCTCCTGGTCCTTCTTGACCTCTCAGCGGCTTTTGATACCAACGACCATGGTATCCTACTGCAGCGACTCGGGGGTTGGGGATAGGAGGCACTGTGCTGCAGTGGTTCTCCTCCTACCTCTTGGGCCGCTCTTAGTTTGTATCAGCGGGGGGATCAGAGATCCTCCCAGAGGCCCCTCACCTGTGGTGTGCCTCAGGGATCAGTTCTCTCCTCCCTGCTCTTTAATATCTACATGAAGCTGCTGGGTGAGATCATTCGTGGTTTTGGGGTGAGGTATCACCAATATGTGGATGATACCCAGCTTTATATCTCCACCCCAGGTCACCCTGGGGATATCCTTTCCATGATGTTCCATTGCCTGGAGCCAGGGCGGACTTGGATGGGAAGGAACAGGCTCAGACACAACCTTCCAAGGCTGAGTGACTGTGGATGCCGGCAGGTATCATCTTTAGTGATCGGAGGGGAGATTCTTACCCCCTCCAATAGGGTTTGCAATCTGGGTGTCCTCCTGGATTCTCGGCTCTCCCTAGATGGCTATCCCTGGATGGCCGTAACCAGGGGGGCTTTCGCACAAGTGTGTCTTGTGCGCCAGTTGTGCGCCTAGACCGAGATGCCCTTGCAACGGTCACTCATGCCCTTGTTACTTCTCGGTTGGATTACTGTAACACCCTCTACATGGGGCTGCCCTTGGGATGCATCCAGAGACTCCAGCTAGTCCAGAATGCGGCCGCGCGGGCAGTTACGGGGGCTCCTCATTACTCCAGTATTACATCTCCCCTGCACGAGCTGCACTGGCTGCTGGTTACTCTCCGGGTCCGTTTCAAGGTGCTGGTGCTTACCTATAAAGCCCTACATGGCTTAGGCCCAGGGTACTTACAGGACCATCTTCTGCCCTTCTCCCATCATCCTGTGTGCTCCCACAGAGTAGGACTCTTCAGGGTGCTGTCGGCCAAACAATGTCAGCTGGTGGCCCCCAGGGGGAAAGCATTCTCTGTCGGAGTGCCGACCCTCTGGAATGGTCTGCCCACCAAGCTCAGTATAGCCCCCAACCTCTTCTCCTTTCACCGTGAACTGAAGAAATGGCTGTTCCAACAATAATCTGATCATGGGGTTGTACAATGCTATAATTTTAAAATTGTTTTTAATGAGGTTTTAATTTGAATTTGAATTACACTGTGTTTGTATTGTTGATTGCTGTTTGTAAGCCGCCCTCAGTCCTTCGGGAGAATGGCAGCATATAAATCACAAAAATAAATAAATAAATCACAAAAATAAATAAATCACAAAAATAAATAAATAAATAAATAAATAAATAAATAAATAAATAAATACATACATACATACATACATACATACATACATACAGAATAAGTAGAACTTGTGGTCTATTGGCTATTATTTATTCAAACCAGAGTCTATTCTTTTTAGCTACAGCAAACAATGTTAAAGTATGACATGTTACTACTTCTCCTAGCAGTCTCAAATACATTTTTCTTTTTGAATGCAAAGTAGGCACAACAACAAATTTCACTGAGTTCAATATGACTCATTTCCCAGAAAAATATGGATAGGATTGCAAAAATTTCTTCCTGCTCTAGGATGTGAATTTCTTAACTCTCTGTGGCTATTTTCTATTCTTCTAGGTTAACACACACTTACGAGTTTTGTTTTTCCATTATGAAAGGAGTTATCTGAGAGATCAAGTCTTTATTCCTTTAAGAAAAGAAAGAGATTATATTCTGATATTAAGTTTTCATTAGGGAAGACTTATATTTTCATGTTTCTCTAATTTGTTTACCGGAGCTCAGATTTGTTCTGTTTTAGAGCATATTTGGATTTCCTTTCCCTCATGCATTCCTTAATTATGAGACATGTTACAGGGCAAACAGAAAGATATTAAGCTTCAGCCTTTCAAAAATGAAATCTCTTTGATTGATCTAGTCACCAGTAACCTTTAAAGTTATTAGCTGTATGGCTCCCCCTCCACACTAATGCAATTAAGACCCAACCCCAGAATATCCACCCCATCCAGATCTGAAGAAAAGTCAAGGAACAATCTCTTCTTGAACTATAAGGTTATGGAGTGGTGCCACACATGCTATAGATTAGCATAATAAGACTGCAGATAGGGTTATTCTAATTTCTTGTTTGCTGAGAAAATAGTGATTATTAGAATTATAAATACTGAGCCATAAATTCTGTAATACAGTGTAAAATCTGAAGTTTTAGGATCCAAAGCACATGACCGAGCTTCCCCTGGTATGAAGAATGCAATTAATTTAATACCAGAATCATCCAATGTGGCCTCTGCTATATAAAGTAAGGCACTATTTATTTTCTATGCTATCTTGCAATCTCCCTATTTTGTTCTTTGTTCTGGAAAGCCAGCATTTATTCTGTGCTTTGTTAGATCAGATGCTAGTTATAATTATTTTTTTATAACCATGAAAATGCATTTTATCTTTTCTGATTTTCCCCCTTATTCAATTACTCATTTATTCTTTTTGGCGTTGGTGGGAGGTGGGATGAGGAAACTTCCTAGCTTTGTGCACTATTCTATCCCCATTCAAAATTCAGATTTGTTCCTTTAGTTCAGATTTGACTCCTGGTTACCGTCACCTGCAGTTTTCTTGGCAGCCATTTTCAGAATTGGCTTATCATCGCCTTCCTAGGGTTGAGAAAAATGACTGGCACATGATCTCCCAGCTGGCTTGTGACTAAGGTGGGACTGGAATTTATAGTCTCCAGGGGATAGTCTGACCTTTTAACCACTACACTAAACTAGGTTTCTCCTCTTTTCTTTTTGGTGTTAATTTTCATTCCTTAATTTTCCTATACCAGTGATGGCTAATCTTTTTGTCATCATGTGCCAGGAGAGGGGTGGGTGGGGGAGGGTCGCACATGCATCTGCCCACACGCATGTGCATGCAACCCCCCTGCTCCTGGCACATGATGGCCTGATAGGCCTGTTTTTCTTTCTTATCTGGTTCCAGATCCTCTCTATTTATCTGGGAAGGGCAAAAATAGCCTTTCCCACTCCTTCGGAGGCCCTCCAGAGGCCTGAAACGGTCCATTTCCCAACTCCTGGTGGGACAGGAAGTGACATTTTTTCTGTCCCCAGCCTCCAGAGCCTCTCTAGGAGTCTCTAGGAGCCTCTCTAGGAGTCTCTGAAGGCTGGGAACAGAAAAAAATGTCACTTCCTGTTCTACCGGGAGTTGGGAAACGGGGCCTTTCAGGCCTCCGAGGGAGTGGGAAAGGCTGTTTTTGCCTTTCCCAGATAAATAGAGAGGATCTGGAGCCAAGTAAGAAAGAAAAATGGGCCTTCCCCACCCCCCCAGGCCCTCCAGAGGCAGGAAACAGCCTGTTTCCCTACTTCTGGTGGTCCCAGAAGGCCCAAAAATCACCTGGCCGGTGTGCGCATGTGCCCCAGAGCTGAGCTGGTGTGCCCACTAATATGGCTCCATGTGCCACCTGTGGCATACCTGCCATAGGTTCGCCATCACAGTCCTATACCATTCTGACTGTGTGATTTTTCAGCATCTGTTGCAGGGGTGGGTTCTAAAAATTTTTACTACCAGTTCTGTGGGCGTGGCTTAATGGTCATGTGACAATTATTTAGGATTTAGCAGAGGTACTGGTCTACCAGGCTTTTAACTGCTTGCAGAACTGTACCGGTATACCCATTTATTTTTGCAGGCACTGGTCTGCTCATTTGTTTTCTTTTAACACTGATCAGCTGTAGGGCGGCCCTTTGAAACTCCGCGGCAAGAGTTTAAACAGTTTTTTTCCCTCTAGCCATCAGCTGGGACTCAAGAGGCAGCAATAGATTGTGGGTGGGGCCAAATAAAAGGTAAGAATAATGTGAGGGGGATGGGGGTGCAGGCGGGTGGGGGGGCAGGGCGGCAGAACCTATTCGATGACATCATATCATAACCGCTTCCGGCTCAGGAGAACCGGGCCGAACTGGGAGGAACCCACCACTGATCTGTTGTCTTACACAAACTTGGCCCAATTACTGTCACTTATCTCTCTGTATTTTCTTTTTTAAAAAACCAATCATATATTGCTAAGAATCCCTTCTCAAATGCCAGATTTATAGAGGTATAGTTGATGGAGGACCGAATCCAGTGGCACTGTTTTTTAATACTGCACAACCTACTTACCATAGTGGGGCAGTAGGCTATGTATAAGACATTGCACATATGAAGTCACTTCCCTCTGCCTTTCTCCCCAAGCATGCATTCACAGCATGTGTTCCTCTGAGTTTTCTTCTGATAAAATATAATTAGGCAAGTGCTAGGCTTTATCTAGCTGTATCATGTATTTCCTATAAACAACTATCCTTTCTGTAAAGTATATAATTTTACAGTTATATAAAAGTATATCATGATTTTATTAATGATTGCCCAGGTCAGATTCCTGCTTTCAGAACAGTCACATTTACAGCACAAGACAGTGTTTCGATTCCAATACAATAACTCTTGATTAAAGATTTTTTGGATGTCCCAGTGTAATCATACCTGTGTAGTTAAGAATATATGGAGAAATCCTCTTTCACTATTATATCTGTCAGTAATGGGAGAATGAGCATGATGAGACTAAAACCAGATTTGGTTAGATTAACACTTTGCTGAAGGTAAGCCAAATCAGTACAAAATATTGCCAAATAATGAGTAAAAGAAAGGGACTTTTTATAGAATATAATGTGTTCAGATACAAAGATTCCACTTGGATCTTAAAAAAGAAAAAAGAAAAAGAAAAGCAGAGATTGCATTTGGCAAATTCCACTGTTAGGATTGGGTGAGTCCAATAAAAATATTTCTATACTTTGGCAACATTTAGAATTTCAATTAATATTTTTCTAATTATGTATAATAGTTTCCTATATGTATACTATCATTAAACATTACAGATCAATAGAACAATCTAATCTCAATGATCTTTCCTTTGTGATCTGCAAGAACATTGTGAATTTAATTAAACAAAAACCTCTGTTAAACAAACACAAATCTTTGGAATATAAAAATGAATAAATACAGATGTAAAAAATGCCTTGGATAAAAATGTTTGGGGAACTTTGAAATTCTTCAGTAATCGTAACAGGCTTTCAGAAACAGATCATTGCTTTTTCACAAATCTTTCTGAGGCAAATTTCTCTCAGATTGCACAAGGCATCTGTGCTTTCCTTTCCTGAAGTGCTTTGCAATACAAATCTCCTTGTCTAGCAAGGAGGTAATGCAGTAATTCACTCCTGAGTATTCATCCTAACCAGTGGGATGTTGCCATCAACTTCATTGGTAACTTCAATTAAGAATTATTGAGTGACGTATTTTTCTGAGCAGCACTTTATTGCTAGCAATAACATAAAAACGATGTTCAAATTATATGACTCTTGGCTCCCAACTAAGAAAGTGACTAAGCAGAATGCAAATGACTGCATAAATAAAGGAAGGGTTGTTTTTTTTACAATGTTTCCCATTCTGCAGTTTAACAGTTTCCCCCAAAGTGCCATTTTTACTTGCTCATTTAAACTCCCACACCTAATCAATGCATAAAGTCAACACAAGAAATCAGCATATTCCATTGTTGAAATGGCCCATCATAAAAATTGCTCTAGAGACCGTAAGTTAAATTTTAGCTGACAGACTATGCTTAAAGTGAGAAGGGAAGAATTTAAAATGATAGCATTTGTCAGGTAATAAGTGCAACAGGGTCTCCAAGCAGAATTTTTTGCCATAAAGTGATTCTGCTTTTTATTGGTAGTTCTGCAGTTAGCTCAGTATTTTAGGACTCTGCGTGCTTTGAAAATTATTTGGAAGAAGTGCTTAGACTTTCAGCAAATATGGGTGTACAAATAGTCCTCAATTTATGACTACAATCGGGACCATGCATTTTCATTGTTAAGCAAGGTGGCTGTTTATGACCTTTTTTGCTATGGTTGTTGAGTGAATCACTATAGTCAATTAGTCGTTATGTAAATCCAATGTAAATTCCCCCATTGACTTTGCTTGTTGGACACTGGCTGGGAAGGTCACAAATGGTAATCACAGAACACTGAGATGTTGCAACCATTGTAAATACATACTGGTTGCCGAGTGCTCAAATACTGATCATGTGACCATCAGAATGCTATAATGGTTGTGGTAAATCATGTATTTCAGTTCCACTGTAACTTTGAACCATTGCTAAACAAATGACTGTAAATCATTTGAGGACTACATGACCCACTGTGAATTAAAATAGATCCTGTTTTTTTCCCAGCTTCCATTCAGATCTGAAAAATGCATGCGACTGCTTTAAGAATAGTCACAAATTGTCATGATCAAAGAGGACATTTAATTTATCTTAAGAGGAGCTTTCTACTTTTGTCAAAACCATGAAAGTTGGGTATCTCAGCAAGCTCCTCCCCATTTGGGGAATGCCTCCAATTTGCATTTCTGCTTTTTTCATTGTGCTCAATTTTGTACCATACACATGTTGCTGCCTATGTTTTTCAATGTTCCTATTTCTCTCTTTTTAAGGATCTTATTAACTCCAACCAGCCATGACTTTCTCATTCTTTCTCTTCCTAACTTTTCCTTCATATATTTATGGTGCAACCTGATCTTCATTCATTCTCTCTCTATGATAGAACTACCCAAGAGTGGTTTTTTTAAACTTTTCTTTTTTCTTTTCTACTAAGCATTCACTTTTGTAGTCAGTCTACATTTGTTCAACCACCATTCATCCTGATTTTTTTTCTCCCGAAAGCCTTAGTTGTCTCCCATATTGCAAAGTGAACTTATACACAGCCTTTTCTGCTCTTGCAACAAACACTCATTGCCTGAAATAGGCCACTTGCTGCCTAAAACTCATATACCAACAGTTGTATCTCTTAAAATTTCTGCATTTTCCCAGCTCTAGTTCACATCCTCCCAAATGACATAAATTCATCTATTTGCTCTATTTTTAGCTATTTGTGCAAAACGTGATTCATAGATCTGTTACATGACATTACGAGTAGTTCCCAGGTTAAGAATGTTTGACTTAAAAACAATGCCTTGACATAAGGCACAAGTGGTAGCCAGGTTAAGAATGAGTTCCATTTTTTAAAATGGCAAATAGGACTCCCCCCTGCCAGCTGATGAAATATGGAAGCAGCTCAATGCCCTCAGGAACCACTGGAGCTGAGCAGTCTGTTTTCAGTAGTTCCTGAAAGCACCACACAGCTCCAGCAGTTCACCAGCACAAGGAAGTGGAAACCATCCAGCAACATGCAGCCCATTTGAAAGTATGAGATCCATCTTAAATACAAATTTGGGTTAAAGACAGAGTTCGGACTGGAACTTGTTCTTAACCTGACTACTGCCTGTGCATTTTTTCCCTAATATTTACTGCAAATCACAACAAATACCTTTAAACTAGTAATGCACATTTGGGTTCCTGGCTAATATAATCTAATTTTACCTAAAGAACTTCTTGTTCATTTATTTTCCATTTATTCTCATACTTGCTTTGTTTCTCACATAGATCGCTCTACCCACATAGAGCAACCAACTGGTCTTTAAGTCCAAAACTATTTTTTAAAAACAAAATATTTCATAATTCAAGTTTACAATTTGCTTTGTAAACAAACATCTCCTCAGACAGATCATAAGGTTTCTCTCTCACACACATACATTTCTTGTTGACCTGCTGAATAGAAAAAAAAATGATTTGAATATTTTGTGCCTAGTATAAACTGACACAGCTCTTCCAAAATGTTGTGCCTTGTCACTTCTGCCAAGCATTTTCACAGGTACATTTAACAAACTAATTCATTTGTCTTTTTTTTTTTTCAATTGCTCTTGTTAATCTTCATTTGGTATATGATCACAATCATTGCATTCTTCCAAACATCAGCCACAAGTACTGTCTTCATAGAACCTTAAAAATGGCCACTCTAAAAGTACAACTTCTCATCAGTTAGACTTCCTACACTAAGTGCCATGTAATTTTTTCAACATTCTCACAGGGATGTCTCTGAAGACAACTTGGAAAGTGTAGCTGGTGAGAAATATGGCAATCTGCTTATTGGTAGGTGACAACTACCGGTGTCACATAACCAGTGGTGGGTTGCTACCGGTTCGCCCCAGATCAGGCAAACTGGTAGCGACGGCAGCAGGAGGCTCCGCTCACCCGCCTGGACGTCCCGAAATTGAAACCCACTACTGCACATAACACCAGTTTTCTGACTACTGTGCTGGCCAATAATCCGAGCAAAATTCAAAGTGACCGTCTTAATCTATAAAACCATTTATAGGTTGGTACCAGGACTGCCAACTTCATTTAAATTCTCTAGAATGTGTATCCTACATTCTTGAGTGCTACCAAGCAAAATCAGGGAAAGGAGGAGGTTTTTCTAAATAAACACCAGGTTGATGGAACAATTAATTTTAGAGACCCTTTGTGAACACAGTGCTCTTCTGAAAAGCTCTTATTGGCTGAGATATATATAGGAAAGTCAATAGTTCATGCTTCTTTTGCTGGGATGGTGGTTACATTTATATTCCACTTCTGAGTCCTTACAAAATGTCATAAGTAAATAAACACTCAAATAATGAAAAAATGAAATGAAAACCTTATCTGCCTTCTATTATTAGAATTTAAAATATTTTTAGAAAACTATACTTGTTTGTAGAACTCACTGAAATTACATTCCAGGAAAATGTACAAAGACTGGACTTATCCACCGCAATTTGGAATGCATGTGGGATTCATATTTGCAACTAATAGTAACACAAGGGAATTTAGTTTTAGAACCATCAAAAAACAAATGGCAAAAATCAACCGGTATATTCTCAGATTTTCCTCACTCGCATTAACATTGTATGAAGGCCCTGTTATTAGCCTCATTAAGTTTGTGGCTGTGTATGTGTAGGTTTGTTTGTGGGTAGGTAATGTAGGGCTGCGTGAACTTCCACACATACTCACATAGCATTACAGCATTTCAAAACATAATTTTTTTGCCATTTATTCTTCTTCTTTTAGACAGCTAAAACAAAAAGGAATAGCTTTTTTCAGTCTTCATTGATATGACTTGCCCATTAAATTTCATTTAAAGTTTCCAGAATTTTTCTCTGCCTTCTTTTGTTCTTCTAAATGTGAAGCTATTATTTTTTCCCACACATATGTAATTCTAGGAGTAAAATATAATATGAACTCAAAGTGACACATGGCAACCCCAGATTAAATAGTTCATAATGTTACAGGATCACAGATACTCTCCATGTTAGATTTCTTTAATCTTGTTAAACCAACATATATGCGAATGATCTTTGAAAGCCCACTTATTTTCTTTCCCTGAAAATGTGCAGTTCTATTTTATAAATATGTGTCTGGAAGTAAATCCCATGAAATACAGAGTGGCTTAATTTCAGAACCAAGGTTATAGATGCATTCTCTTTCCAAATAATCCATTTCACAACTCAGTAAAATATAAATTGTCAGAGATTTCAAAATACATGTCAGGATTCTCTTCACATAGTTTGAAAGTTTGTAGCTGAGGGACTTTCAGATTCTACTTGATTTACTTCCGCTGAATAGATTAAAAGCATTGTAAAATTTATAGGGAATCATCGCCACTACTATACTCCTTGCTCATAATTAATAATGATGATGTGGTACATGCCTACATTTTTCAACCAATTATTATTATAGTTGTAAATAATTGGGAAACCTTTTAAATTTTGTTGTTGATGCTGGTTTCCTGTTGGTCTGAGAACTTTCAGGCTGGGTATTTATTCAGCAATCACTATAATAGAATTTATGGGGGTTCGTCCAGTGTAATTTAGTCTGAAATTGTCTTTGTTTTCCCATTATTTTTCCCTGCCATTTTCTTATTAAAGAAATATTAAGCTAGTGAAAATGAAAAACCTGCACAATATATGGCAATTTAAGGAACCATTTTTGGAAGCCTGTGTTGATCTCACTTTTAGGAACCTTTATTGGATTTTGCAGAACGTAAGAGGAAATATAGTTAATATTTCACAATGGAGAGTTTACACAGAGATATTCTTCACTTAACAAAGAAATTAGGTGTTGCAGGTTGCATTCTTGTATTATCTACAATGGTTCAGTTAGCAAAGAATGAAGAAACCCATCAAAGACAATCCATCCCCTATATTTTACCAGACTTGAAATTTTAGGCCTGGATAACCTTGAACTACGCCATCTATGTTCTGACCTAAGCTTAGTACACAAGATTATTTACCATAATGTTAAACCTGTTAATGACTACTTTAACTTCAACCACAATAACACAAGGACTATCAATAGATACAAACTAAATAATCTGGTCTAATCTTGATTGCAGAAAATATGACTTCAGCAATAGAATAGTAAATGTCTGGAACTCTCTACCTGATCCTGTTGTTAGTTTCTCTAACCCCCATACCTTTTACCTTAAACTGTCTACTGTGGACCTTACACATTTCTTAAGAGGTCCCTAAGGAGGTGTGCATAAGCGCACCAGCGTGCCTTCCATCCCTGTCCTACTGTTCCAAACACATAATATGTACTCATATTATGTGTTTATGGCTATGTTTTGCTTATTTATATCCATTTATTTGTGCCATTTTTTTCATGTGTCCATGTCTTATGTCTATACTGATACTTGTTTCCTTGTACTTGTTGACAAAATAAATAAATAAATAAATAATAATAAATATTATATCTTCACAGTCCTGTAGTTTTTAGCTGAATTTGATGAAATCTGAAACTATTTTCTGGATTTATTAAAGTTCACTATAATGAATGGAAATCTTCAATGTATAGATGAGAGCTGGTTTATATTCTCTTAACTATAAAGGAAGTGAGTTGAATTAAATATTCTAGCTTAATTGAGTTGTGTACCAGGCTGTCACTCCAAGTAATAAGTACTGCCAAGCACTAAATGTTCCTATATCATTTTCTCTGTAAGAATAGAGGTTGAACAGAGAAAATAGTTGAAGTATGAATAATTTATTTAAAAATTTTCTGGTGAAAATAAACGAATTAAGCTCATTCCTATTTAGCCATTCTCAATTCTCGATTATTATCTAGAGAATTTTAGCAAATAATTGTGAATATGAGAAGCGAGAGATATATAAGAGAAAAGTGCTAAGGACAGAGAAACATATCCTAAACGTATTTCCTTGAGAACTCATTAGGGTTTACTTCTGAGGAGACTTATCTATGTTTCATTCTAAGATCAACTTCTTTATAAGCCACCTGGAGTCACTGAAAGTGGGTTGGGTGGCCCTATAAATTTTCTTAAATCAATAAATATTTTACAGTAATTTCACTAGGAAGTAAGCCTAGTTATGGTTCTCAACACTTATTTATCAAAACAGCTACTACTAATAAGGAAGGTAAGGGTGCCTGAGATGCCCTTTTCCCCCTTCCATACATATGGCATTTACAGTTTAAGGAAAATGTAGTTGTAAGCAGACTAAATAAAGTTAATATTTATAAATATATAGATGAGTGCTGACAGTTTCTTAATTAAAAAAACATTAATCCAAATACAGTATTAACCTTGTCAAGCTGGTCACACTCCAGGCTGCATAATTATGCACTGCCTACGTTGAAATTCCCCAATAGTTTAATTAAAGAAGTTATTAACATATTTTACAAGAAATTAGAAAGAGTGGCATGTATAATTAAAGCCTAATTATCTTTAATGTTGAGTATTAAAGCTATAGTGTATTTTCAAGTGTATCTGAGAAATTTGGAAAAAAGTAGCCTTTTAAAAATATGTTATTGTAGAACATCATTTTTATTTTGTTTAACTAGAGAATTAGCATTATCTAAGTCCCTATTTCTAAATATTGGATTCAGGGTATCAAGAATCATGAGTAAAATTCAGATCGTGTAATGGAGTTCCCCACTTTCAAATTGCAATTACTTGCCTCCTTCTCTATTTCTTTGGATTAGATGCCCTATGAAGTAATACAAAAGGCAACTTTGAGTCTACATCTTAAAGTAAAAATGTACCAAAAAAAAAATAAAAAATTGGAGACTTCTTTAGGGCAAGCACTAGGCAGGAGTTCATTGACATCAATTCACCAAGTCTCTGTACAGTGAGAGGTAATAATCAAGTTAATAATATATGAAGTCAAATATAAAGATGGTCTTATAAAATTTTGGTGGATGCAATCCTTCTGAAAGAATATTGTCACTAAAAAATCCCCGTTCCAAATAAATTGAATTTCAATTCCTTTAATCTTTCAGTCATCATATCCATTGTTGTTGCATCAATTTTTACTTTGATATGTTCCTGAAAAGTTGAGAGACCTAAGTAATATGACTTCACATGTTGGACAAAATAGTTTGCCGGCAATTTACTGTAAGGATTTCTACAAAATTTCTGCAAACCTGAGTTGGAAATCACTTGCTGTAAATTTGTATGTTTCTATTAAGCAGCAATAAATAAATGTTTGTTCTTGTTTAGCTGATTCAGTCTTTCTTCTTTAAGGTCTGTGTTGGAAGTAGGCAATGAAACATTTAATTAAAAACTTTAATTAAATATAAAACATTTAATTAAAAACTTTGGCGAGAACAAACAGAGCTCCCATTCCCACATCCTAATATTTACTAAAAATTTTTCCAGTTCCATTCATATTTTTTTGCAGAAAGGGGTTTTTTTTTAGTCATTCTCTAAACTCCATATTTTGAAATCATCAATAGTTGCATCATCCTATTACAAACTTTATAATTTAAGAACCCGATTCAGACAGTTTGGGTCACAAGTCACCATGTGTGGTCACAAATGGCTTAGTGTTAGATACAAAGCTGGAAGTTGCATAAACAATTGCCTTATTTGTTCAGGGTTTTAATAAGAACAAAAGGAAGTAGTAACAGTAACAGATAGAGACAAGATTATTTGTTTTCCACCTTTATTATTTTTATGAATAACTCAAGGCAGCAAACACACCTAATATTCTTTCCTTCCCCCTATTTTTTCCAAACAAGAACTTTGTGGAATGAATTTGGTTGAATATTTATGGAAATATTCATTCATCTAGGTCATGGTTGTCCCAAAGGTGCTGTTCAAAGCTGGATTTTCTTGGGGCTTTTTCCTTGAAAATGTTTTGCTTCTCACTCAAGAAGATTCTTCAGTTTTAAGAAAGTCCAGTTGCTTTTTGAGCAGCACCTTTGGGTTGCTGGGCTGAGACAAGTTAACTGACCAAAAGTCACCCGACTGACTCTGATATTTAAAGTGGGATTAGAATTTCCATCTCCCACTTTTTAGCCTGTTGCTTTAAACACTAGATCAAACTGCCTCTACATATAATTCATATAATTAATAGCTGCTAGATATTCTTGCTAATATCATTTCTCAGGATAAATTGAATGACGTGTAAGAAACATCTGAATTAAGTATGCTCTATATTTTTTATGAATGAAGGTGAATGTACGTATCCCAGAATAATATTGCAGAATCCAATCTGGGAAGGTCATCAGGGCCAGAAGTTTTGTCTTCTGAGCTTTCACACTCGTGCTGGAGCCCATCTTCAGGGAACTTCTCTCTAGCAGAGTGTTTGTTTTAGACTATTCTAAAGTCTAAACTAGACTATTCTAGTAGAGTTCTGCTAGAGCAGGGGTGTCAAACTTGTCTCACCATGGTGGCGTCACATGACATATTGGGACTTTTCCCCCCTTCACTAAACTGGGGAGCCAGCATGTGACGCGGAGCCAGCATGTGACGCATCTGGCCCATGGGCCGCAAGTTGGAACCTGCAATACTATCTTTTGTACATCTTTTGTTTTGTACTGCACTGTATGCTACTTCCTTTTTAGTGTGCAACCTTTTTAAAATAGCTTTTTGTACTTGATTCTGGCCCAATATTTTAGGCAGCATATCTGTGTCTGTGTGGGAGCTGAGTTATTAAGCCTTTGCAAATGTAGAATATCTTCTTACCCTTGGTGAATATAAAACAACAAAGTGATTGATAAGCAAATTATTGTGCCAGTTCAGACTCAGCTAAAATAATGTGACAAGGTAGATGATATACAGCAGCAAGAAACAATTAAATAAATTTAGTAAATGAAGGTCAGTATGATGCCAAAGTAGTGGCTTTGTTGCCAGAAGTATTGCTCATAAAGAAGGCTTCAATATGGGGAAGATCCTTAATAGACATCAGATGTTATAAAAATGGAGAAACAAATTTTACTCTATGGGCCTTATCTCATCAGGATACAATGTTTAAGGGGATTGAGGACTGATTTAAAATTAACTCACAGGTACTGAATGTCCTTCATTGGTTTCCTATCCTTCAAGGAATTGCATATGGTAATTTCCTATTGCCAAACACCGGCATATTTTGCACATGAGAAGCTGCCTGAACATTATGTCAAACTGGATGCCCTCCCAGTTCAATGTTTTCTGCTCTGATGGGCAGCACTTCCAGAGATGCAAGCATAGGTCTTTTTAATTATCTGCTACCTATTCTTGTCAACTTGAAACATGGTGATCAAACTGAGGCCCTTTCCCAACACATGTGTTCTTAAAAAGGCTATAATCATTCTTCATAATCAGGATTACCATTTATTTCACTTTATAAACATGAAAGTCTCTCTGTCTGATGAAAAAACAGTCCTCTCTTTAGAAGATTGTCAGAAATGAAGTCATTCTCTCTCTGAAAGATATCCTGTACTGATCCAAATTCAGTTTAGAGAACCCTTCAAGGTGGTAGAACTGAAGACTTGAAGTTAATTATCTTGACAGAAGATTGAACGGGCACACTTGTTACAGCAGTGAGTTATGATTTTTTATAGCCTTATTTCCAAATTTGCATTTATGCATATACATTGACATGTGTTCTTTTTGTTCCTTGTTGATGCATAGATAACAAGTTACATTAATTAATTTTATGTGTTTATTTGTTAAAGTAGTAACCTATTTTCCCTGTAGGAGCTTGAGGTAATATATACAGTATTCCATTCTCACCATCCCCCAACAACCCTACAAGTTGGGTTATGTTGAGATATATGTCCCATATATGAATCCTAGAATGGCTTGGCTTTCAAACACATGCATTCATGGTGAAATAAACATATCTACAGCTTATTTCTAAAACAATGTAATTGTAGCATTATGTATTGTGCTTCAAGGTGTTTAGCCTCCTTTAGGGATAAAAGGCCCACAAGTTTATAAAGAACATATTAACATAAGAAAAAAAATATTACCAAGTAATTATAATAACCAAGGGATGTTTTTTTTTTTCTAAAGGAAAATGTTGAACAGAAGAAATATGATTTTAATTCTGCCATTTACATTCTCTGCATACATGTTCCAAATCAACTAGGGAATTCCTATGGGTAAGTGTGGACTGCACATGAGTCTCCCTGCTCCTAGTTCATCATTAAATATGGCATTATGACTGCCAATGGGTGCAACATTGCCATTCCTTCCTATCAAGATTAGCAGAGGGGTATGTTTTAGGCAGATAGGGGTTAAATGGATATGCTTCTTTAGGGTTTCCAATTCATTTGTAATTGCTTACTATTTACATTCGTTAAAATAACACAACTTGAAATTGGAACCACACATGAATATTCCTTTGGAGCTGCAGATTTTGTGAGAGACCCCAATAGAAAACAAAACAGAGGAGCATCCTAACAATATAACGGGACACATTCCAATAGCTCATCTACAACACCTTTAAGCAGACCAGCAATTTAAAAAGCACCAACATTAAAAAGCAGCTCTGCACCACGCTTCTTTAGTCTTCATTTATAAGTAACCACAGAAGAGGCATTACTTAATTCAGTTTGGATGGAGTTGTAGAGTCAACAAGCTTTGAAAAGAACCCTAATCCTTGTGCCTGAAAACTGTTGTAAATTTACTGGTGAGGCTGAGAAAGGCATGAAAGGTATTGGAGCTGGAACTTGCCCATTAGAAGTTATTAGTAGCAGGTCCTATTTTATTGAATGCAAAATTGAGCATTATTAGTAAATAATAATTGATTCATATTAAGTATAATTTCCTTAACTGTAATTCATCTATTCTAGAATAGAGCCTATAGGCTTAAAGAAATGTTAATGAAAGGATTCCACATTCTATAGAACTGCAACCTTGTTCTCTTAGGAGGATTCTGAAAGTAGGTGAAGGTCCCATTTTCAATCCACAGCATCTCCTGGAATGAATGGAAAAACTCGTGCCTAAAACCCAAGATGACCATTACCAACTACTGCCAATAATATAGGACTAGATAAACCAGTTATCTGACTTGGTGTATTTTCCTAAATGACGACCCACTAGCCCTCTGTTTTTTATCTTCAACCTCTTTAAGACATATAGATTTCAAATCCCAGAATTCCTCAGGCCTGCTTCCCCAATTTCCTGGGGAATTCTGGGAGGTGAAGAATCTTAAAGTGGTCTTAAAGTGCCAAGATTAAGAAATACTGCACGAGCTATTTCTTTCTTTAAAAATGGCTGGAATCTTATCATTTTCCTCCAGGTTTCCTTTAACTATTCCTTGCTGTTTTTCTAACATGGGTTAAAATAAAATTTAAAAATATATAGGAAACAATTTTGCTTTGCTTTACTTCAAACCATGCAAATGCACCAAAGGTTATCCTGTCAAAGAAACACATTTTTCCCCAACTTTCTTTAAAAAAAAATTAAAGTATTTTCTTTAAAGCTACTAAGAGGTGCTGTACACTACAAAAGAAGCTCACCTAGGCTAAAATCTCTGCCCAGTTAGCATCATTTCCACATGACTTCCTGCTTTAGTTTGTCCGGAGGAAATTATTTCCATGGTTTCCTTCAATCACAGTTCCATTCATTTTGAGGATTTTGCTGAGAATGACGTTGGTTGCCTTGAGGAAGGGAACTGCTGTGCTGTAGAAACAGTGCAGATAATAGCTGGTTTCCTGTATGCTACGAACACAGAAATCTGAACAATAAAAACAGAACTTTGTTTCAGTCATAATGTTACAGGAGTCAATCTCTATCTGCCTTCTGGCAATTGTATTAGACTTCAAATCCCATAATTCCCAGCCAGGATGTGTAGTGCCTTGGTTTGGGAAAGAGGCTTTCCGTCTTTTTTCCCTTTCATGGCCTTTCCAAATGTCTTGATTAAAATCTCTTAAGGTTGCTTAATACTGTGAGCTTTCAGCAATCTTTCCCCTAAATGATATTAGTGTTCACAAAGATGTGGCAAACTTGCAAGCTTCTGCCAATTTTAATTTTAACTTTTTTAAAAATACCGGTATATAGATTTAGATTTAGCCTTTTGGGCACCTTCTGTTGCTTTTTAATGTTCATGGGCACCAGTTGACTGGCCTCTGTCAAAATGGTATTTATACATTTTCTTTTCCACGGACACAATGTGAGAAGCATTTAATTTGTCCTTAGAAAAATGTTTCTTTTTTCTTAAAAGGTTATTCTAGTTGTATATAGAAAAAATAATAATAAAAAAATATTTAAAAGCACAGCTTCAAAGAGATTAAATCACTGATGCAATGAAAAAGAACTAGAAACCCAGGCTGGATTGTAAATCAAGCACCAAACATCTAATGCAGAGACATGAAATAGTTTTGTGCAGCTTGGAGAATAACAAATCACAATAAAATTACCAGAGTTTGAATGTATGATTTTACAGTTTGATAAAAGCACTAGTTTAAATTTAAAGTGATCTCATTTATATGCTAGGTTAGGGGACAGCTTTAAATTTCAGGTAAGCTGGCAAAATGTGTTGCCTTACAGAGAATTGTCTCTGGTTTGAAAATATGTCGGATTTCCCTTCTGATGTTTATATTATTCTAATGTAAGTAAATGGAATACTCGCTATGATTTCTGACTTCCTGCCTGCTCTTTAAAAAAAAGAATGTTCAATAAATTTCCAATACAGGTAGTCCTTGATTTACAATGGTTCATTTAGTGACTGTTCAAAGTTACAACATCACAAAAAAGTGACTTATGACCATTTTTCACTCTTACGACCATTGCAGCATCTCCATTGTCACATGATCAAAATTAGATAGTTGGCAACTGACTCATATTTATGACGATTGCAGTGTTCCGGGTCATGTGATCATCTTTTGCAATCTTCTGACATAAATCTGACAAGCAGCCTGGATAGCTCAGCAGACTAAAAAGCATTGTGATTGTTATGTCCTTATAAGGACATCCGCCTGGGATTGGCTGAAGATCCTTTCGGCGGGAGTTTTGAATCCCTGTCAGTGGGCGGTGCGTCTGCCGGAGTGTATATAAGGAGAGCTCCGGCAGCGTACAAGCTGTTCAGTTCTTGTTATTAAACCTTGTTACTTGAACCCTGCTGGTCACTTCTTCTTTCCTGCGCCGATCTAACACTGGCGACGAAGGTCTAGAGAAGAACCTCCGCGTGGCACGATCGCCATAACGAGCTGAAGTCACTCGACGCGGTCTGAGAAATGGCAACGCCGCAAGCGCCGTTCGCCTCGCTGGCTCCCTTCAACCCCAGCCGGGAGAAGTGGAGTTCGTATATGATACGTTTCCGCCAATTCCTCCGGGGAAACGGCTACAACAACCTAGACGACGAGAGGAAGAGGGCTCTCTTCCTCGCTCACTGCGGCTCCGACGTTTTGGAACTCGCCGTCAACCTCGTCGCACCCAGGGACATTGAAGTCATGTCCTGGGTGGATCTGCAGACTGCCCTGCAAGACCACTATGCACCAACGGGCACCCCCATATCGAATCGCTTTACATTCCGCCAACGTAATCAGAAGGAAGGCGAATCGCTTAAAGACTTTGTGGCGGCATTGCGTCAAATCGCTGCAAACTGCGAATTTGAGAACGTTGACAATGCCTTACGCGACGGGATCGTCTTCGGGATGAGAGATGCCAACCTCCAAAAGAAGTTCCTGAGCAGAAAAAGACTGTCCCTGAAGGACGTTCTTGAGGAGGCTACGGCTGCTGAAACATCCGAGACCGCCGCTGCTGCCATGCTCCAGTCCCGAGGGATCCATAAGATCCGCAAACCGTCATCTGAATCGTCCGATGACTCGACCACTCCAACAGATTCAGAGGGAGAATCGACCGTTTTGAAAGTTTCCCGCCCACCCAGGCGGGAAATTCAAAATGATGGCCGCCGCGCCGCTCAGTGCGGCAGTTGCAAGGGACACCATCCCCGCCAATCCTGTCGCTGGCGGGATGCCACCTGCAGACGCTGTCTTAAGAGGGGGCACATCGCGGAGGCATGCAGAGCCTCTGATCCTGTTCCTGAATCGATCAAGCCCCAGAATCCAGAAAATCGTCGCGACTCCCAGAGGTCATCCAAACGGTCCTCAACCCAGCAAAAGCGCGACGACCGCAACAGTTCTCATGGCGGCGCTGTGAACCAGACAACGATCGCCCTCACCAGCACCAACAGTGCCACAAAATTCCACGTGACACTGTTGGCAGAAGGCTTGCCGTGCACGATGGAAGTCGACTCAGGCTCCGTCTATTCGATCATCGACTGGCACCAAGTCAAGAGACTGAAGCCGAATCTCTCCAAGCGCCAACTTGAACCTCTGCACTCCAAGCTGGTGGACTTCGGCGGCAACCCCATCGGCGTCATCGGGCGAACCAACCTCCGGATCGCCTTCAAGCAGTTCCAGGGCCAGCTTCCCATAACCGTCGTGGAGCATAGCCGCCCGACCCTGCTGGGCGTGGAGTGGTTCCAGCCGCTGGGGCTTTCTATCGGAGGCATCCACCAGATTAGCTCAGGCGAACTCGACTCACTCATCGGAGAGTTCCAAGAAGTCTTCGATGGTAAGTTAGGGACCTTTTCAGGGAAACCCATCTCCTTTAATCTGGACAAGGGGGTAACCCCAATTCGGCTCAAGCCCCGCCGGGTTCCATTTGCCTTGCGGGCTAAAGTAGACGCTCAGCTAGATAAGCTGATTGCCCAAGGTATCCTGGAACCCATCGATCATGCTTCATGGGAAACTCCCATTGTGACCCCCATGAAGCAGGATGGATCTGTGCGCATCTGCGCCGACTACAAAGTGACCATCAATAAGGCGTTGCCGCAGAGCGCATACCCCGTGCCAGTAGTGCAACATTTGCTGCACTCACTCGGCAAGGGCAAAATTTTTGCGAAACTGGACCTGGCCCAGGCTTACCAGCAACTTGCCAGTAGATCAGGAAACGGCGGAGGCACAGACTATTGTCACCCATAGAGGCGCGTTTAAGTGCAACCGTCTCCAGTTTGGAGTCAGTGCAGCCCCAGGCATTTTCCAATCCATGATGAAACGCCTTCTCCAAGGCGTTCCAGGGGTGGTGCCTTATTTCGATGATGTACTGATCTCTGGGGACTCAAAGGCTCAACTCCTGGACCGGCTGAGGCTAGTTCTCCAGCGTTTCAGGGAGAAGGGCTTGAGAGTCCGGAGGGACAAGTGCATCATTGGGGTACAGGAAGTCGAGTTCCTGGGCTATCTGATAGATAGTTCTGGCATCCACCCCACCAAATCAAAAGTTAAAGCTATCCATGAAGCTCCCAGCCCCAAAAACAAAGCGGAGCTTCAGGCTTTCCTTGGATTGCTTAACTTCTACGCTATTTTCCTCCAGCAGAAAGCCACTGTTGCTGAGCCGCTCCATCGCTTGCTGGCGAAGGCGGTTTCCTGGAGGTGGGGACGTGAGGAAGAGGCTGCATTCAGAGCCGTTAAGCAACTTCTGACCTCTGACAGTGTGCTCATTCAATACAATGAGACACTGCCCCTCAGACTGACCTGTGACGCTTCCCCGTACGGAGTTGGCGCTGTGCTCAGCCATGAACTGCCTACCGGTCGTGAAGCCCCCATCGCATTTTTCTCAAAGACTATGTCTAGTGCTGAGCGCAACTACAGCCAACTGGACAAAGAGGCGTTGGCTATTGTTGCAGGGGTGAAGCGCTTCCACGAATACCTGTATGGACGGCAATTCACCATTGTCACCGATCACAAGCCTCTCCTCGGCCTACTAGCAGGGGACAAGCAGACCCCAGCCTTCATGTCCCCCCGGATGACGCGCTGGTCCATATTCCTCGCCGGCTACTCCTACAGCCTCGTCCACCAGCCTAGTAAAGCCATCGCAAACGCCGACGCGTTGAGCAGGTGCCCATCCGCCGAATCCGTGGAAGACCCGGCCCCCACGCTCGAGCTGCTGCATATTGACAACGACAGCAACTGTCCCGTCACATCTGCCGACGTAGCGACGCACACGCGAGCTGACCCCATCCTCCGGCAAGTCCACTCCTGGGTCCTGAGAGGCTGGCCGACTCGAATTGACAGCGACGACTTGAGCCCGTTCAGCCGCAAGCAAGGGGAGCTGTCCACCATGCGCGGCTGTTTACTATGGGGAGATAGGGTGCTGATTCCCAGCGCTCTTCAACGAAGGACTCTTGCTGCGCTGCACAAAGGACACCCGGGCATAGTCCGGGTGAAAGCCCTGGCACGGAGCTACGTCTGGTGGCCGACACTGGACAAAGACATTGAACATTGGGTCGCCAGGTGTAGCCCGTGCCAAGAAGTCAGAGCCGCCCCGCCTCAATCTGACCCGATGCCCTGGGAGACTCCGAGCTCCCCCTGGTCGCGCATTCACATAGACTTTGCTGGCCCCATTCATGGGCACCACCTCCTCATCGTGGTTGATGCCTACTCCAAGTGGTTGGAAGTCGTCCCAAGGCATCCACCACAACGGAAGCTACCATCCGTGCCCTCCGGCGCCTCTTCGCGACCCATGGACTCCCAGACGTTTTGGTCTCAGACAACGGGCCCCAACTTACGTCCGTGCCCATGGAAGCTTTCCTGGCTGGCTTGGGCATTCGCCATGCCCTCTCTGCCCCTTACAGACCGGCCGGAAATGGGCAGGCTGAACGGATGGTGCGGCTCACGAAGGAGTCGCTTGCCAAGATGGGCCCGGGTGACTGGCAGGAGCGCATTGACACTTTTTTGCTTACCCAGCATATCACGCCTCACTCTGCCACCCGAAAATGCCCCGCCGAACTTTTAATGGGCAGGAGACTCCGGTCACCCTTGGACAGACTGCACCCGCAATACTCCTCTGAGGTGCCCGCATCCGCCAGTCGCCAACTTCGCCAGTTTTCCGTCGGTGATGCCGTTTTCGCTCTTAATTTCCACGGCTCGCCTAAATGGCTTAAAGCTACAGTACACAGCACAACCGGTCCCAAATCCTACCGCGTTGAGCTGGACGATGGACAGATCGTGAGACGTCATCTCGACCAGCTCCGCAAAAGGTGGAGGGAAGTGAGCGAAAACCACCCCGACGAGGTAGGCCTAAACCACCCCGGCGCAGTAGGCCTAAACCACCCCGACGAGGTAGGCCTAAACCACCCCGGCGCAGTAGGCCTAAACCACCCCGACGAGGTAGGCCTAAACCACCCCGGTGCAGTAGGCCTAAACCACCCCGACGAGGTAGGCCTAAACCACCCCGCCGCAGTAGGCCTAAACCACCCCGCCGAGGCAGGCCAAAACCACCCTGACGAAGTAGGCCTAAACCACCCAGACGAGGGAGACCGGCGACCCGAGGGAAGAACAAACACCCCGGCACCTAGCCTAATACCAGATCCGGCAAGGCAAGTAGACCGGGGACAACCCAGCAGGGGAAGCCAACGTCAACCCTGCGAAGTGGGCAACCGGCAGCCCAGAGATGGGGACCTCCAGCCAACATTCCAGCAGACCCTACAACAACCCGCCAACCGCGCAGAAAACCAACCCTGCAAGGAAGGCCTCCACCACCCCGGCAGGGTAGGCCAACACCAACCCGACCAGGTCGAGCAGCCCAGCGGCCAGAGGGAACATTCGGCACCACCACCAGACCAACCGCGCAGAGAGGGCCTACACCACCCCTGCAAGGTAGGCCTACGCCACCCTGACAGAGCCGACCAGTCACCATTTCCGTCCGCCCGCCGCCCCGGGAGTAAGCCGGACTCGACCGGAGAACCCGGGGGCTTAACCCAACCACCACCGCCGGACTCGCACCCTGACCCAGACCGGCGCGACCCCAGCCCAGAGGGGACCCGAGGGAGACCCAGGGACCTACCGTGGCTCAGGAGTTCCGGACCGGTCAAGAGCAGGGATTCACACCGGCGGCTCCACGATCCGTGCAGGGACGAAGCAGACCAGCATCGCCCGCAGGCAGAGGTCCGTGACCCGGCCGGAGGTTCGGACACAGTGCCTGCGTCCTCAACGGCCAGATCCAGCCCGGCACCGGGGAAGAAGCCCCGAGCAGAGCAGACACCCTCCGTCCGGGAGAGTGTCCATCTTGACTGTGAACTGCGCAAGTCTACGCGGGCACGTAGACGTCTTGTTTATCTTAGTGACTATTTCCCTGATCGACTGACTAAGAACTAGGGGGGAGGAGTGTTATGTCCTTATAAGGACATCCGCCTGGGATTGGCTGAAGATCCTTTCGGCGGGAGTTTTGAATCCCTGTCAGTGGGCGGTGCGTCTGCCGGAGTGTATATAAGGAGAGCTCCGGCAGCGTACAAGCTGTTCAGTTCTTGTTATTAAACCTTGTTACTTGAACCCTGCTGGTCACTTCTTCTTTCCTGCGCCGATCTAACAGTGATTAACATCAGCTGTCTGCAAATACTGTAAGTTCGAATCTCACCAGGCTCAAGGTTGACTCAGCCTTCCATCCTTTCTAAGGTAGGTAAATTGAGGAGCCAGTTTGTGGGGGCAATAAGCTGACTTTGTATAAATAGCCTTCATACTTTTGTATACAAAAGTATGAAGGCTACTGCTTAACGCATTGTAAGCCACCCTGAGTCTCCGGAAAAGGGCGGCATATAAATCAAATTAAAAAAAAAGAAAAGAAGCAAAGCCAATGGGAAAATCAGATTCACTTAACAGCCATGTTAGTAAATTAACAACTGATTCACTTAGCAATTGTGACAAGAAATTTATTATTTATTTTATTTTGTCACATTTCTATGCCGCCCCACTCCCAAAGGATTCTGGGTGGCTTACAACAGAGAATAAAACAAAGCAACAATATCCCATACCAAAGTTAAAAGAAGACATTAAATCATTAAGACACATACATTCCAATTTGTGGCCAGGTCTTGCAAGATCACTATAACAAGATCAATGGCCCCAGGCCTGCCGGAAAAGCCAGATCTTCACCGCTTTGCAGAAGGCCAATAGGATGGGGGCGGTCTGGACTTTAGGAGGTAATTGGTTCCAAAGAGCCAGGACAGCCACAGAGAAGGTCCTCCCCTACGGGCCCGCCAGCCGACATTGTTTAGCTGATGGGACCTGGAGGAGACTGACTCTGTGGGATCTTATCGGTCGCTGGGAATTATTTGGTAGATGGCGGTCTCGAAGATAGCCTGGCCCTGAGCCATGTAGGGCTTTAAAAGTAATAACCAACACCTTGAATTGCACCCGGAGACTGATAGGGAGCCAGTGCAGCTCACGGAGAATTGGTGTACTGTGGGTGTATCTAGGTGCACCCAGTATAACTTGCGTGGCTCCATTCTGGACAAGTAAAAGATTGTAACATGGGGCAAAATTCACTTAATAAATGTCTCAGCAACATAAATTTTGGTTCAATAATAAGTTGAGGACCACCTGTAATATATATCAAAGTGAATGTAAAAGCACACGATATGGCTTTTTATATTCACCATTTTCATTGGCAATGCTATCTTTGAAAATTTCTAAAATACAAAAAATAAAAATAAAAATCCAGGAGTAGGAGAGGAGAAGGACAATTTTAATAACTCTTAAAAGACAGGTAGTTCTCGACTTATGATCATAATTGACCCCAAAATTTATATTGTTAAGTGAGACATTTATTGAGTGAGTTTTGTCCCATTTTACAACCTTTCTTGCCACAGTTGTTAAATGAATCCCTGCAGTTGTTAAATTAGTAACATGATTGTTAAATGAATCTGGATTCTCCATTGATTTTGTTTGTCAAATGGTTGCAAAAGATGATCATATGACCCCGGGGTACTGCAATTGTCATAAGCATGAACCAGTTGCCAAGCATCTGAATTTTGGTCACATGAACATGGGGATGCTACCCCGAAACATCCAGCCGTGAGTGAGCCATCCCGAGGCTGCCATTCAGGGAGGGGAGGATCCACCATTGCTGTGTGAGCCGTCAACTGAGAGGTGGAATGGTTGAGCACCTGGTGAACGCCCAGCTGAGGAGAGAAAGGGCTGACCACCAGATGAACACCAAGCCACTGTTCTGTTGGGCTGTGCACTGCCAGGATTGCCTCCAGACCTGTAGTCAGCTGAGAACAAGGAAGTGGAGAATGGCCAAAATTGCTGAACATCAGCAACTGGAAGCCAGGGGTGGGCACACACACGAAGCTTCGGCTGGACTAAATGTGGGCAGACACCAGGAGGTGGGGATAACAGGGGGTGGGGACAACAGGGGGTGGTACAAACACGCTTACTTAAGGGTGAATGGATAAACTGCAGTTAGCGCTGACTTTGTTTTCTTCTTTGCTTGTTAGTCACTTCGTGCCAGGTTTCGCACTTTCAAGGATAAATGCTTCAAACTGAACTGTGTTGTCCAAGGTTTCTTGATGCTGAACTACAGAACGTGACATATAGGTTGTAACTGTGAAAAATAGTCAATAAGTCACTTTTTCCCAATGCCGTTGTAACTTTGAACGGTCACTAAATGAACTGCTGTAAGGCGAGGACTACCAGTAATGATAGGAAATGTGTGTAAAAACTTCCCTGAATCTAGTAAACTCTCCCTGTGACTAGCTGTCCTCCCTCCTGAATCAAACAAGCAAAAATGTCGAGGACTTCAAAGCTTGAGCTACACTTCCTAGTAATCGAGAAATTTTACTTATCCTTCTGGAATCAGACCACATTTTCAAAGTAATTTTATTCATTTATTTATTAAATTTATTTGTAACCCATCTTACGTATTCAAGGTAATTCCTTATCATTTATAAATAAGAATGATGTAAGGCTCTGCCACTTTTTCTGTAACCCAGTATTTTAAATGTCTATGTAGGCATAAATATTATACAGTGGCATCAAAAATATCAGATTTTTTCCAAATATGCAGGATGTGATATTAGATGGCCTGGAGGAAGGCATAAACCAGGGGAGGCAGTCTAAAGCTCAGCGGGATTTTTCTAGTATATGTCAATGCTAATGTAATAGTTTCTTAATGATATATTTGGGCATACTTAATAATACAGAATATGCAGTGAAAATCAGAGTGGGATGGTGTTTAAGATTTTGGACTGGAAATGTAATAACCCTGATTTGCATCCATCCTCAATTACAGAGAGTCTCTGGCTGAGTTTGGGGCAATTCAAATTAGCACAGGGTTCTTGTGTGGAAAAATAAGAGGAGGGAAAGCCACATACAGTATGTTTCCTTAAGCTCCTAAACTGAAGGCAGGATATAGATCTAACAAACAAATTAATAAACAAAGAAATAGTGGGAGAAAGGACAAAACAATTTAGCCATAATGTGAGCCATAATGTAATACTCTGATTGGCTGATGGATTCTAAATTTCTGCACCACTTGTTTCCCCTGGCTGCAAGAGAAAAGTGGATTTTTGTTTTTTTAAAAAATCAAGCAAGCAGTATATTACATAGTAGGGGACATTTTAAGCTGTAATCAGAGATCTGCTTTTCAGTCAACATTTAATGGAGACTATTAACAAAGAACGCAATGGGTTCCTCAATAAAACTGCACTCCAGGTATCGAACTGAATGGTCCATTCATGTGTAAAAACAAGTAAGCCAGCAGGTCTACAAAAACATGATGCTTTGCTTAGCAGTATAAGCTTTTTTTTTACTTGAAGTGTTTAAAGCCTAAATAACAAAAGTATATTGGGCAACTAACCACCCAAGGCTATAATCCATCAGCATGACCAAAAAAAGGATCTAACTCTGGGACCTTGCTGTGATGTTTAATGAGACTGATCCCCCTGAAGTTCTTGGTACATCATTAGAAAGCTATTGGGTATTGAAGGTTAAAACCTCTTCAGCCTGCTCAAAAGAAGATATTATTCACCCATTCATTGTATCCACCTATTCATTGTATTGATCAGCTGTTCAATAACAATTTGGTGAATGCTTTGCAGAATACAAAGAAAGGAGACATCACAATTACAGGAAGGCAAAAATAATTCAGCATCAAATAACTGAAATAAAAATGGAGCAACCTCATTTGTGACCTACAGTAATAGCATGCCACCCAAAGTAGTTGACAAAATGCCAAAATGTTGATATTTTGGGAGATTCTTTTTCTCTCTCCAAAATTAAGTCAGAATGGAAGAGATTGTTTTGTGAGGCTCTCTGTTCCCATTCCTGCTCTTAAGTTTACTACTGTCTTAAATGGCTTCAAATCAGAAAATAATGAACTCAAAAAACATTGACCCCACCTTTCTAGGAATGTCACCATATCACCAGAAGCCCTTCTGCAGCCCTCCAATTTATTGGGAAACTGAGATGCAGCTACCAACCTCTCAAACATTATTTATTTATTTATTTATTAGATTTATATACCGCCCTTCTCCTTACGGACTCATTATTAATAATGTTATTGCTATTGCTATTGATTTAATTGCCTTAAATATAAAGACCAATGGCAAAGAATGGAATAAAGAATGTATACATATATAAATAAAAAAACTAACAATTATGTGAAAATCAAGTGTGGTTATGTTGATTTTATTAGTTGTATTTTGATGTTTGCATTCTGTAATTTGATTTTTGTAAACTGCTTCCAGATGGTCAGAATTGAATTGGCATAAAAGTTACAGCAATTAATCAATAAATTAACAGTTCCTGCACTTCTAAATTTTGAAAACATGTTCTTGGAATCAAATCAGGCTCATAGATCATCATATATGATTAGCTCTTAAAGTTATAGTAAAGCAGTTTCAGCTGGTAGCCCAGAGTAAGTATCTTTGTTTAGTATAATTGATATTTCATTAAAAAATAGTTAAGATCCTATTTTGTTGGGTGTCTGTGGAAGCAGGACTCCTTGATCCAACCTTGATTATACTTTGATGCACCAAGGTGAATTCATTGATTTCAATAGATCTACTACTCAACCATCAAAGGGACGTGTCTATATTTGATCCATGTCAGTTCACCTGCAGTTGATTGTAAGCCCATTCCATTTTTTTCTATATCAGTCCGTGATTGTAGTTTTTATAAAAAAATTAATTTTGTAATGTATTTTTCATCTAGCATTAACATTATATATTATTTTTATGGTTGTATGTATTTTTGCAAGCAACGTTCTTCTAAGGGACATATCTCTATGCAATTTTGAGCTGAGGCCAGCATTGCAAAATTTGGAAAAATATGGTTGCTGAAGAATTAGACTTTATAAAATATGAATGAAAAAAAATTATAACTGTAAATCCAATCATAGATATGTTTACATCTATCTATCTATCTATCTATCTATCTATCTATCTATCTATCTATCTATCTATTTCTTGACTGCTAATTTGCCAAAGGATTTAACTGGCTAATTCTAATATACGTACTTCATTAGAATAGAACTATAGCAATTAAAATATAAGCATAACTTTATTGATAGGCATGAAAACTTAGGTCTTACACTAGAATAGGCTTTGTCCCATTGCCTTCTTTTTTTTCAAATCAGCAACATGACAAATCCCCAAAAAGTGGATGAAAGACAATTTTCTATTTAAAGTTCAATTTCCTATTTACAAACAACACCTCTCCCTTCTCTGGATTTAATTTGAATTTCTCTCTTATCCAGGCTATGATGGATTGATTATATGGTGTCAACCCTCAGTGACCACATAGATAAATTTTCTTCAGAAAGATCCTCAGCCTAATCCTTTTGGTATTCCAATGGTGTACCTATTACGAAGATCATTGAATCTGTCAGGCTTTGAAGTAGTCTAGGCAGGAAATCAAAACCACGAGTATTAAACCTTTATTTTAAGTTCACAGTAACATAATCTTGCAAGATTCAAAGTCAGAGATTCTCAATCATCCAGGTCATGGTTGTCCCAAAGGTGCTTTTTCAGGAGTCAACTGGACTTCATTGGGGTTTTTTTTTTCCCTTTAAAGATGAAGCTTCTTGGATGAGATGCAAAATGTCTTCAAAGAAAAAAACACACACCAAGAAGTCCAGTTGCCTCCTGAAGAAGCACCTTTGGGACTTGCAAGACTCTCCACCCTTGCCTTTATTGTTCAGAAAACTAGAGATGTTCCTGAGATGTTTTCTCCATCCCCATTTCTTTCACGGGCTAAGATTTTTTTTTCAGACTGTTGTTAGTCTGCAGCTTTTCCTCAGGTATCTCAAAATATTTTCACAGCTGATCCACCTTGATAGCGATTGTCTTTTTCTCCCCTTTCCTTCCTTCTCTCCCTTTATAAGCACTAGAGTTTTTTTTCAGAGCTACAATAAGTCTTTACACAATATGTCTGAAGTATGATCATTTGAGACAGGCCATCCGGCTTTTGCTTCCATGGTGTCACAAGGAAAAACACTGCTTGGACAGTTTTAATTTTTGTAAGTTCTGAGAAAAAAGTGTTCAATTTAAATAAGAAACCAAGGTTTTGGAGATAGATGCAACAAGGCATACTTTAATTGGAATTAATTACAATGATCACTGGGTTCCTCACCAAAGAACTACAGGAGAGAGATTGTGTACAGTTGAGTTGTTACCATGGAGAGAAAGGTAGAAGGAACACTGCAAATTACAATATGACCCTAACAATAGAATTCTTTTGATAAAACTATTGAATTGACCTCTATGTTTCTTTTCACACTGTTAATATTCTGTGGTTTTGGATAATATCAACACACTCAGTTAACAACATTGTTTATTATGTCTGCATCCTCTTGCACCATTCCATTCTTCCTCTGAAAGCAGGACAGCTGTCTGGTTTTTGTTATCTGCCTCTATTGCAGAGTCACAGTCTTAAGATTCATGCTTTGTAATACTTAAGCTAACAGAATAGATGACCTATTTATAAGAACTCAGAGTGAACATATGCATTAACACCTCAGGCATCGGGATATCTTTTCCAACTTCCTTTCTACTAAGTGATAGTGGCTTATTTCTTAACCATTAGCTCCTTTACTGTTCATACAGTAGTTATTTCTAAAAGGCAAAAGCTATCTACCAATTCAGTATCTTCATTGTCAATTCTAAGTCTGATTGTTGAACGTGTTGTGGTCATTAATTTGGTGTTTTTTATATTTAACCCAGCCTATTTTTTGGTGATGGTCCTTGCTTTTCATTACTAAGGTTTGCTAGTCATTTGCTTTTTAAGCTATCAGACTATCACCATTAGTAACCCTCATTTTTGAATCACTGTTAGAGACAGGTAAGTATTGCTGCTTGTGAGAAATTTCTTTTCTGGCATTTTTATTGTTCTCCTTGTTAGGCATTGGAGAACATATTCTATGGGGGAAGTTCCATTTCACTTAATCGGCCAGATATGGCAAAGTAATCGAGTCTAATTCTCTCACCCCCCCTTTTAACCATATTCTTTCTACATTCTCATGTCTGCATGCCAGTAAGAACCAAAATAAGAGAATGTGATTCCAAGCAGTTTCTGAGATCACATCCCTATGGCCTGCTCTGAGACTGAAGGTCACGTCAAGAGGAATTTAATAAATATTGTTTTCCACAAGCAATGGAAATTTTTAATGGTGAACCACAACTGTTTTGCCATCTCCCTCCAAGGTTTTCTGTTGTCTCTTTCCAATAGACAAGTCCAACCAACAAGGTTTATTTGTGAATGCAATGGAGAATAGTACAAGATCAGATGATATCCTGAGTCCTGGCCCATAGAATCACTAAGAGTAGGACATAACTGAATGGATATCATCATCATCATCATCATCATTTTAAGTGCATCTTGTAATGGAGATGAGTAAATACAGATAGAATAAACTCCACTGTCAGAAAAAAAAATTGTCAGCTGGGAAAGGAAAGAAAGAGATTGGGGTACATAAATATCATTTTTATGGATGCAGTGCAAGAATTATTTTAATGCATGTCTAAATTTGGAACTCTTCACTTACGGCAGGCCCATGGGCATACACTAAGGCCTTCAGATTGCTCCATATATTATATCCTAATTTAGCAATTATTTGTACATAATAATTCAGCACCAAGCCTCTCACATATTAGTATGAATTTAACAAAATCTGATGGAGATATTAAAACTAGACAAACTAATTAATTCAGTGTAGAAATAATCAATCTAATTAGATTTCATTGAAAATTACTATCTAATACAAAAGCTTCAAAGGTTATGCAACAATAAAATGCCAAATTTTATTAATATGTTTGCTCCTAGGGCATTTTATAAATAGGCAGGCATAAGAGTGTATAGGAGTGTATAATGGATTCTTTCTTTAACATGTAATATTTTAAAACTTGTTGCCCTTACATCAGTATCATATCAGTTTCATATCTGTATCTACTGAATTTAAATCTTATATCTTACACGTTTAAGTATCAAAAGTCAGAGATAAAATCTGGATCCTTTCACAGATGGACTCAGCAGCACAAAATTTATGTTCTTTTGACATTATGAACTAGGGATTATAATTAACATTTATAAAGTTTCATGAGTTGGTGGCTGATGCTAAGCTCATTATGTCATCTAAGTAGCTTGCCTGAACTTTATTATTCTGTGGATAATAAGGAAAATACTGTTTTTGCTATTCACTGGATATACTTCTGTCTTTTGGTGTTAACATTATTTGCAATTATTCTGTACTGAATTTTGCTGCAGTAAATGCACAAATGGAAGCAACCAGTGGCGACTTCTTCATGTATACTGTGAAATGTAACATATATATATATATATATATATATATATATATATATATATATATATATATATATTTCTCCTAATTACTAGCTTTGTAATGCCTGTAGATGATATTTTTCTCTGTCAACTTTGGGAGCCTAATAAGTCATCCCACACTTCCACTGATGTCTTTTATTCACTGTAGGAATAAGAAATAGAACAAATTCCCAAAGTACCCTATTTTATAGATGGTTTGTCAAACGAATTAAACTTGGATTTGGCATTAATTAATATATCACTATGTTATTTGTTTCTAGCATTCCACTTCCTATGAAATTCTTTTAAATTTTTAATAGTTTCTGATGATTTATACTTTTTGAAGTCCTACCACAGCTAAATACAAACCACTGTTTGAATTTGCACTTGACGTAACCAGAACAATGCTTAAAATATGATCAATACTGTTGCAGACAGAAGAAACTGAGTATACATTATTCTATATGTATACAGATAGCCGTATAGGCTCATAAAGTACCTAATATCTTGCTCCTTGTTTCTCCTCCCCACCGTCCAGTCAGAGCTGAAGAAATGTCTTGGATGAGAAGTGAAACGTCTTCAAACAACAACAACAACAACAACAACAACAACAACAACAACAAGAAAGTCCAATTGCCTCCTGAAAAACTTTGAGACATTCTTGTTTAATTACCTTGTTAGGTAATTAAAAGAGTAGACAGTCCTATCCTTTGTTATATATGAGATGGCTGCTCTGCAATAGGATTATGGAATGTCATTTCCAATCAGCTCTAGTAGCCACATAAAAGCAAGCAGGAATAAATGACAAACTGTGCTTTGTGACATCTCAAAACAAAGCCCATGACTTAGATACATGTGTCCAACACTTGTGTCATGATCACTGTACACAATGTCACTGCAGCTAGCAATAGATACCTATGTAGGCTGAATTTTTGGAACCATTTTATGCAAGCTTTTCCCTGTATGGTCAATCTACAATCTAATTTGAGGAAGTTATCACTGGGGTGTCATCCATCTTTTAGAAGCAGTAACTTATGTCATACAATTAATAAAACCTATGCATGGATAATGAGGAAGCTCAAACTTTAGCAAATCTTTCATTTAAGACTTTTCAGTGTAACTGAAAACTGAACTAAATTTTAACAAAAACCCTGTATCACAAGAATGATCAAAATGAATGTTAACACAAGTCAGATTAGAACTGATATACCCTTCATATTAGAGAACCTTTAAATATCCTATTTTCTAGCAAATATATTAATAGTACATTTAACATTTGCCTTGCACAGCTCTGTAGAGAGTAGGAATGGAATACAATGTTGTACTGTGTAAAATGGTGCATAAACAAACATTTGTCCTTTGTCTTGTCAGCTTTGTTAACACAGGACTCTTCACTTATATTAAATACCTATATTCCCTTTCCTTCCTCCATCTGAAGTTCATATGTTGGTGTAAATGTTTTGGATGTGTTGTTATTCTCAACATCAGTCAGATATCACTTCCATTTTTCACCATTCTTCCTCACTTGTCTCCAAGGTACATAAACTTTTACTATGAATGATAGGCCTGTTTAGAAAAAGCAGATCCCAAGAAATCAAAATTTGCTGAAAGAAAATTCAAATAGCTGCCAATACAAATATTTCTAACCTGTCATATGTTTAACGATGGGTGGGTCTCATCTAAGGAATAGTTAGCTTGTCAATTTAGAATTCAGTTTATTAGTGATTGTTTTCTCTTTATACTATCTCTGGGGAAGATGATTGAAAGGCAGCATATTGTAATTTGCCATGTCATCTCTGTCTTCCGACTAGCTTTTGAAACAGAAGAGGAATTAAAGGCAGAAGTTTCAGCAGGAGTTGGCAAACAGCTGCTTGTCCCATGGCACAAAACTTACAGTATCCTTTCCCCAGCCTTTCCTTTGGTATGAATGTAGGTCCAGTGCCACTGAATTGGTAACATAAGCTCCCATTAAAACTATGACTCATGGAGCCGATGGAAAAAACCTGGAGTAGCATTTAGAAAACTGCAGCTTGCAGCAAAAAAAGCTGCAGTGGCAACTGTCATGGCAAGGAGAGTTTCCTGCTAGGCTCAATGGATCTGGGTTAATGTCAGAAGAGTCTGACCAAACAGCTACTACTTGAGTAGTTGTCTGTTCTAATGAAGATTGCTTATACATTGCAAAACCTGACCATCAGCTAAAAATAGTGCAACGTCTACAGTACTTTCTAATTTCCAAACAGTGTCCTTCCTTTGAAAAAAAGGTGCTTCTGTTCCTCTGACTGTTTTCTTTTGGTGGTGTTTTATGAGTTATCTTATGACTTCCCTATGCCTTTGGACTGACCATACCAACCCTTACAGATTATTATTGTGAAGATGTCGGGCATTTGTCCATATAGTCACCAAAAGTTCCCAAAAGTGCTTTTTCAAGAGGCATCTGGACTATTTTATTTTTCCTTGGAGATGTTTTGCTTCTCATCCAAGAAGTTTCTTCAGCTCTGACTGGATGGTGAGGAATGGAAGCATTAATATTCCTTGAGAACAGCTCATCATTTTCATTCTTTAAGAGAGCTGTTGAGGCCACTTGAAAGTTTATCTGTGTCCTCAGGGTTACCCGAGTAGTGCAAATGGGTGTGGAGCCTTCTTGGAACTGCTGTGTTCTACACTGGAGATAGATGATGTCATATTCCTCTTCCTCTGTTGAGAGAGGACTGTACAATTTTGACATAGATGGGTTCTTTGATCCCCTCTCTGTCCAAAATGTGGACTTTGCTGTCCACAGAAAGTCCAAAGGAGGAGAACTATAGGATATTAAGACAAGATTCAGCAGCCCATCTGCATTTAAAAGTCAAAGTCCACTCTTTTGAAGACAGAAAAGTCCACATTTTGGACTGACAGTTTGAAAGAGGGAACTTTTCTTGAAAAAGCACATTTGGGATTGAACCAGTTCAATGGTACCTTATGAGTGTTGAATTTATTGTTTTTCTGTTTGCCTCATAGAAGACATAGATGAAGACATTACTTCACAATCTTTTTCTTTGAATTGCAACTGATGGGTGGGAAAGCTTGGGACAGCTTTCTTTTCTTTTTAGCATTTACCCACAAGTGCATAGTTTGCTTTTTGGGAATCAACCAAATGTTGATCCATTGATTTTGACATGCATTGTCAATTGATTTGTTGCCCAAGCCTGAGAAGAGGTGTTTGGCCCAAAGTCACCCAGATGGATTTCATGCTTAAGGTAGAACTAGAACTTACAGTCTCCTAATTTCTAGCCTGGTGCCTAAAACTCTATGGAGATAATTATATTACAGAGAAAGACAGACCACTCATGAGTATTCAGCTGTTTCATAACACTGCAAGAATATCATTGGAAATTTCTTCTTTTCTCTCATATTGAACTGAATAGCTGGGGGGTGGAGGACAACAACTTCAAGTACAGAGACATATGGGCAAAGCAATAAGCATAGCTGTAATGAGCATGAACTTGTTTCATAGGAAATTCATTATAAGCAATTAGGAGAGAGGTAAAATTATTTGGACTAATTTGTTGCAGTCAAAAAGGAAGGAGAAAAATGGGAGGAGGTAGGGAATAATTTTAATATGTCAGTGCAGCTTACCTTGCTAGAAGAAAAAGGATAATTTCTGTGTGTAGTTGTCAATGTTGAAAATGCTCACACTTTCTTTTAGAGGGTGAAAGCATAACAGCTCTATAGCAGCAGGTGACATTTTGGATCCAGATATATCTCAAGGTGATCTCAAGTAATAGGAAACAATTTGTCATAAACCTGAGACGGAACATATGGAGTTAATGCATCCTGAATCAAAACTTTGGTGAAGCTTATACACTGGACCATCCTGGTTCCAGTTATGTTACCTCAGAGCTCCATTGCTCTTCAAATCCCAGCTATGTGATAATCAAGTCAAAAAAGCCAGAAAACTGTACATATCAATATATCAGTGGTGGGTTCCTCCTGATTCCACCTGGTTCTGCCGAGCTAGTAGCGGTGACAATATGACGTCACCAAACCGGTTCTGCCCCTCTGCCACCCGTGTTATTCTTACCTTTTATTTGGCCCCACCCCCAATCTATTGCTGCCTCCTGAGTCCCAGCTAGGCTAGAAGGAAAAAAACTGTTTAAACTCTTGCTGTGGAGCTTCAAAGGGCCGCCCTGCAGCTGATCAGTGTTAAAAGGCAGTGTGGTGGTAGACCAGTGCCTCCAAAAACAAATGAGTAGACTGGTGCCTGCAAAAATAAATGGGTAGGCCAGTGCCTCTAAAAACAAATGAGTAGACTGGTGTCTGCAAAAGCAAATAGGTAGACTGGTGCCTCCAAAAACCAATGAGTAGACTGGTACAGCTCTGCAAGCAGTTAAAAGCCTGGAGACCAGTACCTCTGCTAAATCCTAAAGAATTGTCACATGACCATCAAGCCATGCCCACAAAAAAAGCCATGCCCACAAAACCAGTAGTAAAAATTTTTAGAACCCACCCCTGGTACATATCATGCCAAGGTAAAAAGATAAAGGAAGAGGATTAGAGTCAGCAACTAACAAGTCTATTTTCAAATCAGAGTGGCCCTTATGATCAGATCACCATTAAACAGAATGAATGACCGTAATCACTGGATTCGTAATCACTGGATCTAAGGGTCCAAGATTATTGGGCAGAACATAACATGATTGAGCTATGCAATAAAGCTAGAGAAAATTAAGGGTTGCAAGGGTTGCTAATTTAGGATGGTGTGATGGCTTAAATGGTTAAGATTATTATTATTATTATTTTATTATTGGATTTATATGCCATCCTCTCTCCGAAGGACTCAGGGCGGCTTACATCAAAGAAAACAATCCCAATAAATATAGATTAAAACATACTAAAACAGACTAAAACCAATTTAAAACAGTAGATCCCATCAGTCCTGGATAGGGCTTTCAAACAGCCAGATCTTAAGCTAACAGCTGAAAGTATGAAGGTTGGGGGCCAGCCAAAGATCCACGGGAAGTTGATTCCAAAGGGTGGGCGTGGCCACAGAGAAGGCTCTACCCCTGGGGGTCACCAGCTGACATTGTCTAGCCGATGGCACCCTGAGTAGGCCCTCTCTGTGGGAACGCACCAGGTGATGGGAATTTGATGCTGGTTGCAGGAGGTCCGACAGATATTCTGGATCTAAGCCATTAAGGGCTTTATAGGTTAACACCAGCACCTTGAATCTCACCCGGAGGGCAACCAGCAACCAATGCAAGTCGCACAGGAGAAGTGTAACATGGGAATATCGGGATCCTCCCATTACAACCAATGCGGCCGCATTCTGCACCAGCTGAAGCCTCCGAGTGGTCTTCAAAGGCAGCCCCAGGTAGACAGCATTGCAGTAGTCAATCCATGAGGTAACTAACTCATGGGTTTCTGTGCATAGGGCATCACAGTCCAGATATGGGTGCAACTGGCGCATCAGGCGAGCCTGGGCAAACGCCCCCCTGGTCATGGCTGTTATATGCTCCTCCAAATCCAGCCGTGAATCTAGAAGGACACCCAAATTGCACGCCCTGTCTACAGGAGGCAACACCTCACCCCCTATAGTCAGAGATGGAACCTCTTGTTCGGTCCGCAATGCCGGTATCCACAGCCACTCGGTCTTGGTCGGGTTGAGCTGAAGCCTATTCCTCCCCATCCAGACCTGTACCACTTCTAGGCACCTGGCCATCACGTCAAGGGCATCACTGGGCTGGTTTGGTGTGGATATAAAAAGTTGTGTATCATCAGCATACTGATAATACCTCACCCGAAACCTTGGATGATCTCTCCTAGCAGTTTCATGTAAATGTTGAACAGAAGAGGCAAGAGGACCTCTTGCCAACACCACTTGTGTACAACCCGAGAGGTAGGAGGTGAACCACTGTAAAACGGTACCTCCCACTACTAATCCCTTGAGATGCCACAGCAAGATACCATGGTGAATGGTATCAAAGGCTGCCGAAAGATCTAATAGGGCCAGAACAGAAGAATAACCTCTGTCCAGAGCTCTCCAGAGATCATCCACCAGAGCGACCAATGCCATCTCCGTTCTGTATCCGGGCCTGAAACCTGATTGGTACGGGTCTAGATAATCCGCTTCATCCAGGTACACTGTGAACCAACGTGCCACCATGCTCTCAACAACCTTCGCCATAAAGCGGAGGTTGGAGACTGGACGAAAGTTGCCTAAAATGGTCGGATCCAAGGCAGGTTTCTTGAGGAGTGGCCTAACTACCGCCACGTTCAAAGCGGAGGGAGATGCTAGGTTTGTCAGCTGGAGACCCGACAGCCTGTGTTGGAGACCTGAGCATTGTGCCGCAGGGTGAATACCATCTTCACCTACTCTTGCCCACCTAGCAATTCGAAAGCGTGCAAATGTAATTAGATAAATAGTTACCACTTTGGTGGAGAGGAAACAGCAATCTGCAACATCATACTGGCCGCATGACTGTATAAATTCTTCATAAAGTGGTGGCTCATGGCCTTGAAATGGAGATGAGTGCCATCCCCTATACTTGGCAACAACTAGTGGAATAAAATCTGCAAGGACTACTTTCCTTTTCTTAAGGTAGGGGCTAGTCTAGCAAATCATGAACTTAGAGAAGATTGGGAGATATTATGGAATTAGTCTGAACAAACACTTGCTAAAACAACAATTGCCAGAAACCTAGGATGAATCATGCCCAACACAAATAAGGATTTTAGCCTATCTTACTATCATCAGATAGAGTGGCCAGGAGAGGGTTCAGGAAGCCATTTGGAAGAGGGGTGTGACCTTTCCTTACTTTTACACAAGGTCCATTCTCTAAAAAACTGGAAATGTACAACTTATAAGTTCTTCTTGAGAATGCATGCAATCTGATGCATGAATATTTAGCAATGAATAGAATTTCTGTGGAAAAATCCATGCCCAGTTTCGATGCTTGGAAAACTCATAATTGCATCCCTTCTCAAGTTATTATTGTATGTCATATGGTGATAGAATCTACCTGTTTTTGCACTGCATGCTTTAGTCTAATTTTTGCAATGAAGCTATCAATGTATGATGTGACAAAGGTTTTTGTTTATCAGCTGCCTTTTTTTTTACAGAGCTTGATGTTGATAGGGCTCCGGGAGTGACTGGCCCAAAATCACTCACTTGACTCCCATGAAAATCTAGAACTTGGACCTCCCCATTCCTAAAGTCTCCAGCACCTTCAGCACAATAGCATATTGGAACTCTGACACAATAGCTTAAACGAAGAACAGAAAAGAGAAACATGGCTCTAATGAGAGCTTTCATTTTAAAGATTACAGAGAGAGGCCTGGCAGCAAGAATGCAATTCTCTTTATCTGATTCAGGCTCCAGAACCAAATGGATAAATTATTCCTGGTCTGGTCTGGACAAAGATGAAAGACACTTTTATTAATTCTAGGCCTGTATTTGTAGGAGTTTTATTCCTTGACATTTTCACAGAAAATAAAAGATTCTTTCTAAAATTGAATATAGATGGAAGGTTCATCTTAATTTGCCTGCAGACTGAAGGATAAGAGACTGCTTCTATCTCATACAGATGAGTCAAACATTATTTTGGATTAATATTTCAGTGTACGTATATGGTAAACATAAATCCATGTTTATAAAAGGAAATCCTTTTCTCTCCAGTCCCAAACTATCTAGTTCAAGTTCCACTGAAAGATAAACATCCCAAGAAAGCAGAGTTGTGATCTTTAACTTTCCATGAACTGTTTACATATGTACATGTTTATAAATCATGTGATTACAGTCTTCGCACGCTAATAGCATGTGCTATGTTTCTTTTCTAACTGTGGGAATGAAATTATACCTCAGGAGATCTATTTTTATGTTCATTTCTGTCCTCTCCTCCAATTTCTTGGCAATATATAAATGATCAATAATAGTCAGCTACAGGAGAGCTGCACATTTCGTCTTTTAACCTTGTTCTAGCACCTTATGCAGCTTCCCAATAATTTCCCAGCAATGCCTCCCAGAGCTCCTTCAAAAATTTGTCACCAAATTATCCTTTTAAAACTAAATGTAAGTCAAAGTACATCAAATATCAGATGTGTTCCTACATGGTTTACCTTTTGAGCCAAACCTTGAAAAGGGCCATAAAGATTATAGGTGGATTTTGGTTTCAAAATGTTACTTACCAAGACTGTGCAAAACAGTCGGTACGTTTACGGTAGGTAAATTGAGGACCCAGTTTGTGGGGGCAATAAGCTGACTTTGTATAAATATACAAAAGTATGAAGGCTATTGCTTAACACATGGTAAGATGCCCTGAGTCTTCGGAGAAGGGCGGCATATAAGTAATAAAAAAAAACCCTCACCTCTCAAGAGATATTTCGATCAAAGTTTCAATAAAACACTCCCATTCCTAAAGCTGCCACGTTGCTTTGTCTTGTGATACATTGCTTGTTTTTCCAGCACTTCAGTAATCATATGCCCTGTGTGCATGCCATAGGCATGTGAGGAAGCTTCTTCTGGTATTTCCATATAGCTACTGGAAGCACTACAGTAGAAAGTAGTGAAATAAACATACTTTCTGTCATAATAGAGAATACTTCAAGTAAAGTTGCAATGCCTTGCCCAGGCATTACATACTTCTGACTTGCAAAGAGAAACTGTTCATAGTTTATTGCAGGAGAGAGCTATTGCCCATCTGGAATCAAGAACTGTATCTTTTTTTGAAAACAGTGGAAATGTCATTGAGTTATAACTTGTTTATTTTGTGGTACCAATTCCAGAACCAGAGCATTGATATATATAATTCATAGTGCTGTTTCAATTCTTTATTAATGGGAAGAATAAGTTTCTGTTTGCTGACTGATTTAATCCACACCAGTTAATTTTTTTTAAAACAATGAATTAAAGCTTGAGGGCATATATACATAATTGAATGCTAAGCTCCTATATGATGTCTAATATTAATTCAGCATCACTGTGTTATAGATGTGCTTGTAAATTGTCAGGCAAAGGTAATTTTAAGTTATGGTACATTTTTGATGAGACCCAGAAAGACATCAATCAAGAGACTAAAACAGATGTGTCAGTTAACTTCAGACAGCCTGATAAAGGTGCACTAAAATAACTTAAATAATGAATGACTACTTTTCCTCATAAGATAAAATTACTGCATTTACTTTGGAAGTTAACCTTGTTCTAAACATAGATTTACTTAATGAACCAAATCATTCTGTTTTGTTCAAAGCTGCACATTTCCTTTTTATGTCCTGCTTGTTTGAATAGAAAGGTGTTCCAAAAAAAATAACTATGTTAAAATTATGTTCCAGTTGAAATCTCTTCTGAATGCAAATGAACATTGCTTCAGTTTTCATTAATACCTATATTTAGTCTTTTTCTCCCTATTCTTTTGTTTTAGTAAAAAAATAAAATGAAGTTTTTATAATAACTCTGTATTTGGTTAGCTGTATTCACAAAGTTCATATTCGATACAGAGTTTCTATGTAAATGACATTCATGTTATGAAATTGGAATAGATGTTTTTAAATCTATTAGAGTCTTTAGAGGATCATACGACAGCCGTGGCCAGGGGGGCTTTCTATCAGGTTCGCCTGATACGCCAGTTGCGGCCCTTTCTAGATCGGGACTCCCTACGCACAGTCACTCAGGCGCTCGTCACGTCTCGCTTGGACTACTGTAATGCTCTCTACATGGGGCTCCCCTTGGGATGCACCCGGAGGCTTCAGCTGGTGCAGAATGCGGCCGCGCGGGGGATTATGGGAGCGACGGGGCGCTCCCACGTGACACCTCTCCTGCGTGAGCTGCATTGGTTGCTGGTTGACTTCCGGGTGCATTTCAAGGTGTTGGTAATCACCTTTAAAGCGCTCCATGGCTTAGGACCAGGGTACTTACGGGACCACCTGCTGCCACCAATTGCCTCCCACCGGCCGGTTTGCTCCCACAGAAAGGGCCTCCTCAGGGTGCCGTCAGCCAGACAATGCCAGCTGGCGACCCCCAGGGGGAGAGCGTTCTCTGTGGTAGCCCCCACCCTCTGGAACGATCTTCCTCCAGAACTGAGAACAATTGCTGACCTCCGGACTTTTCGTCGGGCTCTGAAGACTCATCTCTTTCAACTTGCCGGACTTGCCTGATCCCTTCTATTTTTAAATATTTTTTAAATTTTAACTTTTTAGAGTTTTTATTCGGTTTTGTACTTTCAGCCTAATTTATATTGGTTTTAGTATGTTTTTAACGTTTGTGTACTGGTTTTTAATTGGCTGTTCACCGCCCTGAGTCCGCTAGGAGAAGGGTGGTATAGAAATTTAAATATAAATAAATAAATAAATAAATAAATAAATAAATAAATAAATAAATAAATCTGGATTAATTTTGAAACTGGCATGAAACAACATATACTTCCACTTTTAACAAATACAATATATAGGCTTTTTAAAAAAGCCTATACATTGTATTTATTAAAAGTGAAAGAATATATTGTTTGATGCTAACTATTCCTACTTCTGTAAGAATTGCTGCAATCTGTCCTTCTCATCTAATCTAGTGTACCTCTACTACTAGTATTACTTGAAATGCTAGACAGTGAAAACCTAAACCAAAACAACCAAACTAACAAAGGTCCTGAACTAAAATTAATGGATTACATACAACTGCTGGCTCAAAAGTTATTTTAAAACCTCGCTTGTATTTTTAAACAGGGACTATGAAGTAATCAACTACAAAAAGTGACTAGTGCCAACCCCTACCTTACCAGGGCTTTTTGTCATGTCATGTGATGTATCGGGATTCCCCCCTCCCTTTGCTAAACTGGGCGTGGGCATGGCCAACATGTGAGGCATCCGACCTCTGGGCCACAAGTTTGACAGCCCTATACTGTAGTATTCTGCTTATCGCACTTTAAGCAGAAAATATAACCCATTTTATGATTGGCATTTGATCTTATTACTGGTCAGCATTTATTGTATGTCTGCATAAAGATTATTTGTATCCTTGTAGTCTATCCCCAGCGCTACAAAATAAACTAGGCTTATGCAGATTGTGTGGTCATAATATTAGTCATGGTGAATTTCTCTCATTCAACTGGGGCTTGTCCAAGATGGAGTAGAATACTGGTATGAGAGCCCACCTCTCCAGTAAGTATATAAAGAGAACTTATATAAAATGTTTCATAGATGGCACATGCCACCAGAAAGATTTGCAAAAATGTTTAAAGATAAATCAGCTAAATGTTGGAAATGTCATCAGATGCCGGGATCATATTATCATATGTGGTGGACATGCCCAGAAGTGAGAAACTATTGGGCAAAGATTAGAATATGGCTAGAGAAAATGATACAGCAACATATTGACTTAAAACCAGAATTGTTCCTGCTGGGTATTCTTTCAGAGAAGTATAGTAAAGAACACACATATTTGATAATACATGTAATAACGGCGGCGTGAATTGTATTTGCACAAAATTGGAAAGCAGAAAAAATTCCTACAAAGGGAGAGATAATTAAGAAAATATTGAGTGTTTTATTTAGTATGTGAAATTTTCTATGAGTTTTTATAAATGATCCATGTGGTTATATATCTGGCTAGGGGGGTAATAGATTTTATAAGTTTAGAATATTTTTTGTATTATTTAAGCTTAAATTTGTTATATTGTTAGCTAGATCTCATCTAAAAAGTTGGTTGTTGATTGCAATATATATTTGTTTAATAGTGGAAGTCGGGGGGGAGGGGGGAGGGGGATGGGAGGGGGTGGTTGTTGGGATGGGAGGATGGGGGGGAAGGGATATATATATATATATTTTAATTTGATTTATATGCCGCCCTTCTCCGGAGACTCAGGGCGGCTTACAATGCGTTAAGTAATAGCCTTCATACTTTTGTATATTTATATTTATACAAAGTCAGCTTATTGCCCCCACAAACTGGGTCCTCACTTTACCCACCTTAGAAAGGATGGAAGGCTGAGTCGACCTTGAGCCTGGCTAGGCTATTAAAAACTGTATAGTAAAACTTTTTCAATTAAAAAAAAAAGAAAATATTGGAATGTGCAGAAATGAATAGGTTGACATTGGGAATTAAAGGGAAAGAAGAGTTGGAGTATTATAACATATGGGGAAAATTTTATCAATGGATAGAAAATGAGTATAGACAATACACATGATAAAGATAAGAACTTTGGGATGATGAAGTTGTAGTATATTAAAATTAAATGAAAAAGGAAAGACAAATGTATGTATTAAGAAATGATGATAAATTATGAAGATGAGGGCACAAAAACGTTATACCCAGATGACACATGGATTGATTAATAATGTACAGGAATGTAAGAAGAGATATAATTATAAAGTAAAAAAAAATTGAAAAGAAGATTATGTGAATAGAAATTGGGGCTGCTCGAAAACCATCTCAGATTAAATTGAAAAAGGAAACAACAAGAGAGTGGAAAAGGGGAGAGAAGTAGAGAGGCGGAAGGAGAGAAGTTGGGAGGTGAGAAGAGAAGAAAAGAAGAATGGGAAAAGGAGGGGAAGAAAGAAGAGGGAAAGAGGAGGAGAGAGGGTATGAAAGGAAGAAAGAAGAGCGGAGAGGGGAAAGAGGAGAGAAAGTAGAAAAGGGAAGGAGAGGAAAGAATGAGGAAAGTAGAAAGAGACAAAGGAGAGAGAAGGGAAGAAGAAAATAAAAGGTTGTATTAAAATAAAGGAAAGAAATGGTTGAAGAGCAGACTCGAACAACTAATTAGCAAATGGAAGTTAAAGAATAAGATGAATGAATAATGATTAATTAGGGACAAAAGACTGTACATTTGAATATGTTGATAAAAAATAAAAATAAAAAACTTTTTTAAAAAAGAAATTAAGGGGGGTTAAGTGAGAGTGGAAATTTGTGGACTCTCTTTCCTTGTGTGTGTTTCACATTCAGAGGAGCACTCCTACCTCAGTTCTAATTGTATCTCTAGATCAGGGGTGAAATGCTCCTGGTTCAGACCAGATTGCCCGATCCGGTAGCGATGGAGGCAGGTGGTTTGCAGAACCAGTAGCAAAAATCCCTGTCTCCCCCCCCCCCCATTCCCAGCTGAGCCGCACAATCATCAGAGGCTTTTTTTTTTTTACTTTTAAAAGCATTTTTTCTACAACCTCTTTTTTTCTTTTAAATGCCTCTGACGATCCCAGCTGAATTGCCTGATTGGCAGAGGCTTTTTAAAAAAGCCTCTGCCAATCAGGCAACTCAGTTGGGATCGTCAGAGCTTTTTGAAAGCATTTTTTAACAACCTCTTCGCCCAAGAGATTGTAGAAGAAATGGTTTAATGGTTACTTAAATGTTTTTAAGTAAAAAAAATAAATAAATTGGCCACGCCAATTACCCCCCCAACCCACGCCCACAGAACCAGTAGTAACAAATTTTAGATTTCACCACTGCTCTAGATTGTCTCAGGTAGCTCAGGATTAAGGGCCAAGGTATTAGTGAAAGGGTAGAGCTTTAGGTAAAATGCAGGATGAGAAATTGTAATTAACAAAGATTCTTTGAGGAATTAAAGATCCATAAGCTTTTTTAAAACCAACAATTCTGAGCAAGGAGTAAAATGTGGAATTTGCATTTGTCCGCATTTTACTTTAAGTAAAATAGATAGAGAGGAAGAAATCATGATTTTGTGGCAGCTTGAAGAGTTTTGCCTTCAGTGATCTTTGTGTAGTATAACTAGTTGGAAAAATGAAACTCCTGTGAGGAATATTTTGCAGCTCAGCAGCACTGAAATTATTATATGTTTCTTTGGCTGAGTCTGCAACTATATAAACTCATCTGATCTAGTTTAGTAGACCATCACAAAACCAATAACGTCTCACATGAATCACAAGGCTGAGATACATCTGTTCCCAATGAAGAATGGGGGCTGAATCCATCATTTGCAAAATGGTTAAATAGTGTAATGCCACAGATTCAGGAAAAACATATTATCGGATTTACCATGGAATTGCTTTTAATTTTCTAATTGCTATTCATTTTAAATAAAAAAAAAAACCTACTGGAATTTTGGTATTTAAAATATTGGTTCTGGAAATAATTTTGGAGATCTGAAAATGTGTATCCAAAAATAAGTATTTGAGAGTATAATGTCTGCAGTCTCCACTTCTTTGTTTTCAGAATTGTTCAACATGTAAGTGTTCAACATTATTAGCCATTTTTCAAAAAAGAATATTGTGTACTTAAATGTTGCATTTGCTGAGAAAAGCTTATTGCTTTCCTTAAAAGAAGAAATCGGTTTAGTTTCAAATCTCAGGAGGCCAGAACTTCTGCGGATTATGCTGAGGAATCTATTATATTCTTTGCATGCTTAGGTAAGCAAAAAATTTTGAAATTCTGGTTTTGGAAAAGTTGTCTTAGCTTCCCTAGCATCAATTATTCTAAAGCAGACTTTCCAACTGAAGTTCTACAAGTTTTACATTCTAGAAGGCACTAAGTTAAGGAAAGTTTCTCTAAACATTATTGTGCTTTTTAAACTATAAGAGAATGAAGAAGCTTCAGAGCAAGATTGACAACTATTACTGGGAGCAATTCAACTGCTAACTTTAGACTGATAGCGTAACAAGTGAAAAATACTGATGTTTAAATATTATCTTAAAATATTGTACAATATTGAGCAACTGAAGGATATTCTATAGACAATTCCATTTCAAAGTGGGCAGAGTTGCATAATTCACAGGTAAAAGTTCTATTTGTCTATTGGAGGGCTTTACAAATAGGAATAGTAGCTTTCCGGCCTATTAAATTGTCATTTATTCATTCTTTTGGCAAGAGCTGTTCACATGGTGATAAAGAAGCCAGCAGCTGCTTCCAAAGTAATTTGCAGGTGTAGGATGTGCTTCTTTCTCAAAAAAGACAAGCCTCCTCACCTTGCATCATAATCCCAAGAGGGGGAAACAAAACTCTCCTTGATCTCTCCTTTGTAGGTACATGTATTTACTGAACATCATGTTTGGTGGTGCCTCTAATTTTCTCCCTTCTAAATTACTAATCTGAGCTCAGAGAGATTCGTTCACCATGCTGATTGTTTCAAGGCTTCAATGTTGTTAGAAAAGATTGATGTTTTTGTCATGGAATTATAATACATGAGCTTTTAAAAATCGAACAGTCTAAGAGAAGGTTTTATTTCCCCCCTTGTTTATCTGATTATCCCATTCAACTGTTGGAATGTTATGTATCTATATATTACCTCATGACTAAAATACTCATCCATTGTCCTTTTAGAAAGAGTTCTTTATGTCCATAGATAAATTGCATCTAGTTTCCATTGGCAGAGGGATTCCCTGGGCTCTCAGGCTTAGTCTCAGCAATTTTGAACTACTAACTACTACTAAACTACTTTCGTCTAGTTTCTTATTTTATTATATTTGAAGATTAGCTATTATAAATGTGAATTAAGTGGAAATTCATCTTGGTGGGTTTTAAACATTCAGCTTGACATTTGTTTTATCTGTTTGTTCTAGGGGATGTTATTAATTAATTTTGAGAAATCTTTTTGTTCGAAAAATTTACACAAGTGCTAAAACGATGCTTAAATAATTTGTGTCTTGCTCTAAGAATATAATGCTGTACTTGTCTCATTTTAAATATATATGTACTTGTTTGCAGTGAGGCATTTTCTCTGAAAAGATTCTGAAGCATTTATTTCACTTCAGAAAAGTATAACCTCAAATCTCTTTTGCTGCATATTATCTTAGTTGTACTATTTTCCCCTTAATTTTAAATTAATATTATTCTGAGTCTGTAGCTTCAAACATACCTCATTCATTTCATGTAGCAGCAGGAAAGATAGATGCATTAATATTTAAACATAATTCAGTTTTTAAGAAAACATGTCCCATTTGACTTTATAATACTTGCCAAGTTTCTCATTCTAAGAGCAAATGTGGAATAGACAAGCTTTGCAAATCTGATTTAATCCCGTATCCAAATGACTAGATAACTATAGTAGGGACTTTGTATAAAAATTGTGTTCCATAACAAATCTGTAAAGATTTAGGAAATCAGTGTCAAATGCTTTCAGCGGGAATTCTGGTAGGTTAATAACAACATACTGACAGTTTTCCAATGGATAAAATGTAAAGCCATGGATTTATTTGCAAATCTATGTGAAGATGTTATGAGAATTTTTATGGCAGAAATTTAATATAATAATATAAACTAATATAAACTTGAAGGCACAGGATTTCTTGGAAGAACAGTTGCTGGAGGAGAGGAACAGAAAATTGTTTAAGATCAATGTTTTTCAACCCTTTAAATATAAGATGGGTGGACTTCAACTAAATAGAATAACAGAATAACAGAGTTTGAAAGGACCTTGGAAGTCTTCTAGTCTAAACCCCTGCTTATGTCATTTCAAACAAATGGTTGTCCAATTTCCACTTCCAAACGGCAAGCCATTCCACTAATTAATTGTCCTAACTGTCAGAAAATTTTTCCTTATTTCTAGGTTGATTCTCTTCTCAACTAGGTTGATTAATTTCCATCCATTGCTCATCGTTCTGCCTTCAGGTGCTCTGGAAAATAGGCTGATCCCCCTCTTCTTTGTGGTAGTCCCTCAAATATCGGAACACTGCTATCACCCTTAGTTCTTCTTTTCATTAAACTACACATTTCCAATTCCTGCATTCTTCATATCTTTTAGCCACCAGGCCCCTAATTATCTCTGTTGTTCTTCTCTGCACTTTTTCCAGGATTTTCTACTGGTTAAGGAAGTCTGGGAGTTGAAGTCCACCTGTTTTAAAACACCTAGGGTTGAGGAACACTGCTGTAGATAAAATAAATTGTTAAACAAAGGTACAAATGCAAGATAGGAAAAAGATTTCAGCACAGTACAGAGTTCTATGAAACCTTTGAGTCACTGAAAGAAAAAAAATGTAGGTGTCTGTTGTTGGAAGGTATACTAGACATTAAAAAAAACCCCATAATTTTATTTTTCAAGAATCACCTTATAGAGGAGATGGGTAGCATAAAAAATTAATGAATAAAATAAATAAAATAAAATGCTAGAACAAAAGATGCTCTGAAATTTTGGAATCTATCCTATCAGTGTTGTAAATCGATAGGAGTCCTCTAAATGAGGTTGTACCTGGGTGTTATTTACCAAGGAATATTTAGCTAAATGAACCGTTTACCAAATATACTAGAAGACAGTGTTTTATATAATCTCCAGGGTACTTTTCCCTTTCAAATAAACATAATATATGACTAGAAATAGATGCCCTGGATTGAATCTGTTTTTAGAATTATTGTTAAAAATAGGTCAAGATGGAAAGCATTTGCTCATATAGTCATTAGGAGCTGAATCTGATTCAAAACTGAATCTGATTCAAAAGTAAAATGTCCTTCAAATTGAGCTCAATTCCCTGTGACTTCATGGACAAAGCCATGTAGTTTTCTTGTAACAATATGGAAGTTGTCCTTTTCTTTTCCAGAATGTGTTCTTACTAGCCTATAGTCATGAGATTTAATGGTACTTACCCATCCAAGTAGAAATGGGCTCATATTTTCATTAGCTTTTCAGGTTCAGTAAAAGAACTACACTAAACACTTCCATTCTTGAATTTGTGTTCTGGGGCTGTTTATCTGCAGTGTTGTTTGGAGTACAGATGTTCATTTCAAATAAATGAATGGCAGATTATATCAGATTTGTCAATACTAGTCATCCTGGAGAGCAGCTTTTTCAGCAGTGACTTTGTCCACTATCTGTTAATGGCACACAGGAGTTCACGTTGCAGACAAAATTCTTGGATTAAAACACTTTCACTAGTTTACATAGCTGACCAAACTAGACGTAAATAGTTCATCAAAATTCCCCACTTAATCTGTGGGCAGTGAAATTGAGAAGACAGCAACTCTGATTGTCTTCAGAAGAAAGAAATTCTCCAGTGGTTTGTTAAGGATAGAATACTCTTGGCCATGACAATAGCACTGGTTTTACAAAACGTTATGGAAGGAGTTCCCAGGTGCAGCATAGAACAGTATTCTTACTTTCTCTGATCTCAACATTGTGCCTCTGTTGATGCAAGCAAACAACTTTTCTGGCAATTCCATTCATAAATTACTACACAGTCCATTCAGTGTTAACGTTGCTTTACTGCCAGAGTTATTGCAAAATCAAACAGTAAATATAAAATAGGTTTCAAATGCAAAAGATAAATTCAAAATTCAATCTTGGAAAAATTTTGGATAAAATATTTTTCAATTTACCCAAAATTTGGAGAAGCAGCACTATGTACTGTTCTTTTATTTTCTTCCACATATTTCTGAAAAAGGTTTTTCAACTTACTGTAGATATGCATCCCTTAATTCTGATTCCAGGTGGTTGCTGGAGAAGTCCTTGCAGGTTTATTGGCAAGGTTTACAGAAGTGGTTTGCCCTTGCCCTTTTCCTAGGACTAAGAGAGAGTGATTGGCCCAGAATTGATCAGTTGGCAAACCAGAACTATTTAATCACTACAAAAGAACAGACTCTCCAACTTTTTACTCTTGATAAAATTGAAAAGAATCAACTATATGTGAAATATGTGTTGTGTACTTCCATCTATCAAACCTGGAATTTTCCTGATGAAAGTGCAGCATCATCCTTCATATAAAAAACTGTAGGGATTATTTTTGCTGTTTTTTATGACAAATTACATTTTAATAGTTTTTTGTTACTTGCTCACGAATTTTAAATTAAAAATACAAGTGTATATCAAATGCTTGTGTTTTTATTTTTAATTATGAATTGAGTATTATTATTCTTTGGGGGAGATGAGTTTAGCTTCCGTGAGATGTGGGGAGGTAAGAGGTTTTCTTAAAAGTCAGAATAAGGCATATGCTGACAAGTTTGGGAACCCTTGACATAGAGTATCAAGTGGAAGAGAAGTTGATAACATTTTTTCTCTTCCATAACTTCTTTTACTAAGACTTCTGAAGTCTCAACTGCTACTTAGACTGCTTTTTAAATGATGTTTAAATGCACCAAGGGGTCTTTTGGCTTTCCACAACTAAAGTATTGCTGTAAAATCCCCTCCAGACTCAATAAGTCAGAATGAGTTATTTAACACCAAGCTCTTTGTGAAAGTTGTTTGTGTTGGCAAAGATTTAGTGATGTGCTTTAATGGAAGAGACTATACTCAAATATGCAATTTTTAGCTTAGGCTAGGTTTTGAGTTCTTCTAATTTGCAGTTATCTTCTGATAGAGTGTGTACAAGGCTAACATTTTTCAGCTTTATAGAGGGTGTCAAAGTACAGTAACTTATCTCTGAGTTTAATGAATGAATTCATTCATCCCCACATTTCTCAATACGCTTTTCAGTACTCAGTTTGAGCAATCCAAACATCTGGAAATATATGAAAGGTTCTTGTTGCAATCTAAACATAGTCAGATAACATAGCACATGTGGAGTAACATAGATAATATATTTCTTGTGAACCTACTTTTAAAACCATGTGTATTTTTGATACAATTCACTTCTTTTGGGTAGCCATAACAACAAAACCAGCATTATATTTATAAAGCTATCAAATAAGAAAGGCTCAAGGCAGGATTTAAAAACCATAAAAACTCCAAATCCAAATATTCCACAAAGTTGCTTTGTAAATCTTGGCTTTAATGATAGAAGAATGAGATTCAGTTTACAAGAAATTTAGCAAAAGATGGAAGAGCAAGTGACGAAGGAGCTCAGGGCTGTACTCCAGACCAAACATTCTGCAGTCAAAGGTAAACAGTTCTTGTCTGCTCAGGGTTTACTCTTCCCTTCTGCACTGGCTGAAAAGCTCATTGAGATAACCAGAGGCACGTTATTGAATTTAGTGTGCACAACTAAAGAGAGTCTGTATTTCATAATAATAGTATAATATTATTTGGTCTGAAGAAAAGTGATTACAGAGAACTCAAACCAGCTTAAACATGTTTCTTTTATTTTACTTATGATTTTTTTAAAAAAGAATAGTTTGATACACCAATATGCTTTGATCAGATTTTTCATCCTGTATATTGCTGTTTTGGTTCAACAATGGTTGGATGACTGCAGAATGTGCTTTAAATAGATACTGGGAAATGACTAGAGTGTGAGAGCTTGACAGCACATCGAAATGTACGTCAGATCACTGATCATGGAATCTTAACTCCACATACACTGTTTCTTTTCATTATCACAAGCTGCACAAAATTCTGGATATCTACGAACTGTTTCTGAGCATATTATTATGATCGATTTCCTGATCAATTGGGGATGATAGATTTCCTGATCAATGCCTATGTAAAACAGCTTGATGAAAGAAATAATGATGAATTGTTATACCTGGCCAATGAAGTCCTGAAATGCAGCATTCTGGTGCTTAGATGAGGATGCTATTCTTTCATCAGTTTCAAAATAAACCACAGAGCTGTAGAATGCAATAAAATACAGAGGTAAGTGTCATGACAGGCATGGTTTTCATGCCCGTCACTTCTTATATAAGCCTGCACTTATTTCAAGTGCTACTTTTAGGTGAAGTTTTCTGATTTTTAACATAAGTATACTTGCCCAGTTTTTCTGGGGTAGGGATGGGAAAGAAATATATTGCAGAAAGATGTGAGTTTTCTGCCTTTCCCTGAGGCCTTCATAAAGATATAAGTCTGTCTTTGTGTTCCTTGGCTATCTGCGAGACCTGGCTCAGGGTTGTATCTATGTGTATTTTACCAACTCCCACTGTATGAATATAGCTTGAGCCAATAGAACCAGTCATAAAAGGGCATAAACAATACTGGGGGATGGTAGAGAGAAATACATGGAAGGACAAATTTATGAGGAATGATTAGACATGTTTAGCCTGGGGAATAAAAGATTTCATGAGGATATGATAACCCTTTTCATAATCAGAGACCAGGAATTCATTTAAAATGTCACACTGTAAATTATTAGAAGACAGAAAACAAAACAATCACTCTCTCTTAACCCAACCCACCTCACAGGGTTGTTGTAGTGACAATAGGAGAATGTATGTTGGATATTTTATTTATTTATTTATTTATTTATTTATTTATTTATTTATTTATTTATTTATTTATTTATTTATGTGATTTATATGCCGCCATTCTCCCTGAGGACTCAGGGCGGCTTACAAAAACAATTATAAATACAAATCACGTATTCACCACCTTGAAATATTTGTAAAAATACTGTAATAAAGGCAGTTACAAATCTAATAATAAATGTAATCTGGTGCCAGTAGATGTTTTAAAGTTAATTATAGGCAGACACGAGATATTTATTTCTTTATTTGATGCAGAAGCTCAAGGTGGATGCTTGAGCATCCAGAATGGTCTCTACTCCAATTTATCACCTTAAAAAATTTCCTGTGAAGTAGCATGGACAGAGAGTAATTCAAATCCATTCAGTGAGCTTCCATGATTAATCCAGTCCTCAGTCTTCTTTGACATCATAACTAATATGCCACACTGGCTGAAGATAAGCATTAACTTTCTTGTATACGATGGGTTTGATACAAATCAAGTCATAGTTTTTTTTTTACACCAGTGGAAAATGAGAATCAAAAAGTATTGGGCACAACATGTTACCTATTGAATGTACTCTGTTACTTGGTACTAAGAAAGGGAAGTCTTACTATTCTAACATACCTACTAAGCCCTACAGAACAAGAACAGGTAGCAATGCATGAACTTTGCAACATATTGGATTTTCTTTCCCAGCTGCATTCTGAATAGAGTACTGAGCTGCAGCCCTTGGGATGGTTGCCTTAGTTTATTTATTGTTTATTTTTTTATTGGTTCGATTTATATGCTGTCCTTCTCCGGAGACTCAGGGTAGCTTACAATGCATTAAGCAATAGCCTTCATACTTTTGTATATACCTGCTTAGTAGGGCTTTTGCCCCCCCCCCCCGCAAGCTCCTTTACCTTTACAAAGAAGACCAAGTCTCTCTGTAAAGGTAAGGTAACACTCTGAGGAGTTCGTTCCTTGAAGGTTTTTTTTTCCTTGGTTGTCTTACTATCCTCCTGGCCACAGTGTTACAGTTTATACAGTGTTCAGTGCACCTAATGGAGCACTGAAAATCCTCCCATGTTAACAATGGTCTCTTGAAAGGCCCTGAAAAGCCTGCTGGGTGCTATCAGACAGTGACACGATATAGTTTGAAGCAGGGGTGAAATGTAAAATGTGTAATTACCAGTTCTGTGGGCATGGTTTAGTGGGGTTAGGGTTAGGATTAGGGGGGTAATGTGACTGGGTGGGCGTGGCCAACTTTTTTTTTTTTAACTTTTCAAGGCATTTTTTCTAATGCTTTGAAAAGCCTCTGCCAATCAGGCAACTCAGCTGGGATCATCAGAGAGGTTTTTTTAAAAATGCCTCTCTGCTGATCAGGCAACTCAGCTGGGATCTTTGGCCAAGAGGTTGCAGAAAAAAAATGCTTTGAAAAGCTTCTGAGAATCCCAGCTGAGCTGCACGATCATTAGAGGCTTTTTTTTTTTTACTTTTAAAAGCATTTTTTCATCGGAAGAGCTTGTAGAAAAAATGCTTTTAAAAGTTAAAAAAAAAGACCTCTGAAGATCGTGCGACTCAGCTGAGCATGGAGGGGGGGACTGTGCAGGGATTTTTGCTACCGGTTCTCCAGTTTACCTGCCACCATCATACCGGATCGGGTGATCCGGTCCGAACCAGGAGCATTTCACCCCTGGTTTGAAGTAAAATCTGAGGACAATGTTACCTCATAATGTAGCATCATTCCGGGAGCATCTGGCTCTGAGGAATCCTGCTGCATGATCACAGCCAACAATCTATTTCTAAAGCAATAGTTAAATGAAACAGAAGGCAACGAGGAGTAGCAGCTGCAAGAGGCAGCAAGCAATTCAACAATTAAGGTCATGCATGTGAACATTTTCTCCCTCCCAAATTCTAGATCTTCCTTCAGTTTGAGAGGAAAAAATCTGTTTTGAATCCACTAATAATCCTCACTAATAGAAGACGAACTTCCCAGCTTTCTTCAAAGGGAAGATGCTTCTTCTTCTAAAAGAGAAATAGAGATGAAAATGATTATTTAGTTATAGAACTTTAAGATGATGGGGATTGTGCTCCACTGGATGTTTTTTAAAAGCATGGCAAACAATATGAAACTCAAGACAATGTTAGCAATTGATAAAGAACACACCTATCTACTAGATTTAGAACCAGGAAGCTTCAGTTTGTAATGCAGGACTGTGCTATTATACCATTCATCATAACAAGCAGTTTTAAAGGTATTAGACCGCTTGGCAAACAATATCTCAGTTGATGGGACAATCTTTTGTCTGCAAAGCAGCTAATGAATTGCTGGGGCTTACCTGTAGCAAACGGAAGTGTATTTTCCGAAATGATCAGGAGCCTCAAGGCGACATTATGGAGAAGCATACTTCAGAAACTAAACAGAAAAACATGTTGACAGTAAATGAGGTTTAAATCAAGGGCAACATTCATTTCTGTCCTCTGAAAACAGTGACGTACTTATTCTGATGATGGGGCAACTAAGCAGAGTAGATAAACCAGAGTTTCATGTCACTGTTGGGAAAATATTAAATGTTATACTAAAAGAATAAATGGAATGCTATCTGTAAGAACATCTGTGTGTTTTATTACTATACATTATGAATGTTAAGAGGAGCATTTAAACAAACTGAGAGCAGCTCAGTTCCTCAGTTTAAATGTCAGAATTTCAGTCCTGGAATTCTGAAGAAAAGGAGGGTAGAGCTGAATGTACAAGTTTTTGTGGGAAAATAGCATCCAACCATGCCTATTCTGACATTTCAAATCGCCTTGTTACTTCCAAAGCTTCAAAACCTTGCCAAAAGGAATACAATTGGACATTATTTACACTGTTTAGATCATCGTGCAGGTATAGTTGGTTTAGTAAAGCTGCTTTTAAATATTGCTTCAGCGATGAAGATATTTATCATAAGGAATAAAAAACAAGAACTGGGCAGAGAGTGCTGCTGTCTTTATACTTCTGTGATTAGTATCTTAGCTCTATTCAAATCAGCCTTTTTGGCATCCTGAATGTCAAAGTCAAGGTCACCTGCATATTGGAGGTGTGTCAAGCAGCAACATTTGCAATGTAGATTAAGCTGAGAGCAAATGCCCCAAAGGACTTCTGTCAAGTAGGAGACATATTTTGAAGTTTCTCAATAAATCCCCTTTTTCTTCATGAAAAGGAAAAGAAAAAAACTCCTCATTGCTTGTTTTCAAGTTATGTTTTTTTCTTTGCATTCAATAGAGTACCGTAAAATAAGGCAAAATTCTGCTGGAATCGATAATCTACCTAGGCAACAGAGCTGTGCGAAGCAATGGCCAACAGCAGAACCCTTTCCCAAAGAATTAAAGCAGCTGCATCCTGGTCTCAGCCATCCTGCATGGCTGCTTTGAAGAATAATTCCAGACATCTGCTGGGATGCAAAGCAATCCCAGCAAAGGGGCCATGGCCACCCATCTAGAGATTGCTTGGGAAAGTCTTCAGAGCAACTGCACTGGTATTTCTGAAACATCTGGCAACTCCTGAGGAATATTTTCTTTGGCTTATAACAAGCACATGTTGTAAAGTATCATTTTCCAATTCTTTGCACTAATCTATTTTATTGTTTATAAAACTAATCTGGATCACCTGCTAATATAATTTATCAAGGGATGCAGTTTAAATTTAAACTGTATTGGCATGTCTTTTTTTCCCTGTGTAGTAGCTAATTTAGCATGTTTTACAAGAATCTAGTCCTCATGGGGACGGTGCAATGGTTCAGCGGTTAAGACGCTGGAGCTTGTCAGCTGGAAAGCCTACAGCCCAGATTCATGATCCAAACACACATGATGGTGTGAACTTCCATGACTCACCCCAGCTCCTGCCAAACTAGTATGTTGAAAAGCATGCACATGCAAGTAGATAAATATTATTTATTAGTTTTTATTTATTAGTTCAATTTATATGCCGCCCTCCTCCAAAGACTCAAGGCGGCTTACAATGCACTTATAGCAATAGCCTATAATAGCCTTTCCCGCTTCTTGGGAAAGGTTGATTGATTTTTTGATTGATTTAGGAAATTTGTTTGCCCTCCATCTCTTATCCAATGATTCTGGGCAGTTTACAGCATAAAGAATGAAGGCATTAAAAACATTCATAACAACAATCATAGAATACAGTGGATAAAAATCATTTACAAATACAAACCATTAAGATCCAGATGGAAAAGGAGGGAGTCCAACACATGGGGTGTGTGTGGAGAAGTGGGATTAAGTTTTAGTCAGCCACTTCCAGGATGAAGCTCCCCCATTGGATCTTTCAAAATGCCAAGAGAAATCGAATCGAATAACAGAGTTGGAAGGGACCTTGGAGGTCTTCTAGTCCAACGCCCTGCCTAGGCAGGAAACCCTACACCATTTCAGACAAATGTTTATCCAAAATCTTCTTAAAAACTTCCAGTGTTGGATCATTCACAACTTCTAGAGGCAAGTTATTCTAACTGTCAGGAAATTTGTCCTTAGTTCTAAATTGCTTCTCTCCTTGACTAGTTTCTACCTATTGATTCTTGTCCTACCCTCAGATGCTTTGGAGAATAACTTAACTCCCTCTTCTTTGTGGTAGCCCCTGAGATATTGGAACACTGCTTTCATGTCTCCCCTAGTCCTTATTTTAATTAAACTAGACATATCCAGTTCCTGCAACCGTTCTTCATATGTATTAGCCTAATCATCTTTGTTGCTGTTCTCTGCACTCACTCTAGATTCTCCACATCTTTTTACATCATGATGACCAAAACTGAATGCAGTATTCCAAGTGTGGCCTTACCAAGGCATTATAAAGTGATATCAACACTTCACGTGATCTCGATTCTATCCCTCTGTTTATGCAGCCTAGAACTGTGTTGACTTTTTTGGCAGCTGCTGCTCATTGCTGGCTCATATTTAAATGGTTGTCCACTAGGACTCCAAGATCCCTCTCACAGTTACTACTATTGAGTGAGGTACATCATATACTGTACCTGTGCATTTTGTTTTTCTTGCCTAAATGTAGAACCTTGCTTTTTTCACCATTGAATTTCATTTGTTAGATAGGGAGCCAATCTCACCTCTGGAGGTAAGATATTCCAGAGGGCAGGAGCCAGGCAGAGAAGGGTCTTCTCCTGGGGTCTGCCAGCCAAACAGGTTACCATGTTTTGTATTTTCATGCTGGCCCCTGAGAAATATGCTGGCCCCATCAGACAACAAAGGCTTCCTTGGCTGAAAATTGGATATGAACACTGACCATTGAGTCGACTTTAAGTGACTTTAAACCAGTAGTCCTCATGGAAGGAGAGACATGCACTATTGTTCTGCCCCAGCTACGGGTCCCAAGAAGTGCAGCACACACACACAGCTACAAAAACTCCATTTAATACAAATAGACCCCTTTCAAAATGCAGGCTTTAACCACAAATGTCCTTATCAGCCTGCTATGAATTACAGAGATTAAACAAAGTCTGACAAGGGTTGGCAATCAGCCCAGAAATCAAGTTGTAACAAAAAACTCACTCTCAAAATGCTCTGTGTAGAACCAAACGTTGTTTCCAGCAACATTTGCCAGCTGTGTGCAAACTTAAATAGGCTAAGGGAGTGGCCAATTAGCCCCAAGTCTTACTCTTGAGGAGACCTCCTCCTGAGTAGCCACTCCTGCCTTTTGGCAGCCCTACGTGCTCGAGCATTGAGAAGAGGCTCCTTCACTTCACTCTCTTCACTTGAAGGAGTCTTTGGAGGTTCTGAAGGCCCTGGCTGAGTCTCTGCCTCTGGCACCACAGCCTCCTTGCTGTCCAACTTGAGGTCGGCTGCACAGGCTGCTGGCGCGACACCACACCAGCCGTCTCATCGTCGGGATCAGCCACAATCCGCGCAGGCTGCTGGTGGGCCACAACAGCTATCCATTATTGACCACATGATGATGATGATGTATGTTTCAGAAGGGACCAGGTCTGATGACTGCCTTCCACACAATTACACAATACCTTATTTGCAGGAACCTGTTTTTTTCTAATTGTAGCTTTCAAGAAATATTTCCTAAAAATAGATGATGTGATCCTTGGTCCACGACCCCTGCTTTTACTATATACTTCATAATGCATGATATTGCAAATTGAGGTGCTTCCAGAACAGAGCGGATTCTATTTTAATTGGAGCCACCTACATTCCTGAGGTTCAGTAATGCAAAACAGGCAGGTTTCTAACTTAGATAATTCACAATGGCATTCAGTAATTGCTCTTACTTGATTAGTGTGGGGGACAGCATTCACAGAATAAAACTGCAAATCATCTGCATCCACAATCAAAAGCCTGTCCCAGAATATCATTAAAATGTGATTCATATATCTTTGAAAGAGCAATGAGGTATTATCCAATTCTAAGGACCTCACTATATAATCAAGCTTTTCATCATGACAATCAAAGAGAGTTAAATATTCCTAAACCTTTTTCATACAAATTAAATTACAAGCCCCTCTGAAGTCCAGTTTACCAAAAATGTTTTTTTGGGGGGGGTGTATGTATGTGGTTATATCAAGAGTTCAGAAGAGAATTATCCTTTGAATAGTGATATCAAATACTTATGACCTATATGAGCCAATCCTACATGGAGCTGTTCTTTTGAAGAACCCCTGGCAGGGAAGGAGGAAGGCTGGATAAATCTTCTGAAAGATTTTTCAATTATTTTGCATGAGACATTGGTTGGAGGTTCTTTGCAGAAATCTGGACTCCAGGAATAAGATCGATTGTGTAGACAAAGAACTGATGGGAGAACAGGATCAAACACATTAGTAATAGTCTGCATGATCAGGCAAGACACTTATTAAGCTTTAACTAGCTAGATGTTATGCAGGTTGGCTCAATCAAAGTTCTGCACATTTGGAAGAGGGTGGACAATTGGAGATGGGACAGCCATGAACCATGTTGGAAACCTTCCAAAGGTTAGGAAATTAAAAAGATAAGTGGGTGAATGTGCCTTCTTGAAATGCCAAAGTCATTCATTTTTGACAGTTTATCCTGTGTCAAATACCAGCAATACATTATTTTAGAAAAAAAAATATTTTTAAAGTTATAATTCAGAGTGAATTTCAATCCTTTCTTCTGTATATTCTCCCATTGATCCAAAGTTATATCCAAGGATTTTTGCCCATCTTTTCATACAGTTTTTAACTTGTTCATCTTCCATATTCATTTTCAATAAAGTTTAAACATCTTAACAGTAATATGATCATCATTTGTACATAATTCCACACAAAATTCAATCTCACCATTTTCAAAGTGATAGTTCTTCTTACCAACTTTAAATCTTTCCTTCAGTTGAATATAGGAAAACCAATGACATATAACACTCTGATTCCAGATCTTCTCTTGTTTTAACTTAAGATATACACCAGCATACATTAAACATTTTTGTTTAGTTGTCATTACTTTCCTAAAAATGGTTTATTATACATATATTTTTTCTTTAAAAAGTCACACAGTTGTTTGCTCTGTCAGTAATATCTGCAAACTGTTTAGGAACATGTTACCCAAGTGAGGCAGGTTGCGTCTGAAAGCAGCCATTAGAGGTTAATTATGAGGTACATTAATTCCATTTAGCACTTGAAGGATGAACAGCAGAAATAGATGTCCTTGGAATAAAAGGTGAAGAACAGAGGCACATGTGCTACAGCAAAGGACTGATATATGGATGTTGGAACCATGCCTTTCTCATAATAAATGTCCAGTATCCAATTTATTAAACGGTTTGGAGATTTACATTATATCAAGTCAATTGGTACATTTTAAGCATTAGAAGTTATACTTGGAACACTTCTTCATTAAATGTTATCTTGATATACTGATTGCATTGAAATTTCCCCTCAAATTTGTTATTCATCTGCAATCATTTATTTTTCTTCACTATTTGAAGCATAGCTTCTGTGACATAATTTAGTTCTGATCTTCATATTAGTTTGGTAGATGGTTTGATTAAAAATGTGTGCTAGTGTTTCATCCTTACTTCTGTGATGATGTTTGCAATGGGAGAGCCATTACATTTGATAGGGTGCCTTTGGATGTTCGATGAGCATGGATTGCCTGGTCATGCATAACCCAACAGAGTAAGGATTTTCTGGTGATATTGTGCTAGTTCCGGAGAGACTGAACACTATAAGCTCTCTTTGTACTCAAGAAATGGCAAAGCACACAGCTGTGCCCAGCAGCTGTACTCTAGAGTAAAAGAGAAATAAAAAAGTTTCTTTTCCAGTTGATCTAACAGTCATGCAGAGAAAAGAATTAAATTATGCAGCTGAAAGCAAGCAAACCATTGTTTCCAAACCAGTTTAGCTAATCATATTTCTCTCTCTCTCTCTCTTCCTCCCTCCCTCCCTCTCTTCTATTATCTGTCACCTATCTATCATCTCTCTCTATGGTTTACATAGTACTCAGTTCTTGATGAGAGAGATAGTGTTGTGGACTTCAAGGAGTCAAGGCACGAATGGTGACATAATGGCTTTTGGATTCACCAGTGTTGATTTGAAAACAAGCTAATATAGAGAACATATTTGTGACCCCCATATTTGTTTCTTTCTATTAACAAAATAAGGCAAATACATTTTTTAAAAATAGTAACCAAGTAGGGTTTTTCTTCCACTCTCCTGCTTCCTGGTAATTGGCAATAAAATAATAAACCAGAGTTGATATATGTGTGTCTATTAAAGCATTTTAAAGGTAACTATTTCTTTGTTGGATATGTATGCGGTATTGACCAAATGAGTGCATTGTTAATGATAGTTTCCTATTTAGTATTAAGTAAAGGTAATTACATGGGATGGCATTTTCTCCTGGGCTGGCAAGATATGTTCTTTCTCTTCAGCTGTTCACCAAAGTCATTATGTTGGGTATAAAAGTCCTCAGTGTCCATCCTTCTGTTTCTGATCTTTGGGTAGTTGCTGAACCTGCAATTCTTAAGTAGTTTCTCCAAAATTAACCCAGTAACCAACCAGTCTCCAACTGTGCACAAAACTGCTGAATTTACCTCAGGTTCATCAGCCATGTATTGTCCTTCCTAAAATTACATCTTTAAGCCTGCAGCTGTTTCCTCCCCATAATTTGCCCCACCAGCAATGTAGCAGCTCTTCCATTTCTTAATGATAAAGTTTCTGTTTCTGATAAAGTGTGTTTTCTCTTCTTCTCCCAGGTTATGCTGTCAGATGACAACCGTGTGTATGTGTCCAAGACCATATGACAGGATGGCAAGACAGGTTTGAGCTGCTGTCACAAAGAGTTTCAAAGGTGACAACCAGCACTTTAAGTTGGATTTAGAGGCTTTTAGGTCATGCATGTCAGTGGATATCATTTGCATCATTACATAAGGATGCAAATTAACAGAACTAGTATAAAAACATCATGTGCATAATTATGCAAAGTATGAAATTACTGAATTTGTGTGAATGTGAACTGAACAGAAACCCCAAATGGTTTATTATAGTATTACTTTTATTTTTGTTGCATGTTTCGATGAACTCGTCATCAGAAATGATAATTAAAATCAGCAACAAAAATGGACAGAATAATGTTTGTGGCATGTCTCAGCCCTAGATGGAATGGACTTAGGTCATTTGCAAATGCTTTGTTGTTGAACAAAGTCATTATTACCAAAGTAAATAATATGCAAAATGACATTATTGTTCAACAATGGAAGTTGCAATTTCTTATTATTACCAGAAGTCTTACTGAAATTGCTGTGCACCTTTTATTTTAAATCTTTTATCATGCTCCAAGTTTTTAATTTAAACATTTCTAATGCCTGTTCTGTGTTCCTGTTCCTATGGTCATCTATTTCTGTGTATTTAATTTCTATAGGAGTCTACTTTACTTTGTTTTTCGGCTTATCCTCTCTCTTTTCAGAGGTAGTAAACCAACTTCTTCTTCTCCCAAAGTTATGGATGTTACAATACTGGAGATTTTTTAAGAAGAACCTGGACAACCATTTGCTAAAATGGTATAGGAAGACGTCCAATGCCCCTTTCCAACTCTGTTATTCTGTTATTCTTAATTTTAATTTACAGTTAACCCCTGCATTATCCACTAGTGTTTCTTTAGTTTCTTCAGTTTCCCTAAATGTTTGTCCCTCATCTCTTTTCCTTACCAATCAAATTTCATGGCCACTGTTTGGCAATTATGCCACTGTTTCCTGGGTGGATGTGTTAGAAATAAGAGTGTACACAAAGTGGGAAGTGTGAGAGAAGAGTGAAGACAGTTTGCCACTATCTTGGATATTTTCTCTTTTTGTGTGTGTGAATTTTGTAGATATCTCTACAAAACCCATTTTATGTATGCAAAGCCAATCCAAAGACATATTATTCTTTATTCATGTTCCAAAAAGACAGGGAACTGTGCCTTTATACTTTTTAAAATTTCATTGTATCATACCAACCAAAGAAATGCTAACAATTGGTATGGCAACCTATCTACTGAAGATGGCAATCTACTGTAAAATTAAATTATATTAATTAAAGCATTAAAAAAAAGAATGAAAAGCTGCAAATTGTGTCTCATAAACAATTCATTGTAAATTGTTTGAACGTTGTCTGTTCCTTATCTCTTTGCCAGAAAAACTAATTGAAGTGTTGACAAACAATATATACATATGGAGTGGCTGAAGGAAATCAAATTAAAAATGATTGATTGAAATATTATTTTGCACTTGCAGTATAATTATGCCTTTCTAAGGCTAGATTAGGCAACTTCCTTCCTTCCTTCCTTCCTTCCTTCCTTCCTTCCTTCCTTCCTTCCTTCCTTCCTTCCTTCCTTCCTCCCTTCCTTCCTTTTCCCTAATTTTATGAGTTTGGACATTATTTTCAAGAAATACAGGTATTTTTATACAGATATTTTCCTAAATACAGTTTTATTGTAATATCAGAAAACCATAAAGTTTGAATATCTGAATTTCAGTTTCTCTGTTGCTTTTTAAATGTAAAATTAGCTCAGTTTGCATTGCATTTATCCCACATCCCCACATTCAGGAGAATCTCCAGGTAATATACCATAATAAATCTTAGACATAAAATAAAGGCTGGAAAATATTCAAGTTATCTCTATGGGATCAGCGGATATGAAGGTATTCAACAGATGGTGTGCAACCTGCAAAACTACAGGGCAATATGAACATCATGCTAAAAGTGAGGAAAACAAGAAAATGGCTTCACGTGTAAGATAAGCAACCTTGAATTTCAGCCAATGTTATTATTTGTAGTTTTGACCTTAAAATGTGCCATTTTTAAGAGGGGGCCAGCACTGCCTTAGGTTGTTTTGAATCCATGCTATTTTAGTATAGTTCAAAATAGTTCAAAATAGCACACATTCTCATGATAAATCTCAGCCTCTAATGTTTTTCTTTTTCAGCCAGAGTTTTTATTCTTATGCACAGCTAAATTCATAAAAAAAAGTATGCTTACTCCCTAAAAATATATAAATAGCTTAGTTTATCCACAGCTGTCCTTTTTAGATTTCCTAAATTCAGGCATTTACATTCTCAAATGTTTTCAGTTTGGCAGTGTGCCATGACATCATTGCTTTATAATTTTCTAAATGTCAATCTAATTGTTAAAAGAAATGATGAGCTTATTTTAGGAACACTAATGGCTCTGAGATTTAATCTTGAATTTTCACACATTTTACAGTGTAATGTGTGCCTTCAAGTCCAAAGCTTCTAGAATTCCAATAGCATTTTTTTCATGGGGAAGTATAGGTAAGATTGTCTACCTGGAATCTATTAATTTCATTTCTAAATGGATGTAAATTGGTTTGTTCAGAGCTGGGAACAGATCATAGTCCAGGTAAAAATCTGTCATTTTGTGTTCTCTCCCAGAGCTAAAATTTACCAGTTCACTTCTAGAAATCCAGACAGGATGCAGAAGAAAGGATTGATGTGATACTATGGGTAGAATTACTATAAAGATTCTCCTCTGCATACAGCAAAAAGCAACTGCAGTTTTTCACAACTATAATAAGTAGTCCTTTGGATTTGAAGAAGACACGTTGTTGTGCAATTCATTTGAGAACACAGAAGTAGCTCTGCAATCCCAGTCTAGAAGTGTAGACTTCTAGGAGTTTAGCATGGTGGGTACATTGGAAGTCCTTTATTTCAATAGTTGTGGATATGATCCTCGGATACTGTTCACAGTTTTCCATCAGTTTCTGGTAGCACCTGTCTTAAAAACTGGGGTAAACATCATAGCATAGGGCTTCCCAGCAGCTTCTGTCAGCAGCTACAGCTTCTAGTTCCCTTAGCTAGATGTCACATTAGTGAAGGATTTCTTTCACAACATCTATGTAGCACTTGTATGGATGATCTCAAGATCCCTTTCCAGTATCTGGTTCACCATAGAGTAACTGGGAAGGTATACAGTGGTTGTCCATTATGATGATATGTCCGATGTGTCACATCTGGCTTCTGTTAATTACAGTAAGAACTCAGTGCTGGTGGACTCTATAGGATCCAAGATTTCCAGATTGGAGATACAGTCTTGCCAACAAATGCCAGATGAATGAAACAAAGAACACACATGTGAAATTTCTTTAGTTGGTTGATATGCTGTTGATACAGAGTTCAGGTCTCACATCTGTATAGGAGAGAAGGGATAACCACAGCCCTGTAAACTTTCAGCTTTGTGGAAAGCTATGTTTTTAACTATCAAATACATATATTTATTTATATTTATATTTATTTATTCAGTTTGATTTGTATTCCACTCTATCTCCATAGGACTCAGAGCGGTTCACAACAATCAAAATACAGTCCCTATCCAATAAAACACATGTTAAAAATACACATTAAACCCATAAACCATGTTAAAAATAATCAAAACCCCATCAGTCCAGGCTGGGCAATTTGAACAACCATGTTTTTAATTCGCGGTGGAAAGTGTGAAGGTCAGGGGCCAACCGGACCCCCAGGGGAAGTTGATTCCAAAGGGTGGGTGTGTCCAAAGAGAAAGCTCTACCTCTGGGGGTCGCCAGCCAACATTGTCTAGCCGATGGCACCCTGAGTTGGCCCTCCCTGTGAGAACGCACCGAGTGATGGGAAGCTGTTGCTGGTTGCAGATGGTCTGACAGTTATCCTGGCCCTAAGCCATGTAGGGTTTTATAGGTCATCACCAGCACCTTGAATCTCACCCGAAGGGCAACCGGCAGCCAATGCAAGTCATACAGGAGAGGTGTAAAATGGGAATATCGGGACCCTCCCATCACAACCCACGCGGCCACATTCTGTACCAGCTGAAGCCTCTGAGTGGTGCTCAAGGGCAGCCCTAAGTAGAGAGCATTGCAGTAGTCAATACTGGAGGTGATTAGCGCATGAGTAACTGTGCGTAGGGCATCCTGGTCCAAATAGAGACGCAACTGGTACACCAGGTGAACCTGGGCAAACCCCCCCCCCCGGTCATGGTTGTTATATGACTTTCTAAGCTCAACCGTGAGGACACCCAAGTTGCATGCCCTGTCTACAGGGGGTAACACCTCACCCCCTATAGCCAAAGATGGAACCTTTTGATCGGACCGGGATGCTGGTACCCATAGCCACTTGGTCTTGGCAGGGTTGAGCCGAAGCCTGTTCTATCCCATCCAGACCCGTACCACTTCCAGGCACCGGGACATCACATCGAGGGCATCACTAGACTAGTTTGGTGTGGATATAAAAAGCTGGCTTTCATCAGCATATGGATGATACCTCACCCCAAAACCACAGATGATCTCTCCCAGTGGCTTCATATAAATGTTGAACAGAAGAGTCGAGAGGACTGACCCCTGGGGCACCCCACAAGTGAGGTGGCTGACCTCCGCCCCCCCATCAACACCGCTTGCATATGACCCGAGAAGTAAGAGGAGAACCACTGCAAAACATTGCCTCCCACTCCTAATCCCTCGAGGCATTGCAGCAGGATACCATGGTCAATGGTATCGAAAGCTATCAAAAGATCTAATAGGACCAAAACAGAGGAATAACCTCTGTCCCAAGCCCTCCAGAGATCATCCACCAGCGCAACCAGTGCCATCTCTGTGCTGTATCCAGGCCTGAAACCCGATTGGCATGGGTCTAGGTACTCCGCTTCATCTAGGGCCACCGGGAGCTGACGTGCCACCACACTCTAAACAACCTTTGCAAGAAAGCGAAGGTTGGAGACCGGATTGAAGTTACTCAAGGTAGATGGATCCAAGGCAGGTTTCTTGAGGAGGGGCCTAACAACCTCCTCCTTCAAGGTGGCAGGAAAACTTCCCTCACCCAAGGAGCAGTTATCACTCCTGGATCCAGTCACGTGTCACCCCCTGAGCTGAATAGCCAGGAGGGATATGGGTCCAATACACACGTGGTCACACTCAGCTAAATGCTGTCCAGATCCAAACAATTCTATATAGTTCCTTTCAACTGTTCCCTCTTTGCAACCTATAAATATGCCTCAATTATCAGTTATTCATCAACTGCTTAATGAAATAATCATATAATAATAAAAAAAATTAAATGTATAAACTAGTTATTTTGGCAGGCTCTAAAATAAGCCCGATCCAGTAGCAATGGTGGCGGGTGGTTTGGAGAACCGGTAGCAAAAATTCCTGCCCCCCCTCCCCATGCCCAGCTGAGCCGCACGATCATCAGAGGCTTTTTTTTTTAACTTTTAAAAGCATTTTTTCTACAACCTTTTTGGCTGAAGAGGTTATTAAAAAATGCTTTTAAAAGTTAAAAAAAATATATGTTGGCCACGGCCACCCAGCCACATTACCCCACCACTAAGCCACGCTCACAGAACCAGTAGTAATGAATTTTACATTTCACCACTGGATTAAACACATTTTTTCCTTGAGACTTTACAGTAAGGAAGACACAGTTGCTTTAAGGAGTTGCCAATGGATACATGCTGGAGTTTTCCCTTTCCCTCCTACAATTCCATACAGCTTCACAGCTTTGCATTGCTGAGTGCATCTAGTGTACTCATCCAAGTACCACTTCAAAACCTATTAAATTTTTGATAGTACGATACACTTAGAAGCAGGAGATACTCTTCTATATTTCATAATCTATCTATTTTTTATTAGTATATTTACTTCATTTGCATACACTTTCCTCCAGCTATATCTTGTTGGAATATGCATCAGTTATAGTAGAATACCTCTTGAGCTAAAAAGGCTACAAGGTGGTACAATTTACCTGGAAAGTATATAAAGCAGAGGGAATAAGGCTCCTTTTTGTGGAGCTCCTTTCTGTCTATTTTGTGTATTATTTGCTATATAGATTTGTTGAAAAGCTAGATTGTATACCGTTTTGTACAACCTACAGAGGACATAAGAAGATAAAACTAATATTCTTAACAGATCACACTTATTAAGATGAACTAAGCTAATACAGAACGGCGGGTTCGCTCCCACAGAGAGGGCCTCCTCAGGGTGCCGTCAGCCAGACAATGCCGGCTGGCGACCCCCAGGGGGAGAGCCTTCTCTGTGGCAGCCCCTACCCTCTGGAATGATCTTCCTCCAGAATTGAGAATTATCTCCGACCTCCGGACGTTTCGTCGGGCCCTGAAAACGCATCTTTTTCAACTTGCCGGCTTAGCCTGATCCTTGCTGAATTTTTAGAATTTTTAAAATTTTTAATGTTTGTAGAGTTGCTGCATTTTAATATTTATTTTGTTTTTAATTCTCAGCCTAACGTATATGTGTTTTAAATTTTTAACTTTTATGTATTGAATTTTTATTCGGCTGTTCACCGCCCTGAGTCCGTAAGGAGAAGGGCGGTATATAAATCTAATTAATAAATAATAAATAAATAAATAATAAATAAATTCAGATTCTAAAACTTGAAAGAAAATGTAAAATGCTTAAAAGCAAAATTGTTTGTGTGCTAAGTAAATGATATATGCATATTTGCTCGGAGACTTGCCTTTTCCCCCAGATATTAATACTTGTCTAAGTTAACTTTAACCAAGTCAAACAGTACTTTAAAATACTAAATGGTCCCATTATTGATTGCTGCACAATACATTCCATTCTGTGTCAAGAGCTCTGGTGGTGCAGTGGTTAGAATGCAGTATTATCCTTGCTCTAAATTGGCTCCTGAATGTACTATATAGCCTCAACTTACAACAGTTCATTTAGTGACATTTCAAAGTTACAATGGCACTGCAAAAAGTGACCTATGACTGTTTTTCACACTTAAAACCGTTGCAGCATCCCTGTGGTCACATATCAAACTTCAGATACTTGGCAATTGACTCATTGTTATGACAGCTGCACTGTCCCAGGATCATCTGATCACCTTTTGCGACCGTCTGATAAGTATAGTCAATGGAGAAGCCAGATTCATTTAACAACCGCATTAGTAATTTAACAACTGCAGTGATTCACTTAACAACCATGACAAAAAGATTGTAAACGGGGGCAAAATTCATTTAAAAATTGTCTCTTTTAGCAACAGAAATTTTGGGCTCAATTGTGCTTGTAAGATGAGGACTACCTGGAGAAAGATTTAGAGCAGGTTACTTTGAGAAAGGTAACCAAAATGATTAAAAAAAAAAAAAAACAAGAGCAACTTTCTGGGTTTGAAATGGAGAACAGCATGTTAGAGTTGAACAGAATTATGCAAATTATTGAAGAGAGATGTAGTTTCTTCTTTTACACTGAACTTGGATGGAACCAGGTACGGGTTCTACTTACCTTTACTACTGGTTCGCAATGGAGCCGCGCACGCGTGCTCTTCTTTACAAGTGCAGAAGCTTCTGCGCGTGCACAGAAGCATTTTCACGACATCAGGGTCAGTGGGCGGGGCCTCCCACCAGTTTTACTACCGGTTCTATAGAACCGGTGCGAACTAGGGGCAACCCACCACTGGATGGAATGATGAATGGAATTTGATATTGAGCGATCATGGACAAATAAAAGTAAGCACTTTTTTGCACAGTGCATATTTAATAAGACTTTACAGAGATCTTGATTCAAAGGGCAAAATGTGATTAAGATCACACATGCGTGAAACTATAACACCCTTCAGAAACATCTTAAAATAGATGTATGGCTTCCTGGGTTTGCCTGGCTGTCTTCCATCCCAGCTGATGTGCAAACCCAGGAAAAGAGGTTTATTGGTTTAAGGCATTCACAAATGCTACAGGCATAAATACGCATGCTTCAAATCACAGTTTGGTTTTCAGTTCTGTTTCTCGACAGCCATAATGTTTAAACTATTGCTTTTAAAATATGCTGAGATGCCCATCAGCCTAGGCAACAATAACATTGGCTTGGGCAAATTCAATGAAATTAAGGATATTATAGTCTCTGGTTATAAATGGCTACAGATGACTTTCTGGTTGCAGAGATACTGCCAGTAATTGGGAACAACACATTGCGCATGCAATTTCTGAATAGGTGTCTTAATAGGCCACTATGGGAATATACAAAATATGCCTTTGATCTAATTGGTCCCCTTTTTACATGATAGCAAGGCAAAACAGACTACTCCTGTCAGACTAAAAATGAATAGGTTGCTCCCATTTCAAGAATGAATTAGGAACCGAGCAAGTAACCACACACTAATTACTCTGGGTTTCATTTCTTCCAGAACAGTGATTGGTCCTTGCAAAAGCTGGGATGGCTGAAACCAAAACTTTTGTTGTCCCTAAACATTTGATCCTAACTGCTCAAAGTAAGAACAATCCTCTGATGAGCGGAAATGTAATTGCAAATTTATATCTAAATTAAGAACAAAAGTTCTATGGCTAAGTTTCTCTCTTGATGCGTAGCAAAATAAGTTTGCTCAGCAGGGAAAGGCAGGTGTTTAATTTTAATCCCTCATTTATTTCTCTGCAATTTATCTTGAAACTGTGACCCTACGTCCAGCCCAGTGGTGGGTTTCAAATTTTTTACTACTGGTTCTGTGGGTGTGGCTTGGTGGGCTTGGCTTGGTGGGTGTGGCAGGGGAAGGATAGTGTAAAATCTCCATTCCCTTTCCAATCCAGGAGAAGCTTACTGCAAAATCCCCATTTCCTCTCTTATCAGCTGCGACATGGGAGGCAGAGGATAGATGGGGTGGGACCAGTCAGAATTTTTACTACCGGTTCTCCAAACTACTCACAATTTCTGATACTGGTTTTCCAGAACTGGTCAGAACCTGCTGACCACCTCTGATTACACTGAGCCATTTTTATGTGCTTTATAATTTGGTGAGATATGGCAGAAAACAAACTATAGAAGGCATATTATGTTGTTTACTGCTTGTTCATGCAAGTCTGGAATGCAGAAGGCCCAGAAATGTCACCATATCTGGAGACTCTTATCTGTTAAGTCACTACAAGTATTATATCTCAAGCAAGGTGAATTCATCTTCAAAGGAAACAAAGGAGCAGGATTTATCTCACAGAAATAAGTTTGCTTCCGGATTTGTGTAATTAGCATAGACTCCCTCAGTTGTTATGGAACTCAGTCTGCTTCTGAAATAAATGTATGGCAAAGAAGCACAGAAAAGAGATTTTCTTTGTTTTCCACTGGTTTAGCTGCTGAAATGCATTCCATAATCACCTCAATATTGCATGGCAAAGCTATGAGAAACTCAGAACTAATAGCGGATGGATATGTACAGCGGATGTGTTCATCCAGAATGCACTTGGTCAGTTCTTCTCTTTGATGTTTGTGCATGCTATGTATAGTACAAATGTCAAAATAAAAGGTTCTTTATATATATTTCATCAATTTGTGGTAGAATAAATAAAACATTTTATTCTCAAAATAATTATTTGAAATGACTTAAATTTTCTAAGTGTTATTAAAGTATAGTTATACTGGCATACATTCAATAATTTAACTTATTTTGTCCTCATAAAGTGTGTGTGGGGAGGGGGGGCGAGGATACATGCTTCCAGGAGTTGGATGAAATAGGTATTGTAAAAGTATTTGTAGCACAGAAATAAATAAGTCACTAATTTATTTACTTATCCGGATTCCTTCAAATTTATTACAATTTAGTAGAATACAGTGGCTGCTTTTACATTATTACAGAAGAGCTAGAAATGACAGCCAGAACAAACAGGCTGCTTTGAGCTTTGCTTACATTTAGTTTCTTTTTAGTATCTCCTCCATTCTTTGCCAATGCCACTGGCAGATAATTATTGCTAAATACCAATGCTGCTTGGAATTCCCTTATTGGAGAAGAATTTTCATCTTTGAAAACATCATTCATTAAACAGGACAGAAGGCGCAACACTTGAATGCTACAACAGTTTCACTCTTGCACACGCTGCCCTACAGAGATAAATTCCCTGGTTTCATAAAAAGCATTTTTAAAAATCTTTTAAGAGTCTTTGTGGCTAGTTTTCTTCAGAAAATGTTGAATTAAAAATGGGTTGTAGAAACTGTACAAGTGCAACTATGATGGTCTATGGTGGTATCTCCTATTCCAAGAGAAAGTTGACTCTGTAGTTTGCCTTCTTGCTATTCATGGATCTATTCTTGTATTTTGAGGAGACAACTTGAATTCAACTAAATTTACATGTTTAATTTATTCTCTCTCTCTCTCTCTTCTAGATTGACGAGAATCTAGTTTTAGCTGCTCTGTTTTAGCAGTGTGCTTACTGAGGAAGCATAAATATTTGTCTGCTCTTAAAATTGAAGCACTTTAAAAGTAACTGCAAGTAGTTTAGAAGATAGAGAGGAGGAGAAAAGTACAGGTAGTCTTCAACTTACGACCACGAACAAGGCCAAGATTTCTGTTGCTAAGTGAGACATTTGTTAAGTGAGTTTTGCCGCATTTTATGATCTTTCTTGCCACAGCTGTTAAATGAATCAGTGCAATTGTTAAGTTAGTCACACAGTTGTTAAGCGAATCTGGCTTTCCCATTGACTTTACTTGTCAGAAGGTTGCAAAAGGTGATCACATGCAATTGTCATAAATATGAGTCAGTCTAAATTTAAATCATGGGGGTGCTGCAATGGTTATAAGTGTGAAAAATGGTCATAAGTCACTTTTTTCAGTGCTGTTGTAACTTTGAACACTCACTAAATGAACTGTTGTAAACAGAAGATTATCTGTAGTGGCTAAGAATATGGGATATATTCGGAGAATTTTTATTGATCTTGAGAGCATTCCTAGTTCAGAGGGCAATTTTTCAGCAACCCAGAAAACAAATTAAAGATTACTCAGTATTTGAAACCAAGTGAAGGAAAGGACAATGACACTGGACAATATAGCCAGTGAAGGACAATTTATCTTTCATGCATTCCATGCTGGTCAGTAGGTGGCTAGATGGTCAGTAGATCTTAAAAGATCTTGAAAGAATGAATATGTTTAAGAGGCACAGTTGACTTGGTCTCTAAGTTGGTCCTGACCAAGCCATGCCCTCTACAAAGGGAATGTATCAGTAGCAGCACCAGCAGAGGGGTGAAGTTGAGATGTTAAATAGCATAAATAACACCACTTATGGAAGATCGTGTACAGCCCCAATTTTATGAACATGTCTCAAACAAATATGTATAAATCTTCTTGTTTAAAATATGAATCTAATTCCTCATACATTTAATCAGATAAAATAAATAGAAATGTAGTTATTAATAAACGTAAAAAAAACCAATCTCCTATTAAATATTTTCTTTCAGATATAATGGACTCTACATTGATAGAGATGCTGGAAGAGAATGATCTGCTCAAAAGGAATTTAGTTCAAAAAGTACAAAAATCCATTAGTAAAGTTGACTAAAGATACTATGAAGCAGACTCAAAAGTTGGATGCCAAAGACAGAAGAAAAATTAAAAATTTGAAAATCAAAATATTATAAGGGGAGTCAAACAAGCCCTGCATTGTTAGAAATGAATCTTAAAGAACCTAGTCAAATGACTGGACCGAAAACCAGTCTAAGTTTGTAACAAAAATAGGAAAATAGGATTAAACAAATGTGTGAATCTGCAGCAAATAAACAAGGAAAAACTTTAATTTTAAAGAATAAAGCAGACTGGACCCCTGATGGTGCAAATATACCAGAGTGATTGGAAACGGTTTTGAATACTACTCAAGAAAGGAGGGAAATAGATGTCTCTGTGATTAGACTGGGTTCTGTAAGTCACCAAAGATAATTACCGCTATAGACTCACAAAAGAATCTATTCTAAATCAGTGATAATGCCAAACAAATTAGTCATACTTAATTTTCACTAAAACTATATGGTTTTTAGCTTAGTGTGAGTACATAGATCTTTTAAATACCTTAAATGATTTAACACCTGCCACATTAGCTTAAAAGGATACTGTTTTTCTAGAATATTTATATTTTGATGGAATCAGCATTGAGAATATAATAACATACATACATAAAGATCTGGACACTTCTATTTATAAATGTAAGGAGAAATTCAGAGAATGGCTTAACTATTTTTAAGATGTTTTTTGAAAATCAATCTCCTTTGTAGCTTTCAATTGTAGCTTCTAAAGATAATAATTACATGGAAGAGAAATGCCCTTCAAATCTTATTGATTTACACTGGTCTCAAAAAATCTACTCTTACCTAACATACAATTAACTGCTGAAAAGTCTAATTGGGAAGCTTCAATTGCTACTCAGGACATGTACAAATGCCTGTTGAAAGGATGAAGTCTTTCACCCCACAAGAGAAAGCTTTATTGAATACATTCTAGTCCTGCCAATTAGTTGTTCAGACAGAGATACTGGATAGTTGGAATTGTGTAATTAAAAAATAGACATGCCTCTTGGATCCCAAGTATATGCCATTGTGAGATTAAGTGGATGTAAATTGTGTATAGATAAAATGGGAATTATAGGATCAGAACAGTTTTGGGAGAAATACAAGTCTGGATGTGGAACTTTAATTAATAATGAGAAGGATGAGGGTATGGGGAGGTTTCATTAAAAAAAAACTTGGTCCAGTGTAGGCAACATAGTACCCAAAAGAGGATTTGATGGCGGTTGCAAACTAACTTGAAATAAGGTACTTGAATTAAAAGAAACTGGGAAGAGAGCCAAAAGAAAAATCAACTAAAGTTTCATCAAGTAGACATTGTTTAGCTAGTGAAGTCTAATGTTAGTGTATTGAGTCTTCTCAAATGCGACATTGTATTCCTTGATGCTTGAGTTGAGTGACACCATATTCAAACCAATTGGCAAGTTAATTCTTTTTTTAAAAAATAGTTTTTATTGAATATTTTACATTTTTAAAACCAAAAACATAATAGAAAAGGAAAAAACCGGGAAAAAAAAGATGAGAAAAAAAGAAAAAATACACATACATCAAACAGTAAAATACAAAACATAAATAACAACATTATATAATATTTTACAACTTTCTGCATTGACAATTATCTTTACTTTTAAATTCAATCATCCTAATCATTCTCTTATTCTTGTATAACCATATTGAACATTCTTATAAACTAAATTGTTATATATACTTACATCCTATTTATTAACATAGTCAATATTTTATCCTTACCAGTGTTCAATACTCTTAGATTCCAGTGGCTCAAATTTTGATTTACATTCTTATTTCTTGTTTTGATTTGTATTTTCTAGCCACATATAGAATCTATTCCACACTTTATAGTAGAATCATCTCTTTCTTTAATCTCCATTGTCATTTTATCCATTTCAGCACATTTGAGGAATCTTTTTAATTACTGTTTCTTCAGATGGTATATTGATCTGTTTCCACATTTGTGCCAGAGCAATTCTGGCCACCGATAGTATATGTAAAGTTATGTAGTACAAAAAAAAAAAGAAAAGAAAAGAAAAGAAAAGAAAAGAAAAGAAAAGAAAAGAAAAGAAGAAGAAGAAGAAGAAGAAGAAGAAGAAGAAGAAGAAGAAGAAGAAGAAGAAGAAGAAGAAGAAGAAGAAAAGGCAAGTTAATTCTTACTTCAAGTTAGAGATTTAGGTGTTAACTTTCCCCTCTCATATAGTGTACAGTTCTAACATACAATTGCCTCCCATTAGTCACAATTTACGAACTACAATTTTGCCAGTTAAGATCCTCTCTTGGAATGTAGCTAGTTGGAAGGCTTGTTCTTGATTGGAATATTCTCCAGATTTAATGTGTTTGCTCTTGATTTATAATTAAAAGAGATAATCTGTACCAGTGTATAACACAGGCTTCAAACCTGTTTTGAAAGATGAAGGTTGAGCACTAGATCTTACAATGTTTATTAAGGAAGACTAAGGATGGCCAGGTGGCTTGTTGTCAAATATTGACATATCCCCAAACTGGATATATCTTAAATTAAAAACCTTAAGTGTAATTATAACCTGGGTAAATATCCATATCCCTCTAATAAACCCTGCTCTATCATTTTATAGATATCTGCTTCCTTCTAGGAAAAATATTGAAGTAAATGCCATTTATTCTGATGCACTAATCATAGTGTTGAGCAATTTTAATGCCAGAATAAGACCACATCCCTCAAAACTAATGGGGTTTCCAGAAGGATTAAAAAAAAACATATTTGATCTCCACTGATAACAAACTGAATAGTGTTGGGCATAATTCATCGGCATTGTTATATAGATTAGAGTTGCAGATGCTGGGCCCTAGTGACCCTAAATTATTATATCCTTACACAATTTATTTTCTTAATACAGGCAGTAGAGTTGAATTATATATACATATCTAAGCAAAACATTTGTTTATTTTCTAGTTTTTACTAAAGTCTATAATGATTACCAGCTGATATCTACACAATTATTCCTTGAATCTGATTTAAGTGCAGTGTGTTTGGCTGATAGATAGGTGTTAAAATGTGTATTTAGTATACAAAAAATATTAAAATGATAGCAGGTGGACAAGTTAAATTTGAAATCATTGCAGACATCAGTGCTAGGAAAAGGTCAAGGAAGTACTGAGTGAACTACAGAATCAAATTTTGACACTGTATTGCATGCATATAAATCTCTTTTCAGATTAAACTTGTATTAGTTATACGGATACAGATTTAACTGCCTAAATTATATTTTGATACCAAATGTAGAAATTCGAGCAGGTTTATAAAAGAACAAATGAAAAAAGGCAATTTTTTAGGCCTTAGACTAGAATGTTAAAAAATTGCTTCTAATAAAAAAAAAAACCAACTATATTACAAAAAGCTGGGCAGAATATAACATGATTTTACCATTCAGAGATTCAAGAAATGTTGAGATACCCGAATTAGTTGCTGCATGGGAAGATTTTTAAGCTTAGTTGTTCAGCGATGGAACACAATATGATAGTTTTTCTTGTCAAGAAAACACTTTCAGAGATATTGTTGATTTACCCAAATGACCATCTGTTACTATATAGGAATTAAAATCCATAGCAGAGTCACTAAAAAAAAGCTCCAGAAGTTGATTTTATGTCACCTGAGCTTTCCAAAGATCATTTGGATTAGTGGGCTGCCTTAGTAATTGGTTTGTTTACTCACATAAATAATGCTGGGAGAGAAGTTTAGTATAGTGGCACCACTGATTAAGAAAGGCAATTGAGCGGATCCTAAAAATTATAGGACCATAAGTTTAATAGATATTCAGCAAAAACATTGTGCAAAATTCTTCTTTCAGAAGAACTGGAAGACTGGGCAAAGCATAATTCCACATTAGTAGAAGAGAGGGCAGGTTTTAAGCAAGAAGAGTCAATTCATCTGTGTTTTATACTTTCCTGTCCCACCTCATAATAAAACATACAAATCATGGTGGTATTTTAATGCTGCATTTATTGATTTAAGTACTGCATTTGATTCCATAAGTAGAAATCTTTGGAGGGAGAAATTATTAAAAATAATGTTCATTGAACACTTCACTACCTTTTAAAGGCCCTTTGTACAGATACAAGCTTAATGGTGGGACAAGTATAAATCATGCCTTAACAAACAAGTTTCCTACTGTTAAGGACTACATCAGGTACACATATTAGATCCATTTCTTTTTAATGTCTTTGTTAATTAAGTTGACCCCACTGTTTACAACCAGGACTTTTATATTCCAACGGTTTTGAATTGGAGAGTATATATTCTAGCATATGCTGATGATATGATATTGTTAGCCACATCTCAATTGGGGTTACATAGACAACTGAAAAAGTTTAATATGTATTATTTTAGAATGACCTAGTTATTGATTGTATAAAATCAAAAGAGGTGGGTTTTGGCAAGAAAAGGAAGCAACAAAAGTTGTTTCTAAATTTCCATAAAATATAAAAGGTTGGACCTTTTCTTTGTTTGGTTACAGTGTTTTCATCCATATGCTCTGGAATTCTTTAGATAAAGATGGACAAACTGAAGATATGTGTTTACATTTTTAATGGGGAGCTGAATTATAAATATCCAGATTAATTAAACCAGTTTTGAAGGTTGTTAAGGTTATCTCCTATTTTGCTGACCGTTAATCCCAAAACAAGAGTGTTTGCTACAACTAAAGGAATTGAAAGTTCTTGGAATTGAAGTTTTACCCTTAATCTGGATTACTCACAGTAGTAGCCATAATCCTTTTTAGGTTATTTAATTCCTGTGTCTGGTTAACTCAAATGAATCAAGATAGACTTCATAGGATTTAATGAGCAGATGGTTAAAACCTTTCACAAGTCCTGGTTTTCTAATTTTTCAAAACTGGCATTTCAGCATAGTGTTAGAGTAGTTCAGTATACCAGGGATCAACCTAAGAAATGTTTTCAATGAATATTAGATATTAGAGGACAGATAGACGTACCGGTACTATGTCTGTTCTATTGATTACAAGAGTAAAAAAATCTAGGGAGAGTTAAATCCCAATTTCTAGAAGAAAAGTATCTGTTTTGCAATGAAAAGAGATTATTATGTACTTTACTGGTTTCCAATTTGAACAGATGGGATACAGGATGCCACGAGGCAGGTTCAGAGGTACCTTATGGAAGACAGACTCCATATGAAACAGACTCTATATGAAAGAGAAGGTATGGCACACTACACACTGGAATACTAGTTGTGTGTCAAATACAGGCTTCATTGCTTATTCTTATTACTCAGTGCTATAAGAAATGTTGAAAATAAACTGAATATTGTCTTACCAAGTACCATCCAGTTTCTGATAAAGTGGGTTACTTTCTTTGCAGTGAGGGCAACCTAGGAAAAAGAGAGAGTGATAATCGTCAGACATAATGAATCTGTAATGCTTTTAGAGCTTAGAGCTTAGCTAGGCGTATTAAAGTTTTTATTCTTCACCATTTTAAAGCATTACATCATATATGTTAAATTTATTACTTTTAGATTTAAATTTATTACTTTTAGATTTAAATAATGTCTATCTTGAGATAGGCATATATTTATGCATTATCATTAACTGAAGTATACTAAAAATAGCCTGAAGACTTATTCAATAAATATTTGCAAATTTATATTGGCATATTAGAAAAGAACAATCTTACAAGTACAGGTTTGTAACTATTTATGTAGAAGAAAAAAAGCCATGGAAGTTCCAGACAAGTAGTTCCTGTGGTGGAATAAATAAAATAAAATAAAAATAAAAATAGAAACAGGGAAACGCACCCTGGCTACTGGGTGCAAGTTATAAATCTTACATATGAAATACTATAGAACCTTGCATACTAGCATGGATGCATTCATACAGTTTTCCCTGTGTACAATAGGCATATTTAACGCTCCATGGCCAACTTGCCACAGCCAATTTGCCTTGGTCAACTCATCGCAGCCAACTCATTGTGGTCAACTCACCATGGCCAACTAGCTGCAGGATAACTCATCATGAGTTATATTAGTATCAAAGAAAAAGTAGAGTAGAATAATTAAAGAAAAGATGCCAAAGGAGGGACCGAATGAAATGTGCATGACAAAAATCAAAATATTTTTAAAATTATTTTAAAGAATTAAATTGAATTGTTGAATTGTCCTGCAGAGAGTTGTCCCAAGGTGAGTTGACTGTGGCAAGTTGGCCTGTGGCAAATTGGTCATGTTGAGTTGACCATGGTAAATTGGTTGTGGTGAGTTGACCATGGTGAGTTGGCTGTAGTGAGTTTGCTGTGGCAAATTGTGCCATTCAGATTCCAGATATAGAAATAGACATACTTGTTCTGGGAGAAGACTTCCCAGTACATCCAGTTCACTATAAGCTCACAGGAAAAGAGCTATGAATCTCCAAGCTTTGCTATATTGTGATATAGCAATAAATCACATCTAAATGCAAAACTGTCTCAGGAATTAGAGTAGCATTTGAATGCTACATCTCTGGAATGAGAAGGGAGGATTTTAGCTCTTTCTCATGTTTGATCAGGAAAACCAGAATAGAGCAGAATAGTGGATCCAAACCATTGTTCTCTTTCTCCATTACAGCTGAATGAAGAGAAGCTCCTTTTTGATTAATGAAAGTTCAGCTGATAGCAATTTGGTTCCCTGTACATGTCTGTGTGTTTTTTAAAACTTCCCTCACAGCTGTTTTAAGGAGGTGATTATCTGTTTGTCACCATGACAACTAGCTTTGCTTTGCCCCCTTTCTATCCATTGCTCAGTCAGTCCTGCCTACTTGCTATAATTCTGGGTTGATCATTAGATTTCTTTTTGCCGTCTTCCTGATAGCTTTTACAAGCCATAGGGAGCAGGTTCTGTGGTATCCACGGGAAGTTAAAAAAAAAACAACTCAAGACGGTGGCTCCAACCATGCAATCAAACCCTCCTTTTATTATGCATCACAGATTGGAAAGACTGGCTAGATTTTGCAGTTTGATATGGCTATACATTAGAAAAGCCAAGATATGCAGGGATTTATGTTCTCACTAGGCCTGAGTGTCCTCGGTTTTGTAGCATGAAAGCTAAGTAGGATTAATCCCCACCTCACTGATGGATTGTGTTTAGTTAGTGGTATTTCCACTGGGATTTATCAGACTTGTGATGTAGCAATGATAAAATATTAGTGCAAGTGAAAAGATTTTGGATGTACATATTAAATGAGGGATTAACACTCATTAGTTTTTCTTTTTTTAAGTTAGATTCCCACAAGAGATAGAGTACATATAGAGACTGGATCCACTGCCAGAAAAGTTACTACTTTATTTTTAAGTATTTATTTATTTTGTTAATGAGAGGACACAGTTAGAAAGAGGATTTTACAACCCCTTTATAACCAATGGTGGGTTTCAATTTTTTTAAACTACTGGTTCTATAGGCGTGTCTTGGTGGACGTGGCATGGCTTGGTGGATGTGGCAGGGGAAGGATACTGTAAAATCTCCATTCCCTCCCCACTCCAGGGAAAGGTTACTGCAAAATCCCTATTTCCTACCAATCAGCTGGGACTTGGGAGGCAGATGGGGATGGGGCCAGTCAGAGGTGGTATTTACCGGTTCTCTGAACTACTCAAAATTTCCACTACCAGTTCTCCAGAACTGGTCACAATCTGCTGAAACCTACCTCTGTTTATAACCAATCTTCATATTAATGACCTTCATAGATCTGTAAAGAAAAGAAAAGCTGAAGTAAGGTCATAAATCCAGTCATGGTTACACTAAGCAACCACTTTACTGTCACAACTGCTTTGTAAACAACACAGTCCTTTCAGCAGTTCCAAGAAAGTTCCACATCCATTTGCACTATTTAAGTGACTCTTGAGAGCACAGATAAACCTCCAAGTGGCCTCAATGACTCTCAGAAAGAGTTCTAATGACCAGATGACTGCAAGGAATATAAATCCTATAAATATAAACCATTCAGTCAGAACTGAAGAAACTTCTTGGATGAGAAGTGAAATGTCTTCAAGGAAAAACAAAGTCCAGTTGCCTTTTGAAGAGAAGCACTTTGGGGACAACCATGACCTGGGTGACTGAGATTCTCCATAGACAACCATTTTACTGAAGAATCAAGTTGCCAGTCTCAAATGTGATTACTAAATGAAGATTACTTGCATAGCTTTTAGAACAGCATTCCATGTGAAATTCTAAGGTTCAGGTGGGGCAGTTGATTCAGACAAAAACAGACATGGGCAAGGTATACTACTTTTGAGAAATAAAGCTCTTTAGCCATGAACATTACAGTTTAATCTTGAGTGAAAGACATCCAGAATTATGCCATCTGGGAATATTCAGCCTGCAGCATCCTGATGCCTTCCAGATGTGTTAGAACCAAACATCATAATTTAAGAAATATCCTCCTTCTACAGAATAGTGAAATTCTTTTAATTCTTCTCTTAGTCAGAGATTTGTGCAATATAGCATTATATTCAAAACCATTTATAAATATCAGTCTTTCTCTGACTTTTTGACATCCAGATATGTTCGAGAATCACAAAAGAACTTCCAGGGGCATAGTCAACATCTGGATAGAACTTTAGGTATATTAAACCCAGCACATCTGGAGGATGCCAGATTATTCAACAGCCATTCTGTTTGTGACAAGAAGAAATGTTTGATGATTTGTTTATTTGTTGAATTTATATGGTCACCCATCTCACGGAAGGTAATTCTGGGCAGTACAGAACAGATAGGTAAAACATATAAAAACCACAGGTATAAAAATATAAAGATCACATTAATGGTAAATATTATAAAAGTAGACACAATGTAACCAGATAAAAATATAATAAATAAATAAAATAAATTATTTTTATTAGGAAGGGGGAATAAAAATAGCCATCTCAACAATGGAGCCTTATAAGCATGTTCCCATTCCTTAGGAGCCTCAACCCCAATAATATAAACAGGCCTGGAGGACCTTCCATAATATCAAAAGAATTTGTCTCTAATTTTTTAGTTACTCTAATTTTAGGGGGAAGAAAATTCCATAAGGTGGATGCCATAGCAGAGAAGGTCCTTCTCCTGGAACCCACTCAATGTGGGTAACTACAGCATGCTGTTTCTGGAAGATCTAACATGATGGGCTGATGTAACCAGATCGAGGTAGTATCTCAGATAGCTTGGTTTTATACCAAGAAGACCTTTATAGGCCCAAACTGGCATTTTGAACTGGACTCAGAAGCAAACTGGCAACCAATGTACCTCACGGAACAGAGATGTAACATATACTGTTCTAGGAGGGCCCATGACTCTCCACAATGCTGGGTTCTGTACCAGCTGAATTTCTAGATACTCTTCAAGAATAGCCCCATTACATAAAGTATGAAAGCTAATGAGCTCACAATAGGTTTTCAAAGCCTACTGTAATTGGCTTCATTCATTTGAGCATCTTCTCTGCCTCATACATACACATGAAAACAGAATAAGCTAACCGACTTCCAATTTGTGGCAGCCATAGACAAGTTGATGAGGCTTGGTATGGTTCAAATATTTTTTTCTATCAGCCTCCTTGATAACTGCACATAGGCATTCTTTTTCAGCACACAATCAGCTTGCAAATTGTACTTTTGTGAATAACTGAGGCTTTCATAGCAGACACAAAGCATTCTGAATCTTTTTTTCTTTTCTTGTCTTTTTTTGCTTCTGAGAGGTCTATTATATTTAGACAGAATGTCCTTCATGCTGATTGAAGACAACTACATTCCTCATTAAATAGATCCCATTTTCACAGCATGATTATACTTTGCCACAAGGTGAGTGCCCTTTGCTATAGAAGCATGGATATATCGACACTAAATGGGCAGAATTTCTGACCAATAAAAAAGTGAGCAATAGAAGTTGGGAATTCAGTTATAAATTATTTTAGTGCATTCCCATCTGGTATCTCCAGATAATTTGACTTCAATTTTCAGAGTTCTTAGCCAAAATGGCTTGCCTTGGTTGGGTTAACTAGAAGTTCTAGAAGTGAGCACCTCACATATCTGGGCGTACTAGATGATGATCATTGGCCGGCATGTACATTATAGATTATGCATTGTTAAACTAGGATAACACCCAAGGTCCTTTCTAACTGTAACTCTATGATTCCATTATTCTAACAAAATATGTGTGGCAGCTTCAGTTAGCATATCTATGAAAACTTGAACTGGGAATCTCCCCCTGTATGTATATATATGCTGATTTGGTTTCCTTCCATGCAGTCTACATGGTTATGACATGGAATGATCTGAATGAGAAAGGAGGCTGGTAATACAAAATAAATGTTAAACTTGGGGCAAGTTTCAATTTTTAAAAATTTATTAGCAGGAAAGCTGGTGTTGCCTGGATTGCTAGTAAAAACCCAAAACTTTAAAAAAAAAAACCTCCTGTGATTCTGAAGGTCTCTAATAGTTTTATGGTGCTTAACAGGAAATTTCTGAAAGTGCTGTAATTCTTCAGTCTCTGTGTGAGGAGTAGCTGTTTGGAGCATATGTGGGTGATCTCCCATCTTCTTATCCAGAAAGGTTTCAAAGAACTGGTCTGTTAACTGGTTTGTTACACTTTTCTGAGGTTGTCAGCTCCACTTTTGCTGAGATGTCTTCTTCAATTTGCCATAGCTCCCCTAGAAATCCACTTAAGCATATAATAACATCTTAAAAGATATGTGTGACCCTGCATTCCTGCAGTTGGATATCAATAAGCCATGGTGGCACAGTGGTTAGAATGCAGTATTGCAGGCTAACTCTGTCCACAGCCAGGAGTTGGATCCTGAATCAGCTCAAGGTTGACTCAGCCTTTCATCCTTCCAAGGTCAGTAAAATGAGAACCCAGATTGTTGGGGCCAATGTGTATACCACTCAAAGAGTGCTGTAAAGCACTATGGATTGGTATGTAAATCTAAGTGCTGCTGCTATTGTTATTTAAGCTAAGAGACAAGGAGAATGTTTATAAATATAGATTTTTGTTTTATTGGCCTATACTGACATTTTGCAAATTCATTTTCAATTTCTGAAGAGCTAAAAAGAATAAGAGGTATTTCATTTAAGATATATTAAATGATGCTTGACATACACATTAATTGTTTGAAATTCTTAGAAATTCCATTGAATTGGAAAACTGAAGTTGTTGCCTGATATTATTTCCCTATTGATAATGACATGTAAAAGAAATGCTAATTAGGGAAAGTAAGTAAAGATAATTTAATAATTACCAGTCCTCTCAGATCATTCAAACTTAAGTGTCCATCATATAGTTTCTCAGATGTTAGGCAGAAATGCCTCAGAACTGTTCAAATATGTACAAAACTGCCAGAAATAGAAACTCAGGACAAAATTAAGCTGAGAATTGACTTGAAGAGGAAGTTAGATTGCACATGTGTGCTTGCACACTCCCACACAAAAAATTTAAAGGCCCATAGAAAGAAATGGGGAAAATGATGTGATAAAAGAGACTATATACTCCAACAGTTGTTGCAACCTTAAATGCCTTTTTGTTTTTGTGTCTATGAAATAGAGAAATATACTTGTTTATATGCTGTTCCATTTCCAAAAACTCTGAATGCCTTGTAGTATACCAACAAGAGGGTTATTTAGAGGTAGGATGATCTTACTTATCCCCAAAGTTCATGCTTTCATTGATCTTTAGAAACATAAGAAGGAAGGGGTGATCCAGATATCTATGGGTAAGGAGAATCACAGAGAAAGCATTTGTATAAGGTCTGTAGAGATTAAGTAAGGCATTCCCTTACTCATGAGATCCTCAGGAAGACTTCTCTCCTGATCTTTACCAAATAAAAAATTCATTCTTGGGAACATCTGACCTCTGTCTCTGATATACCCAAGATTTCATCCATGCAGGGTCTTAACAACCAAGATATGGAATTGCACCCAGAAGATAACTGGCAAGCAATGCAGCTCCCATAAGTGACAGTATTACACAGGTAAATTATAGCACCTCTATAATTAGCTGAAGTTTCCAAAGAGTCATCAATGGCACCTCTCTATAGAATGAATTGCAATAATTCTGTCAAGATATAACAAGAGGATGAAAAATTATGTACAAAATCTCCGGTCACATAAATAAACATAATTAGCACCCAATTTTATCTGAAGACCTTCTTAGACCCCTGTTGTTCAAACAGGAGTTGCAAATCCAAAAAGTTTGTAGTTACAACCTCATTCAGTATCAAGACAGACAATCTCCAGACTCTATCAGCTTTTGACTGGCACATTCTTGTAGAATTCTGTCTGCTTCTGACATTCCAAAATAACATGCCCAAGGATTCTGCCCCTGATACTCAATACAGTGCCTGACACTCACAAACATTATAATCAATTTAGAAGAATATCATGGTTGATGTTATCAGAGGCAGCGAAAAGGTTGAGTGGGATCAGGAAAGTTGCACCCCCCAGTCCTATCATTAGGGTTAAATCCTTATTGAAATGAACAAAAGAAAATATTTTCTCCACAGTTGCATATAGCTGTGGCCCAAACACCTTTTAACACATTGTTTTTGTCAAAAAGGAAAAGTGGTCAGTAATTATCCAGAATATTCAGATTGAATGATGCCTTCTTGAAGAAGGGACTAACAACGGCCTCTTTCAAGGCAAGGGATGCAAACTACTCACTCAATTGTGCCCATCTTCAACTTCCTGTCACCTGCCTGTCAGCTTTTGTTACATGGACAGAATGAATGCACAGGTGACAGAATTAACAGCAAATAATACTCTCTGCTTCCTCAAAATCCAAAGGATCAAATTGATCCCACATAGTTTTGATTTCTTCTTAAACTACGTACTTAAAGCAACCCTTTACATTTTCTCAGATACTGAGCAAATACACTTCTATTTTTCTTTTATTGAGTTATATAATTCATACTTTTTATCATTTACTTCTAATTCAGATCACAATGTTCCATATGATATGGTAATCATGGACCCATAGAAATTAATCTCTTGTATCCATCACAGCTTTGTTCAACCAAAGCTTTCACATATTTTACAATATGGGAAGGACTGAGTAAGTTCTCCAATCTCAATCAGAATAGAGCTGGAAGGGACCTTGGAGGTCTTCCAGTCCAATCCCCTACTAAAGAAGAAGACCCCATACCATTTCAGATAGGTGGTTGTTCAGTCTTTTCTTAAAAACCTCCAGCGACGAAGCACCAACAACTTCTGAAGGCAAGCTGTTCCATTGGTTAATTGTCCTTGCTGTTAGGAAGTTTCTCCTTAATTCCAGGTTGCTTCTCTCCTTGATGAGTTTCCATCCATTGTTTCTTATCTTGCCTTCTGATGCCTTGGAAAATAAGTTGACTCCCTGTTCTTTATGGCAGCCCCTCAAATACTGCTATCATGTCAGCCTTAGTCCTCTTTTCTCTAGACTGGCCATACCCAATTCCTGCAACCATTGTTCATACGTTTTTGTTTCCAGGCCCTCAATCACCTTAGTTAAACACATCTCAGTAATGTGCATTAGTTTCCTAATTTCCTTATAAAGCCTTCAGGCAAATCTCAACCTCTTAAGGATACAAAAGATTAGTAAATACAAGCTCTTGAAAAAGAACAAAACAAAAATATTACTAAATTTGCTTTCCTACCACACTGCATGCCAGAGTTTTTCATTTCTCTATTCTTCTGTTTTATTCATGTAATACACCAAAGCTGCAGCAGTAAAGCGGACCAAGATTCTTCTTTTTTCAAACTTTGAAATAACTGAACAAGTGTAAGCAACTGACTCAATAATATGCTGATGTTTTCAGGGGGCAAGTTCCACAGCCCTCCAACCTCTCCTCCCCTTCCTCCATCAAAATTGTTCAGTTGGGCATCGGGAAGAGAAGGTTACATATTAATGAGGATTAGCTACATTGCTAATTGTCTGGCAGGTATTGGGCACCAGCTAAGACAGAAGTGGGAAATAATAATCTAATTGGGGTTAGAACAGGAACGTTGTTATCCTACAACATGCGAAGACGAATAGGAAAATTTAGTTTTTTGTATAGGCATCTTCTCTCCTAGGTGTTGATTAAAATTCTGAGTCAATTACAGGACACTGTACAAGGTTGCAGAAAAGAAAAGGACAGAAAGGGAAAGGGTTGAGTGTCACTGGCTTGCCTTGTCAATGGGTACAATTTTGCCATCCTTTGGAAGAAGCCTCTGAAAGTCATAAAAATGATCCTGCAACTTGTCTGGAAGGCAACGGTCTAACAAAGTTAGAGGACAAATAAGGGGTACATTTTGAGAAGGGAGTGCGAGATTCAAATCTAGCCTGTATGTATGCCTACACAGTGACCATAGCAGAAACTGTCTTTGCTGTACAATAGCAGCTAATGCAACAGGTCCCTCAGGTATGTTTAAATGACCATTTAAACATACCTGAGGGACCTGTCCCCATTTGTGTTAGAATCATTGAACAGTTGAGCAATAGCAGTCTTTCCAGACACACTGGGAGCATAACTGAAAATTGGCCATTGGCAGTTTCCTGCGCTGTGTTTTTCTTTTTTTCTTCTGGGATGAACATGTTCTCAACACAGCAGCCACAATTCCATCACTTTGACAGTGGACATTATGAGAGTCTAGTAACACTCATCAGTTTTTTATTCAAAGCAAACCTAATAGGCTTCCTACTCCTAGTACAGCAAATGGAAATCCTTTTTTTTTTAAAAAATAGGATTAAAGTATTGACTGAAACCTAAATAATGAGAGGAAAAGAACAAGTCAGCTTCTGTAGAAACAGATCAGATAATTCTTCTTAGATTTATAATTATTTTTACTTTGCTTCATTTAAACTGTCCAGTTTTCTTCTAGGGGTCATGCAGATCTGGAGATATCTTTACAAGAAATCTATTGATAAAATTCAAATATTAATCACGAGTACCCATAAGGCATCCAACAGATGAGTGCATACAAGAGATTTATTATATTATTTCACATACTAGTAAACTACTGAATTGAATTTATGAGTCAAAGCCAAATCCATAAAGATCTAGTAGAACAGCAAGAGACCATAAAACATGTCAAACAATCATAAATTTAAGTTCTACTGTCACCAGATACCATCAAACTAAGCAAATAACAATAGCATTTATTCAGTATCTATAAGTTTTGTTAGAGATGAACGCTGCAAAGGAAGAATTATTTAATGGTATGATGTGACACTATGACCTAAACCAATGTGTCTGTTTAGGTATATGTATTTTCCAATCCATACTACAGAGACTTGTGAATATTTTGCTGAGCGCTTAATATTCAATGATACAGTTTTTACAAGGTGACTATTTGTTGGGTCATACCCTATAAGCCTACCGTAAAAGACTTAAGAGTATATGTTTGAGAAATACTTCAGAGAAGGCAAGAATTAAAGGGAGGAAGTGAGAAGGAGAAGGAAGAAGAGTTAGCCATTTATCCTTAATATCTTTCCTATTAATCTTTCTGCTGCAGCAAGTACTGCAAGTAGAGTATTAATGATGCATGCCCTCTCCCTTTGTAAGCTGATGTGATTTGTACAATTTCCAGGCACATGGCCAATGTAAAATGTGAGCGTACATATATACATATATATGGAAGAGCAATGAAGGCTCATAACCCAATTCCAGCTTGATGGGTTGATGGTTATGCAGAGATCATGTGTTCTAAAGCAGTGTTTCTCAGACTAGGCAAGTTTAGGATGTGTGGATTTCAACTCCCAGAATCCCCAGCCAACATGAGAAACACTGCTCTAGAGGAATGTAAAGTAATCCTGATTCACTTCATTGATGAACAACAGAGTTGGAAGTGACTTTGGGGGTCTTCTAGTTGAACCCTTTGCTCAGGCAGGAAACCCTATAGCATTTCAGACAAATGGTTGCCCAATCTCTTCTTAAAATTTTTCAGTGTTGGAGAATCCACAAGTTCTGGAGGCAAGTCGTTCCAATGTGTGATTAATTGTTCTAACTGTCTGGAAGTTTCTGCTATATTCAAGGTGCTTCACCTTGATGTGAAACCTTGTTAGTCCACCTTGATCAGTCATTTCACCTCAATAAATGGGGGCTCTGCGTAAGTGCCCAGCTTGGGAGAACTGCTCTTTAGCAGACCAAGCAAAGCCTTAATGTAGAAAATAGAAGGCCAATTTGCTTTGTTGAAATGCTTCAAAGGAGCACCTTTTCAACGTCACAAAACACCCGTTCAAATCTGTGCCTGCAATTAATATATTCTCTTTGCACTCACATTGCCTCATTAAAACTGAAATATATTGAACTGTGAAACTGCTTGCTTTTTAGTGAAAGTTCTAATTAGTAGAAGATGCTCTTTTCCTTTAGAACAAAGAAAAAAAGGCTGTGATTATCCTGATGATTCACTGCAATATCATTTCCAAAATTGCTGATCGTGCACCAGCATTGTTTAACCTGGCACCCCCCAGACATGTTGGTGGTAGAGTTCTGAGTTAACATGGAACATGAATGGTTGGCTGGTATTCTGGGCAGTTTAGTCTCAGCATCACTGAAAACAACCTTTAAGGCTGCAGTCTGTGAATGATTGACAGTGTTTTATAGCCCTCTTCTCATTAGTTAGTTTCCGTTGTAATTAATGTATGCCCTGAATGCTCATGGCTGCAATGATGGTTTTGAAACTCAGAGATTCAATCAGAACTTTACAATCTGTTCTTTATCAACAGTTGTTTATTGTATTTAGGACATTTAAAAAAAGAACAAAAAGCTTATAGTGAAAAGACAGTTTTACTTAAACTGCTTTAATCACCTAAAGGCAGTACATTATCTGTTTCACTTCCAAGTTGAATTAACAAAACAATTTTAATTTTGAAAAGTGCTTTAGCCACTAAATACCTATTAAGCAACTATCTGATTCAGTTACAAATCAGGTATCAATCTAATCCCAAACAAGCAATATAGCATCAATGAATTCAGACTCTTACCTAAGCATTCATAGATGTTAGATATCAATTGCTAGTAAGAAATTCTCTGATCTGCGAACTTTGAAAAATATCTACTCCTTTTAATGAAATATTAAAACTGAAAGCATAAAAAGCATAGAACAGTCACGGAATGAGAACTTGATGTGCTTGCATGTTTTAGTGAATCTTTGATGATTAAAGATACCGTAACAGAAACTTCTCCAAGTTTATTCAATTCATACTGAATAGCTTATGCAAAATTTCATCCAAAATGCACCTTCGGGCAATATATTTATTAGAATCAATCAAAGGGTCACAAAATAATGTATAAGCTTTTATGTTGTCTGGAATTATTTATCAGGGAAAATAGTTCAAAAAAACAGAAGCCGAGATCATCTGTGGTTTTGGGGTGAAGTACCACCTGTACGCTGATGACACTCAGCTGTACATCTCCATCGTCCCGATATAGTCAGTTGGCGCCATCACTGACTATTGGGGGTGAGTCGTTGGCCCCCATGGATGGGGTTCACAACTTGGGCGTCCTCCTGGACTCACGGCTGTCTTTAGAAGGGCATATGATGGCCGTGGCTGGGAGGACTTTTTATCAGGTTCGCCTGATTCGCCAGTTGCGTCCCTTTCTGGATCAGGACTCGTTACGCACGGTCATTCATGCCCTTGTCACCTCACGCCTGGACTACTGCAATGGTCTCTACATGGGGCTCCTCTTGAGGAGCACCCGGAGGCTCCAACTGGTCCAGAATGCGGCCGCATGGGTGGTGATGGGAGCGACATGGTGCTTCCATGTGACCCCCCTCCTGCGCGAGCTGCACTGGCTCCCAGTGGTCTTCCGGGTGCGCTTCAAGGTTTTGGTTACCACATTTAGAGCACTCCATGGCTTAGAGCCAGGGTACTTACGAGACCGGCTTCTGCCACCGGTAGCCTCTCACCGACCAGTTCGCTCCCATAGAGAGGGGCTCCTCAGGGTGCCGTCGGCAAAACAGTGTTGACTGGCAGCCCCCAGGGGGAGAGCCTTCTCTGTGGGGGCACCTGCCGTCTGGAACGAGCTCCCCCCGGAGATACAGAGGATTCAAGACTTACGCACTTTCCGCCACGCCCTAAAAACGTTTCTATTCCAACAGGCGGGTCTGGCCTAACTCTTCTTTTTAAATTTGGTTTTAAAATGTTTTATATAAATTGGATGTTTTAAATTTTCTGAGACTGAATTATTTAATTTATTTTAATAGCTTTTAACTTTTGTATGTAAATTGTACTTTTATTTTGGCTGTTCACCACCCTGAGTCCCTCTGGGAGTAGGGTGGTATATAAATTTGAATAATAAATAAATAAATAAATATGATTGGACATAGGTTTGAACTCAGGTTCAAGCCGATACCACTGCAGTAAGGATGGTGGAATACTGGTATCCTCGGATCACAATTCAACTGCATTTTTAAAGTGTTCTGGATTCTGCTAGAGAAAGGTAGAACTGATAATAGGCTACTGTGTTACGTAAGTGGGGCATTTTGAAAAAGAATCCCTCAGTTTTAGTTCTGGTTGGATGTCGCAGTAAGCACGCTCCCACGTGACACCTCTTCTGCGTGAGCTGCATTGGTTGCCAGTGGACTTCCGGGTGCATTTCAAGGTGTTGGTAATCACCTTTAAAGCGCTCTATGGCTTAGGGCCAGGGTACTTACGGGACCGCCTTCTGCCACCAATTGCCTCCCACCGGCCGGTTCGCTCCCACAGAGAGGGCCTCCTCAGGGTGCCGTCAGCCAGACAATGCCGGCTGGTGACCCCCAGGGGGAGAGCCTTCTCTGTGGCAGCACCTACCCTCTGGAATGATCTGCCTCCAGAGTTAAGAACAATTTCTGACCTCCCGACTTTCCGGCGGGCTTTAAAAACTCATCTTTTTCAGCTTGCCGGCTTAGCCTGATTCCTGTAAATATTTTATCACTTTTAGAGTTTTTATTATCTTTTAAATGAACTAGTTTTAATCTACGGCTATTTATATTTGTTCTTTTACGAAATTTTTAACTTTTGTGTATTTGTTTTTTAAATTGGCTGTGCACCACCCTGAGTCCGTAAGGAGAAGGGCGGTATATAAATCTAATAAATAATAATAATAATAATAATAATAATAATAATAATAATAATAATAATAATAATATAATCTGAAAGGATGATAGGGTTATATCTGGCAATGTTACTTGGACATATAGATCTCAAGGGATGCAGAGAGGATCGTTTGGATACTCTACTTTTGCCACTGGCCAATAAGAGCTGCCAAAGAAGGAATGGATTGCTGGGCCTACTTGGTAACAGAAAATCTCATTGTAGGAGGAAAAAATACCGTCTGCCTTGAAAGAGGAATGGTTCACCCCTTGTTTCAGATGCTGTGATTGGATCTGGCTGTATTTGATAATTATTGCCTTCCCTTTTTCCTTTTTAGGTCCCTGGATTAAGTAGATTATTTAGAACTAGTTTAACATCTAGTCATGGCCATGTAATGGAAACTGCATTGGTTATACTCTTGGAGTGCTGTTCCAGGAGTTGGATGCAGACAACTCCTGCAACTTCTCAACCTCTAGATCATTTGTGAGAGATGGGAACAGGGGTATCATTTTAGTGGGCATTCCATTATTGGATGTTATAAAGCTTTGAGTTCTCTCATTCTTGATTTAGCATCTATGTGAAGTTGCTACAAGAAGTCATCTTCTGGCACTGTAGAGACATCAACAATATACAGATTATACCCAGCGCTCTCTCTCCCTCCCTCTCTCTCTATATCTCTATATCTCTCTATCTCTATCTCTATCTCTATCTCTATCTCTATCTTTATCTCTATATCTGTTTTCTGAGGTTTTCGCGGGTGTTTGCATGTAGGTCTTTGGTTATTCAGGGCTTCTCCCGCATAAAATTGGAAGTATCTTGGTGACGTTTCGACGAAGTCTCATTCGTCATCTTCAGGCTGGTGTTCTCGGCTTTGTGCTTCCAGGAGCAATATGAGATTGCAGCTGTCTCTTCCTTTTAACTGCTAGTGGGGGTATGAGCTGATTGGGTGGGAGCTTGGCTGTGTTCTGATTGGATGGGGGGTTGGTTGTGCTCTGATTGGCTGGGGGTGTGTTCTGTTTGAGTGGAGGCTTGGCTGTGCTCGGCTTAGTCTGAGTTGTGGGGGGATTTGAGCTGGTGAGCTACGTTGTTGTTGTTTAGCTTTGTGTTTGTGGCCGTGAGAGCTTTTCATGGTGGGTGTCGGTCTGCTTCATGTATGGATTGGAGGGGTTAAAAGTGGCTAATGATGCAGCTGCGGTCTGGCTTCTGGTCCTTGGTCGTGCCTCATTATCAGTGTGGGTTTGAGTCTGCTTTCTGCGTGGATGTGTGATGGTGACATCCTGTGTGGCTCTTATGAGTGTGGGTCTGGTGTCATTCATCGTGTTAGGGACTCGTTTGTCAATAAGGGCGGGTTTCCAAATGGCTGGTAGGCGGGAGGTATCATCTCGTTTGTTCATGCTGTGTGGGCATTTTTCTATCTCGATGGCTTCTCTGATTATTCTGTTATTAAAGTGTTCAGTTTTGGCGATAGTTCTGGTCCTTTTAAAGTCAATTTCATGTCCTGTGGCTTTAAAGTGTTGGACCAGGGAAGAAGTTGGTTCCTCTTTTTTGACTGAGTTTTTGTGTTCTTCAATGCGTGCACTTATTCTTCTGTTGGTTTGTCCGATGTATGTGGTGGGGCAGGCGGTGCATGGGATTTCATATACTCCTTGATTTTCTAACTCAATTTTGTCTTTGGGGTTTCTTAGGATGGTGGATATTTTTCGGTTTGTGCAGAATGCTGTCTTGATGTTATGTTTCTGGAAGATTTTGCTTATTTTGTGTGTGGTGCTTATTTTATGTATGGGAGGAGGGCTTTGCCATTTTCTTGTTCTCTGTCTTGAATTTTAGTGGGGGTTTCTTTTTGGATTAGGTTGGTAATCTTATTTCTTTGGAATCCATTGGATGTTAGTACGTTAGTGAGAGTGTGTAGTTCGGTTTTTCAGTACCCACACTGATAATGAGGCACGACCAAGGACCAGAAGCCAGACCGCAGCTGCATCATTAGCCACTTTTAACCCCTCCAATCCATACATGAAGCAGACCGATACCCACCATGAAAAGCTCTCACGGCCACAAACAAAAGCTAAACAACAACAACACAGCTCACCAGCTCAAATCCCCCTGCAACTCAGACTAAGCCGAGCACAGCCAAGCCTCCACCCAAACAGAACACACCCCCAGCCAATCAGAGCACAACCAACCCCCCATCCAATCAGAGCACAGCCAAGCCCCTAACCAATCAGAACACACCTCCACCCAATCAGAACACAGCCAAGCTCCCACCCAATCAGCTCACACCCCCACTAGCAGTTAAAAGGAAGACACAGCTGCAATCTCACATTGCTCCTGAAAGCACGAAGTCGAGAACACCAGGCTGAAGATGACGAATAAGACTTCATCGAAACGTCGCCAAGATACTTCCAATTTTATGCGGGAGAAGACCCGAATAACCAAAGACCTACATATCTATATCTATATCTATATCTATATCTATATCTATATCTATATCTATATCTATATCTATATCTATATCATCTATATCTATATCTATCTATCTATCTATCTATATCTATCTATATCTATCTATCTATTATATCTATATCTATATCTATATCTATATCTATATCTATATCTATATCTATATCTATATCTATATCTATATCTATATCTGTCTGTCTGTCTGTCTGTCTGTCTATCTATCTATCTATCTATCTATCTATCTATCTATCTATCTATCTATCTATCTATCTATCTATCTATATATCTGGCTTGACCTCAACAGAAAATATTGTAGAAATCTTGACCTAATGCTCAGAGGATCTCCAAGTCTAAATGGTGGGGGGAAAGGGTTTGTGGTCAAATAAGATGAAGTGGCTACTAACTAGAAGCCAGCTGATTCCAGTTTTAGCCCTTAATAGGATCATGCTCCCCTAAAATAATATATTCACCATTTGGGAATAGTCTTAGATAGCAAAGGAAGTGAAGGCTGTGGCCAGGAAGGCTTTTGACTAGCATTGGCTGGTATACTAATCCTTTTCTAAAAGAGATGGCATTGTTCATCATCACTCATGCCTCTGTTACCTCTCATCTGGACAACTACAGTTCACTCTATATAGGGCTGGCTTTGAAGACCCTCTGGAAACTTTAACTGATGAAGAATGCAGCCATCCACTTATCAGATTACACATAAGATTTGGGATAAAGAAACAATGACTAACCATATATTTCTAGAAACATAAAGGTAGATTAAAGGTAAAGGTTCCCCTCGCACATATGTGCTAGATGTTCCTGACTCTAGGGGGCGGTGCTCATCTCCGTTTCAAAGTCAAAGAGCCAGGGCTGTCTGAAGATATCTCCATGGTCATGTGGCCAGCATGACTAAATGCCAAAGGCGCACAGAATGTTGTTACCTTCTCACCAAAGATGGTCCCTATTTTTCCTACTTGCATTTTAAGTGCTTTCGAACTGCTAGGTTAGTAGCAGCTGGGACAAGTAACAGGAGCTCACCCCGTTATGCGGCACTAGGGATTCGAACCGCTGAACAGCTGACCTTTCAATTGACAAGCTCAGCGTCTTAGCAACTAAGCCACTGTGTCCCTTAGCAACTAAGCCACTGCGTCCCTTCTAAATCAACTTCTAAAAGCTGATTGGAACTCAGGAAATAATGATGCTTGGCACCTTGTATTCTGATGAGAAATTCTAAAGGTTGACTTGAAAACTTAATGAAAGGAAGTAATCTTGGTTTCATTGTAACTAAATGTGTGTAACAATATTCCTGAGAAACTCAAGGAAAAAGTATTGGCAAATAAAATGTAACATATTTTTAGGAGTATAAGAGGCACCTTTTTCCCCCCTAAAAGGAGATGAAATTTTAGGTGCGTCTTATACACTGAATGTAGCCCAGTCCACCCATTGGTCCCCACTCTTTGGCCTCTGCCTCACAGCAGTTACATTCTTGCAAGCAAACAGCAAGAAAAAACAGCTCCTTTCAGCTTTGGTACAGCCTAATTAGCACAAGTTGATCGGATTGGCCTCCCAACACTCAACTGATTTGCTCTTAGCTGTTTTGCGCAGAGCTCTGCTGCTTGCTGCAAAGAGGTAAATTGCTGGAGCAGATTTTTTTTCCCTTGTGCTAATGAAGCTATGCTGAAAACAAAAATGAAAGTAAAGCAGGCTGTTTGCTGTTTGCTGCAAGGAGGCAAAATTGCTCAGAGGCAGAGGGAGATTTATTTTTCTTCTTTTCCTCACCAAAAAATGTAGGTGCATCTTATACTCCAAAAAATACCGTATGTAAATTTAGGTTCCTACAAAATCAGCGTCAATGATACTTTAAGCATCTCTCAACATTTACAGATTGGAAACATCAGAATGTTTGTTACCTTTTATGCATGAAACTCCAGGAGATGTGAACAAAAGACAAATGTTCACTGGTCAGCATGGGGCACTCATCAGATATCAATTCTAGATTAGACATGGAATCATTTCCTGCAGCGTTCCAATTAGTGCTGAGAAAGTTTGAGAATGTAAGCAAAAGGCATGCCGAACTTTCCCAGAGAGAACTCAGCATGTTCACCACATTTTTTGAACCTTACGTGTAATGAGCATTGCTTGAAAAACAATCCCAAATACACAGTGGATGTGGTTTTGGGTGAATGCTTGGGTATATGTGTCTGTTGCAAATACTTATTGCATTGAGCAGCTCTTTCTTTAAGACCAAAAGCTTCTTATTCAGAGAATGAAGCCTTATAACTTAACTTTGCCTGACAGCTGAACAGCACAACAATTATATTGCAGAAAGGAAAGACATAATACAAGTGATTGCACAACTGTAAATCTAAGTGAACCTCCTTGTCATCTTTGGAGATATTACTGAGAGAAAACAGCAACAATATGGGCTGGTTGCTTCATTAGGAAAGCTATAAATAAATTGACTTCTTTGTTTAGGAAACAATTACATGGAAAAGATATGCATTATTCTAATATTTTTCCAAATTGTATAGAATTATGCATCCAGTATAATTTTCTCTATAATACTGTGTCATGACAAACAATACTTTTCGTCCTGTTTTGATTACTATGGTCTGTCTTCATTTCAGATTAATTGCTGTTATGTCCTTAATTAAACAGACTTCAAGGGCCAACCTTATTCCTTGTTTGTGGTCAGATAGTCTACTGTCAAAATAAGTTTATTATATTATTATACAACACCCCAGATTTTATCAATATATATATATAAAGAATTATATGCCTTTCAAGGACACCCAGAGATGCATTCAGTAATTCTGTTTAAATAATGACTGTGGCTTAAACCCAGGTTTAAATAGAAATACATTATATGTCACCAGGAGAGGAAGACTTTTGTCAGGCAACCTGTTTTCCTGTTCAATTTTCTATCCAGGTATTGCCGTTGTATGATGTAAAATCCTCATATCTCCTTTTGTATAGCTCTTTATCTTTAAATATTACTTGACTTGATAGAATGCATTCTCAGTAGAAGACTGACATATCAAGGACAAATAGCTGCTCAATCAAATTTTTTGGAAGTAATCTGATTCCCTCAATCTCTTTCTTTCCTTTATTGTGTAGTTATTTTTTTTATCAGAATAATAATGTTTCCTTCCCTTTCCTCCTTAAACTGGATATCCTATTCTGCTTTACTTAATACATTCTATTTATTACTTTGATGCATATTCTCATATCCTATTAAAATATAAGACGTTTTAGCTGTTAGTTTATTTTTGTGTCTGAATCAAGACAGAAGTCATCACTAGACTCCACTGTACTGGACAATTTTCATCCAGTATCTAACCTTTCCTTTGGGTGGGGAAGGTGATGGAGAAGGTGGTTGCATAGCAGAATTTGAAGACCTTGAATGAAGCAGATTATCTGGATTCATCTCAGACCAGAGTATGGGATATGGGATGGGACTGGAGTATTAGTTGTCTTTTGGATGATTTCTGGTGTGGATGAGATGGGGTTGTGCATCCATCATTGCTCTACTTGACCTCTTGGTGGCTTTTGATACCATCAAACATAATAGTCTTATGGATTGACTCAGAGGTTTGAGGATGGGTGGCACAGTGTTGTATTACTTCAGTTCCTTTCTCCAGGATCAATTCCAATCAGTGGTGATTATTATTGTTCATTGCACAGTCAGCCTGATGTTTAGACTGGATTTGGCATTTTTGTCCACCTATAAAGTCCTTCCAAAGGATTTGGGATGGGCAGAGTGGATGTTTGATACAGGAGTGTTATTATTCTTATTATTTTGGTTTGCCTCACAGTCAACCAGATGGTATTTGTTATTTTTACCCACCTATAATTATTTTTACCCACCACATCAAGGGGTGTGGTGGCTCAGTGGCTAAGATGTTAAGCTTGTCATTCGAATCCCTAGTGCCACATAACAGGGTGAGTTTCCATTATTTGTCCCAGCTTCTGCCAACCTAGCAGTTTGAAAGCATGTAAAAAAATGCAGGTAGAAAAATAGGGACCATCTTTGGTGGAAAGGTAACAGCATTCCTTTGGCATTTAGTCATGCCAACCACATAACCATGGAAACATCTTCAGACAGCACTGGCTCTTCAGCTTTGAAACAGAGATGAGCACCATCCCCTAGAGTCAGGAACGACTAGCATATATGTGCGAGGGCAAGCTTTACCTTACCTTACCTTTACCTTTAATTATTCTCAGTTCAAGGAGACTCGGAGCAGCTTACAGTGTAATAATATATAAATATCCACAATTATAAAAACATTAAAATTACAAAAATTAAAACCAATTAAAAAACCATGGGTTTCGAGCAGAAAAGTGGGAGAGAGGAGCTCTTCTCTCTTAATGTAGCCAACATCTTCTTCTTTAGGAGATTGGGGAGGAGAGATACTATCCTCAGCCCCTACTGGGTGGGGTACTGCAAGGGTCAGTGCTTTCTCCCTCCTTTTTACCAACTACATGAGGCCACTAGGCAAGCTCATCCATCACCATGGGCTAAGCAATGCTATGGACAACTTATCCCACTCTCTAGAGGCTATGAGGATCTGGATGGACAGACTCCAAACAGACTCTATGCGCAGTCTAGACTCATGATACCTGTTCTTTGAGCAGGCAGCAGTCATGAATAGGAGGGCTTCTGCATGAGTGTTACATCAGTTGCACTTGTTCCTAGATCAAGAGGCTCTACTCTACCTACTCTACTTAGGTTCACTCAGGCCCTAGTCACCTCCCGATTGGACTACTGTAATACACTTTACATGAAGCTTCCTTTGAAAAGCACCAGAAGATTCCACTGGTATAAAATGTAGAATACATATTACACCTTTGCTTTGTGAGTTTAATTGGTTACCAGACTGTTTCAAGGTGCTGATTCTGGCTTTTAAAGCTCTACATGGCATTTTGATTAAGTTCTTTAAGAGACTGCATCTCTTAATTGGGTTTAGCCTTGTTGGTTACCACACAGAATCACTTGCTTGTGAAATGGTAAAATTGATGAATGAATAAAATTAAAAACAACATTATTTCACAATATTTTGATATTTCTACCTTGATCATTCTATTTGATATTTCTGGATTTTTAACCATCTTGTTTTGTTTTGTTTTTTAAATTAGAGAGAGGGAGTAGAATGCTGGAGAAGATGTTCTTTTAGATGGAAGCAAGTGATGGTTTGCTAAATATGATGAATACTAGAATATTGTCTGTAGATATGTGTTTATGCATGAGGAGAGGGTCATTTTGTCCTTTCCCTCATAATATAATCTACTTTACAAAAATCTGATAGAGTCCATCAATCATTTTGGGATGAGGCACCATCATCTCTATTCTGTATTCTTTAAGAGATATTGTAGAATTCTTGGCCCAATACCTGGAGCCATGAGAATTGAAACAAATTTTCAACATATCCCACAAGATGCAGTTATTTGTGCAGAAGCCTTTGGCTTCTCTAACTCTTTCTCATTCTCTTTTGGCTACTCATCTCTAACTCTCAACTGAAAACTCAAAAGAACAGGTATAATTGGAAAAGACTTCCAGGAGTCATGACCCCTGCTACCGTAGATCAGTAGCAGGAGACATTGGTCCAGAAAGCCCTTGTTTACCTTGGGCTGTCATGTCCATTGCAGCCCTCCTGGATCAACTCATTCTTATCATCTTTCACTTGAATTATTTCACTTTTCTCTACATGGGATTGCTCTTGAAGGTAAGTCAGAAGCTACAACTGGCACAAAAAGGTCTTGATGGAGCTGGGCAATATATAAAGCAAACAAATTAACAAAGCAGTAGCTGAATGCTGACCAAGAAGGACCAATAGAAAGTAACACCAATTTTGTGGAAGCTGCACTGCTTGCAAATAGTTGAAGGTAGTAATTACCAATAAAGCCCTTTATGACTTGGGACTTTGATATCTTCAGGCCATCTGTTCCAGGTAGAATTTACTAATTCATACATTCTCGCTGGGAGGTTATTGTATCTTCTACCTCCTTTTTTATGAAGTGAAGAGGAGAAGGCTTTTTTGTTAATATCTATCTCATTCTACTTCCCAAGTTCAGCACATTAAAACAGTGTTCAAATAATATTTAGAATGGGGAAGGTATTGTACTTGACTGGAATAAACTGACAAGGGAGTGAGACAATGTTTAGGTTTCTATGACTGATCTTTAATGTGCATTTTATTGTCCGTGATGTAAGTAGCCTAGAATCTATAATGAATTGGAAAATATACAAGCTTCTATAGTAAGTAATAAATAAATGCTGCAGATCCTGAGTTTCACATATATTTATTTTAAGCATTTTCATCTCCCACTTTAACCAACAAAAGGCTTCCAGAACTTTAGATAAACTTCTCACAATAGTTTTATACACACACATACACACACACATAAATATAAAGAGAGATAGAGAGATAGAGATAGAGATAGATATTTTCTAGCATAGGATAGAAAATGAATATGGACAAAAAGTGGTATAAAATTAAATAAATCCAGAAGAAAAATGTTCTAATAGGAGATACATTAAATTGAAATGTAAAAGCAAAGAAATATATATATATATATATGTCTGTGTAAGTTTTCACGGGTATATATGTGTGTATAGGTGATATCTCGGGTTTCTTCCCGTGTAATTGCAAACATATCTTTGGAAGTATTGCAGCGACGTTTCGATGAAATCTCATTCATCATCTTCTGGCTGATGTTCTCGGTTTGGTGCCTATGGGCAAACTGTGTGATCTTAACTGACATCCCTCTTTAAAAGGAGGCAGAGGTGTATTCTGATTGGTTGACAGTGCTGCTTTATTCTGATTGGCTGATGATGTAGTTGTATTTTGATTGGGTGGAAGCACTGTTGCTGGGATGTGGGTTGATGGATAAGCTATGTTGGAAATGGTGGCAACACAGGTCTCCTGATGAACCTTTGACCTATGGCTTACACTTTGTGTTAAGATTCGTCTATTTATGAGAGCAGGTTTCCAAATAGAAGGCAGATGGGAGGTGTCATCACGTTTATTCATGCAATATGGTCTTTTCTCTATTTCAATGGCCTCTCTGATTATTCTGCCATTGAGATGTTCTATTTTTGCAACTGTTTTTGTGTTATTAAAGTTAATATTATGTCCTGTGGCATTTATGTGTTGTACTAATGATGATGTGTGTTCTTTCTTCTGTACTGAGTTTTTATGTTCCTCGATGCGCACACTCGTTCTTCTGTTGGTCTGTCCAATGTATGTTGAGGGGCAGGAAGCACACGGGATTTCATATATGCCTTGATCTTCTAGTTCTATTTTGTCCTTAGGGTTTCTTAGGATAGACGATATCTTTCTATCTGTGCAAAATATGGTTTTGATGTTGTGTCTTTGTAGTATTTTGCTAATTTTATCTGTTGTTCCTTTTATGTAGGGTAAGATGGCTTTCCCATTGTTTTGTTCTTCTTGTTGATGTCTCTTCTGTTTGGGTGTTGCATGTTGGATCATACTGATGATTTTATTTCTACAGAACCCATTTGATGTTAATACGTTGGTTAATGTATATAATTCTGTTTGTAAATGTGCTTTATCAGCTAAACGTTTAGTTCTTGTGGCTAGTGTTTTGGCAACAGAGTTTATTTGTGCTGGATGGTGGTGTGATTTAGCATTGAGATAGCGGTTCGTATGTGTCTTCTTTTGATAGATGGTATGTCCTAAGGTGCCATCAGGTTTTTTATAAATTAATACAGAAGATACCCGAGATATCACCTATACACACACACACACACACACACACACACACACACATATATATATATTAAGAAAATGATGGTAAACGTTAAATATGACACAAAAAATTGTACCCAGATGACACACTGATTGATTAATGATGTAATGTTTGTTTTAATAGAAAAAAATAAATAACTTTTTATAAAAAAAAGAGATAGAGATATAGAGAGATATCAAAATGGGACCTGTTTATAGTTCCTTTATTTTTCCTGTTCTACTTACAAGGCAATAAAAAGAACAGGGATCCAGAACAAAGCAATAGCAGCAACAATGAGGAAGTCAATCTTGGTTTCTCCTACTTGATTTTAATAACTTCAATTTAAGGAGATGAATGTCCATCTGGGCAGTCAGAAAACTGACCTATTTTAAGATAGTGTCTCTTTCTGGTCTTTCACTAACAGAACTAAAACAACTCTCTTTAAGAGATGTTTATTCAGCCATAGATATCTAGAAATGGTTTTAAAAATATTGGCCAGACTGCTTTTCTTTTCCTAGAATGCTGAAATGCCTTATTCATTATACATTTTGTCAAGCAGGAGACTTCCAGCTCTGGTGAGTGATATCATTCATTCCTTGACCACCTCAAACAGAAGCTCTTCCTTAGAGTTGTTTGGTAATCATTGGTATACTTTCCTAGAAATGGTTCCTGGAAGACCTGGAGATTTCAGTTCTTGATACAGATAAAATTAACTCCCCTGTCAAGTGATAATTTTCATGTTTCAGGTTCTTTGTTCTGGAACAACTTGTCCTTGGTTACAGAAGAGACTTTTGGTGTATTCTTTTATTCTGTAAATGGATGATTGACTCTTGGAATCTTGTAATCACATAAGTAGGCATCTTTAGAGCCATGGAGTACCTAATTATTTCCCACCAATACTTTGGTATATTCATGTTTTGAATAGCTGGATTTTTAATTTTTAACTTTTAGCTATAATAGACATATGGATTATAACACACAGTTCCCTTTGGAGCATACATGCTTGCCCACGGTTTGAGTAAGTGGGGATTTGTGCATGCGCACTTACCCATCCCTTCTACGGCCCAGTTCCAAATGGCCCGGTAGTGAGCCACAACCCAGGGATTGGGACCCCCTGTTACAACATAACTATAAGGATTGTTAGCAAAACTATTTGAAGGAATAGTTTGCAAAGTGAATGAAGCTTCTGCCCAAAGCTGCACAGCTCAAAGCACTAAATTACCATATCCACTGGAAAGCTTTGCGCAATTTGTTTTCTGATTATATGTGTGCATGCACGCTTGACAATTAGACTAAAATATATGAAGTTATAGGAACTGGGCATGGCTAATCTCGTGAAGAGAAGAACCAGGGGAAAACATGATAGCAGTGTTCCAATATTTGAGGGCAGTGGTGGGATTCAAATAATTTAACAACCGGTTCTCTGTCTTAATGATTTCTTTCAACAACCAGTTCACCAAACTGCTCAGAAAGTTAAAAAGCGGTTCTCCTGAAGTGGTGTGAACTGGCTGAATCCCACTGTTTAAGGGGCTGCCACAGAGAGGAAGGGATCACGCTATTTTCAAAGGTACCCAAAGGCCAGACAAGGAATAATGGATGGAAACTGAACAAGGAGAGATTCAGCCTGGAAATAAGGAGAAATTTTCTGAAAGTGAGAACAATCAACCAATGGAACAGCTTGCCTTTGGAAGTTGTGGGAGCTTCATCACTGGAGGATTTCAAGAAGAGATTGGACTGCCATTTGTCGGAAATGGTATAGGGTCTTCTGCTTGGGTGGGAGATTGGACTAGATGACCCACAAGGTCCCTTCCAACTCTGTTAATCTGATCTGATCAATTCTGCAAGACTGTCCACTGAATTATATACTCATTTAGAGATCTAACAGCAATAGCAATAGCACTTAGATTTATATACCGCTTCACAGTGCTTTATAATTCTCTCTAAGTGGTTTACAGAGTCAGTATATCACCCCCAACAATCTGGGTCCTCATTTTACTCACCTCAGAAGGATGGAAGACTGAGTCAATCTTGAGCCAGTGAGATTCGATCTGCCAAACAGCTGGCAACCGGGCATCAGCAGAGTAGCCTGCAGTACTGTGCCACTGCAGCTCTTAATAGACTTGAATAAAAATAAAGATCAATTTGTAATCTTACATTAGATGCTGAAAAAGCCTTTGATACATAAACAATATACTTGTTTGCTGTACTAAATAGTCTCCCTTCCAACTTGGAAAAAAAAAATCTGTATGAGTGTTCATCCATCTTACATATAGATACTAAATAAGGAATCATGGATCTTGCCAGCATCCTTTAACTTCAAATGGTCTATTTTTTTGGTGCCTTTTCCTCTCCTTCTTCAAGGACCGATGGGGAGAACTGTAGAATCCAGAAGTAGTAGAATGGAAAATGCAGGAGAAATTGGACTGTGAGAATATTCAAGACAATTGCTTTGATGAATTTTAAGTTGCTGCATTAATCTTCTATGATCAAACAATCCAACTATCTTTGGGGCTGAGCAAGTGAGCGTTCCTCTGTCACAGTAATGTAGCACTTTACATGGTTGCCCTGGTTTTATATAAAAAAAATATTTCCTCAATAGGCATGGGAATAAAACAGGCAATCATTTTCATGATTTGTGTAGAAACTGAAAAGCAAACCAAATAAGGGTACAAAATCCAAGGAAATGTAATTACTGTAAATTCCAAATGGCCCCAGAATCCTAGGTGTGTGTGACTTCTTCTGCCAAAGGCATCTTTTGTCCACTTGGTGTCCTTCAAACATTTTGAGGCTATAACCTTCATCACTAGCAGAATGATGATTGTAAAATCTGGAAATTGTCATCCTAAAGTTTCTAAAGTACATAAGTGTTGGGACAGCATATAGCAGTGATGGCTAACCTTTTTGCTGTTGAGTGCCAAAAGCGGGGGGAGTGCAGGGGGGTTGCACACATGCCCGCCCCCCTGCACATGCACATGTGACCCCCCATGCTCCCCCCACTTTTGGCACATGATGGCACAGTGGGCTCGGTAGGCCTGTTTTTCACCCTCCCCAGGCTCCAGAGGCTTTCTTGGAGCCTAGGGAGGGTGAAAACAGCTTTCCCCACCTCCCCGGAGACGCTCTGGAGGCCGGAAATGGCCCATTTCCCAACTTCTGGTGAGCCCAGAACGTCCGTTTTTTGCTCTCCCCAGGCTCCAAAGGTTTTCTAGGAACCTGGGGAGGGAAAAAATGGCCTTCCACACATACCCAGAGGCCAGAAACAGCCTGTTTCCCAACTTCCGGTGGGCCTGGAAGGCCCGAAAATCAGCTGGTGGGTGTGTGCATGTATGCTGCAACTAGCTAGGGCAACGCTTGCATGCCCACAGATATGGCTATACATACCACCTTATGCGTTCACCATCATGGGCATATAGGAAAGGAAAGGGAACTATATTCTGTCTCACTAAAATGTTTCCCCTGTCAGGTAGGAAGAACAGCTTAAAGTTATTTTTATTTCTTCTAGAATTTTTTACCTTAAAAAAAACTGCGGCTAACACAAACTAAACACGATTTAATTAATCTTGGTAGAGGTATGGGGGTTTCATTTGTTTGTTATTTTTCCTTTTGAGTAGCAGGCCTTAATAATATAGCAAAATGGATTTCTCACATAAGAAGCACTTGTGCCAAGCTTTGTGTGCCATATTTTTTCTTGCTAAATATTTTAAGAACTGTATCTAGGCAACATCGCTGACCTAGAAAACCTGAAAGCTTATAGACATATAATAGCTTTGGAGACTGATACTTGCCTACAGAAAGAGCTTTCTTTCATTCAAGTGTTGACCTATCTTTTTTTTTTTTTAAAAAAAAAGGAATAGCTTTCAACAAGTTCCTAATTCTGAGTGTTAGGGCTCTGAGAGACTAAAATATGGTCTCTTATGTTGCAGAACAGGAGTACTAAAACAGGAAGAGGGATTGAATCATGTTTTCTCATTCTTCCCTCCTAGGGCAGACTAACCCCTGAGCACACTATTTAGATCCAAAATTGTGTTGCTGAAATTCAAGGGCAAAATGGCTAATTTTCAACACCACAGTCCTATTTTCTTTCAAAACTGAAGATGGAATTGATAGCAGAAAGCCTTTAGGAGGCCACTCATTCCTATTACAAAGTTTAAGGATCTCTCCAAACATCTTTATATGAACTCAATTCACAAAATACTTCTCTTTTGGTGGTAAAATGTCAAGCAATTATGAGAAGGATTGGTGCATTCTTTTTAAAAGTGGAAAAGATAGTGAACTGTCTCCTAGAAGCTTTCTATTCTTATTTCCACTCTTAACCCTTCAGTACCCGCAATAGAATACTTTATGCCACCAGACTTGAAATTTTGGGCTTAGACAACTTAAAAGTACACCACTTTTGTTCTGACCTAAGCATAGTACATAAAATTATCTGCTACAATGTCCTACATGTCAATGACTACTTCAGCTTCAACCATAACAATACACGAACACACAATAGATACAAACTTAAGGTAAACCGCTCCAAACTCAATTGCAGAAAATACGATTTCAGCAATAGAGTGGTCAATGCCTGGAATGCACTACCTGACCTCTGTGGTTTTTTTCACAAACTCTCAAAACTTTAACCCTAGACTGTCTACTGTTGACCTCACCCCATTCCTAAGAGGTCTGTAAGGGGTGTGAATAAGTGCACCAACATGCCTACTGTCCCTGTCGTAATGTCCCTTTTTATGTGTATCCTTTTCATGTATTAAAAACATGTTTATACTTATATCTGTTATCTTATATATGCTGACAAATAAATAAATAGAAATAGCATAGAAAACAATTACCCAGTTCCGTCTGGAGACACATTTCCACTCTCCTAGTGATATCACTATAGGTCTCAATCTGGTCAGGGGAATAGATAGCAGACCCTGATCCCGAGAGAGCTGCCTCTCCCCGTTTGATATATGCAGGTATGTGTACGTAGGCACACCTTTCTGAATCCGTGCAAGGATCTTGCCCTCTCGGACAGCTACTTCACTTTTTCATGATGTTAAGAGTCTTCTGCAGAAATAAAACCTGGTCCTTAGAGGTCAGCAGATAATTCAACCTATTCAGTGAAACTAGACTACCCCAAATATTCCTCCAAATAATTGCTGCTGCTACCTTATTCCCAGAGAGTGGTAAAATCTCACGTCCCTTTTTGTAGGCTGCTTAATCCAGTATTATCCTAAAGTTTCTAAAGTACAGTGGAGTTTGATGTGCTAATCTCAAAACCCCCAGATCCGAAATAACCTTGAATGTATCCCTTAGTATATTTATTTGTAAAAAAAAGCATAGCCAGAACACAGTTATTTGTTAGAGGTAAAGATTCTCTTGAGTCAAGCACAATCACAAAGAGATTTTCTTAGGAGCCTTATAGAAAGGATTTTTCATTGACGTTTTCATGGATGCCTTTTGTCTTCCTAACCTCCCCAAAGGTCCTGGAATTACAAAATGATGCTCCATTCAAGTACTAATTCCTTTGGCCTTTTTGAGATCTGAAAAGGTTCACTAGGTGCAGCCATTTTTTGGTTCCAAGGGATGATGTTACTTGGTTGATCAATGAAATGTCTGCAAGCTCTCTCTCTCTCTCTCTCTCTCTCTCTCTCTCTCTCTCTCTCTCTCACACACACACACACACACACACAGTGTGTGTGTGTGTGTGTGTAGTGTATGTGTGTTGTGTGTGTGTGTGTGAGAGAGAGACTGAAGTTACAGCAGCACTGAAAAAAGTGACTTATCACTGTTTTTTACACAACCATTGCAGCATCTCCATGGTGATGTGATCAGAATTTGGATGCTTGGCAACTGGCATATATTTATAATGGTTGCACTGTCCTGGGGTCATGTGATCACCTTTTGTGACTTTCTGACAAACAAAGTCAATGGGGAAGCCAGATTTATTTAACAACTGTGTTACTAACTTAACAATTGCAGTGATTCACTTAACAGCTGGCAGAATAGGGCATACAGTGGCAACTGTCTTGTTTAGCAATGGAAATTTTGGCACTGAATGTGATCATAGATCAAGGGCTACCTGTAATATCCTGAATTATCATAGCTGAATTTCTAACTATAAATCTTTTCTCTTGTAACTCCTCTGACCTCATTAACTGCCCACCCAGTCACATTACCCACCCACCCCCCCCAAGCCACACTCACAGAACCGGTAGTAACAAATTTTACATTTCACCACTGCCAGAAATGCAAAATAGCATGGCAAGTATGGCTGGTCCGATGTGCATTCCAATGCTGAAGCTGTGGAACTAAGGAGAAATAAGATCTCTAATCAGCATTTTATTTTGCTTTGCTTTGCTTTGCTTTGCTTTGCTTTGCTTTGCTTTGCTTTGCTTTGCTTTGCTTTGCTTTGCTTTGCTTTGCTTTGCTTTGCTTTGCTTTGCTTTGCTTTGCTTTTTTATTTTATTTTTTATTTTTCAAGGCAAGACTTATCCTGTAGGTTTTCACGTTTCATTATAAGACTCCTCTGATAACTTCTTTTAATTCTGTTTCATTCTGAACTGTCTGTCTTCATGCTTTTATTCCAATTCTAAATATAACTTGAGACAGTTCTTAACTTGTTGTACAGTGATTGTCAAAATAATTATTAGTTGTGTGATGGCAACTGTGTGTCCAGTGAATGGGCATAATTTCAAGTTTCATCTTCCCCTCACTGGCCAGCTATCCCATGGCATATCTATCATTTATTTATTTATTTATTTATTTATTTATTTATTTATTTATTTATTTATTTATTTATTTAAATTTTTATACCGCCCTTCTCCCAGGGGACTCAGGGCAGTGCATAGTAGGGATAAGAAAGGGCAAGAGAGAACATGCTTTCTGCTCAGCTTCTAAAACCAATTTATATTTTTATGAAATCAAAATTATAAAACCAACCTATGAGTATTTACCTGTTCTTGTGCACAATATATTCCTTTCCTAACCTGCAATGGAAAGTTAGAGCTAAGACAAGCATTCAAACCAATGTGAGCAATCCACAGCCTGTAACTGTAACTCCGTCACTCAGCTTGCATGATTCTCCTTGCTGGCCAAAAAATCTGAAAAGGAGAGCTGGTAGGTAAGGAGAATAGGAGTCTGTACATAGCAAAGATTGTGGTTAAAAAGTTTCTAAACCTAGCTTTTTTTCAGGTAGAAAACTGACCCAAGAGAATTTCAATGGAATGTCTGAATCATCCTAGAAGCCAGAAACGGCAGGAAGACCTTGAGTCAGAAGTAATGAAGGACTGACTGTAATGAAGTTTAAATAAACGTTGATGCAAGATTATTTAACCAAAGGATTATTACTCAATTCATTCAAAACCTAATTTTTCAAATTTCCATTTTTTTTGAGAGAGAGAGAGAGAGAGAGAGAGAGAGAGAGAGAGAGAGAGCGCTTTATTAAACAATATGAGATACAAAGTTTTTTAATACCAATAAATACATACATACATACATACATACATACATACATACATACATACATACATACATAGGTGGAATAGCCGCATTCTTTTAGCACAAAGGGCTAGTGCCTTGTGGCAGCTGAGAGTAAATTAATTTCATCTCTTCCTCTTCCACTCCAATGCTTTTTCAATTAGACTATATTTGTATCTCCCAACTTCCCATTCAGTGCTACAGAGCCAAATGATATTTATCGATCAGAACGGTGCCTTCAAAGCAACAGCGCTCGATCCCAAATGCCAAACTGTTCAAGTTGCTGTAAATTAAGAAGGGAACAGTAGAGACAGGAAATAAACTGCCATAAATGGAATGTGAGCTTTTTTGAGTTCTCCTAATGGCAGAACAACTGAGCCAAACAATACGTATTGACTTAACCTTGAAAGTGAGAAATGACTCTGCATTCAAACATAATTCATGGTGTTTTACAAACAACATGCCCGATGAATGATGAAGAGAACAGGCATAGGGAACTTTACAAATGCTGCTTTTAAGCCTTGGCCACCTAGAAGTCTAGATGCTACATGTCAGGAATTGAAAGGAACGATCATAACTTTGACCCAGTTCGCATTGCATGCAGTATGGATGACATCTCCCAAGGTTAAAACTGAGCACATCCCTCCCTTAGGGCTGCAAACTTCTCCCCCAGGACTGCCATATACGAGCTGCAAAAATTTGGGCAATGACTAAAAACTAGTAACAGAGAGATATCGAAAACTCTAGTGGTTCATCAGGGTTCTTTTTCTTTCTTTCTTTCTTTTTTTTGTAAGTACAGGTAGTCCTTGACTTACAACCATAATGGAGCCCAAAATTTCTGTTGCTAAGTGAGATTGTGAAGTGAGTTTTGCCCCCATTTTCCGACTTTTCTTGCCATAGTTTTTAAGTGAATCACTTCAGTTGTTAAGTTAGTAACACGGTTATTAAGTGAATCTGGTTTCCCCATTGAATTTGCTTTTCAGAAAGTCACAAAAGGTGATCACATGACCTTGGGACACAGCAACGGTTATAAATATGAACCAAGATTCACATGCTAAGCATGTGAATTTTGCTCACATGATTATGGGGGTGCTGCAAAAGTTGTGTATAACAAATGGCCATAAATCACTTTTTTCAGTGCCATTGTAACTTTGGTCATTAAATGAACTATTGTAAGTCGAGGACTATCTGTATATATAACAGACGTGCCCTACTCCACCCATCACAACCCTTGAGCTTACTAAGCTTCTTCCCTGATGCTTGCTGAAATAGCAGCAACAATAGCTGCTCTGGTGGCAACAGAAATATGTAGCAAGCCTACTGGAAGTCTATGGAGATTATCAGTCATCCAGGTCATGGTTGTCCCAAAGGTGCTTCTTCAAGAGGCAACTGGACTTTCTGTTTTTTCTTTGAAGATGTTTCGCTTCTCATCCAAGCTTCTTGGATGAGAAGCGAAACATCTTCAAAGAAGAACCAGAAAGTCCAGTTGCCTCTTGAAGAAGTACCTTTGGGACAAGCCTACTGGAAGCTTCTCTCCTTCATAGATAAAGAGAAACCAGTCCAGTTCTTTGTATGTTTAAAGACAGAGTAGCCCAGAGGCCCAGTAAAAGTAAAAAGAAGTATCATACCACTGTTAGTGTTCAAATCTCTATTGTGTATGTGTTAGAGATACTAGATTTGAGCTACAAAACACCTTCTCATCATCAAATATGGTAGCCCTGTGTGTGTCAATGAAAGAGGGCTTTTTTCAGCCTGTTTGATGTTTTGCTTCCATACTTCTTAATTTATTTTAAACCTGGAGATGGATTGAGAAATAATGGGATGGGGAATCCCAGACGTGCCTTTCAAATGTGTGGAATATATATGAGGAATATACTTGCAAAATAATTAAATAAACAATATTCCATGAGTTCTAATTGCACTTGAGATTTGTACAAATTGAATAAAGGTTGTAATTCAGTGAAATTTTAGAAGTGTGAGATTCAAATCTGCACTGAAGTCAAAATAAGGGCTAAATTATTTCTATCATCTGCCATTTCTTGGTTTATTTATTTATTTATTATTTATTAGTCATATTTCTATGCCTCCCACTCTCCGAGGACTCTGGGCGGCTTACACCAAAGACAGTATACTAAATAGCATATTGCCCCCAACAATCCAGGTCCTCATTTTACCCACCTTGGAAGGAAGAATGGAAGGCTGAGTTAACCTTGAGCCGGTGAGATTTGATCCGCTGACCTGCTGAACTATCAGTCAGCTGAAGTAGCTGCAATACTGCACTCTAATCACTGCACCATCTCACCTTGGTTCATTCTTGATGCAGGAGAAACTGAAATGTGGCCAATAATTCTGACAAGGGTCCTCTGAAAATTGCTTTGTTTGTCCCAGGAATTCTTCTTCTGGATTTCTTTAAACTCTATACAGTAAGGCTTTGATTATAAACCTGCAAATGTATAGCTTTATTTGAGGAATAAAAAAGTTGGCAGTCATTTCAAATCTTACCCAGAATAGGTTTTTACATTATACTATATGGGTATAATAATAATAATTATATTATTGTAATATAATAAATAAATTATTATTTATTATATTTGTCTAATACTTTCCTACAGATCTGGTTTCTTTTTTTCACATTCATGGGAAACATACAGATTGGAAGTAAGCATGGGAACAAGATTTATTTGGTTTCTAGTCACGAGTATTTATGATAGTATAAACAACTTAATTTTTTAAAATCTCTGATTCTCAGAAGAAATGACAAATCTTACATTGGATCAACCATATCAACCCTCTCAGTCACATCTTTTATCATGGAAGGACAAAACACTTACCTAGTGTTATACTAAACAATTGCCCCAAACAATATTACAGAACTACCAGAGTTAGTAGGTTATTCTACAGAATCTCAGTATCTGCTCTAACTATTCCTTTCTACCTTCTCTTTTTTGGTGACTCTCATGCTATTTCCCACAGTATTTAAAATGCGATTGAAAAAAAAAAGGGGGGGGTATAGGGGAAAATTCCCTGCAGCAAACAAAATATTGTAAGAATAAATCACTATTATCACCGGTGTACTGTTTGTTCAGCTTTCCTTGCCCTTTCTCCTGGGGGAGTACAAATGATTCAAATAGTGGGGAATTTTAGCACAAGATGGAATATTGAGCTCATGTTATAAACTAGGGCCCCCAGTGGCTCCTTTCAAAGAAAAAGCTTTGAAATAGCTTTATAGCAATTGGGAATTGAATCTATGAATTTATAGCTTCTAAGATGTCCCTTTAATTGAAGAAGACTGCTCTGTATGAATGACCAAATGGCAGCCTTTTAGGTCCTAAAGAAGCAAGTGATTGACTGTGTTAATAAACATGTGGATTATTGCTGTACTGCATCCAGCAACTGTCAATAGAAGCCTGATTTCTTTTGAAAATGGTCTTGTTTCATTTTATTATTGCTTTGGGCTTCAGAAAACTGCAACTTAACCACTTTTTTTTGGCAAATCCATTAGTCTCCATTGAAAATAGGCTACAATTATTTAAGGATCAAAGGGGATTTTGTAAGACCATCTCAAACAACTCTGATTATTTCACCCAGGCCCCTTGGACAGGAGGTGCCCCTTTTTAAAGAACTTGACTTCCACAGGATTCTAAATCTTAACTCTTAGTGATAGTGATAGATCACCCAAAATATGATATGCTTGTTGAGCTAAAGCAACATCAGCTGAGTATAGGTATTCCTTGACTTATGACTACAATTGGAACTGGAATTTCTTCCTATGTTGGTGCAGTCATGAGGTGAATCATCATGTGACGACCTGATTTTTGCAGCCCTTTTGACTCTGGTTGTTAAATGAATCCTGCAGTTCTTAAGTGAATCCAGCTTCCTCAATCGGTGCTGAATGTTAGAAACCAGCTGGGAAGGTCACAAATAGCTGTGTGACCAAAGGAAGCTGCAACTGATTGTAAATGCAAACAGGTTGCCAAGTTCCCCAATTAAGATCATTGTGACTGCAAGGTGGGGCAATGATGGTGCGAGGGCAGGTTGTAAGTCACTTTTTTCAAGGCCATCCTAACTTTTAACTGTGGTTAATTGAATGGCTGGTAAGATGAAACTATCTGTAGGACTACTTTCCCAATTCACAGATAAGAATTAGAAGACATGCCGGATAGTTGATTTAGGAAATGAGTTGGAAATATATTTTCAAAAATGCATGTCAATACGTGAGAAGAATGACAATTGGCTATAACATACTAATTTATTATGTATTTAAAGCATTTATTGGTAGTGAGGTAGGCAGTGGTTTAGTAGATGTGCAAGGTCAACTAGATATGCAGGTTTTACTTATGGTGACATATCACGCTCTCCTCAGACAAAATCTACCATCATTCCATAGGTTATGCAGTTTTATATCTGGCTTTTCATTTTATTCATTTTATTAGATTTATATACCGCCCTACTCCCGAAGGACTCAGGGTGGTGAACAGCCTTAAGATAAAACACATAAATACAAAAAATTTAAGATAGAATAAAAACGAATTAAATACTTTGGCTGAAACAAATTTAAAACCCTCATAATTTAAAACACATTAAAATTTCCATTTAAAAGGGGGACAGACTTAGGTCAGGCCGGCTTGATGGAATAAATGAATCTTGAGCACGTGACGGAAGGTGCGCAGATCTGGGATCCTCCGTATCTCCGGGGGGATATGGTAGGTGCTCCCACAGAGAAGGCTCTCCCCCTGGGGGCCACCAGTCGACATTGTTTGGCTGACGGCACCCGGCACCCGGAGGAGCCCCTCTCTATGGGAGGGCACTGGCCAGTGGGAGGCTATTGGTGGTAGCAGGCGGTCCCAAAGATAACCAGGTCCTAAGCCATGGAGCGCTCTAAAGGTGATAACCAAAACCTTGAAGCGCACCCGGAAGGCCACCGGGAGCCAGTGCAGCTTGCGCAGGAGAGGCGTTACATGGGAGCGCCACGTCCCATCCCATCATTTTCAATTGTTTACATCTTTTTGGTAATACTGCATTACTATATTTATCTATAATTTACATTTAGAGGAAGAAGGGGGGTAAACCCCTGCTTAAAAGCTACTTAGCAAAATATAATTAAAAACAAATAAACATAATGCAACAAATTTCATGGGACATCAGTGTAATTCTATGCTTCCTTAATTAGGAATAAACTGAGAATGACTTCAAAGAGATTTACATCTCTGTCTAGGTCAATTAATAAAAAAACATTAAATTTCAAATAAAATGTATTTATGTTTATATTTTTAATGTGTATATTCTTAGCAAGCCAGACGGTGAGGGTGATGGCAGTGGCAGCTGTCTGGTGGCTAGAGGACGCTGGTGACCCCCCCCTTTTTTTGGAGTGGAAGTTGGGGGGGCAACGGAACAACAAAACTATCTCTGGGACTTGGCTGGTGTGATATCTTGGCCCAGGCCTTGGGTGGCCTTTAATCTGGGCCCTATGGGGACTGGGGGCTGGAGACAACTGCCCCATTCCGCTCCCCTCTTTCCTAGCACTTTCCCTTTTGAGATCTATGCCCACCTGACCAGAAATTAGCCTGTGAGACTCACATATCGCCATGTATTTGACATCTGCATTCCCCTGACTGTGGAGAGCACTATTTCCATCTGAAAACTGGAGGCTGGGATATGGCTTCATCCCGTCGGCTGAGGGGGCTGGACATCAGTTAACCACCGTGAGAGGGTGGCCCGGTGTCGAGATCCCTGGAGGCCGAACCGAGATGATTTCACGTTTGCACCTTGTCAGCGGAGGGGTCTGGACCAGCCGCCGTGAGAGGGTGGTTTTCTGGACCTTGACCCCTGGACGCTGTGGTTGGCACTGGTTCATTGCTGCCATTTCACCACAAGAGGAGGTTTGATCAGCTAACCTAACTACCGTGAGAGGGTAGTTGGACTTTATTCCCCCCCCCGGACTGTGGTCATCTTGGAATCTGGACTTTGTCCTCTGTGGTGAGAGGATAGTGGACTTGGCCCTGTGAACAGGTCTTTGGGACCCCTCCATGTCTTCTTCTTTTCTTCTCTCCCTTGGACCTTTATGGACCCTCAGGCTATGGTCGTGTTTACCCATTATAATCAAGATGTACTCAGCAGCGGAGCTTCTTGGTCTGCGAGATTCCCCCCTCTCGCAGGCTTCGCCCTCCATTCTATCGAGGGCCTACCTCGATGACGGCTTTTGGAACCCCGAGAGGTGGCATGCCACAAAGAGGGGGCTGCAGGGTTTTTTAAAATTGTCTTTGTCTAACCTTTTAGGGGGATGGGGGACGGGGGAGGGGAGGGAGGGTTATATGCCGAGCTCATCACAGGGGCCTGTAATGGGAGGCGGAGAACGGGGTGAGGAGGAGCTCATCATAGAAGGGAAGGAGGGCGATCCCATCAGAGCCATGGTTGGGAGGGGCAGATATGGCAGGAGCAGGGGGCCGTATCATGTGTTGGGGGCACGTAGCCACTGTCTCCAAGCAGTGGCGTGCCACGGCCCTCAGGACTCTTCTCGCTCCCCGAGTTGTCCAGAGTTACGGCGTCCGGGCCTGAGGTTGATGTTGTGTAATGCCAGGTCCGTGGTTAATAAGCCCCCCCTCATTTGCGACCTTATTCAAGAGGGGGGTGCGGACCTGGCAGGTATTACGGAGACCTGGTTCGGCCAAGAGGGGGGGTTCCCCTCGTGGAGATGTGCCCGCCAGGCTTCCGTGCATTTCATCGGCCAAGGCCCCAGGGTAGGGGTGGGGGGGATGGCGGTCGTTATAAAGGAAAGTCTTGATCCAAGGGAGACCACTGTACCTCAGATAGCCGGATGTGAGTTGCTCCTGGTGAAGTGGGGCCATGGTGTGCAGGTGGACTTGCTGATCACGTACCTGGCTCCCTGCCATGTGACAGCGGCCCTGCCCGAGCTTCTCAACGTTATTGCCGAGGTGGCAGTTGACACTCCCAGGCTCTTGGTCATGGGGGATTTCAACCTGCCGTCTGACAGTGAGGCGTCTGGGTTGGCTTGGGAGTTTATGGCTTCCATGACAGCCATGGACCTGACACAATTAATTCTTGGCCCTACTCACACAGGAGGACACACTCTGGACCTGGTTTTTGTCTCTGGTCAGTGGTTGAATGGCCTAGATGTTGGGGATATAGTCATTGAACCCCTGTCATGGTCAGACCATTCTCTCCTGAGGCTAGACTTTCTGACCGCCAAATCCCACCGCAGGGAGGCAGAACCGATTAGGTGGTTCCGCCCCAGGCGCCTGATGGATCCTGATAGGTTCCAGAGGGAGCTTGGGCCAGTGCCCGAAACTCTGGCTCATGATTTGGCTGAGGACCTGGTGGCCGCCTGGGATAGGGCGGTCGCCGGCACCCTGGACCGAGTCGTGCCTTTGCGGCCTCTGACCCAGCACCAAATCTGCCCGGCTCCTTGGTTTTCTGAGGAGTTGAGGGAGATGAAGCACCGGAAAAGACACCTAGAGAGTGGTTGGAGAGCGAGTCAATCTGAATCTGACCGAACACTAGCTAGGTCCCATGTTAGGACCTATTTGGTGGCGATAAAAGCGGCAAAGCGTAATTACTTTTCCGCTCTTATTGCATCGGCAGATAATCGCCCAGCCACCTTGTTTAGAGTGACCCGCTCCCTCCTACATCAGGGAGTGCGGGAGGACCTCTTGCAAGGGCAGGCTGAGGATTTTGCACAGTATTTGCACGATAAAGTCGCTCAGATTCGGGAAGGCTTGGACTCTGACTGGGTAGATTCCGGCGAGGTGACTGAGGCTGGTCTTGAGAACGTTATCTGGGATGAGTTCGATCCTGTGACTTCTGAGGACGTGGACAGGATTTTGAGAAAACTAAACACAACCACATGTTTATTGGACCTGTGTCCTTCCTGGCTGGTACTGGCCACTCGGGAAGTTACACGAGGCTGGCTCCAGAGGATTATAAATGCTTCTTTGAGCGAGGGTTTCTTGCCTGCCACCTTGAAAGAGGCGGTGGTGAGGCCCCTCCTCAAGAAGCCTTCTCTGGACCCAGCTGTTTTGGCAAATTTTCGTCCTGTCTCTAACCTTTGCTTTATTGCGAAGGTTGTTGAGAGTGTGGTTGCGTGACAGCTCCCACAGTACCTGGATGAAGCCGTCTATCTAGATCCGTGTCAGTCCGGTTTCAGACCTGGGTACAGCACAGAGACGGCATTCGTCGCATTGGTGGATGATCTCTGGAGGGCTCGGGACAGGGGTTGTTCCTCTGTCCTCATCCTGTTAGATCTCTCAGCGGCTTTTGATACCATTGACCATGGTATCATGCTGCATCGGTTGGGGGGTTTGGGGGTGGGAGGCACCATGCTGCGGTGGTTCGCCTCCTATCTCTCCGACCGATTGCAGTCTGTGTTGGCAGGGGGACAGAGGTCGACCTCGAGGCACCTCGTTTGCGGGGTGCCACAAGGGTCGGTCCTCTCACTGCTCCTGTTCAACATTTATGTGAAGTCGCTGGGTGAGATCATCCATGATTTTGGGGTGAGTTGCCAACTGTACGCTGATGATACTCAGCTGTACATCTCCACCCCTGACCACCCCAATGATGCCCTCGAAGTAATGTCCCAGTGCCTTGAAGCCGTGCGGGTCTGGATGGGGAGGAACAGGCTTCGTCTCAACCCTTCCAAGACCAAGTGGCTGTGGATGCCGGCGTCCCGGTATAGCCAGCTGGTGCCATCACTGGCTATTGGGGGTGAGTCATTGGCCCCCACAGAGGGGGCTCGCAACTTGGGTGTCCTCCTGGATTCACGGCTGTCCTTGGAAGGGCATATGGCGGCCATGGCCAGGGGGGCCTTTTATCAGGTTTGCCTGATGCGCCAGTTGTGCCCCTTTCTGGATCGGGACTCCATGTGCACGGTCACTCATGCACTCATCACGTCTCGCCTGGACTACTGTAATGCTCTCTACATGGGGCTCCCCTTGGGGTGCACCCGGAGGCTCCAACTGGTCCAGAATGCAGCCACCCGGGTGATTATGGGAGTGACAGGGCGCTCCCACGTGACACCTCTCCTGCGCGAGCTGCACTGGCTTCCGGTGGTCTTCCGGGTGCGCTTCAAGGTGTTAGTTTTGACCTTTAAAGCACTCCATGGCATAGGATCGGGGTATTTGCAGGACTGCCTGCTGCTACTGATAACCTCCCACCGGCCAGTACGCTCACACAGAGAGGGCCTTCTCAGGGTGCCATCAGCCAAGCAATGTCGGCTGGCGGCCCCCAGGGGGAGAGCCTTCTCTGTGGGGGCTCTCACCCTATGGAACGAGCTGCCTCCTGAATTTGTTTGATCCCGGACCTCCGCGCTTTCCAAAAGGCCCTTAAGACTTATTTATTCCAACAAGCCGGCCTTGCTTGATTGATTTTAATGGGGTTTTAAAATTTTTGGTATTATTAATTTCTGGGGTTTTAAATTGGGTATTTTAACGGGGGTTGACTTTTATTTTGGAACACCAACGATTGAATCTAATTTTAAATTTTTTATTATTTGTATTATATGTGTTTTAATTTGGCTGTTCACCGCCCTGAGTCCCCCTCCCGGGGAGAAGGGCAGTATATAAATTTAAATAAATAAATAAATAAATAAATAAATAAATAAATAAATAAATAAATAAACAAACAAACAAACAAACAAACAAACAAACAAACAAATAAATAAGCCAGCCAGCCAGCCAGCCAGCCAGCCAGCCTGTGGCAGTTGACAATGAGAAATTCATGCATCATCATTCATTAAACTTCAAGATTCTCTTTCTAAAAATCTACCAATGACATCATAGCAATTGAAAATGTAGGAATATTAATATAAAGATGAAATTAATTATGTTACAAGGCCAAATGCTAAAGAAGGAAGCTCAGGATACAAATGTGAGTCAGGGACGAATCTGGAGACAGCTGAAAAGCAGAGCTGTGGATAGAGGGATTCACAAAGGACAACATCTGCAAAACAGAATACACTATCAAACTCTACCCCTTTTCAATTCAGAATAGTGCTGGAAGGGACCTCAGAGGTCCTCCAGTCCAACCCCCTGCTCAATCAGGAGACCCTATACCATTTGAGATAGGTGGCTGTCCAGTCTTTTCTTAAAAACCTGTTCTACTGGTTAATTGTTCTCACTATAGGAAGTTTTTCCTTAACTCCAGATTGCTTCTCTCTACTGGAATACTGCTATTATGTCTCACTTAGTCCTTCTTTTCATTAGACTAGCCAAACCCAAATCCTCCAACAGTTCTTCATATATTTTTGTCTCCACGCCTTTAATCAACTTAGTTGCTCTTCTCTGCACTTTTTCCAAAGTCTCAACATCTTTTCTTGTAATGTGGTAACCAAAACTGGATGTAGTATTCCAGGTCTGGTCTTACTAAGGTTTTATAAAGCCATGGTGAAGTGGTTAGAATGCAGTACTGCAGGCTAGTTCTGCTGACTGCCAATTTCCAGCAGTTTGGCAGTTTGATTCTCACTGGCTCAAGGTTGACTCAACCTTCCATCCTTTCAAGGTGGCTAAAATGAGGACCCAGATTGTTGGGGCCAATATGGCTGACTCTACAAACTGCTTAAAACACTGTGAAGCGATATATAAGTTTAAGTGCTATTGCTACTAATACTTCACATGTATGTTGTATGTACAAGCAATGCAAACAAAGAGGTGGGGCGTCAGTAGCAATGCTGCACCCAACTTCTTGCAGGTTTTGACACAAAGGTTTATGCAGATTCCCCGGCTGCAGATCATCTGACAAACAGCCCATGGCAATTATTTGAACTCATAAAAGTAGGAAATCCATCAAGCCGGGGAAAAAAAAAAGCTTCCAGCCGAAGGCATTTCCATTCAGAAGCCATTGTTCCAGTGGTGAAATCCAATTTTTTCACTACCGGTTCTGTGGGCATGGCTTGGTGGGCGTGGTGTGTCTTGGTGGGCATGGCAGGGGAAGGACACTGCAAAATCCCCATTCTCTCCCCACTCCTGGGAAAAAGATATTGCAAAATCTCCATTCCCACCCCACTCTGGGGCCAGCCAGAGGTGGTATTTGCCAGTTCTCCAAACTGCTCAAAATTTCCGCTATTAGTTCTCCAGAACCTGTCAGAACCTGCTGGATTTCATCCCTGCATTGTTCCCTCTGTTACTTTTACTGACACCAACTTTGGAAGCTAAAGTTTAGGCAGTGTAATTAGAGAAAGGACAATCTTTGCCAACAAGGTGATCAGAGGCCATTTCCCTGCCAAAAGGGAAATAGATTGCCATAAAGGTTCTGCACAGTTGAAGCAATTAAAAAAATAAAAATAAAACCCACAGTGCTGCAGTTTAAATGCACTTCAGCAGAACAAGGAATAAATCAACTCAGTTCTCTGACTCTGGTAAAATCATGTAAATGGGCAAGTTCTAATCTAATTTCAAACTACCCCAAAGACTTATATGGGCATGTACTTTTATTATTGCTCTTATTTTCTTACATTTTATAGGTTAATTGTTAGAAAGAACAATGAATACCAAAATTAAGTTCCCCCCCCAGTCTATTTTTATTAAAAAGTTCGTCTTTTTTGCTGGCCATGGCAAACAAAATCTGCCCATTATTTCTCAACCTTGCCAGCAAGGCTGGCTGAGGAATTCAGGGAGTTGAAGTCCACCCATCTTAAAACTGCCAAGGTTGAGAAACAGTGTATTGCTTTATTCAGAAAGTGGCAACATCTAGTCAACTTTGCCTGTTCTTGGAAAGTAAGCAGCCTTAGCCCTGGTAGTTCTTAGATCAGGCAGCTATTAAAGATTTGTGGATTGTAGGCTATGCCAGGGAGCTGGTGCTGCCAAACAAATTGCATGGATATAGTCCCAACCTTGACTCAAGGCATCTTTTGTTTACATGTGATAATTGATTCCTATTTTAACATTGTTACGTTGTTACTGTTTTGAGTAGGAATTTCAAACTAGGGGTTGTTTCTGATTGGTTACTGACCAGCAGCCAAACTGTATATAAAGAGTGCTGCTGCCTGCATTGAGTTGCTGAAGTCTCACCATATAATAAAGAGCTGTTGTCATTATCCTGTCTGTGCTGCTTCGTCATTGCCCAGCCACTTCATTTGGCGACGAAGGTGGGATAGCACACAGAAGGATCAAAAAGAGCTAACGATAAGACATGGTGCTCACCGGGACCGTAGACTTCAGCCATGGCCTACGCCGTTTGATCCAGCCTGAGAAAAATGGGGGTCCTACATGACTCGATTCAAGTGCTCGCTCGAAGCTAGTGACATGCACGGGCTATCTGCAAATCGCAAACGAGCCCTGTTCCTGAGCCATTGTGTACTGGATGTCTTCGAAATGGCCAAGTCGTTGTGTGAGCTGACCCTGGTGCAAACGGTTCCTTGGGACACACTCCAAGCAACTCTCAGGCCACATTATGCCCCTGCACCATCCAAGCTCATCCAGCGCTACGAGCTGAGGCAGAGAATCCAGAAAGAGGGGGAACTGGTGACCGCATATGTAGCAGCGCTCCGAAGAGTCACGACCCACTGTGACTACTGAGGCCAGGGCACACGAAGCATCGACAAAGGCGTCAGAGGTTTTACAGCGTCCTCAGCCTGAGAAAAGCGGGTCTAAAGCGCTTTTCACCGCGAGGAGGCGAGAACAAGTTTGGAGGAAGAATCAGACGAAGATGTCTTCCGAACTGAGAAAAGAAAAGGCAAGCCCAGCTGCCGTCGAGAAAGCTGCCTTTCATGCTGGCCGCCTGAGTTGCGGTGGCCAGCACGAAAGAGAAGCCTGCAAACATTGCGAGGCTATTTGCAGGCGCTGCGAGAAGAGAGGTCACTTAGCCCGAGTATGCCGAGCGCAGCTTCTGCGTTCTTCCAGACCACATGACCAGGCAGCCAATCAGAACCGCTGCCACCTTCAAAATGACCAATCCAGAACAAGGGCGCCGAAAAGCGGTGCGAGATTCAAACTTACAGCACGAGAGTCGGCCAAGCCAGCAAGGTGATCGAGGAAAAAGTCTTCACTACCATCAAGATCAATGGACAACCCTGCAGGATGGAGATCGACACCGGATCTGCACTCTCCATCATATTGTGGGCTACGTTACAGTCCCTGCTTCTGAACTACAGAAAGAACCAGCTATTGAGACAACGAATCCGCCTGCTAGACTACCAGGGGAACCGCGTCCCAGTCGAAGGCGTCGACACCTTCACCATCTCCTACGGCGACTTCGAGGAGAAACTACCGCTAACCATCGTGAGAGATCCACTACCAAGCCTCCTTGGTCTATGCTGGTTCCAAGTCCTTGGCATGGGCTTCACAGGAGTCCACAGCCTCAGCGGAGCATCGCTCAAAGAACAATTCCTGCATGAGTTCCGGGACATTTTCGAGGACAGCTTGGGCAAGTACATGGGGACCCCAATTTCGTTTAATTTGGATCCAGGGGTAGCCCCAATTAGGCTTAAGGCAAGGAGAGTCCCTTTTGCCCTGAAGCCCAAAATTGATGCAGAATTAGATAAACTGATTAGCCAGGGCATTTTAGTGCCAGTAGACCATGCGAAATGGGAAACCCCAATAGTGACCCCAATTAAGGCTGATGGGTCTATCAGGATTTGCGCCGATTACAAATGTTCTATCAACAAGGCGTTGCAGCAAAGTGCTTATTCTGTCCCCGTAGTCCACCACTTACTACATTCCCTTGGTCCAGGGAAAATATTCGCAAAATTAGATCTTGCGCAAGCTTACCAGCAGCTGCCGGTAGACAACGCCACGGCAGAAGCGCAAATGATTGTGACACACAGACGGGCTTTTAAATGCACTCGGTTGCAATTCGGGGTCAGCATAGCCCCGGGACTATTTCAAAGCACAATGGAGCACCTTCTACAAGGCCTCCCCGGAGTCGTCCCATATTTCGATGATGTGCTAATTAGTGGCCATAACGAAAAGCAACTGGCAGAAAGAATCAGGTTACTAACGAGATTCCGTGAAGCCGGCCTAAAGCTTAAAGGTTGAAATGCAAAATTGGGGTTCCCTCAGTTGAGTTCTTAGGATATAAGATTGACGGATTGGGAATCCACCCCACCAAAAGCAAGGTGAGAGCCATTAAGAACGCTCCCATACCCAAAAACAAGACCGAACTGCAGGACTTCCTAGGCCTTCTTAACTTCTACACCATGTTTTTAAAAGACAAGGCAATGGTAGACTCTTAGGCAAGAGCACCCCGTGGGTTTGGGGCAAAAGAGAAGCGGCAGCATTTAACACTGTCAAGAAGCTCCTATCCGAGGACAGTTTTCTAATGCAATATAGCTCTGAACTGCCGTTAGTCTTGGTTTGTAATGCCTCTCCGTTTGGCGTCGGCACCGTACTCAGCCATAGACTACCTAATGGCCTAGAGGTGCCCACTGCTTACTACTCCCGGACTCTGTCATGCGCAGAGCGCAACTATAGCCAACTTGACAGGGAAGCCTTAGCTGCCATTGCTGGCATTAAAAAATTCCACGAGTACCTGTTTGGCCGATCATTTGACTTAGTTACCAACCATCAACCATTGCTGGGCCTCCTTGCTGGCGTCAGGCCCACCCCTGCCGCACTTTCTCCAGAATGACTAGGTGGTCAATTTTTTGGGCCGCATACTCTTACAAACTTATCCACCGACCTGGAAAAGCCATGGGCCATGCAGATGCCCTTAGCAGGTGTCCCCTGCCTGACATTTTAGACAACCCGACTCCTGAGGCCACAATTCTTTTGCTGGACGCTGTGCCGCCAGGGCCTCTTTCTTCGGCCGAGGTGGCCAAAGCTTCTAAGACAGACTCTATTATCAGAACCGTGAGGGCTGGATCCTGCGAGGCTGGCCTACACAAACTGACTCTGTTGTATTTAAACCATTTTGTACAAAGTGAAACGAACTTTCAATGTTAGGGGGATGTTTGCTGTGGGGAGATCGTGTTGTTGTACCTGAAAGTGTAAGGCATAGAGTGCTAGAGATGCTACATGCGGGTCACCGGGGCATGGTTAGAATGAAGGGCCTTGCCCGAAGCTATGTGTGGTCGCCACATTTAGACCAAGACATTGCTGAGTCGGTGGGGAAGTGCAGGCCCTACCAGGAGTTCCGTCCAGATCCCATGTTCGCCCTGGCTAGGGAATGGGAGAAACCAAAGGGCCCATGGCGGCGACTCCACATAGATTTCGCTGGGCCGTTCCATGGCCAGTCCTTCTTAATAGTAGTGGACGTATTTTCTAAGTGGTTAGAGGTTTTTCTAATGCCCTCAACCACTTCAGAGGCAGTGATTAGAGTCCTCCGCCACCTTTTCGCCATGCACGGCCTGCCCGACACATTAGTCTCGGACAACGGGCCACAATTCATTTCAGTCCAATTCGAAGGTTACCTTGCCGAACTGGGCATTCGGCATGCCCTTTCGGCTCCCTTTCATCCATCTTCGAATGGTCAGGCCGAATGATTCGTTCGGACCACCAAGGAGGCCTTGTCCCAATTAGACTTGGGCAATTGGCAGGCCAAGATCCATCAATTCTTGGTGGTGCAACATGCCATTCCCTGCACAGCCACTGGCCACAGTCTGGCCGAACTTTTGATGGGCCATAGGCTCAGATATGTCCTCGACCGATTGCATCCAAATTACTCGGCCGATAATTTTAAGGGGGAATAGGGAGGCCTCAGGCATTTCCCAATGGCACAACGGTCTATGCAAGAAACTATGCCACTGGTCCCTTGTGGGTGGAAGGTATTGTGACAGGGATGACTGGACTATACTGTGGATATTGGCCAAGGGAGAATTTGGAGGCATCACATCGACCAGTTAAGAAAGAGATTAGTTAGCGAGAACTCAGACCTCGAATACAAGTCAGTCCCTAACTACCAAAGTCCTCCCAATACAGCTACCTCAAACCCGAGTGAGCCGGATTAGTGATCTGGCAAGCCGGAGTTCCAGCGCTGCCCCAGCGAGCCACTCCTCCCAGCCGGGGAAAGTCACACCTCCGAAGGGGTTCTGGAGGTTCCATTGGCGGAGCCAGGAGAGACGGGAGGTCCCTCTGACCGGCTCAATGCCCTGCCTGTAACTGAACTGCGCAGGTTGACTAGGACTAAGACATGCCCAGGTCACCTGCACGACTACATTTGTAAATATGTAAATAATTGTGATAAAGTGCCTTCTGGGAGGGGAGGGGTGTTATGTTGTTACTGTTTTGAGCAGGAATTTCAAACTAGGGTTGTTTCTGATTGGTTACTGACCAGCAGCCAAACTGTATATAAAGAGCGCTGCTGCCTGCATTGAGTTGCTGAAGTCTCACCATACAATAAAGAGCTGTTGTCACTATCCTGTCTGTGCTGCTTCGTCATTGCCCAGCCACTTCAAACATATTGCAGAAGTTTCATCCTTTGCACACCCCTTTACGTTAGAACTATAGCTTTAACATCAATTTATCTTTTATTTTATTGAAATAAAATATACTGCCTTTTGTATTTTTAAGTGTATATTCCAAGCCAGCCAGCCTTTGGCAGTTAACAATAAGAAATCAATGCACCATCAATAATAAAATTTCAAGATTTTCTTTCTAAAATTTACCAGTGACATCACAGCACTCTGAAAAACTATGATTTTGTACATTTCTAGTTAAGCGACACTATTTGCCTGTAAAAAAAAAAATCTTGATTATTTTCTCAGAATTTCTAAATGACCTGGGACTCACTTGAACTCAGGTCAATTTGAGCATCTTGTCCTACTTCCTTCCTCCCTCCTTCCCCCTACCTTGACAATCAAAGCTATCTGTTTTCAGCCTGCTAATCTTCTGTCTACTTATCTGTAAAGTTTATCAGTGGCCCATTTTGTCACATTACAATGCCTTTTTCTGCTGCCATTACGGCTGCATGAATTGGTGCAGGAATATTGGGGAAACAGGTCGATCTTTCAGAGAATCAGTGTTACAACCACATCTATAAATAAGAGACAATGTATGTATTTCACTGCAATTAAAACTGTTCTGGCAGTTACCTCCTTCGTAAAAGTGTTTCCTTATGTGGAACTATTCATAAAAGAACTATGATAGATCAAAGCCGAGCCTATCTACCTAGTATTTTGTTCCTACAGTACTGGTGGAAACAATATACAACCATAATGACTAGCGTACTTTCGGAAAGGGATCTCCTTTTTTGTCTTTTTGCACCTTTTCTTTCTGAGTTTTAATCCCTTGTCCTACTTTACTTTTTTCCGCAGTGCATTTATTGAATGCTTTCAACTTTGTTTCAAGGTCAGCTCTGGAATATCCATCATTGACTATTATGTGTGCCAAAAAGGAAGATATGGTTGCCTCAATAATTAATCTAACATGAAGCTTGCATACAATCGCTGAAAATAGAGTCAAAGCCAAATTGTATTCACATACTACCACCCCCATTTTACACAAAAGATTTCTTCTTCCTTAAACAACATCTTAACATTTATTTATCTTTATGATGCTTACTTTGGGAATACCCTTTGAAAATAGTGCTATTGTCTATCAAATTCTACTTGGGCCACATTTTCCTAACTGTTTGGGTCATTCCCCGATTGAAATAAATTCTAAAGTGCAATCCAGCACAAAATTTTCTGAGGCTGAATCCTGATGAATTTAATTTCAGTAATTTTTGAATAGGTTGGTATAAGTTTGCAGTTTCATCTACCAAATGGCATTTGGTCATTGAACTATTTCAGATACAAGAATATGACCATTGACCTAATAAGTGGATCCCCTAAACTCCCCATGTTCCATGATCAGGTACAGTAGAACCTCTGGTCATGAACACTTCTGACCATGACCAAATTGAGTTCCGACCAAAAAATTCACATTTTTTTCTCATGGCTGATTTTCCCTTCTGCACCATTTTATTATTATTATTATTTTGTAAGCACCAAATTTCCAAAATTAGGTTTGGGTCATGACCAAATCGGGTTGCAACCAAAGTTATGGAACAAATTATGGTCATGACCAGAGGTTTTACTGTATATGGAATCCCACCAGGACTCAAACTTTCTTTTTGTTTCAGTGCAGGAGAACATGAGACCTGGCGGTGGCAGAGTAGGAATTGCAAGTGAATCATCTTGTTTCCCAGAAGATCACCATTAGGAAAAGCTTATTGCTATCTCTGCAATTTCTTTCTTTTCTTTGTTATCCCCATCTTACCATTGTTTCCACATACTGGGGAATACCACAAACTCCCTCCCAATCTCAGTCCAACAAGCACAATTTCCTAATTTCCCAGCGCTTATTTAGAAAATAGAAAGCTATAAAGGAAAGATCAATTTTAAGCATGCTCTTCCTTTCTAATAATGTCTCTGGGCCCTGCGTAACCCATAAACATTTTAAACAATTTTGAAAAGGAAGATGGCTGCATATAGAGTGTTTTATTTGGAAACAAGTTTGCTTACCCAAACAGGTAAAAACCAACAATGAAGAAAGCAGGAATCTCCTGGAGGATCCACTGATGAAGTGAAAGGGGACATTCTTGAAAAACAGTACTTTTATGTTTGGTTATGTACCAGTTGAGAATTCTTTTGTAATCATTTTCAATGTGCACATCAGACAAAAAAACAACAACAACCTTTGAGGACTTCTGTTGTAAAACATTATATTGAGTTTAAGTTGTATACAATGAAAAGCATAAGATATACTGAATCATAGCTCCATCTGTAAAATTGAGATTTATTTATTTATCTGATTTATGGGACTGTCCACTTTCCAAGAAACTCTAGGTAGTGCACAAATAAAATAGAGAATTTCATTAAAATAACAAAACAATTAAAACTGCACTGAATCTCAATAAAAACAGAACCACTAGACACTTAAACCATCCTAGAGCTTCCATGATGATATCTAGACACCAATGCCTGGGGGAAGAGCCAGGTCTTCATAGAGTTGTGAAAAGCAATAGGGTATTAGGGACTGTTCATATTTTATGAGCCATAATGGCACAGTGGTTAGAATGCAGTACTGCAGGCATGCACTACTGCAGTTCAATTCTCACCAGCTCAAGGTTGACTTAGCCTTCCATACTTTTTGAGGTCAGTAAAATGAGGACCCAGATTGTTGGGGACAATATGCTAACTCTGTAAACTGCTTAGAAAGGGCTGTAAAGCACTGTAAATTGGTCTATAAGTCTAAGTGCTATTGCTATCTCTGTATGGCATACTTCCAGGACCTGTTAGATGATATTATTGATGGTACCAAGAATATGACCATTAAATCTTCTATATGATCTTGATTTCATCTCCAGGCTCACAATGTAGCTTGTGTTATATTTGAAAATCAATATCCTGAATTAATTTCTTTTACGAATTCATAAAACATGTCTTTAGGGCCAAGATCTCTTTCTGGGTGGTGTATATTAAAACAATATTTTTTTTTTAAAAAAAAATTGCAGTCCTATAACCATATAGCAGTGAATTGATCTCACTTCTTATCTTTGAGTAGCTATAACCAGGTGGTGGGATTCATTCAGCCAGTTCGCACCACTTCAAGACAACCGGTTGTTATCTTTCTGAGCAGTTTGGTGAATTGGTTGTATTGGTTAAATTATTTGAAATCCAACACTGGCTACAACCAATTATAAATGTAATATTTGAAAAGCCCTAAGAGAGGATTTATGCCAAAAGTGTTTATCCAAGATGAGTTTTGTTATTTTTATTTAGTACATTAAAAATCATCACACATATAGAAATTATCCAGGAAAATTACTGAGGTGCAAACTGGTAGATTTTCATTGTTACCTATATTATCTTTAACAAGAAAGAAAACAGTCATTCATTGTGGTACCAAAAAGTGGATACCGTGTGTATTAAAAACAGAAATTATCTGTGGCATGGAACGGCAGAATGGCAATGTATTTATGTGTTACAGCTTGGTTTTCCTTTGAAGTCTAGTTCTCTTCTGCTGATACAATGATGCCCTTCAATAGTCCTTAGTCCTTCTTTCTACTGTATATACTCTCTGCAAGACTCTTCCTTAAAAACAGAATATATTCTTCTCTAAGAATTGTAAGTTACAATTGTAAAATCAATTGTGTGCAGTTCATGATTAGTAAAACTGGGTACTGTAAAGGTTTATCAAGACTAGGCAGAACTTTTCCTTAAATGCTTTTAGCTGCAATTTAAAAGCAAATTATGTATAGGGCCAGTTGTATAAAAATGTCCCAGCCAGCCAGCAAATCTCTAGAAATATTCTGCTCTCTTCTCAAAGTCTGCTTAGGTAATTCTCTCTCCAAGCTCATTTGATTCAAACAACCCAATGACATTTGCATACTTTATATCAGCTGTGCCCCTCACTTTCTTTTTATTATGCTGGATCAGGGATGGGATGTTGATATGCCAAATTCTATACTTCTGAGTAGAAATATGCCTAAGTTGTAGTGCTCTGGGGTGCTGTTTCCAAGATTTTTTTTAAATGTTATTTTTTGTGTATGAGAAGATGAAACATAGCCATTATCATGAAGAAGGTTTCATACTCTTCTTTTGTTGGGAAATAGCCCAGAAATGATGGCCTACAAAATTAATCATAATTAAAAGCATGACATTTTCAATATATTACTTTTTCATTGATCCATCTTTCTTTGTATAGTTACCGTATTTCAGGCTGTTCACAACTTTATTTAAAATCACGGCAAGGACAAGGTCAGTTCTAAAGCTTGCTTGAGTTTCACTTTATTTCATCGCTCAAGTGAACACCCTTTTTTAAATGATAAAAAGAAGCTGTCAGCTTTCTGAGCGCTATTGAAATCCCTGGCTTGTTAGTACCAATTTCAAGCATCTGTAAGTAATTCTAAACAGGCAGCAAGTCAGCATTAAAACATTTTCTCCCTTTCGGAATAAGGATCTTTCACATCATTATTTACCTGAAGGAAAACAGTAGTGTTGGGCATTAAGTCCAATATGTGTTGTTATCATTTATTCAAATGTTCTCTGTAGCAGCAGGAACCCGCCCTCTGCTATGCTCTCCACATGTGTTGTACTTTGGCTTCCATAGTTCCCTGCCATCATAACAATTGTGCTAATTGTTTGTAGACTGTATATATGAACAGCATCACGTTTCAGGGAGGACCAAAGGGTTTTTTCCTAAAGAAATGCTACCTTATCTTCCTGGATTCCAGTTCTAGAACTGTGTTTCCAAGCCTGTACCTTTTATCCAATCTTGTATCAGTCCCAGTTTCTTGGATCATGTTCCCTGTCCACTTTTGCTTATCTGGCAATGGTTTACTTACTTTTAATTTCCACTGCCTATTAGATCTTGTTCCAGATGCCTGACTGTGGCTTCCCATGATCACAGTATTTTGGCATTCATTCCTCTAGATTGTTCACAGTTGTAATATGTTATTTGATGCCTGATTCTTGCCAGGAATTTCTCAGGACTAAACCTATAACAACATGCAGAATCTCTCTCAAAGCAAATATCAAGTTACTTTTTGCCTCTTTGAGAAAATCTTCACTATGTCATTTGAAAAAGATGTCTTTAGTAGGTTATTCTCTCGGAATGAGCCTAGTTCTTTGCTGTTTCCATTGGCTTCTACTTGTTTTTTCTACCCCTTGAGTCAAATCTGCAACATTGCCCAGAATTGGAGAAGAAGGTAAGGGAGATCCTTCTCTTTATTATTGGTTTTATGCTTGGAAAAAATAATAAATAACAAGGAAGTGGATGGAGACAATGGGCCTTTATGGAAGTGTGATCCTGTCAGTAGCCTGGCATATTGATCTCCACCAGAAGATCTAACAAATCAATAGGGCAAAACCCCTTGTGACTAAATTGTGGAACAAGATTAAGTATCTTCCAACTATTGTATGTTGAATGAAACAACCTGTTGTTACACTCATTCAAGGTGCAAAAGATGAATACATTGCCTTAAATAGGCCACACATCTCTAAGCAATCAACCAGAGGTCTTAGTTCTGTGATCAAGACATAGGAAAGAGAGGTAACATTAGCACTTAGACTTATATACCAATTTACAGTGCTTTTTCAGCCCTCTCCAAGTGATTTACAGAGTCAGCATATTGCCCCCAACAATCTAGGTCCTCATTTTACCATCCTTGGAAGGATGGAAGGTTGAATCAACCTTGAGTCTGGTAAGATTCGATCTGCCAAATTGCAGGTAGTCAGCAGAAGTAGCCTGCAGTACTGCACTCTAACCACTGCACCACCACGGCTCAATCATGTAACTTATCAGGCACAAAAATGGTTGCAATTATATAAGGGACTTAATAAAAGAGGGATTGTCCTTGAGTTAGAAGGATGGGAGTGTGCTGTTCCCAAAGGGAATAGAACACTTTAAAATATATTTTCTTTCTTTATATTTGAATAATAATCTAGATTCCAGTGCTGTAAATTAGTGTTGCTTGCATTCGTCTAACATTTATTTGAATTCCTGCTCACTTGTATTATAAACATAAACACTTCCCAAATTTAGTCTGGGTTTATTAGAAGAGCAATCTCTGGAGAATGTTCTTTTCATGTTGAAAACATTACAAAGGAGATATGGTCAAAAGAGAAGCCATAAAGATTTTCCATCTAAAGAATGTTCTGGAAAATCAAACATTCAATGATCTTAATACTTAAGAGTAAATGTTTAGAGTGAATTGAGAGTATTTAATATGATATTTGATTTACTTATTTTTTTATTCAGTAAAGCTCCTCACAAATAAATTACTGAAGTACTTTTAAACTAATTCTAGTTTGGAGGATGATATTGAACTACATTGAGATGTATTTGAGTCATGTGTGAAAATAAGCAAACCACAGCGGATGAATTTTCATTTACACCTTGCCAAGATCCCCATCCCCCACCATCACATAACAGTTTGGAATTTAATGTAAATGTGGATCCTATTTGTATTTTTCATTTCATTCTGACCAAATTGTGAAAACTGAACAGTGAATATGTAATTCCATTTATATCACCTTGTTTGAAACAATAGCCAAGAAGAAAGGAAGATGATAAGTGTTAATAAGTTTGAAGAGTAATGGTGTTTTTTAAATACAATTCCCTTGCATTTTCTGTGTCATTTATAAGATCCCTTTCTTTCGTATGTATCAGCAAAAATGTTACAAGCGCTAATAAGAAACAAATCCAGCAATGGAATTGAATGTAAGCAAAGTGAAATTTTCCCTTTAATTAGATTGTTCATGTCTCAGTTAAGATTCTTCTAAAGCCGTTAAAGACTAAAGCATTAAAGTGGAACATAATCAATAAAATAAAAAGAGAGAAATATGAGAATAGGGAAGGGTGGAAAGGGAAGAATACTTGGGCTAGCAGACAAACAGCTTGCTGTATTTATTTACTTTTCTATTATGCATCAGATGGCATAAAGGATAATGGAAATTAGGTGGGTGAAGAGATAATAAATGCTTCTTCCAGTATCAAATGATATTCAGGACAACAGTTAATCAAACTGTTTATCAAAATGTAAGGTCAAAGGCAATGTTGTCTCTAGAGGACATTTATATAAACTGGCATGATTGCGCATGATGAACAGCAACAAAAGAGTAGCAACTTTTCATTTAGGTTTATTGAAAAACACAATGTATTGATTTAATCCAATAAATTAACAATGTAATTCTTAGCAGGATAATGCTGTTTAAAGTAGCAGCTAACCTACTGCCATAAAATCTGCTGTAATTTTCAAGAATTATTATTTAGCATAATGGTTAGCAAGACAATTATTTAGTGCATTCAGTTATGTTTATCAGTGATGGAAATAGTGAACAAAGACACTTGCAACCTAATGTCATTCACTGGGTATGTATTTATATGGTGAGTTAAAAACAGATTTGAATGGATTCAGATAAATTAGTTTCACAGCACTGAGTGTGAAAGACTATTATTGATTAACCTAAGTGCCATGAATTTTGATCATTAAGTGTACTTAAGTCTTCATTCATCCCATTATTATTAAGCAAGAGAATCTTTTATTCATTACTCCTTTAAAAATATTTACTATAGAAAGACAACGAAGAAACAAGGCAAGAGAGAGCAAGAATGAATTGGAGATAATAATTTGCACAATCACTTATTTTCTTGCAGCAGTTTGCTGCAATTGATTCCATCAACAAGGGATCATAGCAGAGGCTTATTTCTTGGCCATAAGAATACAGTACAGCAAAATATATAATGAGCAAACACTACCAACTTGCCTTTTATCCAGTGATGTCCCTCCTACATGTATTTCGGTTCGTGTTTGTTGATCTTGAAAATACTTGATTGCTGTTCTATGTTTCTTTTGCTTCCAAATGGGATACTGGAAGGAACACATCCTTTCACAAAACAGGGTTTAAAACACAAGTACAGGATCATTTCAAAACATGCAAAAAAATTGGACAGATGCTTCATCTTTGAGTTATCCTTCTCCACTATGGGAAATGTGAGAAGAGGACAGAAATCATCTTTCCTAGTCTAGTCTTCAACCCTCACATTTTCATATTCATTCAAGACATACCCAGGTTCACCTTTGCTTAGCTTTTGCAAAATCAGCCAAAGCAACTAAGTGCTGTCACCTGATATTTTATAATAGTTCAATAACCTTTTTAAATCCTTTTAAAAATGTATCCTGTGATATTTTTTCAAATGAAAATGGAATTTCCTAATTACAACTTTACAAAAGTAAACTTGCAATCCAGTTTTATTTTAAACTTATTTTCTAGATAAGGATCACATGAAAATGCAATAGAATGAATCATAAGGTAGATTTGTGCAATAGAATGAATCATAAGGAAGATTTGTGGTTATTTCAACTGGAAGGATGCTTTCATAGTATCCATAGCTTATTTCATAGCAAATCCTAGTTGAGTTTTCAAAGAAACATAGACAGTTGCTTTATAGTTATAGTTTGAGTTAATCTGTCCTAACTTTCTCAGTACTAACTGGCAGTAACTGTGCAGCAATACGTGGAGATGACATAATTTGAATACCGGATACTTTTTATGAAAAGTTTACAAGGGGAACTCATACCATCCATCTCCCTTTATAGTTTGAGAGAAAGCATCTTTTATATACAGCCAATATAAATTAACTACAGATCTTCGTTGTACAACATGTAATCTGTTGACCCGTGAGAATTCTTTTTTCCTGCATGATTAAATCTACCCATTTGATAGATGCATATAATATCTCTACATTTTTAAAAAAATGATTGCTCATATCCTTTTATTAAATGCAAGCATATGTGTCCAAGTGACACTGAAAAATGTCACTTGTGTACAATAAATTTTGCTAGTCTACAAAATCATTTTTATGAAATATTTTAATATTGCAAGTATCTGACAGAGATAGGCTTTGCCATCTAATAGTTAGAAAATGATTTAAACCAAGGTCTGCTAGAAGTAATTTGCTGCACATCTTTTGTGAGTTTAATAAAAACATGGATATGTATTTAATCTCAAACTACGTTGCTTTCTTATCAAAATAGATGGAAACTTTTTCTTAACAAAAATGAGTAAAGGCAGACCAAACCTGCTTCATTGCTCATACCTCTCACATATAACATCTTGATAACAAAGGATTCTTGTGGCTTTAATTTATTTTACAATTTAAATGTAATGTGCTGGAGGATAGAATATGTATCCCCTTTACCAGCAAGTCACCTGGAGAATGAAAGATTTGGGAGAATGATAGAGTTTATCACACAAGAACAGACCTTTTTTATATTCACAAGGACAAGCAGGCCTGCAGAGGACATGTGTAACAAGTTGCTGGTCCATGTATAAAGAATAAAAACTGAGTTGGATTCAGTAGTTTTTTAAAAAATTAGCAGCACCCCTACAGTTGAAAACTAGAGTTTGGAAAAGGGAATTAATGAGATTGTCCAATATGAATAGATTGTCCAAACTAACCTGGTATAAAGTAAGAACTGGCTTGTCCTGCATTCACCCAAGAATCACGACTTCTCATAGCCCCATATCTGTAAGGATGATACTGGGATTTTGTGCTCCACAATTATACTGAGAGGAATCACTTATAAAACTACTGAGCAGGCAATGGCATCTAAAATAATATAAGCTATTTCTGATTTGTTAAAAATAACTCATAAGCTTAAACTTGGAACAATATTGGGGTGTTGAGATTTGTGCATGCGTGTATGCATGTAAATTAATTTAAAATGGAAATCAGATTTTTGAGGCCACCCAACTCCTCAGTGATTCTGGATAGCTTGCATTTCATAGTAAATAACAAATATAAAAATAAATCTGACCAGAAAACCAACCAGTACTTAACATACAAAGTGGTCTCTAAAAGCGGTTCCATGTACAGTGCCATACATCACGAAGTGACCAAAACATGAAGAACTGCTTCAAGGCCCTCCCAGATCAAGAAAGGGTGCAACTGTCTGGACATGATCTGTAAGACTGCTAGATTGTGAACCAATCTCACATGGGGAACATACATGGGAAGTGCGACCCTACTAAAGACTGGAATTGCCCTAAAACTGGGGGGCTCAGACCATCCCACTCAATTTTGGAAGGATTGAGTCTGAATCTCCTTCTGTCCAGCCAGGATTACCAGCCCTGGGTCAAGACTTTGACAATGGTTAATGTTAAGAAAAACTAAGATCATGTCACCCGGTCCTCTCAATTCCTGGCAAATAGATGGGGAAGAAATGGAAGTAGTGACAGATTTTATTTTCCTGGGCTCCAATATCACTGCAGATGGGGACTGCAGCCAAGAAATTAAAAGACGCTTGCTCCTGGGGAGGAAATCTAGACAACATACTAAAAAGCAGAGACATCACCCTGCCAACAAAAGTGCATATAGTCAAGGCTATGGTTTTCCCAGTTGTAATGTATGGCTGTGAAAGCTGGACCATAAGAAAGGCTGAGTGCCAAAGAATTGAGGCCTTTGAACTATGGTGCTGGAGAAGACTCCTGTGAGTCCCTTGGACTGCAAGGCGATCAAACTGATCAGTCCTAGAGGAGATCAACCCTGACTGCTCTTTAGAAGGCCAGATCCTAAAGATGAAACTCAAATACATTGGCCACCTAATGAGAAGGAAGAACTCACTGGAGAAGAGCCTAATGCTGGGACTGAGGGCAAAAGAAGAAGGGGACGACAGAAAATGCGGTGGCTGGATGGGGATGGAGTCACTGAAGCTGTAGGCGTGAGCTTAAATGGACTTCAGAGGATGGTAGGGGACAGGAAGGCCTGGAGGAATATTGTCCATGGGGTTGTGATGGGTCAGACATGACTTCGTAACTAACAACAATACCAATGTAGGTTCAAGATTTATAATCGAGTAACATCAGCACATCGATAATACCTGATCTTAAATTGATCTTAAACTGACCTCACCAAACAGTTTTATGTCAATGTTAAACAAAAAGGAAGATATAGCTGAGCCACGGAGCACCCCACAAGTGAGGGTCACAAGCCTAATGTCCTCTCCCTGTAATCAACTTTGAAACTGGCCATAGAAACACCACAAAATAGTGCCTCTGAAGTTGGCCTCAAAAGGTTGAAGGTATTATATACCATCACAAGATCAAGAAGCATCAAGGTGGACACAACATTCTCATCCCTCTAAAGATCTGCTCTACAGATCTTTGACAAGCATAGTCAAGCATGTTTCCATTCTGAACCCCAGTCTGAAATCCAACTATAATACATCTAGACAATCTACTTCTTTCAGGGTTCTCTAGATCTAAAGTGCACCCACTATCTCCACCACCATCCTTTGATTGTTTAATTGTCAAAAAAATGCTTAGGTACTTTTTTGTTTTTTGTGTTTTGTTATATAGTTGTTATTTTCTCATAAATTATGATGTTCAAAGGAGAATCTGTGACTCGCAAGTATTCCTGTTGTTGGAAAAAGGATTCTACTGCAATTGTTACTTCTGAAAAAAAATAAATAAAGGACAAAAGGGATCTCTAATACTAATTGTCATGGTAAAATGCCATCTCCGTGAATTGCTCCTTCCCAAATTGCTATATGAGCATGCATAAATCGGAGGAGGAGGAGATTCATTTCAACTATAGTTGAAACATTATGATCCTTTTAGTAAATGCCTTTTCAATTGTCTGCAAACAGGGACTACTAGCATCAGCCAAATTGAACAAGAACATTTGCTTTTAGTGCAAGAAGACATTTACAGAATAGTCATACATATCATTTTGAATGGTGAGCTATCTAAATTGGCATGCAGTATAATCTAAAGTATTTCTCCTCCCTTTCATGGTGTTTTAAACACTAAGGCTGTAAATGCTTCCACAACTTTCCTCTTGTCACCCTAACACTGTGCTTGAGATTTTTTCAGAAGCATTCTTGTCCTGAGAAAGAAGCTTCTATTTTAAAAAAAATCTTCATAATTTACCTTGATAATGTTTGTTGAATTTTGTCCACCCACTAGCCTATGTAGAAAAGGAAGGAAGGAATCCAATTAGCCTGAATACATCTACAGCAGAAGGTAGCCTGCTAATAGGACAAGAGAAGCAACAAGAACTTCAGAATCGTATGTTGTACAGCAGCTGTGCCTGTTCACTTAATCTGACCTCTTGGCCCACAAAAGCTATTTTAAGCCGCTGTATGAAAGCATAACTGTCCTGTGTACCAGCAGACAGCTGTCTCCAGACAAGAAGGGTGGGGGGGAACAGGATGGTGAAAGAAGTCTGAGACTAAATCCACCATTCACTATACTGAATTAAAAAAAAAAAATTGACGGAAAATTCTTGTTCAAGCATATGCTTCCCAGTTTAGGTGCTTGAGGCAAACCAGTGCAAATTTTCCTATCCAATTGTTTCCAGTCCTACTGCCAGCCTGCTTAGTGACCTCATTATGCTCATGAAGCTTCGGGAGTCTTGGCTCAGCTCCTCTTGAGGCTGGGTCTGGCATTCAGGTGCTGGCAACAAAATCTTACACAGCAGATTATGGACTGTTGTCTATATGGAAAAGGATAGCTTGAAAAACATGACAAACGAAATCCATTGATGAGATGGAAATGTTTGAACAAAGCTGTGATTCAAATATGCGGTAACATGAATGAAATTCAAACCAAGCTCCAGGTTATGATAGTCATGCATATAAACTATAACAGAGCCATCTAAGACCTGGCTCACACATTGTTAAGCCATGGTTTGTTTTCACCACTGTACTGACTTAGTCACAACAATCGGGTTTGCACTTCTTGCACTGTCATAAATCATGGTTAACAAGGCACAAAGGCTGAGCTTACAAAATGTTCAACAAATCATATTTTGGCATGGCATGATCTATCAGTTGGTTTATTGTGTTGCAGGAGAATCCTTTTATGGACCTCTGGGGTTTTAGTTCAATGTCTACCTGTCATGAATGGTTTAACTGGTTTTCCTACCTATTGCAGAGGCTTGTATGGCGTGATCCTCATGATTCCTTCCAACACCACTTCTATGCGTCTATGATTTGGCTATTCAAAACAGGATTTCAGTGTGAATTTGTTACAAACAAAGGCACTTCTTGATATGGTATGTTAATAATGTTTCAATATGCATCTTTTTTCATCAATTTTTCATAATTGTCTTTGATCTCTCTCTCTGTGTTCATGGCATATTGCTTTGAATTCTTTGACTAGAGCACAGGTGTCAAACTTGATCGTGTCACGGACTGGATCGTGACATATCACAATGTTTTTTGCCTTGGCGGAACTGGGGTGGCCGTGGCCTTCATGTGACATATCTGGTCCATGGGCCACCAGTTTGACAGGCCTGGAATAGAGAGTTTTTGCTGAGTGGAATGGCAAATAAACTGAAAACAAATATGAACTCTATTCTGAAAAGTGAATAGAGCCAATGAAACCTTGGTGCTGAAGCTGTTATGGCCTTTGGAGAGAGGGAATAAACAGGAGCAATTAATAATAGCCAGAGACTATTATTTGGTAACTTGTAGCAGGGAAATGGCTCAGGTGAAAAGGATTAAAAGGTCAGCTCTGTTTTAATTCTAAGGGCTGCTGAAATCTCTGTAGGCAATCCTGTTACATGATACGTTCCATATGTCACATTTACCTGAAGGCAAAGCAGAGTTTCTAACACTTCCAAAGCTGCCTTATGTTTACTCACTACCCTTTCACACATCCTTGTGGCATCCATGTGCCAAGGACTAAAGGCTTGGGAAAACCTAAAAGAATATAAAATAACTAATCATCAGCCAGAAATATTGCAGGAGGTTGGTTATGATTGTTGTTAGTTGCGAAGTCATGTCCAACCCATCGCAACCCCTTGACAATGTTCCTCCAGGCCTTCCTGCCCTCTATCATCCTCTGGAGTCCATTTAAGCTCATACCTACTCCTTCAGTGACTCCATCCAGCCACCTCATTCTGCCCTCAATCTTTCCCAACATTAGGTTCTTCTCCAGTGAGTCCTTCCATCCCATTAGGTGGCCAAAGTATTTGTGTTTCATCTTCAGGATCTGACCTTCTAAAGAGTGGTCAGGGTTGATCTCCTCTAGGACTGACTGGTTTGGTCACCTTGCAGTCCAAGGGACTCACAGGAGACTTCCCCAGCACCATAGTTCAAAGGCCTCAATTCTTTGGCGCTCAGCCTTTCTTATGGTCCAACTTTCACAGCCATACATCGCAACTGGGAAAACCATAGCCTTGACTATACGCATTTTTGTTGGCAGGGTGATGTCTCTGCTTTTTAGTATGCTGTCTAGATTTGCCATAGCTTTCCTCCCCATAAGCAAGCATCTTTTAATTTCTTGGCTGCAGTCCCCATCTGCAGTGATATTGGAGCCCAAGAAAATGAAATCTGTCACTACCTCCATCTCTTCCCGATCTATTTGCCAGGAATTGACAGGGCTGGATACCATGATCTTAGTTTTCTTAATGTTGAGTTTCAAGTCAACTTTTGCACTCTCCTTCTTCACCTGAATCAAGAGGCTCTCTTTCGCTTTCTGCCATTAGAATGGTATCATCTGCATACAGTATCTGAGGTTTTTGATATTTCTCCCAGCAATCTTAATTCCAACTTTTGATTCATCTAGCCCCGCCTTTCTCATTATGTGCTTTGTATATAAGTTAAATAGGCAGGGTGATAGTATACAGCATTGCTGAACTCCTTTCCCAATTTTGAACCAGTCAGTGGTTCCATGTCCAGTTCTCACTGTTGCTTCTTGACCCACATATAGGTTTCTCAAGAAAAAATAAGATAGTCTGTTACTCCCATCTCTTTAAGAACTTGCCACAATCTGTTGTGATCCACACAGTCAAAGGCTTTAGCATAAATGCATCAATGAAGCAGAAGTAAATATTTTTCTGGAACTCCCTAGCTTTCTCCATGATCCAGCATATGTTGGCAATTTGATCTTTAGTTCCTCTGTCTCTTCGAAATCCTGCCAGTACTTCTGGTAGTTCTTGATCCACATACTCCTGGAGCCTAGCATTTAGGATTATAAGCATAACTTTAGTAGCATGTGAAATGAGTGCAATGGTTTGATACTTTGAACATTCTTTGGCATTGCCTTTCTTTGGAATTGGAATATAAACTGACCCTTTCTAATCCTGTGGCCACTGTTGAGTTTTCCAAATTTGCTAGCAAATTGAGTGTAGCACTTTTACTGCATCATCTTTTAAGATTTTAAATAGCTCAGCTGGAATACTGTCACCTCCACTGGCTTTGTCGTTGCTCAGATTTCCTAAGGCCCATTTGACTTTACATTCTAGGATGTCTGGCTCGAGGTCAGTAAGCACCCCATCATGGCTATCAGGGACATTAAGCTAATTCTTGTATAGTTCTTCTGCGTAATTTTGCCACCTCTTCTTAATCTCTTCTGCCTCTGTTAGGTCTCTGCCATTTTGGTCTTTTATCATGCCCATCTTTGCATGAAACGTTCCCTTCATATCTCCAATTTTATTGAAGAGATCTCTGGTCCTCCCTATTCTACTATTTTCTTATATTTCTTTGCACTGTTCATTTAAAAAGACATCTCTTTTTATCTCTTCTAGCTATTCTCTGGAATTCTGTATTCAATTAGGTGAATCTTTCTCTTTCTCCCTTGCCTTTCGCTTCCCTTCTTTTCTCAGCTATTTGCAAAGCTTCCTCAGACAGCCATTTTGCTTTCTTGCATTTCTTTTTCTTTGGGATGGTTTTAGTTGCTACCTCTTGTACAATGTTGCGAACCTCAGTCAGTTCTTCAGGCACTCTGTCTATCACATCTAATTCCTTAAATCTATTTGTCACCTCTACTATATATTCATCAGGGATATGATTTAGTTCACACCTGAGTGGCCTAGTGCTTTTACCTACTTTCTTCAATTTAAGCCTAAATTTTATTTATTTATTTATTAGTCCCATTTCTAAGCCGCCCAACTCCCTAGGACTCTGGGCGACTTACAGCAAAAAAACAATGCGGACAATTTTGCAATGAGAAGCTCATGATCTGAGCCACAGTCAGCTCCTGGTCTTGTTTTTACTGACTGTATAGAACTTCTCCATCTTTGGCTGCAGAGCACATAGTCTGATTTCTGTGTTGACCATCTGGTGATGTCCATGTTTAGAGTCATCTCTTGGGTTGTTGGAAAAGAGTGTTTGCTATGACCATCGTATTATGTTGACATAATTCTATCAGCTTGTGCCCTGCTTCATTTTGTCTCCAAGGCCAAACTTGCCTGTTATTCTGGTTATCTTTTGGCTTCCTGCTTTAGTGTTCCAATCCCCCATGATGATAAGGACATCATTTTTGGTGTTAATTCTATCAGGTGTTGTAGGGCTTCATAGAGCCAGTCAATTTCATCCTCTTCAGCACCAGTGGTTGGGGCATAGACTTGGATTACTATGATATTGAATGGTTTGCCTTGGATTCGAACTGAGATCATTCTGTGATTTTGGGGATTGTATCTCAGTATAGCTTTTCCTACTCTTTTATTGATTATGAAGTCTACTTCATTTCTTCTGAGGTATTCTTGCCCACAGTAGTATACCTGATGGTCATCTGAATTAAATTCACCCATTCCTGTCCATTTTAGTTTGCTGATTCCTAAGATATTGATGTTCAGTCTTGCCATCTCTTGTTTGACCTCCTCCAGCTTGCCTTGATTCATAGAATTTATATTCCAGGTTCCTATGGAGAGAAAATCTTTACAGCATCGGACTTTCCTTTCACCACCAGATGCATCCACAGCTGAGCATCCTTTCAGCTTTGGCCCAGTCACTTCACTCTTTCCTGGTGTTACTAGTACTAGCCCTCTGCCCTCCCCAGTAGCATATTGGACACCTTCCAACCTGAGGGGCTCATCTTCCAGCATCATAACTTTTTTCCTTTTGGTACTGTCCATAGGGTTTTCAGGGCAAAGATACTGGAGTGGGTTGTCATTTTCTTCTTTAGTGGATCACATTTTGTCAGAACTCTCTGCTATGACCTGTCCATATTTGCAGGACTTTTGCTGCCGATAGTCTCCCACCAACCATTACGCTCCCACAGAGAGGGACTCCTCAGGGTGCCGTCAGCCAGGCAATGTCGGCTGGCAACCTCCAGGGGAGGGCCTTCTCTGTGGCAGCTCCTGCCCTCTGGAACGATTTGCCTCAGAGATACGAAGGATATCAGATCTCCGGGCCTTTCGCCGTTCCCTAAAAACTTTTCTTTTCCATCAAGCAGGGCTGGTGTAAACACACACACACACACACATGTTTTAGCTTTTTTAAATTGTCAATGGGTTACCGGTGGTGCCTTCCTCTTCGGCGGTGGGCTTTCTCATGCCCGCCGGCTTCTCGGCGCATTAGAGCCGCCGCGCAGCAGGCAGGCGGCTCGAAAAACCTGCTCCTTAACGGAAGGAGCAGGAAGAGCTTCTGGGGGTGAGGTTGAGCCCCCTGAGTTGCCCCAGGAATTTTTCCTTTGTCCTGGGGAAGGCTCAGAGGGATGGCTCCCTCCCTACCCCCAGAGTATGCTCCGCTCTGAGAGGGTCCTCCGCTAATTACTTAATTAGCGGAGCCAGACGCTGGGAGCAACACCACAATTGAATTGAATTGGAGCAAGCTGGAAAAGAGAGAAGATAAGTTAAAGCAAGTATGGATTTTTCTCTACTGATTTTCTGGAGGAGGAAGGAGGGGAAGGGGGAAGGAGAGGAAGAAAAGTGAAAGTCTTTTAAGATGGTGACTGGCTCTGCTTGAAAGAAAAGTGAGAGTGGAAATGGAATGTAGAGTTCAGTCCTGAAAGACTTTGAAAGAAATATTTTGTCACAGAAAAAGAACTTAAAGGAACAAAGGCTGATTTGAATAGATTTCTTCTGTTTTTTTTCCCCTTTTTTTCTCTATTGAAGTAAGAAGGAATTTTTTTTGGTCCTTTTCAAAAGCAAAGATGCCTAAACTTAAAGGAAGGGGGGGCTCCCCCTTGAGTCAGATGAATAAAGTTGAAATGTCTCATTTACAGAGACTTACAGAGCTGGATCTAAAAGAGTTAATTACAAGGTCCTTAGAGAGTGTGGTAGATAAGATAAAAGGATCACAGAAGGATCTTGAGGAGTTGGTTTCTGGGAAATATGACCAACTAAGTCAAACTATTGCTCAAGTAGCTTCAGATCTTTCAACTGCGGTGGCTGCAATGGGGAAGAAAGTGACTGACATTAGTAGTAAATTTGAATCCCAGATACAAGAATTACAAGGGAAACTTCTGGAAGCAGAGGCCAAAAACCAGAACATTCAGAATGATGTTATTATGCTTCAAATTAAGGCTATGGAATCTGCAATTAGACTAAGAGGTATAAAAGAAAACAACAGAGAAAACTTAAGAATAACTTGTGCAAAGGCCTTTGCAGAATTATTAAAGCTACAAGATGAACTAATTTTGGGTTCTATAGAGAAAGTTTACAGAGTTAATTCACATCTGGCTAAACAAAGGAATCTGCCTAGAGATGTCGTCGTTTATTTTACTGATAAAAGACTGAGAGATGATATTTTACAAAAGTCTTATTCTGATAGAGTGCAGGTAGCAGGTACACAAATCAGTATTTTTAAAGAGCTACCATCGAAGGTTTTAAAGGACAGAAAAGATTTTGATTTTTTGGTCAAGGAACTGAAGAGAAGTAATATCCCTTTTAGATGGGATTTTCCAGTTGGCATAATTTTTAGATATCATGGTGTGAGACATTGTCTGAATACTATTGAAAAAGCAGAATATTTTTACCAAAATATTTTTAAGGGAGCACCGGAATATCTCAAGAATAAAAAATCAAAAACAGAGTCTACAAAATGTGAACAGAAAGAAGAAAATCAAAGTGTGTTAAAAGTAAAAGGAGAATTTGGTGGTTGTCCAGAGGATTCTACTATGGATTTTTCTGATGAGAAAATTGAACACCTCAGTGACCTTGGAGGGGGATCACAGGACCTTGAACTGCTGGAGGAAAATACAAAAAACAAAGTTTTACTTCGAGGTGACCAGCAGCAGAGGTCCAGTACTCTTCAAGAAATGGGGGGTGATGCTAATCGACAGCAACTAGAAGTTAATGAGGAAATCCGACTGGAAACCACAGATGATAAATTTAAGGAGCATCGTGAATCGTTTGATACTGAATCAAAAAGCATTGAAAGATTTGGAAAAAATGGATTATAAAAATTCTTTTAAGATGTATAACAATTTGTTAAAAGTTTATTCTGAGTTGGATTAACATTAAATTTATATATTAAAATGGATTATAAAAATTTTTTACTATGAAGTTTATCCTGGATTGGACATGATATCCTGAGTGTTGATAGATTGCTGCAAAATTAGCAGCGATCACTGGTTACCCAATTATATATTCTTTGTGGAATTCATCTTCTAGGAGAAGACTATGAAATTGAAAATATCTTATAACCCGAAGGATTGAATTTATTTATTTATTTATTTATTTATTTATTTATTTATTTATTTATTAAATTTCTATACCGCCCTTCTTCCGGACTCAGGGCGGTGAACAGCCAATTTAAAACCAATACAAATACAAAAAGTTAAAACGTACTAAAATCAATATAAATTTAGGCTGAAATGTAGAACCAAATAAAACTCTAAAACTCTAAAAAGTTTAAAAATAGGAGGGGTCAGGCAAGTCCGGCAAGTTGGAAAAGATGAGTCTTCAAAGCCCGGCGAAAGGTCCGGAGGTCAGCGATAGTCCTCAGATCTGGAGGGAGATCGTTCCAGAGGGTGGGAGCTACCACAGAGAAGGCTCTCCCCCTGGGGGTCGCCAGCCGGCACTGTCTGGCTGACGGCACCCTGAGGGGGCCCTCTCTGTGGGAGCGAACCGGCCGGTGGGAGGCAATAGGTGGCAGAAGGCGGTCCCGTAAGTAAGAATTGCAAAGGGTGGCAGGATTTGAAAGAATTTTAAAGGAACATCTGGAAATGCAGCTTCTAGTTGGTTTTTTCTTCTCTTTTTTTTTTCTTCAAGGCTTGAATGTTAAGGCTGCGAAAGCCTATTTTTAGGTACAGTATAAGTTAGTTTGAATGAATCTTCCTAGAGGTGTGAATACTTTCGTGGTTGGATATTATTTATATAAAGTCACTCAGGGGGTTGTGTGGAGAAATGTTTTACTTTGCTGATGGGGGCAGCGGCAAGATGAAGATTATTGAAGCAGGATTTATGTGAGGAAATATGTTTGACTTCAATCAAGTTGAAGAGAAGATTGAAATTTGGATTATAGAGACTGAGAAATGAATTAAACAAAAGATAATTTTCTTTATGATATAACTGTATGATTATAATTATATATGCATATATATTTCTTATGTTTTATGTCTTTGGGGGGTTTTTTTTAATTAAGGGGTGTAGTTGGGATAGAATTATAATGGTTATTAATGGTTTTTTTTTACTATAATACTGTTTGTCTTAGAAATATATTAATGTCTGTTTTTTTTTTACTTTTTTTTCTTCCTTTCCTTCTTTCTCTTTCTCTTCCTCTTTCGAAATTTGTTTAATTTAGAATTTGAATATTTAATAATCTTTTTCTTTTTCTCTTGTTCTAAATTTTGTTTTGTTTTTTTAAAACCTGTAGCGGAAGTCAGGGGGGGATGGGGAGGGAAGGGGTTGGGGTTGAGGGAGGATGGGAGGGGTTGGGGAGGGGGGATTGGGGAGGGGGGGTGAAAATGAAAAAAATTTTGTATTGTAAAACTTTTTCAATAAAAAAAAATTGTCAATGGGTTTTAGTTTGAATGTTTTAAATTTTGGGCCAAAGTTATGTAATTCTTTTCAATTTTAAAATTTTGTATTGGTATGTGTTTTAGTCTTGGCTATGCACCGCCCTGAGTCCACTAGGAGAAGGGTGGTATACAAATTGAATAAACAAACAATAAACAATAGCTCATAGCTTCATTGAGCTACACAAGCCCCTTCAGCATGACAAGGCAGTAATCCAGGAAGGGGTAGTAATCCATGAAGGGTCATGAATTCATTTTAGACCTCATCGTTCTGGGTTTATGAAAGAAATGATGGGACCCCAAACAAGGTGTTTCTTTTCTATTCCTTTCATTTGTATACATCTCACACAAGTTTGTCAATAAATAGCATCTTTTTATCCCTGGAATAAGGCCTGGAAAAAAATGACTAACAATTGTTTTTATGAAATGTAGATGACAGAAAGAAGTGGGTGACTAACAAAATAGAAATATAAAAGATTAAACCTTTTGCCTTCTTTAGCTACATTGCTTGCACTGTCATAATAAGCCTGAAATCAAAACATTTTGTTCTCAATTCTTATACGTCTACTTGGTTAAGACACTGTAATCCATCTATGTTTTTAGTGAAAAAAATATATCTTTCTTGAATGGTTAGCAAATAAGCACATCCTTGCCTGAAATATGGTTTTATACTTTAAAGTTTTTTCTCACATACAGCCTCCCTCTCTGTCTCTTGGGACGTGTGCTAGGTGCACTTAAAACTAGGCGTTTTACAGTTACGGAATACATACATTTCACACAGCATAGAAGTGATGAAATGATGTAACATTTGACAGGGGAGGGGGGGCTTGACCATTTGTGGTAAAACTGACAGCCAAAAATTCCAGAAACTAAGCGTACCTAAAAAATGAAAAGCTCAGCCATCTGTTCTCTGTAGAATATGTAAAGGCAGATTTCCAAGTTATGATTCATAACTCTCAGAATACACATAATTCTTCATGATTTCTTAAAAGTTTTCTGTGGCATATATAGGTACTATATTGTCATAAAATCAACTTTGAGATTTCCTGATAACTGTGATTTCACATGAAGTCATTTTAGATTGCTGAATTGATTTTTTTAAAATCCCAGCTATGGTAATTTTGTTTTGTTGTAAGATAAATATGAGAAGTTCATGATGAAAGGATTATTGATCTAATATAACCAGTTTGTATTATAAATCTAATTTTGAACATTAGGAGCAAATATCCAATTTATAGGGACATGGTGACTCAATGGCTAAGATGCTGAGCTTGTCGATCGAAAGGTCGGCAGTTCAGCAGTTTGAATCCCTAGGGCTGCATAATGGAGTGAGCTCCCGTTACTTGTCCCAGCTGCTGCCAACCTAGCAGTTCAAAAGCATGTAAAAAATGCAAGTAGAAAAAATAGGGACTACCTTTGTTGGGAACAATGTTCCGTGCGCCTTTGGCATTTAGTCATGACCATGGAGATGTCTTCGGACAGCACTGGTTCTTCGGCTTTGAAACAGAGGTGAGCACAACCCCCTAGAGTCAGGAACCACTAGCACATATGTGCAAGGGAAACCTTTACCTTTACCTTTTTATCCAATTTATCCCTAATCCTGGCATTCATACAGAACATATCTTATTTTCATCTGCTTATATAGGGATGCAGTTTTGTGAACATCAAAGGTAATCTTTTGCCATCCCTATTAAAATGTATAGGTTTTTTTTTCCTGATATGCAGAAGCAGTTTCTTTTTTTAAAAAAAAATAATTTTTATTGAGTATTTTACACTTTAAAACCAAACACACAATAGCAAAAAAAAATCAAGAGACAAAAACAAAAAACAAAAACACACGTACATCAGACATTACAATACAATGCTAACAACAGATATATACAATTTTACAGGAGCAGTTTCATATCTCCCCTTCTACCCCTGTGCTGCCCCATCATGGCCAGGGAAGATTCTTGAGAGGAATGAGTAAAGAGGGTGGTGAGTGTCCTGTAAGAGTCTACAATCCCATCAGGGTCATCTAAGGCACAAATGTCATCCTAGCCACCCAACTAAAGCAAAAAGGCACCCAGTAACAATATAGGAAGAAGCTGGAGATGGAAGATCATTTCATATTGTGTGGGAGAAACAAGAGTAAACTACTGTATTTGACCAAGGAATACCACATGGATAGGAAGTGTAAGATTGGTGACCAACTGTTGGATGATGGGCCCTCAGTTTGGATAGCACTGACCATACTACTGAAAAGCTGAGAAACTTTAGTAGTAATGGTGCTTAATGTCTTAAACGTATTAAAGCCTTCCAGACATCTAGTTGCTGATGTTGCCATGCAGGAAAAGAAAATCCAAACCTGCGAAGTTAGAATTATAGTGGGAACATGGAACATAAGAAATACAAACATGGGAAAATTCAAAAAATAGGCAGGTGGAGATCATTCCAGAAGGACAGAAAAGGGTATATTTGCTAAATCCCATAAAATGAATTTTTTTTTTAAAAAAAAAAACCCTGAAGCGTGCCTTCCCTTTGGAAGCGTGTGGGCCATACAGATGTTCCTCAGAGAAGGTAGATCCTCAGGTAACTTAGACATGTAGGGCTTTAAAGGTGATTTCCAGAATGCTGAATCACACCTGGAAATCTATTAAAAGCCAGTGTTGCAGAGTAGCTGTATTACAAAGGCCTAAAGACATGCTCCCTTAATTACTGTGCTACTTCATTCTGGACTAACTGAAGCTTCTGGGTGATTTTTGAGGGCAGCGCTATGGAACGCATGTTGCCACAATCCAATCAGCTACCACAATGAGCACCTCTATCTTGCCAAGATTCATATGTAAACGCTTTTTTAAAACTTTTCAATAATAAAAAAAAGAAGATCAACCAGAGCTACGTTTCCTCTATCAATATCCAAACAAAGTCCACATAAACCATCCATTGTTCATTCTGAACTATGTAACCCACCCTGAAGCTAAGCAGAATAATCCACTTCCCTTAGCATTGCCCACAAGCCACCACTCTCTCAGGCACAGAAAGTTGAAAGCTGGCCTATAATTGCCAATCTTTCAGGGATAGAAGTCTGATTTCTTGCCCTCTTTCAGAGTATTTCTGGTGCTAATTAAGATGTTTCTAATAACCTCCCAGCTAGAAGTTAAAAGCCAGAAGCTAAACTGGATAATGTTCCAGAGGCGAAATGGTAGAAAATGCTTATCTGAGCAGCTTGTCCATATCTTTGGATCTCACACAGTGAAATTGATCTATCCTAACCATATGAAAGCAGTCATTAGATACTTCTATGGTTGATTTTATATTTAGGGCAGCATCTAATCTGGCTATCAAATGAAAAAATTTTTTATCCACAAATAGCTTATTGGAAGTGCCAGTCTTGATTATTGTAATCAATGATTCCTATTAAAAACAAAAATAGAAAAATAGAAACCATAACAATCAGGGATGCATATTTGATGATCTGTTTTAACTGCAGCAACAGTTAGCCAGATATTGCTAAAGTTAGTATTAGAAAGAGTAAACAGTAAAAAGTAGAAGCCTAATAGAGTACAGTCTGAATATTGTCACAGAAGAAATAAAGGGGAAAAAATTCCATATGTCCCTATAGAAATTGCAGCATAGCAATCATTAGTAATCAGTAATATGGCCACTTGTTTCAATTTCTTCTGAACCACAAGGGCAAACTCATTCTTATAAAGAAATTCATTGAAAGTGTTGAAACAAGACTCAGGGGACTCAGTAATAGAACTCTAGGAAGAAAAGGAGGTGGGGATTACAAATCAGCCATTTCACAAACTGAAACAGTTCAGCAGCGCATGTAGCACAGCAGTGCATTTGCTACATGTAAAGACCATTCAAAGTGTCTTTGTGCTGTGTCTTATTAGATTCAGTTTAGGTTTTCTTTCACTTTTGCTTTGACCATGTACCCTCACTGCTTTGGCACTCACAGTTTATCTATGCTCCATCCTTGAGGTAGGTTGGAAAGGCTACAGAATAATGATGTCAATTGTCCTAGCAATATCAACATGGACATTGGCAAAATCATAATAAGGTATATTGGCATCCAGTTGCATCTACGGACATTTTGGGGTGGATCATCCTAACATACACAAATGCTACAAAGTGATGTGTAGCTACTAGTCGAATCTTAAGGAGGTGCTGATTCAGGATTGTGGGGAAACTTGAGTTATCCTCTTTCTCTGAAAAACTTCCCCTAGTTAAGCAAGTTAGCCAAGTTGAACATATGACTTGCATCAAGTGTTGATTTTCTGATCAGGTGAAGTAGATCCATATTTATCATTGCTACTATGAACCCCTAAGACCAACCATGTCCAAAGTGAATACTGAAATCCCCTCCCCCACACTATAAACCAAGATGGCTCCATATAAAATCTATAACAAGGGCTGTCTCCTCAGTCAGGGACTCCATTCAGCAATAAAATGGTAGTTGAGTTTGCAGTCTAAATTTCACCCTGAAACTGAGATACACATATTTAATATGGACAAGTTATTTCCCTATTATTCTAGTAAGCAGAAAATATTCTTATGGATCATAGCCATATTACCTTTCAGCAGCAAACTACCTTGGCTTGCTCTATTACAAAATATCCCACAGGGGCAACATTGGCTCATATGATCCTACTTCCTTTATCCAGATCTCCATTACACAAGCCAAGTCGTCTTGATCACCCACAATCAAATTTTAAATTATTTATTTTACTTTGGACTAATCTGCCATTACAGAAAACAAGATATGTTCATTGAAGAGGCAGAATCTTTTTCCAAAACCCACCAGAACAGAGTAAAGCCCTTAAATTTATAATCCCCCTCCTCCTAGAATGGCCTGCCAGGCTCCTAATGCTAGATGTTCTATCCACCACCACTATTGTGGTTGTAACTCGAAGTTCCAAAGATGGAAATATGTTTTAGCAGGTTATTGAAACAGTTAAAAGGATTTCCTACATGTACAAAGAAATCTCTCAGTGGTCCGCAAAGCAGGAAGAACAATCAACATATTCTTTTCTTAACATCCAGTGGGCAAACTATCACTAGCCCATGAAGTGAGAGCCAAGCTCTTTCTACCATTTCTATCCAATACTCCATGTCTCACCAGGAGGCAAGTGGGGCTTAAATCTCCTTCCAACTGCTTCTGGCTCTTATCTAAGAGGAGCCGCAATCATACACACAACAGGTTCCCCTGGATTTTACCACAGAAAAGTGAAGAAATGTGAAGAAGTCCTTGTTTTATGGCAAGAAGAAAAAGGGCAGTGTTTCCAGTAGATGACAACTAAATTATCAAAATGTGAAACCAACATCACCAGAATGCTCTAACAGAAAACGGCAGGGATAAATGACAGAGACATGGACTTGTATTCTTTATAAAAACTTAAGTATTGCTTGCCACTGAAGTGAGTTGCTCTTTGTAGATCATACTGTTTTCACTACAAAATCTTAGCAGCCTCAAAAACAGTATTGAGCATCCTGCATATTTGTGAATCAAGCCCTGGCAGTTCCTGGCAGTAGGCCTGAAAACTGTGTTCTATATTATGAGTGGACTCAGATTTTTCATGAAGATCTGTTGATTAAATATTTTCTATATTGCTAATTGGAATGGTTTTCATTGAAAAAGATATAATTGGACAGGTCTTTTAAAATGTTTTCCAGAAAGGTTGAAAAAGTAGCAGGAATTAACAATGTTGCTTCCTGCAAAGGCCCTCGTGCCTTTGTTCCTCTTTTAAGTCTTATGGGATGGGCCCATCATCTCCAAGCCCTACTCCCAAGTTGTCCCTTTTGTTTTAACTGTTCTTACCTTCTGGCAGCTCTGCTCAAGCGCGCACTAGGAACAGGCTCCCCCTGTTCCTCTGCTTTGCTGAGGTCCAACTTTGGAGGCTATGGAGGCAGCACATACCTCCCAGATGGCCCTTTCCCTGCCTCCAACTGAGCCTTCCCCAGGCTCCAGGATTGGCCCATGTTCCTCCCCAACCTCCTCACTGTCCGACTCTGCTGCCAGCTCCACAGGCTACCAGCGGACCAAAACACCCATTAAGCACCATAACCATAAGGATGCTGCTGCCACAGAACACTCCATGTCCACAGAAACTATCATGAAATTTCTGGATCTATCCCTCAACACATACTTTAAGAACAATGAGAACATCTATAAGCTAAGCAAGTACAGTACAAGGTACCCCAACGGGATCACCAATATCAGGTCTAATAGCAGTAGCAGTTATGCAATGACTCAAAAACATAGCCCTACCCACCATACAACCAAAATTTTGGCCCCACTATGTTGATGACATGTTCATCATCATCAAATGCTCCCAAATAAATTATTATTATTATTATTATTATTATTATTATTATTATTATTATTATTATTATTATTATTATTATTAAATTAAAGAAACCCGCCACCTACTCAATAGCATATTCCCAGGATCAAATTTACATGTGATGAAGAAACAGACAAAAGACTACTGTTCCTTGACATAAGAAGATTAGACAATGGAGAACTGGAAACAAAAGAAGCTGCGTCTAGACCCCCTTCAAAAAGGCCAGGACACACTACAGCACCACAGCACTAAGAAAAACAGAAGTGAAATGGCTGTTTGACATCTTTTTCTTCAATGGTTATTCAAAAAACTTTGTATTCTGACACACAGTAGCCAAACCACAATGCACTACACAGCCAACCACCACACAAAACCCTACCATACACAAAAGGGGTGTCGGAAATGACAGCCAGAATTCTTCAACCTCTAGGAATAACAATAGCCCACAAACTCATAGCTACACTCCACCAGGAATTATCCAGAACCAAAGACAAGATACAGAAGGATGAAAGAAACAATGTAAATTACAAAATCAATTGAAATAATTGCAATTGATTCTATGTGGGAGAACCATCCTGTCAACCGAAAACCTGTATCCATGAACACCAGCTAACAGTCAATCACTATGATCCTAAATCCCTAATCTCTACCTACAATGACATCGAATAGCACCAATTCGATTGGAGTTGTACAAGAATCATCAGCTACACTACCACCCACCATGCTCACAAGTTTATCGAAGCCTGGCACTCCAAGCAATTCCGTTAACAGACACATCGACCTACAACCAGCCTACAAACCCCTCAGAACTCAATTCAACCACACAGCCAACCAGAGACAGCACTGACCCTCAACCAACCCATGCAATTCTCCCCAACCAGCACTTCACCTCCCAATAACCCTAATGTGACCTCCCATCATAAGACCCATTACAAAACCCTCACTTGTGACCCACAACTGACCCATCATAAGACCTTTACTTGATAAAACCCACACTTGATCCATCACAAGACCCATCACAAGACTCTGACCTGATGTGACCCTCACCTGATGTAACCTCACTATCACAAGACCTACTGACCATATAAAGCTCTTATAAACAGAGGAACACTGACACTGACATCACCTAAACTCCACTGAAGATGTTACCTAGCCTGGCAATAAAACATTCAGAAAACAACCACAAGCTTGGAGAATGAACCTCCACCCTCATCCTGCACCTGAGCTACAGATATTTGCCACCATTGCAAATGCAAATGGATCCCCAGGTATCACAATAAACTATATAAGTGATATTTTCTAATTAATATGTACTGTCAATTTTTTGCCGATTATATTTAATCACAGTGTAGAATGGAAATTGGTTTGTGCATGCCAGCATTCAAATAATAAAATTACTTTTTAATCTACCAGGACTCTTTGTTCTCTTAAAGCGCTACTTGGTGATGAGTGTAATTAAATATTGGTGGTATAATAATGCAATTCTAAAAAACTATCTAGCTATGATTCATGGAATCCAACTGTGTCTACCAAGGAGAATAGCACAGAATCAAGAAATATTATCATGAGATGAAAATGTTTTTAATTTAGCCTTGTTGACCTTCTAGTGACAGTCTGAGAATGTTTGAAAAATGAACCTTTTACTGATAAGGCTGTCACTGAAATGTTATTGTCTCTGTTCCTGCGGTGATTTGTTTTAGCGTCTTACTTTGTCAATGCTTGAGCTGGCTTTCATGGCATCAATAAACTGGCTACTTTATCAGCACTGACAGTTATGCCTGAGAGCTATGATTTAAGCGAAATCTGTTTGCCAGGAAAAGCATTTTTAAAATAGCTCTGAGAAATGTGTTTCACCTCTTAACTTCTAAGTAGCCATTCCATCTTGAAGTTAGTTCCTTATACCTTCTTCATCTTTATCATCAGTACCTAGTTCTTATATTTAAGATACAATTGATATAAGAAGCAGGGTGATAGATGTAGTGGTTAAGGCGTCTGGCTAGAAACTAGGAGATCACGAGTTCTAGTGTCACCTTGGGAACCCAGTCACCTGGTGACTTTGGGCCAGTCATTTTCTCTCATCCCTAGGAAGGAGGCAATGGCAAATCATCTCTGAAAAACATAACCAAGAAAATTACAGGATCTTGATATAGGCGGTATCCAAGATTGAATTGAATCAGACATGATTGAACTGAA